>OW569405.1:22047629-24819699 GCA_937654795.1 Cistogaster globosa
AGTGAACTTCTAATTCCTAAAATCGTCAAGAGATTATTTACAAAAATTTTAAAATCGCCAAGGCTAAGAAAAACAAGTCAATTCTTGCAATAGTGAATGTAGGTTAGACTAAAATAACAAACAAGGACACAATAAAAAATTAAGTCACTTAATAACATATTAATGTTAATTAGAAGACAAGGGCGATTATTTAAAACTACCCTTAGAGCAAGGGAGCTGACAAAAAACTTGACTACTTCCTCAGTAATGGTAATTAATTGTTCTTGAATTTATTTAAGTTTATATAAAATTGCTATAATATATTTTCATTAAATTATAAGTTGTAACTTAAACCGAAGTTTTTTTCTAATGAAAAAGTACGACAAAAAAAATTAAAAGACTTCTTTTGTAAACACCTTTAATTTCTTCTATGTTTCAAGTTAATAAAAAGCTACAACAATATGCGACTTTGATCTCTCAACCTTAATATAAGAAGGTAACAAAAAACAAAAAAAAAAAAAAAAACAAAAACAAACAAAAAATAATATTTTTAGTTGCATTTAGTTCCGTTTCCAAAATAGGGAGTTTCTTAATAGCTGATTTACTTAAAATCAAGTTAAAAAGTGAAGTTACAGGTAACGTCAAATATTCTTCAGTTTAAGTACAGAATGTCATAATAAAACTCAAAAATATATGTGCATGTTCTCTTTGGATATTATAATTACTTAACTTATTTTTAAAGATTTAGATGTAGATACTTATCAAACCAGTTCAATCAAGCAAGAAAACGTTTCGCAAATGTTAAAAGTAAAAACATATTTTTTTTTTGGAAATTTTTCAATCGTAATGCACATAAGCCAAAACGAAAAAAGAAATATTTTTCTGTTTCACTTTTCTTTTACTCATTAAAAAGAATAAAACGAAGCGGAAACAAACGTTGCGTCTTGTTTATTTTTGTACCCTGATTTAGATACATTTTTCGGTCAATAACTGATAATGTTAAATAGGCAACCTTATACAAATAATGGATGCAATTTGCTTTATATGTGTTACTTAATAGGAGCACCAAATACAGATAATAAAATTAATTTTATAATTTCAGTCTTAAGAACAAAAATGCAACGCTGAGTCATATGATCTCATGCCCAGATTTGTATTTCTTCTTGCTTATGGATGAGCAAATATTATTATGATTATTTTACATTTTATTCCCAACCCATATAAAAAACTTTGCCCAATTTCTTATTTGTATTTTATCGGGATTTTCAATTCTCATCTCTCTTTTTTTTTTGTAAAAGCAAAATATTTAAATTCTAGTACATAAAATAGTTTCTAACACAAATCTATACAAATAATAAAATAAAAATATTTATAAAAATATTTTTTGAAAACTTTGTTGTTGGTATATGGAACATAAAACACCTATTTTTGGAATTCTTGTATGTCTGTCTGCTCGTACCACGTTAAAACTGCTGGATGGATATGAATAAAATTTTGTGAAGAGCTCCCTTAGAAACTTGGTTCAAAAGTCTTTCATAAAAGTACGTTGTTTCATAGATAAGTATGAGATACAAATGTGAACGCACCCTATTTTAACGGTATAATGGTACTAGAACAATTATCAGTACATTTTATTTTTGTATATGGAAAATTTTTAACATTGTTTACAGAGATCTACAACAAACTTAAAAAAAAAAGTTTTTTTCTTTAATTTTTATTTTAAGAAGATTAGAAATGATACGCGGACGAGGGCATAGGGCTCTGCTAGTTATTTAATAAGTATTTTGTATAAAACCTTGAAACTTTTTTAATTTTAAACCACTAAAAAACTATGCTACCAACAAACACCTTAAGCTCCACGCGCCTGCAGCGGCGCTCATTAGACTTAGAACCATCAAAGACAACAACCCTTATCAAACAGTAAATAAACATTACGAAAAACTAAATGCACTGCGGTATTACATAATATAAATATATATTTTTCTAAATGTGCCAAAAGGGAACGGAAAAACTTCCACACCACCAAATAAAATTGATAAAAAGAGCCAACAAAAATACAAGAAAGTCAACACAAAATTAATGTCACTCATACATGACACACGCACACAGTGCTAGCAACCAAAACGAATAAAAAAGTCTAAAACAAACAAAAAATCAATGTATTTCAAACAATTACAACTAAAAAAGTATGTTAACATTAACAACAGCAATTAAAAACACTCTCCCTTCACCCACAGCTATGACGACAACAAAAAAGGTATTCAGAAAAATTTTGATAACACAGTAGATGTGTAAGCAAAAACAAAAGTTAAGCGAAGTAACGGGTACTAAAGTTTTCTCATGACAATGTGAATTTTTTAAGGTAAAGAGGTGCCCGTTTGGAACTGAACAAATTTTAGATTTGAAATAAATTGTTAACTCTTGACAAATTAAATTGTTGCGATAAATTCAAAAAGAAAGGAATTCAAGAAGTCTGGCCTATCAGATTAAAGTGAATGGTGGAAAAAAGAAGGAATCTTTATTAAACGCATAAAGTTAAACGGTATTTATAAGATTAAATACTGCAATTTAAACAGAGCTTGTATTCAGCTAAAAAATGATATCAGAAGTCAAACTTACTCTTTTTTTCACTTGGCTAAAGAATAACAGATTCAAACAGATCTTCCTTTATGGAAAAGTGTTTGCAGGTGCAGTTATAATTGTTCAGTTGGAGTAGGAACCATTAAGGGTGAAAGGCCCTCTGGATTTTTGCTGAAAGCTGGGTGTCACATTATCACAACAGGTCTAAAAATGCAATGGCTTTGCAAATGATCTTGTGAAGGTAAAGAGGATATCACAATATTTAGACTTGATGTTTCAATCAGATTCATTATGAGATCAGAATGGCTCAACACATCGGGAGAACAGGACTTGACGAAGTCATTCAAGAAAAGTAGAATAAAATTCTTAGAACCATAAGATCTTCAAGAAGAAGTGCTTGCCACTTTTGTTATCACCAATCTTAACCCAACCTCCTAAAGATTAGAAAAGAGCTCAAGCACAGCGCTTCGATAGCTAGCAAACACCAATACCTACAGTGCATATGATTGTTGAAAGGGAATCTGTGAACAAGTAAGAAATTTCCAAAGAAAATTACAAGGGACTACTAGGCTTTCATGAAGAAGTTTCTACGCCATCTATTACACACCTCAGGACTTATCTTAATAATAATAAAACCAATTAAGAACAATACTTCGATAGCCAGCAATCATAAGGGTACGCATGATGCTAATGGCGGATTCATTGTTCTATTAAAACGATATCTATCCCCTTAGCGCTAAAGAAGGGAGGGTTGATGAAGTAATCAAACCATTAGGGTAAAAGCCGATCTATTCGACCGTTTTCTTACAGTATTGCAAAGATTTATGTAGAAGCTATACCAAAAGATGATATCAAAGGCAGATTATAATGGCTCTTAAATGGGCAGAAATTGTTGCAAAGGGCCTAACACTAAGCTTTCTTGGTCACAAGAGTACAACATTTTACGAGAAGCTGAAGAAACTAATAGGGCGTGGAACGTGCTTACCATTACAAATTATTTCGCACTCGTATCGTAAGTAGATAAAACGAGTGAGAAGGTGCAATTTTTTTTCAGGGAAATAAGTTAAAACTGAAGCCGGATCATATTTGTTGCAGAAGGTCTCTTAATTTATAACAATATTTAAACAAAATACGTTGAATGTAACTAGAATGCGTTAGGAACGTTAGCTAGAGCGTAAGGAAAAAATTAACTATCTTCATGTGTATAATAGAACCTAAGCATTATATAGAGTAAAGATATGTTTTTTTAGGAGTAATAATCGAATCGCATAATTAATTGCTTTCCATTTTTTATTTATTTTAATTAATTTTTATTTTATTTTCATCTATTGGGCTTAACCCTTACAGATTACATTAAAAATAATAATTTAAATAAGAGTAAACTAAATTTACAATAAAGAAGAATGTGTAATAAAGAATATAAATTATTAAATCATGTAAATTCCTCTTGAACCACATGCGCCAAAATTCTTCGAAAGACAACATATCCAACACTGAAATCTATTCGATTACACGCCGAACTACAAAAAGTAATGCACCTAGCCATCAGTTCGTTTTGTCCATAATTTGTTCTATGATAGGTAGTTTCAAATAAATATTTGCCTCTCAAAGACCGGCAAGGAGCATGAAACGGAAGTATTGCCAATAAAGGTGCGCAATCAATTTAAAATCAATTATGCCTTTTATAAAGGAAATACTTTGTATTTTTCTGCGAACTTCAAGCTTTTGAATATCTAGAATATTTTACCTCTGTTCGTAAGCTGGCATATTCTCCATAGAATATCGCAACTTAAGAGCAAATCTTGTAAAGCGTTTTTGGCCTTTTTCAACACGATTAATATCGATATCGTAAAACGGATTCCAAATAACACTTAAATATTCAACGTGCGACCTTACCAAAGATTCGAGAAAAACCTTTAGCACATTTAAATTTGAAAACTCTTTGGAATTTCTTTTCAAAAATCCAAGCTGTTGTCTTTGAATGTCAAACTTGAATCGAAATAAATACCCAAATCCTTAATAAGTCTTTGTCGCTCAAGAACAATATTATTTTTATCTAAATATCTAAAAATAATAGGGGAATTTTTACGTTTATACCTTACAATTTTACATTTCGAAAAATTTAAAAAGAGATAGTTGTTATCACACCAATTGATTATTGAAATAATATCTTGCTGTCATTTAACGAAGAAATATTCTGAGACAGCTTTAAATCATCAGCATATAACAAACATTGACAACTTTAAAACATATTGGTAATGTCGTTAATAAATAACAGAAATACTAAAGGCCCTAAATGGCTGCCTTGGGGAATACCAGAGTAAACATTTATCGGATCAGACAAACAGGAACCAACTTTAACTAAAAGAATTCTTTTTTTATTTTTAAACAGAAGTAATCTTTTAAAGATTTCATTAACGAACTATTTTTGAGACAATTTTCAGATTCTTTAACAAATATTAGTCACGTTTACTATATGTTAGATCGGACTTAGCAATACCTCCTCTTTGCACCGTCTTTCTTTCATCCGTCTGTCTACAACTGTTAAAAAGTATGGCCATATAATTATAAATCAAATATATATTTTTGTTATTATCATGGTCATAGTAATTGAAATTCTGTCGAATTTTCAAGCGTTTGTCATAACGGTGTAATGCATGGGCTCTTATAGATCTTTTTATTTGACCCATTGGAACGTACTTTAATTCTTCGATGTACTTTTTACTATTAGAAAATTTTAAAGTGATCCCCTATACCGTTTATAATACACCTAAAAGCAGATATGTTGTTTTAATTTTTAAAATAATAACTGTTTTTAAATCGAGACCAAACTATAGGCATAACCTTTCAAATAAATGAGAACGACTCAGAATTGATGAAGTAATGACTGAGTACTGCAGTCACAAACATAAAAATCAACATCCAATCGAATTGATTAGCTTCTAGTTCTTTTTGAAGTGGGATAAAAATAGTACTATTTTAAAATTTAGCTTTTATTTCGTAGTCTTCACGGAACTTGGTTTTATGTAAGGGACCTTAAATTGTTTGTTACTTTTTTTATTTTTATACCATTCACCACAGGTGGAAAAGGGTATATCTTATGTTATCTGAGTTCTTTTGCACAGCAAAGTTCACACCTGTTATCGCCGCGATTTTCTATAATTTCTTTACCTTGTAAAACCCTTTAAGCTATTCATCATATAAGATATGAATTAAACTGTTTAATATAAAAAATAAAAATGACTACAAGAAGTAATCATTTAATTAACAACACAAAGTACAACAAGAATTAATGTTTTTTGGTTATTCAACAATAAATAAATCGGCAATTTCTTACGTACATTTCAATTTGAACACTTTTTTCACGAATATTTGTTTTACAACTTTTGTTTAATTTCAAAACTTTTAACAACTTTTTTTTTGTTTTAATTTCCACAGAAATAATTTTTTTCTTATTGTAAAATTTTAGATATTTAATAAAATATATATTTTTCGTAAAATTATTGATTATATTTTAAAAATTTTGCACAATTCTTTTTTTTTCGAAAATAAATTTACGCCGACCTATTTAGTTCGCTTTTAAATGAATACTGATTTGTTGAAGACACAACGATATTCTTAAAATCAACTTTTTGTATATTTGTTTGTTTGTTTTATTATTTTGTTTTTAATGGTTGTTGTTATTTGTTTGAAAATGAGCAAAAATGTTGGTCTACTCACTAGTGATAAACTGCTGCCACAGTAGCGTAATCTAAAGTGGCGTGAGAGTATAACGCATTGAAGAGAACATATAATTTATTTCGTTGTAAAATATAAAAATCTAAAAAAAAAACTTAATTAAAGAGCATATATATCATTCAACGTTTGGGGCTACTCGCCCAAAACTAAAAAATAAAAATCATGTATAAACACAAAAACACATGCAGTCATAAAAGAGTTGTAGTAGTAAGTTGTAGTTGGGGAGAGCAGTATTGTTTGAACATGTGGTTTGCTAGTGCAACATACTTTCATGTGTTTCGTATTTTTAATTTTAGTATAGCGATTTACTAGATATCTTTCTTTAGCGAAAATATGGGTTTGATTTTGAAAGGTTCAGCGGTAAATATTTATTAATTAATTAAAGTAAAAATCAGATATTTTAAGATGGTTTTTGGCACGCCAATTTTATTTGTATAAATAATATATATTGATATTTTGATATAAATAAAATATATTCCAGGGTCTAACAAAATTTAGGAAATGGGAAAAGGTGGTTTGTTTTTTATTGCAAGCAAAACTATAAAATGAAGGGTATTATGCAAATGATTTTAAGGACAACACTGTGCAACATAATAATAAAAATAGCCTAAGCTAAGCTTAAATAAAAAAAATTTTAGTTTTGCTTGCGGATTGAAGTTATTTGAAATTATTTAGCTATAACTAATGAATAATGGGTCAGTTTACGGCATTTGTATCACTTTTCGCAAAACTTGCAGAAATAGTTTATCTTTAAAGTCTTTAAAAGTCTAAAGGCTTGTTGACATAGACTTAAGACTACCAAAAACCTCACAACTAGAAGTCCTAAACTATTAAATCGGACGATCTTTGTAAATCACTAAAACGAAAGATTAGGGGACCTGGAAATGCAGCAATCTGAATTTTATTTTGTATACGTGGTTTCTCCAATCTGTTGTTCTCCAGTTCTTATATGTCGTAGAGCATGGCTACGTAGCGCTAGCACTTTCAAGTAACCGTTTATCACATGTCATTTTGATATCTCAAAAGCTATAATTCTGCCTATTTGTCTTTCTACAGAGAGGGAATCATCTTTCGTCGCTTATGATTATTAGATAGTTTTCGAAGAAAAGTGGTTTTTCTCTTGGCTTAGAGTCCAACATCTAGCAGCTGATGCACAGTCTACACTTCGTAGAATATATTTTTCAAATCTTTTACCGCCGGTTGTTGCGCACCAGAGTGGCACGTCATCTGGTTGATACTGCGGATCCTCTGCCATATCTTCGGCCACAGCAACGGCCATGACATTCCTAGCAGAAGAGCTGCTGTTTCTCGAAGATGTATGGAAAAATTAAAAGAGCGGGATTAACTTTTTATGCTCAGGATATAATAATTTTTGTTAGTATTTTAAGTTTGAATTTCGGAGACCCGCTAAATTTAAGCCAAAGTACTACACCTTCTGTGAAAATTTTAAAAGTCTTTCTATTAAATTAATTTCATTCATTTTCAATGTTGTTATCATTTTGTAATTGATAACTCCAATTATGTTCTGTGATACATATTTTATATTATTTAAAACCAGTCATATTGTTACCACCTGAAATATTTACAAAACAGTATAAGCAAACAAATTTATAGAGAACAAGTATAAGGAAATACAAAATAAATTCAAGAGAATAAATACAAGTACAGTTTGATAAAGATTTCTAAATAGTTTTAAGAGAAATTAAATTTATAAAGAGATTTTTCCGGAAATTAATTTACCACCTTTTTTACGGAGTGATCAACTATTTGGCAATTGACAATACTTTTGATTGTATTGTAATTCCATTAGTAAAGTGATAGAAATTATTTAGTTATATATTTTTATCTATATTTTTTGTTTCATTACAATAAATCTTTTTGAAGCCTTGAAATATTTACAATACAATAAATTTTTTCGCTTATCAGTTGATAAAAACGTTTTACTCACTTTACAATTTTCCATAATGCGTTTTTATTTTAAACACACATTTAATTAATTACAAATAACCTCATAATCGACCTTGAATAATATTGTAAAAAGATATAAAGTTTTGCATTTTTAAAGGGTTAACTCAGGGGGCTTTTAATACACAAAAAGAAAAATTAATATAAAAGTAAATTATTTTATCAATAACTATTGTTATTGCTAAATTATGAGTACTCTAATCCTTATAATTATCTGTCTTTTAAACTTCTTTTAATGTTGTTATATGTCAGTAAAATACTTTTAATGTATTAAATTAAATAAAAAATTACTTTCTTATACTTAATAACCTCAAAAAATAGCATAAACTATTTTTAAAACATTTTATAAAAATTTAAAATTATTTACAGTGTAGACATTATTTTTGCAAGTAAAACTTTCCTCTGTTTTTCTTATCAAATCGCACACTGCAAAATTTTTAGCACCAAATTATTTGGTCAAGTTAGGGAGGGTTACATATTTCTTTTTAATTTCTTTGAATCTTTTATAATATTTCTGTTGATTATAGATTTTAAACACGAAAATACGCTATAAAAAATCTTTTGAAAATACTACATGCGCCTGCTATCAAACATTAAAACGAAAGGGTGAATCTAAAACTAATTAAGTTATTAGAGAAGATAAAAAATTTATGGGTTAAAAACCATAAAAAATAATCAATTGAAAAAAGTTTTACTCTTAATATAAAAAATTTATTTATAAAATATAAGAGCTTTTTTTAAAGGGGACAACAAATATGGTATTATAAAAGAGTAAAAAAAGCTTTTTGTATATGGCTTTGTTTAAATTTTAAGAGAGGAAGCATATTAAAAGATCATGCAATGAAACTAAACTAGAATAAGCTCTGCATGCTTGTTGTTTGATACCAGAAAGCTTCAAAAGCTTTTATTTGAAATAGTACTTTTTAACATTACACAATGGGACGAATTAAAAAATTTTTGTATTTCTACATTTTTGTAAATTGTTTGTAAAAAATTATTTAATTTAAATTCATCTCTTAGAACGATTAAAATTTTAAATCGCTTGTTTGTTTGTCAACAATTAGAAAAAATTAAAGATTAAATTGCTATTACTGGTAAAAAAATTAAACTCTTACGAAACTCTTTAGGGAAAACTTTGTAAAATTTTTGACAACAAATTGCAGAATAATCAATTTAGAAATTATGATAATTCAATATAATTCTAAAGCAGAAAATAAGTTTATATTAAATGTTTCTCTTAAATATTGGGTAATCAGTAGAATTTGCAGAAGTGAGACTGACGCAAATAGGCTCTAGAAGTGTTTTAGTCTCAGTTTAATAGACTACTTTTGGAGTGATGGCAACTGCTTCCAGTGAAGACACAAAAAAATATGCGGGGCCGCTTTTAAAACAAAAGAGATTAACTTTTGAAATCGTACGAGTACTAGAAAAAAAATGCTAGAAGAACGGTTAACTCAAACGAAGGGTTAAACAACGAAAGGATTTTTTTTGCACGATATTAACATACTGTACAGCAGCCACAGAGAATATGAGACCAATCATAAGGTAATAAGTTCTTCTGAGCAAGCAGGCAGACGCTTTATTTTTGGGACCGGTTGGCAAACTAAGGTTTTAGAATAGCTGTTTTAAAGTTACTTTTTAAGCCGCGGCATATCCTAACACAAAGCAAGAGTACATAAAACAAATTCATGCTACATTCAACAATAACACACGAAACATGTTAGTCTCCAAACGGAAACGGATGTTAGTCTCCAATTTTCCGTCCCAATCTAGCCACAATAGTACCAACAAAAAAATTATTCCACAACTCAAAAAACCACTTGGCTCCACTTACTTTGCCATCACCACCTTTAATTAACGATAAACAATAAATTATTAAAATTATTTTTCAGGTGCGTATCCGCCACGTTCACAGGCTTATTGATTTTTACGTTTAGCAGGGTGTTTTTGGCATATCCCCTGGAAAGTCTAAAGTTCTTTGGATCCCAGAATAGCTTTAAAGGGTGGTATACACCCCAGACGGTTTGTAATTACTATTTAAGGGAACGATTTCTTAACTGAATTTGAAGCACAAATTTTATGTCAAAGATATTTGCATCGATTTATATTTTTATATATAAAAACGTGTCATACATATAGAAAATCATCCGAGGGCTAGCAGATCCACATCTGCAACTTTGCTCTTCTTCAATGAAATAATTCCCTTATTCTTATTAACAAAATTAATTGGTTTAATACATGATGTTAACAAAGTACACAACCTAAGGTAGATAGATGCGAAGAATGCTGATGACGGATGTAGCGAAAAATTATATGGTGCTAGTATCCAGTTTTTCCTGTTTTCTTTGGATAATGTCCACATACATTTTTAAATTTTTCTTTCTTAAAAATTTCTAAAAGCTAAATTAAAATGAACTTAAGCCTTCTTCGTCGGTACTTCTTCATAGCATATTGACCGGCGAAGTAAAATAACTAACTCTCTATCTGTCTCCTTCACAACCTGTCTTATTTCTCATCTATCCCTTTCCTAAAGAATGTAGCACGGTTACCAAAATAACTAACCAGGTGTTAATGCCTGAAGTGCTACTTCTCTTAAAAAAAAAAACAAAATATTGAATTTTGTATCATAATTTTTTATAAACAAATTGCCCACTGTACCGTAGCTTATTTTGATAAAAACTTTAGCACTCACTTTCGTATGCTTATTAGCAAAAGAGCGTTCGTATGATATCTATGTGCCTCAGCGGTAAGGCTTGATTTTCACTTGGCGGATTTGTGAGTGAAGTTAGCGATTTAATCTCACCAGACTAGTTACACCGAAAGTTCTAGAGGCTAACAGGATAACAGTCAAATTAAGCAGGTTAAGCGGCTCTTGTCTCAGACATTCTTTCGCAATCACCTGTTCTAGATAATTAACATGAAATTAAATTTATAGCAGCAGCTCCAACTAAGGTACCTGATATGTCGTCATTGCAATTATGCAGAATATTTGCCTGCAGAAGGTTGCGTAAACCATTATGATCAAACTTTGATTTATTGAAGGCTTGCAAGACTTACAATAAAGAAAAAAAATCCAGCATACTTACGAGGACTGCAGGACGACTGCGCTTTCGACGAGAAGTCTTGGAAGTCCAACTAGCAGTGCTGAAACCTAAGGAAGTGACGATGTTTAGAGAAGGCAAAAATAATGGAGAAAGAGATCACGTTGAACATGATGATCCTTTGCCATCTACAGCTCTGATAAAAACGGGTTGCATTAGCTGCTATTAGTTGACCCTCAACTTATTCTTTCAACGCCCAATCAATAATTCGCTACGAAAAATGTGTATTGAAATCCAAGCAATTTAAGGCCCTGAAGTATGTCATATCATCGCGGATACTTTTGAATTTTTAAGAAATTTTAAGTCATAAAAGATTAGAAAAATGAAATTAAACAAGTCATACAAAAAACTGAAATACACACCTTTTATATTTTCTAAATAAATAAGTTATTTTAGCATTTGTTAGATTTCTATTGAATTTGTTTTTTTGCATTTTTATTTTTCCTTTTTTTTTTGTTTTACATTTCTTATACAATAAATTTTCGTTTATATAATTATTATCTTAATTGTTATTACATATTCCTTGTTTAACATTTATAAGTAAATATTATTATTTTCTTTTTTTTGTTTAGTTTTTATATTTACTTAGATTTCTTTTTATTTACATATCATATAATAAATTAATTATTTATATCAACAATTAAAGATTATTTATTTGTTTAATATATTTTATATAATATAAATATTTATAGTTATTCGAGCTAATATAATATAAATATAGACAAATATGTATTTATGCATTTGTGTATAAATTTTTTAAACTTTTTCCTAAAAAATGATTTTTTGTTATTTTGCTGTAAGATTTTCGGATGGTTTATTAAAAGCTAAAAATAGCTAGAAAAAGTTTTTCTTCGTCTTATAAAATTTTTATTTGATGTTTGAATATCGTCGACATCATATTTAACGTAAAAAAACACGTAATATATGTATGTTAAAGTACATGCACCATACTGCAGATTTACCACTGAATAGTTTGAATAGAAACCGGCACAAGGAATTCCTTTCTTTGCTTATGGTTGTTGTCCAAACTTGGTAAATAAAAATATTGCTGTATCAGGTAAAATTTCGCCAATTTTTCAGTTTATGCAACAACCAACAGCAGGAACATGAACGAAAGCTTAAAAAAAGGTAGGCTTAAGTCTAGTTTTGTGAAGCAAATCCAATACAAAAAAATATAAGAAAAATTGAATAAAAGTAAAAATTTTCGAAATTTTGTCTGATCGATTGGCGTATTAAAATTTTATCATTTGATACGGTTTAAGTTCTGGTGGCATTACTGAATCTTATTTTCTAAAAATTGAAGGCGGATCTGTTTTGAAAATATAGTTGACATTGATCTGGGCGAGATGTGTATTCAACAGAATGGTCCTAAGTTCCCTTCCGGATTCCGCAACCATTTACATAATGTAATCAAAATCGATTAGTGGATTTAAAGAAATGGATCCCTCCAAGGTCCTGCGATTTTGCATCACTGGTTAGCATTGACGGCGTAGTATTTGTAAAACTCGGCCAGTCGTACTCCAAAAAGTGGACCTAAATTAAATGTCCAGGATTCGCTTCGTCAACAACAATCGTTATGGTAAAATGCTCTTCATAATTTCCAAAGTTGTTTGCTTAAAATTTATTTTAAACAAAAAAAGTGAATTTGGGTTTAATTCTTCACCGAGATGCCTTTGGATTTCAAGTTACTCGTAGCCTGTGTGTTTTACCATTCTCCCATTAAAGACGATCCAACTTTTGGAAGAAAAGTAAGTGGAGTTTTCTTCTTTAGTTTTTTTATTAGTGTTCACATTTTATTGGAAACATTCCGCTATTAATGTTATTCTCTGCTTTCAAATGACAACAGCGTGTATCGCCGAGTACCGTGCACAAAACCGATGTTCTCTTTTCTATGCACAATATGCTACAAAACTAAATGTTTCGCTTCAAAATATTTGCTGGTCTAATCGCGGGTGTTGCTTTTTTCCAGTGAAAAGTATTTTTTTATTTTATTTATTTATTTATTTTTTTTGACTAACCTTACAATGTTGTAGACGATAAACACCAGGATTAGCTTAAGGATCTCTGCCTGGTAAATAGACGTTTGTAGAGCAGTTTTTAATAATTCGAATAACTTTTTAAATTTAAAAAATTCCAATGTCACTTCATATACATATTTTGAATATATTTTTGTTAGCAATAATTCCTAACGTATGATTTTCCTCATACGCAAGAAACCTTCGTGTTGTATTTGCTGACAAATCATGGCTTTAAACTTATTTCTCCAAAGTATATTAAAGGTTTTAGCTTTTATTTCAGGAGTACGAAGTTCGAGTACATCAGCATTTAGCGCCACACATGGTTACGGGTATGCCATATTAAAAAGTTCTCGTCCAAATATTCCAAAAATAGCTGGTTTCAAGATTTTTAGTTGAGTACTCCATATTTTAATCTTAAATGATGTTTGTAAGACTCCAAACTGTTTGGTTTTATTTTCTAACACAATTTAAGTTTTCAATTTTGTGTAAAATTTGTTGACGATTTGTTCGGAAGTTCAGCTTAACTAAAAATAGAGAACTTTGCATTAAGGAGTCGTGATTAAAATTGCAAACAAATTTATCTGTATTTGTCCAGATTCGAATTTTTTCTACAGGAGGATTGTTGTATTAAAAGGCGTAAGGCATACACATGAACCCGAAAGGATGCTTGAAATATATATAGCACTAAAGTTGTGAATTGTTCATGCTCAGATTTTTTGTTAAAAATGCCTAGATCCGGTTGGCGAAATCTACAAAACTTCATACAAGTGGCTGCACATACCCTAACCGGTGGTTTTACTACGATGGAATTCCTGCATTTTTAAAGCCAGTAGGATTACAATAATCACAAAATTTAATATCATGGTAAATAAGGCTTTAACCTTGTTAAGAAACTACACACTATATAAGGAGGTATGCCGTCTTAAAAACCGCAGCTGGTATTACAAAGCGAGCTTAAAAAGCTTTTCCTAAGTTACTTGAGGGCTATTGGATTCCTGTGGGTTTCCGGTTCCCAAAATCCAAATGTTCATAGTTGGGGTAGCTTCAAAACCCTTGCTCTTCAGTTTAAAGTCTATGCAAGCTTTGGGTGGTGCTATCGCTATATAATTCGATTGCTTTAGCTTTCACCAGCTGGACATCTCCTGGGTCGTAACCAGTGGAGGAAAAGGAAGATAAAGTTTAGTTACTCCACAACCTGATATTGCTTGGCGCGTTACTCAGATAATGCTCCATTATATTTTGAAATTGCTTAATAGCAAACTACAATGCCGTCCAGTACTAATGCAACACTTAATTAGACGACCTTTTTTTTCCAATATTAAATTCACATGCTTTTTGAATGATGAGGAGGGTATTATCCGATTTGGGTAATGCTTTTAATTATAAATATGATATAATTTTTTATGAAAAAGCTTAGAATTCTGAACAATATTAAAACTGTATTAAAAAAAGCTTAAAGGAGAAATAAACATTTTTTTTATTCTGTAAAACATATTAATCGTTTTATGAATCGGCAAAGCTATTAAGAACTTTTATAAAAAGCTTTTTCTAACTTAAGCTTTTAAATACCACTAAATTTAAATTGGTATTATTTTAATTGCCTTTGAAATCTATTGTCTTGTTGAAAATAACTGGTAATTGCTTTCTTTCGTATTCATAGATGTTTTATTTTATTGTTTTTTTTTCTTTTTTTGAATATTAGTTATTTCAACTTTTTTATTTGTGTATTATTTATATTTATAGTTTCTTAAATAATTTTACAAATGTTTACTAGTTTTTACAAAAAGGTATTTTTTTAGCTTTAGATAAGCTTTTTATTTTTTCAAGCTTTAAAATTTAAAAAAGCTTTACCTTTACAACACATAACTTATTCTTATTTCAAGGAGTATATTTATATATGTAGTTCTCATTATATAATTATCTAATTATTAAAATATAAATACAATTATATAAAGTATCAATTAGCAGTATTTTATAGTTTATTTGTTATTTAAGAATATTTTCTTTAATTACTAGGCAAGCATTTACAATACATTTATACAAAAGTGTTTTTGTAGGTATGTGTTTGTGTTACATAAACCTTTGGCTTTTGCTTCATTTTTGTTAGGAATGGATGGTCGTTTTCTGCGCTTATATTTTTAATTATTTACTCAAAATAATGGAAGCTTCGTGGCATTAGCTTTGTTGTTACAGAAGCATTAGTGTAGAATAAATTTGCTAAAAAGATATAAGAATGTGTTTTTATTATTTTAAAATCTGCTTAAATTCAAAATGAATTATTTAAAATTATTTATGCTTACGATTTATATTTATAACTCAAAGACTATAAAGCTTAAAAAAATATTATCATAGGTGATCGTTAGTGACTTGTATTAAAAATTTATGCAATAGAAATATCAGTTTAAGATGTAATTTTTATTAGAATACATCCGTTCGAAGTAGAAATTGCACACAGCTAATATTTCAAACCTGTATGTAACTTCAGAATGTTGTTTTATTTGATAAAATTACACAATTTTCATACTTGAAAATCCGATTTTCAGTCATGTATTTAAATTTACAAAGGCCCGGAAACAATATGCATAAGCTGACTCAAGCTTTCTTCAGAAACGGTGTTTCGTAGTGGCTTGAAAACGTTTTATTTTGGATATAATTCGGTATCTCATAAAGCCTTAAAGAACCACATGATGCATCTAATAAAATTTCACAGAGGAAAATAGAAGTGCCTCTGAGTGGAGCTACTAACGGTCGGCCCTCTAGTGTAAAGGAGGCTCTTGGGTGGGCCCCCAAAGTTGGATATCATCGGAACATATTTTTTTTCGAAATATTAAAAAAAGTTTATTTTTAACGTAAATCTTAAGATTTTTGAAATTATATAAAAATATCTATTTAAAATAATAATGTTGACATGGGTAGGTTATCTCTTTTAGTTTAGGAGAAGATTTAATTGTTAAATAAAAATTTTTGTTTTTCCCTAAGTTCTCTTCAAAAGCTTAAAATTAATACCCATATGGATATTTTAAAAAACTTGAAAAGTTTAGAGGTCCGTAACTCGGGAAGTATGAACGAGCGACACCTTTTTCACTTAAGTTTTTTTATATTTTGTTATTCTCTATCGCCCCATATATTTGTTTTTTTGATTGGAGTTACATAAATGTTCTAAATGATATAGAAAAATTAGACGTAGGTGTGGTGTTATAACGGCTGCGTCGAAGGAAATGGACCGAATTTGCTGATTTTATGAACACCTTTTTCGACACAATGTCTGATCGATTGACGTATTTATTTTCAAGCTGATATAGCGCCTTGATTTCAACACTAACATGGAAGGACATCGCTCAATAGACTTCCATATGCATAAGAAGTCATAACAAACATAAATATCTATGGTGTCGGAAATAGATTTTGTAGATGTTACAAACGGAACGACAAACAAAAAGGGTATAAAAAAACTATCTTCATACCATCGTTTGATGGTTCTATTAATATAATTTGAAAATTTTGTAAGGACTTCTCGATACTATTTGATTTTGGGCAATAAAAATTCTATATTCTATTTCAACTTAATACTATTTCTGCGTAATCTGTGTTTGCCTTGCAACCTTTCGAAACCATTTAAGCTTTAAGATCAAGTTGTTACTTAAAAAATGATATTCAATATTGTGTCAATTGTTCAATCAACCGCTTTCGCTCAACGTTATATTCCAATTTAAATTTCTGCCTTAAGATTTTATCTCCAAACGAGGTATTAACAAAGTGTCTGAAATAATCTTTCCTTAACTAGAACAACCACCGCTATTGTAATAACTACAGCCTTCGTATATTGCAAAAAAGAATTCTGAATAAACAAGTGCTACGTTTTTCGACACTACTTATTTCTTAAAGCATTTAGAACTTGATGTTAAAAAATGCGCTGCAAGCTGTGAAATCTTCAAAAGAAATTTTAGAATCTTGAACCCAATTACTTAAAAGCCATATAATGATGAATGAATTTGACCTGATTGATATTTTGCCAAACTTCGGTTGGAAACTGCAGGAAATATATTTTAATTTTAATTAATTTTTTTTTGTCATGTAACAACAATTATTTTAAAGCTAATTTATCCTCGCATTATCCAGTCATTTTTTCGACCTACTTATTTGCAATAAAATTATCCTTTACTTATTTTAATTTACTAAATAAACTGGCATTTTATTTGATGTACTTTCCAATATTCTATTTGTATCTACTTAAAACTCTTGCTACACCTCTAAAAAATATTTATTTTTCATTTATGATCGTGTGTTGATGGCATGTATACTATTTTAATAAATTCTTTTTTATTGGTTTTTGTGTTAAATATGCAAAGTTTGTTCATGCAGTAAAATTTGCAATATTAAAATACAGTAAAATCTCTAACAAAATGCTTGATTAAGAAAAATTATTTAAAAAATAAAAACTTCTTAATCAAGCATTATTTTATTTGTCTTTATAGTAATGCAGAATAATTTACCATCTTCTTATTATAAAGAATACAATAATTCTAAAATATTATTTCATTACATTAGGGTTTAAGAGAAAATCATCAAAAATATCAAATTAAGGATCTTTCTGCGAAGACCTATTAAACAAAACAGTCACAATAAAAAAATCATAAATTTTAAGTAAAGAATTTGATACTTAATTTAAATGCCTTTGTTTTCTTGAGTTTATTAGAGCATTTTTATTTTTATGAGTAATTGTTGCAAAAGAAAAAAATTCTTCTTTTCTTTTGAAAACGTCCTCAAACATTTGCAAAAAATTTTTCTTTCTAATTTTTTTTAATTATTAAAGTATAGATTTTGTCATTGTTTGTTGGAAGAATTGCTTTTGAAATGACAAAAATTGTTAAAAATAATTATAGAAATTAAAAATTTGGAATTTTATCCAATCAAATAACATGAAGTACTGTTCGAAGTAGAACGAGGTATAATCTACTTTATTTGACCGGCCACTCTTAAAAGAGAATTGCATTCTTATCTAAACAATGGCCCTAAAAATATATTGCTCTTTTCGTAATCAGCACCCGCAAATTAATCTAGAAAAACACAAAATAAACTTTAAACAATTTGACTGTAAAAGTGGTTTTTTGGCCTGTAACACATTTCACTCCAAGGAATTTATACATGCTACTTTGAAATATACATCAAGAGTTACCCGATGATGTCATTATTAAATGTTGAAATAAATACAAATAATGTCATATTTATAATGTGTTTGAATGCAAGACTATTTGAGAGAGAAAGTAGTAAATATTAAAAAGAGTTGCTAAATCAAATAAATTATTATTTTGGTAATTTAAAAAAAAATGAAAAGTTGACAACATTGGCCTCTATTTTGAACACACCACGATGTGACTCCGGCGAAAACGAACAATCACAATTTTCTCTCTATATCATACAGGCCTCTTAACGAACTGTAGCTAAGACTGCCAAGGACTGTTATTATGTTTTCTCCTTCGTTAGAAAATTTAGCTGCACTAAGCATCTCAGCAGCTGTTTCCATGTTCAGGCGCCATATGACCTTCTCACTTACTCCTCAAACAGTTTTAAAAGAGATGCTATAAAGATGGCAAGCACCTCTAGTTTTCTTAAGTTTTTCACTGCGCTTTTTTGTTGTTTTATTAAATGCCGAAATTTCAGAAAAATTATACATTAGTGGGCAATTGAAATATTACTAAAACATCCGAACTTCATCAGAATATTTTTATAATTTTACCGACATTTCACCAAAAATATAAAACTTTGTTAAAAAAATCGAATAATATCGAATTTTCATTAAAAATCAAAAATTCATTAAAAAACTTCTAGATTAGCCAAAAATTCTAATTTCACCAAAATAAATATTTTAACAAAAATATTAAAAGAAAGTTAAATTTTCGCAAAAAAAGTGTATTTGCAAAAAAAAAAAATATAAATTTTATTTAAAACCAAAAATGCATAAATTAACTAAAAACTACTACCAATTTAAAATTTTTCTAAAAAACCCTACATTTGCAAAAAAAAAAGAACTATATTTAAACTATTAAAGCACAAAACCATGGGAACTTTGCGGCCTTTCGAGCAGACCAGCAGGTAACAAACAAACAACTCAACTCCACCCTAAATATCTTCATTATAATAAATATATTTCTATTCCGGCAAAAAACTATATTTTAAGAAAATAAATACAAAATAATTTTGCTGAAGTGTATATAAGATTCGCAGACCCTCATATAGGACCCCTATTGGTTTTCCTTTTTCTCTAAGTGATTCCAATTCCGCTATATCCGTAGCCTCAACTAAACAAAAGTTATTTTTATTTAAATTTATGGCATGAACGGAATCATGACTTCTTAAAAACAACACAGTGGGTTAGTGCTGAAGTTAAAACTCGTTCAGCTTTTTAATAATATTTTTACTACAACATTAACCTTTATAGCTAAACATATATAAAGGGTTGCCAAATATTATTTTTGTAAACATTTTCAATATGAACTGCGTTACAGGTCGACTAAACAATTCAAATGGTAATCAGTTTTCTTTTAGACAGGGGTCCATAATATAATCCCTTCTGGTCTTTTCTTTTTCTTTTTAAGTAAATTTTTGGGAGTCAAAACTCTTTTTCACCATAAATAAAGAAAAAAGGAAAAAGGGTGTATCTAAGTTTGTTATCCCGATTGTAATTTCTACAATATACATTTCCGACCCCATAAAGTATATATGTTCGTCTATCCGTCTATGTTAGTGTTGAAATCAACTTTGCCAAGGCACTATATACGTTAGAGAAAATTTAAATACGCTAATCGATCAGCCATATTTTTGAAAATTTTGGTATTGAAATTTAGCTCGATTGGCCCATGTCCTTGAGGCAGCAGGCTCCCTCGAATTTTTTAACATAATTTTGAACAATAAAGTAATTTAAAAAAAAGAAACAAACAAATATATGGGGCGATGGGCTCGCCTATATTTTGCGAGTTATGGGCCTCTGAACTTTTCATAAAAAAAGACTTTGCACCATATTTCTTAAAAATTTAACATGGGTATCATTTAAAAGCTTTCGGAGAAATCTTTCTGAAGATTGTAAAATGTTTTCAAATTGCTCAACACATTAATAGCCGGTGACATTTTTATGTAAATTTTTATATAGTGCTTAGCTTTTTTCTTATTTTTTATTTTCTTTAACTCCAATATTTGCATTTTAATTGTGGAGTTACTTCACTAAACTAGATTTACATACATTGCGAAAGATATATAAGATTCGGCTTAGCCTAATATATCACTCTGACTTGTTTCGTTTCAGCGTTTTATTTTCCCTAGTGTAAGTTAAAATTATTTATATAATATTTTTCAACGCATAGATTTTTTGCAGGCACCAAAGCCATATTAAAAAAAAAGTAAAAATAATTTTTCTCTAACAGAATAACTAAATATATTTTTTTTATTTTTGCTGAGAACAAAGCTTAAGAGGGCAGTAATTTTAGAAAGCTGTTACTGTCACAACACTTTGTATATAAATGAGATTACATGATTTTTACCTCTTCCTCTATTAGCATTTGGATTTCGTGTTTGCAGCACTTTTACACACACTCACCACAGATATTTTCAATATGTAAATCTGTATAAATTTGCATTTTTTTATTGTATAAAATCATTTTATTTAAGTTTACTTAAAATATTAAATAAAATTAAAAAACATTGTAGCTTCAAGCAGTCATGTATAAATTTTTGATAAAATTACAAGGATTAATTTATGTTTATGAAGCTTTACAAAACGAAAATTTAAGTTTTAAAATAGATGCATGTATATACGTATACTTGTGTACGTGTGTGTGTGTTCTATATTTGACATTTGCTTTACAAAAATATTTTTAGAATTCGTGTAAAGCTTTTAAAAGTAAAAACAGAAACTACTTAATATGAAACATGATTTTATGTTTATTTATGAAAATAAATGGAAGATTTTTGTGTCAAGTAAATTTATTTTATTTGTGTAACATATGGAATGCCGGCAGCCCTCACATCAATAATAATAAAAACATATATTTTCTATTAGAATGAAGCAGATTTATTAAAAAAAGTAACAAACACTTTGATTTATTGTATAAAACGTAAGTTTATAGGACATGAATATTTCCTTTAGACACTAATATTTTTCCACTGCAAGTACAAGTCTCGAAAACAGGGTTCGAAAATAAACCAAACGAAACGCTTACTTTGTAGGAAGTAAAATAAAAATAAATAGAAACAGAATTTTTTGCTGTTTGGTACAAAATGTATATTAAATTAAAGCAACACAATGAGAACAAATTTTGAAACATTTTAAGCAGAAATGTTTCTAAAACATTTCTTTGATGTATTGGTGCTTAAAAAGAAATGCGTACAAGTATACAGAAAAAACGTTTTACATTTATTAAAGGTTTTTTTGTTTTTGTATTCATATTGATATTTAATTAAATTTTAAATTTACTAAGTTGTATATTTAATTGAAAAGTAAAAACAAATTTTTTATTAAATATTTAATTGAATCAGTTACATATTTGATTAAAAGTAAAAAAAAAAAATTCCCCAAATAAATAAATAACTAAGTCAAATAAAAATTTAAATAAATTATAGTTTGCAAACAAATAAAACAGTTGATAGGCAAAAATACATTCTTCTGTGTAGTTGAGCGAAAATTTAGTTATTTCCTTGTGGTCCTTGTGATATAAAGTGCTTTAATTTTGGTCTTGCTTTTGCAGATTAGACTTCCATAAAACGTTTGAGAAATGATACATTTGTTTCTGTATGCTGCACGGCCTCAAATCAATCCTGTTTGTGCAGCAACATTCATAATTTCTTGTTAGATCTTGATTTATTTTATCATAAATATTTAACGACCTGTTTCCAATGTCTGCAAGACCTGGGCTATTAACGCCGTCAAATGTGAAAGGCGAGTGCTACTTGCCTTTGCAAAAGATGATAGCAACTGTCTCGGTTTCAAATATATTACGAGCCTAATTAAAATGCGAAATAACTCTATATAGAGAACTATAATAATGAAAAAGGCATTTTCTTGGAAGAGCTTCGTTGTGTAAGAGGGTGGGTCCGAACTGACTGAGACTTTCAAATTTAGAAAAATGCGTTTTTAAATATTTGTTGTAGACATCTGTAAACAGTGTTAAAAACTTTCAATATATAAAAATGAAATGTGCTGACAACTGTTTTAGTACCATTATAATCATAAAATTGGGTGACTTCACCTTTGTATCTATATTTTCTCTACGAAAACTTGTCTTCACCAAACTAAGAAACATTCATTATTTGAAACAAGTATCCAAGGAACATTCACACAAAATTTAATTTAAATCAATTTAGCAGTTTTTACATGAAGCAAATGCAGATAGAAAGACAGTAAAAATTTCCAAAAATAGATTTTTTGTATTCCATATCGATTACTATCTTCAACAATGTTCAAATTTTAAAAAACGTATTTATAGATTTCAGAAAACGTAGTTACGATATTTTTGTAACAACCATACTATTTTCTATGTAACACTGTATAATTAACGCAAACAAATTATATTTATTTTACATTATTTCACTCACGATAAATATTTTTTTAATATTTTTTTAATCATTATATTGTTACTATAGACAAAAAAAAAAATGCAAAATGTCAGGTTTTACCTAAAAAATATTTGAACCATAAATAAAGTTATTTAACCATAATATAATGATGTTTGCTTTAAAAAATAATTTTTTCTAGGACTTGAAAGAATGATTTTCCGTCAGTGATTTGTTTTTATGTGAAAAAGCATAAAATTTTTGGGTGAAAATTTTAAAAAAATAAATAAAAAAAAATACGAAATAAATAAATAAAAAAGATAAAAAATTCCTCAAATATAAAATAATAATAAACTGTGCAACGAATATGTGATTTTTTGTAGACAATTTGCAAAAAAAAATTGTAAAACAAATCATCAATAAATAATTTAAACTCTTGTTTTAGGAAAATTCTTCATGACGAGAGCATACTATGATGCAAGATTCCAAGATCAACTATAATTACAATAATTTATTTAATTAAAATAAATCACGGGAATATTGAATTAAATTAATTCTTAAGAAAATATCGTGCTATTTTTCATCCTGATTAAATTATCAAATCACCGATATTCATTATTGAAGCTGAAAACACGTTTTGATGGCCGTTTCGCTACCGATTACTTAGCTCTTCAGGAAACTTCATAAATATTTTAAATAAACTAAAGATTTTTATCCAAACACTAAAGACAAAAATCAAAGTTTAAGCAAAAACAACAACAATCAACATTGATTTTATTATTCTTTATCCACTGCATACGGCTGACTTTTTTCGGCTCTTTAATACAGTTAAAAGATAATGAAAAATAAAATGTCACAACAACACTACGATAATTTATTTTTATTTCATGTGCGGGCACCCGCAAATTATTAAATTAAAATAAATCATGGAAATATGGAATTAGATTATTTGATTTTTAAAATTAAAAAAAGAAATAGCATGATATATTTTTAATTAATCTATTTACTTACATAACCATAATATCTTGCGCTTAATCATGTTTTTTTTGCGTCCACATATATGAAGATAATTACAATAAAGACACTTGGTGTGAAAAAAGTGTGTTCGAGTTAGAACTTGTTGTAGGACGATGGAAAGCTTTTGTCAAAAAAGCGTTATAAGTAATATCCCACCTCTTTAGAATTGAAATATTAGAGAACAATGTATATTTTAAGGCTACAGTTTATTGGAGAAAAGAAAGGTATGCACACCATTTAATTAAGATTTAAATTATCCATATCTGAGATTTTTTTGTAAATTACACTTGTTGAAATTTAGAAACAAATACCAGTTTTTAGTTTTATTATGTTTCAAACCTTCAGCTTATATTTATGTCTACAGACTTAAAACAACCGAATTATCTCCTCCCACTTAACTTTAACTAGCATTATTGCAATAAGTAGCACTCCTCAAACAGCTCTCACTCTTAGCTCCTAAAAATGAATGTTTACATATGTACACGACATTTATATTGTTAAAATGTAAAATGAATTTTAAATTTAATTAAATTTAAACTTATGTTTTCTAACCTAAAATATTTTTCTTTTAATTTGATTATAATCTTAAAACATCAATCAAGGTATTTTAAAAGAGATTTAAATTCTGTGTGAAATATCAAAAATAGGTCAAGTGTAAAAATAATTGTTTTGTAAAATTTAATTCTATTTAATTCCATTACAAAAGTAATAAATAATAATAAAAAAACTCAAACTTGCAAAAATAAATGCAAAAATAATTTTATTTCCTTACGGTCATATTTCTCTGGAACATTAAATTTTGTAATGAAACTAAATTTTATATATTATTTTTCAAATGAATTAAATGCTGATTTATGCTTTTTATACACTTTCTAGTCATTATTATTTTTTATATAAAGCAGCATTGCTTGAAATATTAAGTCATTAGATAACAAATTCTCGTGTTATATTGTTATTTTTTATTCATTCGGTAGGTTAGTAAAGGTTGCCTAATGAGTTCCTATTACTTCATAAGTGATGCACAATAACGGTGGACAGGAGTCCCTACATTCCTCCTCAAGCTACTCTATATTAAATGTTTATGTTGCTTATATCGGAATCTGATAGGCCTACACTGCCCAAGTAGCGAAAGACGCCGGACAATGACAGAAAAAGTGCTTCAATAGCTACACCTTCCCATCCTATCAGAAGAAGTTATATGAAGGTTTCAATTTCCTAGCACGAGCATCAATCCTACAGTGCCTAGTCAGCGCAGCCACTAGCATGGTTGTATGAAAACGAGGTAAACGCAGATTTGCAGTTTTCTCCAAACAAATAGCGGCCATAAGAGCTTCGATGCCATACAAAGAACCCAGTTGGAAAATCTTTTATTATATTCCTTGATACCCTCAAGGACCCAAATAGTTTCATAGACGTCTAGTTTGGAATCTCAAGAGGTTCAGCATCCAGAGGAGTTCCAGCTTGGAATGTCCCATAATCTCGTTTAGTGGTGTTACCCACTTAAAAACGAAACACACCTATTGAAGAGATTTAATTGAAGCCTTATTGTCGATAAATATCCAGACATTTTTATTCGTTGTGTTCCCATGATATTAAAATAAAAACCGTCAATATATCTACCGCTTCAATCCAAATATTTCCTGTGGCATCAAGTGAAAAATGGCAAAGGAAATTCATGCGTTTAAAGAAGCAAAAAAGAAATACTCATCCGAAGAAGGCAACGAGAAAAATGGCAGTGACAATAATATCGAGGAAATGGGAGCAACATATCGATTGCATTAGAAAACCAGATCGTTGCTGTTGCCTCTTAGGATGACAACAACGAAATAACTAGGCGTCGAAACAAATTAATCATGAATAAAGAATGAAGACTCATTTAGTTTATTATATCCAACCTGAAGCGTTTAATATTTTGGTTCCTTCGGAATTTTTAAACATTTCTTAGTCATCTCTCCAAAACAGCGAAAACGCTATTGAAAAGTGCTAGATCTTTTGCTCAAATTACATGTTGCTGACTTCCCTGCTAATAAAGTTCTTTAGTCATCAATTGTTCAGTAGCAAGGAAGAAAAGAAAATGTGTTCGGAAAGGTTGGGGGAAAATCTAAAGGGCTTGTGTCTCATTTTTCACTTTTTAGAGCCAATTCGGCTGAAGTTATGAGGCTTTTGTTGGATTTTTACTACCTTACCTCCTCCTTTAGTCCTTTTACTTTCCACTGCATGTACGCCGTTTTTTGCTTAAAGAATTTTTATCTCGAAACTCATAAAACTAGAGTGTTTAAACTTTATTATGAAAGATCTTTATATATTACTTTCCAACTCTTATCTAACACATGTCATCAGTAACAACAGGTGTAAAAACCTCTTAGTAAATGTTACGCAATATTTGGAACTGTAAAATGTTTAAAAAATATTATGTAATTTAAAGAAAATGTATCTAGTTTTCCCTATTTTGTGAAAAAAATCTCTGTAAATATGTCCTCACTTGCAAGTAGCTCTCACAATCTTCTTTAAGTTTAGTTTCCTGTTAAAATATTCATATAAATTCCTTTTATTTGTTCACAAGACATTATTAAAGATTTTGTTCTTAATGTTA
The DNA here is from genome assembly GCA_937654795.1 of Cistogaster globosa. Lineage (NCBI taxonomy): Eukaryota > Metazoa > Arthropoda > Insecta > Diptera > Tachinidae > Cistogaster > Cistogaster globosa. The sequence goes on from OW569405.1 coordinate 22,074,164, forward strand.
GTGGTGAAAAACACATAAAAATTTTATTAAAAATAAAGAAAAAAAAATATTTCACATGAATTGAATAATAATGTTCTCAAAAGGACATTTAGTGTCCTTAATATTTTGTACTTGTAGAAGTGTTTATTTAAGTGAGTCAACACCTTAGAAGTTGAGTTTACGTTTCTGATACAAGTATAAAAACTGTTACCATAAACTTTTGAAATATGTAAAGGTTTGTTAAATTTAAATAAAACTAAACTTTTGCTACTTTCAAGTATGTTACGGGAGGTCGCGTTTCAAAATAATAAATGATTTCAGAGGGTGTAGAGAAATAACGCCAACAAGTGTTACACTTTGCTTAGCTGCCACAGTTTCTTAAACATAAAGAAAATAAATTTATAAAATTTATTTATTGAAGAAGAAATTTATAAAGAATCTGGAGTTGCTGCTTTTTATTTTTTTATTATTTTACTTTTTATTGCACTTGCACACATATAAAAACTTTTTATTTCTTTGAAAAAATGTTGTACAAAACAGATATTTTATAACAAAACTAAGCTGCTCGTGCATGTTCTGCTCTGTTGCAAGAAAATGATTTTTAAATAAATGAATACAAGTCTATGAAAAGAAAATACAAATTTGTTGATAAACGAAACAAATTTGTCAAGGTAAAATTAGGTGAGATAAATGAATACAAATGATTTAAGCTACTAAGAAATTAAAAAAATAATTAATTATTGATTTTTATAACTTGTTTATTGTTCACTGTTATTTAGATTTCAGAAAAATTTATTTAAAGAATTCATAGCCTTAAGGTATGTTTTCATTTTGAAATATTATTCTATCTTAAATTATGCAATAAACATATGAAACATTTAATTATTTATGGTTGACTTTTTGATAAAAACAGCAACAATTAATGGAGAGAATATTAAAAATGGCAATGAAATTGTACTGAAGACACTTTTAAATACATCTTTATCTTTAAAGTATGCTTTAAGATTTAAAATAATATTTGACTTAAAATTATGCAAAGAAAGAAACTTAATGTTCTATTTTGTCTTTTATTGATTAACTCTTTAATAACTGAAATATTTAAACAGTATATGGTTTATTCGCTTTCAAAAATCAAGAGCGTTAGTGAGGAAGTATAATTGTTAAAAATACCAGATAGAATTTTACAATGACATTTTTTTAAAAATTCGTTTGTCGTAAGGTGTATTTTAAAATAAAAAAATTAATAAAAATATTTCAATACAAATAAACCAATAATTGTTTATTTTTCTAAATTTGGGAGACTCTTTGAAAATCAAAATATATTGTGGTTTGTTAAACAGACAGGAAATAATAATCAATGCTTCGCACAGGTATGAAATTGTACTATTGATTTTTTTTGGATTATTAGTGGCCTTTATTAATACTATAAAATAAATACAAAAGCATTGATACGCAATCTCTGCTATTAACTGTATGTACCGAAATGAGAAAAATACACAAGTAGAAATGTTTTATGCAAAAATTAAATTGCTTGATGGGCTGTAATAAAACATTTATATCACGATATCTTATACCTCTACTAGCAAATGCTTGATTTGTTACTCTCTTATATCCAATGCTTGGTCTGGTCTCTAGCCAAAGTTTCGAAGCTCAGCCTTCTTACCAAAGAGAATTTTAATTTCATCGCTTACGAAAACTTTCTTTGAAAAAGCATTCCCCAAACATTATTGTTGGCATTATGCTCAATATGCAGTAAACTTTTTTAAAAAAAAACCCTTTTCATATAGCAATAACTTAAAATGTCTATATATGATTGCGAAACTTTTGAAAATTGTAGTCATCATAGCCATAAGTGCAGGTGCAACACCGATAACTGCGCAATTAATTAAGTGGTTAACTTTGTTTCATGTATCGAAGTATCATTTGAGCTTCCCAGGCTAACATACAACCAGTAATAGATGCTAAAAAGTGTATGAAAAATTCAGAAACAAAAACTGTTAAGCCTTGTACATGAACAAATATCTGTGTAACTTAACTTTAAATAAGGAGCATAAGAAAAAGCATACAAATTTTAAAACAAGTTGCTGTCATATTACTTCATTCGCATACAATGTGAGAATTATAACTAGAAAAAAATTAACTCTACTCTTAGCGCAGACTGTAATATCCTATCAAGACCCTATCTTTAAATTTATATGATAAGTGGAACATTAAGGACTCCCAAAAAAATGCTTTCGGCCTCGCAGTGTCCGTTATTTATTTCGTGACCTCGCACCGACGAGAATGCTTTGGGACATTAAATTTACTACTTAAGAAGAAGAAGTGAGTGATGTTGTTATTAATTAACGGACACTTTCATTTTGTAAATGTATCAGTAACCAGTAGAGAATTAGAAATAAAGGCTTTAAAGGCGCTGAGTGCATTACTCCTGTACTTAAGGACAATGCTCTGCGTACAACGCCTTCAAAAATAGTTCATTTTAAAGCCATATGCATGGCATTTGGTTCGAAGTCCGTTTCATGTATCTTGTAAACGTTTTGAGGTCCTATGCCTCAAATCTAAAGACAATTGCTTTTCAGGCACATAGATTGCGGTAGACGCTTTTATGTTTGGTCTACAGATTCATATGCTATTTAAGAAAATTCCCAAGTATTTAATTTCGCATGACAGAATAAGCGTAACCTAAAGCAAACTGGGAAGCTGAACATTTTGAATTTTGTCCAAGTCCAAGAGCAAAACATGTTACGTGATGGTTCATTTAAATTAGCCTACTGGCACCACTCCAGTAACTCACAATTGCCAAAGCTCTTTTGAGACTGTGATAGCGTCCCCAGTTGTACTTATGAGTAGACACTTATGTTAGATTGCATATCGATGTGTACAACAAGTATAAAGAGGCCTCCAAAATACTATCTAGAGACACTTGATCTTCGACTGGCGAAAGAAAACTTCAGTTTAGAAGCGTTTGTGCAAGTTTTTTTTTTCAATTTATATAAAAAAACCCTTGTCCCTTATCAAGTGCTTGTGAAACATGGAAAAATATTGCGAAAAATATCTTTTTTCCTTAAAAGATTTTAAGCCACATTTACTAGCCAGTATGTTTGTTTTCTTTAAATCAAAACTGATGTTGCATAAGAAAATCGTTCGCCCTAAAAAAAAGGTTTATTAAGTCAAATAGTTTTGGAATATTTTAAAATGGGATTATGGGATTTTTTGATTTTTATATCATTTCTTACTCTCTTTACTTACTTTATTATTCGTAAAACCTACTAAAGGCGCAAGATGGCTTTAAAAAGACAAAGAACCCTTAGAGAACCTAATTGTTTCTTTTTCAACAACACCAGGAGTTTTTTTTATTAGCTAGAAGTCAAAAATATCCATTTTCCGTTTGAAAACAATTAAATCTTAATAATATATTTTTATATGAGAGAAATATCATTTAGTTAATAAATTACACAGTTTTTGATTTAATTATTAAATATAGTCTTTTTAAATTCCCACAGTTGCTATAGAAATTATTTTCGACTATTAAATTTCTTGTTTTTATACAAAAACTGCAACATCGACAGCAATTATTTTATAGTATCAATATTATTGATTACTTGAAAAATTGTTGTATTGATGTAGACTTTTTTATTTTTATTTCACTATGGCCATTAAGGAGATCAATTACACAAATAAATAAAATCACTTAAATTCACTCAAAAACGAAAAACAAATAAATTACATAGAAAAGCTTTAGCAACAACACAAATAAAAGAAATTAAAACAAAAATGAATTTGTAATGATTGAAAACCGATACGTTATTGCTACTATTCAGTTGCTGTAGTAGAATGGGATAAAAGGGTCATTCTTTTTTTTTTTGCTTAAAGCATTGTGGTGATTTTGTAGTATTAGTTTACGTTTTGTATTTAATGCAAATGAGCGAATGAATGTATTCAGTTAAAATAAGAATACATGCAAATGTTTTTGTATTCCAAAAATAAATTTTAAGAAAAAAGAAAAAGTATATATGTATGTATTGGTATTTATATGAAAATAACAGGGACAGCTTTCGCTAATTTTTTTTTTTTCATTTTCCGTTTAAAATTTTAAATGTGGTAAAAAGTATAATAAGATTTTAAGAAAATTTAATAGTAGTTTACCTAAGACCTTATCAAAGAGCTCTTTAATCGTTTGGTAAAATAAACGATCGATAAATAATTATTTTTAATAAGTGGAAAGCAAGAGGTATGTTTTATATTTTTTTGTTTGCTTTTGTTTGTTATAGTCACTTTTCTGGAAATAGCTCTTTAACAACATCCTGCTACATAAACTCGTATGTCCAATTTATACTAAAGCTGAGTTAAGCGTTTAGCTAGCAATAGATGATAGAGTAACATATATTCAGAATACTTTCACGGGCTAATACAAAATAATGATAATAATGCCAATTTATTCTAATTTCTATAAGAAAAAAATTTGCAGTCTTAAACAGGTGGAAAATATAAAGAATATTAATTTAAATAAATTACGGGAATATTAAATTAAATTAATTATTTTTCAAAATAATATCGTGATCTTTTTTTTATCGCGATCAAATTAAAAAATCACCGATAAAGTTTATTGAGGGTGAAAGCACGTCTCAATGGCCATTTCGCTACCGCTCACTTAGCTCTTTAGATATATTTTAAATAAACTAAAGATTTTTGTCCACACCCTTAGATAAAGACAAAAAAAGTTTAAGCAAAAACCAAAAATAGTCTACAATGATTTTATGTTTCTTTATCCACTGTATTAGGCTGATTTTTTTCGGCTCTTTTATACAGTTAGAAGATGATGAAAAATAAAATATCACAACAACACTGCGATAATTTATTTTTGTTTTATGCGAGTATATATTTTATAAAGAGCACATATTACGTGGTAAGTATTTCAAGTGTATTTATACAGTTAAACAAATTTAAAAAATTAAAATTCTTACATTTGTATTTCCATTGCTTAAGACCCTTCTTTCAGAAACTCGATTAAAAATCGGTGTGTGATCTTAAATCTAAACACTGTGGGTTATCTTTTTTTGAGGTTATTTCCCATAAATATTTGAGTCAAAAACCAATAAAAAATATTTTAAATGTGGGGATCCTCTTGTTATTAGTAAAGAGACGCCCCAGCTTTTTACACAAGCGATCCAACAAAAGTCACTCTCTCTTTAGTAATCTAAGCTGGTGCAGCTGTAAAGAACTTAATGCTTCATATAAAATATACACTTGATTACATTTTTAACACTTTATAATTTATAACAAAACTTATTAAGTTTTATTAGGTATTTAATAGCTCAACTTCAAGGTTTTAAACTAAAATTAAAAGCATCTTTCTTTTTACAATTCAATAATCTTATGGATAAAAATCAATAACATTCCTTAACAAAATTAATACTTCAAACTTTAAAACAACAATTTGCATCACAAAATTAATACAAATTGAAACTTTGATATCTTTAGTACATGATGGAAAGTATAGTATACTTTTGTGGATTATCGAATATTTTTTGTTGCATACTTTCTGAAAGTTAGACAAGCTTACACGTGCATATATATTTTTTTGCTGGAGAATGTTTCACAACTGCTTATTATAGTTTAAAGTAATAATTTAATTTGCAGTTTAATAAAAACAAAAATTTTACTTTAACTTGAAGTCTAGATTGATTTAAAGTTATTTGAAGTGTACATAAAAATATAGTATTTGCATATTTGTAGATTGGCTTATTTTTAAATTAGAAAAATTAATTTATTTATTCATATGATCTAATTTAATTGATACAACCAAATAAAAATTTAATTATATTCTATTATTAGTATAGGTGTAAAAGTTTGCATTTTTGGATATTATGTTAAGCACTGGCAAGAGAAATAAACTTCAAAATTAAATCTAATTATGCTTTTAGGCCTTAAACATAAAATCGTTTGGTATGTGAAGGTTAGAACACTAGTCATGCTATAATTTAATAATTTAGAAATTTGTTAAAATTTCTAGCAAATTAAATGAACAACTCACGCGAAACCAAGAGTATAAGCTAGTAACTCATATATTTATGTTATTCACAATTAATAGTTAATTATCGTTATCTAATTGACTTCGTAAATAATTTTTTTACAAATCCCTTTTAAAAATATGCAATAGATAATTTTTTTTTAAATAACTTTCCTATTAATGTGCATAATGTAGCAGAAAGTTCGATGGATGGGGACAGTGGGCTTGGTATCTTTCATAAAAAGAAAAATTTTTACGGGTTTCAAGAGTTGATATGGTACAATTATGAATAGTTATATAACGAAACTTTGTTATATAAAAGAAACTACATTTTTCTTAGTAATGACTTGAGTTTCTAATAATCCAAAAATTTATAGAATAATTTTTTGGGATAAAATTAAAAGATAAGAACAAAGAGTTTTTACAATGAACTTCATGTACTATAAATATAGCTTCTAACCAAGTTTTAAATATATTTGAATGGTTTTATTTAATAAATTTTACATAAGGAATCGAGTAAAAATTTCAGAAGAAATATAGTATGACTAGATTGCATGTCATAGCATCTAAATTGACATAATATTCATAAATGTAGAGTCATAAAACAATAAATTTATTTTACGGCATCCTATGTGAGAAGGCTCTTTGATATTTTTAAACTGGCTTGCTAAAAACCTTTGGTGCGCGAAGCCGGAGTTGGTTATACTGTGGTGGACAAAATCACTACACCCATAAAAAAGCCGGCTAAGCAGATAGTTTTTAATGAGAGAAACCGGTTTTGAATATTCGATAAAGGAGAATATACTTACAACAGGCCGAAGGCTGGCTATGCTGGAAATCTTTGGCAAGGAAAGTCATTGTTATTTTATGTGCAGACTCTTTCGCAAGTGACACTATATCCTTACTAAAACGATACAATGTCCATTAACATTATGCCATTTTTCATAATGTCCATTTGGGTGTGAAATAAAGTCCATGGGCATTATGTAGGTAGATACCATCTTATGATAGCATTAATTTTGTATGGTCAAAAAATATTATTTGTCTCTCCTACTCAACAGAGTTTAAATGAAAAATATAAATGAAACCAATATGTATACATACGTTTACAAAAGGAAAAAAAGATATCAGTCATGGTAAGAATCACGTAATAAAATTAAGGAATTCCTTCTATAATATTTAAAAAATTAATTCGCTAAATGCTAGGTGGATTCATGTACGAAGGGTTCCGTACATTGCTTGTTGCGGCAGACGTAGTGATACATACTTGAGGTAATTTTAAGATAATAATAATTTTAAAGTCCCTTTACTATTGGAACACCTTTCAATTTTAGTTTTTCATACTTTATAGCGACATAAAATACAATTTCTGTATAAATTTGTAGCCTCAGCCAAAATCGGTTAAAAAATATGTGAACATATAATTTAAAATAACGTTATTTTTTGAACACACTTGATATAATTTAATTTATTCGCACTTTTAATTATATCAGCAGCAACACATACTTACACAGTCCGTGTAAATCCAGATTTACTTTATACAATTTTTTTGGGCATTTTTTTTCATTTCTGTATTTAAGTTGTAGCGATATGCGTTATTTAAAAATAAACATGACCAACAGTAATATCCTCTCAAACTTCGAGAAATACTTTTTTGCTAACCACACCTGCTTACAAACAAAAATTTCATGCTAGACTAATTTAAAATTGTGTAGTGTAAATGCCGTATAAGCTTCAAGACTAAATGCCTCAAAATTACGTTTTTTATTGGGCGTAATTTGTATTTTAATCTACTATTTAGAGTATTTTTCACTGCTTTTTTACAAATTTCAAGTGTCCTCTTATTTTTAATCAAAAGTAAGGCCTCACATTTTAAAAATATGACTTCTTTGTAGTTGCCCTTTATCTTAGTATACCTACCTGTTGTCATATATATTTATTTCACGGGTCACCTTTTAATTTTTAAATTTATTTTTGTACACTTTATTGTAAGTGTAACCTTTGAAATGGAAAAATAATATAAAATTCAATTACAATAGCTCTCTAAATAATTTTCTTTTTTTTAGTTGCTGTTGAAGCAGGCACAGTGCTACAAACTTTGTGTAAATTACAAATGTCTGCTTATAATAGACTAAAATAAAATATATACGTAAAAATAATGTCTTGGTCTAAAGCAGTCCTTATTTTGAACTTCATTTATTCATTTGTTGTTAAAGCGGCAATTAGAATGTCACTTCTGTGAAAAAATCAAGTGACTACTTTCAGCCTTGTGACAGCCATATGGACATAATAAACAATCGTAATAGATATTTATACGATAAAATAGCCTATTTTTTAAGTCCATGTAAAGTGGTGGTAATCGATTAACGATAAATGTAGATCATACGCCCGTGGTTTCTTAAAATCTATCAGACCTTTAGAAAAACCTACTTTCCTAAAAGAAAAAAAAAAAAAATTTAAAAAGTTATTTTACAAATACTTTACATGTTAAAAATATAGATTTTTATATCCTTCACCGCAAAAGGGGGAAAAATGGTATAACTAATTTTGTTTTTCCTTGTGTTTCTTATACAATATACACTTCCGATTCCATAGAGTGCATATATCCTGAATTCTTATGCATAACGATGTCGATTGATCGATGTCCGTCAGTCCGTCTATCCTTCCGTGTATGTGTTGAAATCAACTTTGCCAGGGCACTAGAAAAGCTAGATAAAACTTAAATACGACAATCGCTCAGACATATTATCAAAAGATGTGCTGTTGGAAATCAGCAAGAGTGGTCTATATCCTTTGACGCAGCTGGCAAAACACCACGCTTACCTTTAATATCATTATATGATTGGGAACAATGAAATAACTCCAATCAGAAAAGGAAATATATGGAGCGATAGAGAATTAAAAAATAAGAAAAAGTCATCAAGTGAAAAAATTGGCACTCAATTATATTATACGAGTAACGGCCCTCTGAACTTTTTAAGTTTTTTAAAATAACAATATGGGTATCACTTTAAAACTTTTGAAGAGATTTTAAGAAAATACTAAAATTTTTTTTAAATGGCGTATATGTATGTATGGACGTATGTATGTGTGTATATATGTATGTATGTATTCATGTATGTATGTATGTATGTATGTATGTATGTATGTATGTATGTATGTATGTATGTACGCATGTTTGTATGTAAGAAGGCCCTGACTCGAATTTTGCAAAAATTATTTTTTTCGTGATTCCAAAACTTTTCACATAAATACACCTCGTTACAGAAGTTTAATGCATTTTTATAAAAAAAAACAATAAGTTAGAAGAGTTAGTGCCTTTAAATATGATACCAGCCATATTCAGTTTAAATTTCATGAATGTCAATGCATGTAAAAACAAAGCAGCTTAGGGCCTCGTACACAAAGTGTTAAAAACTTACGCCATTATTCTGTCACAATATCTTTACGTCCGCAACAGACCTCTACGGTAAGTATTCTTGGAGTTTAGACTCTTGGAATTTTAATATAGCCGCTATAACAACAAATTAAATGATGCTTTGAAAGTAACGGGATATTTCTAAAAATCTTATTATTTTATTTACCTGGAATAGGCAGACTTATCAAAGGAAGGCGGAGTATATATTCTAGAATTGTACGCAGGGTCGCTAAAATCTAGAATAAAAATAAAAATTAAAAGGTGTCTTAACAGTAACGCCTTATCAAGTTACGTGATTTCACCTAAATTATGTTTTCTATGTCCACTGTTATATCTGTGGAATTTTAACATAACGTCTTCTCTCGAAATAAGACAATTTTCCAAGATTTTTATTATAAATATAGAATTTTCTTAACCATCTTTTGCTCTAATCCCCATATATCTACGATCTTTAGAACGCAAGATAAGCAGTCGATTAATCGACTTCTTTCAGATTTTCCCCCAATTTTAATTTGACAAAACGACTTCTTCCAGAGAATTAAGAATAATTTTAAAATTCATAAGAAAAAACTGATAACAGCCATTTGACAAAACAGCTTGTCTCCATTTAGTTTTACTACGTTTTTACCAATTCCTTTTTTAATAAAACAACTTCTTTCGAAAGAAGTCGTTATGTGAAAAGCAAGGTTTGAACAACTACTCACTTGGCTAGAACAAGTTGATGTATTAATCAGTAGGCAGCCGAAATTCCTTGCGACAAAACGTCTTTTATCGAAAGAAGTAAATTAAAAAAATCGAAAGTGTTTTAAAAGTGAAGTCTTGTCTTAATACAAGTGTTTTCTTAAAACCGCAAAAGGAAAAACGAAGCTGTTTATTTAAGAATAAATTAAAACTGGTATAACTAAACTAAGGTAAAGAAAGTAGGGACTATGGCCGATTTCGAAGCAAGAAACGAGGCTAAGAGCTCAGAAGATGTCGAAAGTGGTGAAGACGTTTTTTACGAAATGGATTTTGATGATTCTGAATATATTCCGTCAGAAGATTCGTACTGAATACAACATCGGAGAGCATTAGAGAGTCAGACTTGCTACAAGGCTTGCATCAAAGAGCGTGAATAAATTAAATAAAAATACTACACATATCGGAATAAAAAAGTACCAGAACAGACATTTGATCCAATACGTCAGTGCAAAAAAATGTGTCACAACAAAATTAATTCTCAGCAGCAAGAAGAGATATTTAAAAGATACTGGAATCTGGGTGATTATAATAAGCGTCGTCATTACATTTTCAGCATGATTGGCATCCAAACGAAGAAATCCGAGACTATAGTAAAAGCATCGATTCCCCGGAATCGGCGATATGCTTATTTGTGCCACTTCGAAATAGATGGACAGAGAAATCGTGTGTGTAAAAGGTGTTTTTTGAAAATATTTGGAGAAACGGATTCGAGCATTAGAACCGTAAATAGGCATAAAATAAATCAACTATTTGGTGGGCTCGTACCGGATGACCTACGCGGCCGACACGAGCCACACCACAAGCTGCCAATTCAAAAATACAATGAAGTAATTGAACACATAAATAGTATTCCTAAGTACGAAAGCCACTATAGTCGTCGTCATACAACTCAACAGTACTTTCAATGTGGTCTTAATTTTGCAACTTTATATTATATAGAGACAACTATATAGACAACTTTTTCAAGAAATGAATATTAAATTTAAGAAGCCGCAGCTAGATCTTTGTAATGCATGTGAAACATTTAAATCAAAAATTGCAAACGCGTCGGATAAAGACGAAAAGATTCGGCATAAAATGCAACAAAAAAACACCACGATGATGCAGATTTTGCTTATGAGTGTAAGAAAAAGGAAAAAGAAATTGCATTAGGTGATTCAAGTGTAAACATGTTTAGTTTTGATTTGCAACAGTGTTTGCCAACTCCGTATGTGCGCGCGTCCATGTTTTTCTATAAGCGACCATTATGGACTTTTAATTTAACAGTCTATGATGGCGCGACGAAGAAGGCTGAATGTTATTTGTAGAATGAAACTATTGCAAAACGTGGTCTTGCCTTTTTACATGCTTATTAAGTTTACCTGATACAATTCGTCACGTCATTTTGTACAGCGACTCCTCTCCAGGACAAAATCGTAACTCATATTTTTGTACGATGTTTCAAAAAGTTTTAGAAGAGCACCAAAGCATTAAAGTGATTGACCATAAATTTCTGGTTGTGGGTCATACACATCTCGTGTGTAAGTAATAAATACATTACTCACGAATTAAGCCAAAAGGATTTCTTTGATTTAAAGCTCTGATGAGAAATAAGTATACGTGGAGAACATGCAACATTTCAGTTATTTTTATGATATTTTATTTATTAAATAAATATTATTAATTTTTCTGTAAATTTATATATTTTTCAGGTGAAAAAATTGAGTGGAAGGAGGTTTGTTGGATGCGTCACGAAAAAAGTAAACCTGGAGTTCTGCAGTACAAATCACCTAAAAGCTAAACATTAACTCTCGTCGTCAAAAGGTCCCGACTCCAAAGTTGGTTGCAAGCTACACGTCTCCATTGGCCATATCACAGAACAAAAAACGGGATTTATTGGATATGCTGCCACTGATTAGTTCGCATATGCACAGTTTTTATCAAAACATCAAATCCGAAGGAGAACGTTCTTTTGAAATTGATCCTGATCTTGAAGACCAAGAAACTCAATAACTATTAAATATGGATTTTTACTATTTCCTTCTTGTAATAATTTAATTTTATTCTTTTATTTGAAAGTGGATTTTATATGTTTTAACGAAGAATGTATTATTCTTAACCAGAAATTCGTATTATTATTTTTTTAATTATTTGCATGAACTGAAGTATTTTTTTCAATAAAACCTAATAATTTTTTTCAGATCAACTTCTTTCAACCTTTTTTTCATGTTCCATTTTAACACAACAACCTGTCTTGACTCAAGCGAAAAAAATTATTTTCTAATTTAATCAAAACAATTTGGACAAAATGACTTGTATATTATAAGCTAATATTTTTGTTTAAAATCTATTCAGCAAAAAGACCCTAAATAATTTTTTGTCGTTTTAAAGAAAACTGTTGCTATTACAAGGAAAAAAAAGGTCGCATATTGTTCATTATGTATTCATGTATATTATCCAAATTCAAAATTTCTTTAATTTTCTAAGCAATAACTTCCATTAGTCTTTTTAACTGTTTTTGCTCTACTGAAAAGTTGTTGATTTAGAAAGAAGACGTTTTGTCAAACGTCCACAGATATGTTTAAGAATAAAATTAAGAGTTAAGGGGTGACCAACTCACATTGATTTTTTTGTATTTGCTTTTGTAGCAGCTGTAGTTATACTAATTCTATGAAAATATTAAGCTTATTGCTTAATAAAACGACATTGTACAGGGATCTAAGACGATAAATAAATTTTTTAAACCAAATATCCCTCAAAGCGCAAGAGGTGTTTCGAATACATAAAGTATGAATTTGCATCGTTTTTACAAGAAAATTTTTCTACATCAAAAAGAAATCTAAAAGCTACAAAAACCAAATATTTTTCATGCTCCAATTATGCTTTTCTTGCACTGCTTCGCTTGCTATATTTTCAATGTTCTACTTCTCCTTTATAATAATACCAAGCTTTGATCGGTATAAGGGTTTTTTTGCAGGATGTTACGCAAATGAAAATGAAAACAAAGAAAATATTGGCAGAAAATCAAAATTTAGAATCGTATGTTATGAATATTTTTTGACATAACTGGATATCAAGAAAATTAACCGAATTTTCTTTAGCGGTCGATGTTATAACACGCCAATTCTCTTAAGCCTTTAAAACTTATAACAAAAAACGCTTAATTGAATACTTCTTTACTTAAAGCGTTATTTTAATAAAAAAATATAAGTTCATTTCTATATATGAGTATTGGATCACCCAAAAACCACATTAATATACGTTTTTGTTTTACTTTTGTTATGACTGAAAAGTTTTCTTTGTTATTACAGTCTTACTGAAGTTACCTTCTGTTTTATCGAATTTCTTTAACTTATTGCATGTATTTCAGACATATTACTATCATATTTTTGTTGTTTTTGTTTTCCAAAAGTTTAAGCAAATGAATAAATAAGTATACGTTTATAAATAATATAGAACACTTGAAGGTCAGTTCTCTTAAAGACTTCTGCTTTTATGTAAATTTAATAAATTGTATTGCATACAACAAGGCTGAATTCTTATATTTAATTTATAACTTAATTTAGAACAGGTTTTTTAACTGAAATTAATATTGTTGAGAAGAAAAAAAACAAAACAAAAATTGGCTCAAGGTTAGTCTATTAAGTTAATATAATTAATTTGTTTACAATTAAGACTTAATGAAATGTTTTTCTTTTAACTGAGTTTTAATAATTGTCAATTGTTATCTTGGTGTCTAGTTTCTTATAAAACTAGGTTGGACATTTATTATTTAGTTTCAACCTTCAAGACTTGATGTCGCTAAAGAACTTTAATGGAATGACCATTAATTAGAAATAAAAATAAAAATTTTCTATTAAATAATTTGACAAAGGGGCTTGTATTTTGAATTTGAAAAACGAAGAATAATAATAAAAATATTATCTTTACAAAGCGTATATTGGGAAATTTTTAAGCCTTATAAAGATTTATAAAGGTCTAGCTGTCGCTCAATTTCAGTATTTCTAATCTAAAAAGCGCTTCAATATTACAAAAATTTATTTCATTCACTCAGCATATGTGTCGATCCATTATTGTGATCGGCGAAAAGTCTTTCGTCAGGAATTAACAGATTTTCTGGTTAATGAAATTGCCACATATGGATTGAAACCAATTCGCAGCAGATTTAAAACCCTATTGCACCTATACAACTGCATTGTTTGCACAAATGTAGCTTAAGTTACGATCGAAGGAGTTCGAGATATGCAGTTTCATAGGATAGCGTTTCGTGCCATAGTGACTTCTTAAAATTAAAATTTTCCGCTAATTTGATTTCGAGAAGTAGACGTGCGAATAAGCACTTGTGAAGATTCGTGAAATCACTGACAAATGCTAAGCCAGCAAAAATTGACGCCTTGTGTGTTAACATTGTTCCTGGGATATGTAACATACGACCAGAAAAGCTCGAAAAAGTGGTCCATAACTGGACGTCTAGCTTTTTTTTATACGTCTGAAAAAGACGATTTAAATTTTGTTTTATTTAATTTGTGAAAATATTTAACCTTTTTCTATTAATAATATTTTTTGGTCAAATTTTACAAAAAGCAGCCTTTTTGAATTTCAAAACTTGACTAATCGCAAATTGAAATTTCTTTTATTGAGAATTAGCAATCTGCCGATAAATATTCAAATATAGAAACAGTGTATATAGTCTATCTATTAAGGCTATCCAGATATAGTCAGACATGTCACAGAACTCAATTTCAATCGATAGTGGTTTTAATTTCGTAAATTGCTTCTTCAGAAATCTAAAAACGAAAAATTTCTTCGGAATGAAACCACTTTTAAATTACAAAGTAAAATTTAGTTTCATTGAAATATTGTTTTTTTGCGGTTCTTAAATTTACTTTTATGATGTGTCAAACTTAGATTAGCCTTGTTGTTTACTTTGGTTTACTTTGCAACATTTATATAAATAGTGAAAATTCAATACTTTTAAGAAATAAGCAAAGTCGATCGGAATCTGAAGAAGGTAAAACAAAATCGATCGGAATCTGAAGTAGGTAAAACAAAATCGATCGGAATTGTTAATACGGAATTAAAAGCATTCCGATCGGAATGTGTGACATGCCTGAAAATAATGAATAATTATTTTTGATAGAGAGTACGTAACTCCTATATTCCTTAGCACCAGAATCTTGCCTTAAAACTCACTTTATGCTTGTATTAAAAAGCAGTAAATTCAAAACATCTCACGTGTTGTAGTTCCATAGATACGAAATAGTAGAAATATTCTGTATTGGGTTACTCTTTTTTAAGCCTCTAAGCTACATAAATAAAATAGAAGCTAGTGTATTTAAGTTTTGACTTCTATGAATATCAGTTTTGCCGCTTGGCTTTTAAAATGTACAAGCGAATTTACTAAAATATATACACAACGTCATCTATTTAAACTTCATAAAAATATTTAAATATTGTGGCATTTAAGAAATACTTTTATTAATAAAAAGTGAAATACATAAAATAGCAACAAGTTGGCGTTTAAGAGAAAAAAACTTTAACAAATAAATGAAAAAAAGAACGTTATAGGATTTAAGTAATGACATCAAAGTAAATTAAATAAATAGATTGACATTTTTTTAGCACATAATGAAAAGTTTACATAATTTTTATTATAAAAAAAAAAAATATTATATTTTATCCACAACTTTGTGTAAATTTTATTTTATCTCATCTTAATACAAACGTGGTTAGAATAACTAATAATTCTGTATGAGAAATTAAAAAGACAAAAGGCAAGCAAAAAAGAAAAATATTTTAAGGCGTTTAAACCTAGTGCTGTTGTGTGACATTAGCTTTTATAAATACATACATATACATTTAAAGATATAAATGATTCTTTTATTCACAGCTGCAGTTTCTATAGCCTATAATTTTCTTGTATGTTTTTTTTAGTTGTTTTACCTGCAAAACTTGCCAGGAAGTAAAAAATTACTTTATATTGTAATTTTTAAATGTTTTAAGTTAGTTAGAAAAAAGGTGCATGTTGACCTTTGTAAAAAAAAATTAAAAACGTGACTTTGCTGATGCAAAGTTTTGTGCAATTGTGCAAAGAAAATTTAATACTGCCACAACTTTCAATTTTTTCGGAGTTACGGATTTCGGCTTAATACACTCGCGCATTAAATTTCATTTCATATTCTAGTGACACACGAAGAAATATTTTAATAAATGCTTTTTTAGTATAATAAAAATAAGGATATTTTTTATTTTGTCAGGAAACTTAAGCCAAGACCTTTAAAATAAGTTATGCAAAAAACTATTTCTCTTTAAACTTTAGTTTAGGTGATATAAATTATTTAAAATAAAACTTATTCATAGCATATTCAGCGGCGAAGTAAAACAACTAACTCTCTATCTCTCTCCTTCACCACCTGTCTTATCTTTCATCTATCCCTTTCCTAAAGAATGTAGCACGGTTACCAAAATAACTTAATAGGTAAAAATGCCTGAAGTGCTACTTCTCTTAAAAAAATATATAGTTATTTATTCAAGTGGCAAGCAGTGTATATGAGGATCTTAATGTCCCTTTGGTCAAAAAGGAAACCAGAAAACTAATGACTCTTTCTTAGAATATTCAACACAGTCATATTAGTTTGAGCAAAAGGAACACCATTGATCTCAGATGAGCTAAATTGAGACGAACTCCATAATTTATTTTAAAAATATTGAAAACTGAAAATATTTAGATTTAAGATTTGAATACTAAGTTAGGTCATAAATTTATATAAAGATAAAACAACAGTTACTAAAACAACCTTCCATGGGCGAAACAATACCCACCCTACTAATCCAGCCAGTTTAGAGTATGATTATGCAAATTGATAAGAGAGTTAATTGTACAATATTTCAGCGTAATAATAGCTTTTCACTTAATACAAGAGGTACTATTCCCTTTGTTAAGATCTAACCAGTTTTTTCTAAACTGTGAGCAATGATAAGTGAGTTACTTAAATCTAATATGTTTATTACTCTAGTTTTTAAATACATATGTATTTAGTATTGGAATAATCAAGCCCACTTAAAATATCAAAGAAAAATATTTCTCTTATTTCCCCTATTGCCAAATTTTCATGAAGATCGGTCATCTGGTAAAGTCTATAACTTTTCGATAAACAAAAAAAGAAACAAAACAACGTCAGTATGTTCACTTAAACGCCTATAACTTATAACTTATGCAGTAACCCTGTTTGCACAGGACAATTGAGAGCAGTCTACGTGTTAAGGGGAACACCAATCACTGAAATCTTAAATGTTAAATGACCACTCTGTGATACGCTGAGTTATACTTGCAAAATTATCACTGAACTATGAGTTGCCTTTACCGTACTTTATATTTAAGAGTTATTTAAAATGTTGTCTGGCATCAGAACTTAAATCTTAAATTTTAAAATAACATTGATAATAATTTTGTAGTCCTATCATTTTTATTTCATTACCAATGCATAAAGAATTTTTTCTTACACAAAATTACAAAAACAACTAAGACGACGAACTAAAAAAGATTTTTTATATTTTTATTTTAAATTATATTTGTTATGTTCTTCTAAATGAAGTACATTAAACTTGAAGGAACTTAGAATGTTATCCAAACTAAATCCAAGCATACTTTCAGGCATTAGAAATAAAATTAATTTTATAAAAAGAAGCTAAAATTTAATATTTTTTAATTCTTATAGTCTTCACCACAAGTGGATAAAAGGTATACCTAACTTATCATTCTAAGTTCTAATACATAGCAAAGTCGACTGAGCAATGCTTATTTGTCCATCCGTCTTCGGGATGAAATCAACTCTGTCAAAGCACAAGATGAGTTAGAGAAAATTTAAATATCGCAATCGCTAAGACAAAAAAAAAAATTAGTAAAAATTTTACATAAAAATGTCACCAGCTCTTAATGGTTTAAGCATTTAAAAAAATTTAGTATTTCCTTACAGATCTCTTCAAAAGTTTTTAAATGATAACCATATTAATACTAAAAAAATTTTAAATTCAGAGGCCCGTAATTCGGAAAAATGGGCGAGCGCCAATTTTTTCATTTGATGTTTTTTTCTCATTTTGTAATTCTCTACCGCCCCATATATTTGTTTTTTATTTATTGGAGTTACTTCACTGTTCCAACTGATGTAAAAAAATTAGAGGTAGGCGTGGCTTTTACCAGCAGCTTCAAAGGACATCTTGCTGATATCTAATAGCACTACTTTCTGATCGATTGGCGTATTTAAGTTTACTCTAGCTCATCTAGTGCCTTGGCAAAGTTGATTTAAACACTAACACGGACGGGCGTCGCTCAATCGACTTTGCTATGCATGGGGAATATATATATATATATATATATATATATATATATATATATATATATATATATATATATATACTTTACGGGGTCAAAAACAGATATTGTACATATTACAAATGAATTGAAAGCTTAGTTATACCCTTTTTTCACTTTTTGTGGTGAAAATAATTTTTGCTTGTATTGCAACATAATTGCACTTCACATTTGAGGCATTTTGATACGGGTGTTCCTGTGCTACAAAGGCAGCATTGACCTTTACGTCTTTAAACCAACCATATCGTCATATCGCTTCGAATGCGGTGGATTAGTATTTATTTGTCTGTTTGAATTTCTAATCAGTCTCTGTTCGGAAATATTTGCACTTGTTCGTCCTCTTTTTTTTCGACTGAAGATAGTAGTGCAGCATTTATCGTATGTCCATTTAAAATTTAATCCTTGCGATACAAAAGAATATAAGAAATCAATTGTAAGCCCTAAAGAACATAAATTAAAATTAATTTTATTGAAAGTCAGTTCACCAAATTTCGGTCTCTAAGAAATTTTGTAGTGAAAAAATTATGAAAACTAAATTTGGATCACATGTGTGATTTCTGTGAGGGATTTTATTCTATGTGACCAAATGGGGAGATATCATGCAATGCCACCTTTTGGACAGTGTTCATTGGGGAGAGTTAAGACGAAAAATTAAAAATTTCATAATTTAATTTTAGAGTTGAGTCGCAAAAATTCTAATCAACTTTAAAAATGAATCGAAATAGAAGTTTTTATTAATTTATTTTTTATTTTATTATGTGCTTCTTTGTAATGAGTAAAATTCCCTTCTCATGGTAAATATAAACTTAAATAAGAACACCAAACAGTTGTGTGGTCATATTAATAATGTTACGTTATTGTAACTAAATGTCATTTATTATTTTTAAAAATAAAAATATTCTTTTGCAATTTTTCTTTTTATTTAGTTAAAGTTTTATTATTATTTTTTGATCTTTTAAATCTTTTCATAGAAATTAATTATTTAGGTCATATATAACCCCAAGGCTTTTTACATAACAAAAAATAATTTTATTTATAGTTTATGCTCGATTTACTTCCTTTATTTCCCTTTGGCAATAATCAAACCCAATTGAAAAATTCTTAAGAAAACCTGATGGTAGAGGTGATGCATTTTATTTAAAAATTCCAAACATAACTAATTAAAAAAATTTTATATTAAAATTTTTTTACTACATATCATAATAAACTACTTATTTTTTTGTGTGAGTTTTGCATTCGTTACTTTATAACTTTAACTTATAAAGAGTGTGTTAACAAACGCCAATATATGTAACTGAAAAAAGGCGTAACTGTCATACTGCTCCAAGTTTTCGAAATTTATGATCAGTTTGCTTTGGCAAGTCATTATGAGTAAATTGGCACTCTAAGAACGATATCAAATTATGTAGATTTAATTTGAAAATTATGAATTTTTACAAACTTTAAACGCAAAATTGTGTTTAGTGATGAGGTTCACTTTTGACTAAATGGGGTTTTTAATAAAAAAAAAATTGATACGAACCCACAACTTGCAGAATCCAGAGCATTTCACCGTTTGTTTATATTAAATGCTGGTGGTTTCACTAGACCTTATTTCTTTAAAACTAAAGCCGAAGCATATGTTAAGCCCAATAAAACTCGCTATGGTACCATACTCAATGATTTAATTTTTTTTAAATGGAACTGAATTTAAGAGGGGCGAGAAGTGAATTCAACAGTATGCCGCTATGTGCCATACAGTAACTGCAACGATCGATTTAATGACATCAAAATTTAGCAACAATTTATTTCGAAAAACGAACTTGCTATCTGGTTTTCAATGAGTGCGATTTTGCACATCTTGACAATATCCGGAGGCTGTGAAAAGTCACTAATTTAAGTTAATAAATCTACAATAATTGACGCCGTGTTCACAGTGGCTATGTGCACTAAATCATTTCGAATATTAATGCCAGTTATTGATCGCTTAAAGAAGAAAATTTCTTTTTAATAATATTAAAATTTAGGGTTCTATCGACTTTTAAAAAGTACCTTTATAAATTATTTAAAGCATTTATTCAACCAATGATGATGATAACACTTTTTTAAATTTTTTACAATGTTTTTGGAATTTCCTTTCCGCTAACAATATAAAACATTTTCATTTTCATTTAATATCGAACCTAAACATAATCGCTTGTTTTCCTAAAAGTAGGCTACATAATTATTTTATACTTTAAATAAAAATAAATGATAAATTTTAACAGGTATATAAATAAAAATAAAAAATTAAATATTTTTAATAAAGCAATGCTTAGCAAAAATAATGTCAGCTGTTATGTATAAAATTTATGTGTAAATACAAGCTTTACTTTTCATATGCATTAAGTATATACCAACATACTAAAGCAGCATAACTTTAGGTGGCAGCTGTTTGAAAAATGTATAAAAAATATTAAACGTAGACAATTTCATTATTCATGAGCAATACACATTTGCAGAAGTTAAAAAATGGATAAAATTCTCTTGCAAAAAGTTGGTAAATTTCAAGGACATTTTTGTTATGAATAAAGAATATCTATATCTGGCTAAATATGTGTATTTTTAATATTTGTTTTAATAAAAATTAAATCACAAGTTAAAAGCTTCTTTTGAATTATTTATAAATTTAAATGGAATTTAATTTTTTTTTTATACACGGAAAAAACAGATTTTTAAAAAGATTGAATTGATCGCAAATCGAAAGCGTTAAAGATTTATGTATAAATGGGTGTGTGTTATATTTTTAGAATTTATTGTAGAAAGTGTTCTAAAAATAATAAAAATTTAACAAAAAACCTAAGAAGCAAACAACTCGAATTTCATTAAATTATTGGCCAAGATGAAGTCCGTACAGAACAATTCACTACGACTAAGAATTGTTTGCAATTTATTGAAATTTAAATTTAATAAGAAAAAAATTAAATAGCACAGCTTAAATTTATATTTAATTTAGTTTCTAAATTTAAGAATGTTGCGAATGTTTTCCAAAGAGAGCAGGAACAGATAGATGCCAGCAGACTGTAATGCAGCAATTTATAGTTCACTATATCCGTTGTACGCGTTCTTCGCATCTGTCTACCATAAGTTGTGCACATTGCAAACATCAAATATTTACTTTTAATTAATAATACGAAAAATATTCAAAATTCAATCAATATAAATTTGATTAATCGTAGAGCGTACACAATATAAAGTCTTTCTTTCACAAATATTCACATATTTTTGTTTTTTTTCTGTCAACCATCGGTAAATATATTAAGGTAATTTTTAATTTTTATTCTTTCATACATTTTTCTTCACAAAATGCAAATTTTGTTCAAGATTGATTGTTATGAAGCAAGCATGAACAAGCGCTGTGACTTGCGTGTAAATTTTTAAAATTTCAATTTGTTATGTTGTTGCTAAGTTTTTATACAAATTTAAAAATTTTCGATATATTTTTTTTTTTTTCAGTACGTTTTAAGATTAACTACAAGATATTATATAAAAAGAATTACAATTAATGATTTATACTATTTGTTAAACTTTAAGGGCAAGTGGTATCATTGGCTAAATTTTCCCACCTCAGTTGGCTGGCATTAAATTTAAAGACATGTTTTTCCAACGGCACATGTAACGATACAATTAACTTCCTTATCTTTAAAGGATACATCAAGTCACTACTCTTAAAATTCTGTGAGATGAAAAATTATAAACAGTTAGACACTTGCATATATTGAGCAAAATATTGATCATGAAGAAAAAATATTAAACTTTCATGGCGGCAAATTTTCTTTCAAATAAAGTCAGCTTTATTGATACTTAAAAGTTATAAGTTTTCACAGGACACTGTATACAAGAAAAACTATAATTCCTTATATAAACATAAATTTCAAAACTTTTATGACCCTTTAAATGCAGCCATTTAACCAACTATATGTTAGTCTTTTTTTATGTTAAAGTATGTGATAGAACAATTGTAAGAGTTAATACAGTTTTTGCTTTTACAGATTAAAATAGAATGTTATGTCTCATTTGGCAGTATTTCACTTTGTTATAAATTTAGTAATTCTGCTCACGTGCTAACTGCATTGTGTACGTAGAGTTCAAATTAGTAGTTGCTATACAGTTATCAATTTCAAGGGATATAAAATCAGCAACTTATATTTTAAAAACAGAAAGCAATAGTAATGAAACGAGTACCAAACATTTCTTAAATTCACGGATAGTTTAAAATAATTTAATTATTATTTAAAACTTAAAATAATCTTTACATTAAATTTATTTACTTGAAATTAAATTTTGTTATTTGTCCTCAAGATTGTGTTGTTTAAAAAAGTAATGAATAAAATGATTTTTCTTTACGTTTTCTCAATAACACAAGTATTTTGTAATTAAAGCTTGAATTTAAGAAACATTTTTAAAACTTGTACATTTTCGTGGTCAGTACTGTTTTAAGAACTTTATGAAGAGCAGGAAAACCTCGAATAACCAAATAAAAAATTAAAAACTACAAAGAAAATAACTATGGTAAAACATGTTGAAAAACAAAATCTGTTTTGCAACTTTTTCTTTTCTAAGAGAATTCCACAAAAAAAAATTGGAAACAACTATTTCAAATTAAAAAAAACTCACACTGAAATGTAATTTCAAAAAATAAATCTAAATTCAATTTAAAAAACAGAAAAGGAAGGGAAATACAAAAGAATGGTGTTGAATAACAAGCAGCTGGAAAGTAGAGTGTTCTTGGAAAATAATAATTGTAGAGAAATGTGATGGTAGATTATATAAAATGATTGGTAGTGGTGTTGAAGTTAATATTTCATCCAGTTATATTTAGTTACAAAACTGGTATCGACTTCCTGATATTTTAGCATTTTCCATCTTGGATATGTTTATTGTGGAAAGGCTGTAAAGCAATAGAAGCTTTTTAGACCAGGATAGCTTCCCAATATTAGGTTCCCTTCTTACAGGGACTGCTGTAATACTGAACGAACGGATGAGTTCGGAATCTGCTTTAAATATATCTAATGCAATGTTAATCTACATTTCTTCTGGGGGCTATAAAAGCAGTCTGTTTTTAAGATGGCTAAGAATACGAGTAGGTAGCACGACCTTGACACATGTGGGGTTACTAAAATAACGGGGCTTTCTTTAAATTAAAAAAATATAAATCGAAATCAAAAAACTATTTTGAGGCATCTGGCATTATAGAAGGGTCAATTTAAAACAGT
The DNA here is from genome assembly GCA_937654795.1 of Cistogaster globosa. Classification (NCBI taxonomy): domain Eukaryota; kingdom Metazoa; phylum Arthropoda; class Insecta; order Diptera; family Tachinidae; genus Cistogaster; species Cistogaster globosa. The sequence continues at coordinate 22,097,896 of OW569405.1, forward strand.
GCATATAAAAATCACTCTTCGTAGCAGTAATGGCAAAAAAATTTAGTAAATATTGCTCTACCTTATTTAACATTAATATGATTTCTGCAACCAGATTAAAGGGCCTTTTAAAAAATATCACGAAGATAACTGTTATGTCAAAGATCAAGCAAATGATGTGGTCTTGTCAAAACTAACCAAAAAAATAGATTGCGCTTTCCATCAGACACCTCATTTGAATTTTCTCGTTCTGTCAGCGTGCTAATTTTTTTGAGGTTCGAATTTAAAAAGGTAAAATGTAACCCTATTATGTTGGGGACAATATCTGCGCGTCTATCACAGGTGACACAGAAATAAAAAATTGAAAAAAAAATTACATAAAAATACCATCGGCTCTTAATGGGTTAAGCATTAAAACAAATTTTAGTATTTGCTTAAAGATCTCTTCAAAAGCTTTAAAATGCTATCCATATTAATATTAAAATTTTTTTTTTTAATATCAGAGGCCCGTTAATCGGAAAATATAGGCTGGCGCAAATTTTATTACTTGATATATTTTTTTAATTTTTTAATTCTGTATCGCGCCATTTATCTGTTTTTCTTGATCAGAGTTACTTTATTGTTCCAAATGATGTGAAAGAATTAGAGGTAGGAATGGCGTTTTGCCCGCTACCTCAAAGGACATGAACCGTTCATACTGATTTCCAACAGAACCTCTTTCGACACTATGTCTGATCGATCGGGGTAATTAAATTTATTTTAGCTGAACTAGTGCGTCAGTAAACTTGATTTTAACACTAACACAGACGGACAAACGGACATTGCTCAATCACCTTCGCTATGCATGAGAAGTTAGGATATATGGGGTCGGAAATGGATATTGTGCAAACTATAAACAGAATGAAAAACTTAGATTAACTTTTTTTTTTTTCACTTTTTGCCGTGAATGCTATAAAAAAATTCATCTTAATTGGAGCAATTAAAAATATTTTATCCACATTTTAGAAATTTGAATACATTTTTTAAATGTCGTATTACTCGTATTGTGTCTTTCTTAAAGCTCTGTAAGCAAATCCAATTAAATCTTTATAAATATTTGAATTTTAATATAAGAACTTACGTCTTTCTATGTAACGATCGTTTTCGCCTTCTTTTTAATTTTTTATACGTAAATGTACTCGGTGAGATTGTGTAGTCCTCGTCAAATTCCATCTCAATTTTTATTAAATTTTGTAAATTCAATTGGCAGTCCTGTAATGAAACAATAAAAATAGCAAAATATATTAAGTTTAAACAAACTGCAGTTCATTTTATAACATAAAAAAATTTAATGCAAGCGCACTAACCATCCTTTAGATTTCATTTTCAAGGGAATTTCGTTAAATTAAAAGTCAGCATTAATAGGAAAGAAAAACGAGTCAGCAGCAGTATATGCAATAGTGATCATGAGTAAAATAGCAACAGAAGCATCAGCAGCAGCACTAGTAGAGACATTGATTAAATGTTTGCAATTTGTGGTAGATGTCAGCGCGTAACAAAATCTATTACAACTTTAGTAATAACATATTCAAGCTTTGTAACTAACAAACCCACTTAAGAACATTCTTACATTCTTCGTGCTCTGTCAGAGGCGAAAATGTCTCATATAAAAGACAGCTGTAAAAAGCAGCTTCATTTTCAAATGTCACATAAGGATGGTTCTTACAATTGAAATGCAATTTACTTGCGTTACTATAAACTGCATAAGGACATGTGCATAAATACGCATATACTTTGCCAATTTTCTTATACACATGCAATTGATGACATGGTGTTTTTAACTTTATAATACAATCTTTATCTTACATTGTTTGACTTTAAAAGCAATTTAATGCATATAAATGGTGGAACATTATTTTTATGCGAGAGCATTCCCAAGAGTTACACAAAAAAAAAAAAAAAAAACCAGAAGGAAATGTAATTGAGATCTCGATGACAAAAACGCTTATGAGGATTTAAAAAAATTTACAAATTAATTGGATTATGACTTTTGCACAACTTCCAACATTTTCCATATAATTCTTTTCGTAACAAAACTTCTTACCCTTTAATGCAATTATTACCCTTTAATGCAATTATAATTATGGCTGATATATATTAAGGAATCAGAAGCACTCGATGCTCTTGGCTTGAAAATTCAATGCGATGTTCGGTAGAACAAGCATATTTTTCACGTCACAAAAGCAGCATTCAAATGCCTAGGTTTTGTGAATTGGTGTAAGAATTACTTCACTTTATGTAATCACCTTAGTATCTGTGTCACCTTTATCAGACCAAAAATGGAATACAACTCTACTGTTTGCACCGGTCTGCAAAGCCTATTTTGGAGTTACTTAATCGCGTGCAGGAGAAAGTGAAGAAGCTACTAGTTGACAGTAAGGTATCCAGATCTTTCGACTCAAAGGAGCATCGACACGATGTTAGATATGTTTTACTATTTTATCGTTACTACAACGAAATGTGCTCTTATGAAATCATGTGCTCTTGCTAAAACTATAATTTCGTACAGGCAACACTTTATCTATCAAGAGCTCATCCCTTTTTAGTCGATTGGCCAGTAAATCGCCGAGTAGTTCGAATGTGGAATAAACTCCCCATAGAGTGCCTATGTCCACAAGCAGTACTTCCTCTTTCCCGCTTACTACAATTAACTAAGTAGTTCTGGCACATTGCATTGCATAATTAGGGGTAATCCCCTGAGTGCTTGTTCTTCCGACAATTAAGAGCGATATAAGTTTAGCTTTTAAATTTTTGAGACTGCTTTTGGTGTTTTTACTATGAATGATGCTATAAATTTATTACTGAAACAACCATCGTCCTTTTGCGCTTTTTAGAATGTCAGCCTTTCTGAAGAAATGCATCTATTTCTCTAATTGTAGCGCTTCAGTTTTTTTTTTTATTAATTTAAAAAAAAGATACAATGTAATTTTTTCAGAATTATAGAGGAAGAAACCTTGCCTTGTAGAACTATATGGCCGGCTAGAAATCCTTTCACTGAGTGAAAGGTAAATATGTTAAAATGAATCGAAGTGGAGCTACGACAATAAATCTAAGAAATGATTTGGTTTGATTCTTCTTTAATTTTTTTTTTTTTTTTTTGTTGAATACAGACAAAAGTCAAAATTTATAACAAAAATGTTTTTGGTTCTCTTCTGGACATTTACAAAGAAATGACACGATTTACTGTGCTCTAACTAGCTAAGCGACAAGAGATAGATGAGCCTCTGAAAATAAAGTGAATTGTGTCAAAAATAACTGGTATTCTGAAGAAGTTCCCTAACACTTTTAAAGCCATTAAATCTTAGCAAGTCAACAGTGATAAAATAAATAAATAAATTTTAAAACAAATGTTAGTGTGTTCGATTATGATGTTTAAATACTTATTTTGAGGCTTGCAGTTGGACTAAGTTTTCGAACAACTTCACTTATTTGAATTAGCCATTTTTATAATTCCTATTTAAATCGCCGTTTAAGCATCATTAAAACATCATTGCGCTACTAATTAGGTAGCTACATAGAATAAGAGGTTTGTATGTCATTAAGGAATATAAAAGGGATAAACTTGTTTGTAAAGTACTTCTCGTTTTTTTTTTTTTTTTTTTTTTTTTAATAATAACTCTAAATTGAATTTTTTTAAGGCTTTTATACTAATGCCACTTACCTCTAACGTTTTAAAATGCCATCGTATATCCGTTGTCCCCACACCTGTGTCCAACTGATTGCGACATACTCTCAATGTTGGCCAACACTGGCAACGTTTATTGGTTATTTCGCAACCTGATTCTATTCGTATTGTCTCTGATTTTGTACAATTTGTATACAAGTGATATGTTGAAGATGCCGATGAGAAGGGTAGATCTAAAAATAAAAATTTAGAAAGAGAATGCCTTAGTATATAGAATATATATAGTATATATATATATAAAAAAAGTTTTTGGTTTAAATTTAAACCAAATTGATAACTTTAATGCTTTGATAAAAGAAGGTAGTTATAATTATAGAGTAATTAATTAATAAGTTACTATGGGGACAACTGTTTGAGAAATAATGCAGAATTGTTGTAAAATTAAATCTCATCTATACATTTAACAAATAGTAACGGGGTCGATTGTGTACATAAAATATTTTGTGAAATTTTTGATGTTGGCATAGATAGTTAGTAATCGATATGGAATGCAACACATCTATTTAGGGAATTCTTGTCTGTCTGTATGTATTCGCATCATGTAAAAACTGCTGAATGGATTTGAATAAAATTTCATGAGGAGGTCTTTTACAAACTCATTTCAAATATAGGATACTTTTTTCATAAAAATATGTCTTTTCGTAGAGAAACTATAAACACAGATGTAAAAGCACCCAATTTTACCGGTAAAATGGTAGTAGAACAGTTGTCAGTACATTTTATTTTTGTAGATGGAATGTTTTAACACTGTTTACAGAACTCTACAACAAATGTTTAACCACGAATTTTTCTAAATTTTAATTAAAAAAAAACTTTGAAGGACACGCGGACGAAGTCGTGAATATATTGTGAATATATTTGTATTGGAAGAGCTGCACTGTAGCTTTTATATTTTGTGCTCAATATTTTGGCTGGCAATTTATTAAAAATTAATTATAACTTTAGGGTTCCCAACAATGTATGTTCGTGTGCCATAACCCTCTATCTCTGAAACTGTAATACGTATACTCTTTGAAGTTTCACAAAAGAAGTACTAGCATAGCCGCTAAAATAACAAATACTAAAAATTAACAGGCGTTTCAAAAAAGACGTAATATTTACAAAAACATTGTTGTTTTGTGAACACATAAAATTTGCACAGTGTCAGTAAGATTTTGTGTGATATATGCATAAGTAAAAAATAATTTTAATGTAAAAGTCAGTCCAATATTGATATGGTTTTCATTTATTCGTCTTTAGTTTTTCAAACGTAGTAGGAAGACATATAAAACTCACACAGATTATGTTTAAAAGGATACATGGTAAGAAACTTATTTTGTGAGTCAAACTCATACTTAGCGAATTTGTTTTATTTTTGTTTTATTTTATTTTTACAAGTATATTGTAGATTTGCTACAAAAATGGTATTTCCTTTCTCATCTAACTAGGATTTTAGGCCCAATATGTTTAGAGGAATCATTATGTGAGTTGTTATTCTTTAATTCGCGTTATGTCTTTTATATAATATAATGAAATTTAAGGAATTAGTTCTATAGCAGCAGAAATTAATTCACTTCCTGTGTATCTACAACTTCAACCTGCAAATGTAAACATTTTAATTTAAGCAACTGTGTAGAAAAAAAGGCGTTAGGACTTTACTTGCAATTAATATTTTTATTTTGTCTTGTTATTAGTTAAGCTACTAATTTAAATATAAACTTTCTCAATTATATGCTATTTACACAAGAAATTCCAAAGCCATTTTAATCTTATAAATTTATGTGTAGACTTCATCTAACCAAATTAATATTGATATAAATATTAATATATTGATATAAATATTAAATAGATGATGTTCACAACCTAAGATAGATAGACACGAAGCATGCTGATAGATGATGAGCATTAAATTCTGCTGATTTCTATTTTTTTTTTTGTTTTCTTTGAAAAAAAAAAAAAAAACGTTTAAATACATTCGTAAAATTATTCTTTTTTCTAAAAAAGGTTTTTAGAATTAAAAAAAAATTAACCTAAGCCAGACTAACAAATTTTAATTCAGTTATAGATTTCTTTAAAAACGCATATTTCTTCAAAAATGCATTATAAGCTGTGACAGTTATGATTTTAATTTCAGTTTTAATTTCTTAGATTCCAAATATTTTCAATCCAGTAGAAAGTTTTTTTTTCACTGTCAAAATTTAATATTGCATTCAAGTAGAGATACAGGATCTACTAGTTTAGAAAACACCCTTAAAATATATTTGTGGTGTTTAATAGAATTTTCTGTTAGATTGCAAGAGTTTTTTTTTTTTTTTTTTTTTAATTTAATACCGACAACTTCAGGCTCCGTTATTGTGTTGAGGGTAATTGCTGTATTTACATTAATTATTTTTTTGCCAGCAACTGATATTTTTCATTTTTATTTCTTGCTGCATCCAAGTGAGTAAATGTGTGTAAAAAATCACTCATGCGCTATAAATAAATAAAGAAATTCGGTGTTCTAGTTTGTTAAGATAAAGCTGAGATTAGTTTTTTTCTAATCGGAGCAGGTTTAAAAAATAAAATTTAAGTTTCTATCTGAATTAGCAAATCGTTTTATGACAAATACATCTGAAGTTTTCTGTTTTCAATTTTGTGGTATATCCTATACTATGGTTGAACGTCATATCTTCTTAGCGTTTTTATACGCTGTAGTTCAACTTTTAACTCAATAATTCTTACAAAAAAAAAAAAAAAAAAAAAAAACTGACTTCAAAACATACAAAATTAAAAATCGTATTTCTTTGAGACGGTAAATATACAATATATTTTAAAATATTCGAAAAAAATACGTCAGGATTCTTTATATATCGTAGAATAAAATACGAATGCGGACCCTTTATTTTTAGCACTTTTTGTTGCTGACACAGTTAAACAAAATTTGTTTAAATTTTTAGCGTTAGCCATCACTCTAATTTTAGATATTTAAACTTTTTATTTTACTTGATATAGTAATGGATGTTCTGTCTAATTTTAGAGAGTTTGTCTGGTACGGTTTCAAAGATAGGAACTTCCTTTAATTTTTAATATCAAGTTCGCTACTTGATAAATTGGACTTAAAGGCTCTGTGCAAATTTCAATCAACTGGCTACAACTGTTCAAAAATTTGGACATATAAATTAAATAACTGCAATATTGTAACACCCCATAATTTATAATAAATATTATTTATACTTCCAGACAAAGTAGTGGACATACTAATGAATTTCCATGTGTTTGTATATAACTGCTCAAACAAGAGGTCCATAAAGGTCAATTTCTTTTATATATGGGAACACCATTTAATTTTAAATTCAAGTTTTATACTTGTTATAGCGGACTTAGCAATACAGGTTCTTTAGAAATTGCAGCTATCTGTCAATAACGGTTCAAGAGTTTAAACACATACGTTAACTTATATCAACTATTTTAAATTTTAATTTTGAATGTTTTTACCTGTTATTATAATGGTCAAAGTAATTGACATCCTGTCAACTTTTCAAGCGTTTGTCTATAGCGATTCAAAAGATAGAAGGAAATAAATAAATTTATATCATCTATGAGGATACCCTTTAATTTAAGATTTATTTTTGTTTTACTGTTTGCTATGGGAGCTATAGTAAAACGCATTTTTTTAAATTTAAAAAGGTGTGCGTTACAGTTCATAATAACCTTAAAAAAATTTATGTTTTATGGGGATATCCGTTAATTTTTTGATTATTAACTGCTTTTAAAACGATTCCAATCTATTAGCCTTACCGAAAAGTGTACAGGTACAAACATAAAAATGCAACTTTCAATCGAATTGATAACCTCCTTCTTTTTTTGAAGTTGGTTAATTAATAAATGGTTTCAGTTGTAATGTTTCGATTTATTATCTGTGTCTTACAAAGAAAGAATTTTATTAAGAAGAAAACTATCGGGTGTTAACATCTATGGATAAGGAAATTTAGTATTTCTTATTTGATCCTCCCTCCCGTATTTCGATTCAGATTTTTATAAACAAAAAGCACTCTTAACCTTAATTTCACTTAAATATGTTCAGTCGTCTAATTTTGATGGATATACCCACAAACAAATAACTAAAGAAGTAAACTTACAATATAATCTTTACTTAATACTATTCTTCATTTAAATTTAGTTTTACTTACTTTTTAAAACTATTCATTGATTTCGATTTAAGCACATTTCTCTTATAAACTTCTACTTCAAATATGTACTACATCCCTCATAGTGCTTAAAAGATTTTTTATTAATATTTATAGCAGGTATCAAAATATATGAGATTAAGTTTATATGAAGTGAAAAAAAAGAAAAAATCCCTCCTACCTGAATACAATTTTTTTTTAACGTATTTAATGTGTTGAAGGTAAAGAAAGAAAAAAAAAACACATTTTATTTACAGAATGTTGATAAAGTGTAGCTATAAGTGGGGCTAAAGAGGCCTGTACTTTAAGGGCCTTTCAATTAGAATTTTTAAAGTTTAAATTTATTTTAATGTGTTGTTTCTGTATTACAGGCGATCAACTTGTCTAAAAAATTTGAATGAAAAGCACTCAGTTGTTTAAGTTTTTTTCATATAAATTTTTCAGACGAGTTGATCGCCTGTAATACAGAAACAGTACATAAAACAATTATGACAATACAAATACTACGATTCTTAATGTTGGAACTTGTTTACAAGAACACAAGTATTTTATTTAATTTAAGTGTTAAAATAAAATCTTTTCTTTTGGGTTTTACGGAGATATAAAAACCATATTTTGTTCCAATACTATAGTTACGACAACCAAGATTTTGTTAGCATCTGATCATTTAATTGTTAACACATGCAAAAAAGCAGCATGGTTTTTACACTTGAAAATATTTGATGAAATTTTTACTGCAAGCAAATCTATATAATTAAGAAGTAAAACGATTTATTGTAATAATTGTTTTATTATTTAATTAGACGATCCCTTGCAAAAGTAGACAAAAGATCTTCGTAACGTCGAAAAAAATTGTAAATAAAAGGCATTTTTATTTATAACAAAAAAATTCAGCTCTAAACAGCAAAAAGTTAAGAAACTAAAAAAACCTAAAACGATTTATGCCTTACCATTTAAGACCACCTTACGCGTATTGATTTACATTGCAAATTAAATATTTTAACCCTTCGACATTCGGTGCCTTATGATATGCTGGTTGCAGCATAGGTGTCTGAAAAAATATTTTGGGGTAATTTTATTAAATTTTTTAATTGATTTAATATAAATAAGTAAGAAAGAGCAATTGGTTTTGCAATTATGCAACCGCATAGAATTCTTGTTGAGACATATAGATCAATATACTGACAAATGAACGATGCACAGTAAAGTAAAATTTAAATATTTTGGAAATAATACAGCCATTTCGAAAGAAGTAGGCCGTTTGATCCAAAATTTCACATGATCATAGTAAAGGTGTATTTAAGCTTAAGTTTTGAATCTCTAAGGTACCTACTATATAAGTGGGGCGCTATTTGGTCTCTAAGTTAAGTACCTCAAACTCGCAAATATGCCTTATATTTGGCATTAATTAATTGGTACTTTAATCTGCAAATTATGTTTTAAAGTGCTTTAGTTATAAATATTTTATTATAATTTTTTTTTCGACACCCTAGTCCACTTTTTTTTATATGTTGGCTATGTTTTTAATTTTATATCAACTCGTCTTAGACGACGATTGAAAATAATTTAGTGACATAAAGCATATTGTTAACAATATCTGAAGCATTTACAAGAATATACAAAATTTGTTCCCACTTGAACCTTTTCAATGCCAGTAATGAAAACTGGATTTTTCGGCTTTGCCATGTTAGAACAAAACGCGATCTTAATGTTATGGTAACAATACTTAATGTTATTGGCATCACGTTTAGGGCCCTGAAATGTAAAGTGAATAAAGGTCTTTTTCTTCCTTAAGGTATCCACGAATGCCGCATTACAATGCACCAACATTTCTTCCAGCCTTTGTGTTGAAAAAGGTTGTTGAATAAATTGTCCTACTACCGTCAATATATCTTTCCATTAAATAGATGAAAATTCGTTCGGTTAAATTCTTTTCTCGCTGGCTACCTGTTAATTTTCCCGTAATTCGGAATGTAGTCGCAAGTCCATCGAATTTTTATGCCACGTTTCGCGGGCTTGAATAAGCCGAGTAAGCCGATGATAAAAAAACTCTTCATTTTTGAAGACTTTCTGATGGAGACTTTCTGATAACTAAAAGTTTGAACAGCGAGACCTTTCAGATGGTGGTGAATTTGATTTCATATCTAGTCGTCTTTTAAGTGGTAAATAGACGGTATGACGAAGTTTTAGTTGGAGATTCGAGTGCAACATTTGCACGGCTTCGGTACACAAATCCTTGACGTCGTCACAATCGCGTTTTGAAAGATATACAGGTTTATCTTCAATTAATCGAACTCATCTACTAGTAGTGAACTGGGGTAGCCCAGAACTTTAACAAAGGCATTAAAACCGCATTCATCAAAAATTCGATTTCGTCTAGGCCAGACCCATATCAACATCGGAAAGTTAAAATTTATTTTTTATTTAAATCTGTTCAGGGGGCAAATTACGGCATCTGATATCGATTAAAATTTCTATAGAATGTAAATGTAAATTTCGATCAATATCGAGTGCCATAAAATGCCACCAATATTTTAAAATTTTAAAGAGTTTATAATTTGGCAATTTATACACATTACACAATAAATGTACATACCTTCCAGGAGATGTTTAAATTTTGGTGCTTAAGCTTCGGTCGAATAAGTCGACCACCGAATATTTTAGACATTAAAACTGTTTGAAAATACCAAAGTATTTACAATCATTAGATATTTCTAATTAACATAATGCGTTAAGTTTATTAATAAATAGTAAAAGGAAAATTTTTAAATTGAATATCCAATGATTTAATACTTAAAAAGAGTTTAAACGTGAATCCGAAAACTTTAGCGAAAACTTTTTAATTGTGAACAAATAGTTATAACAATGATTTAAATGCTTCAAATAATACTTAAGCCAATTTATGTTTTTAGAACTAAGCTGAGAAATAACTAAAATGGACTTGTAAAGCCAGGATATCTTAAATCTTTTTAATAACTGAATTCTTACCCAAAACTAGATTGTATCAATTCTCAATTATGTAATTTAATAAGTCAATTAAAACTTTTATCTTAATTTGTCAATATAAAATTAACACTATTTGCTTCGACTTATATTCTTTAACTGACATGTTTAATAAAATCATTAATCAACTACTTAAACACAGATAAAATATCCTATAACTACACTGTGAAAATTCAATATTTTTTAAGTCAGCTCAAATAACTTTTTATCATTTACTAGGCTGAAAATAAAAATTATTTATTAAAAAGAAATTGGTGGTGTTTGTGTATTTTAGTCTACTTTAAAGTTGTTATCGAGCGGTGACAAAGTACACTGCAACCACTTTAATTTATTCAGTGTTTGAATTTTGGCTTACTTATTTTATATGAGCACAGATACTTTTCACTTATCGATTAAAATGAAAACGTTAATTGTAATAATATTATGTTAAATTTTTGTACAAAAAATAAGAAAAAAAGTTAATTAAAAATAGCTTAATTAAAATTGTAGGTACATAAAAATAAATAAGAAAAATTATTTTTAATTAAGTTTTCCCTTTTTTTCATAATGTACATTTAATAATGCACAGTGGAGCAAAACTAAAATATCTTGGAAATAATTCCGCCATTTTTAAATCCTAAAGCTAATTGCGCAAAAATTTTACACGAGCATAGCAGAGAAGCATTTGAGCTAAGCTTCAAAGCTGGCTACGATCCACATAGATGACGCTATGTGGTATCAAACTTGGGCACCCCGCACCTGCAAATTTTTTTAATGAATAGCCTTTTGTTAAAAATAAAGGTGCAAATCTAAAAATATTTACAGATAATTTGAAGATTATATCTTTTATGTCTAAAAAATTATATGAATTTCAATTAAAAAAAATGAAAATTATTTCATTTTTGTGTATTTTAGCCTAAAAATGGTCATCAATCTATTTTTTTTTTTGTTTTGAAAGAGAAAAAATTTCTAAATGAATTGATAAAAATTTTAATGTTTAAATTTTTTAAATTTTACGTTGAAACTTAAGTTTGTATTAAATTGATCATCTTTGTAGAAAATAAAGGTTTTCAATTTGACTTATTTCAATTTGAAATCTTGAATTAAGCCTAAATGTTTTAAATCCCAATGCTGGAATCATATAAAAAAGACTGCTAATAATAAAGCTACATATACACCAAATTGTTGCCGGGCAAAAGAGGAAAAAATTCCAATTGGGGATTTTTGTTCTTTTTTTTGGAAATCATGGAATTTCCTTTAGCTCAATATTGCATTTTTTTTTTGAGTTGACCAACTCTATTTATTTAATTATCTTGATTAATAAAACTTATTGCATATTCAATATATTAACTTTCCCTGAATTGGATAGTTTTTGCCACTCGGACAAGCAGTTAAAAAATTGTTAAGTTATTTCTATATTTCTTTGATTCTGCCCACTGTGCAATGTGGTTATTATATATTCAAGCAATATTCTTGGCTACAGTCATATATAATATGGTGATTATGGTTACCTCAGCTTTGTTTTTTTCGTGACATATTTGAAAAACCATTTGCCGACTTTTTACCCTTCTAATCGTAATGATCAAAATAAACTGCTAGGAAAACATAAGAGTCATGCGCATATCTTTTTTATTTTAATGTTTAAGCTGCATTATTTCCTGCCCACTTTAAACTTTACTCAAACTCTAGAGTCCTCCACTCTGATTTTTCTCACACTGAAAATTTCACATGTGAAAATTTATATTTTGTTGGAAAAAAATTCTTGTATTTTACTCTTCTTTATAAAAACGAAAAAAGCGTGTCATTCAAAACTTTTTTGGGTTATCATTTTCGCCTACGAGCAACAGGCTAGGGTTCTTGCTCTTTCGAAACTCGCTGGCCACAATGATCGTATCTTTTAAACTTTGTACTACCGTCTTCATTGCATCCTCTAATGATCGTTCATTTATATCAAAATGAAATATTACATTACAGCCATAGTAAAACGGTCTGTTCTTTGCGATTTGCCATCTGTTAGATTAATCACCTTTACAAGTTAAAGCAGCAAAAAGGTTTATGCATTAAAGAGAAAAATAAGGCGCACACCATATGAAAAAAAAGAGAAAGTCGTAGTTTCTAACTCAGCTGTTTTTAAATCAATAATCTGGAAATTATTTTAATATAATTTTTGTTTGAATTTATTATAATCTGTAAGAAAATTAATGGGCTTAAATTGTTCTTTGCCCGTATAAGGCCTTTACAAACCCCGCTCGAATACATTTAATATTAATGGCTTACGGTTAATTAGGATACACCACTTTACGATTCGAGAAAATAATTGACTAACAAAAGGTGCATGCAAGCTGCACAAAGAAAATTTTCTCTTTGATAACTTTGTTCTTACTTTCATCTGTAAAAAGACACATGTCACGTTATTGTTTATTGGAATTTAGTACACCGAGTAATCTTCTGACTACTTAGGACGAGTGTAATTTAAAAAAATATATTTTTATATAAAATAGTTTATCTTGGGCTATGTTGCGTATAAAAAAAGGAAAATATAAGTAAACTTTCTTTTATAAAAGGCCTCCTTGTAGGTTTTGTAAATTCTTGTTTGTGTAAGGGTTTATAAACTTGTTTATGATTAAACGAGTTACAGGAATAACTAAGGTAAAATAAATTGAAAACTAAACAAGGGAGCGAAGAGGAAGGATTATAAACTATTATATAAAGAATATGTTAAACTTTATAATTAAATATTAACAGCGGTGTTCATAAAAATCTAAAACAGGTTAATAAACATAAAATAGGCAGATGTTGATTAAAACTGTACTCATAAAGGAATAATAGTTTCAAAAAACTTTATTAAACTATTTTTAGAATTCAAAACTATATTGCTGGATTTACCCTTCTTTAAGCCAAAAATAAAATTACCTGTATTATTTAGATATAATGGTTTTAAAATAAGAGGTTCTCCTGAAGTACAAAAGTAAGGTTATGGGAAAAAATCGTAGGCAACATTTGTTTTCCAAGTTTATGGCACAGTGGGTCACTTTTGTGTATCCAGCGTATCAACTTATCTTTTTGTGATATCTTTTATAATATTAAAGGAATATTTGTAATAAGAATGTGTATAACAATACAATTCTTTTTTGTTACCACATTTAAATGTCCATATAAAATTAATTATTGGGAACCATTTTTAAGTTAGTCTACGTTAATTGTATTTGATTGATGATTAAATATTCCATTGAAATATTTATTACTATTATTTATTAATTTAACTTCTTATAACACCATGAGAAGAAATTTAATGACAATAAGTAACATTTATGTTGACGGAAACAATTTATAGCCGCCAAATACAACAATTTTGACGATTGACGAGCCATAAAGGTGACTTACTTCGGCTCTGTTTGTTCAATTTTCACTGACTAAACTCTCATCTGTCAAAATGTTATTTTTTAGAGATGCCAAAAAAGTAATTAACTCCCAAAATGTCTGCAGATATAAATCTTTTACTTTTTTGAGACTACCATTTGCATACTTTTTTTTTTAAGTGTAAAAATCGACTAGTTGTTGAGTCTGGTAACCCCATAACTAAACCTAAGTAAAAAAGTTTTTTTTCCATCACAACAAATCAAGAAAAAAACTTTGGATTTTAAAATCAAACTTTTAGTCCCGGTTTTTGTGATATTTTCTTTAGAGGTTTACTTTTCAATTACTATAAGATCGAAACTTCTGGTCACGTCAACTACTGTTTAATACCATTGGCCATCATAGTATGAGTATTATGTACAATTAAAATAAATCATACGTTCCGTTGATTTTATACGCATGAAATGTTAATATTTATTTATTAATGTACATACGATATACGTTCATACACAATGCAATGCATCGGAAGAGGTAAATATTTCTTTAAATAATGTATTCAAAAAGTAACAACACTTTTTTAAAAGGAAAATTTTAAATTATTCTCGTGTAAGTAAAATTTTTTTATAATAAACATGTGCTATTGTTTAAAAAACAGCCCTCTTGAGGTTGGTTTACAAACAGAAATTGAAAAGTTAAATAAATGGTAAGTTATTGAGTTAACCAGATCGCTGGTGTTGTTAGTTTTTTTTGTTTTTTTTTTGTTTTTAACTAAAATTAAATTATTAAAATTATTCAAAGAAAATGTTCAAATCATTATTCAAATTATCTTCAAATTCTAAATTTAATTTATAATCAGATTTAAAACTAAATTGGCATATTAACGCTTTTTAATAAAGATTTTAAAAATGATCAGATTAGATTTTTAAGCTAAGATTTAGATTTTGAAATATGTTTAGTTAAGTTATTAAGAAAAGCTGAGTACACAAGGAAAATCTTTAACGAAATACCTCATATTTTTTTAATAGATTTCATGCTGCCTACAAAATAGGTAGATTATAACTAACAAAATATTATTTTTCATATGGTATCAAGACGTACCAATGCAATAAAGTTTTAAAATATAATTTATTAAATATCATTCGTATTTAAAAATATGTTATCATAATTGAAGAATTTTAAGTGAAGAAATAGAAAGAAATAGTTTTTAAATTAACATGCAGAGGTAGTTCGTTTAACTCTGTTAATTGAGCAGTTTGTGCTTCAATTTTAAATTTCACAAATTTATTAAGTTATTGCTACCGTTCTTTAATGAAGCAAATTTTGATTAAATTCCCAGTATTTCATTTATTACTTTTGAAACTTTTGTAATTTTTTTTATGATTTAAAGTTACTTTTTTCTTTAAGCCAAATATTTTTTTATTGTCTCTTATATTTTCTTGTTTTTGTTCATTCATTTTATACGTATCTTGTTCAATTTCTTATTTACAATGAAACTTAATTTGAAGGACGAAATAGGAAATGTGAAATATCTACATTAAGGTTGCCCTTAGAAAAATCTCTCTTTTATTTAAATGTATAAAAAGTGTAAAATTACGGTCACTTATGTTTAATATATGACCAGAAAGACATAACAAAATAAGTTGGCGATGAAGAATATTGAATATTAAAGTAGTATGTGTACATTATAAGCGGTCGGATGTTGCTTTAAGCCCACAAAGTTTAAATTGCAAAACGTGAAAAATAAATTAAATTTTAATTGAAAATTTTTTGTTCGATTTGAAGCATTAAATTTTTAAATTTATTTCCGACATGTGCTCATCGTGGTTGCTTTCAACAAAGCGCATTCCAGATGTGCAATAGTGGCCACTTTGTTTAGTACTGTAAGCCGCATATAACGAATAAGAAAAATAATGATGGCCTTAATTAATTGAAAATTAATTTCATATTTACCCACAGGAAATAATTGGGAGACCTTAAATGTCAATCAGCTTGCCATTTCCCGAAATCAACTTATCAATAATTTTTTGTTTCAATAGCTCGATTGTAGCATTCGTTATATAGCAGATGGCTCAGTATTGTTTAAAACATATCTCAGCCGAGTCAGTGTTACCTATACTTATAAACAAAAGATCATTGATTACAGTGGAGAAGTAAGCTCCGCTTTATTTAACAAAAATAAGGTTCAGTGATGGCACCTCTTGCTTAAGCCTCATTTTGCTGAATATACTTGGGCTTATAGAGTTCGTTCGTTTGAGATTCAAAGCTTTCGTAAGTTCAGTCAAGTAAAAAAAAACTTTTTATATTTACCATAACGAAATTTTTGCAGTTACTTTTGGCATAAGGAAGAAGCCAAATATATTTTTATTGAAATAGTCAAGCCCACTTATAGTTCTTATGTAAATATTTTAGGCCTTCCATACAACCAAAAGCCATTCTAACGTGCCATTCTTATGTGTAATATGTGTGTACTTCAGGTGTATGTTATGAAGTGGCACAAAAAAAAAAAAAAAAAAAAATAGAAACATACACGACAGTAAAAGAATTTTAAAACCAGAACAAATTGAACAAAGGGGTTTTTCCTCTATCAAAAAGGAATGTTAATTATTTAATGAATTAAGGGATTTTCTAAAACTATTGAAAAATAGAGATTTTTGCTTACTTTTCAAAGTATGAAAACGTCTAAGACATAGAAGGAGTATAATTTACTTTTCTTTGTATTTCAGCCACATCTAATAAAAATTGCAATCTAAAAACATTTTTTTTAATTCTGTGTAATAATTTATGCCTTTTAAGGGATTATTGATAACAAAAAATATTTTCTTAATTACACTACAACCTTTATGAAATCAGATATTTATTAAAGGATTAAATTTAATAAAAATGTTTAAATAAAAGGACGAAATACATTTTTATTTTATATTAATTAAAATTTTGTTTGAAGGAGACTAAGCAGATATTTTATTAAATAATTCTATTTTCTTTACAATTTATTATCAAGTTTGAGCAAAATTTATATGTCAAAATTTAATTTGCTTTTAATCTTTAACACAAAATTTCATTTTCATTTTATGTTTCGAATGAGTTCATTTTGTTTGAGCACAATACAAAAAATTATTTGAAGTGGTAAAAAAATTTATATAATTATAAAATATTGATTTAAAAAAAGAAAAAAATTTTTTTAAGTAATAAAATTTTATTTTTTTTAATTATAAAGTTCTTATTTGTCTACAATAAATAATTAATTTTTAAATAATTATATTTTTTACCACAATTAAACAAACCAGTTGTGCGAAGTAGTCAAATATTTTGTTCGTTCTAGTTAACTTCTATTGTGTAATTTGTTTGTTGATGCTTAAATCACGGCTAAACCGATCTTATTAAAGCTTGCAACACGAATAGAATTTAAGGAAAGGTATACAAGTCAAAAAGGAGTTGTAGCCATTTATTTACGTATAAAATATTTATAAAATTTGTGCCAAACCGATTTTAATAAAATTCGAAACGTTGGTAAGTCGTTCCCTGTTTATCTAGAATCTATAATCATTGAGGCATTTGGTAAAATCTTAAACCTATTTTTTTTCTAAAAAATAAAATATTCCATGTTTATTAAAAAAAATAATAATCTGAAAATAAAATCGAAATTTTATGCAGCTGAACCAGTCGTAACAAAATTTGATTTTAAAGAAATTTGAAAAAAAGAATATACCCTGATCTATAAGATCTTGTCACAGACGTAATAATTTGAAATTGATAGGTGACGACTCTTCCCAGATTTTTAAAATTTAAATTATCAAAGATGGTTTCTCATGTGTTCGAAGTGGAGTGCGATGGTAAACAAGACTTTAAAATGTTATACAGTGCCTAAGAAGACCCCAAAATTAGAACCAGGCAACGCAAGATTTTACTGCGAGTAAATCTATGGGCAGGCACTATTTTGTTATGTACGAATTACTTTTTTGTGGTTTGTAAAATAAAAGTAATAACCCAATTTTATCGCTATTGTAGCCTAATAGATGATGCTCTCGTTCAATCTTGTGAAAAACTGGACATATAACTTGTCTTTTCTCGATTAAATAACACTCAACTTAAAAACATGAATAAATTAAAGCAAGAAATACACCTACTTAGCCATTGGTAGATGGTTGGAATTGAAATAGAGTATTCGAATTGAATCTCACAATAAAATTATTTAAAATTATGCGAAATAGATCTCAAAACACTGCCTCTGCAAGAGTCCATATCAACTTAAATCTTAAGAAAAATAACATCGCACAGTGGGGCAAAATCAATATATTTTTTAAACGGGCACACCGATTGAAGCAAAATTTCACATGACTATAGCAGAGAAGTATTTGAAAAATTGTTAACGATAACTATTGGATTAAAGTAACAATTTTTTTGACTCTTTTTTTTTATTAATAAATTAACTTATTTTTAGCTTAGAGAGTCCTTTTTTATTTTATAGAAATTGCAAATATTTTTTTATTTATTTTTCAATATTTCGGTACTACTGAAGCTGGTACACAAAGGAGTACCGAAATATTGAAAAATAAATAAAAAAATATTTGCAATTTCTATAAAATAAAAAAGGACTCTCTAAGCTAAAAATAAGTTAATTTATTGATAACTATTGGATCTTAAGTATACAAATAAATCAAATAAATTGAATTTTTTATAAGAAATTTTAAAGAATTTGCACAGATGACTTCAGTGATATAAGGGAATAAAATTTCTACAATAAAAACACATAAAAGAATTTAGACATTGATTAATATATTTAACCGGACAATTAAAAAGCTTTTATTATTCCATTTTTAGTTGTAACAAAGTTTTTATTTTCAATATAAACATAAGTAAATCCTATTTTACCTCGGATCGACTCTTACTCAAGCAAGTTTTGTGTCAGAACTACGAAATTAGGTTATGCTTGCGGATATTCGATTTTAAATTTTTCCAGATTGAAAGTGACATAAAAAACTTTTGCAGTAAAAATATTCCACTCACACACTGTTTGGCTTAAAATATATTGCAATATGCTGGCCAATTGACCACAAATAATGAGCTTTTGAAAAAAAGCGTATTGTAGGCAAAAACGTGCGCATATTGGAAACTAAATCCCTAATCTCATTAGTGCACATTTCATTGTAGTATCGATAAAAAAATGACGCGCCAACCACACTTATTCGATGTTCGATAATCAATAGAGTTTTTAATGAGTAGAAATATGAATTTAATTAAGAACTCACTTGATATACATTTTTTCATAAACTTTTTTATATAACTTTTCTCTTTATTCTCCAACCCTCTTCACTCAAATCCTCTTCTATATTTTACTCTCTGTACGAGGAAATGTGTTCTCGAAAATGTTTATGTTATTATGTTGCTGCGTATGATCCGTTGCTATCAAAAAATCAAGGCAAGCGTGTCGTTTTGTTATTCTTTATAATCATACTCTAAAGTGGCTAAAGTAAAGGAGTATACTGTCTCGTCGGGTTTTGTTTGAAGATCTTAACTAATAAACATATCTTTCGGTATCTTAGAATTATAGTTTTTTAGAACAAAACATCACAAGTGAAAAACCTTTCCTGTCTGGGTTTTGGTGAACCCAACAAGCCTATAAAAACCTCACATGCAAAATTTCTAAAAGAATTTTGCTGAACTAAAAGCATGTTGGAGCCTACTCCCAAACAAAACAAAAAAAAAAAAAAAAAAAAAAAAAAAAAATAAAATAAAAAAAACAAACAGGACAATGGCAGGTTTAAAGCTTTTAAATAGTACTGAGTTTTGTATAACACTTGACAATTGAAACAGGTGCTGCTACAAAAAAGGATTTTTTTTCGTAAACAACCAACTTTTGTTGTTGCAGCACTGTTTTTCTTAATTTTAAATTACGTATTCACATTCAGTAACACTTTTCTAAATCTTTAAATAAAAAAAATATAAAAGATTTCCTCTCAAAACAAAGTTCAGTAAAACAGCTGTGTGTTAACTTCTTTTAAGTTTTTGAGTTTCCTTCCTTTTACAACAAAAAAAATATAAGTTTTAATAAATAGTTGGCTTTACAACCCATTTATACCGTTACATATTAAACATTTTTTAAAACGAAACTGTATGAGAAGGATTTTAAGTGAAAATCAAACAACATGTGCTTCTGTGTATTGTGCAAGGGATCTGAGTTTTACGATTGGTTTCGTTTCCTTGTAATAAATTTTTGCCAATTTGGCACAAAAAATAGCTTTCTTTCCCCCACTTGTATCCTGGATGCCTTAGCTACAGCGATACAAAACTAAAAAGGTAACTTTTGATTTAATTGCTTGGTTTCTAAAGCTAACAACACCAAGTAAAATTAAACAAAAAAAAACTTTTTTCTAAACTTTATTTCCTGGATTTTTTTCCTTACGGCATCATTAATTTTAATTTTACATAAAATAAGAGAAATAATTTGCAGATATTTTTTTAATACGGAGTTTTATTTCAATTCATGTAACAGAAGTATTACGGAAATAATATAAATAGTAGTAGAAAGGAAAAACAATTTGTTTAAAAGTTTGTGCAGTGTTTTAAATTAAAATTATATTTTATGATGATGTTGTGGAAATAATCATAAAGTTTTCTACTTAAACAATGCCACACAAAAGTGGAAAACTGGCTTAGGCAAAGTTATTGTGATTTACCACAGTAAAGGGTATGTGTAGAATTGTTACGTTACGATACAACAGGGAGTTTATTTCACATACCAACTGTGCCGCTTAAAAATGAATTTTTCCTGTAATGCGTAGTGCGATTCAGTGGCCAATCGACCACAAAAGAAAACATTCTTGATGGAGAGCTTGTTGCACTTACAAAATTACGGTTTTCGGGAATAAGTTCCCTGATTTCATTGGAGCACATTCCGTTGATAATACAGTGAAACATATTCCACATTGCTTCGATGCTCCAGTGAATCAATAGAGCTGAATACCCTACAGTCACCGATGAGCTTCTTCCCTCTCTCCTGCACGTGGTCGAGTAACTACAAAATAGACTTTGGTGCACCGGCCCGTACATAAGTGTTGTATTCTGAAGAAGGTGACATAGATAGCAAGGAGATATTATAGATGGAAATATTTCTTACAACGTTTCAAAAACCCAGGCACTTAATGCATTTTTTGCGATACGAAAAATACGCTTGTTCCAACAAGTATCGCATTAAATTTTCATTGCAAGAAGATCGAGAGCTTTTGAGGTATCATGTTCAACCATACGCCTGTGCAAAAGCACACAACACTGGGTTTTACGAGCGTTAAATTTAAACCTGTTCGCAACGTCTTCTTCGGATATTACTAAAAGGTCGCAAATAAAGGTATAGTCTTGGCCTTTACCGATTACCTTTTCTGAAATTTTTGCTGGGCAATTATCCATATTAAAACTTTTCGAGAATATTGTATACATAAGTTAAATTCAAGTCTAGCAAAAATGTATATTTTCTAAGCCGTAGGTTCTAATTCAAGTTTCTACATGTTTCGGTGGTTTCTTAAGCAGAGCAGAAATTTAAATTGTGGAAAATGAAAATTTTCAATATCAATCCACTTTTTGGATTATTTTAGGAGAGACTGACACATTTGAGGAGAAGACTGAACGAGAGGTATTTAAGATGAACTAGACCTGACTGGGCCAACGCAGAACATGCTTGAGATTTTAAGAGTATGTAAGGGTAAATTATAAAGCACACTAAAGACATAATAATAGAAAAAAAATTATTAGATTAACTGTCTACTTATAGGAATGAAAAGGACGTTGCAAAAGTGAAGGCGAGGGATAAACATATTAACACATTTACCAACTGCGTTATTATTCATAACAAAAAAACCAGTAGCTTGAAATATTATGCGCAGAGAAAAAACATGGTTAAGGTAACTTTATTTAAGAGCAACATATTATGGTTGTATTGTATGGATGTTATATAAAATAATGAAACTGTTGGTCTTGGACCCATAGTTTTTTTTTTTTAGCTTAATATGGTAAAGTACAAAAGTAATTTAGTTTAAAATGTAAACATGTAATATTTAAATGTAATAATATGATGTTCAAATATAAACATTAATCGATTATGTAGTCTCGCAGTCCAAATATTTCTTAAAATCAATGATTTTGTTTTTAACATTTGTTAAAAAAAAGTATTTTTTTACTTAAATTCAATACCATATGGCGCGAATAAAAATGAAATATATATAGGAACGGAGTCAAATTAGATGATCATGAAGACCAATCAAAAGTCCACTTCTAGAAATCAACTGATCGCTATATTTTTATTTCAAGAAGACGGTGGTTAAAAACAATATCGCCCTTAAATGAATGTCATCCCCATTTTCAGACAAGACACGATTTACATCTAATGAAACGCAAGCCTTGGCTTTGAACAAATAACAGTTTAGTTTTTCTGGATATAATGGAGCCTATAGGGAATGTTGTGGGTTGGTTTTGTATCAAATGCGATAATTTTGTTTATTAAAAAATCGGTTAATCCATCGATTTACAAAATTTACGTTTATAAATTGTACGAGTTAAGGACAGAGTTACAAAGTAAAAAGAGATAATTTAATTTGTTAAGGCGTCAATCCATTAATGATAGTTTCTTAGAGAATACTGATTAAAAATTGACCGCTGTATGATAGTTCCTTTAACAGTTAGCACTTTTATAAATTCTGTTGTTGAAAATAAACCACTGTTTTTTTAACCCATATGCGCTTATCGCCCCATTTTTGAGACGGTAAGATATTGATCAACTGTGTGGTTAAAAAGTAATTTTTTTTTTGAGCGTGCGTTTACCGTTATCTGTATTATGTCAACATAGAGAATATTGTTTATAAAGTTCTAGCGGCATTTTTTGTGTCAAATTACAAAATAAAAAAATCCATGTTTTTAGGAGAAAAAAAAAGTTTAGCATACACGGGTTAAAAATCCCTCATTTAATATTAAATTTTTTTATTAAATTTGAAAATTTTATAAAGCAACAATTAAAATCGGTGACTAATTTTACCCTGTCCTTTTGTGGATTTCTTTTAAAACACGAATTATTATGCAATTCTAAAATTCCTTTTATTGCAAAATTTAAAAACGATAAACTGTATAACTTTTTTTTTACATTTTTATTATTTATTTCAAAACAATAACATTAAGGAAATATTTTTTTATATTTTTTCTTTTTTGTTCTTTTCCTTACCACACAGGTTTGGCTTTGATTTAATAACAATTGTTGATCCTTTGTCCAATTTATTGAATGTGAACAATGCATTCATTAAATGTTTTTCTCATTCATTTAAAGGCAAATTAATAGTCAACTACTTAAGGTTATTGTTTTTGTAAATTCTTTCCGGATTTTCAATAAAGAACAATTTTCTATAGTCTGGTTATAAAAGGTTTTCTGGTAGTTTAATTTTCTAAAAAAAAAAATGCTTTTATTAAAGTTTTCTTTGGTATGTTTTGCTTCTTTGTTTAAAATAGTTTTTGTTCAATATAAATCATGAGCTACCAAATGGTTTTACTCTTTTGTATTAATATGTTTTTTTCTACTGTCGAGTATAAGTAGCTTTTGTTAGCAAAACTGTGCTTGACTTGTCTGATAGTATTTTTTTCTTCTACTTTTTATCGATTTATTTTTAGAATTGATTGTGTAACTTTATCATCCTGAACATTATGTTGCATTGATCAAGTTGTTCAATTTGTTATGGTTTTTTTTAATATTATTTCTTTCCTTTTATTTTCTAAAACAGTTGTCTAGTTGTATATTATCTTTTTCTTTATCCACAGCTGTAAACTGCTGGTTTAGATATTTTTTTATTTGCGATTTTTTTTTTCTAATTTTCTAGAAGTTTTTTCAGTTTTATTTTAGTTCTTTTTCACTTTTGTACAACTTTCTGTCACACAAATGTCATAAATTTTCTATGTTCTTTCTATTTAAACAAAATTATTTTAAAGTATATTTGTGTAGAGTTCTTTTTATGTGTGAAAGATTGTTGGAAATATAACATGGTTAATGATGCCATTTGTTTTTAGTTCAGATAGAAATATTAGATATTTAAGTCAAAAACATGCTTTTGGGAAGTGACACCAATAAAAAAAGTGCAAAATGTAAACTGGATCAGTACAACATAAATTAGTCTTGCAGTTTATGCAGAAAGTGATGGACCAATGATGACAAATTAAACTTTATTCGAGACCAGTAAAAAGCTTTAAGTTCATTTCAAGAGAAGACTGAAGGAGAGTTATGAAAGGTAAACTAGACCTGACTAGGCAAATTCACAACATACTTGAGATGTTAAGAGTATGTAAGGGTAAATTATAAAGCACACTCATCTAATCTCAGTTAAAGTAACTTTACAAAAATACTAAAGGCATGATAATGACAAAAATAATATTATAAGATTAAACTCTCTACTTATTGGAATGCAAAGCACGTGACAAAAGAGCATTGCATAAAAGAGAAAATTAATGATTAACCTTCTAATACCTTTAGCATCAGCACTATTGTTCGTAACAAACAAACTAGTGACTTGAAATGTTGCACATAGAGAAAAAAGATGGTTAAGGTAATTTAATCTAAGAGTAAAAAATTATGATTGTATTATATGGCTGCTACATTTAATAATGACATTGTTGTTCTCAAAACCATACTTTTGTTTAGCATAAAAATAACATGGTAAAATATAAAAATAATTATGTTCAAATATAAACATTAAATGGTTATATAGTCTCGTAGGTCCAAGTATTTCTTGGAATTAAAGATTTATTAAAATCTAATACGTAAGTTTGCTTTAAGAGCTTATAAACTATTAATACCAAAAGTCGACAAAACATTTATTAGTCTAATAAACCTTTTAAAAACCTTTAATAAATATCAATTTTTTGTTGTAGCCTCTACTCCACCTTAAACCATAAATAATATGAGTTATATAATTAAGTTATTTTGTTTAAGAATTTAAGCTTATCCTGGGGTAGAAAATGTAATTTAAAAAAAATATAAAATGACAAAATTCTCAGTTACCCATATTTTCAAAGTTACTTGTCACTAAATATTTTGTAATTTTTGAAACACTTTGTTCCGTAATGAGATCATATCAAGCGCCCTACATATCGCAAACCAATTTTTACCCATTATGAACAATAAGACTATTAAGTAATAAAAAAAAACTAGCCCTTAAATCTAATTTAAGAAAGTACCCTCGAATTCATGCATAGCTTTGTACATTTAAGGAAATATTTTTGGCACAAAAAGGAGCAAATTTTTTAAAACAAAGTGAAAGTACGAGGTGTGGCTATTAAATAACGAGACTGACGCTATTACAGAAGAAGTGCGCATGCGCCAAACGCCAGCAACCAACAGCTGTTATCGTGAAGCCTTTTCTTTCGAATGTAGTGCCTCTCGCTTCAGTACAACCGTAGCCTTCGTTCGCATTAGAACTGTTTTTTTTTTGTTTCGCCGGAAAAATATTAAGTGTAACAGTAGAAAAACGAATTGTTGTGAAATTTTATGTGAAACTTGGAAAAACCGCTACTAAAACTTATAATTTATTGAAAGAAGTGTATGGCAATGAATGTTTATCGCGTGAACGTGTTTTTGAGTGGTTTAAGCGATAGTCAAAAAAGCTGTGTTCCTGAAGGTCAAACGATTAATCAGCATTACTACCTTCATGTTTTTGCTGAACTCCGCGAAAGAATAAGAAAAAAAACGACCTGAATTGTGGAAGGACAAGTCATGGGTTCTTCACCAAGACAATGCGCCGGCTCAATCCCTATTGTCTGTTAAGAGGTTTCTAACCAAATTCAACATCCCAGTGTTAAACCACCTGCCTTATTTGCCGGATCTTACGCTGTGCGACTTCTATCTGTTTCCTAAGGCAAAATCTGCACTAAAAGGAACAAGATTTGAGTCTGTTGAGGCTGTGAAAAAGAAAGCGTCATGCGTCCTGAAGGAGCTGACAGAAAAAGACTTCCAGAACTATTGTATAAAAAAATGTATGAAACAAAAATAAAATGTTTAAAAGCGTCAGTCTCGTTATCTAATAGCCACGACTCGTATGTATTTGCAAAATCAATAACAAAAAATTTAATAACATTTAACTGGCTACTGATGGGCTCACAATTTTTCAATATAATTTTGTAAGGATTCTGATAGTTTCTTAACAAAACTTTCTTTCGATGCCCATGATAGTCCATTTTGCCATATAATATTTGTAATTTCATATAAAAAATTTTGGGATTCGTAACTCCTCAAATATGAGGTTTTGCAGGATTTAAGACATATTTTTTTCACCTAAAAATTACTTTTTCTGAGCCCCGGACAACTTTTTATTTCATTTGGGGTTTTTGGGCTAAACTGTTTCATAAAGTAAATATAAAATAAAACAATTTTTTTGAATAGTGAAGTCTATAAAAAGTAAGTAGATTGTCATAGAACGTGTTATTGGAATACTTTTCATTTAATCTATTACCAAAATAAACGAAACATATTTCTTTATAATTTTTTATTACATTTCTTGTTCTTGCTGTAACCAAAAACATATATCTTTGCTAGAAACGTTCCTCGTTTTCCAAAAAATAAATATAAAGAGAAAACCATATTCGCTTTTCCGGTTAATAGAAAATTGGTAAATAATAAACGATATAGTTCTTGCCAGGTAAAACGTAAAAGTGTAGATTAGTTAAAGAACTGTTATTGTGTATTTTTTTATATAAATTTTTGCAAATAGTTTATTAAAGAAAAAGTGTTTAATGAAAACTTTAAACCAAAAATAGAAACTTTTTATGAATTAGACCGTTAGCAAGCACATAATGATTAAATGTGTATAAGAATATGTTTAACGTGACTAAAACTATACATTTAATTTGCCCCAACCATACATCTTTACAGAGAACACAATATGATTATTGTGACCTTAACAAACACTGTTTGTATTTATCTCTAAGAAGACAAGCAGCAAAAACAAAAGCAATTTGTGTTGTCTAGCAAATATGACTCCACAGTTAAGTATTAAAAAAGAAGTTTAATGATTCCTTTGTGAAAGTTTTTCGTAGCGCGTTATTATTTCATATCAACACCTAATTAGGGATAACTGTATTACAGAAAATTGGATTTGAATTTACTAGGTTGACTAGACTAGACTTATGTAGTGTGACCATGCAGTCATGCCAATGCACAGCAAACACTTACGAACTTCAACAATGTATCATGCCTAATCAATAACACATGAAGTGTGTCATGTTACAAATGTTGAAGTGGGTCACAATGACCGCTTGCATTGCTGTATGACACATGTAATATAATTTTTTAACAAATATTTTGTAACTTTAATCTTTTTCTTTAATATGTAAATATGCATTGAGTGATTTAGAAATTACTCAATACTAGATAACTAGAATGATATTCATAAGTAGTATATAAGCTAGAATAAATTATAAATAAAATCAGATTATTGCAAACAACTAATTCGGCACTTGCTGTCTGCGTTTTAATAATTTCATTCTTTTGGCAGTTCTTTTGAACGCCTTTTTAAAAGCTGGAACCCTTACAGCTGTATAAATATATATATAAGGAAAACCATATAATTTTTTTTTATAAAGTAACAACACCAAACATATTACACTTAACTTAAGTACGCCTGATTATACTTAACTAGCTTTGATTTGATGTGATTGGACTTGACTAGACTGCACTTAATATACTTTGCTTCAGTTGAAGCGCAATCTAAGTTTTGATCTTTATGAACAGGACATCCTCTGGCGAATGTTCAATTCCTAGAATATTTTGGCTTTGGATGGATGTGGGGCAGTTTTTTCCTTTATTTCACCTTTTGTTGAACTCAAATTGGATTTAGTGCAGAAACTCTATATTCTTAGACTTAATTTGAAATTTTTTTACCAAATTATCTATAGTTTCTTAAATTAATTACTAATTATGCTAAATATTATTTTCAAAAATAACCCTATATCTTGTTGTTTTCCTTATCAAGAATAAAACACACACCTATGCTACTTTTGAAAATAAATATGAAACTTGTACATTATTACGGGCATAAATAACCCTTAATTTTTTTAATCACACTTTTGTACAGATACATTATTCGTTTACAACATTTTATTTAACACAAACTATGATGAACTGTTTGACTTAGCAACATAATTCTCACATTCACTTGAATAGAAGGAAAATAAAAAAATGGAATGTAAAAAAAATTAAAGATAAACAAAAAGTCTCGCATAAAAAACAGCATAAAAGACCAAACGCTCTTTTTTATCTCTTATGTTATCCTTTTTATTTTTTAAATATTTTTTCCCTTTATTTCTTAGAAAAAATGTCAATGAACCTTAGGAAATGCTTTAAAGTTTATGAGGGTGAAAAAAAAGAACTTAAAAATGAATAAACTTCATATACTTGCGTTTAAATGGCAAATCAAGAAAAGTATGATAAAACTTTTGACATACGAGCTGAAAAGTAACTAGCACGAATACAGTGATTATTTAAGTAATCTTAGATCTGTTTTTACTAACACTTGCGTAGTTTGTCTTGAGATTTATTAGACAAACATGAGTATCAGGAATCCTATTAAGAAATTTGAGACAAACAAGATTAATGTTTATTTTTTAACTTATTAAGTTTACAAAGGGTTTTATTATTAATTTTTGTAATTAAAACATAATGAAAGGAAAATGTTTAAGGTGCTGTTATAAGATAAATCTTTAGTTTATTATATACTACTTCCCCAATCTTCTATATATCTAAGCCAAATATTACATTTTTAATAATTTAATGTTACTTATAATCGAGATACAAGTCAAGTCTTTATTATTAGTAGATTTATGAATTAACTAGTTGAAGTTATTAACTAAGTTTCATAGTATTTTAAAATACTTCTAAGCAAGTGAATCGATTTTAGTAAAAATATAGAAATATGATTTCAATGTGTTAAAGTTATACTGTCATTAGGCTATAATGAATGTAATTAATAAATTAAATACACAAAAGCCGTATATCCAGCACAAGAAGCTTAGTTTTGCCTGTAAGCTTTTCTTGTGGTAAAGATAAAGCAGACATATGTACCAAACAAAAATGTATTTACAACAACAAAATCTTCCAAGTCTTCAGCGAAGTTTCAAGTAAAAAACAAAGAATTTTTTTAGGGGTTTTATATATAAAAAAATTTTTTTTTGTGAAAATTTATTATTTGGAATTTTTTTATACGAGTATTAATGTGCTTAAATTGTGCTTGATTCGGACAAATATAAATATTTCATGATATTCTTACGAAATATTTATTATTAAAAACTAGAATATGAAATTAATTATTACGAGAAACATATCCATATGTCCATTTAAAATATATATCAATGGTTCCCTATGTGATCACTTATGTAAAAAAATAAAACAAAAATAAAAATAGTTGCTCAACAGTTACTCTGTTTTTGTATAGCAAATTTTTAAGTCTTTATTGCCTTTTTGTTTTATTGCTTCAAAGGAGTTCCCATTTAAACAATTTGGCTTTTGATATAAGAGCAGTAGCAAAGTGACCACATAGATATGCTTTCTTCGCAGTAATACATTTCATATTGTAGTTTTAAATAATCTGATGCGCATGTGTGGTTAGCTTGCGTTGCCGATGCAAGTTAGCTGATGCTCATTCAATGCGCAGACAAAAAGAAATTGTAATTATTTTTTTTTTTTTTTTAAATCGAACGCTTAAACATTAATAATTAATAAATTAATAAATTATTATTTAAAGCTTAAACAATTTAACGTGTGATTCATTTATGTAATTTAACAAAAAAATAATTTTACAAACATCAAAAAAGATACTTCTCATCTATTTCGTCAGCGACTTTTGTGATTTTTTGATGTTTAATTGAGCGCCATAGGTATCTGTGATGCATTTAAGAGCACATGACATTTACAGTGATGCCAACTAATGCATCTTCGAACGCATCAGATACAGCGCAGTGATGAATTTCCGAACAAGCCCATATTTATATTTAGGGAATCATTGACATTAAAAAATTTCTAAAAAACATAACTAAGCCAAATTAGAATTTTTTTCAATGAATATAAATCACACAATTTACAAAACTCTTTTTCAGTTTAGAAGATAGAATGATTTATTTTGGTGCTAAATGAGAAATAATTTTTTTTTTTGCATAAAAATTAATATACTGCCATAATAGACTCAAATCTGCCCTGATCAAATTAAGAGTAGTTTTATTTTTATCTGTGTACACAATCTTATTGTATATTATACACCAGCAACGAAGAAAAGAACTACGTCTACAGAACTTTTGCGATTACTTAAGCTGTCAAACTCCTTATAAGTTTTGATTTTGGCTATGCAATTTTAGAAAATTCAGCTTTTATTTTATATGAAAAATATTGTTTTTAATTGAAATGGTTCTTGTTTTAAAATAATAATTTGAATTTTTTATATGCCAAATAGTTCTTGATTATGTAAGCTTTGAGAGAAATAATTATTTTTATTAAACTGTTTACCTTTTAACTCAGGCTTAAAAAACCACTTTAAAAAATTTTTGAAGCCGAATATCACCAAAGCCTTCTTATGCTTCACGCTAGGTTTCTGTAGCCATCAACTAGGGGAGCCTATAGGTAACCAGTCTCGTGCCGGCTATGTGTTTTTGATACCGAACTTACACTCCACTGTTGTAGCATAAAATTTTATATAAATTAAATTAATCATTTGTAAACTGCAATTTTATTTCAACCTTTGTAACAAATTGCCAATGTACGTTCTCTAATTGTGTTTTCTGCCAAACTTATGTAAAATTAATGTTTAATGTTTAATTTCTAGTTTTATTTAAGATCAAATAAATAAAAAAAATCGAAGTTACAAAGGACTTGTTCTTGTTCTAACTTTTTCTGAAAAGTTACTTAATGTCTTTGAGTTTGAGTGATGTACCGAATTACTATTGTCAGTTCGAAAAATATTATATTATTAAGCTAAAATGAATAATGTATATTCCGCATGGCTTTACATCAGGTAGTCAACTAAACGATTCCTGCCTGTCTGTTTGCACGTTTTTGTATATAAAATAAGTTTGGAAAAACGGTATATGACCTATTAACATTATTTCGCGATTGAAATTTAGTATTATTCGTTTATTTTAGGTGTTAATGTGGCAAAAACCGAGTGCCTCAATAATCCCATTGTTGTCCAGTGTAGTTTTATGTGTACATTATTAATTTTGTTTGCTATATTCCAATGAATATTTAAATTTTAGAAAAAAATCTTTATTAAAAAATTTGAATTTTATCAAAAAAACACACACAAAAAGTTATTTAAACAAAATATAAGACAAATAAAAATTCATTGAAAACCTAAATTTCTAAAGTACTAAAATAAAATTTATTCATAAATTGCTTATTAATTATTGCTAAAAGTTACAACAAAAAAAAAAAATACTTTTCATCCAAAAACAATGAAAGAATTAAACATATAAACATCATTATTTTTCTCTTTATTTTGGTGTTTTGAAAACATAGAATTCAGAAGAATGTTATATTATTACAAAAATTGTAAGGAAAAAACAATATATTTAATGCTGCTTTGCATTCTGCTTTTAACTAACTTTTTTTTTATTCTAAACATACAGTGTAAATAAATTTCTTTTCTTTTCTTTTCTATTTTTGAATTGAAATAAAAATTTTCATAACACAAAAATAATTCAACTTATGATTTTAAAGATTTAAAATTAATAAGTTACACGTAAGGCACTGCTTTTTCATCTTTCCTTCATAACAAACAGTTAGATTCTGGAGTTCTGAAGCAGCATCTACTGAGATGTAAAGGAAAATAAAAATACGGAGAAATAACACTAATAAAATTACATTTGTTTCTAAACTTATTGTTAGCAGGAAGCAAGAATAAATATATGTGACCAAAAATTAAAAAGAAAAATAAAACACTGGGTTTTGTACGGATTAATCCAGGCAGATTATTTTTCTTTCATAATTAAACTAGAAACTGAAATATACCTGAAGTTACACTATTAAATATTTGTTTTCTCGGTTATAGTGCAAAAATAGTTTAAAAAAAAAAACAATCAAAATATTCAAAAATTTGCTAAGAAAAATCAAAAAAAGTTATTTTTATATAAAAATCACGGAAAAAAAATTAATCACTGCTAAAACAAAAAAAGTTTTGCGCCCGTTCGATTCCAGGCTACAGAAACTCGGAATTTATTTTCTTAAGTTAATCAAATTTTTATATTGGTATTTAAAAAAAAATCTCTTTCCAGTCTCTTTCATAGTTTCCGTTTTTCTTCCTTTATTTTAATTACACAAATGAAGCTTAGAACTTTAGGAGTAAAAACCAATGAGTTTAGGAAATATTTGTCAATATTAAATGTTCTACGATGAAAGATTTTTTTTTTGCTTGTTTTTTATTTAGACCAAGGTATCTGAAAGTAGAGCTTATGTCTAATTGCTCGCAAACGGCAACTATAATCTAACTACTGCTGAAGCTATTCACCTATTGCCATAAATTTCTAAAATGGCTTTCAATTGTAAACCATTATAAAGGAGACTATTAAAAATTTAGTGTTGGCTTTACACCAAATGCGTGGGATATGTATTTATAATAAAAACTAGTTATTACACACTTAAAGTTGCTGTTCATAATGCTTTTGTGGATTTTATTTTAGGATACAACAGTACTTCTTGTTGTCAATGTTATCATTATTTTTCAAAAAAAGTTGTAAGCAGCATTGTTATTTGGAAGGTCATTGACAGCAAAAATAATATCAACATAATTTCAGTAGGAGACAACAAGAAACTATACAATATTATTTAGTAAGAAAAGATTATGAGCATTTACGTCATTACAATCAATTTTATTGTCACCATATTGACCATCAATTCCTAGAAAATTTATAACGATTTATGACACTGTTTTCTAGTATCCAAAGCAAGCTAGTTTTGAATTAATTAAAACTAAAGCTTTTTTATTTTAAACAAACTATTTGTAATCAATCATTTTTTAATTTCTACAATATCCATTTCGGACCCCATAAAGTATATATATATATTCTAAGTCCTTATGCAAAGCGAAGTCGATTGAGCGATGTCCATCTGTGTTAGTTTTGAAATCAACTCAGCCAAGGCACTAAATGAGCTAAAGAAAATTTTAATATGCCAATCGGTCAGCTATTGTTTCAAAAGAAGTGCTACTGAAAATCAGCAAGATCGGTCCATGTCCGAGGCAGCAAGCAAAATGCCACGCCTGCCTCTAAATTTTTCCTACCATTTAGAACAATGGAGTAACTCCCATCAATAAAAATATATAAAGTGATAAAGAAATTAAAAATATGAAAAAAACATCAAGTGAAAAATTGTCGCTCACCCATATTTTCGGAGATAAGGAAACCCTGAAATTTTCATAAAAATGTTCGATTATCAAAATGGCCAATATTAAAATTTTTAAAAAATACTCAACACATCAAGAGCCAGTGACATTTTTACACAAAAATGTATATCGTAATTAATTTGTTTTTTTATGTTTTAATTCTCTGTCGGCTACTTAAGAAAACTAAATTCACAGAAATGTTAAAAGGGTATATTAGATTCAGTTTAGAAGAATATAGCATTCTTACGTTTTTTGTTTATGCTGCCTCTTATTTTGAAATCAAATATCTAAGTTAAATATTAAACATAGAAGGTTGTTGAAATAATTAAAATTTTTAAGAAAAGTCTCATATGGTTACAAAAAAGAAACAAATAAAAAAACAAAATTAAATAATTAATTAAAAAAAATTGTACTATTTCTTATTCCGATTAAATTAATAAGACACCGGTATTGAATATTAGGGATGAAAGCATTATTGTTTGGACAAGGATATTTAGTTTATTTAAATTTTTTTAATTTAGTATATAATTGATTAAGTAAATTATTTTTTAAAAAATTTTGCATTTTATTTTTTCAATAAAATACGTTATTGAGTTAATTTGAAAAATATAACACATGAGTTAAATTAATTTTGGCTTTCATTTTCATTATAAATATCGTTTTCCAAGGAAGTAGAAAATATTTGACACAAGCAGAATTAAAAGCAGCAAATAATGATTATTTTTTATAAAAAAGTCAATCTAAAATTTAATTAAAATTTAGCTTAAGAACAAATTAAACCTTTAGAGTGTGTTTATCAAAAAATAAAAAAAATTGGATTCATTAAATCAAGTTACATTTTATGTTATTTATTACTTCTAGAATTATTTTCAATTGTATGAATAATTTATATTTTTATATTTTGTATATTAAAAGTATTTTTTTTATTAGTTTCTTTACTATAAATTATTATTCATTAACGACAACATATGCACTATTTAGTCATTATTATTTTCTCGTCATTATCCTACAACATGTAAAACAAACAAGCAAAATTTGTAATATTTTTTTTTTCTTTTTTTGTATAATAAAAATATTTCTCCAACAACCAGTGACTAATTTTATTTATATCCTCTTGAGAAAAGTTTGTTTAATTTTGTTTGGATGAAATATGTGCTGCTATCATTGTTAGCATAATTATCCATGACAAAATGATTTTTTTTTGTGGTATTTATACAATTCAATGAATTTTCCTTGTCTGAAAGCAAACACAAAAAGATTAAAGAATCTAGTTCTTTTGTGTTATTATGAATAAGCAATTTTGGAATGCAATTAGTTTTTGTTTGTAAAATAGTTAAAGAGTTGTCGACTTAAAGCGTAATTTTAAGTATAAAATAAGTTAAATAAGTATAGTTTGACGAATCAGGTTTGACAGGGTTCAACTCCTGTGGCAACCAAAAAATTAAAAATGTTTGTTTTCTTAGAATTAAAATATGCAGCACGCAGCCTCCGTCGTCGGTACTTCTATATAGCATATTCGCCGGCGAATTAATATAACTAATAAAATGACAATACTTTCACCACCTGTTCTTTTCTCTCCTCTACCCCTTTCTAAAAAATGTAGCAGGGTTATACACTAATTAAATAGGCATTGTTGCCTGAAGTGCTACTTCTCTTTATAAAAATATTAAAGATAATTCATAGTTTTAAATTTACCTTTTACCGCTTATCGACTTGCTTATAGTTTCGAGAATGTTAAGGTTAGTGTGACAAAATATATACGAACCCCTCGAGGAGGTGATATAAAGGTTTCTAATTCGTCTGTAAATTTACAAAAATTTCAATTATTGTAATGCTGATACATAAGGAATTAGTTTTGGTTGTATAAATTTATCCCTATGCCTGTTAAAGGGAAGCTTTAGAAGACACCAGATGATCTATAAAAATTTAAACATGATTTTTAATGAAATTTAGCAACGTCAGATATGGTTACAAGACGGCAAATGGTTACAAGACGTCGAATATGGTTATTAGATGACAAATTACCTTATTTTATTAAGTTTTTTTCCTTGCTAATTGTTAAGGACAAAATCCTTCTTGATGTTGTCATCAACCCTAATATTATACACGCGATCGCTATTTGTATCACGAACAGAAGCTGAAAGTTATATATATTGCAGCATAAGCTTCTATCTCACTCCAATAATTAATGGCTAATTTAAATGTCAAAAGAGGCGGTCAATTTTAGATATTTATTTCCTTTTTTAATATATTTTTTCGGAGTAGTTGGTAGACTTACGACCACGTTGGTAAGAAATTATTCCATCCTTATATATATACATATATATTTAGTAAGAAGAATTAATAAACATTTTTTATCCCTTCTAATTCCATTCCATTGTTTTATTTCTTTTCATGCGGGGCTTTTGCTTAATTAACTCCGTTGAGTAACAAAATCCATTACGATTTTATTCGCTCAGAGACTAATAAAAAATACACGTCTTCTTCCAATTTTCAAGATTCCAAAAACAACCACGACTTTTGAAATTAACACTAATAATAATATTATATTTAACTTTTTTTAAAAGCTTTTAAATGATACCATTAACCTTCGAAATTTTTTATGAAAATTTCATGGGCACATAGTTCGAAAAATATAGGCGAGCTCTCTATCGCTTCATATATTTGTTTTTTTTTTTGCTTGGAGTTACTTTTTTGTTCCAAATGATATGAAAAAAGTTGAGGCAGGCCTAGTGTTAAGCCGACTGCTTCGAAGGTTGTTGACCTGCTGATTTTTAAGAGCAACATTATCAAAACTATGTCGGCTTGATTAGCGTATTTTAATTTTCTCTAGCTTACTTTGTGCCTTGGCAGAGCTGATTTCAGTACTAACACGGACGCTCAGACGGACATCGCTTATATGCTATATATAATTTTTGGCGTTGGAAACGGATAAAAATGGAATGACACGCTTAGATATAAAATTTTTCCACTTTTTTGGTGAAGAGTATAAAAAAAACAGTTAAATCTAAGCGACGCGTCGTAAGAAAAAAAGACGGGCTCGCCTTTTTTCATATTTCAATTATTTAAGAACCGATGTTACAGGTATTTAACAATCGGCACAGCCGAATATAGTACACGTACTTGCTTTTTTACTTCCAAGTTTTTGGGGAGAAAACAGAATATTTTTATAAATCAGATAACTTTCGAGTATATGTACAGTTCTTGGAAGAATATAAAATAAGATTATATATTTTAGATCGCAAAACTGAAGAAAAAATACTAATTAAAATAATTTTATTGGCATTTTCTACCTGAAGGTTTGGTTGCACTGGTGGCAAAAAAACATATGATAAAACAGTGTTATAATCATTTTTCGTACAGATTCCCAAATGTTTCTTCTACCATCTATACTTATAAAAAAATAGTAACGGGGTCATTTCTGTACACAAAATATTTTTCGAATATTTTGGTGTTGATGTGGATGGTACTCAATATGAAATACAAAACACCTATTTTTGGAATTTTTGTCTATCTGTGTTCTCATCAAGTTTTAGCTGCTGGTCCCTTAGAACCGTGGTTTAAATACAGTATACTTTTTTTTTAGTAAGTCTTTTCGTAGAGAAAATACAGATACGAATGTGAAAGCACCCAATTTTACCAGTGTAATGACACTTAAATAGTTGTCAGCATATTTTATTTTTGTATATGGAAAATTTTTAACACTGGTTACAGATCTTTTCAATAAATATTTAAAAAAACATATTTCTTAATTTAAATTTTAAGAAAACTAGAAATGAGACGCGGACGAAGTCTTGGGTACTATAGTTTTTAATAAATGTATTTTATTTTGTACCCAAGCTAAAATTATTTAATTTATTTATTAATTTAAAAACTTTTAAGAAAACAGTACAAGCGAATATAAAGTTTTTTATCATGCATACTGTATATAAAATTCATTAAGGTGTGTTTACATTATGTGCACAAGTCATATGGAATGTCAGATTTTCCACATGTAAATCAACACAAATATTGTAAACCCATGAAACTTAACATATGTCATTTTTCTATGTGTTATAAAACGTGTTAGTTTTTAATTACAGCACGCTCTATATTATATATAAAAACCTATGACAACATATGTTTTCAGTGATGCTAAGTTTTACTTTTTAAATTTCCACTCAAAATACTAAGACGATAAAAGCTAGATTTGTCAAACTACCTCAAATGGCACAACGGGATGTTAATGCAGTTTTTTGTGTATTATCAACGTCTCTATATCCTTGATTAGATTTAAAAATATTTTATTAGAATTTTTTAAAAATTTTCTAAAAAAAAGAACTTATAAAAAATTCTAAAACAGAAAACAGAGATTTTCTTAATACGAGTATTTTGTACGTTAGCATATATATTGGTCATAAAGCCATAAGTGAAATATTTGCTAAAGAACTTTCTAAAATTTTTATAATTGATATTAAAAACAAAATATTAACTTTTTTTTATCAAAAGTTGTGTAGAGAAATAGTTTCAAGAATTGACATTAAAAATAAAAAGTTAAATTTTCTAACGTATCCAGTATTTATTAAGTCTAATAAAGACATACCTTATTTTAAGCTAGTTTCAGAGCTTACCATTATAATAACTGATCCAGAGGCGTTTATTATAGAACTAAAGCTATCACGAGATAAGACGAATGATGGAAGCTATGAGCTCATAAATAAAATTTCTGATGCCGAACAATTTAGGGACGAAGAAGAAAGTTTAAAAAATAAGTTTAACGAGAATTTATTTTCAAACGTACATAACTTTTGCACATATATTTTTACTTTACCACACAGTAGTGCATCTGCTGAACGTATTTTTTTTGAAGGTAGCACTAATGAAAAAAAAAATTATTCAAAAGGTTGAAAATAAATACTTGCGAATCTATGCTTCCAGTTTTAAACTTATTATATGTTGATCTAGAAGATTGGACTCTGAATGTAAATAGTATATTAAAGAAGCATGCCAATCTGATTATATATACTAAAAAGAAATGTTATATACAGACATACGAATTTTATCTATTTTTTAGCTTTATTATAATATAATGCCACTTAAAAAAATCCCAGTTTTATACCTAAGTCCAGACCTCTAATATAAATTAGAACAATTTTATAAGAAAAGACAGTTTTGTTCTTAATTTTTAATTGTAAAGTTCTAAATAGTTATCGCAAAAAAAAATTTAATAGTTGATATCACTGTTTTTAGTATTTAGGTTTTCTTGTCAACGACAAGAGGTTATGTCAGATGTACATACTCGTAACATATGCAGGTTTGAATATGAAAATTATAAACCGTAAGTTAAACCCTAATTTTGACATACACACGAAATTACATTTGGATAGCAGATTTGACATTCCATATGACTTATACACGCAGTCTAAACACACATTTACTGTTAAAGAAATTAATATCTTTAGGGAAAAATGAGACGTGGCTAAGGGTATGAGAAATAAAGTTGAAATAATGTTAATTATACGCTTTAGCATAACACAAACAATAAACTAAAGCAATAATATCGAAATTGTAATATATAAAGTAAAGGGCTTTTAAATGAAATATTTTTTTTTTAAATTAAAAAAAAAATATAATAAGAAAATATTACTTTTTTTAATATTATTTTTTTACATCCATATTTATTTACATATTTCATATCATTTTACATCATCTTTAAATCAACACATAACATTTAACTATAAATTTATAAAGAAACACAAATTTTCCATTTTTTTCCCTTATCAAAAGAAAATAATACCAGAAATATCATAAAGCTTATACAACCTTCTTGCAAATTAGCTCAATTTTATACACACATTTAAACCACAAGTAAGTATTGAAGTTAAAAAAAACACATGTTATGATTTGTTATATATTCAAATGTCAAAATAGGAAAAATTCCAATTTTCTCGAAAAAGAAAAAAAAAAAACAATGTCGTTATATTAAGCAAAAAATATCTACAATCATACACAGTCATCATGATTGCCTTTAAAATTAAAACTGCCTTAAGTTAGGACCAAATAACAAGTTTTCATTTAAGCAAACATAAAAAGGGTAAAAGCATAAAATGAAACGAAAGACATTTTTTTTTTATAAAGTTATCAAATATTTGATAAATGTGTTC
This sequence comes from Cistogaster globosa, assembly GCA_937654795.1. Classification (NCBI taxonomy): domain Eukaryota; kingdom Metazoa; phylum Arthropoda; class Insecta; order Diptera; family Tachinidae; genus Cistogaster; species Cistogaster globosa. The sequence continues at coordinate 22,137,605 of OW569405.1, forward strand.
ATATGAATGCCAATGCATATGTCAATGGTAATTTAAGAAAAAATTATTTTCTTAAGGGATTTTTTTTTGCCACTGGTAACAAATAATATTTCTTTCTTATTTAAACGCTAAGATAAATGGAGAAGATGTTTGGCTTAAAAAAATATTTAAGATGAATTTTGGTGATACTAAAGATATTTATTTCGTTCTAATTTTTGAAATGTATTAATGTAGTTTACATCTCAAGTTGTTGATTTTCTGAATTAAGTTATTATTTGTGGGAAAGCAATTTTTACTATAATTGAAACATAATCTCTAAACTTTGTACAACTTTAATACAATACATTTCTTATAAAATGCGAATATTTAATTTTTATTTAATTATGTTTTTTTGAATTTTGCAGAAATGTAATATAAGGTCTCGAAAATTAAATCATACGAAAATTTAATTTTTGTACTCAGTACTTCTGGTCCACATATAAAATATGAACCACCCGTTATTGTTTATAATTCATATTTTACTTATTGAAAATTAACAGAATCTAAATAAAGAGATTTTCGCCATATTCATAAAAAACGTGGTCTCTTGAAACACTCTTCAATTTTAAAATTAATTGTTTACACTTCTTTTTACAGATAGTTTTTGTTTACACTTTATTTTATATATATTTGCACATCTGCCTCATTACGGCTCAAGAAGCTAAAACCTCAAACGTAACAATCACAATATTTTAGTTATATTTGCAAGTTTAAGTATTTGTTCTTTTATAAGGTATAACATTACAAACTCTTGAATTGTCTGTGTTCTTCTTTTTAAAAATAAAAAATAAAATATTTTTACTATTTGAGCACCCTTCGATTTAAAGTTTCTTTAAGTTGCGCTTGTTTGCTATCAGATGTACTTTTACGTGTCATTTGATCGAAGTGTTAACTTAAAATTTTTTTATGAATACCAAATCACTTTCGGAGCACTCTTTAATCTGTAATATTTGTTGTTATATAGGAGCACAACTTCTGTCAAAATTTTAAGAGCCAATCTTTTTGGATACCAGAGATAGAGTGCTAAGACAGACAGAATGTCAGACAGATACTGTAGCGGAAACACTCGAATTACAATTTTAATCTTTGAGGTTTTTTTTTTCTATCGGTGTTATAAATATTTTCCTTATTAGAAATTAAAGACACAGATTTTTTAATTAGTACATAATCGCTTTCCTTCTTTGCTTCTATAATTGTTTAAAAAATGATTGTAAATGGCATTGGGAAGAGTTTTCTAGGTTGAAAAAATCTGGCAATCGAGATTCACTTTGAACTGTTTTTGAAGTCCAGGGTTTCGCATCTGACAAAAACAATTTTTTCGAGTTCAATTAACGAATTCAAAAACAAAACCGAATTTTTGCAAACACAAATTCTTTGCTGGTAAAATATAAAATCGATCCACACATCTTTGCTTCATCTTGGTTACGTTATTCATTTAAAATCGTTCCAAGCACTGTCAATGTTATAACTATCGGTTCTTATATGTGAAAAAAAAAGTTAACAATAGACTTAAAAATGACTAGAGAAGCTTCAAACTTTAAGATTTCGCTGAAATTAAAAGTACCCAATGAAACTTACATTCATATTCTTACTAGAAATCTTATAGCACAAGACCTCTTTATATTTTTATTTAACTATATTTAACCATACAAAGGAACCAAAAAATGGACCCAAGTAGGTATGGCTGCCTCCTTCACCTAACGTAATCATACTGATTGTATTAACATTTTTTCGTTTCAAAGGTTATAATGAATGCTTTTTCCATATTTTTCAAACCTTTATCAAACTAAATAAATATAAAAAATAAAAAACATAAACTACTTTCATCATGTTTGTTTTATTTTTTTTTACTCCAAAATTCTTTCTTTTCCAAGTAAACATAATTTTCCATTCATGTTTCGTCTAACCACGATATTGCGGTCTGTAAAGTAAACAGACAAATTCTGATTACCCTTCTCTTTAAGTGCCGAAAAAAGAGTTTCATAATGGTTCTTATGGCAATCATAACCACAAATAACATACGTAAAATACATACTATACGCATTCAAATGGTTTTGTAAAAATAAAATAAAACAACAATAATAACAAAAAAAAAGGAGAAAGTAGAAAATAAATTGCCATGTGAAAGGTTTCATCGATTTTCTCATTTTTCTTAAACATATTCAATTTTTTTTTGTCTTAAATCGTGGGCGACATTTATTTGAAATATTTTATTTTATTATTTGTGGGTGTTACAAGGCAAATGAAGTAAAAGAAGTCCATACATTGTGGGAGACACGCCGGTTTGTGAAAATATTTACGTATATTTTCTGAAACCTTATAACCTACATAATTAACATTTGTATTTTCAGTTAAGAATATTTTTTAAGATAAACACATATGCTTTATAGTATATTAAACATTTTATTTGCAAATAAGAATAAAGGTGGCCTTATCAATTTTGTAAGAAAAAAGATTTTAATTAAATTAACTTATTTTTCAATGCGTTTTGTATTTCCAAAAATATTGAAATGCTTTATAAATTAAAATTTTACAAATAAACTCGAAGAAATAAATTTTTAGGAAAATAAATCCAGTTTTCTCAAAAAGGTATGAAAATGCAGCAAAGTATTTAAAACCTCAAAAGTTTGAAATAAATAAATAAATTATCATAAATTGACAATAATAATAAAGCCTATATATATTGAAGGAAGAGATTTACCAAATATATACAAATGTTGAAGAAAGTAGGTAATTTAGTTATAAAAAAAAGCGTAAAATATATTAAAAAAAATATTTATTGAAAATAAGATTTTACAAAAAAAAAAAAAAAAAAAAAAAAAAAAAACAAAAAAAAAAAAAAACCAAAATCATAATTATAATATGGACAAAAAATCAACAGCGTTGAAAAATGGTAGAAAATAGTTTTTCAAAAAAAAAATTTAAATAAAAAGTTACTAAAATTATAAAAATAGGAAAAACTTTGAATACTAATATTAAAAGTTATGAAAAACAGAGACTTTTGACAAAAAAAAAAAATCCATTTGCGTATCTCTGGTTATATGAAAAGACATTGAATTAAAACAAGAAAATAACAAGAAACCGAATATTATACAATAATTTAAAAAATTTGAAAAACAATATTGCTAATGTTCTAAAGAAGTCATACAAAAAAAGAAGGCAATCTATTCAAATAATTTTATAATTTGAATTTTTTTGCTCTACTTGTGCTGCTGGGAATAAATTGTGAAAGAGAATAATTTTCCATTCGATTTAAAATTGAATAAAATTTAGTGAAAAGTAATATAAGTGGCAGCAAAATGGCCATCTGCCAATTGTTATTCTAATTTTTAAATGATAATTTAAGAAAATGTCACAAAATGTTTATTTTAAACAATTTTTTAAGCAATAAATCAGAAATAACCAAGGCCTAGTTAAACAAGGTTTCCAAATAATTAATATATTTCTTCTAAAATTTAAAATTTTTTCCATTAAAAAATATTGAAAAATAAATTGCTATCATACTTAGAATTAAAGCGCTATTTACAGTATTTTAAGAAAAAAACAAAATAAGGAAGAGAACGTTAAATTTCTAAAAAAAACTAAACAAGTAAATATTTAAAATAAAAACAAACAAACAATCAAAACTATATGAAAACACTTATTCTTGCTCACTATTTCACAGAATTTATTCATAAAAAGACAAAACTTAATTTGAAAAATCATTTAAAGAATCTACTCTTGTATTGTATATTCAACAAGGGTTTCTATTTAATGATAAATCTTCTATATATAAAAACAGCCAAATTGTGTTAAGTTTCATATTATAAAAGAAATTAAACAAAATTAAACGAGACTTATCTTAGTGGTATATTCAGCTATGTCGAATTTTATATACTCTTCAACTTGTGTGTAAATCCAGTTTAGGGAAGTAACTCCTATCAAAAAAAAAAAAAAACAAATATTGCGGTGACGGAGAATTAAAAAAAAAAATAAAAAAATTAATACGATATATAATTTTACACAAAAATGTCATCGTTGTAATATCTCGTAAAGAGCTTCATATTTAACTTTTTTAAAAAATTTCAGAGTCCCATTACTCAGAAAATATGGGCAACCGCCAATTTATTCACTTGATCTTTTTTCTTATTTTTTAATTCTCCATTGCTCCATATTTTTGTTTATTTGATTGAAGTTACTTCATTGTTCCAAATGATATGGAAAAATTAGAGACGGGCGTAGTGTTTTGCCTGCTGACTCGAGAGACTCGGATTGATTTTGCTGATTTTCAAGAGCAAAATTTTCAAAACTGTCTCTCAACGATTGGTGCATTTAAATTTTCGCTAGCTTATCTGGTGCCTTGGGAAAGTTAATATCAACACTAACACGGAGGGATAGAAGGACATTGCTCAATCATCTTTGCTATGCATAAGAACTTAGAATATATTTACTTTATGGAAGGGAAAATGCATATTGAAGGAATTACAAATAGAATGACAAACTTAGTTATACCCTTTTTACCTGTGGTGAAGGGTATAACAAGTCTAAGTGCTATATTTGGTTATGGCTAATCTTATAAGTCGTTCGTCATAAATCGGCTTAAGAAATTAAGTTTTTCTGTTCAAAATAAAAAGGTTTTTTAAGGCTGTTCTTCTACACTCAAAATATAATGTAGGTAAATTTAGACGAAAAACCACTTTTAACAACTACTTTTTCATTTAAAAAACGGTCCACTTATATTTTATTTAAATTAAATGTGATTTTTAATTGTTTTTGAATGTTATTTTTGTAACTAACTAAAAATGTAAAAAAACAAATAAAATACTGTTTTTTTCATTTATTATACTAACAATATGTAAGCTGCGAAAACGTCAGTAATGACTGTTTCTGTATTTATTTTACTTAACAAAATTTAACCTGTTTAAAAATAAAATTTACTGCTTTTTTCCTTTGTTCCAACCCTCTAAAAGTAACCTACCAAAACAATAACAACTACAGACTTTTTATTTTAAACATCAAATGGTTTTAAGTTATCTATTCATTATTTATTTTATTTTAATACACATATGCTAAATTTTATCTTCATTGAGGCATTCATAGAGCTCTACCGGCTGCCTCAAAGGACATGGACCGATCTTACCTATTTTAAATGGCATCATTTTTTAAACTTTATTTGATCGATTGACGTTCTCAAGTTTTCTTTAGCTTATCTTATGCCTTGGCAAAGTTTATTTGAACCCGAACACGAACGGACAGATGGACGTCGCTCAATCAATCGTAATCCCTGCATATACCCAAATACGCAGTATAAAATAATTATGATCACTCAAGAGCATGATAGTAAGGTATTAAATCTTGGTTGATAGTTTTGTATAGACAATCATTTAACTTACTTTCCTAGGATTAAGTTAAGAAGGTGACATGTTATCAAAATTATATGCAGCAATTGGAGATTTTTTCGTTTTGTTTTCTTTATAATAACTTAAAAACTAAGCTTTTATAATTCACCCTATACAGTTAAGTCGATGACAAGCTTACCTATACTTTGTAAATGTAAATTAATTTCGCTTCGTCTGCTCTTTTGTTTTAACAAATTTTCAGTTGTTTAAAAAGGGTTCATCTTAATCTTATACACATTCATTTGCATTCATAAGGTAACAAGAGAAAAAACTAAATGAAATAAATTATTTCAAGTAGAGATAACAAGACACTGACGCGCTTGTAAGTATATATATATATATATATATATATATATATATATATATATATATATATATATATATATATATATATATATATATATGTATATATAAACAATAAATAAAATGTTTCACAAGAGTTAAATATTAAACTTGATATTTAAGTTCATATATTATTTTACGTTTTCTGTTAATTATTATTAAATTTATGAAAATTTCCCATTATTTTTTAATTAAAAAGAAAATGTTAGCACAAAATGTTTTTTAATTAAAATTATTGGAAATTATTTTGAAAATTTATTCATTTATAAATGGCTCAAATTTATGATGTTTACAAACTACATAATTAAAATAGTACAGGAGTGTCAAAAAATAAAAATTAATATTCACATAGTAACTGATTTCGTACACATTAATGGTAAAACCGCTTTATCTATCATTCTTTTAAAGTTGATATATTTCAAGATGATAGATACAACCTGTTTTGTTTGACTGACTACACTTATTCTTAAAATGATGCTACACACGAGCCAACATTAAATGGAAAATGGTTTAAAAAGCATGTTTCTTTTTTCAGTACAGACGAGGAAACTTTATTAAAAAAACATAAACTCTGTGAAAAAAAAAACAAAAAATAAATAAAATGAATGACACAAATAAAATTACGCCTGCCAATATATTTATTAATTAAATTTTTTAAGAAAAAGAAAAGATAAAATTAAAAAATAAAATAAGTATATTGTAAAAATTCGGTTCTCAGGAAAATAAGAAGTTTTAAATGCAAGGCTAATGAAATTCATTCGGTTAAAATTCAAGTTAGATAAGGATAGATGAAAAATTATTAGGAAAACTGTTAAATGTGAAAAACTTTAAAACACATATGCTTATGAGGCAAGCAGCAGCTTTTTCAGAATTATTTTTAAAATTTTAACTATTTGTGTCTAACAGTTCACAGTAAGTTTTCCATTCATTTATGATCTTTTTTTTCCTATTTTCACTAGTTTCAATTACTTTGTTTGATCTTTAATATTTTTAATCTCTGCGCATCATAAAACAACCTTCATACCATTACTGCTTTTGAACTACTTCAGAAAAACAGTAATTATCGATATAGACGAGGGAACATCATGTTAAGAAATACGAATTTTAATATTTTAGGAAATATGGAAGGACATATAAATTTTAACAAGAAACATTGCTACACACAAGGCAACAGTTACTAGAATATGCACATGTTTCAAACAACATTCCCTCGTGCTTATCTATCATGAGATTTTTTTCTATTCAACAGAGTGTTTTTGTTCAATGAGTTTTGCGGAAAAAAAATTAAGCCAGAGTTAAAATTAATGAGTACTATGGCCAATTTAATAGAGAGTGTGCTATTCCATTTACATGGCTCCAACATCATCAGCAATGCATATACCCTGTACGTATGAGATAATTGTAGGTCATAATAAATATATTAAAAATTTACAAAATCCTTGTTTTTTTTTTTAAAGATTACAAAAGGATAGACAAGAAGTTTTGAAAAATTTTCACAAATATTAAATTGATATACAGCTATTTTTTATCACGCAAAAGTATTTAAACAAATCTAAAATTGACAATAGATTTTTGAATAAACATCTAGGCATGCTTTTTATAAGTTTTATTATTATTTTTTTAATTTTTTTATTGACAATGTATTTGAAAGCAGATAGTTGCTGCATGGTTAGTTTGGTTTGCCATTTATTTAAAAACAGGCTTGCGACAAAGCAACGCAATGCCCGAATTTTTTTTTGACATCAAATTAATGATGCTGGTTTCCCACACAAAATTTTGTTCAGTGATGAAGCTCACTTTTATTTGCATGCATACGTTAACAATGTATATATTGTGTAATTTGAAAATTATCCATAAATAGAGACTCCAAAAGTTATGTTTTTTAGAGTAGTAATAAAAGTTACTCTATGGTTTTTATTTTATTTTTTTCTTCTCAAATACAAATTAATTTATATGATTATCATGTTGAGCAACCATTTCTAAATGAATTATTGTTTTTTAAATTTTTGGCTAACTTCGTTATTAACAGTAAAAAATTGAAAGAGAACAGTAAAATTAAGATACAAACAAAGTAAGATCTATTTCTGGTTTTCTGTAGCCATCTGCAGCATTCCACGTATCCATCAACAAGATAGTTATCAGTTGTGAAATTTTCTATATATGTATACAACTATTCAAAAAAAAATAGAAAATAAGAAATTTTAAATTAACTCATTATTTTATTTATTTGAATATATTCATCTACAAAGTCGTTTTTTTTTATTTTCTTTAAATTTAATGCAGCATTTTCTGTATCGCTGCATCCATCATCACCATTCTTCATATCTATCTACCTAAGTTTGTGTACATTGTAAGCGTTGTCTTTTTAACCAACTAATTTTGTAAATAAGAATACAAAGAATATTCTTAATAAATCAATTAACATTTTGTTAAACATATTTTCATTACAACCAAACGAATTTCTTCGTAGTTTACGTCACAAAAATTATTTTAAATTCGTTTTTACTTTCTGCCATCCCTAAGTGTAACTACGAATAGGTTTTTCCTCACAACATTGCAAATGGCGTTTTAGTATCATATGAAGGAAGTATGAATGCGCGCTATACCTAGTGAATCACAAAATTTTTTACATTTTTTATTGAGTATTTTTAATACTCAAATTATTTCTTTTCTTTCATTTTATAGAAATGTTTATTAAAAAATTATTTAAAAATTTCAGTTCATTAAACATTTTGCAACAATAAGCAATATACAGAAATATTCGGATGCTTTTATTTATTTAATTCGATTCTACTTATCACAAATACATGTATTTCATTTCAGTTTAATGAAGATATTAATCATAATTTGTGTAACTTAACAAAAAGTGTATTTAATATTAACACAGACCAGAGCCGCAGTGATGTTTCAGTCAGTCACTCAAAGGAAATTATTAATTCCAGTCGAACAGTAATTACTTCGTTATGGTTTAAATGACTATTTCTGGCAGTTTTGTTGAAATTGGCATGAGTAATTACTTAAAAAAAGCTACTAAATTAACTAAGGTGTGATTTTTATACTTAGATTTCTCGTAATATATTGAAATTGCTATTTATTTCATTAGACATATTGTAAATTGTCAATAGAAAAGTAAAACTTGGTCCATTGGATATGACAGGTTTACAAGGAGAACATGTAAATGCTTTCAAAAATGTACCTAAAACATACAAATTAAATATTAACTACCCAAATATTTATTTCATCTATTTTTGAAATGTTTCGGGTACCTGGGAGCTTACTTTGTATTTTGAGTTGAAAGAAAATACGTTCGAAACACAATCCATAAGGCAAACAAATTCAAATGTTTTTTTATTTAAAATTGAAATACATAGTAACCCCCCTGCTTATTTGTTTTGATATTTTTTGTATATTAATTTTATTTTTTAATTTTATAAACTTATTATTCTCTACAACAATAAATAACTATTTCAATAAACGATAAAAAAAGTTTGTATTTTGATTAAATATATTTTTGTTGTGGTTTGTTTTTTCTATTATTTGAAACCAAAAATATTGTAATTTTGTGCATAGTAACCATATAATGATTAAATGTTAACGAAAATATGTTTATTGTGAGTGAACTATTGTTGAAAGCAAAATAATATTTGTTGCTATTTTTACATACAACGTAATATGGTTAGTGTGACTATATCGCAACCATGTTCTTTCCAAGTATTTAAGGGGTGAATAATTAATTTCATAAATTAAACCCAATTCAGTCAATTATGTGATGTTGAGAAATGCATCATTATCAACAGTGGTAATCCCTTAATGCACATAAGCATATGCAAGTATGCAAGCACTTACTGATCAATATGTTATCAGATAAAAAGACAAAGCAAGAAAGCAATAAAACAGAAACACTTACCCATACAAACGCCTAAACCACTTGATATGGGCAATCTCGTTACACACTTCAATGGAGGTTCACATTGTCCAGAAAAATCACCGGGTCCACCGCAGGTTTCACCCAGTGTTTTGGCACATATGCGACAACATCTTAAATAAATGAAAAATTTATAATTTTAGCAGTTTATTGTAGATCATTCAAAATAAAAAAGCATTAAAATAAAAAAAATTTAGTTCTAGTTTCCCTTTTTAATATTAAAATTCCAAGCTAGAGCTAGACCTAAGAATATAATATGTCATCCTTCTTCGGAATTAATTTGTAATATTATATCATTGCAAAAAGAACTCATGGTCCTCATGGGATAGACAATATGGTCGAGTTTGTTGCGCCATCTAAGGGTGCATATCTTGCTCAGTAACAAAATAGAGCAGACATCCATATTGCAGAGCTCTTATAATGCAGAGAAAACAAAACTTCAAAGTTCTGATCACGACTTATCCATCCTCCTCGGCTACACAAAAACTGTCGTCCTTTTTCTAATGGAAAGATACAACTATTTTTAACTGGAGGTTTTAACTTGTTCGCCTTTTGAACACCTCATCTATTATGGCTATTAAATAACAAGTATTTCCTTTTAATTTTATATTGCTAATGGGACTTGAACTCATGACTTGTTATCTTTTAATTTAAAACATACAGACTCCTCCATCAATGCGGGCAAAGTGGTTGCTAAATATGTGATAGTAGATTTGTTTTTATTTACTAAGACACCAAAGCCTAGTCCATTATTTTTTTTTAAATACAGAAAGAGTTGCTAGAACATTTTTTCAGGAGTTGCCAGATCATTTTTTCGTAACCGTTTTGATTAAAAACTTTTCAATGGCATAAACAAACATGTTAATGGCTTCTTAATACTTTGCGATACGTTTTCTAGAGCTGCCAAATTTAATCGAAATAAAACATATTTTCGACTGATCGAAGATATAACTTTTCGTTATATGAAGTTTTCAGCTAAATTACAGTAAAAAAAATATTAATTTTTAAAAATAATGCTTAGAATTTTAAGAGAATATAAAGAGAAAACATCTTGATTTGTAAGACAATGTCAGATTTGTTACAAACGATTGAGATTTATTTTATGTGGCCGATTGCCATTCAACAGTTTGTTAAAATTGTTTCATTCTTAAAACATGCTAAAATGGATTCATAATGAAGCCTTAATCGAATTGCTTCATTTCTGTAACAATAATTTATTTGCTTTAATAAAAACTTATTCTTCTGTGTATAAAACAAAAATGCTATTTGTTTAATAAATTAATATATTTTTGAGAACAAAATGCAAAGTTACTTACTTGCAGGGATCCCACAGCATTAAGCCCTTTCCCGGGCAATCCAGTGAACGTAAAACATCACATTCCTTTGGATTACAGTAACATTTTAAACCATTGACCACCCGGGAACCAGCTGCTACCATGATGAGTAAATAACAGCATAAATATATTAAATATGTGCGTAAATTTAAAAAACAAAACTGTGTTTTTGAACACATTTTTTCCAATTGTTATTTTGTTTGCTGTCGGTATGATGGTGGGCCACGTTTATGTTTAAACCACAGCAGCTACTACAAGCAGCAGTTAAAGTTTTCGTTATTCTCTTATTTCAACTTCAATACAATTTCCGGCTACACCATGCAGCACTTCCTCTTCCTTACACCTCTTATTTTATATTTTACTTTTGCCTTCTTACGTTCTTTGTAAATTAATGTGTCGATGTGTTTGTATGATTATTCGCTGTTTTGTAGTTATACCGAATGTTATGTTTGTTGTAGTATAACAAAAAGGAGGAAATAATGAATAAACGAACTGCAAACTGAATGTTGAAATTTTATAAATTTGTTTTTTCAAAGTTATATCTTAAATAAAATTTATGTCTACCAAGATGCAGGTGGTCTTTTTGTTTTCCTTCTACGTTGTGCATTTTGCTGTAGTTTCTTCTTTTATGATTTTGGGTTTTTATCAGCTTCTTCTTTTATCTTACTTTTTGTTTTTTAACTGCAAGAGAAAAAAGAAAATATAAAAATACAATTTGAACATATCTGAAAGTTTGTCTTAGCAAGAAGAAAAAACAATTTTTTAACAAAAACAAAAAGTTTGGTTTAAAAATGTCTTTACAATTGTATTTTTTCATGGGTAGAACTTTAATGAAAAACCATTAATAAAGATTTTAAGAAGAATGTGCAATAAATCTAAGAAATTAAGAAAGAAGAAATGATAAAATTATAAAGTTTATTTATAAAGTGCTTTAGTATATATTTGCGTAAATTATTATTCTTCTTTAATTTGGTATTAAAATTATAATTAATTATAAATGTTTGTTTTTGCGTACTGTTTGATTAAAAAGAGGTTTATTTAAATATAAATTATTCAGTATGGCTGTTTACAAACGACTTAAAATATTTCGCAAAGTTTAAGATTATAAAAAATAATTCTTTAAATTGGCATAAGTTCATTTTTGTTTTAATTTCTGTTTTTCTTTAGTAAGTAAGAAAACTTATTTAAACAAGCTTGCGGATGCTATCCGATAAAACAGAATGTAGTGCAGTATTTTTTAAATCGCCAAACCCGTCATCAGCATTTGTTACATCTGCCTACCATAAGTTTTGTGCATTGTAAGGTTCATCTAGTTAATCAGATAATTTTAAAATAAGAATACATGAAATGTTCACAACCAATGAAAATTAGTTTGGTTAGAGGAAGTTCACATACAACTTAAAGCTTTTATTCATTGATAACTCTTGTTTTCTGCCAACCTTCAGCTTAGCCACAATTGCAAATTTTCTTTTTATTTTTTTATACTTATTTCTTCCTGAAATGGCTGTAATAAGTCCTTTTATTACCGCGAAAATTGCAATAGTAGCAAATGGCTTTTTTTTTGCAGTACGATACGATTCTAACCTTTACTATGAGAATACACACACGGGATACGGGATATTTATTTTGGCTTTTTTATCGTTTAAATGATTCAATTTTATCACAATTACATTTTCTAATATTTTACAAATATTTTAGTTTTCGTTGGAAACAAATATTATACCTGTTTCAAAAGATATAAGCAAAAGATTGCATGCAGGCAAATGTTGTGTTGGAACTGAATTCAAGTAGAAAATCAGTTTTTGTGGTTTGGACTTACCAGGGTGTGTTTTTGCATTTGCGTTCTTGCAGCTGCCGCATGCGTACAAAATAATAAAGCAACACCGATTACTGAGCTCTGGCCCATGTACGATATAAGCCGAGCAATCCAAATTTGGTGATTTTCTATGCCAAAAATGCATCTACTGCATAACCAAATTTATGCTGGCAACGCAGCATCCGGAAGAGAACGGAAATTTTACAGAGGACAATTTTTTGCAACGTTGTTGCCAGCTGCACAACTTCTTTTCACACGGAACCCTACAATTATTGAAATTTTGCTCAAAAACAATACATATATTCCTACGGAAAAAAAGGCACACAAAAATGTGACAATATGCTGTTAAGTTCCACAAAAAAAAAAAAAAAAAAATCAGAAGTAAGAAATCATATATTTTTACATGAGCAATGGTAACGTAGATAAAATGTCTAACTGTTCAGTGAATATCCTACACCACGACATCGTGGCGTTGACCATTGTTATTACTTTTATTAACATGTGGGCCATAAAGGCTCTTGCAGCCGCTAAATCAAAAAAGCGTAACCAGTTCTTTCGCAGCTTGGCTAAGACTTTCTTTATGCCAGTTAGTGAAGAACGTCTAGATAATTGGATAGTCACAGGAAACTTTTTCACTTTAATAGCGAACGAGTCATATTTCAACCTAATGCTGGAATAAATGTTGAACGTGGAACTATCGATGGCAAAAAAATTAGCGGTTACAGCATTTAATGCTATGGGCAAGACACAAAACTTTGTAGGGAAAGCAGAAAGGTGTGCACAAATTAAAGAAGCCAATTCGATGACCAATAGCGACTGCATAATATATAACGATAGTTCATATTTTTAATATGTAATTCACAAATTTTAATTTCTTTTTAAATAATAAAATATTAAATAAACTCACTATAAAATAGTTTGTTGACTTTTATTTTTGTATAAGATGATGTGTACACACATATCACTGGTAAGTGACTTAAGAAGCTCGTAGATCCTACACTACCAATTCGAAGCTAAGCGGTTCCTGATTTATAGCACCACAAAATTCCAAGTGGGCCCGTTGTACCCAGGTGTGTGTTCTAGTATTAAGACTGCTATAATAATAATATTGAAAACACAGAAAACATGGACTTTTTTACATTTTATAATTGTTTCAAAGTACCTGCACTTGATGTATGCATTCAAAAATTATTTGAAAAAAAAACAACAACATAATTATTTTTAATATAACGCAAATAGCAAAATCAATGTTTACCTTTATTAAGATATTTCCTTTAGGTATCTTAAGAAAAAACCACCAATGAATTATGAACACAAAAAACGTCAATTACAATTGGCTAGCAAGCTTATGGCATGAGTCATGCAAACAATATGTCATGTTATGCTGGCGCACTGAAGTATTTAGTCACGAAAAGATATTTAAGATGGATTGTTGAGATTGCTTCAATTATTGTTAATTTGCTTTAATTGTTCATATCTGTACAAATATTTTATGATATTCTCAGAAAATATTTATTATTAAAAAATACACAATAAAGTGTACTACTGCAGGGAAAGCATATCCAGAAAACAAAAAAGATTCCAAATAACAAATTCTCATATGTTAAATTATATTTTTAAAATGCAAAAAAAAAACTATTTTTAAGTCATTGTCAAAGCAGAGAGGTTTCAGTTGCCCTTTGGGTAGCTATTGCATATAACGAATCAATCCAAAACCAATTATGGTTAGATTTTTAGCAAGATTTATGAGAAAAATAAGCTTACGCCAAATTAATTAATTAATTTATACAAATAATAAGACAGTAACGGGGTAATTTCTGTACACAAAATATTTTTTGAAAGTTTTGATGTTGGTGTAAATACCAATCGATATGAAACATAAAATATATATTCTTGGAATTTTTGTCTGTCTGACTATCCATCGCATTAGATAGATTTTAATAAAATTTTGTGAGTAGATCCCTTAGAACCTTCTCTTGAATATAGAATAATTTTTTTTTGTAAAAAATATGTCATTTTATAGAGATAGAAATATAAAAGATCTAAAGTAGTTGTCAGTACATTCTGTTTTTGTAGATGTAAAATTTTTAGCACTGTTTACAGAACTCTGTTTAAAATCACATTTTTTTAAATTTTAATGAATTAAGAAAATCAGAAATGTTATGCGGACGAAATCGTGGGCACTGCTAGTTTTTTATAAACACGTTGACTACAAGCCTACTTGGCCAGGGTTCAACTCCTGCGGCAACAAAAAAAAAAAAATATATATATAAATAAAAATGCTTTTTCTGTTTAATGGTATAAAGACATATTCAGAATTAACATTAAACATGCAGCCTCCTTCGTCGGTATTTCTTCATAGCATATTCGCCGGAGAAGTAAAATAACTATAAAATGGCTATATCTATCTTTCTCTTTTTACCACCTCTCTTATCTCTCATCTATCCCTTTCCTAAAGAATGTAGCACGGTTACGAAAATAACTAAATAGGTATTAATACCTGAAGTGCTACTTCTCTTTAAAAAAAATACCTTGCAGTTCAAATAATTTCAAACTAATTGCAAGTTAAAAAATGTTAAAGAGTTTTAAGAAAATTTATATTTTTTGTAATTTTTAAATTGAAAAAATTTAATTTTGGAACTTAAAATCTTAAGCTTTATTGTGTAAGTTGCTAAAGCTAAATCTACATCGCTAAAAGTCTAAAAAAATTATATTTATTGATTTTTGGCTACAAATGCTATTCTGTAACACTTTTTGAAGTAATTAATTATATCTTTTTAGCGATCGAGATTTAGGCTTAGCTATGAAAACAACATAATAAAACTGCTGACCATAATATTCTAAATTAGTATAGTATTTTTAACTGGAACAAAAATCAAATAATAAAGTAAAGGTTGCATAGAAGGCCAATACTGCTAAAAGCTAGTAGCACTAATTTCAAAAGTTGTCCTGAAATTTAATTGGATTAAAATTTTCTGTAGTTTTTCTGGAGTATTGATGGTTAAGTAAGCGTGCTTAGTAGATCCAGAATAAATGCATATATTTTATTAATTTTTACACCACTCAGATTACTAAAAGAATCTTACAAAACACCCAGAGATGGTCACACTCACCTATCTCATAATAAAAGACGAAAATATTATAACTATATGCCTCTAATAATCATGACATATATAAAGCAATTCACCTGTATAATACCTTTAAATATATATTAACCTAACGGAAAAAACTACCCAAGGTCACTAATATTTCTACAACAAATACCTAACACTATCTTTGCAGTTCTAATTAAAACGTGGTCTTAAAATTCTGTTCTCACATCGAGAGCCAAACCTACCCAAGAAACAATCAGGCCTTTAGCGAACGGTATGACAACAACGTAATTTAATATGATAAAAATTACTGACCGGGTAGCGCACTTTGGTTAAGGTTTAAAGAACGAGCGGCTAAGAATAAAATACATTGTGGAAGGCCAATAAAACTTTGCACAAAGGTATTTTTTGTTTAAACCAAGAAAAAATTGAAAAATCAAAATAATCTACCTATTTTTATGCTCATCTCCCATACAAAGTGAAAATTAAAGTTTGACTTAAATAATTTTAAAATTCTCGGAATATCCGCCAACTTTTACGCTCACTTCCTATATATCTTGTATTAAAAGAGTGGCATAAATCATTTAATTTTTAAAGCAATAACTAAATTTTTACACAAAATAAATATTTCAATTACAATTTATTTTCAGGCTTTGGTTAATTTTTTAATTTAACTTTTATTAAGAAAAATTATTTTTTAAATGTACGCGGACGTTTTCCAAAGAAAACAAGAAAAATTAAATGCTGGCAGAATGTAATGCCGCATATACAGGACCGCCAAACCCATCATCAGCATTCTTTGCATCCATCACCTTGACTTGCGTATATTATAAATATCATCTATTTAACCAACTAATCAATATTAATTTGGTTGGACGAAATTCACACACAACTCAAAGCATTTCTTTGTTGTCTTCTCTACAACACGTCTTGCACTCATACATTTGTTGCAATTTTGTACTACACCGTCGGTATAGTCACGAAATGCAAATTTTTATTATTAATCATTCATAGTTATTTCCTCACAACATTATAGATGCTGTTCCAGTATCCCATCAACTGTTGCGCTGTGCCTTACGAGTTTTTAAATTATTTTTTATTTGTTTTCCTAGCCAGTTGATCCAGTGATCTTCATAAATCAGCATCTAATTTTTCTTGTTTTCTTTGGAAAACGTCCGCGTACATTTGAAAAATATTTTTTCTTAATAAAAGTTAAATTAAAAAATGAACCAAATCCTAAAAAGTTAATTTAAATTAATTTATGAAGATCACTGATTAAACCCCTAGCTGGGAAAAAAAAAATTAAAAAATAATTTAAAATAAATATTTTAATTGTGCAATGGGCTCCTGAAAATTTATACCTGATCCAGCCACTTTTACGCCCATCTCCCATAGAAAACACAAATAGAAAAAACGTGAATAAGTAATTGAGGCGTAGTCTTTTAATAATTTTTTATCATCATTATCGTACTCTAATTTTTTTTTTATTTGTAGCTTTGAGCGAAATGGGTCTGAAGACTATAAAGGATTATGAATTACGTCTTCACTTGTGGCTACACCTTTGTTTCTCGCTTTCTGAGCTTCCTCTGACAGCATACCTGATACAAGTAATTAATTACAATGTAAAAAATGAAAATAAAATCATTGAATAATGGCCTTAAGATAGAGATATATTTATTGGCAAAATAGCTTCTGGCATAATTTCGCTACCATGCACAAGAATCTTATGCAAAGTTACAGGCATGTAGTAGCAGCCATAAAGATCAACAAAGAACTTGGCAGTATCCATGTTATATATATGAAATTTGAAAGTGTCGATCGCTGCATTACTATTTATAGCGGTCAAAATAATTTTAAATCTATGTATTAACTCTTCTTTTATGCCAATTACGTCTGCAGATTTGGCTGCATTTTCGAAAAACCTTCTTGCCGTATTGCCATCGTTTGTTGTGCCCATACCTCGCTTCACTGCGTCCACATTTATGCCCAGTGTCAACTTTATTCTCTACTGAATTTCAGCAAATGCCTAGTATGTATATGACATTATGTAATAATTTTAAACAGTAAAGAATTATTGCAACAATAATAGGCATTAACGAGAAATCATGTTTTGTTACTTTATCGTTTTAAAATTTTTATTTTTTTTATTTGTTGTTTTCTTTTTTTTTTGTGAAAGAGAGCAGGTAGGAGCAGTTAATTTTTTGAACTTTCAGCTGAGACTTCAAGCTATAATTTGACATCTTTCGTTAAACAGCGCTAAAAAGATGCAGTCTACTGAATTAAATAAACATTGAAATTTTGATGTTGTTTATATTTGCTTCATGAAATATTTTTATATGGCACTTTTTCAACT
Source organism: Cistogaster globosa (assembly GCA_937654795.1). Taxonomy (NCBI): domain Eukaryota; kingdom Metazoa; phylum Arthropoda; class Insecta; order Diptera; family Tachinidae; genus Cistogaster; species Cistogaster globosa. The sequence continues at coordinate 22,155,863 of OW569405.1, forward strand.
TTTTTTAATGCAAAACTCATCTATGACGATTCTTACTTACGACAATATACAACAAAGTCAAATAATAAGTTTATTGTAATTGTGCCAAAATATTAAATATACACTAATTTCGCAGGTCGTTTTAAACAAGTGAACATATGTGAACTTAGAGCATGTCTGTCCAAACAATTAATAAATATATCTGCCTAATATTACGGAAACATTAAATTCAGATATCTGACAACAAAATACCAAAAAATTACCCAAATAGGCAAACATGAAAATAATATGAATTTCGTCCACTCCAACCAACGTGTGACGTACATACTTTCCAACTGTGGTGAAAGGTATAAAAAAAAATAATACAAAACGACCTTAACTATTGCATCAGCTTAAATATCTAATTTTTTAATTTAATATAAAGTAAGCATTTAAATGTTTCCTACAATTCAAGAACTAATTATTGAGCTTATTTTATTTTTATTTCAGAACTGGATAATTAAGTTAAAATTCATTAAAGATGAAAAGAAATCCACAGAATTTTTTCTTCTATAATTTCGTTGTCATTGACACGTGACACAATTAACTCAATGTTTTAATATTTCCATTGAAAATATTTTTCAGTAATTTGCTTTTATCTTGTTTTCTTAAAATTTTTGTATAACACTTTTTTATCTAAAGTGAGTTTTTCTTAATTAGCTTTCCTCGAATTGATGCTATTATCAAATAATGCTTATCTTTCTTTTTGTTTTTGTTTTTTTTTGTTGTTGTTTGTTGGTAACAATTCAAATGTAAGTAATGAATTGAGGGTAAAAGGGAATAAGGATGTGCTTGAGCTGTTGAGTGTTGGCCACATTGGCAAAACAAAAAGATAAGCGGAATGTGTAAATGGTTGGTATAATAATGTTCTATTCTATTCTATTCCGTTCTGTTCTGTTTTGTCTTTAGTTTTTATGTTCGCTTTAACAGTTCGAGTGGTTGTGGTCATAACAATTTCATGCTTTGCCAGTTTTCAGTTTCTTTTCTCATTGCTACTTAATTTTATTTTGGAAATATTACACTTTGCTTATGTTCGTTCGGTTGTCAAGAGAATTAAAATGCTGGTATTTAAGTTTATTTTAAACGTAAGTTATGACTTTACTCTGAATAAAGATGGAGTGATTTTTATTAAGTTGTATATTTTCAACTCATTTTCAAGTGTTAAGCTCGCTAATTTGTTAGATGAGAGAACGTGATGAGTTTATTAATTACGAATAGGTGAATATTAATTTCCAGTAAGTATATTATCCATGTAATTTAATATTTATTGGCATTGGAATTGATTTGTAATAATTTAAGCAACACAATATGTATTGTTAAAAAAATAGATATTGTAAAGGAGGTAAAGAAAAAAAAAACAAAAACAATGGTTTTAGTAGACTAACAACCATGTTATTTGCCTTCTAACAATATATGGTTATGGTTACCAAGTTATAGTTACTTTAAAAATACATTACAAACGATGAATAAAATTTTTTTATTTAAAACTTAATTATTTTGGACACAAAATTAATAAAATATTTTGTTAAAATTCTTACCACAAACAAATTTCAAATCTACAAACATTTCCCCATTAAAGATTTTTTATGTAGAAATTTAATTACTGTATAAAATCATCCTCAAACCAAATAAAAGCATTTTTAGTCGTTCCATTTTTATTCACTTATCTGTCTGCTAACATTTTCATTTGTTTGAGCTTTAACTTTAAAGCCTATAATTTATTAAAACATTTAAATTTAACTTACGATGACTGCATTCGTAATTATATTTATCGCATTTGTGTGCCGCAAACTAAATTTTTAATGTCTTTAACCGCAAATGCAAATGCAATTTTAGACATTTTTTTAATGTATTTGTGCTAAACTGAAAATGTTTTTTTTTTTACTTTTGTCTTTTCAACGTTGATAAGTAGATTAAATTTTTTTTAAAGAAAATATTTTGACATTTATTTGAATGTAAGTTTGAAACTTTTACTAATTGGAGTTTAAAAGTATAAATTTTTTTTAGGTTTTAGTTTTTGTTAAAAAAGGAATTTTAAGAATAAAATTCCGTATACAGTTACGAGCTAAAAAGAATAAAACTTAAAGCCGAGATGCATGATATTTATTAATTTCTGTTAGGCAATCACCGTATTAAACTTAAATCTATTTTAGTCTCAATTAATGTAATTGAATTTGATTTGAAATATTTTTCAATTAGATTAGCGAATGACAGTATTTTTCTTTTTTTTTTCTTTTGCTAATATTTTGTTTAAAAAATGCTTAGCAGCTGGTTCTTTATTATGCTTATTTAAACAAAACAAAATTTCTTCTAATAATGTTATTTTAAATAATTTTCAACGAAAAAGTTCTTTTAAAAAATATATATCGCTCATTTACTAGAAAAACGCCATAACTTAAATAAATACAATTTTTGAGACAATTATGCAAAATTATTCGCTTTACAGTAATACATATTGTAAAAAAAATTCAGATTAAAATCTCTTAAAAACTCCACATACGAAAGAAAATACTCCCACTTCGTGCATAGGACCTACACATGAATTAAAAATTTTAAACTCGTTTTACTCGAAATCAATTTTTTTGAGTTATGACGTTGTTCTAGTAAATGAGCGATATATTTTATATTATTGTTAAAAGTATTTCAAGTATTTATTGACACAGTTTTAAAAGATATTATTTTTTAATATCTATCTGGACGATTTCACAGGTTTTCTATTGAACTCAAGTCAGGAAATGATTGAATTCGGTCTAAAAGATGTACATCGTTGCCAGATACGAAATTCCTAGTCAAAATAGGTGTATCGACTTGTTATCTTATTTTTTTACTTAATTAAGATTTGAAAACAGGTGAAGTAAATCTGGATTAAATTACTCATGTAATTTTTTTTTTTTAATTAAATATGTAAACTGTCAATTAATTTCAAATTTAAAAAAAACTTTACAAATGAATTAAAATTTGAAAAATCTTATTTTATATACTTCCATTGCGTGCAAGTCCCATTGCATACAGTAAGGGGGTTTCCTGAAGATGACTCTTTAAATAACAACAAACAAAGACAAATTGTTTGTTTCTTGTGATTTACGTCAATTTTTCGAACAGGTTTTGGTTTTGAGTTATGGCCAACTACTCTCATATAATAGTTTTACGTAAAAATCTGCATATTATAAAAACTATTAAATGAAATTGTGTTATCAGAACAAGCCATGGGCTCCTCATGTTGTATGCCAGAAATGTGTAACTGTGTTGTATGTCTACGATTATGATCCAGTGGAAAAAGGAATATGACAAGCTTGAAATAGTACTGTCAGGGAAAAAAAAGTTAAAAGTTACATTTTGAAATTTTCCTTAAATAAACATTGGCAATGTATTTTGTAAAAATATTGTAAATATTTTTGTGCCATATTTCAGGGAAAATAACAAGACAACAAATTTAATTACTGAACAAAAATTACATTCTAAAAAAACGTAAGCGTGCTATATTCGGCTATGCCGAACCTTATATCCTCTTCACAATGCCTGTAAATTAGTTCAGTGAAATAGCCCCTGTTAAAAAAAATAACAAATATTACGGTGAGAGAGATTAAAAAAAAAATTCAAAATAAAAAAATACGATATATAATTATGCATAAAAATATCTTGTACGCTTTACGGGTTAACCATTTTTTTAAAAAATTTAATATTTCCTGAAGGATCTCTGTAAAAGCTTTTAAATGAATCCCATATTGACCACATTGTCATTCGAACATTTTAGTAAACATTTTAGAGGCCCATAGCTCTAAAAATATGGTGTTTTTTTTTTCTAATTTTTTAATACTCTTTCGCTGCGTATTTTTGTTTTATTGATTGGACTTACTTTATTGTTCTAAATGACATGGCAAAATTGGAGGCATGCGTAGGATTAAGCCCACTGCCTCAAGGGACATGGATCGATCTTAATGATTTTTCAATAGCAACTGTTTCGAAACTATGTCTGATCTTTTGGCGTATTTAAATATTGTCTAGCTCATATAGTGCCTTGAAAAAGATGATTTCAACACTAACACGAAGCGACAGACGGACATCGCTTAATAGACTTCGAAGGATTCAGAATATATACAATTAATAGGGAAACGGAAACTACCAACGGAATGATAAACTTAGATATGACCTTTTCCGCTTTGTGTGGTAAACGGTTTAAAACAACTGTATAAAAATGTAAATTTAAAATTAATAAATTTTAAGCCCATTCTCCTTGTATTCTATATATTACTGGAAATACTAAACTTATAAGGCTTATAGTTTTTAAGGTTTTAGTATTTGCTTACTCAAACATTAATGTAGTTGTTGTATCAGTATTCAATCAGGTAAGATTCGTCGCATTTTTAGTTTCAATTGACTAAATATTCCTACAAATGCTAGTTCACAGCACTATGTAGATTTTTTTTTTTTTTTTTTTTTTTGTATAATATATCTTTATTTGCAATCTGTCTAACAAACAAAACAATAAGCAAATTTCTTAATTTAATAGCAAATGACATGTGATGCAAAGTTCTAATAAACTTCTAAAAAAAAAATTATAGTTTTATATAAAATACTAACAATACAAAGAATTTCTAACTACTTATGCGTATAATTCATTTATAACAAATATCTTCAAAAAGAGAAAATGATTTTTTTTTTAATTTTATAATACATATTTACAGTTTGGGGTTTAGCTTCTAAATGGTAAATCTAATATGTGGGTTCGTTTTAATCTTCTTATTTCAATGCTGTCATCGAGGAGAGAAATTGCTAAGGGATTGGAGTGATCACTCAGTCTTTGTAAATACCTTTCACTAAAGTTGCGAATTTCTTGGGGAATTGATGGAATGTCAAGATCCAGAAGTATATGTTTATTTGTTACAAACCATGGTGCATTTGTGATTAACCTTAGAGTTTTTGATTGGTATCTTTCTAATATACTTCTGTTTGATTTGCTGGTAGTACCCCACAGTTGTATCCCATACGTCCATACAGGTTTGAGAATTGCTTTATATATTCTAATTTTGTTGTTTAAGTTGAGCTGGGATTTTGGCCCCAAGAGCCAATAAAGTCTCTTATTTTTTATATTAAGTTGATTTTGTTTAGCCTTAATGTGTGGTTTCCAGGTAAGGCGTCTATCAATTGTCATACCAAGGTATTTGACGACTTCACGTTGTGGAATAATCTGTTGATTAATACTGACATCAGGGCAGTTTCCCCTACGTAATGTGAATGTAGCATGATTTGACTTTTCGGAATTTACTTTTATATTCCATTTCAGGAACCATTTTTCAAGTAGGTTGAGAACATTTTGAACGAGAAGAGAGGCTTCCGCTCTACAAGGACTTACTGCGATAATAGTAGTATCATCTGCGTAGGTGGCTACTGTAACATATGGAGTTGTTGGCATATCAGCTGTAAATATTGTATATAAAACTGGGCCAAGCACGCTACCCTGTGGAATGCCGGCATTGATTGAGAGTATATTCGACCTCTCGTCTTTAGTTTTTACATAAAAAGATCTATTCGCTAAATAGCTTTGGAAAAATAGGAAATATGGCGCCGGTAATATTTTCTTAATTTTGTAGAGTAGACCTGGATGCCACACTCTATCAAAGGCCTGCTGCACGTCAAGAAAAACAGCCGAGCAGTACTGTTTTTTCTCAAGTGAGTCAGATATAACATTAACAACCCGGTGACACTGCTCTGGGGTTCCATGTTTGTGTCTGAAGCCGAACTGGTGTTCCGGAATTATATTTCCTTTTTCTAGCACCGGTTGCATTCTTCTCAGAAATATTTTTTCAAATATTTTGGAAAATGTTGCCAGTAAACTTATTGGTCTGTACGAAGTCATAATATTATTTGGTTTGTTTGGCTTTGGAATCATTATGATCTCGGCACACTTCCATTAAGACGGAAAGTGATTAAGCCTAAGTATAGAATTGAAGATTAGAGCTAGGAAAATAATGCATTTCCAACTTAGATTTTTGGCTACGTATCCATTGACCAAGTCATACCCTGGAGACTTCTTTTTGTTTAATTTTTTTATTTCCTTTTGTACTTCATTAGGCGAAACGTGTTGTATTGGCAAGTCCATTTGGCATGGAGAGACCAAAAAGTTTTGTATGATCAGCAGGGGTATTCATGTGGAATGGCTGAAATATTTCCTCTAAATGATAAGCGAAAGCTTCCGATACGTCCTTATCTGATCGACACCAAGATCCACTTGGATTTTTTACAAGAATATTGCGCTTAGTTGGTCTTTTAATGTACTTAGTTGCTTTCCACAAAAGATGATCATCATATTTGGAGTTATTAATTTCGTTAATGAACTCTGCTGTTGATTTGTTTTTTTGGTCATCAAGAATCCTTTTAAGACGCCTGCAAGCATTATTAAATAATCTTTTATTAGTTGGGTTTCTGTTTTGTTGCCATACTCTTCTTAGTCTTCTTTTTTCCCGGATCAATTCTCTGATTTCTGTCGATATTTTAAATTGGTTTATCTGAACTTTACTATTAATAGGTGTTGAGTAGTAGCCCGCTTCATGAATGAGTTGGGTAAAATTCTCTACCGCTTCATCAACTTCATCACCGGTTTTTAAAATTAAATTTAAATTTAAGTTTTGATCGAGCATGTGTTGAAACAATTTAATATTTGATTGCGAAGTTAGTATACTTTGACTTTGTGTTTTAGAGTTACAGCCAATTTTGTAATTTATTAACAGTGACGAGTGGTCAGAATCTAGTTCATTGCAATCATTTATTTCTAGAAGCTGATTTGAAATGCCAGAATAAACAGCAAAGTCCAAAACGTCAGGAATTTTACGGGGATCAGATGGCCAGTAGGTTGGTGTTCCGGTAGATAGAATTGAGTATTTATTATTTGTAATACACTTATAAAGTTGGCTACCTTTTGGGTTTGTTAATCTCGAGCCCCACCATGGATGCTTCGCATTAAAGTCACCACCAACAAGAAATTTATGGCCTAGCGATTTAAAAAATTCTTCATGCTGTAAAGCCGTAACACTATAGCGAGGAGGGAAGTATATAGCAGATAGCAAACAGTCCCCTTCATTGCTTTTAACCTTAATATTTGTGGCCTGTAGATATGGTTTTTGAACTGGGGGGCATATTTCATACTTAATTGTATTTTTAACTAAAATACATGAACCACCACGAGCTCTGTTACTTGGATGGTTAGTACTTATGGAATCAAATCCGCTTATATTAAAATATGACCTACTTGTAAAGTGGGTCTCCGATACTAGAAGTATGTCGATGAAATGTTGGTGTAAGAACAACTCTATTTCTCTTTTATGATTGGAGAGGCCGTTGGCATTCCATATTGCTAACCGTAGATTTATTTGCATAGTTTGGATATGAGAATATTCATCATATTTACAAGATTTGCTAAAATTGTTTCAATTCTTTGGAGGGTAGTTGCATTTATATCTTGCGAACTTTGTTGATTTTTTGTATTTTTTAAAGCATCAGCATAAGAAAATTGATTTGTATTAATATTATTATCGTTTTGATTGTTAATGTTGCTATTATGTAAATTACGAGTACTTATATTTGGAAAACTTGAATTATTTATATTTGGTTGCACATTATTAGTTGTTGTTTGTCTTCTGGTAAGATTCTTTCTTTGTAATATTTGCTTGTATACAATACAGCCTTTATAACTTGCAGTATGGTTTTGCAAACAGTTGGAACATTGTGGGGGAAGTTTAAGTGCCTTGGTGCATACAGCAGTTGAATGATTTAAACCACACTTTACACATTTGTAATGGTTTCTGCAATAGGATTTAGTATGTCCAAATTGTTGACATCTAAAACACTGCACAATATCATCTGACTTAAACGGAGCTTCAATTCTAACAACTGCATTATATAAAAATTTGACTTTATATATTTCCATGTTATTCTTATCCGGCTCTAAATCAACGAAAAACATTGACAGAGGGTCCTTTGAGATTTTACTTTTTACATTCGTAATATTCCTAACTTTATGACCTTTTTTTTCAATTTCATCTTTTAGTACACAAGTTGGTGTAGAAAAATGTAAATTTTTAACTACGACTCTGTAAGCTTTTTCCTGCTTTAACTGATAGGTATGGAAGTTTATGCCTTTATCGTCTAAATATTTGACTACTTTTCTGTATACCTCAATGGATTTTGTCATTACTCGTATGTGACCATCTCTCATTGATTTATAGGAGAACCCATCTGCAGTGATAGCTTTTGTAAACTTATGAACCATACTTTTAATATCCGAAACATTAGGAATGATAATAGGTGGGGCTTTTGGATCTGAACTAGATTCATTATTTTCATCACTCATATTTTGATCAAAGGAATCTGGGTTACAGTCTTGATCATCATCATTGATTTCTTGGAGTTCAATAAAAGAATTTTTGCTAGTAGAGGGAATATCATCAGTAGCATGTCGTTTATGTCTATGCATTTTTGGAGATTCAGTTTGACGTCTTTTTGTTGGCACAACAACTTGCCATGCAGTATCACTGTCGTCGTCACCGTCTTTGCTTATTTCGCTGTCACTACCCATTCTGCTATGATAGCAGAGGATTAATATTAAAGCCTATGTTTTTAATTTTTATTTGTTTTTGTTTATTTTTTTTAGTTTTTTTTTTTTTAAATAACAAAGAGATTAACTTTGTCATTTGATTTAAAAACAAAGGGATTAGCTTTGTTGTATGTTTTAATACACAGTTTATACACTACACTTTGCCAAAAACAAAGAGTTAATGTTGTTTTTAATGATTTTGAAAATCAGATTTAAATCACTATTCACAATGCACTAAACGTCTTACTAGTATCACGGTTAATGAAGAACTGACTATGTAGATTTAAAACTAATTTTTCGTGAATAAAAGTTGTGCCTGCCATTGCCAATGAAAAAAAGTCGGTAAAACCTTTGGTTTGAGCTTCGGTAGAATTGAATATTTAAATAATTTCAAAAAGACAGACGACGTGGGTGGCATTTTGCTTAAGAGGGTATCAACAAATTCAAAGTGGATTTTATAAAGGCAACAAGTACGAATTTAAAAGGAAAAAAGTAAAACCTAGATTGTCATTTATGTTGATCTGCAAATGATCAACTCTCTTTTATTTCAAAGTATCTTTAAGGCAATTGTAATAAAACAACCGTACTGATTTTTAAAAAGTTTGGCCAGTGCGAAAGGCGCTTAAAATTGGTAAAAAAAATGTAATAAACGTGCCTGTAGTTAGCCAAGACCACATCATACTTCCAACACTTCATACTAAACTTGGTGTAATGGAACAAAATGTGAAGGAAAAATGGAGAATGTTTAAAGTCTCTTTCATGCAAGTTTCCAGGATTAAGTACAGAAAAACTAAAAGCTGGTATTGTCCCAGACCTGTAAATGATCTTAATTTTATGAAATAAATAAGTGAACTCAAATTTAAAGCTTCCAACTATTTTAATTTTGTAGGCAATAAGAAATCTGACGACCTTGTTAAGCTTGTTGAGCAGCATGGCGATGAATTTTCTGAGTATATTATTATAACAAAGGAGCATTATCAGCGATTTTAGGATCTACATTTTATGGCAGACTACTGCTGAAGTTTTAAACGACGTCTCTCTTAAGTTGTTCTTTCAAGGAAATCTTGTCAAAGATTACTTGATAGTACTCACTAAAATTTTTTTTTAAATGTGTGAGTACTCTTTTCATAGTCAGAACCACAGACATACCCAATAACAAGAAAAAATTTAAAGTAACAAGAATTGTGTTCTCATGTTCGCAGATAGTTTTAAGCAAAAAGTTTACAATATGTAATTAAAGGGTGGCATGGAAGGGAACACATCTGTATTACTCCCATTTGCAATAAGATAATTTATTTAAATTTTCTATTGAATTTTCTTAGCAGAAAACTTGTAGAATTAAAAATCGTATAATTATATTTTCTCGCTCACTATCTATATAAATTTCTAAAATACTTTCTATTCCCTTGCATTGCAGTCTTTAAAGCAAAAATTATTTCAACTATTTAAAAAGAATTTATTTTAACATTCTCCAACTTTTAAGCTGTTTTAAATATTTTATTGGTTTTAATAATTTAACTAGAATTTTGTAATTTTACACGTCATTTATTTCTGAAACTACCAACAAAGTTTATCCTTGTTTACAAAATATTTATATATTTTTCGGCCGATTTTTTTCTTTCCAATAATTAAACAACAACAAAAATACAACTGAAGTAGTTTTAATTTAATTTAATTTTATATTTTTGGAATGCAAATTTCTACGTTCTTTTTATACTGCAGCAATAAAACTAATTGCAAATAAATCAAGAGTGTAATTGAGTTTACTATAATTCCTTTAAAGGTCAACTATAATGCTTGACTGTATTTCTATAGAGTGATTTTTTTATCGTTTTTCTTTTATAGAATTGCAAATTTGACTGTGAACATAATTATTATATCAAATACTATAAATATGCTGTCAGGAATCTCATTTTAAGATCCAATATTACATTACATTTTTATTATGATAACTGAAATATATTATGGTTTTACAGCCACAGACGAAAGTCTTCACCATCCATATGATCTTAAAATACACCACGCGTGTGATGGCAGACATTTATGGATATAAATTTATCATATGAAAAATAGAAATTTATATGAAACAATAAACAATTTATAGAATTCTTTAAAAAGTGGATATCTTGGATCGCTAAAAAAATACTAACACTGGTATTCTTAATCGATTTGTGATAAATAAAAAATTTTTAACAAAAACGAAAGAATGCTACGCTGGTACTCAAGTAGAAGCTCGTTCTGTTTGAGTTTACTTAAATGAAATTTATGAGAAAATAGTATATTAAATATTGCAATTGCTATAAATTTGACAATATTAGAAAGTCACTTTAGGTCTCGATAATGTGTATCAACTACAGAAATTTTTAGAAAGCGATTTATTTGCTTAGAGCTAAAAAATGAAATTTTATCATGGAAGGGATGTATGTGTAGAATTTTTTTTTTAATTTTTTTATTAAAATGTCATGTAAAATATATATTGATAGAATTTAACAATTTTGAATATATTAAATATAGTTTGGTAGATAATAATTAAAACTTAAGGATGATCAGATGTGTTAAATTTAAAAAAAATTTAGCCATTTGAGGTATTGATCTTAGGAAAGTTTTATTTTATTAACTTTATAACCTGACCGTTTAAAATTAATGAAACGTGGCTCATTTAAGTTCAAGTATATCTTTTATGAAATCTTTCAGTTGTAATCATAAAATACACACTTGATGTAGGACTAATAAGTAATTCTTTTTTCAGAAGGTGGTAATATCTGCTCTGGATGTAGCCATGCGCCACATGCATTTTATAGTCAGCTCAAACTCAACCCTAAGGGCGTTCTACAGTTCAAATCAAACTGACAAAAGTATTAGGGAAGACCCAATTGTTGTACCTACGTCATTTCACTGCTTAATTTTTTGCTGGGATGTAACACTAGTTTTCTATTTTGATATTTTACCGGATTCCCTGCAACGTTATGAAAAATAATTGAATACAGAGAAGCTTAATAGTAGAGATGCATCTGAAATTTTTAATGACTGTAGTATTTTTTAAGCAGAGGTTTATACGGTAGACATGAAAGCGACATAAATAGCAATGTTACAAACATTCAACTGCCATATTATTTTCTTTGTTAAGGTCCTACGTAAAAAGCATAATATTGATTTCTCTTGGGTACCTGCCCAGCAAAAATTTAGATATTACATTAAAAAGTACTTGCCATATAATAACTTACTATGTATTCTTCGAGGTGGTTAAACTTTTAAAGACCGGACTGTAGTATTTTTTAAGCAGAGGTTTATACGGTAGACATGAAAGCGACATAAATAGCAATGTTACAAACATTCAACTGCCATATTATTTTCTTTGTTAAGGTCCTACGTAAAAAGCATAATATTGATTTCTCTTGGGTACCTGCCCAGCAAAAATTTAGATATTACATTAAAAAGTACTTGCCATATAATAACTTACTTTTGTGATTTGCAAATTTTGCTACTCGCTTACAAAACACATTACATTGGCTCGCTAGTAAAGGAAGCAGTAATTGAACCAGTTCTTTTAGTTAAAAAAGAATACTTTAAAATATGTACCAATGATTATTATTATTTCGTGCAATAGTCAATATAATTAATTCTCAGTAATTTATTATAAGAGTCTCATGCCTCGTTAAAATCATTAGGTTGGTAGTCCAAAGTTGGGAAGTCCTTCCACCAAAAATGCTTAATTCTACATTCGATTACCTTTTTTGAAAAATTTTCTGAGTGATGACAAGAATATTAAATGTAATAAAACAGTTTTATAACTTTTGGGAATAGAATCGTGTTTAATACCTTAAATGAAGGATTTGGATATTTTCCTTTATTATACCTACCCCTCCAGCAAATACGTCGAGAATTAAGCGACCAAAAATTTCCAACAGCTGCACACAAAAAAAAATACAACATGGAATGAATCAAAGGTCGAGCAAAGCGAAAACGTTTGGACATAAAAAAGGAAAGTTAAAAAATATTAAAAATATCATAACCGGTCGTAGCACTCTTGGTAGGTAGGTGGCGTATGGTGGCATATCCCTTAGGGATATGCTTACCAGAAATTAGATGTAAAGGCTTAGATACATTGCTATAATTTAGTAAAAGATTGAAATGTTTGTTTGGAAGAAAGAACATTTATTCTATTAAAGTGGAGTTGCATCCATCTTTATTAGTTGATCTATCCTAGCCGAACTTACATTCAAACTCTAGTGGTCTAAAGATATCCTTCAAATAAAGTAATTTTTTATATCATGCTTTAAATTCAAAAAAACGCACTTTTTTTACAAACTGTTTAAATAAAATTTATAAAAGCAAATTATTACCCACAAGCAACCAGGTAAAATCAGTAACTATACTTTTACTGGTACTTAAGGAGGGTATTGATGGAAATTGCTTTGAAATGTATGTTTTAACGATAATGTAAAATTTATTGCATAGCAGGTAATAAGGAATGTTAAGCCATCAAATATTGAGAAGGTCATTCAAATTCTATTGTGTAATTTTTGTGTTTCAAAAGAAAAAGTTTTTGTTTACTGAATGCTTCTAAATAAGGAGAAAATATTACCAACCTTGTAAATCTGATACAACTTTTTAATTTAATTACAGACTTAAAACCTTAAGGTGTTTTTTTAGTATTTATGATTTGAACCAAGGTTCTAAGGGACCTATTCAAAACCTTCCAGCAGTTTTTACGTGATGCGAACATATACAGGGAGACGGGTAGACAGAAGGACAGACAGACCAAAATCCAAAAAATAAGTGTTTTGTGTTCCACATCGATTTCGATTTCGAAAAATATTTCATGTACAGAAATGATCCCGTTACTGTTTTTTATGTATGTAGGAGTCACACAATTTTGAAGCCATATAGCAAATGTTTGCCTGCTACCTTTATTAGTTAGTAAAACTGAAATAACTCGAGTTCATAAAATCTTTAAGTTACTGTCTAAATATTACTAAAACCATACGATTTTTAACTCCAGGTTTCACTAGACCTTAAACCTCTTTTTAGGATTGTCTTGGTCAGCTAGAGACTACATAACATGTTACACAACCCTAGAAGTAGTTCTATTATAGAATGAAACGTGGGGTTTTCATTTAAATCTTGTATCACGTGTACCCTAAGCCAATAGCATTTCTTAAGAGAATGAGAGCTCTATGCCGACAAGCGAATGAAATTTTGATTTAATTATGCAGTCATAGCTTTCGACGTTACTTTTTGTCAAATGTTATTTGCTTAAGCGAAGTGAATCTGATAGCACACTTCATATGGAAGCAGATGATTCTACATAATTTATATGCAAAAAATACACACATAAAAATATATTTTAAACGGAAAATAAAAAGTAGTTAATTTTTTAATTTTATAGATGTTGTAAATAATTAATGAATAAAACGCCGACTTGGTCAAAGGGTCATTGAATATGCAAAAAAAATTGTAATATACGCATTGTTTAAATTTCAGTTGTGTTCAATGTTCAAAATATTATGTAGTTCAAAAAATAAGTCCATAAAAAAGAAATTAATTTAATTTCTAATTTAAACGTTTATTTGTGTCGTTGTAGAGAACGTTGACGTCCGTTAAACATGGACATGAAATTTTCAAGTGTTTGATTTTAGCGGTTCAAAAGAAAGGACCATATAATTAAATTACGTCACCTATGGGAATACCCTTTCATTTTTAGGTAACATTTTTTATTAAAATCTTTTATAGTGCTACTAGATTTGTAAAAAAAATTACGGAGCGTCCGTTACGGTTTAATAGATATGTAAACATCAGTTTTGTTGTATAAGGCAACATTAATATGACCTTTTTTAAATGTGACCAAACTGTAAGCATATTTTTTTAATCAGTTAACTGAAGACTGAGTTCTGCGAATACAAACATAAAAATATAGAATAATTTATATTTCTTAATTGATTGATTTTAAGTTTTCAAGCACGCATAGTTTATTAACTGTTTGAAAATTCGAGAATACCTGCTGTTGCATTTTTAGGTATTCTTTACAACAATCGGGAAAAGTGCAATTTTTATTAAAAATTTTTCTTAAAATAAACAAGTAAGAGTGTTTTATTCGGCTATGCCAAATTTTATATACCCTATACCAAATATATAGATTAAGTTTAGTGAAGTAACTCCAATTAAAAAAAAAACAATATTGGTCACCTTAAAATGTGGTTTTTTGAGGATTAAGAAATTGAATTAAGCATTTTTTAAAAATTTTATTTTTCCAGAAAGATCTCTTCAAAGGCTTTTAAATACTACCCATGTTGTCCTTATTGGCGACCGAAATTTTTTGTAAAAATCTCAAAGGCCCAAGACTAGTAAAATATGAGCAAACGCCAATTTTTTCACATGATTTTTTTTTCATATATTAAATTCTCTATCGCTCTATATATTTGTTTTTTTTTTGTCCCAAATAATATGGAAAAACAAGAGGCAAGTGTGGTGTTTATCCCAGTGCTTCAAGGGACTCTTTTAACACTATGTTTGATCCATTGGCTTATTCAGTTTTTTTCTAGCTGATCTAGGCAAACTTGATATCAACACTAACACACACGCACAGACGGACATCGCTCAATCGACTTCGCTATGCATAAGCACTCAGAATATAAATACTTTATGGATTGGAAAATGGATGTTATAGAAATTACAAACGGAATGACACACTTAGATATACCCTCTTTCCATATAAAAATAAAATAATAGATTTTAATTTTAATGGCTTCGAGAACATAAAGTATTACTTTGTTAATACGCACGTTTTCTTTGCAACACAAAAACTTTGTCTAAACAAATATTAGACATTAAAAAATTATTAAGAATTTTTATAAGTTTCAAATCAATGCCATGAAATGTAACATAACTAATCATAAGTACAAAGCAAAATCAATGTTGAGTAGCACACACTGCAAATTTAGTACTTTCCAATTGTCAAATAAGAACATCTTCGTTTTTTCCTAAAAAGAGAAAGCGAGGGTTCCTGAAAACAAAATGAATTCACTTCTTTTTTACTACTTGCCTTTTCAACACCTCGTGTAGCAACTCAACATTGGTTCTGCTTACATATTTTATTCCTGAAATATTTAACATTTATAAATCCAACTAATCTACACATTTATTATTGAAAAATTGCACTTAGCTTGGTAAGCAACCAAATTTCTGAATTGTACAATAAATTTACATAGTTACACATGTACATACATATATTGAAAAGAAACTAATTGCCTTTATATTTTATCTTTACTCAAACCATAATAATTATTCGACATTTAATAATTATTGTTCTACTTTTCAACCCTAATTATTGAGGAATTTTCCTAAGAACTTTCAAACAACCATCGGATTGCAAGAAAGAGTCTCTGGTGTCCACCATATACCAGCACTAATACAAATCTCTCAATAATTCCCATATTTATACAACTTATTTGCAATTATTTAACTCACTGTTCATGTAGGAAATTACAAAGAATAACTTTCCGTTTTTAGTACCAAAATTACAATAAATTGGTAACACTGCTAAACAAAACATATACAAACATTTAGTATGATTCCTGGCTATGAAAAACATAAATAATGTTCAAGAAAATAGCAAAATATTTTCTTAGTACCGTATTATTTTCGTGACAGCTTTTTGGAAATAAATATCACAACCAGTGTTCACGGTGCAAATTATTTATTTTAATATATGTTTATTAGTTTATATTTTGTGAGTAAATTTCACTTATAAATAGTATAGGAAGGTACTCTATGGTCACCAAGAAGTTGGGATTAGCTTAGGCATATGACAGGCTTTTCTTTAAATTCTGACAGTAAGTTAAGGTTCCTTATAGCGTACACAGACGTCATCGTTAATGTCTTAAAAAATAAATATTGAAATCAGCATAGCTGCTAACCGTACTTTTTGTCTTCTATCCATAATGAACGTAATTTAAATGATTACTTAATGCAAAAACTGTCGTCTGTCAGAGTAAACTTTTTATTCACTTTAGTTAGCTTTTTAATCCAGTCGCCTGTCTACGCTTTTATGTACGTTACAGTTTGGCTTTAACTGTGCTTCTTTCTGAAGTCATGATTCTTATGGCTAAAACAATAAATATAAAATATAAAATTTAAAATAAAAAATTAAAAATTAAAAATATTTTTATTTGAAATTAAAGGGCGTTCTTGTAGAAGATGTAACACTAGTATTTATTCCCACATCTCCTAAAGAAAAAAATCTTAAAATTTGCACAGTGATCATTAGTTATGGCCTCTGAATTAAGAACAAATAAAACATAAAGTTAAAAAGGACCATTTTCAAGGCTAATCTATTCTTTTGAACTAAGATACTTAAACGGAGGTTATACTATTATATCCGCTATAACAACAATTGTAAGAAAAATATATATTAAAATTTATAAGGTGTCCCAATAGAAGAATTAAGCTACTAAGTGATTAGAAACAAACAGCAATATATTGAGAATTCAACAACCGCTATAACAAAAACTATTAGAGACAAATTTATAAACAAAAGGATGGCCCTTGAAAAGACCTTATTTTATAATTTGTGTCCATATCATATGAACGTTAGAGACAGAAACTTTAAAGCAATACAGACAAAGAAGACAGTCACGGCTATAAAAACGAGTTTTTTTTTTTACATGAAGCTAAAAAATAAAGGGTGGCCCCCATAAGAGACATGATTATAGCCTTATCTCTAAAATAATAGAAGAAAGTAACTGTTTAAATAAAGATAGAGTACGTTCACTATAGCAAAAGAGTGAAGTCTCAGCAGTTTTTAGGAATGAACGAAATTGAACGGAATCTGAGAAAGGTTAAACAAATGGGAACGTGTGATATGCTCGACAACTAAAAAACGCATTTGGTAAACAAATTTACTAAAATTTAAATACAAAAATTTTTCATTTTTATATCTCTTGAATTTTTATGTTTTAGTTTAGTTTTATTTTAATTGCAATCATTTGTAATGGAGTAACACAAAATTTTTTTATAGATTATATTATAAATCTTAGAATAGCAAAACAAATTTTAAAAGTTTTTATTTTCTCCATCAGTTTTTAGTGTTTGCTTTTTTCAGCAACATTCTTGCGAACCTATTCCAACGATTTTTTTTAACATGAAACTATCAAATTCAATTAACTTTTAGCATGGAACATAAAAAGCAAAAAGCAAACAGTCAACTAAAGAAAAAAAAAATATTCTAAAATAATATTAATGCTGTATAGCCGCGAGAGTGCAGTAAACGAAGCCTGTGTGATAAAAACAAAATCTAAAAAATTGAATTTAAAACATTTTTTTTTTCTTCTCAAATGCAATGCACTCCACGATAAACTATGTCCCGGCAAATAGACGGATGATTCAATGGTTTGTAGAATTTCCTTTAGCAACAACTAGTTGGTAATGAATATTCTATATGTAATAACGTGGTTAACATTGTAAAAAACTATCCGGCAGTACTACAATTTAGTTTACGTTTGCAAGTGTAAAATTTGTAATCGCATTTTGTACTTCAAAATAAAAAAAGGAATAAAAAAATTTTGTATAAAAAGAAGAAAAAGCAAAATTTTAACAGTAAAAAAAATTTTATACAAATACAGCCAAGGCAAAAGGTATTTGTATAAAAGATAGTAATAATAAAATTTAGCAGCAAAATTTTTAAAAAAACTAAAATCAACAATATAACAAATTAAATTAAGAACAAGTAAGAGTGCTATATTCAACAGTAACCTTCAATATATTAATGTGTAAATATAGTTTAGTGAAGTAACTCTTATCTTATCTTAATATTGTTATTTTCTACTGTTAACATAATTAAGTTACGCTTGCAAATTAAAAAATTTTATAAACCCCATACACTCTGAAGGTAGAAGTGTCTGCACAGCGGACAGATCTTATTAAAGGAATTATTTTATCAATATCCAGTTGCTAGTTTTTTTTTTTTTTTAAATAAATCATACTAATCGGCGAAGCTCAGTTTTAATTTGAATACCAAAGTTGCCTCATTTTGATTTCAGAGAACTCCCGACTAATCAGACATATTAATGCATTAGATATGTGTCACTGTTGGGCAAGGACTTAGATTTTTTGCGCACACTTTTTACCAAGCTTAACATAAATATTGCGAAAATAAACTATTTGAAAACAAATTTCATCTGTTTGCCTATAACGGTTCAAAAGTATGGCCACATATATCAAATAACATTTGCTATTGGGATAACTCTGTATTCCATCAACAATTTTTATAATTGATATAGCAGACTTAGCACTACAGCTCCTCGGTAATTTCAACCGTCTTTCCACAACTGTTCAATAGTTTGGCAGTTAACATCAAATTACATAAGTTATTGTAACGCCCTTTATTTATAATTTAAATTATTTATACGTCTTAATAATCTAATTTTAAAGTGTTTTTCTACAACCAGCAAATTTCAAATTTTTTACTGGTTGTGTTAGCGGAGTTAGCAGAGCAGGTTCGTTGTAAGTTTCAAGCCCCTGTCTACAACTAATTAAAAGTATGGCCACATATGTACGTCAAATTAAATGAACTATTGGGCACCCTGTAATTCATAATTTTGAATATCAATACTTGTTAATATAACGGTCGATATTTTGTTTAGTTTTTAAGCGTTTGTCTATAACAATTTAAGAGACATATAGATAAATTAATGTTAATGTTAGATTTATTTTTGTATATAAATATATATTTTTTGTTGCTATTGCGAGCTATAGTGCCGCGCAGTTTGTTTCTTATTTTAAAGCGGGTCCCTTTACGGGTGATTATACACGTAAAAAACACGTATGTTGTTTGGGGACACCCTTTAATTTCTAAAATTATGAACCGATTTTAAAACGGGATTAATCTGTAAATAAAACCTTTCAAATAAAGATCGGTTCAGAAATGACTGTGTTATGGAGGCACAAATATAAAACAAACAACATTCAGTCGAATTATTAACCTCCTCCTTTTTTGTAGTCGGTTAAAAAGATGGAGGTTATAAATTCGTCTAAATGTTGCTTGTTTAAATGTTTGTGCTTGATGAACTGAATCACTACCAAACTGATATTTATTTTTTTTTTATTTAAAAATTTATTCTAACAGATTAGTTTCGTTTTAAAAACATTTCATAATATGAAGAATTAGAGAGTGTCCTCATATTTTATAAATATTTACATGTTTTATGAACCGTAAACTACTTTAAATTTAAAAAAAAACTTTGTACCGCTATACCTCCCTATAGCAAAAAGTAATACAAATATAAATCTAAAAATTAAAAGTTGTCCCCATAGGTGACGTTAATTGAAGTATACGGGTCTATCTTTTTAACAGTTTAAGACACCGTATAAATAATAACCACAAATATTTAAATCATAAATTATAATTCCGATTTTCTTAGCTGTCTTATAATTGGAAAACTATTTGGCCAAAATGTTCCACAGTGCTCTTAGTACTTCAGCAGCTTTTATCCCCAATTTCCTAATTTCAGTATAAGATCTGCCTTGAGAAGTTAAGAATACTTACAGTACTTAGTACATGGATTTACTTAATCTTAAAATTTAATAATTTAATACACCTCTTTTATTGTACGAACTATAATAAGAAAACGTTTAAAATTCTTTTCACATTTACTGCAACTCTTGAATCTTATCAACGACTTGTTTTTGTGTTTCTACCATTCTGCTGAAAGCAATGTAGCAAGAGAAAAATCAGTTTTATTATTTACCGTAAAAATTAAAAAAATATTTTTATGTTATTTTCAGATGTCATTAAAAAACCATTTGTCAATGTTGTTTACCCTTCTGCACTCATACATTTAACACGTTAACAGTAACAACAGCAAATATTATCTGTATTAAGAAGGAATATATTTTTTACATTTTTATTTTTTTAATATTGTAACGATTGATAGTTAACAAGATACAGACAGTCAAAAAAAAAAAAAATAAATAAATAAATAAATAAATAAAAAATAAAAGACAAAAGACAAAAAATTAAGTACATATTTTATTTTCTTAGTTAAAATATACACGACCATTTTGTAAAGTGATTTGATTTTAAAACAATAACAAATTATAAATTGATGTTCTGCAAATCGGACCGTTTTTATGTTTAAGAAGTCTAGTTCTGTTCTTTATGGCCTACAGCAAATATCAAGAAGAACTAAACTGTCAAATGAACTTTCGCAACACGGAAAATTGTCACTTGACTAGCGCCATCAAATTATCTTGAATTTTTATTAAATCTGCGATTAAATCCCGCAATTTAGAGAAGCCTTCATGATATTATTGATGCAGCTAGATTTAAGGTTTTTTTTCGTACACTAAATTACCATATGAAGAGTGAAGACAATCCTCAACAAAAGCTACAGACTCCATTCAATCTATAAAATTTTTATGTTTGTTGCGGTCTTAATGCTTGTGGCTTTATCTGACCTAATTTCTAGAGAAGTTAAGCCAAAAGCTGAATAATGGGGAATGTTACTGCACAATAATTTTTGTTTTTAGTTAAAAAATGTTAGAGACAATTATTTAGACAGGTCTCAACTAGATGTCGCTGTGTTTTATACGGTGAAAATAATAATCGATTAATTGGCAAAAAATTTGGCGAAACAATAACCCAGAAAACACTTTAATTATACCCTTCACCACAAAAAGTGGAAAGAGGGTATAATTTTGTCCCCACAAAGTATATATATCGGGCTTCTTATGCATAGCGCAATCGATTGATAGATGTCCGCGTGTACCTCTGTTTGTCCGTGTTAGTGTTGAAGTCAAGTTAGCCGAGGCACTAAATCAGCTAGAGAAAATTTAAGTATGTCAATCGATCAGACGTAGTGTCAAAAAAGGTGCTATTGGAAATCAGCAAGATCGGTCCATGTCCTTTAACGCAGCGGGTAAAACACTGTGCTCATCTCTAATTTTTCTATATCATCTGGAACAATGAAGAAACTCTAATAAAATTAAAAAATTAGAAAAAAAATCAGGTAATAAAATTTACGCTCGCTCATATTTTTCGAGTTACGTGCATTTGGAAATTTTTTAAATATCAATAAGTGTATCATTTTAATGCTTATGAAAAGGTCTTTAAAGAAATTTTAATTTTTTTAAGAACTGATGGCATTTTTATGTAATTTTTTTTTTATTTGATAATTCTCTGTCACTTTTGTTTTTTTTATTGCTTCATTAAACTAGATTATTTAGATAAATGGAAAAGGGTATATAAGATTTGGCATAGCGGAATATAGAACCTTTACTTATTTTTGCTCCCTTTTGTGGTCATAATATGCCACTTTCCATTAAATCTTCAAGATTCTTTTTATTACGGTTCTAGGGATATAGCATGTGCAGTCTAACAGTCAGAACACTCAAGGGTAGAACTTGCACACAGAACTCTTATACAATTTTTACTACTACAGTAAAAATTTGTTATAATTATCAAACAAAATACACATCAATGCAAATAACATGTTAATTTGAAGTTTCATTTTAATTAATGGCTTTAAATTCACTACAATTTTTGCTATTTGTTTATTTTTCTAGTACAAAAACATGTGTTTCTATCTTAACAACAATTCTAGTAAACCAGAAATACAGTTGTATGATTTTTAAGTATAACTCTCTTTCATACAGTAATTCCATGAACATCAGTTTTTATTGTTGAACAAGGTCTACAATTATCCGTAATTTACATGTCTTTAAAACACATGCCAACTCTTTTAATGTCCTGTATTTTTTTATGTAATTATAGCTAGCAGATAATTAAAATGTAAGTACAGAGCTTGTTAAAATCAAATTGCAAGGTTATTGTTGCAATACAAAAATTAAAATAATGAAATGTAGTAAAAAAAGAAAAATCAATTTCTAGTTGTTTGTAAACTCCATTAGCGGATTAAGAATTATTTAAGTATTTTTTTACGCAGTAGATTTTGCTTTATTATAAAATTATTCTGTATAATTTATTTGTTCTAGCATGTGTAAAGTTAAACTTGTAAAAAAAAGTTCAAACACTTATTCGCAAAAAAAAAAAAAAAAAAAAAAAATAACAAGGTACAGCTAAGCCACTTTAAAATCGTACATAAAACTCTTTAGAAAATAAGGTCCTCGACTAAATATATTTGTAACTTTTTAACAATTTTATTTTAATTTCTTTCGTTGTAATATTTTTAAGATTAATTATTAAACAGGATTAAACTCACGTAACATTTATCAAGGGGTTTGTTTTGTTTTCAGATTGAAATTTAACAAATCATACACCTAATTTGAAAAGTGAGTAAGCTATTTTTTTAATAAAAAAATTAATAAATTTAATTATATATTTAATAAAATAAGTGCCAACATTTTTCAAAGGAATAAGAAAGGAAACCGCTAAATTACTGCACTCTACATCAGCATCCTTCGCATCAATCTACCTTAGCTTTTGTGAACTAATCAGCATTTTAATTTGGTTAGACGAAGTCCACACACAACTCAAAGTATTTCTTGGTTGTTATCTCCGGACAGAGAATAAGAAGTAAGAAAAAAAGTATTAAGGTAAAATATTGGCGCTCACCCATATTTTTCGAGTGATGAGCCTCTGAACTTTTCATAGACATATACGATTGTGCACCATCCTCGTATCATATAAAAGCTTTTGAAGAGGTCAAGAATATGCGGCATTATATTTTGCTAGCGTCTAATTTTCTTCTTATCTTTATAAAACGTCCGCCTAAATTTGGAAGTAAATTTTCTTTTTAAAAATATTAAAAATTAAATCAAGAAATGAATCTAGCGCTATATAGCGCTATACCCATCATAAGCATTCTTCGTATCTATCTGCCTTGAGTTGTGTACAACCTAAAGCTTTTTATCCTTGTTTCCTTTAATTATCGTCACATACTTTCCTTGTTATCTTCTAACCTTCGCGTGATCAACGAATGCAGTTAATTAATTTTCTAATTTGGTACAACAATTACAACAAATTTAAAAACATTTTTAATGTTTTTGCCATCATTTGTTTATCATATTTACTAATGACATAACTAAACGAATTGTTTTCGAAAATGCCAAACTAATTTGTACAAATGATTAATATTTAAAATATGTAAAAAAAAACTTTAAAATAAAAATTAAAAAAAAAATAAATTTAAAATAAATATTCTTATTTTCAAATTAGTTTTTTTTTTTTGGTTGGAACTACTCTAATTATGGTTTAATTTAGGAATTTTTGTAAAAAGTAAAATTCTTATTAAAAAAACACCCAAACTTCAAATTAGACTCATGGGCACACAGCAGCCGGATCTACAATTAAAATATAAAAATTATATAACGCCATAAAATACCAGCTCTGTGTAAAATTTTGAAATTTTTAGCGCTCAATAGAAAAGCCCGAGAACTCCTAGTGCGCTTCGCTACCACAATGTAATTAATCGTACCATGACCACTGTACAAATCCAGCCAGATGTTTATTTGATTATAGACACTTCCCCTTACTGTTCCCTAGGTAAACGACACCAACTTTTCACTTTGTATAGGAGATACCACGCCTATTGTTTCAACGCATTCACTATTTCTCTAGACTATGAATATTAACAAGGAAGTTTCTAGTATAAAGATTCAAGGCTTTACGTGTTATTTTTCTCAAGATACACGATGATAATTTGTTACTTTAAATGTTTCGATTAAGACAGATTTTGAGTATTTTTATTCTCCAGTTATGCACATCAAGAGCAGAGTTACTTCCGCATTTTAAGACTGTTCCTGTTATGGTTCTCTATGGAGTATGGAGAGTATTATACCCTCTATTCCAATCTAGCCTATGTTTCAGTATGTGTGTGAATTGATGTGGGGGTTACTGGTGTAATATTTTAATATCCGTCTTCAACTTCAATTATACATGTTAAGAGTTTAATACAGAAAAAGTCATACATAGATATAAATACTTCTATGGATACTCCCTTCACTATTGCGTGTAATACCTTGGACACAACCAGGTCCGCGTTTGACTTTCATAAACAATGTTTTCAAAACCAAACGCAATAACAAAGAAGATATGAGCGGTTTCATGGGCAGAAATATTCATAAACTGTGTCCTTTTTATCTTTATAGGTTCTTTGATGTTTGTTTTTTTTTTGGTCCAAGAAAGTTATGAAATTTGTTAGAACTTGCAAAAGGACATGATAAATAAAACTTGGTTTAGAGGAATGTTTTTGTTTTCTCCTTAGAGGAGAAAAAAGCCAACTAGTGGTTTTGTGTTCCACGAATGTTGTGCCTGATGCTTCTTTTTTTAATTACAATAACTAAAAACAAGTGAGAGTGCTACATTCGGTTATTCGGAATGTTTTATGCCCTGCATTATATGTGTAACTACATGTAACATTCTGCAGATTTGCTATTGAACAGTTTAAATAAAAATCAGCATAAGAAATTCCTTCCTACCGTAAAGTTTTTTTGTTCGAAAAACTTTTTTTTTTCGGAAATTGTTAGTTTTGCTTAGGGTTATTCTCCCAACTTAGTAAATAAAAAAAATTATCATAAACAAATACAACCAGCAAAAATACAAGCAAAATTAATAAAAGGCTGGTGTAAATCTAATTAAGTGAAGTAGCTCTTATTAAAAAAACAGATAATGGGGTGACAGAGAATTAAAAAGTAAGAAAACTAAAATTAACTACATAAAAATGCCATCAGATCTTAATTGTCTCTTCAAAGGCTGTCAAATGATGGCCATTGATTCTAAAAAATATGGTGCACAATCGTACTTTTCTATGAAAAGTTCAGAGGTCCAAAACTCGGAAAATATGGGCGAGTGTCAATTTTTTCCATATATATATCTTTTGATTGTAGTTCATTGTTCATTGTTCTAAATATAATGAAAAATTTAGAGGCAGGCGTGGTGTTTTTCCCCTGCCTTCAAGGACATGGACAGATAGCAAAATTTTTAAACTATGGCCGATCGATTTGCATATTTGTTTTTTCTCTAGCTCATCTGGCAACTTGACAGAGTTGACTTTAACACGAACATTAACGGATGCATAAAAAATAATGTATCTACTTTTCGGAATGGAAATTGATTGATTTATAAACACAATTTTATAGTTATGTCTCTTAGGACCTTCGTTTAAATAGGAAATACTTTATTTATTTTCTGTCATTTTTTAGAGAAAATAAATATACAATTGTGCAAATACGCTATTTTACCCATATAATAGTACTATTTAATTTTTGTAGATAGAAATTTTTAAAATTGCTTACTAACTAATTAAAATTTACTTTTATGGTTTATAAAAATCCACGGCTCAGCCCCTGGCTGGGGAAAAAATTAAAAAATAATTGTTTACTAACTTTACAATAACATTTTTTTATAGTTTAATTTTAATAAATTTATAAATGTCTATGAAAAAATATAAAATTTTTTTTAATTAGTTCCTTTTTTGGTTGTACATCTTTTAATAGCAAATGCAAAACACATTAAAAATGTATAAATTTTGTTTAATTTTTTTCACCAAATTTTTTTTCGTAAATTTTTGCATTTATCAAACTACAAAAAACTTATTCGTTATTAAAAAAGTTTCCTTGACGCTATTATGCCCAATATGGATTGTATGAAATAATCTAAACAAATGTAATGAAAATCATAAACATTTTTTATATTTGAACATATTAGAATACAGATTAAAAAAAGGACATTTTTATAGAGATTTTTCTGAATTGCCATAAATGATATTTATGCAATCTCTTATGCTACTAAAAATGCAATTTAGAGTTGATTCTAGCTTAGTTTAAGACTCTAAAAATATTATGTCATTTTAAATTGTTGAAATAGTTCTACATATAATTAAAACTTCTATAATCTTTGTCTTATACCCAAATATATCAATTTGAGTAGATTTTTTTTAATATAATTAAGAGTGTGTATTAACCTTCTTCAAGCAAAATATTTCCTGATACATTTTGTAAAACTTTAACATAAACAAGTAAGAATGCTATATTCGGCATAACCCGTTCATGGTAGTAATTTTAGATGTTTCCACACGCCGTTATGCTTCTCTATATCAAAATAACAAAATTAAAAAATCGATCAATTTTATTTAAGGTTTCGTTTTTAACAAAAAGTTAAAGTTATTAATGACGTAGTTAATTAACTTAGAAAAACATAATTTTTTTTTAATCTTCTACGGTAAATATAGAGTTCTAAATCGGGTAAAAACAAAAGATGTTACGGCCTTCGCCAACTGTAAGTTAGACTAACGCATAAAGTGTTCCGTACTATGTATTTTTATCCATTAATTATGCAGCGAGCGTATTACTACATACTTTGGATAAATTTAAAATAAGCCATTTCACTATTGGGACACCCTTTTAATTGCTGGCTTTTATTTTAAACCAGCAATAAATTCTCTGCATAAATTAGTAGTTTTAACCCTTTATGGTTAAAAAATATAAGGCCATATATGTAACACGTAAGAGTGATATATTCAGCTTTGTTGAATCTTATATATCCTTTACCATATATGTAAACCCTTACGTACATAGAAATCGGAATAAAAAAATCTTTCTGACTTTAAGGTTTTTCTGTTAAAACAAATTTTTTCGTTTTTCGAAAAATGTAAGTTTTGCTCAGGGTTTTTGTCCCAGATTCTAGTATAATTCAGTGGTGAATAAGTGGTAAGTATGAGAAGCTCACCAATTTTACTTAAATTTTTTAATAATTTTTTCATCATAAGAACAACCACCTGTAGGAAAACAAAAGAAATAAAAAAAATAAATAAATTAAAGACATGCGGTCTGTTTTGTACGCTGGCTCAAAGAACATAAAACAATATTGGTGATTTTAATACCGAAATTCTTTAAAACTATGTCTAATCTATTGGCGTATTAAAATTTTTTCTAGCTCATCTAGTGCCATGGAAAAGTTGATTTCAACACAAACGCGGACGAACAGACAGATATCGCTCAATCGACTTCGATATGCATAAGAACTTTAATTGTACATACTTCATGGGATCGTAAACGAATATTGTAGAAATTACAAATGACAAATTTATATACCCTTTTCCGATTGTGGGGAAGGGTATAAAAAGCAAGTAACTATCGGGATACAATTAATTTAATGTTATTTTATTTTTTGTAATTGTTCTTAAAGTAGACATAGCATTATACACTCTATGTAAATTTCAAGCACCTGCCTATGAAGACTTAAAAGACAAGGAAATATTAGTGAAAATCACGATCACCCTTTAAATTCTTAAATTTATGGTTCACACTTAATTTTACAGCTGATATATTTGCTCATATTGTATTAAAAATAAAAAAAAAAAAATAATTATTAATATATTTTGTTTCCTGTTTCCTGAAGATGTCACCCAACGGTGTGGCGAAATATTGAACAAATAAAAATGAAAAAAAAATATTTTTTTGTAAAACTAAATTTAAGCAAAATATATTTTCTACGTTTGAAAACTGAAGATATATGCGTTAAAAACATGTCACTATAGGAACACCTTTTAAATGTTCGTTTTATTTTTCGTACTCATTCTTGATAAACGTCCTATTAGAAAACCCTTTAAGTTAATATATGATTTTTTTTATTTGCTGCTATAGCGCATATAGTTTTAATTACTCTATGTACATTTGAGTTACACCTTTCACAGTTTAAAAAATAACATTCTTTTTTAAAATATCACATCACCTGGGAACGCCCTTTAATTTTTATATTTACAGTTGCACTATTATTATATCTTTGTAAAAATTTCAATAGACGGCTGTAATAGAGGTAAATAATAGGAGTACTTTTTTATACTTTGTCCACGGAACCTTAAAAATGAAAGTTTTGGAAGTACCTCAGTAGATAATTCTTCTAATATATTAACAATTTTCCGTTAAAATATAAAAAAGTAGACAAAAAAATTTAAAACAGCTTTTTACATGCCGGATT
The DNA here is from genome assembly GCA_937654795.1 of Cistogaster globosa. Taxonomy (NCBI): domain Eukaryota; kingdom Metazoa; phylum Arthropoda; class Insecta; order Diptera; family Tachinidae; genus Cistogaster; species Cistogaster globosa. The sequence continues at coordinate 22,184,404 of OW569405.1, forward strand.
ATGTAATAAAGATGAAGCCTATTGCAGTCTTTTGATTAGAATCGAGCTGTTTTTCAAGTTTCACTTAAATCGGCAGAAAAGAAACAGAGCTTAATTTATTCTTTGCTTAACTAATTTTCTATGTTTTTAAATCGTTATTTTGGCATTAACAAACAATAGGACAAAAAAACTCATCAACAAACAAAAAATTCCTTATATTTATTACATATGCTAATGGAATGAGAAAAGCTTTTGCCAGACATTTAATAAAATATCGTACAATATGCCATTAGTCTTTATCTTAAATCTAAAAAAATAAATTTTTCAGAAATTTAAAATTGCACTTTTCCTAAAATAGCCGCCACCACGGTTACATAGTGGTTTTAAATACACAACCAAAACTAAAGCAACCTTATAAAGTATTACAAGGTTAACAGTGTTTTATATATTACAAGTACTATTTTTTACAGTAAAAGTTTGTTATTATTACGTTATACGTTTTTCATAAAAATCTACCCAGCAGTTCTTAACACAATGTGGTATAATTATGATGTGAAAAATAATAATAACTTTCAAGGTTGTAAATAAAGAGAAGGTGGAACGTTGTATATTTATTCTCCTGGGATAACAAAAAAATTATTAGGATTTTGTTGGCTTTAGCTTATAAAGAGGTACGAGAAATTCCTGACTAAAAAACTCTTTACTGTTAATTTTTACATAAAGAGTAATATAATTTACCATTTATCATCAGTAGAGGTCAGCATTCAGAGATTGTGAACTTAAACAAAATTTTTTGATGTTTTTGTATAATTAAATTGTCATATTGTTTTATTTAAAAACGCGTATTTTTATTATTAATAGAGTTAAAAACCATCAAAATATTATATCAAATTTATATTTTATGCTTTTTTATTTAATATCAAAAATGCACTTATTACTTTGAAAAAATGCCTCTTTGTGTGCTTCTTTATTCAGACTTATTTTGTGATTGTATTGTATACGTGAACCTAAAGGCGCCTTTAGACGAAATGTTTTTTGCATATGACTTGTCAGTTTTGCCATAACAAAATACATATGTATCGTGTAAACGGTTTTAAAAAATATTTCTTCAGTTAAATACATATGTAAAAGTTATAAGACAAATTTTCATTTAGAGCGTGCTCTATTTTTATATAACAAAGCATATGACTTCCAGTGGTGCAACTTGTTTTTTCTTCACTTTAAAAACGATAAAAAAAGTGCAAAAAGCACTAAAATCGTTGGAAGCAGAATAGAGTTGACATCTTTATTAGCATTAACAGAGCCGCTCAGTAAACAACTGTTGTAAACAATGATTTACTTGGTAGATTATGTCAGAAGTAATTTGCATGTACGTTTAAACGCAAAATTTAAAGCCATATGTAAAAATGACTACTTTGACATACATAAGGAATAACATGTGGATTTTCAAACTGATAAGTTATATGTAAAAAACATTTCGTATAAAGGTACCTTAAGCTGTCTTGTTTGGCGATCATTGGTCTTCAAAAACAATTGGCAACATATAGACAAAGTAGAAAATTACTATTTACATCTTGCTGGGCTTTATACAAGTGCATTGGCAGTATCGATCCCTTTATATTATTAACTTTACGTCATTAAAAAAACAAAATGCGGCTACATATAAATTGGCCAGAAATATTTTCGTTTACATCAAAATAATGGCAAATATAATTTTCATAATACAACTTAAAAGGACGTCAAGTACTTTTATGTGATATTTAAAAATACACTTCGCAAAATTTTAAATTGTGATTTTATTAATGCAAAGTTTATTTTAAAGTGTTTTTGGATCTTTCATGCATATTATTATTGGAGTAGGTATTAGTGAAACTACAACTTATACCTCCCCATAGGCATGATTGGAAAGGGAATCTAAGAAGAAATAGGAAACCTGCCCTAAATAATGCACCCGGGTCAGTTCTAACAATAAGAACTAAATACGAGCCTGAATGCGCGACTAAGCTTTCATTATTCTGCTTCAAACTACATTAGAATGCTAAAAGCCGTATGAATTTCATGGAAGTTATTATGAAATAAACTATGTCGGCTTATTGCATACTAAGATTTCACATTTTGATTTCATCACCGAAAAAAATATTGCATAAAATAGTTACCTCAATAAAGGAGCCACAAAATAACTTTTTCCTTTATTTCGCTACACTATTGCTATAAAAATATCATGTGCTGCTAGTGTTACCATTAATTATAACAAACCTTTTTGTATTCGTGCGCTTGAATGTTTTCAAAAAAAGTTTTTATTCGTTATTTTTTGTTTACATTTTTCATTGCTGGCTTCACTTTGTTTGTTTTTTTTTTTTAGTTGAGTTTAGTTTAGTTGAAGAAGTAAATGGATTTTAGAAACAAGAATTCATAGATACTTGATATGAAAGGAAAATATTTGCAATAATTGCTTTCAAACAAAAAGATAAACGTTGAATAGTAAAATAAAAATTTCTAAAATTGAAACAAACAACTTTTATATTTGGGAGATGTACTTATGTAAGTTAAAGTTTTCAAATAGTTATTTGTGGAAAAATTTAAAAATTCCTGGCATAAATTTTAATGAATGAAAAATATTATGTTGGAAGTTTGTTTAAATATTATTAAAAAAATGGTAAATGCAATTTTGAGTGAATAAAATTACATCACCACTGCGTTAATGTTGCGACACTCGAAATACTCGTTGTATTTTTAAGAAAACCTGCGCCTTAAAACCGCGGAACGGTTGCTTTTATTAAGATTTTAGCTAAAAGTATTCTCTCCAGTTGTTATATAGTTTGTTCTGTCAATAGTTTGTTATACAGATGCATTTGCTATCTGATTAACGGGTGCTACAAATGTATTTTGTTTTCTTTAAATTTTCCCTACTTCTATTACTTTAACACAAAAGAGACTTGATTAGCTTAACGGTCATTGCTCTACAAAATAATTTACTTCCATTGCTAGTCAAGATCCTAGAAGCTTATACTGCGGTTTTTCTGTTATCTATCTTTGTGAATAACTTATCCAATAAAGATAATAACTTTTTATATTCACGACGCTAATGGGAACTGAACTCATAATGTTTAGTTTTAAACAAACGCCGACACTTCTATAAACGCAACCTCCGCGGTAGCTTAAATTGTACAAGATAATTTTTCTTTTTATTAAGGCGAACACCTTTTATAAGCCGTGCAGTAAAAACAATTAGCTCGGTCTTATTATACTAAACCACAACTCACTTTGCTGTCTTTACTTACAGGCACCTTCACCGACTATTCTTTCAAGGCATAATAATACTTGTATACTTTTTTTCGTTGAGACTCCTAGGCTTAGAATGCTGAGGGAAAATTATGGCACTCCATATCGATCGAAATTTCTATAGAACTTAAATGTAAATTTCGATCGACTTCGAGTGCCATAATTTGCCCCCTGTTTTCCATAATTTCGTTTGCATACTACAATATAAAATCTAATTACTGAGTTAAGCTAAGATGTTAAAACTATTTTTTTAAGATATCCTTCTTTTAGACTTCAAAAGTTCTCTGAGAACACTTGCACTCTTTTATATTATTCTTAAATTAAGAAATTTTGTATAAGTGTCACTACTCTGTTTTAATTTTATTCTCAATAAAAAAATTTACAATATTAAAGTTTATTACTCGGAATCTCTTTTATAATAAAAATACCATGAAATATTTATATTTGAAGGAATCAAGCACGATTAAGGTGAATTATAAAAAAAATTTTAACAAAATATGTGTTAAATTTAAATAAACAAAAACAAGGTTTTTGTTTAACAAACTTAAACTAGAAACATTCCCTTACGTGACACCTGTCATCATGTCAATTGGCTTAATTATTTTTATTACATAAAGAATACAATTTAAAAATGAAACAATGCTTGGATTTCTCTGTAAATTTAAATATAAATACAAATGTACATATTTCAATATAAAATTTTATTACTATCCTGCAGAAGGTTAAACGGTAATTTCCAAAAGCTACAAGTAAAAATACTAGAACGGAAAACACTTTTGCAAACGGAGTACGAGCCTTTATAGAAAAATACTAGTGCTGATAAATAATAATAATAATAATAATAATAATAATAATAATAATAATAATAATAATAATATATAATTAAATAAAGTAGTTAAAGAAAACTACATAAAATATATCGGTATGATTCGCATATTTTGCTTTTAATAAAGCGTCTGTAGTTTATTCTGTGAAATATAGTCAGTCACTGCCTCTTTCAGTTCTTTCTTTTACCAACAAAATGTTTTGATTCAAAATATTACTTCGCTCTTTGCATTAATTTCTTTAAGCAAAAATATTGCAAACCCTGAAAACCACTATAATCAGCACTCAATTAAAATATACATTAACACATTTTTGTTATAAAAAAAATTTTGTGACAAACTATATATTTTTTTTATATTATTTTATTATTTCAGTTTTTTTCTTTCTGATATTCAAGTAATTTTCGTTATTTAAGAAGACGTGCGTTGTGAAAAAATTTAAAATTTATAAAAGGTGATTTTGTAAGATAACATGATTAAGACAAAAACATTTTTTTAAATTAAATTACAAAAAAAAATAATTTCATACAAACACAGACTGTTTCACATTAATTAAAATATAAAAGACAAATTCAAAAATTTGGATACTAGAAAGAAGCAGAAGCAAGCAACCAGTGCAAAAAGAGTCGAATAATACTTTAAAGGAAGAATCAAAAAAAGTTGTTCATGGAAACCAAACCTTCAAGAAGCTGCGCTAAGCAATTGCCCATTATTTTGTCTAAAGAAGGGTTGGATGATCCGCTCTTAGTTAAGAGAGAAAAAGTAAAATTGAGGTCAAAAGTGTCCCAGTAGGCTCTAGAATGCAGCTCTGTCCTATTATTATCAAAGTACTGCACGTAAAAAGTGGCTATGACAGTAGATATCTTTATGGGTCCCGGTTAACCAAATTGTGTTGAGTAGTATTTAATAGACTTCATTCGGGAATTAAATTTTTAGTAAAGCTATTGCCCTACAGAAGAAAATAAATTACAAATGTTTGCACGGATAATAAAACCTCTTCGACGCAAATAAAAAAAGAAAGTAATTTAACACAATCAGATTTGCTCAAAAAAAATCTCTCAATCATTTTTTTTAAGTTAAAATTTTAATTTTTCGGCTTAAGATTCATTTTCTAATTTAATTTCTGAACATTTTTAGAAAGAAAAATTATTTACAAATTTATGCGTACGTTTTCTGGGCCGCTTCATCGTTCATTAGCATTCTTCGTATCTATCTACCTTAGGTTGTGTACATTGTAAACATCATCTATTTAACCAACTAATTTTGTAAATTAGTATACGAGGAATATTCATAACAATATTAATTTAACAAGACGAACTTGACACACGAATTAATTTATATATTTCTTCACTGTTCTCTTTGTAACGTGTCTTGTAGATTTGTTTTTGTCATAGTATAAACCATCGGTTGATCACAAAAGCAATTTTTGCTTTTGTTTTTAGTAATTTTAACTTGTTTAAACAAAACATTTTAGATGCTGTTTCAGTATCATATTGCCTGTTGTTAATTTAAATATGAAAGTATGAGCACTGTGCCTTGCGTATTTTTTAATTCTTTATTTTTTCTTAACGACAACTAAAAGCTACGTAACTTTATCAAAGAGTGTCAAACTGTCACTTGAAAGTATAAAAAAGTTGGATTTTTGCTTAGTTTAAATAAGTTTGCTTACTTTCGCGGGGGCTAGCAATCATAATAAAAAGAAACTTTGCTGACAGTTAGTTAGTGTAAAGCTGTGATAGCTGAGTCACTTAAGGTGTAGTAAAGCAGGTCTGAAAAGCCTTTCGTGAATAAAAAAGCTAAAGTGGAAAGTAATGATTTAAATAATAATATTTTTTTAAATTATTATTTTGACTCTTATAGGTTTTCTGTGTCTGAAATATTGTTTATTTATTTCTTTCGACATCGTACTCGACAAGACTGTAAGTCTTAACGTTACTGAGTACGGATTTTGATATGAAATGAAAACATATACACATAAATTTAGGATTTAGTTATTTCATAACATACAAAACAATTATCCTTTTAAAGTTACAAATTATGTTTCGAATCAACAATTAAGGCCTTTCTGTTGGTATCACACCAAAGCGGTTCAAATGTGCGTTTGATAAAGAAATTATGGCTGATATGAAGCATCAACCGCGAGTGCTGTACACACGTACGCAATACTTACCGTTACCGTAATAAAACACTACGGGAGTAAGGTGCTAACAAAAATAAAATCTTGTTATCATATTTGGTTGTTCTTGTAAATATAATTAAATTAAGAATAATCGTCGTATTATTGTCTCTTCTCATATTCGCATTTAACTGCAGTATATTTTGCTGGTGTTGGTTTTATTATACGCGACACGGTCGATTTTACCGTTCTTTCCATTTTTTATTAATTTTTTAGTTGCAAAAGTTAATTCCTCTTATTTACCATCACAAAAAATATTACATTTACATTTCATCTTTTGTTCAAATATTTCTAAGCTCTTAGTTTTTTCATGGTTTCTGTTACAATGAAAAATATTGTAAACAATTCTTATTTTAAGTAATAACCCAGTAAACATAATTATTCTATCAAACATTTTGTAGAGAACTACACATATAAATCAATAAAATTTGTTTAAAGATACCCAAAGAAATTTTTTTTTCTTAACCTTTAACTCTGGAGGTAAAATTATACCATACCTTATGACGTGGTGGTAAATTTTACCCATCGTAACATTTTTAAAATTTTTTAATAAAAAAAATTTTTCTTAATTATATGTGTTTTTAAAAAAGAAGTGGTAATGTTTACAGTGTAAAAAGAAAAATAAAAAATTGCAAATTTTTTTTTTTTTTTTTTTTAGTTTAACGAAACTGGCTAGTGATAGAGCAACATAGAAGACAGTTTTTTAAGTAAATCAAAAGAGAGGGTAAAATTTACCACCACCTCCATAGTTAAAGGTTAAATCGAAGAAAAATAAGAAATTTGATTGTAACCGAACAGCTGGTTTGAAAATGATAAGAAAACGGTAAAAAATTTTATTTAGTTTTACGGATACGTATTTTGAAGATATTATTATCAAAATATAAATTGTTGAAAAATGCTGTTGTACAAATTTTATAAATTAAAATTTTATTAAATAGAATCTGTTTTATTGTTATTAGATTTCCAGAAAGCAATAATAAAAATATTTTTATAAAAATGTAATTTAAATATTAACGAATTTAAATATCACACTATTCTTTTATTTTTTTTTAATCCCCAACTGTGCGATATGTTTTTTGATCATTTTCGGTTTTTTAAATAAAACAGAATGTTTCTTAATTTCTAAACTATTTTTTACTCAAATTAAGAGATTTAATTAACAAACAAAAATCTTTTTTAAATAACAGTTAATTTGAAAAAAATTTGTAAATTTGAGCAAATCGTGTATTGACTTTATTTAAAATTTCCTTGATTTAACTTTTTTTATTGTTAGGATTTTCCGCTAAAATTTAGTTCGGTGTCTTATTTCCAAAATTTTTATTTTTGAATTTTTTTCGGTTTGGATATCGTAAAGATTTGGTTCTGTAAAGTCTGCTGGGTAATTGAGTATTAAAAGTAGAAAATATGATATCTAAAATGCTATCTTCTCCTTAATGATTTATTTTGTTGGTGTTCTTGTTGTGTATAAAGGGTCTCAAGATTATATTTGTTGTAATATAACTCTTTATTTCCTTCATAGCCTTAAAGCTTCTTAAGAGACATAGACAACTCAGAATACATAAGATATGAATACAAAAGAAACAATAAATATATAAACAGAAGAATTAAAGAAATACCCAAGAGATAATTTTTTTTTGTAATTTAAAGGGTCTGAATAGACTTTATATATTTTTACATAAATAAATCATTCTCTTGTGTACAAGAAATTAAATAAACATTCATTTGCTAGATTTAAGTTGTAACAAAAGTCCTACAATGGAACGTTTATAAACATAATCATAAATGAAGAACAGCAATAAAAATGAAAGTGAACAATAGAGACACAAGAGTAAGTATAAATAAAATAGGTGTAATTGTCATTATAATTTATGACAGATAAAAAAACCTACAATGATGCCATCTCCACCAGTACCTGCAAATATTGAAAGGGCACAAAAATGAGAAAAACCATTTAACATTAATGAATTATTAAAAGTAAATGTTGAATTGAAATTACAATACTTCTTGGCATTAATAAATATGTACTTTTATACATTAAGTAGGTTAATGAAATATATACAGGTATATTTTATTTGTTTTTATTATTTTAATTAAATTTATGTCAAAAATATGTTTACATACATACGTATGTATTCATTTGTAATAAAATCTCAAAAATAAACAGAGAAATAAAATTGAATTTTAATTTTTTATGTATTAAGGTTTTTAAAGGATATAAACCAAATAAAATCAAAATAATATAAAAATGCACAGTTGTGCAGAAAAAAAATATAGTAAAATAGAAAACATATTGCAGGCTTGCGGCGCATGAAATACAAATATGTTTTTATTTAAAATGTTTATATAATATATCGATGGTAGTGATCTAAATTGGTCAAATATTTGAATGTCCTTGGAAAAGTGCTGTCAACCAAAAAAGCTTAAAATTTTAATTTGAAATTAAATACAGAAAAATATTCTTTATACTAATATTATTAATGAAATTGACTTTATTGACAATGCAATTTATAAATATGTTATACTTCAATACATTGACATGACTGTGGTAAATTTTTTTTGTGGATTTAAAAAAATCCACTTGTGTTTTATAAATGCAAGAATTGAGCTCTTTGAAGAGAGAGAGATAGAGTAAGAGAATGAAATGAGAGTAAATTCACTGCAAAAAATACACAGAGAAGAGAAAGAATAAGTCATTGCTGCAGAAGAGCCTAACCTAGAGGATTATGGCCGGGGCACATAGAATCCGTCGTATGTTAAACTTTGACATATTCAACTGATAAGTCAGTTAAAATACATGTTTTCTCATTAACGTTGGCACAACCAAAACGTTTCCGTCAACGCAAAGTACGAAGGTTGGTTTGGCAGCTACCAACTAATCTTTTTCATTGTTTTCTTTTAGATCTTGTTTCAATTGTATTTGTAATTTTATTTAATAATTTTTGTAACAAAAATAAGATATAAATTTAATTAAATTAACAATTAATTATTTAAATTTAAATTGAATAAAAACAGAGAGCAATCTTTGTTTTGACATCCGTCAGCAAAGTACTCATTGTGCCAACCTCATCCATCTTTACTTTTTTTACTTTCAGTTGAATACGTCAAAGTACTACGTATGACGGATTCTATGTGTCTTGGCCTTTAGTCTATATGCCATCGCGCACTGGTAGTGCATATGTGTCCATCCACTTTATAGAAGATTTTGCGTAAAAATCTTGACGTGCGTACTTACAAAATCCACCTCGTGCAACAGTTGAGGCCACACGTGGATTCAGTGAAAGGTTCAAAGCAAACTTACTTTTGATCTAGATTTTCATAAGCGAATTTCGTTTAGCAACGAAGCTTAGTTTTTATTTGAATGGTTACGTCAATAAACAAAACTGGAGTGATAATATGCGCTTTATAGGCTGGTGGAATCAGTGCTCCATTTTTATTTAAGAACGAAGCTGCTCAGAATATAACAGTCACTTATGCTCGTTATAGAGCCATTTTAACAGAATCTTTTGTTAATCAATTGAATAACTTTGATGTCCAGGAGCTGTGGTTTCAACAAAACAGCTAACCAGAGCTTGCGCTATAATTGATCTATTGAAGGAAGCATTTGGATCCGTGAATTGGCGTGCCTAGACAATTTTCTGTGGGGATATGTGAAATCGCTTGTCTGCGCCGGTAAGCCCGAAATCATTAGCCACAACATTTACCCCGAAATTGCTGCTATACGGCTACAAACTTTGAAAATAGTCGCCGAAAATCGGAACTCCATATAAGACTACCTTTGATCCCACCATGATGGTCATATTTAAACTACAAGGCCAACAGACTATATTTCAAAAAAAGTTATTAATTCAACAAATTCATCTTTGTTTTATTCCATTTCAAAGTTTTTTAGATTCATAAAAAAATATCCCTTCAAATGTAGATCAGAAGACAAATAATAGCATTCAATATCGTTTAAAATTTTCACGAAATTAAAATAGAATTTATTATCGAAACAAATAAATTTGTACTTTTGTCATAACTTTCGGTGCAGCTCGTCGTTACTGGCTGTTTATATTGTACGTTTGGCGAAAGCTTTCGATGTGAGGACATAATTTTCAAGCCGCGTTTTGATTAGTTCTCGTTAAATAGTGTAAGGTGTTTGTTGTATAGATAGTGGTGGGTTCAGAGAGTTTTTTCCGTTAGGATGGTGTCTATTTAAATGGTATCATGCAGGTAGATAGCCTCATATCTGTCATGTTTATTGAAGGTATATAATTTAGTAACTTAGTCTTTTATTATTGGGTAGGTAAGTGTGCCCATCTGTGGGTATTTTTCGTTTGAAAGATTTTTTTAATAATTTTAGTAGTGTAAAAATTGTGTCAGAGGTTGTATTTAGCTGTTCGTTAAACGTTCGTGTTTTGTATATTTTCATATTTTCCTTTTTACTAGGATGTATTAATGTCATACATTCATTTGTTTTCCTTGGCTCGTGTTCATGTGTGTTAAGGTGTATTGCGAAGTTGAAGTCTTCACTTTTTCGTTTATTTGATCGTATGTGTTCTGTGAACCTTGTTTTTAATATTCGTCCGATAGTTTTCACCGAAAGGTATGACAGTATAATATTTACTGGCGGAATAAATCCAATTAACTTAATATCAAATAATTTGATGTTATATGGCCTACTTCTTTTTTTTTTAATTTTTGTCAAGAGTTACAATCAGAAAAATTTTTTTGTAAAGATTAAGCACAACAGCAATTAATAATGTTAATTAAAAAAGGCTTTTTTACAAAAACAGGTCAAATTTAAAAAATTTTATTTAAAATTTCTAATTTAATCATTTAATTAAAAGAACAATATATAATTAGTTTATTGATAATATTATAAGCATTTTAGAAAATGAAGCTTTTATGAAAAAAGGTCATATATTCGGTTTTTATTGAACTATTAGGCGACTTGAAATAATACAAAGAAATCGTTTTGCTGGAGCCTTTAATAACTAGGATTCGTGTTTCCTTATAGTCGAATTGCATTCAGTTATGCTTAGGTGAGAAAATACGGTCGTCAATTACAAATTCTTTTAAAACACTGACATTCTTTATAAAAACGTTATGTTGTTGGAAAAACGTTGTAATCATCCCAAAAATATATTTTACTTTAGGAAAAGTTTATTTTACTAGAGTATTGTAAGTTTCTTAATTTTTTTCTTTCACTCTTTCTCTTCCGAATGGATTGAACGCCGTAATACGCTGTAACAACCCAGATCCTAACTTCACCCTCTCTTCTCCGATTGGCAATAGTTCCTCTTTTCTTTGATGGTGAATTTAAAAATTGGAGCTATTTTGGCCATTCACATTCACATTGAATTTCATTTTGTCACTAAAAACTATATTATGACACTTGTAATACACTTGTAATGACACTAGCAATTTGTTTCATACACTTAAATACTTTTAAGTTTTTATTTTATTTAGAGCATTTACATCTTCCAGTTGGTTTTTTTTTTAATAATGAATACGTTGCCAGGACACTGAATTGAAACCTGATTTGTTGTGCTTAAAAGAAGAGTTTAATGCGATTCTAAATATTTTTCTTGTGCGGTTAAAGTTAAAGCAGTTGAATGTTTATTTTAGAAATCATATTTTTTAGCTTTATTAAATCTCTCTTGCAGAGGAAAAAAATCGATTTTGTCTGCTTCCGCTGTACCTGAAATGTATTTATAAGTCACAATTTTAACTAATGTTTATTTTAAGGTATTTTTTTATTTTCATTAATTAAGAAGTCTTAAAAAAGACACTTTTTGGTGGTTAAAAATTCTACTTGTGGAAAACACATTTAAAAGAAAGAATAGCTTACTAAAAATTTTTGTAATATAAACCAATCTTCCTCTAGTCACTTTTTTTATTTACGCCCTCGTATTCTGATTTTTATTATTAAAAATATTATTAATATTTAATTATTCAATCAAATTATTCTATTAAATTTGTTGAAGCTTTTCTTAAATACTTATGTTGAATTCATAAAAAATAGTACTTAAACTCAATGATATATTTATTCATAAACAGTATGAACCATGATTTTTTTCTCAAACATTATTTATTAAAATTATTAAACTCGCAATAAATAATATGAACTAAATATAAAGTTATTCTTAAAAATATATTCCGTTATATGTATATGAATAAAAATGAGAAAATATATATTTTTTATTATACTCGTTATAAAAGGCAAATTTTCTATTTAATGTTTTTTATCATGTTTGCTAAACAATATTTCAATTTAAAAAAAAGAATAAAAAGCAATTAAAATCCAAGGCTTACATTTTCTTTCTTACCACTTTAATAGTTGATGCTAGCTACTGTGTTTTGATTACATTTTGTGTTTTATAAGCATTTTATGTTGAAAGATTTTTATTTGTGAAATTCCAGTAAAGTCTTAAAACCAGTTTGTTTCAACTTAGAAGATATTTTCTTATTTTAATTTTTCTTCGACTTCAAAATAGACACGCGAGTAGAGGTTCACATAATATGAAATAAAACTATTAAGAAACACTGTTTTAATTTCATTGTTTTTACTTTTATATCGAATATAGAATGAATATTCTATGCATATTTCTAGTGTTTATCGATAGACTGTTTACTTCAAATAACATTAGCAATGGGTTGACCTCTTATTATTAATATGAATTAAATTCTTAAAGGTCGAATAAAATAAAAAAAAAACAAAAATGATTTTTTTTTGTACAAACTTGTTGTGCACGTTCTTCACTACATAAAAAGATACCCTTTATGTGAAAATTTTAAATAATTGCATTTGTATAAAAGTTACGGCCACATAAGCCAAGTAACATTACCTATGGGTACTCCCTTTAATATTTAAATTTATTTTCATTACTCATTGTTTTTAAGAGATACAAAATTTTGTAAAGTTTTATCCGCTGCGGTTCAATAGACATTAAAAATTAATCTTTAGTTTATTGTTGCACTCCTCGATTTTAAGACTTATAATTTTTTTGAAATGTGGCCAAACTGCAAGCATTATCTTTTAAAATATTTGAAATCGTTTTAAAAGCTACTAATTTTTGTGGATATAAATATTTACAAAAAAAAAAAAGCAGACGAATTGATATGCTTCTACGATTTTATTGTTGGAAAAGACATAAGGCATCTTTTGACTCCATATCCTAGAGAGAAAAATATTTTCTTTTCTTTAAGGTTCAGCCTTAAACCTATAGGTATCCAATGACGATAGAAGTACTGCTTCTATTATGCATGTTTTAAAAACTCGACTGAAAATAAGAGCAAAATAATCAGCAGTTGTTTCGAGACTCAGCACTCGTTTAAGCTGAACAATTAAACCATTCATATTTGCACACAAAAAGCACTAAATAGCTATTGTTTTCAAATTTACAAGTAACCTTTAATAAATAAAGAAAAATTTCAGTTAAAAATGATTTCCAAAAAATTTATTTAAAATTATTTATCAAAATGATTTTAAAAGGTTGACGCTTGTTTCTAAAATCTTTTCATATAACATGGAATACAAAACATATATTTATGTTTGGCTGCATTCGCATCACGTAAAAAATACTCGATAGATTTAAAAAAAATTTTATGAAGAGTTCTCTTAGTGAAAATAAAGATGCAAGTTTGAAAGTAGCCAACTCTACCGGTACAATGGTGCTAAAACAGTTGTCGGCACTGTTTGGAGAAATCTACAATAAATACTTTTTTTTTTAATTTTAATAAAAATTAGAAAATTTTATAAAAATTAGTCGTGGGCATCGCTAGTAATAAAAAAATCGTATTTTTCGACACTTAATTTTATTTTATTTTTTTTTTTGCGTTGCAACTACTATCACAAATAAATGTTTTAAGCCAAAAAAAATAATAATAATATAATAATATTAATTTACATGCGGATGCTTATATTCGCAAAATTCCAGTAATAAAAACTGATCTCTTAGCGTCAGTTATTAAAACATACTATACAAAATACATCTTTTGACACCGTAAACTTTAGTTGTAAACATCCACGTAAACAATTTGTCAGAGTAATAGAGATAATAACTGTTTCTAGATAAGACAAAATATTTATTACCTCATTTAATTTTATCTAAAATGCGCTTGTTGTAATCAGAAAAAATAATATTTTTTTCGCAAAAACTAATAAATAACTTTCAATTATTCAACCGTTAAAATTTAAATTAAGAAACCTTAATTAGGTGATAAAAAATTCGAAAAAAACGTCAACAGTTACGCATAAAATTTAAAAATAATTATTTTAAATTAATTCTCAGTGCCTGAAAGCGTTATTTTTCTTAGCATTAACTGATAAAAAAAATTGCCAAAAGCTTGTCCAAAAATTATTCACTTTTTAAAAATTGCAAATTTTATTGACAAGTTGCTTAAAATGAAAAAAGATAAAGTCTTTATTAATGGCACGAAATAAATTATCTATAAAACATATATTTAAAATTCACATTTTAGATGATGACTTCAGAACATTCATTAAAACATGACATAAAATCTTAAGTATCAAAAGAACTTAAATTTCTGCTAATTAAATAATAAAATATTTTTTCTATATACGGTTTTATTCCTTCATGTAGCGTTAAAACAATTCATCAGTTTTCTATTAAAAAGTAACAAATTCCTATTTTTCACCCATACATATAAATTACCATAAAAGTCATAATATCAAAAAAAAATAACTGCAAAAAAATTTTAAAATAGATTTTACTTCTTTTTTACCTGTATTTGTGCTCTACGACAGCCATCAAACTGGTGCAGAGAATACAATTGTTAGCAGTCAGACGCAAACAATTCAATTTATTTTTTTTTTTGTCTATAAAAATTTATAACAATAAATAGATTAAATAATAAAACATACACTTGTACAAAAAAACACTTTCATATTCATAATCACGTACGTATGTAGCAGCACTTAAATAATTTGCCCTCAAATATGCAATAATTTTTTTATTTGTAAAAATTCAAAAGTAAAACTTGAAAGGCTTGGAGAAGATTTTTTTATAGAAATTTATATATATTACAAGATATTGTTTTTGTAATGCTGGTATATAATTTTTATTTCGAAATTTATATAGCATAGTTTTAGGAGCTGTTATAATTTTTTTGCGATTTTATTAAAATCTAAGTACGTTTTCATAGATTAAGTTTAGTTTTTTTATAAACGTTTTAGTTGCTGGCCGTAGGACTTTTAATCTGTTTTTTTAAGACATTTGTTTTAGTTATTCATGTTAAGTGGCATTTTGAACTACACTATGGCTATAATAACATAACAACTTTAATGGCTATAACAACAACATCCATAGCCAGGTATGATGTTATCCACACAATTCCGTTTTTCGTAGGCTTTAAAAAATAGCCATTATGTTAAAGAGTAAAAAACATAACATGTATTAAGGCGTTGACTGCCTTATTTATAATTTCATTTTTGCACAGTATAAATCAATCTTTAATCATTTTGCAATTTTAATAACTTTTTTAAACTTAAAAAAATCTTTTTCGTTTCACTTTTTTTTTATTACAGGTCACTTCCGTTTTGAAGCCCTGCAAGGGTTTACGTATATTCCTTCATTTATATTATGCCCTTAAATATGTTTTAAATTAAATGCTCTTATTATTATTGTTGTTGTTTCTATATAAATTTTTATAAATTATTGATGCGCTTTTGTCTACCTTCCTTAGCGTTACAAAATTATAGACTGAATTCTATTTAATGCTAGGACATGTTTCATATTTTCCTTTTTGGCTCTTTTGTAATAAATATCCTTTTGTGTTTACCGGTATTTTTTAACACTATTTTTTAATGCGCCTGCGTTATTTTGAATGTAGACTTTTTGTGTAGAGTTTCCAAGGTTTTGCTTTTAAGTTGGCTTTATTTTCTTGTTTTCGGTTTTTGATGTCTTTAGTCTTTGTTGTAATTTTACTGTCACAGCCTTAACATATGCTGCATTTTTTACTGTTTTCTACTCGATTGTACAGAGAGTTTAGTCATACTTCAGCTTGGTTAAGAAATGTTGTTTCTTGTTGTTTTTATTTTGGGTTGTAAAAATGTTTTATTGTTACTTTTTTTCATATTATTCTTCTAGTGTTCAGTTTAGTATTGCACTGACCTTTGGTGTACAAAAGTGTTTTATTTTATTTATTGTTATGCAAAACTACTTTTTATTTTCTTGCATTTTCTGTTTCTGCTATAATAAAACACCTAAAGGTATAAGAAATGCGCTTAAACTCAATTTGTATTTTAATGCATTTAAGTCTTTAAATAAAAAAGATTTTAAATTGTATATTCAACTATTATCAGAGATATGAGAGAGTTTGAAGTACATTAAGAAATATAGAAATTAAGAAGTATATCGGCAAAAGTCTGAAATGGTTAATAAAAATAGTTAGGCAAAATCAAATTATTGCTTAAATACATTTAGAATGCAAAAGTTGGTCTACCTTTTTTTCATAAAATACTCTTTTCATTAAAAGACCTTAACAAGCGAAGCTTCAAAATTTTAAATTGTATAAAAACTTAATTTTAAAATTAAGTTTTAAGTACGAATGTTTTATACATATTTTGCTAAAAAATTGCAAAGAAGATTAAAGACCTTTTTATCAGATCTTGTTTTTGAAAAGCGTTCAAAAAATTGTATTTTTCATTCAGATTTTTAGCTTAATGAAATATTTATGTTTGTACTTATCTTAGTATTGAGAAGGTCGTAGAAGAGTAACTTCAGTTTAAAAATAGACAATAGAAATAGAAAGATTTTAAAAAGAAATTACAGCCTCATTCATTTAAATATTAATTCTTATTTATATTGACTTTTTATGCCATCAAACAAAATATATTTTTTTAGTATTTTCCATTTAATCAGAAGTTTCCTTCGATTTTTAAAACTCCATGTATGTACATCAAAAGCAATCGTTGACATTAATTTATTAGTCAGACTTAAAACCTCTAATATTTTCGGGGCGAATTCTAAATTATGTGCTATTGAAAAAAGTTACAACATACAAAAGGAGAAAAATATATTGACTCATTACTATGTAATCAAACTCGTCAAAGCTACTAAAAAGATTTAAATAACTAAACTGAACCCAATTCTAAGCGAGAATGAAGGTATTCCGGACTATCAGAGCAGATTCAAGAAAAATCAAAGTACAATAACAAAAAACACACAGATTAGTAAATGTAGCATTTGAAAAAAAAAAAATATTGTTTTGCCATTTTCTAATACGTATCTCGGGCATTTGAAAAATTTCATACTTATTTTAAATTTCAGATATGCCATCTAGTAACCAAATCCACCCTTCAACTTTTGCTAATGAAAAAGCATTGTTAAGCATACACGGAGTTCCCCAAGTCTAAGAAGTGAAAGTAGAGATGAATCGGAAAAAAATTAATTACATAACGTTCATGCAGGGCAAAAACCCAAACCAAATTATGCTAAAAGTATGCTGTCTTAAAACGTCCTTAATTGCCGTGACACAAATAATAATGAAAGCAGTATAATCAAACTTAGTGGCAGAAACTCTACTCTAAGCTGAGATTGTTAAGTTTTGTACAACTTAATCCACAAAATAGTGTTATGGAATTTAAATATGGACTACTAACTCTGCTTTAAACTAAGAAAAAATGCAGAGGCCCTTTTGTATATAATATATTCGAAACTTTCACAAACACCTAAACATGTCATTAGTGAAGGGCTGTAGCTCACACTTGGCAATATTTTGATTTACCACGCAGTGGCAAGCGTGTGATGTAGTAAGTAAAATTGAACACAATCTGTACATAGCAAGAAGGAGGCGTAGTGCTAAGACTGATTAAATGATTAAGATCATAAAATCATTAAGCTGTTTTATTTAAGTCACATTCGTATTTTATATACGTATTGAATAATTTCAACCGAATTCCGAAAATTTAATTGACCACAAATCCGGTTATTATAAAGAACTAATTTACCTTGTGTATGTACATTGTATTATTTTAAGTAACTTAAGTAAGCTAAAGATGTGAGCCATAATAATGACTACTTGTTTGCTAACTCCCAAAATTTCTACATTAAAAACTTTTAATTAATTTCGCTGAAGAATATTTTTTTTTTTTTGTAGAATTCAAATGTTTTGCTGAAAAACGTATTCATTTGCATATAAATTGGTTTTTGATTTCTTTGACTTTAAGTTTCTATTGCATTTTTCCAGAATAAATTCCGAAAAATGTAAATTTTTTTGTAAATTTAATATTAAAGCATAAAAAAACGAAATGTACAAAATAAAAAAACATAAATATAGAATTTCATACTTAATCAACAGATACCCTTCACATCAAAAATTGAAAGAGGTTATATCAAAGTTTGTCATTCCGTTTGTAATTTTTACAACTTCCATTTCCGACCCCATAAAATATATATATTCCGACTTCTAATGAATAGTAAAGTCGATTGAGCAATATTCGTCTGTCCGTCTCTCTGTTAGTGTTGAAATCAACTTTACAAGGGCACTAGATGAGCTAGAAAAAATTAAAGCACGCCAATCGATCAGACATGTTTCGAAAGTGTGCCTATTGAAAATCACCTAGATCGATTTATGTCATTCGAGACTGTGCCTCTGATTTTTCCATGTCATTTGTAACAATGAAGTAACTCCAACCAGAAAAAAAAAATGGAGCGATAGAGAATTTAAAAATAAGAAAAAATCATCAAGTGAAAAAATTGACGCTCGCCCATATTTATTGAGTTATTGGCCTCTAAGATTTTCGTTAAAAAGTTCGAATATCAATATGGTCATTATTCAAATCATTTAAAACTTTTAAAGAGATATTCAGGAAATACTAAAATTTTTTTACATTGCTTAATCCATTAAGAGCCTCTGATATTTTTATGAAAACTTATATACCGTACCTAATTTTTTTAATACTTTGTTTTTAATACTTTATACATGATGAAGGGTATTTAAAATTCGGCATAGTCATATATAGCTCTCATACTTGTTTCTGTTTTTTTATTTTTTTTATTTTTTTTGTGATTAGAATATTGTTATTATTACAGTTTTGTTTTTATTTATAAATAGTAAATAAATTAACATATAATTACTTCTAAAATTAGTTTTAAATTAATACAAATAGACAATTGAAAAGAGCTGTATTATTAAGGTAGGATAGAAGATGAAGCATCTTGATTTAAATCGCATTTAAAGCATAGATTTTGGTTTTTCTTCTTTAATAAATGATGTTGAGTTCTCAGCTATTTATAGGACGGGCTATTATTTTTCATTGACGTTTAGGCATTTTTTTGGAATACTTTGTACATTGGATTGATTAATTTGTAATATTCATATGGGGAGTATGTGCTGATTGTTTTATATGTCTGATAGCAGGTCTTTTTATATTTTTTTTATAGTTGTTATAACTAACTGTTGGGTATAAAACTGCTTTTTTGGCCCTTACCCGCTAAATTTATGTGTTAATTGGAGTATAAAGGAATTTTGCTTTTTTTGTTTTAATTATAATTCTCTAACTCTGACAATTATTGGTTTACTGTGGTGAGTGTTTTTAAGGGCATTTATTGAAGTTAAGGCCCAACTATAATGTGCATATACAAGCTTATGCCAACTTATACAACTGTGCAAATACATATAAATCAAATGTGGTAAACTATAATGTACTTGAGAGAACTTTTCGTCAAGTTTCGTCAAATGTCATTTGCTAAGCAATGTACGAAGCTGATGGTACATTCCGTACAGAAACAGCTGACTGCGCTTGGTGTATACATACATAAATCAATAAAGAAAAAATTGCAGTGGAGAGCGACATTGAAAAAGATTTTTTTTAATTTAATAGAAAATCTAAAAAAAGAAGGGTTTATATGAGAGAAAATGATGCGTTTTTCGCTATAATTTTTTTTAATTGCTTTCAAATTAAATCAGTGACACCGTTGCATCTTTTGGTACTTTTGACCAAAAATACATAAAAAACATGCCATTTTTTATCGAATTTAATTGAAAACTAGTAAAAGAAAGTACATTTATTTAAATCAATGTTATTAAATATATAAAATATATTTTTTCGATGCATTTTTATTTACAAGTTTTATTTATTTAAAACAAATATATTTTTGGAAAAGTGCCATTTAAACATAAATGTGCAACTGTGGTAAATTAGTTTTTAAATTTATGTAAGTACATTGTAGCCACATAAAAATCTTTAAAGAATTACCTAAGCATTTGACAGGCTTTTCGTTGGGTTTTTGACATAAGCTCAAGCTAGCTAATGCACATTATAGTTGGGCCTTTAGACTGTAAGAATATACATCTAGCTTTTACCTTAACAGTCTTGTTGTTTAATGCTTCGTCTATAGCCGTGATTTCAGATACATAAATTGAAGAATAATATAGAAGAAAACTTTTGCAATAATGTCCATTAAAAAAAGAAAATTTATTGCCACTTTTTGATTCGAACTATCACAGTAACAAAATTCCCAAAACTTCAAATGGCAACTGCTTTCGTATTTTTATATTGTTAAAGGAATTAAAGATGTATGAACGAGGTATTAAAGATGTATGTTTTAAATTATTCAACAAAGGCGTTATGAGTTTCAAGAGTAGTTTTTAATTTATATTTCCTTTTATATTACCTTTTATACTTCAAGTTGTTTTCGGGGTTTTTAAAAATCAAATTCGATTCAACTCGTAAAGACTTAATAATAAAATCCCATAAGATTTTTATAATAATTTAAAATTAAAGTCATATAAAACTCTTTCAACATATTTTTTATCGTCGTAATACAAAACGCTTGAGCAATTGATCACTTAAGTCAGTGAAACTTGAAATATATCTTATGGTCATACGCTGTTAAAGCCTGATAATAAGAAAAAAGTTCTCCTTAGAAGAACTAATTTTACCTCTAAAGTTACCCATACTTTTGTTTGGTAAATGCAGGTTTTAAGATCAGCGAAAGTTGCAAAACCTTAAATATGACCTAGTAGACTCTAAAATTCCATTTTCGTCTTAGCCCCGTTAGCGGGCGGTGACATAAAATATTAATTTAAAAATAATGTAATTATTAAAAATACACACGCCATAAAACCGTAGAGGAATTCCTTTAATCCCACCCTCAAAATGTCCCTGAAAAAATTTTTAATATTTTTTTTGTGTTAATTTCTAGGCTGGCATATTGAAGTTAAGGCATCTTCCTAATGCATAACCAGTTCCACCAACCAAGAATATAAAAAAAATATTTAATATTATTTTATTTTATTTTATTTATTTTTATTTATTTGTATTCAATTTGATTACATTACGATTTTATTCATTTAAATTATTTGAAAACAATTAATTTACAAAAATAAATGATTTTAAATAATAACAATAAATTTGTTTAAAACAACTTCTCTTTTCACTACGACGACGACGAGTGGCATTATTTCTTTTCTTCTGATTCTGCAAAGGCCTTTTCAATTCTGACGCCAATTTTAATAATTCCAGCTTTAAAGGCAATAATGCCTCATTACCAGTTGTGCCATATAAAAAAATTTTGTGCTTTGTTGTTAGTTGTATCTGCTAATGCAATATGGAAAAAGCAGAATAAAGATAAAATTTGCAATAATTCGCAACACAAAAAAGTTCTGTTAAGTCTTTTGGGCACAAACGTAAAAAAATTTAGAGGAATTGATAACCTTCTCCTTTCTTGAAATGGTTTTATTTATAAATTCCCTAATATTAAATGTATTATTTGCCATTAATATTATTGTTTATTTCAAAGTTTCCCAAGTTATTTTCTTACATCTTCATTGATTGAATAACTTGAAAGTCTCCAGCTATGTTAATATGTCTTCACAAAATTAAGTTCTTAAATATTCTTATTCATCATTTAACTAATAAACTGGAGCCAGCAAAAAAAATGAATATCCTTGACACTTTTGTGATATTATTGTTAATATTAAAGTTTCTTAATAAATACTATAATTTGAAAAGTATAATTGACAAGTTTTACTTGAAAATTAATGTTGCTATTTTGTTTTAGTTGCTTCTTCTATTTCAATTTATATGTTAATTTAAATTTAAATAACATTAGTTTATTCTTGAAACAATTTCTAGATCAAAAACTAAACTTTTTGCTTTTTTGTTTGACAGGCTAAAGAAAATAACATCAATAACAAATTTGTACACTTTAGCAACCACTCATACTAACTTTTCACTAACATTCTTGTACACAAAATATAAATAAAGCTAAAAGCAAATACACTTACTGAAATAAATATTCGTTCACTAGGCAGATTTCAAATTGTGCTCTAAAAAAAATAATAAAATAAATAAAAAAATAGTTAAATAAATCGGCTTTTTATGTAGTTTTTATTTAATATTGCATAAAGAACAAGATCCACAAAAAATTCACTTTTTTAAATACAACTAATATTACGAAATCTTTCATCAAACGAACTGCCGTTGTACTTACTTCTAGACACTTATAATCAGTTTGATTAGATTGACGTTTGAACAACGCTATTAAACTGTGAGGCCTTTTTTTTGCCTACCAGATCCATTAATAAAACAAAGTTGCCGTATATAGGGCAAAAATTATCCATAAGAGACTTTACAGACTTCATACATCCAGAAAATGTGTCGGTTGGTAGTGCTTTATCAGAAATACAGTTTTTCCATGAAGTGATCTTGAGTTTAATTTTTTTTACTATTTCAAATTCTAACAACATAAAACGCACTTTGCTTTTGTTTTAATGACATCTTCTTGGAGTTTTTAATTGATAGCAATTATTTACTACATGTATCCATATAAATGTAATATCATTTGTCAAGAAATTCTGCAATGTTAACGCATTCACTGCCTTCTACGATTTATCTCATAGTTGAAAAAGTTCGACCTTAGAAAAATTAATTTTGGTTTAAAATAGCGAATGACCTTCTCTTGTCTGTACAAGTTTGCTTTCTATTTGAAATTAGCTTGATTCTCACAAAGGTTTTTTAGTAGAGCGAAAACTACACTAGCCGTACAAAGTAGCTCGACCGCCTGTTCAAGTCTCTGCAGCATAAGAAATTTAAAAGAGAAAACACATCATGCTAAAACTATATATTGCAGCTTAAATGGCTGCTAAAACTACAGGTTAAAAAATAAAACTTATTTTTTTATATATTTTTTTTAATGACTAGAAAATGTTTTTTCAAAGTAGTGGTTTTCTAAAAACATTAGAAAAAATGTAGAAAACGTCGGAAAAAAAACTAAATGAACAAAATGTATTTGATTAAATTTTTTAAATTATTTGTTGAACTATTTAATATTGTAAAAAAAATAGTTTTGTTTCGGATTAAAACCATTTATGTTTTAAATAGAAAATAGCTTTTCCTTCCTTATAACTTTAAGAAATTCAGATAAAAATAAATATGAGCCAAAATTAATTTAATTTACTTGTAATAATATCAATCAGTTCAAATAACAATTTATAAAAAAAATAATTACACGCAAAATACAGCGCACATTTATACTTACTTTATAACAATTAATAAGATACTAAAATATCATCTACAATGTTGTGAGGAACAAAGTATGAAAAACAAAAAATTAAAATTGCACTGCCTATGGTTGCCAAGAAAGAAAAAATCTACATGAAAATTTGCAAAAATATTTCGTCAAAGACTCGATGTATTTCATGATGCTATTAAAAATTAGCAACATCCGTCAATTAATGGAAAATATATGTTAGAAAACGTCAAATGCCTTTATTTTTCTTAGCTTTTTCAAATTTATGTAATTGTGTTTTTTTGGTGGGCTATTTTTCCTCTTTCTACAATTAACCAAATAATTGAAATATCACTAAACCATTTTAAAATTCACTGGATTACTATATTATCACTAAAATTTAACGAAAAACTTTGCTAAGCAAATTGTTTTTATAACAAAAACTAAAAATGTCGTTAAAAGTTATTAGAATAACACTAGATTAGCAAAATTTCACTTTTCATTAAATGATTAAAATTTCAACAAAGTATTGAATTTAACGAAAATTTCACGAAAAATATTAATATTTCCAAATAATTGTATAACAAAAAATTTTATTTCGTTTTAAAAATCATCAACAATTTAAATTTTTTTTAGAAAATTTACTTTCGCAAGTTAAGCTAAAAACCAAATATCTGATATCTTTAGAATATTCCTTTTAGCGAAAGCTCGGCTTACTAATAACCTTGCCTTTCGCGCTTGAATTTTTTCAGAAGATTCTTTAATAAAGGAGATGGAGCGCTCAGCAGTCCAAAAGAAGAAAAATATACGACTTAAGTTTACCTCAAATATCGCCACTATATCAAAGTTTTATGTATTTATTGCGAGAAAAAACTATCAGGTCTAATCTGTAAATCATTTTTTGTCAAAGTGATTTCAAATCTGCATATAAAATATTCTAAAATCACTTGCTTCCTTGTATCTGATTCTTTCATTTAGAATTCAACAATAAGTCCAATATATATTAAAAATTATATGTCTTCTATTTATTTCTATAAAAAATAGGTTATGTGCACATAGAAATGAAATTATTTGCAATTTTCTGAAGACACTGTTTTTTTTTTGTAAATAATTGTTTTGCCTATTCAACAATGCTCGTGATTTCTTTTTCTCTTTAACAGTCAGCTTATTTGTTTTTTCAAAGGTAGTTCTAATTAGTGAATTTTTAAATACCTACTTTTAAATCAAAAATATATTATTTTATTGAAATATATTTTAGTAAATCAAATTTATTGCTCGAAAAATATATTAAAAGAATTTATTTATTGTCTACGGTACGCTTAATAATTTGACTTAGTGTATTAAAGTTTAAAATAATACATACATGCGTACAATAACAAAAAGTTGTTGAAGAGTATGATACTAATCTTGTTTTAGAAGGCGTGGGATTGCAATTAAAAAAAAACAAGTTAATATAATATTGATGGCTACAACTTCCAAGAAAACAAATTTATTAACTTATATTAAAATTTAATGAATATTAATAATCTTTTAAGTAAAATAAGAAAAATTCTTAAGCTAAATATCGAAAGCAATAACAAACCCACAAAAGGAAAAAAAAAATCAAGTCACTTGGTAGTAAGGCAGGAAAAAATTTACACATAAAATAAAACTTTCTGAAATATTTTATTTATATTTAGTGCCAAATTGCTTTATAATTATATTTTTAGTAATTAAGAAATTTAGGTTATTAATATATCTCTTGATATCAATAGGAACTTAGTGCAGAAATTTTTTAGTAATTTAAACAAAAAAGTTGGTAAGAACGGAAAAGGCTTTCAAAATCAAGATGTTGTCAAAATCAAAAAATCGATACTTTAAGGGATCCATAGAAAATTTCTTTTTATATACATAAGTATATGTCCAAGGTTTATTAAACAAATATGTGAATGCAAAATTATTAAATTTTGTTAGTCGTGCTTTCTCGCCCAATGGCTTGTCAGATATCACCAAATATTGCCAATATATAAAAATATTTATTAATAGTTATAAAAACATTTTTATTTAATTTAATAAAAAAAAATTATCATCAAGTATAAAAATTGTATTGCTTATAATAATCTAAAAAGTTTTAATTTAAAAAATACAAAATAGAAAATAATTTAATACAAAATGAAATTCATTTGTACTCGTATATGGTAGCAAACCAACATTTAAGTAACATAATAATAAAAAAAAATACAAAACGTAATTAACATGATAATAAATAACTTAGTTCGAGAGTAAAGGCAATCAATGAACACGATTTAACTAAACCATATAATTAAAGTTTAAACTTCGAAATCATAGTGGAACTTTAAATATATTTTGATCAATGTTAAAAATAAAAAAATTAATATAAGAACATATATTGATATTTAATCACAACTTGCTGCGTTCCATTGCATTTGTATTAAATCTACTTAACATATCTTTCGAAAAAATAAACATTTTCTATCATCCATATGTTATTAACATTCATAACTGAAAAAGAAAAGAAAGAAGAAGAAAAAGTTCTTTCGACACAAGCGTTACTTGAAGGAACAATCACAATATTAAAAACGGACATCGTTGGTAACTACCAGCAGCATCTTGACCAAGAACTCATATAGCCTTTTTTGTACTTTATTTTAAAAATATTAAGTCTAATTTAAGAAATGAAGCTTTCCCCCACTATGTTTCATAGTTACAAAGTGCGTCATTAGGGTCTCGAGATCTGTTAAGGCTTTCTGAGCCTTATAAAGTTTATTTTGAAATACTTTAAAGGCTGCAAAAAATTTATTTTGGAATCCAATCAAGCATTTCTTGTTTAAAATTTTTATAAATTGAGAAAAAACTTTCTTGTAAAATCAACTTATAAGTTACATTTAAAACAGTTTTGTTCAATTTACTTTAAAATTCTGTGCCAAATTATACATATTCAAAAACGAATTTAATAATTCTTATAAGCTTTTTCATTCATAATTCCTGCATCCCTATATTCAGACAAGTAATCTATATTAAAACCGCTTATTTCATTTATAATTCCTTTTATAAAGTCTATATTTTTTATCACATAATCCGTTGATATAAAAAAAATGGTGCTTTAAGTCCATCCACTGTGTCTCTTTATTACTCGCCTTTATAACTTTGCATTTAACTCTGGAATTAGTATTTATGTAAATTGCAGACTAAAAATATAGAAGTCATAGCGATCTTAGTTAATTCGCCAATTTATCAACAATTTTTCTTTTTTAAATTGCAATGGTATTATGAAGAGTCATTAAAAATAACCAAAAATATAGCTTGGAATTTAAAATATTGCCACGTATCTTACCTCTCGCCATTCGAAAATTTCTATCGCCAAAAAGAATTTTTTATCGCCACGTTTAACTAAAAACGCTGGGTCTTAGTGGAAAAACACTGAAAATAAATTAAAATAAATTTAGTTTTAAAAAACATTTTTGCAATAAATTTAGTAAAATAAATTTTAATCTTTTTACCATATAATTTTTTCAATACTTAAATTAATTAATTAAATACATAAAAATAAAAATGGATTTAAGAACATATATTTGTTATTAAATCACAACTTTCACACTAGCTTTGTTTAATGTCATTATAGTCTTTTGTATCCTTGCTGCAGTACATTTCATTTAAATAAAATGTACTGCATATCTTGTATCACAATCTTTTTTATAGCAATTTTATCATGAAGAAAATTTTAAAAATAGCCAAAATTATCGCCATTCAAAAATTTTTACTGGAAAAAAGGATATTTTTCGCTACGTTTGGCAGAAAATCACTATAACTAATAACACTGGGTCTGAGCATTAAAAAAACAAAAATATAAATCAAAATACATTTAAAACATTTTTGAAATAAACAGTATTATATTTTCTCGAGGATAAAATTTTATGCGTTATTTATTGCGCAAAATATTCGCCATTCTTTTATATTTATGTGGAAGCTGCTGTAATAGTACGCAACATTAAAATATACAACGTGACATTTTTATAAAGAAAATTTTGAGGGGAACCAAGAAAAATAGTTTTCCACCAAACTTTTCTTTTTTGTTTCGGAACTAACCATCCTCTTTTCTTTTGTACTTTTTATCTTAACAAAATTTTACTGCATTAAATACAGTGCTTATTAATATCGAATTTGTCAGCAAGCGTATAGTTTTCCTTTAATTAAGGCAAAAATAATTAACACGTTTTCTTAGAATGATGTAATTTCTATTGAATAGAGGTAAAGTAATATAGATGTTATCTTTTGTGTTCTATATGTAACCGTTAATAAAAATCTTTAGAAATTAATAATTTCTTTGTTTGTTACAATAAAGAACAAGTAAGAGTGCTATATTGGGCTATGCCGCGTCTTATATACCCTTCACCATATATGCAAATTTACTTTAGTGAAGTAATTCAAATAAACAAAAGAAAAAATAATTATTGGTGTGGCAGAGACTTAAAATAGAAGAAAAAAATTTAGTGATATAAACAATTTTACATAAAAAGTTAAAAATAATTAAGGATTTCCTGAAAGACTTTAAAAAAATACCTTTCTAAAAAAAGGATTTTAAATAATACCTGTATTAAAAAATGTGGTGCACAATCTTATTTTTTTTAGGAAAATTTCGGAGAACTGTAACACGCAAAATATGGGCAAGCGACAGTTTTATATTTTGAGCTTTTTGCTTATTTTTTAATTCTTTTTCGCACCATATATTTGTTTTTTTTTTTTAATGTTACTTCACTAAATAAGATGTTCCAAATGTAAAGGAAAAATTGGAGGCAGGCGTGGTATTTTGCCGGTTACCTCATAAGACGTGGATCGATCTGGCTTATTTTGAATGGCAAACTTTTCGAAACTATTTCTAATCGGTTGGTGTACCTAATTTTTCCCTGGTTCATCTAGTGCCTTGGCAAATTTGATTGCAACACGAACACGAACAGACAGACCTACATACGAACATCGTTCAACCGACTTCGCTACGGATAAGAACTCAGAATAAATATACTTTATACAGTCGGAAATGAATATTGTTGAAATTAACACTGGACTGGCAAACTTAGATATAAACTTATTCTACTTGTGAGCAAATATAGGAGAGGGCGTATGATTTTCGTCTTCTAGAAATATATAAAAAAAACGTATACGCACGAGCGCAATGACATTGTTTTGCAGATAATATAACCACAAAATTAATATGATTATTTGTTAAAACAAAATTTCTTGAAGGTATAGAAACTAAGAAGCAAATGAAAAATGAAAAAATAAAAGCACAGAAAAATATTAAAGCTAAAAACTAAATGCAAAAAGGAAGAAACCAGAGTAAATAAACAGAAAAGAAAATCATTGAATTTTACATTTTCTTTTTAAAATCAATTAATATTTTTTTTCTGCCTGACATAAAAAATTGTTATAAAAATAACATATGCTTTTGTATTTGGTTTAAATTATTTAATCTGTTTAATATTACATTTATTACGGTTTGCTCTACTTCTTCAATTTCCTATGGCAAAAAACGTTTTTGTTTAGTTTTAACATTATTTTTTTCTTTACTGATTTTAGTTAAATAAGGAAAACCTTAAAATTATGTTAAGAAACCATGACTTTTTTTGTTGCCAGCAATGAATGATGCAGATTGAAAAAAAAAAATTGTATATTATATTGAAGAGAAAAACCCGCTTCTTAACAGAGACTTGCTCTGAAGTATAGACCCACAATATGAAATTCCATATAATATATTTTATATATAAACTCATATTTCTCTGACCCTGCGAAAGGATTTTTCTTAAGAAAAAAAAAATTTCACAGGTAAATGTAAAGTAAAGGTAAAGGCAAAGTTCAATAGCCTCAGTCTTTGTTCAATCAAAACGTAAGTGCCTCCCCTCTATCCCTAATAATAATATAATTGGTACTGTTATCTAGCATAACAATTACTTTGTATTTATTAAATGTTATTATCATATTTAAATATGAGTTTTTTAGTTAAACTAAAATATCAAGATATGAATAAAAATGCGATATGATGTAATTATATCATAATACGGTCTTACAAAAATTATTTAAGTAAAAAAATTCACAACATCAATTATTTGTTTATCACGCAGATTTATAATTAATTTTAACCATAGACTCACAGAAATTAGTTAATTTTTCTATTATCTTAAAAAAAGCATTTCTAGCTTGTAAATACAGCTTTTAGAAGTTAATAGAAAATTAAAATTCTTTAAAATCAATTTGAAAAGCGTGGTTGTATAAATCTAATCAATGATTTGAACACATACGCTATTAGAGTCATTTATACAAAAAGTATTCGTTGTTTTTTTTTTTTCAATATTTCACCACAGTTCTAAAAGCCGTCATCAGTCATCAGAAAACTGAAAATAAAAATTATTTTTAGGCCTGCCACTTCCTTTGATTCGAATTGCTTTAAATCCGATCGATTCATAAAAAATGTTGAACCTCCACTCTTTAATTTCAATATTCCAATATTGGTTTAACCAAAGCAACCAACACTATAGAAAATTTTTGTGTCGACTTCGTCTAACCAAATTAATATTAATATGAATATTCGTCGTATTCTTATTTACAAAATCAGTTGATAAAATAGATGATATTTACGACGTACACAACTCAATATAGATAAATACGAAGAATGCTGATGAAGAATATAGCGGTCCAGAAAATACCGCATTGCATTTTGCTGGCGTCTAATTTTTATTGTAAATTAAAACAGGTTTTTAGAAATAAAAAAAAATTAGCTTAAGCCAAAATAAATTATGATTTACTTATGTCCACAGTTCTAATACTAATTTCATAAAAATTAAGACTCGAATACTACAATTTTAAGGATAATTGATTCCAATTTGGAATTTAATAGTAGATTAATTTTTAAGAAATTTTTCGTTCTCTGAAGAACTACTTTGCGGAAATGAAACTAACGATCGATTGGAATTGTCTCTTGTGACTTGTCTGTATATAAAGTTTCTAAATATTTAAGGTAACATAATGATATGAATATGATATGAATATTGTGGACATATCACAACCATAATTTTTCAATGCGTGTCCAAACAAATGAAAAACACTGGATTAAAAACGCTTACCCAAACCTCTATTTTCAAATATACTAAGATTTTTTTTAAAACTAAATTTAAAATATTCATACCTAAGGTTTTTTAACCTGTGTATAATTTATTTTACTCCTTTTAGGAATCACGGGACATACAACCTATAGTTGAAATTAATAATTTATGGATTTAAAGATGAATTTGACTTAATAGTTAATAATTAAGTAATAATTAATTATTTTTTCTGCCACCGTCTAATATAATTATTGAACCCAAAACTGTTTATTGATAAGACAGACCGCTCTTTTTTCAAAAACTAACTGACTGCCACATTAAAATTAGATATTTAAAGTCTTGTCTGTACTTTTCTCATTTAACTATCGTCTCAATATTATTTTATTTTAATTATTGTTTATGAATATATTTGCACATTTCAACACTTTTAGAGCATTTTTAGTACTATTTAAAACTTTAATAAAATTGACTTAGTTAACCCTCGTAATTTAATAACTAATTTTTAACCAAAGTGAATTACAAACTTTTCCTCAACTAACGTTTCTTAGCATTTCTATAGCTTAGAATAATTATACTCGTAATAGCATTATTTAATCAACATATTTTCCATAATTATTTCTTGCAAAAGTAATTATATTTTTTAATTTAATTTATGTAATTTTTTTGACCTTAAATTTACAACAAGACGTAAAGACAGTTGTTTGCATAAATATTTTTTTTAATAAGTTACAGTTGGTTGATGCTGTAAACGCTGCAAAAGTTATTTGTTACCACAACTGCGATTTACTATCTCTGCTCTTTGTTGAATTTCTACTTGATGCTATTACATCGTCATCCCCATAATTTTCAACATAATTTTCAATAATGATTGTTTGTGTTTTACAAACAACTTTATTGAAAGTGTGTTTCTGCAGCAATGTGTTTTTAATATTTTCTTATTTGTTTCTACTGCTATCGCTAATTGGAAAAGTTTGATAATTTAACATTTCTATTTGCAGTTTTTTGCGTCTTCTTTTTTTATGGCTAAGAAAAAGATAAAATAAATATCTTGAACAATAATTTAGGCATTTATGGATAAGACTGTGTAAGATTTTATACTTTTTTGTTGTTGGTTATTTTAATTTTTAAAATATATTAAAAAATCACTTTAAAGTTTTTGTACTAGGTAACATATGTAAACGATAAAAATTAATTAACAACATGAATTTAAGTTTAGCAATAACGACGATTACAATAAAATCGTTAAATGGTTTACTTGGGCATAAAACTAATAAAGGTTTTTGGCATTGGACTGTGAAACTGGTATTAAATATTTGATTAAATCAGTGAAAACATTTAATTTGCGCTGTCCGGAAAAAAAATTATACAGTATTAATTTAGAAAAAATTAAGGTTTATTATTATTGTTATTGCGTTTAGATAATTTTTGCAGCAACTGGTTAAGGCTGGAAGCAAATAATTTAATACAAGAGCTCACAGTTGCTTTGTAGGTTTATAGATCGGAGTTTTTTTTGAGGAATCGGAATGTGATTAAAAGCTGCTCTATAAAAACAAATCCTAAGAGACCAGAAAATGACATTGTAACCGGTTGCAGTCATTGTTTGCTGTTGGTTTTTTTGCATAAGAAAACCACTTTCTAACTGCCTTCAAAGGAAAACAAGTTTATCAATTCGGCTAATGCTTTTATTATTTGAGTATGCAGAACTTAAGAGTTTTTAGATCGATTTCAATTTCAATGTTGGTTATTGTCGTTTTTCTTAAAATTTGATGATTTGAATGATTTTTGCCTTTACTTTATTGTTTGGATAAAAATCTTTAGTTTATTTAAAATAATTGTGAGAAGTTTCATGACGAAATAAGTAAGTGGTAACAAAATAGCAATTAAAACGTGTTTTCATCTTCAGTAATATATATCAGCGATTTTAATAATTATGTCGGAATAACTATCACGTTATTTTTAAACTTTAATGAATTTAATTTAATATTTCCGTGATTTAATTAGCAAAAAAAAAAACATTCATTAAATACATTGATAATTTAATTGAATAATTTAATTAAATCAACGCAACGTTTATGTGATGCAGTACTTAAAATCAAGAGAAAAAGATGGAATATTGTAATTCTAAAAAAACAAAGGGTTTGTGTTACTATTAAACTGAAGTTTCCTTTGTTTTCCAAGTATTTAAATCATTTATCTCTACACTACGTCTTGTTGAGCCAATCATTTGTTCGCACATGCACAAAGCATTGGCAGAAAAAGGGAACATAAATTTGTTTATGTTTTACTATGTGGAGAAAATGCGGTGATGTTCATGTATAATTTGTTCACAGTTCTTAATATATTCTTATTTATATATTATTGTTTTTTTTTTAATAATATAAAATTACATATGAATAGAAAAATTTACAGTCTTCTTGGTTTAAATATTGCATTGAGCTTGAGAATTTAACAAAAATTAAAAGCGCAATTAATACAAAAGAGGATAAGGATAGCACCAATGCAAATTACACCATAGCATTAGCATAATTACAACTGCGATCGATTAAATATAATAAAAATTTTTTATTTTAAGTTTGTTTTACAATCTTTTTTATTAATTTAAGTTTTGCGTAGTATTGTCCAACCTTTACAAAACAAAAACAGTAATAAAAATAATGTTAATTTGACGAGAAAAGAACATATCTAAGTAAATTAATTTTAGCATTTATATTATTGTTGTTATTTACTAAGATTTTCTTTTATATTTATAATGTTGCCAGAGATGATGTTGGAAAAAATCGCCAATGAAACGTCGGAAAAAATTATGTTAAATAAATAGTCTTTTTTATTTAAGCTTAACCTTGAAAGCCTAACTATAGGAAACTATAAAGAACAAAAGGTCGATAACGAATTAAAATTGTAAGTAATAATATTTTAAACATCTACTCTTTGCTAACTTACTGATAATTAATGGATTTTGGGGAGTTAACTTTTGGCAAAAAAAGTTCTTAAGAAAAAAAAATCATTGATTGGCTGCTGTAGTCGAAGTGGTAAGCACGTTGGCTACAAACCTGGTTGACCAGGGTTCAACCCGTGCGGCAACCAAAAATAAAAAAATGTTTTTTTCTGTTTAATGGTATAAATACATATTCAGAATTAGCATTAAACATGCAGCCTCCCTCGTCGGTACTTCTTCATAGCGTATTCGCCGGCAAGTAAAATAACTAATAAAATGGCTATATCTATCTTTCTCTTTTCACCACCTGTCTTATCTCTCATCTATCCCTTTCCTAACGAATGTAGCACGGTTACGAAAATAACTAAATAGGCATTATTGCCTCAAGTGCTACTTGTCTTAAAAAAAAGTCAATAATTATCAACGGATCTAAAATTAAACATTTGGAATTTTTGAACTACAATGGTAAATAAGATAATATTTTTAAATAGTTACTTTGTATTGTCACCCATTGTGTTACATGAAGAACATCTAAGTGTGATGCATGTTCAATTGGTTCATTTCGGAAAAAGATTGTAGGTGACTGGGGCCATAAACACTATGAAATTCACCTCATATCATGTACAATTTTAGTATTTGCATGAAGATCTTACAGCAAGGCTGATTTTAAACGCATTAATGACAGGCTACATTAATCTTTATTAAGGGCATACGTCGATAGTGATATCCTTATCTCTAGTACTCACTAGATTTTTCCTAAATTTTAGACAATATGTTCTTCTTTTTGATAATAGTTTATGTTATCTGATATAAAAGTAGACAGGTTATTCCAGATCGTATAAATAAATGTCAACAATTTTTTTTACTAGTTATATACCAATTTTATATAAAGCGCAGCATTTGACTTTCTCTAGTAGTGTTTTAAATAAAAAGAATATTTAAGTATTATTAGCCAATTTAAGGCAGTTCATTTAAGAACAATTCGTTTATTGTCCTTAAGACTACAGGTAAATTAATTAAATAAGGTGGACTAAAAGTTGTCACCCAGAGTTCTTTGACTATAGTTTGTTTAATAAATTAAGAGCTTTAGGATTGCTTTTGGATTGTGATTATTAAATGTCAGTTTTTTTTTTTTTTTTTTGTCACTAAACAGAAAAATGGTATCGGATAACTGGCGAGCCGTCAGAATTTATGACCGTGAGGGGCCGATTTGTGGCACTTCTGCAGAATTTGCCAGAATTTGAGCACTTCAAGAGTCGCAGGCTTATTGGTGTGGTTTTGTAACTCTAGGAAATCCCACAAACAGAAGTCTAGAACGGCTTAATCGGCCGAAATTCCTGACCATTGCATATCACTAAGACCAGAAATTAAGCAATTTGCAAATCCAGCACTCACAATTTCGATTATAGATAGCGCAGTTTGCGCCGTTTTTTCAATCTTTTCTGACCAAATATTATACAGTCTGAATTCATTCGGTTTAGATAGTAGTAATTCGTTGAGCATGGCTCTATAGCATTAATATAACCTGCAGAGTTTTTGAAAAAATAAGGCCATACGGCTTTTTGTGTTTGTGCGCATATTTTTGTTGACCCAGTAAAGATAATTCTATTTTGTTTACGTACTCGCAGAAATAGGCCTCATATTGATTTTCGTTGCAAGTTATCTTCCTCGTCTTCTAGTCTTTCAGAAAAATTCTCTATAAAAATCGCCGATTGAAAACTAATTGGATGAAAATGTAAATACTTGATACTCCGGGATCATCTGCGTGACACTGATTACAGCCGTCGTATTCTCAAACAAACGACTACTTCGGGGACGCCTACTCCTGACAGCATTCCATGTAGTCTCTTACTGTTGTTAACAAGCAGCCATACTCTGAAGTGTTTGCCCAATTGAAGTCCATTAGCTGGAAATCGGAGTCTTAATTTATGTTGAGAAAGCTCTGCTAACGAAATTATATGCAAAAAGATCGATAAAATTATTCGCGGTTTATGTGCTACTGAATAATATTTTATAATTATTGACTTCAAAAATTCTATAGCAAAACACAAATTTATTGCCATTTGCAAAAATTTTGGGCATCGTGCAGTTAACTCCATAATAACAATTCAATTTTGACTACTTACAATTACATTTCGAACTACAAATGCAATTTCCTTTCTATTTTATATGTTTTTGATCTTCGAAGATGAAATTTAAAATAAAATTCACTTCCTGTTTGTTGTAGTTAATCTCTTTCGAAACAAAATTAATCACGAAAAATTAGTACCTGTTATCATTTCCTTGTACACAATCTGTTACAACGTATATGGACGTTTCGTCTGATTATTATTCCTTTATTGTTTAAATTATGTATCATTTACGCATTTTGTTTCAAAGATTATATGAGCGTTTAATGATCTTAAAATTTATATAAACTTTTTTTCATTATTGCACTTAATTCTCATATAATTAAAATGCGCAATGGCACATAAAGTTTTTCTTGTCTGTTTAATTTAAACATTTAAATGGTTGGCTTATAATCAATTATAAAATTAAGCACAAACTATTTAATTTAAAATTCTACCCACCAGAAATATATATTTAATTTTAATTAATCATAATAATTATTTTAACAAATTCCTAACGTTAAGAGACTTCCATTATGGTAAAATTTAAATCAAAAATTAAAACTTGAAATATAAAAGCAGGTTGAGTTAATTAAATTTTTTACTCTTTTTTTTTGCTAAACAAAAAAAAAATATTCAAATGATTTTTGACATTTAACTTTGTCAACAATTTTCAAAAATGTCTGCCAAAAAGAAAATTAGTAAATTACAAAAAACTAAGGTACGTATGAATAATTATTTTATGGGTTGTTGAAAAGAGTGTAGTGAAATAAAAAAATTACAACTCATTACTCAGAAATGTAATGTTAAGTAGTAAAGGAATTTTAACATGAAACAAAAACAAAACCTACTGCCAAAATATTAGCAAATGAAAAATACGAAGCATACTTCTGTAAATGAAAGGAACAACAATTTTATATATTTTTACATCCTAATGGTATGCTTTAAATTTCAAGCATAAAGTTCACCCAAAAGTATGCTAAGTAATTACAATGATATAAAATAAAAAAACAAATGTTTTTGATGAGTATTTCATATATTTTAGACATTTTACATATTTTTGTTTTGTTTTTGTGCCAAGCAGTATTTTTGGAGAATTCATTCAGGTGTATTAAAGAATACTAAAAACAAAATTAATTTATACTCTTACTTGAATACCATAGACTTCACTTCAATTAGTAAAGGTTTAAGTAAATTTGAAATTTATATAGGTGGAGGAATTGTATAAAATGCTGCGATGTGTTCGTAAAAAAAAAAATACTCTTAAACCATTTTTAGTTAAGAAATTTCTTCAGTATGACCATTTTCCTTTCGTTATAGGACAGACAGTAAATATGATGAAAATTAATAAAAACTGTACAAACTAGTATAATAAGGGGTTGACTTTACTTAGTTTTTGTTTAAATTACACGGGATGACTAAAAAAGAATATAAAAATGAAAAACATATTATTGTTTTTTTTACAACCATAATATGTTGTGCTTATATTATGGTAACCTCAATTATATTCTTTTTGGAAAAAAATTGTTCGTAACTTAATGATGTTTTTAAATGCATTGCTACAACAAAAATTAGGTCTTATTAAATTGATTCTTACAGAAATTAAAATGAATGATTTTCCTCAGGGGTGTGTTTTGAATATTGATATTTAATATAAATTTGTAAAGCCAATTATAATCGTTCGTTTTATATATAAAAAAAATCTTAAAGCTGCGAATTATAACAAATCTAACAATAATTACATTAACCTCTGTAACGGCAAAAAATATGTTTCTATTTAATTTTTTACCCTTAAGCAAAGAAAATTTAAGTGCTTTCTACCTTTTTTGTTCATTGCATATTGTGCTTATACAAATTTGCTTTTATTCTTTATTAAACCATTTACAAATTAGTTCACTGCTTTGAAAATATTCACATACTATGCCTGGAGACGACAAAATAATTTGAGCACAGGAAAGCAATAGTTGAAAAAAAAAAAAAATTATCAAAAAAAAAAAAAAAAAAAAAAAGAAAGAAAGGAAACAGACTGTGCACGAAGTAATTAAATAATTTAGATGTGACTCTTAAAAATGAGTTTGAGGCACCAGAAAACTTGTTAAATTAATTTTTTTAGTGGACTTTCAATATAACTTTTTTTCAACCCGATAAATTTAAGTGTAGCAATCACTTACCACACAAAAAATTTGTCTTAAGGTATGCTTGTTTCAAGTTGAAATGAAAATAGCCTAATATTTTCAAGAAGACCTCATCCTTAAAAATGGTGCAAAATTAAATGGTTAGACCGTTTCATAAAAAATTCTAGTAATTGCAGATGGATAATCAGGCTGTAGTTTAAAATTATTGGATCATTTCATGAGCCGCTCATTACGGTTCTAAGCTTGAGCACCTCAGACATGCAAAACTAAGAACTAGAAGTGTTGTTGTTTTAGGAGAGGTGAGGTTAATTTACAAGGGTTCAAGATGTTACTCTCTCTGAAATACTTGCGAAAATGGCAAATAGAAGAGATGGAGAAGAAATCTAAAAAAGTCTATTTGGACATTATTCCACCATCAACGTCAAGTGTCCTATGCAATCGGGGAATGGATTGGAGGTCTTGGTTTGTAACCCAGCTACGTCTAATTTTAACAACTATAATTTTTCTAATTTATGTTAAAGTTTTCATACTTCTTTTTTTAATAAATCGTTGGCAAAAGACAAAATAAATAAAATGGCTGTATGAGCTTCAAAAATTAAAATGCCTGTTAATACTAGAGGTGTTGCAACGTTGTTCTATAAAAAACACAATGTACAATTACAGTGCGATGCATATGAAGGATTCTATCTATAATTTTTTTACCACCTGTATTCTCTACACTTTCTCTTTCCAAGAAAGGTAACACAGATAATAAGTAGACATGATTCGCTGAGTGTTACTTTCCTTAAAAAACAAGTCAGAATGATATTGAAAAATCGTTCTGTGCGACTCTAAATAATCAAGAAAAATCATGGCTATCCTTTTATTGAAAAGGTGAAGTCGGTTTATAGCTAAGCAAGAGGGGTTGCTTCCGAATATTGTGTAGTTGGACTAATGTAAGACCTAATTTTAAAACAGATGTCTTGGATAACACGCACACAAATTAGCTATTTAGTGTTCAATAAAAAAAGGATCAAAAATATTCAAATCATGAAATAAAACTGATAAAAAATTTGTTCGTTCTTACACTTTAGCCTTTTAAAATTATTCTACATATAAAATAATTTGGAGCCTATTCATTTTTCATCAACAGACACACTCATACTCACATATAGAAGTAAAAACCTAAAATTCTATTTCAGATGTTTCTCATACTCTTATATGGCCAACCATGTATGGCAAATCTGCTGAATTGCACATTTTCATTCATGTGTGCTTTCCAATGCGCTAAAATATTTGGCTTTGCTGTTGTTGTTGTTTTTTTTTTTTTTGCCATATTTTTTTGTAATTCGTACGTTGCTACAAATGTTAAGAGTAATATACGTCAAAGCATATATTTGTGACACAATGCGTTTATTATGGATTAGCTTTTCTACTTACGATCACAGCCTGCAAAGAAGCTACCATAAACCTTGTGAACTTACAGAAAATGCTGATTTATTTATCGGCATACAACATTATAGTTTTATCGAGGATTGGATTAAATTTTTTTACATAACTTTAGGAAATGTTATTAATGAAAAATAATTATATTTTAGGATTCAAGAGAAGAGATTTAGATGCATATTAACTACAATCTGTGCCTTAGCACGTTAGATGTGGCAAAACGCATTCAAATCAGAAATTTATATTTTATCGTGGCCATTAGCTGATATATTATTCAAACCCTAACGACAATGCTTTTTAGAGGTAAAATACAAATTTTATTAGAAACCGAATATTAACCAAAAAAAGGGAAAATTCACTTAGTGAACTTTTACTGAAATATTATATTTTTTATCAGCATTTTACAAAAATATTAAACTTTTAAAATGATAACTCAATGATTACTGTGTTTTTGTATAAAATATATTCAAGTTTTTTATAATTTTATAATAATAAGTTTTTTATTTTTAGTTTGATTTTCTTATTATGACAACAAGGTTGAACATAAACAAAACTCAGATGGGCTCTTAAGGCCAACTGTAAATTAGTTCGCTTTAATTGATTCAATGTAGTTCTCGTTATATCAACTTGGCATGTGCTATAAAACTCTTAACTTTGGAATACAAAACTTGGGTGGAATCCACTGATGAGGTATATGTGTGTCGACTTCATCTAACCAAATTAATATTGATATGAATATTCCTCGTATTTTTATTTACAAAATTAGTTGGTTAAATAGATGATGTTTACAATGTACACAACCTAAGGTAGATAGATACGAAGAATGCTGATGAAGGTTGTAGCGATCCAGAAAATGCTGCATTTCATTCTGCTAGTGTCTAGTTTTTCTTGTTTTCTTTGAAAAAGTCCGCATACATTTGTTAAATTAACTTTTCTTTCTAAAAAAAGGTTTTTAAAAATTAAAAAATGAACTCAAGCCAAAAATAAATTTTAATTCAAAAATATTTTACTTCTTTCCTCAACAGAGCTGTAAATGAATCATTCATTTTTTAGTTAAAATACAAATCATTCATGCAACGAAATAGCATGTTTAGAATTAATTTATTTCGTACAAAAAAATGAGTTGAATGCAATTGAAGTCAACCCAAACGAATTTGGTAACAATGAATTGCAATTCGTTTCCTATTTTATAAATTTGTAAAATAAACTGCAAATCGCATATACTGCAATTCATTTCTAATTCGTTTTACTTGAATTGCTTTTAAGATTCACATAAATTATAAAAAAAAGTAAGGAGTTTAAAACCAACTTATTTGAATTGGACTGATTAAAATTGGAATTGATTTTGTAGGCAAATATGCAGTAAGCAGTAATTAGGAGAAATTTTCATTTTTAATTGTGCTCTTGAATTTGATTGATTGTAACTCATATTTTATTTCATTTATTAAAATTACAATTTATTGTTTTAATTCATTTGAATGAATTTAAAATCAATGTAATTCAAGCGAATTTAAAATGACAAACTCCTTTAAATTGGAAGCGGATTGCAACTTATTCTAGAAGTTCATTTGAATTGGAATCGAATTGAAATTTATTTCTGCCCAACGAGTTTAAACTGAATTAATTTCACTCAATTCTTGTTTTATTAAAAAAAAAATAATTTAGGAATTTACATATTTCGTAATGAATTAAAAAATAAATAACAATAATATTTATTTACAGCTCTATACCACACCTTGGATAGTATAGGACCTGTCTGATGTAGTTTTAATTATTTAAAATTTATTATTTTTAAGTATAGGCAATAAAATTATATATTTACAAGACGGCTGAAATAAACTTCCATTAAGAAAAAGGGTAGTTCATTTTAGAAAGTTTCCGCTATGCACACAGCAAAATTTGACAATTTTTTTTTTACTAGAAGTTCTTACTTCTATTCCTATCACATTATTACGTGAAACATATGGCGAATTCACAAAACTGTACTCTTATTATTATAAAATATTGAAAAAATAATTGAAAGAATTACAATAGACGAAAATAAAAAATCTTAATATTTTCCTTCTTTTTGTACTAATTCTGAGCTGGTATTTAGGCGAATATCTTATTGGCAAAAAGAGTTAATGGAAGCTATAGGTAACAAAAAGGTTAAAAAAGAAAATTAACGTTTAATAATTTGCGCAAACAAAATTGATAACAGTTTTATAGAGACCACATGATATTGAACATTCAAGCAAGCTGTCATGCTAATGACTGGTGAACTGGGCTTTTAAATGATAAAAAGAAGTTAAGTTGAAGTGGCTTAAATTGCTACTATTATTTTGTTTACGATACAAAAAATGAGGAGCTTTTTTTTAATGTTTACTTGCACAAAGAGGTTTGAGTTATAATCTAAAGTTCAAGAATGGTTACCGAACGGTTGGAAACCAACAAAAGTCTGCTTCAATTAGCTTTCTTTAAAGAAAATGATATTTTAAAATTGATTACGCAGATTCTACAACATGATATTAAATGCTCCTGTACAAAAGCGCAAAAGTTGTAAAAGGACTTACTTCCAACGAAAATATTCGTCTACTTAACTGGCCACCATATTCTTCCAGAGCTGAAAATAATTTGAAATGTTTAGGGTTGGTTTTTCTGCAGGGCTTGTGAAGGCTGAAAAAATTTATACGGTGACGAATCATTAATTCCTTGTATTAGATTTCTTTGGATTATTTAAAGTCTCTTTTTTATGCAATTAAAACAGTATTTTAAAAACCGCTTTAAAGTATCAAATATGTTGTCAATAAGAATAATGGTTCTTGTCATCAAATAGCAAAAAAAAAAAAAAAAAAAAAAAATTGATTAACATGTTCTAATCATATTATTTCATTCAGTTCCTGCCTCCAATAGAGACAAAAATAGGGTATCTAAGAGTCGGCGTTAATTGGTTTTTTAACAAACAACAAAAAAAAAATAAATTCTCTTAATTTTATTTTGTGCGAAATTACACTGGAAATTCACTTGACTGTATTGAAAGGATACTGTTACGAAAGCTCTTACATATAAAAAAAAGTGTTTCATACTAAAACCTCATAAGCAAACCATTTCCCATAATGCCATTTCAATTTCATGCCTTTATTTATTACTTAAGCACATACATAACCTTTTTGTGCAACGTTTTCTGTTTGCCTCCTACATTGTTTGGCTTTTTCCTGAGTTTCTAGTTGACAGACAAAACACCAAACGTTTAATTAAATTTATATCAACATGTGTAAAAATTCGTTTACGTGTATTTGGGTTAAAAGATGTTGAATTGGTTCGTATTTGTCAAACCTAAAATTTCATTTAACAATAGACAAAGGAACAGACGATACCGATTTATTTTGTAATATTAATGAAATTATGGTGAAATAATGTCCTTTTTTCTTGAGTATGTTTGTGTGTTTTTTGTGTTTATAGGGATGTGCTTTGAAAACGTGAACTGGTGCAAATTGTTGACTCAAGTGAAAATGTTTTGAATTACAGAAAAAGT
This sequence comes from Cistogaster globosa, assembly GCA_937654795.1. Taxonomy (NCBI): domain Eukaryota; kingdom Metazoa; phylum Arthropoda; class Insecta; order Diptera; family Tachinidae; genus Cistogaster; species Cistogaster globosa. The sequence continues at coordinate 22,227,338 of OW569405.1, forward strand.
ATTTTTTCAATGGAATTCGGTTAAATAAAGACTTTTTAGTTAAATAGAGCTAATGATTTAGAAATAAGTAAAGCAAAGAAGATTTTTATATTTTACATAATTAAAACACAACTTTACTTCGAAAATATTTGTTTTTAAGCAAATCGTTTCACAAACTACGTGATTCGAGTTACATAAATGTTAAAATTGTATAAAGTATGAGAGTTTATTAAATGTATAAATTAAATAGGATGGTACAATTTCTATTGCAGTTGTGCTACTTCCACTGGGATAAAAAAACGTTAAGGAGATTTATGTAGAATTTTTTTTGTTTTTAATTTTTCAAACTGCCAATAGAAATGAATTTTGAGCTATGGATTAAATAAAAATTGTTGGCCTTCTAGAAGTTAACTGTTGCTGGCTTATAGGCAGAAGGCAGTAAATATACTTGACCTCAGAGTCTTAAAAGCCAATAAGCAGAAATCAATGTATCGCCAAATTTCTACTATAATAAGCCGATGGTTGAGTTCGGTGTATGGCACGTAGCGACATCCTTTTTTTTAAGAGAAGTAGCACTTCAGGCACTTTTACGTACTAAGTTATTGTGGTAACCGTGCTAAACGTAAAAGTTCTTTAGGAAAGGGATAGATGACAGATAAGACAGGTGGTGAAGAAGAGATAGAGATTTAGTTATTTTACTTCGACGGTGAATATGCTATAAAGAAGTACCGAAGAAGGAGGCTGCACGTTTTCATGTTAATTCTGAATATGTATTTATACCATTAAACAGCAAAAAAAACATTTTTATTTTTGATTGCCGCAGGGGTCGAACCCTGGCCAACCAAGTTTGTAGTCAACATCTCGCCTGGTTCTTTATCAATCATTTGCTCACTAAATATATCGCCATAACGATCTCTTTCAATTGGCTTCACTTTTGTGGAAGAAAGTTCTACTGATGCGTGTAAACCGCTTAAAATGTTGCATGTGCCTGTGTGCAATGCTGTGTGTAGTCCTGTTGTGGACTGATTTCATCCATATGCAAATCTGGATAAATTAATTATGGTGTTCAGACTTCAATCTGTTTGCGATGGTTTTTAAGTTACCTTTCGTACAAGATTACAAATTATTATTCTGTAACTAAAGAAGTAAAATAGATAGACAATCGAAATTTTGAACAAATTTTTTTGTGCATATTCAAACGAAAAACAGGTTGAATTTGAACAGAGGGTAGGGTACCTTCTATACAAAATAAACATTAATCACCATATGGCATAAGAAACATAACAGGTAGAGCCTTGAAGTCTAGTACTTAAAACCACAAAAAAAAATATTATCTGAATTGAAATGGTGGGCATCGGACAGTGCGTCTTCTCATACATAAAAACAAGAAATCTGTTATCACAAAAAAAAAAAAAATTTAACCGCAAATTAAAAAAACATTTTAATTTGAAAAATAAGAAATTAAGAAATTTTTTATATATTTTAGTTATTAAAAAAAAAACAAATAAAAAAACATAAAAAAATTTTAATTTTAACTTTTGATATAATTAATTCAACATGAAATGGCTAAAATTATTGTTCAAATATTAGAAAGTTTTGATTATGTCATACGCGGAAAACACCTAAAGAAGATTTGATGGTATATTTTTTACTTTCTTTAGTTACGATGTTATGATCGCTAATACACAACTCAGTTAAACTTGTAGTAATGAACAAATAAGGCGAGGAAGAGTAACATATTGTTAAATAAGTTTTGTTTTTCTTTTTTTAATTTAAAATATGTTTTTTATTTATTTTATATGTAATTTTTTAGTGTCCCAAATTAAGCTTTCAAAAAATAAACCTTTTATGTATTAAAAAAAGAAATAAAAATGAAAACATATGAAAAATTGTGTAACGAAGTGCACGTGTCTGTGGCGTTATTTTGCCAAAACTTAGCAAATATCTATAGTTGGCCCTAATAAATGCCTGTCCAAATCTAATTTATCTACAACAATAAGTTTTCTATTTTTGTAAATTCGCTCTATGCAAAGTAGAAAATTTTTATTGTGAAAAAAATGTATATTAAAAGAGTGTTGAAATTCTGCAAATTATGCATAGTCTACACTCTACAAAGTAGCTTGATTAACACACTGGTCATGATACTTCCCATAAAAAATAATTATAGGTAACCATTCGAGCCACAAGGTTTTAAAAGAATCAAGGTTTAGTGTGAATGTGAATTGATACAAACTGTAAATGCAAAGATCTATTAAAGGCGTAGTCTTGAAATTTTTTACAAATAACACTGTTCATGTGGGCAAAAATGAGCTTGATTGGAACAGTGGAATTAGTCCCTCACATACGAAGTAAAAAATTCTATCTTGTACATAGAGAAACAAAAAGCTGGCTGGATTTCAAGAGTTGATTTGGTACAATTAATCCTAATGAGGCCGCAAGCAAAATAGCCATTATTTTTTGTAAAGGATTTTATAATGTTAAAATGTTGTGTAATTAAACGTACAATGGAATATTTAAAATTTGAAAAAAAATTTTTTTTGACAAATTAAAAATTTTGTGCAAATATTGCCTCATATTTTAGGCTATAACTTAATTAATAATCAATTATGCAACCTCTTTATTTTTCCATAATTTCACGCGATTTACGCGTTTAATTGTAGCGATCACTACGTGCAGAAAATGAGAAAAATTGTTGCAAGTTTTTGGGTTTTCGGGTATTTGCCTTACAATCTACCCAAAGTATTTAGTGTCAAATATTAAATATCATACCAAAAATTTTTTTTGTTTTTTATTATTTAGTATTACAAAGCTAAGAAGTCCCAATAACTTAGTTAAAAAATAAAGTGATATTTGAAAACATATAAGCGCATTCACACACAATGATTCTTGTTTCAAATTAGATTTCTAAAATAACTTAAATTCTCATTTAAATTACTTGAATTCGTGTAAAAAAATAATAATTTTATATTTTTAAACATTTAAAAGAAAATCTTAATCAACCTTTTTTTTTTTAATTATAATAAATCAAAACGAATAAAAGCAAAATTATAAGAAAATTTTTCTTTCAATCAATATATTTATACATATATGTACATATGATGAAGTCGGTGCAGGTGTTTTTAAGTTCAGAATTAATGTCAGCTGTAGAGAGTGAGTAATAAAAATGGAAATGAAAATTCACACATGCTTAGTTGTAAATCATAAATTTTGCTAAAACGTACGACACAAAAGTTACACAACAAAATCACAAATTTCCATTATTGTTTTTTAATGAATAAGAAAAAAAAAAAGAAAAATAAAAGTGAAAAACGGATGAAAAAGACAGGCAACATATGTAGAATTCTCAGTACAAATAAAAGTGGAAAATAAAAAAATTTATGAAACAAAAAACTGTAAAAACCAATGTTAAGATAAATTTATATCTAAACAACTTATTTACTAAGCTAAAACTTTTAACACAAATTGAAAAGATAAAGCTTTCGAAGCTTTTACTTATCAACCCTGGTTTTTTCTTCAAATCATAACAGAAGCACACAAGTTTCATTAAAGGTTATTCTGCCTCTTCGCCTAAATTCCCACTCTCTATATTATATTAACTAAATATTCTACTTAGCTAGAATACCTATAGAAACAGAGTACTCTCTGGCACTAATACATTTCGAATCCTTTATCTCTTGTGTGCCGATCAGGCGCTTTAACAAAATCAGCTACCGTTGCCAATCACTGTTATTAATTTACTTTCTTCTTAAAACCTCCATCTTCATATGGATAACGTTTTAATTTTTAAGGCTTTTGAATTAAATCATCCTTCTTTTATTTAGAGTTTCCGTAAATATTTGGCAAATTCAGTTTCAGCGCCAAAACTCAGCTCAACAATTGTTTTTATTTCTACTCATAAGTTTCCGTCTAATCTTACACAATCAGCGCTGTTTATCAATAATGGGGTTTTCTTTGCTATTCGTTATGTTCTGTTTACGTGTAAGCTCACCTATAACTACTTTATTACCGTTCAAGCACTTCAACATAATCAGCCACTATTAACGAACTTTCTTCTCTTATGCTCCAGCAAAGCATAGGCCACGATAATTTCTTTTTATATACCAGCTCGTTAGTCAACTCATTTTTGCCGCAATCAGAGAACTTTGGTTGCTTACCTCTTAGTCAAGGTTTACACGACATCTTGAGTCTACAATATGCTATTTCCGGCACTAACGTGGCTGACAGAATTACCGTTGGGATAAGTCCAAGAGTCGCACAAAAGGCCCTTTAATATAAATAAAGCCGCCCAGAAAAAATCGATGATCCAGCAGGTTGTAAGTAAGCTATAATTCTCTGGAAAATACTGTAAATATTACGTTTCTCAGGACAATGTGCTCGACTCGAACTCAGTGACTTTCTTTTACCGTCACAACATATCAACTGTATTATTTAGTATTTTCAGCTTTATATCTAAAACAAATTAGAATGCTTTATTAACCGATGCCAAATTGCCGAATCTTTTATATTTTTCACCATATTGATAAATATATTTAAGTGATATAACTTCAATCAAAAAAAAAAAACAAAAAATATTGGAGTGACAGAAAATTAACAGTTAAGAAAAAATGTACATAATTATATGTAAATTAGAGGCAGGAGTGGTGCTTTGCCCGATCCCTCGAAGGACATGGACCGATCTTGTTGAATTTCATTTGCAAGATTTTCAAAACTTTGTCTGATCGATTGGAGTCTTTTAATTTTCTCTAGCTCATCTGGTACCTTTGCAAAGTTGATTTCAACCTGAACTCGTACCGCCAGACAGATATCACTAAGTCGATGTCGCTGTGCATTAGAACTCAAATGAATATTATAGTAATTACAAACGGAATAACAAACTTATATATACCCTTTTTTCACCTGTGGTGAAGAATATAAAAATATTTTTGCCAGAAAAGAATAGAAAAGTTGCTTTGTAAAAAAATTTTGGTGTTTGTATTCTTAAAGATTTTTTGTAAAAAATGGATACGGAGCCAAAATTGCTTTCATGGGGGCGAAGACGCAAAATTCTCTGAGGTGAAAAAAAAACGTCTAACAGAAACTCACAGTTCACCAAATTGCAAACTTTAGATTGCAAATTGCAACTTTAGTCGATGCGCGGTAACACTGTTTGCTGCATATAAAATAGTTTTCTTGCTACTCGCAGGACTCCAAGGAGTTTCGACTATACAGGTGCTTTCGCTCTCTATGCACAACAGTTTTTTATAATATATATATCAATGAGATGAAATCACAGGTTCCTGATGCTGTTTTGTATGCTAAGGCATTAATCATCTCAGCTACCGCAGCTTTTAAAAATTGTGTAGCTATTTTCTTTTTTTCTTCTCTGATTAGCACTGAAATATTCCTCAAATAAATCATTTATTTACAATACTATTACTAATCTGTTCACTGATTGCAACAGTTCAAATGGGATTTAAATTTTCAGTATTAATTTTTTGCTTGGTAATCTTGACTAAGGCAGACACCAAAGCTTCCTTTATGACGGAAGGAAATTAAAATCGGATCTCTTATGCTCTTGAAGTACAATATTTTGTATTTCATCAGACCAACTTGAAATAGTTTAAAGTCCCGCAACTCTTGTCCATCAATGCGATTAATGCACAGTAGGCATAGTGGCTGAATCAAAATATTTTGGAAATAAGTCAGCCATATGCAAAAAGGTTGGGTCGATTGATCCAAAATTTTGCAAGAGCATAGAAGAGGAGTACTTGAGCTAAATTTTTGAAGCTGCTATGTGCAACTGCAAATTTTTCTAATTCTTGGCTTTTCTCCAAATTTTTTCTGATTTTCAAAAATTATGCGTGAAATATTTTATAGAAACAAAACAGTGCTTTATCCTGCAAATATTTGTTTATTTACGCACTTTTGTTTCCCCAGCAGGTATAAAGAACGTTTATGTTGTGGTATAAAAAGGAATTAATTAAATAATTCGTAATATTTACGGAGAATTTTTAGGTAACTAAGAGGCCTCTGAGAACTGCTTAGTATTGTAATTATTTCGAATATTCACCTTTTCCGGCCTTTCCTTATATGTATGTTTCTAAACTTTAGGTTTAAGGTGAACTTGTTTTAACAGTCTTAAAAACCTGTTAATTTAATAATTGTGAATTTTGACTGTGTTTTAAAGGTCCCAAGAGACTGCTTAAAAGAGTACATATTAAATATGATTCCCAGAATTACATTCCCAAAAATTTGCCTCCCCGACACTTTTTGCAAACACTTTTAAATTCCAAAAACAGTAATTAAATTCATATATACACTCAAGCATGCATAAATTCATAACAATACAATATACCCTTCACCACAAGTAGAAAAGGGGTATATCTAAGCTTGTCATTTTGTTTGTAATTTCTACATTTTCGACCCCATAAAGTATTAGTATTCTATCTGTCTGTCCATAACTAGATTTATATACATGGTGAAGTCTATATAAGATTCAGCATAGCCAGATATAACACTCTTACTTGTTTTTATTAGATAAGAAAATATTTCATTTTTTCATTTTCTATTTCCTTTTCATTATTCCTTCACTCAATTTCAAATCAACTCTTTTCTTTAGCTGTTTTGTTTTTTTTTTATTTTGCTTTCTATAGAACTTTCCTTTCAAGAATTTAAGTTTATTGTTCCATAAGATTTGTTAAACAATTGTACACAATCAACAACAGCATCATCATCATTTTGATTTAGAAATTGTTATTTAAATTTATTTTCTAGTTTTCTTATGTGTTTTCAAACAGAAGAAAAAAAAATAGAAAATTGAAAGAAAAAACTATTAGACAAGCTTATTTATTGCTTTGGTCAAAGTATTTATGGGTTAACAACATTTTTGGACATATAAATTAATTAAAAATTCCAACACTAAGACATGATAGACAGTTTCTTCATAAATATTGGTTTGGATTCAGGAAAACAAGTCATTTTGAGAAGATGTCTATGTAGTTGATAGACGCAATACAACAACAAAATTCAATTATCTTTCTAAACATTTAAAGTGAGTAGATGTATAATTTCCTTAGTTGTATAATTTCCTTAGCTGGATTAAAATACAAACATTTAATGCAATTTTATATTTTCAATGAGCTTTCTGGAATCTTCAAACCATTGGATTTTTTCTTATTTACTGGAAGGAAGATAAAGCGCAGTATCATTACGCATTACGTTAGGAAAAATACGACTTAGAAAATATAATTCGGTTCGAAATACGTCCAATCATACATTGACCCATTGTGAAGATCAAAAGACTTTTGAGAATCTGTAATTGGTTATCAAAGGCCACCTAACAGCCATTTCCTTAACACGCTGTTTCCCTCAGTACTTTAAAAGGCTTGACAAGGGATCTTTATGTTCCCATGTGTATACAGACAGCCGCCTTAACTTCGAGTTATTTTTTTTTCATTTTCTTATCGGTATGAACACAGATAGCTAATGGTCTTGATCGACAGAGACAGTGATGATGCACTATTGCTGTTTCCTTCGACATTGTAAATCGCATTCTGCTGATAAACTACACCATGTACTCAATCTTTCCAAGTAATTCCAAGCTTTTATATGGCAGCCAATCGTTTGGTGAGCTCAGTAGGCAAATTTCAAAATATTGCAAGTTAGAAACGGACGAACCTTGAGAAGGGAGGGATATCATCGCAAGTACTCTTTAATATATATCTTACAAAGCTGTCTCTACCATCGCAAGTTGATATAATATTCTTGTGTGTAGCTACAATTCTAGTGTACATATTGTAGATGTTTTTAGATGAAAGAGATACCGATGGAATTGAACATATTAGTCGAAGGCAGATCTATTTCTATATTTTTAGACACCTAGGAATGACGTGTGCTGCCGGCAGCCTGATTTAATTTTCCTCATGCGCAACTTACTTTTACAAACAAAATAGATATCGAAATAAAGTTCTTAATGCTCCTCTTGGTACGAGACAATTGATCGCTCTTCTAAATAATTTACCTAAGTATGGACCTCGTTTCTAAATGATGCCTTCCGAATAGCAAGATGACTTATCTAGACCAGATACTGCTTATATACTGCCAAGTCAGCTTTCCTCGACATTACCAATGGGGCATCCTTCGCTACCTCGGTGATATCCGAAGCGATATACTTATACTATATTATGTAGACCGGGTGTCTATAGATTCTAATTAAAAATTATAGAATGAGGTGATTGTGACAGCCATGAAAGAATATAGACGCAATAATATCTTCCCCGTTGTTTTAAATGGTAGTCGAATGTAACTCAGTCAAACTCCATCAGCACTAACACAAATTAAATATGGATGATGCAAACAAACAAAAGACTAAAATTATACAAGAAAATTTAATACAAATACGAGTAATTTAGAAAATATTTTTTTACTTTTAGGGGTGCGTTTGAAATCTCATTTAGAACATATGAAAAAATCTACTAATTCATATGGAAGTTCAACTGAAATCTGAAGGATTAAAATTATACTTATTATTGGATAAATCAAAAACAAATTTCGTAGAAAGATGAGTTTTCTCTGAAGAAATATTAAGAGGAGGAAAATCTCTTTCATCCGAAAAAAAGACGACAAATCTAACAATTTTAGCATTTTAATTAATGTTTTATAAAAAAAAACTAAACGTAAACGTAAAAAAACGTGACAAATTGCAATATTTTTTTTGCGTTGGAATGTGTAAGGCGTTGAACGCAAGTTAATTACAAAATGAGAACTTAAATCCTTTTAAGAGAGCTTTTTCAACAACAGGAATCAACTGCACAACGCCTAAGTTGTAGACAACACAATCAACAATAAGACTGTCTTCTCTTGTAACAGATTGTAAAGTGTTACGATATCTTTACTTTGTATTGATGGATAAAAAAGCATTAAATAGCTTCAAACTTGATTCACAGTAAATAATTAAAAGGTTGTAGATTGGGTCTTTGAATCATAAACAATAAAATTTCAATTTCAAAAATATGTTAAAATTTAAAATTAAAAATTTGAACCAAACCCCATAACGATGATAAACAAATATTATTGCTTTTTAATAATAAGCATTTTATTGCTCCTAATTTCTGTTTATATCTGTTTATGTCTGTATTTAGGTTACTTTGGTTGTTAAAGAAACAACAAAATACATCAGTTTAAATGTGATCCACATAACGTCAAAGAAAAAATTGGATTCCCTTGTTGAATTTTTTTACACAGTTCATGTTCAGTTGCTATGCTTATGCTCGTACGTATTTTAACATATTTAACACACATTTTAAGTATCATTACAAGTGCAAAATAAAACCCAGTGTCCTAAAGGCATCACATTCGTTGTAACACAGAGATATTTAACACACATTATGTTATCATAAAAACACTAAAACAAATTATATAATAAAAGTAAAAAAATGTAATAAAATAGTTAAATGTGTAGAAGTAATATTTTTATATTTATATTTTTGCTGACAATATTCTTTTCTGCGAAAGTATCAATTGTTAAATTTAAAAAGGCAAATTATGCTTTGCAGTTTCAAGGGTTAGCAGATATCTTGCACTTGAATAAGAAATTTTAACTTAATTAAGTTTTAGCACATTCTGGGTTTTAGATTGAAAAAAAAAAAAAATAAATTATGAAAATAATGTTTTTGTGTATTTATTCTTAGTTATATGAGGAATTAGCTGAAGAAACACTTTATTCACAAAGTCGAAAGAATTCCTCATATTTGCCAAATATACAACATTTCCATTTTAGAATAAGTTTTTTCGATCAATGGATATCAGAAATACTAACGAATTTTAACAAAAATCAAATATGTTACACAAGGTGAACGCCGTGTCTTAAAATCTTCACTAACAAGAAATATATAATTTACAAATATCGTGATTTAAATAAAAAATATCTACCCCGATCGCACAAAAAAGTTGTTTAATAATAAATATTTTGTTTGTTTTCAGATTAAAAATTGATCAGATTTAAAATTAATTCATTTACATACTTAGTTTCAAAATTATTACATATTTTAAATATTTTATAAAATTGACTAATTTATTGTATCAATTTAAATTGAAACAATATTCTTATTGTGCCTGTGCATTAACTCAAAATAAAATATCATGGTGTTTTTTGATGTTTTATTGGGTGTTTTTATTTTTCAACATCTTTAAACTGTATAAAAAGAGCTGAAAAAAGGGAGCCGTATACAGTGGATAAAGAAAAGTAAAATCAAAGTTGATTATTTTTGTTTTTGCTTGAACTTTGATTTTTTTCTTTACTTTATTGTTTATACAAAAATTTTTAGTCCAGTTAAAATAATTGTGAGAAGTTTCCTGAAAAGCTAAGTAAGCGGTAGCGAAATGCCCATCGGGACGTGATTTCACCTCCAATAATCAATTTTGGGAAACTAGCACGATAAATTTAAAGATTAATTAAGGAAAAAAATTTTATATCTGAAAACACATTAAATTTTTAGCTGATTCGAAAAATTTTTTCTGTGACGCAACTTCACAAAAGTCTTATTAGAATTGCCATGCAAGCAGAAATTTTAAAAGTTTGGTTGTGTGTCGGTTCCCTTTGCGTGATTTTGTGTGTTTTGAAATCTAAAAACCAATATTCACCATTAAAGTATTGCCCGATATGGCTCCATTTAGCTGAAGTTGCTATAAAAGAAAATTATGCCGTTCAAATTTAATCTTCAAAAATTCTAAGAAAAACAAGAAATTTTTTCACTAGAAATTTGGAATACCGCCCATCGAAAGATCCATTTTTTTGCAATTCTATCTAAGACAGGAAAATATTACGTCTATATAGAATCATATAGACCTATTTGTAAAAAGAACTCGAGAAAAAATTAATTAAAAAAGTCTTTAAGGATTTTTGTTCTATGTCATTTATCGACCTTCACTTGTTATTTAAATTAAATTAAAATTTACCTAAAAACGTAGTTTATATTTAAAGAGGAAGATTTTTTACTTTTTAATTTTTAATGAGAATTCCCTTAAATAGGATTTCTAGACAGATAGCTGTATATTACAAGATATGGCCTCTAGTCTAGTTATGTTTTAGTCTATTTAAGAGCTTTAGTTTTGAAACCATAAAAACGATGTTGTCGCACGAAAATTGTCAAAAGCTGTATATTACTCACTTTTTAATTACAAATAAATTAATTGTGCATTATTGACTAATTTTTAAGTTTTCGTTTGTAAAGAATGAAAACTTATCCGTATTAGTACAATATCTGCCTGTGTGTTTGTCACAGGCTGCTATATCTTAAATCAATTTATCTAGACATTTTCATTTTGCAGAAAGTATAATATTGTGACTGTTACAATAAGAGTAAGAATACAAATTTAAAAACTCAGGGCTGTCTCCGCAGAAAGTAGCTTATGCCAATTATATTCATTTCGTAATAGGTCTAGCTTTTGGAAATTGAGACTGTATTCGTACATTGATAATACCTTAACTGAACATCTTTTTGAAATATCCGAATAAAGTCTTGCATACAGGTTAAAATTAACAGCTTGGAAAACCAAGTGTTGTGTTGTTATACTCAGGCATTTGTATAAATGTACTACCGCATCAGTAATTATGGGTGTTACATATATTATAGAGGCAGAACATAATTTCCATGTATAGACTAGTGCTTCAAGTATTATTTTGGAGTTACTTCATGGCGTACAGGAGAAAGCGAGAAAGCCTAAGGGTGATAGTGGGGAATTTATCTACTCACTAGAGTATTTATGCGGAATGTATTTCACTGTTTAATTGTTACTAAAACGAAATTTGCTCTGATGACATTCAGTAGAATGTTCCTAAAAATGTATTGATATATATAAGAAATTATTGCAAGTATGTTGTGACATTAAATTCATGAACGGTCAAACCGAAATCTAATTAATTTTTAGGGTTTGTTCGTATGGTCGTATGACTTTTTATGTTATGTGATATAAATAAACAAGAAATACGCAGGTAGGCACCTGCGTTGAGATCCAAAGTGATTTGATATATTTCTCACGTATTCCGACTAGAGTCCCATAGCCGCATAACATGTTATACGGTGCCTAGAAATGTTCTTAAATTAAACCTAGGCAATGCTGGGTACAAAAAGCTAGTAGTAAAATAAAACTATTTTCTTTTGCGACCAACACGCTCTTCATCAAGATAGCTCAAGTGAGCAGTGAATCGCACTACTTTGTTTCTAGAATAAATTTACTGCATAGGTCTTCCCTGTGACCTTCAATGTGTAAAGATTTAAACTGAATGTCCACAAGAACTATGCCACAACCTAATTTCCTAATTCTTGCTCAATATATATTTCTAGAAAACTTTAATGTTTGTGTAGATAGTAATCGATATGGAATACAAATTTTATTATATTTTTTGAAATTTTTGTATGTCGCATCCCGTAAAAACTGCTAGATGGATTTGAATAAAATTTTGTGAGAAGTTCGTTTTGAGCCTTGTTTCAAATAAAGAGTACTTTTTGTTTAGTAAAAATATTTCGCAGTGAAACTAGAGATACAAATGTGAAAGCACTCAATTTTGACGGTATAATGGCACTAGAACATTTCATTTTTGTATTTGAAAAATTTTCAACACTGTTTATACATTTCTAAACTTTGACCTTTAGAAAATAAAAAATGATACGCGGATGAAGTGGGAACTGCTGATGATAAATAAAAGTCCAAAAATAAACGTCAACAGGTCTTTTATACCGAGCTGGTCTTTATAAGCTCTTGTCAACTTTGAAAATAAAAACATTACAATTGAATTAAAGCTAGTCAATAAAACTAAAATTATTTATAGGAATGTGTGTATGTGTGTGTTTGGTTTTTCATTTGTAATACCTTAGGGCTGTAACTATGGAATTTTACTAACTCATTGTCCGTGGATTAGAAAATGTTTTAGACTAATTTTTGTAGAGAGAAAGCTATTGTTTTCGAACCATCGTCTGACTGAACCATCGTCTCCTGAACCATCGTCTGACATTTCATTTCAATAAATGGCATTCCATAATAATGTTAATCATATAAAAAAATCTAAAGGAAATAGAAAAGAGTAGCAACCAAATCCACATTTACTTTTAAGCGTTCACTTTTTTATATTCACAAGTCAATACCTCACAGCTCTTTAACTCATTAATACTTGACCATAGATTCGTTCGCACGATTTTAACTAAATTAAAATTTAATACTAACATTTTTCTGGTGACCCGTAGAAGTTGTGTGGAAAGAAAACTTGTCCGAGGTAGAACATGGGCATTTGAATAACCAACAGACTTATTATGACATTTCTCTGTAATATTTTTAAAACATTCTTTCATGTTTTTTGGTTTAAATATTTTTATTACTTACCCTTCACTGTTAAAAGCTATAAAAAACTAAATTTTATTTAAACGGCATTTTCATTACTTAAGTAACTCCTGTACTGTATAACCGCTGTTTAAAGTGGTTCAATTACTACTGTCTGATTATATTCTGTTTTCTTTTTGTAGTTGGAGTTAAATTTGTAATTTAATTTTTACTTTTTCTTACTGTATTGATTTGCTTTTTAAGCTTTAGTTTTTAACCTTTTTGTTTCCATTTTGTTGTCATTTATCTTGTCTCCATTTTTATTAAATGTTTTGTATGAATTTAATACACTGCGTAACACAATCATCATTAGCCACGTTTCAGTAATTAAAAAAATAAAAAATAGTGAAAGTGTATTTTAAATTCAAACACATTAATTCAGTAGAAAAACTTTTGTGCTGACACTGACAACTCACCTTTTTATTCTCTTGCAATATCTTACTCCCTGTGGGACATAGGGCTTTGCATATACAATATTTTTGTTACAATTTTTTTATTTATCATTTAAAATCTTTTTTTTTTCTTTCTTTTTCATGTTACTTTAATTTTAATTGCTGTTAAGTTGAATATATCCCTTGCAGTGGGTAAATGATATTGTACTTCAGCAATTGTCAGTTCTTAAGTTCGCTTTTTTTATAAATGACTTATTCCCGCCAATATACAGACGCATGCAGTTGTGTGCGTAAAGAATTTAACATTTTAATTTCCTTCTTTTTCCTTTTTAACCCTGGTCACCGTTTTTTTGTTTTGCCAACGTAAAACATTACGAAATGGAATTCCAAGTGCGTGAAAACTCGTCGTTGGTTTAACCTTAAACATTTTTGTGCTTCTAAGAATTAAATGCACCACACAGCATCAAATATAAAGGGTCATGCTCGGAAGTGATTATAACTATTTTATTAAAAATTTTTATTTATCAAAATACTTTTAATGATGAAATTAATTTGTTATTAGACAGTGCATTTTATTATACTCATGAAATTTTTAACGAAGATGTTTTTTGAATGTAAAATGCAATTATAGTTATAGTTAGTCAGTTTTTTATTTCAAGTAGAACAGTGGTTTAAAAATATATATACATACTAAATCATAAGCAGTCACTAATCAGTATTAATAAAAAAATATAAATTTTATTAACCAGTTCAGAGATAAAATCTCTAGCAATATTTCTTTTTTTACTTTAAAAATTCCGTTAAGCGTCAGCTAACAAATAGTAATGTTTTCAATTATATTGGGTTCGTATCTATTTAGGAACTTCTTCATTTACTTTACTCTTTGAAGTGCATAGAGCTCCTGAAAAATTTCTCCTTGTAGCTCTATCATTTGCTAATGCTTTTACTTCGTACCATTTCCATCGGCTGCTTTATACATCCTTCGCTAAACGTATTTATTAGTTTTTTTTGTTGCCTTTCTTCTTTCTTTTACTTAAAAGTTTGCAATTCAAAGCCTAGCAAGATATTTTTGTAATTTCTTTTTTTGTAATATGTCCTTATTTTCCCAGTTTTATAATAGTTGTTATAGGATCAATAGTACACCTACGGTATAGAATTTTATTGCTTATGGCCATCAAGTCTTTAAATTATATTACAGGCAGCGGTTTGTCGCACAAGTAATTAAAAAAATATATATTTTTTTTATGCTTTTCTGAAATTTGAGTGCACAGTATTAGGCAAACTGAATGAAAATCTTGCTGAATTCTAGGATTTTTCTAGAAGATCTCGTTTTCTTGATAGAACAGCAGACACATAATTTCTAAATTAAGCAGCAACTACACAGAAACAATTATTCCTACATTTTTATTGATTCGAAAAGAACTTGAATTAAGTCTTTAATTGACTAAATTAATTTTTAAATTAAAAAAATAAAGAGTTTTTAAATTAAATATTTAATAAAGATTATAAACCAATCTTTCTAACTAAACAAATAATTGCACTAATTATCAAAGTTTCAATCTAAAGTCAAAAAAATTTTTAAATGATGGTTTATTTTGTGCATAAAGCTGAACATTGCATTCTGAAATTTCAATTCTTGGGGCCAAATCTATTAGGAGGTTTTTCGAAAACTTCGAATCAACTAAAAAAAAAAAAATAATAATAATAATAAGTATATAAATAAAAATAATTTTAACTAAATTATTGTTAAGGAAATACGATGTGGCAACACCTGTTGTTGTTGTCCGTATATGCATTGTAAAAAACTGAGGTGAATAAGTTATTTCCACTAGTACTGTGTATATAAAATAATTGCATTGGTAGAGGTGCGTGCTGTTAAACAGAAGATCATGAGATTCGAGCCCAGCATGCGATGTGTGCAATCAAAAAAATTACAAAGCGAAAAACGTAACAATTTGTTGATATTTTATACTTATGTTTATTTTATGAACATTCTCAAATGGAAAACAGGTTGCTCTGAAACAGTAGATGTCGTTATTGAACTGAGAACGAAATCTTATAAAGTGCTGTTGTTGACACTTCTTCCCAATTAGCAAAGAAATGGTATTAAATGATATTTTATCTCACTCTATTTAGTCGTTTCTTTATGTGTAAATCACAAAAACCGTTTTCACTTTATGGTAGAATATCATCTTGTGACCGCTTGACTTATTGTCACGCTTGCAACAAAAACAAAAAAAAGGTAAGAGTGCTATAATCGACTAGGCCAATCTAATATACCCTTCACTATTTATCTAAATCTTGTTTAGCGAAGTCAAAAAGATAGGTACAAAGAGTTGACAGGGAATTAAAAAATTAAAAAAAAAAAAATTACATAAAAATGCCATCGGCTCTAAATAGGTTTAGCATTTTTTTTTTAATTTTAGTATTTTCTTGAAGATCTCATCAAAAGCTTTAAAATGATATCCATATTGATATTTTAAAAATTTTAAAGGCCCGTAACTCGGAAAATATGGGCGAGCGCCAATTTTTTCAATTGATGTTTTTTTCTTATTTTTTAATTCTTTAACGCCCCATGTATTTTTTTTTTTTTTTTTTGTGAAACTTCTTTATTTTTCCAAATGATATAGACAAATAAGCGGTAGACGTTTTGTTTTGCTCGCTGCGTCAAAGGACATGGGTCGATTTTGCTAATTTCCAATAGCACCTCTTTCGACACTACTTGTTTGTCTGTTCGATTGGCGTATTTAGATTTTTTCTAGCTGATCTAGTGCTTCGGCAAACTTGATTTCAATACCTACATAGGCGGACAGACGGACATCGCTTAATGAACTTCGCTATGCACCAAAAATCAGAATATATATTTCTTTGTAGGGTCGAAAATGGATATTGTAGAAATTACAAACGGAATGATAAAATTAGTTATACCCCTATTCAACTTTTTGTGGTGAAGGGTATAATTATAAGACTTTATATGATAGAAAAACTAGCGAATGCAGATTTTTATTAAGAACGCAGAACCGTTTTATCAATTTCACATTTTAAGTTGGTTTCCTTAAAGAATGGATTTAATAACTTCTTGTTTTCATTTTAATAAAGTAGATAAAGCAAGAGACGATTTTCTAGGTTTAAAAGTTCTTATCTGTTCTTAATTCAAGAGTCTCTACATATTAAACCTTGCATAAATAACTGAGGCATTCTGAACTACCCTTCTATATTACATTTGTAATGACGTTCACACCACATACCACAACCGTTTACTACCCCTCATAAGCGATATATCCTTGAAACATGTGATAATTTTAGAATATTTCTTACTTATAAATTTTTTTAAATACTTCAAATAACGTCTTAAGCTAGAAATATATTTATTTAAGTAACAGGTTAACGAATATGTTGTTAACTCAACACATACATTGGGCCATCTATAATCAACATTTTGTTTTCTGCACTAAAAATCATTTCAAAGATTTTGTTCTCTATTTAGATAAGGCTAATTTCAAATGCAAACAGAAAAATGTAAACTTTTGTTAACTATGGGCTTGACACAAATACAAAAGAGGTAAAAATCCTCAAATACATATTAGCTTTCTCTGCAATACAATTACTTTTCGGTTTGCTAACAAAAGCATACGGACTCAAAGTGAAATAAACTTTTTAGATTTGTAACTAGA
Source organism: Cistogaster globosa (assembly GCA_937654795.1). Taxonomy (NCBI): domain Eukaryota; kingdom Metazoa; phylum Arthropoda; class Insecta; order Diptera; family Tachinidae; genus Cistogaster; species Cistogaster globosa. The sequence continues at coordinate 22,244,736 of OW569405.1, forward strand.
AGCTATGAATCATTTTAGATGTTGTAAGGTTGAGAAATGAAAAAACAGTAAAAGGAAAGAAAACAATTTTTTTAGTACGAGTGTTGTGTTTTCTTTGAAAAGGTAATTTAAGTTGTGGTTGTATTTTTGTCTGAAAATGTCAGTAAATCAATTTTGTATTGTGCTGTAGAATTTTTATTTAAATGAAACTCAAAGTCAATATTGTTTCACTAAAGTGGCAAACATCATCATGACATAAAAAGAGGTGGTTATTGATAAATTTTATCGAAAAAAAAAATAAATAAATAAAAATTTTTCAGTCGTATTTAAAACTTAATATTTTGATTTTTAGATATTACGTTTCAAATGAACTGTTATTATATTGAAAATATTTTTTAAGTTATTTATAATGTATTTAAGTTAACTAATTATTCAGTGACGCAAGCAAAATATAACAGCTTGATGCAAAGCAACCATAAACCTCTAATCAACAAAGCCAAGCAGACCGCAAATTAAATGTTGCTGCGGAGAGACTTGAAGTTATAATTCCTTTATTACTAACCAGGACCTTTAATTTAATCAGCGAAGACTACTACATACTCTTATGTTCTTACTTTCCTTTTTAATTGAACTCTGTCTAGCTTAACATAAGCACTTTTTTATTTTACAATACAGGCAGCTTTACAAGTCCAGCTGAAGTTCTAATATTCAAGCGCCTACAACAAATCATAAACCGTGGACATAGAATAATTCTTTTCATTTTATGATCAAAGCTCTGGGAAGTTTGAAATGTTGTGTTTTTTTTTTTTTTTGCTAAATTGTCTTTAAGTAGTTCCACTAGCCTCCAAAGCAATTGTGTATTTTCGATTTTAGGATTTGAACTCTGGTCAGCAAGCAATGGAATAATTAAAAAACCTATCAATTGAGGCATTCAGTATTTTTTAACTAACTTTTTGTTTCACCACTTATACTAGACACATTTCTTTACCACTAATAAGTGTGGTGTCCTACTTCCACTTATACCAAATATACGTGTTCACCACTTACTAACTAGCATTTTACTAAATAAGATATCTGTTCATCACTAACAAGTGTTCGTTTTATTAGAAAACACACTTATTCATCACTTACAAGTTCAAAAAACATATTTTTTTTCACTTACAATTTTGACTTGCGTAAACCGTATTTCTTTGACAACACACTTTTGGTTATATATATTTCCATACCACACAATATACGTGATTCTCCCATAATAAAAACTCTTTTTTCTTCCTTAACTTTTTTCTTTTAGCTCTTAAAGCAATAGATGTTTTAAATATTAATAATTCTTAGTTTTATTAAATTGCTTCTAAAATTAATATTCTCGCATTTCTTTTTAATTTCGGTATTATTTACGTTTTAAAATGCATCATGAGTATATTCATTTGAGCATAAAAATCCAAACTAAAACCACCTGTTATTTTACCTGCTACATTTTATATATTCTTTTTTTTTATAATTGGAGTAACAAAACCGCAGTGTCATGAAACCTCTAATGATGTTTTAAAAGTTTTATTTTTCGAAAACTCTGAAATATTGGATTATTTCAAAAATAAAGGCATGTATATTCAACAAATGAAAGCTTAATAAAATAGCAAAATTTAATGTTGTACTAAAGATTTATCTAGCAGCACGCATATGCACTTTCAGAGTTGAAATAGTAAATACAAAATAATCCATACAAACATATTGTGGCATTAAAGTATTAAAAGAAAAACAAACAAACAAAACAATACACTTTTGCATTTGCACCAAATTGTATTCGTTTTTATAAAGACAGATGTGAAAATTACGAGTACACAACTATGTTTATCCTGTTCAAATAGTTTTTGCTTTTTGTTTTTTTTTTTTGTTTTTGCATTAACGAAACATCAAACCTCAGCTGCAATGCAGTATTTTGTACTATTTTTTCTGCATTTAGAAAAAGACATATAGAAGGACAGATAACAGAGTTAGATGAATAGAAATATAAGCTCACGCTTATTTCATTTGTAGCATTGATATTTTTATTGACAGCGACAGCAGCGAGCACATAAATTTTGTGGTAACTGATACTAAAAATTCTAAAGTAAAGTCAAAACTCCAAATAAAATAGTTTTGAAAAGGTAAACTAAAAATATGTGTTTTTAGTATTTGTAAACAAAACGTAATAAAAACGCTTTAAGCTAAAGCTTAGCCTTGTCTAGTTAGACTAAACAAAGCTTATTTTCATCTCTGCTATATGACATTTGAAAGATATATGTTTTGCCCTCAAAGCAGAAAAATAGATCCAAGTTCTTCTTAAGCAATATTCCAACATGTCTGCATTTAGTTGCCTACTGTAGCTAAGCAAGTCCGCAATACCATTAATGATTAGAAAAAATTACTTGTAGTGCAGAAAAAAAATGTGGTTAAATTGTAATTTTTTTTCTTCAAATCCCTTTTATTTATTGTATCTTCATTCAATAAATGAACTAACAATAAATATTCATATCCCAATCTAAAAATAAAAATAGTAAAAGTCCAGCTATTGCCAGAAAAAAAATCAAGTTATCAAATTCTACATAGTATTATATCATCTGAGGGCGGTGGTGTTCTTCCTTTTCAATAAGACGTGTCCGCGTTGTTGTGGTATATTTCGGGCAAGTGGATTCGGATGAACTTCAAGTTTCTATAAATAAATCGCCGCGTGTTTTTTTATTTCATCTTTGACCAGAGGGACATCAAGGTCCTTGTGTATGTTGCTATTTTTGATGTACCAGTGGGCGGCGGTAATCATACGTAGAATTTTATTTTGACGACGCTGAATTTTAACAACATTCGATGTGGAGGCAGTGCCCCACAAATTAATTATTTGTAAATTATTTAAATAGATTTACATTAATGAAGCGACTGTAGCATTTTAACTAAATTGGTTTATCAAGCAGAGTGCGTCCCAAGACACTTATCAAATTCCAATTAGCTAAAAAAAATTTACTACAATAAAATCGTATATTTTTTTCGTTTTTTTTTTTTTTTTTTTGTAAAAAATTCTTATGGAAAAAAAGTTGAAACACTGTTATTAACTTTAACTTATTATAGCCCCCGTTCTACCATTTACAATACAACGCACTCTAGCGTTAAAAAATGGCGAGCTAATTGCGAAGAAACAACATTTGTTTCTGGAAATTATACAGAGGTGGTACAGACCTCTGTCCTTCATAAAAGGATCATTATTCCATATATTTCTGCCCTTTTCTTTACTGCTATCTTTTATATTGTAATCTGCCATTAACTCTCTATTCAAACTTCACCAGAAGAGCTCATATGTCAGTTTTTCATTCTCGTTGTATTTTCTGAAATATTTATTTTCGATTCTATAAAGTAAAAATAAGCACATTTGCACTACTGAATCATTTCTGTCATCTTTAGAATATTCTTTTCAGCTAACGTTTGGCTTTCCTGGAGCTTTGCTTTTATATTTAAATAGATTCTTTAATGCAGGAGACTGCAGATCAAAACTCACGATTACAGGCAACTTATTTTCAGCCCAAATTTCTTTTTTATATCACAAATATACATATTCCGACAGAAAACTATACTTTAGGAAAATAAATACACAATTATTTATGTGTAGGGTATATAAGGTTCGGCACTGCTTTGATGTAATGCGAAAATAGTGGTTGCTTGCAATTGTGTTTTAATCGTCGATCACAAATGATATATTAAAACTCTAAAGGAAGAACATTTTTTTAATAAAAAAATTTTTGAAACTGACCCGAATAGTTCGATAGACGTTTGGTTGCGAATAATCATTTTGTTGTTTTTGTTGGAGTTTACATTAAACGGAAAATATTCAACAAATAAAACTTGCTCGTGAGATGAGTTTTTCCCTATAACCAATTTATATTAATCAAAACGGGAACAAACTGATCTTGAAGATTAAAAATTGGCAGTTAACAATCAAGAAGATTAAGTACCTCTTTTATTAGAACTGTTCTTATATAAGCACTAATACTAAGGCTAAGCACAAGGCCATGCAATGATTACCAAAGCGTTAAGCGGCAGAAAATTAAATTATGAAATACTCTTGAGCTCAAACAAAAAGCGACACTTTTGAGTGACGTAATCAAAAATTAAGGTCCTATCCATTTTTAAACTGGTTTTTTAGCTGAACTATAGAAATTAATATTGTGGTTTAATTTTTTTGTAACAAAAAGCCACTATACAGGGTCTGGAAGAAAAACTTCCTCTGTTAAGGAAGCTAATAAAAACAAATCGAAATAAGGCAGGATGTTTTTGTTTTTACCAACTCAAAGTACAGTTCGTGAAGTTTAATTTCATTACTTTTTAAACAAAACATTTCTCAAATCGTTTCCCGCACTATTGAAACTTTGGCTTAATCGTTTTTTGTAATTGCCCATTACTTTACGAGTCAAATAAATTTTGTAAGGATATATTTAGAAATCTTGAAGCAAGATTATTCCCAGACTTCGACCAGATAATCGTAGTGCTGCCGCTTTTTTTTAGCGGATCATTGAGTAGATTCCTTCAGCTGCATCAAAATTTCCTAAGCCTGTTAAGGGCCATAGGCGACCAGGGCTTAAATACCCAAAAACAAGTTGTTTTCATATTCCGTCGCCTGAGCACGAAAGGTGCTTTGAGTATAAATGCCAGATCCGTCATTTTTAAAAAATGTTCCACAAAAACTCTAACACTGAAAACGGCACGTGGGCAGCTACTCAAATGTGCGCCCCCTTCCCTGCTATATCACTCGTCCGGTTAATGTCACTTTTTAATCAAGGAGTTATATCTGCCGGATCCTATCTTCTAACATCAATAATCAGCATTCTCAGCATTATATTTTCACGCTTGAACAATGCTATAAAATTATTTGGAATTACTTTGAAACCCAGCTATCACTTCATCAAATTGTGTCCATTGTGTGGCTAATTTTTGGCCTTGATAATAAACAAAATTCCCTCATATGGACAGAAACCAATCCAGAGTAGATCCTTCAGGCACATTACTTCCAGAAAAATGCTTCGTTTAATGTTGGTACACGGTTGTGGCGTCATTGAACCTAATGTTTGCAATGGAGATCCTTACGGCACCATCATCAAATATTTCTTGTTTAAAAATATTAAAAACATTGATAAAATTTAATTTCGATAAATGGATATCAATTGAATACTTGTGTCTTTTTTTCATAATAAAAATTAAAGCTTTGGACACCTAGAATGCGTTTTTAAAGAAACAACACCCGCTCAACGCAAAGTCATTATTGAAAACTTTAATTTTGATACATCATTTGAGGTGAACATTTTATTCAGCTACGGTTTAGGCTCGAGGATTAATGACGACATTGTTGCAGTCATGTTTTGTTTTATGGGAATAATTTCAGTTGTTCAAATGAATTTTTTTTGCGATTGCGGTCCAAAATTTTTCTGATCCCTCTTTCAAACAGGCAGCATTATGATGAAGAGAAATATACCAAAAGTGCATAACAGTAAAATCCGTTACTATTAGTGAAGGTAGGCTAAAGTCCATTTTATAACTCATACTATTGAATTTTCTCAAACAACTGCAATACTGCGAGAGCAGAAGGCGTAATACATTTAGATTAAACTGATTGAATGAAAGTTACTTTTTTTTTCGTTGTGTCGTTCATTCTTGAACTCTTTTACCGTTGGTATCGAAAGAGCTAAAATATACTTAAACCTGTGCATCACAAACTTAAATTAAAGACAACTACTTTTTCTTGCTTTTTTCCTACTCCTTTTTCTCGTCCTTTTGTTTTGTTCAGGTAACTAGAGTTAATAGCCGGAAATTTTATGCAGCTCCGTTGAACAACAGTGCTCTTGATTTATACGATATAACAAGTAACATAATATAATGAAATAACTTTCGATATATCATAGCTTAATTATTAATTGCGGCTAACTTCATCATCTAAAAAAGTTCATATACAATAAATTTGGTGGTGCAGCAAAATGGGATTTTGCAGATGTTATCCTTTCATAAGAGTATAAATAAATGAATAAATGATTTTCCTGTCAGATCTCTGCTTAAGAGAAGCGAATGGTAACTTACGTTTGAAGTCTTCAAATAATTTTAGGATTGGAATCATTGAATACATCTGGATAATCAATGATTCGTTGCCGATATAGTTGCGGAGCAAAACAATTTCTGAAGAATAAAAATGTATATGAAATCCAGCATTCATGACTTGTCCCAAGAATCTTGAAATAATAAATTAAAGTTATGACTTCGCCGATGCAAATGCTTAAATTTAACTGATAAAAAGCTCTAATTTTGAAAGAGTTGTAAAAGTAAAAATAATAAAATTCAATAAGAAATTCGTTTAGAAAAATTTTAATTACACAAATTCTATATAACTGCTAATTTAAGCACACTCTTTAAAATATATAAATATTGCATTGTATATAATAAATATAAAATGAGTTTTTATTTATGAACGTGTTTCATCAGAAGTAGGGTAAACCAAGTAAATACAGTTTGTATCGTAAATAATGTTGATTTGTTAAGGGGGTTCTATAGACAAAAAAATATATATTTGTTATTTACAGACACAGATCTCTTTTTATATGTAAAGAATTATGTGTTTATGTATGTCTTACTTCCGTTTACAGGATATTAGAAAATTCAACAAGCGCACAGGGAGAAAAAAAGTATAAAGCATTTTCATATCATCTTTCATATGAAAATAACTAACACCATTCAAAGTTACTAAATTTAATATAACAAATGCACAATGGTATGGTATATGGCCTAATTTGAACAAAAATTTGTTCGGAGAGGAGAGGTTAGAAAAAAGTTAATATTTTTAACTCATAGTCATCAGGAAAAAAACTTCAACACCGGGCAGTTGATATGCTAGTCGTTAGAAACTATAAACCAAAATGAGTTAAAACCTTGACTTTTTTAAATAATAAAATTATCCTAAAACTAACTGTTATATACACTTTAGGTCAGTTCAATATATTTTCTACTAGCTTGAGATCTGTATATTCCTATTTGTGTAAATGCATGACAATAGAAAAATAAGCTACATTCGAAACTCAACTTCAGTATTTAAATGGCTCTTAGAAATACTAAATTGCAGTTAACAAATTTGGAAAGAACAACAATAATAGAACACATTTGCGTTTATGAAAACGCACATAAATATTTATTTCTATTGCATATGTGCACCACTGGCGAATATTTTTGTGTAGGATGACCGTTGCTCTATTTATTTTGTTACACAGTGTTGGTGCAAATAATAATCGAAATGGAATAAAAACTCTCATTTTTGGAATTTTGGTCTATCTGTCTGTCTGTTTTCGCAACACGTAAGTACTGCTAGACGGATTTGAATAAAATTTAGTGTGGAGATCCCTTATTTTGTTTAAATACAGAATAATTTTTATTTCATAAAAATTTATAATTTTCTAGAGAAAATAGAGGTACAAATGTGAAAGCATTTGATTTTACTAGTATAATTGAACTAAAACAGCTGCCAGTACATTTTAATTTTTTATATGTAAAGTCTTTATCACTGCTTACAAAACTCAACAACAAATTTTAAAAAACTTTGTTAGTTAGTTAGGAGTGGCAGCCTCTCACGACGAAGCCAGCATGAGCGCAATCGAATGGCCCGTTGTGATACCACAAGGAAGATGGCGCGACTCCCCTTACCCAGCCGAGAACCATGAAGGTTTCCGGATGAACTTCGCTATGTCCCCTATAGAGTGAGATGATAGCTCCGTAAGAGTTTCGAAGAAAGGAGAGCCCACAATTCTTAATCTTCTATAAGCCAGGGATGGGCAATGGTACAGGAGGTCCAGCACGGTCTCTTCCTCATCCTCCGAGCCACAGCTGCGACAGAAATAAAAACAAAAATAAAACAAAATTTTAATTTAAAGAACATTATGCAAAGATACGCGGACGAAGTTGTAGGCACTGCTTTTGATTATATAATTATCTTAAATTATGATAAATTTTAAAAGAATAGCAAAATTTAGATACAAGAGAATTAAATACATTTTCTGGTTCGCTACAACCTTCGTCGGCCTTATTCTTATCTATGTACAATGCTGTTATTAATTTTTAACTTTATATATATCTGCTTAGAGAAATAGAATTTTTTATAGTTAATTTTTAAATATTTGTTTTCTTACAAAAATCATTATTAAGACCAAAAACTATACTTTTTTATCATAATTTTATATTTTTCATTAGCTATTACAGAAAAGAAAAAAAACACTTATTTATAAAAATATTCTTCTTCCGTCTGAACTCCAAGTTGTCAACTACCTTCTCTGAAATTATGGCCACCAAAAAATGTATTGTCTTTTCTGAGGAAGACAATCTGGCTGATGTTGTTCTTGTTACTTATAGCCTATCTGCATGCAAAAAGTTAAAACAGGATGAAACTAATAATTATGTCAGCTTTTTGCAAAAATGAACAAAGTTTCTGTGAAAGTAATCTAGGCTTCCAGTCCCTAAGGGATATGGTTCAATTAAAAAGTAGATTCTATGGCCAAGAAAGCTTTAAATGTTGTTGCCCCCTTGAATGCTAGTCTTACGCCAAGTGATGCTTAGCACTTATTCGTAAAATACTTACTAATGAGTGGAAAGAAGAGTACTGGTGCCTGGCAGATATAAAAGAGAAGGTCTTTTCCTAGCTCTTTTCTGACTTACCCAGTAAACCGTGGTTTAAGCAGTCTAACTCTGATGTCAAGAAGTGCAAGATAATTAACAGGCTCATGGCTGATCATACATATGACAGAACACATCTTAAAAGAATAAGAGCAGTACCTGCTGATAGTTTCCCCACCTGTAATGTCTCTGAAAGATATTCAATAATTTAAGAAGGAAATTCGGATTTTTTGACAGATTAAGATTTGTTCATGCGATTCCTAAGACTAGAAAAATCAGCATTATTTTGGCAATTTGATTAGTTCATATTTGAAGCTTGATTTGCCATTAAACATTTTTATATTGTGGTGGTCTCATGCTCATCATAGAATTTGATACAAATTTAATAATTAACACATGTCTTATGTCATGTTCTTATGAGCTAATTTTTATCCTGTATAACAAGTCCTCAGTAGTTGAACCCGGTAGTATGTCTTTTTAGACAGCTACTTTTACTCTTGTAAAGCACAAACATGTGGTCACTCTAATAAGTGGCAAATGCAGACAATAATGATATTTTAAAATCAATTTTAATTCAGTCGTGCCAGTTGCACCAAATATTAGATTTTTATGAAATACATTTGTTTAGTCTCTAATTATTAATTAAATTGGGTATTTGGAAAAGCCGTCTTGGTGCCAAAGTTCCTAATAAATCTTTTTCTTCTCCTATCTGTCGTGTAAGAATAGTCAGGAATATAATGGTCTGTCCAATTAGAAAATGGTTTAAATAACTGTGAATGCTGTTTTGATTAATATTTATATGTCGTGTAATATTTACTGGTTCTTAATGAAAAAACAATTATTTATTGTTATCCCTCCAATTTAAGTATTTACCATTTTTAAGCGTTTATCCCATGCCCAGCAAATGTAATCATAACATGACTAATATACCCTTAAATAATATGACCCTGTAAATTAAATTGTCTCTAATTGAGTAGCATACCATAATAGAGATATAAGACATTTTGAGAGGAAAAAAAACAAATCTATTTTATTTTTCTAATTATATTTCATTACAAGGCCCCATAGTGCTGGAAAAAAATGAATCATGAATATTAGAAAAAAATATATGTCACATTTGTTCTCAAGTGAATATATGTGTCATACTTTATGTTCAATATGTTATACAAGCATGTCATGTGACTCTAATAAAAAACGTAGAGCATGTAAAGTAATGAGATTTTGAACAAGTCATTATGATATACACTCGTATCACTGTGCTGAGGTTTTCTTTTTCACAAATATACTGGAAAATATTTCTTTCAATACTAGCAATAATGCAAATGATGAAAACGAAAACAAGCTGGTGATGCATAAGATTTTTAAATCTAAGTGCAAACAAAATCAACTTGAATGAAAATCTAATTTAAAAAATACACATACAGCCAAATACATTTATGATTTAAATATATTTTCTTTTGAAAATAATGTTAAAGCAGACACTTTCATAAATATGAAAGATTGTATTTGTATAAACATGTAATTAACATAAAATATGAAACTGTTAAAATATAAAGTTTTGTAATTTTTTTTTCATCCACTTAAAACACCGTAAAAAATTCTTTGACTTCCTTTAAAAATGTCTAATTTTTTAAAGACTTTTTTTCTTAAGCATCCTTAAATGTATGATAATGTTTTGATGTGTCATAAGCTCCTTAAAATATGCTTTATTTTATACTGTTTTAAAAGCAAGCTATTACCTTAATGCCTTTGATTATTTAAAGGACATTTTACTAAGGATTATTTTATAAAAAGGAGATAATATAAAAGAAGTTACATAAATCGACTTCTTTAAGTGATTCGTAAAAGAAATGAGAAATTAATCGTAAGAGAAATGATTGAATATTTCCACACTAAGGAAAAATGTGTGCGGGAATATTGATCTTTGAGTTTATTAATTCTGATTAACTTCATTGGTTTATGAAGTGATTCAAGTTATTTTATTTGTTACTTCAATAAACTTCTCTGCATAAGAAATTCATAGATATCCCATGACTGCATTGATGCGTTTTTTTTCTTGACAACTGAGAATTAAATCAACGATTTAAGGGCGAGCACAAAGATTTGTTCTCATAGTAAATTATTTATGAACTCTAATGCTGACTTTTGTATCTTCTAAACATTTGATGTATAAGGTCAACACACCATTTTACATATTAAAAAATTTTAAATGTCGGGTTTTTTTTTTTGACATCGTCGGATTTTTTTTAAGTGTTGTTTATAAAAGAACTATAGCTATATTTTTTGGGAACATGAGAATACATCGTTAATTTTTCATGAAAACCAAAATCGGCCGAATATGGTTCCCTTGATTTATTTGCAACCATGACATTTGTAATATAAGGCTTATTTTTTTTAGTGTGAAAAGAATGGTGGGATTACATGACAACAAGAGCTTCGCTATTGTCAGAGATTTAAAAAAATTATCTATTCAGATATTTCTACCACTTCCACGGTAGGATGACGCTAATGCTTTAACAATTCTTTTAGCGTCTTTTTTATACCAGATTTTAATACCATACTTAGCTGAATTTGAAGGTGTATTGTGAGTAAACCTTGTACGACCTCGGTAAGAACTAAGTTGCTTATCAATAATTAAATTTGAAATAGTTTTAAAACATTGCCCAAAGGTCACGAATTGGAGCGGCCTTATAAACTTTTTTACACTGACTGCTTGTATTGTTGTAATCAAATTTTAAAAAGTGAATTATGTAGTTGAAATCTATTCATTGCCGATTGGTAGATATGATTTTGAATGTGCAACTTCGATACAAACAAATAGTGACCCTAATAAAATGCAGGGTTAAAAAATCATATCAGAACCTAAATACTCTTTAATGCGCTTTAATTTTATTTGATAAAAATATTATTAATACATTTTAGTATATGGTACCATGAGTGCTGAGCAATGTAGATAGAAGTGTGTATTAACACAAGGATTAATAATTCTAACTGAACATTTCTCATAGACTTGATGAGATTAAATTCTTTATTGGACCTTCAACAGTTTTTAATGTTTTTCCGAAATCTTTCTTCAGTATCACAAGGTTTTTATTGAAATTTCAAAAGATACTTTTTTTATAGTGAAGTTCTCTTAATACCCCTTGAGCATAATGTTTGCCATTTTAATCACATAAGATTCACAAAACGCTGTTTTTCTTTCTTAAGAGCTAATAAAAAAATATATGTTACTAAAATTACGCTGAGTTACTCCCCAATTGTGCCCTTTTAAATTCGTGTTAAGCCTTCAAATAAGAAGACGCGAACAAAATTTTCTTTTTATCATCAAATCAGTAATTTGCACTCATTCCAAAATCTGCTTTTGTTATGTTCCTATTTCTTATACCACTATTGGTGTTGCAAGTAAAGTATTCAAATTCCTTACAAAAACCTTCACCATTCCGTTTGTAATTTTTACAATATCCATTTCCGTTCCCATAAACTAAATATATTCTAGGTTCTAATACATAGTAAGGTCGATTTAGTGATGTCCTTCTGTCCGTCTATTTTTCTGTTCGTCCGCAATCGTATTAAAATCAATATTGCCAAGGATCAAGATGTGCTAAAGTAAATTTAAATACGCCAATCGATCGGAAATAGCTTCGAAAACATTTCCCATCAACATACTGAGTCTGTTTCTAAAATTTAATACAAAATGAAAAATTTTAGAAAAATTTAAAGCTGTAACCTGATACGGTAACCTATTCATTTACAACGCTGCACAGTGGCTGAAAATCGTTTTTCGTTGGCCAAAATTCTGTAACTTTTGAACTGATCAAAATATTGAAATAATTTTTTTTTAATGGATAGATATTTAGTTCAGCTTGATTCAGTTTCAGGACTTTTTAAGGAATTCGAGGTCAAATTTGAACATTTTAATTTTTTTAACTTTCAGAGTGAAATATGGGTTTATTCTGTGTGTAACATAGTAAAATATCCCTCTAAGATCCAAAAAAGTATATATATTCTTGATCAGTGATGAAATCTAAGACGATATAGCTATGTACGTCTGTCCATACGTCCGTCCGTCCATCCGGCCGTTCGTCCATTCGCCTGTCTGTATGAACACGATTCAGTCTAAACGAAAAGAGCTAGACCCTTAAAATTTGGTACATATATATCTTGAAGCATAGGGCAGGCTAAGTTCGTAATGCGCCAAATCGGACCAGGGGGAAAAAATTCCCCTAAGAAGAACTAAACCAACCCCTGAAAAACTACACATTTTTACAAGTTTTTTTGTAAATTTGTTAAGCAAATGAAACATTTTTATGTCAAAGTAGGTTCAAGGTCTTTATCCTGGAGCCAGAAAATCATAAAAATTTATTTTTGGACCCCGCCCCCTTTTGGTGGGCGTTTATATAGCATATTATATGAAAAATAGTGTCAATAAATTACAAATTGTATTACCTAAGCCTAGATTGCATAAAAAATTAATTTTTAAGCTTTCATGACGAATGGAAAATGTACTCGGATCTTCTGCGCTACCTTCGGATCTGACGTTGCCAATAATATATTAAATAGATCTTCATTTGTTGAATTCCGTGAAATTTTCCTAGTATTGTGCTCTCTATAAAATATGTAATCCTTGTTCCTTTTTTCCTGAGCCTCCTCTGATAGATCTCCAAGTGGCACCAAATGATATTTAATGCCACCTTCACCATGATCAAGGATTTTGTGAACTGTTGCAGAAATATTTCTCCATGGGTAGTTAGTTGTATATATTTTTGCAGTTTCCTTAGCATAATCTCCAAATGTTCTACAGTCAATTTCTTCATTGCACGCAAGTTCTTCTAGTATTATTTTAAATCTGAAAATAAGGTTAAAATCCACTCCTGTTATTTCAGATGCTGTTTCTGGATCTGAAAAGAATCTTCTTGCGGTATTGCCATCATTTGTATTGCCTGACCCTTGTTTTGGCTGATCCATAATCAGTCCACGTTTGCGATATTCATCTTGAACATGTTTCTTTTTTGAACTTCTTAACTCTTTGTTGGTCTCGTTGTTTCTTATTGATCCTGAAGACCCGAAATCCAAATCATAACTGATTTTTAGTATGTGTTCCATAAGTCGTATTCTTGCGTGTAGTGGTGATAATCCAAATTCATATGCATCGGTATTATCTAATGATTTTGCTGGGACTTGGTTTAATTGGGTTGATGTTGCTTGGCATATAATGCAGCTGGATGCAGCCTTCGTGTTAGTCAAAGCCTGACCCACTTTTCCATCTATCATTGTCAGGACTAACTGGCAGCTAACTTCAATTTGCTGCCCATCTAACTGTAATGGCTGTAGTGTTGTAATTTGGGCCTTGATATAACTAATTTCTTTATTAATAACATCATTTGTTTCTTTTTTGAATTGAAATTTGATTGGCCTGCAGTATTTCGTAGAAGATGGTGTCTCATTTTTCCAAATATCCATTGTTTGCGTTGTACTAGTCGAAGGCTCTGAATCTTCCAAAATCTTTTTCAATCGTAATGGTACAAATGATACCATGAATATATCTGAGTCAGAAATATTTTCACATACAGCTTGTTTATATTGTTTTTGTCCCGAAGAACCATCACATCCCCATTTACAAAAAAGAATTAACTTTGTGTTTCCGTATTTCTTCAACTCATTTTCTGTTATTGATTGCAGCAAGCGTTCGGCTGTGTGATCAAGTAGAGATTGTAGTTGTACCTCTGCCGAAATTTGTGTTATTGTAATAGTGTCCTTTGATGGCAAACAGTCCATTTTAGCAGCGGTTATGTGATGATATGCTGGATATATATTTGAGCCTTTTTCAATCGCACGCTGTTTTGTTAATTTCAAATCCAGAAATAATGCTAATGCCTCCTCATTTGTGTACTGTATTGCATCATTCGGAGTTGGTATACTTTTAAGAATCCGTTTTGTTCTCGGTGGACTAGCTTTAACAACTTTTTCAATGATATCCACTTTTGTAAATTGGTTCTGTGATCGTAATTGATGTAGGAAAGATTATTTTATATTTGTAGAACCAAAGGCATCGGTTATATCTTTAAGCTTCCGCCTCTTAGATCTATCGCTGCCGTTGTCCACTAATGATTTGCGTGGTCTTCCAGCCTTATCTTGCTTTGCTGTTTCTGCAGCGACAGTAAGTTGACCTTCTAACCCACCACTTTGCAGTTTTTATATAAAATTTTTGTTTACTGTACATAACTTCTTCGTAGCGTTTTTTTAGTGCTTTGACGAATTTATATAATTGCTCTTGCATTTCGGTGCTACACAAATTTAAGTTTAATTTTATTTTAACGTAACTAAGAACATCTTCCTGATTTTTGTTTTTAAAATACACTTCGGCCAGTTCTTTATAACTGAAGCTCTCCATTTTCCTCTGAATATTTTTATTTGCGTTTGTTATGTTTTATCCGTACACTTAAAGGATTAAGTTATTACTGAGTAATCCCTTAACGAATCCGTACCTTAATAAATTTTTAGATACATGTTCTTCACACACTGACCTTTAGTTTCATAGCAGGTAGCGCTTAAATTGAACAAAACTGCACTCATGCGTCAATATGGGGTTGTTTTTTAACTTTAGTGGTTTAATGTCGCAATTATTGTTACAAAATTGTTTATGACTTTGGTTGACTCTAACATTTGATAACAGGTAAATTTAGAAAGAGATCATATGCTTCCTGTAGAGCCCATTGTGATAATTTTATTACTTATTTTTTGCTGATCAAAACAAAGCCATTAAACCCTTTTGAAGGTATTATATTTATTTTTTTTAGTTTTACGTAGCCTAAGCTAAAAGAAATAAACCTTTACGCAAAAAAATGAAAATTTAATACGCCATTGTATATGAATTTTTTTCGAGTAATTTTATTACAATGAAAAAAGTGTTCTACAGGCGGCTCGTGGCGGGTGCAAAAGTATATATAGCCTTAAAGAGGACACTTTCACCTTTCTCGTGGTTGTATACGTTTCTTGTTCCCTTTTGTTCCCTAGAAGTTCTATTCCACTAAAGTTTAAATTTGATAAAAATATAGTAGTTTCATAAATATTTCATAAAGACAATAATCCTACCAACATTATAAAAAAAACCGCAGATCATTATCGATGATAGCTTGCGAGTAGTAACCATTTAATTTTGGTAAAAAACCAAAGAAAAACACCTTTTTCTGAAATTAAAAAAAAAGTTGAGTTTGACAGCATGCCACGCCCACAATTATTAATATTTTAACATAATTTTTTGGCTCACTCAATTTGGATATATTAACTACAAAATGACGTAAAAATTTTAAAAATCGGTGACAAAAAAAAATTTACTTTTGGCCAACGAAAAACGATTTTCCGCCACTGTGCGCTGGGACAACAACTCAAAGCAAAACTTAAAATTTTTGAAAACCAAACTTAAATTACATTGTGTTTTATAATATTTATTGTTCTTTATATTTTTTTTCTCTTTTTTATCTGTATAAAAGAGCCGAAAAAAAGCCAGTGGATAAAAAAAATAAGGCCGATGTTGATTATGGTTGTGTTTACCTTTTTGTTTGGACAAGCTTTCACCCTCAATATCGGTGGTTTTAACCACTCGGATGCAAGAATCAGCGCCATACTTTCAAGTTTAATTAATTTAATATTCCCGTGATTTTATTTTAAAACCAAACTTCTTTTATGTAAAGTAAGTGTAAGACCAATTCTTCTTTTTGAATTTCCAATATGGTTTACTATAACAGTGATGAAAAAACTAGAATGTCATATTTTTCGGACATGCATAGAGAAATATTACAAATCTTAAAATTAAAGTTTTTCAATTGAATAAAAATGCGAAAAGGTAATACTTTCTCTTACATCTTCTTACGATCTAATCTTAATGTGGATTTTTCTTGAAAGGTTTTCGAATATTGAAGGCAACGAAATACAAGATATTTTATTTGGTGATTGGAATTTTATAGGAACAGCTTAATAATTCTCTTGGTCACAACTTATATTCAAATACTATTCCCGGCATTCACAGGGAAAAAACTTTTAATTTAATTTTTTTATTTCTTTTTTTTAATTTTTATTTATTAAGTTTTAATTTTAAGATTTAATTTCAAAAGTACTTACGGTAGAGATAACTCTACTGGTAATTGTGGGTGTCGGAAGCAAGTTCTGTTTATTATAACACTGATGTGTTTTAATTTTAATATAATTAATATATATTAACCTGGATAAGCAAAACTTATCTGCAAATATATATATATTTAGATTATTAAAATAATACGTTATAGTTTTAAGTTGCCTTTAAAAGTGTTTTTTGTCAAACTGTGTATTATAAAAAAATT
The DNA here is from genome assembly GCA_937654795.1 of Cistogaster globosa. Taxonomy (NCBI): domain Eukaryota; kingdom Metazoa; phylum Arthropoda; class Insecta; order Diptera; family Tachinidae; genus Cistogaster; species Cistogaster globosa. The sequence continues at coordinate 22,261,712 of OW569405.1, forward strand.
AAAAGTCCCAATAAATTTATTCATCCATTATTCGGAATTTAGTACATTTCGCTTAACTGAGTTATTATAAACAGTATGATGCAAACAATTGCACACAAAATCTGCTTTATTTTGTTACAAACTACAACATATTCCTACATTTGGGTATTTGAAATTAATGCTAAAAAGTATGCTGCGTTTATTTTAATATGTTTTGAATATTATAAGACTATCGTACGATGAAATGGTTCCTATCTATACAGTAACGGGGTCATTTCTTGACATTAAATAGTTTTTGAACACTTTGTTGTTGGTGTAGATAGTAATCGATATGAAACACAAAGCACCTATTTTTGAAATTTTTGTCTGTTCGTCTGTTTGTGTTCGCATCACATCAAAACTACTGAATAGACTTGCATAAAATTTTGTGTGAAGATCCCCTAGAACCTTGGCCTAGCTATAGAATACTTTTTGTTTCGTAAAAATATGTCATTTTCATGAAAAACTAGACCTACAAATTTGAAAGCACCCAATTTTACGGGTGTAATGGCATTAAAACAGTTGTCAGTACATTTTATTTTTGTAGATGGAAAGTTTTTTACAATGTTTACAGGGATCTACAAAAAATGTTTAAAAACATATGTTATTAAATTTTAATTTTAAGAAAATTATAAATAAATCGCGGATGAAGTCGTGAGCCCTGCTATTGTGTTTATATTTTTATTGGCAATGCTACTGAAGTTGGTGGTCATAATGAAATTAAATTAAGCATAAATTCCAACTTTATGCTGTAATTAATGTGGCATTCAGTTTAGTGATATAGCAGACCATATAATTTTATTACCTCAATAAAGTATATTAGAACAATTACAGAGGAGTAGGTAAATTTAGAAACGCATATTTATTGGTTTTATTTGATGAAAAATATTTGTTTTGAATACTGTAATATTCGTAAATATTTACATAAAAATTTGAATGCATTTGTTTATTTAAAGACTGGCAATGTTAAGTAAAGCCATTAATATCATTTGTTTTGTGATATGAATAACATTAGGGTTTTTTTAAAAAAAATTTTTACTTTTATTAAATTATTTTCAGTAGATAAATAAGAAATCTACGTTTTAATTTAAGTGGCTTTATTAATAAATCATAAAAGTTGTGTAGATAAAATTAACTTATGCCTAAACAGCACATTTTAGAGAACATAATAAAAATCCGCAAAGTGCAAATTTGACTCACACACGAAGGGTTCCGTACAACGCCAAATAGGTAACTCTAACCAGTTTCTGGTCAGTAACAATAACAAAAATATTTTTTAATTTGTATTCCATATAGAACAAATTAGTCTAAGTAACCTTATTATTAGCTTTTGTGTAAATGAAACGAAATATTTTTAGCGGGTTAATAGGTATTATAACTTTATGTAAAGATTGAAAATATATTAAGTGATTAGAACAATTAATTATAAGTAAAACGAAACATGGAAATGCAACTAATATTAGGTCCAAAAACACGAGAATATGGCAACAATTAATAAATAATATTTTGGTGAAAAAAAAACTTGTGAAAAAAGTTATAAAATTAAAAAAAAAATCTACTTTGCCTGAAAACGTTGCCACTCTTTTATACAAAAACGAATTAAATCAATATGGAAAATTAATATTTCCAATTTTTTTTAAAGAAAAATTGAAGAACAGTGGCATTTTGAGTACGTGTTTTCTTTCATTTCGGTTGACGATTTGGATCTACAAATAGAAAATCAAAAGCTTATATGGGTAAAAAAATGAATTTAGGGTTTTTTTTGTGCGTGAAAGCGTATAAGTTTGTGTGCGCAAAAATTTTTTCCTTTAGAGTACGTGATTCTGCATACCAAAAACACTACTACTTAAGCGCTTAATATTAACGTAGAGATTATAAAAACTGAGTTCAAGAGACTACATTGATCTGTCTAGCTATTTGATTGTATGCAGTACATGACATGAATGGCATCTATAGAAACACCTTTTAATTTTTTTAATTTATTGTTCACAATTATTTTTATTTCGGACATATTTTTATATGTTCTATGTAAACTCCCAAACTGCAGATAGCCGATTGAAAAACTAAAAAAATATTTTCAGTATAAAAGTATTTTTATTTAAAGTTCATTTTTTAATTTAATTTTTAAAATAAAAAAAAAATAATAAAAATTTTAACTTAACAACAGTCCGTTTGATACTAGAACAGCATCTATAATGTTGTAAAGAAACAGGTATAAATGTTAAAAAAAAATTGCGCTCGTGATCAACTGGTTGTTGATACAAAGGCATAAACAAATGTACAAGACAATTTACAGAGAGAACAATGAAGAAATACTTAAGTTTGTGCGTCGATTTCGTCTAACCAAGTTAATATTGATATGAATATTCCTCGTATTCTAATTTAGAAAATTAGTTGGTTATATACATGTTGTTTACAATATATACAATCTAAGGTAGATAAAGGCGAACAATGCTGATCAAGGATGTAGCGATCCAGAAAATGCTGCATTCCATTCTGCTGTGTGTTTTTTTCTTGTTTTCTTTGGAAAACTTCCGCATACATTTGTAAATATTTTATTTTCCAAAAGTGTCTTAAAATTAAATTAAAAAACGAACCTTAAGCCGAAAACGTTAAATTTTAATTCATTTATAATATTCCTGGTTAGGAAACAATTAAAAATTTTCATATTTTATTTATTTTAAATCTTTTGTTCATGTTCTTATCTGCGCTTCAAGAACAAGGCAACGTACAAGATAATTTCATTACTATTGGGTTACCCTTTAATTTAAAGTTTAACTGTTCAAAAATTTGACATATTTGCTTATTACAGTCCAAAAAATAAAAATATTTTTACGAATAATTGGTCACTTTCATAATAAAAAAAAAGAAATAGAGGGCAATTAAAATCGGATAGACATTGTAGCGAAATCAACAGGGTTTGAGTGCGAAGCCTGCATAATAACTAAGCTGACATCAGCAAATTAAAGTACAAAAAAAAAATTATTTACCTCCTGTCTCAAGGACTGATAAATTTTTTTTAAAGATTTCTGTAAGCCCGAGTAAAGTAGAATATAAACCATAACATAAACCAGAGTGTGCTCGCTTTTTAATACAGAATAGTGAAACCAGCAAATCATTTTAATATTAAAGCGATATTTGTTTTGCTATATTTTCATGTAGACTTATGAAATTCATATTAAAACGGAATATTAAAGAGTCAGGCACTTTTTCATATTACGGTTGATGTTTTAATTTGCTTTTGTTTGTTTTTAACAAATTTCTTTATTTCATTTATTTAAAACAGGCAATAAAATACCTCATAATTAATATCATGCCAATCATAAATAATTACTCCCAATTTGTTTACTTCTTTTTTTATTTTGTTTATTCTAACGAAAACAATAAATTTTTATGCTTAAAAAAAGTCCCCAAGTTTATTCCTTAATTTTAATTATATTTTAATAGCGTAGGCGTGCTATGAATTAGTTTCACTGCTCGTTGTTAAAAAACAAAAGTAATTAATTAATATATGCTGCGTACTATGAATAACCTTAGAAAATTTTTAAAAATATCAAATAAAAAGTATGAAAAAATTTTATAAAATGGTAGCAAAGTAAATTTTTTTTTAACACAAATATAAATACAAAAGAAATTGCTTAAGAAATATGATATCTAACTCCTTAACAGAAAAGGGTAAAAAGTTACATGGGTATGATTCGCCTACTGTAGTAATGATTTTTATATTTGGCTTGACTACTAACAGTAGAGGTAAAATCATTTATACAAAATTGAAGTACTGATACTGTTAGTTTTCACGATTAGCAATGGCAGCTAAAGTAACCAATTGGTGCGGCAAATGCTTCTGTAAGATTAAAACTTTCTCGCTTAAAAAAATTTCTTGCTTTTTTGTACAACTTCATACTCCTTTTTGAAGTGAGTTTGTTATAAAAAATCGAAATAAATTCTTTTTTACAATAAGGTACATTTTTTCAATTATGCCAAATACTAAATGATTATCAGCAAATGTTATGTATTTAAAGGTCATCGCGGAAAATATTCAGTATTTCGGTTGCAAAATCTTAAAGAATACCCAAACGAAATTATTTTAAGTTAAGGAACAATTTATTAGATTATTGTCAGATTTATTATCCGACATATTTATATCGGAGTATTGGAAAATAAATATTTACTTTCCTGTTATTAAGAATATCGTTCAAAATGAGGAATATTGATTTTAAAACAATCCACTAGCACAATTACCTTCGCCTCAAAATATAGAAAAAGGGTATACGAGTATCTAAGTTTGTCATTCCATTTGTAATTTCGACAATATTTATTTCCGACCCCATAATGTATATTCTGAGCCTTTATGCAATGTCTGTCTGTTCGTCCGTGTTACTGTTGAAATCAACATTGCCAGTGCACTAGATGAACTAAAGGAAATTTAAATGCACCAATCGATTAGACATAATGTCGAAAGATGTGCTGTTAAAAATCAGCAAGATCAGTCCATGTCTTTCGAAGCAGTAGGCTTAACGCCAAGCCTGCCTCTGATTTTTCTTTTTTTTTTTTAATGAAGTAACTCCAATTCAAAAAAAAAAAAATATAGGGCGATAGGGAATTAAAAAATAGGAAAAAAAGTCAAGTGAAAAAATTGGCACTCGTACATATTCAACGAGATATGGGCCTCTGAAATTTTCATATAAAAGTTTGACTGTCGATCTGGTTAATATGGGTAGCATTTAAAAGCTTTTAAAGGGATTTTTTAGGAAATTTTTAAAAAATGCTTAACCCATTAAGAGCCAATGACATTTTGATGTAAAATTATATGTCATACTTGTTTTTTTTTTTACTTTTAAATTCTACTTCACTAAACTAGATTAACAAACGTGGTGAAGGGTATTGAGATTCGGATTTAAATAAAGAAGCTGATTTTACTTTTCATTATAAAAACTGAAACACTTTTTTATATAAAACGCTCAAAAGTATATTAAAAGAAATTATGTTAAAATTTAAGGGTAAAAAGAATACATACCAATATTTATAATGAGTCCTCCCGTCAGTTTTCCTAGTGGTGAAAGGTGCTTTTATTCTATGTGTAAAATCAAAGCATGGCTCTGCAATGCTACCTATCAGGACAGATTTTTAAATTAAGCAATTTGAAATATTCAAAGGAGGTTTAAAAAAAATTTATAAATGTTTTCTTAATAACTATGTAATTTATATACATATTTATACATTCTTGTTTTTCTAATTACATCCTTATTGCAGGTTTTAACGTAAAACTTCTTATTTCGAAGTATCAAAATTCAATTTTTTTATTTAATAAGTAAAACCAATTCACGCAAATCTACATTTAATGGCTAAAAAAAAACTTACTTTAGATAAAAATATTAACGTATTTATCCATCCCAGAAAATATGTCTTACCGCGCTAATAATATTAGATACTTGAAATAAAAACTAACAAGTTTAAAAATAGTCTAGTAAGGGAGATCCAATTTTCCAATTTTTGTCTAATATTTATGGGCATATATCTACTCTAACGCGGCGAGTTTTATTTTTCAAATGGTCAAGCGCTTCGAATAATCGGTATAGACTAGTGGCTTAATATATTCCCTAAAAGAATAGTCTAGCGGCATTAAATTGCACGATCTTGGAGCACAAGTGATAGGTCCAATACCTTCAATCAATGGTGAAAAAACTGTGTAATCATGTTTTAGGTACATTCACTGAATCTTTGCCTTCGTGTGACTTTAACTGTTGACGAGTTGGATTTTGTAAGCATGCAAGCCATGATCTTTTTGCACTATCTTCCATAAAGTGAGTGGACAGACTTCCAATTTTAAGTGCAGTTCGAATGATTCGAGTCTTCCTCTTCGCTGCAACCTAAAGCAGCAATGGCTTCTTCTGTGTGCACTGAACGACGGTCTAGTGGATGTGCATTATCGTTTATGGTAAACATGGTGTGAAATTTTCCCTAGTTAATCAAATAAATGCTCTGACGAAAGCTTGTGTTGGTCGTAAAATGAACGTAGTAGGCTATACGTATTTCGAGCAGAACCAGGATTTTGAAAATAAATTTAGATTGTTCGAAAAAATTATTTAGGCCTCAGTCTATTCCTCTTGAAATGCCAAATCAAACTAAACATAAATCGCTTGCCAGCTAACAAAATGACAGCCAGTTAAAAAAGAGTTTCCTACTTTACCCTTGCAGATGTTGGAAAAATCCCAACGATACGTTAGATAAACAAATGAAACAAATTTGTCCTTTATTTTCACTTAAACATTACTGACGTTAAGAGGTCGTACATATATGACGATTTTGTCATTTTAGGCTTCTATGGAAGATTTTCTAATCTTACTTTTCGCTCTAGATATTAACATGACCTTTCATAGATTCTTACATTAAAGTTTTCCACCGTTCAGATGCGTTGTATGTAGTTTTCGTTTAAAAAGTTCAAGATTCAATTTATCCAGATTGCGAAGCACCATTTTTTCTTGTATTTTAAATAAAGGATCTTAATCAAACTTCACTCCATGTCTACTCTCGTACACTTAAAAATAACAATTGCAATTTTTATTCACTCATCTTATTTGAGAGGCATTCGAATTTGGGTAAAAGTACTAATGAGTCCCTTTAATTCCTGATCTATTTTAGTCATTTTTATCATCTTATGTTTAAATGATTAAATACATTTCTCATTTCTTTTAATGATTTTAGGAGCTTCTCTTCTTCGAATCTTCTTTTTAATGATGTAAACATTTTATGTAGAGGTGCTATTCCACCTAAAAAATCAGATATTTTATTTTTACTTAATACGAAATAATAAAACTGTGCAATCTACAAAGCCTTCTTGCGTGTAACTGTATTATTAAATATAACAATAAAATTTATAAAAAGAAAACTTTGCTTAAAAATAAAATTTCTATATTGCAGCAAATAAAATTATTAGAAAAACCACAACAGATTCTAAAGAAATTTCTGACAAAAATTAAATTTTTAATAAAAACATTTAAAGAAATTGCTTTTATTTTGTACATTAGATTTCATGATCTTTGAATGACCCAATAAATGAATGCCAAATCAGCAGAAAAAAGGACATATTTTATTTTTATATTTTTTAACCCACAAACTCTTTAGGAAAATCAAAAAATAAAAATAAAAAGGAAAATTGAATATAAAAGAAAGTCTCCATTCACAAAAAAAATTCCAGATTGTTTGAATGCCAGCAATAAATTGGTAACAAATCATATAAATAACATTTTTGGCATAAGTTAAATAATTCCATTTTTATTTTACTCATATACATTTTGTATTTCTTGCTTTTGTCGTGTTTCTAGTTTTTTGTTTGCAACAATATACCCTTAGCCTATATTAGGCAGAAAGGACAAAGAAAATAACATACACATGAAAAAATTAATCAATATAAACAGTGTCTGTTAAAATATATACGAACATATTTTATTCCTCATGACAAAGTAGAAGCAAAAATAAATTTATTTGACTATTTATAAGGTGTGATGCATCAATAAGTTTATCCGCATAAAAGTTTTTACGTGCTGTTATAAAATAATTTAAGAATACTTCGCATTGTTTTATATATTGTGTTTTAATACCCTTCACCACAAAAAGTTGAAAAAGGGTATAACTAATTTTTCATTTCTACAATATCCATTTTCGACCCCACAAAGTAAAAATATTTTGACTTCTTAGGTATAGCCAAGTCGATCAAGCGATGTAGTGTGGAAAGAGGTTCTATTGGTTATCTGCAAGATCGGTTCATGTTCTTCGTCGCAGCGGGCAATACACCGCGCTTAACTCTAATTTTTCTATATTTGTTTGGAACAATGAAGTATTTTCAATCAAAAAAACGAATGTATGGGGAGATAGAGAATTGAAAAATAAAAAAGATCAAGTGAAAAAATTGGCGCTTGCTAGTTACGGGATTCTGAAATTTTCAAAATTTTAAAAATATCAATATGGGTAGCATTTTAAAGCTTTTGAAGAGCTTTTGAAAGAAAAACGATTTTTTTAAATGCCAAACCCATTAAGATCCGATGGCATTTATATGTTTCTTTTCTTCTTTTTTTTTTTTTTTTTTGATTGGAGTTACTTCACTAAATTATATTAAGATTAACTATATATAGATTTATATTTATATTTTTTTCTAGGTCAGTTAAGTTAAGGATATCTTACGATATCATTGCAATTGTTACTCTTGTGGTCTTCAATAAATCATTTCTGCTGCAAAATTAATAAGATTGCAACAACAGAAAGAAGGTTTACCCACGACATGTTCGAATTATGTGGCTCATCTTAAGTTATTAAGACTTTTATTTCTTTTTGAATTAAGTTAAATTACATTACATGGTTATTAATATTCTTCACAGTTTTAGAGTCAACACCATCCATGAAGGTTTAGACTCTGATAACTGATCCAAAATATGTTAATATTGTTAGAATAATCTGTATTAGGCACTCAGTGGTTAAATACTTAATATTACTAAAATACAGCACTAAATCACTACTTTCCTTTACTATTTAAATAAATATATCATTTTTCATCCTAAATTAATTAATTTATTTCAAATAACAATGATGCAAGGTCCTAGGGCCTAATGGACTAGTTTGCAATATTCTTTAGAATTAATATTTAATTACTCCATACGTAAAAAATAGATAAATTTATATTTACAAATTATAATTAATGCATTATTTTCCAACTAAACTTTTTTTTTGCAAAAAATTACTGATTTATAGAGATGTGTAACGTGTTCCTCATAGTAACTGTATAAATCAAAAACTAAGGCTCGAATAGACAACTTTGTTAGCTGCATGAAGCGTTAATAAAATCATTCCACCCATATACAATTATTTGCTTGTTTTCATTTTCGCAGCTGTGCAGCGTATGTTTGTTTCTTAGACGATAGATGAAAGTGTCTGTTAAAACAAAAAAAGTTACGAAAATAAAAACAACAGAGGTGAATAAAGTCACGGCCAAATTGAACTTTACTTTCCGTTTTATGACGAATCAGCCAATCAGTTTGTGCTAAATGGAAAATATATATTTTTGGGCTGGTTAATACTTTGACGTTCTTTTTTGTTCCTTTTAAGTCAGTACTAATAACAACAATTTAAAAAGCAGAACGGCATAAAACAGAGCAGCAGCAGAAAGCTAAGAATATTGAGGCCTTTTTTCTACCATGTAAAGTGGTGTGTATATAGAGTTCATTTTAGCTGACTGCTTTAGTTTTAAAAGCAATTTGCATTTATAAAATGTTTTCAAACATTTATCACTCAGATATAGGCAGTTTTGACATTTGCGAGTTAAAAATAGGTAATCATCTGAAGGTCGCATTGGCTACTGCAATTACCCGTTATCGATTCGTCTTAATAAGACAATTATCTAGTGGCTGCGTTAGTAGAGATATCTGCTTGCTATAAAACAGAAGATCGCGAAGCTTATGTGTTCGAGAACGCCATCGAACACGCGTAAAGCGAAAATTTAATAATTGCCGTAAAAAGGTAATTAAATGGGAAACAGTACTGCTTTTTCTTCGAGATTTTTAATTGGAAAAGAAAAGAAAAATATTGTGTAAAGTCACAACGCAGTTAAGTTGGAGAATACGTCTATTTAATATTATAGCAGCATAAATGGCAAAGACGGCTTTATAATAAAGAGAAAGGTGATCTCTAGCTGTTAGAAAGTGACAACATAACAACAGCGTAGGGCATATGACTTCCAGTTAGATTAAAGGAGGGGACTGGTTGGCTTCCATGTAATTGAGAAAAAAAGGGGTTATAAACTGGCTTATTGCCGCTGCAGCAAAGGTAGCTTAAGTAGTCTGTCTAGATGGGTTTTGTTTACTACAACAAGTCATCGAGTAATTTCTGTCTCGCTGGACTAACACATTTTTTTGTTGCTTCGATGGCAAAAGAGATACAGAGTAAAAAATAGAGCAAGTGCAGAAAAAAGAAAAAATTCTGGCTGATATTTGCAACGAGAAGAATCATTACGTGTATATAAAACCGAAAAACTCAGCAGTATTAACAAATATGTCTTTTCACAATTTCAGGGTCGATTTTTAAATTAATTAAATTAGGATTTTATCGAACAGATAGGCCCTCTTTGGTTATTACATGTCAAAGTAAAGGGTCCTTATAAGCCTTTTGGAAGATAATACAGCTTTTAACGCAAGGTATTTAAATTTGGTGTTGCCATATTTTTCCTGCAAAATGTAAAATAATTTGAATTATGCAAAGGATATTTTTTTAATATTTTTACTATCAGTAATTAAGTGAGCTGCTTTGTTTACATGATTAAATTTTGCAATGTTCCGATTATAAAAACACACTCTGCATTGTTCTTGAAGATGCATAATTTTCAATGTTAACTTGCCAAAAAATAATCTGTTATTGCTGAGGAAATGCCAATTTCTGGCTTAATTAAGAAAAAGGTCCTCAAAGTACTAAAACAGGCTGCATTAGATGTTATAATCATGTAGTTTTAACTAAAACTTGCCAAATATATTTGTAAAAGCGAAAATCTCCACAAGTGAAGCTATTTTAAGGTTGAGTGCAAAAGTAGTTCGATAAAGATATATTACAATAGTTTAAATATCATCAAGTCGCAGTTCGTTTCAATATCTTTCCAACGACACTGTTTATAGTTTTCTTGATTTAAAAATTTCCATATATTATTGTGAAAAATTGAGCAAAATATCAGTTGAAAAATTATACATGTGTGTAAGTTATTCAGTTTTTAGCAATCAGTCAAATCTTAAATGGAAAATATATCCTTTCTATTTCTAGTCATTCAATTCAATTGAAACGAATGTGAAATTTAACGATTTTATTGGGTTTCAAAAATGTTGGTTATTTATTTAAAAAGATGAATGATGAAAACTTTAAAAAGGAATAATTTGAACATTTTAAATGAAATACAGAGATGATAAAGATGATAACATGAAAGGGGCAGATACGTTTCAAGGGTTTAGACTTAATAAGGGTTATTAATTGCTTAATATTTTTTGACTTTTCTTTATGACGCATTTTCAACCACATTTAAAAATCCTGTATCTTTTGTCTAATAAATTTAAATGTTAAGTGGTAATTTTAAGTTTAACTATATTTATTGTTATTACCAAATTTAATTAATTTTTCTATTAGTTTTACACTTGCTGCTTTTAGCCGTTAAAAAACTCTAGCCAGTCTTTTGATGAGTACTCCAAAAATGTCTCCTTCATAGAATCAATACCTGCATTTTTCCTAAACGCACCTTAAAATCATTCACGCTGTTACTTAGAAGTTACACTTATGCTGTTTTTGTATTCCAGACGAACAATCCTTTTAGAAAATTTATAAAGAAATAACTCATAAAAATTTTCTAAATGGAACGATCCCAAAGCAGAACTATAATTATGTATACTTACGGAACACTTTTTATTACGGCTCAATTATGATTCCTAATAATTTGTAATTTATGAGTTTTAAAACAGCTTCTTTAATGCTCCAGTGAAATTACGATGAAAATTTTCTCTGTTTTTTTCTCGAGGTACCCTGTTGAGATTTAAACTCAATACCTGTTGCACAATGCAAAGTATGCCGACTTATTTAAAAAAAATGGCTTCATTTTTTCGTTAGTCTTTGAGCCTCCTGTTTATTGTGAAACATTTTAAAATCTTTATTTTTTACTGTGTGGCTCTGAATTTACTTGGTCCTGCGGTCTGGTATCTTGTGTTCTAAACATGTGTTAATCCAGTGAGTCACGAATTACTTGATGCCTTTTTTTAATAAACTAAACCGTCCAGATTACTTGCGGTTTTGCCTCGGCAGAGACTTTTTTCTCCTTTCCACACTAGGAAGTTCCCTTCTATCTAGCTCATACACATTTCCATAAACTGCTGTAATGTTGCTACTTCCCTGCGTTAACTCCTAGAGATCTCCTCTTTATTACAAATTTTTCCTTTACACATACATATGTGAGATGATGGCTCAATCTCTTAAACTTTCCAATCTTCTATTTTACATCGCGTATACCTCTACCAACGCAGCCACCGAGGTTGTTCAACTTGCGTTAAGAAATTGCCGTATAATTCCATACACACCAATTTGGTGGAAGTAGTTTTATTCAAACTCTGCCTGCAAGCATTTTCTATCGAAAATGTCACTACATCGTTACTTCATTGCGTTGAAATGTAACGCATATAATATCAAATTCAGATCTAATTAATATCCTCAGTCGGTAAGAAACCGTCCACTAATTGGAAACTATTTAGCATCTCTAAAAATTATTGAAATTGAATATTCTGGCAGTGTCGAATATGTGTCTGTTAAAAGTGTAAAAAGAGTTTTTTTTAACAGAATTGGATATATAACTTCTTAGAGTAACGGAGTTCTACTATGCCAAAACAGAAAATTTTAACATAATAGAAAGGTTTCAGTTTAGAAAAAATAAACTTAATTTTTCCCAATCAGGGATTAAACCGTAGATTATAATAAATCAATTAAATTTTACTTTTTGGCTTAGGTTCATTTGTCAATTTAATTTTTAGAAAGAAAAATTATTTCTTAAATGTATAAGAACATTTTTCAAAGAAAACAAGAATAATTAGACTCATGCAGAACGCCAAATCCTTTATCAGCATTTTTCGTATCCATCTACCACACACAACTTAATATTGTAAATATTATCTATTTAACCAACTAATCAATATTAATCAGGTAACAAATACCTCAAAGCATTTCTTTGTTGCTTTCTGTCCAACACGTTTTTTTCTTTTGTTTTTGAACTTAAGCCAAAAAAGAAAATTTTAATTTATAGATAAAATTTAATTTCAAGAATTTGTAAAACTAGAATACGAAAACGACATAGAGATTGAGAACATTCTAATTTACAAATATTTTTGGTTTAAATTTGTAAATAACTAATTTGCTAACAAAAATCTAATTACAGCTATTTTATTTTATTTTTATTTATTTTTGTTGTAATTTTTTACACTCATTTAACATAACCGAACACTGCACAAGTTAAACTAAATAACATTATGTTTTTGTTTATCTGTTACATTAATTCATTCACCCTTAGTAGAGTCGAAGTTGTGACCCACAAATAATTAATATGCAATGCCTATGCAATTTTTTTTATAAATTTTTTAACTTATCATCTGGTAGTTAAGAAATAGTTTCTCTTAATATAAGAAATTTAAGGGGAAGTACTTTTGTTTTTTTTTTACAACTAGCGTGTCTAGAGAACAAATGCTGATCGTTAGAAGATCTTAATTCATCAATAATGTATTTTGTTGATGTAAAATTGAGTTTTTATTCTAAAGAAGTAACGAAGAAGTGACTTCTATTTAAAAAAAGCTCTATCAAATGCTAGAAGGCACGCACACACGATCAATAACAACACTGTTGTCTAAACTGCAACAATTTGTTGTATATAAACGTGGAGAAACTTTTGAAAACTGTGATTCTTTTGCATTTCAAAATATATAACATTTATTATTATGATCGTTTTCAGCCACCTACCAATACAGTTACTTTACAAAAGCAAAAATTTGCGAGACTATGTGATGAGAAACTTTAAAGAGTCTACCCAAGGTCGAAACAAAAAAAAAATTATCAAAATTTTGTTCAGTTGCGGGGCCGCAATAAATATAAAACAAAATATAGAATATAAAAAATTGGGTTGGCTAAAAGTTAAATTTATATTTAAGCTGAACCAGATTTGTAAATAAACTAATCATTTTTAAATCAATTACCGAATCGTTCATACACGGAATTTGCAATTTTGAATTTATTCGTTTCAGACAAAAAATGAATTAAATGAAATTTGAGTCAATTCAAAGGAATTTGGTAAAAAATGAATTGCAAATCGTTTCTAATTCGAATAAATATGATAAATGAATTACAATTTATTTCTAACTCATTTAAATTAATTTGTTAATTCGTTACCAACTCATTGATTGAATTTTAAATTGATTTTATAAGTTAATGCGCAGTGGGCACCTCCACGTTTTCTTCGACCTTTGATCATTAAATATTTTCAGTAAGTTGGAGAAATTTACATTTCTCATTACTCCTAGATCTGGTGTTGTATTCGACTGATTGGAACTCATTTTAGATTTCATTCATGGAATAGCAATTTATTGTTCTAACTCAATTGAATGAATTGATTCAATTCACATGAACTGGAAATGAAGTGCAAATTACTTTAGCAAATTCAATTGAATTAGAAACGAAGTTGTATTCATTTCTGTGTAATTTTTTGAATTAGAAACAAAATGAAATTCATTTCTGTCTAATTTTTTTAGATTGATTCAAATTTTATTTAATATACTTTTTTTTTTTTTGAGAAAATTAATTTAAAATTCAGTTAATTTGCAAAGATTTAAAATCAAAAAAGAATGATTCTTTTCAGCTTTAAGCTGAAAAAAATAGTATAAATTTCAAAACAGTTTTGAAATGAGTATATTATGTCTAACAAAATTTTATTTAGATTTTTATAAAAAAAAACTAGCTTAATTTTAAAGAATAAATGTTAAAGATAATAACTATGAAATGCTTGTTTAAATGTGTTCGATATTTTTAACATTTTTGAAATTTCTTAAAACAATTGTGTTAAAGAACTGTTCCATGAAATATAAAAGAACGGTAGTTTTAATTCACCAGCTTCATATATAATTCATAGTTTTTTTAAACTGCAAAAAAAGAAAACATAAAAATCCATGTTAACGTTCATGATGCTAAACAATATCATCGAATAAAATTTTATAAAAAAAAACATCAAAAATAATAAAAATTCGCATTTTAAATAACCATACACAAAGAAAGCGTGTGTACAATTTTCAACTGCAGTTGGATGAAATTGGAACGAGCAAATAGAAAAACGGAAATATGAGTTATATTTTATTCCATAGTGCACATTTAAAGTTTTTACAAAAATTTTTTGCCCTCAATTTACTTTTCGTTTTTTTTTCCTTTTTCAACCACAGTTTTTAGAGAAACAAGTCAAGTGGCTTAAAATAAATATACTAAATACTTCAAAATAATGTCATATTTGTAATAAAGATTTGTTGGTATTTTTAAAAACAACTAAAAGCAGATCATGAATTGTGAGTTTTTTTTTATCTACAAAAGGATTTTTTAGGACCAGTTTTTTTTAAATGTAATTTAATTAAAGTTTTTGCAGCAATTATATAAACTTTAGAAGAGGAACTATCTATTTGTATGGATTCCTATATGAGATGAGATAAGTGGCCCTTTAAATGCTGTTCAGGATAAACCAAGAACGCCAAAAGTAAGAACGGCGGTGTATGCCATACTAGTTTCAGTAGGGACATCGACTTACTTTAAATTATTGAGAGCCGTTCTTTGGTTCTATGTATTCTGATTCGTTCAATTCGTTCAAGGTTTTTAGGTTGTTCGCTTAAATCAATGAATGTGTTGAAACCTATTTGAGACTTGAACTTTTGATGCCCGGAAAAAATGAAAAGAGTACTTCTTATTAAAAAAGCCAAAGTATAAGTTTTAAGATGTTGTGCACTAAATCGTGTATGATGGCATGAAAGCATGAATGGTTTTTGCAGCAAATTGTAGTATTAGCATGCAGCGCATCACTTAAGCATTAATCGTGCTAAAAAGGATATGAGAGACGATCATACATTTCCTCGCTTATGTGTTTGTAAATAACCCTCTTCATGATTTTTAGAAAAAATAATTAGAGGTTAATTGGTGTGAAATCTTACGCCTCAGTTGTGCCTTAACTATAAAGTAATGATCTCCATGTTTTGTTGCAAATCAGAAGGATTAACGCCTAGGGAGTTTAGTGGTCTTAGTGAATGGAACTGTTTATGGCAATTGTATCCAATCACCCGACATACGTATTATGTTTGAGGTTCTATTAGAACACCTAATAATTTATTTCTTTTTAGCAGTGTCTCCTATTTAAAATAGAAATACCGGATAATAGATGGTTATTAAAATCTTCTGTAAGAAATATCCTTTCGTATGCTATTTTTCATTATAACTTAGAATACATCGTGAATTTGCAGAGAAAAATTTGAGTTTCAATGGAGCTTTCTCTATTTTCACACCATTCCTCCACGTTAAGCTTTTCTGATATCATTTTAGAAACTGTTCGTTGTAGCTTGGTAGTGCGTTTTACTCATCTTTAGCAAGAATTTATTATGATTGAGTTTTAGTGCAATAGTTTAGCAATAGTGTATTAAAACAAATTATATTTATGCCATTAACCACAGGTGGACAAGGGTATATCCAAGTTCTTTTGCATAGCAAAGTTGATAGAGCGATGTATTTCGAGGCAGCAGAAAAAACCTATACGTGCCTCTAATTTTTCCATAACTCCAGTAAAAAAAAATAAATTAATACAACAGTAAATTGCGGCGATAGAAAATTAAAAAAGGAAAAAACATTAAGCGAAAAAATTGGCGATCGCCCATATTTTTTTAGTTATGGGCCTCTGAACCTTTCATAGAAGAGTGCGATTGTGCACCATATTTTTAAAGATAGTGTTACGAACATAAGATCTGGCAACGCCTGTTGTTGTTGTCCGTATGTGCGTGCTAAGAAAACAGAAGGTAAAAAAGTTACTTGAAACACCATTGGGTGTGTGTGTAGAATAATACGACATTAATAAAAACCTCAGCTCAACGTGTTTAATTTTTTGTCACCCCATATATTTCTCTTATTGTATTAGAGTTACCTCAAAAATTTAGGCTAAAATTCAGGTTATTAAATCCCATTTTTTTTAACTTTCGTTTTTATTCCTGCAGGTGTTGTTGGTTACGATAAAATTTTTTAGCTTTCACCTGATACACCAATTTTTTTTTATTGATTTTAGTATCTCAAGGTAAAAAATCAAAGTAAAAGCGTTATAACCACTAAAGCTGTGTTTAGACTACGTTTACAAGTCTATGAAATTTTAGATTACCCACTTGTAAATCAATTCACATATTGTAAATCTCATAAGGCATAACATATATTATTTTCCTATGTGTGCTTACATGTGTTGGTTTTTTCTTTAGAGAACGCTCTAATTGATAAGTAAAATATTATGACAACAGATATTTTCAATGAGATTTCTAAAAATAAAGAATCACTATTTTAAAACTTGCACGTAATATATCAATATATCGTAGGCAAACAGTAAAATTTGCACAGCAGAAAAAACAGAAACCCTTAATTGAATGTTGACTTGTTGCGCTTGTTATCTCTTTTTTCTTTACTTAAAAAAAATTTTTCATTTTTCTTTAATTGTTATTTTTAAATGTGTTTCTTCTTAACTACTTATAAATAACACTTGCACACATTAAAGCATATTATGCATAAACAATGAGCATGACTTGTAAGTTAATTGCTTTATTAGCGCAATTAACAATTCCAAATGTAAAAATAAACAAACAAAATTTTCGGAATATCAATTTTAAGTTCATAAGATGTACTTTATACGAACTACCTAAAAACCTGTAATTTTGAGCTCGTGTTCCTTTAAACGAAAACAGCCAAGTACCTCAGTGCAGACCTTAAATATATAACAATTTTAATAAGGAAAGACTGTAGCTGCAAAGCAAATACTTTGGCTTTTGCCGTTTTTTTTTTTCTTTCTAATTGCAATTATACTACTTTACTTCTTTCTTTTTACGCAGAAAACTTTCAAAAACA
Source organism: Cistogaster globosa (assembly GCA_937654795.1). NCBI lineage: Eukaryota > Metazoa > Arthropoda > Insecta > Diptera > Tachinidae > Cistogaster > Cistogaster globosa. The sequence continues at coordinate 22,279,400 of OW569405.1, forward strand.
ACTACTATAAGTACTCAAGTTTCAACAACGGAAGGTTATGTAACATATGCAAGTTTGACTAGTACAGATAGTCTAGATACACCATAACTGAGCTGCTAGTCATTACAAACACCTAAAATGAAAATGTTTAATTTTTGTTCAACCTTTGTACTCGCTTTCTTTTAATAATTTTTTAAAAATATTATTCTAGTCATACGATTGGATATTATTACTTTATTTTATTTCTTCAATTTAATAACAGTATAATTATTCAACAACGATATAATTGCATTCTAATGATCTTAGCATGGCAAACGAAATTCAAATTCTTAAAATAAATTGAAGCAAAACCTAAAACATATTGTTATCCTGGTATATAATTTGCTTATGTGCAGCATATTTTAAGTTGTAATAAATATTTATAATAACATTATTTTATTATATTAATACGATTATGTGACCAATGTAAACATTTGTGTAGTAAACAATTTTGAAAATTATTTGCTTTAATAAGATTTAATATATTTTTGTATTATTTATTTTACTTGAAATAAGTAACAAGTGCAAATTTAATATTTATTTAAAAGCCATAATAATCTGTAGTAATTTATTAAGAAAATATTATTTGTAAGATTGTTATTAATTGCATTTAGATTTCATGAGAAAATACATTTATTAAGTGGTTAGCTATGGTATTTTGGGTATATACTTTTAAGTTTAAATATCTAGAGATACTGTATCTTTAAATTAAAGTAAAATAATTTTTTATAAATAACTTTAAATTGCAGGTTTTTTTGCGAGAATACAGATGTGTGCCGTAAGAAAAATTTAATGAATATAACTAGGTGAAAAACTTTAATGCCGGAATAAGCTAATAATTTCAAAATTTGTAAAAGGAAAAAGTTTTTTCAAGTGACTCACCAAAACTGACATATTAAAAAAAAACTGCAAACAAGTCTGTAGTTCTTAGTTATATCAAAATTTTTAGTGAAGATCAAGTTCATAATTTTATATTTTAAAGAAGAAATAGTTTTCCTCAAATGATTTACCAAGATTGCAAAAAAAAAAAAAACTGGAAACAAGTCTGTAGTTTTTAATTGTATTGCTTTGAAAAAAAATAATTAAATTATGAGGACTTGCAGGAATTTTATAATTCAAAAATCAGGTCATTAGTATTTTGTTACCGATATCGCTACAACCCAGAAAAGTATTTTTTTTTTTTATCAATCTAGTTGCCTTTCTTTTTAGTATCAATGAGATACAATTTTTTGAGCCAGCTGCTGTGTATTGTCTCCCACAATTTTATAAAATTCCAATAACACGTGAACATGTAACAGAATGCCACTTTAATAGGTGCGCCTAAATATATGCACCAGTACACTATGCGCATGTACCATATGTTGGAACGGTGGTTGATTTTGTACAAATCAAGCAGCATATCCGCAAGATCAACCCCTCCCATGTGCTTATTGTAGAATTCGAGTATACCTGAACGAGGTATAGTTAAGAACTTTTTCTATTTGCGGTAACATCTCTTGCATTCACCCATGGAGTGCTTACCTACATAGTTTGAAACCAGTTGTACACTCTTATTATTATCATACCAACGACAAGCAATCCAATTGTGCGTTGCTTGAAATATGAAATCACTTGATCCTCTTCCTCATTTTTAAAGTGCCTTTTCGCTACTTAGAGTACAATCTTTCACCCGGTTGCTTTTAATACGCCTTTTTCTTTCAGAGCAATTATCAAGCTTATTGAAGAAACCCAATTCTCAAAAAACAGTTTAAAATTTTCGTTTACTGGCATGATAAAAATAGCGCAATGTCTAATAATATTCCTAGGCCAATGAACTTGCACGTACCTTCTTCAATGTAGGGAGTAAAATCAAAAATAATCCAAGATACACCAGCTCTAGTGAACATTTTGAAACCCCACTTGTGGCGCTTAATTTGAAAATACTGCTTCAAACAATGATGACCTAAGAAGAGAATTCATTATGGTGTTATCCAGAAATATATTACCCATGTTCACAAATATTAAGATACTTTTATATGCAAGCATTTGTTCACCAATGCTGTGGCATATTTTTTTTTTTTTTAATTTTTATGGAGTCTAACAAAGGCCGAACTTTGTATATCTTATCGTATCCCTTCTGAGGCTATTTATTATTATTGTGGAAAAACTCTTTGATTTTTTCAAATCTATTTCTTGGTAATGCACTTGCAACGGCCGCTTGTTAAAAATTGTCCGCCCACACGATTTTATATGTTGGTATTTTCACAACTGCAAGATATAGTAAAATGCTAACAAACCTTTTTATTTGAAGCACAGTACATTTCAATTCTATGACCTTTGTTTGCATAGCATACAAGTTCGTTTCATCACATCTTTTCTGCCACAGTTCATCCGCAAAGAAAATACTAAAGTATTTGATAGGGTTTTTTATCACATTGATGCATAATTTACTTTTCCAGCTGGTATCGCTTTCCATAACCTCTACACTCCTCCACTTTAAACTGTGTAAATCCATTTTGTCCATCACCTCCTGTGCAACATTTTAATTGTTACTCAAATCTTCATAATTTTCGGTTGTAATGAATTGGTCAATCAAAACAACTTGCATATTTTCAGCTCTTTTATCCAAATTTTTCAAAGTTTTTTTTTCTATAATTCCATCCATATTTGCATCTTTTTAATTTTTTTCGTTTTTCTCATCAGCAGAATCATTCCAATCAAATTTTTCAAGTTTAGCTTGAGCTGAGCCTTTTGGGTGTATCCTAGAATGTGCATAAAAAACTAAGTTTTTATTTTTCGAAAATTTTTAAAAAGGACCAATGTTGCATATACGCAACACCTCATTTACAAAATTATTACGGACAAACTAAATAATTTTTCATACCAGATTTTTTTTTTTTATTACATACTTAGGAAAAATAATTATTTAAATGTCACGTGCTCAGCCGCTTATCAACTAATTAGCTGTAAGCTTAAACAGCATATAAGGCTATATTTTTGCAAAAAGTTAAAAGAAATTATTTAAAATAGCGGTACATAGACGCTAGTAAACACAACGTTGCTTATACGCAACTTCGGGCATGAGAGGGTTAATATTTTTCAGACGCATTTAACATAACCGAACACTACGCAAGTCAAGCTTAATGACGTTAGTGTTTTTGTTTATCTGTTACATTAATGAATGCACTCTTAGTAGAATCGCAGCTGTGACCTACAAGAGATTAATATGCGAAGACCATACAATTTGTTTTTGTAAATTTTTGAGCAGTCAACTTATTATCATCTGTTAAAAAACTTAACCCCTTTTATTATAGATTTAGGGAAGTGTTTCTGTATTTATATAATAGGTCTTTTTCTGCAATGAACTTCTGGTAGACATGAAATAGTGATTGCTAGAAGATCTTAATTCAACAATATTGTATTTTGTTTTTCTAAAATTGAGTTTTTAATCTAAAGAAGTAAAGAAGAAGGGTTTTCTATTCAGAAATGGTCTGTTAAATGGGTGCAAGGTGTTTTAAATTTATTTAAAGCGACTATACGCATAAACACGATACTGAGTATATGGATATGTGGAATCTCCCTCACACTAAACTTTAACATTCACATCTGTTTGAATGTCAAAAAGTTATTGCTAAAAGAAAATAGAAATAGAAATCATTGCTAAATATGCATGTGTAATATATATTTAAACCGAAAACGTGCTGGGTTATTAACGCCACACACAAATACGAACTAAAAGTTACAAAGTGTATTAATTGTTTTTTACACAAAAATTTATAGCATTAATTCTTGGCTGTCTCAGTTAAACCAGTGTTAAAATGTTTTGATTTTACAATCATTTTAGCTAATGAATCAACAAGAGAAAATAAATGATTTCTGTGTTTTTTATTAAGACCACCACTCAGGAAATGACTTCTACTTATGCAATGCACTGTGCCAGAACTAGGAAATTAGGTTGTGTGAAGGGGATAGAGGGAGCAGTGCTGGTGGACAATTAACTGTAGAGGTGTTTATTCCACATTCGAACTGATCGACAAACAAGCGAATTTTCCCTGTAATACGTAGTGCGATTTACTGGCCAATCGACCACAAAGGAATGCGCTCTAGATGAATAGCGCGTTGTGTGTACGAAATTATAGTTTTCAGGAACAAGTTTCCTGATTGAATAAGAGCACATTATGTTGTAGTAGCGTTAAAATATTAAAACACACCCCACATTGCGTCGATGCTAGAGCGAGTCAATAATAAAATAAAAATGGATACCCTTCTGTCACTGATGAGCTTCTTCGCTCTCTCCTGCATCGATCAATACATGAAAGGTGTCTTCCATTGTCAGTCTGATAAAAGTGACATAGATAGCAAGGAGATTAGATAAAGTAAATCATTTCTTATATATTTTTTCAGAAAACCTAGGCACTTGAATGCTTCCTTTGCGACATAAAAAATATGCTTGTTCCAACGAACATCTAATTGAATTTTCATGCCAAAAATATCAAGAGTTTCTCATAATTATGAGGCAGCATGTTCAACCGTAATCCTGTATGAAAGCACACAGCTCGGGTTTTAAAATGAAAGGTGCAAGATGAGCTTTATTAAAAATACTCACATTAGCCATACGCCTAGATTCAAATTCAAACATTAATGGTATTATTCGAGTAAGATTTTTTTCACTAACATGTAACTTTGTGAGTTATTTTTACAATTTATATTTCCTTTGAGACAAAGAACATCTTAAATTATTTAAGCTATAGCCTTTAAAACAACAAGTTTTAAACTCAAAGAAAAAAAAAATAAATAAAATACAATAACGTTATAGCTGCAACTCTTGCCAGACTTGTAATGTAAAACTTTATAACAAAAATTGTTGTTGTTATAAAACTGCTAATAAAATAGCGAAACATTAAACTTTTTGATATAAAGTAAGTTATAAAACAGTTGATGCTGTGTGTGCCAAGGAGAATGACATCACCGTGGGACGACAGTTTTACGTCAGGAAAACGAATAGAAGCGTTGACAACTAAAAGTTATATTTATTTTCTTAATTTACAAATATATTTTCTCGTATGGTAACACTCTTATGATTAAAGTTCGTGCGTTTGTGTTTCTTTAAATTCGTCTATGAAAGTTTTGTTCGAAAAAGATTAAAGTAAATAAAGAATATGACATCAAATGAAGGAAATATTAGGTAAACGTGTCACACGTTATTTTGTTAGAGACTATTTGTAAGTTTTTTGTTTGTTATTTAGCACTCATGATTGAATTAGTACGCATGTATATGGATGAGTGCATGAACATGCGGAACTATTTATCTTTACGGAGAATTAATAAACAAACAAAAAATGACTCTCTGACAGCATTGTCAATATTAATTTTTATTTCTTTTTTATTTTTGTTTTCACAAAAAATACTTTTTTTTAAGTTCTGTTATACTTAAATAACTCTTAAAAAAATGTTGGCCTAAAAAGCTTCCTTCTAGCTTAAGTTTTTTTAGCCTGATTGTAGATTGTACAGGGTTTCATACTTTTAACCTTCTACAATTATTTTTTCAGTTAAGTCCATTTTTTGTTTTTTCAAATTTTGTTTTATTTCATTTTTATTTAAATAATGTAACTTCTGATATTATTGTGAATTCAAATACTTACAAAACACAGTTATTTTTTTAAATATATGGCGAGTAAGAGAAAAATATGAGAGGCGTTGTCGTTAAATGAAAAGTCATGTAAAATGTTCATGAAAATATCGATACCATCATATTTTGCGTTCTTACACTAACATTGAAAATATATTTTACACTATTTGCCGCTCTAGATTTTAAATACTGACATGAAAAACGAGTTTTTTTTCTTTAGGATGTCCAAATTTTCAATAACATTGAAACATAATTGAGCTTCTGTGTCGTCAGTGCACCGAATTATCTTATGCTTTAGCTTATGAATTGTTCTTGACGAATTGACGTACACTTTGTTTTTAAAATACCCAAACAAAAAAAGTGTATCGGTATTACAAGCCCATTAACAACTCCTCGAAAAAAGTTAATACGGCCAATAAACTTCTCACCAAAAATAGACATTGTTTTGTTAGTTGTTTGGAAACGGAAATTATCCTGTTGGAACCACATATTGTCTAGGCGCATAAAATCCATTTCTGGCCTCGAGAAGTCCGTTGTCAGTTCGTGCTAGCGATGAGCATTCACGGTCGCTGCTTGTCCGACATAATTTCCGAAGAAATACGGCCCGCATCCAAAAGTCACTCTTTATGTATACATCGGCCTTTCAACAATTCTCATTGGCCCAGGTGCTGCTTAAGGTTGATAATGACGAGGTGCTCGAAATGTAGTTTGAGTTGAACTCCTATTGTCTTAGAAGACTTTAACAGACTTTAACGCATTGCTCAGATAAAAGTAAAAAGTAGACGTAACGTTGTGACTACGATAGCAAAACAAAAAATCGATCGTACTAAAACGCAACAGGAAAGAAGATTATTATTTGAAAAATGTAGGCATTTTTTATGCTAAAATTTACCTAAGTTAGTTTTAATACCATTTAACTTTGATATTTATATTCTTAACTGGATTAGAATGTGAAATTATTGAACCATATTTTATTGATTTTTTAACTTTGTGTAGATTTTGATATTCTGAGTAACAAAGACAACACTTAGGCACTTGTGTAGCGCAGAGAGCTAACATGAAAGGAAAGATATGTCTTTATATTCCCTCAACAATGAGTTGGAATACGAGCATGATGTTTCCGGTAGATCGCAGCTTCTTCTCATATAGACCTTGCCCTTTTGGCAGTAGCTGTTGTACAGCAAATAATTCGCTATTTTAATTTTTTTTCAGTTTCACCATATAAATTGAATAAAGAATTTATCAAATGACAATATGGGAGGTTTCTTAAGCTTCTTAAAAATCTAAAATTATAATTAAAAACTGAAATGTTGTTGGAATGAATTTTTATACACAAAAAGTAAAAAAGGGTATAATTTTATTTATAACGATTGAGCAATGTCATTCTGTCCGTCCGATTTAATATTTAAATTAACTTTGCCAAAAATTTTGAAAAATTTTTAACACGCCAGTCGATCAGATATAGTTCGAAAAATTTTTATATTGAAGATTAGCAAGATCGGTACATGTCTGTAAATAAATGTGAAGTCAGCATGACTAGATATTGCTCTCCCTTAAGCGTTACGATAGATCCTTGCTCTTTTCGAAAGAAATAAGTACTCTATGAACTTTGTGAACAGATTTATTTTTCTTTAGCAAATTTATACCATTTGAAAGCATTGTTTTTGCAATAAATGTTTTATGATGACTTGCCTAATCTTACTGAATATTTTGATGTTGTCCGATTTTAAAACATACTTATCTATATCCATAGTTATCATGCAGCTAAAAAAATTGAACTTAATTTAGAAAAACACTCTGCGAAATAGTATATATGCAAAACAGTTTGTCTAAATAATTAGGAATAAAAACACAAGTTTAGTATCTCTAATCGCGGAGAGCAAACCTTTAATATTTTAAAATAAAATAAAATGAAATAGGGTGTCACATTTATTTATATTCTGGCTTTAATGCAACAATGATATATTTCTCATGAATATGTATAAATCAACTAAAATTTCAAGCGATATTTAAGACCTGCTAAAATAAACTATAACTAATTTTTAGAAGCTGAAAAAGTAGTCTTAGAATGTAGAAATTAACTATATCCAATAATTTCCGCAAACCGGTCTAATCTGGGTTCTACATTAAAAAGGAACCACAAGATTAAATAATTTATCCGCTAAGTGTGCGATTTTTATTTACCAGGTATTGTTCCTTTTCTAAAACTGGTTTCTTTTGACAGAGTAACAAATATTTTAGGTAAATGAAATATAAAGCTCTTAGGAAATAACGTAAATCTTTGAACAAAGTATTTGTGGAGACTTGGTAATACACAACCTGCGTAAATTTAGTCTTAGCCTATTAAGATAAAAAAAATGCCAAACGCCTTATTTTGATTTCTGGTATGTTTTCTTTCGCTTTTAAAGGCAGGATTGTATGCATCAAGTCCACAACCTAGCAAAAAAACCCTTTAAATTTCAAATTTATTGTTTGCAATTTACTTTTATAGCAGACACATCTGAATACACTCTGTTTAAATTTTAAATGTCTGCCTTCTATGGCCATATAAGTAAAAATCACGTCAATACTTGAGGCTATAGCGCACATACTTCTACAAAAACGTCAAAAACAACTTTTTTGATGAATAATAAGCCGAAAAAGCCTTTACTTTGTAGTAGTCGTTGATATAGCGGCTACAGTTTTAAGAAAAGGACTGCGACAAACGAACACCCCAAAACATTAGGGTACAGTTTTTACACTAAACAAAATTTATTATTGCAGATTTTACTCTAGCAAAGGATGACAATACCGATTTTCAATGAACACGGCAGAAATTTTGTGTTTTCGCAAAAACAAAAATAAAACTTAAGTAATTTTTTTTTAGCCTGTGATTAAGACACACAGTTTTTTTTTATTTGTTTATTCAAATATGTTTCCAAACATGTGTTGAGTATGATTAATACAATTTTAAATTTGCCTATTTTTAAGAAAATAGAATTAGTAATGCGGTCTTCCTTGTTGCAATTTATTTAACATTTATTTGCTTTCCTTTTTCCTCGTATAATTTTCAAGGACACATTATTTTAATCTGCCTATGACAAACCTTTATTAAAACGTTTATTTTGGCTTAATGGATGGAGTTTGTACACATTTACACATGCCTTCTAAAGATGTGGCGTATGATTAATATTATTTTAATTATTTTGGATTCTTTAGAGTATAAAAAAAAAGATCTTAATAATATTTTTTTAATATAAAAATGATTTTTATAATTCAAACAAATAGCAACATTAGGTGCGTATGGATTTTTAAGGGAGATTATATATTGTTTAATATAACATTACATGTATTTAGAAATTTTAAAAAGGTAGTTTATTTGTAAAGTGGGTTTGCTTTACGAATACAAAATAGAACAACGTATGTCAACAGTAACATTTGTGTTTTGTTAAAATTTGTTCTACTTAAATTTTTAATATTTTGTTAATGCCATGCTATCTCATATTTTGGATCTACAAGAGATTCAATGTAGAAAATTTAGTAATGACACTAAATGGCAACGAGCATGTTATCACCGATTTTCTAAAGTTAAATGTACGACAAAATCATGTTTAAAAGTTTTTAATATAAAAACTAATTTTTCGGGCGTTAAACCAATTTTTTTAAAATATAATAAGGACACTCTGATTCTTAATTCTTCTTACTTGCCACCGAAATCTTGTTTGAGTTTTAGCCTATGGATGTTTGTTATTCGGAGGCCTTAAAAAGTGCTTAATTAATTTTGATTTAATTTGGAATTTTTATGTGACATTTTTTCTACATTTTTGTGGGCTAAACAAATCAAAGACAATAATATATTTTCCTAAATATTGCTTCTTATCAAAATACATACATAAATGCTGCAAAAAAAAACAAAAATAAATAATATCTATCAGAAAAAATATTGAAAAATTACTTGTTTTGACAAATAATTGTTTGAGGTTTCTCAAATTGTTTTTTCACTTATTTTTTAATTTAACTTCAATTGCATATCAACGAATTTTTGTATTATTGTTTGAGTTAAGTTTACATTTGATTTTTAGTTGTTAAATTAACTAAGAGAAAAAAATATTAACGAATATTTGTTATCACAAGAATTAATGGAGCTTGATTTCCTTAAAATGTCTATTCCCTAAAAGCAAACAATTTTGTGACATTCTAAGAAAAAATTTTTTATTAGAAAATAAACTGCGCAATGAGTCAATACTAAAGCTAAATTTTAAGACCCGTTTTGCTGTATTTTTCTTAAAATTTCTAGTGTTAAGCACTTAAGGACAAGAGAGAAAAAATTAAAAATAGAATAAATAAAGGTGTAGAAGTTACAAAGAGTGAGCAAGAGTCAGAGATAGCAATATAAGATTAATCTTTAGAATATCTTGGCGAGTTGGGAAGAAGTCAGCAAGTAGTATCTTGGATGAGTAAAGACAGAGTGTCACACATTCACCCAATACCCGTAAATAGGATGTAATCCTTGTCGAGTCCCTACTCAAAACTGCTAAGCAGAGAGCAAGACTCCGTTGCCTTAAGAACAGTAGACATTGCTTCTGCTGCAGTAGCTTAATAAAGTACCTTCCGGTTATCTTTTGCTTTGTTTATATCAGGCTTTCTCTGTATCCGTATCTGCAGATCAAGTTATTCCTTAAGTTCCATAGGTTGCACGTGCTATATAATAAATTATTATGGTTACTGAATTACCTCCACAACGGAAAATGCTATTATTGCATCAATAGCGTTGTCACCTATAATTCTACCCAATGCTAGTCACACAACGCCATATTTCGTCTTGTAAATATTGTAGTCTTTACCGAATGAATTTTTGTTGGACCTCTCTAACAGACACCATAAAATGTGCAATTTTTTCAACTGTCATTAATTTTAAATAATGTTACGCAATAAAACCTTGCCTTTCTAACGCTTATAAGGTTAAATAATTAATCTCAAATAGTTTCTTACCCATCATTTTGGTAAAAATTTAATGTAAGTCTTGTTTCCAGAGGTAAAACCAGTAAAGTCTGTTTTAGTATCTTTCACCATCTTTAAAAAAAATTAAATAAAAAAGCACATATTAAAATTTTTCAATGCAGCAACATCTTTTCAATTCAATTCAATTTTATTTTTTTTTCACAACCGCCAAATTTAAGGGGACAATTAATTTGTTAATGCCTGCATAATTTTGCCCTGTGTTAGATTCTCTTATTTTTACAAAAGTTTCCTAATCTCTATTGAATGCTAAAATTTTTATGACATTTTTTTTCTTTTCTCACACAAGATTTTGTTTTATACTTGATTTTTTCCTTAACTGTGCATTTATTTGTCTTAGTTCTTTTTGTATCCCATCAATATGTAAGAAATTTTCTCTGGGCATCTATACAATATTTTATTTTTTATAAAAGACAAAATCAGTATAAAAGAAAATATGTTTCAATTATTTTTTACTGCCATGACATTCACCTTTAGCTATATTTGTAATAAATTTTTTTAAAGCTGCAGGAGAAAATTTCGAAAAAACAAAATAAATACTTAAAAAAATAGCTTAAATCGATTCAAATATACTCGATTTAAAGATACTCTATTCATATTGGAAATAATGTGTTGTATATGTGAGCTTTTACTTTTTATACTGCAGAAAATAAATAAAAATAAAGGTGTTTTGTTTTAAAAAGGTCATGAAAAATTTTTCTAGCTTACAGATTTAATGTTTTTTAAAAGGCTTTAAAAGGCAGATTATCTGTATGAATATTTGAGTGCGTATGTGTGTAACAAAGTAATGGATTTTTGCGAATTGATTTTTCCCCACCTGCCAACACGTTTTTTTTTTAATTTGGCACATGTTGTTTCGGAGCAGGTGAATACAAAATAATTTCACAACTTTAGCTTAAAACTTTGACCAAGAGATTGAGAAAATCCCAATTTTTTTTTGTTCATCCTGAAAGTATGCTTTATTTTGCTGATATTTCAAAATTGATATTTTTGGTGGTGCACCGAATTCTTCTAATGTTATAACGAAATTAATATATAATATATATATATATATATATATATATATATATATATATATATATATACTTAAAAAATACTTAATACTTATATACTTAAAAAATAATGAAATGAATTAAATTAAGAAGCTATAAGATCATAAAATAAAAAAACAAAATTTAAGTTAAATTACTAATAGTAAAGAAAACCATCTGAGCACTAGCTAACAGTGAATGTCAAGCTGTCTACAGATAATTAAATAAATATTAAAATAAGTTCAGAAGCCACCTTTTAAATTTAACATAAAATGTCGAAAGTGTCTTCTTACACAACGGCTTGTCTTAAAATTTTTTGTTTGGATATTTATATATTCAACACAAATTTAACTGTTATCGTTTTTATTATGGCCATTTTTCTATCGAGAAGTGCTATTCAACTCTAATGGCTTTGTATTAAATGGTGATATGATAAAATATTAGGTAGTGGCAAACAAGGTAATTTATTGAGCTTTCTTCTTATTTATTTTCTTTTTCTTTTTATTTGCTTACAGATTTAATTTTATTAAAGTTTTGATTACTTAAACTCTTTATCCAGTTCGAAAATTAATTTTAAATTTAACTTGATCATTTTTTCCCTAAATTTTTAAAACACAATTCTCTTATAATATTAAATTTATTTCAAGTAATCTCCTACATTTATCTTAAACAAAACCACTAAACGCAAATCGATCAGAAGAGAAATTAGAACAAAAAAATTTAATTTAAACATTGTTTTTTTTAATAAAATTTTAAGATTAATAAATTTCTTTCTCTGCACGCAAAGAAAAAACATGAATGATGTAACCATAACACATATTATGGAACTTTTACGCTGTGCTAGAAATTGCATTTGGAGAGCATTTCTTTTTCTTTTCTTTTTTTTTTTTTTGTCACAGTAGTTCTAGTACACTGAAGAGTGTGAGGCATGGAGAAACGACTAAAAGAATAGGGGACTACACATATACTCATACTACCAACCTCGAAATCGTCAAAAAGTGCTGCTTCAAACACAGTGTTATATTAATGCGATAAGGAAAATAATTGGAATTTTTAATGTTTATAGGAATTGGAGAAACTTATTGTATTATGCCTTATTTTATAAGTGTGTGATATATATATTTTTTAATTTAGATAACGGCAAATTAAGTTTGCTTTTTTGTTACTTTAAATCATCTTGCTTTTTTAGCTATGCATTATTTACATTCAAATTTTTAAAAATGTTTAAAACATGATGTAAAAAGCATTGAAGTCTGTTGACCTTTTTTAAAATCCTGAAAGAACGCTTGTTTTGTTTAAAAGAAATTAATTCTGGATTAATGATGTTAGAACTGACAAACATTTCAAAAATTCTTCACCTTTATTATGCTAATTGTAAGGCATTCTGTAACGACTTACTTATTGTATAATAATAGCAATGGGTTTTTTTAAGAAACTCTTTCGTTATTTTACAATAAAAGACAAAGAGTCAACTCAAGTATAATAGAAATTAAAAGGACATTTTACTCAATTTGTTTTTATCTTTTATGATTTCATAGCTATTGTTAAGTCTTATAAATTATCCAGATAACTTTAATGAAATAGAATATAATGGCTTTGTTTAGGAGCAGAAATAAAATAGTAAAGATAAAAGAGTTTAGCAGGTAAAGACAATGTTAAATAAAGAAAGAAAAAGAAAAAGTAAATTGAAAATAAGTATAATGGATGCAATAAGTGTAGTGCTATAAAAGCAAATTTTTTAGATTTCTTTCTTTAACTCATATCACTATTCAGAAAAATTAATGGTGGTTGTTTAAAATATTATTAGTATAACTTAATTTTTGTTATATATTTGTCAGTATATAAAACTTAAAAGTGAAGTTATTTTTCTTTGGGATTTCTAATAGTTGTCGTAAAAACAGTTTTAATAAAGGTCTGAGTTAATTTATATTTTAATTTCTACTATTTTTAGGCAGTTAAAATTATTTATAATAAATGGTGTTTTTTAAAAGAGATAGATAATGATGAATGTCACGATCCAGATAATAATTTAAAATAAGTTTCGTTCTCTAAATAAAATAAGACAAAATAAAATTAGCCTGTCTAAAAATTGTGTTTTTTTTTGTTTGTTTTGTTTTGTTGTTTAGTAATTAGTGATGTTTCAGTGCTAGTTTAGTATTTCCAACCAACTTTAAAAGAAGAAGGAGGTTATCTATTCGACAGAATGTTGCATTTTTATGCTTGAGCCTGCAGAACTCAGTCATTCCGTAACCGGTTGTAAAAATTTTTCTTTATTTGCTAGATTATGCTTACAGATTGGTGCCATTTTAAAAAACAGTTCATAATCTTAAAAATTAAAAGGTGGCCCCATACAACTTAAGTGTATTATAAGCCATAAAGTGCATTTCTTAAAAATTAAAAACAGGGCGTATTGCTGTAGTTCCCAATAGCAAAAAGTAATACAAAAATAAATCTGAAAATTAAAGGGTGTCCCTATACGTGACGTAAGTTGACTTATATGCGCCCATCTTTTGAAACCTTGTCGACAAACGCTTGAAACTTGAATAAATTAAATGGTATGCCAATAGTTAATGTAATTTGATGTATGTGGGAAAACTTTTAACCGTTATAGAAAGACTGCTGAAATTTACAAAGAAGCTGTTTTGCTAAGCCCGCAACACGTATAAGGCTTGTATTTAAAAGTCAAAGGGTGTTCCCATATTTAAAGTAAATTGATCTTTATGGCCCTATCGCTTGAACCGTTATGTTCAAACCGTTATATTAAACAAAATGTCCAGAACTTTGTTGGGTATATTAAGAAGTCAAAATATTCAAAATTATAAATTATAGGGTATTACAATAGTTGCTGTGTTTGATGTATATAACCACACTGTTGAACCGTAGTAGACAGTTGATTGAATTTAGCACAGAATCTTTATCGCTTAGTCCGCTATAGGAAGTAGCAAACTAGAAATTAGAAATTAAAAGGTGTCCCTATAATTAACGAAATTTGACCTATATGGCCCTATTTTGTAAATCGTTACAAATAGACTCCTGAAAAGTAAACAGAGTGTCCATTACTATATCTAGTATAATTGTGAATATTTAAACCTATCTGCAGCCATACCTGAAAAAAACTTGAATTGTATAGAACGTTTGGCGCGAGTTTTTAATTCTCCAAACTTCTATACCAATTTGAAGTGGATAACTAATGCTGTGTGATATAACTATTTCACAAAGAAGCTTTTAGCCCTGAAATAGTTAGCGCAAAAGAAATCAGTTCCGCGTGAGCCGTTGGCACGAGTTCTCAATTCTCTACGGTTCCTGTTGGACAGATACCTCTCACACCAGTTAACTACCAGGAGCTAATATACTGTAGCACACATTTGCGCAGCACAGACGCTATAGAGCAGCCTGCCGAGAGTTACCTGAAAATTAATAAAGGAGCAGAATCTTATAAAGTTAGTCGACATGTTTCATTTTTATAGAACTATGCGTCCCTGGACACCGCTGCGCATACCCCAGCATCCAGCTAAAGCGTGTCGTCACATAATAACAAGTATAATGGTTGTAATATAATTTATATGGCCAATCTTTTACAGTTATAAATTAGCGCTTAGAATTTAAACAAAATTTGTTTTACTGTGTCAGCAATATAAAGTGTAAAATATAGAGGGTGACCACATAACAGCTTAACTTTCTTGTTTTATCTGCATTCCTATTTTGTTCTACGACATATAAAAAATCCTCACGCAATCTTTCTCGAATATAATAGAATATAATTAATGTATAATTACCGTCCAAAATATAAATTGCGCAAAAAACGACTTCAAAACTGGTAGAGCCAATTTTGTGCTAATGTAATTATTTAAATATGTTTTATTGCTTAGTGCTCCGCGATTGGAGCTACTAAGTGATTTTAATTATTTCTTATTCTAACAAATTGTTCTTCTTACATACTATTTGTTTGATTGTTTTTTCCAATCGCACTTAACCTCTTATTTCTATACATAACCTTACTTAACCATATATTAACTTAGTAAAATAGCAGGCAATTATTAATTGTGAGTATTTAAAAAATTTCATGACTAATTGGAAATTATAAATTTTGTTCTTATTCTTATTATACTTAAATTTATAATTTTAGCGAAATATGAGAAATATTTTTTTAAAAACATGAAACTTGCTGATCGTTGCATTATTATGCGGAATACTTGCCGGTGTTTTTTCTTAACTGCATGCGAGAAATGTAACATGAACTTATTTTTGTTATTGCAGTGTATAAATAGAATTGTATATTGCAGTATTTATGTGATCATCGTAGTCTGTAGGATGTCATGCTGCATTTTCTGGATCGCTATATTCTTCCTCAGCCTTCTTTGTAATCAAAAAATTTCGCAAATATGAATACGAGGAGAGGAGTGTTCATATCAATATTATTTTGGTTAGACGAAGCTAATGTTGCGAGACTTGCAGTTATTTTAGATCCAGTTTTTATATGTAAGAAAATTGTTATATCACTAAAATATTAATATTAAAATAATATTTGTATTACCTGTTTTTTTTTTTGTGAATTTATGATATTCACTTCCACCAGCTTCTATTGGACAATTCAACTATTTATCCATAATGACTTTATATTATTTATCATGCAACACAATTAAAGAACATTTAAATATAATTACTATAATTCATACTCAAAATTTATGGCCTTTGCTTCACATATGTTAAGCGTTAGTAATGTTGAAAAAAAAATCACTTCTACATAAATATAACATAAATATTAAATCATGGCTTAATCGTTAAAGTAAAGTAGCACAAAAGGACAACACCAGAGTTAATGAACGTATGTACCCTTGTAGGTCTTATATCTAAATTCGTACATGTTTATGCTCATGTGTTATAAAATGCTTTTAAGTTTGCAAGCTTCTTTAATATATATTTTAACATAAATTTTCTTAGAGATCATATAAAATCGTGTCATACTTTGTGTGATGTTTACACACATAGATATATATATATATAAATAGAAGTACATACACTATGACGTTAGAGTCATATAAATTAGGTTGAAATTTATGTATGTAACACAGGGTGTTTAATAGTAAAAATTTGTTTGAAATTTATTTAATTTTTTATGTAAGCAGAATTTGAACTGTGGATATAATAAATAAATTAAAATTGATTTTTTCGGCTTAGGTTAGTTTTTTATTTTAATTTCTAAAAATTTTTAGAAAGAAATATACAACTATATGCGTTAGTTTTTTAAAGAACATACTAGACGCCAGTGGAATGAAATTGTGTATATTCTAGACCGCTACATCCTTCATTAGCATTCTTCGAATCTTAGGTTGTGTACACGTAAACATCATCTATTTAACCAACTTATCAATAATAATTTGCTTAGACGAAGTTCACACACAACACAAAGCATTTTTTTTTTTTTTGTTCTCTCTGTAACTCATCTTATACAATTGTTTTTGCTTTGTACCAATCATCGGTATGGCCATAAATACAATTTTTATTTTTGATAATTCATACTTGTTTCCTAAGCCGAAAAAAATCAATTTTAATGCATTTATAACTTATTTATATTTTCTTAAGATAAGTATATCATCAATATAAAAATGCTTGTGAATTTGTAATTTATGTCATTCATTATTTCACTTAGTTCATTTTAGTCCTTTTAAGTCATTCTGCTATCCAAAAATCTAGCTTTTTGACTAAACCGTAACCACTATTTTTATTATTTTTAGTCTGTGCATATAATATGTAAATTATCATTTGTTGGCTACACCTTTATCCTTACGCTTGGAAATGTATGAATCTAGTTTTCGTGTATATACACGACATCGTTTTTAATGCTGAACGTTAAGACGTCAATATTCACTGACGGTATTCCATCACATACTAATACGGTACCTATATATCTAAACGAGCAATTGCTAGTATGTTTTTTTAAGCCCGATAGAAATTTCAGTTATAAATAATAACTACACTTTGGCAAATTATTATGAATAGACTCACGCCTTAACAACGCTATCCAATCACTCAAATTTATTTTAAAAACCAATCATCAATTCGAGAAACTTAAAGACGACTTCGTGGTTCTTATGGTGCACGTAATCGTCCGTCTGAGCAAGCCCTCACCATAACACCAACACATCGAAGGAATGTCCATACTAAGAGAATATTGCTGCTGTAAACAAAAGTCTTAAAGAAGATCCAAATTTATGGATTTGTCGTCGGTCGCAGGAATTAAGGCTCTGTCCATTACGTGGAAAATTTTTCTCGGCCTACACCCGTATAAAATTCAGCTAGTGCAGGAATTAAAGCTACAAGACCATTAAATGTGTCGTTCTTTTGCCGATTGGGCTCTAGAGCAAATAGTAACTGACAAAATGTCTTATGTCCAAATTGTGTGCAGCGATGAGGCTCACTTTTGGTTTAACGGGGTTTTTTATGAGCAAAATTGTTGCATATGGAGTGAGACCACTCCATACCATACCATACCATACAGACTCAATTGCATTCAGAAAAATGCACACTTCGGTGTGGTTTACACGCTGATGATATCATTGGACTTTATTTCTTCTAAAATGAGGCCGGATCTCACGTTACAATCAACGGTCATTACCGCACCATGATTAATGATTTTTTGTTTGAAAATATGAATAACAATTAACTTCTAAGGTTGTGCGATTTAACAATTCTTGATTATTTTCTGTGGGGCCAAGTAAAATCACTGGCCTATGCTGACAAACCAACAACTATTGACGATTTGGAGGCCAACATTATTCATAATATTCGTTACATATGGCCAGCAGTACTAGAAAAAGTGACCCAAAATTAGATGTCCAGAATACGCTTCGTCATGAGAAGCTGCGGTAGCCATATGCCTGAAATAATTTTTAAATATTAATGCCATGTTTTAATATTTCGTATAAAAAAATTCTTCATAACAATTTAATATTTTTTGTGTTATTTTTTTAAATTTAAAGTTCTATCGGGCTTAAAAATCAAAATTTTCTTAATAATGATTTTTTATTATTTAACAGGAATTTTGTCCAGAACTATTTTACTCTTTTTGTTGATTTAAAATTTTAAAGACTAGATGACCCGTGCGAATATTTCGCAGCGTTATTTGTCATTTTTGTAAGATAAAATGAAAATAATTAATAGAAATTTTAGGAATTTCAATACATTTTATTAAAAGTATAAAAATATTAGAAATCATAATATATCATAGATATTTACATACATACACACATATGTTTAAATGCTTTTATAATACTTCTTTGAATACAATGTTAGAGGTAATGACATGATCATCGTTAACTTTTTGCCCGTACGAATCCCTAATATAAACAATAATGTCTTTAAACGTATGCACTCGAGAAAAAGCCACGTATAACTGTCCATGTGAAAAGACCGGTTCTGGTATATACAATCCTACCTTTTGAAGGGTTTGACCTTGTGCTTTGTTTATTGTCATAGCAAAAGCAACTTTCAGAGCGAATTGTTTTCGTGTCATTCGGAAAGGCACAGTTGGATCAGAAGGTGTGAGGTTGATTCGGGGTTTGAGTACAGTTTTATCGGTATGAATAATTTTTGCTGATATTACTTATTTTAATCTAAATGCACGTTATTTTATTATGCATATTATATATAACTGACTTAGTAATAGCGGTATTGCCAGAATGGATTTTAATTATGTAGAACTTCGTTACCACACTTGAACAAAAATATATAATCATAATGACAACAGTATTATCATGCAGAAGCGACCCTGTATTACCACACTTGAATAAAATATATAATGACGGTATTATCATGCAGTTATATATAAAATATAATTTTTACCAATGAAAATCTAAATTTTTCAATTTCTAATTATTTTTCGTCATTAGTGTTAGAAATAAGCTTTAAAATGAGATATCATTCATTAAATTTGATGCGGTGGTATGGGAGATATTTGCAACCGACAAAAAAAAGTGCTTTAGAAATAATATATATGATTATTTCTCTTCTTTATTTCAATGTTTTAAACTCCTGAAAACAAGTATTTTATTGGGGTTTTTAAATGTTAGCTTTCATTCCCATCTCTTTTAGTTCAATTTTCTTTCCTAGAGTTCGACTTGTTTATTAATCAAAAATTCTGTCTGCTAAAAATCGTTTAAAATTAATAAAATTGACCAATTAATATCATTATTTCATTTTTGTTCTTAATAAATTATAATCTTGACATGTTTTCTATATTAAGTGCTAAAAAAAATTAAATATGTCAGTCGAAAAAACAACATGTAAGATACTCCAGTTCGCTACAAAGAAACCAATCGAATACAGAACGTTCTCTATTGTTCTTTTCCTTACCTAAACATAAATTTGTAACGTTTTTAACCTGGCCACCTAAATAAATGACAAAATAGAATTTATATTGATTTTAGTGTTAGAAAAATATCCATCGTAAGTAAAACGAAGATTTTCGCCATTTGGGTTCAAACAGTAGACAAGAGTTGAACACATCAAAGGCTTTTGTGAAAATAAATTAAGGGAGAAATTGAGGAGAGAAATTCCATATATTTTTATCACTATAAGTAAACACCCTTTACAAATTATGCTCATACATCTGTAGTGAATATATTAACAAATAAACATAAATATTACCTCCAGCATAAATAGTTTTATGAAACTTCTTAAGGCTTTACGAGTGTTAAATGTATTTCAAAAAAGAACGTTACATAATTTTGTAGCTTTTTAAAAATTCTTAAAGCAATTGCTATCGCCCTAATTAAATCGTAGGTATTAAATTGTAATTTATAGATATTCATGACGAGGAAACATTTGCTAATGTTACTACCAATGACATATGCAATTTAGTTTATAAAATATAAAACACTTGCACACATACAAATACTTAAACACACTGGCACTCTTACATACTGAAGGACACATATGGACACTACGGCTTATGCATATTCATAAAAATAAGTTCAGTACACTAAGAGAAATAAAGAAATATAAATAAATAAATAATACCATTTGCATAATAAATGAGTTTTGTTAGAAAAAAGTAAATAAATCATTAAAGCACGGAAACTTTTTTATTTTAAGAGAATTCTGGATGAAAGAAGAACTGCATTAATATTTATTTATACAAATTTCTAACGGTGATGATTCTAATCTTGTTTACCTGATCTGGTGCTGTGTCCAAGCCACGAGTCTGCACAAATTACTTTTAAGCTCTTAAGAGATAAGTTGATGCACGGCTTATTATTACACCCAACCTTATGAATCCGTTCTCAATATTATAAATCTGATAAATATTAAAAATCTGATAAAATTAATTAAGAATTTATATTGAGGAGATTAATCAAGCGATAAATACGCCTGTTATATGAACTGGTTTGAGAGTTTGGCGCAAGTCACAAGTCCAATAAATACCGATTTTAAATAAAAAAAACAAGTTCAGAGCTTTTTACCCATCATGTTAAATTGATGCTAATGCAAGCGATATGAGTTAAGTGGAAATATGTTTAAAAGATCAGTGTTTAAGAGTTGACTCTACTTCGCTAAAAAAATATAAGAGTTACACTTAGTATACATGATTCCGTTTTTGGAATAAAAAGAAAAGAAAAAAAATAAATTAAAGTAAAGTAAAGCAAAATAAAATTACGTGATTTCTCAGTAAATTATCTTATTTGGTCACTTAGAAATGCAGTCTACTCTGATCTTTGCACTTAAACTCATTTGTGAAACCGCTTGGTAGCATAGGGAAACAAATTATTTTTTGCTTTAAAACCTTTATAAGAGACAACAAAGCAAGATACAAAAATTAAATATTAAAACAAAATAATGAAGCCAATAAAGTTCATATAAATGAAATTTTCCCTTTAAATATATTAGAACTATTTACCGTGTTTATTTTTCTATGTCAATATTCTCTTGTTTTTGCATACAAAATCATGAAGAAACAATCGTTTTATAGTAAAATTCTATAGTTTAAATTTTATAAAAGCAAAAATTGAGAAAGGCTTCAATGTAGTGTTAGTGTTAGATCATGAACGAAAATTATGCTTCCTAACTTAAGTCTAGTATCCATATGTACCACTAAAAAAAATTATGATGCCATTATTTAAGAAAGAACTGCAAGAGCAGAAAAAAAGTAATAAGATTAGTGTGGAAAGCTAGAAAAATGCAAAAAAGTTAAATTGATTATGCCTTTGCTAGACATAGTCATTTTATGTTAAGGAAAGAAACAAATGAGTATATTGTTTTAAGTTACATAAATTCTGCCAAGCCTATATCAGGGCCCAATTATATGTGGTAATTTTAAAAAGTCTTGATATTCAACTGTTTAGAAGGAGGAGGAGAGGAAATTCTTCAAACATATCACATTATTTTATCTGCAATAAACAGGTAATATAGTATAAACCCAGCTTAATTCTAAAGCTTAGAAATTCATTATATGAATGAAATGAACTCGCGCCAACAGTGCACAGTGAAATAAATAGTCCAGTCCTTTCCCAATAGGTAAGCTTAAAGAGCACGCACAGGAAGCAAGAAATTTAGATTTTAGGCATATTCAAGTATTTAGTACAAAAAAATGCTCGAGGGTACCTCAAAACTATGATCTAATGAATTATCTTATCCTGTGTTCTGATTCCATCATTTCATTGTTTACGAAAAAATGGAATAACAACTTTATAGAGAAGAATTATAAGAAGTTCTCAATTTATAAAATGTAGAAGAACATTTTAAAGAAATAAAATAAAGCAATAAATAATAAAACTATTTTTTACAATTATAAAATGAATAACTATACTTTAAAAAAATTCAATAATTATATCAAATGATAGGTAAAAAATTTTAATGTGCACAGGTAATTAACACACAAAAAATAGATATTTGAAAGTACAGGGGTAAAAAGTAAGCACATTTTTTGGATACTTTCAGGGTTTATTTAAATTTAAAAAATCTTAACATTTAAGTTGAAAATAAGCTTTAATGATCCAATTTTATAGGGGGCTTACCTGGAAGCCAACTTCACTCTAGGAGGCCAACCATTCGTAGATTCAATAAGAGACACCTCTTCTATGCCTATTTAAAGTTTCATTAAGATATCTTGAGTGATTCATTAGATACCGAATTTAAAAGAAAAAAAATCGTTTTTAAACCGTTGTGAAGTGCTGTAAAGTACAGTACAACACACTGAAAAAAACTGTCCGATGGAGAAGAATCTTTTGTCCCGTTTACTGATTGCTTGGTCTCAATTATCATTACGAGCTTGAGGAAGCTATGAAACACTGTTTTTATCGATAATTTTCACACAGTATACATAATATTACGGTCACATAACCAAGCCTGCTTTTGCTTAGATATAAGCTCTGCTGTTATCTCAGCAGAAGTTTTACTTGAGAAGTCGTACCATCAAAACTTTGTATTTATTTTCTGTTTTTTTATGTATAAAATTTTTACATAAATTGTAAAAAACTTATTCTTCAGTTGTCTTGTACAGATGTTATTATCAAAATGCTATTTTAAGGTGCCATTTTTTTAATATGGCTACGAGAGCAGCAAAGATATGAAGTGGCAAAGTTTTAATTTGAAAGGAATACTCCAAGATCTATAAAAGTGAAAGTTTTTAAAACTCCCGGAAAACTTTCCAAGTAACTTTACCCAATGACGTGGCTAAAAGTTAAACATTTAAATTAAATTTTTTGGGTTAAAAATATTAAGAATAAAACTTTAACACAGCTAGAACTTTAATTAAATTATTAAATTATTATTAAAGAATATAAGTAATTTTTGCAATTCTAGGACTTGACAGAATGCTTTTCCATTTATTTTGTTAGCTATCAGTTAATGTAAAAATGATTAAAGTTAAGATATTTGCTTCTTGCTAGAGAAAGACAAATAAAAAACAAGTAAGAGTTCTATATTTGGCAATACCGAATCTTATATACCATTCACAATGTGTGTAAATCTAGTTTAGTGAAGTAACTCGAGTTAAAAAAATAAATATTGGGGTGACAGAGAAATAAAAAATTAGAAAAGAAATTAAGTCGATATATAATTTTATAGAAAAATGTCATCGGCTCTTAATAGGTAAGGCATTTTTTTTTTTAAATTTTAGTACTTCCTGAAAGATTTTTTTAAAATCTTTTAAATGATACCCATATTGACCATATTGACAATCGAAATTCTT
Source organism: Cistogaster globosa (assembly GCA_937654795.1). Lineage (NCBI taxonomy): Eukaryota > Metazoa > Arthropoda > Insecta > Diptera > Tachinidae > Cistogaster > Cistogaster globosa. Next base: position 22,303,242 of record OW569405.1, read on the forward strand.
TATGAAAATTTCAGGGGCCCATAACTTGGTAAATATGGGCGAGCACTAATTTTTTTACTTGGTGTTTTTTTTTTCTTTTCTTGCAATAGAAAGTATAAAAGAAAGGTTTTGGAAAGCAAGAGTAGCAGGTGAAAACGTTTGTGGCATTTTATGTGATTCTTTTTTGTAGATGCTTGAAATGATGTGACAAGACTTTTGCCTTTCATTTAAAGTTATGTTGTGAGCTTGTGGTAGAATTATTTCTACAATCAAAATAACTAAATATAACATTGTATAATTTACAATTTTCTCTTTGTGTTAAATGTTTACCTACATTTCTATAAATATTTTACATTTGCATAATTTTCAAAGTAAATTATAACTATTATTTCTGTATATAATATCTCCAAGTTGACAGATTCCGTATTGCATGTAAAATACTTCAAATTTATTATCTACATTTAATATTTGAATTTATGCCACAAAATTTGCTTAAATGCACACACACGCGCACATAAATACACACATTAATGTAAGTATCTATTGTATTTTTCGAAGAGTTGAAGCGTTACTTAAATAATATTTAAATTAACATTTAATTTTAAGAATAATTATATAATTGTGAAATGCTCTCAATATACATTGAAAAAATTATTATATAACAACACGTGTGAATTATAGTGAAAGAATCAGAATGCAATTACTAAAGTGTAAATTAAAATTTTTTATATTTAAAAACAAACTCAGAATAGTTCTTATTCTAGTAACTATATAGTATTATATTTATATGATTTTTATGCTAAATTAGTTTTAAAAATATGTATAATGAAGACAATCAATGTATCAAAATAATTTTTAAAATTATTGTAGTTTTAATGAAATTAGCTGTTGAATTTAAAAAAAAAGTTTTTAAAAACTAAAAAACGCTGAGAAGATGTTGTTTCTAAATTTAAATATAAATACGAGTAAATTCCGTTAAATATTAAAATATGTTTTTCAATACAAAACAATAAAGAAAATATTTATTAATTGATGATCTTGAGCTTGGAGACAATTAGCATTTTTAATTTAATGAAAGCGGTGTATTAAAAATCAAATAATAAAAAATAAATTTTTTTTTACATTGTTTATTTATTTTATTTATTTTGGACTTCTATCTCCCAAAATGTTCCATAGCAGATCTTAAATATGAGAGTATTTACTGAAATGAATGTTCCTAATACAGTGTATTGTGACCCATAAACAGACTTATGTCCACTAAAAACTATTCTTAATCTTCTTTATCACGGATGGTTTTCCATTACTTCAATCCATTGCAATAATGACTGAGCTTATTCTTTCAAAGTCACATCTAGTCCAATTGTTAATGTGTCCTCAAATTCAATTTTTTTAAATCTTATTTGTTTCACTACTAAAAATTATGCATCGTTTAATTAAATTTTTTTGACAGCTGAGTTGATGCTAGATATTAGATGTTGTCAATGTAAACGAATGTTTCACATTTTCTACACCATCCATGCGTTTCGCCGAGATGTTAATCAGTGTAAAAAGCCAAATATCTGATTTCCCCGCGTGATATCTAACTCCAACAAAACAAGTGTCACACACACACACATGCAATACTTAGTTTTGGTATTTCCCAGTCGTATTTCTATATTTTATTAAGTCGAGCATTCTTTCAATGGTAAAGAAAACTGCGAATATTTCCACTTTGGATTTTAAAAATTTATTAAACAAGAGCTTGTAGTGGCAGATGCCGAAAAGGAAGAAATAGAAATCAAAACTAAGATGGCCAGATGGTTGGCATGCAGGCGCTTAGACTGGTTCTTGCCACTAAATATAATGACAACAACAAAATCTTATAACTAAACAGAATTTTGAATAAGAAACATGTTTATTTTAGTTTTTCCAGCTCATATAAATGTTTGATTACATAAAATCATAAAAGTTCTCCACAATCACAGTAAATGTTAAAACCCTTAGATTAATCAAATCTACTTTTTATAGCTACAAAGTCATAAAAAAATTAGACCAAATAATCATAAATAATAGTGTAGAAATTAACTAACAAATGCTGTACCATAAACATTAAGAAGTGCTAAAGGTTTTATTATTCCCATAAAAATAAAAACTCTATTTCTTTAAGACACAAGTAACAGGAATATAATTATTTGAATGACTTTATGTAGCACAGATATTAATGAATAAATATCCCAGATGATATATAAATAACAAGCGAATTATATGCTTCGATCGTAAAAAATATATCTACTAGAACTTCAGATATATAAAAAATAAGAACTTGACACAACGTCTACTATAGCGAAAACCACTATCAATTAACTACTCAGACAAAACCCCATCAACAATAGGAAGAAGCCTAAAGATAAGTAATAAAACTTTGCGACAAAATTTTACACAGTATTAGAATTATATACACTAACTAGCAATTTCCATAAAAAAAAAGTCTACAAGCAGCACTAATGTTATCTTAGGACATCGAACGAAACAATTGACACCAAAACCTTGATACAAGCCTTTCGGACACACACTCAGGAAAATAGAGGACAAAACTTTTTATAAAAAAAAGAAGGGAAAAGACTAAAAAATTTTTAAGGCATGGGAATGTACTTTTAATTGGAACATTATTATGGAATAAAAAAGCTTGACATACATTTGATAGGTAGCAAACTACCTCAAAACATCGATTGAGAAGACACCACTCTCATAAAAAAATTACCCGTAATATTCTAAACCGTGCAACAAATCCAATCAATCTTATATTTTTGTTTATAACTGTGACATAATACAAATTATACAATAGATTTCGTGTTAAATAATTTTACACTCATATTCTATATTCTCCCTATAACTTTAATAAAAAATCAGTGAACATATTTTGTTTAATTTTCCACATCAAGTCGGTTAAAAAGACTTTAAAAAAAGAAAGAGGTTTTCAATTCGACTAAATGTTTTTCTTTTTTAATTTGTGCCTCCATAACTCAGATATCATGAAAGGTAATGCATACAGATTAGTCCCGTTTGAAAAACCGTTCTTAGTCCTTAAAATTAAAGGGTGTCTCGATATGGGTAAAGGGCGCCACTTTTAAAATAGAAAAAACTGCATAAATTAAAGGATGCCTCTAAAGTTGCTGTAATTTGAAACATGTTTCCAGACTGTTGAAGAGTTATAGAAAAATGATTGAAATTTACAAGCTAAGTCTGTTATAACAAGCATAAAGTTTGAAGATGGAATATAAGGGTATCCTAATAGTTGATGTAACTTAATGTATGTGGCTATACGTTAGAACCGTTATAGACAGACAAATGAAATCTGTTTTGAGGTTGGCTTTATCTTAAATGCAAAAATTTTCGATAAGTTTCAACGTTAAACTATATCGTTGGATACTGACTTCTGTATAACAATTTTGTTTCTAACGCCCGAAGATATATATTAATTAAGGTCAGATGGATGAGTATTCCAAACATTCATATTTTTAATATCGAGAGAGTAATAAATAATAAATAAGCCGATTCAGTATAAATTAATGTACCCCTTACCATTCAAATTATTTATTATTTAGGGTATTAAATAATAAACTGACTTTAAGATATTTATTTAATTCACAACTTGCTATAACAAAGAAAAACAATAGAATAGAATAGAATGGAATGGAATACAATACGATAGAATTTTTATAATTCTATGTTAGTAATTGCTACAACATTTATAATATTATTTCATATGTTTATTTTTGTACGAAAAAATTTTAATCATTTCTAATTCAAATAAAATAAGGGAATAAGTTCGTCATTTTACTTGTAATTTAAACAAAATACACTCCTAAGCCCATGATGTATATATAAAATTTGGAAGCGGAACTGCGGTATAAATTTTTTGCTTATCGGTCAGAAAAGTCAGTCCACAGATTCTGTTTTGTTTGTTTCTCGATACCAATTCAATTTTTTTGTAATATAAACGAAGAATTTCCTATAAATTTCTTTCATGGAATTATTAATCGAACTGTTGGATATTATATCAATTCAATCAAATTAATTTTGGCTTAAATTCATGCTAATTTTCAAAAATTTGCATTAAAGAACAAAAAAATTAATAACGACGGTTGGCAGAAATCAATAAGACTTCGTCTAACCAAATAAATATCGATTGATTACGAGGGCTGCTCTATATATATCTTGTCTAATAGTGAAAATGCGAATATTTATAATCAAAAATCGTTTTATTGTTTTTCAAAGTATTCTTCAGCATGATTTATACACTTTTTCATGCGCTCAAACCAGTTGTCGAAGCACTTTTTTCACTCCGATTGAGACACCTCTAAAACATGGTTTTTGAACACTTCCAACAGCTTCTTCTGGCGACGAAAATCGTTGACCACGCATTTTTTTCTTGATGTGCGGAAACAAGAAGAAGTCATTAGGTGCCAAGTCAGGGCTGTACGGCGGATGACCCATTAATTCGGCGTTTTGGCCGATCAAAAGCGCTCTGGTTTGAGCCGATGTGTGAGAGCTCGCATTGTCATGGTGAACAATGATTCGTCTTCTCTTGTTGGCTTTTCGAATTTCTCCGATGACTTCAGGCCACATGACCAGTTTTGCCGAAGAAACAGGCGACCATATGCTTCAAAGTGCTTCTTCCACGAACAACTTTCGTTGGATTTTGCTCGTCTTTGAAGACCCACACGGTCGATTGTTGTTTCGTTTCGTGCTCATACGCATAGATCTATGATTCGTCACCTGTGACGATCTAATAAACGTCTTTTGAAGCACCGCAATCGCATTTTTGCAACATTCTTTGCACCAATCGACAAGAGCCTTTTTTTGAGCGACTTTCAAATTGTGCGGGATCCAACGAGAACAAACCTTTTTTACGGCCACGTGTTCGTGCACTATCGAATGTAAGCTGGTGAAAGAAATGTCCAAGGATGTCTATATCTCTCGGTATATCGCATGTCGATCTTGCATTATGAGTTCACGCACGGCATCATTGTTCTCTGGCACAAGAGCCGTTTTTGGACGACCTTCACGGAATTCGTCTTTGAGCGAGCTTCGGCCACGACTAAATTCATTATACCAATTTTTCACAGTGCTACAGGATGGTGCTACATCGCCATCCAAAGATTTAACTTCATCAATGCACTCTTGTCGTGATAATCCACGTCGAAAGCTGTGAAAAATTATGGCACGAAAAAGTTCACAAGTTATTTCCATTTTTTTTATATTAATTTTTTTTAATCACTGTAAACAACACAAATAATGGTCGTACGTCAAAACGGTTTGAGTACGATTATGCTTAAAAATGATAAACTTGCCAATGGAGATGTCAGATTGCACTTGGCAGCACTCAGTGTTGCCAGGCCAGAAACATATATAGCAGCCCTCGTATAAATATTCCTCGACTTCTGATTTACAAAAAATAGTTAGTTGGTACACAAATACTACATTACATACTGGTTTTGTCAAATTTATCCTGTTTTCTTTGGAAAACAACTGCATAAGCTGAACTTAATTAAGTTTAGTTCTTTTCTTAAAATTTGACGATAATTCGAAATTCACAACAAAAGTAATTGGAAAATTCAAAAAAAAAAAAATTATACTAAAATAAAGAACACTTGTATCTTAAACAAGAATTCAAAACTTTAGGAGGAAGTGACGTGGAACATATTCACTATAAAAAGTGTTAATGTACGGTTATGCTTAGACTACAGTACACAATATCCGCTTTGACAACCTAATAAATATTGAGAAATTATGAAAAGAAAGACAACGACGGATGCAGCAACTGCTCTTCATTTTTTAGATTGCTCGTTTCACATTCTTTACGGTTAAACTAGACACAAAAATATTTTAGTGTTATTTCTGTATTAACAATTAGCCATTTCATCTTAATCTGCAAGATTTAAAGGTTTTAAACAAAAGTATTCCAAAGTACTTTTACAAACTAAATATTTTATTAATTTTTTTTCTTTTACTTAAAACGTTTGCTGGGTTGCGTGCAATATGTGTGAACATTTTTTATGGTGCGAACAAAATTGCCATTTTGTCTAAGAGCTAGAAATGACATCAATTTTTCTTTCCAAAAAGTGTCAATAGAAAATTTTAGTGCCACAAACCGCAATAGTGGTCAGTTGGTATTTGAAAAAGAAATAAAATACATTTTTATATAGAAAAAAATATAAAGGGAATGTTAAGAAATAAATAAAATTTACCCACAACAATAGAGAGTAACGAAAAATAAATAAAATAACAAAATAAGGGAACAATACGAAGAACTTTTACACGCACAGACAATAGAAAAAATAAAAAAACACTTAAAATTCTCCCACATATACTTGAAACAACAAACAATACATTATAGTTTATGAAAACACATGTAGGAATGCTATTTATAACAAACCACGCATCAGCACTTCAAAAGGACATAACAGACACCAAACGTTTGCGATAACATTGTTGAAGGAATAATAAAAATGAAGTCATGCTGAGGTAGTGGTAAAAACAATTGTTGAAACACATACAAATTCATTCGCACTCACACGCATACACAAACACGTATCAAAGTTTAATGTAAAAATATTTAAGTAGATTTAACAGCAAAAAATGTATAAAAGAATTGCTATTGTCCTTTTGTTGTATACTAACGCTTACAAATAAATAGAAATATTAAGTTACAAAAAAAAAAGACACTAACCAGTAGATAAACAATTATTTTTTGCATTAAGTAAATAACCAGCATGAAGTCTTCATCTCTGACTCCTAATAAACAGATGTGGATAAAACGCAAGCAAATGAATAGAACGAGTAATATAAAATCAGATTGGGGAACACACTGACTAAGGAGAATTGGGACAAGGCTCAAAATGAAAAGGACAGTACTTACAAAGTAAAATCAACTTTAATTTTTTGGATTTTTTTAATGAAGTGTGAAATTAAGTTAATTAAAAAGAGGGAGAGAAAAAACATCTCATAAGATTAATAATTAAGGCTGGAGGGAAAACAGATGAGTATGTACTAGAATAATACTATAAAAGTAAGAAAAAATTCTCTATGGGGACACGAATTAATATCATAATTTCTTCATAGCTGCTCTAAGGCAAAAAAATTAATTACTTTCAATAAATCGTCACTAGCAATAAAAAGTACATCCGATGTTTCATAATATGAAAATTCAGGTGACAGCTTTGGTTTTGCCTTCAAATCGTAGACTAAGGCGAGTATATGCCAATTTTGATGTAAGTCTTTTTCCCCCTAATAAGTCTTATTTAGTTTATTACAATGAACTCCATTCAATTACATTTAAAGAAAAAGAAAATCATTGTTAATCATTGTTGTTTTGCTTCAACTTTGATTTTTGTCTTAACTTTATTGTTTGAACAAACATCTTCAGTTTAGTTAAAATATAAGTGATAAGTTTCCTGAAGAGCTAAGCTAGCGGTAGCGAAATGCCGATCGAAACGTGTTTGCACTTTCAATAGCCAATATCGGTGATTTTAATAATTCAGTCGGGATAATCAGCACGATATTTTAAAGTATATTTAATTACATTTAATTGTATTTATTTTTTCAATCGCTATCACGATACGAACGATAGTTGGCGCTATACAAAAAAGTTATATCTTTGACACAGATGAAAAACTGAGATGCCTGGTCAGCTTAAAAAATTACACATGAAGAATTAGGAGCATTTTTTGATAAAAATTTTTCTTAAACGCAAATGGAGCTTGCATTTTAATTAGGACTCACACAACAAGCTATTTCCTTACATTTGAAAGCATTAGTCTTCATCCAAAAGCAAGTAAATTGGGTCTCCTATGAGTTTAGGACGAAAGGCAATTTTGCAGAAAGGAAATTATGCCTAAACGCTACAAAAAGTCATCCCTTATAATAAGCCAATGCACAAAACTTAACATAAATTGCACGGCTATTAAGACTAATCAACGCCGAAGCCGAATATCCATAGAGCCAAAATAATGTTCGGCATTTGGTTGGATCAGAAGGGTCATACGATTACAGGGGACCTATACTCGAGACAACTGGCTCTTTCAAAATGGCCAATTAACGAAAAACAACCAGAATATTCGATCAGGCACAAGACAATAATCTTGAAATGAGATAACGTTCGGCCACATGTTGTAAAACCGGAAAAAAGCTATTTGAGAAAAAGTGGAGGATAAGTTTTAGCTTATCCGCCTTATAGTCCAAGGTCTGGTCCCTTTTGACTGCCATTTGATTCGATTGATACAAAACGCCTTATTGAAATGTGATTAACTTTATAACAGAGAAAATACACGGAAAATACACGTAAGTGGTATCAAAGGAAAGCTTATGACTTTTGGATTAACAGTATTTCAATAATTTTTTTTTCGTTCTCCATTTTTTTAATGACATTTACTTCGAAAACTGAATAAAACAGATTAAAATGTTTTTTTTTTTAAGGAATTAAATATGGTTTTTGAATTGCCACAAAATCGAACTATTCGTACGAATCGAGCTATTCGTACAAAATATTGCAACCATATGGATAAAACAGCCTTTTTAATTTTTTTTTTAACATACAGTCAGGGACTAAAGTTTAAATACATCCCAATAATTGAATGTTTAGAGAAAAGTAAACGTTTCAGAAATACTTAAAGTATGCAGTTTTATTAAGTTTCGCAAATAACAAAAAAAAAAAAAAAAATAACCAAAAATATTAACTGCATTAAAAACATAACGGCAAATCTCACAAAAACTACAAAATGCAGCAGACAAAAGTTTAAAACCATCTTGCAAAACAAAGAACTCTCTTTTATTTTTTAAAAACAAGGTACATTTATCAGCCATGTCACAGAGTGAAATTTTGTACGATTTAGAAAACTAAAACGTATTTTGCTTCTCTAGAAAATGTAAAACGATCGAAAAATTCATTTCGAAAACGGTCTTGAAATCTAAAGTGAAATTGATATTTTTAACAACTTAAAGACGAAAAATGTGGAAAACTGTACTAAAAATTAATAATAAATATTGTCTATATTAATTTCGCTTAAAAAAAATTTTATTTAAATACTTGTAGTATGAAAATTTTAATATTTTTGTAAATCGTATAAAACATTGGTCACAAACTGAAAACGTAATTGATGTTCCATTGCCACCCGGGTTTCTGATAACATCCTGCCATATGTTTCAAAGAAAAAAGTGAGAAATGAATTGGATACATTTACTTACACTCCACTTGGATAGGACAAAGAATCTGACGCATTCCTCAAACTTCTGCGATTTAATTTGATTGCTAAATGCATCTTTCTGTCTTCTTCCATCACAGCAACAATTGAAACACCAGGCATACTGTTCTTTTGTTTAATTTTTTATTTTTTTTTTTTATTTTAGTTTGTTTGTTTACTTACTTTCTTTTGATTTGTCTGGAGCCGGACCGATATTGTTGGCGCCGGTTGCTGAACCAGCTGTTTTGATTTCAATGTAACCATATTTTTAACATAAATAATACGATTTCCTTTTTTACCGTTTTCATAAAAACGTACGAGAGCTGAAGAAGCAAAAGTAAAACGTTAGGGTTTAGAAATACGAATTCAAATCAAAACCTGTGACATGGCTGTATATTTTATATATTTTGATAAAATTCTTTAATTACAAGCCAGCACTTGTTGTTAGTACTGTTTTTGCCTTATTATTAGTGTTTTTTTTTTCTTCGAAAATTATGGGCAAAGCTAAAGAAATTGAGTCCAACATCAAATATTTAATAATAGTACACCTTAGCGAAGGAAAATCCTATAGGAAAATCAAAAAAATCATTCAAAATATAATTAGAAAATATAAAGAAAATGGTTTGGTTGCCATAAGCGGTCGTCTGAAAAAACTAACCAATCGTAATGTTAACCACATCGTAAGAGAAGTGAAGAAAAATCGAAGAATAAGCGCCCCAAAACTACAGATGATATCGCTTATAACTATAACAAACATGTCCACCCAAGAACTGTTCAAAAATCATTGCGCAAAAATGGATACAATAAAAAGCAACTGACTGGAGTTTGCACATAAGTATAAAAATAAAGACGCTGAGTTTTGGAGAATAGTTCTATTTACAGACGAGTGCGAATTGAATTTGTTTAAAAGTGATGGACGTACAAAAGTTTGGCGCAAGGCAAACTTTGCTTCTCAAGAGCAAAGTTTGGTTCCTACAGTAAAACATCGAGGGGGCAATGTAATGGTTTAGAGAGCTATTGGAGCAGCGGTTGTCGGACATTTTGGAGTTTATTGATGCCATAATAAGCCAACAAACATACAAGAGTATATTGGAAAGAAATTTGCAAGCATCTGCCGACATCTTAGGCCTTGGACCTTTTTGGATCTTCCAACAGGTTAACGATTTAAAGCATACTGCACTTTCTGTTAAAGAGTGGTTGCTGTGTTATGCTCCTAGATAGCTCCATAGCCCACCCCAGTCACCAGATTGGAGCCCAATTGAACGTTTGGTATTAAATGAAGCGCAAATTACTATCAGCTTCAGTAAGGAGTAAAGATTCGCTTAAAGAAGCTCTTAAAAAAATAAAGCCAAAAATATCGCCTTCTGAAAGAGAACGCGTGTCCCTGACTGTATAATGTCCCAAAACTTTGGGTTTTATTTTGTAAAAAAGGTTACCCTGCCTATATTATGCAAGGGGCTGTCAAGGTGTGTAGCCAACAATATTTCAATAATTTATAAATTTTGTATACAAATTTGCTATGTTTAGATAGGACTGGTGGGAGAACTTTTATAACTTTAAACCTAATTTTTCATGTATCCGCATTTATTACCAAAGGAAGTTTAAGCTAAATAAAAAAAGAATACCAAGTTTTTTAGGGAAATCATTAAAAACGGTTTTCTTACGATTTTTGGCTTAAAATGCTTTTCTTTAAGCTGTAATTAATTTTGAAATTTTTAGCGATCAAATAAGAACAAAACTTAAATTTTTTTTAATAATTTATTAACAATTTTTTATTAATAAATTAAAAAAAATATGAACCAATTTTCTCCTGAACTAAAAGAGATAACCTACACATTTACGTACAGATAATTTCAAGGTCTATTTATATTTAAAAACTTTTAAAATTTGAGTTAAAAATAGACTTCTTATGATATTTCCAAAAAAAATATACATTAAAGGTCCCTCTTTTTTTTTAGTAGTGCAAGCATTACAAGGTCCACTTCTGCCCTTTCTCTGTCAAATTTCCTTAAGATTCCTTTAGTAGTTCATGAGATACCAAATAATGTCTAAAACAAATCGTTTTTAAACCACTGTATGTGCCTTGGTACGTTACTCAGCTGCCGAAAATTAACATACACAAAAATTTATTGATATACAGTTTTTCATAGTTATTTTTTATAGTACCGGTCTTCATCGGCAATTTCCAATTGCTCTTAAATAAGTAAAACGTGCATTTGCTGAGTTGTAAAAAATCAAGTTTATGGTTGAAGTCATTTCTTTTTATAAAAATGCAACTAATCAATAATCAAAATTAGCAACAACATGTTTTTTATACACATATTTTTAACAAAATTTTGCTTGTTATTAACTATTTATCATTTATAGTCCATTTTTTTAGAAAATTTATTTTTCGCTGCTCAAACTACTTCACTTCTAAAAAATCTTTATTTTTATTGAAATCAAAACACTTTCTATGTAAATTTATGTCTTGAATAAAAACATTAAAATTTGACAACATAATCTTAGACAGAAAATGCCATGAAATTGATTAAAAAACTTTTCACACAAAAGAAGCGTTAAATGTTTTCAATGCTGAGAAACCTATAAAAAAAATCACTAGCATAAGAAAAAGGAATAAATTTTTTAATACTAAAAAAGATATTTATGGTTGTATATAAAAGATACTTGAAGAAATTCTTTCTTTTTAAAAGAAAGAAAAAACATATAAAATAAGCAGTATAAATATGACCTCCTGTCTGTGGTAATAACATGAAGATTTTTCTCATAATAGAAAGAAAAAGCACATTAAAGGAAAAAGAAATGCCAATTTATTCTACTTAATAAACCTTAAAGTTGGATTGCTATTCTGTTGGAATTTTGACTTTGTTGCTTATTAAAGGGTCAACATTTTTCTAAGATGTTTTTTTATATTTGAAGTGGTAGGATGTTTGCTTGTGATAAATATTTTAACATATCGGATTGGGATCCCAAAAAAAATTTCTATGAAATTATTGAATACATATAAACACACCCTGTACTTTAAGCCCAAAAAGTATTTACATTTAAAACGAAAAAGATAAAAAGTAAATTTTAAATTGAAAAAATTGTAATTTGAAAGATCCATAATGGCCTGAAGATTGGAAAGAGTATACCCAATTTCAGTCTGCTTTGTCAAGCAATGCTGGCATTATGCTACCAAAAATACGAACAATGTAAGCCTCCAAGGCCATTGGAAATAATCGATAGATGTCAAAGTTAACTTCGTTGAGTTTTGAAATGCTTCTTACTATAACAACGCGGGTGCAAAAAACATTTCTATTACTAACTCAACGTTCCTTGGGCTCTGTAATCGTAATCTTTTTTTTTTTTTTTTGCAATCAAAGCAGACGCCAATCAAACAGATTTTGCTCTCAATTTAATGCTGTTTTCTAATCAGCAGCTATCAGTTCTAAATTTGTTTTGGGTGTACTTTAATTATTAATTTCGGATAAAATTTATTTTATATTACTTTCGCTTATCTTCGGGTTAAAGTATCTGCTAGTTTGCACAATAGCAACTGTTTCTGAATAGCTGATATTCAAAATCTTAGCGAAATCGCATGGCAGTTACATGAGTACTCTTCTGTTCATACTTCAAGGGTTACTAACTATAAATATTTTTGTCAATTCTTTATCGATCAGGGTACAGACGTCACTCGTCAATCTAAAAAAAACAAATAGATATGTGACTTTTTGATAGTTGGCTAATTCTGACTTAATTTCCTCTTTTGTTTTTATATATTTATTTTTGTTTTTTTTTTTTTTGTTTAAGTGCACACTTAACTTATTTCTGAGCTAGTGCAAGGTCGTCGATAAAGTGTCATATCCTCTCTCCTTAGTTGTCAAACTCAACCCCCTCATGAAAAACGTTTTTTCAACATCTATGGTATTATACGTCAACGTAATGCTACTTTTGAAGAACAAAGTTAAACTATTAACTAAACTTTAAACCGAAGAGTCCTTAAGTACCCAAAGTTGTCAAGATCCCTCTCATGGATTTATTCTAGGCGGATGCCGAATCATGTATCCCCATATCTCTTCACTCGTTTTACTCAGCCAACATCTCTAACAGGGACAACCAACTACGCATTCGTTTGTGACCAGCCTAACCCACATTTCCGTCAAGTGCAAAACGTCAGCTTTTGAACATTTATTAAAAAAAATATAATATTTTAATTTAACGTTTTACGTTTTATGTTTGACGTTTACTTTTATATATATTTTTTACCGTTATTGCACTTTAAGTAAATCTACTAAGAAAACCAATTTCTTTCCAATATAAATTTCCATCGATATTTATTTAGATTTTTTTTTAGCCATAATCTGTAGAAAATAAATTATAAGACAATATTTTTTTATGATACTAAGCAGAATTTCAAACAGATGAAAATTTAACAAAAAAAATTCATCCAAATTCTTTATTTTTTGGGGGGTTGTTGGTAATTTGTTTTGTTTATTACTTTTTAAGTACAAAATGTACAAATTTCAGTTCGCTTACGCATTACAATAGCAACAGAAAAGAGATAAATTAAAAATATATTTTATTTAGGCTTTTATAGGCAGTTGGAGAACTGAGTGTTTCAAATTTTTGTTGTTTTAAAATGCTTGAACTAGAATAAATAGTGTGCTAATTTTGTTTAAATTGGTAGCACTGCTATTAATAAAAAAATAAATTACACAAAATATCCTTTTAAATCTTAGGAAGACCCATTCTAGATTATATCTAAGCGCTGTTGACCATTACTTCACAATAGGACCCAGACACCCATTAGTTCTACTCGCATTTACAAGAGACGTGAAAACTATAGAAGCGTGTAGTAACTACTCGTCAAAATTAAAAATACACATTACCCGTGACACATCTGTGCTGATAAAAAATAAAATAAAAGCAAGTTCTTGTTAACATTTGTGCAAACGATAAATACTTCTAAGTAAAACATTGACCACAGTGGGCAAGTATAAACGAAAAAACAAAAAATGCATCTGAAGTAAAGCTGAAAATGAAGCCACTATTTTGATTTTAATTCGTTACGAATTAACTAAATTTTTTATTAATTCTTTCCGCAATAAAAAAGAATTGAATGAAATATGAATCAATTCAAATTCAAAATTCGTTTCCATTTTAAATAAATTTGCAGAATGAGTTACAAATAGTTTCAAATGAATTTGTTAAAATGAATTGAACTGATTTTGAATTTGTTCAAATGAATTAGAAAAACAAATTGTAAATCAAGTTAATGAAATAAAATTGAGATGCAACCAATCAAATTCAAGAGCAGATCTAGAAGGAATGAAAAATGAAAATATTCAATGGTCAAAATTCAAAAGTCAAAGAAAACAAGGAGATGCTAACTGCGTATCTACTCGCAAAAGCAACTCAAATTTTATTCAAAGAGTCGGTATGAATTGCTAATTGCTTTTTATAATTTATTTGAAATGATTCAAAATAACTGAATTGAAAATCACTATGACAAATTCATTTGATAAGAAACGAATTGCAATTAATTTTTACAATATTCATTTGAATAGACTCAAATATCATTCAATTTATTAGTTTGTGCAAACAGAATTATTAAAAAAAAATAGCTATTTCAATGCATGAATGATTCTCGAATTAATTAAAAGATTAATGACTCATTTGCTGCTCTAATAAGAAGTATCTTTGGCTTAGAGGTAAAAGTGATTTTATGACTTCTTCATATAAAACTATATATAACTATATAAAAATAAAAATATCTTTGTAAACTCATTAGCGAAGCAAAAGAACAGAAGAAATCTTCTTAGGCCCTAAAACAGGAAATCCAGTCATGTTTTTTTCCGAAATAAAATAGCAGAAAAATACCCAGAAATAGTTCAAAACCTCTTGCTTTTTTGGCTTTTTAAAGATATGTCTCTCTTTAAACTCAGTTTGGTAGAATCACGTTAAAATCTTGACCTAAAAATCTTGTTGCGGTAAAATACCGAGTTGGGAAATGGCTCCACTTGGATAAAGGAAGTTGATGAAATGGAAAATAATTAGAAGAAATTCTTGGAGACTTTCGATGGCCTTCTTCTTCTTATACACCTTTCACCATTAATGTAAATATAGTTTAGTAAAGAAGCTCCTATCAAAAAACAAATATTAAAGTGACAGATAATTAAAAAAAAAAAAAAAAAATCTTGGGATCTTAATGAATTAATCATTAAAAAAAAAATTAGCATTTCCTGAAAAATCTCTTTAAAAGCATCTAATTGATACCCAAATTGAAAATTAAACTTTTTTAGGAGTATTTTACAGGCCCATAACTCGTTAAATATGAGCGAGCACCAACTCTTCCACTTGATGTTTGTTTCTTGTTTTTTAACTCTATCGGTCTCTATTTTAGTCACTTTGATTGTAAATGATATGGAAAAATTAGAGGTAGGCGTCCACTGTATATGTCGATCTTGCTCATTTTCAATTGCACCTCTTTTGACACTATGTCTGATTGATTATTGTGTTTCAATTATCCTTAGTTCCACTGGTGCCCTGGCAAAGTTAATTTCAACACTATAACGGACGGACAGATGGACAGACGAACATTGCTTAATCGACTTCGCTATGCATAAGGACTCAGAATATATACACTTTGTGGGGCCGAAAATACATATTTTAAAAGTTACAAACCGAATGAAAAACTTAGATATAGTCTTTTTTTCCACTTTTTGTTTCAATTCAATTCAATCAATTCAATTTTTTTTCATATTAACTTTGTAAAAATTATGGTTAGTTGGGTAAGTTAGTGAGTAAGTTTATCTCAGCGACGTTTCGGCACGTTCAGTAATCCCCACTCAAAGTTCTTCTTACAGCAACCCTGCCGATCTATCTCCTCGTTTCTCAAATAGGTTCCAGAGACGATAAGTTCCCTGAAACAGATGAGTCCCTCGGCACCCAAAAAGGTTTCAGTGGAGAATATATAACCATCTCGTTCAAAGATGCCCTGCACTCATAAGCCAAAACCCTGTTAGCCCGATTATGACACCATGGGTAGTACATCAGATACTAAGGCCCCAAACCTTTTGACGAGCATAGGCTTTGGCAAGCAGTAGAGTTCTTTGTTTTTATTTAATTTTTTGTTTTTCTATTAAACAGTTTTAAATATTTTAATAACGCAACATCTATTTACAAATTTAGACTTTTAATACTTTATCACTTTGAAAAGAGATAGTAATACTTTTTCGAATCTGTTTTCTCACTGAGTGATTTTTTTAAATAAATTTTGCTTTAATCCAACCGAAAATTAACTAAAGAAGTTAAAAAAATATACTTCATATATATAAGCGAAGAGTCAATATTCTTTATTTATTAAAATCAAATATGTAGAGCCAAAAATTTCTACTGCCACGTTTAACGCAAATATTGCCTCTAAATTTATAAGGATACGTAGTGCAAAATATAGATCACCCATCATCCCTTTATTTCTCCTCATAATTGACACATTCTGTACCTGACGTAAATTGAAATTTTCTTGCTTTTAGATTTTAACTGCATAAACAAAAAACTTGTATGAGTCTTCCATTGCTATGTTAACGAAAATGCTGTTAAATAAATGATAGAAAACAATACGTCAACACATGCATCGGTTCATCGGGTCATAATAAGCATCTTATAAGCTGCAATAACTGCCAGTTTTAAGCTTTTATTATTTAGTTAGGTAAAACTAGTTTAACATGCAAACAGCAAATTGTAAACTTTTGTTAACTTTTATGTTTTATGGACTTGACACAACTACAAAAGAAGGACAGAAAAACATATTCACACATATTAGTTTTCTCAACATCACATCTCTTCAATTTGCTAACAAAAGAATATTTACTTAGTGTGTCATAAACTTTCATAGTTTGCAGGTAAAATCTATGAATCCTTTTGGATTTTATAAGAAATCAATAAATACAAGATGAAAATAAAAAAATAGTTTTTAATACGACTATTTAATTTTGTTTTAGAAAGTATTTGCAATCGCATATTTACTTTTATTTGGCAGTTATCAGTCAATCAATTTTGTATTTGTCTCTTGATTTTGAAATCAAAGAATATTCAAAGTGCGAAAGCTTCTTATTTTATGGCACAAAGTAGTGGACGTGCTCTTAAATTTTTGGGTGTCTGTATGTAACGGTTGGAAGGACAGGGCCATATAGGTCAAGTCAGTTGGAAAGAGATTGTTTTTGATATAATTCATTGATATGTGTTTTTAAACTTAATTAGCCTTTCAGTCTAGCTTCAAACCTGACTTTTATTACAAATTGTGTTTGCACTAAAAACTCTTGAGTGATTAAAATTAAAAAATAAAATATTTAAGTATTTAAGTTAATAGACTGAAGTATACGTCCGCACCACAATATTATATAAGTAGCTAGTACCAAATGTAGCACGCAAGTATTTAGTCCTTTTAATTAAATGCTATTACTGAAGTAATTTTTAAAACAGTATTTGGAACAAAAGTGGGCGTTTGTTAAGTTGATGATAAATTGCTCGTGTAGCATTCAGTATAGAAGGCAAACTAAACTTAAAAGTAATTTAAAAATTTTTTTATTGATTTCTTTAAAAACTAAAAGACTTCAAGATGTAAAAATTTTTATTTTGAAATTTCATTTCTGTAATTTATTATTTTCCAAGAAAAGGAAAACAGAGAAAAAAGCGTCATTAATTTAGGCATTAAGAAAAAGTCTTATGTTTTAATAAAAAGCTGAGGAAGTAAGTATAAAAGAAAAAACAACAGAAAAAAGAATTATAAAAAATACAGTTATTTATTTTTATTGTATTTATTTGCTAAAAAAATATTAATATATATTTTTTTATAATATTTTATATGTTTTGTAAGTGCTAAATATCAATTGATAAATAAAAAAAATATCAAAATTATTTTTAATTTCATTTAAAAACAGCAAAGAATTAAGTTTTTATTAGAATTAAATTTATTTCTTGATGATCAACCTTATCTAATGGATTGTATTGAAACTTATACAAATATATAAGAAAAATTTTAAATTAAATTTGAAAACTTAAATCTAACAGAAAGAAGAAATTTCACTTCCACGGCAAAAAAAAGAGTTTGGAGCATCCATAGCAGATTTTTCGTTCCCGTCTTAATCATGATAGAGAATTCAGGATGAAGGTGATTTTTGCAAAAAAAAAAAAAAAATGATTTCTTTTAGTATCGTATAACTGATTACTGTAGAAAGATTTTATAGAAATTTATTTCTAGAAACTAGAAAACGACAAAAGTTCCTATTAGAAGTGTAGGGCCTCAGCAAAGTTTTTCCAACTGGATCTTTTCATAGCGATATTTTTTTACTTTATTTCAGCTTGATTGCATATTTGATGATTCAGTTTAAATTTGCCTTCGCCGTCTGAGCTCATTGCCTGTATCATTGACTGGTTTTCTGGTGCGTCCGTTTTCGCCTTTGTATACCCTTCACCACTGGCGAAAAAATGGGATATGTAAGTTTGTCATTCCGTTGGTAGTCTCTACAATATGCATTTCGTACTGCATAAAGAACATATATTCTTAGTTCTTATGAATAGCTAAGTCGTCCGTGTTAGTGTTGAAATTAACTTTACCAAGGCTCTAGGTGAGCTAAGGAAAATTTAATTACGCGAATCGAACAAAAATAGCTTCGAAATTTTTACTATTGAAAAACAACAAGAGCGGTCCATTTCCTTCGAGGCAGTGAGCAAAACACCAATGAAGCAACTACAATCAGTTAAAAAATCATAAAAATATCTAGTGAGAAAATGGACACTCTCCTCTATTTTCTTACTTATGAGATTCTTAACTCTTCATAGAAAAGTGCATCATATTTTTAAACATATCAATTAAAAGGTTTTGAAGATATCTTTCACGACAACTCTTAATATATATACTTTATTCGTCCCAAAAGGATATTATAGAAATTACAAACAAATTAAGATATACTCTTTTGATATGTGGTGAACGGTATAAAAATGACATTTTAAATTTAAAAAGACGAATATCTTTTTTGGCTGCTGCCTAGATTAAAGCTTTTAAAAATCTGAATTACAAAACGCGTGTAATGTCCAAGAAATTAAAAAAAATAATACTTGAAATTCTTCTTCTCTTAACAAGTCAAATTCGCGATATTTAATGTATAAAATATTTAATATGCCATCCACTGCTTTCCATTTGCTTCTTTTCTCTTCAATATTATTGACCAACCTCAATAAAAAATCTGTTATTATTAAAATTCATAAGTAAATCTAACATTTGGAAATCAGTAAATAAATACTTTCACATTCTCTTGCTATTCGTTAACATAATTTAGTATTCTTTTCAATGATATTAATTAATTAATTAATACATTTGTAGATCTTCAGGTAAATTACCACTTCAAATTTAAAAACTTGTTACCATCATATTAAAAAATTAAACAAAAATTTTTAGAATTTAAATTTAAGTGTATTTTCTGTATTTTGGTAATTATGAATGTCTGATGGTGATCCACTCAAAAAAAAATATTTTTAATATATTTTCCTCATTGCTTAAGCTAAAGAATGTTTTAGTTACCAGCAATATGCAGAAATAAAATAGACCCTAATTCCGCAAAATTTTATTTGTTTAAAAATTAAATTAGTGTAGTGTAACTAAAAATATTTAAAAGTTAAGGTACTAGTAAAAAGCGACCTTCAAATTACATTAGGATTTGAATATTATTTTCTTTTATAAATTTAGAGATTAAAATAACTTTACAGATATCTTTGTTAAAAGATCGAATGGCAGATTATCATTGAAGGTACTTCTTCTTGACGTGCGTGTAGATAATGTATTCATTTAGGAGGTGTGGAACGGTTAATTTTGTGTTACAAGGAACTCAGGTAGGGGCCGGTGTTTTATTCAGTAGGTGTTGGTCTGAAAATTTGCAATATGCAAATCTTAATCTACCAAAGATTGTTATTTCAGATCTTGAGCACGTTTTAAGGTAAATTTGCTTTTTTCCCTTCGGGTTGTAGAAATAATACTTGTGTTAATATTAATCCCATATTTGACGACATTCAGCATCTCAATGAGTTTCTATTCTATTTAAAATATATCTGCGTTCAAAGGTTTGGAATTTTCTAGTCGGTCAAGTTTCGCTTCAGCAGCTAAATGAATCTGCCGACATGAGACGGTACCCACATAATTTAAATGAAGTCACGCTAATTGATCAGGATGCTAATTAATTAAAAATATTTATTTATTTTCGTTTCCTAAGCAGAAATCATTTATTTGGACGTTTCGAAATTTGCCTAAAAACTTTTGTCTTCTATCGCTTTTTAGTTGTTTTTCAATACACGGTAAAAATATTTAATATTGAAAAAGATACTTAGTAAAGATTTTAGAGAAAAAAACGAGGTTATCATATTATGTTATTTGTAATAATGTATAGTTGCAGGAAACAAATTTTAGTTGTTTTTAACGATACAGTAAGCATCTAATTGTCATATAGTTTAATGCACAAAATTGCAATATGTCTGGTTTTACCCAAAAAAATATGAGCCACAACCGAAATTTTCTTATTTATTAAGAATAATATAATAAATATAACTATAATATAGTATTATTAATCATATAATGTTTGCTTTTAAATATATTTTGTTCTAAGACTTAACAGAATGCTATTCTAAGAACTTATTTAATTTTTTTTTTTGTTTGTTTTGGATTTGCCACCGGTTCATGTAAAGTTATTTAATGTTTAAGCTTGGCCATAATAAGGTTGCCATATGTACATTTTAATCATATTATAAAACAATATGATTATTAAAAAAATTGATACTGTGGTTTGCCTAAAAACATGTATAATAAACATAATATGTTGCTCATCTCTGTCTTTATAAAAATTGTTAACAAATTTGCTCGAGTATTTATAAGGAGTAGATTTTTATATGTTTCGAAAAAAATTAGATTTAATGGGTAACATTCGGTTAAATCAACTTTTCAAGCCTAAGAATCATATCAGTTTTAATTTATATAATCAAGCCAATATAACAGATTAATTTCTTGTTTAAAGTTAAAATCGAGAGATATTGAATCCTTAGAGAAAGTACTCCGATTAAAATTGTTTTGCTTTAATTACGTTTGCCAGATTTATAGTTTACAAATTTTTCTGTTGGCAATGTTTGTTGTTGCAATAGTGCTAGAAATAATGTTGAATATATATTTACTAAAAATCAGAATTTTTTATCGCTATTCTGAGGATAAATCCCCTGATTATACAACAATGTCGAAAGCATGAAAGTCCACAAAATACGAACTATTGAATAGTAATAACAAGTAGTTTAAAAATATCACATAAAATCTTTGCGCCACTAAAACTAGTGAAACTACAGTAACGACGGTTTTCAACAAAGGGTATTACAAAAATATGTTGAAAAACATTGCTAAAAGCTTTCGCAAAATTTTTTTGTGTGAAATAGTATCTAACATACTATTTGTTTGTTGCATTTGAATAGAATAAAAATAACGGTATAAACGAAAAACCCCGGGGCTGCACTGGCAGATATCCCTGCTTGTTATAACAAAGAATATCGTAAGTTCCACTCTCATTGGCAGCATGAATATAAAGAAAAAAAAAATTTTAATTATTTTTAATTTTTTTCCAACCAGGGATTGAACCGTTGAATATTATAATTAAACTAAAATTTAAATTTTTGGCGTTGGGTTAATTTTTTTTTAATTTAATTTTTCAAAGGAAAATAAGTTTTCAAATGTATGCGGACGTTTTCCAAAATAAAAAAAATAAAAAACGAGCAAAATCAGATGATGGCAGAATGTAATGCAGCATTTCTAGGACCACCAAATCCATCATCAGCATTCTTCGCATCTATCTACTTTAAGTTGTGTAAATTGTAAATATCATCCATTCAATTAACTAATCAATATTAATTTGGTTGGACGAAATTCACACACAACTCAAATCATTTCTTTGTTGTTTTCTCTAAAACACGTTTGGTACATATGTTTTACTTTTGTACTACAACCATCGGTATAGCCACTACATGCAAATTATATTCATAATCATTCATACTTTTTTCCTCACAACATTTTAGATGCTGTGTGTTTTTAAATTATTTTTAATTGTTTCCCAACCAGGAATTGAACCGTGGATTATTTTAATCCAATTAAAATTAAAAATAGTTTTTGTACATCCGCCGATGTGAATAAGTTGCTAAGAAGACAAATGGTAAACAGTTTAAATTTCACGGATTCTGCAGCTATGAAAAAAAATATTATTGTACATCTGCGGTGGACGAGTTTGGGAAGGGGCCTTTGTATAAAAATAAACAGACAATAATTACTGTGCTACCTTATGTGAAATGAAGTGTACCTGCATTCGAAAACCAAGAAAACCACAAGCTTATAATTTCTATACTCTTTTACGTACTAAAAATGTTTTGTTTTGGAGAACTGTACTAATCTAGCGTAATTTTTACAAAAGAAGTAAAACAAGAAATAATATAGTATTGCAATCATCTACCAACTATTATACCTTAAGCGCGTAGTTTTAGCTAATTTTCCATTGATAATGATTATTGATTAATGATGACTTAGAGATAGGAAAATATTCTTTACATCAATAGAAGTCTCTTTGCAAGAAAAACTATACATTTCAAATAATATTTTTTATTTATTTTCAGATAGAATTTTAATTAAAACTCAATGAAGTTAATTATTATTTTAATTAAAAATATTTTTCTTTGTTTTTAATTAATAAATTTTAGTTAAGAGAATAAAAAAAATAATTTAATTTCAACTAACATCTTAAGACGTTACTTTTTGTGAGTGTATATAAAACTGACTCTTACCCAACAACAAGTTAGACAAACAAACTTATCATATTTCTGGCATTATTCACAATGCAACACTTAAATGCACAGTCGACTATTTTTTCGTATGCTCTACTTCATTTGGTTTCACTTCCTTTTGAAAAAAAAATTGAAACAGTAGAGTAAAACCAAAGTGCAGAATATGTAAAGTATTCAGGCTACTCCAAGCTCCTGCTGTTAAAAAATTTCCAGTCACGCATTAAATCCGATTTCAAGGTACTTTTACTAACAGAATTTACATTTTTTTGAGCTTCAGGGAAATTGCACTGTTGTGAGTGAATGTGTGCAGTACGCGAAAATATTGCTTTTTGTGCATATTTTTTTCTTTTAGCAGTGTGTGTGTGTGTGTTTTTTTTTACAAAAATAAAGGTAAGATTTAATTTTTTATCGAAAGCAACTGAAGCATGCATTGTAAGTTTGTTTTACAAATTACCTTAAGGTGTGCTTCAAATTCGTAATATGGAAAGTAGCTAAGTTCTATTTTTTTCATTTTTCCGTTATTGTCCTCCTTCATTTCATTCTTATTTACTTTTTGTTTTATTAATAAACTTGACACGTCTTTGTTTTTTGTGTTTTTTCTTCTAAAAAATTGATTTAATGGATTTTACATTTTATTAAAATATTCTTGGTTTTTTTTATTAATTTTTTTTTCACCATTTTTTGTCTTCGTGACAACAGACACAGCAGTAAATAGTTGAAGTTATTCGTCGTCGTAAAGTTTAATAGCTGAGGATAAAGAAATTTATTTTAACAATCTTCAGGAATCAACAGCTAATGCGAACAAAGGACGATTTTTAGTGTGGTTAAGCGTAAAAAAACCAAAAAACTTTTCGTATTAGAAAACTTATATATATTATAAATCTGTATGTATGTTTGTTTGTAAACGATTGAAACGATTTTAAATTAAATTAAAATACGGGTAGAAATGTTTCCTCATGTTAAAAAAGGGACTAATTAAAGAAAAATGCTATAATGAAGACAACATACCGATATAATGGCAGAACAAAAATATAATTAACAGAAGCAACTAACGATTTCATAAAAGAAATAATAAAAATCCTGATAATATTATGGTAGGAGCCAATCTGTTTTTCTGTAACTTTGGTAACAGAATTTACAGATTGAACTTAACACTTTGTAAAGAAGGCAATAATTATAATTTTACAGTGCCCAGAAAGGACACAAAATTCGATCCAGGAAACAATCAGCTGTTAGTTAAATAAAAACACCAAAATTGAAGTTAGAGACAAAGATAAGAGTTTAGTTCTGCCTAATGTGATATCGTATTAAACGGAAAGAGTATTAAAAAACTCATAGTTTTACACGTAAGAATGACATTGAGGTTAATCTTTTTTTGTATGATAGAAAATTGCGTCACCTATGTATTTTATATACATTAAAAAATTATATTTTTTGCTGATCTCTTAAAATTTAAAAAAAATTGTGGTAAAAACGGTCCTTTTTGTAGAAAGTTTAAATATTAAATACGAAATAAAATTTTATATATTAAGCAAATCAAAAAGAATTTCCTGTGCATGTGTCAAATGAAAAAAGCTGCAACGTTAAAATAACAAAAATCCCACTTTTCCCAAGATAAAGAATGAAAATTGGAAATTTCTACTACTCTGTCCATAAAGTCCACATACTACTAAGTATTTCAAGCAAGATCTTTTTTCTAATAAAAGAAATTCTTACAAATCATCAAGAGAATTTTCATAACACTTGGTCAAGAAGTATGAAAGGATAACCCCTGTGTTACGCGTAATCATATAACATACTCTCACTCCCAGGGAGTGTGCAAAAAATCTAACAAAATATAAACAAGTAAGAAAACAATATTCGGCATAGCCTTTCGACATATATGTAAATCTACTTTAGTGAAGAGGCTCCTATCTAAAACACATATGTTGGGGTGACAGAAAATAATAAATAAGTATGATATATAATTTTACATAAAACTGTTGCTGGCTCTTAATGGGTTAAGCTTTTTAAAAAATTTAGTTTTTTCTGAAAGATCTTTTCAAATGATACCCATATAAGCCATATTGACAATCCAATTTATTAATAAAATTTTAGAGGCCCACAACTCGGAAAATATGGGCGAGCGCCTATCAATTGAAAAATTTTTCAAAACTATATCTGATCAATTAGCGTATTTAAATTTTTTCTAGCTCGTCTGGTGCCCTAGCAAAGTTGATTTTAATACTAACACAGACAGATAGACGGACATTGCTCAATTGACTTCGCTATGCATAGGGACTCAGAATATATACTTTATGGTGTCGGATGCATTTCATATTTTTAGTTATCAGCATACATTAAATATTTGTTGTTTAAAAAGGGAACATCTCTGTTACTTAGAATTAAATTCTTTTTCTTCTTTTTTTGTGAAAATTGAACTTTTTAGTCAATTTTCGAATTATTGAAAATTTTTATGTTATTTTTATAACTTACTTTTTTTATTAACTTACTTTTAATCTTCTGCAAAATATTACTTTTGTTTTTGTTTTGGTTTTGGTTTTTTTTTTTTTTGTTTTTTTTTTTTTTTTTTAATTTTATGATGCTGCAAATACTTGGTATTTTAGAATTATTTTGCTAAAGTTTCAATCTTTAAAGAAATTTAATTATTACATTATTTAAAATCGGAGGATTATTAGGATATATTAATAGTATTTAAAATTTACTGCATTTAAATCATTTTTTAATATGTAATATTTCGTAAAACGCAAAAATAAAAGGATAAAATTATTGCGCCCACACGCAAGGCTAATTTCTTTTTAAGAAAATTGTCGCAATGGTGTTTTAAGAGCAAAATAAACTATAAAAATTCCAGACAAAATGCAAACAATACATATGGGAAAATAAACGACACAATAATGTAGAGTGGTTAATGAACGAGCAAAGATAATAAACACAAAATGTATATATCTTTATTTAAATATAATTCTTAATATTAAGTACACTTGTCACTTACAATTATCATAATCATTAAAATAAAATATGCTTTAATTTAACTATCCTAGCTTTTAAAGTCAACACACTAGGCAATGAAGTAAAACAAAATGATGACAACCTTTAACAAAAGCAGAAAGCTAATTGCGTGTAAAATACAATCATTTATTAAATTGAAGGAAAATTAAATTAAAATTAGAACGAGAAATAAAAAGTTAGAGTGAAGAATAGTAAGATTTCTTCGTTGTTATTTTTCCATGAAAAAAAGTAAAACAATTACATGAAACGATACTTATACTCCATGGACTATAAAAATAAATAGCGGGATAAATATATGAAAGAAATAAAAAAAGGCGGACGCAAAAACAAAAATTAAATTTTCTATAACTTTCTATAAAAATCTCAGCTCACAGCGATAATAGTGATGGCAGTAATATTCTTTTTTATGCAACATCAGTTAGTTCAATTAAATATAAACATAAAACGACATAACGAGAATATTTTATTTTTATTAATTCCAAAAAAAGAAAATCAAGGCTTTCCGTGTATAGAAAAAAACTAAATAGAAAATTAAAAATATAAAGTCTTGCGGTGTAATTTATAAAGTTTTTAAACAGGTTAATTAATCTGAAATAAATAGGCAAATGCTTATAAACATTATTTTATAAACGAGTAATAATCTTAAATGTTTTTGATTAAAAATTTTTAAGATTTAAATTTTTTTTAATATTTTGTTATCAATAAAATTAATTTTGTAATGCACATACCTGGGTAATTATTAAGATATCTGTGTTAATTCAAATATATCCATTGCTTGAGCATTTTAAAGTTTTAAGGTACTTTTATTAATATTAATGAAACAAAAACAGTGCAATTTAGGTTTTTCAAAATTTATTAAAAAAATTGTTTTTGAAACTGGCATATAACTTATGGGGTGTGATAAGACACAAAACATTTCATAGGCTTTTGACGACAGGACCTGTAAAATATCCAAACTGTCAAATTAATCATATTTTAATTTTTTTTTCTTTTTTTGGCCTAGTGATGGAAGAACCCTTTGTTCGGTTTATTTTATTTATTTGAACAAGAAGAATATTGGCGATACTTTTCAAATGAGATATATTATAACAAGATAATGATTAAAAATCTGCCAGGCATTAGATACATAGATATCCAGCTAATGTGATAAGATGGGAAAATACCTTCCTTCCTCTTCTTAAAGCGGTGGGATACAAGCTCTGCTTTGCTTCTTGCTTTGCTTAGTTAATATAGTTCTAAGTTAAATAATTTTGCTTGAGATAAATATACAACTCTTAAATTTTTTAAACAAAATTCGGGAAAAATCCACTGACATACGAGTATGCTTTCCCCGCAGTAAAACATTTGATTTTTGTTTAAAAAATTCTTTCCTTCCAACACTGACCCCAGTGATGAAGAAAGTAAGACAAAATTAATGTTTCAAAGAAGACTTCATAATAGACAGAAATAGAGAAACTCTTAGTTGACGGATAAAAATAAGTGATAAATTCAAAATAATCCATTTCAAACTAATGCTTTGGGTCTTCCTGTAAAAATAGTAAAACAGCAAATAATGCTTACCATTTGAAATGATTTAAGCACGTTCAAATAGGCGTTGTCTATGACTTCAAGAACTTCGCATTCACTTAGGACTCCCTGAACCATTACTGGGCTGACTTGCTTTTGAAACTGGTGAAGACACAGTCTCTTCCAATAGGTTTAGTACTAGCTACTCAAATATATTATCTGCAGTATCTTTACATTCTATTTTGCTTGTAACCACCTTTTTTTTACTTAAAATTTTAAGTCGCTCCAAATCTGTATTAAGAACTTTGTCAAACGTGAATTTGTAAAGCACCCAATACCAAAACTTTTGCCATCCATCACTCGTTTTAGTTGGTATGCTAAGGGCATTAAGAGCAGTTGCAATACTTTCCTATTGTTCCTTAAAATTACAAGGAACAGTGCCTCTTCGAAAACCTAGCTGGATTTTTCTTTCAATTCTTCAAATAATTTTTTAAATTGGTTGGGGTTAATAATATTCAGTTTGCCCATTTACAATTTTGTTTTTACTATTTTTATATTTATTTACTATTTTAACTATTTTGTTTGTAAAAAAAATAACAAACGATAATATCAACATCACAGAGAGACAACGTTGACAACGAAAATACCAACTTTTAAAAAAGCCTTCTTTTGGGATTTTTGGTCTGTCTGTCTCTGTTCGCATACCGTAAAAACTGCTAGATAGATTTGAATAAAATTTTGTGATGAGGTCCCCTAGAACCTTGCTTCCAATATGGGAGACTTTTTTCATAAAATATATTATTTCGTAGAGGAACTAGAGATTCAAATATGAAGTCACCTAATTTTATCGGTATATTGGTACTAGAAAATTTGTTACTACATTTTATTTTTATAGATGGGGAGTTTTTAACACTGTTTACAGAACACTACAAAAAATGGTTAAAAACATATTTTTCTAAATTAAAATTTTAAGAAAACTATAAAAAAAAAGTTATAGACACTGCTAGTGATTAATGTTATTATTTTAGAGTTTTGTTTAATTTAGTTTTTATTTTATTTTATTTTTTTTTTTTTTTTTTTGTGGAAATAATGTTTTCTGATAAAGTTTACATTGAGGAGAATACAGGACTTTTAAGATGCTACCTTTAAAATGCTACCTAATAAAAATTGCTACTTAAATAAAATTACTCAGAATAATGTTCATAACCTCTTAGAAAATTAAAAACATTGGCCCGTATTCATTGTTGAAATAAAGTATACTTTAAGGGAACTAAAGTCGGTTTTACTTTGGAGTCGACTCTAACTCATTCATAGACAATTTAAAATATACTTTTGGCGTTAAAGTCAACTCTAAATTTAAAACTAGCTAAAGCTGTTTTTAACCCATTTTTCAATAATTATTTTATTTGGTTTAAGAACACAATACTCTTTATCTGATTTTTATGCCAAAGTGAACAAAATAAAAACAAGGCTACTTTTTTCTAATGTTTGTTTAGAAATTGTATGAAAACATTCATCAAATTACAGTTGACACCCAGTGGAAGTCGGCTAAACTTAAAGTATACTTTATTCTTGACTATGAAAGCAAAAAAGATAATTAGAGCTTTTTTTAGAGTATAATTTAGCAAGAGTCGACTTTAGTCTATAACTATGAATATGGGCCATTATTTCTATTTTGCTATATTTTTATTCTGCTCCAATTTAGAAATAATATTATTTTTTAGATAATTAGTTATTAGATAATTATAATTATTATTATATAATTAATTTAATTTAAGGTTTTTGATCCTTCTGATTTCTTATTTACAATATTTTAATAAAATAAACATTTTTAGTGAAATTTTGATAAAAGTGTTTAATTTTGTTTAAAGTAAATTTCTATTTCTATTTACTTCCCTATGCTAAATATGGGAATTTAAAGAAAAACTTTTAAAAGAATATTTGCACACATTTTAAGAAAACTAGTTACGTAGTTTCGCTTATATTTTAGTTGTATATTTCTTATTCGCTCGCTAGTCTATACATCAAAATAAGTATCGTAAAACATTTTATCCATTATTTTTTAATACATTTTTTTATGGAAAACTTCCCTTAAATACCTGTGACGTATGCTTAATAATTTACTAAAATTAGTGTGTTAGCTTGTTTACAAGTTTTAATTTAATCTTTTTAGTTTTTAAATATTTTACTTTTAAAAATTTTTTTTTCTCTGGTCTTTTTGAAACAACAAGTCAAAATAGCATACTTTTACATTTTAAAAGCAGTCGTATATTTTAAATCACATATTTTTCTGAACATTTTTTCGTTATAATTTATAAATTTTTCTCTTGCCAAATTTTATATTATTTATCATACAAACATCGCCGTATACAAACTAAAGGGGGAACGAAATTCGAAAAAAATAAAACGCCTACGTTTATGCTACGAATCGCAAAATGTTGCCAAAAAATTTGTATGCTAAATGATTTATAATGCTAACAAAAAAGGCGCTACACATAGATAGTTATAATATATGCATAGAAATAGTATAATATGTATGTAGATATGTAAACATATCATTGAATATTGCTGCTAGGCCATGTGTTGAAAAACTTTATTGAATTTATTAAAATTAATTTTTTTCTTGGCAACAAGTTTTGTTTGGTAATGCAAACTGATTTACCTTTCCCTGATTTCACATTAATACAGCAAATTTTCTGTTACACTAAATTAGAATATTTTCAATCATAATTTAGCACTAAAATTTATAACCGTAAAAGTTTTCTTATTGAAAAAAAAAACTCTTAAAATTATCTGTCTTTAATAACTTAAGTTTTAAGTCCAAACTTTATTTTTGGCGGTATTAAATATCATTTCTAAAAGTCTAAGGGATAAAATTTGTTGTAAATGGAAATGGAAGATGTTTATTACAAATTTACACCATTTAGAAATCAGAGATTCGCAAATAGCTTTCGTTGCTTTCATTAACTAACTCTCTTTGAGGATTTTTGCACACTGAATTGCATAATATTTCTCTAATTTTTAGAGAGATTTAAAATTTAACTTCGCGGACCTACAGACTCCAGTAACTTGAAATCCTTTTTTACTTGCATATATTAACTAAAGAGCTATAAAATATATTTTAGATTTATTAAAAAAATTTTTTTTTGATATTTCGCTGACACAACGTTTCTAAACTCCTGCTAATTTGTCTCTTAAAATCACCCATCTATCACTTTCAATGCAGTCTTAACAAGCTACAGATTTTTTTTAAGCCTGGTAGAATTAACAAAACATTGCAGCTTTACACGTCAGTACTTAGCTATTCATATCAACTTTGATAATCAGTCAATAACTCGCGTGACTGATAAATGACTTCATGATTTATATGGCGTTTATAATCGTACATTCTGAGCAACCCTTCCACGAACTGTAGAAAGATTTCATGTAATGGATTCTCTAAACAATGCAACAACAGCAACACATCAAATACATGTGCATTCTTAAAAGAGTATTGACGCAGTACACGCCAGAGTAAAAGAAGGTCCTAACTTATTGAATCATCGTCATTCGCTCTCACTGTTTAAAAAATTAAAAAAAAAAATCTATGCCAGCTGGTGTAGACGTTAAGCCCACAAGAACATCATTAATATTGATCTAACGCCGAATGAATTTCCAAAAAGTGACAAAATCATTTTTGACTTAGCAGGTTTGTTAATTTTAATAAAAAAAATTGCCGAATATGGAATGAGGCTAATTCACAAAAGACATTACCGGATCAAATATATCCCGTGGCAAAACACCACACTTACCTTTAATTTTTTCATATCATTTGGAAACATGATTACTCAAATAAAAAAAAAAAAAAACAAATAAATGGATCGATAAAGAACTAAAAAAATATCAAGTAGGCTTACCCAAAGCATGTCTTACATACCTTTACAATATGCCATGCATCTTATTTAAAAAAAAAAACTAAAAATATAAATATTTTACAATTATTCCTTCTGCAGTGGAACTACTGCCTACAACTCTCAACTGGAATACAACGTTAATTCATTAAGGAAGATATCTTTGAGTGCGTACTTATATCATAGTTTAAGTAAATTTGAATAAGACAACTACATACGACAAACAAACAGATAAAAGCACGGACAAAGTTTGTTTGCTTCCAAAGCTTATGCCAACAATGACTATAAGTTCTGTAAACTAAATTCTCGATGTAGTCAAGCCGAAAATGAACGAAAATTACTTTGGTATTTAGCAAAATAGTTAGCACTGAAATTACACCAAACATACAATTACACATACAATGAACACAGACATTCTAAATCGCAAGCACACATCTAATAAGACTTTATATTTATATCCCTTAAAACAATTTTGAATACACATATAAAGTGTAGATTAATGAATTTAAAGTACACAGAACTTTCGATGGAATATCGTTTAGTTAAAGCAGATTCTTTTCGAAGGCCAGAGATATGAAAGGATAGTTGTGAAGTTAAAAAAAAACCTTTTTACAGTTGGGAATAACAAATATACTGTGTAAAATTTCTGCTAATGATAATTTAATAAATGAGTGAGTTTTAGCTTGTAATGGAATTTAATTCAATTATTTTTGAATATAAAGAAATAAATACAAAAATCCAAATTACTTAATTATAATTAAATAAATTTAATATAAACAGCATGAATTTTATATAGAAATATATTAAGTAGATAATAAACAATAAGCATCTACACAAAATATAAAGCACAAAGTGTAAATGTTTGTTTGTTTATCTGAAACAGTGGTTCGATCTTTATAAAATTTGTAGAGGTTGTTGCCAGCTGTCTGGTTAGTAATATATGGTGCATATATATTTTTGTATACCCTTCACCACATGAAGAGTTGTATATATTCTAAGTCCTTATACGAAGTGAAGTCGATTAGGCAATGTCCGTATATCCTTCTGTCCGTCCGTCCGTGTCATTGTAAAAATAAATTTGCCAGGGCACTAAAAAACCTAGAAAAAATTTAAATACGCTAATCGATCAGACATTGTGTCCAAAGAGGTGCTATTGAAAATCAGCATGTATAATCCATGTATCTTGTGGCAGTGCGCCTTCTCTCCTGCATCTAATTTTTCCATGTCATTTGGAACAATAAAGTAACTCCAAACAAACAAAAAAAAAAAAAAGAAAAAAAGAAAAATATAAAGGGATAGAGAAGTGAAAAATGAAAAAAAAAAAAAAATAGCAAGGAAAAAATTGGCACTCGCCCATTGTTTTGAGTTATTGGGCTCTGAAATTTTCATAAATAAGTGAGATTGTCATTGTAGTCAGTTAAGTTATCATTTCAAAACTTTTAAAGAAATCTTTTAGGAAAGGCTTAAATATTTTTAAAAAATGCTTTACTAATCAAGAGCCGATGATCTTTTTATATAAAATTATGTGTCGTACCTTATGTTTTTCAGTTCTCTGTCACCGCAATATTTGTTTTTAAAAGAAGCTATTTCACTTAACTAGATTTACATACATGGTGAAGGGTATATAAGATTCAGCAAAGCTTATTTAAATTTTAAATGGGCGTGACAGTTCTCATAAAAATTTTATAAATATCTTCGTGTTAGTAACCATATTATTTAAGTGCATAGCTGTCATATGCTAAAAAAGTGGACATGATGCCTCTCATACAAAGTGAAAAATTATTACCGAGTAATAAACTAAAATTCTGTGCACGTTATTTTGTTTAGTGGAAAATAGTCTAGATTGAACCAATAGGCATAGTACCTCCAATAAGCAGTGAACAATTATTAACGCGTAGCTCTAAAAAACTAGAAGAATATATAAGAATGCGAAATCATAAACTTAGTCAGGTCAAAATAGAATTTATATCTTGGTTTACACTGGATTTCATGATAAAGTAATATTTTTTTAAGATGATAAAAAATAAATGAATCGAAAAGATATAAATTTTTTTGTTTGCCTTTTTAATAAAAAAAAATTAAAATAAATGTTTTTAAGTTTACAAAATCAAAAGACCATAAAAAAGCACTTTACTCTCACTGATACATCGAATTTATTATCTTACACTACAAATTATTTGCATACATCAAATATTTAGAATATTTAGAAACCAAAAACAAGACCTTAAAATAAAAGTAAAAAACCTTTCAAAAGTTCTTAAAGTAGGTTTCCATTGTTAAATAATTAACTTAAAAGCTAAAAAACAAATTTTAAACAGATCCCATCCATCATCTTACTAAGCCAAATATTCCGATTTCTTGTAAAATTTGTAACAATTGGTAGACAAGATCTTGATTTCGGTACCGAAATATTACCAAAATCGTAACGATTTTTATCAGGGACCGAAACTATATGTTATTTTTTTATTCCAGAGCAAAAAGTTTAGACAAAAATGCTCTTTATCTGATTTTTGATTGTTTATCTTACAACTATTATATCCCTGATTTTTTCATAAAAGGTTTTAAATGAACTTAAAACGATATGTACCTACAAAATCGCAACGATATGTAGGTAGGATTTGAGATATATTTTAACGACTTCATTTACAATATTCCACTACTTTTTTATTAATTGTTTATTTCAAAATTTTAACATAAAATCATATATAATTTTTTTATTTTAATACGAACTATAACAATAACTTAGGAGTTACTTAAAATTGAAGAAACAAAAAAATAAACATTAATTATCACTTTAATTGTCATATAAAAGTCGTCACTATATTTTTTTTTCTAGTCTTTCAATATCTGTGCCCTCTGTCCCTTTAAGGTATTTCAAATATTTGTCTGGCTATTTTTATTGTTGCACTAATATGAAAAAATTTAAAATCTAAATTT
Organism: Cistogaster globosa; assembly: GCA_937654795.1. Lineage (NCBI taxonomy): Eukaryota > Metazoa > Arthropoda > Insecta > Diptera > Tachinidae > Cistogaster > Cistogaster globosa. The sequence goes on from OW569405.1 coordinate 22,337,626, forward strand.
TTATTGTTTGATTATAAATTATATTTATTTAAGTATGTCGTCCGTTGACTGCTTGTTAAATTGTAATATCTATTAAAAACAAATACCAAATTAAAATTTACTTTCGAAACTTATTAATTCCAATGCGATATCGTCATCGTCGACTAACAACTTTGTAAATTGTACAGTTCCTTTAACATGTAATTTTAATCCTCTTATGTCTTTAAATTTCAGTCAATTGTCTATTTTAGTGCAAAAAACTCCTGTGAAAAGTGTTGATACGTTTTGTGGCTGTTTTTGCGGTGACAAAATTAAATCTTGGCGCATTATGCTATTTAAGGGTTTGCCGAAAATTTTCTTATTCATTTATGGTGTTAATTGGAGTACGCCAAGTTTGCTTCTAACCGTTAAAAAATATGTTTTCATCGATGTTAATAATAAAATAAAAATGTCTTTGTTATTATAATTATTTCAAAATAATTTCAACGTAATTTTAATACCGATAAGAAAGGTCCTATATGTTCGAATTAAAAGGAACCCAACATTAACATTATTCACATTGTATCAAATCTTTACATCATTTATAATGAATATAGTAATTTAAACCAATTTCTCATTCTTACCTGTCCTTACCCTCTTTATAATTAACTATATTTAGTTTAAAAGATTTAAACTATAATAAACTTTTTACTGTTTTACAAAAGAATCTATTAATTTAGTCCTTCTTTCACAGCTACATAGTGCCCTTTTATGTTCCTTTATATCTTTGTTTCTTATGTCTTTCTTTATTAATTAAAGGGGAGATCTTCTACCTTAACATTAATTTTTTTCTTCATTAATTATAAACGAAACTTAAAAATCTATCAATACGTTTTCTAAAAAAGAGAACACAAAAAAACACTGACAAAAGGAAGAAATAAAAAAACTACATTTTAGAAATTTCATATAGAAAGCTACCAACTATTCATGGTCAAATTACCATGAAATGAAATGTTCCTTTAAGACTGTCATATCAATTTCAAATTTATTAACAAAAAAGGACCAAAACAAATTCCACAAACAAAACTAACAAAAATAAATTATAATATCAAAACACTTGTAATCCAGAAAACTTATTTAGGGAAAACCTTGTAACGACCTTCCGGTAAATTAATTTTGAAGAACTTAAACATCATTTAAGAGACAAAAATATTTTATACACATAAAATTAAGAAAAATGATCCGATAAAAATAGAGGAATGTTTTTGGTTTTTTATTGCAAACAAAGACACTCTCTGAAAGAATTGTTACGTTTTTTTGTTTTTCAAATACAGGAAAGTGAGTTTTATTAGTTTCCTTTAGAAAAGAAGAAGATTATTATTTCCGTTTGTGCCAACAGAACTCAGACATTTCAGAAGTGATATTACAAATTTTTCTTTTAATTTAAGAATAGTGTTAAACATTTGTCGTCATACCACACACATGACTTTTACAATTTTACACGTCTATTGAAGCTTAACGGACACCAAAAAAATTTCATCAAACTTGTTATCACAATAGAGGGTGTCTCCATAGGTGACATAATTTGACTTACATATAAGGTCCAATTATTTAAACTGTTTGAATCAAACTTTTGAAAATGGCACGAAATGTGTACGACTATAACAAGAACTATAAAATTTAAATTTACAGGGTACCCCAATAGTTACTTTATTTGATATCTTATTGTTATACAAGTAATAATAACAGTTATTAAGTTTAATAGGTATTTCTATAGGTGATATTGATTGATGTATATGGAATTACGTCTGTGTGTTTTGTTTTAGTTTCTTCTGTGGCTTGATTTTCTATCTCGAGATGGATTCAGACCATAATATTTTTCGTTCTAACAAGATTCAGACGCATGTGTTTTCATTCATTAACCAGATTATCTTAGCAAAAAAAAAAAAAACACCGCTGTCACTTCTCCTTGACTTCTTTGATACAGGCAGCTTGGCTATTTCCCTCGTCCAAACCGTACATTTTTGGGTTTAACTATTGTTGACTATTTATGCACTGCAATGTTGAAGATTAAGTTTCCTTACGATCAAAACACTAATGGGATTTGAATTCATGACCTGCTATAGCATGTGCTTAAAAATTGGAAAAATATACTAAGATTAGTGTTAGTTTTATGGGTCAATAGTAAAAGATTTAAGAAAGATTTTTATAAACGTAGGACCTGGCCACTATTTGATAATCCAGAGTTTTTGGTCAAAAGATCTCTGTTCAACATGAATAATAATCTAACATATATTCTGCATTAAAGAGATCTTTTGTTTGAATAGATGAATTTTAAAAAGCAAAAATATGTGCTGTCTTGCATTAAAGCAAATTGAATAGTAAATAATTTGTCATCTCTGTGAATGTTCATAAAGTCAACTTAAGTGGTTTAGGAAATACCTTAATTTTGTTCAAAATAAATCTTTTTCCAACCAGTGTGCAGTGGTGTTTATAGACTAATATGACAATTAGATATAACAAGCTGCTGGAGGTATGTGTTTGCTGAAAAAGAGAAGATTGGGAACTTCATAAGTCCGAGCCTACCATCGGACATGCGTGCAGATGAAAAATAATAATCATAGTGTAAACACAATTAAATAAGAAACCTTAGTAGAAACCTACTGGAAAGAAAAGACAATTATTTTGGGAAGCCTACGACAGACAGTTTCTTGAAGGTATCTATTTATTATTAGAGTATCGGATAAAATTCAAGAGGTCCCTTATAACAAGAGAAATAAAGCCACCATTAGCGTAAAGAAGTAACAGTGTACGGCAGATATGTTTTGGCTATTAAATAGGATGACTGGAATAGATGTACAGCGTTAAGTGGTTTGTGGTTGGGATCGCTCAGTTCACTAAACAAGATATCCAGTTTTTTGTGTCTCGCAGAAGTACAGCGCAAATGGCTGCATTCAGAATAAAGCTTGTTTAGTAAACAAAAGACTTGTGGGATAGGATAAAGCTAAAGAATCAGAAACAGAAAATTTATAATGTGCCCAAGATCAGCGAAATAAAGAGTTCCGTGCTTATGTTTGAAATCAGTAGAACGGGGGTTCTTGCAAGAAAAACGTAAAAGTATAATCAAAGGCCTGGCAAATCTGCAGTTAAGGTCGAGCAGTCTATCTAAATATAATAATAAAAATAAACAACAGCTTTTACTTAAGATGGAGACATTGCCCATAATTTTAAAGATCAAATTTAAAATTCAATAATGCAGTGATCAGTATTGATTACTAAGAATCCCGCAGGAAAAGATATTTAAAAAGAAGTTATGCTAGACAATTATTCAGAGGTGCGTATTAAGTTATTTGCTTACGACTGCTTAAGTTAAGCATTTATTAAGCAATAACGTACTTATATTCTCATAAAATTTTGCGTAATTTTGAAAATTTTCTTGGATAGGTACTTCTAATAACACACTCGCTGTAGACATATAATTTTATAATTTTCAATATACTATACCGAACTCAAAATAATTATAAATTTACCTAAGCCTATTCGACACACAAAACGTCACCATAATTAATCTTCTGAAAGGGATGACATTTGCTTAAGTATACAAATATATGTAAGTGATGATGAATGAGTGCATTTTAAGCAAATACAAAAACTAATGTTTACCCAGACAATTGTTCCCAGTGGGGTGTAATATATTCACACAAAGAAAGTCTAGATAACATTTAAGAGCTTCTTTTATTATAATGAAAGTATTGTATGTAACACTACTTTATTTAATAATTTCTTACTTAATTTCTTTTGTATTGTATGGGAAGGCGGTAAGAAACTTAAAAGCAAATTATGTAGTTAAAAAAGGTTCTCTATAGCTAATGGAAGAATTATCAAAGTTTATCAAAGAATACTTATTAAATGTTAAAGTTGTGCTAAATATGATAAATTAAACATAATTCAACGTCAAATGGAACACTGTTTAGAAACAATGCATCATTTTTTCCGTACAGACGTGGCAACCACAAAAGAAACATTTAAGTAAACATCAGTTCAGTGTGTATTATATGCTTTAAATGTATACGCGGAAGAAAAAAAGTAAAATAGGCGACACAAAAAGAATTAAAATTGCATATATTCTTATTGAAGAAAAATTGTATGAAGATAAAGAATAAGAATGAGGTTTTTAAAAATCAAAGGTTTTTAATAAAAGGACTCTTAAAAGACTAAAAAATGAATCGAAGAATGCCGAAGTGACGTTAGAATAGATGAAAAATCATCTCCCAATTTGTCCCATATTAGTCTTATATTTTTATGCTCATTATTAAAATCTGTTTAATATTAAATTGCTAGCATTTTATTTCAAAATTATTAAACTCCGCAAATAATAAAAAACCAGACAAGAGATACAAAAAATTCTTTAAGTATTGTTACTGACGAAGGAAGAACGTGCTAAAAAACGTAAAGTATCAGAGTGACAAGGGGTCAATTGTTGCTACTTTTTTAGCACAAACCAATAGCTTCACGCTGTACTGTAGAGGCTGCTGTAGTCAAAGTGTTAAAAACGTTGCTACAAATCTGGCTGACCAGAGTTCAACCCCTGCGTCAACCAAAATATAAAAATGTTTTTTTTTCTGTTTAATGGTATTAATACATATTTAGAATTAACATAAAACATGCAGCCTCCTTCGTCGGTACTTCTTCATAGCATATTCGCCGGAGAAGAAAAATGACTAATAAAATGGATATATCTATCTTTCTCTTTTCACCACCTGTCTTATCTCTCATCTATCCCTTTCCTAATGAATGTAGCACGGTTACGAAAATGATTAAATAGGCATTATTGCCTGAGGTGCTACTTCTCTTCAAAAAAAAAAAAAAAAAAAAAAAAACTAGTTAACAATTACGATTTTACGCAACCTTGGAAGAAAATTGATGGATTCGTTTCTCGAATTTAACGTACTACAAAAGTTTTGTTTCAGTTAATTAAGGGGGTTGCAGTCATTGTTTAATACGCAGCGCATTGTCATTGATTCGGCATCTAAACCGGATCAGTGTTATCTATATTTTTAAAATAATAATAATAACAGTAATAATAATAATTACTTGTGGTGCGGCAACGATCTTTACCATCTGTAACGCAGGTTGTAACTTAATTTGACAAAAAATCTCCAAATATGCCAACATCCTTTTAATCAAACAGATCTTTTTAATCACACTAACTTTTCTCCATAAAGGATAATTTTATGAATCAAAAAACCCGCTAAAAGTGCTTCATATCACTAAATTAAGGTTGGTGAAACGGAAATTCCCGGGAAGGTATTTCCGGGAAAAGCACAATTCAACAATTATCCGAAAATGTAGCTAAAGTTTTCCCTGAAAGTTTTAAATTGTTAGTACATTAAAGAAATTAATTGCTTGCTTTTCAAATATTTTAGCTGTGACATTTAAAAATTAATTCATTTCTACTAAATAAGATATAAAACAAAGCATAATGTTAGTTAATTATTTGAACAAGAATTTGAGTTTTTTGAAGCTACTAATATTCGAGAACGACTGGATAATCTTTGCAACGCATTGTTACAATAAAGGGTTGAAAGGTTGAATTGTTTAAATCATTAACAGTTCTAAAATCACATCTCTCAAAAAAAAATATTTAATATAACATTTTTTCAGAAGTTTTAATCTTTATCTCTCGTTATTTAATACAAATTTAGAGACGTATGTTTTGTCACCTGAATTGTTTTTAAGTTTTACAAACTGTTAAAACTTATAGTTAGCAAATATTTTTATTGTTTGTTTATGTTTTAATTAAACTATGAGTTTTTTATATTATTTTATTGATTGAACTTGTTTTCTTAAAGAAACCCTTTTCCGGGGAATGCGATAATTTTTTCACGTTTCGCAGGAAATATAAAATTGAAGGTAATCAAAAACCCTACGCTAAACTGAACATGTGACCATTTTTCGAAGTTAACCTGAATGATTTAGTGACATTGTAACTGCCTCCATTTATTTATAATGATTTGCTTGAGTCTACTGATCGCAGATGTTTAAAAGTTAGCAAAATATGATTCTTCCTTTGAAACTTAATCCATAAATTCTCAACTTAAATATTAATATTATAATTCCAACAATATACCCAGAATTTTAAACAAACAACTTTATACTTAAACACCTTTTCTTAATGCGCAAACAAATATTCCTTAATCAAGTCATTCAATTTAACTTTCAACCCTTGAAGGCAATAATACAATACTTACATTTCTCCCTTCCTGATTTTCAGTGTGTTAGTAAGACATATTAAGCTGCATTAGAACTACTTAAAGAGGAAGAAGTCGACGAAAGAAAAAGAACAAACCATTAGTTGTGGTTTTATAATGGTTACAATTTGGGCGTAACACAATTGCATTAAATATTAAATGTTACCCTCAGCTATACACCCAGTCTGTTAAGCCAAAAAGGTCGTTTACAAGATTTTAAAGTAAATGTTTTAATGAAAAGAAGGAAACCTTTTTAAACAGATTTTATATTTAAAAAATCATAGAATATTTTAAGGCGAAAAGCTAAAGGTAACGAACGAATTAATTGAATTTTTTAACAAAAATGCAAAGATAAGAATTACAAATTTGTTTTAAAATAAATTAGTGAACATAAAGAAGCTTTCAATTTAATGAAGAAGTTTTTTTGGAGGCAGCGAAGTACAAGACATTTCATTTTGTTTGGCTAAATCTATTTGGCTAATGCATTAAAATACCATCAGTTTAAAAAATGTCTGACCTAAAGTCATTTGTATCAATAGAGATATTTTCCAATAAAATATGGTGGCTTTATTTCTTGTATAAAAACTCATTAGTCTAGAGTAAAATAAAGCTAAAAGTGTGGAACTTATGATTGTGAGTCGTCAATGAGAAAAGTAAGAAGATTCAAAAAGGACACAAAAAGGTAGCAGAATGCTTTAATATTCCCCATAAAATGCTGTTTTAATAATAAGAAATTTCAACAACCTAAGAACACAAAAAGATTTTATTTTTTTTTTCGGCACAATAACTAAAAGAAAAATCTGGATTATTTATTCAGAGTCTCTATCCCGAATTCAAATTTTCTGCTTTGTCCACCATAGTAATTTTATCCTTGTGCAATTTTTAGAAATCTAATTTCCATAAAAGTTTTACCCAGAATAAACATGCAATACTTTTATTTGTTAGTTATTAGCTTGACTTCCCCTACAATTATACATAGCAATATAAAGTTTAGGTTTGACTGTAATGTTCCCCTTAGCCATTTTAATATCTTCCGTATGTCATTTATTTATCTCTACTCTTAAGCTGTTGATGTCATTGCTGCTGGCTTCATGTACCAATGATTGTATGAATGTTTTGACTAAAAGCAATCTACAAAAAAAAAAAAAAATTTAAATGTCCACTTGGTTGGTTTGGTCAGCAAAGCCCAAAAAATATATTTAAGACCGTAACTACATTTTAATGTTTTTTGTGTAGAAAACATAAAAAATAAAGAAGAAAAACTTTTTGTATTTTTGTTATCTAAAGCGGCATATTTGTTTCATGGTTTCCGGATTTTAAGTTTAAAATACATTATTTTTAACGTATTCAAACATCTAAAGGGAAGGTATTTAGTCTAACAAAAATAAAGAAAATTAAATAATAACAAACATTTGCCAAAAAAAAAAAAATTCAAGTGTCAAAACCCCATTAAAGTTTTAACAACTAAATATTTGTCATTAGTTACGAAATTATCAACGAGAAAGATGTCAAATTCAAATTTAATAATATTTTTTAGAGACTTAAATATAAGTTGTTTTTTATGCAACTGAAAAATTGCGGAACACAAACTGCTTGCCGCATATAAATGCAGCAACTTTGCTTGTGCACGTTTAACACTCGAATAATTTCTTATGAAACAACGCAAACAAAATTAATCTTTTTTAATTCAATAATTTAATTTCGTATTAAGGCTACACTAATAAAAGTGTTCTTTATAATATTACATACAAATAAACAATTTCAATAGGAGATTTATCTAGGATAATAAGCGATATATTATTAATAATGCAGAGGGGATATCGAAGCATACCGGCTGCTTAATAGGTCCCTTTTCGACTTCCTTCTTTCCTCAACAATTATCGGTAAACTATTCCCAATTTACGACAGCCTTACCCATGATTACTTTTAATTTAAAGATTCATGACTGTCGACTAGTAACTGACGGCCTTCTTTCTCAATGTAATTGCATCTAAATTTAACAAAGTTCTGCCAGTGGTCCAAAGTCTTCTGCCTGCCAGTGCCGGACATCCATTCAATATGTACGCTGTGGTTTTACAGGCATAGATCACAGGTAACATGATACCAGAAATAATACAAGAAATTACCATGATCAGTTAACAACCCAGTTGGCTTAAAATATTTCTATTTTATCAGGGCATCTTACTTGGCTTCCTACCAAGGTGCTCTTTGAGAACTATTCGTGCCTGTCTGAATATTGTAGCCTCCCCTTTTCTCAGGTTACGTGATTTCAACCACTTTTGGAACTTCGCTGGCCTTAAGTCATTTTCCAGTGCTTCTTTGGGTTCTACTTCAGAGAAAATTTCAACATACGTCCTGAGTGTCCTTTAACCGCTTTAAGTTTCGAGACACACTCCAGTGTTAGAGTAAAGTGCACGTTTACTTGCCTCATGTATTTTATAGCCAGTTGTTTGTCAAGTATATTAATAATTTTTTTTCCAAATTATCTTACCTTCCGCAAAATAAATTAATTGTTGCAGTAAACCAATCAACCCTGCTTGGTAAGTGGAAAGAACTCTGAGTACACACCTGTTCCTGCTCCTGCTTTATCGTTCATAAAATAACAAAAAGTAAAAAATTTGACATCGTATAACGACTCTCGCAATGAGTGTCCGATGCAGTCTTTTAGTCTTTTAATTATTTTTCTTCTACTCATGCTGTTTTAGCGTTTGACCGTCTTTGACCTCTATATTAACCAAGTCATAAATAGCATGGCTATTCATATGTAAAGTTGACATAGCAGCCGTCAATGGCAGTAAACCCAACATTGCCGCAATAGCCTGTGTAAGAGCCGTGTGTATTGCGCGACATCCAACTTATGATAAGGCGTAATATGAGAGATCCTTGGACATCAAATCAGAGATAAATAGGACATTATAGGACGTACCTTTATTGCGTTAGTCCAGTATAGATCCTCGTTAACATTAATGCAAAATCCTTTTTACGATATATTAAATGGATCAAAGCTGATTATAGTTATGGCCTATTGATTACAACAATTAAAGTACTTTTGCCAAGGTGGCTTGCACATTTTGATGTCGTGAATTAATCGCCAAGCTACTGCCAATGTAAAAGAGGCACTACAATACTACAATACTGTTCTTAACAAACAAAATTTTATTGCAGCATTTTGAAAATAGAATCTTGAAAAAAAAAAATTTAAAAACATAAGTAATTAAAATTTTTTATAAAAATTGAAAAGTAGAGCAAAGTGTTGCGAATCCCTACAAACTCACTCCTTAAATAAGATAAATAATAAAACATAAAATGTTTAGCAAAGCAAACAACACTAAATTTAAAGCTGTTTCTCTCGAATGTGTGTCGGCTTAGTTATACTTAATTCTTGAGAGAATGGTTTGTATTTTACTCCCAAAACGTTGGCCGCTTAAGATCTTAGCACTTTAAGAACATTACTTTAGAAAGAGTAAGCAGGTTAAGTTATAGTTAAGTGAGTATTTTTATTACGTTTTGGCTCCCTGATTCTTTAAATAGCACCGAGGCACATTGAAAGTTACCAAATTGGTAAAAAGTGTTGAAGAGAATTCAAACATTACCTTCTCCGAAAAGCATATTCACACTGAGTCCCACAAAATCCATTTTACTTCACGAGCTTTAAAGAATATTTGAAAGTAAACAAAAAATGCCACATAATCGCCATCACTTAATTGTGAGACACAAGACGCTTGGAATATCACAATTTTATGTCAAGATACTATTCTTTTGTAATTAAAGATTTCTGTCATATAATTGTCCCTTGAAATAACAGATTTTTATTGCATTAATTATTCTAGAACGGTAACTCAATTTTCATTAAAAACAAATTTAAGCGAAATTTTTTGAAAATTTCATTACGTCAAAGTTTTAATTAAAACAAGACACAGAAAAACAATAAGAATAAAATTACAAATATTTGCAATATTTTTCTTAAGAAAAAATGCTATATGTAAGTGTGCACATATATACAGTTGAGGCAAAAATTTAGCACTAAGCGCAACTCTAATCTTTCTGTAATAATTTTACTTCTGCTACCACTTAAGTTATTATTACGGAAATATATAAATTGAATAAGGGAAACATTAAGACCCCATCAGAAAGATCTGGACTACTTTTATTAACTTTTATCACTTAATAAATGTATTGTAATAGGACAGCAACAAATACGAAACGCGTTGCTAGAGGACCCAACCAAGTCTAAGCATCTTTATTTTTTGGAATTATTATTCACGACTCCTTAATTGCAGCCCAAAGTTTATTGCTGTTAGTAGGTTCTAATTATAGTCGTCTTTCTTAATGTCAGTTCGAGGATTCTCGTTTGAGCTGACGTCAGGCGACTCTGCAAATCAATCCAAGATTAATAATATAGGCTGTAAACCACTGACGTTCATTTTTTGTCCATATGATTTTGGTCGTTGTCTTGTTGAAAGTTAAGTGTCTTTCATTAGGGTACTTTTTAAATATTTGAACGTAAAGTGAATTGGTTCCCCTGTGCAATATGAAAAGGATATCCACAAAACTAAGCTTGAACCTCCATGGCTTATGACTTGGAACGCAACTCTTATATCATATTCGGCTTGTATTCAGAGCTGTAGACGAATGATTCTTTTTTGAATCATTCCTGCGAATCATTCCCGCATTGAATTGTGATTTTTTGAATGCATTCATTCCACACAAAAAAGAATTGAATTAAAATTTGAATGCATTCACAATGAATTAAAATTCTTGATCGCCATTCACTTACCCACACGAAATGAATGAATAAGAATTTGAATTTCATCATGAATTTATTTTTTAAGAATGCATTCACTTCATCAGCTAAAAAATGAATTAGAATCTGAATGGAGTTATTATGAATTTAAACGTCGTGAATGCATTTACCCGCCATCGAATTAAATAAATTAGAATTTGAATGCAATTATTGGGAGGAAAAAAATATTGAAGGAATTCATTTTTTTACAATAATTCTTTTAAGTTGAAAATTATACAGTGTGTGTTTTACTACGTCGGCCATGTCATAAGCTGCAGAAAAGTTAACGGGTGTTATATCGGGCATGATAAACGCTGTAGAAAAGTTAAAGGGTGTTGCAAAATTGACGTGACTTTGACGATTATAGTGTTATCTTTTGAACTATAAAAGATAAAAACTTGAAAATTACGCAGTGTGTGTTTTTACATCGGCCATGATACACGCTATAGAAAAGTTAAAGGGTGTTACATTATTGACGTGACTTTGACGATTATAGTGTTATCTTTTGAACTATAAAAGATAAAAACTTGAAATTTACGCAGTGTGTGTTTTTACATCGGCCATGATAAACGCTATAAAAAAGTTAAAGGGTGTTACAAAATTGACGTGATTTTTACGATTATAGTGGTATCTTTTGAACTATAACAGATAAAAATTTGAAATTTACGCAGTGTGTGTAACTACTTTTTACGAATAAAGTGTTATCTTTTGAACTATAAAAGATAAAAACTTGAAATTTACGCAGTGTGTGTTTTTACATCTACCATGATAAACGCTATAGAAAAGTTAAAGGGTGTTGCAAAATTGACGTGATTTTTACGATTATAGTGTTATCTTTTGAACTAGAAAAGATAAAAACTTGAAATTTACGCAGTGTGTGTTTTTACATCGGCCATGATACACGCTATAGAATAGTTAAAGGGTGTTACAAATTTGACTTGATTTTTACGATTATAGTGGTATCTTTTGAACTATAACAGATAAAAACACGATGTAGTTACACACACTGCGTAAATTTCAGGTTTTTATCTGTTATAGTTCAAAAGATACCACTATAATCTTAAAAATCAACACTATAATCGTCAAAGTCACGTCAATTATGTAACACCCTTTAACTTTTCTATAGCGTGTATCATGGCCGATGTAAAAACACACACTGCGTAAATTTCAAGTTTTTATCTTTTATAGTTCAAAAGATAGCACTATAATCGTCAAAGTCACGTCAATTATGTAACACCCTTTAACTTTTCTATAGCGTGTATCATGGCCGATGTAAAAACACACACTGCGTAAATTTCAAGTTTTTATCTTTTATAGTTCAAAAGATAACATTATAATCGTAAAAATCACGTCAATTTTGCAACACCCTTTAACTTTCTATAGCGTTTATCATGGCCGATGTAAAAACACACACTGCGTAAATTTCAAGTTTTTATCTTTTATAGTTCAAAAGATAACGCTCTATTCGTAAAAATCACGTCAATTTTGTAACACCCTTTAACTTTTCTATAACATTTATCATGACCGATGTAAAAACACACACTGCGTAAATTTCTAGTTTTTATCTTTTATAGTTCAAAAGATAACACTATAATCGTCAAAGTCACGTCAATTATGTAACACCCTTTAACTTTTCTATAGCGTGTATCATGGCCGATGTAAAAACACACACTGCGTAATTTTCAAGTTTTTATCTTTTATAGTTCAAAAGATAACACTATAATCGTCAAAGTCACGTCAATTTTGTAACACCCTTTAACTTTTCTACAGCGTTTATCATGCCCGATATAACACGTTAACTTTTCTGCAGCTTATGACATGGCCGACGTAGTAAAACACACACTGTTTAATTTTCAACTTAAAAGAATTATTGTAAAAAAATGAATTCCTTCAATATTTTTTTCCTCCCAATAATTGCATTCAAATTCTAATTCATTTAATTCGATGGCGGGTAAATGCATTCACGACGTTTAAATTCATAATACATCCATTCAGATTTATATTCATTTTATGGCTGATGAAAGGAATGCATTCACACAAATTTTGTTCATAATAAATTCATTCAAATTCAAATTCATTAACTTTGTGTGGCCAAGTGAATGGCATTCAAGAATTCAAATTCATTGTGAATGCATTCAAATTTTAATTCAATTCATTTTTTGGAACAGATGAATGCATTCAAACATTTTAATTTACGGTGAGTTAAAAACCAAAAATGAATCATTCGTTTACAGCTCTGCTTGTATTCTGTATTCGAAGATCCAGTTGCAAATAAATAAAACCTTTTTCACATTATAAACGATTTTATTCTCATCCAATTTCACTTACTAAAAAAAATCATTTAATTGTTTGTTTTCGATTTAGAAATTTGCTCTACAACTAAGGACTGTGAACAACCTAGTCACAGGCAAGACCGCTGCTCTGTAGTCAAGGTAGTAAGCACGTTGCCTACAAATCTGGTTGGCCAGGGTTCAACCCCTGCGATATTCAGAAAAATAAAAATGTTTTTTTTCTATTTAATGGTATAAATACATATTCAGAATTATAGCATATTCGCCAGCGAAGTATAATAACCAATAAAAAAGGCTATATAATCTATCTTTCTCCTTACATCACCTGTTTTATCATACATCTTTCCCTTTCCTAAAGAATTTAGCACGGTTACGAAAATAACCAAATAAGTATTAATGCCTAAAGTTATACTTCTCTTTATAAAAAAATCATTTTACTACTAGCAGTGCTATTATTTTTTCCGGCACATAAGTACATAAGCGTGAATGTTCACGTGCACAAAAAATTTTGACATATAATTCGACATTATTTAAATGTCATCTCACATTCAAATTGTGACACATGACTGGCGTGTCTTAACGTTTGATGACATTTACATGTCATCGCATTTTGCCAGTAAAATAAAATTGCAAGTCTTGCACAATTGCGATGCAAACAAATGTGAAACGATATTTTGTTAATAAAACACGGAATAAAAATAAAAATAAAATGTCCCTTGAGATGCATACTTAAATAAAAATAAGGTAGTTAAATAAAGTGGTGCATGTGCAATATCCCAGATAGCAATTTTTTTAAGTTATCGTTCATATTCTAGATTTTTTTCTCTTCTGCACGATAGTAACAGTCGTTTAGCTGCTCGTTTTTGAGTCAAAAAATATTATTTTGTCGCGAGAAAATAGTAACCTTTTCGAGGTTTTTCTGAGCTAGCTTATGACTCGCATTTTTGACTAATTTTCGATATTTTGTGCAATCATACTAACAATTAAATACGAAACTTTTTCGAGCCATTTTTTAGTCACATTACTCGCCGTATGCGATTCTCTTCGAATCGAACTATACGCACATTTACGATTGTATTTTTTCAAAAACGAACACTTTTATCCTTTTTTACATATATTAAATTGTTTTATTTAAAATATCCCAGCTGGCATTTTGATGTTTGCTTGACGAATGCGATCATTTTACCATTCTTTTTTCCAGTTGCTTGAACAATTTAATTTGTATTTTGTTTTTTTAAATTATGCTTTTGTGAACCACTTTGAAAATCTCTAAAAGATTCAATTCTTTAATATGCATTTTGGGAAGAATTAGAAGATATTTAGTAATCAAAGATTGCATTTGTCCTTTGTAAATGAAGCTTTTACGGATCATTTTATTGATTGCTGGACCATTATAGTTTATAGACTTTGACAATCACAAATTTATTATTCTGGCAATAGTTAAGCTAACTCGTTTAGTTTCGAAATATATTACTTTGATATTACAATTATTTTTCTGTAATAGATATTTTTTTATTCAAATATCCTGATGTCTTGAATATCTCGATTCTTATCAGTTTAAAAAACATGTCGCGGTCTTTGTTAATTTGAACAACGTGGTAAGAAAAATATTTGTTTTGATATGAAATTTATTATTTTGAATAATTCCAATATCTTTTTTATACAGAAACATTCTAAAATTGACGAGGCTTTTGGCAAAAAACTTAAAATTAATTTTTGATTATTTTTTCACTTTAAGTTCCTTTCATTTTGAATAAATATATATTGTAATTTATCATTTATAACTTATAATTAAAGCTTCCATATTACAAAAAAAAATAATAATAATGCACAAACTCTTTGGAGCACTACATTCATCTCTTGTTCGGTGCGCTTAAATTTTATATGGTCCTCTTCGAACCGTAACGAGAAGCTGCTTCGTCATAAAACACTTTTCGCACAGCAACTCGAATAAATTAATTGGTTTCTATCCTAACAGTTCATGCAATCAATTTTCTTAAACAATTTTTGAACCTGCTGTGCCTGATTCTATGTTACTTAAAAACGTTATATTGTAAATCCGTTTTCTTTGCCTTAGCACAAAGTAGTTTTTTGGACTTATTTTATGACAATCTTCCTATTTATTCACCTGACAATACCTTTTTCTTTTAATTTTTATTAAAACTCACAAATTAAATTTACTTTTGTATTTTATTTTTCTTCTAGAAAAAAAAGCAAAACAAAATTTATTGTTTTTTTTTTTTTTGTTAAGCTGCGTTAAATATGACATCAAAATAATGCTTATAATAGTCTGAAATTCCAGCATTTGCAAGATCAATAAATGAGTGCACATTTGCTAAACTTTCTGTATTTTACACATGTCGCTTTTTTGGCATTTGTCGTAATTATATTAAAGTATCTTTTTAAATGATAAGTCATTTTTTAGTTATCTTGAATAGTCAAATGCTAATTGAGATATCTTTAATTTAAATTTGTTCAAAATATTTTATGTGTATGTGTGGATTATTTTAATAAAAAAAAATCGAAAGACTTATAAAAGTTTAAAAATTCTTAAACCAGTGACGAAAAAAGTAATGTCATCAGGCGTGTCCCCACATAAAGCTGTGCTATCTTCCTTTTATCTAAACAATTTCAAAAGATAATTTTTTTTTGGATTTCTATAAGTTGCTTTAATACAGAGGATTTTCTTTTTCAAATAACCGGTAGACAAGACGTGTCATTGTTATTCGGCTTCCACTTATATTATAATCGGGTTAAGATAATTTTGGAATTGGAATATCTCTGAACCACCTTAATTCCACCAAAACTTTACATTTTCTCTAATGTTTCACCAAAAAGTAAAAACTTTATTGAAGAGGTCATCTTACTTTTTTGGGCGAACAGTAAAAACTTGAATTTGCTTTACTTCGATTAAAAAGTTCGATTTGGCTTATTTGAAAAAGTTGGGTGTCATATTCGCGTTTCTTCGTGAAGTATAAAAAAGTTGATTAATTGTGAAACTCAAAGTGCGTTTCACTCTTAAAATGTAGATTACTGGTCGTTTCAATTTAGTGTATATATTAATTATACAGGAATAGCTCTTCTTTAATTAACATTGTCTAGGAAGTTAAAAAAAATTTGGTTTGAAACGGAGTACAACCTTCCAATTAAAATATTTTCAACAATTATTCCAAAAATCATAAAAACTAAGAGCATCTTCAATCAGACATCAAATAAAAGTTTTTTATTTAATTTTGACATTTAAAAAAACCCTTGATATGGCGTTTTGAATTTTCACAACAGGAGTATTTTAAATTTTACGCCATCGTCTTTTGTGTTATTTAGGTTAATTATTTTATCAGTTCATATACAATAAAAAAAGAAGTCATGCTATTACTAGAACATCAAACGTCATAATATTAACAAAAAAAAAAAGAATTTTTTGTTGAAATATTTTTTATTATTTTGAAACAACACACTTCAGTGAGTAATTTTTAACGTCATTATTTATGAATTTTAATAGGAAAAATTTAAACAAATAAATTTTGCAAAAGCAATAAAATATAAATGAGCATTCCAAATATTATGAAGTGTTAATAATTTATGAATGAACATATGGCCCTTTAATTGGTTTAAATAAAAAATTTCAATAAAAACAACAAAAAAAACATGAGTTATTTTTATGAGGAGAACACTTTTAAGCAAATATTTGAATTTGAATTTAAAGAAATATCTGCAGTAAGATTAAAATGATTATCTAAGTGTCAAAAATTTTTGGGCATTATCTTGAATAGTATGCTGTTTTAGAACATGAATAACCAGGCAAGGGCGTCAAAAGGTCATTTCGGCAATCTATGTATGTAGGCTTCTTAAACCGTCTTTCAATGTGGCCAATGTCTCTACCTTAGAGAGGGTTCTGCGGTATGGCGGTCTTAATTACTGGAGCTATTAGATCAGCGACAACAAAGGCGCTTTTTGCTATGCTCAACTGGCTGCCCATGGATCTTCTGGACAAAAAAGTGGCGCTGAGAAAGCCAGTAAAATTTTATTGAATTGAAGGAGATTTCTCTTTGACTTTACGAAGGGCCAATCTCTTCCATCTCGAACACTCTGTATATAAACGGATGTCTTCAAAAAATGGACAAGAGTTGTAGGTGGAGTCTATATTGAGGAATTTGGGATTTTCAGACTCCCAAATGACTGCAGTGTTTTAAAGGCGGAAATATCTACTATTAAAATGGCGGCATGGTTGTTAAGGTACTACAACATATCCAATAGGAATATCTTTTTCAATACTGAAAGTAAGGCCGCGATTATGTCCCTTAAAGGTGTGCTTACCGCATTTAAGTGGGTCTCTGAATGCTAAGCATCCCTTAATGGAATGGTGGAGGTTTCAGCAGTCACTTTAAAATAGATCAGGCCCAACTTGGGCAACCATATTGCCGATGAACTAGCAAAGAAGGTCACGGTGCTTGAAGGTGGTGCCGTTGATACCTTCTGTGGCATACCCCTCTCTGCTGGCGTCAGATAGTCTAACGAGTTGACATGCTTGATCAATAGAACAATCTAGCCCTCTTTGGATCCACGCAGCGCTGCTTCACTACTAAAATTAACGAGGAGTCGATTACGCGACTTGGTGGCTGCAGTTACTGGGCACTGTCTATTTCTGAAAAAGGAGGAGGACGACGCGATAGAACACCTCCTCTTTCTTTGCCCCACGCTGGGGTATATACGGTTGAGATACCCCGGTCAGTGGTACTACGGGTGTCAGGTAGGATCAGTTCCCTTTTGCGGTGCAGTAGGTGGTTCACTGGCCTACAATGTGACATTGTGATTCAGTCAATGGGATGAGCGCACTTTTTGGCCAACTGGCCTTATCCAGCAGGCATTGCTCTCCACTTTTACTTTTACATTTTTAATTTGGTTCCCACCGAATAACAAGTATCTAATTTCTTTAGTTATTTAGCTACACTAGCACTTAATAAACAGTTTATCTTATTTAACTTTACCTTTAATACAATTCGGTTCCCACCGGATTGCGGGTTTTTAATTTCAAGACAATTCTGTTGCGCCAGCAGTTTATTGCTAATATATTTTAAGTATCTTTATGTTAGTTCTTAGAAACGAAATCATTATTAAAATAAACGTTCAAGATTGAAGACGGCGGCAACCGCTTCAATTCCATAAAAACATGTTTTTAAATAGTAGTTGTATAACACTACGTTGAGCAACCTTAACACTTTTCATTAAAATACGAAACAAACATCCAATGATATTTCTCCACATGAATATTTAATTTTCTGTGTTCATTGTACCGACAACTAAGGGGTAAGCCTCAGGCGACTTAACACAACTATGCACTTAGTCTGGAATACTGATAGAAAATATGCGTGTATAATAATCATTACCGATAATTTCGCTACATAGTCCATATGTGTATCATTACCTCGCTTATATGTATTAAAAATAAAAATTTAATGTTGCAACATACTACTTGCTAGAATTTTATCACATTCTCATTAACTCTTAAATTTTGTTCCACCCTGTATAATATTCTTATCACATTTCCTTATAACTTTTCTTTAACATTTTTCTCAGTTAGTACTGAATACTGTTTATCAGTCTTTTATTTTATCTATAGATAAGTAAAAAAATGCACAAGCAAATCCTCAAGCTATAAAACGTACATCCTAAATATTAATAAAAAAATCTGATCCAAGTTTTTAAAATATACAATAACAATATCTTTGTATAACATAACATCTACAACTGATTTTATCAATCACGTTTTAACTATAAAGTGCTTGTATTAACAAACTTTCAAAATGGTTTGGAAGTTTTGCTTTCAAACTTGTAGTTAGAAGATGTTGTTAAATGGACAGGGAGTTTAAACAGAAGTTGTTTTTGTTAAGAAATATAACCTCAAACAAGATATTGCATTACCTTTTTCAAATTTTTAAATAATCATGTCCTAAAAGAAGAAATTAATATGTTAAAAATTTGTGTTTTCATCAGAAAAACAAAAATCGTGAAATTTCATGACCGTCTCTCAAAGGTTTTTTTTACAAAGGAATCTATTTAAAAGAGAAAGTTGGTCACTTATACGCTAAGCGTTGATTAAAATAGTATTTGCTTTTATATGAAGCTTTGTTCTAAACATGACACATTATGTTAGATACACACGAGGCAACATCAGATTGAATATGGATGACAAATATTGTTTCTTTTCTAGTACAGACGAGACAAGCACACGTACACACATTTTAAGAAATATATAACACGAACACTGCATAAAAAATTATACCTAAAATTATTCATATTGAAGAAATATGAAGAACAAGAAATAGAACTAAAAAACGAAGAATATAATCGATGAGTTGGGCTTTTTAAGGACATTTTTAAATGAAAAGTTTTTAAAAGGAGTAGAATAAAATTAAAAGAGTTGTTAGAAGTTATAAAACACAATATAACGAAAAAAATGATACGATTACGAACACTCACAACACGACTAATTTCAACCTAATGATACAAGAAAAACTGTTAACATCATTTAAGACGAGGGAACAATACGTTTTAAAAATTAAAATATAAATAAAATCTTCGATATTTCAGGCGATGGAAATTAAACCGGAATATTATTGTGTTTTTTTTAAGTTCCCTCGTGAATATTTATTGTTTTAGTTGGTCTGTAAGACACCAGTTCTCTAAGCTTAATTGGCCATTAAGTGCAAGCTTAGGATTTCCAAATAAAATCTCAATGAGTGTTTTGACTTGTCACAAGCAGGGTAATAAGAACCACAATGAAAGTAGCGTTGGAACAGTCTCTTATTTATTTTAAAATGGCCGCCCTTACGGTAAGTTCTGTCCTGTGATAGATTAATTTAAAAACTGAACAACAGATTGAGACTCTTATAACAAAGAGAGCCTGGTGGCTGATACATAGCTCCTTGTTTTGTATATAATCAAGGGACTTTGTGATCAACCATTAACTAAAATTTACTTTCTACTGCCTGTCTATGACAGTTCTTCTAGCGGTTGTTAGTTCGAACAAGAATTGCGCGAAAAGGATCAGTACATCTGCAAGGTAAACAATTCAAATCATGCTGCCACTGTTACCGTAAGAAACTGTCAATACTAAATAAAAAATAATTGTGCTACAATATCTTTTAGTACACTGTGGACAAAAAGAATTATAAATAAAGTTCAGTGGGTAAAAAAAAAAGTTTGACGACCTTGAAAATGTTTGAGTGAATAATGTTTCTTCAGGCAGCAATGCCCAAAACAAAAAGATCTTTATTGATTGCTTGGATGCTCTATCAACAATTGTACAATTCATACCCCCGCCTACTGTCCGCGAAATAAAATATTCTAACTTAAAGGGCTACACACTAAGACAATATGACTCTATTCTTCCTTTTGATACATATTCATACTAGCAGTAAAAACTACACACCCTGTTATAGATTAACTTTGAACTTTATTGGATTCACTTTAAAATGTTTTCAACAAACACCCTTTTCCAACATGTGCATGTATTGTTTGGGTCTCGCACGTTATACTTTTGCATGCATTTGTATTTTTATTATTGTTACGCATTCAGTTGAAGTATTAACATTTACAACAAAATTGAACACGTTTTGGCGGTAAATTGAATTATAGTGTTACGAAACGGATGAATGCACAAAGTGATGGAATAATACAATGAAAACTTTCTGCTGGTTTGATTATAAGTCTTTTAAATGCATTTTTAAAAATAAATAGATAATATTTTACAATTATTTATTTCAGTTAAATGGTTATTGGATTATTAATAAATTGATAAAAGACACTTACAAGATCAAATTATATTGAAGTGTTAATCGTTTATAATAATTAAAAATAATTTACAATTGTGTTGATTACTCGTTAAAAAGTTCAACACTTAACTTTAAGCCATAGACTCAACGTTATGCTCTAATGGTAAAAAGGTTCTATAGTTAAAAAACCTCTACATCCATTATTTGTAAACAAACGAACTGAGAATAAGTTTTGCACAAAGAAACGAAGACCAAGTACTTAAAAAATTAAACAGTGTTTAAAAAATTAAATAATTAATTAAAGGGTCAAATAAAAACAATAATAATAATAATAATAATAATAATAATAATTATAATAATAATTGGGATAAAAATCAATAAATAAATAATGTCTTTTTTTAGTATAACACAGAAGTAGACCACCAATTTTATGTATTCTTTTTCATTTCACTTCGTTCCCCTTCATCGATTGTGAACTACTGCTCTTTTTCTTCCCATTACAAAGCCTCTCAAAATTCCTTACATATGTCTAGATTACCGCAAGTCAGTTCTGAATATTTACATACACTGTGCACTGTCCTTTTAGTCTTTTCTAGTCTATTGACCAGGTGACAATTAAAAAGTCGTCATTGTGCTTTCACAAATGCAGAAATCCAGCTTAAGGTAATTACGATATATCGAGAAAAATCTTTGCACGTTCCACTAAGAATTGACTTATTCTTCCTGGTATATTTTTATTTCTTGTTTTAAAATGATACTGCGCCATAATATTGGTTTGTTTTAACAAGGTACTAATACCCGAACTAGCTTTAAAAAAATGTTTAAGCCTGCGACTCAAACCTGGAACTATAGAGGATAACATGTAGCATAATAAAATCTCATAATCTCGACGGGAGAGCCGTGCCATCAAATCGATTATGCAGAATATCTATTGTAAAGTACAATAAAAGGCACATAATTCAGTACTGTTAAATTCATATGTACATTACGTTTATTAGGAATAATTTTTATAATAATATTTAGGTATCATTAGTTAACACTGCCTTGCTCTTGCTTAAGTTTTGATTGGGAAATTACGAACTATAAGTGACAAATAGGACCTATGTATACCTGGGTTGGTCTTACAAGCATTTCAATACAGTTTTTTTTATTTCTCAAACCGAAAATTGACTTATTGTTAAAGATAAAATAAAGAATATAATTTAAAATTATTAATTCTTAATTCTACTAAAAACTAGCAGTGGCCACGAATTCATCCGCATATCATTTCTAATTTGCTTTAAATTAAATTAAAAAAAATGTATATTTAAATATTTGTTGTAGAGTTGTGTAAACATTGTTAAAAATTTGCCATGTTTCACAACTGTTCTAGTACCATAATACCGGTAAATTTGGGTGCTTTCACATTTGTATCCCTATATTTTCTTTGAAATGACATATTTTTATCTAAAAAAAAAAAATATTCTATACTTGAACCAATATTCTATAGGACTTCCAAACATTATTTTATTAAAATTTATCGACCAGTTTCTACGTAATGCGAATACAGGCAGACAGACGGGCAGACGAAAATTTCAATAATAGATGTTTGGTTTTCCCTATCGATTACTATCTACACTAACAAAAAAATTTTAAAAAAATATTTCATGTGCAGAAACGATCCCGTTATTGTTTTATTATATGTATAATTATATTAAATTTCTTAAAGTATTAATCAGATAATTTATAAGTGCACCACGTCAAAAATACTAAGTTAAGGTCCAAAATAAAAGAGACGACCTATATATCGTCGTAAGAATTAAAAAACGCTGTAACTGACAAAACATGAACTGTTCATCAGAGTAAAAAAAGCGTTTATGAAAGTAAAAAAATTTCATATCACAAAAACTATACAACTTAGGAACATGATTTTAAAAACGTGTTTTTATTTTTTTCTCGCCAATAGGCTGTAGACATTTTCTCTCAGGTCTATTATTCCCGGTGACTCTGTGGCTTATAGCAAACGATTTTTCTTCCACAGACTTATAAAATGCTGTAACTACAATTATTTTTTTACGGAAACAAAATTTTAGAATTTTAAAACGCTTTAAGTGACACATTTGTTTTTTTTTTTAATTAAAACTTAATAGCTGTAAGTTAATGTGAATAAATAAAGTGGGAAAAATATTTTTTGAACAAAATTCAAAAAATGGCCTAAGTGTTAGTTTGAAAAATTTAGCTGACGCAAAAGTGCGTAAGCAACAAATGTAAAAAAATACTAGTTTGTGTTAGTCTTACGACAAAGAAAACACTGGTATATTTCAAAACTCAGACAGCGTAAGCGAATTTTTTTCATCATACAAATATGGGGCAGACACCAATCGATGCAGTTTTTTCTTCTGATAAAAATGATGCAAAAAACGTGTTTTCGTTTGAAAAATTTTTGTGCTATTTTATACTATCCCGATTTTATAATTAAATCACCGACGCGTCACGACGTTGGTTATTGAGGGTGAAAGCATGTCTCGATGGCCATGTTTTCGATTTTTTGTCAGTTACAGCGTTTCTTAATTCTTGCGACGATATGTAAGCACAATTTTGATAGGTGTTTTTAAGGTCCTATTTAATTAAAAAAAATCTGAACATTTGAGATAAAACTAAATTTTAATGTCAATTACAAAATATTATATGCCCGAGGTACCCAAATTGGATTACACAGAAGACCCCTTTCATCCTAGAAATTTGCCTTTCGCAGGTTTGCCTTTGCTTGTATCTGTTAAATTTTATTTAATTATCTTAAGTGGTTCATGAGATATCGAATTTTATCTAAAATAAATCGTTTTCAAACTATTGTGTAGCACCGTGCTAATCTACTGTTCTCCATTTTCTGCAGTTTTATCGAAAAAATATACCTACAAATTGAAATTTAAAAACATTTGTTTTATTATAAGCTTGTAGTTTTTAAAGGCTGCCTAAAAGAAAAAATGGAAACAAGTATTATTGCAAACAAACAAGTATAACTTGGACTCCATTTTATCTATCTCCTTTCAAAATGCCTATTCCTGCAAAAAACAACTTGTAACATATTTTTTCTTAACAATTTCATACTAAAGTTCTTATAGCATAATTCACTTGTTTATAAATGTACTTAACTCTGTTGCCTTATTTTAGGCGAACCAATTAAAAACCAATTTCTTTTATCTCAAATTAATTTCTTAATGATGCTAAGCCTTGCTTTTATTATTCAACATAAACATAAATCCAAGCTGGTTTTATTAATTTATATCCATACACTTATCACATTTATAATGCCGTTTGTGTAAGAATATTTGTTTGTTTGTTTTTGAATTTGTTTGTATGTCTCTTTAGCTTCAACTATACGCAACAGCTGTTTGTGGAAATTTGCTGTTATTTCTTAAGACTTGACACGTACTAGTACGAAATTAATTTTCCATTAATCATTTATCATTTAATTTCATTTCTAATTTAATTAAAATAGAAACAAAAAATAAAATACATTAAATACACACACTTTAAACGTCAAATATTTATACAATCCAACTACAAACATAAATTCATCTACATTGAAAAAATACAAACACATTAAAATGATAAAGATTGCGGTTCGAATTACAACAAAAAAACAAATACAGACAGTTCAAACATATAATGATATGGATTGTTTATTAAATATAAGATGTACAATCTAAATAAAAATAAATTATTTTAGTTTAATTGTAATTTGGAAAGTTTACTTTTTTTGATTCCTTTACAAAACTATTTATCACTAAAACTAAAAGCTCTTTTATTTGTAACAATAACTGAAGTCGGACGAAGAAACATTAATTGCTTAAGAATGTTTAAATAAAATAAATATTTTTTGCAGGCTCAGCGGAACATATCAAGAGGCCTTTCTTTATTTTGCTTGCTCTTTTCTCAAACAGTGGGCAGCCCATCTTCCGCTTTAGGAAAATTGGAAAGGCCAGCTATGCTGTTATACAAAGATAACCGAGAAGCTTTTTCAACAAACTGGGGCAGCACGAAGATTCAGTAGCTGTAATGACTATTATAAGTTCGACCCTATCCTATCGAAACTTGGGCACACCTGGGAAACATGAGAGATGCGCGAGTAGATACGAGCCACGTTGTAATTCAGGATTTCTTTCTGAGCGAATTTTGGCTCATATGATTCTCGTTATACGAGGCAGCTGGCATTCAAAATCACCAATTGAAAAGGATCGACTTCCGGATACAATGTTCAATCTACAATTTGTCAATGTTCTTAAAGCTACGTTCCAACGAAGAAGAACCTCAAGAATCGCATAGTAGTTGAAATGATCAAGATTGTTTGTAACGTGAATAATATAACTCACAAAACATCGCACAGCTAACGAAGGGTACGTGGCGGTTGTTTAATAATCCATTTATTCCGATAATCAAATTTTTGTTAGATTATTAAATATTGCTTTGTAGTTAAGTTTCATGGTGAACATGATTAAAGTAGGCAGTAATCAAGAAAAGCGCAGGATTTTGAAAGACTTGTGGGTATAATTCAGTGACATTGGTGATGAGATTGAATTTCGCATTTACTTGGGTTATCTATCAGTTATTCTGTAGGTAAAAGTAAGAGTCTTCTTGTCCTTTCTTATTGGAAAAAATCTATTGTAGTGGATGCAAACAATAGTTAGTTTTCGTTTCTCTTTTTTTCAATTAAAGGCACTTTCTCTTTTCTTCTTAGTCAAATGAAATTCGCTTGTAGATAAGGACATGTTTCGTTTTCTTTTAAGAAAATATGTATATTTCTTATGATTTTGGCTCTTACAAATGGCAACTTTAAAGCTTTAAGGAGATTCGAAGTGTTATACATCGGGTGGCTGCTGTGATCATTTGTAGATTTTTATTTTTTAATTTTTAATTTGTTTTTATTATTTATTCAAATTTTGCAATAACACAAGCTGTCATAAGGCCAAAAATATTACAATGGTAAAATATATGTGTAATATAACTCTACAAAAAGTAACAAAGTCAGAAAATAAATTTTTTAAATTATAAAAATTACATACGGCATTAATCTAAAACAATATTTTAAGAAAACTGCAAAAGTAAAGTAATATAATACCCACATTTCAATGATCAATAAAAAATAATCTTTAATTTTTGCTATAATAAGATACAATTGGATTTATATTATTATATTATTTATAGAATGAAATATTCTATCAACTTCTTATGGTAAACTGCTGACGAGAAACTAAATGACCTCAAGTCCCTTGGCAATGTATTCCAATAGTGAGCAGTTGTTACAAGAAAAGATCTTTTAAACAGTAAATTAGTTATCCTAGGAATAAAGACTTACACATTCCTAGAAGAGTGTATAAAACCTAGACTGTTTCGAGTTTTTAACAATGGCATAGAAGCCCATCAAAAGTTTAACAGTTAGAAAGTCAAAGAAAGAACACTTTAGAAATCGTTGGACATACATTGAAACATGATCTCTAATCCTGAGCTGAAATACAAATCTTATAATCTTATTTACCAAGAGTTTAATTCCGTGAATACCACTTAATGTGGTACAGGAAAATACATCCATGCAATACATTTTCGCAACGCATATGCCATTTTACAACATCAAACGGCAGGTAAGTATAGCCGTCGCAAAGGAAAATTTACTTTTGAAGCAACAGTATTTATATGATCGGAATAGCCAAGTTAATCATCCAACGTGACACCCAAAGTGTTCGTTTTAGTATCATATTGTATTTAAGTATTATACATCGAAACTGTAATCTCCTCAGAAGATGGCGGACCAAATCGCATTACCATTGTTTTATTTGGGTTTATTAAAAAATTGTTTAAACTCATCTACATTTCAACATCCTTTAACTTGCAGTTAATTTCAATTTGCAAATCCCTTAAAGGTTGGAGTTGGCGAATTAAAGCTTGTGAGTCAATTAATAAATAATCAATAAATAAATTATTGAGGTACATTGAAAAAAATAAAGGCGTAAGAACAGACCCTTGAGCTTCTCCCGAGTTAAGTGTTTGCACATCTTATTGCCTGTCATCTAACGAAACAAATTGTTGACGGTCACTTAAGCACGAGTATGCAAGTAAGCATGCCGTTCTGGAAAATCTGAACTCAATGCTAAGCTTCTGTACCATTTTTTTATGATCAACATGATCAAAAGCTTCAAAGAAACCAAAATAGAGGTATTGCTCTTATTCATTTCATCCCTTATTGTTTCGGTAATCACTAGGAGCGCCAAAGATGAACTGCTGTTTCTACGGAAACCAGTTCGTTTATCATTTAGTAAGAAAAAACTGGAAATGTGGGAACTTATTTGCGACATCATAACATGCTCGCAAACTTTGGATAGTACTGGAAGAATACTAATAGGCCTTTGTTTTTTTTTAAATATTTTTCAGGTTTGAAGCAGAGAGTATTTTAGTGCAAATAGATTTGAGCTGAATACTCTATGATTGAAATTGATGACTCATACTCCTCAGGATTCTAACTTGGCTTACAAGTGACGTCTTCCAGTTCCCGTAAATCCCAAGTAAGCTGCGTGTTTAAAGGAGAAGCAGCTGAAGGTTTCAAAAACCATGTTTCGGAGGTGGTTCAATAGGAATCGAAAAACTGTTACGAATGTACAAGCCTAAGGAAATAAAACTGTCAAGGGCAATATTTTGAAAACTAATAAAGCGGAAATATAAATAGTATCCCTCCATTAGTACACTTATTGCTGATTACTTTAAATAAAAGCAAACCTTGTGTAAGAAGCAAAATGGCTCTCGCGTATACCTAAGCATACGAATAAAGCAGAACTCACAGCCTCACAAGAGCCACAGACATACTTTCCCGTAAATAAAAGGTTGAAAACAGACATGAATGAAAACTTTAAAAGCACATAAATGTTCAATTCTCCAATCGGCAAGGACACGCAGAATAATACCATGAGGCAGAAGCTTTTTCATTTAATATTCTTAATATACTGGATAAGGAAATAATTGTTATTAAATATTATTACAAAATGACTATAAAACAAGAATAATTTAAAATTACGTTTATAATCGTAATACAATTTTAAAAATTACTTTAAAAGTTTAATCTACAATGGTTTCAGTTTATTTCCCTTATTTCCCTACTTTGTTAAAAAAAAAAATTTCTTACCATAACATTCGCTTTAAAAACATTTTGTCTTTAGTACAAACTTTAATCCGATTTAAAATATAAATATTTTTTCCCTTTTTAACTTGAAAAATTAACAGTTTTTCAAAAATTTATTTTGTCTATTTGCTTTTCAACATCATCTTCTACTTTGTGTAGAGGTAATTGAAGTTTTAAGACATGTGAAAAAAGATCGTGGAAAAAATGTTAAAACTCAAGTGAGGTTTAATGCTTTTGTAAAATAACTTAATAAGATACAAAAAATTTAAAATAAAATAAACATAAAAATAAAACTTACTACATGAAATTAACTTCAAAAGTTACCGCAAGGTTTGCAGTAAAAAGGTGAAGATAAAAATATTTGCATAATAAGTTTTAAAAATGTTTACGTTTTTTGTTTGTTAAAAGTAAATACTTTACATTTGTTTATCAGCCATAAAGCATCAGCTGTAAAAGCAACCTAAGTGATTAGTCAGCACCACCAAAAACATCCTTCTTATCGTAATCAACATTATCATTATTTAACAGCAAACAAAAAAACTACTTACACAAGTTAACTGTGGCACAATAAGAATTTATTCCATTGTTATTACAACGTGTATTTGTATATGTCTTGTACCTGTAAAAATAGAAATTTATTAAATCTTATTATTTGTGTTAAAATTTCTTTTGTTAACAGCTTTTTGTATTGTAAAATCATCTTTTGTTCTTATATTTTCATTTCGAAAAAATAACGCTTGTTTTAATACTTCGGCGTAAAAAAATAATCACGGAGATAAGTACAACGCTCACTGAGAGGGCCTTAAATATGTTTTGCAATAATAATAAATTCATTTCCGTAAAAACTTAAGTTTATCAGCGTTTGCATGTATAGCCCGGCGCACATTGGTTGAGGTTTGTAGGACAAGAGGCTAAAGATAGAAGAAACTGTCAAAGGACAATGAAACTTGGCAAGAAAAAAAAATGGAAGAATCAAAATGATCCGCTCACGTCCCATACAAACTGAAAATAAAATTTTGACCTACGACATTGTTTTTGGCACATAGGATTTTATACGCCCAAAAAACTATCCGCCAACTTTTGCACTCACTTCCCATACGTCTTGTATTGAAAAAGTAGCATAACTCCCTTGATTTTTAATATATCAACTAAATTTTCACAAAAAGTAAATATTATAATTGTAGAATGGGCTCCTGAAAATATATATGTATCTTATCCGCCCACTTTAACACCCATCTCTCATAGAAAAACATGAATAAACAATTTAAGCATAATCTTTTAATAATATTTTAATATCTTGATCGTACTTCAATTTTTAAATTTGCAGCATCGAGCGAAATCTATTCATAAATCTGTGGCCACAAGGAATAACAGCTAAAGTCGAGTTAAGAAAAAATTGAGTTATTGCTAATATTATACTTCTGACACTCGAATCTGTAACGGAAGTCAAATTTCAGGTTTGTAGTTTAAAAACTAAGTATTTTTTACCTTAAAATCTAAACAGCTAAGGTCGATATTCCCTGATTTAACGCAACAATATTAAAATTAAAAATGCTGTTGAAAACGTTAAAAAAACGAGTTTAGCTGTTATTCCTTGTGGCCACAGAAATAAGTCTGATTATAATAAAATATTATGTCTCTTCCCTTCATTAGTGGCTACACATCCAATTCTTTACGAATAATTTAATCTATCCTATTCTTCCTTGGACAGCATACCTGGCACGAATAATCAATTAAAATGTAAAAAATATAAATAAAATCATTAAATGAGGGCCATTATATAGTGACATATCTATTGGTAGAATATCTTCTGCTATAATTTTGAATTTTATGCACAGTTACAGGCATGTAGAACCAGCCATAGAGATCAACAAAAAACTTGGCAGTATCCATGCAATATATATGACATTTGTCAGTGTCCATCTTTGCATTACAATTAATTGGGGCTAAAATAATTTTAAATGTATGTGTTAACTCTTCTTAACCGAAAAGAATAGGTTTATCAATTCGACTGAATGTTGCTTTTCTATGTTTGAAGAACTTTGTTATTTCTGAACCGATTTAAAATTTTTTTTTGTAATTTTATAGATTATGCTTATCCGTTTTAAAAATTAAAGGGTGCACCATACAACTTACATGTTTTATAAGTGTATTATGAACCGTAAAGCACACTTCTTTAAAATTTAAAAAATGCGTATTACTTTAGCTGCCAATAGCAAAAATAAATACAAAAGTAAATCTAAAAACTAAAGGCTGTCCCAAAGGTGACGTTAATTGACTTACAAGCGCCTTTCCTTTGAAGCGTTATAGAAAAACGTTTGAAAATAGGACAGGATGTCAATTACTATGACCATTATAATAACAGGTAAAAACATTCCAAATTATAAATTAAAGGGTGTCCCAATAGTTACCGTAATTATGTATATCTTGTCAAACTTGTGAACAGTTATAGCCAGATAGTTGAAATTCACAAAGATCTTGTATTGCATAGTCCGCTATAACAACTATAAACCTTGAATTTAGAAATTAAAGTGTGTTCCCATATTTAAAGTAAATTGACCTATATGGCCCTATCGTTTGAACTGTTACATACAAACACTTGAACACTAAACAGAATGTCCACTACTTTGTCTGGTATACTAAGAAGTATAAATATTTAAAATTACAAATTATAGCGTGTTACAACAGTTGCTGTTATTTGATGTTTATGACCAAAATGTTGAACAGTTGTTAACAGTTGATTAAAATTTAGACAGAACCTTTATGCCTTAGTCCGCTATAACTAGTAGCAAACTTACAATTCGAAATTAAAGGGTGTCCATATAACTGATGTAATTTTATCTATACGGCTCTATCCTTGAAACCTTTACAGACAAACTTTTGAAAATTAGACAGAATGTCAGAATATCAAGTATAATAAGAATAAATTTTACAAATTAGAAATTAAAGGGTGCCCTAAAAATTGTTATTTGATACACACAAATCTTTTGAACAGTTATAGACTAAGAATTTATACAATTTTTTTTTATTTTGTCAGCAATAAAAAGTGTAAAAGTAAAAGGGTGACTACAAAACTACTGAATTTTCTTGTTTAATCTGCATTAATATTTTGTTCTACGACAGATAAAAAATCCTGGCGCAATCTTTTTCGAATATAATATAATTCATATAATTACCACCCTAAAGAAATATTATTGTAAGGTTGTCTGTTTTACGTCTGCAGTTTTGGCTGCATTTTCGAAAAACGTTCTTGTCGTATTGCCTTAATTTGTTGTACCCAAATTGCTTCACTGTGTCCACATTTATGCCCAGTGTCAAATTTAATTTCTTCTAAATGAACAATATTGACTAGTATGTTTATTACATTATGTAATTATTTAAGACAGTAAAGAATTATGGCAACAGAAACCTGCATGTTACTTTATCACTTTATGGTTTTTTTTTTTTTTTTTGGAGAGGAGCAGGTAGGAGCAACTGATTTTTTTAAACCTTAATCTGAGAATTCAAATTGTAATTTGACATCTTTTTGTTAAAGAGCGCTTTACAGCGCTAACAAATGCAGTCCACTGAAATTGATGAAAATTAAAGTTTTGGTGTTGTTTATATTCGGTTTACGAAATTTTTTATATGGTAATTTTTTTAATAATTTTTAATACAAGTTCCATCAATGACAATTATTTTTAACGAAAATATACCACAAAGTCAAATAATAAGTTTTCTGTGATTGTACAAAACGATTGAATATAAGTAAATTTGCATGTCGTTTATAACAAGCAAATATATATTAAATTCGAGTGTGTCTGTCCAAACAAATTAAAAATATATCAGCCTAATATTACGGAACATTGAATTTCAGATTTCTGGCAATAAAATACCAAAAAATTATCCGAATGGGCAAACATGAAAAAAATGTATTTCAGACACTCTCTATTTTATGTGCGGCGCTTCAAAGACTATTTTAAAATAACTTGACTACGTATATGAGAGAAAAAATTAGCACCTAGATTAGTAACATAGCACTACTGATTTTAACTTAATTACGGGCATTTTAGCCACACTTTCAAGCTCACATACATCTCGCACTTAAAACAGAAGGTTTTCAGGCCTCCTGCTCTTATCATTTCAACCCTGCATTTCTTTCTTTCAAACTTTTCTTTTATTCTGTCAGTGTATGCGTGAACAATGAATTTTATATTTATCTCTATTTACAGTTGTTGTAAATATTCATAGATAGACAGACACTTTGACAGGATTAGATATGTACATCCGTTATGGTAAATATTAACACGCAACTTAAAAGATGCTTAAGTTATTTTACCTTTTTAGCGCAATTTCTTTTGTTATTCTGTGACTTTCTTGTGCCATCCCAATTAATTACTGTTGTTCGTAACTGTTATCTTACAACGCACAACTCAGCAATGTAAATATATGCAAACAATAACAACAAATAAACCTTGATACTATATCACGGTAAAGCTAAAGAATATTGAAAAGGAACAAGAAATAGAGATTTTATCACTGCCTTTAATAAACCAAAAAACGACACCAACAACAACAACAACAACAACTTGTGATCCAATATCTTTTGTTTTACTAACATAGAAAGTTGACGTTTGGGATTTGTTTTAAGTAATAACTTTTTCTTACCTTCATTTTAACTTTATCTTATTTGTTTAGCGCTTGTATGCTTTTGTTTTTAATGTGATTCCCGCAAAAATGCTTAAAATATTGGTGATAGTCCTTTGCTTTAAAGCCGTAACGAAACAAAGGTAAGGAAAGCTAATGACATAAAATCTTAGGAGATTCATATTTTGCTATGAAACAAAAATTAATTTAATATACGTCCTTCATATCTCATGAGTTCGAAGGTAATTAAATGTTTCTTTTCTCATCTATTTAGTTATGCTGTTGTTATAACTTTTTTGTTTAACGTGATTATTTGAATAGTGACTAAATACATTTATAATTATTTTTATACCCTTCACCACAAAAAGTGCTAAAAGGGTAAAACTAAGTTTGTCATTCCGTTGGTAATTTCTACAATATCAATTTCCGACCAAATATTACAATCGTTTAAACATAGTGTCGAAAGAAGTGCTATTGACAATCTGCAAAATCGGTTCATGTCCCTCGAGCCAGTGGGTTTAACACCATGCCTGCGTCTAATTTTTCCATATCATTTAAACACTGAAGTAACTCAAAAAACAAAAAAATATGGAGCGATAAAAAATTAAAAAATAAGAAAAAACCATCAAGTGAAAAAATTGGCGCTCGCCCATATTTACAAAGTTATGGGCCTCTTACATTTTCATTAAAAAATATTCGGTCGTTAATATGGTCAATATGGGTATCGTTTTAAATCTTTTGAAAAGAGTTTTCAGTAAATACAAAATTGTTTTGAAAATATTTAATTCATTTTATATAAAATTATATTTTTATGTAAAATTATATAACGTAATTATTATTTTTTAATTATTAATAATTATTATTATTTTTATTTTTTAATTCTATGTCTCCCCAATATTTGTTTTTTTTTTTTTTGATAGGAGCTACTACACTAACCTAGATTTACATACATGGTGAAGGGTAAAGAGACTTTTCTTAGCCGAATAATGCCATCTTACTTGTTTTTATATCAAACGCAGCGGTAAGGGCTTAAAATAATTGTCAAATTAGCGAACTGCAGTTACAATCTATTCATTTTTTACCAAAATAAATGAATAAATAAGTAAAGCTGCTAGAAGTAATTTACTTCTTTATCTTTTTGGTGGCCTTAACCAACATAAGATAACAAATAACTCAGAATCATTAAAAAAACAGGTGCAGGAATTTGACACGCAGAGCATAGTTGTTCTTGCAAGCCACGAGCCATCGTTGTTACATTTCTTAAATTTTTTTAGGTAACGCTTCTAAACACCTCTGATTAATTTTGTAAAATATACTGCTTGTCAGCATACACTTAACTAATATGTGTATAAAAGTATTCTGCTTGACGTTTTGTTCAATAAAGACGTTCTGCTAACAACTGAATTAAATGGAAAAATATGGCAACTCTCTCAAGCTATTTTTGATACATCCACCTCTTATTGCCTCTACAACGGAAACGGTAGCAAGTGATTATTTTATGGAGGTACTTTAAATGTTAACAAATTAAACAAAGAGTCCTAAAATAATATTTAACAATAAAAAATTTTTATTTCAAAATAAACAACTATACCAAAATAACTGCAAATATTTAACACACCCTAAATGCAGACATTAAAGGACTTCTACCAAAAAAATAAATTTCATATGACATAAAAGCCACAAAGCCTCAAGCACTAGAAGGCTATAAAAATATTGTTAAATGTCATTTTTTCGACCAGCTTAAAATAATATTTGTGTCCAAAAGAAAAACAAATTCACAAAAAAACAAAAATCAAAAAAGAAACCAATAAAATAACCTAAAGGACAACAAATGAAACTAAAGTTAAATATTCATATAAATATTACGTACGAACGTACACAACCAATGTAATAAATGCATTTATTGTTAAATATGGACATTTGGGTCAAATCTTTTGTCAAGTTTGTGTACACATTACTAACCACAAACTGCTATAACCACAATAACAATGTTAATGCCAAAAGTTCTTTTGCACACGCAAACATTATCAATAATGATATGTGTATTTATCATATACATATACATACACACATGTAAAAGGATTGAAACAACACACTTGTCAAAGTCAATATTACCGCAACATATTTAAATACAAGTGGATACTATAGACATTGTCAAGTGTAAGTAAATACTATGAAATATGAGATACAAAGTATAGACAATTTACAAGAAATTTATTCAAAATCATGATAAAACGTTATTTTAGTTTTTCCCCTTCTTGCATGTTTCATGCAGGATTTATATTTAAATTAATTATTTAATTATAAATTAATTTATGTAACAACAAAATGATATATTTATGACAGAAATGTACAAACCGAATTTTAGAATGGAGAAATTAAAAATTACGAATAATTAATCGATTAATTGCAGAAAGGCTAGTTTTTTCTTAATAATAAATCTAAATTATTTACTAGCGTTTTGCTTGAGTGGCAAATTGATGACAGAGTTCAATTCATTTATTTCGACAATGCTTCAACTAACACTTGGCGGTTTCAAGGTTCGTCACTATTGCTTGAGCATATACTGAAACGAGATCTTTTTTTATTTCCTATACAGACATCATATTTATGAACTGCAATTGCAGGAGGTGTTCAGGTAAACTTCTGAGACAAAAATGAAAATGCTTTTCCTTTTAAAAAAGGGAAAAGTAGAAAAGACAATTTAAACATTCCTGGCACAGATTATAATGGAGCCGATCCCAAAGCCCAGAGATGATATTGGAAATTCCTTATAATTATGTTTTAGTTGCTTAACGAAAATATTCTCAATCATCGTTCAGCTTCCCAGGACCTGTCATTCATGCTAAAGGAAACACAAATGGCATTATTTGATAAAAAAAAATTTTCCGAAAATATTTTAGTTTAAGTTTAAAGGAAGTTATCAGACTCCGCGACGTTTTTTATATAAAATTAAGAGAGGAATAATACAAAATTGCAGGGCTGGCATTTGTTATAAAATGTTTGAATAGGGAAAAACTTAAAAAAAATTTTAATTAATTAATATTTTATTGTTTTTTTTCTGGTACAATTTAAAATTTATTGTTACGAAAATAAAATGTGGCAACTACTAAATATCTGAAAACAACAGTAGAGTTGCTGTTGTTCGTGTGTGCGTAGTAGAAAAAATTATACGTGATTATGTTTTTTTTTACCACTGAGCAACTTCAAAGGCTGCGTTGGTAAAGGTGCGTGCTTGCTATAAAAGAGAAATTCATGCGTTCGAGCTGCACCATCGGACACGTGTTCAAATGAAAATAACAATTTGTTGTGTAAAAGCAATTAAAAATTGAAAACAGCAATACAAACCTGATATCAGATAATTGAGTGAAGACATCTATTTAACTGTTGTCATACCTTTACACTATCTAACCAGTACTAATCAAAACGCGGCTTGAAAATGATGTCTTTACATCGAAAGCGCTCGCCAATGATAACAGTATTTTATTTACTGGCGGAATAAATCCAATTTACTTAATACATCTATTTAAGTTTATAGTGGGGTAGATAACGATCGGGGCGCCCTTTTATAATAAAAGAAAATAGAGTGTACGATAGATGCGTTGTGTAGCTAGTAAAGTGATGACTGGTTTTGATGTACAGCGTGAGTGGCCCGTGAGTAGTTTATTTTATTTAACAAGACATTTAGTTGTTTGTATCTCGCTGAAGTAACACAGAATTTTAGCGTGGATGGCTGTGTTTAGAATAGGCGTGTTCAGTTAGCGATAGACCAAAGGATTTAAATATAGCCAAAATCACACAGAGTAAGTAAAAAAATTTGTAATGTGCCAGAGTGGTATTAGCAATCAAAAGGAATCTGTACGATTGATAAAGATCAAAATGTGACAATATATGAGATTGTGTTTTTCAATTTCAAGCCATAATAATTATGATTTTTAACCACAGTAATTATTATTCTTGTGGAATTTGATTGCTGCTGTTAATTAATAAATAAGTTATTGTTTCTCCGTTTGTTTTTTTATTCATGGAAGCTTTAATTTTAATCGTAACAAACAGTGTTTATTTGGGGCAAAAATAATTTAATTTTCTGCTTCTTCACTTTTAATGACTAAGAAATTAATTCATATTTTAAGTTTTAAAAGGACAAAGCACAACAGCATTGAATTTCACTTTTTTCTCAATTAAATATGCCTGCTGCTACTGTAACACATTTTCTTGCCATAGCCCAACATATCTAAGGATTTGCCATAGCCTCTTGGTGATTTATCATATCATGTAACACAGTGGAAATTTCGTTCGACATCTTGTAGATTACTTGTATTCACACAGCTGCCTGTGTGTTAAACTGTCTAAAAGATGGAAGATATTATATTGAAGAAAAATAACGCTCTTAAAAAATCTTGCTTTAACAAAAACGAAATTAAATAAGAAGGTAGGCATTGTACTTCACTGGGACAACCACTGAGCCAAACTTTCTTTTAATATTCCCAGTTGTGTGTATTGAGGTAGACAGACACTTGTTAACACTGTGTTAAAAATTTTATTAAAAAACGTCAGTTTTATTTAATAATCAAAACAAAAATATATAAAGTGTAAAACAAGAGAGGAAATACACATGTCAAAACATTAAAAATACTGCAACCCAATACTATTTGTTGTAATGGCTGTGTGTTGTAATTATGTGTTAACCAGTTTGTATATGTATTGGAAAATTAATCTGTGTATGTAATAATGAAAGGGTATTATATGTTAAAACTATCTATAAGGGCTATTGTAAAAGTAATTGCTATTGTAAACATTTATTACAACATATGTTGACAAATTTTTAACAATACTATTGAACGTGTGTTAAGTAAGAACAAACATACAAAGTTAAACACCAGTTTTTTTACAGATTTAGAAAATTAGCTTATTTTACTCGTATATATGTATGTACGTATTTTAAATTTTCTTAAATGTAGCAAAGTTTAGTTTAAATGTATATAAATATGTTTTTATTTTTATTTTACGAGATGAAATCATCGAGAGTCCCTGGCATCCACATTGCCAGGAGTGCGTGACTTCAACCACGCTAAAACATTTCGATACGCTACTCCTCTAATCTACGAAGTTCAACCAGAATCAACCTTATAAAGTTACATACATACGTCCCGTTATTCAAAGAGCCTATCATGGTCGGAACTACGTTGTTCAGTCTGATACTGTACCCTAACACTGCCTCCAAATTTTACCTTGCCGTTGGAATCGTGGGCAGACGAAGAATATATGCCGAGCGTCCTCTATTGCATTGCCAATGCAGCTCGGACAGAATGGAGCATCGTCATGTCCAAACCGATGCAGGTTCGACCTAAAGCAACCGTGACCACTAAGCATCTGCGTCAAGTAAATTGCCAAATCACCGTGACTTCTTTCAAATCAGCATACAATATTCGGGATAAGCAAATATGTCCACCTTCACTTACCACTCGCAGACCACCATCTCTGCCACTCTGCAATACTAGAATTCTCTTCCATTCTCTTTGCTAGTATATCTATCCGCATTATAGCAGCAATGAAAAAATCGCATCTTCGGAGACGGTTCGAAAGGCACTGCATGCTCGGAGGGAAAACAGTCTGTACACCGGTGTTATTAGCTTCCTATAGTTCGTACCCATATCGGCTACGCATAGAGAATTACATTTCTAACCACTTCCGTCAGCAATTTTCTTTGTAATTATTTCGGTCCTCTGTTGTTCGACATTATCTGGACCGATTTTGCGGTAACACTGGAG
This sequence comes from Cistogaster globosa, assembly GCA_937654795.1. Taxonomy (NCBI): domain Eukaryota; kingdom Metazoa; phylum Arthropoda; class Insecta; order Diptera; family Tachinidae; genus Cistogaster; species Cistogaster globosa. The sequence continues at coordinate 22,376,228 of OW569405.1, forward strand.
GCTTTAATGCCAACGTACTCCAGGTGCGCTTTAAATGAAAGACAGCGGTCAATTATAACACCAAGATACTTAAGAAATGGCTTAGTCTGAATAGAGCATTAACCAACGTCTAGTGCTATCGTCACCAGTTTTATGGTCAGCGAGTTGGAGACCTACAGATGAGAGCCAAGTACGAACCATTCGTACGCTAGCATTTGCCACCGTCATTGCCTACTATTGCAACGTCATCTGCAAAAACAATGATCTTCACTTCGTCCGAAATCTTAAGTCTTAGTACTCCATCGTACATTACATTCCATAATGATGGTCCAAGGACTGACTCCTGTGGCACACCACCTGTGACTCGGTATTGTCGCACTTCATCTATTGTATCATAATGAAAAACTCTGTTACGAAGATAATCCTTTCTGATAGCAAGAAGGTACCCTGGCACAGGTAAGTTGATAAGTGCATTTTAAATAACCTCCCAATTCGCTATGTTGAAGGCATTCTTATCATCCAATGTAACGAATACACAAAACTCTTTTGAGCCAAGTCTCCAGCGATTGCCATTAATTGCCCGAGTTGTCGTTTCCATTACGATGCGCATAGCATAAACTCTCGACCGTTTTCTCCTAAAACCGAACTGGTTATCGGATAGACCCCCAACAGTCTCAACAAATGCCTCTAATCCTTGTTTGTGAAAGTGGAAAGTTTAAAACAATTTTAAGTCGTTGACAGTTTTTATATATTTTATTTTATTATTAAAACTTTTTGCGTAAAATTTAATTTTTTCTAGTGAAATTCCGTTTATTTTCTAATTTAGATTTTTTGCCGAATTTTCCATTTCTAATGAAAATGTATAATTTTTAATTGCAAAAATTTAATTTTTTCGGTGAAATTTTAAATATTTTGGTAAAATTAAGATGGTTTGGTGATATTTTAACTACCTAGTAATTAATAGATTTTTTACTGTAATTTAGGTTTTTAATACAGCACACAACAAAGCTCCTCTTTTTTTCGAAATATGTTCACCATTTATAGGCCGATTTTGTTAAATTTCAATAGTACCCTTCCGAATCTATGTCTAAGAGAGTGTTGGTCACAAATTTTCCTTATCTGGAGACGTGACAAAACTTATTTCAATCTGATGTAGGTTATGGGGCCAAAAATGCATTTTTTTTAAATTAAAAACGAAATAACAAACTTTTGTGTCCTTTTGCATCTGTATTTTTGGAGATATACGCGTTCTAAATAATTTTATAGAGTCATACGACTTAATTAAATTTTTTATAATGGAAATGAAAGCATCATTAAAACATTAAATTTTGTATGAATACCTTTAATATATTTAGAGAAAGCCCAAAGCCCTTTGATCTTTAAATTTTGTTTATTGTAACTTAAAGAAATTCTTTTAAATTGTGCTGCTTTCGACAATCAAATGAGCGTTACTGTGCTATGGGTAAACATTAATGTCAAAAACACAAAACACCTTTTCAAGCATGGATTATTTTGGTTGGCCCAAGTTCGCATACATGCTTCTTTCCAAGCGATCAGTATAAATTTGGAATATCATCTGCCGTGATGTGAAAAAAATTAATTTCCGGCTTAATCGGTGGTTAACAGAAACTAAAAACAAACGTATAGGTCAATTAATAAAGAGAAAACAAAAAAAACTTTGGGATGTGTGTGGATTTCGTATAACCAAATTATTATTGATTGCTTATTAACATCCCTCGTATTCTTATTTATAAAATTTGTTTGATTAATAGATGATGTTTAAAAAGAACACAACTTTAACTAGATTAATGAAAAGAATATTTATGGCGAATGTACTGATACGAAAAATGCGGCATTAAAAGCTGCTGGTGTCTATTTTTTACCGCTTTCTTGAACAACACAATTTACAAATCATTTTTCTTTAGTAATAAATTAAGAAATTAAAGTAAAAAATCAAAGTGAGCAAAAGTAAATTAATACATTTGATATTTTTTATTCTTTTTAAATAAAATTTACTTTTCACTAAAAAAATTTTCTATTAATTTGATTTTGCTTTATCATCGCTGCTTGAAATACTTGTTATTGCTTCTACTTTTATTTCAATGCATTTAACTTTATTTTTGCTGCTTTGATAATTTCTCAATTGCCCACATCTTTAAGCATAATGACCCTTCCTGTAGCATATGATAATTCATAATTCATGACCCGTTTTATCACTCCGGTTTAATATTTTACCAGCAAAAGAATGATAACGAATAATGTTAGTATTTGGATAAATTTCCTTTGTTTTACGTTTTTCCATTTCGTATTTATTTCGTGCAATTTCGTTTGTGCTTTTACAGCCAACTTTTGCTTTTGTTTTAATATTTTAACTCAATTTATTGTTTTTCGATCGGTTTTGTTTTTTGTTTATTTCAAGGTACATTTATTTTACTAGGTACTGTCGTCCGCCCAGCTGGCTTGTAGTTGGACATGTCAAAAGTTGTTTTCATTTTACTACTTTTGTTTACGAATAAAAAAAACACCAACAACAAGCTTTAGTGAAACAAAGCAAAATTTTCGGAGAAGACCGTCGTCACTAGCTGTTTATTTTGTATGATATGCGAGCGCTTTCGATGAAAAGACATCATTTTCAAGCCGCGTTTTGATAAGTATGTACTCCTTTATTTCTCTTTCTATTTTTGACATTTCCACGCACAAAGCAACAACAAAATGCCATGTTCTTTTTAAAATGTATTTGTTGCAGAGCCGCTATTGCCGAGTAAAATTAATGTACCTTGGTTTACTTTTAATAAATTTGTAAGAGTGGCATTATAAACACGAAAATACAAAATTTGACTTACACTGAAGAAATTTCTTGCAGTTCATAAAGTTTTATTTTTTTGTTATATTAAGATTTAATGAAATTATTAATTAAATCAATTTATTATGTTTTATTTAAAAATAAATATGTAGCTTATAATTAAAAAAAAATAAGAGTGCTATATGGGGCTATGCAGAATCTTATTTAGCCTTCACCAGATATGTAAATATATTTTACTGAAGTACCTCAACAAAAAAAACAAATATTGCGGCGACACTAAATTAAAAAATAAGACAAAAATAATTAAGAACGATATATGATTTTACATAAAAATGTCACTGGCTCTGAACGTGTTAAGCATTTTAAAAAAATTTCCTGAAAGATCTCTTCAAAAACTTTTAAAACAACTCATATTGGCCATAATGACAACCGAACTTACTTATGAAAATTTAAGAGGTCCAATAACTTGGAAAATATGAGCCAATTTTTTAAAATGATTCTTTTTTAAGTCTCCATGGCTCCATGTATTTGTTTGTTTTTTTTTAAAGAGTTACTTCATCGTTCCAAATAATATGGAAAGATTAGATGAAGGCGTGATATTTAGCCTACTGCCTCGAGGGACCTAAACCGATCTTGCTGATTTGCAATAGAAAACCTCTCGAAACTAAGTCTGATCGCTAAACGTATTTGTATTTATTCTAGCTCATCTAGTGCCTTTGCAACTTGATTTCAACGCTAATACGGACAGAGAATTTGAAAATGTATATTGTAGTAATTACAAACCGAATGACAAACTAAGATATACCACTTTTCCATATTTTGTGGTGAAGCGTATAATGATATTATGAGTTATCTTTTTAATTAAGATGTACAAAATAGTTCTCTAAATATTTAAATAATGGAACTAATTAAAACTTTAATACAATTCAAATGAAAAACTTTTTTCGGTATAGAAAGTGAGTGCGACCTTTAATAGGCCAGAGTAAAGTTATGTACTCCGTGAAATTTTTAAAAATTTTTTAAAGACCCTACCTGCATAGCAATATTTCCGTACATAAAATGTAAAAACGCAACTCTATTGTTTTCATCACAACATTTGTCCGTAAGTCACATCTCTATCTCTGAAATTGTAATAGGATGTGCTCACCAAAGCCGCTATAACACTAAGTATTTCAAATTGAAAATATTGTCATTGTTTGATCTGTGATATTTTCAGTGCTAGTAAAATTATGTAAGCTATAGCAACAAGAATAAGAAATAAAACCTTAAGTTAAAGGGTGTCTTATTACTGATACGATTTTCACTTATATGACTTCAGTTTTTACCTAAAGTAGGCAGATATTTAGAATTCACAAGGAGCTTAGGCAAGTATAACTAAAGGGCATTTTAAAAATTCCGTAAAGTTGACGAACATGGCCTTATCTCTTAAACAGGTGTCGGCAGATGCTCGCAATTTGTACAGAGGATGTATTTCTAAGCCCATTATAAGAAGAAGTAAAAAAAATGTAAATATAGGGTTTGCCGATACTATAGTGGCCTTTTCTGAACCGTAATAGGCGGACACTATAAATTTAGGCAGAGTATCTATTGCTAAAATGCTATATAAGACAAAAGTAAAAAAATTTAATTTTTACTAGGCCTTATTTTAAATTTACCGAAGGTTTGTTTTATTATGTCCGCTGTGACAAGTTTAAAAAAATATTAAAAATTAATGAGGGGTCCCTACATAGTACGAACCCCTTCCTGTGAGTCAAACGTACACTTGGCGGATTTATTATGTTCTGCCTTCATGAATGGTTCCTCGACGTGAAAAATTTGTCAATTATTGAAGCGCTAGGAAAATTTTTTGCCAGTTAATGTTATAAATATTCAATTAAATTCTAACTAAATTTCTAGTTGTTATTGTGTTACTTTTTTCTACGAACCTTATTATTCAATGAATGTTTGCATTACTTATTGTGTTTGTGCTGATAATACGGTAGGTTTTCCTTTATTTTTTTCTGTGCTGCCTCATAACATCATTTCCTGTTCTTCCTGGGCTTAAATTTCAATGAAATTTTAATCGGTGCTTTTCAGCAATTTGCAGTTTTGCGTATATACGAGCAAGATAAACCAAAAAACTCTTCTTATGCAATCGTTACGTTTATGTTTTGCATTTAATTGAATTTATTGTTGTGTCCATAAGCGCTAAATACTAAATTCACAAATATGTTTTTGTTGCAATATGTTCCTTTATGTGAGTTTAGTAATGATTGTTAGAAATATATGTAGAAATTAAAAAAAAAAAAAAAACTGAATATTCGAAATGAGTTACACGTTCTGGGAAGGATCCCACAGAACGGCCTGATAATTTGAGAACATTAATCATAAAAAATTTTTATATTTGTTGTACGGTGAGTGATGTACAGCAATGCAAGTAACAAGATTATTTTAAGAGGACGTATTTAAACCTTTTATACCACAGTGTGCTATAAAGCTTCCCCTTCTGTAATTAGTTTAAACGTAAGCTTGCAATTTGTTGATCAATTTAAAAGTGACTCAATCAACGGAAGTTTTTTTTGAGTAAAAATATATCTCAATATGTAGTAAAAATATTTTTCTAGCAACACGCTTACATTGCAAAATTTTACTGCTAAAGGAAGGCTTATTATGGCTACAACAAAAAAGATCGTTCTACCTAAGATCTCTGCTTTACGGAAAAAGGTGGTGCTTTCGTTCTAAAGAGCTTAATTGGCAACCTTTAAACAACTGTAATAGTATCAACAATACGTAGCTTTGGCGGCTGCAAGCAAGTTCCACATGTTTCAGTGTCCGTATTGTCGGCCGTCAGCTAACATTAAGCACAAGTCCTACTCATACCTCCTTAATATACCACTCTGAAATGGACTATTATTAAGTCGTGTATCTTTTAGACAGCAAACTTATATAACAGGGAAATTAATCACTAATATATTGATTTAGCTGCATGTAGAGCTTCAGTTTAAATATTTATGTGTGTAATAGAGATTCGCGTTTACGTAAAAAGGTTAACGGCGCACACTAAAGGAGACGAACAACGACAGCTGGCAACATATAAAAAATTTAATCTTTAGAAAAGACTAGTTCAATTTGGCGTGTTTTTGGAGCAGAGCGCCCAATTGCTTCAACAGAGACGAAAGATAAAATTCTTATAGACCGATATATGAATGAACAATAACACTGCCACAGATGTAAGCGGTAAAGACGTTTAAGGTCTCCTAGGTTTTTAGTCCGGTTCAGTTGTGGCATTAGAAGTACAGTTGTACGTAAAACAAAAGATTATTTCAAGGAAGCAACTACTATGATGCAAAATTACAGATAATCTATTCCATGGGTCTACCAGGGAGAAAAGGGTGAGTAGAATTAGTAATACAACTGGTTGATATTTTGTTAAAAGAGAAATTGCTTAATTAAACTGTTATCTTCCTCTTTACTTTCGAGAGATGAACTCATCTGCAGGACATATTTAATAATAATAAACAAAATGTGAGCAAAATCTTGAAAAAGTATTGTTAATATAATTATGCTTAGATTTTACCATGTTATTGTTATTGGTAGTTAACAATATTGTTCCAAGACCAAATATATTATTATTAAATGTTACAATACTAAGTTTTGCTTAAAACCATACAAAACAACCATAACATGTTGCTCTTAGACTAGGGTTACCTCAACAATATATTTTCTCTGCATGTGAAATATAAATTTCCAGTTTCTTGTTGTACAGAATTCAAACGATATACTTGTAATATTGTGGAGCTCTGTGATGAAGAAAAAAATCCTTAATTATCAGTTGACGGATAAAAATCACTAGTCCAAAGTAAAAGCCGCATGAGTGACGCAAATCATGATAACTAGCGGAGGGGTTTATTAGCGAAGAACATGAGAAGGTTGAAAAGGGATTCAAAAAGGCATCAGCCAGCATTAATATTCTTTCTATAACTACAACACTGTTGACCATTAGCTACTTAACTATTTAGTGCACTCGTTAAATTATTTCAAAATAGATTTTTAAACATAGGTCTTTCTATGATTATTGTATTTCTTTCTCTGTTTGATACTTTAAATATTAAGCAACCGACAGGGTCAAGTATTTTTTACACAGTTAAGCATAACTGAATTCCTTACATTCGAATATTTACTGACACTAATTTTTAATTCCGCATTGATACATTTGCTTAAGTGTAAAAATGCAAATTGCAAAAATTGTTTTATTTCAAGTTCCGTTTGAGTAAACGCAAGTAAGACAAAAATTCTATTTCAAAAGCAATTGGTTGTTATTTTAAAAATAAAAACATGAAAAATTATGAAGGTAAGCATTCAAAATTAAAGTTGGTATTTTTTTAGGATTTTTAGACAATTTCAACTCTAAATATATAAGTTGACTAATATTTTTTTTTCTTTTTTAACTTCATATGAATTTAAAGGTCAACTAAGGAAGAGACCGTTAAATCTAAGATATACGGGAAAAATTTACCTAGTTATAAGGTTAATGTATATACATATCTTATTAGTTATTAAATATATCTACAATATGTTTTTCGGTTTAGTTTTTGTTCGCTAAAGCTTATAACTAAAACATTAAAATTTTAAAATAAAGAAAAAAAAAGTCAATAAAGGGTTGGCATGTCATAACATGTAAGGACATTATGTCCAGAAAGTGTCATGTATCTGGTGTTGGTTATACTATAGAGAAGAAAACCTTTGATCTCGTCTGAAGGCTAGCTATGCAAAAAACTTGTAAGCGAAACTGCTGTTGTGTTAAATATGGACATTATGACACTTTCATAATTAATACAATGTCCATTCTAAGAACGACGCGATGTACATAAACAATATGCTGTTTTTCAAATGTCCGTGGACATTATATATCACTTTTAAGTGCGACATGAGGTCCATGTACATTTTGTCTTTGGATACCATGACATGCCACCACAAACAAAAAATATACAAAATTATAACACAATTTCATTTAAAAATGAAAAAAAAACAGATTAAAAAGTAACTAAACTTTAAACAATTATTTGACTCAAATTCTTAAATTATATTTAAAATACTATACTTAAAAATTTAATAATGATCAAAAAGAAACAAAATCGACTAGTGAGTTTACTATTGAGTTGAAATCTGTAAGATTTTCTTGATTGAGTGAAAAATAACTTTAAATTAAATTAAAAAACAAAAGTAGCGTTTAAAAACCAGTATGAAATTGCACTAATTTGGAAATAGAACAAGATAGGACATTATGTTTTATCGACCTTCTAGTGGTAAAATTGTTCATCAGAGCAACAAAAGGGGTCATGAATTATGAGTTTTCTATGCTTCATATGCTTAAAGTAGGATCATTGTGCAAGAAGATATTGGCAATTAACAAATTAGCATAAAAACAAAAATAAGGTCAATTGCATTTAAGTAAAGTAAGCAGCGATGATGCAGGAAATTAAACTAATAGTTGTGACAGCATAAATGAGGAATATAATAGGTAAGAGTAGAACTTCGCAGACGCGGTGTCTTGTATTTCTGTATTCTGTAGCTCTACGCATTTATTACATTTTTCAAGGCTTATGATAAGTTTTGCAAAAATAGTTCTTACTTATATTGTAACCAAAGAGAAACTAAAAAAATATAAATAGGGAAAATTTTGTATAAGTAAGGTTAATTTCTTCAACTTTTCTGAGTTTTATACATAATTAATAATAGTATATGATTCCCAACTTTATAGAATTATACTTTCAGTTTTTTCTCTTATCGATTTCAATTTATTTTAATTATTATAAAAAAAATTAAATTACAAAATATTCTGCTACTACTGTCTACTTAGCCACGTATTTTAATAAATAAGAATACCAGAAATGGTTCTAAGCAAACGTTATAAATTTGTTAAGACGGAATCCACACACAAAACAAATTTAAAATTAAATTTCACTCCAGGCACAAAGTCCATTTATATAATAATTTTCTTTCTTAAACAAATTTTGGAAATTATAATAAAAATATAAAATTATTCGATATTAGTTGAACTATTTAACTAAATAAAATATAACTAAAAAAGCATTTTCTCAGGTTTATTTATATATTTTTTAAATAAAATATATTAAAATAAAATATAATTAAATACTGCTGAAAACTTTGTTAATGTCACTAAAAATGACTAAGTATCTATTTGTCAAACAGAAAAAAAAATAAATAAAACAACGAACAGATGCTCAATAATTTATTTCCATTGGTCATGTTTATAAGATGTTAGTAGTAACTGTCAGATTAGTCAAATATTTTAGCAAAAATAGATAACCACTAAATTATGTGAAAAAATATCGCCAATCCCAGATACTTAATAAAGGTCCACTCACACTATTATAGAAATCTTGAGATTTGCATAAGATTTTGTAACGAAAAGACCTAATGGTATTTGTTGTAAAATACAACTTAAAATTACATGTTTCAAGTCTACAGCACCTCAAGTAAAATGAAAACTCCAAGCAAACAATGTGAATCAGAAAAGAAACAATACAAACGTTTTTCAAGGAGCTTTTACGTTCATAAAGAGTACAAAAAACAATCATTTGCCATCCGGCGTGCGCCATTTTAAGGTGTGCTCAGAAAAAGCTCCCTAGGAGGGTTATTTTATGGCTTTTTCGGAGTGCTCATTTAATAGTTGGCTGAGTTAAGAGCAGCAAAACAACCCTGGTACACGGAAAAATCACAGTGTTTAGAAAAATTTCTAAAAACGAATTTTTATTGTGTAATTTCAAATTCCTTTCCGTATTATTTGACACAACATTAGATTTGCCTTTGCACCTTCACACTTTTTCATGATAAAACGGGCTTAAGAAAGAGAAGATCCTACACAATATAAAAGGTTATATATCAAATTTATTTTATTATAAATAATCATTCATAATAATATGTCTTAGGAATAATTTAATAAACACCTGTAAAGATAGTGGTTACGCTCTTTTAGTAAAATATTTGTCGAATATGACTGCAACCTTAGAAACGCATTGTTGATCAGAAATGTTCAACACATTAGTTTAGTATTGGCTGCCACTATTTCCGTCATAAAATATTTTAAGTAACTGCGGGCTAAAACGTAAGCAGTTGATCGATCAGAGCTAACCCCTTTATATTTTAAAGCAACGATATCGCCCCTAAATTGTTTTTTTTTTTTTTTTTAATTTCATATGGCAAGTATGATAAAGAAATAAAATTAAAGTAATAGTAGTTTCAAATACAAACACATATAACTATGAATTTTATTTATATAATATACTCTTTAATTCACTATAGTGCATGCCGATTTCTTATAAAAGGTGGCTAGTCCCTTTATATTGCATCTTTATACCGCTATAGTAACTGTAAGGTCTAGCTTAATTTAAGCCTTCACATTATACTGGTTAAAGAGCTGGTGTCGCAATGTTTTAAAATATTATCTTGTATTTGAAAATTTAAATCCGCTATCGAATTTTTATTTTTCCGCGGATCTCGTAGATCTTAAACTTTGTCGAAAGGTCTTGTAAAGCTCAAAATGCGCTATCATGTATAGTTTATGAGATAGTCATCTTAAAAAAAATTAAGTTTTGTCAGAATTTTTGCTTCTAGCAGAGCCAAAACACTTCCATTTTTAAAAAATTTTTTTTGCTTTGTTTTGATCCCTAAAAAGTTTTCTGGTATTCAAAAGCTTTGTTCAAAAAAAAAAAAACGTAAGCCAAAAAAGTGAATTTTATATCATTTATAATATCCACAGTTCATATTCTGATTGTAAAAAAAAATTTAAAATAAAATATTTTTTACACCAAAATTAACAAAGAAAAATCTTAATTTCAAAACTGAGAAAAGGTTAATTTTTTGTTACGTTTTAGCGATAAGTTTGCAGTACAATATGTTGTTGCTGCTTTGAAAGCTATTTTCATATAAAATATTATGAAAAAAAAAGAATTAAACATTTTCGAAATAGAAAAAATTTTTGTTTAAAAGGCCTAAAACCGAACCATATTATCACAATTTAATTAAATAGAAAAAGGTCTACAACAATCAATTTATTTAAATTAATAATTTCTCTTATGATAAATTGAATATTTTGATTCGCACAATCTTACTGTGCAACGGGAATTTTTGCAATAACCTGTTTTATGGTAAATACTGCATTTCGCAGTTGGTAGAACGTGTTTGCGGCATAGCAGTGGGTCTTAACGAAAACGTAGATGCTGCATGTGAGAAAGAAGTACCATCTACATCTTCATAACGGCCACTGTCTCCCGTTGTACCAACCAGTACTGCAAAAAGATATAAAACTGAAAATACCGGGGAGTGTCTAAAAAAAATTTCTAGATAAAAACTATAGAAGAAAGAAAACTCAAACAACTTGAGACGCATTTATAGAGCAATTGAAAAATGCAATGAATCTGTTGCAAGTGCTGTCACGGATTTAAAAAACGAATTTGCCAACGTAAGTACAGCAATTTTGGAATCCTTGCAAAAAGAAAATGAATTGAAGAAGAGACACTTTTTATTTCATCCAAAAAATTATATTTAAAATTGTAAACAATTATACAAATGTAAACAGCTGATTCGAATATTGGTTTTGTTTGCATTCGAAGACAACAAAACCGACTTGGTTTCATGACACCCCTGATTAGTTCAATCCATTTCTAAGACGAAATTGTTCATCTCATCAATTGCCAATAGTTTCGTAGAAGTTTAGCTCAACAGGAACGTCTTTGGAATGTGCCTACAATAATGCGTTTACTTAAAACCAAGTTTAACATAAAAAGCTTTTTTATCATTTATCGCAATTTTGTTAATAGTCAAAGTTCTCTGAAAGTTTCAAAAATGTAATAAAGAATTTGACTTTCACTTTAGGGAAAAAACTACAATTTAGTAAAAATATTAATCATCATGTTTTGAACAATTAATATTATTTTATAATGTACGCTATCTGTTATCGGTTATTTGCTTAAAAAATAATATACACTTAACATGGCCATGCATGGGTGTATTAATCTGTAAAGGAATTTGTTTAACAAACAAATTTTTTATGTAAATTTTTATACGAAAATGGATAATATTCTTAAAACAAAATATTAATATTTGCTTGAACTAAAAAAAAAATGGTAACAATGAATAAGCAAAATGATATATTTTTATTAATTCTTATCTTATTTCTGGTTAAAATAAATTTACTTAAAAATGTTCTTAAAGCTTTTTGTTTAAATGCATGTGCAGATAGAAATCTACATACGTCGCATTTTCCATTATTCTGAATGCTTTTCAAAGATTGCAAATTTATTTAAATTATAATGGCCACATTAATAATTTAAAAAAATAAAACCGAAAAGACAACAAATAATTGCATTTCTGGTTAAAATTTTTATTGTTGTCTTTTTTTTTTACTTTAATTGCAGATGAGTCTGATTTCATCCATTTCTTTTGGTTGACGCTGCCATTGATGGTTAAATATTGTCTACATTCTAGCAATAAATGTAGCAATATTTCATTTTTTTATTTTAAAGGAAAAATTATGATGACGTTGATGTTGATGCTTAAATGTGAAATTTGGGTTAATACTTTTATTGAACCTGCTGAAAGATTGTGAAATTCATTTCTATAAATTAATACTACGTGCCTTAAGAAAAAATAAGAAAAACATGAAACAAGATGGAAATGTTAAAAATATTTTATGCTTCATCTTTAATTTTAAGTCAAAGAAAGTAGCATTTTATTTAAAATCTGTAAGTTAATAAAATATTTCGAGAAAGGTAAAGAATGTATTTATTTTAAGGAGCGTACGATTTATTATTCAATGCAATGAGAGTTTTTATTTTAGCAGCTTTTTACATTGAAATACTGTAATAGTTTTCCAGTGTTCTCTATAACAACCATATAAACGCATTACCTAAATTCTTAAACTAATCATGAATGTAAAAATCATTTTAATCCTTATGTCTATTGATAAATACTTAATGTGTATAGATGTATTACCCACAGTATATAAACACACACAAGCGAAGTTATAACAAACAACAATCAAAATAATTATGTGCTTATACTTCTCATTCAATCAATTTTAAAATTAATACAAGTAAGTTTGGCAAGCAAACAATAAGTATAAGGAATACTGTCTACAATACTGTTCAGTAATTTATTTTGTATTTATTTATTTTTATTATAGAATTGTTAATTCATGTTTTTTTATATTAATCTTTTTCAACAATTTTTTACATTATTGTTAATTGATGTGTTTTATGTATAATATGAATTTGTTTCTTAATTTCTTTTTATTATTTTTATAAATGTTGTTTTTTCCTTTGTTATTGTTTTTTAGTTTTTCAGTTTAAATTTGTAACCATTTTTACCTTTAGGTAGATTTTAAAGTACCTCCTTTCTTAAACCTTTGTTTGGAATCATTGTTAATTGTTATTTAATTTTGCTTTAAGATATGTACAAGAGAATAAATACCTTTAGATGTATGAAGTTCCTGCAAAATACTTTAGAACGTAAGAAATTTTGAAACTTAAAACCAACAATATGCTTCGATCCTTATGGCACTTGCCCAATCAGTATCAAAGAACTTCGGAAAATTATTCCTGTACAATTCGAAAGGTGACAGGTAAATAGAGTTGTGCCGTATAGATTGCTTTTCTGAATGCTCATTTAAATTTAAAGATAAAAACTGAGTTAGTTCTATTTTGTAATTTAAAAGCTCCTTTTCTATAAATGTAGTTTTAGTTCAATTGTTCTTTTGCAGTTTATTTTTTAAATCTAACCGATAACAGCTACATGCTTGGAAACATTCTATTTGATGAACAGCAACATACATGCATTTTAGTTTATCTTTTCTAGTATATCAAACAAAAAAATGTTATAAATTATTCATTTAGTTTAATGGAATCCTTTATTTAAACTATTTAGTTTAGAAGCTTAAGTCTAGCTGTAAATCCAGTTGCTAATTTGTGATGTGGTTCAGTTAATAAAATATTTTGTACAACAGCCTTAGCTCGCTGTTCGCACAGCAGTTCCATTTACAGAGGCTTTTGCTGACTTCTGTCTGAGCGCCAATGGCTGGTTGTTTCCACAGCGTTTTCGGCGAATAATCTCACAGCGGCACTACCAGAGTATTATCGTAGTTAAAGAAACCCTTATATTACCATAGGGTTTAGCAGAAAAATGAACTGTATGAATTAACGAATCCAGTAATTGACTATTTAAGACGCAAAGCTGCGAATTGGTTTAGAATATTTGAACCTATTATTTGTCTGATCTTCATTTTCTGTTGCAATATCTGAGTGTGACCTTTATTACAAAATAACCGTTCCTGTTTCTAATAGAATTTATGCATTTATTTAGAAAACTTTAAGGTCTTATTATTTTCATATATGCGTTAATCTACGAATATATACCTCGACTCAGGAAAATTCAACTTTTATTTCTCAAATTTTTAGTCATCGCAAAATATTGTTTCTCGTAAAATATTGAAAGTTTTTATTTTATAAAGAAGTAGAGTTTTCATAAACTTAGTACTAAGAAATAGGAAAATATGCTATATCAGTTCAGATCTTTAGATCCCTGAGTAAATTCTAGACATATAAAATCTACCCTAGCCGACGACAAAACCACGTTAAAAGTTTAAAAAGCCGCACACGTAAGCAAAGCAATATTTTATTAATTTCAATTTCTTTTCTTCAATTAGTTACTAAGCAAAATTTATCAAGAGATTAGTAAGACTATGTTCTAATCTAATCAATTTCCATGTGTCTAATGTTTCTTATTTTCTTTATTTGGAAGTTTCTGTTATTTTGCTGTTTGTTTGTGCCTTCAGAACTCAGTTCTTTCTTAACCGATTTTAATTTTTTTTTTCTTTATTAAAAAGGTAATGCTTTCAGATTGTTCCCGTTTTAAGAAAAGTTTATAATTCAAAAAATTAAAGTGTGTCCACATACAATATACATGTTAATTACGTGTATTATAAAATGTTTGGGCACTACTTTAAAATTAAAAAAGCTGGATATCAACTACACCTTCCAATAGCAAAAAGTATAACAAAAATAAATCTACAAATTAAGAGTATCCCCATAGGTGATAATTGAACATCATGTCGACTTCCATGACGAGTGTAAATATGAAATTATAAAATTATGTATTAGATGGTACCCCAATAGTTAATTTATTTTTATAAATATGGTCATGCTTTAGAACCATCACAGATAGACGGTTGAAATTTACAAATAATTTGGAAACGGAGTACTAATAATTAATGTAATTTGATGTATGTTCGTAAGGTTTTAGGCCGTTATAAAAACACCGCTAAAACTTGCAATGAACCTGTTTCGTTAAGTCCGCTATAACAAGTAAAAAATTTAATATTAGAAATTAAGGGATCTCTCCACAACTAATATAATTAGACCTATCTGGTCGTATCTTTAAAGCCGCTATAGTCAAACATTTAAAAATTTTAAAATCCTCTACTACATCCAGTAATAATAACAAGTAACAAAATATTGATTTAAAAAAATTTAAAATAAATATTATGTACATATAAAAATTACTGTTTTTATAGTCATGTAACGCAGTATGTTTCCATTTTACAATATGAGAAAATTTCCCAAGCAGTATTTAAAAATTAACATTTATCTAAAAAGCTTAGAAATATTAATTATAAATTTTAGCTTTTTTGATCTCAAAAAGATAAAAGTAATAAAATATTCATACTCTTACAAATAAATATTTATTTAAGAGATTAAAGGCGACAAATTGAAAGAGCAATAAAGTTGATAAATGAAACTTTAATTTCTTAAACGAAAAGCTTTAATGAACTCTCACAAGTTTTGCTTATAAAACTCAAACGATACTTTGACGTTTAATACAAAAGATCAAAAGCTTCAATTTAAAGCACTCACTCAATGGTATGATCAGTGTAAAAATAATTGAGTGAAGTTTATGTGATAAAAGAAAATGCTATGAAAATTTATAAGCATTTAAAGTAAAATCAATTATAAGTAATAAATATTCCTAATAATTCTAAAAATTAAATTAATAAGGTAAAGGAAATAATAAAAGTTATTAATTAATTTATTTACTTTATTGGATATTCCATATATTTTTTAATATTAAAAACAAAAAGCACGGGCATTGCAATTATATCCAGATTTTGCTTCAAGGAAGTAACATATCAGAATTTGGAAAATATTAGTATTTATTATTTTACTAATCGCCAAAACGCTAAAAGTTAAACTCCATATAAAAAAAAAATTGTATATATAATATTATAATATAATACGAGCAATATGGGAGCAATTATTTCCCAATTATTGTAGACTTTTCTAGCATCGTTTTATTAAATTGCTTAATTTCTTGATATACGAAACCAAAATTTTTGTCAAAGATGAAAGATGTTGCAAATATATTTTTTTTCATTATGAACATTTTTTACACGTGACATGCCAAAGTGTCCAAGGAGAAAATGTCTATGGACTAAATGTCGCATTTAAAAACGACATAACGTCCAATGACATTATGCAAGCCAGTTTGTAAAAACGGGTCATCTTTCTTTAAAAGAATAACATAAAATATACCTAAATATCCATGGACGTAATGACTCTACGTTAACATTAACTCCTTTGACGTGATAACATGACACTATTCCACGCATTTCTTACAGATATGTATATGCGAGTGTAAAAGGCCTATAAACTTATTTCACAAGGGTGTAAAAAAGTTAAATTTATCAAAAAAAAAAAACCTAAAAAAATAAAAATTGCATCTCGTTAAACTTTGGTATTTGGCCCGAATTGCATTTTCAATATTTTCACTTGGGCGTTTCTTTGATTTTAATGTGATATCAATTTGACCATATCGTCTTTATTGACACATTTACTTTTTGAAAAGCCTTCTGTCTGGCCGTAGTAATTAAAGTCGAAACTAATATTTTTCCGCATGAAATAAATCAAGTTTAAATTTGTTAAAATCTTACAGACACTTAAAAAGTTTTGTGTTTTTTGATAAAAAAAAAGAACTTCAGCTTTGTTTACTTATGTATTTACGACTTAATTTTTTTTTTAGAAATTTTTAGAAACACCGGCAATTGCCTATATACCGGTTTTTGTTATTGTTGATTAATCAGTCTCTTGTTTATTTTCATTGATTAAATTGATTTCTCACCACTTGTTCACGTGAACTTTCTCGCTCTCTCTTTTTTATATACATATGTATATATATATTTTTTTCTCAGTGAAAAAAAAAATCTCTTAAAGTACTCGCGAACAGTGTGCCCAGTTCTCAAAAATTAAGTGAACTTTAATAAATGTTTAAAACTATTTAAATATTATAAAATATAAGTTGAAGGCAGGGTTGTCAGATTGTTTATGACGAAATTCGCCAAAAATCCAAATCAAAAATCGTCAAAACGGTTTTTGATAGGCTTAGTCCATAAAATTTATATATTTTTTTAGATAAAAATATTTTTTGTAAAAAAAAACTATTTCATCGTCATGGCTAAAAATCACCAAAAATGGAAAAAATCGCCATATGTTTATAGTTTAAGTTTTATTAAAAAAAAAAAAATAATTAGTGAACATATGAAAGGTATTACAATGTACGCAACTTAAGCTAGATAGGTGCGAAGAATGCAGATGATAGGTTACATTTTGCCAGCGTCTAATTTTTCTTGTGTTCCTTGAAAAATATTCTTTTACATTTAAAAATTAATTTTTCTTCCAATAATTAAATTAAAACTGTACCTTTGCCAAAAAGTAAATTTTAATTTATTTATAATAATTCACGGTTCAATCCCTGATTGGGAATAAAATTAAAAATAATTTAAAAATAAGACATTCTCAAATGTTTTCTTAAGCTTTAACACATAACTCTTAGAACATGATTAACAACACTTCTAATAGTAAGCTTTTAGAATCTAAGGAACAGTGTTCTAAATTCCATGCAAAATTTCAGTTTAGCTTATGCTAAACGGAAACGTCGCACTGAAAACCAGGGAGTTAGAGTAGAGATGATAGAAGGAGGGGAAATAGTTATTGTTAATTTCAAAGCAGTGCATATTTCTCCCCTCTGTATAAAAATATCAAAAAATAGTAAAATTTTGGAGATCTCATATGCGAATATCCAGTATTAAAAATGATAGTCCCTGGATTAGTTTGAACACAAAGATACCGATAGTTGTAAAATAAACCTAAAAATTATTAAAACTAAGGCCGTGTATTGGAGTGAGCGTGAAGATCCATGTATAACACTGTGCGGTGGTTGAGAAAATATTCTGATATCAAGAAGGTTTATTCAGCTTTTTCTTACTATGGTGCTGTGTCTTTCTTTATTCTTAAAGACAAAACAGAATTTATTATCAAAAATCAAGAAGAATTTTTTCGTGCAAAAAGATACATTTTTGTCTTTGGTTTACATTTTTGAATATTTTTATACTAAAAAAAATATTGGATTAAGTGCTTAGTATACAGAAAGTTAAAAAACTTTTTCTATCAAAATTTCAGGATTCAGATACTCTTTTCTTGCAAAGTATTAAAAAAACTTTGATTTTTAAGCCATCTTACTTTTAAGTTTCGAGTATATTGAAGGATCTATTTTAACGCTGCTCTAAATCAAAACTCACATGTCAAAAATCTGGTCCATGTACCTGCGATGTTTGACCCATTAAATAAGGAGAATTTAAAAAAAAAAACTAAAACAGCCTTTACAAAATATATGATAAAACATGTGCAGCCTTGTGCTGGATGTAAAATTAAAAAAAAAAAAATATTTTCTTCACTTTTAATATCATTAAATGTGTTTGCGCTCAAACAAAATAAATGAATAAAATTAATTTAGGCTTAGCTTTCTTTATATTTAAATGTGAAAACAAGAAAAATTAGACACCGGCAGAATGTGATTCAGCATTTTAATTACTTATGTTAATTATTATTTTTTGTTTTTAAATACAGAAAACAAACAAAGATGTTTAATGGTGTTTTTAAGTAAAAACTTGAAATGCGTAAAAAATGTGAAGATGGTCACACTTTTTGCGAGCAGTTGATTAAGAAGCTTTTTTATTGCTTCTCTCAGTTTGGGGAGCACATTTACAAAACACAACATATAAGTTGTTGCTGTATATTGTATTGTGTGTGGAGCGTAATCTATGATCCACATTTTTTTTTTATTACACACAGATCATGTTGAAAGTATTGTTGTTGGTTATTTGCTTTTTTGTTGTTGTTGTTGCTGTAGTTGTTGTATTTTAGCCAATGTGTGAATTTAGACCTAAAAATTTTTGTTCAAATCAGCTTTTGTGTCAGTTTTCATTTTAACTTCTTTCCATAGGGAACGATAATGCGCGATTTTTCGGTTACCTTCGGTATCGTTTTAAATTAGCGATTTTTTCCGTTTCGGCGTTTTTAAATATTATCAAGTTAATAAATTATTATAATTATGCTACATATTTTATAACATATTGTAATTTTGTTTAAAAATAAATACTACAAATTAAACTTTAAAACTCATAAATTAAATTAATATAGAACAAGAGAAAATATTTTTTTTCGGTACGGTTACGTGAGTGCTATTTTTTATAAATAAATTATTCTTGATTCTTGCCAGAGTCTTATGTTAATTGATTGAATAATTATATATTATTTAAAAAAAAAATTAGATTTAAAAAATAAATAAAATCTACGCTATTAAAATAAAATCACAGTAGAAGTGCCTGTTTTCAAGATAAATACAAAATTAACGAAAATTAATTTTGTTTTAATGTGTTGTGTACAATACAGAAATATTTCATTTTGTTAATACTTAATTTTTGCTGCTGTCATAGTGCGAGTATTTCAAACTTGTTCACTTTTTTTACATTTTTAAATACATTGACCGTAAAATATCAAATTTAAACATTAAGAAAACAACAATAACAACACACCGTTAAGTTTCAAACTTGTTAATTGATTTATGCATAAATATGTACAAAACTGTCAGATGTTTTCTTTCTGATCTTATTTTTTGCAAAAGCTATTCGCTTCGAGTTGCCACAAATCTGAAATATTAAAGGAAAAAACGTGAGTTATTTGAATAATTATTTTCTTGTAGTTTTTCATTATTGGGGCGGCAAATCTAGAATTGAAAACTCAATATTTTTAGATTAAACAAATGCCTTATGAAATAAGAAAGTAATTACTAGCTGAATTAATTTAGTATACAACCAAATGAAGAATTTTACTTAGGCCTAAGTTTGATAATTTTGGTATTTGAAAATTATTTGTAAACGAAAAATATTTTATTTAGTCAATTGGAAGTGTTTTCTGATACATAAAAATTTTCCTAAAGAGTGGTCGAGAAATTTTTCCAAGATAATCCTTTATTTAATCCTCTTGTATTGATCACATTAGTAAGCATTTTATAAATTAACTTCCTCTATATCTTTGTTGGCAGGTGAGCACATTATTTTATTAAAATATTCCAGAACATTTTGCTTATACTTTTTCACACAATTTAAAATGCGATTCCGTACTGTTATTGCCTAAGTTACAATATTTTTTTTACCAATTGAAAAAAGAGGAAGACATATTAAACTCCTACATGCCAAAGATATTCGGGTATTGTTATACCATTGCAGGTAGTCAGATGGCAGTTCTTCTATATCACTCTTAAATTACTACGTTCCTGAAAGGCCGCATGGAGAGGTTGCTTTAAAATTGATTGAAAGAAATAGTTACCCAAATGGTTTTCTATTTAAAAAAATGCCTTATACAATGTCTGCTGCAATACTGTTATGAACAATTATAAATAATATCTTTATTTTCTTTCTTAACCTTGACAAATGCAAAGTTAACATAATAATGTTGCCCAGTTTCAAGGACATAATACTCGAATGCTCGTGATGTGATTTTGGTATTCTAAAATTTTTACGTTGACATGTTTGAAAATATGGAGCTTTTTTATATAGACGAATAAATATTATTTTGTTGAGTCTTCCAACATGACAACGACACAAAAAAATTGAGAAGAAAAAAATTCTTGTCAATAGTTAATAAACTTAAAAAATTTATATCATAGATCAGTTGGCACAATCGTCTCAGCTAACTCCGATAAAGACTCTTTAGACTGACTTTGAGAAAACCATCCAAATAGCAAGCAACTCTAGGCTGTAGTTAAAGAGTCGTATAAGAGCACTCGCAAAAATTATAAAAAGACTTGGTTGTTTACAAGTCAAGTCGTTGTTTCCTCTTTATTGTCAACGAAATCTCTGTAACAAATTTTTAATTCAAAACCTTGTTTTCCTTTGCGCATACATTAAATATTGTTACCTTTTGGGTTATTTAATCAAAATAGTGCTATAATTTGTATCGTCCAAATTTTTACTTCTGACCATATTTTATGATTTGCCTTACTAAAAGTTAATAAATATTTTGGATGGGTCATTAATTTTTCTCTTATATCAATTATGTGTTTCTAAAATAATTATATTACTAAAATTAAATTAAATTTATTTACAAAGATATCCGTGACTTTAGTGCTATTTTTTCTACCGTATCTGTATATTTTAATAAATTTCCAGAATTTCGTATATCTTAAGCTATATGTCAAAATCAGTTCAGTTTTCCGTCACGTATTATTTATTCTTATTTTGCTCTATATTTTGGACTACGATTTAAAAATGCGCTTGTTTTCTTTCTAAATAAAGTTCTTTCTGAATGGAACCTAACATCTTTATTATTATTTTTTTCTGGTACTTTTATATTTAAAAAATTGATTTCGCTCTAGGGACTTACAAATCTCATGTGCGGTGCCATGTTAAGGACCATTGCTATCCCTATATCTTTATAAAATAAAAACTTTATGGAAATCTTAAACAGGCTAAAAATGTGCCTCACCAGGATAATATGATTTATTTAAAAGCTAAGAATTGGGTGGAGAAAAAAATTATTCATTTGGTTTATATTTTATTTTAATCAACGATATAAAATTAAAACGTCTAGAGCTGTTTTTGTGTTTTTGATCAAACTATTAGCAAATAAAAAAATTAATTAAAGCGCAGCACACCTCAACTTCAAAGATTGTAGAATATTTTTATTAAAAATGTTTATCAATTTATTTATTTCAAATTGTTTGAATTTATTACTGTTACTTTGTGATATTCTCCTAAGATATACTTTAATAAAAATTTGTTGTCATTTTGATATTTAAATAGAGTTGGCGTATCATTTAGAACCTAAAAATCTTCTTTTAAAAGTAAAACGCGATTTCAGTTTCTTTAATATTTTATTCCATTGTTTTTCATGAAATAGAAGTTTTTCGTATAAGAAAGGTCTTAAAGGAAGTGATCAGTATAACAAAACCAAATGATTTAATTTTAAGTATTTAATTTATATTAATTTTAAACAATTTCCGCCACAAACCAAATACCATTTTACATATTAACTTTTAAATGGTTACAAGCATATTAGCTCCATGTTCATCAGAAGTAACATCGATAGTAGTTTTTTTTTTTTTTCATTCTTCTCGAATGTAGTGATGTATTTGTTATTCTTTTGGACAATTTGATACTTCGCCAAAAAAGCAACACCCTTATTTTCACATTAAATAGACATAGGGTTCATTCCACATATTTTGCCTTCATTGTACTCGAAGCCACTACTGATATTAAAAAATAATTTCATTTAAACATCGGCATTTTTACCTTAATTTATTTTTATTAAATTAATTAGTAAATTTACGAAAGCATCTTAAAAATAACATTTTTTAAGAGAGATCCTCTTTTAAATAGTACATACCGTTTAGTAATTAATTTACATTATGAGTAATAAAACTGCAACCTGAACACTTATCTTTGCATTTTTTACTGCTTCTTTTGTTTTAGAGTTTATTGAGTTTTGAACTATAACATGCAAATTTCGCTATCTACATTAAATAAAAAACAAAAGGATTTCTTGTTATATCTCTTGTTGGAATTTTTCAAAGCTGAATTTTTCAAAGATTTTACGACATTTAATTCCAGACCTGCACACTCAATATTTTATTTAAATCGATTCATTAATTTTGAACGCCTAATTTTTAGTGAACTTATGCTGACATTCATTAGAACAAATAGAATATTTTAAACCCAACCAACTAAACGAAAGATCAAGAAATTTCATAACTCTTTTATTTAAAAGAACTTCCACACAAGTATTTTTTTAAGTTCGTTTTTTTTTAAATCTTTTTAACACTTTTTATTGATTTGGCTATTTACAATGTTTTTATTGTACATTTAAATAAAGACATTAATGAAGCCGTAATAACACAAACCCCGAAAAATTTCTTTAGTATATTACACCCTTCAAAACAATCAAAGATGCATCTACTAATAAATAGCTGGTCTTAACGGCCTATTGAATGGAGTAGAGATCTATGTAATAAAAAAAAAAAAAAAAAAAAAAAATATTTAGAAAAATTATAAAAAAAAAATTAAATAATTTTTTTAAAAATTTATTCAATTTAATCGCTTTATAGCTCTCAATTTCCATGCTAGCATACATCCAGAATATTTAAATGTGAGCAATATTAACTATCTTTAATATCACGCTAGTTGAAATCTGGTTCGCTTTGCTGGCCACTATTATCAAACATGACCAATTAGAGTTATAATCGACATATTAAAAAAAATTTTATAAATTGTATTTTATTACTATTATATTATGTTCTCTGTACACATTGTTACGGCAAAAATGTATGCTTTTTTTAGCAGTACTTCAGTTACGATAAACATGTCTTTGTTAACAAATAAATTATATTATGGTTACTACATGATTTATTTCAACTAAGAAAACTTGCAGCTACAACCAGGGTTTCATAACTTATTAAAAATAATATATTTAATCATAACTTTTTATTATTAATCAAAGTAAGATTGAAAGCAAAAAATAATAATTGCTTTATATATTTTTTTTTTGTTCTAGGTCTCAACAAAATGCTTTTTTTATTATTTAATTAAAGTCTTTGGATATAAATCCTTACAGACCGACTAAGAAAATAATAATAACGATTATAATTTATTAATTTAAACATGAGTATTTTAAAACAAAATAATATAACATTTTACAACATAAATATTTGCGGAAAAATCAATAAGCCTGAATAGTTCGACAAATTCTTTGAACATTTTTCTAAACGAATCAGCATCTTCGTAATTTATTTATGTTGCTAAGAAGAAATACTGATACTTATTATTTTTAATAAAAAAGTCACATTAGGCATTTTTCTGCGACTTTTTAAAGTAGGCAATTTAATAATAGCCAGCGTTGCTGTACGCGACGGAAGATTAAATCCATAACCACGGAATAGGGTTCTCAAGCAGAACAAATGAAATTGTTTTTAGACTCATTCTATACAATTAATGTGAACGTTTAATTTTAGGTCCCATACAACAGATCCATACTCTAAAATATGTCTTACAGGAGAAGTATATAATGTTTTCGTAATATTTGCGTCAGTGAGCTCTTTTGCCCACCTTTAAATAAATGCCAATACACCACAAGGTTTGTTTACCATCATAGTAATATGCATTCGAAAATCTAACTAAAGGAACATCCATCAAGTGTATATTGTAGCGTAGAAAATTAGTTTCGTGAGAAACGTATATGGTTACACTTATTTAAGCTTAAGTCCTATAATTTGAATTTACACCAATCATAGAATCCGTTTAAGTCCTGTTGCCAGCAGAATCCATCTACTGACAATTTGTAATTTAAAAAAATGCAAATCATTTATGAAAAGGAAAAATAACATAGGGCCAACATAGCTTCCTTAAGCGATTTCAGAGTTTAAAACAATTTTTTATGGAGAATGTGTTATTGCGTTCTGCTAATTAAATAAGATTTGAATAAAGCACATTAAAACACTATCATTTAATCACAAAATTTTTCTGTTAGCTTACGTTTTATGTGAAAACACTTAAAAGTAAAATAGTTATTTATTATTCGAGCAACTTAAAAAGTAAAAATCAATTTACAAAATAGATACGTAAAAATGATCTATGAAAACATATAATTTTCTTTTTTTTTTGATTTTTTTTTTAAATAAATTTTTTAACAAAATATAAACAATAAAAACTTACTCTTATTTCAGAAATGTCCTCTTGACTCTTGTCCTCTTAATGTAAACACTTAATAAATTTAAAAAAAAAATATCGTGTTGTTTTTTATCCCGATTATTGATTATTGGGGGTGAAAGCACGTCTCGATGGCCATTCCGCTACCGCTTATTTAGGTCTTCAGGAAACTTCTCACAAATATTTAAAAAAAACTGAAGATTTTATACCAAACAATACAGTAAAGACAAAAATCAAAGTTTAAGCAAAAAACAACAATAATCAACAATGATTTTATTTTCCTTTATCCCCTGTATATGGCTCACTTTTTTGCGGCTGTTTTATACACTTAAAAGATCATGAAAAATAAAATATCACAACAACACTAATATAATTTATTATAATTATTCCATGCACAGACACTCGCAAATTATTAAATTAAAATAAACCACTAAAATATTAAATTAAATTATTTAAATTAAACATTTATTGTTTATATATGATTACAGATAACTTGCTTACATTTTTAACATAATTATGTTAATACTTCATTATGCTATTTGTATGCTGGACAACAATCAGATTCCGATACCAACTATATTATTATCAAATATTAAATTGCTATGTTTTGCTTCCAACTTTATATTATTGCAATTTGTTGCTCTTAGATTATGGTTGCCTCAACCATGTGTTTTATTTGAGTGTGTTCATGATTTTTGTATTTATTTCAATGAAAGATGCCACTCATCTTTTACGCAACCTAACGTTTATATTTTAAATACAGGTATTTAAAATTTAGTTACACAAATGTTGGTGATAATATTTTATCTTTAGTATTTAATAGAGGTGACAGGCCCGTTTTTAAAAATTTAAACATTTGAAATGAACATTGAGTAATTAATGTAGTTATTTCAGGCCAGCATTTACTTTCATACTTAGCCGTAGGTCTGAGGATTAAAAGGGTATGTGTGGAACAGATTTTTGATAGATCTATACGATCTATAGTCTTTTACAATAATTCAAAAAATGTTTTCGGATATTTTCTTGTATTCTCTTCTTTTTTTATAAAAGTGTGGCAACCACTACGCCATTTTGAAACGATTTTTAAAGTGGGACAGAATTCTGAAAGATTTTTATGTTTATAAATCGTACGATTGTGTATGAAAGTGAACCCTGGCATTTTAGCATTTATTTTGTGTAAGCGTGGCAATTCTATTCAAAACAAAAAGAAAATAGGTTCAGCATTTAAGTGGTCTCTAAATTCTTAACGTACACACAAGCATACATATATACATAAATAAATACACACATTAATACATACAAAATAAAAAGCAATACCAAAATCTTGTTTAAAGTTTACCGTTTAATATTAAATACATCCCGTAAATAAGAGAGTACAAGCAATTAGAAATGCGCTACATTTTTATGACTGCACAATATCTTGTTTCCGTGGCAACTGGCTTCAATAATTCGAATAAATATTTCACTAGCCAAAAAATATATAGTTGCAATAAATACAATTATTTAAATTTAAAAAATAATGCAATATTGTTTTTCTTCTTTCTATTTTCAGTTAAAATTTTCTACAATTCTTAACAACAAATAGTGCTCTTTGTCTTTCCAAAATTTTATACTACATACACCTTGGGTAACCTTTCCTGAAATAATTGATAAAGAAATAGAAAATATACATAAGCTGAACTAAAACTTATCTATACAAAATATAGTGAGTAATAGCGGCTGATATAAAAATTGTTTATGATTGAAATATTTTTGTTGTTCTTTTTTTCATTAAATACTTTGATAAGATAACGAACAAAATATTTTACTCAAATAACTTGAATTATTAAGAAATACAAATATTGGAGTGCAATCTTTTCTTTAAATACTTAAAGCTAAATCAAATTCTAATAATAATTAAAACAACATTTTTCTATAAAAATTGGAATTACAAATAAAAAGTTCTTGGAATTTATAAACATAATTGAAATCACAAGGTGAGTTAAATATTATTTAGATTAACCATGAATTTTAAAATGAGTAAATATTAAATAAATGCTTTTCCTATTTTATTTTACATTATTCTTTATATTTTTGGAATTAATTTTTTTCTTCAAATCTAAGCAACATGCGCTTGAATGTGACGAGGTAATTTTGTTTTGAAATATAATAATAAATTATATTAACTTTTCTGAAGTTGCGAAAATTTAGGTACTTAAGTAAACAGTAAAATTAATAGGACTAGGGATATCAAAGGGATATCAATCCTACATCTTGAAATCCCGGAAAAATTTGGTCAATTTTTCCCTTCAAAATTAAAGATTATGGTCCTATAGCCAAATTCTAAAAAATTTTGAGGCTTTTTACTTCTTGTTTGTTTTTAATTTAGAAAAGATAAAAGTGCCAAAATCAAGGTTGATTTATAAAGCTCACAATTTTATTAAACTTTCAGAATATTATATTCATTTTTTAACTTGTTTTCTGTAAGGAAATTGACAGCAAAAGCTTATGCTGCAAATTCAGTGTAATAACTTATGACTAGGTAAGCCAAACGGGAGTTTCCAATATATTTTAAAATTCTAAGCGTTTTCAAATGAACCGATAACTAACAAAAAAAAATCACTAAACTGATAGAAAATAATGCTGTCAAATCAAGTCTTTTTAATTATACTTTCATAAATAATGATTAATTATGTTGAAATATATTATTTATTTTTAATAAGTTACGAAACTTTAGTTTTGATTCAAAATTTTCTTAGCGAAACCATCAATTTTACATTTTTGTTTTTATTAGCGATAAAGTGATGAAATGTTATCAAAAATCGCTTGTTGTGACTGAATTATTGTTAAAGGTTAACATAAATTATTTCCGCAACTATACTTTGCTACAGATAATATAATATGTTTGCTGTAGCCATATCAAAATCATTTTTTTCTCCACTTTATGTCTTATACACTACCAGAATCAATTTTTAAGGAGGAAGATTTTACTGATATCTTAATTGTGACGAAACTATTTCAGATTATTTTTTCTCTTGAACTTTAAACTGTGAGAGTATTTTTAAAATTATTATACATAGACATAATCTTTCGTATATTAGATTTCACTTATGAAAATATATATCCTCGGTCACAGGTTGACAACTCTTAACATGTTTATTGTACTTTTCAAAAGACAAAAACAAAAACGTAATCACCCCGTTGCTAAACCGTGTCAGATGTAGATAAAAAACCAAAATTATTAGCAGATATTAAATGTTAGATTATGTTAAGACAACAAAAGTATTAAAATTATTTTTCTTTAGATAGAATTTTAAAAAAACATAACCCGATTCGATTTTTTTTGCGAGTTAAGAGTTGTCAACCTGTGACCAACGATATAACCTTTCCTAATTCATTTTCACAGAGGAAATTTTAAACACTAAATTTAAAAAAGAGATTATTAGTTAAAAACAAACTCGATGCCCTGCCTAACTGTATTTAAGTTATAATAAATCTCCGCATTGTATTTGAAGCCAGCTTAAAATTTAACTTCGTATATAAAATAAGCCAACAATGAATTTATTGTCACACTTAGATTCACACGAGTTTTACAAAAAAATAAAAGAACAATGCGTTGATGATTTTTAACAGCGGTCCTAATCCTTTTGCGACATTTGTATTTTCTTCACCACAAGAAGTGGAAAAAGGGTATAGCTAAGCTTGTCATTCCATTTGTAATTTCTACAATATCCATTTCCCACCCCCGATTAAGCGATGTACGTCGTGGTAATGTGGAAATCAAATTTGCCGAGACACTATATCAGCTAGAGAAAATTAAAATACGCCAATCAATCAGACATAGTGTCGAAAGAAGTACCATTGAAAATCAGCATGATCGTTTTATGCCCTTTAAAGCAGCGGGCAAAACCCCACGCCTACCTTTATTTTTTCACATCATTGGGAACAATGAAGTAATTCCAAACAAAAAAAGTATCAAGTGAAAAAAATTACCGCCCGCCAATAAAGTATAATTTTTAAGTCTTTGAAGATGTCTTTGAGAAAATACTATTTTTTTCAAAAACGCCTTAATCACTTACAGCCGATGGCATTTGCATATAAAATTATGTATTTGTAGTATTAAATTTATTTTTTCTTATTTTTAAGCTCTCTCTGGAGTTGAAGGGTATAAAGATTAGGCATAGCCGAATATAGCACTCTTACCTTTTAAATATTTTATTCAGGAAATAACTTAACTATGTAAATGAATTAATTAAATAAATTATTCAATTATAATCAAAAATAATTAATTCAATTAATTTTAGTTTATTAATATATATAATTTTTTAATTAAATAATTTTTTGGCAATCATATTTTTAATTAAAAAGAAAGGAAATCATTTTTTTAATAAGTAAATTATTAAATTATAAATTTTATAAAATTTCAGTCAGAAATTATAAATCATAAAATCCTAATAAATGCAAAACCTTGCTTCTGTGTAAAAATTGTTATTCTTTAAAGTAAGCTTAAAGAATAACGATTGACCTTATCACTATAAAGCTCACGTTATATACGTGATTATATTTAATCTTAAATTTTAAAATGTTTGCATCTTTTAGTCTTTATTGCCTTGAGTATTTGTTATCACTGAATTTCTCTGTTTTGCTTATCTCTCTATGAAAATATTTGGCATTAAATGTCTGTTGTTTTCATTTTCAACGACATACATTTACAAAATAGTATCACTTAATTTAAACTTTTTTATCTATAAGTAGAAAAAGACTTGCAAAACAGATTAGCACAGTAAACATTAATGTCAAGTAATATGTGCTAAATGATTAAAATGAAAGATGTCACATAAAGTTAATATATTTTGTTTTATTTTTATTTTCGTATAAAGGAAATAAATGCAGGTAATAATTACGAATAATTTCAAAGTAAAATTGAGGTCATACAAATTTGTCAGAATATAAGATAACTACGGCAACAGTATCATATAAAATTTATTTTGAAATATAAAAAAGATTAAGAATATTAAGAAATGCATCTTTTTTTTTTTTTTGATTATTGTAAATTCTTACTACAAAGCAGTCTGATTTAGGTTCTTAGAAAATGTAAAAAAGTATTTGCGTTATTACTTAACGCGAAAGAGGAATCTAAAATAACAACAGTACTGCTCTTAGAATAAAAATCTTAATAAAAATTAAAACTGCCACAAAACGTCAAACCAATTGACAATCAATTAAAAAAATCAATGTTATGGCAACTGCTTCCTGTAGAGGGAATATATATGCATATATCGTTGTTTTAACAGTTTAGATCTGAAAATCAATTCGCGACCTTTTTAAGGCTGCATCCTTATGTAGTATAAAAATTTAGAATATCGTTTTTGGCATGATTGCAAAAGATTTAAAATTTGATGATTTAAGTAAAAGTTGCAAATAAAATAATTATTAAAACATTTTATTAAGAATGCCGGTTGAATGCAGTAAATGCAGAACATTAATTAGGGGTGAAACAGGAATACAATGTGAAGGAGTATGTAAAAAAGTATATCACTGTGCCGCAAAATGTTCAGGTCTTGATCAGTACTCAATTGGTATAATTGGAAATAAAAATTTCATCAGATTTATTTGTGATGACTGTGTCCAGTATATCCATAATGTCGATTTGGTAATAGCTAATATACAAGATGGTGTAGAGGAG
Source organism: Cistogaster globosa (assembly GCA_937654795.1). NCBI lineage: Eukaryota > Metazoa > Arthropoda > Insecta > Diptera > Tachinidae > Cistogaster > Cistogaster globosa. The sequence goes on from OW569405.1 coordinate 22,406,765, forward strand.
AACGAGAGAAAATTGTGTGAATATAAAAATGAATTTAAAGCCTCACTGAAAGAAAATGAAAGTGAAATTAAGAAATTATTGGAAGCTGTTGAAATAAGGTATGAGGAAAGAATAAAAAAAATAGATTATGCTCAAAGATGTTGTGAAAAAAATATAAAAGAAGTTCAAAAATTATACGGATGTGTAAATGATGTTGAAAATAAAAACAAACAAATGTATAACAACATAGAAGAAATCAATAACAAAATGTGTGGTGAAATTAAAAAGATCATTAAAGAAACAAGTGCAAATAAAAACAAAATGTCATATGCCGAATCAGTAAAAAATAAAACAGAGTTGCCAGAACTTTCAAAAACAGTGCCGTTAATACTTAGGCCAAAAGAAAGACAAGGTGTCGAAAAAACAAAAAATGAATTGAACAAAAATGTGGATCCTGTAAATTTAAAAATAACAAATATAGAAAACAGAAAAAATGGAACATTAGTAATTCAAACAGAAAATAATGAGGAAAGAGATAAAATTAAGGAAGCAATTCAACAGAAAATGAGCGAAAAATATGACATTAAAGTTCCAAACCCGGTAGAGATGTCTGTTACAATTACAGACATGAGTTTTAAGTATGATGATAATGAAATTATTGATAAAATAAAAAGACAGAACCCCATGTTACAAGAGTCCAATTTGAAAGTTTTTAAAAGGTATGAATTTAAAAAGAATAACAAAATTATCTTCAATGCTAAAATTAATGTTGATAACGACTCGTACACGAAAATATTGGAAGCGCAAAGAATAAACATAGGATGGGAGAAATGTAGAGTTTTTGATGGAACAGAATTGATGCAGTGTTTTAAATGTCAAGGATTCAATCACCAAACTAGCGAATGCAGAAATCAAGAAACATGTTTAAAATGTCACGAAAACCACAGAACAAAGGACTGTCAGAAAAAGATGATAGAAAAATGTATAAATTGTATTAGAGCTAATAACAAATTAAATATGGACCTTGATGAGAACCACAATACTATGAGTCGAGAGTGTCCAGTATACCAAAATAAACTGAATCTAAAAAAGAAAAATATAGGTTTAAAAATATAACAACTAAGAAATTTAAAATGTATCTATACAAACATTCAAGGCTTAATAAATAATCTCGCGCAAATTGAGATCATCATTGAAGAAGAAAACCCGGATTTCGTAATTTTGTCTGAGACTCATGTAACTAGAGATGTAGAGGAAGATGAAATATCAATTGAAGGTTATAACTTAATAACAGCACTGTCTGATTCACCTAGAACTGGGGGTGTGGCGATATATTTCAAGAAAAGATGGAACGTGCAATTAATATCAGAAATTGTTGATAATTTAAAATACTGGCTAAGTGCAGTTATAATTAAAAATGAGGAAATCAACTTTATATTAGCAGCAGTTTATAGATCACCAAGTTATAGTGAAGCAGAATTTTGCACCGTGTTTGAAAATTTTATTGAAGAATTATGCGAATTTAATTGCGAACTGATCATTACTGGTGACATTAACATTGATTGGTCATCTAATAATTTTTACAAGAAAAAACTAGAAAGTATATTTAATGACAATGGCATAAAACAACTGATAAAAGAATATACAAGAGTAACTATAAATACTAAAACTATAATAGATTACGTGATAACAAATAGCAAGAAAATAACAGCTAAAAACAGCAATATAAACAAAGTAACAGATCATGAAGTAATAAACATATATATTGAGTGTAACAATGATAAAAAAGTTGAGCAATATAACGAAATCGAGACATTTAAATATAAAAAAGAAGATTTTAGAATAGAACTACAAACAAATTTTAATAGTAATTATAATGACAGTTTAAATAATTGTGCGGTACATTTTGATATGTGTATTGTAAACACAATCAAAAAATTTACAAGAAACCACAATAATAGAAAACAAAACATCGTAAATAAATGGTTTAATACACAGTGCAGAACACTTAAACATGAAAAAATTACAAAATATCATATTGCAAAAATCGAAAATACTATAGAGGCATGGAACAAGTATAAGAATGTTAGGAACAATTATAAAACAATAATAAATAACGAAAAGAACAAATACATAAGTAATAGAATAACTAATACCAAAGATCCGAAACAAATGTGGCTAGAAATAAAAAACTTAGTGCTAAAAAAGAATCGATCTGTGATACAAAATGTGATATTTGAACAAATAGAATATAAGGATTATAATACAATCGCCAATAAATTAAATGATTATTTTATTGATAGTATAAAAGAAATTAGAGACAGTATAGAAAGTGTACAATATATAAATAACACATATGAGACAAACAATACTTTTGTATTCAGTGCAATAGATTATTACGAATTAAAGAAGATATGCAAAGAAGTTAATAACAAACCTGACTTCAATAGAGTGACAACAAGAATGATATTGAATAACTGGGACATAATGAGCAACCCGTTGTTAAACATAATTAATAAATCTCTCGAGTCAGGAGTTTTCCCAGAAAATTGGAAGGAATCAGTGGTTGTTCCAATTGAGAAAGTGAATAAAACAAATAAATGTGAAGAATATCGTCCAATAAATATGTTAAAAACATACGAGAAAATATTGGAAAAGGTCGTAAAAAATCAATTAGAAAAATATATAGAAAAAAATGGAATACTTACTAAATACCAATCAGGATTCAGAAAGAATTTCTCATGTGAAACTGCAGTTAATTTCATAGTCAACAAATGGAAAAAAATTGAGAAAAGAAAAAAATAGTAGCAATTTTTCTCGATTTTAAAAGAGCGTTCGAGACCATAGATAGAAATATATTGTTAAGAAAATTATATATGTACGGCATAAGGAATAAAGAGCTAAAGTGGTTCGAAACTTATTTAACTGATAGAAAACAAACAACATTAGTAAATAAAGTAAAATCAAGATCAAGAAATAATGATTTTGGAGTGCCGCAAGGATCAATACTGGGAGCACTGTTGTTCATCCTATATATTAACGATTTGCCTAATGTGGTAAATAAATGCGAAATAGTTCTATACGCTGATGATACTTTAATGTATACTGTTGAAGATAGTGAAGAAAATTGTCAAGAAAATATGTTACACGATTTGGAAAGAGTTAATAAATGGTTAAAAATGAATAAGATGAAACTAAATGAAAATAAAACAAAATTAATGATAATAGGTACAAACAGAGACATTATAATAAAAATTAATAATAAGGAAATAGAAAAAGTAGAAAATATAAAATACTTGGGTTTTAAAATAGACAGAGACTTAAAATTTAAAGAGCACATCGAATACATTTGTAAAAAAATCGGCAAAAAAATTGGTTATTTTAAAAGAATAAGAAACAAAGTGTCATTAACTACCGCTATTAATATATATAATGTTATTATTAAACCCCACTTTGAGTACTGTTCAACAATACTCTATGCATGTTGTACAAAAACACAAATAGAAAGACTTCAAAAACTTCAAAATAAAGCAATGCGCTCAATTTTAAAATGCAACCGGTACACATCAATCCAGTACATGCTAAATTCGTTAAAATGGCTTAATATACAACAGAGAATAGAAATTAATACCTTAAAATTCATACGGAAAATGAAGATTGGTAATGCACCACAATATCTTTGCGAACAACTTAATATGGTGGGACAAATTCAGCAATATCATCTACGGAACGTGCAAGATTTTAGAATTGATAGAGTATCTACAAGTGCAATGCAGAGATCGCTTTTTTACAAAGGCCACAATCTTTATAACGGGCTTCCTTCAGAAACAAAGAATGAAACAAATAATATAATTTTTAATAAAAAATGTGTCCAATTTGTAAAGAATAATTCACAGATTATGTATTAATGTAATTTAAAAACTTATTGTTACACGATTATATTAAAAGTATTATAAATACTAATTAAATAAAAATAAAAAAATAAAAAAAAAAAATATAGTGCATCAGAAGATTAATTCAGAAGATAACAATCAATATTTTGTTGCCAAAGATTAACCCTCTAGCTCTTCCTAAAATGAATCTCGTTTTTGTAATTTAAAAAACCAAAAAATCACTTTTAAAACAGAGATATATGTAGTTGAAATATTCTGCAAAAATATATGTCATGAAATTTTTAATAAAAAAAAATGCAAAAACTTAAAAGTTGTTTTAAGGGTATTTTAAACAGTGAAATTAATTTTAATTTTTATATTGAAATTCTTATACATGGGAAAACCGTAAAAATTATAGATTTATATATATTTATATTTATATATAATTCAACTTTCTAAGGAGTCCTTAATTTCTTTTGACAACTTAACTGAATTTTTTAAAGACGAATTGCTTTAAAAGTTAATTTAGTCCCCTAAAATAAATACGCCTTAACCTAAGCAAATGCACAAAAATATGATGACTATCAGAGGTTCAACAAATTGATTTCAAATCTGCTTTCAGTTTTGTGTTAATTATTCTGAAGCAATTTCTTAAAAGTTCAAGAGCTTTTAGATTATTAAAAATAAATTGGTTAAAAAAAATTTATAAAAGAAGATAAAAGAAAAAAGTAACCATCTATATCCCATTACCACAAAAAGTGGAAAAAGCGTATAACTTTTCGTCATTCCGTTTTTAATTTCTACAATATCCATTTCCGACCAAATAAATTAAACATATATATTTTGACTTCATCGTCATGGCGAAATAGATTGAACAGTGTCCGTCTATCCGTCATGTTAGTGTTGAAATGATGTTTGCCAAGGCACTAGATCAGCTAGAGCGAATTTAAATATGTCAGTTGATCAGACATAATGCTCTTGGAAATCAGCATGATCGGTTCATGTCCTTCGAGACAGCGGGCAAAATACCACGGCTTCCTCTAATGCAATCAAAAATGAATACTTTGGATGATAGATAATTAAAATATAAGAAAACAAAGTGCAGGTGAAAAAATTAGCGCTCGCACATATTTTTTGAGTAACGGGACTCTGAAATTTTTAACTTTTTTAAAATATCTATATGGGCATCATTTTAAAGGCTTTGAAGATATCTTTAAAAATTCATTTACTATTTCATTTTTGGCTAAAAAGTTTAACAATTTATATGTGTTATTTAAAGTGAAAGAAAGATAGCCCTGTCTGCATTGTCTAGAGAGAGACACAAAAAATTAACTTAACATACGATACGATAAAAAATTTTTTATCATTTGCAAAATTTTATAATTCCTTATCGAAATCGGGTGTATAAAACTATGACTTCTTTATTTTATTTGATAAATAGGTCAAGATTTTAACGCACTTTAATCAATATTTTTTTTCCATATCGAAATTTGTTAAGATAGACGAAACTACTGTTGTCATACCTTTCGGTGAAGTCCGTCGTCACTGGCTGTTTATTTGATACGATTGGCGAGCGCTTTCGATGTAAAGACACCATTTTCAAGCCGCGTTTTGACTAAAAATTATATTAACAATCTTACAAACGGAAAACATCCACAGATTGTCACACTTACCTACCCAATAATAAAAGACTGAAATATTAAAATTATAAACCTTCAATAAACATGACAGATATCAGACAATCTACCTGCATAAAAACATTTTAATTGAAAAAACTACCTGAACCCAGCACTATCTATCGAACAAACACTTAACACTATCTCTCCAGTACTAATCAAAACGGGGCTTGAAAATGATGTCTTTACATCAAAAGCGCTCGCCAATTGTGTCAAATATACAGCCAGTGACGACGGTCTTCACCGAAAGGTATGAGAACAGTATTTTATTTACTGGCGGAATAAATCCAATTAACTTAATACTACACGAAACTAGTTTTAAAAATATGAATTGTTTATTGCGAAGGAGATAATAATAACATAGTGTGACAAAGTGGAATTTTATTTCCCTTTACTGAAAAAACGATATAGTGTTGTGTTTAGTTCTTGTGTAAAGGGTAAATTTTGTATCTGTTGTATATAACCTCTAAGTTCAGAAATAAAACAAATTATTACAAAAGAAATTATTCATTCGAAATAATTTTCATATTTTTAAGGACGTTAAAAAAAACAGAAAAACTAATCTACAGCAGAATGTAATGCAGCATTTTCTCTACAGTTTCATCCGTCATCAGTATTCATCTCTTTGACATAAGTTTTCTAAGTAATAAACATCATCTACTTAACCAGCTAATTTTGTAATATGCGAAAAATATTAATAATCAGTTAATATTACTTTTGTTAAGCAAAGTACGCACACAACCCAAAGCTGCTTTGCTTTGTACCAACCGTCAGTTTAGACATGAATGCAATTTTTGTGTTTATTCTTTTATTATTTTTGCTTTATAGGAAATCAGTCAAGCTCTCAGCCTCATTATATTATGTTTTTACTTTCCTTTTGTTTTTTCGTCAAAATTCCGACCAAGCATTTCGTGCTTTATTATGCAGTTTTCTTAGCCATAAAGTCTGCTCTTTTAGCAAATGAATGCCTTTTCCAACTTATAACCACGGCTAGAAAATAATCGTTTTCTCCAATTAAACTGTACTCAAAGAGAATTGAACTGCTGCTAATACAAGGATTTTTTTTTTTGTTACTTTTACTGCTCTGCTGGGATTTGAACTCTTGGTCTACCGTTTAACATACACACCTTCAGACACGCGAATCACAACTGCTCACTCAAATTAATTTAGCTTATTTTCTTTTATTCAATTTTTGAACAAACATAACACTGTTTGAATTACCTTTTCGCTTTATTGCAACAGATATGTAAAGGACTTTAAACCATATACTCGTACCAAAATTTACTGTTGTACAACTTAAATATTTATAGACAGATCTTTTAGTATGGGACGTGCTTTGCTAAACAAAAAATGTAAGATTATAATATTGAACGTGGCTTCTCAATGCCAGTTAACAGAAAAAATACAAAGCTTTAAAGCCATTTTGACAACCTTTACAAACTAAATATTTATTTTTTGTTTAACTAGCGAAATATAATAACGAAAATTGTAAAATTTTAAAAATAAAATCTTGTTACCACAAAATTTTATTAAAAAACTTTAAAGTTATCAAGCCTGTAGAAAGATGTTTCTAATGATGGTATGACAATAGTAAATCTTGTTCTCATAAGACCCTACAATAAATAAATTTCTATGTTTATAAATAAAGCTTAAAATAATTTATTTAAATATTAATAGTTTTACTTTATAATTTTTTATTTATATTTTTGTGATTAAATTAAAATAAAAATAGACAAAAACAAAAAACTTTATTATCACATACTCTGTCACTCACACTATTGTTTCTTTTTAAAATATGTGTTTTTTTTTTTTTTTTATTATTTAATTTTGTTTTTAATATTTTTATTAAGTTATTTTATGGTTACTCTTTTTTCTCATTATTTTTTCTTTTCTCAATTTCTAAAAACAAAAATTTTTTTATTTTCTTTTGTTGCCTTTTTATTTTGTTTCCAAAAAATTGTTCTTGAAAAAGAACTTTTTACAACAACAATTTATTACATTTTTTATTATTGCTTTAGTTTTTGTTTATTATTTTTTTATTGTTAAATTGTAACTTTTTCTGCCTGTTGTGGTTATTAGTATGTATTGCTGTTGTTGTTGCTGATGTGCCTGTTGTCTTGATAAATTAGTTGTTACTGATAACAATGTGTTGTTATATTGTTCTTGTATTGTGCCATGTGCTGTCGATTTCTTTCTTCTCTTTCTTGGGTCTTTTACTCGTTCTATTGTTAGGAGTGTGTGTTTTTTGTGTGACTTGTGCAAGAGTTGAAAATACTTTTTTTATTATTTTTTTTTTTAATTTTATTTCACAACAGCTACCATCCCATCGATAGTTAATTTATTTTTTGCGTACTACTTTCAGTTTGAGGTAAAAAAGTGTGATACACTTATTTAACTTGAGCCGCAAGTTCTTATTTTGCCTTATTTATTTAAAGTATTCAGTATCCAGCTTATTTAATTGTATGAGGTCTTAAAAATTAAAAATATATATTCGGGTAGATGTGACATTACGGGCTAAATAAATTTTTTACCATTCATCAAACTAAACGCATGATTTATGTTTAGGTCAGTTGTTCGGGCTCTGCGTTTCAACTGGGAATCCTCTTATAACCTGCCACCCTTTGGTACGAAGTCACTGATATTAGTGCTTAATATTCCAACAAGAATATTAAATGCTTGCTTTGCGATTTTTTGCCATATACTTCTAACTCATGTGTTTAGTCGACGATAGATTTTTTCTACAAAAAAATATGTTTTTTAAGAACTATATTTTGTTCCCTGGAACAATATTTGGTTGCAGTCAAAAAATTAAAATTGTTTTCATTATAAACAAATTCTTCTTAACATTTGGTTATTATATTAGTACGTATAAAATTTGCAACGCAGTGAGTTTCAAATTAATAATTATTGCATACATTTATTTAAAACCTTCAGATTTCGTCAGTTTTTGAAACTTTTCTTTTTTAAGATTCAGAATTTATTACTCACTGTTTAACTTTAAAATAATTAAACGTTTTTCTTAACTCAAATTGGTTAAATTAATTGTAAGTGGTAGGTCAAGCTCCTGTGGCTATTTATTTTGTCGATTGCTCAATCCGTCAGGGAACCTTATTTTACCTTTATGAAGCGCCATAGAAATCATTAAAGGCAAACATGGAAGCTCGAATAAGAATACTAACTATATCAGTGACATTATTATACCTTCATTACAAGAAGTGGCAAAGGGTATATTTAAATTTATCACCCCACTTCCGACCCCATAAAGTTAATATATTCTGAGTCCCTATGCATAGCGATGTCCGTGTTAGTGGTGTAATCAACTTTGTCAGGGCATTAGATGAGCTAGCGAAAATTTAAATACGCCAATCGATTAGACATAATTTCGAAAGAGTTGCTATTGAAAATCAACACTATGCCTGCCTGTAATTTTTCCATATCACTTAGAACAATGAACTAACTCCAATCAAAAAAACAAATATATGAAGCGATAGAGAATTTAATTAATTTAAAAACAAGAAAAAAAAAATAACAATTGAAAAAATTGGCGCTTGCCCATATTAACGGAGTTATAGGCCTCTAAAATTTTCCTAAAAAAGTTCGATTGTCAATATAGACCTATATCGACTATCGTTTAAAAGCTTTTGAAGAGATCTTTCTGAAAATACTAAACATTTTTAAAAGTGCTTTACCCATTAAGAGCCGATGAGATTTTTATGTAATTTTTTTTTTTATTTTTAAATTTCTTATCCCCGCAATATTTATTTCTTTGATAGGAGCTTTCTCACTTAACTAGATTTACACAGATGGTGAAGAGTTTACAAGATTCGGGTTTATTAGTTGGCTTTTATCCAGCTATGAGTAGAAAAAAATCAATAGATGCTTTTAATCTGTTACTAACCAATTTTAAAAAAGGCAAAGGTTATCAAATCGTCTGAGTTTTTTATATGAAAAATCGAGTTAGACTTTTTTAAATGAAAATTGATTCTTACAGATTGGTTTCATTTCAAATTCATAATATTAAAAAATAAACAGTGTCTGCTATAACAAGTATTAAATTGGATACTAAAGGGTGGCCCTATAGGTAGCGCTGTTTAATAAATATATGAAAACACTTAAAATTTGCATAGAACTTGTATTGTTGTATACTGTAATGACTTTATAAGATTTAAAATTGGAAATGTTATTCAATAAAAGTGTCCTTATCTATTAAACTGTTACAGGGAGGTACTTAAAATTTAAACAAAGTGTGTAAAACTGTGTCTACAGGTATTCCCAGAAATAATGTAATTTGAATTATACAGCTCCATTTTCTTAACCGTTTTACTCAAGAACCTGGAAATATCATAAAATATTTCTACTATAACAACAGGTATAAAATTTAAAATCGTTTTAGTCAAGCACTGTAAATATACCCAAAAAAATTCGTACTTCACTGTGTGCTGTAAAATTGGATTTTAAGGGTTTCACTGTACGTGATGTAAGTTAATGTGTCTTGAGTTATCTCTTGAAACGTTAGAGACAGAATGTTAAAATTTCTTAGAAAATGTAGTGATCAAATAAAAAACTTAAATTTAATCAAAATGAAAATTACAATTTTTGTTTTATGTTCGATACTCCTCTGTCTGATTTCAAAATGTTTTCTAGCAAGAATAATTTAATAAATTTTCGAGCAGACCAAGAAACCATAAATTTACTTTAATAAATTTTCTGAATCGTTATGATACAATATTTTTAAAATTTCTTCACTTAAGCACTTTATGTACAACTTTATCTGTTGTTCGAAGTATAAATTCTTCAAGAGGCTTAAGAACACTTTGCAGATATGGTTTGATAGTTTGATAGTTTCACAAAGTAATAATTTTTCAAATGTTGGAAAAATGAGGGTATATCACTTCTGTCGTCTGTCTCATCTCTTTTCTTGCTTCATAGTTTCCGGCTTAAATTACTAAGAAGTCGAACGCATCAGTAAGTTTAATTACGTCAAAAATGATGATGCGTTATTAATTTCTTTTAAGTTATTAGTAAAATTTACAAAGCAAACAATAATACTCTGCACTAAAAACTTTCTTCAAAAATAAAGTCATTGAAAACAATAAATTTCTTTTATTTTTATATATTTTTTTTTTTTTTTCGGGAAAACAGAATATTTTATATTTTTGTTAATTGTTTTTCCTTTAAAATGTTAAAACAGGTATAAAATATAAAAAATACTAATAAGGGGCAAGCCCCCTACATCAAAAGAGTGAAGTATGTCATTAAAAAAAAATCAAATACATATTTATATTTTTTTCATGTATCTATGTGTTCAAACAAATTTAAGTGAAAAGTACTGATATTTTTCTGCTTTCTTTAGTCAAAACATTAGTCTGAAAGGAGTAATAAAAATTTGTTTATTGACTTGTTAATGATTATTTTAATCTTTAAAAATGCAAAGCGGATTATGTTGTTGACACAGCTTGTCTAATATAAAAAGAACAGATAAGTACGTAATAAAAAGATAATAATTTTACAAAGAGAATACATTATAAAAACAATCGACAAAATCACAAAATTTCGTTTAGAAAATCAAAAATGTCTACAAAATTGGGCAAATTCAGAGAAAAACAAAAGTAATCAATTCTCTGTTATTTAAAATCAATAAAAATATTACAAAATCTCTTAATACATATCTGTTAAAATTGCTAAATGTTAGTAAAAGCAATTTACTTTTGTTCATAAAAATAAGTTTGTTACGCGTAACATTTTTACATACAACTATATTTTAATCTCCTGCTGTTTTATTGTAGAATATAAAATAAAGCAATAATACATTGATGTTGCTGTATAAAGTTAAAATATACCTTCTAGCAAAATTGTAATTCTGTACATCGTAACGTATTGAGTTTTGTTTAGGACACATAACGATTTTACTTAATTAACACTTAGTTTTGAAAATCTTTATTTTAATAAACATTTATTTGTTTTGTTTTCTATTTAAAAAAATAAAATTTCCCAGTTGGCCGTGCCTTCAAAATATCTTAAGAGATGGTAGCAAGATAAATGCAAAACTTGGAAGATGTTTTGGGGACGGTTTAATTGAAAAGTTGCCATGAAATTATCAAGAGTGACAACATAATGCTCCTTGTCGTCAAATATTATATGAGCGAAAACTATCTCTTTAAAACTGCCGACGACTAAATGCAACATTATTTTACACATTGTTCTTCCTTTTTTCTTAATAACACGTTTTATAAAACTAGAGCCCACGATTTCGTCCGCTTATGATTTCTTATTTCCTTAAAACTAAAGTCTAGACAAATGTGTTTTTAACCATAAAATGCAGAGTTCTGTATATAGTGTTAAAAATTTTCTATGTACAAAAAATAAATTGTACTGATAGCTGTTCTAATACTATTATAACGATAAAAATTGGTGCTTTTACATTTGAACCTCTACGTTCTCTACGAAATGACTTATCTTTTCCACAAAAAAAAAAAAAAAAAAAAACGTTCCGTTCTACGGAACAACCTCACAAAATTTTATTTAAATCAATCCTGCAGTTTTTATGTGATTACAAAAATAGGTGTTTTGTATTCCATATTGACTATTATCTACACTAACATTAAAATACACCAACACGAAATATTTCAGGCGCAGAAATGACCCCGCTACTGTAATATTATATGTGTAGATAGTTTAGCTCACCAAACTTGTCATTAATAGCATTTTTTATGCAGTTTCCTTCTAAAACCTAAAAAAATCGTGCAAACATTATCTAAAACAATGTGGTCTAGAGAAGTTTGGCCAACTGGTCTATTAATAATCACATATGTATGTGTTTTTGTAACGTGCTCCAGAGGTGGGAAAATAAATGTTAAAATATATATTTACATTCCTGATATCGGAAAGTAAAGATCTTTTTTTAAAACTAAACGATATTTTTAATTGGAATACATTTTTTTTTATTAACAAATATCATTACATCAAATTTTATTCTACTCAATGGTAACATTGTAATTATTCCCAATTTTTTCTTATTCTTCTATTGTGGCTCTAAGTTAAAATGTCCACGGAGCCTTGAGCGAATATGAACATTATTAAGGGTTAAAAATCTTAATGGATGAAGAATACTTTGAGGCAAACATTAGTTCTTAATGCTCTTTCATCATTTTGCAAATATTTATTAGAATGAAGCGCGCAGGTTTATTTAATACCAGTCCTTAAAAGTCTACTTTACAACTTATTAATGGATTCGATTAAGTGGATGGCAAAAGTGTTCATCGCCTTTTAGCACTTAGAAATAATAACATCACACTTTATAAGCAAATGAATAGCATAATTATTATTAAAAGAGCAAAATGTGCAGAAGAAAACAGAGTCTAATATAGTGAACTTTTATTATCGCTTACCTTTATCAGTAAGTTGTAGACATCATATTTTAAGTTAACTGATTTTGACAAAAAATAATTTAAATTCAAACAATATTTATTTGGTCAGACGAAATCCATAAGCAACTCAAAGTTTTTTTTTTTTGTTCTCTTTATTAATCCTCACACATATTTGTTCTTGCTTTCTGCTAAACGTCAGTGACCAATTTGTATTTTTAATGTTTCCATACTTGTTTCTTCACATCACAGTGGATGCCGTTCATATTAATTGTTGAATTACGAATGCGCTTTGTCTTGCGTTTAATCTATATAAATAATAAAACTGTAACATGAAAATTACTTCAATATGGAGACACTCTTTAATCAAAAGTTTTGTTTTTTTACTTGTTGCTACAGCTCACATAATTTTACTGACATTGTGCAATTTTTATATTTGTACCAATCACAGTTTTAATGCTATTTAGGATAACAACGTTAAAATTAAAACTCTCTTGAATTTTTAGTACTTGCTTTTATGGCAGCTATAGTGGTACTTATTTTATTATTTTTATTTTAAAAATTTCAACAGACCACCTATCAAGGCTTCAGAGATAGACGACTTTGACAGACGGACAGAAGTTATAACCAGAAGACGTTACGTTTTTACACTCTGTGTAAGAAACCCTAAAACGAAAAAAAATTTAATGTCTTAGTCAATCTTTAAAGAATCTCTCTAAATGTAAAAATTGTTATATAAAAAATTAAATTCAGTAATTATCATATTTTTGGTTAACCAAAGTTATTTTCGATGCCGAAATCATGAAATCTTTTGTTAGTTGTTAGCTTAAAATATGGCATAAATTGACCACCATCAATCCACCATCAACATAAAGAAAGAAAGGTATACAATTAAATATAAAGAAAATAATGCAAGAGTTTTTTTTTTTTTTTTGCCCGAAACTATAAAAGAAACCTTAAAAAAAGACTCTAACCTAAAACCAAACTAAATAAAATATTAACTTACCTCCAAAAACAATGTCTAAAAACACACACGGTGTTCAAAAAATCGTGATGTTTTTATAACGTCATCGTCATCAATTCGCAACATCATTATCATCATCGTGTTTGCAGACAGCAACAAAAAAAAATAAATTGCATGCAGTAAAATTTCATTAAAAATTTAAAGACCAAGAAAAAAATCTGCAAAAGAAACAAAAAAAAAACAGAAAAAACATTGAGACACATAAAAGACCGCTGGTCATGAAACACATTAAGCGGCAAATTATGCAGGCACAGCAAGTTGTTGAAAATGTTATTGAAGTGTTTTTTCTTTTGAGGTTCGTAGTCAGAGCAGCAAAACCCCCCAAATAACACTTATAGAGACAGACATCAGTATAAATAATGCAATCATTTAGGTTTTAGTATGTTTTTTTGTTTTTGTTTTCTTTTTTGGTTTTAAATATGCATTTTAAAGTTTCAAAGAAATGAAACTGAAAGCTTTTTTTTCAAAAAAAAAAAAAAAAAAAATAAAACCTCAAATCAACCCAACAGAGATTAAAATAAACAAAAAAATCTCAAAAAACGTCGACGTTGTTAAAAGTCGTGATACATAAAACCTTATTAAAGTATAAATCAATGCGGTGATTTTAAGCGGCACAGTGGAATTAAATTTATTAAAAATTCAGCATAAAATACAGGCACTTGTTTGGCCTTACTTGATGTGTAAATATTAAGGATTCCCGTTAAAAACATTCTTATAATTGGAACTAAAACACTTGTATAAAAATTTTCTCCACCACTTCTCTACTAGAATCTCTAGTACTGACGTTGATATGGGTACTCAAGTTTCGGATTTCCTTTAGGGAGAAGCGATAACTTCAGTCAGTCAGTCAGTCAGTCTCTTCAGTTTTACAAAAATTACACCTAAAAAGTAAAAAATAAATTAGCTTTTCTTCTTTTCCTTTCTCTTTTTATTTATTTGCTTCATTTCTTTTATACTGGCTTCTTTTGGTCTCTTCGTTGAGCTTCTTTTTTTTTTCTTTTCTTGTATTTATTACTCTTTCCTCCTATTTTTACTAATTAGTTTTTTCTATCCTTTTTTTTCTTCCCTTCTTTTCCTATCTCATCTCGTTTTTTCATTTAAATGATCTTAACGTCTTTCGCTTCTTGGATATCGTTAAGCAACGTTGCTTAGTCCTTCTATTCTATCCCTTTTACAAAAAGTGGAAGCCATGTCCACCTGTCCGTTCGTGTTTGTGTTGAAATTAACTATTCCAAGGCACTAGATAAGGTAGAGAAAATTAAAATATGCTAATCGATCAGACATAGTGTCATAAAGGGTAATATTAAGAATCATCAAGATCGGTCCTTGGCCTCCCTGGCAGCGGTTCAAACACCACGCCTGCCTCTAATTTTTCTATATCATTTTAAACAATGAAGTAACTCCAATCAAATAAATATTTGAAGCGATTGAGAATTATATATATTATATAAGAAAAACAAAAAAAAAAAAACTACAATTAAAAAAATTAGCACACGCCCATTATTTCCGAGTTATGGGCCTCTGAAATTTTCATAAAAAAATTCTGTTATCAATATTGTCAATATGGGTATCATTTAAAAGCTTTTAAAGAGATCTTTCAGGAAATACTAAAATTTTATAAAATGCTTAAACCATGAAGAGCCGGTATTAAATTTATTTACCTTTTTTTTATTTTTTATTTTATAATTCTTTACCTTACTATTTTTTCTTTTGTTTTGGGTTACTTCACTGAACCAGATTTACATACATGTTGAAGGTTATGTAAGATTTGGTATAGCCAATATAGCACTCTTACTTGTTTTTTTCATTGCTTTTCTGTTCTAGTCTTTTTTAAGCTTGACAAAAGGTCTGCCTTCTTAAAGTCCTAATATTTGAAAAATCATTTCATTTCCGATGTAAAAAGAAACTAAAGACTTTTTTATAAAAATTTCATCAAACATTGAAACTTTAGATTATAACAAAAATAACAATTTCACACAACAAAAAAAAAAAAAAAAATGAAATGATTCTCAACCTACAAATTTCACCATGATTTTATGGTGCGTGTAGAATGCAAAAATTTTACTGGTCAAAATTTTTAATTCCACTAAAATAAATCTAAAAGTTATAAAAACCTGGATGTATTAAAACTAAAAAAAAGGAGTATTAAAATTGCACAATAAAGCTTTGTTGCAGTTTTGTAGCAGAAACATTTTTAACATTCTTCTTACTGATATTTCAAAATTAATTATTTTTAAAATTGATATTTCTTACAAATTAATGTTTTGTTTAAAGTTGTTATTAGTTAGATCTCAGTGAAATATTGCCTTTATTAATAACACGCCTTCTTTTTCTGGATGGTTTTTAATTTGAAATTCTCTTCCCTTTTCACCTTCATTGCATTTATAACATTTTGACGTTCTTCCAATGCGATTAAAAACACAAAAACAACTTGTTTTACTGCATTTAAAATTTAATTCTCATTTTCATTTTTAAAACTCAAAAAACAGCTAAAAAAACTAAGCAAATTAAAACATAAAATTTGTTGTGTCTTTCGAAAATATCCACATATACCTCTGCTTTTTTTTCTGTCAGAAGAATTTTATGACTTTTAGTTTATATGTGTTGTATTTATTACTTTTTTTTTTTTTGATTTTGCAACAAGTGTAAAATTAGCCACTGATGTCATCATTGACAGGCACAAAACTTTATGGGAAATTAATGTTCATTTTTTTTCAGAGATAATTTTTTTTTTTCATTTCTGGTGATTAAATACCTTAAAAGTTGTTTTTCTTTTGTTGTTTTAGACAGAAACAAATTTAGATTTTGGTGTGAAAAAGTAATATAATTTGAATTTTTTTAGAGATAAGAGCTTTTCAAATGCGAAATTCTATGTGTGTCGTCTCTTAGAATCAAATTAATTTGTGTTCTTGTAGCAAAGCATTTATATCATCTATAAAAATATAATTTTGTATATTTATATATGTATTCAGTCCATATTAAAAAGATTGCTGGAAGAGCGTAGTCAAATCTAGAACAAGCTTTAGTATTTTTTGTTAATTTAATTTGAGTTTTCTAACATAGTTTTCTAATCAATATATTTGCAAAATATATCACTTCTAGTCTCGATTCATTGGATACTACTTTTGGCTTAAATTCATAAGAAAGTTATTTTTGCACCCGAGTTAGTCGTGACAATTACATTTCCCTGCAGTAGCATTACCTTCACTTATGAAAAGTCAGGAAGCTTTTATTTTTTCTATTTATGGGGTCATACATTTAAATACTAATAAACAAATTATGTTCTCTATAACAATGGCGAAGAAATTTTTGTTGTTTTCAACAAGACTTTAGTTACAATAAAAATTTTATTGTAAACATTAAATCATCATTTGATTAGTATGCATAAAAATTGTTTTACAAACACTAAAATTGAACTACAAGTAATTAAGCTTTTTAAAAGTATAATAACATATTTAACCATAAAAATTATTATTAATTAAAGTATGATTGAGAGCAAACAAAACATGCGTGCTTTAAAAATTATTTTTTTCCAAGGTGCATTACTGGCAATACACTAAGTTAAACTGGCCAATCCTTTGGTCCCTTGAAAGTCTTCTAGGGTCAATGCCAGGACTTATATTTTTGTAAAAATATTAGATTTTTGAGAAACTTCGATTAGAATTTTTTGCGAACTTTTAAGTGATTGATAGTTTACAGTTTTTTGCACGAAAACTATTTTTTAATTTCCTGCTTTTGCCAATTTTTTAAATAATTAACTGAATATTTTTTGTTACTAAAGTTTATAATTTTAATTAACTTACTTCAACAAAAGTAGCAGGTTAGCCATTCGACAGAATGTTGCGTTTTTTATATATGTGCTTCTATAACTCAGCCATTTCTAGACCGATTTTCAAAATTTTTCTTTAATTGAAAGCTGATGCTTACAGATTGGTCTCGTTTTTAAAACGGTTCTTAAAGGGTGTGCCTATACAGAAACATACATGTTTTTGACGTGTATTATGAACTGTAAAGGGCACTACTTTAAAATTAAATAAAAAACTGCGTATCACTATAGCTTCCAATGGCAAAAAATAATGCAAAAAAATCCAAAAGTTAAAGAGTGCCCCCACGTGTGACGTAAATTTACCTATATGGGCTCAGGTTTTGATTCCTTATAGACAAACAATTAAAAATTGTACAGTATTAGACAGATGGTCGAAATTTACAACGAGTCTATATTGTTATTTGATGTGATCTATTGTAAATGGTCAAAGTAGTGAACGTTTACAGACAGACAGTTAAAATTTCGAAGAACCTGATTACTAAGTCTACAACAACAGCAAGTATATGATTTGAATTTATGAATAAAAGGGTTCGACTACGGTTGCTGTAATTGCCTTATATTAAGAGCTGTTGAATAGTTGAACAAGAATGAAGTTTGGAGATGGAATATAAGGGTGTCCCAATAGTTACTTGATGTATGTGGCCATTCTCATAAACAGTTGTATATATACAGGTTAAATCTGTTTTGGAGTTGGTCTTTTGTTTGCAAGAATTAAAATGAATATATGAATAATTTTAAACCGAATTAAGTTCACTTATATTTTGATTTATAAGTTTATAAAGAAGAAAATTGTTAAACTGGAATGTGAATTATGTTTTCAGATAAAAAAAACCACATATATTCCAAACGAAGCTGTATAAACTACTATTTGCGGCACAACAATGGCAAATTTTTGAAGATACATTAAGTCGTCATATCATGTTTAAGCTAAAATTATGAAAAATTTAGTTAAATTATTTATTTTAAAAATGTTAGTTTGCCATAAAAACAAGCAGGTGGGAAAAAATGTTTAACTTTTTTTTAAGTACATCCCACTTTATTGAAATATGTTTTAAATACTTTGTGCTTATTTCTATTTGCTTTTAAAATTTTTATCTTAATAAAAACACACAAACACAACCACCATCTCTTTTATATTTTTTCGTTGCCAGCTTTTATACAATTAATTGTTCATTGCCTTGTAGGTTCTGTCTTTTTTTTTTTATTTATTTATTTAATTAAATATTCTAAAGACAACTTGTTATTACGAATCATTTTACAATATAATGGTTTTTTAATTAACATTTGCGTACAAAAATTTCATAAATAATATTGAGTAAATAATTATTATTCATACGATAAGAATTCGCAAAATAAATGTGTCTTTTGTATATGAATTCAATAAGGAAATAATGGTATCGTTTTAAAAAAGAAAATTGCAAATAAAGTATTGAAAATTACAACAGTTAATAAAATGAACTTTTTTTAAATTTTGTGCGCATATGCATCACAGTGTTTCAATATGAACCAGATAAAGTATAAAATTATTAAAAATTTTGCACAATTACCGTCTTAGTGTAAGTTTTATAAAAATAAATTATTTTTCAAAACATTCTATATATAAAATTAAAATAAAAAAGGGAATAATAAAAATGACGAAAAACAAATAAATTTAGAATATCAAAAATACCATAAATAAAATAATATAATGGACTAAGACCATTTGATCTTAACAATCAATTATTATGATTGGTAAATAAAAACAATCTCTCATCAATATCAGCTTTTTAACATTTTTAAGGTGTTGTCTCAATGCAGGTCTCTGTAGCGAAAACCCAAACTTTCCTCCCAAACTGTTAACAATCGAATGGGTTTACAAGTTGTTTTAGTCTTAGAACACTCAAAATTCATAACCAAATTAACTTTTGCGCGCACGATAACCACGGATGGATGATTTAAGATTGATAGAACTTAACAAAAGGTTAAACGAATTGTTCAGTCTAATCTATAAAAATATTATAGATTTTAGACGAGTACATGATTTTCATGGCACAAATAATCGTTCATCTGAGCAAGTCATTAGCCGAACTGTGGATAGGTTTCATTGAGTAAACTTTTATATAATAAAATAACACCAATACAATAAAGAAAACTGCGCATCAATTGAGGATCTGTTCGTCTATTAAGTGAAAAACTTTTCGCGCAATAATCTTGTCTTATACACGTATAAGATCCACTCGGTACAAAAACTAGAGCTGCAAGATGATCGTGTAAAGTTACGGCCTGATTAAACAAATATTTTCCCAAAGCGACGTAACCACTAAATTATGGAAAAAATTTTTTCTTCTTAAATACTTATTTATAAATAAAGGATCATGCGTAATAAAAATAGTAAGATAATACATTTATTGTATCATAAATCATCATTCGAAGTGTTACATATCGGGAAAGATTGAATAAACTTTTGAAAAAATAGTGATTCCGCTTTTTTAGTCAAATATTTGACTAAGCTGACCGCACCTTTAGACGTTCTTTTAGCGACTGGACTCTAGATCTACTGAAAACTGATTCGGAATTTTATTGACATAAAGTGTTCAGCAATATGGCTCAATTATGACCTAACGGTTTTTTAAGAAACAAAATTTCGACAGATCCCACAGGCTGCATTACACCCATTAAAACTCACTGTTCAATGCGGCTTATACGCTAATGGAATCATGGGTTTTTTAATTGAACATATGAATGACATTGATCCGGGCAAGTTGTGAATTAAACAGGATGGCACCATATGCCATACGATGACCGAAACCATCGGATTATTAAAATCAAAATATGGCAATAAATTTACTTCCAATTCGCCTCAAAGATCGTGCGATTTTTTTATTTCCCATGGGGCCACGTCAAGTCACTCTTTTGTGCCGCTAAATCGGCAACACCTGACGGCTGAGAGGCTTACATTCTTCGTGTCCTTTACAACATATACTGCCACTAGTGATCAAAAACAGTGGGTCGAATATGGATTTAAAAAATGCGTTTCCTCAACAATAATTTTCAAATATCCAACAAAAATTATTTGATTAAAATTTAATTGTTTTGATTTTTATTAAAATTTTTTTTTTGGGATAAAAACAGTCTGTTACCAGGGCTACTCTGTATATTTCTGGCCTAATAGTGAAAATGCGAATATTTATAATAAAAAATGGTTTTATTGTTTTCAAAATATTCTCCAGCATGATTTATACACTTTTGCATGCGCTCAAACCAGTTGTCGAAGCACTTTTTCCACTCCGATTGAGACACCTCTAAAACATGGTTTTTGAACACTTCAACAGCTTCTTCTGGCGACGAAAATCTTTGACCACGCATTTTTTTCTTGATGTGCGGAAACAAGAAGAAGTCACTAGATGCCAAGTCAGGGCTGTACGGCGGATGACCAATTAATTCGACATTTTGGCCGGTCAAAACGCTCTGGTTTGAGCCGATGTGTGAGAGCTCGCATTGTCATGGTGAACAATGATTCGTCTTCTCTTGTTGGTTTTTCGAATTTCTCCGATGACTTCAGGCAAACAAATTGTAGTGTACCACTTAGAAGTAACTGTCCTACGTTGTTCAAGCGGAACAGTCGCCACATGACCAGTTTTGCCGAAGAAACAGGCGACCATTCGCTTCGAAGTGCTTCTTCACTGGATTTTGCTCGTCTTTGAAGACCCACACGGTCGATTGTTGTTTCGTTTCGGGATCATACGCATAGATCCTTGATTCGCCACCTTTGACGATCTTATAAACGTCTTTTAAAGCACCGCAATCGTATTTTTGCAACATTTCTTTCCACCAATCGACACGAGCCTTTTTTTGAGCGACTTTCAAATTGTGCGGGATCCAACGAGAACAAACCTTTTTTTGCGGCCAGGTGTTCATGCAATATCGAATGTATGCTGGTGGAAGAAATGTCCAATGATGGCTTTATCTCTCGGTATGTCGCATGTCGATCTTGTATTATGACTTCACGCACGGCATCAATGTTCTCTGGCACAACAGCCACGATTAAATTCATTTTACCAATTTTTCACAGTGCTATAGGATGGTGCTTCATCGCCATACAAAGATTTAAGTTCATCAATGCACTCTTGTCGTGATAATCGACGTCGAAAGTTGTGAAAAATGATGGCACGAAAATGTTCACGAGTTAATTCCATTTTTTTTTCTATATTAATTTTTTCAAGTCACTGTAAACAACACAAATAATGGTCGTACGTCAAAACGTTTTGAGTACGATTTTGCTTAAAAATGACAAACTTTTCAATGGAAATGTCAGATTGCACTTGGCAGCACTCAGTGTTGCCAGGCCAGAAATATATATAGCAGACCTCGTATGTATTTCCGAAGCATTTTTCTGTCTGTTGTCATATTCACAACAAAGGTACTTTCTATTCTTTGTAAATGCTAAAAATAGAGATAAAAACGATGTATGATAATGTAGGTTATAACACTTTGTATTTTGTTTTTTCTTATTGGTTAAAATTTTATTTAAAAAGTTTATTGCACTCACAATTTTCTAGTATCCATTTATTTAAGTGTGTGTGTGTTTTTTTTTCTTAAGTATTTGTTGAACATATTCACGATATTTTTTTTTTTTTTTTTTTTTGTTTCTTTAGCTGATGATTTACTGCCAAAAATATATTTGCATTTGCCAAATAAAAAAAGAAAAGAAAGAAAAATATGTATTATTTAAATATATCGTGCTTTGAATTGTATCAGACTTGTGTATGAAAAAATACGTGTTAAAAACTCATGCCGAAAAATAAAATAAAATTAGGCTATTTTTGGTTGAGGGAATAAATAATTACATTATTGTAAAGATAATTGCTAAGAGAAAGTAAAGTATTACTTATTTTATTTAAAAAAAAATATGAAAAAAAAAATTAAAAAGAAAACAAGTATTGCTAAACATTTATGACTTACGCTTTTAGTTTGAACTTCATTTGAATTTTGGAAACTTTTCTTCTTTTAACTCTTTGAAGTAAATTAGTAAATTAAATTTAATTAGTAAAAATGAATAACTTTTAATCAGATCACCTAGTATTTAATTTTATTATTTTTTTTAAATAATGACTTAATTTTAAATTTTGGGTAAAAAAAATTATTTCTTCGCAGCCTTTTTCACATCCATCTGCTTTTTACGCTGTATGTAGTGGCAGTTTTTTTGACTAAGCGATTTTATTCTGTTACTTCGATTCGATATTTTTAATCAGTTTGGATATTTTTTTGCGGTTTTATCCCTGTTTCCCCTTTTCGAATTTCAACCGCCTTTGTTTATTTTTTTTTGTGTGTGTGAGAAAAGGGCATGTGCCCTGTCCTGATTACATTTCTTTATTTTTTTACTTAAAATTTACTAACTTTTTCAATTTTCAAACTATTCATTTATTCTTTTACGCTTACTGCGATTTTTTCGAATATCAAAAAAAAACCGTCCGATGTTAAAAAAAATACTCAACTAAAAAAATATTGATTATAACCCTTCTAGTGGATCTCTCGTTTAGTTTGGAAAATTATACTAAAGTATCGTATCATTGTTTTACAAAATTTTTAATTTCTATGCTAATTGTACAGTAAACTTCTTTAGCGGTAAACTTTTGTCTTAAGCCATTATTAATTTTTTAATATAAATACGGCATTTACACTATGCAATTTTCATGTAACTAGCATGAAATTTTTGTTTGTTGGTAAAGCAAGTTACCCCTGTTGTCTTACCTTTCGGTGAAGGCCGTCTAAGCAGCCATTATTTTGTACGATTGACGAGCGCTTTCGAAGTAAAGACATCATTTTCAAGCCGCGTTTTGATTAGTACTGGTTAAATAGTGTAAGGTGTTTGTTGAATAGATAGTGGTGGGTTCAGGTAGTTTTGTCCATTAGGATGGTGTCTGTTTAAATGGTATTATACAGGTAGATTGCCTGATATCTGTCATGTTTATTGAAGGTATATAATTTTAATATTTTAGACTTTTGTTATTGGGCAGGTAAGTGTGACCATCTGTGGTGTTTTGCGTTTGTAAGTTTGTTTTAATAGTTTTAGTGGTGTAAAAATTGTGTTGGAGGTTGTATATACCTGTTCGTTAATAATATATCCTTAAAACGTTCGTGTTTTGTATATTTTCATGTTTTCAAGAATGTCTAGTTTTCGTCCTTTTTTACTAGGATGTATTAACGTCATACATTCATCTATTTCCCCTGGCTCGTGTTCATGTGTGTTAAGGTGCATTGCGAAGTTAGAGTCTTCTCTTTTCCGTTTATGTGTTCTGCGAACCTTGTTTTTAATGTTCGTCCAGTTTTTTCTATGTATGTATGGTTGCAGGTGCAAGTAAGTCTGTATAATCCGCTGGTGTTAAATTTATCAGTAATTTCTGTTGATTGCTTGAGGTTGTTTCGTAGAGTGTTGCTCGTTTTAGTGCTGTCTGTAAACCTTCTTTCTAAAAAAGGTTAGTTACCCCTCTTGCAATATGGTATTGCATGAATTTTGAGGGGATGTTGCTATTGCTTATGTGTTTTTTTTTAAAAACGTATATCGCTGCAACTTAAATAGAGAATAAAAAATTGTGTAGCGTAAATCTGGACAAAGGATAGTTTTTTTATAGATGAATTTAAATTTACAACACTTTTTTGTTAAGTACTCTTCAATTTGTTAACTGCTAAATGATTAAAATTTAGTTTGGTTTGGTTTACTATCTGTTTACACCAAATTACAGGTCTGTTTCCATAAATTACAGGTCGAACAATTTTTATATATTCCTGTTTTTGTTGGTTAAACCTTTTTTTAAATATGCTGCCTTCCTTTAATGCAAAATTTTTTAGAAGAATTAATTTTTTTTTCTGATTTCTCATTCAACAGTAGAAATGCTCATTTAATTCATGACGTTGTTGCAACAAATAATTGTTATGTTTTTCAAAAAATTTTTGGAAAAAATCATGTGCAAAATTTAAAGTGAGCTATTTTATTTATAGCAGGCATTAAAATTAAAAACCAGAAATAATTATATATTCTACACATATTTATATCGTTTTAATTTAATTTTTTTTATTTTCTTAATTTTTTTCTTGAAGTGGCGCCCTCTTTATCTTTAAACATTGTTTTATAAAGACTTTCGTCATCATTCAATACGTATTTGTTTTAATGCTGTAAATATTTTATTGAATAAAAGGCCATGATTTTTATCTCCTTTTTTCAATGTTTTGCGAAATGTTCTTAGAATGTATGAGGAATAAAATAAAAATTATATTTCAAAACGTTTTAATGTACATAATTTTATGAGCAATTTAATTCTTTTGAAAATTGATAAATTCATTTTTAATGTTATTTTTATAATGTGCGTAATGTATGGAAAAAATTATTTGTTATTGAGGGAATACTTTAAATTGAGCACATAAAATATAATTAAATGGTCTTGATTAAATTCACAGAAAATTATTATTTTTTGCTTAGTTAACCATAAAAACGTGTTTAAAAAATTACATTAAAGACAAGATTTTAAATAGTTAAAAAAAAAACAGCAGCCAATTCGACAAAATTTACAACAACTTATTTGAAATTTCTGCTTGACATTTTGAAGTAATTGAAAAAATCACATTTTTTTAATTTGTAAATTATAACTACATATTTAATAAACTTTTGCTTAGACCATGTTAACCATCTTCAAACTATTGAGTTATTTCTAACATATTTTGTTTTTGCCTCACAGTGCCTTGGTAATAAACTATTTCGATAAATTGAATAACTAAAATCTTAAAACTTTTTGTGGATTATTTGTAACCCATAATAAAAAGCTAGCAACAGCAAAAATCGTGGTAGCTGTCATAGAAATAAAAAAGACATAATAATTTATCAATCGAACTATAATTTTTTATGATATAGTTTATTATAAAGATGCGTTATCTCATAAGCTGTGAGGCCAACATAAGCATACCGGCTTGGTTTACTTAATCACCCACAACAAATAACTCTGCCAAATTCTGTGAGGGTCATTTTCGCAATCAGTTAATTTGCCTTAATTTTTTTTATCACGTAACCAGTTTTATTTAACATTTTTCTTTAAATTCAAGGTTTTTTGCAAAATTTTTTCTTTTAGAAGTGATTTTGTTATCTTGTTACTTTAGAACGTGACCATTGTAATTATTCAATAAAGTTTTGCACAAACTTTCCAATCTGTAAATTTATTCCAAACTAAATGTAGAGTTGTATTGTAACGTAAAAGCGGTTGTGATATAAAAAAATATTATGTCTAAAATTTTAAATTTTTCCTTAGACATATCCGGTCAAAAAAAGGTTATATGAAAACCAGCATAAAATAATTTCAGAGAAAAAAAAAAAACTCAGAACTCAACACGTTTAGAAAAAATATATATTTATAATCAGCAAATAGATAAGTTCCTCGTTACAATATGTAGAATGTTTTTTATGCTCTGTCGTTGGGGGGACTCGATTTGTTCAGCAAACAATGAATTTTTGTTTGCATATAAATTTTTTCCGTGAACATGGTCTTTGTTTGTGTCATGTTTATGTTGAAACAATATTGTCAGAATATTTGTTTAGACAAAGATGACAGCCATTAAAGGACATTTAAAATTAGATAGTCCCATTTCCCAAGAAATACATCTGCTTACTTTGATAAAAGCACTGAAACAACTCTAATGACTATTGGAAAAATATGTCTTACAAAACATTTACATTTATTTATTATTGTTAATTATTCTGCTGATGTTTCTCCCTTGTGTGTATACATTCAAGGGTCGTCTAGTCTTAAGGCTATTTGATAGGGAGATATATTAAATATCCATTTTAGTTTTATTGCTATAAAATCGTATAAAAGATTTGATTGCCACTCCACCATTAGTTCTATGAATATAATATTGTATTGTGAGATATTAATAAGATTAAAGAATTAAATATGCAGACATAAGTTAGAAGAATTAATTTGTTTAATTAGTTTAAGGGGTAAAAAACATTTCACGTTTACTTAAGCAAGCAAACACTAAGTCAATTTGATGCAAAAGTCATGAGTCATATTTAAACTACAAGCAACAACCGCAATGAACAAATATATTTCTTATCACTATTAAGAGTTTTAGGGATCTTAGATGAATAAACACATACTTTGATTAAACAGCTAAAGAAAATAAGCTCTTCTTAAAGTAAGAAGCATTTAATAACACTTAAATGTTTACAAATAAATCAAAGCAAAAACAACAACTCCACAAAAAGTAAACAAAAGGTCAATATAAATAAAACTTGTGAAAGTCTTCTATTTATTTCCATTTAATAAAAAAAACAAAAAAACAAAAAATAGGCCTAAGAGTTTGTATTACACCCAAAAACTTGATTAAACTATTCTTCCTAAATTAAGCCCAAAAATCTTAATTAAAAATCAAAAAAGTATAATAAAACAGTAACGGTGTCATATCTGTACATGAAATATTAAAAATAATTCTGATATTGGTATTTTTATATTTATGTCTGTCTGCCTTTGCATCGCGTAAAAACTGCTGGATGAATTTGAATAAAATTTTGTGAGGAGGTCCCTTAGAACAGAATTTTATCTTTTTCATAAAAGTATGTCATTTCGTAAAGAGACTAGAGATACAAATGTGAAGTCAAACAATTTTATCGGTATAATAGGACTTGAACAGTTGTCGGTAAATTTTTTTTGTAGATAGAAAACATTAAACGCTGTTTATTAAACTCTACAAGAAATATTTAAAAACATATTTTTTGTAATTTTAAGAAAATGAGAAATGACACGCGGACGAAGGTCGTGGCCACTGCTAACTGTTAGTAAAACTAAAATTGTCAGACAATAATCTTAATATTTTTAGTTGTGATAGAAGGTTCTATAACAATTATGTGTAAAACAAAATATCGGCCAAATGCGTCTTTGCTGGCATATTTTCAATAATGGCCCATATTTTCAATGACTCTGATACATAATTGAGATTCAATGTCGCTAATTTAACACATTCTGAATAATTTTTGTCTATTAGCGTAAACTTGATCGTTTTAATATCCCAAAGTAAAGAAGTTCGACGGTATCAAATAATGTGACCATGGTGGCCAATTAACATCGACATGAGGTAATACATTCATTGATCTTCTCGCGGAAACGAGCTATTGTTTCTTTGGCTGAGTGACAAGTGGTACCATTTTGTTGGAACCACATATCTCCAAGGTTCACAATCAATTTCTGGCCATAAGAAGTCCATTGTCATCTCGAGAAGCAGATTATGTTTATGAATTTTGCTTAGTCGACCCCATTTTTTACCAGCTACGGCCCGATGACGCTTCCAGCTTGAGCAAATTGGGCGCGCATACACAAATGTTTTCACATTTCCAACATTTTCGGTTTGACGAAACTTGCTCATAATTCTTTTGATTGTGAACCAATTTGGTCGATTATTTGGACCAAAAAAATCACGAACTACGGAAATGGCTTTAACAGTCTTGAGGCGGTGCTTAATTGTGTACTCCTCTGTAGTTGAATTTGGCAAAAACAAAAATTAAGAGAGAGAGAGAGGGCAAACAAACTTGACGTTAAATTTTAGCCACCCGCGATTTTTCAGAATTTACTTAAATTTGTTACACAATTTTTCTTTTGTTCTACTTTTAAAATCCATTAGTTTAATTTATTTGGGCGTTTAATCCTTATTATTCACGCTCTTTTATATAATTCTATTATAACTGATTGTGAATTTGTTATAGAGTTAATTTTTCAAATTAAGTTTTAATGTTTTTATAAAATTAAAACAAATTAAAAAACAATAGCAATAACAAGTTATGATTGTGAATATCTGGAATTTTACATAAATATGTAAATACAAAGTTTCGAGACCTGTACGCCTAAACAGTTAATAAAACTATTATGTTGGTCTTAGGCTCCGTCGCCGAAGTTTCTTTCATGGCATCGGGTTGTAACTCCAAACTTAGGTTGCGCTCCTTCCTAGCTACCACAAAGTGAACCAAGAACTGGCAACTGGGTTAGCGCAGGAACATTTTTGGAGCTCTTTAAACTTTTGGTATCAGTATCAAAATAATTTGACGAAGCTGCTTCGAGTTAAGCCACAAAAGGCCCAGAATTGATAGGTAATAAAATACGTACAGAGGGCCAAGGCTTTCTCTATTGTGGAAGAGAAAAAGAAACAACATTACAATCATAAGGACAATTTGAAAATAATTCTGTGATATTGTATTAACCTCCTTCGTATTTAGTGTAAAAAAAATAAGTTTTATCAACATTTTTCTTAGGTGCACAGTTGAAAAAGCTCTGTTGACTCACTGGACCTACGACACAAAGTGGGATGTTATTTACTGTATGTAATCGTTAAAACAGCTGAGTGTGCTCTGATAAAATCAGGGAACAGGGAACTTGTTCCTTGAAACCGTAAATGTCTATGCACAATACGTTTTTATCAAGACCACATCCCTTTGTAGTCGGTTTGGCGGTTTGTCGAAGGAACTTTCAACATGCAAACTGAAAGTCTACAAGCGCTACTACCTCTCTGCACTTCTCTTATAATAATTTTTATAATAATATTTTTTTTATTAATTTTTTTAACATTGCAGTCATAAGATATTATAATTTCAATATTTTAATCATAATTGTTGTTATATTTAATGTTATTTTATGTTATTAATAATTCTATTAGTATGATTATTTAAAGTGAGTTGTTGTTCTTTGATGATTATGATTACCTCAACCATGTTTTGTCTTTGCGTGTATTCTCAGAATCACCCTATAACGAAAGCATTGGTCATTAGCTTTTAATTTTTTGTTTCTATTCTACCGCTAAAAGCAAAAACAAACGATCACCACAAAAAAACGATTCTACGCTTTGTGCAGATTTTTTGATTTGCCTACGTATGTTTATTAAAAAAATGATCCTCGAAAAATAAGTAATTATTTATCATTAAAACAAAACCTAGACACAACGTCAAATAATCTATCTTCTATTTCCGGTGATGTCAATTTTCAATAAACAATTATTGTCTGTGGTATTAATGCGATTAAAAAAAAACATATTTTTCAAATCAAATAAAAACAAACAACTACAAATTATTTGAACAAATGACTTAATCGATTTCATATTAAAAATCCAAATTGGATTAAAATTGCATGTAATTCTCTTGCCATATTAAGAAACTTACATTCAACTCAGACCATATGTCTGTGCGGCTGTACTTTCATTTATACAAGTTCCATTTGAAAATCTATTGGACAGACAAAATACATTAAATTTAAAAGCATGACATGCTTAGCTGAAAAAATAATTGACAAATGTCATTCAACAACAAATCAAATTTGTTTTAATGGTTGTAAAATTGAACTTAAAGGGAAATTAAGAAAAAAAAAATAAAATAAATAAATTTAAAATAAAACATTTAATGAATAATAACTGGCCTTATAACCAGGCTTTAATACAAATTAACGTAAATAGAGCGTAACTTTAAACCCCAATAAGCAATTTGAATTAAAAATACAAAAAATTCAAGAAAATAAACACTTGTTTTATGCCAACAACAGGTGACAAAATAATAGACATTCAACACTTTACAAGCAACAACTAAAGAAAAAATATTATGAACAACATGTACAAGCGCATGAAACAGCTTAGGTATAGTAATTTCTTTATAAAGTCTTATTTGAAATATGCCGCCACAAAAATTAAAAAAAAAACTTGTGCGAAATACTTTTTACATGAACATACCCGTAGTACAGTGGTGTGGGAGAGAATAAAAAATTAAATACAAAAGCAAATTTTTGATTTTTACAAATAATCCCGTTTCTGTTTTCTCTTGGCCTCGGTAAGAAAAATTTGTTAAAAAATTATTTTTAATTCTTAAATAAATTGATTTCAAATTTTAGAGAAACAAAATTTGTCCAGATTTACACTGTGCAATTTTTTGAGGCATTTTCTTCAATTCTCTATTTAAGTTGCCATAATATTATTCAAAAATAAACATAAGCAATAACAACATAACCTCAAAATATAAGCAATACCATATTGCTTGCCACTCTTGTTTACCCGTTATCTTGCTTGTATTTGCAAACAATTTACTCAATGTAGTGATGCAAGTTCTCAACTATCTTTAGTTTATTCCCGTAGACAAGTGGTTTAATATAACTCTAGCGAAAATAGTTTAATGTGTTGGATCGCATGATCATGCCGACCAATCAAGGGGTCATCAGATTTTTCTTAAATAAACTTCTAATATGAAGTGCTGTAAGTCCTCTACTAAATAATATTTTAATGAACATCTTTACGATTATCTGGTATCTAAGCGTATAGAACTAATTACCCAGATCAAGTCATCCTTATTTTAAAAATTAATTATGAAATATTAGGTGTTAAAATTTTCTCAATCCAAATAAGAATTTGTAGGAAATCAAACAAAAAATAATAAATCTTTGGCAAAAATACCTTAAAGTAAAGTGAATTTTTATTCATTTCACATTAATTTCTTTTCAGTTTCGCGGTTTCTTTTCCAAAGTTATTGTTATCGCTCCAATATGTGTCCCAAATCAAGTCATTTATATTCTAATAAGAGTGAAAAATATTATGTATAAAAATTTCTTCAATCGAAATAAGAATTTTGTCAGAAGTCAAACACGAAATAATAAATCTTTGGCAAAAATACCTTAAAGCAAAGTAAATTTTTATTAATTCAGTCATTAATTTCTTTTCAGTTTCGCGGTTTAGCACCTAGAGTTATTGTTATCGCTCCAACATCTGGCCAGCTATCACTGGCCTATATATTTAAGAAAAAAAAAATGAGGTTAATAATTAAAGAGTGTCCCCAAAAAGACAATATTTTCACTTATGTGGTCAAATATTTTAAACTGTTGTGGGCAGATATATGTCATTTGAGCAGAGCGGTTCTATTTACTAAAAAAGAAAAATTTAAAAATAACAGGGTTTTTTTACAGAAGTCCTAATTTTGACACATGTCTGAACTGGTGTTGGCACTTTTAATTTGGCCAGTCTTTAAAAAATCTCAAATAAATTTATTAATTAAATTATGAGCTCCGCAGAATTATTTTTTTAATTTTTCCCAGCAGGTTTTGAATAGTGGATTTTCATAAATCAATTAAAATTTTTTTTCGGCTTTTGTTAATTTTGTAATTTAATTTTTATAAAGAATATTTATTTTTAAAATGTATGCGGACGTTTTCCACATTTTCAGGACCGCCAAATCTCGCATCAACATTCTTTGCATCTATCTACCTTAAATTGTGTATATTGTAAAAATCATACATTTTACCAACTAATCAATATTGAGTTGGTTGGACGAAATTCACACACCACTCAAAGCATATTTTTTGTTTGTTTTCTCTACAAAACGTCTTGAACATTTGTTGCTTTTGTACTACACCATCGGTTTAGCCACGAAATGCAAATTTTATTTTTAATCGTTCGATTATCATATTAACTGTTGATGAGTTAGGTATGAATGCACATGCGCTGTGCCTTGGGTGTTTTTAAGTAATTTTTTAATCTTTTCCCACCCAGGAGTTGAACCGTGGATTTTCATAAATCAATTAAAATTTAATCGAAGGGAATTTAAACAGAAAAAAATCTTAAATTAAAAATTATTAATAAATTGCTTCATGCAGCACTATTTTGTATTTCTTTGCAATATCAGAGAGTGTGAATGTAGAAAATATTAAAATTTCAAGAGTTTCAATTATAATTTCTATACTTTGTTCCACTGTTCGTAATCAAACTTGCCTTTTTTTTGTTTTGTTGTTACGAACAACTTGCTAAAGCAACCAAAGGGCAATAATTAATTATTCAATACACAATATTATTTTTTAAAAACACTCTCGCCCTGCCTGTCCTATTAACAAACGCTTGTGTGATCGCTCATGTAAATCTGTATGCTTGAGTTAGAAACCAACCTCAACATAGTTTTATGCATATTTATTGAACATTTATTGAATGCCTACGATTGAATGTTAAATATTTGTTGTGTATATGGTTCGTGTTATTTGTTGTCTGTCGATGTTTAGTGCCTCATGTTTTCAAATGTATCAAGTGGTTCTTGTATTTTTTTTTCCTTTTTGTCTGATTGATCATATGACGGCTACAAAAACTACAAATAAATGAAAGACAATAAAATAAACATTTATATGATGATAAAAGTGACGCAAGGTGCTTAAAACTGTTTTATTTTTGTGTTTGGAATATTTAATTGAATTTTTCTATTCCATTTTTTTTTATTTTATTTGGAAAGCGATTTGTTTTTTTGTAATTTGTGTCAAAAGATATAAAAAGATTTCTTTTATAACAACTATATCACAAACACTTACATAGAAGCATAAATGTGTTGAAGAAACAATATTTTAAATCAAAACGCAAAGCAATTATTTACAATTTATTTATTTATTTATTTTTATTTATTAAATTTACATATGAACGTACATATGTTTGCTTTGGAAGCATTTAAAATTAAATGTTTTTTTAATTATAAATAACTCACAATTTTATTCAATTTATTTTTACACAATTCTACTTTGTTTTCATTTCTGGTTTATTAATCAATCAATTAATAATCTAGAATTCTCTCATATATAAATAAAAAACTGTGGACTATTATATTTTATTGTATGTTTTTCATGCTTTTTTTCAAAAGTACTTAAGTAAAATTTATGAATGTTTTTTAATGAACTCATTGTTAGGCAGTGGTCGTCAAAAAGAGTCATTTGTTTATAGTAGAAGAAAAATAGGTTTTAGTGGGTTTGATGGTGGTGTTTAATATAGGTGTTAGAGGAGAAAGAATGAAGTAAAAAACTATACGATACATAAGTATATGAAAATATAGTTTGCCCCGATAGTTAAAAATGCGCCAAAAAAGTTAACATCATTTATGGAAATATGTGTTATATATCTGTCACATCAGACTAAGCTTATCTTATGTTGCTTGCCTTATAAATGGCGACCACTGCTATATTTTTATATACTAAAAGTTAACTGTTGGAAGTTTCTCAGTAATTCCAATGGTTGTTCTAGCTGTACAACTGAACATCTCGGCCATATAAAAACTAGCATAGCCAACGTGTCTACCGGTGCCTCTGTAATAATAATGATATAATTAGTAAATGCAAAAAGCAAGAATGCTATACTCGGCTGTTTGGAATCGTATATTGCTTTCAGCAAAAGAATTGCGTATTTATATTCTTAAAATATAGATTTTCTCTGACCAGAATGTGGATTCCTTAAATATATATCTGTTACCTACTTGGCTCATCTGTATTCTATTAAAATAAAAGCGTATAAAGTAAAGCCATTTGCTACAAGGACAAATGTCAGATTTTTTGTTTTTAGCTCTACTTGTACAATTGTAATATAATAAGTAAAAGTGCTGAATCTGAATCTGAAGTAACTCCGAACAACCACAAAAAAAAAACGGAGTGAAAGAGAATAAAAAATAAAAACAAAAACTTATACAAAGATGTCACCGGATCTTAATATGTTGAGAATTTTAAAAAAATTTTAGCATTTCCTGAAAGATCTCTTCAAAGGCCCTTAAATACCCACCTTGATATCTTTAAAAATATGGTGCACAATCGCACTTTTCTTTGAAAAAATGAAGGACCCACAACACGGAAAATAGGGGTGAAGGCCCTTGATTTTTTTTTCTATTTTTTGTTAATGGAGCTACTTTCCTCAACTAGACTAATATGGAAAAATTAGAGGTACCCGTCGTGTTTTGTTTGTTTTTGCCTCGTAACACATGGACCGATCTTACTGACTTCTAAAGAAAAAATAAATAAAAATAACCTTAAATTTTTAATAGCCACGTAGCTAAATTTTATGAAATTTTTCATTGAAAAAATGACGCACTCAAAGTATCTAACAGATCTACATTCCATTCAGAGTATGAGTGATACAAAGCAACACATAAACGGTTGGAGTAAATGTGCCATTTAGTCTTGGATTGTTTCTGCTCAAGAGCACAATTGTATAATAAATTAAGCATAGGCCGCCAGAAGAAGAACATTCAGAACAGAATTAAAAAGTTTTAAGAAAAACCGCTCTTCGCAAGCGTTTGCTGATTGATTTGATCGTTATAGCTCCTACCGAACTATACAATGCAAATGTACGATTTTATTCATATAGTAGAGCAAGTATATGATTTAAAATTTAATTTTTTTCCTTGCGCTCTTTATAGTTTGAAAGGTATTTGTCTAGTTTTTGCAAATGTACAAAACGCTTAAGAAATATAATAATTTTTGTATCACTGCGAAACGTTTTTTTTTTTTTTGCCTTAATAAACTGATTTCAAAGAATCTTTTTATTATTGTCAGCCGTGATATCGCATTTTACTTCATTGCTCCTTGCTGATCAAGTTTTGCTTTTAGCAATTCGTTCGTTAATTCTCGCTGTAGATAAAGGAAGAAAGAAAACATCGTTGAGTAATTGTTTGAATAGGCAAATAAAAAAAACTAGCAGTTCGAACCTGATAGAGTTTCGACTAGAGAAAAAAAACAATAATTTTATATAACATTTAGTTTATATTTTATTTATAACCTTTGTCAATATTCTTTGTGTCTCTTCTAAAAAAATCACTAGATTTGAAGGTAACGCCATATTTTGTTGATATGGACGAATTTTTTGCCAGTAACGTAATCAATTTTAGTTTAAATTAAAAGAAAAATTGCCTAGATGAAAAGCCAAACTAATTTTGCTTATATTAAAAATTAGAAGAAATCAATCTATTTATAGTTTAACGTTTTTAAATATGTGTATTTTTTTATAACGTGTAATAATATAATTGTTTAATTCTTTAACTTTTCAATTTTATTTCCAGGTAAGGGATTAGAACGCCGTTAATTAAGTCGGTTCTTTAACACAGAGGTAATTTAAGATCTTAAAACCATTTATCTCATTACGTCTTTTAAATATGCTTTTTTCTAATTAAACTATTAATTTAAGATAATATTCAATTCCGTTTTTGTCTGCCGCCATAACTATTTAAAAATTGTTTTCAAAATTTATTTACTTTTTTTTACGAACCACACGCGTACAATTCAATTAAAAAGTGCTCTTACTGTTCAAATATACTTTTGCGCTTGAATAATTTTTACTTTACTTTTATTTTTATTTTTTGTGTTATTCTTTTAACTTTTTTTTTTTTAATATGAAACAATTTTTTAGAAAAATGTATACAATCATTTCAGGTAAATGCCTTCTAATGATGACAGTGTGCATGATAATGATTATGAAATACATGAGTTGGGATAATTGAAATGGTGTAAGAACTGGCAAATGTTAAGTGTTGAAAGAATTTTCAATTTTAATAGGGCAATAAATAGAACAGATTTTTTACTGTAAGTTAGTGATATGAAATTTAAAATTGATTTTTTATGACAGCGAGGGTTTTGTATAAAAATAATAAAAGTAAATTTTTAATTATAAAAGTAATTGTAATAATAGCAACAATAACAATTCCTAGTTCTGCATTCCTGGATTATTATTACAAATATGATGTCAAAATTAGCTGGGACCTACCAAGGCGGCTTCTTTGTAGTGGGAGCATATATATAACCTTAGCTTTCGTCTTCTGCTAGTAGCACAACAAACCCTTAACGCCCACACTCAACAATTAAGCTTTAAAATACCAGAAATTATTTTAAATTCCGCTTAATGCCTGTCCAAAGAGTTGACATTCTTAAAACACGTTGCAATATATTAGATAGAAAATTTTCAAAATATATATTCAGATGAATTTTGATGATTTTTAGGAATCCGTACCCATAGTGTAAGAATGTAATCCTGCTGTTCTCGCTACGATGTTTGTCCTTCCGTCTGTTATTAATCTCTAATTCTTGAACTTTTCACAGAAGTGAAAAACTGCAAATTTATTTTTTTTAGTAGGACTAGCACTTAGGGAATGACCCCTGCAATGCATTGTGCCAGAAAATTAGGCTGTGAGAAGAGGGTTAAAGGGATAAGTACTTGTGGACATTTAATATAAATTTTTGCACATTAAAAGTGACAGGAAAGACTTCTGCAGGGAGTTAATTCCTAAAAAACGAGTTTTTTCTGTAATGCGCAGTGCGACTTACTGGCCAATCGACCACAAAGGAATGCGCTCTTGATGCAGAGTGCGTTGCGCGTATGTACTTACGGTTTTTTGGAACAAGTTCCCTGATCTCATAAGAGCACATTCCATTGTAGTAACGATAAAACAGTAAAACACACCCCACACTACGTCGATGCTTCAGTGAATAAAAGGAGCTGGATACCCTTCTGTCACCGATGAGATTCTTCGCTCTCTCCATCACGCGGTAACACCAAAATAGACTTTGTATTCCATTGTTCATCTGATAAAGATGATATAAATAGCAAAAAGATCAGATGCAGTGAGGTGTGCTCATGTAGAGTTTTTTTCTTTTCCGGCATATCAGCTTATTTTTAAAATTTTTAAAGGCAGACATTAGATATTTGCACATAATATGTCCACTTTAAAAAAAAATAATTATCACAAATATGGTAGTATCTTTCAAATTGTTCTTTGACTCCTTTGTCCCATAAACATGTGACTCTTTCAAATATGGTTAAAGCTTTAAAGCTATTGTAGCCAGATATCCTCAGTTTACACAAAGTATGTAGAACTCTGCTTGCTATAATGACAAGTTAAGAAAACAAAAATTAGAAGGTGTGATGCCTGCGTTTATGGTAGCTATTAAAATAAAATGGAAAGTTAAAGAGGTATGACATGTTTAAAAATTTATTTTAAAAATTTAAGGGCGTCCAAAGGAGACATGATGTTAGGGTATATGGTGGGTATAAAACTAATTTAGAAATATAGAGATGTTATCACAAAGTCTTGATTTTATATGATCCCTTCTTTTAAGTGTTTAAATCTATAAAGACAATGTAAGAAATAAAATTAAAAACGAAGGGATATATCTAGTTTTTTTAATATGTCTTGTGCTTATTTTAATAAGCAGACGCTTTAAGTCACAGAAAAAAAACAAAATCAAAAACTAAATGGGTCACCTTGGTACTCAACCACTCTTGATTCAATCCAGCAAAAAATTCTTAAAAACTATAATAACCGTTAAAAATTTTAACCTTGTGCTTTACAAAATTTCATAGTTGTTGCTTTCTGTAGCACCATCAGGAAACAGTTATATTAAATAATAAGAGCAAGAAAAAAAAAACGAAATTGAATTGTTTTCAACATATTTTTAATAACAAAAAAAATTTTAAAATTCGAAGTGGAATGACAGCTATTTTGTTAAATGCTAAAGTCAGGAAATATTTTCCAAACATCTTTAGTAATTTTAAAATACTGCTACGCCTTTGTTTATTTAAGTTCATTTTATTGCGAATAAGTAAACAATTTTAATTCCGGTTTACAACAACTTTTTATTGACACTTAAAGGTTTCGATTTAAAAAAATTATGCTAATAATAAGAAAAACACTCTCAGCACGAAATACAATTAACTGGCTTGTAAAATTCATTTTCACCATTCACTGTCATCAATGCCTGCTCGCGTAGAGGAGCCTTAATTCATGTGTTAACTTTTAGCATAATTAACATATTTCTTAACAGAAGCCAAAGTCTAGCAAAATATTTAAATAATATGAATTAATAAATATGACTTGGTAGTAATTGCCAAACAAGTTAGAAAACTTGGAAACAGTTTCAAATATAATTATTTTTTTATAGTGAATATATATTCCCAACTCTTAATGCAGTTAGACAAAACAAATATTATTAATCACATTTTATTATAATTGAAATCATTAGACGAATTATTTTATATTATAACAAATGAATTAATTTAAGTCGGCTTAAGTTCTGCACGATGTCTTAAATGTTTTTTCGTTTGCACTATTACATTCAGAAAAAAAAAACAAAATCTAATTTTTTTTTGGTTTATAAATTCTTCTGTCATTGTTGAACAGGCAGTAAATAATCTTTTAGATAGGGCAGAGTATTCGATAGTTGTTTTCAACGGTCTTCAAAGATTTCGGAGAAAATTTATTTTTCAATTTCACTTGCCGTCGTTATCAAGGGGTTATGGTTTAATGCCTTTTTGCATTGACTAAAAATAGATTACTATTTCTACTTGCCCATAGTTGAAATATTATTTAAAATGCATTTAAAGCTTTTTAATTTAGAAAGTCAAAAAGAATCGCAATAGTTTTTTATAAAATGTTTAAAATTTTGACAAAAGAAACTTAAAATTAAAAATTTGAACTTGCCTTTTAAACGAAATATTTTTGTCCACACAATAAAGTAAAGACAAAAATCAAAGTTTAAGTAAAAACAACAATAACCAACAATTATTTAATTTTTCTTTATCCACTGTATACGGCTGAACTTTTTTCGATTCTTTTATACAGTTAAAATATGATTAAAAATAAAATATCCCAACACTATGATAATTTATTTTAATTTAATAATTTATTTTATTCAATATTCCCGTGGTTTATTTTTTTTTTTTTTAATCTCTAGGGGAGCCTTCATTTTTCAATTAAAAAAGAGCAACAAACGAAAAAACAAATTTGATCAAGCCATTGAATAAATTCTTTATTTTTTCTTCCTTTTTGGATGAAAGTTTCATGCGTTAGTTTGCTTTTGAAGTGTAACTACTGTATAAACTAAAGTTTTTAACACAAATTTTCTTAACTTCTTGAATATTTTTAACGAGATTTACAGATTTAATGAAAAAAATATATACAAAACCGTTTCATTTACCTTGCAGAAATTTGGAAATTTACAGAAATCGAAATTAGATTAAAATGTAAATACAACACAAAAACAAGAAGAAAGAAAACAAGGAGACAATCGATACAACACGGCGACACATTTTTACTTACATAGGACCAGAAATATATAGATTAACTAACCTTTTTTAGAAAGAAGGTTTACAGACAGCACTAAAACGAGCAACACTCTACGAAACAATCTCAAGACATCAACAGAAATAACCGATAAATTTAACACCAGCGGAGTATACAGACTTACTTGCACCTGCAACCACATATACATAGGACAAACTGGACGAACATTAAAAACAAGGTTCACAGAACACACACGATCATATAAATGGAAAAGAGAGGACTCCAATTTCGCAATACACCTTAACACACACGAACACGAGCCAAGGGAAATAAATGAATGTATGACGTTAATGCATCCTAGTAAAAAAGGACGAAGACTGGACATTCTTGAAAACATGGAAATATATAGATATTATTAACGAACAGATAAATACAACCTCCGACACAATTTTTACACCACTAAAATTATTAAAACAAACAAACGTAAAACACCCACAGATGGTCACATTTACCTACCCAATAATAAAAGACTGAAATATTAAAATTATATACCTTCAATAAACATGACAAATATCAGGCAATCTACCTGCATAGTACCATTTAAATAGACACCGTCCTAATGGACAAAAATACCTGAACCCACCACTATCTATGCAACAAACACTTTACACTATCTAACCAGTACTAATCAAAACGCGGCTTGAAAATGATGTCTTAACATCGAAAGCGCTCGCCAATTGTACAAAATAAACAGCCAGTGACGGCGGTCTTCACCGATAGGTATGACAACGATTTAGATCTTGATATCAAAAGCCTTCTGACAGGAGTACGTTACAGCAAAAGCTTTCGTTATTCAAATTTTAACAAATTTAGTTTCTACATTTAACTTTTCAAGTATTTATTTATATTATTTACGTTCTGTATGACAAACATATATTTATGCTGCCTTGTATCATATGCAAGAGTGATTTTTAAATCACAGAAGCATAATTTTTTTAATATCGATCAAAATCTTACCTTATACACATACAAACTTTGGTTTCGTTTTTATTTAGTTTAAAAAAGCAAGAGCAAATAAACTTACACTAAAATAACTTTTAAAGTGTGCATTTGAAAAGAACCATACAAGCTGAAAAGATAATCATCAATTAAGGCGAAAATGCTAGAAAGCTTCGTATTCAATAGCACTTGCCCAAACACAAGGAAATCAACTAATGTAACAATGAGTTGTTGAAGCCTTTTCCCTTTGCTTTCGTTTGGACTCCTGCCAGACAATTAATTCTGGTAAATAGGGACAAATTAGCCAGAAAGTGTTCAGCCTAAAATAATGCGGGGACAGAAAAAATTTTGGTAAGACTATTAAAATTACTATATGTAGCAACTTTCTTGAAGAGCTAAAAATATTTCGCCTCCAACACATGCAAGATTTAAAAAAAAAGTACAGTGAGCCCCTGGTTCATTTTATAAGAAGAAGCAATTGAAAGTTGTTTCAGCATCAAAATTTACAAAAAAAAGATGGAAAAAATTAAATATTGTTTTTAACAGCAGTAAAAATGTTTTTAGACCTATAAAATAAAGAAGTGTTAGAGGGCAAGTGATCAAAGCCTGAGTGAATTATGGTGGGAGAAAGTATGTATGATAAATTTTAAGAGCACTTCTTTAAATCTATTTTGCTTTATCCCATATCTTGCGATGGGGTTAAAGGGGTTCGATAAGGGGTTTGAAGAGGAGGGTATAATAGTTTTAAGCTGAAACTTAAAAAAATAATTTTTCAATTGGTGCAAATTTATATCTCCAAAATGCTTTAAAAGTATTGAAAATCATAGTGCTTATGTCTGTGTTCCTCAAAAAACTCAAAAATATTACGTTTATAATATTATAATAAAATGTTATGGAATATACATTTAAGAGATTAAATATATTAAATTAAATTAATAAAATGTGATTTATTAATTGCCTAACCTCAAAGCTCACCTAAAGTCCTAGCTTAAAAATTAATCTTGATTCATAAAAATCTTCTTAAACTATTATTTTTATTATGCAAACGTTTTTTTCTGTTTAAAATAATTCTTAAGATTTTTTTTCTGAACCTTTATACCAGTTTTATACAAGTTTTTCTCATTATCTTGTTTATTACATTTTGTATTAAATCACAAAATAAACGATATTTGCTTCTTAATAATAAATATTTTGCTTGCAAAAAATAAAAAATAAAAAACAAACTTACCCCATGAATAAAACGTTGTTTTACTCGTAACATAGCCAATCTCAAAATTTGCATATGAAGTTGAAAAGAACAACAACAAAAAATAAATTTATATGTATCAAGTAGACGTAATAATGGACACTTGTTTTATAGGGAATAATAACACTGGGAATGCAGGTGAGCTATTCATGCATGATATGTTTGATAGGGTTACGTACGTTCGAGATGTATAACTACCTGTTTTGAAAAAGGTTTTGTTGCTTTGTTTGTTGTGTCTTGTGTTGTTCAGGAAATTAATTGCATGATTTAAAAATACATAAAAATTTGTATACATTCTTTATACATATGAGTATGTACGAGGTATGTTTAAAGATAAAATAAAATTTTGAAAATTTAATGAATGGATATATGATTATAATTATATAAAGAAAGAGTCTGGTAACCCAGATAACAATAAAAGTATGATACTTTAACATGAAAAAAACTTCTTTTCACTAGCCCCGAATTACTGCTGTACCCGTGCAAAAGCTTTTCTTTGTATTAGGAGATACGTAGGTCTAAACTACAACTAACTTTGAACTATCCTATGGATCGATCTTGACTTTGAATTTCCATAAGAGCAATCTTAATAAATTCTCATACATGCATTCAGTAATTAAGTGATAACTACAAAATCGCTACGATGTTACCTAAACAAATATATCTGTCCACAAAACAATTCAATGACGCTCGCTCCAAATAAAAACGTGGATAAACAAAAATACAACACAGAAAAAAATGTAGAGCATTCAAGTCCGAGAGAAAATAAATGCGAACAAAAGCAAGTGTATCCACAAACAAATTGTGAAAGATAAAAGTTTGCGTATTAGTGCCTCCTCTCAACCTACCGTTAAAGGTAGATGGTCACCTCATGTGTCACTCACCTGTGCTATTTTTTTCAGACATCTTTCAACTCGTTACAATTCGCCAAAAGTCGCTATATCTTAAATATGGTACTTGTCTTTCTTGCCAATATACCAATTAATATCATGATTGCAATGCCTAGAGCGCGGCTTCATCGGATACAATACAATACCCCAGAGCTGCGAGTTTGAAC
Source organism: Cistogaster globosa (assembly GCA_937654795.1). Lineage (NCBI taxonomy): Eukaryota > Metazoa > Arthropoda > Insecta > Diptera > Tachinidae > Cistogaster > Cistogaster globosa. The sequence continues at coordinate 22,449,631 of OW569405.1, forward strand.
CTAAAACTTATTTTCCTGCATTATGTATTAAGCAAGATGGAGTCAGTCTGTCCATACAAGAACTTCGTAGGGGATTATACTCTTGACAATATCAGCTAGAATTTTTTCTTCTTAGGTACTCAGGACCCCCTTATGTGTGGCATTATCCGGCATAGTTCTGTACATTAACAACTGCCCATCTCTTCACATAATCAAGATCATCTTGATTTTAATGTTATACGATTATTTTTAAAAACACATAAATATTAAGGTCAATCCATTGACCCTATCTCTTCAATTCGGAGATTCATATACTTCAGCACTTTACGGCTGGTTATAACACGGCTTCAATTTTGTGCCATAATCTGAAATGTAATATTACTGGGAAACCCAAAAATTTTTACTCTTCCTGAAAGATTTTGTCTTATAATGGCATCGTATATTACGTTGCAAAACAATAGTGTCGAAACTTGTAGTTCTCCTCCTGCTATGTTTTTATTTCTTTCTTTACTTCTTCATAAGTTTTTTAAATGAGTATTCTTTTTCGCAATTAATATTAACCAATTCTGATAAGGCATGTTGGAGTATTAAGTCATGGTACTGAGTTTAAAATATTTTCTCAAATTGCTTTATTAAACGCACACAAGCATATTTTAGCCTTTTTCTCGACGGTCGTCTTCAATTAATTGTTTCTTCGCGTCTGCAAACGCTTTAGTTGAATCTTCTCTTGCCTTTTTTTTTTGCTAAATCTCTATTGCATTTTTTAAAGGCCTTTTTCAAGAGCAGTATATTCTTCAAGTTTGTTACAAATAATCTTTTTCAATAATTTTCCACAGTATTCTATGACACAGGTGAAGGATCCTCCAAAAGCTTCTTATCCTTATTGTTCATATTGAAAAAAAAACTCGATATTTTCAACAGAAGTTTATCAAGAGCAGGGGCTAAATTACGGTATTCGATATCGATCGAAATTTTAACACAATTTAAATGGAACTTTCGATCGATATCGAATGCAGTAATTTGGACCAGAAGTCTACCATACAAGGTTGTGCTTTTAAAACTGAAATTAATTCCTATGGCACAAGCGTAATAAATTAAGTTCAGAATAATTTCTCTCTTAATCATTTTTTTATTCATTTAAAATAAATTTTTTCATTTAATGAATTTTACACAATTTTTTTCAGATATTTTCTGTACGTTTCTCTTAAAATAAACAAAATCCCCAAGGTGATATTTATTATTCAGCATTTTTGTTAAACGCTAATCACGTCACTTGTGGCCAGTTGCGTGTGTTTGTGTATGTAGCCGTGTGAATTTAACTACAAGCTTCCAAAAATTAAGGTACCACGATTCATTAAAATTTCCTAGAATATTTATTTATATTTTTTTGTGTTCTTAGACCAATTTATTTCACGCAAATATTGAATTATGCGCAAAACAGGTAAAGTAAAAATAAAATAATTGTTTGGCAAAAACAAAAAAAAAATTAAAAAAAGCCTAAAAATATTGGGACGAAAACATAATTTATTTAAAAGCAAATTGTTTTTGTTTACCTTAAAATTTCTGCGCCATATTTAGAAATTAATGTTAAATGAATAAATAAACAAACAATCAGAACAACATATTTAATATTTAGATAATAATTTTTTGTTTGTTTTTCTCTTCCCTAATTCAGTTATTGAATGACAAACATTGACTTAAAATATAAAGCTAAATCATACACATCATAATAATTTGTCTTTCACATTAACTTCAGATAAATTTTAACGTACAGAATAATTTTTTTACATAGCAATAAGAAAGTTAAATAATTAAAAAACATATGACTATAAAAATAGCACTCTTTGCCGTAGGCCAAAAGAAATTATGCAGAAGACCTATATACGAGGGCTGCTATATATATTTCTGGCTTGGCAACACTGAGTGCTGCCAAGTGAAATCTGACATTTCCATTGGAAAGTTTGTCATTTTTAAGCATAATCGTACTCAAAACGTTTTGAAGTACGACCATTATTTGTGTTGTTTACAGTGACTTGAAAAAATTAATATAGAAAAAAATGGAATTAACTCGTGAACATTTTCGTGCGATCATTTTTCACAACTTTCGACGTCGATTATCACGACAAGAGTGCATTGATGAACTTAAATCTTTGTATGGCGATGAAGCACCATCCTATAGCACTGTAATATATAAGTGGTATAATGAATTTAATCGTGGCCGAAGCTCGCTTAAAGACGAATTCCGTGAAGGTCGTCCAAAAACGGCTGTTGTGCCAGAGAACATTGATGCCGTGCGTGAACTCATAATGCAAGATCGACATGCGACATACCTAGAGATAGAGACATTCTTGACCATTTCTTCCACCAAAATACGTTCGATACTGCATGAACACCTGGCCGTAAAAAAGGTTTGTTCTCGTTAGATCCAGCACAATTTGAAAGTCGCTCAAAAAAAGGCTCGTGTCGATTGGTGCAAAGAAATGTTGCAAACATACGGTTGCGGTGCTTCAAAAGACGTTGATAAGATCGTCACAGGTGACGAAACATAGATCTATGCGCATGAGCCCGAAACGAAACAACAATCGACCATGTGGGTCTTCAAAGACGAGCAAAATCCAAGGAAAGTTGTTCGAAGCAAATGGTCGCCTCTTTCTTCGGCAAAACTGGTCATGTGGCGCCTGTTCCGCTTGAGCAACGTAGGACGGTCACTTTTAAATGGTACACTACAATTTGTTTGCCTGAAATTCGAAAAAACCAACAAGAGAAGACGAATCATTGTTCACCATGACAATGCGAGCTCTCACACATCGGCTCAAACCAGAGCGTTTTTGACCGGCAAAAACGTGGAATTAATGGGTCGTCCGTCGTACAGCACTGACTTGGCACCTAATGACTTCTTCGTTTTTCCGCACATCCAAAAAAAAAAACAAACAAACAAAAATTTCATGCCATTTTCATGAAAAATTGCATAGTGTAAATGCCGTATATGTTTACAAAATAGGTTACCTTGCATATAAAAATGTTGGTATTTTGAAGGGCACAAAAAAAATTAATGGTTAATTCTTTTTGGTTAAATATTAAATAAATCTGACCAAACCTGTAGACTATGCTCGTAAGTGTCTTTTAAAAGACCAGCTACAGAGTACCTAAGTAGGGTAATTTCACCCGCTTGTATTTAAATTCTATTTTTATTTCATGTTAAGAGACCAGTAATATAAAAATTAAATAATATGAAATATTTTCATGCAAAAATACACAAATGAAATTTAGCTCTATGGCTTAGTTCCTTTTCTGCTTTGATTTTTTATAATTTATTAAAAAGAAAATTAATTGCTCTTGTTTGTCCACAAACTGGAAACAAACATCGTACTATTTCTAGGGTAACAAAATATTCCAATAGTTGGTCCATTTTGGGTTTTATAACTTTTTCATAAGTTATAAAATTCTAGCTAAACCTAAACTAGTGCTGAGGTTTATTAGAAAAAAATAAAGAAAAACTTTTCTTTACTGAAATGTGCAATTCTTTTAAAATTTTCCTTTTAAAATAACTTTAGTGCATCCAATTCTTTTTAGTTTCGGATTTCTTTATTTTTTATAGGTACGATATTATTTGTCCAAAATATGAATAGTTAAAATTTTAAACATCGATTTTCTGGTCAATATCGCCTTGAGTTTATTTAAAACAAAATTTCTGTTTTAGCTTATTTTATTGTGAAACAAATTTACTTTTTTAATTCATTTTTTTCTTTCCACTCACTTGTTTGCGTGTTTTTAGATTACTTAAAATTCAACGTACAAAAAGAAGAAAAAAAAAATTATACAACATTCTCTTCATACAACAGTACAATCATGAATTCGTTCTGGTTGATCAGTTCTTACATCTTTTGCAATGTACAAATCGTTGAAAAATACATTTTTTATAGGTTTTTAAAGTTAATGGAATTTATATACACCATTTCCGATAAACAGTCTTCAAGAGATTTTGTAAAAATAATATAATTTAACCAGCACTACCACTTAAGCAGTGTTGCCACTACCTCTTTTTTAAACTGTCGGACTTATTGTTAATACTAAACAAGTTAACTTACGTATTTAAATCAAATTAACTATAAACAGCCACAGAAATGGTTTTATTAAGTACTTAAAACAAAAATGGGTTTTTGCAAAATATTTTTTATTTATGCCAAATTTTTTTATGTGTAAAAACTCTAGTTTTTTAAGGCACAAGGAATTCGGAAAAGTTTTTAATTTTTGAATTATTTATTATAAAGTTTTTTATAGAAAACTTAAAGCGAATAGTTTTGTCTATGCATATGGCGCCACGCTAATAATATTTTATTTATAGCTTTATCTAATTTAGTTTTAAAATTCTTTACGAAATGGTGTTTTTTTTTTGTTCTTGTTTTTTTTTCTTAATGTTCATTTTATTCATTTTTTTTTTCTTACGCGTGTTGTTCTTTTGGCTGGTAGGAAAAATATTTATTTCCACTAAATAGCAGACATTTTTATTGAGTTTTCGATAGTTTTTTGTTTTTAATAAATTTTAGGTAGTTTAGTTTTTTTCTCTTCTGGTACATGAATTTCGCTGTTATATGGTTTGCTTATACAATTTTTTACGCCTTCAACCTTGAGGATTGTTGTATTTTAATGTGTAAATAAAACTAAAATACAATCGCCAAAATCTATAAGAAAAAAATCTATCAGAATATTTGAAAAAAAATTATTGTAATAAAAAAATATTCTAATACAAGCTGTACAAATTTAACATGAAAACGCATGTTTAATTTAAATAGAATATTTTAGTTGAAAAAAAACCTTTCGAAAAAATTTGGTTTTTTGTTGTTAATAAAAAATAAATAAACACAAAAGAAAATCGAACACCGTTCACTTGAAATTCGGCCTATATGATTTTGAAAACATAAAAATAATTTTTACTTAAACGAGTAATTAAGGAACTTATTCATTCAAGAATTGAAAAACAAAATTCAATCTCTTTCAAAAATGAACAGTAACTTATATATAAACCCTAAACCTAAAACCAATAATATTAAACAGTGTGACAGATTTATTCACTTTGTTCTATTACCTAGCCCTTTTGAATGTTCACAAATTGCAAAGACCGGTCGTAACTAAACCCTGGTGAACAGTAATATCGATAAATGAATTTTTCTAAAGTTGTTTTTGACTTTTGTTTCAAAATAATACCTCTAATGTGGATTCAGTGAAAGCAATAATTATAAATCGGTATGACGAAGGCCGCTGCAGCCAGTGCCATAATATATGAATATTAATGTGTAAATTTATTTTCTATTAATAGTATTAATAAATAAATAAAATAAATCGGCATCCAATTGACAATTGTAATAGACACGTAAAACAAAGTGTGAGCTACAAAACTGATGACTATGAATAATAAATATTTGGCCCAATAAATGTGCCATGTATTTTGCACGTTTTACATCAGTCTTCCCTCTTTTGTATAGTGATATTGTGTGATATTGATTTAAAAAAAAAAATTTCCATTATCTGCACTTTTGCTCTAGATTCTGAGATAAAAGTTCCGTTTTCTTAGATTTATGATTGAAAGCGATATGTTTTATTTTGATGGCATCTCAGAGCGAAAATCCAAACACCCACTTTGCCTTCGAGTTGTCATTCATATTTCCTTACAAAAGATATAAGTCTTCAAATCGACATCATGCTACAAGAACTACAATAATAACAAAAATCTTCTACGCCAACAAGCTTAAAACTTCTCGTTAGTTTATATTTAAAATTCAGGCCTCTAAAAAAATATGCAGCCACATAATTTGATTATAAATAATTTGTAATATTATATGTTTTTCATATTATTTATGGAATTACAAGTACATGCCTATTACGGTTGAAAAGGACAATACATCACAAAATCACGTCTTCTATGGGAACTTTTCTAACTTATAATAAAAAAAAAAATTATATATTTAAGCTTGAAGCTTTAGCGTAGATAGTGCTGTATATTTTGGGTAAAATTTCTAGTCTCAACATAAGTACAAATACTTACGTTAAAAAAAAGACGAATTAAATCAAATCTGAAATCATAACTTCAACATTTATAACACCCTTTAATTTATAATTTTAAATATTTATAATAATTTTTATACCAGACAAAGTAGTGGACATTTTGACTATTTTTCAACTGTTATACAAAGGGGTAAAAGAGGCTACATAGGTAAAATTTCATTGATTATTGGAACACCCTTTAATTTCTAAATTTAAATTATATACTTTTTGTTATAGTCCACTATAATCAATAACGTTCCTGTTAATTTCAGCTGTCTGTTTGTTTGGTAACATACATTAATTTACATAAATTAGGGGAACACCCTTTATTTTCTAAATTCTTGTTATTGCGCGGTCGTAACAATACTGGTTCCTTTTAAATTTCATCCATCTGTTTATACTGATTCAACTCCTTGTCTTTATAAGTGTTCCTTAGAGTTTTCCCTTTAGGACAAATACCATCAATTGTGAGCACACCCTTTAATTTTGCTGTCCCAAACATGCTTTGTTTTTTTTTTTATAAATTTTAGTTTTACTTCCTTCTTCTGTAACAGCCTTCTGTAAAAATTGTAAGTGTCTTGCTGTTACAGTTATAGAAATAGAAGTCTGCGGCAGATGGAATCGCAAAAGAATAAACGTAGATAATAAAAACTGTGTTAAATATTTAATTTAAATTTTTGATATTGTTAGCGATCAATGTTAGGTGACACAGAATTTGGCATTACATTTCTTAAGACATTTGCCATCAAAAGGTTCTTAGTTACATGTGTCCATATTTTTTCGGACCTCTTTTTCCTACTTTACTGAAATTTTTATTAGATGTTGGTGAATAACATAATATTATAGTTTTTGTTATATTCACAGTAAATGAGTTATAATTCAAGATACATACATATGTTGTTTTAAGGGTTTTACTTATTTTAAACAATTAACTATATTCCATCAAGTTTGTTGTTGCTTTAAAAGCTTGAACATATAATTGAGAAATTTTTCGATTTCAAATTTCAACTAAAAGGCACATTTTTTATTATTTTTTTTTTAATTTTAATAAACGAAAAAACGGAATACTCAATTTATCAAAATCCCAAAAAAATAAAACAATAGAACAAAATAAAAATTTTAAGTCTAAGATCTTTTTATGAAGTGTCCTTTTAAAATTTGTATGAAGGATACTTCAAGTCATGTATTAAATAAAGTATGAAGGGTTTTATTTGGTTTAAGAGAAGGCTAGGTTTAAGCTACGGCCCATAACGTGTCAGAAAAAAATGCTGCTTAGGACAACTCGTGAGATGCAGTATAATTTCGAACTATTCGGAGCAACAAACACATTAAGCCAATTTAGCAACTTTAACAGATTAGAGTGGTTGGTGGGATGTGAATCTGCAATTTACAAAATCTTATTAATGAGCGGTCCTATAAAGTTTTATGATTTTTATTTTATTCTTTTAAGGTTTAATGATTAATTTTTTATTTGCCTTTGGTGTTCGTAATGCATTATTTTGGACAGATTTTTCCAAAAACTTTTTTTAAGAGAAGTAGCACTCCAGGCAATAATACCTACTTAGTTATTTTTTCGTATTCGTGCTACATTCTTTAGGAAAGATAAGATAAGATTATGAGTTAGTTTCTTTGCCGGCGAATACGCTATGAAGAAGTACCGATGAAGGAGACTGCACGTTTAATGCAGATTCTAAAAAAAGAAAACATTTTTTTTTTGTTTGCCGCAGGGGTTTAATAGGTATGTAGTCAAAGTACTTACTACCTTGACTACAGCATCCTCAATTGAAATAATATCTAAAGTTAAGGGATATCGCTGTGAAGAGAATTTTTCCTTCTTTAAAAAAAAATGGTAAAAACCATTCGAATCGATAAATAACAATGAAAGCTTTAAATTTTGTCCAAGAACCTTCTTTTAATGCATGGTAGCGCCATATTTGCTTTAACTGAACATTCCAATATTTCACAGCTGGATTGTGATATATATGATGGTTAAAATAACAGAATTTTCTGTTATTTGAATTCTTTTTAAAGTAGTTTTTAAGTACCTTTTAATACTTAATGTTATGCAAGATTGTCTAACTTTTTTTTCATTAACATTAATTTATAACTGCAGTTGCTTTTACCCGAATACACTCATGACTGCTTCTTGCGATTGTCATTTTAAAACAAACGAATTTAAGACATTCCGCTTAGTTCTCTTTTGAGATTTCCAACAAGTGATATTTTTCCACAACATTTTTCCATTGTCGACACTCACTCAATAAAATTTCCGCGAAGATTCATCTCATGTATATTCTACGAGTTTCTCCTACAAAAATCTCCACCACACAGATAACTTTATATTTTATTTAAAGTCCAAAAGGCATATAGAGTCGCCAATTATTTTTTGCGTAAAATTTTTAATCCAGTCAATTAATTTTCTGCGGTTCATTAAGAAATCATCTCCAGTGGAGACATAAACTACTAATTTCTGTTTTCGACCATCACCATGAGAAGGTACAGGTACAATTCTTGCAAATTGCCAGGCTAAATATGATTTTAATATTATTATTGTAACAAATCTACTTATTTATTAACTTTCAAATTAAAAAGTCCGATTTTAGGGTACTCTAAATATTTTCAATTGCGGATTTAAAATCCGACTCATTTTTGTAAACATTTTTATTTATCTACTCTTTCATTGTGGCGATTAACTTTTAATGTCAAATTTTTATCTCAAGTAAAAAACAATATCGCAATAATACAAACGGTAATAAATTTCTGATTTTTTTAGTGCCAAGCATTCGTTTAAAATTTATAACATTTATTGTTTTCAATTTTTAATATTTTCAATGCTCATAATTTTTATTTTATAGTTGAAGGAGTGTTAAGGTGTTGCTACGTTTTAATAATTAACCATTTATGGTATTACTATGGATGGTTAGATCACAATTTAACGTTCTTGCTATCTTTCTTTTAATGTTTGAGACTTTTAGTTTATTGTTTGATTGATGTTGTCAGCAACAATTTATAAGAAAAGAAGCCAAACAAAACTAAAATAAGAAGAAACAAGTTAAAGTGATATTTTTGGTTATGCCGAATCTTATAAACCCTTCACCATGTGTGTAAGCCTAGTTTAGTGAAGTAACTTAAATGAAAAAGTAATTAATGGCATTAACAGAGAATTAAAAATAGGAAAAAAAATTTATATTAAAAATGTTTTTATAAAAATAACATAGGCTTCTAATGGGTTAAACATTTTTAAAAAAGTTTAGTATTTGCTGAAAACTCTCCTTAAAAACTTTTAAATGATACCCATATTGACCATCGAACTTTTCTATGAAAAATTTGGAGCACAATACCTCGGAAAATATGGAAGAGGGCTATTTTTTCATGTTTTTTCTTATTTTTTAATTCTACATCGCCTTATATACTTAATTTTTGGTTGGAGTTACTTTATTGTTTCAAAAGACAAGGAAAAATTAGAGGCAGGCGTGATGTTTTTCCTGCTGCCTTGAAGGACATGAACCGGACTTGCTGATTTTCAATAGTAACACTTTCGAAAATATGTCAGATCGATTGGAGTATTTAACATTTCTCTATCTTATCTAGTGGTTTGTCATACTGGATTTCAACACGAATACGGATGGGCAGACGGACATCGTTCAATGAAATTCTTTATGGGGTCGAAAATGGATATTGTAGGAATTACAAACGGAATCATGGACTTAAATATACTCTTCTCCATATCTGTTGAAGGGTATAATAAGAATAAAAATAGTTGTGTTTTTAAATTATTTTGATTGATATTGCTACTTTTCATTTTGTTTTGTTTTTGCTTAAACATGCTTTACAGCAACACTTCCAACTTCATTCAACACATTGTTGTATTTGTAAATTTTGATTGGCATTTTCTTAAACCTCAATGTAGCTCTTTGTGTTTCTTAAATTTTCATTCAATTCTGATAAAGGTTAAGTTTTTTTTTTCTGCCATGTTTGCATATCATTTACGCTAAAATATTAGTGGCAACATATTAGCACTACCACCGCCACCTTTTATCTTCAACCAGCATCATCACCATCATCATTATTTCCTTGCTCTTCCTTATCTTCATCTACCAGTTGCCAACATTGTCTTGCAGTGCATCCGTCGCATTTATTCTTTCATTTCAATATAATTTTAAAACGTTGTTGCATTCGTTTTTGTTTGATATTTAGTCTGAGTTCGCATAACTCATGATTTCTTGGCGTTATTAATGCATTTCAAATGACTTCAAGGCAAAAGAGAGAAGACATAGAGACAGACAAAAAGACAGATCATTGTTGAATTATTGAAATAAGTAAATGTAGACAATTTTCTTTAAATTCCATTCTTTTTTTTTTTTTAATCAGTTCTTTTATGTTGTGCATTTTAATTTTTTTTTTAGCTGCACAAAATTTGCAGTGATTTATGATTATTTGTAATAATCGATATGAATAGTTTTAAAAGTGTCTGTTTTCGCTGTTGGCAATAATAAGAGCATGAAATAATCAATTAATAATAATGGATGATTGTCATAATGCATGAAGTATTTAATAAAAAATGAACTTTTCAAATAAAATGTTTAAAAAAATGTTAAATCTCCGTAGTTAAAATATTTTGTGTTGCAGAATATTTCAAGTTTATTCAAGTTTTATAATTCAGGGTTGATATAGTTTCACTTGACATTTTCACAGGTGGAGAATATCCATTTCCAACCCCATGAGTAGCGAAGTCGTTTAAGCGATGTCCGTCTGTCCGTCCGTATTAGTGTTGAAATCAAGTTTGCTGAGGCACTAGATCAGCTAGAAAAAATTTTAATAAACCGATCGATCAGACAGGGTGTCGAAAGAGGTGCTATTGGAAATCAGGAAGATTGGTTTATGTTCTTGGACGCAGCGAGCAAAACACCATTACTTCTAAGTTTTCTTTATCATTTAGAACAATGAAGTAACTCCAATCAAAAAAACAAATATATGGGGCGACATAGAATTAAAAAAAATAGTAAAAAAAGACACCAAGTGAAAAAATTGGCGATCGCCCATATTTTCTCTACTACGGTTCTTTGGAATTTTCAAAAATTTTTTTAATATCAATATGGGTATTATTTCAAAGCTTTTAAGGAGGTCTTTAAGGACATACTAAAATTTCTAAAAATGCTTAACCCATTAAGAGCCGATGACATTTTTAGGTATTTTTTATTTTTTAATTCTTTTCATCTCTACATTTGTTTTTCTGATTCAAGTTACTTCACTAAACAAGATTAATATACATGGTAAGGAATATATACGATTCGGAATATCCCAATATATTAATTTTACTTGGTTTAATCTAATGAGGTTTTAATGATAAGTGACTGAGTAAAACTAATCAAAAAAAAAAAAAATGTTTCGGTTCTAAATGCTTTCTCGATTGATATTTTCGAAATAAACAACTTAAATTTAAGAGCAAATTTCTTAACTTTACAAAATTTTCTAATTTTTAGTTTAAAACCCCATATTAAATTTGTTAAGTTTTACAAAATTTCTACAAGTCAACAATCCTTTAGTAAAATGGATATTTTTATTAAAATGAAGGTAAATTTAGTCAAATCAAATCTAAAAAAATTATTCTTACCATTTTCCTTTTAGAATGTAAGTGTTACTATCGTTTTAAATAAAATTGTATTAATTTAATAGAATTTTTCTTAAGCTTGTACACTTTTTAGTTGACTTATAAAATCTTATCAAACAATTTTTTTTACAAAAAATTTTTGGTATTTTACATAAAACTTGATAATTCTTAAATTGAATTTGTCCTTAATTCTTGATTATTTTTTTCTCTAAATAGCAATTAAAATAATTTGAAGAAATCGTCTTAAATGTAAATTTGATTTCAATATTTGCATTTTAATTATCCCTTTAAAAAAGAATATTTTTAAGTTGATAGATTTCTTTTACATGACAGATTGCTAACCAAAAATTTCCGATGGTGTTACATTTGAAACTTGATCAGAGAAAAATAAACAATATATTTAAATTACAATTAATTAAAGTTGTGTCCAATTAAGTAAAAAGAATTCGCTAAATTTTAGATTTATTTGAAGCAATATGCTCCACTGTGCCAGTGTTCCACTTAACCTATTAATTGTTTGCCAAATAAACAAAATGTTCAACAAATTGCTATATAAATCATTCCGTTTTTTTTTTTTGTTGTTTTTGGATTATATAAACGAATGAACGTTCCAATTTTTTTGTTTTTAATTTCTTCAAAAACGCCACCCCACAATTGACGCATTTTCATGGCTCGTTTGCAGCAACACATTTTATAAAATTTTAATTAATCGATTTATTGAAGTTTGATTGCAAATTAACGATAAAATTGTTATTTTTATTATTCACATTAAAAATAAAAAAAAACACACACACACATTTTTTTGTTGAGTGTTTTAAATAATTTAATGAAACAAATTTTTGTATTGCATGCATTCGTTACTGTTCCAGATAGAAAATTATTTATTTGAATTAAGATAAGAAAACTATTTAGAACAAATTGATTTTTTGTGTTCAGCATACTTTGAATCAATAATATTTTTTATTTTAATTAAATTAAATGCACATTAAGTTTATAATTATTTATTGAAATAAAAATTAATTTACATAAATATTTTACGGTAGAATTTTTTTTTTTTGCAATTCTAAATGTTTTCCTTTTAAGTTAATTTCGATAAATTTATTAAAACGAAAAACTTAAAAACTAGCGTTCTGTAAGGCAAACGATTTATTAGAGACTAGTTTTAGAAAAAAAATGTTAACATTATAGAAATGGAGGAACCATTAATATAAAATCTGGTACTAAAGCATGACAGACATTATTTTATATTTAAAACATTTCTTGCAAAAAAAAACTGACTTCGAAACAGAAAAACTAAAAATTTCGTTTTACTTTTTTTTACTGACACCGTAAAACAAAATATCAGTTATGAGGACACCCTTCAATTTCAAATTTGCTACTTTTTTCTAGCTATAACAAAAGCTTGACCACACACATAAGAGACTATAGCGACACCCTTTTTTTTCCGAATTCAAATTTTCTGCTTGCATTTAAAGCGGACTTAGCAATAGGGACTCTTCCTAATTTCTAAACCACCTGTATAAAGCCTCAACACTTTGGACATATACATCAATACGGGACATCTTTTAATGTCCAAATACAAATTGTACGCTTGTTGTTGTAGCAGACTCAGCAATAGAAGTTCTTTATAAATTTTAATCGTCTGTCTATAAAGAGTCATAAGTTTAGCGATATGTATCAAATAACATCAACTATTAAAACACCCTTAAATTTCTAAATTCAAATTTTATACTTGTTGTTATGGCGGACTTAGCAATATAGGAACTTTTTAAGTTTTAACTGTCCGGCTACAACAGTTTAAAAAGTTGGCCACTAACATCAAATTACTACTAGGACACCCTTCAATGTATAATTTTAAATGTTTATACTTGTTAATATAACGGTCATAGAAATCGACATTGAGTCCAATTTTCAAATGTTTGTCTATAACGGTTCAAAATATAGGCGCTTATAAGTGAATTTACTTCACCTACGGGGACACCCTATAATTGTTAGATTTTTTTTTATTATTTTGTAATACGTATTTTTTTTTAAATAAAAAGTGCGCTTTAAAAACGATGCATGTAGAGACCCTTTAATTTTTAAGATTTTGAATTTTTTTTTAAACGGGATTAATCTGTAACGAAAAAAATTTTCAAAGTCGGCTTAGAAACGACTGAGTTCTGCAGGCGCAAACATTTAAAGAAAGCAACATACGGACGAATTGATAATTTCCTTCTTTTTTGAAGTCGGGTAAAAGTACGAGCTGAAGATTATAAAAAATACCACAAGAAATCAAATTTTAATGAAAAATGGTTTTTCACTTTTAATAAACATTTAAAATGATTTCGGACCTCTCTTTTAATCATTGCTAGCCCCCAAGATGTCATTTATTGCTTCCTTATCAGGATAAACTACAGGAAATAATCGAGATGTGTCTAAACTAAATATTGAATCACTAAATCAAGTGAAGCATTGTACTTACGCTGCCACCTTAAGCGCATTTAGAGAGCTTCTCGATGTCTGTCTTAGCAAATGTATGCCCATAATTAAGCGCTGCCATCCCAAGAGCTGGTAGATTTTTTTTTTAATTTTTTTGTTTATTAAACATGTGATTAACTGTTCTTTCTCTATACAAGGATCTACTGAAGTTTTAATTTACACATTAGAACTGAGTTTCATGTGGATCGATGTTTAAAGGAAAAGAAGAAGAAATATAAATTTTTATTTATTCTTGCAATTTTATCTATCATAACTTTGCCATCAACCAAAAAATTTTAATTTCTTTACATGTAATTCTATATTCGTGAGTTTGATTGGCTTTATATGTATAACTTTTTTGTGTCTTGTATACAAAAATCTAAAACCACTAAAAATGTAAAGATTGCAAAAATATGTGAGTAAAATGAATCAGGAAAATATTAACGGCATGAATACGAGACACTTCATAAAAATAAACTGAAATATGAACAGGAAACCACAAGAAGGTAAACAAAGCTAGTTAAAATTAAAAAGAGATCAAATTATTTAGCCACAGTCACATTTATCTGGCAAATAATAAAACTAAAGCTTCTCAACAATGCCAACAACAATATTATAAAAATTGTCACAGCTGACAAAGTTTTGGCATAAAAAAAGTAACATATAATAAACAAAACAAGAAAAGAAAAATAAAACTAAGAAAGTAAATGTATTTTAAGAAAAGGAAACGTAAATATTTGATTAAGATCTTTAACAAAATAAATAAATAATTTACCAGAGATTTAACGTCATACACTAAAATGACAGTTAATTAAATGAAAAGAAAGTCAGCATTGGAAACCAGAGATAAAATTGAAAATATAAAAATCAAGCTTCAGGCTAAAGTGACATTTATGTCATGAACTAAAAAGAGTTGTCAAATGCTTATTTAAATGACAGAAATAGAGTGGTCAAAATACTGACATGAAGCATGAGATTAAATTAGATTTCTTGAATTAAGTTTAAGATTTAACTTTTTATTTTTTTCCGCCTTTTTTTAAAGTAATAATATAAAAAAAAATAAGTGTGCGATGATAAAATTATAAAACGCTACTTTTTTTTAAACGGTCATTTAAGTTATGCAACAACATAATCCATTGAAAGTCTAATTAGCAATGTATGCCTGTCCATCTGTCCGTAATAGGAATAAAATCAGTTTAACCGCGTTCCCAAAGCTATAGAAAATTTACGACCAATGTTCTCTCAGTCACAGTTTCAAAAGAAGTGCTAATGAAATTTAGTAACATCGGCTTATAAATGATCAATCATAAAAAGCAAGCGCGTCTATTTCTTTCTTGACGAAGAGATAACAATTTCACCAAACTTTCATCGAAACTTTCCTTAAAAGAATTAAAATTTCTAATAAAGTTAAACTTGCAAAAAAAAAAAATCTAAATATCATTATACACCGAAGATACAGAAAAAACCCTAGATTATTAAAAAAAAATTTAGACTGATTAAAAATTTTCCTCAATATTTCACAAAAAAAAAGATAACTGAATTAAAAATTGTAGTATCCAAAAATTCTAATTTAATAAGAAACCTACAAATATTTTAAAAGTTCGTTAGAAAATTCTTTACCTTAATTTTACTAAAGTTTGCAAAAGATAAATTATCCATTACAAGAGGAACGAGAGGCCTTCTAGTAGGTGGAGAGCACATCCATCAAGGCGACAAGCGAACAACACAAGCACTCCAAAAACCTCTCCATTATATAAAAAAATTATTTCAATAAAACATTTACATTACATTTCTTTTTCTTCTTCTTTTTACTTTTCATGTCAGTTTGTTACAAAGTGCCTTCAATGTTTCCTCATAATACACTTTGGAGTACAATTTATAATTCGCGTTTTTCTTGATGTTCCACAAGTATGATATTTCCTCCTTTCTATTGTGGTAAAGTTTTTCTCTTCCAGTTTATCCTTCTTAAAACTGCAGCATTAGATATTAAATGTGTCCAGGGAATTTTAAGTCAACTGCGACAAATCTAAAATAAAAGGCTTCCAATTTCTCTCCATCTATAGCTTTTATTGCCTGAAATTAATATGCTGGATTCACAAAATCTTGTATAGTGTATTTTGTATTGGATACACGTTCTGTTTATGTGCTTGTGAACATGCAGTGTATTATTGTATCAATTTATTTTGTATATTAAACGTCAAAAAGCAAATAAGAGGAAGAAAATAAGTATTCAGAAGAAGGTTTTCAGAAAGTAAAATAGACAATAGGACTACAAAAAGCAAAATTTAAAATTTTTTATGAGAAAAGTATACTTTTGATGTGCTATCCATTTATTCTTTTTTTTTGTTAACAAATTTTTAACTTCAACAATACAAATGTCTTTTGTTTATTTTCTTCTTCTCAATGTGATATGGAATTCACATGTAGTTGATAACACGTTTACCAATACAACTTTTCAAGAGTGGTACCAATTACACTGTCCAGTCCAGACATGCAATTTTTGTTTCTGCAAATTTTTTTAGTTCTCTTATAAAATTGCAATTTCGGTCTTTATTATTTAGACGTATGAGAATTGCAAGTACATGAAACAGTGTACCCGTTTCTACTCGTCTCGTTTCTCTCATATACAAACTCAAGAGGTGCGCAACAAAAGTTACAAACTATGGACGAGGACATATCGAATATTGTTTGCGAATATGTCAATTATTATTATGTAAACTAGTTATTCCCAGTGCGCTTCACTACCCAGTAGGAACATTTGCTCCACAACTGCTCTTCCAATCCAGCCACTTTTTTTGATAATTTGATGATATCAACTTTTGCAATTAATATTAATAAATCTATATCATCTTTTGCAAAGAGTGACACAAGTTTCGAAAATTTAAGCAATTTATATTTGAATTTAGCTTTTGCTTCTTAATAATTCATTTATACAAAAAAAACAAGAATTAAATAAAACTGTTGATAAGTGGATACAGTCAGAAAAATCCAAAGCGTCTGAGCCGAAAAATTACAACTGCGCCATATAATCTTTCAAAAATTGTATATTTCGCGGTATTATTCTAGCGGTTGGGAACTCAAGTGTAAATGGCTTAATGGTGCGGCTTTATTTTTATAAAACGGTTTTCTGCCACTTTTACCAAATTCCCAGCTGTAACCTGGTTGCATATAATAATTTGAAATTTCGATAGATACTATAAATTTATAATATTTTTTTGTTCTTCGCTAAGTTCTCCATATTAAATTTTTATTATCGTTTATTTTCTAAGCAAAAGTATTTTTTAGTACCATTTAGCAAGCTGCAATAAAATAATAGAACCTCACATAAAATATAATCTTGCACACAAAAAAACATAGTTTAAGATTTTGTAAGAGAACAATTATATCGGATATTTCTCTGAAAAAATTTTTTGCAGTTGAGCAATTTACAGATGTAGCTTTTTCTAAACTTATTTTGGACAAATATCCAGTTAGGTGTGGCAGAGCCATACTGAATAACAGTAACAGTGATGTTTAAACGAGTACAAATTTCAATCAGTTGAAGCAAGAGTCACTTAAAATTAAAATATTGGGGGTCTCAGTTATTTCTTCTTAAGTATCGGAAAGTATATGTGAAGCCTACTGATCATATAAGATTTATTATGCATTGACTTGAACCCTGGCGCTTAGATTAGTAATGGTAAAATATTATCGCCATATTTCGGCCAACGGAGCCACTGCAATTCTTTCTTAAAGAATGAGCCACCGTTCTCTTGCTTGAAAAAAAGCAAAGTGCTGCTATAAATATGTGTATAATATGGTTTTACTAATATGTTTTTAAGTTTTTGCATGACGAAAAATGACATTCAAGTCCATTGAAATTTTTGTTAAAATAAATTATTATTTGTTTATATTAAACTATTAGTATTCAATAAACATCTTGTGATCAGATTTAAGTTTTAAAGGAATAAACAAATTATTTGTAAGATCTCGCTACTGAACCTCTTTAAAACCCAAAAGTATTTTATTTCCCAATTTCCAATGCTGCAAAGGCAACTTTTATAAACTTATTTTGTGCAAAATACTTTCTTCTGTACAACAATCTTTTATTCTATTAAAATTAAATAATTTTCCTAATAAATTGAATTAATTATTTTTAATCATACGCTCTGATGACTTTTGATTTAAACTCGTGTTTGCAAAAGTTTCATATTTGTCTTTATCCTCAATTAAAATGCTTAAAACATTAAAATTATTTAAATTATTTTGCATTGTGTAATAGCAGTTCATTTATAGAAAGTAATTCAAGATTGATTAACAATATTTTTAGGTATTTGGCAAAGAAATATATACTATAAAATAAATATAATTTCACTAACACATTTCGGTATGTAAATATAATTTATACGTTCTCTTAGCAAATATTTTGTTATATTTTGCTAGGGCAAATAACTATGAGTGGGTTGTTAAAAATAACGTCATAAAATTTATTAGAAAAATGATTCAAAGGAATTTTAAGCTTCGAAGATTATTTACGCATTTCTCAAGATAAATTAATTATAAAAATTTAAAATAAAATGATTATGAGCACAAACAATTGCGTGAATATTTGTGATTCATTTTAATAATTGAACCTTAGTATTCTTACGTTTACAGGGCAATTTTGGTTTTGTTGTTTGCCAGAGATGTAAATAAGATTCTTCAAATAGAACGGTCATTGTGTAAGATGAAGTCTGTCACTCACATAACTCTTAATTTATTTGAATATTTTTCGCAAACGTATATAAATAAGGTGTGCTTAACACTATATGCTTTTAAACGATGATACTAAGGTACTGCTAAAAAGATTCCTGGTAAAAGGCAAAGAGACGGTTCAATGTCATTTCCTTAAACAGTTGTTAAATTTTTCACTTTGTGAACTTAGAGTTAATGACTTTGACTACAATCGAACCTACGATCTGTTGTTTACCAAAAAAGCGCTTTTAAGCCATCTAGAACACATTAAAATCTGGTTTTGAAAGATTTACATAAGATACAAGTCCCGATTTTCGTTGTTTTCACTATACAGATGCCTTAACTATATCATGTGCTATTTTAGTGCAAAGGCTCATATGCCGTAATTGGTTACAGGTTTTGCACCAACTCTATTTCTTCTTCCCCTTAAATATGTCATACAGCCTAAAACAACAATAAGTCAATTATAAAGCCTTTACTTAGTTCATGGGTGCCTTTGTCGCAAAACCTAACGTACTCTGTTGGGACTTGAACTCATGGGCCTAAGGTAAACAAATAAGTAAATAGCTATATCAACGCAGTCACTGCGAATGCTCAAAAGAATATGCACCAATAAGCTCTCGCAGTTTGAATCGACATTAAAAAAAATTGGGACAGACAAACAAACGATAAACAAATTTACAATGCAATTACTTTCTGATATTCTAATATTTTTTTTTAAAGAGCCCTTTTTGATTCGCTTTTATTTCCAGCTGATTTATTAATTTTAAATTGCAACTTATTCTCAGATAAATAAAGTAACTAATAACCTTGTTGGGTAACTTAAAAATTATGAATATTAAATTTCCTTATCACTTGATGATTTTAAAGTAAAAATATTTCTCTTAAGACCGTTTCTTTTGATATCCTTTTTTCTATCATAAAATTTCTTGTACAGTAGGCTTTTTTAAGCCCAATAGACTTTAAAAAAAGATTAATTGTTAACTACTGCGCTGACTTTTTTATAACTATGATTACTATGCCCTGGCATATCATTATGAATAGAGTTGAGCTTTAACAACCAAATTTTCTAAAAAATCTGTCAATTCAGTTCTCATCTAATTGTTCAACAAGGAGGCTCATTTTTTGGCCAAGCGAATTTGTTAAACAAAACTGCCACCTATAGAGTGCAATAAATTTACAGCGGACCATAAAGACTCCATGTACTCAGAAAAATGCAGCGTTAAGTGCGGCTTATACGCTGGAGATATCATTCTGACTTGAGGTCAATGGAGATTGTTAACGCACTACGACCAATAAGAGAGAGTTGTTGTTTCTATAGGATGGCGCCACCCAACATACAGCCACCACAAGTTAATAAGTTGATACTAAGAAATGGACCCATAAATTGGTCTTTAAAATTGTACGCTTTAATAACTCTCTATTAATTTGGTGAGGCCTCCCAAAGACACTGAATTATGCATCAAATGGATCCATAACAAACGGCTAGCAATGATCGAACAAGGACCTTAATTGGATGTTTGAATGCTATTAGTCAAAAACAGCATCTGTCTGAAAACATTTTCAAATATATTTAATTTTAATTTGGAATAGAATTTTTTTAACAAAACTTAATTTTTGTACTGTTTGTAAAATTTTAATTTCTTTCAGGCCTTAAAAATACCCTTTATATTTACTAAAATATTAAAGCTGTAATCTGTAAGTTTGAGTTGTTATAAATATTAAGTGATTAATTTTTGTTACAATAAAATATTTTTACTGTTTTATTAACATTTCTTTTACCTCTTCTAATTCTTTTTTCATTCTTTAAAAATATATTTGCTTTCGTTTTTATTTCGCTCTTAATAAACAAATTCCACTTAAATGAAAGAGACTTTCTAGATGAAAAACAAGTGAATAGAACCCACCATCTGCTAAACGTTGAAATAGCAAAAAAAAAAAGAAAAAAAGAAAAACAAAAAGAAAGCAAAAACTGTTAGCAAACAAATCTTCTAATAAATAATTCACAAACGTTAAATATTTGTTGACTCTTTTTATTCACACGGCTATAAATTAAAGATTATTTGCAATATAAAATGATAAAAAACAAAAAAAAAAAAAAAATATGTGTCTTATAAAACACATGCTGTTTTTGGCAAAAATCCACGCGAATGTGAACGCATTCTTATTAAACCAATGATTTTCATAGAACAGCAGTACTACAACATTCACCTTCAACAGCAACTGTGTAAAGAAAAGAAACGAACTTCGTAGAATAATAAATAAATTGGAATTAAAGCTTCAACGAACTCAACTGACCTAAGACAATAAATAAATTTTAGCCAAAATTAAAAAAAAGACAAAATACACAAAAGTTTAAGAAATGTAGTTTCAATACAACAAAACTTGAAAGTATTTGAAAAATAGATCATATCTTTGAATGATAATGAGGAGCAGCGAAAGGAATTAAGTTTAAGAAATTTTAAAATTACCCCTTATCTGTGTCATAGAAAACCTGAACGGAATCAAAAAAAGTCAAAATAATTATTAGATTCGCAAAAATTTTAGCAACAGCGTTATTATTCGTAGCAAAGGTCTGTAATAATGACTTCATTTCTTTTTCTTTTTTATAAGGTGCAAGGATTTTTCTGTGTTGCGATAGCAACCAATTATCAATCGATTAAGGTATCACATGATTCATTAAACTGATATATTCTTTATTACAATTTTTTAAAATAATTAAAAGATAAATCGACGAAATGATAAAATTGCTTAGTGTGTTAGCAAAAACAATTATTAATTTTTTGGAAAAAAAATTTTAAATTTTTATTAAGGGTTTAAATAATTCTTGCAAGAAAACCCAATTCTAAGCCCACTTCTTTGTAAATTTAAAAAACCGTCTATCTGCAGCTGTTAAAAATTATGGCCATATACATCAAATTGAATAAATTACTGGCGCACCATTTAATTTACAATTTCGTATGTTTATACTTGTTATTACAACTGTCATAGTAATCGACGTTCTTTTGAATTTCTTAAACTTATATAGGTACTTTACGTAAGCTTAGGGACACCCTTTAATTTTAAGTCTTGTTTTCGTATTCCATTTAACTATTAGGAAACTCAGTTTTTTTTTATATGCTAGTTGTATGGGATACCCTCTAATTTTATAAATTTTGAACTGTTTTATTAAAAGGATCAATCTGTAACAATAGCCTTTCAAACAAAGAAACAAATTTCAATCTCGGTTTAGAAATGACTGAGATCTGTAGGCACAAACAAAAAAGGCAACATTAAGACACAATAGTAACTCTTTTTAAGTTGGTTAAAAAAATCTAAAGAGCACTTTTTAGAAATTATATTCCGTTCTTCCATATCAATTGCACCCGGTTTGAAGAAAACAATATTTTATTGTTGAAAAGTTTCCAATTCAAAAATGATAGTAATAGCACTAGAGGCTAACGGAACACTGATTACATTGCATCCTATTTGTTAAAAGAATTTTGTTTTACTTTTGGAAACGAATCAACACCTTGGGGTCTTGCAGGGTCATTTTCTTTCCTTTTTAATGAGTCAAATACTTGGGGTAAGTCTGTAAATAAAATGCAACTCTAAAAAGAATGTATCGCTTAAGCTCTTTATTTTTTATGTGACTTAAAGCCTAGTAATATTAGTGATAAGAGTAAGAATAAAGCGGCATTTGAACAGGGCTAAAATAATGTGTTTTTAACTATTTTACTTACTGTTATTTTTGTGGATATTTATTATGCTGCACAGAAAAGTATAAAGTAGTGAAAAGCTCACAAATTTTTCTTACAATTTGTAATATTTAATGATAAACACAACTACATGCAGTAACACAAATGAAAAAAGAAAGATATTAAAATATTAGAGACAGGCTTGGTGTTTCGCCCGCTGCCTTCAAGGATATGGACCGCTCTTAGTAACTTTTAATAGCAAAACTTTCGAAACTATGTCTGATAGATTGGGGTATTTAAATTTTCTCTATCTCATCTAATGTCATGGCAAAGTTTATTGCAACACAAGAACAGACAAATAGATGGAAAGAGGGTCAGACGGACATCGTTTAGCCGACTTTGCAACACACGCGAACTCGGAATAAATGCACTGTATGGGATCGGAAATGCATATTTTACTAATTACAAAAGCAATGACAAACATGGATTTTTTTAAAAAGAGAAGTAGCACTTCAGGTAACAATATCTATTTAATTAGTATAAACGTGCTTTAGGAAAAGGATAGAGGAGGAAAAATGCGTGGTGAAAATATCGCTATTTTATTAATTATTTTACTTCGCTGGCGAATATACTATATAGAAGTACCAACGAAGGAGGCTGCGTGCTGTATTGGTAAATTCTGAAATTGTTTTATAAGATTAAACAGAAAAAAACACATTATTATTTTTTGTTTGTCACAGGGGATGAACCCCGGCCAACCTTATTTGTAGTCAACGTGCTTACTACTATGACTACAGCAGGTGGTGGCAAAAAGTTAAAACTAAAAATAAGGATATAAGTAATAGTTATTGAATATAATCTTGAAATATCCTTGCGTTGGTTGAAAAAATCTTTCCGTAATTTTATTTAGTTAGTCTATCTGTTTCTAAAAGTTCTTTGGAAATATTATTATTTTAGAAATTTAAAGTTCGAAAGCTCTAACGTCTGATGTTGAAAATATGGAATACAAAATCCCTTTTTTGGTTTGTAGAAAAAAAAAACAATTTCTTTGGTAATTTTTTAGCGAGGAAACTTCTTTTTCTCACTTGATCTGAAAAAGCAAAAGGATTTTCTAGAAGTTAATCTCCAAGAAGCTTTTAATATTTTAGCCGTGTTTGTCTGTTTGAAAAATGTATCAAAACATGGAGAATTGAGAATTTGTGTTTTTTCTGCAGTTTAATTACACGGTTTTGCACTTGTGGTTTATTTTTTGGAGGCAACCTCCAAATAATTCCAGTTTAAAACACTAGTATCATCTTTTCTTACCTGAAACAGTTTTATTTTGCTTGTTATAAACTTTCGCTTCAAAGTTTTTGCAATAACATTTGGTAAGGAGTTGTATAATCAAATTTTTATCAAAACATGCTTAAAATACAACTGTCTTAGTTAAATAGTTGATTATATTTTTCTAGGTTAACGAGCGGCTTTTCAATCACGGCGTATTAAAATAATGTTGTGACAAGTGATTTCACCTACAAAAATCTATCTCAGATCTTGAAAATCCCTTGCATTTTGTTCCAACTTTCACAAACAAATAATCATGTACTTCAGAGAAATTCGGAGCCCGAAAAGCTTAACTGCCAAAAGCTGTTTTTATTTTCCTCATTCCTCGGCATTTGTTTTAGAACATTGCGAGAATCATTTAAAGTTTATAATGACAAAAGTATATTCACTTTCACTTCAGTCTGTAAACCTTTTGTCATATTCTCCGCCTTCGATCATAGTACGACATCCTGCTTCTTACAACTGCCATATAAAATTTATCTAGTTCTGTCAGATTCTGGTGAAATAATTGTTTTTTTTTTTACTTTACTTTTTATTCTATTAGCTTCTAGTGAAAAAATTAATTAAAATCATGAGGGATGAACCACACTTGTGACCATTTTAATTGTTAAATTTTAAAGCAAAAATTTTTTATTGGGGTCTCTCTCTCTTTCTTATATTTTAAGTTATTAAAAACACGATTAATATTTTTGTTCTTAGTTTTATTAACAACTGTTAAAGGTTTTTGCTCATGAATTAAACTGCCTTCAAACTTTTTCTATTTTTTTCCTTTAAACTATATCGCCGTTAAAGGGTGTTGCTAAAGTTAATACCATTGTTGTTGTATTAACATTTGCTACGATATAAATTGCATGTTTGTTATTTAAATTAAATTGATGCCACGGGAATAATTATTGCAAACACAAAAGGGAGCATGTTTGAACAAGTTTTAATTTAGAAAATTGTACGAAACGAATGTTTTCGAATTCATTTACATATTGCAAACACAATTTTTAAATCACTACCACCCATTATATTGATGCAAAAAAACTTACCCAAAACTGTTGAAGAAATTTTAAGCTTTTAACCATTTTTTAGTGAAAGTAATTTCAGAAATAAAACATGAATATTAATTTCAGTGAAAATTTTACAAAAAAAGTAAGGAAATTTGCTACAAAACATAAATTTTTAAGAACATAACATGTGATTAGATATATAGTGACTGCTATTGAATCATTCCTGCGAATCATTGCCACATTAAATAGTGAGTTTTTAATTCATTCACTCCACATAAAAATAAATTTAATCAAAATTTGAATGCATTTACCATGAATTAGGATTCTTCATTGCCATTCACCTGTCCATATGAAGATAATGAATAAGAATTTGAAAATCCATCACGAAGGTACCTCTTGTGAATGTATTCACAAAACAACAAGAACAAAATCAACAAAAAAAAAAATTGAATATTAGCCGATGAATTTTGAACATAAAATGCATTCATCGAATTAAATGAGTTAAAACTTAAATGCATTTATTTATAAAATTTACACAGTATATGTTATTACATCGGCTAGAGTTAAAGAGTGTTACAAAATTGACTAGATTTTGACGATTATAGCGTTGTATTATAAAAAGAAAAAAAAACAAAAAATGATATTTAATAGTGGATCAATAGAAATCTTATCCAGCGTGAACTGCCAAATGTTACAATTCTCTGTGGTTTTTATCTCCACTTCGGGCTAAAACACACTGACTGGCTTTAGTGACTCCTTGTAAATATTAACAAATGATTTTACCCACATTCCAAAAATCAAAAGCATCGGATAAGCGAGAAGAAATCCCTGAAAGCGGGTGTTCAGCGGATATGCTTAAGTATAAGGTTTCAAAATTGCGGACTTGAAAATATTTCACTGAAAATAAAAGTTCATGAAAAATGATGGAAAGGCCGTACTGTTGTATGATTTGATGTTTTGGGAACGAACTCAAAAAAAGAAAATTTTAGATTCGCATAACTGAGAGCTAAGTTCTACTAAGGAAATATTGGAAAATTATTAAATGGCTTGTAATGGTGTTAGCAGTTTAAAAGACTTCAGTTTTAAAAAAATATTAAAACTTTTTTTTTAATATATCATGAATCAAGAAATTTACTTTTACTTAAATTTTTATCAAGAATTAAATAGTGAAATTTAAAATTAAACTTAGTTTGTAGTTTTAGGCGCAAAAAGTTTAAAAAGATGTGAAGTAAAAAATAAGTTCGTTTTCTCTGCGCTCATTAATTTTCTAAACAATGAAAGATACAAATAAAGGGAGATTAATTCTTCATATTTTCGAGTAAAAATGAAAGCATTATTAATCGGATGAAATTTTTTTAAACCGGATGGCCAAATTCTGTCTATTGTAGTCTCGCTTCTACTCGAGCTGCAAGGCTGGCTACAAATGGCTTATTAGGCCTGATTTTCCCTTTAAACACTGCTCAGATTTGCGATAAATCCAATCAGTAGCTTAATTCATTTTGCGAAAGTCGTCACAGTGTAACGAGCCAAAATCCTTTAATTTTATAGAGCAAGAAGAAAAAAAATATCCCACTAACGGGATGTGACAGAAAAAAAATTATTATATTGTCATGTGTTTAGCTCTCAATTTCATTTGATGTTGATTTTATTTACACTCTCGATCCGAAGATTTAAGATTTAAATTTGTTTTCACAGCATTTAAATGTAAAGCGATTAAATAGTGAACGCTAGTTTCAATTATAAAGTAACTTAAAAAAATCAAATTAATTTTGCTACATGGTTCCTCAATTCCCTTCATAAACTTTGCAGAATAACATACCACAAACCTTTTCATATTTGTTTAAAAAACGGATATTTTGTAATACTCCGTCACCAAAGGTGAAAAAGGGCATATTTAAGTTTGCCATTTCGTTTGTTATTTCTACAATATCCATTTGCGAACCCTTAAGTATATATTTTCTGATTTCTTATGGATATCAAAGTCGATTGAGCAATGTTAGTCTATCCGTCTGTCCTTCCGCGTTCAGGAAATCAACTTTGCCAACGCAGCAAATAAGCTAGTGAAAAATTTAATACACCAACTGATCAGACATACAACACACCTTCCCTAGTTCTTTCAAAGCATTTGGAACAAATATGGTTAAGTAACTCCAATCACGAAAGCAAATATTTGGGGCGATAGAGAATTAAAAAATAAAAAAACCAAGAAGTGGAATAATTGGCGATCGGAAATATTTTCCAAGTTATGAGCCTCTAAGCTCTTAATAGAAAAGTACGATTGTGCACCATATTCTTTAGGATATCAATACTAATTATTTTAAAGCTTTTTAAAAGATCTTTTAGGAAATGCTTTAAATTATTTTAAAATATATAACCTATTAACATTTTTATGAAAAGTTATATATGGATTAAGTTTTTATTTTTATTTTTTTTTTTTTTTTTTTTTAATTTTTAATTCTATGTCAACTCAATATTTGCTTTTTTTATCAGAGTCACTTCATAAAGCTAAACGTTGAAGGGTATATCAGATTCATAATCTTATCATTTAGTTTAGGGAAGGCTGATTATAACCGAGCTTTTTAAGTTTCCCTTGCATTACTTGAGAGCATAACAGCGCTCTATTTACTGTGACGATAATATCCAAACTATTTCTTTCTTTCTGTTTTTTTTTTGGGCATTAAAGGTGATAATTTTAGCCATCAAAATTAAATTCCTCTTCGTTAGAAATCTCGGCAGATTAAATTTTTTTTGCAGATTTCATTACCTTTTTTGTCTATTTTTTATTTTTTTATTTTTTTTTTTTTGCTTTGTTGTTTAAAAAACCGAAATATCAAAAAAAACCTCAGAAAAACTTTTGGCGAAGGGTATGTGAGATTCAGTATAAATGAATATAGCATTCTTGCTTATTTGTTGTTATTCTTCCCTAGAATTATTTTCATAGTTTTTAATCTTTTTAAGTATCTAAGCAAATTTTTATGACCACCATGCTTTCCATGCAACATCAATGAAAAAGGATTTTTAAAATACTCATGCTTTGTTGCTTTTTACATAAAACCAGCCACAGACGTTCGTGTGATTGATTTTATGTTAAAATATTTAAACACTTGCGGAATTTGACTGTAGTATGAAAGGGTTTGTCATCCGCCTAAGCATGTAGTTTGCAACAAAATAAAATATTAAATCACAAGAATATAAGTATGTCAACCGACTGCGACGTGTTCAGTTTAGTTTTCTTCTTTTTGTTTTCCTGTTTGCTAAATATGAACTAAAAATTTGAAAAAAAATCAAAGAAAAAAAATAGTTGAGAGATGAAATATTAGTTCCTGAATAATTCTAAAAAACTAAGTGCAGAACACAGTTTTCGAAACTTTAACCCAAATTAAACAACAGCATACATACATATGTATGTACATACATATATAATGTTTCATGAATTGCTTGTTTTAAAATTAAACTCTTTACAAAGTATAAAAGAAGAGGCAGTTTAATTGACACATATGTTTTTGTACTGGAATACTTTATAAGAACTACATTATTTCATTATTATTTTATGATCTTCATGCACATGACAACAAATGCACATGCAACTTGCGTTAAGGAAATCAATATATTTCAATAAACGAAAAACAACACAAAATGTAAACCAGAAATCATTTTAAACAAGAACAAGAATTTTTTTATTATTTCAGATTTTTTTTTTTTGTTTTTGCTGTTAAAATTTATGTTTTTTTAAATGGCCAGTTGTTGATTTCCTTATTTTTTTATTTTCCTTAATATTCATACATACACTTGTTGTCACTGCAATTTCTCTGACACACTAACATATTTAATTAGACTTTCTGCAGTCGCAAGAATTATATTACAGTCATAAATTAATATTTTTTATTTAAATTTAATTATGGCTTGAAGCTGTTTTTAACAGAGGCTTGGAATAAACTTTTTTTTAAGGATTTTGTAGGAAGGTTATATTTTTTTTGTTATGATGGAGATTGCAGATTTTTTGAAATTACAGCGATCATGTTTTTAAACAAAAAAGATCCGAAAAAAAGTTTTATTTGTTTAATTTTAATAAACTTTTAATTTAATTAAAAAATAAATACAAAATATTATAACTAAGTAATAATTGAATCAATTAAACATTTAACTAAAAAAAATTAAAAATAAAACAATTTCTAACTCAAAAATTATTGAATCAATTAAAAATTAAAAAATACATAAAATACCATTGGTTCCAAAAGTTTAGTATTTTCTGAAAGATCTCTTGAAAACCTTTTATTTGCTGCCCATATTGATATCTAAAAAAAATATGACGCACAGACATACTTTTCTATGAAATGTTCAGAGGGCCATAACTCGGAAAATATAGGCGAGCACAAATTTTTTTCCAAGATGTTTTTTGCTCATTTTTTAATTATCTATCGTCCTTTATATTTGTTTTCTTTTTTTTATTAAAGTGACTTTATTGTTCCAAACGATATGGAATAATTAGAGGCAGGCGTGACGTTTTGCTTTGTGCGTCGAATAACATGGACCAATCTTATTGATTTTTTATATGGCAAAATTTTCTGAACTATGCCTGGCGTATTTTAAGTTCTCTAGCTTATCTAGTGCTTTAGGGAAGTTGATTTTAATACTAACATGGACGTTTAGACGGACAGATTGACATCGCTCAATCGACTACGCTATGTATAAGGACTCAAAATATATATACTTTTCGAGGTAATAAATGGTTAATGTGGAAATTACAAACAGAATGACCAACTTAAATATAACCTGTTTTCACTTTTTGTGGTTTAGCTGATTTTAAGCTAAAAACGAATTAAATATATATGGCTGGTCAGTGTCGGAGATGATTGCCAGCTAGCAAAAAATAAAAGTATAAGCAACTCAGATTTTAAAACACTACACTGTTTTCCTATTTAATTGTTATCAAGACTTGATAATATATTTATAAAGAAATAGAACTTCACAAAGTAAAAATTTCTCCTTTTATAATATGAGAAATTTTTCTTTCCTTTCTTTGGTATCAAAATTTTGTTATTTTTAAAAAACGTGTTTTAATCTTTTTTATAAATTTTTAGAGTTGTGTTCAACTCAACTTCCATATAAAATAGCTTCAAAGTTTAAGCTATAAAAACTGTTAACCAAAATTTTTATATTATTTTTTAAGATTAACTTTTACCTATTTCATTTTACGAATTTTACTAAATTACAAAGAACTTCTCCCTGTACATTGTAAATTACAATTATTTTATTTTTATTTTTTATTTTTTTTTTTGTTCAGTATAAAAGGTATTTATATTCAACAAGTAAAACAATCAAATGTTTAAGGAGTATGTTCTTTTTACTCAGTTATATTTATTATAAAATTTTAAATTTATTTATTTTTAATTTTAATTTAAAAAGCACCATTTGAGTGTCTGCCAAACGCTAAGATCTAAAAGTGCTAGCATATCTATAATAATTTTGAATTTAAAAGAATTTTAAGCCATTAAAAAAAGCAATAAATAATTGGAAATATGTAATATAAAATCTCTCTTCAAAGAAAAAAAAAGAAACTTCCTTTGACAATTTTTTAAGGAAAAAAACTTTTTTTTTAATTTAACCTGTAATACAAAAAATTTTTGTAGAAGTTGATCTCAAAGAAGCCTTTTATATATTGGCCGGAAAGTACAGAATTTCGTTTTTTATTTTTAGCATTTAAATAACACGTTTTTAAACTCTTCTTAGAAATGTATTTTTTATTTTTGAAAGTTCGGACTACTGTTTGTAAAATATATATGAATATAAAATAATATTTAAATATAAAATTTGTTTTTTTTGGAACAAAATATAACAGCGGCTTTCCAATCACTGCGTATTAAAATAAAGTGATGACTAAATAAGGATAATAAGAAGTTGAAAAAACAATATCTTATTTACCTTACTTTTTTTTGTACCTAATGAGAATTTAATCACTTTAAAATAAATTTTAAGAACAATTATAAATTAGAAAATCTTATAATTAATAAAGTATGATAAAAGAGAAAACTAAATAATTTATTTTGTATTTTTATATTAATTAATTTCACGTTTCAAACAATTTAGATGAATGAATCTATTATCAAATATTTTTTATGTTTTTGCTTCTATTTTTAAAATCTTTAAATTTTTAAAAATGACATAGAATTAAATCGATTATATTCTGATAGATTGTTTTAATTTTTACTATATTTATTACCTAAAATATTCTATCCGTTCTATATAAAGTTTAAACAGAAGCGCTCAATTTGCCAGCTGCAGCTTGTATTGTATCATAATTTTGGCATTAAATAAGGTTTCAAAACGGTTGGTGTGTCTTGCTGCCTTGTTTTTTTTTTCCTGGGAAGTTTCTTCTAATTGAAAAATAGAATATTCATTTTAGTGTCAGCTTTTTACTTAGTTTTAAAGTATTTTTGAAAATACTCCTTAACATACACACAGAATTTAACGCAGTGGTGCTTAGTATTGCTATACCTCTTGAACTACCATTTCTATTTATAAGCGATTAAAAACGTTTAAATTTTACTAATTCAAATATTTAGATGCTTTTTTTAATTAATGTTTAATAAAAAATGTTTTATATACGCCATTCATATAATTATTTTATTTTAACATTAAAATTTAAATTAGTTCCATTTTTTCTATAAGATTTATCTAAGTGAACGTTTGTTGAAAGAATCATATGCCGTATATTTTGTGTATGTTAGAAGCAAGTAGCAAGTAACTCGTAACAATCTTTAGAACAGGATCATTTCTGTGCATAAAGTATTTTTTGAAAATTTTATTGTTGGTGTAGATGGTAATCGATATGGAATACAAAACACCTAGTTTTGAAATTTTTGTCTGTCTGTCTGTCTGTGTTCGCATAACGTAAATGATGTTAAATAGATTTAAGTAAAATTCTGAAAAGATTTTTTGTAAAAAGAAAGAGTTTTTTTTTTGATAAAAATGTCATTTCGTAGGGAAATAGAGGTAAAAATGTGAGTGCACAAAATTTTTCTGGGGTATAGGCACTAAAACAGTTGCCAGCACATTTTATTTTCATCGATGGAAAATTTTTAACACTGTTAACACAACTCTACAATATTTATTTAAAAATAAATTTTTCTAATTTTAAATTTTAAGAAGCAAAAAAAAAATAACATGCTTAAGAAGTGTTGGGTACTGCTAGTAATCAAGTAAATTTTATGTTATGAAAAGTTTAACTGCAGTATCAGTAAAAAAATTGATTCAGAAATGAGTAAAAGTAAATAATGATAATAAATACTGTTAAAAAATTACTGGTTATTGCAATATTTAAAGCAGTTAAAATTTAATGCAGTATGTTCATGTATTTGCCATATAGTTCTAATAAATATATTGATTGTATGAGTTTGTTTATTTACTTTTATTTTAATGACATCAAGGAATGGAAATAAAAATGGATTTCATTTTATAAACAGTTCAATTACTGGTATATCCAACTGTATGCTTGTTAACTTGTTATTAATATATTTTTTTTTCTTAAAACATATGGATTTATATATGACATCATTTGTCTGATGACTCATTTCTGATAATTTTTTTTACCTTTAGAATTTTTTCTCAACTGCATAAAAAATTGTATGCAAATTCAAAACTTAAAACTTGCTAGACTTTTTTCAAACTTACTTAAAGTTACTTAGCGAGTTTGTTTTTATTTAAATGCAAATAAAGTGAGCGTCAATTTGACATAAATTTCTATAAAAATTCTTAATTTAAACAATAGCAAGAGCTTTATTTAACCTACAAATTAAAAACAATTTTGTTACGGCATTTAGCAACAAACATTATTTATTAATAATTAAAATATTTTAAATTTGAATTTTACGTTAAATGAAATTGTGATATTTGCATAAATTAGCAAAAAAAAAAAACTGTTTTGTTTACTTTTAATTGAGAAGAGTTGTTAAAATTCATTAATTTGCTAATCGCTATTTTAAAAACGAAACTTGTAGTTTCTGTAAAAATGTGGCCAAGAAAATTATTTTTTTAATTTTAAAATATTTTACCTTATTTTGGTATTAAATTATTTTTAGACATTTGCGATGTTTTATTTAGTGAGACTGATATCACGTGTGAATTTAAGTCTCTATATAAAACTGTGGAACCTTGTAACTCCTTTTTATTATCAACACAATTATTAATTTTAAACAAAATAATAAACCAATTCACAATTACTTTGATTTACGTAAGAGTAGTTACATTCTAATTAAATTTTATATAGCATTTTCAATATATTAACTAATATTTTTTTTTAATTTCATATATTACAATAACAATATTAAATTTAAACATTAAATTATACACTCATTTAGAAAAAAAATTCATTTCTTAAGGTTTATACAAAAACAACAATAAAATAGCTGTGTAAGAGAATTTTTTCACAAAACGAGGGTATTAATCCAAAAATACTTTTCGTTAATCTTGTATATTTTTGGTACCTGATAAAAATTGCATTATCAAACTTATTGAAGTCAGAACTTGACAAAAGCCTTTCTGTTGTAAAAGCAACTGCGAAATTGATTCGATAAAGTATTTATCAGTTAAAGATTAGTTTCGACAACAATATTTATTAATTGTTTTTAGCTATTAAAAATGGTTCCATTTCTTTTTATACCCTTCACCACAAAGAGCGGAAAAAGGATGAATCTCAGTTTGTTACTCCGTTTGTAATTTTCACAATATCCATTTCCGATCCCATTGAGGATATATATTCTGACTTCTAATGCAGAGAGAAGTTGACTGAGCGATGTCCGTCTAACCGTCCATGTTAGGGCTAAAAGAAAGTTTGCCAAGGCACTAGATCTGTTAGAGAAATTTTAAATATGCTAGTCGATAGGACAAAGTGTCGCAATAGTTGCTTTCTAAAATTAGCAATATCGATCCTCCGAGGCAGCGGGCAATTCAATACGGCTGCCTCTAATTTTTCCATATCATTTGGAACAATAAAGTAACCTCAATAAAAAAAAAAAAAAAAAAAAATAAGAAAAAAATATCAAGTGAAAAAATTGGAAAATTGAAAAATTAAATTTTTATAAAAAAGTTCGATTGTCTATATGGGCAATATGGGCATCATTTAAAATCTTTTGAAGAGATCTCTCAGGAAATACGTAATTTTTTTTTAAATACTCAACCCAGTTAGAGCCGATGACATTTTTGTGTAAAATTATATAACGTACTTAATTTTTTTTCTCATTTTTTAATTCCTTTTTTATTTCAATACTTGCTTTTCTGATTAGAATTACTTTACTAAACAAGATTTACATACATCGTGATGGACATAAAAAATTCAGCATAGCCAAATAATTTCTCTTACTTATTTAAATAAAATTTACATACAAATTTTGATTACAAATATTTTAAACAGACTTCAAATATAAAAGGAGGTAATCAATTCGACTGAATGATGCTTTTATATGTTTGTGCCTTCAGAACGCAGATATTTCTGAACCGGTTTTGAAAAATTTTCATAATCTTAAAAATTAAAGGCTGTCCCCCATACAACATACATGTTTCCCAAGTGTATTGTGAACCGTAAAGCGCACTTCTTTAACATTAAAAATGTTAGTATTACTATAGCTCCCGATAGCAAAAGGTAATAAAAAAAATAAATCTAAAAACTAAAGGGTATCCACAAGTATAAACAATCAAAATTATAAGTTAAAGGGTGTCCCAATAGTAAATGTTTTAATGTATATGACCAAACTTTAGAACTGTTATAGCCAGATTGTTGAAATTTGTGAAGAACCTTTATTACTAAGTCCGCTATAATAACAAGGATAAAATTGAATTTAGAAATTAAAAGGTGTTCCCACATTTGAAGTAAATTGACTTATATGGTCCTTCCGCTTAAGCCGTTATACACAAACATTTGAAAATTAAACAGAATGTTCACTAATTTGTCTGGTTTATTAAGAAGTATTAATATTTAATATTATAAATTAAAGGCTGTTACAAAAGTTGCTGTTATTTGATGTATATGACCAAACTGCTGAAGAGTTGTAGACCGTTGATTTAAGTTTGCACAGAACCGTTATTGGCTAAGTCCGCTATAACAAGTAGCAAAGTTGAATTTAAAAAAAAAAGGTTGTCTCTATAACTTGTGTAATTTGACTATATGGCCCTATTTTTAAACCGTTACAGACATACTCTTGAAAATCTAATAGAATTTATACTACTATATCAAGTATAATAATAATTATAAATATTTAAAATTAGAAAGAAAAGGATTTCCTAATGGCTGTAATTTGATGTATATGTCCAATCTTCTTAACAGTTTTAGACTAACGCTTAGAAATGAAAGAAATTTTATTTTACAGTGTCAGCAATATAAAAAGTGTAAAAAATTAGAGGCTAACACACACTGCTGAAATTTCTTATTTAATCTGCATTCATATTTTGTTCTACGGCATATAAAAAATCCTTATGCAATATTTCTTGAATATAATATAATAAAATTAATGTATAATTACCGTCCTAAAAAAAGTTTGTCTAAATGGTTTGTATAGAATTTAATATTCATTAAATTGTATCATTAGAT
Source organism: Cistogaster globosa (assembly GCA_937654795.1). NCBI lineage: Eukaryota > Metazoa > Arthropoda > Insecta > Diptera > Tachinidae > Cistogaster > Cistogaster globosa. Next base: position 22,485,013 of record OW569405.1, read on the forward strand.
GCACCAATTAATTGTTAGTTTTATTTGCATTAATTGATATATAATTCCAATAGTTTTTTAATTAAGAAAACAAAGTCATTACAATTGACTAATGATTAAATGATTTCAAAGCATTACCACTAAAAAAGTCATTCTTTGTCTGTATTAACATTTCAAAATGGCATTTTAATGACCAGAATTTATGTAAATATATATGTTTTAACATTTTGGAGAAAAATATGAGTATGTAGGAACATCTTTTTGTTTTCGTGTAACTAATAAGATCTGCTAGCTGGGGTATTAGGTTCTTTAGATATAAGATGTCAAATTTTACAGTTAAAATTTTAAGAAATTGAAATATCCGAAATTAATTTCTTTTGTTTACTGCGTAGTTCTTTTGATGGTTTTCTTATAAATACTTTTATTAAAACAATTATAAATAAAATAAATTCATCATTAAAAAATGGCAGTTATATGTAATATCATTGTCAGTATCTCAAATAATGCCAATGAAGTTTAAATGGTAATAAAAGAAACCTAAGTGTTTTTTCTTCTTTATATTCAATAAATACAGGAGAGCAAAAAGTGGTTCATTACTGCTTGGAGAGTTGAGGCAGGAATAGCCGCAATTGTTGCTCGAATGGATTGCTTTAGTTCATTCAAATTTGTTGGTTTTGCTTTGTAAACTTCCTGTTTGCAATAACCCCATAAGAAAAAGTCAGGTGCAGTAACGTCAGGCGACCTGGGTGGCTAACGGAATGTGGAGTTTCTGGATATCAGCTTATTGGGAAATTTTCGTCGCAATTCTGTCATAACACCACACTGTGACACGAAGTGGATGCAATTCTGTCTCATGGATTGTCTGTGGGTTGGAAGCACTCCATATTCGACAACTTTGTTTGTTTACGTTACCGTTCAAATCGAAATGGGCCTCGTCAGACATGAAAAGACAGTTCAACATGCTTCCATCCTTTTTCACCATTTAAAGCATCTTCTGGCAAAATTCCAAGCGAATCGGCAAGTCTGCAGCGTTCAGTTTGTTGGCCATTTGAATTTTATATGACTGTCTGCTTATACCCATTTGAGCAGATAAGCTTCTTGTCGAAACTCTTGGATTGTGTTGTATCGCAGCAGCTACAGCAGCGATTATTCGCTCCGTTCTAACTGAAGAGTTTCAATGGTAAGGTCTTCTGTTGACTATCCCATGCGGACAATCCAAATTCTTGTTTCGGTATCCCAGTTATCTATTTTTGTCAAATCTAAGAATCAATCTGCAAAATAAAAAAAATGGACCACATTCATTAAATAGAAAAAAAGTTATTCCATTTTTTTTTTGGTAGCGGCTTTCATCAGCCACCCTGTATATTGTTAAAAACATGATTTATTTTAACAATTTTTTGTTTTTGGTTGGAGAAATTTTAATAATATTGATAGATCGTCATGTTAAATCACTAAAATTTAAATTGAAAATAGCACAAAAACTAACGAATAATTTTTAATCTGATAAAAATTTTAATCGCTTTCATTTAATCAAAATGGGGGTACCGTAATTAAAACAACAAATTATATTTTTAAATTGTTTTATATAGATAAATAAATAAAAAACAATAATAAAAAAGTAAAATGGTTACTGAATGTTTGCTGTGTTTTTGTTTGTGTAAATAAAAGATCTGTTAAGTTTTTATTGTCTTTTTGCTTTGTTTATTCAATGAAGTACTCATTTAATCAATTTGGCAATAGATATAAGACTTTCTAGTTTTGAATACAAAATTTGAGTAAAATCCACTGATGAGCTATATGAGCAATAGCGAACTGGCCATATGGATATGCTTTCCCCGCAGTAAAACATTTCAGTTTGTAATTTAAAAAAATAAATTTTTCATGAGAGTATCATGAAATATTTTTATTTTAAGGAATCTAGCACGATTTAAGTTATTTATTTAAAAATACTTCTTTAGTACAATTTTTATTTCTAAAATAAATAAACTCATATAATATTGCTAAATCATAATTATCAAAAACGAAAATGTTGGCTTAGTTAATTCTCAAACGAGATTTTTTAATGTCCAATAAACTCCCTTCTCATATACCAGTTTATTTATTTATTTACTAAATTAATTAGGAAATAAATTGTAGCACACCTTATATTAATTTTATTAATTTTCTGCTCTGTGGGTATAATTTTTTATAAATTGGTCAATTTTTAGTAGACTGCAAAAATCTCAATATTGAGGAAATTAAAGAATTTTTATTTGAATCTATTTTTTAAAGTCAAATTGTATCTTTCATGTGAATAGCGGCTCTTTATTTTAATCCTACCCATATTTTAAGTTGATTTTGATATGTTTATTAAACTTTTAAAGCATATGTTTTAATAAAAAAACCCTTCACTTTAATTGATTTACAGACAGGCATTTTATTTTACTTACCATCCCATTTTTACATGTGTCATTATTTATTGCATTAATTTATTAATTACTTAATTTGCATATAAATTATATTTAACAAATAAAACACAATTAATCAAAACTTTTTTCTTTTATTTGTTTGCAGGTCTCTCAATCATCATCATATAAATCAATTCAACAGTGTTAAATCGTGACTGTTAAATTAAAAATTAATATTTAACTTTATAAATTAATAAGAAAACGGAAAATGATCAAAATATAAGTGATATTTTGTGTCCTCTATTAAACAGCAAAAAAAAAAATATCACAATTCTTATCAGCCATTTAATTGCTTTAAATTAAATTAAAAAAAAAAAAGAAAAATACATATAAAAGAAATCTGTTGAATTTCAACCGAAAAATAAACAAGGTCATTTTAATAAATCTTCCAACAAAGCAGAAAAAAATGTTAAACATCTTTTAAATTCAGTTCTATAAAAAAATAAAAGAAGAGAAGAAGTAAATTTAATATTTATTGATAAGATTGAGTTTTTAATAAATGCCCATTTAAAAAATAAACTTATTGAGTGCATTTCTTTTACTACTAAAACAGAAAATAAGCAACGAAAAAATTTTCACAATGCCGACAGTAAAATATAATCAAGAGTATTGTTGTCTTAATATTATAAGACTGATTGCTGTAGCTGTAATAACTGCCGACTGTTTAGTAAAAGGAGGTAAGTGAAAAAAAAAAAAAAATAAAATTAATAATAAGTGAGGAGTAGAAGTGTATTCATTTTTAATACACCAGTTGTATTAAGGCACATGAATGAGTGACTACAAATAAATTTATAACAATAAGCGACATCCAAAAAAATTCACCCTAATAATTTAAATGAAAATGTTTAATATTCTTTTAATCTTTAATTAAATCTTTAGTTACTTTTTATTTAAGAATAATTATGTCAAGTGGGCGCTACGATTGTGCAGTGGTAATGAACAAGAATTTAATTAAAATAATTAGTTATTTTGCTACTACTTTTTTCTCATTTCAAACATATAAATTTCTTTTAATTTAAAAAAAGCATGTTAATTATTTCCTCTTCAATTTATCTGTAGCATTGGATGAATCCATCCACTAGACTTAAACTACTCGATGTATGTTATTAAGTTTATCGGATTAGTTCCGCCAGTAAATATTATACTGTTGTCATACCTTTCGGTGAAGACCGTTGTCACTGGCTGTTTATTTGGTACGTTTAACGAGCGCTTTCAGTACAGGAGAGATAGTGTTGGGTGTTGGGACGAATAATAAAAACAAGACTCACAGGACACATACCATCATATAAACGGAAAAGAGAAGGTTGCAACTTCGCAATACACCTTAACACACATGAATACGGGCCAAGGGAAATTAATGAATGTATGACATTAATAAATCCTAGTACAAAAGGACGAAGATTGGACATTCTTAAAAACATGTAAATATAAAGAACACAAACGTTTAACCGAGATATTATTAATGAAAAGGCAAATACAACCTCTGACATAATTTTTACATCACTAAAAATTATATTAACAATCTTAGAAACGGAAAACACCCACAGATGGTCACACTTACCCACCCAATAAAAAACTGAAATATTAAAATTATATACCTTCAATAAACATTAGAGATATCAGGCAATTTACCTGCATAAAACCATTTTAACAGACACTATCCTAATGGAAAAACCTACCTGAACCCACCACTATCTATCCAACAAACACTTTACACTATCTCTCCAGTACTAATCAATACGCGGCTTGAAAATGATGTTTTCACATCGAAAGCGCTAGGCAAACGTACCAAATAAACAGCCAGTGTCGATGGTCTTCATCAAAAGGTATGACAACAGTACTCGATGTATTGTCTGGCAGCCATGAGTATTCGACACTATCTGCCATCTAGACCACAACATCCTGTCACTCAGGGGAGACTAGAATTTATGATTTTTTGTTCACCAACCAGGCTCTTAACCAATCTAATAACGATAATAACGCATTAAGTTTTATACCAGGAGTATCTTAATTTTCTATACAAGACCTTGAATTTTTTATTTACCATTCTCATATAGGGCGCCTTTGAGTATTCTATATACGTTGCCCTTTTCCTAATAAATTAGTTTTCGAGTGCTGCTTCTCATCTGTTTATAATTTTCTCAACTGAATCACTATACCCTCGCTTCTATTTATATGTAGAGAGTGATAACTGATGCAGTCCCCTTGGTTCCTTAGAGTGTCGGTAAACCATCATAACTCCTGACTGTAGTGATTTTAGAATATCTTTCTTACAACAAGCTCTTTTGAAATTTTTAAATTTTTATCCCAATCCCCAGTCAACATAAAACTGCTCGTATCTAATGCTAGAAATAAATACAAAAGGTATCTTTCTCATTTTTTTTCTCTCTTAGTTTTCCTTGCTTCTAAAGCAGTTACCAAGCTAAAGGTACATCGTCTGTATCAATTTATCAGACTCTTGTTGGTCTATTTCCATTCCTTATCTAAACAAAACTAGATTTCCTTTAGACACAAACTTATTATTCATTTGCCAATTATGGAGAAAAGATATCAACCGTCACATAACGCGCAGATAGTTAAAAGCCAACCAATATCCAGCGTTTCCTTGAGTTAACTTAGCGTGAGTTATAGTAGGGATAAGGCTTTAATAGGAACCTGCCATACAGTGGATTTTCGTGCAATAAGTAATTTTTTCGACACATAAAATTTAAAAATGTAAATATGCAATTTTGTAGATAATTAATTTAATATGAAAAATCCGTAAATAGTATCCAAAAAAAAAAAAGAAAAACGTTTATTTGTCTTTAAAATAATAAAGTTAAGTCGCATGTAAATTTTGATCCAAAATATTGGAAACTGATTACGGATTTCTATAGTGTTTGTACGTAAGATAATTTTATTGCTCTGATTTAAATTGTGATTTTTTCAAATATCTCCTTTGCTACACATTAAAAAAAATATAAAGTTTGCTTATTTGGTTTTAAAGATATGATATAATAAATCCTTTTATATGTGCCGTGATTGCAAACTTCCTTCGTAAAAAAGAGGTTGGCCGGTCGCGATAGGTGCTTCCGTTAAAATAATATGAAAGACTCCTTACCACCAATTAAAAAAAATAATTATAGTTAATAATCTTTTATAAAATCATAAGATTTGTCTCCAAATTCATAAAATTTTTTTTTAACCCCGCAAATGGGTTCTGAAACTTGATAATATTGTTTAGTTACAGAAATGATAGATAATGAATAAAATTATATTTTTAAATGCATGTGATAAAATTTAAAAATTTAATTTAATCGTGCTTGATTCCTTCAAATATAAATATTTTATGATATTCTCATGAAATATTTATTTTTTTAAATTACAAACTGAAATGTTTTACTGCGGGGAAAGCATATCCATATGGCCATTTCGCTACTGCTCATATAGCTCATCAGTGGATTTTACCCAAATTTTTTATTCAAAACAAGAAAGTCTTCTATCTATTGCCAAGTTGACTAAATGAGAACTATATTGAATCAACAAAGCAAAAAACAATAAAAAATCAACAGGTTTTTATACAAAAAACAAAGCAAACATTCAGTAACTATTTTTATTTTTCTTTTATTTTTATTTTTCCATTATATTTAACAAATACATATGAATGGTTTCCAAAGGAAAAATGAAAGAAAAGTTGTTAGTTATTAGCAGATATATATTTCATTTGTAGTTTTAAATAATAAATATTTCATGAGAATATCATGAAATATTTATGTTTGAAGGAATCAAGCACGATTAAAGTAAATTATTATAAAAAAGTTTCCGAATACTAAATTTTCATATTGTAATAAAATTAATTTATAAAATAATTAGTTTAAATAAAGAAACAAAAAGTTTTGAGAAAAAATACATTTTTGGTTCTTTGGGCACTAAGTAGTGGCCGTAAAAAATTCTAATGAAGCTTTATTTTATTCTTAATTGAGATAATAAAAGGCTCTGTGTCAAAATTCAAAAACTTTGGACTAAAATAAGTTTTGCGTTTTATGGGCAGTAAGAAGTGGGCGTAGCCAATTTTTATGAAACTTTTATTTTGTTCTTAATTGAGGTAATAAAAAGCTTTGTGCCAAATTTCAAAATTCTACGAGCACTCCTTATATTTTTTACCGAACATTTTATGAAAAAAGCCCACTGTGCGCCACCGAGACGAGGTATAATTCCAACTTTTGACATTAAATGCAGTTAAGGGGAGATATAATTTTATAACTGACTTATTCTTACGCCTATTGCAACTGGACCCATGACTCATGATCTGGTGTTTTACAATAAGCGTGTAGCTCTACCAATGCAGTCACCATGCCTGTGTTAGATAATTTTTGTTATAATTATTTTCTATATTTCTAGTTGCTTCCACGCAAGGACTTTATGTTCGTGTTTTTGTTTGAAAATCTTCTGACTGATAAAAGCTGTTTTAAATAAATTTTGAATAGTTTTGAAGAAATAAAAATAACTAATGGAATACGTCACTTGTTTTCATGCTAATTTCCTTAAAATACACAAATATTTTTATATTTATAATTTTTCAAATCTTTAACGTCACTCGATGACAAGAACATATTTTGCTATAATTGTAACTTTTTTCACAGCAATAAATTAAATTAGTTCACACGCATATGAATCGAATATTTTAACCTTCCTCTAGTCGAAAGAAAATTAATAAATAAATTCTGAATTTTGAAAAAAAAAATATTTAAACAAAAATGCTTAATAACTAACCAACAGAGAATTTAAATTTATGAATATTTTTTTGTACAATTGGACATTTCAAAAACGTAAATAAAATTTAAAAAGAAAATTATATGTGGGGAATGGCCAAATATGCTTCACCGCCTTTATTTATTTAACGAAAATTGGTACAAAAATTTTCTATTTGAAATTAATTATATTTTAATGTATGAGTTACGGAAATTTCTTAATAAGAAATTAATTATAAATACGAACTTGTTTTAAAATAAAAAAAAAGAATATTAGAAGTTATAAAAAAAATGTGAGTGGCTGCAAGAATTGGTAATTAATGATTTTTTTCTAATTTCTCAAAACAAACAAAACAAAGGTAGATAAAAAATGAATGGCATGGAGAGTCTTATCATGCCATGAAAATAAGATCACAATAAAATAAAAAGGAGTCGGATAGAAATGGACTTGAATATAGACAGAAGCGAATAAAATAGACAAAGAATTGAACAGAAGAGAAAACGAAAAGAATCTATTAGAATAGAAAAAGAAGACGAAAAGAATCTAATAGAATAGAATCTAATAGATACAGAATTGAAAAAAAAACAAAAACAGAATATAAGTAGAATCGGATAAAATCGAATAGAATAAATTAGAATAGAATCTAATAGATATGGAATGAAATAGAGAGCGAACAGAAAAGTACATTATCTAGATGTTTTCTGTATTGAAATCTCAGAATAAGTGGTGCTTTTAGTGTTAGCAAGTTTCAAATTGGCATGGAATCTAAAAGGATCGAGAAGAACTAGAATCGGGAAAAACAGAATCGAATATAAATTTAATTGAATAAAAATATTATCGAAAAATAAAAGAATAGGTACGGATAGAAATAGAATCGAAAAGAAATAGAATCGAATAGAAATTGAATCGAATGGAGTAAAATAAAATAGACTTTAAAACAATCGAATAGAATCGCATGGAATTAAATAAAATCGACAGAAATTAAAAGAAACGAATTGAATCGAGTTGAACAGAATCTAATACAAGCGAATGTATTGATCAATATTGGAAAATTGAATTGATTTGAAATCGTCCCAGATTTAGCAAATGAAATATGTTTTTCTATAGTCACGAATTTCAAATAAGTTTGAGGCGACAAAATAAATTTTTATGACGAACGACTGACGGAACAAGTTTTCAATATTTTTTTTTATTGCCTTCTCGTTCATTTTCCTATAAGAATTTTAAGTAATTTCGACGTTTATTTCTATAATATTTTACAAATGCAAAATTTATTAAAATATTAAACAACTCAAATAAAAATAAATACATTTTATTTTGCAAATTATATTTAAGTAATTTCTTGTCTTTATTACTTTTGTCTTATATTTAGAAAATACATTTGTATAATTTAAACAACACATTCATTTGCAAAATTAATAAAAGACTATTTGTTTTTATTTGAAATTTTTATTATTACTTTGATTATTATTAAAGAAAACAAGAAAATATATTAATTATGTGCAAATAATAAAAAAAAATAATAGAGCAAATAAGCCAGATGTGGCAGGTGTATAGAAATTCATTTTGAGTATTTTATATTTTCTTGGATTTTGGTAAAATAATTTTCGTTTATTTAAAACAATATTTTTTTATTTTTACAATAAAAATATGAAAACTATGTATTTAATTAGGTCATTTTTGAAGTGAAACATTAACATTAAACGCTTCAGAGAATATTTTGTTGAATTATTTACGTAGAAAATAAATTTTTTCAAGTGCTTTATTACTTTGTTCGTTGTTATTCATGCTTTTGGATATTAAAACAATTTAGGTATTTTTTTTTTTCTATATTTATTTTTAACCAAAAATTTTTTAAAGCAAATATTTCAAATTTATATGTTCTTTGGAAAATATTAAAAGAAATATGTAATTATAAAGTGCATTGGCCGGTCAATTTCAAGTACATATTTTACATTTGCCAATTTGGAAGCTTTGATAAGAAATTTTTATTAAAAGTATTTAAAAATATTTAAAAAGGAAATATTTTATTTTTAAGTATTATTTTGCATTTTACAAAGACTTGTATGGTTATAGAAAAGGCAATATTTACAACTTCTTTCACTTGTGATAAAATAATTTACTTGTTGCATAGTTAACTGTTAACTTTAACTGTTCCGCGATAAATTTAAGGAAAGTCGTTAGATGCATTCTAAAAATATAGTCTGAATTTGTGCTTTACATTATTATTTGTAGTAAAATCCTAGATGTAAAATTTGACTTGCGTTACAAATATGTTTCTTTGAAAACTAATACCAGTAGTTATCATATCAAGTACGGAAAGATAGATGTAGTACTTGGATATTTCTGAAGTAAGCTGACACCAAATATTTATCAACAAAACATTGGCCGCTATACTCCTTGACAGCCAAAAAGGTTTGTTTTTTATGTAAAATAATGTGTCTTTGATGTTGCCGAACAGCTAAAATTAACTTTTATATGTTATATTTTTAAGTCAAGAGTCCGAGAGCTGAGACAGTGAGAACCTATAGATGGGAGCTGCTAGAAAGTTCAGCTGTAGGTCATGCATTCTGATAGGGGCCGATATCACTTTTCTTATTTATATAAAATTTCTACCAAACATCATAAAGAATCTTTTGTGCAACATTCTATTTGAAGTGGAAAGGTAATAATAATATTTTTACGATCTGCAAAAAACCCAAGAATCTTTAAAATATTTAATTGCAATATAGTCATCCTAGAACTATATTGTCGTTTGGTATAAAAATAAATTGGTAAAGTTTAAACATAGTTATTTTACATATATATACGCATATTGTAATAATATTATGTTAAAAAAATTGAATTCTTAAATTAATATATAATAATGTGATTGGAAATTTCTTGTAATCTACTGATTCATGATATGGTTTCGTTAGTATAAACATTTTCTGAAATAAAAAACTAATTATTTGTTGGTTTATTTATTAAATACTAGTAGTGCCGACGAATTTGTCTGCACGTCAATTTAAATTTTCTTAAGATTAAAATTAAAAAAAAATGTGTTTTTAAACAATTATTGAAAAACTCTGTAAACAGTGTTAAAAATTTTTCATTAAGAAAAATAAAATGTGATGAGAAATGTTTTAGTACCATTATACCGGTACAATTAGGATCTTATACATTTGAGTCTCTATTTCCTCTACGAAATGACATACTTTTATCAAATAATGTTTTCTATACTGTTAATACTAATCAAAACGGGGCTTGAAAATGATGTCTTTACATCGAAAGCGCTCGCCAATCGTACCAAATAAACAGCCAGTGACGACGGTCTTCACCGAAAGGTATGACAACAGTATTATATTTACTGGCGGAATAAATCCAATTAACTTAATACCAAGGATCTAAAGGAGCTCCTTAAAAGATTTTATTTAAAGCCATCCAGCAGTTTTTACGTGATGGATACACAGAGAGACAGATAAAATCCAAAAAAGTGTTCTATATCTATTTCTTTATACACCAACAACACAATTTTCAAAGATATTTTATGTACAGAAACTTCTGTTTTATTATCTGTATAGATTTGATACAAAATTTATTTAAAAAAATAATTTCTTAAAAAGTCAGTTATTTTATATATTAATTTTTTTCTTTTTTAAATATATTTTTTTATATTGATTTTTTTCATTTTCACTAAAGAGTAGATCACTAAACTATTAAAAAAGCATTCTGCCTAGCCCTAGCACTGGCTTGATTAATAATTTATTATGATTAAATATATTGCATTCTTTTTAAAAAGTTATAAAACTTTGGTGTAGATTGAATTATTTTTAGTAAAAACCAGCCAAGTTGCATCTTGATTATTGTAACCACATAAGCTTTAAATGCTATGCTTATCATGAATTAAATAATGTTGAAAAACAACCATAATATGTACGCCGCAACCATAAATTTTTACAGAGAATTTAATTTATTTACTGTGACCTTATAAGTAAATTGAAATTTACTATTTCGGCTTAGGTTTATTTTTCAATTTAATTTCTAAAACTTTTCAGAAAGAAAAATCATTTACAAATGTATGCGGACATTTTTCAAAGAAAACAAAAAATATTAGACTCAAGCAAATTTGAAATGCAGGATTTTCTGGACCGCTACATCCTTCATCAACATTGTAAACATTATCTATTTAGCCAACGACTCAATATTAATTTTGTTAGACGAAGTCCACACACAACTTAAAGTATTTATTCGTTGTTTTCTCTACAACTCCTCTTGTACATTTGTTTTTGGTTTTGTACCAAATTATCGGAATGGCCGCGAAATGTAATTTTTGTTTTTAATCATTCATACTTGTTTCCTCGTAACATTGTACATGCTGCTCAAGTATCATATTAATTGTTAATGAGTTAGGTCTGAATGTATATCCGCGGTGGCTTACGTATTTCTTAAATTTTATATTTTTTCTAATTCAGAATTTGAACCGTGGAATATTCTAAGTAAATTAAAATTAAATTATTTTGGCTTAAGTTCATTTTTTAATTTAATTTCAAACAAATTTTCCAATTTTTCTTGTTTTCTTTGGAAAACGTCCCCATTATTTGTAAATAATTTTTCTTTTCAAAAAGGCTTTAGAAATTAAATAGAAAAATGAATCTGAGACAAAAAAGTAAATCTTAGTTTACTTATAATATTTCACGGTTCAAATCCTCATTCGGAAAAAATTTAAGAAATACGCAAGTTACTGTGACAATAACACAACTTTGCTTTTTCCCTGCCTGTAACCTAAGCGTAGAGTTTATTCCAAGGAGACAGGTCGATTCTATCGCTTGAATGACATTTGTGACAGCTTCGCTTTTATGTGGTTTTAATATCAAGATTTTTAACTTTGGAATTTAAAGTATAATTCGCTTATTTACTTGTATAAAAAGGTATAATATTCTACTTAAAATATAAATAAATAATTGTAATATTTCTCTCGTTTACTTTAATTTTAAATTTTTTCCACTACTTTTCCAATGAGGAAGTATGGTTTTAAAAAAATCTGGATGTTATATAAAGACTTTTGTGAATATTAAGTAAAACTGTGTAATTGTTATATGTTTTATTTTCTAATTGCCTTTTACCTTATACCCAAGAGCAAAATCTTTATTCTTATCTGGGTTGCATTTAAATTTTGACAAAAGAATTTCGTTTTTTTGTCTGTTTTTATATTTTACTTCTACGAAAACAAGTTCAAAATAAGCATATGTGTGTACTTTTCGTTGTATTGATTTATTTTGTTTACGTTTTTATGTATCAAAAACTATTCAAAGATCAAAACAAATATTTAAATATTATTTTCTTTAGAAAACTTATTAATCAAATCGTCATTTTTGCTTTTTTCCTAAATATGCGTATGAATATTTTTGCTTGTTGTTTACATTATTTGACTTTATCCAAAAAATACTTATTGTTATAAAACGTGTATGGATATGTATGTATATATGTACGTATGTATGTATATACGTTCGTGTGTATGTACATCAACTGTCCAAAGAAATGTTTAAAATGTGCGTTTATTATTTAACGCAAATCTTTTAATTGGATAACATTCAAAAACAGGTACGTGTATTAAGACCGCAATTATTAAATTTTTACGTAGGATATTGTATTTCTCTCTTTGTGCAGCAATTCTTAAACAGGATGACTCATTATAATTCAGTAAAAGGACTGTAAGTAAATTACTTTTCAACGAATATGTAGAATTAAGTTGTCTGTCAGTAACTGCAGCAGCCATAGTTTGCTTGCACATGTGATCTGATCAACAAAAATTAAGAGAGCATTATTCCGCTGTGCTGACTCTTATATACCCTTCAGCAAAATTATTGTGCATTTATTTTCCTAAAACCTTTTTTTCTTTTTTGTTATGAAGATATTTGTAGTGAACTTGTTGTTTATTTGTCATCTTGAGAACTGCTGTGTACTTTCCTTCATTAAAGAATATATTAAAATAATAATTCAAATAATTCAGAAACATAAGCCCCAAATTAAAGACCTTTCTTTCGCTGAACGGAATATTTTATGTTTTCTATTTCACTTGTGATATATAAATGATTTAATAGTAGATTTTTTAGATAAGGTGGGTTTTACTAGAAAACTTGAAACTTGTTGATAGCTTTTAGTAATTTTTGTTTAAATTTTTCTTTTGTATGAAATTTTTAAGTTGATCTTGCAAATACAAATATTTTGACGAAACAAAAGTTTTGCTGAAATTCGCATGAAAATTAATATTTTTGTAAATTTTCTAAAGTTCTAAAGTTTTTTTTGCAGCATTTTTGGTTTTTAATGAAATTTCTCTTTTTTTATGGCAAAAACAATTATATAGCATAGTTTAACATTATTGGTGAAATGTTGGTGAAGATTTTGTATATTGGTGAAATTCAGATGGTATTTTAATATTCCAATTACCTAATAATTTAAAGTTTTGTTTATTAAGCAAAAACTACAATACTTAAAGCCCAATAAAGTTTGAAAAACGTAAATATAATAGAGGAGCTCTCATGTTTTTGAATACATCTACATCTATAGCATTTATAGACCGATGTGGCTACATTTCAATAGCAGCTCATGCAAAACGATGCCGGAGAGGTTGTCATACAGTTTCAGTAGCTCATCCGGGATTTTAGCATAATTGATTTAACCCGTATACAGACAGACAGCCGGACGGGTAGACATTCCTAAATCGGATCCCCCATGTGTAAGGATCAAGAATTTGTATGTACTTTGTGGGGCTGAAAATCAATACTGTGGAAATTACGATTATTAAATTTTCCTTTCCTCCTGTGTTGTCTATAATTCACATTTATTCTCAAATACGGACAGAATATAATTGGAAACATATACAGCCTTTGCAGCAAGAGAGTCATATTTCAAAAAACTTGAACTGCGAAAAATTCGTTTTAAATACTAATAGTTCTTGCAAAAAAACAATTTCAAAACAAATTTTAGCTGTCTGTTTATAACGATTCAATACTTTTGCCACACACATTAAATTACATCAACTATTGGAACACCCTTTATTTTCCAAAACCAAATTTATACTTGCGGTTGTAGCAGACTAAGCAATAAAGGCTCTGTGCAAATGTCAATCAGCACTTTACAACTGTTGTTCAACAGTTTGGTCATTTACACTAAATAACAGTTATTCTTTTAACACCCTATAATTTATAGCTTTTAATATTTATACTTCTTTATATACCAGATAAATTAGTTGACATTCTGTTTAATTTTCAAGTGTTTTTTATAACGGTTTAAACATTAGGCAATATAGGGCAATTTACTTCAAATATGGGAAGAACCTTTAACTTATAAACTCAAATTTTATACTTGTTGTTATAGCGGACTTGGCAATAAAGTTTCTTTGAAAGGTTCAATTATCTGGCTATAACAGTTCAAAACTTTGGGCACATATGAAAATTAAATTTTATTAACTATTGGGACACCCTTTAAATTGTTATACTTATTATTATACCGGTCATAGAATTCGATATCCTGTGCAATATTCAAGCGTATATAACGGTTCAAAAGAAAGGCGCATATAAGTTTATGTACGTCCTTCAATTTTTCAATCATTTAAATTTTTAAATCAGTTCAGAAATGACTGAGTTCTGCAGGCACAAACAAAAATAAAGCAACACTCAGTCAAATTGACAACCTCTTTCTCTCTTTTAAGTCGGTTAAAAATCGGTCGAACTAATACTATGGTATGTATTCTTTACGAGAGAAAGGTACCTACAGACATCATTAAAAAAACATATTTGTATGCTCAACAATTGATAACTTGGAGTTATGTCTTGTTTTCAGCTGTGTAACAAAAGAGTGTAAGATAATGTTTACAATAACAGCCATTGTCCGGGTAGCCCAATTAGCATGAAAAATGTCATATCATGTAAAGTGCTGGCTGGCATTTTAAAAGTGCAAGTAAAAACTTACGTTTAAAAAATCTGGTGAAGTGTAGGGTCACTTTAACCTAAAAGTAGTTGGGCCGATGTTCGAATCACCTGCTTAATTACCAAGAAGGAAGGGAGCAAAAGGGTATTCTAGTAGTTCATAATTAAATTATTTGGCGTACGAGTTCTCAGCAGGCGATACCTGCAGTGCTTGAGTGCACATTTACATATAAACGAATAACCACAGAACGAATGATTTTTTAATAATTTTAATTTCCAAATGTCACCAAAATTCAGTACCACCATGACTGCAAATTTAATAGCTAATACATTCACTACTTGGCATTAATTTTTCTGTTATTGCCAAAACACTAAAATCAACTATTCACTTCTTTGATTTTAGCTCATAATTCAAATTTTATATATTTTTTGCACATTATGATTTATTAACATTTTTAGTTGTCATTTATGAAATGCATTTATTTATGTACACATGATGTCAACCCACCATCAATAACACAAAAAGAAAAAACGTTACAAAATATATGTTGGTATGTCAAAGCAAAAAAAGACAGTCATGATGTGTTGTTCACTTTTAGCTACAAGTTGAAAAGAATTAGAAAAAATGCATTTTATTTGTCAACTATAAGCTATAAGAAATTTAGATTTTCTTTTTAATATTTGATGTATGACAAATGACAAATTGGACAATAAGCAGTTTTAAGTAAAAGCCGGCAACTAATAATTTAAGTTAGAGATAAGCAGAGATTTAAAGGAATTAGATTTTTAATTAAAACTTTTAAAAAATATTGAAGACATTCCCGTAAAGAAATTTTTAGCTAAATATTTAATCCTCTAACTGAAATTAAAAAGGGGATTTGTGTGTTCAGACCGTTAGGTTTGGAGTACACTGTTTTATTATTGAAACCGTTAGGGCGATATATTACGAGCGTGGTATGATTTTAAATAATATACAGTGGGGGAAAAAAAATATTTTAAAAGTATAAATACGAAATTTCCAAACGGCTTTTTGGATCAAATTTTAATTTCATGCGCATTGGACTTAGTATGTGGACCGGCATATAAAACCTACACAAGGGGATATCAAGCACGAAAACATATCAAATAATCATTATCAAATTCTAAAGCCCTTGACAACCAAGTCTAGACTCTAATTTCCAAGTAATGCATAAAAAATCCCTGAATTAATATTTTTTTGGACTTTTCTTCTTTTAAACGGGTTGCAGTCCTTAAATTTCTAAATTAAAATATTTGTGATAAAATAATCTGAGTTCAAGTAAGTTTATTACATTTAAAAAAATATTTTTTATGTATGAATCATCCTAGACCTACTTTTAAAAAAATTAGAATCAAATTATAGGTTTCTTAAGAAATTTCATTTTAATAGTGAAATGACCTATTGTGTTTTTTTTAACAAAAATAATAAAAAAAAAACATAAAAATAATTTATATTTTACAGATCGCAAATGTGGTAATTTAGCGAAGATATTGCAAAAAGAAAAAAAAACTACAAAGTTTTTTGAGAACTAAAATTTTCTTTAACAGATGCTGAAAACTGGATTTTAGATTCTTATCAAGGGCATTTAGATCGTTAAAAAGTCAATGAATATTAAACTCAAAATTTATGCTCAAATACTCTTCTACTAATATCGTGTAAATTTTAGTTTCTATTGGTCTAGCAGCTTAAAATAATTTTTTCTGGCTCTCAGTGTATTGCGTGTTTTGCAACCTTATTTGAAGCAAAAGATGAAAGAAATGTAAATTTCGAAAATAATTTATATTTGAAATATAAAAAACTTAACTCCTTAATGTACTCTAAATTTTTTTTATGTTAAAGTAAAGCAATCAAATATATTCAAAGTCTAGTCGGCTATTTAAAAACAGAATCAAGTGTGGGTTTTTAGCAGCAGAAAACTCTAAAAAATAATACAAAAAAAATTAAACAAATATAAGTCTTCGAAGGCGGCATTTGGATATTAATTCTTTAAATTCCTGTCATGGCGTCAGGGCGCACATTAAAATGCGATTGTGCGATTTTAAGCTCCAATGTCATTTGTCTAGTTGTTGCATTCCCACTCAGACTTGCAGTCACCCGCATTTATTTGATTTATTGTTGAAAGACACGTCGAATACTTTTTCTCTTTTTTTTCAGCATTTTTGCACATGATTTCTAGATTTTGCGCGTTCGTGACTTAAAACAATTTAATACCATCAGACATGACCAACAGCTCAAGTTTCTTTTGAAAGTCAATGTTTAAGTGCAAACTTGGCTATTTTAATGCAAACTTTTTTTTGCAGTTTTTTTTATCAAAATTTTTTCATTTACTTTTTACCTGTTCCATTAAATCTATAAATTTTATTTTGTTAAGATTGTGTAGCCTGTTAATTTTGTGTTGCAACAAAAATATATACATAACCACTCACATTTTTCTTAATGTTGAACTTTTGACCATGGCCTGTTTATTCTTATTGTTATATTTGTTTATTCTGAAGTGTGTGTTTTTTTTTTTCATTTCTTATTTTTTGGCAAGAACTTTCATTTTCCATTTGGGAATTGTGGCTCATTGTTTTTGTTATTGTATCACTGTTAATATTTTATCCCAGATTCTCTTATAATTTATTGAAATGAATTAAAAAAAATTATTTATATCTTGGCTGTGGATTTATAATAAATTTGTTGTTTTAATAAATGTACTATTTTTAACACACAATCGTCATTGAATAATATTGAATTAATTTTGTTTTTAGTGTGCTAAAAACCCAAATTTTATTTTTAAATAAAATCCACAAAATTGAAATTTGGTAGTGAGGGAATAGTCATTTTATTAATTGCTCAATTCAACTTGTCGTAGAACCTTAAACATGTGTAAAATAAGCTAATTAGTATTTTTCAACTATTTTTTTCCATTATATGATGTTATTTTAAAATTATAACAATTTAAAGCTAAACCTTATTCAGAGCAAAAATCATTGTAAATTTTGCAATTGGAAAAACCATGTTAGCAGCACGTGAGGTAGTAAAGTTGATTGCTTACCTGTTCTGTTTTTGCTGTTGTTGCCGCACCTATTTAAGCTTGAAATTGCAAGTTTATCTGTTACTAATTAAATTTTTAGTAACTACTATCATATTAACCTATTAGAGGACTTTCCTAAAAAAGTAGCACACCTTCAAACCAGTTAATACTTAAAGCGGTAGACAAATCCTTAAGTGTCCTCGAATTTGTAAGCACGTCATCGCTAATTTTCTTAAAGTTCAAATTCAAAAAAATGTTATTTTAATTATTTATTTTAGACTTCTGTTTACTGTGTTTAAAATATTGCATCTACAGAAATTAATTGTGCTGACAGGTGTTCTAGTACCATACAGCGGTAAATTTGGGTGCTTTTACACTTTAATCTCTAGTTTCTCTACAAAACAACTTATTTTAACGAAACAAAAAGTATCCTATATATGAACAAAGGTTCTAAAGGACCTCCTCACAAAACTTTATTCAAATCTATCCAACTGTTTTTGCATAAATTGAACACAGACAGACAGACGGAGAGACAGACAAAAATTCCAAAAATAGGTGTTTTCTATTCCATATCGATTAGTATTTACACCAACATCAACATTTTAAAAAAATATTTCATGTTCAGAAATTACTCCGTTACAGTTTTATTATATCTAAAAATTTTTCTAATTTATAGGTATAAAAAAGTCGTTAAACTTTTTAGATAATTTAAATCGTCAGGTTTGAAACTTGTTTAAATAAATAGATTTTTTTATTAATTTTAATAAAAAAGCAAATATTGTCTTTTGTTTATAAACATAAATTATGCTGTCAACACATTTGGAACGCACATCCAATTTTTCGTTGGGAATATTATTAAAAAAGAAAAAAATAAATAAATAATAAAAATAAAAATAAAATAAAATAAAATACATATGTGTGTATGGAAATGTTCACAATTAATGTGCCAACGAAATTCGTCGTACGTTACGAACCCTGCGATAAGTTTATTTCTTTTTTTCATGTCGGCGAATAAGGAATATTTTATGTAGATGGATCCCTTTTTATGAACATATTTGCATTTTTGTTAATTTATATTGCAACACAATGCCCACATTCAAAGTGGGAGAGTTTATTTTTTTAATTACCGTTACCCTGGCACATGCAATCAATTTTTTCGACCTTAAGTCAGTGTTTTATAATATTTCATAATGTTAAAAATTATTTTTTCTTAAGAAGAAAAGGATCAAACAACAATTGAAGAAAGGCAATTATCATAAACTATTATTAAACCCACAAACCTATAATAGTAAGCAGAAACAAAAGTAGAGTGTTTAATATCATTAAAAGATATAACGTTACTAAAAGTATCCAAAATAAAAAAGAAAGTATGCAAACAGATGCAAATTGTCTGACCGTGATAAGCGGTATTGTTTGAAGTTAATCAGGAGCAAATCCACTTTTGTCGGCAATTGATACACAAAAATAAAAATAAAAAAAGTCAATTTTATTGCTGAAACAGTCTGCCGAATCATTAGAAGAAATAGTTTACAAAGAAAGTCTGGCCGCCAAAAGCCACTTATATCAAAGAAAAATCAAAAACTAAAATACGCTTTCGTTCAAGAGTATGCAAATACGGGTGGGTCATTTTTAATGAAAGATAGGTGCTATAGTTGTAAGTATTTCCGATTTTTGGGTTATTTTTACAGACGAAAAAAACCTCTTTGGATCAGATAGAATCGCTTGAGAAAACCTCCTACTGAATCTCTAGACAAGAACATTAAAAATATAGTGAAGTATGGTGGTAGTTATCTTATGATATGGGGATCTATATCAGCGGCTGGGTATTATATAAACATTTTAAAAGAAAACGTTAGAAAAAGTGCCGAATGCCTAGGCATAAACGATAACTTCGTGCTCTATCAAGGCAGTGATCCCTAACATCAATCTTTGAGTTAGATAATTGCCCAAAAGAAATGAAAAGTCCTCCCCAGTCTTTATACTTTAATGTATTATTTATGAAAAGAGTATCTAAGCGGAGGCTAAAAAGTATTGATGCATTGAAGGAAGCTGTAACAGAACAATATTGAACCCGATTTTAATACATATTTGGTGAAATGTATTCCGCGACGTCTTCAAACTGTGTCTGTCAGCAAAGAAAAGTCAACCAAGTATTGCAAATTTATTTAATAAGAAATAAGAAGATTGTAATGTTTCACTTTAAGTGTGAGCTTTGATTTAAGCAGTTACAATACGAAATCGTAAATATTGCAATATTTTAATGCAATAACTGAATTGTTTTTTTTTTTTTTTTTATCAGTACATACATATGTTAAACTTAATTTTTCAAAATTAAACTAAGGTGTTTATTTTGCGTTACAAACTTAATTTTTTCTCTATGTGCCGCTTTAAGTGTGACGTTTATATTTAATTTCTTCATATAATCTTAAAAGCCGGGTAGTGATATAATCTAACACAAAGAAAAGGTAATGCAATTTTTTGAAGATTAGTATTAAGATCTTAAATAATAATAGTTTTCCAATGCAAGTAATAAATCAATGTGTTTAAGTGTCAATTATATTTAAGTTCTATTTATGAACAAAACTATGTTTTTCAAGACACACGTACATGAAATTTAAATGACCAATCTTTTCCATTTAAAGTCCATTTAAATAATAAAATTTTACCATATGGTTATGGTATTCTTTTGTTTTAGCATTTTATAGAGCAAAACCTTTATATTTTAAATACATTTTTTGATTAAAATAGTTTTTGGTTGTTATTTATTTAAAATATTTCAAATATCTAAAAAAAAAAAATTTGCATTTTATTGCGTTTCATAGCAGCTGTTGGAATAGTTGTTTTGAATTTTCATAATGCTGTGATATTTTTATCATAGTTAAGTAAGAATGACCATAGATGACTAAAACACTGAAACTGTATTTAAATACTTTTAATAAAATACAATTAATATAAATTTAAAGATGCATCAGTTTTAAAATTTTATTTTTTTTATATAATTATATTAATAAGCCCTTGCAGCAGCCATTAAAGCGTTTTGCAAGTGCAAGATATCTTTCATATTTTTTTTATATGTTTTTGTATCAAATGACACAAATACAAAATTAAACTAATTTCAGCTTTTTTTTTCAGTGTGTTTGCTCTTCAACAAAACATATCGAAATACGGTAGCCAAAAGAGCTGTTTTTTTTCTTGTGGTGCAAATGTCATACCCTGGCATGCAATGTTTTGGTATTATTATTCTATGTTCATTTTTCTGGTCAACAAAACATTAATGAGCACCACAAGCATAATGCTGCTGGTGCTGTTGCCATGTACTGATTGTATATGGTTTTGTTGTTGCTTAATGGGTTGTTGGATGCCTATATTGTTGAAAAGATAAACATTTTTATTATTACGAAGTCATGTCATACTTTATTAAATACAAAAACTAAACCAAGTTAAAATTTGTTAGAGTCAAAACGAATACAAAAAGCTGTATAAAATTTCTAAAAAAAACGCTAGATATCTGAAATGGTGAACCAAGTGGACAGTGGACAACCAAGATGTCACACGAAATACGATACATAGGGCTACATAATGATGAAATATTCTGATAAACCTTTAATATTTTTTTCTTATTTTGAAGAGCTATTTTATAAAATTAAAAATTAAATCTGACCACTTCAAATTTTACTACTTTTCACGAAATTACAAATTTAGCCTTTACGTCCTAAAATTCCAAAACATTCGCCAGGGTGTTCTAAAATTCATATATAATTTAATCAAACTGCCATAAATTTAAAAAGAGTTGATCATCCTTAAGCAAAAAATTGGTCCGACGTTCATCAACAAAGCATTTTTCACAAAACTTTTATGCCATCGTCAAAAACTAAATGACGTACAACTATATAATAAGAATTTTCGGCTGGAGATATAAGTGACGTTACCCAATAAATAATTAAACTGTTACACGTGTCAACTAAATAAGCCGTGTGATCTTTTCTTACATTAACCAAAGTTAGCACCCTCCATAAACCGTGTGATTTGATATTATTGTATTTCTTATTGTTGGTTAACTGAAAGTCACCCTGGTGTACGTTAATATAATGAAAGGTGAAGCTAGCCAACACATACTGATTATAAGAAATTTCTTGTAATTGTAAAACAGAAGGTCATGAGTCATGAATTTAAATCCACTAAGCGCCATAAATATAAAGAAAAATTATTGCTTTTTCATTGAGAAATGTAAAAATGAATTAATTTTTTACTATTTGTAATAAACTAAATAATTCATTTTTGTTTTCAAAATCATGATAAACAAAAATGTTTTAAATTTTATCCAGCTGCAGATTGAAAGCATAATATTTTTATTCTAATTTCTTTTTATTATAATAAGAATCTACTATGTTGTTTGTTTTGTTATTTGTGTCTTGATGTGCTATTAACATTTGAAAATTAATTTATTTTTCATACAAGACGTGGGATTCTTACTTTTATAGTTATTTTTTATTTAAACAATAATTTAGTGTCTTAGAAATATGGCCGAAAAAAAACCAAAAAAAAAAAAGCAAATAAACAATCAAAATAAATAGAAACAAACACGACTGCGACAACAAAATATTCAAATGCCTATAAAAATAGCAACAAAATAGAACCAGATAATAAACAAAATATATGTGTGTTTTTATATTCTTTTATTATCTCGCTGGCATTAAAAATTTAGGTTTGTATTCTCATGAACTTCAACTTGATGGCTAAATGAGTGAATAATAATGCGAGGGTGTTAATATTTTAAACAAAAATTTACACGTAAGTTATTAATAATAATATTTATTAATAAAAATATATAATAAATTATTTATGAGCACTTACTGTTATAACATGACGCAAGGGGTTTTGAAGGTTGTGACTTTAGATTGTAATAAACTTTTCTTTTTTTCTTTAATATACAACAATGTAATATAGCGTTAGTTTTCAAAATAGCTTGAAACTTACCTAAGAAGTTAAAAACAATGATATGACAGTTATCGTTTGCTTTATTTAAAATAATTTTAATAATATGCTACTCAGTGGTCAGTTAAAAAAAACTCGTATTAAATTAGCTAATTTTTAATTACATTTCCATACTCCTCTGAGTGACAATAAAAAAAAAATATTACACATGAGAAAACTTTTAAGCGCTATCGGTGTTGCTCCACCGCTACTCCGGTCTTTCCACGTATTTAAGGCAATAGTAAATATGCAGTTAGAAAAAAAAAATTATCGATAAATATAAAAAAACATACAGTTTATGTACAGTTCTTCTTAAAAATAAAAGTAACAGATAATAAATCATAGAAAAGAAAGTAGTCCATAACTCTTTTGAAAATAATTTTAAAATATATTTTTATAGGATCTTTTTTTAATAAACAAAAGTTATCGATAACTTTAGAAAAGAATATTATAGTATAAGTAGTATTATCTAAAAACAAAAAATTACGATTACTTACATAGTATATATTAATTATCGGTAACACTTACGCAAAAAGTAAACACAGAATCAAAGCTTGTACATAAATTTTATCGATATCTTTAGAAAATAAACATGATATACTTTAATGTTGAAAATTAAAGTTTTCGACAGTTTTCTTTTTAAAATATATGTCATCAATAATTAATCTACTCAAAATTCAAGTTATTACAATTCTCCTGTTAAAAACTCAAGTTATCAACATCTTTTTATTAAAAATTGAAGTTATCGGTAATTTTTATATTTAAAATACGAGTCATTGTTTAATTTTACATTAAAAATCTAAGTCAACGTTTAAAATCATTGATGAACTTTTAACGAAAATTAAAATTTGTAAAACCTTTACTGTTTAAAATCTTAGTCATCGATAAATTTCCTCTACAAGAAAAAGATCAAAAACTTTTCTATTAAAAAATCAATTCACTACTTCACATGAATTTTAAATAATTCAGATATTTTTTTTTTTTTTTTTTTTTTTTTTGTAAAAGTTATCCCAACTTTTTAAGCTTTTCTGTATCAAACATTTTATCCATAAATTTCTGTAGAAAATAAAAATCAACAAAAATTAACAAAACCTATTCACTTAAAAATGTAAAACAATGATTTTTCAGCAGGATTATTGAATTTTATCTACCAAACAATATAAAGAATCGTCGTTAAAAAAAAAAATTACTGATGACATTCTTCTGTAGAACAGACTTTTTCTTAAATAAAAAAGTTTAAAAAACTGTAAGATGTAAGATAGAAATAATTGATTAATTTTGTATACTAAGCCAAAGTTATCGTTATCGTTATCGAAACATATCTTAATTTATTTGTTATCCTTTTTTATTAAATAAAAATAAAATATTTCAATGCCTCTTTAATTTAATTTTTGACATCTTTAATCATCTGTATAGTAAATATTTTTGAAAACTTCCATTGTACATAACATCAATAAAAAATATTTTCAGTTTCAAGAATTTCCTACAATACAGCAATTTCAAACCCTCTATTGCATTTAATTTAATAACAGTTATTTATATATGCAATTTCAATTTATCTTCTCCTCTGAAGGTTTTTTTCAATGTTAAAAACAATTGTATTTAAATTATTACAACAAAAACAATAACCAACATAGGAACAATAGACGTTAATTTATTTATTAGCAGGTAAATATTATTACTTTTTTCCCACTATCTCTAGACACTGCTGTCAATTAAGCGTCTCAACGCCCAGCTGAGTAAATAAATATTCACCAAACAATACGTTAAGTACTAAAGTATAGAAAAAATGTAAAAAACGTTAAAAAACTTATTTGTGCATAAATATTTTAATGAATACGTAGTTGTAGAATTAAAAATCTACTATTTATTTGATTGGTTACGTCTAACACTCATTAAAGATCCGCAAATAAACACGAAAGCACAAAATGTTTATAAACGTTTGAGATATGAATTTCAAAACAAATAGATAAAAAAAAGGAGAAATGTTTGTTTGACAAAAATAAACCGTTTGAAATCAAAAGATATACGAGGTGCCACAAATTAAAAATTTTTATAAATACCCTTTTCAGGCCTTGTAAGCAATAGAAAGTTGTGATTTCATATAACTGGCAAGCAATTGCGCCATGTGGATAGACATCTCTGAGTCATACACTACGGTCACATGATTTGCTGAGTGTTGTATACAGAAGGTATAACCGCGTCCCACTTCTCTAAATACCAAGCAATGGCTCATGCTAGCGATCCTTAAGAAGACGAAATCGGTGTGCAAATTACACTCTTTTAGCAAGGGAATGCACAGTGGTCGAAATATAAAAAAAATTAGACCTGGAAATATATCTGTAGCGCACACAAGTTTAATAAACAAAGGTTTTTCGTCTTTGAAAAATTCTATTTAAGAAAGTACTAAACTTTTAAAAAGCGGACATATTTTTGGAGTATTTATAAAGGGTCATCCAAAAAACGCGCCTACATGATTTTCTAAAATAAAACACAAACTATTTGCAATTTTTTCAAGCTGTTTTTTTTTTTATTAAAAGGATGATCCATTACAATCATAAGTGGAATAGAATATCATTCAAATGCAGACGCAGTCATGGTGGCTGCGTCTGCAGACATCAATCCGAATATCGAAATTTTCAATGACTTTCCGACATGTTGCTGGTGTTATTTCACGAATTGCAACTTGAATGTTGTTCTTTAGATCATTAATTGTTTGTGGCTTGTTAGCATACACTCGTCTTTTCAAAAAACCCTACAAAAAAATCTAATGGTGTTAGATCACATGACCTTGGAGGCCAATTGAAATCTGCATTTCGTGAAATTACACGTTGAGGAAATTTTGATCGCAAAAGCGTAATGTTTTCTCGAGTTGTGTGACATGTAGCACCTTCCTGCTGGAAATAGACATCAGACACATCAATATGATTCAACTGTGTCCATAAAAAGTCTTTCCACATTGATTGGTATCGCTTAGTATTCACAGTAACAGCATTTCCAGCATCATCTTCGAAGAAAAATGGCCCAACGATTCCATTTGCCCAAAATGCACACCAAACAGTAACTTTTTGTGGGTGTAGAGATTTTTCATGAATAACACGAGGATTCTCATCACCCAGATACGACAATTTTGCTTATTGACGAATCCATCCATTCTGAAATGAGCTTCGTCACTAAACAAAATTTTGCGATGGGTATTTTTCAAAGAACGCTCATTTTCATAATATGTTTGAATGATGTAAACGCGTTGTTGCAATATGTACCTGTCCATGGTTAAAACTGTACTACCTTCTGATAAAACAAAATGCCTTATGTCATTTGAAACGATGTCACGTGTAAAAATTATATAGTGCTGACATCTAGGCGTCACATTTGGATTTATATGTTATGTCTACCATAACTTTTTCAATGCAATCAGACTATCTGTTTTTTATGTTCCATACATAAAGCGTAAAAATCATAACCTTATTGTTTTTAAAACAATATAATGAGTAGACACTGAAAATGTGCAAAGAAGGCGTGTTACTACAGCCGCTATAACAGCAAATACTAAAAATTAAAGGCTTTTCCGAAACTGCCTTGGTATTTATAAAAAAAATTTTGTTTTTATTATAAACAGGCACTCCAAATTTACCCGGTGTCAGTAAAACGATGTACGCTTTAACAACAAGCAGGAAAAAAACTAAATATTAAAGGGCGTACCAATACTGAAGCGACTTTCACATACGTGGCCCTGTTTTAAGACCGCGATAGGCAGACAATTGAAGTTATATAGCACAAGCACAAAAAAATAAAACTAAGAAATATAGTGACGCGATTTTAATATAAATGGCTTTGTGTTTTAACCGTAGTAGGGCGATATTTGAAATTTATCTAGCGAATATATTAATATATCAGCTATAAAATAAAGTTTGAAGATAAATTTTAAAATTAAAGGCTGGTTATTAGAGGTCCTGATTTTAACGAATATAATTGTAAGGGTCATCCAAATGTGACGCCTACATGTCAGCACTACATAATTTTTACACGTGACATCTTTTCAAATGACATAAGCCATTTTGTTTTATTAGAATGTAGTACAGTTTTAACCATGGACAGGTACACATTGCAACATTTGCTAGTTGGATTATTAAACAACGAAAACAGATCCATTGTTTTCAAGCAAAATTTTGTTTAGTGACGAAGCTCATTTCAGAATGGATGGATTCGTCAATAAGCAAAATTGTCGTATCTGGGGTGATGAAAATCCTCGTGTTATTCATGAAAAATCTCTACACCCACAAAAAGTTACTGTTTGGTGTGCATTTTGGGCAAATGGAATCATTGGGCCATTTTTCTTCGAAGATGATGCTGGAAATGCTGTTACTGTGAATGCTGAGCGATACCAATCAATGTTGAAAGACTTTTTATGGACACAGTTGAATCATTTTGATGTTTATGACGTCTTTTTCCAGCAAGACGGTGCTACATGTCACACAACTCGAGAAAACATTACGCTTTTGCGATCAAAATTTCCTCAACGTGTAATTTCACGAAATGCAGATTTCAATTGGCCTCCAAGGTCATGTGATCTAACACCATTAGATTTTTTTGTGGGGTTTTTTTAAAAGTCGAGTGTATGCTAACAAGCCAGAAACAATTAATGATCTAAAGAACAACATTCAAGTTGCAATTCGTGAAATAACACCAGCAACATGTCGGAAAGTCATTAAAAATTTCGATATTCGAATTGATGTCTGCAGACACTGTCATGGTGAACATTTGAATGATCATCTGTTCCACTTATAATTGTAATGGATCGTAATTTTAATAAAAAAAATAGTTTGAAAAAATTACAAATAGTTTGTGTTTTATTTCAAAGAAACATGTAGGCGCGTTTTTTGGATGACCCTTAATTTTGAAAATCGTTAAAGATAAACAGTTGAAATCTCTGTCTGTTGTACAAGCAAGTATATAAAATTAAAATTAATAGAGGACGTACCGATAGTAATGTAATTTTCCTATATATCACCTTATTTTTTGAACATAAAAGAAGGTGCATATTCGATTTAAAATTAAAAGGTATTCCAATAATGAAGTCATTTTACAAGGCCTTATTTTATATTTCCTCAACATATGCATTACTTTACCCTCGGTAACTAGTAGAGGACTATTTTTGGTAAGCGATTTTATTTATTTCTAACACAATAATAAATAAAAATATAATCAATGAAAACAAACTGCTTAGAGTTTTTTATAAACCACTAATTTATAAAATTTAATTGTTTTTACTAAAGTCTTGTAAAGTTATAGTAACCAATATATTCGTAATTTTTTGGTAATAAATTTGTAGGATTTCCTTAGAATTTTATTTGAACACATATTTGTGTTAAAAACAGTAGCAAAAATAATAAAAGAATTAAATGCCGTAATAAATTTCGCTATTAAAAGTCTTTTGCAACTATTTTATATTAAAATATTAAAATTAAATATTTAATTTTACAATTAAATTTGTTTTAGTAATAAAAACTAACAATAAAAATATTCATGCTAAAAGAAGTGTAATAAAAGCTTAACATTTGAGGTTAGATTAATTTATTGCCATATTGCCATGCTAAAAGCCATTTTTTATTATTTAGGCAAAAGTTTTGAAATCTCTTAGAGTGCTTAATATAAAAAGCATTAACAGTAACACATTTATATAGTTTGTAAATAGTAATTTAATGTAACCTTAAATAAGCCGCAATTAATATTAATTATACGCAGTTATGTACAATTAAGAAAATTATAATTTAAAATATTGATATTAAATAAATTATAAGTCGAGCTTAATTTTTAAGTGTATTTTAGTTTTTTTTTTTTTGTAATTATTTTTTAGGACAGCATTTTCGGATCGTTATAACCATTAGAAGCACTTTTTGCATCTATCTACCCTAGGTTGTAAACATTGCAAACATTGCATTGTCTATTTAACGAAATATTTAAAATAAAAATGTGAGAAATAATTCATGATCAAGAAGCATTAATTTGATTAGACGAAAAACTGTGGAAAAAATTTTCAAATAAATTCATTCTTAAAAAATATTTAAAATATATTTTGGAACTTAGGGCGAATTAAGATATTTACTAGGTTAAAATGCTTAAAAAGTTCATCTTAAAATTTCTGAAATAAAGAACATTAAAATACACAAAACAACGCGCACTCACCATGTCTTCACAATAACCGGTATAAATGTAATGATTAAAATTTAAAAATAAAATTAATTTGCGACCGGCTGTTATCCTAGGGTAAGATCAAATATGTGTGACAATGAATAAAGAGAACAACTAAAAATTTTTGGGTTATGTGCTATCTTCGCTTAACCAACTTAAAATTGATAAGACATGAACTCTTCTCGTGAAGATGCTTACAAAGAAACAACCTTAAAACGCTGTTTTACCTTTAAATTTTAAATATTTTTCTAGCTTTCTTTAAAAATTTATTCAATCAATATTAAATAATTTTCTCATTTTCGCCTTTATGAATATTCTGAAATTTAAATATTCGTAAACTTACGACGATTTAAAATTATTTAAAATTAAATATTTATAAAATGTTCTGCTTAAAATTAAAAGTATTAATAATTTTGCTGTATGTGACAGACATTTACTAAAAAAAAACCACAGTCATATTTATTGTTAGTTTGTGCGCGTGTTTGAACGCCCTTTCTTACACTGTTTACCGGCTTAAAAAAATATATTTATTTTTATGTACATATTTCCATACTCTTAAGGAACCGACACATAAATGTTTGAAGTCTTGTGTGATAATAAAATCACAAAACAGCTCGTTATAATAGTTGTTAAATTGCGCATGCGTAAATTTATTTATAATTAATTATCCATGCAAAATTAATAGTTTAATGTTAAACAATTAGTTTTTGTAGGTTGCTTTAAGACCACATTTATTGGTGTACGATTTATTGTGCTTACTTATGTATGTATTGTTGGTCTAAATGGCTTTTAAATGCAAATTTGTCGTTATTATTTTTAACACCTTTTTATTCGTTATTGTGCTGTTAATTACTAAATTTATTTGATATGTTTTTCTGTCAAAATTCAAACTGGTTGTGTGACTCAATTTTGATATTTTAATTTTTCGTGAGTCATTTAAAAGAAATTATAAGGACGGGTTATACTTTTGCTGCTTGCTTTTTCTCAAATCTAAACGGTTTAATTCAGATTTTATAAAAATTTGTTAACAAATGTAAAGTAGACAAATTTTCGTTAAATTATATTTATAAATAATAAATGGTCTTAAAAATCTTTAAAACACAATATTTTAAAAGAAAAAGTTGGAAGATCAAAATCTCCTGCTAGAGGCCATGGCAGCTTCTGCAGTAGTTTTTTGCAGGTGAGCGTTGTTAATCAAATATAAAGTCTCAAGTTATAGTGGCCGAGTTACTCTTAAGTACCTACACTGGTAATTCAATAGAAGTCTTTCGTGGTCCTTGTATACTTAGGACTAGACAAGTCTCTTGATGCTGTAGGCAGAATTACCCATCCACATAAATCAAACTAGATCATCTGAATACCACAGAATATATCAGCCTCAGTACTTACTAAAATAGTAACGATGATAACAAGTATGTCAGCCAAGAAGTTGCCGGTACAATTCCGGTTTCCCCGCATCCATATAAGTATTCTCCGAGTTAATGATCCCTGGCATTCGGGGACAAGACCGGATATCGTTTTACACGAATATAATAAGCAGGATTTAAAAACTACCAAAGCCAGTTTGAACCTTTATTTCACAGGAGCTTGAAGTGACTTCTGATATCTCACCAATGTTGGATATAAATTCGCCAGTCATCGTCCCTCTTTAGCAGCCAACCTTAAAAATGTTTATTGAACTGTTAAAAAAAATAAAATAAAATAGTAAATGTTTCAAATATTACAGTGTTTTAAGTAAATATAATATTAGGGCATTCTAGAGGCAGCTTTTCTTATTTAAGCATATATATGTCATCCACATATATAGAGAATTCAGTCATTTTCACATAAAATCTGTTGAAAACAAAAATATATGTTATAAAAACAAGTAAGAGTGCTAAATTCGGCTATGTGAATATTATATACCTTGCACCATGTACGCAAATCTAGTTAAGTCAAGTAGCTCTTATCAAAAAGACAAATATTGCAGTAACAGAGACTTAACAAATAAAAAAAAGTTAAAACGATTTTAATTTTAAATAAAAATGTAATCCGCTCTTAATTTATATAAAATGTATAAAAAATTTTACATTTCTAAAAGATCTATTCAAAAGCTCTTAAATGATACCAATATTGACCATATTGACAATCGAATTTTTTATGAATATTTTAGAGGCCCCGAGACAAACGACAATGTTTTCACTTGGTGTTTTTTCTTATTATTTAATCCTCATTCTTCTATTTGCTTGTATTTTGGATTGAAGTTACTTTATTGTTCCGATCTTGCTGATTTTCAATAGTAATACTTTGGACACTATGTCTAATCGATTGACGTTTAAATTTAAATTTTCTTTAACTCATAGAGCCTTGACAAAATTGATATCAACACTAACACGACCGGACAGACGAATAGATGGACAGATGGGCAGACGGACATTGCTTAAACAATATAACTTATGGGGTCAGAAGGGGTAGAAGTTACAAACGGAATGAAAGACTAAGATATACATTTTTTCTACTTTTTGTGGTGAAGAGTATAAAAATCAAAATTCTATTTATTTAAAATTTAATTTTATTTATACATTTTTTAAGCTTTTGAAAACACATTACTAATTTATCTACAAAAAGTGCCACCATTTTTTATATATTTATTAATTGTTTTGTCATTTTTATTTCTTTACAAACAAATTTATAAAAATATGAAAAATTACAATCATACATTTAATTAAGTTAATAAATTATAATGATTTAATTTGCTTTTATTAAAACATTTAAACACAATTTTTCATTTAATTTTTTTGCGCATTAAATTTTAAAATTAAATGGTTAAAACATTTATGTGATAAAAATTTAAAAAGGAAATTTTATGATTAAATTTTGTGATTGATTTTCTGATGTTTGCTAAAAAATTAATTTACTTTAAAATTTAAAATGTACATATAATTATACTTATTATTGTTATATTGAAAAGATGCATTTAATTTACACCTGCCATAAAAAATTCACATTTGTTTTATTATTTTATCATGAAAAATAGATGCGTTTAAGTAATTTTTGCACATGCCTGGCACAAATTTTACAAAAATTCAAATTCTTGTGACAATAGTTTTCTACAATTTAACAATAGCAGAAAGAAGTTGTATCTGTAACGGTTACTCACGCATAAAGAGTTAATACGATTTATGGACCCCTCTTTAATTTTAAATTTTATTTTTTTATTGTTACAGCAGGTAGAGTAGACATCTTTTAATTTTTATACTTTTCTTCGCTATAAGATCATATATGTAAAAATAACGTTACTGTCGACACACCTTCTTTAATCCATATACATAAAACTTACATCACCATAGGAAAACCCTGTATATTTTGTACAAATCTAAAATGCCCAGGAATCACCAAAAATAAATTTATTAGTGTTAAGTAAACCTTCTTATTTTAAGCATTTATTGTTACTGCGGCTGTAAAAATATACTTTCAGCGTAAAGATAGACATATAAAGTGACCAATTAGCGAAAACAGTAGACAGTTTAAAAGTTTTGCTTCTGGCAGTTTAAGGCGGCACTAGTAGCACCAGAAGCCTGAAACGGAAAGACCTGATTATTAGCTTTTCTACTGCTATCTCGGGGAGTAATGAAGTGGATGCTGTTTTAATTAAAATCGAGGGGAGAACGACTCTTTTCTACGTGCAGCCAAGCTCAACAGAATGCCGTCAAGGATTTTGAGGAAGATCAGTTAGTCGCCAGCTCTCAAGCAAGAAGTAAATTCGTAGCCCTATCAGTTGTGTATAAATAGTTCCCACGTGGCGCAACTAGATGCATTTTATTTAACAACTGGCAAAATCATTATCAAGCTTATGGCTTCTGCGAGGTATTGAAATTAATCTCTGTTACACTGATCGGAGGATTTAATATTTTCGGTGAAATTTAACTTCAGGTTTTTGTAAAAATTTTAAAATTTTAACTTTTGTTTAATTTAATTTAAATTTTTTGGTCTAATTTGTAATTTTATTTCATTTAAAACCTTTTGCTATTTTTTTATTTTTTTTATTTTTTCAGTCTCTTGCTGATTTTATTTTTTGTTTTATATTTTTTTTAAGTTGGATAACGTTCGCGATATCAAATTTAAATCTGTTGGAAAATAAAATTCACCGTTTATCTAGAATAGTATTTTTAGGGGACCTTTCAGAAACATTTGGATTGTTATGCAATTTTTGCTTTTCAAATTATTTGTTTATTTTTTCTAGTTGAATTATTGGAAATAAATAAACTTTTGGTGGATTTCAAGATGGTAAATATTTAAAATAATGGATTTTAGAGTGTTTCGCTGCTGTCCCCTATTGAATTTTTTAGAATTATTCATTCCTTAGATAATTTCATTTGTTAATTTGTTTTTAATTTTTTATTACAATTATTATATGTTTACTTTATATTTTTAATAATTATTTTTTAGTCAAACTTAGATTTTGAGTTATATTTTGATGAAGAGGCAATTTGTGGTACATTTGTGATTTTGTCTTTCTTGTAATATTTCTGTGTTTTTGATATATGTTTAATTTTATACACAACTTCTTTTAATTAATAATATAATATATATTGCTGTTGACTTTTAGCTTTGTTGCTTTATTTTATTATTTGCGGAAGGTTTATATTTTTTCTGATAATTTTTTCTTTTCTTTGAAATTATAAGATTTCAAAAAATTTAATATTTTAGGAACTGCTATTTCTAATTTTTTTAAAGAGAATTTATGCATCAAACATTTTTACTTTTACTTTTGTCCTAGAGTTCGATAAAGTAAAAATTTGTCATGTGCAATGCACTGATGGCCGCAGTAATTTGTATTGATCTATTGCGCTTTATTAGTACTGAGTTAAACTGGAAAATCATACAAAATAATTAGTGCCTGCTTATTTTGAATAGAAATTGTATTAATACTCTTTAAACTATAATAAAGTTATCTGTCAATTTTTACTTATTTAGTGTTGACCACAATTCCAACAATTGTTAACATTTTGATAAAAAAATATGTGCAAAAATGCAAATATTCCAATATTATTTGTAATATAATTAAGTTTTTTTCTCATACATTTTAGTTTTTTGTTTCATGTGTTTTTTAAATACTTAAAGATTAAATTTTAATTAGCGTCATAATTAAATCACATTTGTTTAACGATACGTGGGTGTATGTTAGACTTAAAAATGTTTTATAAAATATGCAAATAATTTGCTAGAAACATTCAACATTTTCGAAAATAATTTAAACCAAATTTTTTTTCCTCAAGGGGTTTTAGACTCAGGAATATCTGAGCAGAAATCTAACCGGTTCAAAAAGGTCTGGAATCCCTAAACTTAAACTTACTTCGCAGCATGTAAACTATATAGTTTTACCTGTTTTTTATTTGCAACTGTAGGAGAGACTATTATTTCATTAGTTCTTTTTTAAACTGAAACTGATATTCAAAAGAAGCCGAATTGAACTATTATCTTTTAGTAGATTATGTAGAATTCTTTTCAGAGCAATAATAAATTATTTCACTAATAAAAAATTAATCTATAAGATTCTCCATTTCGTTTTAGTTGTAGAACCACTGATCGCATGTCTTAGATATTAATTTTTTTAAGTGAGTATTTAAAAAGGCAAGCTCTTAAATTTAATGGAAAAAAATTGATATCATAGTAAGCCCAAATTAAGGAAAAAAATTAAGCAACATTATTTATAAAACCAACTAAAATAGTAATAAAAATTAAAAATAGAATCCAAAAATTTTTTAAAATTAATTTTTTGCGTACATTTATTATTTATTACACTCGCTAAGTCGCTCGCTCATTCTTTGATCTCAGTTGTGAAATAAAATTTAATTCAATAAAACGTATTAAAAATATATGTTTTTTTTTTTTGACAATTATAAATTATTTCATCCGTATACTGTAGCGAAAAAACACCAACAAAGACATATAGGCAGCCACTGACATAACAAACTATTAAAGTGTCAATCAACTTGAGGCATTAAAGTAAAAAAGTAATAAAACACAATAAAGTGCTGAACAAAACCCATAACATTAAACAAGGAAATACAATAACAAGAACGGTTTTCTAACCATTATCACCTAACAAACAAAAAAAAAAAATACGTCTAGCAGCGAAAACTTAAGAGAGGTAAAAAAAGCACTTATAAATTCGACATGACAGCAAACATGATTTCAATAACGCAAACCTTTCAGATTATAGAAGATGAGCAAAAAAATAAAGAAACATGTCGCTACTATGTAAAAAGTGAAGATAATACAACAAATTCAATTTAAGCATAATTATAAGTGAGATAATTTGAAAGACCCCACAGTAAGAAACACACACGATATTACGTTTCATGCGGTCTACACAACCGATGAAACCTGAAATATTTAAATGTCAAATTCAATCCCAGGAAAATGTTATTTTCTTCAAATTAATTTCATTGCAGTGCCATGATATAAACGACGAGAGCATTTTCATGAGAGATCTCATCAAAAAAACATCACGAAATAAGCTGTCAATTAAAAACAGTTAAACAAAAGCGGTGAAAATTTGAATAAAAGCATAAATTAAATATATTATAAATAAAGATATACATTAAATTAATTCTGGCTTAAGGTAATTTTTATTATAATTCTAAAAACTTTTAAAAAGTAAAATTATTTACGTATGTGTGCGGACGTTTTCCAAAGAAAACAGAAAAAAATAGACACTAGCAGAACAACAAGCAAAAGAGCCAGGTGTATGTTAAAATTTTTATTTCTTCCTGTTTTTTCCACTTCTCTCTTTTAATACTATTTTCTTTTTTTCTTTTGCCAACAACCTTCTCCAACGTTTGCAATGTCAAAGGCGTGGGTGTAACTTAAGTCTTGAGAGTATAAATGTTATATTTGTTGTAAAGGCGGTTTGATTGTTATTAATTGAAATTTAAACATGTGCCAAACGAAGAAAGTAACTAAAATTGCCACTGAAAAGATCACTGGAGTGACCAAAGTATAAAGAAACAATTTATAAATAAAAGAAAATTTATCAATTTGTCATTTCTCTTAATCTTTTACAAAAATATCTTGTTAATTTTAAGTAAATATTTTGCTTATTTAAATTAATTTAACATAGGAAAAGTATGCGATTTAATATGAAATCTATAAGAATATAGTTAATGTCAGACACAGTTTTCCATTTTAAAATTGATTTTTTTTGCACCTTTATAAAATAAACTTGTTGAGAGCCCGTCTTAAAAATCAAAAAGTTTTCTTGCAGCTTTCAGATATCATGTCATTTGAGATTCTTAGTCACAAATTAACAAAATCGTCACATATTGAAAGATATATGGAGGAACGAATACCAGAAACCTTAATTTTTGAAAAATATTACTTGAAAAAATAAAAATTAATAAAAAATAAAGCGAACGATAAACCAACCTGGAGCACCCAAAAATTCACTGGTAAAAAAATTATTTAAAAAATTACAAAAAAATAACAAATAAATGAATGAAAAAAAATAAAAAAATACTTTATTAGTAAATTAAATCTCTTAAAAAATTTGAATATTATTAAGCTTCACCAAAATTTCATGTAAAATAATATCAAATAATTAAAATTTCATTAAAAGCTTGATATATCACAAGAAGAACTTAAAATTTTGTAAAAAAGATGTCTATGTAATCAACTTCGAGCATTCAATAATTGACTTTGCATCAAAAAGCATAATTTCACAAAAGTTATAACTTCGCAACAAATCTATATTTCAATAAAAAGTGAATTGATATTCATTAAAAAAATATTTTAACTAAAAATTATTAACATTCAATCCTAATGAAATTGACAGAAAAGTAGTCAATCTAATTAATTACTCCCATGTGTGGTATTTCTAACCTATACCGCATTTAGACTAGGCAATTTTTCATGAAACTTGCATGAAATTTTTGCTTGTTGGTGAAGCAAGAGGAGTAAGCAATATGGTATTACTGGGATTTTGAGGGTATATTATTTTTGCTTATGTTTATTTTTAAATAACGCATATCGCTGCAACTTAAATAAGGAATTGAGAAAAAAATGCCTCAAAAAATTGCATAGTGTAAATCTGGACCTAAACGAAACAGACAAAATAAATTAAACCACTTCAATTTAAGAAGCTGAGCTTAATAGCTTTTCTCTTATTAATCTGGTCACTCAACCTTTTATATTTAATACCTTTTCATTATAATATGACAAAATAACTACCTACTGGCGCTTGTTAAAGCAACATTTTAAATAAGTAACAAAAGAAAAAAAAAAAACAAACTCATTGTCTCTGAAAGTGTGTGCCTATATGTTATTTGGCATGGGTACTAATAAATCACAAAAAGAGGAATTATTAAATCCAGAAAAAAACACAATCATTAGTGCTAATTTTTCTAGTCTACCACACATATAAGACTATTATATTAGATGTTGCTTTTTATTCTCCCCTGGTCAAAATTATTTACATATCAAATATTTTTTTTTCGAATATAAATCCAACAACAACGATTTAAGGTTACTAATGTGAAGTACGTAAAAATGTTCATTGTGTAAATAAGAAACGACACAAATTGATCTAAAAACTGATTATAATTGCTTAATAATGATTAATTAAAACGTCAAAAATTTTGTTTGCGAAGAGCGGCATAATTTTATAATATTTTTAAATCGTTCCATGTTTAGATGTATAAAAAAAGTTTTTCTAATATAAGCAAAAAAGAAGTTCGAAGAGTTAGAATTAATATTCGGCTGTTTCAAATTCTTAATATAATTCACCAAATAGATCACTTCAATTTAAAAATGCTGATTAGAAGGAAAATGGAATGCGAGACAATGAATAGACTGTCGCTTTAAAATTAAGAAGTGAGAGATTAGAAGGTCAGTGGGAGATTATTCCTGAAAGGGTTCAATTAGTTTAATCTTATAACGCGTACAAAAACGGTTAATGTTTAGATGTGAACGACTTCTTGTTTTAAATTACTTCGAAGTATAAGGTTATCTTACGTTGATTGTTTTGCTCGTAGGTCTATTCTAATCTTATAAATAACCGGTGGCCTCCAGAGAGCTAAGCCGAAGTGTGCAGCTGATTTCGGCTAAAAGTTTTAGCCGGTCGCATCACATAAACTTTTTTTATATTATTTTTTTATTATGAGGAGGTACCATTTGTATATATGGGTTGCAAAAAATATTATTTTAAGATCATATATAAAATGCGAGGTTTCAAGTCTGATCAACGGATTAAATGCTACAGCATATATTTTTATACCCTTCACCACAGGTGGCAAAAAGGGTTTGTCATTTCGTTTGCAATTCCTACAATAATCATATTCGTCCCAATAATGTATTGAGTTCTTATGCATGCCGACGTCGATTGAGCGATACTCGGGTTAAAACCAACTTTGCAAAGAATTTAAACGCCCTGGATATATTTTATTTAGCAGCCACTAGTCATTATTTGCCTCGGCTGCGCTTTCTGGTAGCTTCATGTATTGGCATGTTCAATATAAAATATTTCTATTAATAGATCTTATAAAATAAAACAAAACCTCGAATATTAAACGCAAATTATATGAAATTTCGAACAATATTAAACTGAAAAAATTTATTGTAAAAAAAAAATATTTCCAAAATTTATTTTCATAAACAAAAAAAAAGTAATTCTTACCATTCAGTTATAATTGTACCGACGAGAAAATTTTTAATAAAAAATTAAAAATACTTCAGGCTCATTTTATTTTTACTATCAGTGCTTAGGACTTCGTCCGTGTATCATTTCTAATTTCCTTAAAATTCAAATTTAGAATAATATAAGTTGTAGAGTTCTAGAAACAGTGTTAAAAATGTTCCATCTATAAAAATAAAATGCACTAACAGCTGTTCTAGTAGCATTATAGAGGTAAAGTTGGGTGCTTTCACATTTGTATCTCTAGTTTCTCCATGAAATGACTATTTTTAGAAAAAAAAATATAAATAAAAATAAAAAAATTAAACTATTCAATATTTGAGCCAAGGTTCTAAGGAATCTCCTTATTAAATTATAATAAAATTCAACCAGCAGTTTTATGTGATGCGAACACAGACGGACGAAAAGACAGAGAGACAAAAATTCTAAAATAGGTGTTTTGCATTCCACATCCACTGCTATCTACCCTGTTGTTGCTGTTTTATTATATGTATAGACTAAGTAACAGGGTAAAAGTTGTTTTAAAGAATTAACACCTTCAAAATAATCAACCCATAATATGTCTAAAGAAATCTTATGTTGATTTTTTATCACACCTTCCATCAGCAACAGCTCTTTGTATCAAACCGCGTAAATAACATTTTTTCCATCTTCGGATGTTTGTTGCTCAATCACAGCCAAGGGTTCAACCGATTCTGATAAAATTTTGATTTCAAATAGATTTTTATACAGAGTATAATACAAATAGCACTTTTCTTAAGATTTTTGAACTAGGCGGACTATAATAATTTAAAAGTAAATCAAAGCATTTATTCGAACATTGGAAATTTAATTATTTCTAGTTTGAAGCCAACATGAGACGATTGAATATTTTAGAACCTTGTAAAATATTTAGAACCTTACAAAATCTTGATCATATGTAGAATTCAAACTTTCGTGCTTTTTAGAAAAAGGGTGGAGATATATGGTTAAGACATACGTTTTAGAAATGTTTACTTATACTCCTAATTAGATCATCTCGCTTTATTGATCAACAACAGCTTGCTAACACTTTTGCATACGACATTTCTTGATGACGATGTTCTATCTCTTTCAAGTCCTGGTAAAAGTTTTTACTTTCCCCTTCATAATCTAGTAATGAAATATTTTATTTTACTTAGGATATATCCAGGTTTCTTATATTGTTTCTCCTAATAAAAATGTTTTTAGCTTTATTTAATATTGAAAACTTTTTTCAGTTTTAAGTTATCTCTCATTCTTCTTTTTATTTGTAGATAGACTTAATTTTCCTTTTTTCAGTTTTGGTTGAAAAAACTAGATCAGTTAAAGTAACTCAATTTTTGTCTAATGTTGTACCCTTTCCAAACCATTGCCTCAGTTGATTAAAAAACACTATTATTTTTATGGAGACAACTAAAGTTTTTAATCGTAGTTTATCACCTTCTAATGATTAAATTTTATATCTGGTAAAAAGTATTGAGTCACTGACCTGAAAGTCGATTAGTATTTTTGTATTACTTGGTGTGTTCTCGCAGGCGACAAGATTGCTTTGAAGATATCCGCCGCCTTGATAGTATTACTTCAGAAGTAAATCAGGTCATCAGCCGAATGTGCTTATCTGCGAATGCAAGATAAAGCTTTTCGAGGTATGTTCCAGTGTCGATGGTTGGTGAAGCCCATGATACTGAATTGGAAGAGGGGCATTCAGCCCGATGATTATTAATAGAATCTTATGCTCTTTAAAAAGGCGCAAGAGCATGGCTTCTTAATAAAAATTTTCGCTGATATACTTAAGCATCAAACGGTTAATTAAAAACTGCTAAGTTATAATTTCACGAATGATTTTTAATTCAATTTTTGTAGAGCATTTTAATTCTAGTTTCTTTTTTATTTTCAATATCGCCATATCGCCATAAAAGCTCATTTTTCTTTGAATTTTTTATGAACACAATTAAAATCAATTTCTTTATTACAGTGAATCAATTTGTGTTTGAGCTAATAACGAGTTTTAAAGCGATATTTTTGGTCGCGGCTTTAAAAACAAACAAAAAATATGTATTGTTGCTTGGTTGACTGGCAGGCAGAGAGCGTGTATTTTAAAAGTATTTTAGTTTTTTGTTGCTGTTGATTTTTTTAATGTTAACAATTTGTTTACGAGCACATACTTACATATTTGTTAAATTTCATTATTTTGCTGTTGTAGCCAGTCGGGGTCGTTGCTGCCTGCTGATTAATGTGCGTGCCTAAAGTCCAAAGTGAAAATCTTTAATGACAGGCGGCACACTTCAAAGTGTTGAGAAAATAAAATTAACAAACTAAACAAAAAAAAAAAAAAAAAAACTCATCCCCAGTGCTTTTTAAATGCTTGAAAGATTTATACAGTTTTATTATTTCTCATAATTATCTGCCTTTTTTATACCCTTCACCACAAAAAGTGGAAAAAGGGAATATTTAAGTTCTTTACTCCGTTCAATATCCATTTTTGAACCTAAAAAGTATATATATTCTGAGTCCTTATGCGTAGCAAAGTCGATTGAGCGATGTCTGTTTGGCAATCTGTCTGTCAGTATAAGTGTTGCAATCAAGTTTGTCAAGACACTAGATAAGCTAAAAAAATTTAAATATGCCAATCGACCAGACATAGTTTCGAAAATTATGCTATTGAAAATCAGCAAGATCGACGCAGTGGGCAAAATACCATCCCTATTTATTATATTTTTATTTATTATATATATATATTTTTTTTTTTTTTTTTGATTTGAGTTACTTCACTTAACTAGATTTACGTAGATGATGAAGGGTATATAAGATTTTGCATAGCCGAATATATATCACTCTTACTTGTTATTTTTCGCAATGAATTTTCAGTTTATGAAAGTGTTGATAAGAGCAGAAATTTAAAAAACAAAACCGTCAAATACTTAATTTAGTTTGTTACTTAATTTGACATACATAATCTCACACAAGAATTTAAACTATTTTTTAATTAACATTTTTTTCGATTAAGTTGGGCGCCTGATGTTAATGTTGTTTGTAAATTTAAAGTATCGTCATCTTTAAAAATAAATTTTCGCAACATAAAACTTTTAAACTACACAAATGTCAAGGCAAGGTTAAATTTTTATATGAGCGGTTGTAACGTAATAAGTAGCGATTGAGCAGTTCTCACTATTTTAAATTATATATGTTATTTTATATTTCAGATGGCAGTGGTTGGTTGATTACAGAAGATACTGTTAGATTATTAAACTTAGGAAACAGGCAACTTTGCTGCTTTCTTTTAAACTTTCTAAAGAACTAGTACGTACGAGCTATCTAAAATAAATAAAGAAATATAAACAATAAGTTTGACCTGACCCTAAAAATGATCAACAATCAAGAGGCTTGTAGCAGTACGAATTTGAAACAAAGTTTTTTTTCTTTGTATTTCCTAAAACAATCTTATATTAAGCAAGTAAGAGTACTAT
This sequence comes from Cistogaster globosa, assembly GCA_937654795.1. Classification (NCBI taxonomy): domain Eukaryota; kingdom Metazoa; phylum Arthropoda; class Insecta; order Diptera; family Tachinidae; genus Cistogaster; species Cistogaster globosa. The sequence goes on from OW569405.1 coordinate 22,527,421, forward strand.
ATTTGGCTACGCCGAATCTTTACAGTGTGAAAAATCTTTGAGCAAAAAATGTAATACAAGAAGTAATTGTTTTTTGTTTTTTGTTTTTTTTTTATGGTAAATTTTACTTTATTTTTTTCAAACAACTAGTATTTTTTCGATAAAAAATTTTGTGTCAGTTGCAAATATTTGGAAAAGTAACAATGGTCTTAAGATACCTGGTTATCATAAGCTGCACAGTGTATAGCAATCTATGAAACGGTGCATCGCTTAAATGGAGTCCGTGGCTTTTCTGGGACATGAATAAAATTTTGCTTAGAACTCCAACTAGTCACACATTTTTTTTTTTTTTAATTAATTTCACCTGACTTAATTTAATATGGGCTTCATATTTATTACCTGAAATTTTAATATGTTGTTAACTAAGCTCTCTACAGTAGGGTATTTTGTTAATTCTGTTCCAGTTTTATACCTGCCTTATTGATAAACATATTTTGCAGTTCATATTGTTATTAAAAGTACACAGATTTGGCAATAAATCGATGTACAGTGGTTTCATCTGCCGACTGTGAAAATCTTACGCTGTTTTTTACTTTTTCGCTAAAAAGAACATTTATATCCATTTTTTGATGTAAAACTAGCTTCTACAGAGTCAACATAAGGGAAATATTTTCATTAAGCTAAATTTATTTCAATACCGTTGTATAATTCTTATTCGTGTTTCCTTACAAAGCCATAATTGTCTTCAATTTTTATTGAAAATATAAAAAAATAGGTTTTTTGCGTCTACCGAAAATTCAAATTTGTAAACTTTCAGTTGACTTTCCTTATAGGAAGCAGTACAAATATATAAATATTTGATAATTTTTGGCACAAAATTTTAAGTTTTTGAATAATCAAAAAGAATTGGACTTTCTTTTTCGTTATATCAAAGAAACATTTTTTTATTGGTTCAGATACAACATTCATTTTTAGCGCTGAGTGCTGTGAAGTCTAAATTCAAAAATTAACAAACGAATTTTACCTCTTCTATTGTTAAATAAAACTTAAGCAAAATCAAAAATCTCGCTTAGAAGCTATTTTAGTATTTTTATTTTTATTTAATCTCTCCACTGTGCTGCGCCGTTGGAACCATTCACTAGTGGGCTAAAATTTTCCTACTGACATCTACAAAAAATAAACACCTTGATAAAAGAAGAAAATGAACTTTTAAATTACAATTGCTATAAACTTTACTATAAAAAAATATTTATTCGTTTCTCATTTTTTTTCTTGTTTTCTTTTTCTTTACAGGTTTGTATTACCAACATCAACCAGTCGAATACGAGTAAGAAAAGTAATAAAAAAAAAAAAACTTACAAACAAAGTATTTACAAGAAGTATTACTTTTTAAGCTCATTTAATTACAGTTTTATCGCGCTTAATTACGAGTTTTTGATTATAGTGTTTGTTATACATTTTCTTTTTTTATTTAAAAAAAAGCACTATCAAGTTTAGTTTTCGAAAAGTTGTTTTTTCTTTGCTCTATACTTTAGTTACTTCTGTTGTGCTATACGGGAAATGAGTAAAGAAAAAATGGAAAAGTAATGCTAAAGAAAGGAATTTAAAGTTAAGCATGGTTTAACATTTACTAATTCATGTAAAAAAATTAGACATTCTTTTTTTTTTTTTTGCTTTGTGGTTTTAATGCAATCCACAGTGTGCTTAAAAAATAGTGGGATTAAATAGTTAAAAACAACATGTTAATGCTTAGATAGGGAGAGCAATATATGTTATTCGAGACTAATTCAAAGCTCTATAAAGGGTCATCCAAATGTGACGCCTAGATGTCAGCACTATATAATTTTTACACGTGACATCTTTTCAAATGACATAAGCCATTTTGTTTTATTAGAAGGTAGTACAGTTTTAACCATGGACAGGTACACATTGTAACAACGCGTTTACATCATTCAAAGTTATTATGAAAACGGACGTTCTTTGAAAAATACCCATCGCAAAATTCGTGATTTTTTTGGTGTAAATAATCGGCCAAATCAATCTTCAATTCAAAGATTAGTGAAAAAATTCGAAGAAACTGGTTGTGTTACTGATAAACCAAAAAGTGGAAGACCAAAAACTGTACGCACAAATGAAAATATTGCTGCTGTTGGTGAAAGTGTTGAAAATGAACCGACAACATCAATTTAGCGTCGTTCGCAAGAATTGGGCATATCTTATGGCTCCTTATGGAGGATTTTGCATAAAGATTTGCATTTACATGCTTATAAAATTCAATTAACCCAGGAATTGAAAGAAAGAGACCATTTACAACGTCGTAATTTCGCTAGTTCGATTAGTAAACAACAAACAAAAGATCCATTGTTTTTCAAGCAAAATTTTGTTAAGTGACGAAGCTCATTTCAGAATGGATGGATTCGTCAATAAGCGAAATTGTCGCATCTGGGGTGATGAAGATCCTCGTGTTATTCATAAAAAATCTCTACACCCACAAAAAGTTACTGTTTGGTGTGCATTTTGGGCAAATGGAATCATTGGGTCATTTTTCTTCGAAGATGATGCCGGAAATGCTGTTACTGTGAATGCTGAGCGATACCAATCAACGTTGAGAGACTTTTTATGATTACAGTTGAATCATGTTGATGTAAATGACGTCTATTTCCAGCAAGACGGTGCCACATGTCACACAACTCGAGAAAACATTACGCTTTTGCGATCAAAATTTCCTCAACGTGTAATTTCACGAAATGCAGATTTCAATTGGCCTCCAAGGTCATGTGATCTAACACCATTAGATTTTTTTGTGGAGTTTTTTGAAAAGTCGAGTGTATGCTAACAAGCCATAAACAATAAATGATCTAAAGAACAACATTCAAGATGCAATTCGTGAAATAACACCAGCAACATGTCGGAGAGTCATTGAAAATTTCGATATTCGAATTGATGTCTGCAGACGCAGTCATGGTGGACATTTGAATGATATTCTATTCCACTTATAATTGTAATAGATCATCCTTTTAATAAAAACACAGCTTGAAAAAATTTCAAATAGTTTGTGTTTTATTTCAAAGAAACATGTGGGTGCATTTTTTGGATGACCCTTTATATTCCATTTATCGAAAAGAAAAAAATCTTTGACGTAACGATAGTTATTCTGTTTAAGTTAAAACATATTGTGTTCAAAAATCATAATAAAAATAAAAAAAAAATAAAAACAATCGAACTTTTTATGAAAAGTTCTAAGGCCCATAACTCGGAAAATATGGACGAGCATTCATTTTTTCCATTGATGTGCTTTTTTTATTTCTCTATCGCCCCATATATTCGTTTTTTTATTATTTTTTATTGGAGTTACTCCATTGTTTCAAATGAAAATTAGAAAAAATTAGAGGCAGGGGTGGTGTTTTGCCTGCTGCCTCGAGAGAGAAGCACCAATCTTGCTGATTTTCAATAGCAAAATTTTCTAAACTATGTCTAATCGATTGGCAAACATGATTTTAACAGAAAAAATATATTATATACCTTTTACCACAGGTGGTGTCATTCTACAATAAACATTTTCGATTCATAAAGCATACATATTTTTGATCCTTATACATAGGGGAGACGATTTATAGATGTCTGTATATCTATCTACGGGTTAAAAACAGTTTTGCTATGTCTTCAGAAGAGCTAACCACCAGCCGAACGAATTTATTTTTTTATGTTGTTCAGATTTAGTTTGCTTTTTTATTGAAAACCGAAAATCCGGATGAAAATTTAAAGTTAAACCATGTAAACCATGTTTATTTACCAACATTAAACCAAAATAAAAAATGATTGCTTATTTATTATTTTGCCCACTGTAGATAATAAATTGTTTTGTTTAAAGTTCAAACTATTAAATTTATTATATGAATAGGAAACCTTTTATTCCTCCACATAATTAAATGTAATTTGATATCTTATAAAGTGCTACCTATATTTCTGTTCCTCTATATAAATTAATGAAAAAAAAGATTTAAAATTTTTCTTAAGCATCACACAGCAAACGGACAATATATTGACTTCAACCTACTCTTTCTTGTCCATGATTTCTTTTGCTAAAAGCATGGTTAACCAAAACGCCGTTTCAAATTTCAATGTTGAAGTCAAGGAAAAATATAGGTGGAGCCAAAGAGGTTTTCCTAAGATAACTTGCAATTACTTAATTGGTTCAAGTTGCCGTCTTACCAGCCGTAATAATGGTAGTAGTAAATAAACGCAAGTAAAAACTGTGGCTAGTTTTAGTAGCAAAAAAACATGTTAAACAAAACCAAGAGACGTTCAAAGAAAAGTATTTATTTCATAGCAGCTTTCATGCCGTCTAAATCTGTATTCATAGAGACTTGATGCTTGCTAGATTTCTAGGTTTGGTTAAATTACTAAAATACAACAACATAAGTTATCAATTTTAATAGCAATTTGGCTTGCAAATATAACAAGCATTAATGACCCACAGATACACTTGGCTGACAGTTAAATATGTGTATATTTTGTGTCTTTACGAACACAAAAAAAGTTGTTAATCACGCATGTCTAGATGTTTGTGAAACCATGAAATTTTGTTGCTCACACAATTCTCTAGCTGACCGTAAAAACCATGGGAAATTTTAGTTTAGAAAATTCTCCAACTGACCATGAAGCAAAGCCTTATGAAAAAGAAATAAGAAATGAAAAACGATATTTTTTTAATAAGACGGTGTAAAAGTTATTTCTTACACCAATGACAAACACCTTTAAGGCATGAGCTTTGTTTTCCGAGGGCTGCTATTTATATTTCGAAAAAAAAACAAACAATAAAATGAAAATGGTTATATTCTTTTTTGAAATAGTCCCCTTGATGGTCACACTCTTTCATTAGTTCAAAACATTCCTTACAATTTACAATTCTCAGAATGAAGACTTCTTAAGGCCAACACTGGTCACATCACCCATTCGGCTAAAGAAACGGTCACCCATTTTTTTTGTTGTATTTTTTTCACAAACAACTTTTATTGGATTCAGCTCGTTTTGAAATGCCCTAACGGTAGATTGCTGTTTTGTTTCCGGCACATGTCCATGGTTCGTCAAATGTCACGATTTTATACACACAACTAAGTGTTCATGCAGTATGACGATCTTTCTTTATCAGTTCACGCACTAGATCGATGTTTTATGGCATAACAACAGATTTTAAAAGACCTTCACTGACGACGAATGAACTCACTATACCAGCTATATTCTGTGGTTTTGAGTGTTTCCTTATCGCCATACAAACCCTTACTTCATCATTCAGTTCTTGCTTAGATAATCCACGTCCAAAGTTTTGCTTTTCTGGGCACTGAAAAATATATTTTATCCTTGTTTGCTATATTTTGTAATCAAAAGAATAACAGAGAACAGGCGTCACCAATCAAATCCCATCTATCAGTCCTGTGACCAAAGACTGTCATTATTGATCGCAAATGATAAAGCATTCGTTTACTTCGTTTGTTTTAACGTTGCACACTAATGTCATATATGGATTGCCGTCTATGTTATATAATATGAGTGTGGCTTTTATTTTTAAAGAAAAAAAAACAGATGTTTTAAAATAGCTTTTTAATAACCCCAGGAAATAAAGGTATAAAAATAATCGTGATCTTTTATGCAATGCATTGTGCCAGAACTAGAGATTTAGAGTGCAGGAAGGGGGATAGAGGGGGTAGTGCTTGTGGACATCAGATTTCAATCTTTGCATATTGAAAGTGGCAGGAAAGACGTCTGCAGAGACTTTATTTCACTGTTCGGCTAAAAAATGAGTTTACTCTGTAATGCGATTTACTGGCCAATCGACCTCAAAGGAATGGGCACTTGATGAAGAGCGCGTTGCGCTTATGAAATTACGGTCTTCAGGAACAAGTTCCCTGAAGAGCATATTCCGTTGTTGCAATGATTAAACAGTGAAACACACCACACATTGTGTCGATGCTTCAGTGAGTCAATAGGGCTGGATACCCTACTGTCGACGATGTCTCCTGCACGCGGTCGAGTAACACACAAAATAGACTTTGAAGCACCGGCCTATACATGAGAATTGTATTCCATTTTTGATCTGATAAAAGTGACAGAAAGTAAGGAGATCAGATGGAGTCAAATATTTCTTACAAAGTTTCAGAAAACCTTCTGCTTCTTTTGCAACATGAAAAATATGCTTGTTCCAACGAACATCGCATTGAATTTTCATGTCAAGAACACCGAGAGCTTTTGATTCTTTAATATAGATATATATATATATATATACATATATATGTCACCCATAATTGCAGACGAGGTAGCATGTTCAGCAGTACACGTGTGCGAAACCATACAGCGTTAACCTGAACCCTGTTCGCCAGGCCCCATTCGGAAATTAACAAAAGGTCGCGATTACGGGTATCGTCCATGTGCTTTCTCATAGCCCCAGTTTCCCGAAGGCTTGGTATAATGCGAAACGAAAATGTATGGCATATGCTACTGTCATCTGCAAAAGAATAGCTAGGGTTGGAATTCTGACGTAGAAGGTCATTAAAAAAAATAAGAAATAGGGTAGAAGAAAGGACGGAACTTTGCGGTGCCACTGAATTTACCTTGAACTCGTTTGATCAGATCTCATCTATAACAACTCGTATAGTGTACTCTTGTAGTATAGATCTTGAAAAAATTAACAAATTGTTACTAAATGGTTTTGCTTTAATAGTTCGTATTGCAGACTTAAATAATTTCATACCGATATTAGCAGTCCAGCGTTTGTAAGGATAAATTCTACTTTTACACCGTAGTAGTTTTAGAAGTTTAAATAGTAAAATTTTGGTCAAAATTCATTCACAAACTGTTGTAAGGTTAGAAAAAAGTATCAGGTCATTATTCTGTTAGCATTTTTAACATCCATCTGTTTGCATATGAAAAAAACTGTTATCAATCACTTCAAAAGATATTAAAGAAGCTAAAAATTTGAACTCAATCAATATAAAATGATTATTGTAAACGGCCTGGTTCGCTTTTTACAAATATAAAAGTCTTTTTTTACAATAAAGACAAATATCTACCCGCGTTTCAAATTTCATTAAAAGCGGTTCAGTCGTTTATTTAAAGTATATTTAGAATCTTTTTTATAAAAATTTATTTTAATTGTGCTAGATTCCTTTGAACATAAAGAGTTCATGATATTCTCATGGAATATTTTTTATTTAACACTACGAAATTGAAATTATTATTTTAGGGAAAGCATGACCACATGACTATTTCGCTCCTGCTTATATAGCTCATCAGTAGGAATGGATACGGTACAAAAACATCGATATTTTTTTTTTACGATGTATCGTAAACATACATCGATGTTGCATCGATATTTCATAAAATACATCGATGGTTTTTATACATCGATTGTTTTTCTTAATTATTTATTATTGAAGTTTTGATGTTTTTATATTTACTATTATTATATTTTCGAAAAATCTTAAGTTTATTTTACATCTTCCAATTCTTTTTTTCGATACTGGTTAGAAACAAAAGTTTACCAAGTCTTTCACCTCTCAATCTGTTTCTTTGTTGATTCATCACCTTTCAGACGGAACCGATATTGCCACCATTCTAAGATATTTAGAAGCGATCTTTTAAAGCTTAGGAAACTGCGATTTATAATCTATCCAAATATCCAACGGATTTTTGTTCAGTCTTCCAACAGTAGTCCTCATATAAACTGAAAGCTCAGCAGACAATATATCTTCAACATTTTCCAATTCCTACAAACAATTTCCAATTTCTATGAACACGTCTGTATATCAATCTACACGTTCTGTATATAAATTGTCATTTCGATGCATCGAAAGAAAACATCGATGTTTTCCGGTTGTTTAGGAGCAAAAAAAAAAAAAAAAGCATCGGATTATATCGATGTTTCGACACAATACGTCGAGTGTTTTTAAAACATCGATGTTTTTTGTCCATCTCTACTTATCAGTGGATTCAATTCCAATTTTGTATTCACAAATTAATAGTCCTTTAATTAATATTTTAGCAAACTGTCGTTTAAATAAATAAATGCTTGTTCAAATTTTCAAGAATTAAATTCAGTTGATAACTCAGATACATCAGTAGACATTTCAGAAATAACTAAATAAATTCCTTTTTTTCAACACAGTTTTATGAAGATTTTTTATTGCTGATTTTAAATAGCACACGCTGTTACGTGACACGCAACTAATCTACAAAAGCGTTAGTTCACTCACACTGCCATATGACAATGCTGATCACAAATAATATGAGATGCCGCGAAAAGTTAAATGTTAATTAACTATGAACTTGAATATTACAATGACATATTGTGTTGTATTATGAAAACGTATAGATCCTGTTTTGATATAATTAATAGTAAAAATTTTAAAATATTTTATTAGGCCTAGGCTTCCTTTTTTTTCTTTTCCAAGCAACAATATCAGTTTACAGAGCCAGACAATCAAAGATATTGTTGTAAGAACTTACTAAATTTCAAAGTGTCTAGCACACAACCAATTAAAAGCAAACAAGATCTTCGCCCACTATCCTGTAACATTCTGAGAGCTACATTGATTACATTATTTGAATTTGAAATATTTTCAAGCACTACCCCTTTTAAAAACATAAATTGATTCGTTTGTTGCAAATGACATTGTCATTCGATTTAAGCCACTTCATATCAAGTTCATTGTATATTTATCTGGCATTAATTTATATTAATTAAAACTTTTAATATCATAAATCTCTTTCTCCCCCAACTGTCTTTAATTAAAATTTATCTTTCGTTTCGCTGCATTAATGGTTATGTGACATATATTGCATGTTGATTTATTGATTGAATTTATCTTGATAACTTTATTATTTTAACATAAAAGCGAGAATGAATTAAATAGACATTTGTAAACTTTTTCAGTTTTTTAGTTTTATTATTATTTTTTTTGTTTGTATGACAATCGGTATTTATCTGTCTTCATGTATTTATAACAGTTATTATTTTTTGTTGATGTTTTTCAGTTTTTTTTTTTAATAACTATACAAAAATAATATTGTAATGCGCATTTATCATGGGTTTGTTAATCAAATTCAGCACTTATATCAACTGTGTTCCTTGCCGCAAATTTTCATTATTAACTTGCAGTACAGAATGGTTGGGTGTGTTAAACTTAAAATGAATCTTAAATGAATTGTGCTGAAATATTACATGAAATATTTTGTTGAAATTAATAAAAGTCCGCGAGGCTTTTAACATAGGCTGTGACACAATCTGTTCGTCAATCTGATAAATCTTAACTCAAAAAAAAAAAAAACACACACACACAAAAAGGAAATCATACAGACTCATTAACCTTTCACTAAAGCAATTTTAAATGAGCTGGACTAAATTGTAAGAGGGAAAGGATATATTTCGAAACTAACAGAATAATAAACGTAATTAAAAACGTGCAGATTTACACCATGCAATTTTGAAGGCAATTTATTTTTACTCTCTATTCAAGTTGCAGCGATATGAGTTTTTTAAAGCAAAACATAATCAAAATTCAAGCAATACCATACTGCTAACCTATCCTTATTCACCAACAAACAAAGCGCGAAATGGTTGAAGAAATGGAAAGTGAAGACGTAATCATATTACGTTCAAACTGCACTGAGAGACATCAGCACAGGGAGGGATATGAGAGCTCTTGAGGAGCTCCTTATTTTAATACCGATACATAAGCAGCAAATTGATAAGTTAAATATAAAAATGTCCTTTTTTTTGTTTCAATTTCCTGTCAGTTAAACAAAATTTAAATGTCGGTAGCAAATTTTTGGGAAAATTAACCTTGAATTTTTCTGCTTCCTACGCGTCAACGAAAAGTGTTGAACAATTTTTTGTCTTAGACACTTTTTACGGTATTTACACTATGAAATTTTTGATCAAGAACCATGTAAGTTATTGTGAAAGTTCTTTACAGAAAACGTTAAGCATATTAAAACTTAATAAGTTAAAATTAAGACCTGCGATTTCTATTCAATTTTAAAGACTTTTCATCATTTAATTAAGTTTTAATCATTATGTCGCTAAAGTTTATATCTCATCCTCGATTTCTTAATGGCCTATTCTTATAGTGCTTTACAAAGCCAAATATTCGTTTGCATTAGATACACGGTTGGCTTCATGGTGGAGTTAAAATAATTTCAACAGTTCAGAGAATAGATTTTTCCTGGCCTTATATTCACTCTGTATGTTTTGCTAAGACACCGATCGTTCGATATCATTTGCAGGCTAAATTTTCTTTTTAAAACATGAAAATATAATTTCATAAAAATAAAATAAAACGCGACGCATCGTGCGAATTCATACTTACTTCATAAAATTGAAGTACGATACTGAAGCAGCATTACATTCAGTTGATGTTTTATATTATTTTCTTTGGAAAACGTGCGAATGCATTTGTTAATATTTTTCTTTCTTAAAAACTGTTATACCCTTTACCACAAAAAGCAGAAAAAGGATATTTCTAAACTTGTCATTCCATTTTACGTCCATGTTAGTGTTGAAATCAAGTTTGCCAAGGCACTAGATCAACTCGAGAAAATTTAAATACGCCAATCGATCAGACACAGTTTTGAAAATTTTCTTATTAAAATCATCCAGATCGGTTCATGTCCTTCGAGGCAACGTGCAAAATACCACGCCTGCCTCTAATTTTTCCATATCATTTGGAACAATGAATTAACTGCGATCAAAAGAAAAATGTATATGAGGCAATAGAGAGTTAAAAAATAAATAAAAATATCAAGCGAAAAAATTGGCGTTCGTCCATATTTTCCGAATTTTGGGCTTTTGAACTATTCATAGAAAAGTACGATTTTGCATTATAGTTTTATAATATCAATATGGGTATCACGTAAGAATTTTTGAAGGGATTTTAAAGGAAATATTAAATATTTTAAAGATATTTAACGCAATAAAAGCCAATGTTTATTATAATTTTTTTTTTTAATTTTTTTACTTTTGTCACCTCAATGTTTTTTGTTTTTTTTTTTTGTTTTGTTTTTATAATCGGCATAGTTGGATATAACACTCTTACTTGCTTTTAGTTAAAATAAAAACAAACTTAAGCCGCAACTTGTACTCCTTAAAATATTCCACACTCTAAGAAATAACTAATTTTGAATATGGATTACCCAGTTCTAGTACAATATAGAATTTTGAAAGTGCTTTTCTTCAAAAATGATGTTAAAATTCTAAGTTAATTTAGAGTAAATATTTCTCAATAGAATATATTATTTAAATACTGACTATTCCAAATGGTCAGGCATTAGAATATCAGTTAAGATGAAAACTTTAAAAATTTTTTTATTCTTTCAGTGCATTTAATCTTAAACCAAATACTATAAATCCACATGTTATATTAATCAAAAGAGCTATTTTAATGTGTCTTAGTAGCTCATCCTTAAAGTCTTGCCTACATTAATAATTTGTGTTACGGAATGCGGAATAAACTTGTGCCTACAGTTTCAAATGTCCGACAAACTTTATGCAAAAAAAAAAAAAAAAAAAAAAAAAAAAAAAAACAATTAATTAAAAATATCGCATTTAATAAGGACGATAATATCAAAAATGAAATGTGTAAAGTTTTTAATGAACATGCAAAATATAAAATTCTGTCCTTCCTACTGTCTGTCTCTATTTTTGTTTTTTTAAATTATTGCACACAAAAAATTTTTATTTTATTTTTCATTTTTTTTCTTTGCATATTCCCACATTTACGCATTTTAAATCGAATGAAATCAATTTATTAAAAAATGTAAATAAATTTAATTGAAAGCATTTTAATTATGTGTGTGTGTGTGTTAATGGCTGTGTGTATTTTAAAATAATTAATTGTTGATGTGGTGCCAAACACAAAAATAATATTATGCAAAAATGCAAAAAAAAAGAAAATAATTTAATAAATAAATTTTATGAATTTTACTTCATTACAATTAAACAAAAAGAAGAAAAAGCATTTTTCTGAAATGTCATAAAATATGTGGCATCAAATTGTTTTGCCTTCTGCTTATATTTATTTCAGATTTTTTTTTTAATTCAGTTCCAGGGATAGGAAAGTCAGTATAGTTATATAAAATATCTGCTTATAAATTAAGACATTTATTTATTCAGTTTCAGAAATGTAAATGTTGGTATAATTATATTAAACCTTTTTAATGTGTCGCGTCAAATTGTTTTGTATTGTGCTTATATATTATTTTCTTAAAATTAAAATTAGAAAAATGTGTTTTCAATCTATAAAAAAATAAGATATGCCATTAACTGTTTTATTACCATTATACCGATAAATTTGGGTGTTTTCACATTCGTACCTCCATTTTCTCTACGAAATAACTCATTTTTACGAAACAAAAATTATTCCTTATTCGAACCGAGATTCTAAGGGACCTCCACTCAAAATTTTATTTGAAACCATCCAGCAGTTTTTACGTGATGCGAACACAAACAAACAGACTATCATAAAAATTAAGAAAAAACAAATATTTAATTTGCATAGATAAAGTTGGTACAAACATACGAAATATGTAATACCAGAATATTTGTTATTTTGCATATTAAATATAAAAAACTAAATAATCATTTTTACCAGAGATGGGAAAGTTGGTAAAATAATATAAAATCTCTTAAACTTGTAACATCATAATGCCTTGTTTTTATTAATAACGAAAAACATTTATTGGTTCACTTTTGTTTGTTTGCACCATTCAAAACTAATAATTATTACAATGCATCAACTGGCCATTTGGTGCAATTCAAATATTTTCCCACAATGTTAAATTTAATCAGTCTATTTTACAATCACAATTTTTATTTCTTTACAAAAGCTTTAATATCCATAACTTCAACACTAGGCTGTTTTTCTAGCTATAAAAAGATTAGAAAAACAAACAGAATACAAAAAAAAGTTGTTAACAGGGATTTTAAACTAAACTTTCCTTCTGCAATTAAAACTAATGACGAATAGATTAATTCAGTCGGTTTTGCCTAAAGATATATGAAGCACTGTATTTGAAGCCGTACCTTACGGAAAGTTAGTGTGGGCGCTAAATCAGGGTTAATTTCTAGAAAATTGGAAACTGTATTCCAATACAGTTTCTGTAATTATAGTTTACTAGCAATCATTAGTTACTTGTGTGATTGTCAAGCTTGTACTTTCGTTCAATCGCTGATACTAGAGCCTTTGGAGGCTTTTGGTAAATCAGTTTACCCCTGTGTAAGTTTGATATAATCTTGGCAACAAAAACCTCGTGATTATAAATAAAGTCTTCCTTAGGCCCTCTGCCATTTTTAACAAATAAATGACTGTAAAATGTTTTTAAACTAGAATAACTACATATGTCGCATATTTCGGGTTTAGTTGCTGTGTAAGGTCTTACAAGCAATAAGCCATACCATTCTCATTAACCCTTCCTGGTCGTTTGTTGTTAAAAGTAGACCGACTACTTTTTTATTCGCATATTTCTTTTATATGCCTCGAAGGTAAATATTAATTAATTAATTTAAAATATGGAATTTTGTCGATTGTCATATTTCGTTAATCGTCTGTCATGTTGTCATAATAATTGGTACCCTGTATACAGAACTATTTTAATACAGTTTATAATGTTAAAAAAAAAATTAATATGTTCAATAGCATGAATAAAAATATTCAACACAAGTCACAAAAAAAGGAAGAAACATAAAAATATTGTAATTTAATTTGTGATACATAAATGCAGTATTTACTAATTAATGATGTATAATTGATGCAGAAATACGCACACATATACAGAATTCGATTCAAACATTTAAACGTTAGCACCGCTTAATAAACAATGTTTTTAATCAAGTTTTAATAGTACAATAATAGGAATGGTCAAGACAACTTTTCATGCAGGTTGCGAGGTAAGCTTCTGGATAATTACACAGAGCACTTAAATTTTTGTGAACTCAAATTTCAAAGCAGTTTTATTTTTTGGTTTTTTGTTCTTAAAGACTTTGTTTCTACTCATGTTTTGATGGTTTTTTGGAGAATTTCTTAGACAGCCGTTAGTCTTAAATAAGTTAGTTTAAAAAAAACCGATTCCAGGTTTTTCTCCTTTACCTGTGTTTAATTTATATACATAACAGTAATCAATTTTGTCTGTGGCTTAATTTCACCACATTGCTAGCATTCATTCGCTATTGCAGATTTTGATTAAATAAAATTTATTATTTTTTAAACGTATGTGTGTTCAATTAACCTTTTGTTTATTTCATGGCAAAAAATGGTGTCATTTATATTATTTGCTGACAATAGCAATAAAATAAAAAGAGAACAAAAGAATTGGCAAAAAAAAAGAACTCAAATTGGACAAAATAAATACGCCGCCTTGTAAAGTTGTAGTTAATTGACAAATAAGTAAATCTTAATTACGATTCATGTTCTTTATTTTAAGTAGTGATTTCATAAATTTCAAAGAAATAAAAGCAATGTCAGAAAATGGAAATAAATTTCTTTTTTAATTACTGATTTATAGTAAATGATGGCGGTATTAGATGAAAAGTTTTATTCTTTATGTACTTTTCATCTAAAATGAATAAGGTCGTTTTCCGTTTTCATTTGCTTTAAAAGTAGTTATAAAAAGTAATTAATAATATCGTTGCTATGGCTCTAGTTGCTAGCAAGTTTGTCAGTATGTTACGTCAATATTTTTGATCAATTATTGATGTTTATTATAAAAAATCGTTTATTTTTAGAAAACATTAAAAACCGCAAAATATATAAAAACAAATAAAATTTCTAAAATTGGGTTTTACATTTTTTTTGTGCCTTAGGTATGGAGATTTAAGTGAAAAGTTTACTTTTCTGTTAATTAAACAAATATTAAAGCTAAATCTACACAGCAAAATATTTTAGAAGGGGTAATCGAGTGTGGAGCTAAGCATTTTTGAGGGAATGACTTCTTAACTGGATAACCAACGTAATGATTTTAATAGTGCATGAGGCTCTTATAATCAATTACTAAGAATTGACTACATTGATTAGTATGTATTTTAAGATATTCTTTTATACCCTTCAACACAAAAATTAAAAAAAAAGGGATTTTTAAGTTTGTTATTTCGTTTGTATTTCTACAGTATTCATTTCGGACCACAAAAATCTTAACACCACGCCTGCCCTTAATTTTCCCATATCATTTGGAATAATAAAGTAACTCTGATAAAACAAAAAAAAATCAAAAAATGGTCCTACAGAAAATTAAAAAATAAGAAAAGAAACATTATCTTTTGGCGCTCACTTATATTATCCCAAGTTATGGGCCTCTGAAATTTTTATAAAAGACTTCGATTGTCAATATGGTTAATATGGATTTCATTTAAAAGCCTTTGAACACATCTTTTAGGAAATACTAAAATTTTTTCAAATCTTAACCCATTAAGCGCCGATTAGAGTTTTATGTAAAATTATATTTTGTGCTTAATTTTATGTTTTCTTATTTTTGAATTCTCTGTCACTGTTATATTTGTGTTTTTGATAAACTAGATTTACATACATGGTGAAGGGTATATAAAATCGAATATAGCACTCTTGTTTAACTTAAAAAACTTATTCAACTATTACTTTCTTTATTGGCGAACTATAAGCGTATAAGAAAATTTGGCAAACACAAAAGTAAGTCATTATATGGCAAGTACTCTTAAAGGAAATCTCTAAGTTTTTACTGTTTAGTTTTAGTTTTTTGGCTCTTGTTTTTTATATATTTACTAGCAGCGCCCACGACGTCGTCCGGGTATCGCTTTCAATTTTTTTAAATTAAAATTTAGAAAAATTTGTTTTTTAACATTTATTGTAGAGTTATGTAAAAAGTGTAAAAAATTGTTGATCTACAAATATAAAATGTACTGACAACTGTTTTAGTACCATCATATCGGTAAAATTGGGTACTTTTACATTTGTTTATGAAAAGAAAGTATTCTATATTTAAACGAAGATTCTAAGGGACCTCCTCACAAAATTTTTTTCAAGTCCATCTAGTCACTTTTAGTTGATGCGGACAGACAGACAGACAAAAATATCGCAAAAATAGTGTTTTGTATTTCATATCGATTACATCTACACCAACATCAAAATTTTTTTTAAAATATTTCATGTACAGAAATGACCCGATATTATATTTTATGGTTCTTCTTACAAACTGTAAAAGCTTAACCCTATTGTTTTCATCATAATGTCTATCGGCCTGGAACCGTTATTGGTAGACTCTTTAGTGTTTCACAAAAGATGATTTATTAAAGCCGCTAAAATAATACAAAAATTTAAAGAGTGTTTCGAAAGTGACGTGATATTCATAAAAATATTCTTATATTTTAACTGTTTTCGGCAGACAGTTATAATTTGCTCAGTGCCAGAAAACTATATACGCTTTATATCAAGCAGAAAATATGAAACTTTAAAGTGAATCTGACCCAATATTGACATGATTATCACATATCAGGCTTTGCTTTTTTAGCCTAAGACATTAAGAATTCACACAAAGTATGTACAACAATAAACTGTGAATAATAAATTTAGAAACTAAAGGGTGTTTCCAAAAAGAATGTGGATTAGACGAATGTCGCATTAACTTTTAAACCGGTGTGAGCAAACGCTTGAAATTTACACAGAGGATGTATTGCTCTATCTGCTATCAGAAAAAGTATAAATAATTTGAATGTAATGAAAGGTATTCCGATAACGAGGCAATTTTCATATGTGATGTGCTTATTTTTTTAGAACCATAATAGGATGTGATATAAATTTATGCAGGTTATGAACTGCTAAGCGGTCATGAGAACAACTATAAAACATATAAAATTAAAAGGTATCCTAACAGTAACTTCATTATAGATATAGACCTTATTATAGATTTACCCAAAGTATATTTCACTATTTCCGCCATAACAGGTTTTAGAAATAAAATGAAAAAATATAAGGGTGAACTATACCGGGTAGGAAACCCTTCGTGTGTAAGTTCAAATCAAGCTTGGCTAAAATGTTACTTGCCATGTCTCCTAAATAAATAACTATGAGTTATATTATCGATTTTTTTATAATAACAAATACAAATAGTTGAATAGTCATTTCGTTATTTTCTTTATTAATATTTATATATATTTCTTGAGCTCTACGAACAAATGCGATGGTTTAGCAACGAATGCGACTTTATTATTTCCTAATTTTTCCTTTGAAAATTCAATTAAACGAAAGCAAACCCACATTCATGTTTTTTTTTTAAGAATGATACTGGAACAGCAATATGGTGTTGCGACAAAAAAATATATAACAGACTAAAAACGAAATCGCACCACCATCTGAACCAAGGTTTCCAGGGTGGAAAAATTTTATATGTTAAAATCTATACAGAGAACAATTGAAAAGAGTTGTGTGCGCACTTCTTCTAACTAAATTCATATATATTGGTTGTACGAATTCTTCGTATTCTTTCTGCAAAAGTAGTTAGTAAAATAGGACTTCAGTGTATACAACCGAAAGTAGAAAGATTTAAGGTATGTTAATGAGGGATGTAGCGATCCAAAAGATGTTGCAATACATTCTGCTTTTGTATAATATGAATATTTTTTTACTAAACTTAGAAATAAAAAGAAGCGGAAACCTAAGCCGAATTAACACTTAAATATTTCCACCAACAATTAAAAAAAAATCAAAATGATTTTATCACTTTAACGTACAAGTTCTATTGTAGTTTCAATAATAAAGAAATTTTTTTTCAAAATTAATTTGCTTGCAATAAATTACCAACCAATGAAAAACTTTGGGTAATTTATTATATTATTTATTTTGTTTAGGTTACAACACTTTTCTCTAACAACCTAAAATGCAAAAAAAAACATCTTTCGTTTACTAAAGTTATCAAGATTTTGGTAAATGTATTCTAGTGTATGTCTCCCTAGAAAGTAATCAATTTTAATTACCAATGCTACAACGCAGTTGTATCTTGCAAGAAGTTTAATAATGACCAAGATGATGACTATGGCAACAAACTGCTAGAACTTGTATTAAAATATACAAGAATTTTATATTTAACTTTTTTTCTGGGAAATTTCAAGTATTAATTTATAAAGTTCATTTTCGTTTCATTTTCGTTTCTTCTTGTTACAAAAACCTCCAAAATCATTTACTATATTTAAAAGACATTTAAGCTTTCACACTTACAATTTAACATACCCTTTCGGTGACCCCTTTAAGGATTAATAAGTGTATGTACAGAATAAAAACCAGGACAGCAGATTGTATTTAAAAGTTTTTGAAAGTGAAAAATGATTTTTTGCACTCAGCTTGAATTCAATTCAATTTCAAATGGTCAAAATTAAATAAATGATTCTAATGAATTCAATTTTATTTTAACATCATTAAAATAAGTTTTTATCAAAGTGCTGGGAGAAAAACTGCAGGAGAGGAAAGCTATAAGAAAAAAACCATAATTGTCAACTGCCAAATGATTTTAAAATGAAGAAATATTATGTTATAAAATTGTCCTTAGGAATGTTGCCAAGTTTTGTTGAATTTTGTCATTAAAAATAATTGAAGGGATAACAAATTTGAAATTGATGAGCTGTAAGTAAAATGTTGCTTTAAAAAATATCTTGAAAACGATGTTCAATACCATTCAGCTCCTCCTGCTAACAAATGTTCAATAATTTTAATTATACATTTTAAATATTGCAAAACTAAAAGCTATAACATTTGTATGTTGGAGATTATTTTGTCGATTAAATAAAATAGAAAGCATAAAAAGAAGTATCTCACAATATTTAAAATTTTAAGTTTAATACTGGCACATGAGGTTGCGCTAACGCACATAGATTAATCGCAGTGTTTGCGATAATTGGGGTTTGTGTGCTTGTTGTTAAATATTGGATCACGATTGTTAAGTTCATATCCTATCTTCGCTAGAGATATATATAATAATTTTTTATGAGCATCGTCGTTAGCTGAGTTGCTTGGAGATGACTTAACGAAAAGACAGCCCTGAAGTCTTGAAATCGGGATAGTTGAAGTGCCTATAAAGTAAAGCAAAGAAAAAAATTATTATGTAACTTATCTAAATCAGCTTAAAAACGCATCCATATTTAAGAGGAACAGATGAAATTATTAAGGCGCCTGTACAGTAAGACATTTAAATGGTGATTAAAACCTTAACCTGAAGTATTAAAGATGGTAGAAATAGCTTTTGCCGTGAAATCGAATACTGTGAGTTAGACATTCTTAGTAATTCGTACAGCATTGTAACGTGGGTAGCTGGGCCTCTCACTCAAGCAACACAGTGGTGTAAAGTGGATAACCGGTTATGTTTTTAAAAACGAGTGTTAAGTGAGCAAGAGATCTTAGGTGCAGTCATGGCAAAAATTAAAGATTTAAATAAAATTTTTAAATAAATAAAAATCATATGTTCGAAAAAGCAAAAGCGTAATAATTTTATAATTTTTGTATTTTAGTTTACTTATTAAAAATTATTATGTTTATCAAATAAAAACTACACTTTTAGTATAAATTTCGTTTTAAACGTTTGTCTAGGTTCATATTATCTTTTTTGTCTGATTTTCATAAAAATACTTGCCTTTAGTTGAAATACATCTTGATAACTTCCTTGTGTTGAGCTTGTTAAAGTGTCAATAATTTTTATTTTTAAAGTAGGCCATGAAACTTATATATTTTCCTGAAAGAGTAGTAAAACTTGAGTGAAGCTGTTTTGCCAAATATATTTTTTTCGGCTTTTCAAAACTTTTATGAATAAATTTTAAAAAATAAATAAAATTAATTTTAGTTTCCAATTTTAATTGTCAGCAAATTTTATTGGTACTATTTTAAGAAGCAGCATGAATCTAATTCTTCAATATGCCTTGAAGTTTTCTTTCAACAAATGAGTTCTGTTTTATTTTAATTTTTTTAAATTTTGGGAAAGAGAAATTAATTATAAGTTTTGGCGGATATACACTGAAGGAAACAGGAAAAATTTAAAAAGCAATAGAAAGTAATGCAGCATTTTCTTGATCGCTGCATCCATAATAAGTATTCTTGACATTAATTTACCTTATTTTGTGTACATTATTAACATCCTCCATTTAATTAGCTAGTTTTGTAATTAAGTATTTGAGGAATAATTATAATCTATCAATATTAGCTTGATTAGACAAATTTCACATAAAAGCCAACGCATTTCTTCGTTTTTGTATCTTCAAATCATCATGTACATTACAATTCAAGTCCAAGTTCAAGTTTATTTACCAAAAACTCAATCAATTTACATGTTTTTATTCTTAGTTTAATTCTTATTTAAAATTTTTCTCTACATACTTAGTATTTTTCAAGGGCTTATTATATTTGTACTATATTATGGCTTAGCCGTAGAATATAATATTTTTTAACATTGGTGTTTCTTATAATTTCCCAAAAAAAAAAAAAAATGGAGAAAGGGAGGCACACTACGCATACAATTTTTATTTTAATATTTTTATACTTTTTAGCTCACAACATTGTAGATGCTACTTCAGTATCATACTGTTTATAATAAAGGAAGTATGAATGCGCGCTGTGCCTTGTGTTTAATTTAATTTTTTTATGAAAATCATTAGTTAGACCGTTTGAAATTACAACAAATTAATTGAATTACCTTCGGCTTACGCTCATTTATATACTAATTTCTTAAAAAATTTAAGAAAAAAAATTTTTTACAAAAGTGTGCGTGCATTTTCTATAGAAAACAGGAAAAATTAGACACTAGCAGTTCTCTCTCAAGACACTTAAAATGTTATTTACTCAATAAAGCAAATAGAAGCAAAAGCCTCGACGCTAACAGTCAGCTGGTTCACTGCTTTGTATGCTTTACAATCACTTTGTACGTCGCCAAGCTGTTAATTGCCACCACAGTTAGTGTGTGAAATTAAACAAAACGTTTCACAAAAGCTTTAAGCAAAGACAAAAACTGGTTCAAATTTTTCAATCGTTTTGTAAATCAGCAAAACCAAAACAAATACTTTTTGAATGACAAAGAGCCCAAACGGAGCAATTAACTTTTTGTTTTCTACTTTCTGTGATGATCTGCTTATCAATTGTTCAATTGCGTGGTGCAGTGCGCTAAGAAATAAGTGTTTCTGTTTAGATACATTCGAGCAAATCAAAAAGCAAACGTTTACGAAACGGTTTTCCCAAAACATTTTTATTTTATTCTTAACGTTTTCATTATTCATGCAGTAACATGTTTTACACCCTTATTGTTATGTTGTCCTTTCTTTTTTTAAGTACAATTTGTCTACATCCATAACATCCGCCACCAGAAACATCCACTTAAGTTTTCTACCAATAACTTCATCTGACCAAACTTGGCATTGAGCTTTCACTACCATGGAAAAGAATGTTCTTAAAATGACAAAAAAATTTTTAAATTTGCAATTTTAATTCAAGACAATGAATTGATTTTACTGAAAATTTACTAAAGGGTTATCAGTGAATGGCCATAAATTTTCGATTGCTCTTACGATTTTTTGCACTTTAACGTAACGTTTTTAACGCTTTAGCTCATTAAGAGATACTGAAAGTCTTTACTGGGCAGTTATGTGATTAAGCTACAGCCCATTATAAATTTGTCACATAATCTTAAAGTAGATAAACTCCTATTAATTAATTTTCTATTATACAAGCTAATCATTATTATTCATAATGCAATACTGACGTTAATTGCATGCCAGTTTTTTTTTTAATTGAAATAAATCACTTATTCAAGAAATTATTGGAAAACAATTATTTACGACATAATTATTTAAACAGATTAAAATGTCACTGCTTATAATTAAAAACCAGTTTGATAAATGTTAGGTGTTAAAAACTTATCTTCTTTATCTTTGTAGTTAAAATTAAAAATTCTTGGGTTAAGTTTATAAAAACAGGCAGCATGTTTATAAAGAAAATTTTATATTTACAAGGAATTTTTAATAATTTTAAACTTATAGAAATAAAAATGTTTATCAAGTTTGGTCGAATTGTCCAATACACAAACGAACGCTAAAGGTAACATTTTGCAATTGGCCTATGTCTTATTTATAGATTGATCACAATCCTTACATCCGTATTAGAAATATAAAGAAAAAAATTGCTGGCTCTTGAGAGAAGCTCGAAATCTCATAGTGAGTGCAGTAGAACTGTCATGACGAATACTTAAAAAACATGCTTGCGAATGTCCGCTTGAGAATTCCTTTATTTAGTTTTACAAGAATGGGTAGTGACTAAAGCTTTATTAGAAATTAAGGGCAGCTTATGGTCATGGGTTATAATAATAAACTTCTTCTTACAAGTCAGTTTTTTACGTAAGTACGTGTACGCGTAAGGATTTCATAAAGTCGTTACATAATATAATATGAGTTACTAGCAGTGCCTATGCTTTCGTCCGCGTGTTATTTTTAATTTTCTTAGAAATTAAATTTAGAAAAATGTGTTTTTCAAATATTTAACGTAGTGAACTGTAAACAATGTTAAACATTTTCAATCTATAAAAATTAAATGTGCTGACAACTATTTTAGTACCCATATACCTATAAAATTGGGTTACACTCCACATTTTTATCTCTTTTTTCTCTACGAAATAATTTATTTTTACGAAACAAAAAGTTTTCTATATTTGAATCGCGATTCTAAGAGACCTTCACAAAAATTTTTTTTCAAATATATTCAGCAGTTTTAACGTGATGCGAACACAGACAGACAAACAAAAGTTCCAAAAATATGTTTTTGACTACTGTCTAAACCAACACCAACACATCGGTTACTAGGATTCGTATTCTTCACTGAGTGATAGTTGTTAAAAATCATGAATCCTTAGTCTGTATAATGAATCCTTTCCTTTTTAGCTACTTGGCACTTACATACATGATATGGTCCCATACACTCACATTAAAGAAAGGCTAGGCTTTGCTGTCTGTTAAAAGCCAATATTCCGCTCCGATTTACTTCTGCTATTCATAAACATCTGTTTAAACATAAAGTGACTTGCAGCTTTCATGATTTCTAATATGAAGCCTTTTGGGTTGCGCCTACTGCGCGCAGTAGTTTATAAAATCAGGTATAATGTATTTAACCTTCATAAAGCTGCCATGATCTGCACTATCACATTAGAAATTTTAAACAATTCTAAACATTGGCTTTTGGGCTTTTTTCGAGTATTTTTCTCTCTTCAATAAAAAAATTGACACTTAATCTAAATTGGATCTGTAGGAAGTTAGTTTATTCGTATAAAAGCGAACTTAAATAAAGTGTACCACTGGCAGGGTTCCTTTTTCAGGTCTATAATGTACTGTTTTCATATGCTTTCCAAATACCAGTTTCGCTACTATACAATGAACATATTTTCCTGAGCAGCATTAACTGCAGTTATTAAAAAAAAGAAACGATTTGAATCACTATCAACCTGCTTGTGATTTTTTATAAATTATTACTTTATTGTAAAATAACACAAGGTTAGCTCTAGACAAAACACAATGGTCTTATATAAACGCAAATAACAGCTCATCTTGTGACCGACATAAAAAAGGCTAGCGAGCTTAGATTTAAAAAAATATATGAACAATTTTCTTTGGTTCAATTCACTAGTGTAAGTCGTCCTTAACCAGCGTTTCTTTTTTTTCATATATGAACCGTTTATTTTGAAAGTGACATAAGTCACTTTGCTTTTAAGGTGATACACATATCTAATGGATAGCGTTTCTAGCATTTAAAAATATTGAGGATAAGTTTTAAGAAGACTTACTTGCACTTTTATCTTAGGATACTATTCCCCAATAAAAACTTCGATCAACAGAAAATCGTAGCAGATCTTAACATTTAAATTTCTTTCTTTTGTTTTTTGGAGAAAGTGACTTATGCCCCTTTCAAAATAAACGCCTCAAATATGCCTCATGCTTAAGTTTAACGCATAAAAAAAGTTTTCATTAATAAATATGTATGAATAAATTATAATAATAAAAACAGCCAACCGTTAGAATATTAATTCAAATAAAAATAGTCATGGCATACTTAAGTGAAATATTTATGACTACACACCCGTCTAAATGCCAAAAATTAGTTGATAAGAGTGGAAGAATTTTTTCTTAAATTTATTTACCTCGAATCTTACAACTTACAATCTTTTTTAGTCCATTCAGTGTCAGACAGTAATAATTGTAAAGCTTGGTGTGTTTGAGGTGACTCTTCATTAAGTTTCAGAACTAGGTATTACTTTTTACTCTCTACAACTTCGGGAAAAAAAACTTCTGACAAATCCTTCTTTTCAGTTGCGTTTAAACTACAAATACAATAATTTCAGAGTGGTGGTACTAACAATTCTACAATGAGTGTTAGTAAGTTCATAAAAACATTAGGTATATATGTAAAAATTACAATTAAAGAATTATATAAATTGTTGCTCAAAATACAAATAACACCACTGTCATTATAATGTCATTTTATTGCAACAAATAAACAACAGCATTAAATAGTGCTGCAGTAAAAAAGCTAAAAAGAGAAAGAGAGAAGAAAAAACATACACAGAAGATACACGGAAAGAAAAATAAATAATATCAGTTGAAATTACAATTCACTGCTGAAAATTTAATTAAAGCTTCGGTACTTAATAAAAATCTTGGCTTAAATTCCTTTTAATGTCCTATAAGAATTGGGTGAAAATTAAAAAAAAAATTTTTTTTGAATTCAATATTAAGGTAAAAATATAAATATATCTATTACCTTTTCACATTTTAAACAAAAATTATCCACAACAACTATCCAAAACAAAAAAAAATGATTTAAATTCTCTAGGCTGTTCACATAAATAAATACATTTTTTATATACGAAGTATCAAGACTCTTTTGTTGACGCTGCAGTGCTATTTTTACTGTCCATATGCACACAAATGTTATTAAGAAAAGAGGTATCAAGAAAAAGATGCCAGATCTTTCCACATTACGTATATTTAGTCGTTTTTGCTCGTCTATAATTATATATAGCAGTTGTTCATTGTAAGACAGTATTAAACGAGACATTGTTTAGAAAGAATACAATCAAATCTTTTCATAACGGAATTTCCTAGAAGTTTTTACTCGCCCATAAATAGATATAACATTTGCGATTAGTAGCGTAGTATTATGGCATTGTTGTTTACAAAATCTTGCAAAGCTTATTGAGTAAGGCCAAATTTATCGTAATAATAAATGGCGTCGCACAAATTACATATCTATTTGGAAATATTCATTGATTCCTACTTTGATGTCCTGCCTTACTGAACTGGACACATTTACATTTATAATGTGGTTCTAGATGTTTGGTCAGATGATGATAGATTTAAGTCAAGCAAGAAAGAACAAAGCTTTTACCGCACTGTTTTTATAAAAATGCTTTTCATAACTCTGATTATGCAGCTTATTTAGTAATTATAGACTAGTGTGGTAGGAACAATGATTTTATCGTGAAGAGCAATTAGTTTTCTTCACCGTAATCTGATGTCTTTTGAAGAACAGTCTTCTTTTTTTGCTGTGTAGAGAAGAGATTAGAATTCTATCAATTAATAATTATTTGAAATTAAAATAAAATTGACAACCACAATTTAGTTTGGACTTGTATGAAAAAAAGAATTTAAAACAATTTGTTTACCGTCATGAAAAAAATGTTTAAGTGACTAATTTGTTCTCTACTCCCGTTCTGATGATTATGTAAAAATACCCCCAGCCCAATTTTTTCGCAGTTTACTTGATTTAATTTCTGATTTCTTCGTATGTTTTTGTTTTCGATGTTCTGTCACGATCGCACAGTTTTTAACTAGGATTTATTTAACTATTTGTATGATTTAAATTCATAAAATCCCTAAATAAGCAGATAAGTCTGATTCTTGTCATTTTTAACGAAATGCTATTTTTTACCTAGATAAGTATTCAGATAAAAATATGTCCAATTCAACTTTTTTCATTCAGTCTAAAATCAGTCTGGTTATTTTAATAGAGAGGTCTGCAGCAGAAAGATGAATTTTTAGTAGAAACATTTTTACTGGTTTTGAGAAGCCTCTTGCTTATCTTAATTTAGATACCATCTCGGACTGATGTTTCAATTAATAACTTGATTTCTTTAAGTGTATTCGCACTAATTTTTCTTTATGAACAAATCATTGTGTACAAACATCAAACAAATAACAACAACATTAAATACACGACAAAAACTTATTCATATTACAAATGAGCAATAACAACAACATTGCTAACAACAATTGTGAATAGTAATCGTTACTATTAAAATTATGTTTAGAAAGGTCTACATAAAACATACAAATACAAAAATTAAAAAACAAAAACATTTAAGCATTAACAGTCGAGAACAAAGAAAAAGTTCCGCTAGTATAAAATAAAATATTTATAAATTACATAAACTTGCGTAGTGAAATTAACCACTAAATCTTAAATTCGTTTAAATGGATTATGTTTTCACAATTTCCTGGTTCTGTATTAAGGTTCTGCATTCCATATTATAGTTGAACTATGCATAAAAATTATAGTAAGACCATCCAGAGAGTATATTTTGAGCCCTTAGCTCAAAGCCTTCAATATGGACTCTATATTCTGCCGCAAATTAAATTTTCTTTTCAACAGTAAAGACTGTAATCTTTTTCCCTCTGTGATTTGTTAAATTAATTTACAAACATAATTAGCTATGGCTTGTTCATTGATTGCCAACTCAACTACCAGGTAACCAGATTAAAAAATGTTATTCCCTTAATGAGAAATCAGCACACTAGTATCTGAAGTTCGAAGAATATAGACTCTGGCACTATTGGCCATGAGAATGTAAGGAGGTGTCCCGAAAAATAACTAATAATAAAAATATTGAATGGCAAAATATTGACTTGGCATTAGCATTGTTGGCTTCACCAGTTGTTTTTATACCTTCTTCTACAAAAAGTATAAAAAGGGTTTAACTAAGTTTGTAATTCCATAATAATTGCAATTTATATAATATTCACTCCCGATCCCATAAAGATTCCATTTAGGTATGTCCGTCTGTTCATCCGTGTTAGTGTTGAAACCAGCTTTGCCAAGGAACCATATGAGATAGAAAAAAATCTAAATACGCCAATCGATCAGACATAGTTTCAAAAAAGTTAGCAAGATCGGTCCATGTCCCTTGAGGCAGTGAGCAAAACATCACGCCAGCCTCTCATTTTTCAAATCAGTTGGAACAATGAAGTAAATGCAATAAAAATAAAAAAATATATGGAACGAAAGAGAATTAAAAAATAAGAAAAAACATTAACAAAAAAATATCGATGGTTCATGTTTTCTAAGTTATGGGCCTCTGGAATTTTCATAAAATAGTTCGATTGTCAATATGGGTATCATTTAAAAGCTTTCGAAGAGATCTTTTAAAAAAGCTTGACCTATTAAGAGGAGATGACATTATTTTTATGTAAAATTGTATTAATTTTTTTTATTTATTTCATATTTTTTATTTTTTGAATCTCTGTCACTGCAATATTTGTTTTTTTTTTTTTTTTTTTTTTTGATAAGTGCTACTTCACTAAACTTGATTTACATACATGGTAAAGGGTATATAAAATTCGTCATAGCCAAATATACAACTCTAACTTGTTTTTTAAAGAATTGTTAACAATTTTACAATTCACATAAAACATTGTCATTAAATATATTCGCGAAATATAAAATATTTAACTTTGGCAAGTTCTTACAATTATTTCGTTTTAGTAATTTTCAAATTGCAGAGAACAAATTTATTTAAAAAAATCTTGCATAAACTTATTTTTAAGGCCATATCTGTTAGATCTATCTGTTTAGATCTATGCATTTGTATATTTTGCCGCCATTATTATAAAATATTTTTTTTTTTTTCTTTTTATACATTTTATATGAAAGTTTGTTTTTCTAAGTGTTTTGCTGCTTGAATGCTTTTAGTTAAATGACTGACTTAACACAGCTTAAATTGGTAAAAGTGACTGACTTGAAGTAAGTGAATGTGAATGTATTAAACATATTTATATGATTTGTAAAGTACTTATTGTATAAAATGAAATGATATACTTACGTTTGACATGAAATTGGCTTTTTCACAAAAACCGCGAAGTCATAGTAAAGTATTCATGCATATGCATGCACGATAAAGAAAAAAGTAAGAAAAAATAAAAAAAACAAATCTAATCCTTATACAATATAACTCGATGCTCTTTTGTTTGAATGCGAATATTTATAGTTGTAAACTCAAAAAACAATGTTAGTAAAAAGTGCCTTCAAGCAGGAATAAAACAGCTATTAGCACGTAGCAATTCTTTTCTCTCAACATATTAACAAAACTATTGTATTTATTTGATTTGTTATCTTTTAGTGTCTTAAGGTTCTTTCATTTTTGTTGACGATTTTCTTTAAAACCTACAATATAAATTTTTTTATATTTAATCTCCAATGGAGTAAATGATATTATCGTGCACATGTTTTAATCACGATTTTTTTCGAGTGCACTAGAAAGATACGTCTGCTTTTTTTCCATCCTTTTACTTTGAAGAAAACAGACATATTACAATAACAAAAATGTTAATGTATTTTTCTTTTGTGAATATCGTTAGTTAAATTTATGTGACACACGCACACACATCCATAAATGCACACATATAGACACATTTAAGCAAATTTACAGTATCGTTTTATTTTCTTCAAACATAAAACATGATATAGCTGTACAACATTGGCTAACATTAGCATTATAACTCGGTGTAGCAGTTTTAGAAAATAAAAAAGAGGAAACCCGAATGAAATCTCCTTATAACATAGGGTTACGTACGCTGTTGTCTTCAACTAGGCAAAATAAGTTTGTACTTTTGAATCACTGGATTTATCCATTTACGTCAATTTAATTGACACGGCCCGCATTTCCGGCCAAGTAATTTGATTTTTCTAGTGCTTATTTTTGCAGGCCAAAGCATAATTTAATAATTACTCTATCACTAACTTAACTCTTCATGAAACTCACCAGAAATATTCATATAAACTAAAGATTGTTGTCCTAAAAAATGTTCTTAATAAAATAGAAGACTAAAAATATCACCAACGAATAATTATTTTTCTTTTATATCCGCCAATTTTGTTTATTTTTTGGCTCCATAAGCAACCATTTCTATAATAATCTGTATAAATTAAACCTCTCAGCTGCATTTATTTATTAAAATTAGGACTAAAATTTCCCTGTCTCTTAAAAGATTTAAAATTTTATTTTACTCTTTTAAATAGACTTGTGTAGTATATAAACGAACTAATTCATTTAAACGATTCCATTGATTGAACTAAGTGAACTAGTTTATACTTTTAAGTATACCCAGTTCCTTTTTGAACTATGCTTTGTATTTGAACTACTAGACAAGATGAACTAGAATCCATGTCTGTGTTTCCTTGTTGACTATTTCATTCATTTTAGCAATGCTACGGTGTTATGTCATCATATTTTAAAAAGAAAGAGCTTTTGAACTAAAGAAAGCATTTGAATTAAAAGCTTAAAAGTACGAACAATACGTAATTATTTGAACTAAAAAATGTTTTAAACTATATAGAGCCTTTGAACTTAAATCTGATGTAGTTCATTTTCAAACTTTGAACTAAAAGAGCAATCTAATTGTTAAATACTTATTTGTCCCATTGTGCAAATGGAATTTATCTACACTTACTCTCAGTACCTATATTGAATTATTATTTTGAGGGTACTTTCTAAACCTTAAATAACGGGGCAGGATGAATTCTCATACTGACAGCGACACACGTTATTAATTTTAAGAAGTTAAAAGTTACCAAATAAAGATTAAAATAAAAAGCCTTAAAGTGATTTAGTTTAATTTAAATCTAAAGGATTTTAGTCTAATTTTAAAGTACCAGTATTAAAATTTCAGATTTTTTTTTAAATAGTTGAAGGAATTGCGTACAATCCATGATTTTTTTTATGACGTTCCATTCAAAACTTTTTAATTATTAAAAATTTAAGACTAATATATTTCCTGATTAAGGTTTATAATACTTATAAAATGATTTTTTTCTTTTAAAAATACCATTCTTTGTATATTTTTGCTCAAAAACGTTCCATCAATTTATTTTTCCAAAAAGGCAAATCAACAACAGCTACATAAAGAATTCAGCGATTTTTTTTTTTTTAATTTTTTGGCTCTTTAATTAAAATTATTTTTAAACGAAATTTTAGTTTTCTCTTATATGCTAAGCCTTAATTCAACCACTGGCCGGTTATTGAAAGTCCTAGATGCCTTTAATTGGTCTCAAAACTGTTTCAAAGACGAAGAATATGGATATTATGATTAAAACTCTTATTTAAGGAGTTTCTATCTTAACAAAAAAATATTATAATGCTTAGGAAATATTTGTACTGCCTTTAAAAGTAAGAGCTTTAAGGAAAAGTTGGATTAGGTCGAGCAATTAGAAAGAATTGTCGCTTCATTTTCCACTTTTTGGTTTTAATTTGGCGGGGTTCAATAATATATTATTTAATATTAGTATTTTTTAAAATATCACAAAAAATTTATTATAATGTTAAAAATTTTTCATGTAATATTTTAAACCAGAAAAAAACAAAAAATGCTAATCTAACCAAAATATAAGAGTCCGAGAAGCTCTAGATTTGAAATTTTTGCGCCGTTCTTGAAAGTTTTACAAAGCTGTATCACATTCTGCTATCGCTTTTATTTTTATTTTATTATTTAAATTGGTCCAGGTTTTTATGTAGTTTGCTGTTTTATCTTCAAACTCTTAAGTTATGTTGTACTGTGCAACATAAATCCAAAATACAATTAGAAAGGAGATAAAACATGAATAAATCTTTATGCTGCCCAATCCAACAATATTCTCGTATGATTACTATTAAGTTTTTTAAATTATATTTTAACACATAATACAATTATAATAAAATAAATTCACATTTCAATTTTGTTTAAAAACGTAAGCCACACACTGTTCGTATGCCGGCATTATGACAACAACCAAAACAACGGCATCATTATTATTGCAGTTATTATTGTTATTGTGGTTGTTGTTTGTTGTCGCTGTATTTTCAATTGTTAATGCCATTTAAAAAGAAGAAAAAAAGACAACTGGCAAAAAATCATACATTGCAACTTAAATTTATTTGTTTGTGCCATTTTCTGTGACAACTCTTAAAACTGCAGAGTAACTATCATCTGAATGGAAACGATATTTTTTGTCTTCACTACCGCACTTACCACTAGATATTTCCTTAGAGTTAGTTAGACATAGAGTCTATCAAGTTTTTTTTTTTTTTTTTTTGTTACTTTAAGTTGTCGCTATATTTTTATTCTTCTTTAAAATGTTTAAGAGCTATTGTTTAGAGCTTCGTACCATTTGCCATTGTTTTTGCTTAAGTTTTATTTTTAATTTATTTTTTCGTTTTCTAAGTACAAAAATATGCAATAAAAGCATTAACAATAAAATTTTGCTAAAGACAGACAAAAAGTGTTGCTTATGAATTTAAAATGAAATATGAGAGCATTATATGTCAGCAATATATGACTTTTAAATGTAGTTAATTTTTAAACATTTATGACTTATACCCTACATATGGGAAGAAAAAAAATATTCTTTGATTTGAAATCCTATTTCTTAAAAATTAATGGTAATTATTTCTTAAGCTTCATTTAGGCAAAAAAGCTTTTCTAGTGTATTAAAACAATCAATATTTAAGCTCTATAACATCTTCTGAAATTTTATAAGAAATCATTAATTATAGCAGGATTTCATTTAGTATTTTAGTGTAACTTAAGAGCTTTTCATTAAATTTTTTAATATTTAAAGAAAAATGTCTGTTGTGATTTGAAAAAAAAAAAGCAACTCGTTTAAGTTTTTTAACATTCCAGTCAGGTATGATGTGAGTAAAAGGGCTCTGTGCGATGTTAGTGACAATGAGTTGCTCTAATCAAATCTATCCAATGACATATAAAGGAGTGGTACAAAAATAAATACATTCTGGCTGTACTGGCCTAAATTAATTCTCGAAAATTTAAGAAAATTCATTTGCTGCAGATAATATTTCTTAAACTTTGTGTGGTTATAAACACTAACTGCATTTAAATCGGATTTGATTTTATCCCTTGTTTTATTATTTCATTATTATTGTTATAGACCCATGCACGCTAATCCACCACTTATTTACTGGATTTCATTTACAACCGTCTCTAAAACTAAATAAACACTATAAAATTATTTTTGCTTCTTAAGACTTCAAGGTCTTGATCTTCTTCTTAACATCCCGTTAATAAAATTTCTAAGAACCTTTCCAAGTTTGAGAAAACATTTCATTTTATAATAATTAAATAATATTAATATACGTTAAGTCTTAGCAAAAAAAAAAAAGAAGCATTCATTTGCATTGCTTCTCTTGCACTTATTTTTACTTATTTTTCATAATGCATTTTTAATAAGTTCGTTTATTCTACTTAAGTTTAAACTTTGAAACTCATAAAAACTCATGACAGTCCATGAACGACGAAATTATAAAAAACAAAGATTATTAAAAAAACACATCATAATCGAAGAGTTTTCACCGGTCTTATGCACTCATTTAAATGCTAAGCCATTTTGTTAATGGCAACCCATACCCACCAATATCAACTAAATGTTAAATCATGCGTTTTCCCGCTTTAAATCGAACCAGTTCATTTTATGTAGAACCCATGATTTAACTACTTCTTTTGCATGTCTCTTTTTGCTGGGTTTTGCTTAATTTCTTTAAACTTATTTCTAAAAAAGACTTTAAACAATTAAAAAATAAAATGTATTACTACGGTAAAGCATATCCATATGCCCATACAATACTGTTCATATAGCTCCTCAGTAGACTCTATACAAATTTTGTGTAAAAAATTCAAGAGTCCTTTATTTCCAGCAAACCTATTTCATTTAAAAACACATTTTCACACGTTCATTATAATTTTATAATTTATTTAAAGAAAGTTTTCCATATCAAAAAATATCATTGAATGTAATTTTCAATACTTTCAAGGTATTCATGACCAAATCAGTGTAGAGATAGGAAAGATAAATGAAAAGTAGTAAATATTTTTAAGTTCTTGCAAATACACCCTTGTTTCGTAATACCTAAAAACCAAACAATTAGGGCATACTCTACAGAAATAAAATTTCATCTATGTGAAGACGGCTGCAATTACAAACAAGAATTTAATAAAATTGCACATAAAAAAACTCCTGTGCAGGCGGGACTGTGAGCACAAACACTTGTGCGCATTTATTAAATCGAATAAAAAATTGCTTAGAGATAATAGCATCTGTTCTAACCGAAAAGTTTAAGAAAGCTTGCTCAATATCTAGACTCCTTTTAATTTTTATAGTTGTAATAAAGCCATTTCTTTGCAAAAAGAGAAGTATCTAATTGAATTTACTATATTTTCCCAAAAACCTTCATAATTTCTTTTTTACTTATTAACAAACTATATCTAAGACCATCCTCTTTTGTTTAAATTGTCTTATTTTGAAGAATGTAAATTAAAGGATTTTTGAAATTTTGCGCAAGCTGTGAATTTTAAAACTACATTTTTTATTTATTTTAATTGTCTCTTTTGATAGAATTAAAAACTTTACAGGACTAAAGTACGTATTGAATATAATAGTCTTCAGGATGCCACTTTTAGCATAACAATGTAATATAATTGTGTGCTTATTATCCTAGAACATTAGCTCCAAATAATCTCATTAAAGTGAAAATGCAATCTAAATGCCTATTTTCATTCTTTGTAGGATATTTAATAGTCTCCATGAACTCACTTGGATATAAAAGTTTCTAAGTACTTGTAATTTGATTACATTTATAAAATTATTTTTACTTGCTTGACAATTGTTTAAGTAAGCATTTATACATTTTTGTTGTTTATAGTGTATTTATTTTGATTAGCTAGAATTGTGGCGTGTTTTAATGAAATTAAGGCAATTAAAAATAAAATTTCTTTTAATAGGAAATTATATTGGCGACACAATATGATACTTTTGTTTCAAATTTCCCAGTAGAGCATCATATAGATATTGTTATTTTTAAATACTTGAAAAAAAGATATAAATAAACCATTAAAAATAAAATTTTAATATAAAAAATGTTAGTGCAAAAAACGTTTTTTATTTATTTTCATTTTTAATTAAACTTTAAACATATAACACCATTTTCATAATAATAATAGTTTTAATAACATTTGTAATATTTTTTTAATTTCTAATATCTCTACAGTATACAATAAAAATAATTTGCTAAAAAGAAGTTGAAAAATAAATTATTTAAACATTCAATAATATTTACACAAAAAAAAATATTTTCTGTAATAAACTTTTGCAAATCAACAAAAAAAATTCTATTATACAATTTTCACACAATTTTTTTGTTATTAGAATATAAAAAATTTACAACTTAAAAAAGATAATACAAATTTAACAATAGAAGGCGGCGCACAGAAGAATTTTTTGTGCACTAAGTAATTTTTTTTGGCACATAAAATTTAAAAATGTAATGATGCAGTTTCGTAGAAAACTGATTCAGTATGAAGAATCCCTAAATTGTATCTTTGAAATAACGAAATAAAGTCAGATGTAAATTTTAACCCAAAATAATAAAAACTCTTTACGAAGTTCTATGGTGTTTGTACGTAAGATAATTTTATTTCTCTGATTTAAATGATTTTTTCATATATATCCTTTTATGCGTTTCCTCATATGGTTTACAAGATATGATATGGTAGTAGGGGTGGCCAATTTCGGTGAAACTTTATTTCATTCTTAATTGAGGTAATTAAAGGTTCTATTCCGCATTTAAAAAACTTTTGGAAAAAAAAAATAAATTTTTGGCTTTATGGGCTGTAAGTAGTGGACGTGGCCAATTTCTATTAAACCTTATATTTTTCTTAATTGAGCTAATCAAAGGCTCACAGCAAAATTTCAACATTCTACGAGCACTCCTTATATATATTTCCAAAAATTGTATGAACAAATCTCACTGTGCGGCGTGTAAAAAAGATGAGTAAGGATGTTCCAGAACCTACGCTAGATTTAAGTAGAAAAATATATGATGCATTTACAAAAATTTTTTGCAAAAAAGTCTGACTGTAAAACAGACATATCAACTATAGAGGCACCCCTTAAATTTATTTTGTAGCACACTAAGCCATACATGCTTTTTATAGGTAACAACCGTCTGCCTAAATATTTTCCAAAGAATAAAATATATTTAACTATTGGATCCTCCTTTAATTTATAATTTTGAATATGAATACTTGCTATTATAAGGGCCATATTAATCGACATTATTTTTAATTATCAAACGGTTTAAAATATAGTCAATTTATTTTTGTTTACTTTTAAAAACTGGAAGCTTTATTGGTGCCTTTTACGGTTCATGATATAATTAGAAACTGGGAACAATCTTTAATTTTTTAAATTACGAACTATTTTGAAAAAGAGACTAATCTGTAGAAATGAACTTCTAAATAAAGCAAAATATTTTCAAAATCGGTTCAGAAAAGACTGAGTTCTGTGGAAACAAACAGAAAAACCTTCAGACGAGTTTATAACCTCTTCTTTTTTTAAGTCGGTTAAAAATTAATAGTTTGGGAATTTGATTTTTTAAGCAACTTTTATTACCAACATCTATACAGCGCGATATAGCGTGTCATTGCCTGGGCTGAAGGTATAAAGAGACCTGACTACTACGAACATAATATCGTTACATCATACAATTTTTTCTGGCAAATATTAGACACAGTTGATGTAGGCTCTTAGCGAAGAGATAATTGTATCATATACTAAAAATTTCAAGAAAAATATCTGTGTGAGAGAAGCTTAGTTTATATAAGGACAGCTAGGCCCTTTTTAGACACGTTTATCTCCACCAATTATATAGAAGTTGGCAAATTTAATTTAACACTGAAAAAAAAATTTTGGATATATTATAGATTTTATATTTTTCCATATAAATATTTTATTAATTCAATTATAAAAACCTTTTTTTTATTATAATTTATTCAGTAAGTTATTTACATAAAATCTTTTCTAACTATAATTGTGCCAATTAAAAATTCAATTGTAATTTCGAAGCAAATAAAATTTTCGTAGATGCAAAAACTTTGATCTGTAAATGCAAAAACATT
Source organism: Cistogaster globosa (assembly GCA_937654795.1). Lineage (NCBI taxonomy): Eukaryota > Metazoa > Arthropoda > Insecta > Diptera > Tachinidae > Cistogaster > Cistogaster globosa. The sequence continues at coordinate 22,563,644 of OW569405.1, forward strand.
TTTCATTCTTGAGTTCTCTTATCTTAGGATCAGGGTCTTCCCAATGTAAAAAAAGTAGCAATTTAACTCACAACCAAATAAAAAGGAACTTAAAGAAACATTAACAAAATTCAGTATTTAAAATTAAACTACGGGAATATTAAATAAAATTTATCAAGCTTTAAAAATATCATGCTATGATTCCGATCGAAATTACTGAATTCACCGATATTGATTTTTGAGGGTGAAAACACGTCTCGATAGCGATATTGCTGTGGCTTACTTAGCTCTTCAGAGAAAGGACTCACACTCACATTTTCCAAACCGTTGCTAAGCAGAGATATTTAAAACGATTTGATTTTAAGAAATGTATGGGAACCTCAAGCCTCTGGTTTCTTGGAGATAGCATAAAACTTGTTTGGATTCTTAGAAATAAGAAGTAACTACTATTTATATTTTGTGTAATTGTTAAACTTAATTGAACGAACTTAATAATTTTCACATCTTGTCAATCGAAAGCCTGCCAAATTTATCGAAAGTTTTCATCGATTAATGAGTACAACCATGCTAGTTTCAACAACTTGTTTCAACTTGCTTAAAATATCGTTTTTAATAAAATTAAATTCTACTACATCAAATTAAAAGCAAGAAATCGCAGAGGAGCTTTTACGGTTTGAAGCAACCTTTGATAAATTTGCTAACTGTTAAATCGGCAAAAAAAAAAATCTTTCTAGAATTGCAAATGCTATTATTTAAAATTTATTTTTGTATATGCAAAATCTTCATTTGATACTAAACTTAATTTTAGAGCAATAACCGCAAGAGAACCGATTTTTGTAAATTATATTTTCCATTAAAAATTACTTGTATTAAACTTACATTTATTTAAAACCTGTTACTGGAGATAGCAGGCCAATAATCTAACGAACAAATCAAATAGCCAGTTTCAGTTTTTAGAATCTTATTATGAGATATATTTAAATTTATTACTCAAATATCGGCATTCTTAGTTGACGTCCATTTATGTTGTCACTGAAGTCATGTAATCTTAAATATATAAATTTCAATATAATTTCAAAACCAACTCAGTAATTCTTTTTAAAGAAATTGTCTTAAATAATTTGTTAACTTCTTTTTTGAATTATGATTATTGTTTGTGTTATTCGTGCCTGTTGTTACCTGGCTTGTTTACAAGCTAAAAAATTATTAACATCAATTTCAATATTGATAAATTGCATGCCGAAAAATAAACAAATGCAAAAGCCATGAAAAATCAAAAATAAATGCAGAAAGATATAAATCACAAATCTTGTTTTTAATAGAATATAATAACTATTCCTAAGAGTAGGGTGGTACTGATACAAAAATAATTCAAAATAAAGAATTTAAATTTTTTAGGGAAAACAAATTTAGATTTGAGTTAATAAACGGGAGTTAAAAGAAACTTTATATTGTATTATTTTTCCAAAAAAAAAAAAAAAAATAAATAAATAAAAAATATCTTATTTAATTATTGTTCAAAATTGCTCCCAACTTAGTAAAGTTATTTTTTTTTAGGGTTTGTCATTCACATAAATTTTTAAAGATATTTAAATGCATTACATAAATGGTAGAATAGTTTTATGTTTTCACTTCAGCTTTACTTATTTTTATTCCTATTTCTCAATTGCAAAATAGTTACTAAACGCTTTGAACAAATTTTTTAACGATAATAAATAAACATAACTGTTTTTATTAAAATATATTGATTTAAATCTTTTTAATAACACTCGTGTGCAACTTTTTTTTAATATGTTTTGTGCATGCATTCTATTTTTAGAATATTCAGAGAGTGTTTGTACTGATCACAAAAATATAATTATTTTTTTTTTTTTGTCATTATAAACAAAAGGATTCATTTATGTGTTTCGAGGTACGCTTCTCGTTAAAGCATCATCCGCAGTCAAAGGTTGGTTCGTTTTATACAAAAGAATAAAAAAAAAAAAACATTTTAACTTCTACTTAAGCTGCTATATGTTCCTAACACAGTTACTCCAGCAAACGCAATTCTTTCTTGACTTAAAAATAATAAATAAGACAATAAATTTCTTTTCGATATTAAACTAAAATCCACTTTTAATATATAAAAAAAATTACAATTTATATGTGTTTTCCTTTTCCTTATTATTTATAGGCGTTTTGAAATAGTTTTGCATTCAAGAACCTTATTTCTAACTAAATAAAACTAAAAAAGTTGGGATGTCATAGAAAAAAATTTTTATTGAAGTAAGTTAATAAGGTATTTTTTATGTGCCGCTTAAACATGTGGGACGATTTGTAAAAATTTGCAACTCAGATTACATTTAAATAATGAGGTAAATAAGCAGTTTCTAAACAGCTTGCCTAATTGTGTTGAAAAGTAGAAAAAAAAAATTTCTTAATTTCATATTACTTGTACACAGAGATGATTATTATACAATCAAATTTGTAATTATTATTACTTTTTCAATCTTAGAACACGACACATGGCGAAATTATGTATCAGGTGGTTGTAGTGGCGAATTTATTCATTTTCGCCGTTGCGGTTTTATTTTGCCATGACAATACATTAACATAAATTTTAAATAAAATTCTTATTTTATTTGAAGTACCCAGCGGTAAACATTTAAAGCCCTTCACATTTCAGGCCTTCTTGAATGCCTACTTTACGATCCGATTCTCATTCCAATCTGCCTTCTGAAGAAGGCCTTCTCTCTCCCTTCTAAAACATGCAATTCTCCTTTCTAAGCGATCCAATACTCTTTCAAAGAGAAGGGAGACTGCAAGCAGTATGGTTTTTCAAGTTTTTGCTTTTGCAGAAACTGAGGAACGCAATAACAGTTATAGAAAGAAATAAATAAATTAAAAAAAAAAAAAAAAAAAAAAAAAAACAAGAAAGAACTAAAGTAATTAGTTAAGTTTTAATGTTAAAAAAAAAAGATCTTCATAATATTAGTAAGTAAAAAATAAAAAATATTCGCAAATAAATAATAATAAAATGCACAAACCATGTTTAAAGTGACGAATAAAATTTAAAAAAGAAAAAATTGTTTTAAAATATAAAAATTAAAATATAAATAGTGAAAGGCCCTCCAGCAGGCCTTCTGTAGAGGTGCTTTTAGAAGTTCTGCTTATGCAGCGAGTATGGAAGGCCTGCTCCGCAATGGCATCGCGTGCAAAAAAAATATGAGTATGCAATGGAGAATGAAGGCTTTGTGCCTGCTAAAGAAGCCCTTCTAGAAGGCCTTCGTACTCCTTCTTTTTATCGCTGGGTAGTTTTGTCTGTTAAATTAGAATATCATAAAACCGCATCAAAAGATTAATAATCTAAATTCTAAGCGTTCATTTTTTAGTTGCAACACATTCTTTCTAAGCCTAGAGATGTCAGTAATCATGATCGTAACCATAAACTTATCGAAATAAAAATTTGGCGATAAGTTTATTGTGCGAAATGGACCTTCCAATCAAAGTTGTTTATTTAAATTACTGGTTTGTATTGATAATCCAGCAACAATTGACGCGTTACGTCATACGGCCGAAATTGGGCATCCATATTGCGTCATATACCTTCGCAGTTGTCATATCCCAGTTAGCATTATTTTAATTATTAATCATATTCTAGTCATTTTTGACTCTTCTACATGATTATATTAATCGTTTAAAAGCTCGTTTTAGAATCGGAAATGATTGTTTTGTCAAAAGAAAATGGTACCGTAGCCGGGACCATTCTGAACAAGTCCCTTATGTTTCGCATTTTTGAGTCATTTTCGATGCGCTTTTCAATAATACTCATCATCAAATACGAAACTTATTCGTACCAGTTCTTGGTTAGTATGAGCCATATATGAGTCTTCTTCAAATTAAAACATTAAACATGGCAAATAACATTTTGTAAACTTTTTTTTATAATAAACTAGTAGTGCCCACGATTTCGTTAGCGTGTAAATTTTAATTTTTTTTTTAAATTAGAATTTAGAAAAATGTAAAATGCAAAAGTAAAATGTGTTGACAACTGTTTAATTGCGTGCTTTCACATTCACGTCTCTACGAATAATAAAAAATAAAAATAAAATATTTGAATAATTTTTTTATCGTTAGGCTGCATTAAAAATTGCTTTAAAATAATGCTAAAAGCAATCACACTTCAAACATTTGCTTTCATTTATATTTATTTTTTATACAATTCGGTGTCTTTTTCAATGCACAACTAAATAATCAGTTTAAAGTCTTCTTGGGTAATTTTAAAAGACTCATTTTGTTGAGTTTTGTTGAAACAATCTTCCAAATGTTAACTGGAATATTTCAAATATTTTCAATTCATATTTGTAATGTAAAATTTTTTCTGTATGTTTTGCATATTGTTGATCCCAAATCAAAGAAAAATATTCTAATATTGATATGACAAGTGATGTGAAAAGTTGTCTGGTACATAAAAGCTACGGCTCCAAGATCGGACACCATCAATATATTTCGACTAAGTTCCTTTTGGGCGACTGCTAATGAAATTCTGTGGTAAACATTGGTGAACATTAATTGTGATCTGTTTTGGGCACATGCACAGAAAAAATATATTTAAAAAAAATTTCTTTCAATTTAGCATTTTGAAAGAAACACAAAATATGTCAAACCTGATGATGTACCTGAAGTCTAATAATTAACAACGTAAACGGCAGCATGACCTTCGTATAAAACGTTGTTCTTTCCGTCCTCATGTCGGAAAGATAATATTATTCTTCTCTTGATTTGTATTAAATTTCATAGGAATATAACATATCGTATATTGTGAAATGTCAGATATTCACTAATGAATGCGTGAAACCATTCTATTATAATTATTAATTGTAAAAGTACTAAGAAGTTTTGATATGGCAGCGTCAAATAAAACTGTGTCAACAAAAATGCGTAATTAAATTTGAAAAAAAATTAAAATCAGTGTTCGTTACTTAAATAATGTTTTCCTCTCAAATTACAAATGTAAAATGTAGAAAACATTACATTACTAATGGAAGATTGCCAGTGATACAAAATTTATGCACATTTTTACTGATGAGTAATTTATATAAAGTGAACTTTTACTTTAAAAAGAATAAAGAGCAAATAAAATATTTTTTTATTATACAAAAAATACATTTAGCTACAAATTTGAGTGCCGTTGTAAAAATATTAATTAATAACAAAGTTTCTTCTACTGAAGTAATGTCGTATTAAATGGTAACAACTTAATAATCAATTATATACGTGTGTACGTAAAATCCAATATACAATTAAATAACACATTTCATTTTCTAAGGAATTTTTACATACCTACTTCTTTCCAATATGTTTCTGCGAAAACGCGCACATTTCTTATACTTGCGGATGAGCAAAATAAAATATGCACATTTCTCATCAATGAGCAAAACAAAAATTTTTTCCTGTTATCATACCTTTCGGTGAAGACCGTTTTGTCCCTTAGGATGGTGTCTATTTAAATGGTGTTATGCAGGTAGATTGCCTGATATCTGTCATGTTTATTGAAGGTATATAATTTTAGTTTTTCAGTCTTTTATTGTTGGGTAGGTAAGTGAGACCATCTGTGGGTGTTTTCCGTTTGTAAGATTGTTTTAATAGTTTAAGTGGTGTAAAAATTGCGTCGGAGGTTGTATTTTCCTGTTTGTTAATAATTTCTCCGTTAAAGGTTCGTGTTTTGTATATTTCCATGTTTTCAAGATTGTCCAGTCTTCGTCCTTTTTAGTAGGATGTATTAATGTCATACATTCATCTATTTTCCTTGGCTCGTTTTCATGTGTGTGTGAAGTTGGAGTCTTCTCTTTTCCGTTTATATGATCGTATGTGTTCTGTGAACCTCGTTTTTAATGTTCGTCCAATTTGTCCTACATATGTATGGTTGCAGACACCATCCTATCGGACAAATCTACCTAAAATCCACCACTATCTATGCAACCAACACCTTACACTATCTCACCAGTACTAATCAAAACGCGGCTTGAAAATGATGTTCTCACATCGAAAGCGCTCGCCATACGTACCAAATAAACAGCCAGTGACGACGGCCTTCACCGAAAGGCATGACAACAGTATAATATTTACTGGCGGAATAAATCCGATTAACTTAATACCAAAAAATTTACCATTTAATGAAAAAGAAAAAAAGCACTCACATGAAAAAGAAAAAAAGCAAAGCAGATTCTCACTCATGTGCAGTAAGCATGAGTGGGAGGGCAAATACTTACGCTGGTTTAAAGTGATTAAAAACTTTGATGAAAGAATCGATATCTGTCAGCATGGTCGTGATATAATTTTTCAATCATAATTGCCGAAAGTATTCTTTCGTAAAACAACAAAAATTTTCTTTATCTTTAGTTAAATTTTTTGTTTTATAAATGAAATAGAATTTTACTTTTTCGGCTATTAATTTTTAATTTAATTTCTAAATATTTTTTAGAAAGAAAATTATTTACAAATGTATGCGGACGTTCTATATTATTTTAGAAAAAAAAAAAAGTTCTTATTGATAATCCATTATGCCCGATTTTTTGTGTAGGGCATCATGCATTTTGTCTAACAAGAATGTACTTTCATACTTCTTTATTTTAATTATTTGTTTACATATGACAAATGTATGTTGTTGATATCAAAACTGGATTTTATTAAATGTTTACTTTTCTTCAATAAAAGCAAAACTTGTCTGTTCATTTATGCAAAAGCCAGCACAAAATCTCAGTTCAATACAAAATATTATTAGCAAAAAAACATACAAAAAAACATTACCATGACTTTAGATCACATTACAAGTTTCTCTAAACAAAATTTTTATTTATAATTTTTTTCCGATTCTTTCAGCAATTATTTCTGGACATTATCGCAGATCTTCAGGCGCAAGTGTGTAAAATAAACAATTTGCTGCTGTTGACTTTATAAAAACTAAATAAAAACAAAACAAATTTGTATATTGAATATCATAATCAAATATTTGATTTTAAGCATAACCAATGGATTGTGTGTTTTTTTTTTCTCTTATTTTGCATAACAAATGAGTTTAAAAACCTCAAATGACAATTTTCATAGTGGATTTCTGCTTGGCTGGTTGAATGGCTGTTGCATGAATATTGTTAATGAAATTGATATGTTATGGTCAGGGTTAAAAAACAAGAAACGTTAGTTGAAAAATATGAACGGGCTTTAACATTGCAATGATAAATACTAGAAGAATGTTTGTTGGAATTAACGTTGTATAACTGTTTATTTAGTATTAAAAGTAATTTTGATGAAATTTTTATAACATCGTTAACAAATTGAAATTCACTTATAGCTTGAAAAATATTTATTGGCCTATTCTGAGCCTTAAGGGTAGTGGCAAGATTTTTATCAAGTTAAAATACTTTTACACCGTAGAATTTAACGTTACACTTACAGACTGTTAGTGACAACTGGTAACAAAATACGAGTAATAAGGAACTCTTAGATGTTGTCGTACCTTTCGGTGAAGACCATCGTCACTAGCTGCTTATTTGGTACGTTTGGCCAAACAGCCAGTGACGACGGTTTTCACCGAAAGGTATGACAACAGTATAATATTTACCGGCGGAACAAATTCTGATTGACTTAGCTCTTAGATGCTTCACGAGCTTGGATCCTAAAAATCTCTATCTGGTTGTCACAATGATAGTATACTGAACATGTGGTTTCCCATTTGCAACCTATTTGACTTGTTAGAGAAAAGCTAGCCAATTTCCCATGATTTTTGTCTACTTCTATTAACTAACGCATATTTTCTACATAAATGCAAGTCCTTTTTGCCAAAGTAGTTTTAAGTCCATAAAGTTTTTACAAGAGAAAATACTAAAAACAACAAATTAAAATTTAACACTTTTTTTGTTTACTACACACTTAATCGTTATGTCCAGTGTTGCAAATATTTCCTTTAAAAATTTCTTTTACATTCTGTCTATGTTTATTATTTTACCACATTGAATGCCACACTGTATGCAATAGAGTTCGTTTAAGAAAATAAAAACGTAATTTTATTTACAACATTTCTACACTTTTATTGCTTTTTGCATTGTCTGTCTTATGTTTTGTTAACCATTTCATCAAAATGCACTTTTGCCTTTTAAAAGCAAAAATTTCTATTGCTGTTAAGACAAGCGTCTGTTTCCTGCTGGTCAGATGTATAAGTTGTTTTGTATTTTCTTCTCTGTCTCATGTTATTTGTTGTCAGATTTTATTTTTGAAATCTGTTACAATACTTGAGTTATTACCTTACGCGTGATACGTCTGATATTTCAAATTTTAATATTTAGTTTGTTTTTATCATGTTTTTAATTTTTATCCTGTTTATTGCAAAAGTTTGTTGCGTTTTCTAACAGCTGTTAGCAGAAGATAAATTATTAATAATTGCATAATTGTGTCTTTAATTATTTAGACTAATAAAATTTTTATTATTGACTAAATCCAGTGACGTATATTAACAATTGTTTGAAAATCCAGACAAATATAAAAATATTTAAATATCTTTTAATATAAAATTTGTTGTAATACAATTTGAAAAAAAGGGTTAAATATATTTAGCGGGTATTCGACAGCTAAGCAACGCACAAAATCTATTTATCACGAAATGATTTGGGTGTGAATAAAAAACTAACATTAGACTGGTTTAAAGATCGTAATATCCGTGCGAGTAGCGTGTGTTCAGACAACACTATTTATTCGACATATCCAGATCTTGCTTTAGTTCAAATTTTTTTGCCACTTAGTGAGCAATACTTGGCTTAAAATAGGCGATATCTTGGTATGCCTTATCTTCAAGAAAAAATTTCTAAGAGAGAAAAGACAGGCTGCAAAATATTATTAATTATTATATTTAATTTTGTTAAACCCTTTACTACAGGCGGCTCTCTGTGTGTAATTTCTACAATATTAATTTTTTTAAGAGAATTTGGTCTTCAGGCAATAATGCCTATTTAATTAGTGTAACCATGCTTTAGGAAATGGATAGAGGAGAGAAAAGACTGTTGGTAAAAGTATAGCGCCATTTTATTAAGTATTTTATTTCGCCGGCGGATGTGCTGTGTAGAAGTACTGACGAAGGAGCCAGGGATAAGACCCTGGGCGACGTGATTTGTAGTCAACGTGCTTAATACCGTGACTACAGCAGCCTCATAAAAAATAGAAATTCTTGGTCCTAATACATGGAGGAGTGAGTCGATTTGGCGATATTCGTTTGTTCCTAATAGAATCGGAATCAGCTTTTCCAACTCTCCAGGAGCGATACCAACTTATGATTGCCATTCTCTCACACATAGTTAAAAAAGGGTTCTATTAAAATCTAGCAACAAGGGTCTATAAGGCAAGTGCCTCTTTTTGTTTAAGCGTTTAAGTTGTGCTCTTTTGCTTTGTTTGATTGATATTTCAGAAGCAAACAACTATAATATAGCATGAAATAGGTATATTACTAAACCAACAAAATTTCTCAAAAATATTACACTCTCTCCAACTTTTCACTTAAAACGTTTAAATCTGCTAAAAAATTATTTTTGGAATAAAAAAAGGAAAATTTTATTAAAAAATCAGAAAAAAACACTCTATATAAAAAAAAGGACTTTCACAAAACAAATAAAATTTCCCTATAATACTTCTTTTCACGAAAACTTCACCAAAATCTTAATTTTTCCAAAAATTTTACTTGCAATATACAATTCGATTCGAAGTAGATAAAAATTTTAAATTTTTTATATTTTTTATATTTATTATTTATATTTATTTTATATATTACTAGCAGAGCTCACGATCATTTCTAATTTTTTCTTAAATTAAAATTTAAAAATGTATTTTTAAACATCTCTTGTAGAGTTTTGTAAACAGTGTTAAAAATTTTCATCTATTAAAATTAAATATTCTGACACCTGTTCTAGTACCATTATAGCGATAAAATTTGCTGCTTTCACATATGAATTTCTGGTTTCTCAACGAAGTGACATATTTTTGTAGAAAAAAATATTAAATATATAAACCAAGGCTCTAAAATTTTATTCAAAACCATCCATTAGTTTTTACGTGATGCGAACGCAAACAGACAAAAACCCAGAAAATGGGTGTTTTGTATTCCATATCGATTACTATCTACACCAATATTAAAATTCTCAAAAAAAAAATATTTCGTGTACAGAATAGATCCCGCTACTGTTTTATTAATTAAATCAATTAATTATTTATTTTGTTAGAAAATTGTTTCCTTATTTTTCATTAAATATTTAATTTATACAATTAATTATTTAATTAGAAAATTGTTTTCTTATTTTTCATTAAATATTTAATTTATACAATTAATTATTTAATTAGAAGATATTGTATTTACTATTTAATTAAATGCTAAGTAACAAAGTTAATATTTTAATAAGACTTCAATCTGAAAACAAATAAAATTTTTTGGCCCAAAACCTCATGCCTGTATGTTGTAAGCTAGAATATCGGAATAGGATAATTTTTATTAAAAATTGTTTGCAAAAGATACCATCCAACAAAAACTAATAAAAAATTAAAAATTAATTAATAAAATTCATGCGATTTGGAAATCAGGCTTTGGTTTGGTTTTGTTCTTGTCATGATTTCGCAGTACAAAGTAAAAATGATGCGACAAATCATAACGGCAGAGAAGATCTCAAAATTTTGGTATTCTTCTGATTTGTTCGGAGTTCAAAAACTATGCGATTTTAACCCTTTTTACCCATCTTACTACGGCGTATATGGCCAAGTTGCGTAAAATACTAAAAGAAACTTTTGTATGGAATATTTTAACCCTCAAAGTGTTCACTGTGCGGGTCTCTCTTGTCTTTTTCGCCTTAAAAACCAAAAAAAGTAATTTTTAAGCTTTGTTACTTTGGAAAAAATTTAATTTTGTTGTGCAGTGTAAAACTTATTTACGCTTTTCACACTTTTTTGTTTGTTTTATACAAGGCACAGTTTTAAGAAAAATTTTTATTTTTAGTAAACTAAAGTAATAAACGCAACAAAATTTAAGGGAATACAAAGTGATGGAAAAATATTTTTAAATATTGAGATTTTTTGGTAACTTGCTGATAGTTAAAAATAAGAGCACTCAGCACCAACAGGAGTAATAGAAACTTTTGTAATTAAAATTGCTTAAAAATACAATTTCAGCTTATTTTCTTTTCATATAACAAAAACAAAAGAGCACAAACAAATTGGGTTTCTACACAAATATTTACAATTACTTTTTGTCCAACAAAAAACAAGCAATTTCTATGGGATGGAAGATTGACTAAAAATAAACAATTTTAAGATTTTCTACAGAAAATAGAGTCTGCTTGAAGGGTTTTAAATAAGTTTTGTTATGCACAAATTGATCCAAAAATACATGTTGCTTAAAGGAAAACTTTACTAAAAGCTTAAGGACAAACTAATTTCAATTGAAAATTGAAAAAGTTTGTATAAAAATTTAATGGAAAAACTAAAACAAAAGCCAAGTGTGGCCAGACAATAAATAATTATGTTTTTTTTTTTTTTTTTAATTATAATTTATGTCTTTCAAGGCCGTGAAATAATCATAACAAAGGAATGCCTATAACAATTTGCATAATTGAAATTTTTGTTAACAATATATTTTTGTTTAGAAAATAAATAAACTTTTTTAAAATTAAGAGGTCGAAAAGTGATAAGTTTTATATTGAAATTAAATAAAAGAGCGTCTTTTTTAAAGCAAGAGGTTTATTTAAAACAACTTTAAGTGAACCTGAAGCATAAAAATATCACTAAGACTGGATTTTTGGAAAAACTCTGCCTGAATATAAAGAACATCAAAGAGTGACTTTAAAAAAATGCAATTGTTTTCGGTATCGGCCTCTGAAATATCTTAGCTCTAAATGCAAAATCTTTGTCGATTTTCGTTTTGGTACAACAAAAAGTAATCTTCGTCTTAAAAAATGATTTTGAGTCAAAATTCAACTTTTGTTTCAAATTACATTAGCCTGCAGTTACTGCTCTGATATGACTTAATTACAAAACGACATACTAAAACAACTAAGAAATAAATATCAGCTGGCACAAGGCTGTCGACAAAAACTTTTTTAGCGAAATCTTCAAACATTTCCCAAAAATGCATACCGCGAGCAGGTTTCATTAAAAGAACTATTAAGTAATCGATATTTTCTAATCCTGTGGAAAGAAAATATAATACGACAACTCCATATATTTTATATAAGAAGATACTGATATTTCTAATGAGGAACAATTGATTTTGAGGGCCAATATTGTTTTCTAGTGATCTAAGAATTTCAACGTGACTAAATAAATCTAAAACGCAGAAAGTTAAAAAGTTATCCATGGATTTGACTAATATCTCACAAAAATTTTTTATATAAAAATATAAAAAAACTCGATATATTTAAAAATGTTTATTTTATAGAAAATACAAAATATTTCTAAAAAAGTTTTAATACTCTCCATGTTTCGAAGTAAAATTTTAGGCGCTATCGATAGGTGTGAAAATTAAAAAAAAAAATAAGCGTTATCGATAGTATTAAATTTACTTACATTGAGTCGATAATTTTCGGTTAAAAATGTATCCATTCTTTTGAAGTTTGGAATGAGAAAAACTGCAAGATCGATAGATCTCAAAAAAATATATAGAGATGTAGTGAATTGCTGCATATATGCGGTAGCCTCCAAATTTTCAACAAAAACTGCCTTCAAAGTAGTATATTTTGATGAAAAATTTTATGAATTCTTGATAATTCCAAAAACTTTTATAAAGACTTGTATGTATTGTGTGTCTGTAATATTTATTTTTTTATTTTTTTAATTATTTTTTCTATTACGATTTAAGCCTGTGGGTATTAAGCAGGTATTACAAACGAATATAAATTTACTCTTTCGTTCACTTTTTTTTAATTTTATTTCTAAAAATTTTAACAAACAAAAATTATTTACATACATTTGCGGACGTTTTCCGAAGAAAACAAGAAAAATAATCCTTCATAAGCATTCTTCGCATCTATCTATCTCAGGTTGTGTACATTGTAAACATTATTTATTTAACCAATAATATTAATTTTGCTAGACAAAACTCACACGCAACCTAAACCATTTCTTAAATTTTAGAAATTAAAAAAAAAAATGAACCTTAAGCCGAAAAAGTAAATTTTTAATTCATTTGCATACCTGCAATATTTATAGCATCGTTAACTTTTCAAAATTTCTACCATTAGTGATGTGTTTTTGTTATCGAAAACATTGGAAGTAAGATATATACGGAGTTGTCATATCGGTATAAAATTAGACTTACCGATAAGTTTTAATTTGTTTATAGGAAAATAAGTGTTATCTATATGCCTGAAATCTGTTTGCTACAAATGTACAAAAATATGCAAAATTCCTGATAAATTTAAATTTAAAAAAATAAATAATCATCAACATGCCTTAAATTTAACTATAAAAAACTATACAAAACTATTTTTTTATATTATCGATAACTGTTATCGATAACGGTATAAAGTTAAAGATAATTCGATAAATTAGTCATTGCAAATAAACCCAAAAATTAAATTTTTTTAAATACTAAAAAAGCAGGTTAAGTAATTTAAATTTTTTTACATAAAATAAACTTTTATTTGTAAATATTTTCTAAAACCAAACTTATTATCTCTTGTGTACAATTTAAATTTGCAATATTTAATTAAATTAATTTTGTTCTAGAATAAAAGGATTGTTTTATTGCCCCACTTTCGTTACCATTTATCATCTTTAAAGAAAACTTTAACTACTATTCAGCTTCCAGTGCAACAAAAAAAAATAAATAAAATAAAACCTGACACAAACTTAATTTAGTAGAACTTCTTCCTTGTTTATTCTCTGTGAACATCTGCAATTTCGCCATCAATAGAATGCAAGTTTCTTGCTTCTTATAATTGTTCTTTCAAAAAAACAATTAAATATTTTCTTTTATACTAAAATACTTCTGCTTTGTTCACTTAATATTTAATATTATTATTTTCTTTTCTTATTTTTTTAAATTTATTTTTCGATATTTCAATGCAGTTGCAGAATAAAATTAAGTTTCTGGCTGGGGTGCAATTATCTTTGTGTTTAATAAGGTTTTTAATTAAATGCAACAATAAACACCTTTATTCATCTAACCCATAAACAAAAAGAGAATTTCTGTTTAAAAATTGTTCTTTAACGCTAAGTTCTTGCTGATTCATTGGCAAAGTTTTAATTGGAAACTAATTTGACTTTTAAATTTGTGTAACATTTGCTGCTATTGCAGTTCAAAGAATTCTTAGTTATAAAGGTTAAAGTGAGTTCTTTAAGAATTAATGATTGGAACATAAAATGTTTCTCTGTAATATTTTCATGAATCTGTTTTATTATTTTTAATCAAAATATTATTTTATTCAATATCAATTTTTTTTCTCTTTTTTTAAAAATATTTAAAACCTTGCAAATATGAACCCTTAAGCTTAAATGTTTATCATAATTAATTTAACACTTTGATAATCAAAAAATTTGAATTAGGGTTACTTGAGAAGCTACAATCTGAATAAACAATGTAAAAGCAAACGGAAAATTTCGAAAAGGTTTTTGTACAAAACTAATTAAATTTCATTTTAAAACATAAATTTTATATTAAATTTTAAGAATTCAAAAAACCACTTGTCAAGTTAAAGTAAGTTTACAGCAATCTGTAGTACTTATTTGCGTACCAAATACAAAAAAAAAAATCATTTAAATGCTAATGCTCCAATTTATTAGTAATTAAAGGTGAAAGCAATTTTTTTTTTTTTTTTTTTTTTTTTTGATTTTTGAATTATCCTTAAAAGTTATATTTCTATTGACACAAAAAACTTAAAACTTATAACGCGAGAATTGAACATAAACTGTAATTCAAAAATAGCATTCCACGTTTTTTCACACTAAAAAACTTTCAATAATTTTTATTATCTGCTAGTGGCTGACAATTATCAAAGCAGCAATAAAAGTCTTTAAGTAAAAGTGCGGCAGTAGTGGACATATTTTATCTTCATAACTCTATTTCGCTTATTAAAAAAAATTATTTAACAAATATTTGCGTTGAAAATTTAACAGAAAATTGTCATGCGAAAAACAATCGATTTATAAAAAAATCGCACCAAAAGTTTTACACAACATTATTGGTTTTTTATAATTACTTAAATAAAAGTATATGTATATTTAAAAATTATTATTAAATAAAAAATTATTAAACAATTTATAAAGGTATCGATAACAGGGAAGTTATTGTTTAGAAGAATTATACAAATTTTCCTAAATGGAAATTCTTGTTTAGAACAAATAAATCGAGTTTTCGAAAACTCGAATTTTTGTAGAAAGTTAATTGTTATCGATAACACTGATTTTCTATACATACATATAGAAAACAGTAACGGGGTCATTTCTGTACATAAAATATTTTTTGAAAATTTTGATTTTGGTGTAGATAGTAATAGTATTTTTGTAATTTTTGTCTGTCTGTCTATGTTCGCATCGCGAAAAAACTAATGAATTGATTTGCGAGGAGGTTCTTTAAAACCTTGGTTCAAAAACAGAATACTGTTTTGTATAAAACTATGCCATTTCTTAGAGAAAATTGTGATACAAATTTAAAGACACCCAATTTTAACGATGCCATAGTACTAAAACAGTTGTCAGCACTTTTTATTTTTATAGAATGAAAATTTTTTAATATTATTTACAGATCTCTACAATAAATATTTAAAAACACATTTTTCTAATTTGAATTTTAAGAAAATTATAAATGACACGCAGACGAAATCGTGGGCACTACAAATCTTATATAGAATTATCAATTAAAGTTTTGAACGAAAATTATTCCAGATATCGATTTAATTTTTTTTTTTAATTAGGACCAGCACTCAGGGAATGACTACTACTTATGCAATGCATTGTGGCAGAACTAGGAAATTAGGTTGTGGGATGGGGGATAGAGGGAGTAGTGCTTGTGGACATTTGATTTAAATCTTTGTACATTGAATGTGACAGGAAAGACCTCTGCAGGGAGTTTATTCCACATACGAACTGTTCAGCTTAAAAACGAGTTTTTTCTGTAATGCGTTGTGCGATTCACTGGCCAATCGACCACAAAGGAATGCGCTCTTGATGCAGATCGCGTTGCGCGTATGAAATTACGGTTTTCAGGAACCAGCTCCCTGATTTCATATGACCACATTCCGTGGTAGTAACAGTAAAACAGTGAAACACACCCTGCATTGCGTCGATGCTCCAGTTAGTCAATAGAGCTGGATACCCTACTGTCACCGATGAGCTTCTTCGCTCTCTCCTGTACGCAGTCGAGTAACTCCAAAATAGACTATGAAGCACCGGCCCATACATGAGTTTTGTATTCCATTTTCGGTCCGATAAGGCACTTGAATGCTTCTTTTGCAACATGAAAAATGTGCTTGTTCCAACGAACATCGCATTGAATTTTCATGCCAAGAACATCGAGAGCTTCTGATTCTTAAATATATATCACCCATAATTTAAGATGAGGTAGCAAGTTCAGCAGTACGCCTGTGCGAAAGCACACATCACTGGGTTTTATTAGCGTTAAACTGAACCCTGTTCGCCAGGCCCCATTCGGAAATTACTAAAAGATCGCGATTAAGGGTATAGTCCATGTGCTTTCTCATAGCCTCAATTTCCCGAAGGCTTGGTCTACTGCAAAACGTAAATGAATGGCATATGCTACTGAAAAATCTTTCTACAAACAAATAATTGAATTATCGATAACAGGGTGTTTATTGCACAAAAAGTTATTTGGATACACAATAAATTTTTTTTAGAAAATTATCAATTTGTTTTATGTAATTTTTATGTATAATCGATAGCATAATCGATTTTCTATATAAAATAATTTAATTTATATATAATCAGGATAGCTTGAAAATGTTTTTTTTTTAAATCTATCAAGTAATTTGAGATAAAAATGTTTCTTTATAAGAAATTATCGGGTAATCGATAACTGGAAACTTATTTTATAGTTAAATTTTTTAAGTTTGACTAACTAAAAAGCTTTTAGAGTTTAGACTAAGTAGACAAATTTGAACAGAAAAAATTTGATTTATATTTCTTCTTGCAATGAAATAATTCAAGGACCTACAGAAAAGTTGACATTTTTTAAACTTTAAATTTTTTGTGATATTTTCCCGAAATTGATTATTAGAGGTAAAAGCAAGTCTCAATGGCCATTTCGCTACCGCTTGCTTAGCTCTTCAGGAAACTTGTCACAATTATTTTAAATGAACTAAAGATTATTGTTTAACCAATAAAGACAAAAATCGAAGCTCAAGCAAAAACAACAATAATTAACTTTAGTTTTTTCTTTATCCCCTGTATACGGCTGACTTTTTTTTAGCTCTTTTTAAACAGTTACAAAGATGTTGAAAAATTAAAACAACAAATAAAACATCACAAAACACTATGATATTTTGTTGACATTTTTTACTTATTAATAACCAACAGTATTTTCAGCTAATCTGTTATAAAAAATGTATTACACAATTATCGTGTTATCGCCAATTAGAAAATTTGTTATCGATAAGTTTCTAAACTTTCTATAGAAGACTTATGTTACTAAGCTGCTAATAAATGTAAGTTTTTCGTTTAAAAAAATTAAAACGACTTTTCGCATAGGTCTGGGGTTATCTGATTTTTTACTAGTTTTTAAATGTTCGACAATTTTTTTCATTTGCATATTTGCATATTTTCAAACTTTATTTTTATTATGTATAGCAAACTATTTAAAAACTTTGGTGTAAAATAAAGTCGGTTATCGATGACTCAATAAATGTTTTAAAACATTTTTTGCTTATTAAGTGTTTCTAAAGAAAAGCTAATAATTTTTTTATCTGCATTTGAAAAAAAACTCAACATTATTTTTCTCTGTTTTGAAACACTTTCAAGAATTATTCATCGTTTCTTCCAAATATTATTCTTAACATTAACTGCATTTATTTTATGTGTAACTTTTTTACTGCTTCAAAGTTAACGTGCTTAAATGTTTGCGGCCAAATTAAATACCATAATTATGAACAAATGGTAAGGCCCTTAAGAAAGTAAAAAAAAAAACAAAAAAAAATTACTTTGATTGGCAGAAGTAAAAAGAAAAGCAATGAATACCAGAGTGTTCTTTTCCCAAAACAATTTAGATAATTGCTACAAGCAAAACTTTGTTCATTATCTTACCACCACAATTAAAAAAAATTATATATTTTGCTTAATATCTTCTTAGTATTTAGAATTCCTGCATATTTTCCAAATCGGGTTGTTAAATTAATTGGGGAAAAAATATTTAAAATATTTGATTTTCATTTCACTGATTCGTTATAACTAATTTCAAACTTGATAGTAGAGCAGCAAAAGAATCTTTTTTTATATCCTTACCCACAAAATGAAGAAAAAGGAAATATCAAATTTTGTCTTTCCGTTTTAAATATCTACAGTATCCATCTCCGATCCCGTAATGTATATATATTCCGAGTGCTTAGCATACCGAAGTCGATTGAGCGATGTCTGTACGTCCGTGTTTGTATTGAAGTCAACTTTTCCAAGACACGAAATGCGCTAAAGAAAATTAAAAAACGCCAATCGATCAGACATGGCGAAAATCAGTAAGATCGATCCATGTCCCTCGAGGAAGCGGGATAAACACCACGCCTGCCTCAAATTTTTCCATATCATTTGAAACAATGAAGTAACTCGAATCCAAAACAAAAATATATAGACAAATTGGAATTAAAAAATAAGAAAAAAAAAATCAAGTGAAAAAATTAGTGATTGCGCGTAATTTTTGAATAATGGACCTCTAAAATTTTCATAAAAAAGTTCGATTGTCAATATGGTGAATATGGATATCATATAAAACCTTTTGAAGGGATCCCTTAGGAACTAATAAAATTTCTCTAAAATGCTTAAGCCATTAAGAGCCGATGTCATGTTTATGTAAAATTATATATTGTAATTAATTTTTTTCTTATGTTTTAATTCTCTGTCACCACAGTATTTTTTTCCTATAGGATCTGCTTCACTAAACTAGTTTTACAAGCATGGTAAAGATTATATAAGATTTGGCATAGCCAAAGATAGCACTCTTTCCTGTTTTATTTTAATTTGTTAAGAATTAAATAAATTTAGAATTAATTTTTTCCACAACAAAAAAAGTTTGTATGAAATTTGAATCACCGGAAACGGAGTAGACAGAAATAAATTTCAATTTATTTTCAATACAAATGAAATTGTAGAATTAGTTGCAATTCGTTTCTAATTCAAATGAATTTTGTAAAGTAAATGGCAACTTATTGCCAGTTGGCTTAAATTGCACTGATTTGTAAATTCATTCGAATAAGATAGATTTGTGAATTACAATTCAAATGAATGAAAACAAAAATTTCTTCTTTCAAACTGAAAGCATAAAGACTTACTTACTGCTAACGCAATTCAAATTTTAATCGATTCAGTTTAAATGTGAATTGTTGATTATATTTTATAATTAATTTGAATTAATTCAAAACCAAATTACTTCAACTAAATTTAAAATGAAATGAAATTCACTTCTTGTATATTTGAATTAGAAATGAATTGCCATTGATTTTTATCAAATTCAGTTTTATTGACCGAAATGTCATTTTATTTATGTTTTTGTTTTTTTTTTAAATTAATTTAAAGTTTGCTTATTCAGTGCATTAATGATTCGCGAATTAATTTAAAAATGAATGATAGAAACTGTTAAACAATTGTTGTCTTTTTTTTTGTTGTAATTTTTATACTTTTTTCAATCACTTTCTTTTCTGCTTCCAACATGACCTTAAGGCAAATCATATGCATTTTTATTATGTTACGTTTGAATCACTTGCTGTGCTAAGTTTATCTAGCACCCGCTAACATTTGAATGTTTTTTGTTGGTTGATGCCAGTCACACAGTTAAACAAAAAGACATCTATAACGCAAAAATGAAATGAAAACTTTGCAATTGTTTTTAAATGGTCTTATAACTCGCAGGGTTTATTCTACAAAATTGTCCAATAATATAAGCTTTTGTTTCTTTTTTCTTTTATTCGACTTAATGTTGATTGCTTCACTATTACTCCTGGCTTGAGTTGACTTGGGCCAAACTATTTCATTGAGTATTTATTTTTTATTTGTTCTTCATTATATTTCTTTGTAACATTTATAGAAAAAAATTCCTGCTAAGTAATTTTTATTATGGCTTAGAAACGAAATAAGAGCAACACTAAAACAACAGAAAAATATACAGAAGGATTTTATAAGTAGGGTAATAATACCAAACTCGTTATATTCAAAATAAATGCTAAAATAACGATAAATTTTAATGAGATCGCAGTACAAAATTCTTGCAAATTACTCTATTTAATAAACGTATATAAAATAATGAGGAAAATATTAATAAAAATTATTAAAAGGAGACCTAAGGACTTTAAATAAACTTTATTTTAATCTTAAATATTATAAATTTAACAAAAAAAAAATTATAAAAATAAAAATTCATAGTGGGAGAAGAGATAATAGCAACTCCATTAAAAACTAATGTTAAAAATGTTATCAACCGAACTCGCCACTACAAGGAAGGCATTATAAAGGACATCGGATTTTGTCACTTCGGGAAATTAACTATTGTATAATTAAAAACGTTCCCTTGTATTTTGCGTTTTTATTTAAAAACATTTTCCCCTATTTAGTTCTACACCCCACAATGGTGTAACTTTCTATTCCAATAAAAAAGAAAGAAGAACAAAACGTTAAGGATTTCAGATTTAATAGTACTTTTTTATTATTATTATTTTTTGCTTTGTTTTACTTAAAAAAAACTATAAATTACCACATTTAACTAAAAATATTAAATTTTGCTCGAAAAATGTTAATGAAAATTTGTATAAAAACCGAAAATTCCGCAAAAGGAGAACTCTTTATTAAGTTTAGAAATTTCCCCAAAATAATTATATTGACGAAAGTTTAGCCAAAAATTTTGATTTCCCAAGAATCCGGAAATGCAGAAAAAATAACTTAAAACTTTCAAATATTTAAAAGTTTTTAGGAAACCCTACTTTCGAAAAAAAAAACACATTTACATTATTTAGTTACTTTTTTAAATTATAATTGTACAAGGGAAGCGGTAATGAAGAATAGTGACGAAAGAGCAAATGTGGATGAGGATGAACCCGAATAGTGCATTCAACCTCTGTGGAGAGAGATTTCAACGACCCTATTAAGGGTGTAAAAAAAAAGGGTAACTAGATCCCAAAAACGTATGGTCTCCATTAGGGCTAAATATTTTATGTTTGGTGATTTTGTATGTATAAAAAACACCAGTTGCACGGAAATCCAGGCGGTTTCTAGTAAGCGTAGAACAGACCTTAAGGTCAAAAATGAACATTTCGTGTTCACACCAAATATTTTCGGTTTATCAACAATATTCCGGCAAAAAAAATATATATTTTGAGAAGCACAGCCGAATATATCACTCTTACTTATTTTTATAATATTGACATGTGTAAAAAAGTAAAAAAAAGAATCATTTATCATTTAAAATAAATAAAATACATTAAAACTGTGATTATACATTATCGGGTTTATGGCGAGATATTTGAGTTTTAAAGTTTTCAAAATTTTTTTTTTCAATTTTCTCTTTTTCTATTACTTAAAATCATTGTAAAAAAAATGCATTTTTTGGGGAAAACAAAGAAATTTTGTTTAAATTTTGACTTTTTTTATCATTTAAAATGCATACAATATATATATTAAAGTTTACGAGATAATTGAGTTTTAAATTTATTTATTTTTTTTTTTTTTTTTTTTTTGAAAATAAGTTTATTACAAGAAAATATTTTGAGAGCAACTGAAAGTAAGATTTAGAGAGTGACATGATGTCCTGTTATATAAAATTTTAAGGGCAACTAGGCGCTTTTAAAATATTTTTAATACTCACAAACTGTAAGAAGTGCCAGAGCGTTGTTCCCTAGACAGCGTTCACTGAAAACTTGACAATTTTAAATCATGTAAAGATCGAGGCACGTGTTATGTCTTCTTATCCA
Source organism: Cistogaster globosa (assembly GCA_937654795.1). Lineage (NCBI taxonomy): Eukaryota > Metazoa > Arthropoda > Insecta > Diptera > Tachinidae > Cistogaster > Cistogaster globosa. The sequence continues at coordinate 22,585,744 of OW569405.1, forward strand.
TAATCTCAAGTAGAGGGGATAAAAGTGTTACAATTAATTAGTCGACCAAAGTTGTGAATTATGTGTGAAAGAATGTTCTTTTAGAAGAAATGATGCTGAACGGGAAATAAAGACCCTACGTTGTATAAAGAAAAAAAATAAAGTTTAGGAGTTACAATTTAAAAAACCATATCTTACAAGAAGATTCGAAACTGCAGTTGCTGCTCTCTGACTTTCTACTAACCTTAATTCCCTTAAAAACCAAGAGGGTTTTAATCAAAGCATTTTAAGCTGGATGTTAGGACATTGTAAAAAAATTTAAGAAATACGTTTTAAAAGTTTGAACTGGCAGTTTGAAACACATAGCGCAAAAGCCATTTTTTGGAAAATAATTTAAAAACAAGTAGGAGTGGTATATTCGGCTGTGCCAAATCTTATATACCCTTCACCGTATAGGTAAAGTTAGTTTACTGAAGTTGCTCCTAACAAAAAAAAAAAAAAAAAAGTATTGCTGGGACCGAGAATTATAAAAGGAGAAAAAAAAAATTAAATACGATATATAATTTTACATAAAAATGTCATCGACTCGTAAAAGGTTCAGCATTTTTGAAAAATTTTAGTATTTCCTGAAGAAAATCTTCAAAAGCTTTAACATGATACTCATATTGACTATTATGACAATCGCACTGTTTACGAAAATTTCAGAGGCTCATAACTTGGAAAATATGGGGGAGTGGCAATTTTTGACTCTATCGCTTCATATATTTGTGTTTTTTTTTTTATTGGAGTTACTTCATTGTTCCGAATGATATTAAAAATTTAGAGGCAGGCTTGGTGTTAAGACCACTGCCTCGAGGGACATGGACCGATCGTGCTAAATTTGCTTTAGCTCATATGTGGTGAAGGTTATAAAAAGACAGTTTTGAGAAATTTTATTATTAAATCGATCAACAAATTGACAACAAATCTATTTATTTTCTTATTACTTTCTAAGACTGTTTTTGTGCCCATTAGTAACAGAATCAAGATTTTAAAGGGGATATTATTATCAGAAATCCGCTGTAAGTTAAGCTTGTTTTAAAACGCTTTTTAGACTGCATTAGCGTTCCTCATTAAATGGAATAAATTTTCTTTTATTTATTTTTACAAAACAATGAAATTATTTTTATTGTTAATCTTAATGTACTTTTTGCCTGAAGTCCTGCAATGTTACTTTTGTCTATTTTATATTATACTTCAATGAAAATCTTGAACACTTGAACGAATTTTAGAACTCGTAATTCAATCAAGTAAAAAGCTTTTGAAAATAATCTACAGGAGACAGGGTGATTTCGTAGGGACTGTACAATTTTGTAAAAAAAACAAATTATAAATTTGTTTTTATAAAGAAAAAGGCTTATAGGTGCGGAAGGTAAATAAACGGTTTTTTAAACGTAAATCCGGATTTTGGAGGTGTGCGGCATATTTTACTAGTGGAATTTTGTTTAACTCCACAAGCCCTACAAGAAAAATTATATCCGTTCACAGGGTTTTTGAACTGTCGCACCGTGTTATTTGTCAAATTAATTTTTTTTTATAAAAAAAAAATAGTTCTGTAACATTTTTTTTTTTCTGTAATGTTTTTTTGTTAAGCCCGGTAGAACTTACGAAAGGATTAGCTGTCAGCTTGGTCTAAAAAATTATCATGCTTGAATAACGCTACCAATTTATCGACTGCATTGGTGACTGCAATTCACGCAACTTATAAATGAATTTTAATGGCGCATGTAATCGTCGATCTGAGCAAGCCATTTATTGAACTGTGGATAGATTCGAGTAAAACCAATACAAAATGAAACCTACCAACTACACAACATAAAAAAATGTAACTTTGGTGCTATCTTCACGCTACTCCTTCGAAAATAAAGCCGCAACTCACGTTACGGCCGACATAGATCATGCCCACACAAAGACCAACTATTTTTTGTTTAAAATTATTAATAGCATTTATCAGGGTATGATGTATTTTCAAACGGATGGCGCTACAAAGCGTATGGTGAGCCCAACAAGCGATACATTAATATAAAAAACTGGCGGCCTGACACCTTTCATTAATTATTGAGTTATTGGTTTATGCTAATAATTTACGTATTGGAGGTCAACATTGTTCGTGTTATTCGCGAAAAACGGCCAGCAGTGCTTAAAAATAGGACTCAATACAGCTGTAATGGTCAAACGCAGGAAATAATTTAAAATTGTAATGCCATGTGACCCGTTTATGTCGAAAGTGGCATAAGACACTTTGTAAAACATATTCCTTTAAATATGTGCATCAGCTTAAAGGCATAGTTGACTTAAGCCACTTTCAAAATAAACGGTTTGGTATAAAAAAATATTTAAATTTTATTTCTTGTGGTAATTTTTAAAATTTAAATTTCTATGGGGCCTAAAAAAGCATCCTTTAAAATAAAATAAATTTTCGATATGCGGAATTCCAATTCAAAAACCAACCGAATCTGTGTATTAAATACTAAATTAGAAGTGTTTTTTTTTTTAATAAAGTTCTTTGCTCTTGAAGGTTTCAAACGAAACCTCACACAAATAGTTTCCCTTTATTCTTAAAACAACAAGCATTATGCTCGCTGCCCACTATCATTTTCATGATTATAAAAATCATGACCAGCGTGTCCGTCATCATCATAAACATCAAATAGCAATCAAATGTACAAGAACTAATCTCTTTTTCGCACAATTGCTTGCCTAAAACTTGACTGACGAAATGGCGCATTAATCGACTCAGTGTTTTATGAATAAATAAGTTAACGTACGGCAGGATTTACAAAAAAAGAAAATTTTTTTTTTCTCAGATTTTTTAAATACACATTATAGTTATCTTCGAATTTGTTTTCTAGTTTTCTTTTTATTTTCTTTAAGCTGATTCAAACTTATTTATTTGTGTTTGAAAATTGTAATCAAATTACCAAAACAGTGCCTGAATGTCTTTGCGTCATTATTGTTAGAAAAACCAGTTTCAACTTTAATATTTAAAAAATAACAGAAACTTTGTACTAAATCGAGAAAATACATTTTTCCATTGGTCATTATCATTGAAATGTTTGTCGAGTGCCATAAAATGCTAATGACCATCAATGTTTATGCTTGAATGATACTGGGACAACCGCACATAAGTAAGATTGTATTCAAGGAGAACTTAATTTCATTGCAATGATTGTTGTTATTGTTGAATGTAGCGTAAATAAATTGGAGCAATTTTTTCTTGAATAATTTTTATTCTACGTCGTTTGTGGTACTATTTTTCTTCTCTTAGTAAGCTTGAAAGAAGCAGAATAATGTTGGACAACTTATATAATAATAAATTTAAAGGTATAATTGGTACAGTCGATAACCTAACATTTAAATCAGATTAAATTTTTTAAAATTCCTAATTCCTATTTTTAAGGATTGGTTTCTCTACTTTTCAAGTTCCTTTTTGAAGTTTTTTTAATTTTTTATATTTTATTATTATTTGCCCCTTAACTTTGGAATTTTTGAAAACTTATTTTGATACGGATGAAATAAGAAATTTATGAAAAGCTAAAATAAGTAAAAGCTACAATTGTAGAGTGATGGCAAGAATTTAAATGCATAATGTGTTAAGACAATCAAGAGACCAACAACGCTTGGTAAACAATCAAGTCTTACAGGATGTGTCTCTGTTGTTAATAAGAGAATAATAAAATTATTAATACTACGAAACGTGTCTTTAAAGCGTAACCTCTTGATAAGGCCAATATAATCAATATATCTGATATATAGATGGAAGAAATAATTTATGAATATCGAGTGAGTTTACTATGGACACAGCTGCAAATGTAAATGTGTTTAGATCCTAATTCTCATAACGTGAATGTGGATGTTGCTTAACTATAGAGACGGCTGCGGTAGTCATGAACTATAGACATCACGATAGCTTAACGTTGTTATGAGTTTCTGAGCACGAGAGCCATGTAGAAAATGAAAGGGTGAACTTAGCTTGAGCTCGTAAGACCTCAGCAATTTTTTGGCATATCTTATGACCATGCAACCAGAGTTTATTCGTCACTAAGAAGTTTTGCGCGTGGTTTAAAACAGCATTTTATTGCTCTATCTCGGGATTTGTTCCAAAAGTTACTGATTCTCAGTAAAAGTGACCTAATACTATTTACGGGTTAGTTGACCGAACAATATGGTCTTAAATATTATCAAATATTTATCGGCATCAATAATGGTCAGTGTTAGATTTGTGGGCCTGCTGATGAAACGTATGAGCATTTGCTTTGCGAATTTTAAGTATGATAGCTCATGTCTTTATACATCGCCCAGTCTTTTGGCTTTAAACTCAAGCATTAAATGAAATATACTTGAAACAAAGATGCTAAAACTGATATTATGCTGACAAAAATAAAATCGTAAGGTTTTCTGTCACTTATTTAAACAACAAGCAAAAGTTAGTACAATTGTCTTAGGCTTAGGTAGTCATTTTTATGATTTTATACAAATTATTTATGCTGTTTTATTTATAGAAATCAGCGCCGAAAAGGCAATTTAAAATTTAGTTGATATGCAAAACCTTCATTGCCTATTCCACGATATCGTGAGAATTTTATATTTCGAGCAATAACATTTAAAATAAAAACAGACATAATTTCAGTTTCTAAGCTCACACTCTTGAGCTTAGAAACTATTTCGTTTTACTTTAATTTGTATTGCAAAAAAGTCACTCACCTATTTGCGTACCAGTCAGAAACAAAAAAGTCTTTAATACCAAATGATAGTAAAAATCTAATGGTAACTACCAACCTTAACATTTCAACACGGCCAAGGCAGTGACAGAGAATTTAAAAATAAGAAAAAAAGTACTATATATAATTTTACATAAAAATTACGTTAGCTCTTAATGGGTTTAGCATATTATATTTTAGTTCTTCCTAAAATATCACTTCAAAAGCTTTAAAATGTTATCCATATTGACCATATTGACAATCGAACTTTTTTATAAAAATTTCAAAAGCCCATAACTCGGAAAATATGGGCGAGCGCTAATTTTTTTTAACTTCTCTATCGCTACATGCATTTTTTGTTTTGATTAGAGTTATTCAGTGTTTTTAATTATGTGGCAGGAGTAGTGTTAAGCTCACTGCCTCGAGCCCACTGTCTGATCGATTGGCGTATTCCAATGACCTCTATCTAATCTTGTACCTTTGCAAAGTTGAATTCAGCGCTAACAAAGACGGACAGACACACATCGCTTAATCGACTTTGCTATGCATAAGAAGTCAGAATCACAAACGGAATGACAAACTTAAATATAACCTTTTCTCAGTTTTTATTGTGAAGGGTATAAAACAACATGCTCAAAATTGTTGACAGGTCTGAAACAAAGCTAAGACAAATTCTACGATTTTTAATTTCGAAATAGGAATAATAATTTTCAGAGTAGTAATAGCAGCTTTCTAATTTAATCTATAGAAGAGTTAGTTTACCTTTTTTACGCTCGTTATATTTCTTCCGGCACCAAAACGTCAAATGTACAAATATTTTCCAAAAAGCTTTGTACCAGGATGCATCGTAACTAAAACCAAGGAATCCATATTTGTTTTTAATTTTTTTTAACATCTGGTCTGTGCAGCACTAAAAGATTTCTATTGAAAGTGATATTTGTTTAAGAAGTAAGCAAATTAGCTATTGTTAAACTGTTCAAAATATTAAATATTTTAATGGTTTTTAGTTCCACAAAATAAATAAATAAGACTTTAAATGTTAAGCAGTCTATTTTATGGAGTTGTAATGAAAGAAATGAAAATAATTTTTGTCACGCTACACCATTAACGAAGCGTAGCATCTTCCATATTTATGCTGTACTGCACAAGATATTCTACGTATTTCTTGCTTGTCTTATACATTTTCCTATTATTTTCTTTTATTTATTTTTATTGACAATAATTTTGCTACTTCAAAGTCATAGTGTTTTGAAACACATCTACTTACTCCATAAAGTAAAGTACTTCACTCTCCCACGCTTCATTTCATGCACAACACTTCAAATGTGTGAAAAGTAAATTGAGAGCATTAGTATATTAAGATCATTCAAGTGTTTAGAAAAAATATAAGACTATAAAAAAAGAACAAAAAAAAAACAACTGCATTAAAAACAACAACAATAATAAATTTCGTTAAATGTAGGAATATATACATTGTTGGTTGCATTGTCTCATAAAATTTGATGAAACGAAAATTCCATTAGTTCAATATTTTGCCATTGTGGCACATATTTCGTATGACGACAGAGTCATTAACTGATTGATAGAATGACTAGGTCGTGTTAAAAATATATACAAACATACACACGTAAATGGGTACATAATTTTTTAATATTTGTTTTTAGAAAACACAAACTAAAAACTCAAAATTAATTTCGTATGAGATTTTTATGATTCGTAGTATTTCTTAATGGGTATTTGTTTTTTAACCATTTTAAAATTGTCTATTTCGTGGAATTTGGAATTGAAATTGGAAACAAAAAACCAAAATATTTCAAAAGTTATTTTAAAATGAGTTTTGACAAAATACTATTGAAGTCATAAAAATGTAATTACTTTTTTACAGTTTTTGAATTGAAATGATAAGGAGTGGTGTTTTTATGATTTTGAAGTGTTTAACGAAAAATATTTTGACTTAAGAAATTTAGATTTTTTAATTACTTTTTATTCATTTCATGAATAATAAAAAATTGTATTATTTTAAGGAAGGGAATTCGCTTAAGTATATTTAACAATAAAAAGTTAATTTAAAGCTCATACGGAAACATATAAAAAAATAAATGTTTAAAAACTCCATACATTTATTAACTAACACTAAAAAAATTTTTGCGTTCGAAGCTTAAAAAACCATAATTTGAAGAAAAAAAATAACAAATTTTAATATTTTAATATTTCAAACTGAGGCTGTTCTTGAGGAATCCCATTTTGAACCTCATCTCTGGTCAACCTTATCAAGCCTTGCTAGGCGTATGTGACTTATAACACAAACAATGTTGACCCAATTGTTGTTGACTTTACGTGGCCCCACAGAAAATATCCGAATGGTTGTTAATTGAACGAATTTGATAATCTCGAAAGGTAATTGGAAAATTTTTTAAAATAAGTTGAATAAGTTACCATTAGTATTAATTAAGGAACAATTGGACATAATGCGGTACCGATCTCTATTGACCGCGGCGCGAGCTCCTGCTTTATTTTTGAAGAAATAAGATCTAACAATGTCTTTAGCATTTAAAACCACCAAACGATGAATTATTCTGGATGTAATGAGACTGTAGGGAGCTAATAGGATTGGCTTTATTTTAAATTCGGCAAGTTTTTCCGCTAAGCCAAATGTCTTTAAGTTACGCAATTTGTTGAGTGATTTTTAAGAAAGATAATCAAGTTTTTTACCAATGTTCAAGCGTCAATTTATCATGATGATTTGCCAGAGCATTAGATATGACAGCTTATTTAACAGTTAAAAGTTCATCATCCCGATGTAAAATATAGATACGTTGAAAGAATTAAAACAAAAATTAAAACATTATTTTCTTTTCATAAAAATTCTGCCATAAATTATAACAAATTCAAAAAATAATTGGCGTTTTAGTAGATATAGATTAGGGTAATAAAACTAGTTTATACTTCTTATAGTCTAATGTCAATGTTGGTAATATTCCACCAAATAGAAATGAAATGGCGTTAAAAAACATTGATAACAAATTTCTGTATGAAAATAGTCTTATTTATAAGGAAATTCCTGGCATAGTTGAACTAAAATTAATCAATCGATACATCAATCAAATAAAATTTTGATAAATCAGTCGTATACGATGCTGAAAATGTTCACTTTATTTAAAGTTGTGGAAAAATATCATTGTTTGAATGATCAATGAAATGTTGCTGTTTCAGGTTTTTAAATTTCCAATGAATTAAAATTTAATTTTTGGGCTTATGATTCAATTTTTACTTTGATTTCAAAATAATTTTTAGAAAGATAAATTAATTACAAATGAATGCGGACGTTTTTAAAAACAGCAAGAAAAATAATACGCTAGGAGAATGAATTGCAATATTTTCTGGACCGCTATTTACTTCATTAGCATTCTTCCCATCTATCTACCCTAAGCTGTGTACGTTGTAAACATCATCTATTTAACCAACTAACCAATTTTGTTTTGTCAAAGGGAAGTCAACACACAAAGCATTTCTCCGTTGTTCTCTTTTCAACTCGTCTTGCAAATTTGTTTTTGCTTTCTACCAACCTTCGGTATAGCCACAAAATGCAATTTTTTTTTAATCATTCATTTCTTTAGAAAACGTTACGTTTACGTTATTTGTAAATAATATTGCTTTTTAAGAAAATTTAATAAATTAAATTAATAAGTGTATCTTAAGCCGAAAAATAAATTTTAATTCATTTTTAATATCCACAGCACAAATCCTGATTGGGCAAAAATAAGTATTTCTTTCCACCATGTTGATAACGAATTGCAACTAGCATACGCTAGTGACAATAATTGAATAACAGTTATTCCAGGCATTTGTTTTACCATCACTAATATATCCAAATTATCAAATTTTAAGAAGCAGTTAACTTTTTAGCGTGAACTTCTGGCAAATCGAAAACGTATTCTTGATTGACGTACTGACACTTCACACGTAATGAAAACTTGTAAAATGAAGCATTAAAGCTTAATTTGTTAAATAAAGGGTCATCCAAAAAACGCGCCTACATTTTTCTTTGAAATAAAACACAAACTATTTGCAATTTTTTCAAGCTGTTTTTTTTTAATAAAAGTATGATCCATTACAATTATAAGTGGAATAGAATATCATTCAAATGTCCACCATGTCTGCATCAATCCGAATATCGAAATTTTCAATGACTTTCCGACATGTTGCTGGTTTTATTTCACGAATTGCAACTTAAATGTTGTTCTTTACACTCGACTTTTCAAAAAACCCCACAAAAAAATCTAATGGTGTTAGATCACTTGACCTTGGAGGCCAATTGAAATCTGCATTTCGTGAAATTACACGTGTTTTCTCGAGTTGTGTGACATGTAGCACCGTCTTGCTGGAAATAGATGTCAGACACATCAATATGATTTAACTGTGTCCATAAAAAGTCTCTCAACATTGATTGGTAACGCTCAGCATTCACAGTAACAGCATCTCCAGCATCATCTTCGAAGAAAAATGGCCCAATGATTCCATTTGCCCAAAATGCACACAAAACAGTAACTTTTTGTGGGTGTAGAGATTTTTCATGAATAACACGAGGATTTTCATCACCCCAGATACAACAATTTTGCTTATTGACGAATCCATCCATTCTGAAATGAGCTTCGTCACTAAACAAAATTTTGCTTGAAAACAATGGATCTGTTGTTCGTTGTTCAATAATCCAACTAGCGAAATTACGACGTTGTAAATGGTCTCCTTCTTTCAATTTCTGGGTTAGTTGAATTTTATAAGCATGTAAATGCAAATCTTTATGCAAAATCCTCCATAAGGAGCCATAAGATATAACCAATTCTTGCGAACGACGCGAAATTGATGTTGTCGGTTCATTTTCAACACTTTCACCAACAGCAGCAATATTTTCATTTGTGCGTACAGTTTTTGGCCTTTCAATTTTTTTGTTTATCAGTAACACAACCAGTTTCTTCGAATTTTTTCAATTATCTTTGAATTGAAGATTGATTTGGTCGATTATTTACACCAAAAAAAATTACGAATTTTGCGATGGGTATTTTTCAAAGAACGTCCGTTTTTATAATAACTTTGAATGATGTAAACGCGTTGTTGCAATGTGTACCTTTCCATGGTTAAAACTGTACTACCTTCTTATAAAACAAAATGGCTTATGTCACTTGAAAAGATGTCACGTGTAAAAAATATATAGTGCTGACATCTAGGCGTCACATTTGGATGACCCTTTATATATATTTTGCATTTTTTTTCTTTTGCGTCGTTTTTCACTCAAAAACTAACGTTCACAAAATTTCATGAAAATAGACCAAAGATTTTGTAGGATACCGTGCAAAAATTGGTTAATTTTTGTGTTGCTTAGGGAAGATTTGAAGGACATATCACATGTAAGAAAAGCCGGCAGATGGCAGGCACAAAACGTTTTTTTTTTTTTATAAATTATTTGGTTAATTTTTTTTTTTGGATAAATATTTGAAGGCGGAATCAAAACGAAATTATAATTTTTAATATCCTGATTGAAATAAAAATATCTCATAAACTTTTGCTATAAGGCATATTATACATTACCATCGAAATGCTTTTAGAATCTAAAAAAAAAAAACAAGAAGATAATTTGAAAGAAAAAAATCCACTTTCACATTCTGAATAAAGTTTAAAGTGTTGGAAGAACCAAATTAAGAAATAAAATCTACTTTCTTTTGTTTAACACCTGTGACATGCCTGCATAATTATTTCTTTAATTAAAAATTCAACTACATTGTAGCAAAATATCATCAAAATAAATAAAAATCAAACTCTTTTTAATAAATTACCTCTAAACCTAAAATAATAATTTTGGTTTCTTTTCTTTTTAGATCTTGCTCCCATACCTCATCCATGTGATAACGTCAAATGTCCACCACATTCAGATTTGTCATGTCCTGCAGACAGTAGCATACGCGAGTTAATAGCTGAGCCGCTTATAGCGGTCGACAACGAGGAAGAGTTCCACAAGAATCTTCACAATGTAACGGCTTTAACAGAAGAGATTTTCTCTCAATGCTGCCTTAATAAAAAATGCATTTGTAAACTTTGTCACATACCCGACTGTCACAATGAAGGTGAAGTTGTAGTAGAACTGGTACCCGAATCCAATGATATGCCAGGCTATTGTTGTGGTAAATATGAGTGTCAAAAGGAACCGAATTGTACAGAGGTACAAGACACCGAACACGTTTGGCTAACAAATTGCCAGCGCTGTAAATGTTATGGCGGTAATAGATTGTGCCATCAAAGTTGTGATGAGGGTATAAAAAAACCAGCCATGTGCCATTCAGAAAATTTGAATACTGTTTATGAGCATGGACAAAGTTGGCGTAATGGTTGCTATGATTGTGAATGTAATAATGGTGAGACCAATTGTATGATAACTTTCTGTAAGGGTTTGAATTGTCCTAAAAATCGTCAGGTGCAATTAAAAGATACCTGCTGTCCGGTTTGTTGGCCAAAAGGTTTTCCTATGCCCAATGCTGAAGAGGAATATGATGAAGATAGTGATTTGGAGGGTCATAATGATAATGAAATAGAATCTGCTCATCATTATGATAATAATGAGGATTATACAGAAAATGAGGAACAAATTGAGCCGGATGTAGAACTAAAGCCTATAAGTGAGATTGCAAATACTACCACAACTACTACTTCTAGCTCTATTGAAACGTTTATTAATACTACAACAAAAAGTACCCCAATACAGCCCTTAACAATCGAGAAAAATACAACAACAGCAGCAACTACTCCTGCTGAGATAATAGAGCCTATTTTGGCCACCACAACTCCAGCCAACCTTAGTTTGCCTTGTAAAATTGAAAATCCTTCTAGCACAACTCCAGAGCCCTGTAACAGTAAAGAGGTGCCAGCTACTTACCAAGTCTATCCTCAAGTAGTGGAGTTAATGCGCTACAGTCAACATAACAATTTACTCTACACTATCATAGGCTGTCTCTCGGTGTTGGTGGTGGTTTTAGCTGCCTGGAATATACATCTTAAGGCAAAGCAAAGATCCTATCGACCAGTTTCCAATTTCGATGATAATTTCAATCGAATGTCTACTAATATTAAGAAAATGAATGATTATGTTTAAGTCCTAAGCGCAAACAACAGAAGCAGCTAAACGAAAATACTTTTGTTTTTTAGCCTAAGTAAGCTAAAGTGTATAGTTAAGAACTAGAACCATATAAAAAGCCTAAAATCTTTTTTTATTTCAAAAATAATTACAAAATTTAGACCAGTCTTTGCTTAGCTAAAGATCTCAAAATTTTTTTTTAATACATTTGAATTTTTTTTTCTTTTTAAACAAACGAACGTAATGATGTTTAAATTAGAAAAAATTATTATATAAATTACAAAAAGTATTCAATATTATCCTAAATTATAGTTAATTTTTTTTTCTAGCTTTAAATAAATTTATATTAAAAAAAAGCCCACCAGCTTAATTTATTTCTTGTTACATCATCTTAAAAGAAAAACATTAACCTCAGTAATAAAAAATATTAAATAAAACAGTAGTAAAAACTGAAAAATATTTGATTTCTTGAAAAAAAAAAAAATGATAGATGATTTATTAGTTACTAAAATGTGCATACAGAAAAGCATTTTGAGCTTTAAGAAATCTTTATGTTAACTATGGTCAAGAACTTTGGAAAATAAATGAAATTAATTAAAATATTCTGATTTACAACGAAAAAATTCACCATTTACTTTATCTTACTAAGAAGTATTTTTTTAAAACCGATAGAACCTTAAATTGCTAAAATTTAAAAATAAAAAGAAAAAATAACCAAATACAAGATAGTAATATTAGAAACTGACGGACGTTTAATTTGGATCAGTGTTTGTCTTCAAGGGTGGTGATGTATCCGTATAAGGTAGTGACTTTATGTGGCCCCATAGGAAAAGATCAAGAGATCATCTCCTGACTTTGAAGGAAAAGTGATAGGTCCATTTTTCAAAATCAAGTAAATTCCATCTTCTAGAAGCCAAATTTCGCTCGAATCGATGTCATCGACATTTTTAAACAAAAAATTTTTACTCATAAGGCCAGTGTTTTCCAACTTTTTAGGCCATGCCCCACCTTCAGATTTTTAATATTTATTTTCTCCATATACATAACCTTTTAAAACTGTTTTGTTCCTCAAGAAAATTTAATGATAAGTTGTAGGAGAAAAGCGACAGGCTGCACACTCCGCGGTGAATCCCTGACGAAGTTTACAGAAGATTCTAATTACCCAATTAACATTTTGTTAGCGTCAAACGAAATTATACCCAATAATTATTTACAGCATTTTTCTTAAAATTAGCCTTTTTTGTAAAATTTTTCACACTGCATAAGGCGGTAACGATCTACATCGTCCTTTATGTGAGCTTCAACTTCATTTTTTAGAAAGTTGGGTCCAACATCCACCAGGATGTGAACGGCTTAAATAGAAAAAGTTTTTCGATATAAAGGAACCAGTAGGGTCTGTTATAAATTGGTTACACTTCATATTCTGCAATTTTGTTTATCAACAAAAGTTTTGTGAATCGATGGCAGAATTTAAAATAAATCCCAGTAACTTTTTCTTGCGTTGCTTAAGCGTTAATCTACTCAGGATGATCTGCCAGAGTATAGTTATTATAAATGTCCAAGCTCTATGAAGAATGACGGTTAATTTTGCACTTTTTTAAGCTCTATAGGGTTTAAAAAAAACTCACTTCCACAAAATGTAAATTTTTGACTATTTTAATTATTGTTTTTTTTTTTTTTTTTTTTTATTTAAAAATTTTATTCTTCTTTTTTAATGAAATATGCATTTCATTTGATTTATATTTAAAATTAGAAAATTTTAAATAAATATGTCATATGTAAGTCAATTAAAAATTAATTAAATTTTAAACCAACAAATTCTTTAATAAGTGCAAAAATTATTTTCTGTGTCTAAAACTACAATTTTACAAATAACTGCTACAAAAAGTGAAAAAAGTGCTTAAAAAACTGCAACCAAGTTCATCTTTAAAAAATTTTTTTATCTCAAGAAATCAATTATTTTTTAAAATTTTTAAAACCATCGTTTACATTATTTTTGTTTAAATGAAACAAAAAAAAAATATTTAATTTTTTAATAAATTGTTATCTAAGTAAATTGTGTTTTATGTATTTCGATAAGCACATAATAAACAAATCCAAATAAAAGAACTTTACATAAAATATATTAACTACTATTATTTATGTGATATATATTATTAAGAGAGGACAAAGTAAGTGTACGTAAGGTCATTTAAGTTTAAAACGAATAAAAAAAATCAAATTTTGCATGAACAAAACGAAAACTGAAAATATATAAACATGCAAATTATTTGGCTAAGTTTAACACAAACCACGAGTACTTAGTTCGTTAAATTATTTTTAAACATCCCTAAATGTTTAAACAAAGGCTAATTGTAGCCTAATAATATACTTTTACTATAATATAATTATTACTTAAAATAATAAATATATTGTCATGAGCAAATATCATACATTTAACATACAACTATTGTATTACTAACTTAAAAAAAAAAATTAACAAAAATTGTATATTACATTTGTATATTACATTTCTGGTTTCAAAAAAATTTAAAAAAATATAGGAAAATAAAACAACAAAAAAAAACAACATTTGCTTGATTATTTAAAATTATTTTTAACAAGGAAACATTTTTTTGTCTGCCAACTTGTTCAACATTTCTAATAAATTATTATTATTTTCAAATGAAAGCATAGAATGAAAATTTATTTTAGTTTTAGATACAAAAAGAAAATTCAGTTTTTAATTGAATTAAGCTACGTTATTGTAAAAGTTTTTAGTAAATAAATATAATTATATGATTTGAAACACAACATTTTTATGTGTGTATTTTATTTAAAGCATACTTTGGGGCTGCCGTTTAACTAAAAGCTCTAGCATACATTTAGATAAAAAAAATATATTTGATAACAACTAACGTACAAAAAAGAAATTGTTCTACTTTATTTGTTTAAATGGAATCGTATGATTTCTCTACTCATTTTGTGCACCATAGCAAATTACCATGTGAATGAAATGAACGAAAAATTTAATGACAATTAAAAAAATGTATAAAAGTTAATATGTTGAAACTAGTAAAGGCGTTGTATAGAAGCGTATCCTATTATTACATTTTATAGTTAGTTAGTTACCGTACGAACTAATAACATTTTGAATACCAAAAATTAAAAAAATAGTTAGGATTAAACAATTGTTTACCTTGTGCTGGGTTCTATTTTAACATCAGAAATCTGAACTTAGTTAAATGAAATTTTTGAACTCGACATTGGAAATATATTTATATAGAAATATTATAAAAATGTTATATTACAATTATATTAAATGTAACAAATAAACAAGGACCATAAACAAAGACTATATCTTGAGAGTGATGTATTGCCTTTTAAGTTTTATGTAAATTATTCAGGAGATTATCAAGGCAGGCTTGTTCCGTAATGGGTCCCCTTTTAACCCGCTATCCGACCACATTATCATATGCAACCAATTCAAAACATACGGCAACATTCCCTCGGTGAGTCACGTGCTATGTCGACTGGAAGCTTTAAGCCTTTTTGGTCATGTAGACCCTAGTAATTGCTAGCATTTGTCCAAAGCTTAGATCCCCTGTGCCATCCACATTTGACAATCTACTGTGTGCGCTACTGTCTCAGCCTTTTCAAGGCACAGTATACAAGCATCACCTTCTTCTTCTTCTTCCAGGACATGTCACTAATGAAGTCAGTCACATGTTCTTTTGTTACACTTAGTATCACACTAGCCTTCCTAGCAAGGGGCCAAGAGATGATTAAATCATCCTGTTTTCGAAATCCAAATAGCCTCCTTTAGATTTCGTGTGGATCTACAAAGTAGCAGACTTTGGATATTTGATGAGAAAAATTCTTTACTTTAATTTTTATGAAATTAGGGGTTGAACTATTGACATAAATAAATTAAAAATTATTTTTGGCTTAAAATCATTTTTTTAATTTCTTAACACCTTTTTTTTAGAAAGAAAAATTAACTTACAAATGTATGCAGACTTTTTTCTAAGAAAACAAGCAAAATTAGTCTAAGAAAAAAAGGTTTTTCGAAATTAAAAAAATAAACGAACTTAAGCCAAAAATAAATAGCCAAGGAAAATCTAGTACAGTTGATTTCAATAGCAATTTCATTTACTTTTGGCTTTGCTTAAAATGCCCATTTTCTGCGATGGAAGGGCTCTTTAGTAACTTTACTAGCAAGAAGTAACAACAAGAAAGTAAATAAGAAATTTTAAAAATTAATCTCCAAAATGTTAAAAAGTATAAAAACGCTTCAATGGGAAAAATTAGCAAAAAATTTTTTTTTCGGCTTTGGGAATGATATTGTTACATTCTTTTCCATTTTGGATAAAAGTACAGATTCTTTTGATTGTAAATACCACTGTGACGAATTATAAACTACCTATTTCTTAATTTCCTTATCTCTATCTGGCTACATACTTGATTCTACGCGCCTTTCGGATAATATGGTCTCGTATTTACTAAACATGCGTTATTACAAACGCATCCATCCACGCTACAATACTGTATTACTCTGGCGAGACATGAACTACTCGATGCCTTGTTTAGTAACCTAAACCAAATACAGATTCTCTCCATCTTGCTGTACATACAAGCCAGTCATCCCTATTAATCCAATAACCACAACTAAACATCTGTCGTACACTTAATCATGTTGTTACTTTTTTCCACTAACAGCTAGAGCTCTTTAAATTTATTACTAAAAAGCGTCTTGACAACTATTTGCTGCTCTTGCATTTCATGTCTTCATTTATTTGTCTGGCCATTGCTTTACACAAAAATTGTCTTCTGCTTTCCGGGAGGTTTGTTTTTCAGTTTCTAAATTTTATATTGCCTTACACAATTATTATTCTTCTTTTATACACATGTCCGAAGATGGGCTCGAACACAGGATCTTCTAATTTTACAGCACGCACTTCTACCAACGCAGTCATTGAGGTTACTCCATTTTTTTGAGCTAATTTTCGTATTATTCTGGACACACACTCAATGGTTGTGGACGTAACTTATTCATCTTCTGTTTTTACCAGGCACATATGGACAACAACAACAACAGAGGTTGCCAGATCTTATGTTCGTAACAATATGTTAGACTTAAAAGCTGTACGGTATGACCATTAAATAGTACCATCTTCAAAGAAAATGTACTTAAGTACAAAAATATATAAAACAATAGACCACAAAAAGCCAGAAAACTGAGAACCACAAAGAAAAATTGGAAATAATACTCTAAGTAAACAAATAGCAAAAATATGTACATAAAATATTTAAAGTTTTCTTTTAATTATTTGGTAATTTTTAAAAACGTTTAAATGTTTAAAAGCATCATATATTTAATTTTTTCTTGATGTGATCAATAATAATCTAAACTTTATAATTTTAAGCTTCACTGTTTATAACTTAAGTTTATAATTGTTGTACAATTCTAATAAATTTGTACCGGAAACAAGTACATTGCAATGAATGTTTCTTTACTGGTTTGTTCACTTTTAATTCTTCAAAAACATTGCGAAGCAAGGAAGATTTTAAAACAAATTTCTGTTGTTTTAAACTACTTTTCAGTGAACTTCCATAGCATACAAGACAACAAAAGGATACTTCTTTTATATTCATTTAATTGCCAAATACTTGTATTTTCTTCAATGTTAATAAATTTCTTTTATCACATATTATTCAAACAAATTTGTAATGTAAACAAAAGCAAAACACAATTATTTGACTAAATTTTGCAAGTAAAAATTTTACTAGCTGAAACTTGCAACAAAAATTTTCTCCACATTTGCACGCTCTTTTTTCACTGTCTCCGTGCAATTTTTTCGAGTACGTAAACAGGTTCTAATAACAATTAGCAAACATTTTTAGTACTGAACAGACCTAATGAATTCGACACAGCTATCAGCTGGTACATTATTTGTACATAATATTACCACGCTCATATTACTGGCTAAAGATTTTTATAAAATTTTTATAAATTCATCTACATCGATGAAAGGAAATTTAGTTTGAAGAAAATACTTTTTTTAATTGATATAAATTACTAATAAAATACTTAAGAGTTTAAATGTTTTGAGAACATTTAAAATGTAAAATGATAATCGAGGCAGAGACGAAAATTAATATATCAAAATATGTAAAAAAGTATGAGTGCTTTACTCGGCTATGCCGAATCATACATACCTTTCACCATGTATGTAAATCTAGCTACAATATTTAAACAGACAGATAAATAAAAAAAAGTAAAAAAACTCTACTTTTTCATCGGTTAATCGACGTGTTTTGACTTTGAAAATTTGTTATCCCTGAAGCCAATCTTACTGTAGATTCTTTTTTGTGTCTTAAAAAATTCTGTAACACATTTTTTTGTAAAAAATGTAGGAGCATAAATTATATTTGGATCCTATAAGAAAATTGTAAAATTGGCTCCAAAATTGAATTCTTACTTTTTCGTCTTTCGACTCAACTGCCACAGTCCGACGAAGAAGATCTCCTGAGCCTCAGGAAGTTTCGGTTTTGCTTATAATTTATCATTAGGGACGAAACATTTAAAAAGTTTCAAATTAGTGGAAGCATGATATCCACCATTAGTCACCATCGACTCCGGCAGGATATTGCGATACATGATTTCTGTAGTCTTTGGATGAGGAGGTTTTCAATGGACTCGCTTCAAGCCTGAGTTTTAATAAAGAATTTTGTCTGCATGAGAAGCCCCTTGTATATTTTTTTAAGATATCATAAATAAAAAATTAGAAAACTTTGCAAGAGATGAAGAGTCTAGTGTTTGAAGGAACGCCTGTTTTTATAGGGTAGAGAAAGAACTTTAAGTAAAACATTATAATTTGATTCGAGGGAAAGTTGTTCACATGATTTTCTTTTAATGTCAAGGTACAGTGTAGCTCTATGGAAAAAGTGGAAAGCAAAACCTGGCAAAAATTGGGTAGGTAAATCTTTCAAGGCACTCTTAACGCAATTGAAAGTCCACAAAGATGCTTGAATATAATTAAGTTTCGTTAAGTTAGATAACAATGTTAGTTTAAAAATTGTCTGGACAAGATAAAGGTTGAAAAATGTCACACATTAGACTCAGTTATAAATGCTTTTTGGTAACTTACCCAAAAATAAATTCTTGCTATTTCGTTGAAAATAAAGGTTGTCCCCGAATTCTGATAATCAAAACTTGATGACTTACGAGGGTATTAAATTTAGTGTGATATTTCTGATGCAATTATCCGTCCTTTCACGAAATGTTTTACATACAAAACCATTTTATGCAAGGCAGTTTAATAAATATTTTATTCAATTAATGCAGGAGAAACTCCCCGATATGGTACATTTATGAAAAATTCTCATTTTCAAAAAATTGTCTTTCAGATCAAAAGTAGTGACAAACTGTGACAAGTTGTGTACACCTTGTATCTCGACATTGCATTGATTAAAAGGAAATCTTGAAGGTTTTTAGGGATGTATGCATCGGTTTAAACAAACATACATATGTGCGTACTACGTATATACAAAATTAGACATAATAAAAACATTTTATTTGATTACAGATATCAGTTCCTTAGTGCTGTGTAAGAACCAAAAATATATTAATTTTTCATTCAATACTTTTGAAGGTTCAGCTATTTTAACCAAAAAAAAAAAAAAAAAATAGAAAAATCTCGATGAGAAACTTCTTTTAATCATCTTTTATCTAACCGCCTCCTTTTAATCACAAAGAATTGGTTGTCGAATATCAATTACAAAGAAACCTTCTCGGTCAGTGTAAACTATTAATAACAATTTGCATTTAATTTTGTATTCGTTGCCTACAACAGTTTTTTTTTTAATGTATTTATTTGAGGTTGTTTTTCTATGTTCGTTGGCACTGTCTGCATTTGCTGTTTGGTTTTGTAAAATCGTTAGTGACTACGTTTACGCTATTATTATTGCAAGCGGTGCTGCTGTTTGTGTTGATGATTTCGTTGTTGATATTATTTTACTAATACCGTTGAAACTTTTAGATCGGAAAAACGTGCCAAAAACAAATTTTTGCATGTTTGTTAAATGTCAATAAATGATTTTAAATGGACACAAATATGTATTGACACTTTGACAAATGATAGAAATACATAAAAAATTTTTTAATTTTATGCAACATTTTTGTATATTTGTTAGATAGGTCAATCTGTTGTGGAAATTCTTAATTATTTTGATGCTTGGGGGTATGTGGTTTATTAAATTTCAATTTAAATAATTTACGTATGTAGTATGTGACAAAAATGTTAATGGTTTCAGGTTGTTTTAAGTTATATAAAAAATAAAGAATTGATTTAATTAATTTCACAAAATGCATGATTGACGTAACTGACGTAATAGACAGAATTCAATGAACGTAGGAAAACAATTCAATTGTTGTTCATAAAAATAATAAGTTAAAAAAAATAAGCACAATATAAATAATTCGGATTATCATATGATAAATAATTACTTACGTTCATTTAAGATATATTTTTCAGTTATCTGTAACTATATTTAAATATTTGTTTGTCCTTTATAATTAATTTTCTTTTCAAATTTATTAAGCACTTAGTGAGATTTTAAACAAACATGTTGTTTTTTTTTTTCAATATTTCGACACACCGTTGGGTGGCATCTTCAGGAAACAAAATTATTTTAATTGTGTATTTTCAAATACAAGTTACACATTCATATGAAAAAATTTGTCAAAAAAGGAAGACAAAAAATTTAAATATTTTAACACTAATTGCTTAAAAGAAAAACTTGTTAGAAAAGAGGGTTGAAATGTGGTGTAAATAGTAAGAGTGTATGAGTGTAGTGATATTGTGTGTGTGGAAAGAATGTACCCAGCAAGAAATGCTTGACAGAAACTTATACTAACACAATCTGTACACTAACACATTTGCAACAATTTTATATTGAACAGCGTTGCCGTTGTAGCGTTTTTGGTACTGAATTGGGTTGAATTTTTTTTAATAGACTAAATCTTATTTTTCGCTTGTGTTTATAGGTAACAGTGCAGCAAACTCTAAAATACAGCTTACAAAATGTTTTGTAATTAAAATTGTGCCAAAGGTCAAACAAAATTTTTATTAAATTTGTTGTAAAAAGTTAGCCGGTTCAAAGCAGTTTTTGTAAATTTTGAAAGAAAAAATAACAAATACAAATTTCTTGTCAGTTGCAACGTTGTTAGCACCAAACAAACAAATCATATGCAAGAGTGAAACAACTAATATATGTTTTATTTCGTGACGTTAAGAAAATTGCGTATTTATCAAATAATTATAAAAGTGGTGTATGGTGGTGATTTATTAAAAGCAAAAAATTAAAGAAAAAATAAAGAAAAAACAAAGAATTTAAAATAAATTTAAATAAATTTACTAGTTCAATGTGGAATTAGAAAGGTAAAGTGCATTTGGGTTGCAGGCAGTTGAAGTGCAGAGATTGTGTCCAATGAACCTGACACTAAAAATACTCAAGATGTGTGCCCCAACATCATCGTCGTCCAAAAGTGATAGGAAATATAAAGGTTAATTAAAACGTCACAAAAATTATATTGGTTTAAAATATTTTTCCATTTAAGGCATTCCTTCCTTTTCAAGATTAGGTTCAGGGTCATAAGGAAATCTAAGCCCGGCTTAGAAAACTTGAGGAAAGTATGTGAGTATAAAATAATAATTTATTTTAAATTTTAAGAAATTTTGCAATTCGTATTGCCTAAAAATTTTGATGGAGTGCAAGGTGGTCATTAAAAAGGTTGAGAAATCCGTCTGTCGGCTGGCTCGGGAGATTTACGTGATGAAGTCGTCAGCACGCACCCTTTGCAGGACCTTCTAGCGGTGACAGAGTTGGAGAGGAAGTTGGAGAAGTCGAAAGGTTTCACTAAAGCAATGGTAAAGAACTTAAGTTCATGCTTAAAGTATTTTAATAATCTTATATTTATATATTTGTAGACATCATATTTATATATGATTAAGAGGACATCGCAGGATGTCAGTCTTGTGATGCGCTCAATTTTTACCGACCACCTACTAGAAAAATATAATTGGGATGGAAGGTGGGATAAGCAAGCCCTCAAGGCTTAATAACTGGTTAATAACTCCCTGCGAGGTATGTACTACAGATTACTCAATCAAAAAGTTATTTGTTTATTGCGTATTAAATTATTTCTACATAAATGTATATCATCTTCTAATTTAAGGTGTTTTCCAACAGCAAGGAGCGTTTGATTTTGAAAAAAATGTGAAGATGTCAGTATAGCGAAGCCACTGCAGACTACAACAAAAAAATATTTAAAGAGATAAGAATTAATTATTTTATTATAAATAAAGTAATTTTTTATACTGTAAAATATTATTTAGATATTAAAAATGAAACATGTATGTATATATTAGGAAATATTAAATTTTATTTTATTAAAGAAAGTTCGATTTTTCAAGTGAGGGTATATCCATCAATCGTGACGGGTATATCCATCAAGTGTGATGAAAAATTCTGTCTTCACTAAATAGTAAACTGCAGTAGTGTGAGCAGTGCAGATATATGTATTCCATAATGGAAAGATTCATTAGTTAGAGGGAGATGCAAAATCACATGTACACAAAAGTTTCCATCAAGTTTTTCATTTTTCCTTTAAGAATGTGATAGAAACTTTGTTCTACGCGATGATAGATATTTCCTTCATCAGTGATTGTCATTTGATGGATCAAAAGATGGTCACTGTTCTTGTAGGGTAGTTAATTTGGTTGAAAAAACTAAATTTCTACTTGTGATAACACACTGTATAAATACAACTGAGAAATGGACAGACAACTGAGAAGTGAACGCTTACAAATATAAAATTAAAATATCAGAAAATCTTGAGACTTCTTAAGATTTAAACCAAGAGAAATTGGGAAACTAGCAAAACCTCACGTTCTCTGTGATAATCCAAACCTGAAGAGGATAAAGGAGACTCCGTACTTTAATAAGTCGAAGACTGGTTATTGTACCAGCAAATATTATGAAGAGTTTAAAGCGTGTTTGGCTTGAATTGGCCTATGTGAAAGTTCCATACACAGAGCACGCGAAAAAGAGATAAAAAACACATGAAAACAAGGTAGGACCTAAAAGCGAAGGCAACCCGCTAATAGTTGGCTGATTGCATTCGCTGAATTTGACTGAATGATGAAAGCAGTTACCGAATTGTTGGACCTGTATTTGCCTAGCCGCCACCACCAATAATATTACTAGCAGCTGAGATTTTTTTATTTTTTTATTTTATTTGCCTTGTTGGTCATTTATCACCACCTTCCTATAATTAGGGCAACTCCTCTCTTCTTATTGGATTAGCATACCAAACTGGGAGAGCTGGTGATTACTTGTGGATTATAGAAAGAGAAAAAGGTTGTTAAGTACACCACGTCATAAAAAGTAGTAAATTTCTTGAATATGTTTTTATTCAAGAAAATTTCTCACCAGCTTACTTGCAATGAGTTGCAAGAAAATCTTTTTATTAAGGAAATAATTCATATTTTTTATTTCAAGTTTGCTCTCTTTAACCTAATGGTAACATGACGTTACATGGAATGCTGCTCTTCAGTTTCAAATAAATAAAGAAAAAAATTTTTCTTAACACATCTCTAAAATATAAATTGATTTTATAATTTTATGTTGATTACAAATGAGAAATATTCATATATAATCATATTTTTAAAAATAAATTTCTACTTTAGATCTATTTTTATAATTTTTGTGCATTTTATACATATATCCAGCACAACTATGAAACCAATGTTATGTTTTAAGAGTACAAACCGATTTCCTTTACTTAAATGCAAATTATTGATTTTTAAAATGTGTTACAGAATAAACACGTTTGTATGCAATAGTACTTTAGGCAAACACTAACACGAACACACATAATTTGAAAAGTCCTTTATGAATTATTAACTTATTCCATATTGAGGCATTAATTTTATACCAAAGTGCTTGAAATGAAAATAATTAATAATCATTACTGAAATTGTAGAATACGTATAATTTAAATCTTCAGAAAAACTAAAATGAAATAATGTCTTGAAAATTTTATGAATTATTCAAAAATCAAAATTTTTACAATGCTTCTCTTGCACTTACTCTCCATAAGTTTTTTTAAGTGAAATTATAAATTTTTAACTCATGAAAGTTCATAAAAAAATAACTTGAAAAAACTAAAATTAAAGGAAAAGAAACTAGTTCCCATCTATTAATGATTCTCTTTGTTTTTAGAATGATGTACAATTTAACTTATTGTAAACTCAATTATAATATTCATCAAAAAACAAGTACAAAATTTTCTAATTAAATATTTAATTGTTTAATTTAATAATTCAAAAAGAATGCAGTTTTCTAAGTAAATAATTAATTGAATCAATTTTAGTTTTTTATTGTTATTAAATTGCGTAAGTTCAGCTTGTAGTCTTTTTTAAAATAAATTTAAGATCTTTGTTTAAAAATTTTAAATTCCTTTATATTATTTTATTTATTTATTTATTATCAGATGACAATAAGCCATAGTTATAAGCTTGGCAATAAAAATTCAAACTTATTTCTAACTCTTAAACCTACCTCCCAGCAAAGACAAAAGAATATTTAAATAAGATAAGCAAAAATATTAAAGTTAGGGTTTGTGTTAAAGTTGATTCAAATTGCATTTCGAACTCACCTTTAAAGACTTGCCAGCTCTATTTTTTCAAACTTTTTGACTGAGTTTGAAAATCTCCTTTCCCGATATGGTACAAAATGATTCCAAACTCTAGCAACACGATCTTCCCATTATAAGGGATGAATGAGACGGTATTGAAAGCACGTTTGTCCTTGTCGAATTTGCAAATGAAAACTTTCTAACAAGATACTGCGGGCTGCCCGTTTTAATTATCTTAAAGAACAATATCATTTTTCTTATAGATATGATGTGAATAAAATTACAACCCAATAATGCTCGGCAGAATGTAGACACATGATCATGTATTTTTAGCCCGAAAATATACCTCATAAGTCTATTAAAACAAAGTTGCAATTTACTGATATTTGTATGCATGTTCCAGAATAAAACTCGATACCATAAAATAGGCACAACGATAAACCAACCCTTTTTCTAAGCTCAAGAGGAAGATAGTATCCCAAAGTGTTCTCAGTGTACCAATAACTTTTGGAAAAATGCTGCTGACATGCATATTAAAGTTTAGTTTGTTATCCAAATAAAATCCTAACGTTTATAATGCTCCACGTAGTCTATATTAAAACCATTAGGTGTAATTTTTGGCTTATTTGAAAAATCCCTTTATATATCCGATACTCTGTTCAAGTTTGATGCTGAAGCAATTTCCGTTGCAAAAAGCATACCCTGCAATATCTTACAGTTTAATAGTTTCAACTGTTGCAAGACTCGTTGCTATTTTAAGTTTATGGCCACAAAACACTTTGTTTAGTTGCATGGCTAAAAATGGCTTCACCCTATTTATATTTAAAGAGTTTCTATTTTTACCATCAAGTTCAGTTTTTTGTTTTCGCAACTTACAAACTTCCATTCCGAGAGCACTTACCAGGTTTTAAGCTTCAGTTACCTCAGAGACTAATCTTATTCTCTTTTGCGAAACTATTTATCCATTTATTTTATTATATTATTTAATTTTACTTCTCTTCTAGCGACCAAGTTAATATATTCTCTTATTCATTTAATTATCTAAATCTATTTTATAAACTAACACAACTGAACACAATCTAACTATTTTCTAAGAATGCAATGAGTACTCAAAATAAGTCTTGGAAAAAAAAAGACTTTAAAACAGACAAACTTAAAATCATATTTCTTTAGGACCGTAATTATACATTAATTTTATAATATTTTATTCGAGAAAGTCCAGATTTACGCTATGCAATTTTTTGAGGCATTTTTTTCTCAATTCCTTATTTAAGTTGCAGCGATATGCGTTATTTAAAAATAAACATAAGCAAAAATAATATACCCTCAAAATCCCAGTAATACCATATTGCTTACTCCTCTTGCTTCACCAACAAGCAAAAATTTCATGCAAGTTTCATGAAAAATTGCCTAGTCTAAATGCGGTAAAAGATTGCATTAGGATTTATTATATGACGTAGAACAAAATATGAATGTTAATCTGGAAATTTAGCAGTTATGCGGTTATTTTTTACACTTTTAATTGCTGACACAGTAAATCAAAATTTATTTAAATTCTAAGCGTTAGTCTACAACTGTTCAAAAGAGTGGCCACATACACCAAATTACAACTATAAGGGTACCCTTTAATTTCTAATTTTAAATATTTAAACTTGTAATTATACTTGATATAGTAATAGACATTCTGTCTAGTTTCCAAGAGTTTGTCGGTAACGGTTTTAATTTGTAATTTCAAGTTTGCTACTTGTTATAACGGACTTACCAATAGGGTTTCTGTGGAAATTTCAATCAACTGTCTACAACTTTTCAAGAGCTTGGTCATATACATCTAATAATAGCAACTATTGTAACACTCTATAATTTATAATTTTAAATATCTGTACATATTAATATACTACACAAAGTAGTTTAACTCTCAAGTGTTTGTTATACCGATTCAAACGAAAGGGCCTTATAGGTCAATTAACTTTAAAATATGGGAACACTATCCAGCAAAAAATTAGAATTACCTTAAAAACTACTTGCCATATAATGACTTACTTTAGTGATTGCCAAATTTTGTTCCGAGCTTACAAAATACATTACATTAGTTCGCAAGTAAAGGAAGCAGTAATTAAACTGGTTCTATAAGTTAAAAAAGAATAGCTTAAAATATAATTTAATGATTATTCTTATTTCTTGCAATATTCAACGTAATCAAGTCTCAGTAATTAATTATAAAAGTCTTTTTAATATCATTAGGTTGGTAATCCGGTTGGGAAGTCCTTCCACCAAAAATGCTTAATTCCACACTCGATTACCTTTTTTGGAATTTTCAGCTGGCTAAATGTTAATTTTATACTTGTTGTTATAGCGGGCTTAGCAATAAAGGTTATTTGTAACTTTCAACTGTCTGTCTATAACAGTTCAAAAGTTTGGCCACATATGCACATCAAATTACATTAATTATTGGGACACCCGTTAATTTATAATTTTGAATGTTTTTGCTTGTTATTATAAAAGTCACAGTAATCGGCATCCTGTCCACTTTGCAAGCGTTTGTCTATAACGGTTCAAAAGATAAGCGCGTATAATTTAATTTACGTCACCTATTGGGAGACCCTTTAATTTTTTAATTTATTTTTGCATTGCTTTTTGTAGGGATATCCCTTAAATATTAGATTTATTACAGTATTAATTTTTGATATTGGGATTTGTAGTACTACGCTTTTATTTTAATTTAAAGAAGTGCGTTTTGTATTATAAAGACTTAATAAACATTTATAATATATGGGGACACCCTTTAATTTTTTAGATTATGATTTTTTTTAAATGAGACTAATCTGTAAGCATAATTTATCAAATTACAAAAAACTTTCAAAAGCTGTTCAAAAAAGGATTGAGTTCTGCAGGCACAAATATAAAAAAGCACTATTCAGTCAAATTGATAACCTTCTTCATATTTTAAAGTCGGTTAAAAAGATAAAAAGCTTTAATGGTTCTTTAGCCAAAACAGACAAAAAGAAGAACCGATCATTAAATTATATTTAGATAGTACTTAAAAATCATACCACATGCAAGAATGACTATTTTTTATCACAAGTAGATTCTTAAACATTTTTGCTAAAACACATTATCAAATTGAAAAAAAAATTCGAAGCTCAAAACGACAAGCAGCTCCAGCAACGTGAGATTAGGCAACTTAACTAAAGTTTGCAAAAGAACAAAAAATAAATCTATGCAAGTATAGATGGACATGAACTAGGATAACAATCATATTAAGAACCAGTTTCAGTCTATTTAAAGTAGATGTAGGAAACCTAGAGATAACTTTAATACAATAAAGAATCTCACGCAAAAACAGGATCTAACCGTCACCTTCAGTAATAAATTAATTGAATGCTTATTCTGCGGCATATCCCACGTTCCATCCAATATTGATTTTTAAACGAGAGCGTTTTTTAATATTTAAGCCCAAACATTTATGGCTGTAAACGAACTCGTTATTATTTGACTCTGGATAAAAAAAAGCGGCTGAGAAGAACTAATAACCAGTGTGCCTTATATTTAGAAGGGTTAATAGTATTCCGGCTTGTCAAAAGTTTAATTAAATACTGCAGCTACTTCCGCCGGCACTTTTTTCATTTATTTATTCCATATACGTGTTTGTCAGCAGCTATTTTAAGTACAAAAGTTTGTTTTAATCGAACTTTTCCCAGAGAAAAACACAAGGATTTACATGATCACCGTACAAATTAATTTTTGCGAATTTTACAAATGTAGTTAAAATTTTAACGCATATTGATCATAAAATGTCTATTTTTTACCAAAATAAAACTACATTATGATTATTATGAATTTATTTTATTTTTTTCCAATTTAACAATATTGTAGTTGTATGTTACAAAAATATTTTTTGTTTGATAAAAGTATGATTTTAAAAATGATAATATTATTATTTCAAATACAATTATATAATTAAAACATTGTATGTTGCTCTTTTTTTGATAAACAGTTTATTAAGCCATTTTATCTTTCAGTGTGGTTAAACAGAAAATTTTCTTTTCGGGCAGCTGCTACCATTCTTCTAATAATATTATTTGAATACTTTTCTCTTTAAAAAAATAATTTCTAAATATTTTGTTACCTAGTGTCCTCTGTTGACAATTTTTTTTTCGAAGAAACATTTCAGATTTAGTTTTTGTGTACTGTTTAAATAATGTTTCACTTGCCTACTTCTCCACTTTCCTACTTTTGCCTTTTAGATTTTTGGGGTCAAACAACAACAAAAAAACACGTTTGTTGATATTCCCATTTACATACGCACGAACCCACTTCAATATATCAACACTCAAAGAAATGTAAATTTTAGAGCATTTGTATATTGAAGCCTTTCTACGCAGGGTATTCAAAAATTTCTTTCAATACTCCCTTAGCAACATTGGAAACATGCAAAAAATAGCCTGTAAAAAATTTTTTAAAGCAAAACAGAAAATTTAAAATTTTATATTTTTAAATTTACATTTTACTCTTTCTTAAGATTCATTTTTAAAATTAATTTCTAAAAATTTTTATAAAGAGAAATTATTTACAAATGTATGCGGACGTTTTCCAAAGGAAACAAAAAAATTTAAACACTTGAAAATGAAATGCAGCATTTTCTGGATCGCTACATCCTTTATCAGCATTCTTTGCATCTATCTACCTTAGCTTTTGTATAATGTAAGCATGAGCTATCTAACCATCATCAAGCATTTCTTTGTTGTTCTCTTTGTTACTAGTCTTGTATATTTATTTTTGCTTTTGTACCCACCATCGGTATGGCCACAAATGCAATTTTTATTTTTATTGACTACTGTAAAATTAAGTATGAATGAACATGCGCTGTGCCTTGCGTACTTTTTTATTTTTTCCTAATTAGGGTTTGAACCGTGGATATAACAAATGAATTAAAATTTTACTTTTTCGGATTAAGCTTCATCCTTCATTATCATTCTTTGCATCTTTCTACCTTAGGTTATGTATATTGTAAATATCATCTTTTTAACGAACTAATAATAAATATAAATTTGCTTAGACGAAGTCAACACACAACTTAGAGCATTTCTTTCTTGTTCTATCTTTAACTCATCTTGTACATTTGTTATTGCTTTTGTATCAACCATCGATCTGGCCCCAAATGTAATATCAGTTCATTTATAGCCTGCGGTTAAAATCTTGGGATAGGAGAAAATAAAAAACATATATTTTTTAATAAAATTTCCGGACAACCTTCATATACGAGTACTTTAGTGATGTTATTCCATTCTCAAGTTTTTGTGTTTTTGCATTACAAAGGGCTTAATTTGCATTTTGTTGTGGAAAAAGGCACCCTTTAATATGAAGCCTATTTAACTACAGATACATATACCGACTCTCTTAAATTGAGCACTTGACCATTATTTAAGTGTTACAACTCAGTGAGGTTACAGATCTTTAAGGATGTCGGTAATGCCAACCAATAGAAACGGTCCTAAATTAGTAAGACTTACATTTTCTCTTAATGCTTAAATATTTTAACTAAATGTAATACATAACAACACAAGAGCATATAATACTTGAAAAGGCTTCTGTGCTACGTTTAAAAGTTAAATAAAGATTTTTTGGAATTGTATTTCAACTACAAACTGAGCAATGTAAATACTTTAAAATTGAATGGATGTATGTGCTTAGTCTAGTTTTCAGAAAATTCAAACAACTTTTGGGAATCATAAAGTGGGTTTATACGTAAACATTGTTAGATATTTTGGTTTAGTTTAGTTTCTTTTGCTTTGCATGAGAATGGCAAAGTGATATTAAAGTGTACTGAGATTGTAAATATAAATAGGTTTTAATTAAATAGGCAGCTCAGTGGTTTTGTTCAAAAAGTGCTGTTGAAATAATAAAATAAAGTCTATCAAATCTACTTAAAAATAAATATTATGAGGGCTGTACTCTAAAC
This sequence comes from Cistogaster globosa, assembly GCA_937654795.1. Lineage (NCBI taxonomy): Eukaryota > Metazoa > Arthropoda > Insecta > Diptera > Tachinidae > Cistogaster > Cistogaster globosa. The sequence continues at coordinate 22,616,226 of OW569405.1, forward strand.
TGTACCAGTCTTTAAAATAGAGATAATTTAAAGTATTTTTTTTTTATTATTGTTATTAGTTTGCAAAATAAAATCAACAGTTTTACTTATTTACTAGCTATTCCTAGTGCGTTTTATTACCACAATAAGAATAATCGTACCACGACCACCACTCTCTAAAGCCAATTTTTTATTTGAATATACACATTAACACCAGAGCTACAACAGATTTCCTTCTACCTTTTGGACCTTTTGAAAAATGTCCTTAAAGACTCTTTTCGCTAAAATCGATTTAGCTCGTTTTCCCTCTTCCCCATTTACCCCTCGCGTTATTATTTTTAAAACAATCAAACCCCTAAATAAATATCTATCTTCGTTTTAAATGTTATTTAAATCCGGGCTGCTGCAAATGCCCGTCTTTCTCTGTACCTCTCATCTGGGTCCTAGCTTTGGAAAAAAACATTACATATTGGACCTTACGCTTTTTTCGAATTTCATTAAATTTCTTTGGACGCATTAAAATTGGAAAAAAAGGAATCTTTTCTCATCTCCCGCTATTCGAAAACCTAAATACTCCTTTTTACCATGAGAACAAATATCTATCCGTATTTCAAATTTTATTAAAATTGGTTCAGTCGTTTAGACAAACAAATAAGTAAACAAACTCACAAAGAGATTTACGTATAATATGTACTTTTTATCATTATTTGATTGAGGGATATATGCATCAAGTTACTGGACTACAGGTATAAATTTATATTTGCATGAATGCTAAGAACACAGCTCGAATTTTAGTTAAACAAATTTGTGTAAATGAAAAGGAACACAAACATGACGTCAGTTGAAATTCGTCATAAGCGGCGAACTCTTCAATACATTTCTTTCTATTTCTTACACCACCGAACCGCAAATAATATTTGATTAAATTTTTCTTTAATTTTTAGGTATTTTTAACCGGCTTCAAAATTAAAAAGGAGGTTACTAATTCATGTTCATATTAGTGTTTGTGTTTAATGGCTCCACCATCAATAATAATGTGGGAATCAGTGTTACAACAGAAGCTGATATTATACAGGTAGGAAACCTACCAAATCAAGCTTCCACATTTAGTGCTGAGTTAATTGCACTATCAGCAGCCTTTGACTACATTGGAAACAAGAAAAGTAAATTTTCAGTGACTCCTTATGGTCTATTAAATTTATTTTGAATATTTCCAACGATAACGTTTATGCATCTTGGTTTTTCAACACAATTATAAAGAGATTTTAAACATATTGTATTATTATGAATTTATAGTTTTCTGAGTCAGTATCTGAATTATGCGTTATATTCTTAAATTCTCCACTTCGTGTGGTAAAAAATTCTTACATCAAAGACTTATCAAAACCTAAAACAAAGCATGACAAAATTTAAAGAACAACATATCTTCAAATATTCCCTTGGTATGAGGCAATAAGCCTCAAAAATTTAGTAATGGCATTGAATTGTTCGAAAAACTTAAATTCTAATAGACAAGATCAGATAAAAATTATAATACTAAGACTTGGTCATACAAAAATTACACATGGACACATTTTAAATCTTCAAACTTCTCTCGCCTGCAACTGGCTCATTCCATACTATAACAATTCAAAATACTTTCTAGGTTATTGTCCGTTCAAATTATTTGCTGATCCAGCAGAAAACAGCATTTCTTTAATAATACTTTGTTTAAAATCAATAAACTTATAATAATAATTTAACTTTTAAAATATTTAGTATTTAAATTTCATCATTCGTCTTTTATAATGTTTTAATATATTATTTATATATACACGTATATAGAAATGTACCTAGAGCTGAAGGCCTTTGTTGCTATTGCTTTTTCATTCGCTAATTCTAAATAAATTAATAAATATTTTTGAGCCTGCGAAATTCTGCCATTTTTGAATCGATTTTGAAAATATTTAAAAGGTTATGCTTACAGATTGATTTCGTTTTAAAATCAGTTTATAATTTTAAAATTAAATGCTGTCGCTATACAACATACATGTTTTTTATGTGTGTTATGAAACGTAAAGGGGACCACTTTAAAACGTATAAGTCGTGCATCACTATGACCCCTAATAGCACAAAACATACGAAATAAATCTAACAGGTGATTTTATATACTCTTCACAATACATGTAAATCTAGTTTAGTGTACTCCAATAAAAAAACAAATATTAAGGTTACAGAGAATTAAAAAATAAGAAAAAAATTAAGTACTAAATATAGTTTAACATAAAAATATCATAGTCTCTTAATGGGTTAAGCATTTTGCAAAAATTTTATTATAGCCTAAAAGATATCTTTAAAAGTTTTTGAAAGATACCGACATTGAGGTCTGAAAAAATATGGTGCACAATCGTACTTTTCTATGAAAAGTTAAGAAGCATATAAATCGGAAAATATGGGCGAGTTGCAATTTTAGCACTATATGATTTTTTCTTCTTCTTAAATTTTTTATTTTTTTTTTTCCTTCTTTGTTTTTTTGGAAGCTTATTTAATAACTGGCAGGCGTAGTTTCTTGCCAGCTACTTTGATCGATTAGCATTTTAAATTTTCTCTAGCTCATCTAGTATCTGTTGATTTCAATCCGAACAGGGATAGGCAGACGGGTATGGCTCTATCGACTTTCTATGCATAAGGACTCAGAATATAGATGTACCCTTTTTCCACATGTAAAGAAGGATACAATAATGTAAGTAAAAACCTAAAAGCTAAGCCTTAGTGACAAAACCAAAACTTAAAAATAAAATCGAAGTGTCTGTCTATGGCGTTTATAATATTAGGCCGCATACGTAAAAATCACGGCTCAATGTAAACACTTTATAAAAATTCTGTCAAGTAGCCTTTAAAAGATATGTAAAAGCTAACTTTCGTACATAAATTTTTTTAAACAATCACATGATGGATTTGTCTAGTAACTATTAACAACAAAATGCATCTATGAATTTTTTAACCTTTATTTCTTTAAACTAAGTCTGGTCAATAGTATTAAACTCACCGATATTCCTTACTCTAGGATGAAAGCACGTCTCAATGGCCATTTCGTTACTGCTTGCTTAGCTCTTAAGCCAATAATAGTACGATTTAGTTAAAGTTTTATTACTTTAAAAAACTTTTTGGTTCATTTTCTAACAACTAGTTAACATATTAGGAAAAATACTCTTTTATTCAAACCATTGCATTTGAAGTAGGAAAAACGGTAGCATAACGCCAATGGTGAGCAAAAATCTTGGTTTTTAACCAATCCATTTAAAATCTCATCTCATTTAAAATCTTTTTTCATAAGAAGATATTTTAAAGCCACAACAAGAGAACTTGAGAAAATTGTTAATACAAGAAGTACTTTAAATCACAAATTTTTGTTTTTTTTTTACGAAACTCTTCCTTCAACAATCCCACGGTTCTTTAAATATCTGTTTCCTGGGCATCTCAAAATAAATTATTTTTTCTTAAATACCATGAAAAGAGCATTTCAAAAAGTGCTTAATATTTAAATCTTAATATTAAATAGCAAAAACGTGCAGCATAACTCGTTCCGAAATCCTTTACGAATGAGCGCAAAAAAATGACATCAGCAAATTTAATCTTACCTCATGTAATTTCTGCTCATATACCATACACATGCACTTATCATTCATTCATTATGTTGCCTGTCATAAAGTATTAAAATAAAACAAAAGACAATAAGATGAATAAATGTAACGTAGAAACTTTCAACTTCCACATGGCAGTATGTCCAAACGTGTCAATTTTAATTTAAAAAAAATCTGGTTTCATTGCAATGATGTGATTTTTTAAATTAAGCGATTTGATTCTGGTATTTTTATCCTTTATAAAAGTTGAATGCATTTAATCGCTTAGATCAACAACTGCAACATAAATATTACATGGCAATGAGAAGAGATAAAATAAATTCTATATCGAAGTTATATAGAGTTCATATTCAGAAGAATATAGAATTTATTTAATACAGAACTTAATTTTTACGAATAAAAAATAAATTTTTTAAACACCTTTCGCCCCACTCGACACTTAAGGCACCACTGACATTGCAATTAATAAACAAGCAAATGAGTTAACAAAAAGTTGCCCAAATAAAAACTCAAAAAGATAAGAACTAAATAAAAGCAGTATCCCTTGTAAAGCACTTCTTTTATATTCCAGACCACATAAGATAAAATAAATTATAGCCAGAGTGTTGTGTTTAAGTACTTGACAGTTTTGGATCAGTGCACTTTGGCTTTGACAAAATCGTTGCCATAGTCATCAGACTGTCTAGAGAGCGGCTTCATGCAAGCATTCAGTTGTGAAACAAATGAAAATTTTATTATTTATTACATTTAATGATGCTTAAAAATACACACTACGCAAAACACTGACATTGAATTTTTATAAATTTTTTTTTTAAATTCCAATTATTAAAAACAATCTGCTGTTTTGTGTCCTAATATTAATTTCATGATTAAATTATTATGATAAATTATAATTAATTCATGCTCATTGATTCAGATTTAGAGGGTATGTTTTTTTTTTTTTTTTTGTTTTTTGCTCTTTGGATTGTAATTATAATTGATCATTATGTGAAGTGCTTAAGTAAAAGTAAACACCAGAACATTAAAAGCACTTTACAACATATTTTTTACATTGTTGTTGTAAAAATTAATTAAATAAAGAATCACTTTAGCCACAAGGCTAAATAAAATTTAAATTATAATTTTGCTTAAAAGGGAATGTTAAGGAGGTAAAAAGTTTCCGTGACCAAAATTGGTAAAAATTTATATTTAAATAATTCTTTCTTCCTGACTTCAAAACATTTAATATATTATATATTTGAGAAAAATTGCGTCAGAATTTTTTTTATGTCGTAGAACAAAATATTATTGCAGATTAAACAAGAAATTTCAGCAGTTTTTTGGACGCCCTTAATTTTTTACACTTTTTATTGCTGACACAGTTAAACAAATTTTTTTTTAAATTTCAAGCCTTAGTCTATAGCTCTTCAAAAGATTGGCCATATATTTATATCAAATAACAACCATTAGGGCACCCTTTAATTTATGGTTTAAAATATTTATACTTGCTATTAGACTTCATATAGTAATAGACATTCTGTCTAATTTTCAAGAGTTTGTCTGTAACAGTTTCAAGGATAGAGCCTCATAGATAAAATTACATCAGTTATAGGGACACCCTTCAATTTAGAATTGCAAGTTTGCTACTTGTTATGGCGGACTTAGGAATAAAGGTTCTGTCCAAATTTCAATCAACCGTCTACAACTGTTCAATAGTTTGGTCATATACATCAGATAACAACAACTGTTGTAACACCCTATAATTTATAAATTATAATATTGCTTAATGTACCAGACAAAGAATGGACATTCTGTTAAATTTTCAAGTGTTTGTATATATTTAATTATTTAAAGCGGACTTAGCAATACAGGTTCTTTGTTAGTTTCAGCTGTTTTTTTACTACAGTTCAAAAGTTTTCACATACACAGCGACTAACATCAACTATTGAGACACCCATTAATTTCCAAATACATTTTTATACTTGTTGTTATAGCGGACTTAGCAATAACGACTTTTTGCAAATTTCAACTATCTGGTTATTAAAAATCGAAAGTTTTGCCACATACATCAAAACACATTAACTATTGAGACACCCTTTGATTTATAGTTTTTATTCTTTATACTTATTATTACAACGGCCATACTACTCGACATGCTGTCCAATTTTCAAACGTTTGTCTATAACGATTCAAAAGATAGTCGCATATAATTCAATTTACATCACCTATGGGCACGCCATTTAATTTTTAGATTTATTTTTGTATTACCTTTTGTTATTGGGAATTATAGTGATAAACATTTTTCTAATTTTAAAGAAGTGCGTTTTACGGTTCATAATACATTTACAAAACAAGTATGTTGAACAGGGACACCCTTTAATTTTTAAGATTATGAACTGTTTTTAATACAGGACTAATCTGTAAGCACAATCTATTTAATTACCAACAATTTTCAGAATCGGTTCGGAAATTACTGAGTTCTGTAGGAAAAACATGAAAAAAGCAACATTCAGTCGAATTAAAACCCTCCTTTTTGAAGTCGGTTGAAAATTGAGCCAATCACTACTCAGTTTATTTTAACTTGACTTGACTTGAACTCATGACCTTCTGTTAAGCAGAAATTTCTTATAAGCAGAATGTGTTAGCTAGCTTTTTTTTTTTTATTTTCTTAACATAGATACACCAGACTGGTTTCAAGTAAACCAACAATAAGAAATGCAATGATATCACACGGTTTAAAGTGAATACCAATTTTGGTTAATGTAAGAAGAGATCACACGACTTATATAATTGACGCTTGTGATAGTTGAGTTATTTAAGGGGTAACGTCTTGTTTAATTTCGACCAATAAAAATAAGTTTGTTCAATTATATTTCCAGTATTACTTTTTGCTATTAAGAGCTATAGTAACACGCATTTTTTATTTTTATTTTAAAGAAGTGCGATTTAGGGTTCATAATACACTTAAATAACGTGTTGTATGTTGTATGTTCTATGGGGACTCCCTTTAATGTTTAAGCTTATTAACTCTTTTTAAAACAGCACCAATGTGTAAGCATTATCTATCAAACTTAAAATCTAAAATCCGTTCACAAATGAATAACTTAGTCCGTCTTTTTTGAAGTCGGTTAAAAAGAATATAGATTCAGGAGGCCACAAAACGTAAATATGCCGACAAAAAACAACTAAAACACTCACATGAAGGAAATAGCTATACGATAAAGCTATAAGCCTGTACCGAAATCAATCATATACCTGCATTAATTGGCATTTGTGGTTTAGTGCGATAGAAAACTAAAATTCTATAATCGAAGCTAAAGCACCGACTTTAACCCCAACATAACTAAACATAAATCATTATTTTCATATTTCTTTCTGTTTAACAATCAAAGAATATTCGTATACGTTATTGACGCTCGAAACTATATAATAAATTTCTTCTCCGACAAAACTGTTAATAATTGGGTTTTCGCTTTTTAGAAGATATGCAGAGAACCTTAGCGCGTTTAACATTTGCATGTAGTCAGCTTTTTTTCATTTTTCCTAGATCTCAGAGCTCTGTTACAATTGAGTTTTAAGCATTCAACGTTTTGGCGTTTGTTTTGCTTATATCCAACAGATATTAAAATTCAAGTTATAACATCTTGAGTTTTAGTTTTAGTTTCATTACCACCCACTTAAGAGTTAATGTGATCAACACCACCCATGTGTGAGGTTAATTTTAACAAATGCCAAGCAATGTCCTGAAATTTTTATAATTGTATAATTGTTGTTACATCGCACCGATAAGCCGATTTAACAAAGTTTGTGATTTTTTTTTGCAAATTCTCTTTTTCTAGTAGGAAGTTTGCAAACCAAAACACGGCTTACTTTAAGACTCAAGACTATAAATGCCTTACGCTCTAGGGCCACTTAGTGATGGTACAACTTTTCTTTCTAAAAACTCAATATGTACTCAGTGATGGTGATAGTGGGGATCATTGGTGCCACTAAAATCTTTATTCGTAGAAAGAAATCCTAATTTCAGAAAAAAATTATAAATATTTTTATTCTTTATTACGTGTTGTTATTTTTAATGACATAAATACATAAAACAAATGTATACATACAAGTGTAAATAAAAATACCAAGTAAATGTAAAAATCAAAGATTTTATGAACACAATTTTTATATTTTTTGCCAAAGGTGGAAAAAGGGTACATCTTATGAAGGGTATGTAAAAACCGGCATAGCCAAATAAAGAATTTTTAGTTGTTATTTTTTTCTGTTAAGGCTTTTATTTTTTGTTCGTAACAATTTCAAACATTTTATAGTTTGCTTACCAACAAGTAAGGAGATAACTTAATTTAAAGTTTTTAAAATTGTATTAGTTATTGAAAATATTTCACGACATTCTAATTTTAACGCTGTGAAGGTTTAAAATTTTTAATAATAATTTTTCGTAATATTAGAATTAATTTTGAAATTAAAACAAATAAACTTGAGTATAAAAAATACCCTTTTATGTAAAGTTTGCTAATCTATTACTTTTTTTCATTATATTTAAGTTTACTTTTGCAAATATCCGTTCAACGTTTAAAACTGAACAAGGGAGACACATCAAACTTAATGCAAGCTTGAAAAAGTTGAAATCATTAACTTACTATCCGCTATAGAAATTTTTGACATTGTGAGCCAAAACTTTGCCACTGAAATATGTTTTAATTTTTTTTAATTTTTTTAAGTCATGTGGCGTAGTTCCTTTAATACGTCTTTTAAATTTTGTACCTCATTGTCTTTAATTAAATTTGGAAAAAGTTTTATTAGACTTGCTCGTGAAAGTTCAGTAAAAGAAGCCCATTTTCAGATTGTTTCGTTGAAGTCAAACCGTTTTGCTACATGTTTACAATGTAAAGGCCAACACAACTATCAATGAATTCATTTAATTCAGTAGCATTAAGCCTTGCATTGGAGATTTTTGATTTTACAAATATTAATAAAAGTGCCTTTAGACGAAATGTTTTTTACATATGACTTGTCAGATTTTCCATAACAAAATACATATGTATCGTGTAAATGATTTAAAACATTTCTTATGTTAAATACATATCTAAAATTCACATGACAAATTTTCATTTAGAGCGTGTTCTATTTTTAGATGACAAAGCATATGACTTCCAGTGGTGCAACTTGTGTTTTCTTCACCTATACCGTTTTTAAATAATCAAAAAGTACAAAAAGCACTAAAATCGCTGGAAGCAGAATAGAGTTGACATCTTTTTTAGATTTAACAGAGCCGCTCACCAAACATATGTTGTAAACAATGATTTACTTTGTAGGTTATGTCAGAAGTAATTTGCATGTACGTTTAAACGCGAAATTTAAAGCCATATATAAAAATGGCTACTTTGACATACATAAGGAATTACATGTGGATTATTAAAATGACAAGTCATATGTAAAAACATTTCGTCTAAAGGCACCTTAAGTAAACGTCATCATTTTTACATATTTATCCATTAGCAGCAGAAGTTGCAATATTAGGTGTCAATTAACTAAATGAAAAAAGATCTCAAAATCTTATTTTGATTAAAAAATCTTAAAAATAAAAATATTCATTCTGGCATTGCTAGTAGAGAGATAGGACAGGTTATGAAAGTAGAAAGCTTGAAAAAGCTAATTTTTTTATTCAACACAGCTGTTGCTGTTAATGTATATGTTGTTGATTTGGCACTACATATTTGAGTTGGCTATATAGAAGTTCGAACAAAAAAAGCGGCGTGCTATAATGTAAAATTAAGAATAGGCTTATATTTCAATAATTAGGGATGAATAGATATATATATATATATATATATATATTTCTTTGGACACCACAGGGATTAAACTCAGGTCAATCCAATTTATATACCTGGAGTTTACTATTTGCTATCATTTTTATACCCTTCGGTACCCGTACGGTAAAAGTTGTCACTCCATTTGTAATTTCTACAATATTTATTTCTGGCCCTATAAAGTGCTCATATTATGAGTTCTAATGCATACCAATATTCGTCTGTCCATCTATGTTCAGCTTAAAATCATCTTTTCCAAGGCACTAGATGAGCTAAAAAAAATTAAATATGCCAATTGATCAGACCTATTTCACAAAATGTTGCTATTTAAAATTAGCAAGATCGGTCCATGTCCTACGAGGCAGCGGGCAAAATAATACGCTGCTTATAATTTTTCCATATCATTTGGAACAAATCTGGTTTAAAATATGTATATTGGCATTATTTTAACGCTTTCCAAGAGGTCTTTCAGGAAATACAAAATTTTGTTAAAAATGCTTGACCTATTAAGCAAAAATATTTTTCTCTATGTCACCCCAATATTTGTTTTTTGATTGGAGTTATATGACTAAACTAGTTTTACTTTTAATGGTGAATGGTATGTAATGGTATGAATATACCACATTTACTCATTAAAATTAATTTCCTCAGAAATAAATAATTCATGATATTTTCATGAAAAATTTATTAATTTAAACTAAGCTATGAAATATAGAATTCACTCATGAGATACATATATGAGCTTTAAAAAACTGTGTCTATTAATGTAAATAAACATTGTTAATTTAAATAATTTGTGTAATAGTTATAATAAAAATAAACTCGATTTAACTATTTATATCATTCAGGTTTTAATAAATTTTTAATAATGTCAATAAAATTTTGTTTAGTGTAATAATTTTATCTTTTTCGGCAAAGAAATAATTAGGAAAAAATTGAATGATATTTAATTTGATTTATGTATGTCCATTGTTAGAACAGAGTTGTTGGTATTTATTAATATTAATGTTTCAGTATTGTATATCCCTTAGTTTTTTGTGGCAAACAACGTTGCTACAAACACTGACAAACGAACAAAATATACCAAAATTTCGTATTTTGAATTTTTATTCAATGACTTCCTTCCACACTAAAAAACTTTTCAATATATTTCAAGTACACACAAGTCATTGGCACATTTTTATTACACGTATAAACTTTGTAAAATAAAATGATTTACGATTTTATCAACATAGATTAAGGCATTGATTAAATTAATCATTAAACAAATCCAGCAGTTAGCTTTTGAAATAGAATAGGAAAATTTGTTAAAAAAAGTTCTCCTAAAACTTCTTCTCGCTTTGAGGTGCTTAGAATCAAAGTTTTTCGTTCTTTTCATTTAAATGCAAATTATGTCATTTACAAATGCCAGCATTTATTCACGTTTCTTTTTATTTTTATTTCTTATTTTTTTTTTTAGTAGGTAACATACTTATTTATACACGTATTTTATTTCTAATGTAACAGAAGTGTAAAAGGAAAATAAATTTATGCAAATTTCCATGTACAAATGGCAGCGATCAAAAAGGAAAATTTATGTGAATAAATAAAATATTTAACAGGTGTAAGAAAATTTAAAAATATAACACATTTCTTGGGCAAAGATATATTTATTGATCTTATATGATTCACAAATCTGTGAGCATATGCTGTAAAGCTGATAGGAAATACGAAATTATGTTTATGAAATTAAAGTTATTATATCATAATTTATATAATTTTTCTTACTTTCTTCTCTTCAAATAATGCGCAACATTTCGTGAAGTACAGTACAAAAAAATTCATCTTTTTTGCGATTTTCGTAAGGAAGGTAATGCATACGAGGGGCCTCAGAATTTAAAACTAACAACAATTTGTGCCTTATATTCTTTTATTGTTCGTGTTGTTTGTGACATATGGCATTCAATGCTTTATATATTAGCCAAAAATTGAAAGTCCACAATGCATATTCCTAAGGGCATCCGCTATGGCCATAAAAAAATCAATCGCCAACAATAATGCCATGTATTGGTCCTGCAACTAAGAATATTTATTTATTTTTTTTTAAATTATTTTTTAATTTTTTCTCAGCCTGGGGTTGAACCGGTGATTTTCATAAATCAATTAAAATTTATTTTTCGGCTTAAGTTCATTTTTTAATTTAACTTTTATAAAGAAAAATTATTTTTAAATGTATGCGGGCGTTTTCCAAAGAAAACAAGATAAATTAGATGCTGGCAGAATATAATGCCGCATTTTCAGGACAGCCAAATCCATTATCTGCATTCTTCGCATCCATCTACTTCAAGTTGTGTATATTGTAAATATCATCCAGTTAACCAACTAATCAATATTAATTAATTTTTTTTTATTATTCTTACAATTTAAAAAACAAAAACCTCAGGTAATCTTTAGCAGATAAAAGGAGCTCTGTTTTTATTTCACGATATCAAGCAGCATTAATAAAAGTAAAGTCGAACATTGCCTGCAGTACAAATTCTAACCATAAAAGATAGATGTTGTAGGCGTATATTTTTCTTAATGACCGAGCTGAGACGATTTTACCGATATCAAGGTAATAAAAAAAATACTGACAACAGGGTGTTTACAATATCTATGAATATATATTTTTCATTATACAACTTTAAAATGCTTCAAATTTGACAAATGTGTGTTTTTCCCTTAACCCAGTTGGGCAGTCCTTCGATAATGCTTGCACTAAAAGGCTCCTCCTAATATCTCTTACTAAAGTGAACTGTGGGAGATAAAGGCTTATATTTTGTATATAGCTGTCGACAATAAGGTAACGAAAATGTTCGCTCTTTTGTTCTAGCAGGATCTATGTGGCCATATTTTAGAAAATATCGTCTTCAATGATTAATTATTGCCTTGTTCCCATCGATAAGGATGTTCTGAAAACTTGGCCATCTGGGAATTTCTTTTAACCAATAAATGTGTTTTAAAATATATTTATGCTCGCTGCTGTTGATCTGTGTAATGCAAATATTTGAAAACTTCATACATTTTATGTGAACATGTACTTGTGGGTAAAGTGATGTTTTCCTTGTGCATATTTTTTACCCTGACATGAAAATATGTGCTTGTGTACGTGTAAAATTTAGCAAGTTTGTTTTTCTAAACAAAATGTAAATTATTTTATTATTACAACATGCAATCACCAAAATAAAAGTTATGAAAAGATGAACAATGTACACTTGTTTTTTAGAAATTATACTTTAAATTCTAAGTTACACTAAAATTTTTCTGGCGTTAATTTACTTACAGATAAATTTCAAAGCAATGCTAGAAGTACGGTAAATAAAGAACTTGTTAAATGAATCTTAAATTTCGTAATTAAAGAGCGACCCTGTTAAAACGTAAATTCTGAATTTTACCTTTAATTAAGCCTCATGAGATTTAGGAGTTTTAAAGTAATTTTAAAAAATTCTTTTGCTGAGTCTAAAAACAATTTCTGGCCATACCAAAAGCTGGTAAGCACTTACAAGAAAATAACTTCTGTGCATAATTTATAATAAATAGTTATGCACGTTAGCTTACTATGCATCAATACAAGTTTACTCTATGAGAGTCTAGACGTGCGATTCATGATTTAGAGCTGATATTATTTAAGCTCATTAATAAAAACTTGAATATTGAATATTTTTGATGTATGGAGTTAAATAGCAATGTTACTTGCAAAAAATAATAAATAAGCCTACGCTGACACAAGGTGTTTGATATGCCTTGGTTAGGTATTTGGCAAAAAGTTATCAATTTTCTTCACTGTTTGTCCTCTTAAGGACATGTTGATTCAATATCAGGGCTCCCAATTTTTTTTCAAATTTTTTTCGATTACGGAAGTTACAAATTTTAATTCTCAAAAACCCTTTTTTTATTCCTAAAAGATCCCATAAAGGCAATATATTTCAATTCAAATACATTTAAGCATTATGATAGGTGAACCTTTATTTGTTTTGTAATTAAAAATAGGCTAAATTTGTGTGTACGAGTACATAAATATTTTTGAAAACTTATAATTTGATTCACAAAATGAAAAAGTTTGCAGTCCAGTTTTTGTTATTTTGTGATTTATTGATGTTAGGTTCGCAAAATAGAGTCGACAAAAGATTCTGTCAGGCCTGAAAATGGTCTTAATTCAAAGGTTAATTCGATCCAGCTTATTAAATATAGGTTTCAAAATTACAGCCGATAAGAAACTTTTAAATTTTTTCTTCACAACCTAAACCTGTTACGACGAATCAGCTTTTAATTCAGCAAAGTTTTTATTGCAATACTAAAAACTTGTACATAAAAAAAAATAAATTATTGAAATGAGAAACAAGTTGCAATAACATTATAATAAGGTAAACTGTAAATAACAGAAAACTTCCTAAAGCATTTTAAACTTTACCAGACAAGTTTCCTGTCTCAAAACAAAATTTCTTGATTCCCATTTCCAAGCACCAACTTTATCTCAGGGGATAAAAATCCTAATCTTGCAACACTATATTGCATTCTGGAAATTAACGTTCCTGTTAGGTACTTTTAAAATAACTATTACCGTAAAATTTTTTGTTTGTTATCTAGAGGTGCAGAGTGACCAGCAGAGAAAGCAAAATGGCATGGCTTGAATTTTGAGGGTCTGTTTTAACAGTTGCTCTATGGAAGTTCATTGTTGACGTTTTGTTGGTTTGTGCTTTAATCGAAAAAAAGAACAAACACTACAATAATGAATTAAAAAAATTTAAAAAATTCAATGAGGCAATGTCAACCTCGCTTTAAAAGAGAATTGCAAAAAATTGCTCGAAAAAATTCCCTGGTACAAATCTAGATTAATTCGATGCAAACCTCTTCTTAGAACATCGGTAGTTTTTGATTTCTTAATATTTATACTGAGCACAGACACAGATAAAGCAACTCTTCTGTTGGAATTTTATTTATTTTTTTTATTTTTTTTTATTTTTTTTTTTTTTATAACGAAAATCCTTTTTTAAAAGATTTTTAACAAAATAAATAAAGAAACAACATTGAAAAAAAATGAAATTGATTTCGTTGCTAAACTCATCATTATAAGACAGCAACAAAAATATTTATGACGATTAATTAAAATAAAGAAAAAAATTGGGTCGTTTTTGGGCTTCGTCTAATTAAATTAATATTGATTAATAATATATGGTTTAGTTTTTGTTTTCTTATTTGTTAAATTAGTTATTTCTATTTATGATTCGTATACAGCAAATAGATGCAAAGAACATACTTTGTGCCAAATAGCTAACAAAACGTGTCTATGCACATTTTTAGTTTTTACATATCAAATGACCAAAAAATCACGAGGAGGCGAGGCTTAGGAGGCTCCTATAGCTTAAATAAAAGCTTGATATACATGCAAGAAGGAAAGGAAAGCTTATGACGTCTAGATTAATAATATAATAAATTTTTCACGCTACCTAACTTTTCATTTTTGCTGTAGATTGTCCTTAAAATTGATTTAAAAAATTTGCTAGTTTCGGAGTAAATTTAAATTACATAACCAAAAAAAAAAAAATACCAGATTTTTGAGGAAAATTTAAGAAAAAGGTATTTTTATTTTATGTTCAATTCAAAGGCTTGAAGCTTTTTAACGAAAACCGCTACCAAAAAAAAACTTGGAACGTGTTTATTCTAGATCTTAATAGGAATATAGTAAATGTCTTGAATGGGCACTATGCAAAAGAAATTTAGCTGAGGTCGACCAAACTTAAAGAGGTAACCTACAATGAACACTTTTTATATATTCAAAGTCTAATTAAATTTAAAATATCTAAACATTTGAGCTAAAAATAAACTCTCTATATGAATTAAACTTTTATTATTTTCTGGCTTATGCTTATTAATTTATTTTTAAAAAGCTTTAGAATGAAAAATTATTTACAAACGTATACGGACGTTTTCCAAAGAAAACGAGAAAAAATAAACGCTGGCATAATGTAATGCATCATTTTCAGGACCGCCAAATCCATCATCAGAATTCTTCTTCTAATTTTCTTGTTTTCTTTGGAAAACGTCCGCATATATTTCTAAATAATTTTTCTTTGTAAATATTTTAAGAAGTTAAATTAATAAAATGAAAAAAAAGTTTAATTCATTTAAATATCCACGCTTCAAATGCTGAATGTGAAAAAAACTTAAAAATTAATGACTCTTTATGACATTTGCAAAAAATTTTATTGTTGAGGTATGTAATTTTTGTTGCTTACCCAGAAGCCTCCATTCAGCCTAGGGGCCGACCGTTCGCAGGTACACTAAGGAACACATCTGCTTTACCTCTGCAAAAATTCAATAAGATATCTTTTTTTTTAAAAGAGAAGTAGCACTTCAGGCAACAATGCCCCTATTTAAATAGTATGTAACCGTGCTACGTTCTTTAGAAAAGGAATAGAGGAGAGAAAAGAACAGGCGGTGAAAGTATAGCCAATTTATAAATTATTTTACTTCGCCGGCGAATGTGCTATGAAGACGCACCGACGAAGGAGGCTGCATGTTTTAATGTTAATTCTGAATATGTATTTATACAATTAAACAGAAAAAAAAACATTTTTTTTTTATATTTTTTGGTTGTCGCAGGGGTTGAACCCTGGCCAACCAGACTTGCAGTCAACGTGCTTACCACCTTGACCACAGCAGCCTCTTAAATGTTTCCTAAGATACCGAATTTTTTTCAAAATAAAACGGTTTCATACAAATGCAGAGCGAATAAGATTTGGTTTCGACAGAAGACAACGCATGGTACACAGCTTTTTTGTTAAGGTGTTTTTGAAAATCTGCATTGACCTTCAACCCTAACTTGCGTAAAATGGTCGTACATTTTTTTAAATGGTACAGCAAATATATGGGTGTAATAATTTCGTTTTCCACTGAGTTTGAATATAGACTTAATCATAGAACACATTCTATAATTTAACCTTTTTGGAACTAATTTCAAAGGAATAAATAGCAGAGGCACGACATATGAAAGACAAACTTATAATGTTGGTCATATCATAATTGCGCATTGCTTGAATCGCATACAGGCTGTGGCTGTGACGATAAAAAGTTGTTCTGTTTTTTTTTTTTACAATTGTTGTACAAAACTTTAATACAATCATGTAACTTGCATATAAGAGACAAAATTCACAATCAACAGTGTTTCAGCATAAACATACAAAAAATAAACTCTAAAGTTAGACTGTTGATACATATGCATGAATGTACGTTCATATGTTGAAAGGCTTTTCTCCAAAAAAAAGGAAACAAAAAAAATTAAGTTACGTCTTTTTTGTATGATTTGAATTTTTAATTAAAAATAATATTTACTTAACTTTTGCATGATTTTTTTTTTTATGTTTGCATAAAATTAGGTAAAAACAGTTTGTTTATTTTGCTGATGCAGAAACCCAAAATACATTTGTTTTTTTGTTAAATACCTTAAAAAACAAGAACGAGTTGTGGGTCATTATCAGTGCAATTATCACGTCTTGTTTTACACAAATACACGAAATATACCAGAAAACAAATTTAAAGAAACAATCATCAAATAATGACTCAAAATTTGCCAATCGCAGTGGTTATCACTTAAATGGTGTGTTTCGAATTATTTAATTTGATGTTGTTTTTTTTTTTTTATTGAAATATTAATTTTTCGATTTATAAAAAATAATGCATTAAACTACTTTAAATTTTAGATACTTTGTTTGAGCAAAATATATGTGCATTTGGTATTCCTTCTGTATCGATGAAAAAAGGCTTATTATTATGCAAATTATGTTATGGAATGGTCAGACACATTATATTTATTCGTTAATATTTTTGGTAAGAGTTTTTATGTTTTTTTTTTTTTTTTCTTCAACGTTCGTATTTGACAGAAAGTGACTCAGGATGTTTATGATCTTTTTGTTTTCTCTGGACAGTTTATTGAGCCGACATAAATTTTAATAAAAATTAAATTCCTTAAAGCTTAAAAAATAAAAATAACACCTGAAAATGATATGTAAAGATATTGAATTTATATTTGTAAAAGTTAAAACATTCGTTGTCTTTAATTAGGTTAGGATTCACTGGGTTTAAAACAAAAATTAAAAAAATAATCCTTTGCGGGAGGGAATTTTTTCAGATATCTATGAAAACTGATTTATTTGCCTAGTAAGCTGAACACTTTTTCAGTTTCTGATAGCGTTAATCTTCTTTTAAACTTCATTAGATACCTTAAATTTTTTCTATTGATTTTTTGTTCAGTTTTACTTTAATTTTGTATAAAACAGCAGCTACAAATTTAAGACTTAACTCGTATAAAGATTTTTAACTTAAGTCTAGGCGAATACACTAAATAATAAAGCCGCTTGATAATGACCGCACAGTGGGGCATTAACAAAATATTTTGGAAATTTTACTTGAGTTCCGGTTGTTACTTTTTGAAATTTTGATATATAAGACATGCTGATTAATGGTCTGTTTAATTTTGCAGCTATAATTTCGAATGAATTTTCGTTTATGAGTGCAATTTCGATTTTATAACGAGTGATTTTTGGTGTTATATCTGCTTTTCTTATAGAACTTTGAATTTTTGGCAACATTTGGGGATTTTTAGATTATAATTTTTTTTTTAATAACCAAAGTCAAAAAAAAAAAAATTTAAACTCGACAACATATTTCACAAAAATAATGTAACCTTACTATAAAATATCGCAATGTTGCAGGTTGAATACCTTTTACATGGACATGTACTCCTCTATTAATGATATTCAATAAAAAGGCTGAAGATTTAATTTTTTCATGTTTTTTCGTTTTTCACACAAAATATATAAATATTTACAACAACAATTTTCTTGTAAATGCATCAATGTTGCGTTTTACATTGTTAGTTGATGCATATAAAATTTTTGTACCAACATTTGCTTTATAATTATAGAAAAAAAAATCAATGTTTTTCTTTTAACATTTAATAAATCAAATTTATTTGATTTATTATATTTATGCAGAAATTTATACAATTTAATTTTTTTATTGCAGTTTTTAATTTATGAAAAAGCTTACTTTTTTCATAGAAACTTACAACAGTAAATCTATTCGATGGACTTTTAAAAACACATAACATATTTCGTTAAATTTCTCTGTGTTTTTTTAACATTTTTAGATTTTGTTGAAAAAAGTGACACACTATAATGTGAGGAAATGCTTACATACTTTAAGGGTCATTATATCAGATTTAACTAAATTCATATATTTTTTTTTAACCCACTATAACTATACGGGCCTTCAAGATCAATAAGATTTTAAATTTTATTTAATTTTATTTCATTTAAATAGATGGATTTATTCCTGTGGTTGTCCTCCCATTTCTTAATGAAAATATATTCATGTAAATTATTTTGCAATTTAAATAATATATTTTGAAAAATATAATGCTAAAAACGCATAAATTATAAATTTATTTGGTTGCTTTAGCCATCTCATCAAAATTTCTTTATAGTCTTTTTCTTTAAGTATAGCAAATTTATAGCAAATATGAGAAATGATTTAGGATAAGATATTTTAGTATTAGAGCTACATCTTTAATTTTAATTCGGCTTAAGCTCGCATATATTTCAATTTATAAATTTATAAAAAAATCTGTTTTCTGTTTTTTTTTAAGAAAAAAAGAAAATTTATCAAATACTATCAGTCACCAGCCTGTCCATGTTATCTATACTTAACCAACTTTTTAATAAATAAAATGAGGAGGAAAGGAGGAAAGGAGGAACGAAGTCCACTCACAACACAAAGCTTATTTCTGCGATCTTTTTATTATTTGACACCGTTGATTTAGCAACAAGTATAATTTTTATACTTTAATATTTTTTTTCTTTATAAACACATCACTCTTATTGCTAAAATGAAAGCAAAAATGTCAGATACCTTGCATGTAATTTAATTTTTTAATTCTTAAAATTATTAATCGAAGTAATGCTATCAAAAATTCTCATTCAAGTTTAGAAGACGAAGATGAGCTGAGTTAAAGCAGGACTTATTTTAACTATTAGGTTTTAGCGTGAGTCCGAAAGCTATTTACCCACAATTGGAAATTAAAATAATATTCAAACTGTTCCTTAAATGAAATGTTTTCTTAAGTTTCCTAAAAAAAGTAAAGTACAACTGTTTTTATATATTTAAAGTCATGAATAAAGATATCTTTTGTTTTGTAAATTTTAAGTAACACTTAAAACTAAAAAATAAAATATTCAAATTATTTAAAATTATTATTTATTTTATTATGATTTTCGAATAAAAATGCAACTTATTTTTTTTTTTTTTTTTGGCTGAAAAAGCAGGTATTGTTTTTTGCCGGTTCCTTAATCCAGCTCATGAGGAAATCTTTTTAAAATTTTTTAGAAAAGCCAAGAACAAATTGAGAGAATTTGTTTGGAATTGTTAATACGGAATTAAACCTCTCAGGATGGAATATGTAAGATGACTTTTTAGGCAATAATAGCTATAGTCAATAATTATTGCTTTATTTTTTGTATAAATATGACAACACAGGCTCAGCATAAAGTGCTAATTGGATAAACACCTAAAATTTCTCGGTTTTGTACGGGCTAGCTATTGATTTTTAATTTATAGTATTATAACTTGTTGATATATATAAAATTTATTTTTATTGCTATTTAAGTTTTATTGTTGTTGTTATTGAAGCACATAGCTAAAAGATAAGGTCATATACGTCAATATATACATATAAGTATCTATGGAGACAACATTTAATTATTTGCATGATTTTTCTGTAACAGACAGCCACAAGTAGTGATACGTGGTCAAGATTTGCTCAGCTCCCGGTCGTGAGGCCTTAAGCTGGCGGTGGTCTTAGTACAGAGTAAAATAACAACCGTCGACTAGCACCCTCCATCGGCACAGCTAATAGAGTTGAAACTTCAGGGTCATGGCTGTCAGGACAAGGAACTTCCCCTTATTTTAATTTTGTAGTCTATCCAACCCGGTCTCTTGAAAGTGCAACAGTACCTCCTCTTCTCTGGGGGCACCGAACTTATCACACAGCCACCAAGTGTACCTCAAGGGATCTTACAAATAACCGGATAAAGAGATGGGCGGCTCTCTGTATACGATGCTGGTTTCCGTGGCTTCAGAATAACTAAAGACACTGGCCAGTCCTTTGGAAAGTACCCTATTTGTCTATCCATTTTTTTTTTTGCATTCACACCAGGGGACAGGTGCCACCTATACCCCGAGAGTACCTTGTCTGAAACAAGGTTGTCTTAGCCAGACTTAAAGTACCACCGGTGGGCTGCAAGTACAAATGGCGATTTAATTTTTATATGCTTCGTTGTTACCTGATGGGCATAACACCATAAAAAGATTTAAAATACAGTTCGTTGACGCTCGCTGAAATTATATACGCTGCATAAATTGCCCTGTCCTTTTAACTTTCTTCATTGTTTCTACTTCTAACAATAGAATAATCTTAATAATGTCGAATATATTTTTAGGTGTTTTCCTTGTTGCTATGCTGTTAATTTCCTACGGTAAGCGCTAGATCTATACTTTCTCTTTTTTTTCAGGGGCGCTTTGACAGTTAACTGCTACTGTAATATTAAACAGACCCGGCATGGCTTTACACATTACTTGCCTTTTCTTTTCCGAGAGGTTTGTACTGCTGTTTATCATTTGAGCGTGTCCAAAAAAAGGGCTCGAAAGCATGCACCTCGGCGATCTTCTGTTTTGTAGCAGGCATAAGCATCTTTTAACGCATCTACAGGTATTGCTCAACTTGTGTTAGCTAGTTGTCGTACTATTCTATACACACATCACTGGTAGAAGTAACTTATTCACTTCTGGTTTTTACCATAAACACGGATAACAATAATACCACAATTGTTTTTCAGATATGTAGGGGTTGACAGATCTTATATTCGTAAGAATATTTTTTAGGGTACACAAATGTGAGACAAATCGATTGCAGATTACATTATCGCAGTTTATAATGAAAAGCTGAGTTTTTTAAAACTCTCGCCTTCTTAGTAGAACGTAACAGTTTTTCCTAAAAATTCTTGGGAAAAAAACACGCACACACCCACAGAATTTTATTTAAATCCTTGAACTTTTAGCACCCGTTTTAAACGAAATGTTTGTTTTCTTTTACTTAACTTAATCCTTTTCTTTCTTCCGTGAAATTTATAATATTTTTTCAATACATTTTGGACTATGTAAAACTTATCGTAAAAGCTATGAAGCTGTGACCATGTAGGGTATTTAAATTTATTCCAAATTTGTATCCTTTTTTCTTGTTGTTGTTGATAAAAACTTTTAAATGAATACATGTATCAATTGTAAAAAAAGTTTAAATAAAAAATATTTAAAACTATAATTTCCATTACAGAGTTTTTAGCAACCATAAATGGAAAAAGTAAATTAATAAAATACATATCATAACAAACTTAAATACAGGATAAATAGCAGCAAGTACTTACAGTCACATGCAAGATGAGCTGGATTGGTAATAAAGACCTTTCTACCATTTAGGTTCGAAATTAATGGTTCTTAGGAACTAGGAACACAATATTTTTCTATTTTAGATATTTGAAAGGTCATGCCTGAAATGCCTGTGAATGTTCTTAAAAAGACATATTATTGACTTAATATGTCTGAGAGTGTCCTTTTTCAATACCCCTGGACAGAAACATAATATATAAAGCCAAAATGTATACCTATCTCCTCCATATTAAATACAAGAAATTTATTTTTATAATTAAATCTGTTTTAAATAAACTATGCCTTTTCATACAAATTTTACTGCTAATTAAGTGAACAGTTATTATTTGGCATATTAATTAGGGCAACCATGTCCTTGGTCAACCCCATTTAATTTCATTTAAAACTTTTTGCCATTCATTTAAATTAAATAATAAAATCCAACAAAATTTTTTTATAATTTAAACTTATCACGTTTTGCCTTAACGTAATTTGACCCATTTATTACACAGTATCCGCGTGCAATATGCGAAAATAGTGTGAAACTTAAATAAAACAAGTGTTATCAATTTTAATTATGTAGAATACAATATTTAGACAGTTAATTTGACTTCGATTTTATGGTAAACTTGTGTCAACATAATTTTTAATTTCAATAAAGAAATATAAAAATAAATTATTGATAACGAATTTTTAAATATTTACAAATACACGAAAGAAATTTGATGGAAAAAAGAAATTTTTCAGGAAAAAACTTAAAAGCGTTTGATAGTTGACATTGAATATTCAATATGGAGCAGGTTTTTTATTAAAGCGAATTATATAAAGCTTGATCATCCGCTTAAACGATTGTATGATATTTTAATGGATTTAAAAAAGCCATCCCACTATGTCCCTTAATCTAAGCCAATTGCAACTTTGAAAACGAATAAACAAAATGGAAGAAATTAACGAAATGACTTATTTGTAAAGAGTGAAACATTAAATGTCATATTAATAAAAAATAAACTAACCTAGAAATGTGTTTTATGACAAGTTTTCCATAGAAATTTGTCCTTAAATACACTTTAAATTTATTCTAATGTTTGAATTTGGCAGTAATTTTTTTTTTTCAATTTTATATGAAATTGTTAGTCAAAGAGCTGTTTTATATTATAAAAAATAAATAAATAGCTTTCGATTTTAGTTTATTTTAGAAAAATTACTTTAAAATGCATGCGAACCTTTTCCAAAGGAAACAGGATAAGTTTCTCACCAGCTGAATATAACACAGCATTTTGTGGATCACTACGTCTATCATCAGCATTCTTTGCATTTATCTATCTTAAGTTATGAACACTGTAAACATCATCTATTTCACAAACTAATCTTCAAGGATATTCATAACCCATCAATATTAATTTAGTTAGACGAATTCAAAAATTTTTTCGTTTTTCTCTCCGCAAATCGTCACATACATTTGCTCTGGCTTTCTATCAGTTTCATAGTTTGATTTTGTTTCAGTATCATACTGATTGCTATGAAGTAAGTCTGAATGCGCGCTGTGCTTTAGAAGTTTTTTTAAATTGTTTAGTCTACCTGTTTGATATTGGAACAAACAGATGAGAATAATTTTGTTTTAAAAATTTAAAATAATAATGAACATAAGCCAAAATTAATTTAATTCAATTTAATTGCAGGATGAACCAGAATACCTAATGCCTTGACCATCAGTTTTTCTTTAAGTGTACAATTATTTACGTACAATTAATATTACAACAAATAACCGCTTTAAATGAAAATAAATTACAAATTTAAATTTTTAAAAAAATAATTATAAAATATTCATGTTTGACAATATGCACACATACATAACGGCACAGATACGCACAAAAATAATGAATTGGCTGATTCAAGTATGTGCAACAACAAAATGTTTATTACTGACAAACAAAAGGTAAATGCTTGATTAAATATAAAAACATATTTAAAATAAAATTTAAATGTTGGCAATATTTTTGGTTGCAATAATTTAGTTTTGCGGTTTAAACAGTTGTGTTGTCAAATTTTAACGTAAAATTAATTTATTTTAACATGAATTAAAAATTAAAGCAGAAGGTTTTAATTCAAAGATATAGTGGTTTTTAATAAAATCGAATAACTTTAAAGTCATAAAATAAATAATGCATTATAAGGCACTACTTTTTGGAACCCTTCTAAAAACATGCAGAATGAGAGTCGAATAAACCACAATATTAGACATTTTATAGATCAAAATGTTGCTACTTAACCTTTTGTTGACTTTTCGAGGCAAATGGCAATCAGAAGGTGCAACAATCGAAATTTGAACATTATATTTTAGTTGTTAGAATAATGATTTGTCTCGATTTAAGTGTTTATATTTTAATTTGTTGTAAAATATTCATAACAGGTTTCATTAATTTTATTTTTATTACAAAATACATAGTAAAAATTACGTTATTATTATTTTATTCAAAAAAATGTGTTTGAATAAATTTGTAACTTTAATTTTTTCATATCATTTGGAACAAATTTAGTTTAGTGAAGTAACTCCAATCAAACAACAAATATATAGAGCGATTGGGAATTTAAAAATAAAAACAAGTAAGAGTGCTATATGTGGCTACGCCGAATCTTATATGCCCTTCACCATGTATGTTAATCTAGCTTAGTAAAATAACTCAAATCAAATAAAAAAACAAATATTGAGTTGACAGAGAATTAAAAAATAAGAAAAAATTTAAGTATGATGTCGTCGGTCACAGGTTTACGACTCTTAACTCGCAAAAAAAACTGGATCGGATTATGTTTTATTTTTTTTTTTTTTTTTTTTGAAGAAAAATAATTTCAATAGCTTTGTTTTTTTTACATCATCCCACAACAAATATCTCCCTTTAATTTTTTTATTTACTTTTAACACGGTTTAGCAATGGGTTAATATAGTTTTTGTCTCCTGAAAAGTACGAAAAACATGCTAAGAGTTGTCAACTTGTGACCGACGATATATAATTTTACATAAACATGTAATCGGCTCTCACTTGGCTAAGTATTTTAAAAAAACTGTAGTTTTCCCTCTTCAAAAGCTTTTAAATGATACTTATATTGACAATCGAACATTTTTATGAACATTTCAGAACCACAACTCGCAATATATGGCCGAGCGTTAATTTTTTCACTTGATGTATTTTTCTTACATTTTAATTCTCTTTCTCTCCATATTTTTATTTCTATTTATTTGTTATTTTTTTATTGGAATTACTTCATTGTTCAAAATGAAATAGATAAATTAGAGGCCTCGAAGAACATACACCAATCTTGCTGATTTTCAATAGAAAAGTTTTTGAAGCTGTGTCATCTAGTGCCTTTGCTAAGTTGATTTCAACACTAACAAGGGCAAACAGACGAACTTCGCCCAATCGAACTCGCTTTGGGTCGGAAATGCACATTGTAAAAATCATAAACGGAATAACAAAGCTAGATATACCATTTTTCAATTTTTTTGTGAAGGACATAAAAATATGAACGCTCGCCAGTATTTTCGCAATTATGGATTTCTGAACCTTTCATAAAAGCGTACAATTGTGCACCATATTTGTTAAGATATCATTGTGACCATCATTTAAAAGCTTTTAAAGAGATCTTTCAGGAATTACAAAAAATATTAAAAAATGCTTAACTCATTAAGAACCGATGACATTTTTAAGTAGTATTATATAGTGTACTTTATTTTTTTATTTTTTTTTTACTCCACTAAATTTTATTTAAATATATGATGAAAGGTATATAACATTCGGCATAGCCGAATATAGTATGGCCACATTGTTTACACCAAAGTAATAAAAATATAGAATAAAAGTAAATTTAAACAACAACAAAAGATTGAAAGAAAATCAATTCTACTTTAGAATTTAATATTAGTCTCATTCTAAAGAAATCTTTCGATTACTGAAAAACCATTTTTCGTAGTTAAGACCACTTTCAATTGGAATTGAATTGCCTGAATTGACGTGCCTGATTACGTATCTATGTACATCATTTTAAGTTTTTTTGAAGTTACCTTGCACTTGGTGTGAGAATTCTTTAAACGTCAGTTAAAAAATTTTATTTTTGTAGGTTTAAGAAAAACTTACATGCTCAAAAGTTTTATCAATATATCACGAAACAAACTAATAAATTAATTTTTTAAACTAAAATTTTATTTTTATATGTGAAAAATTGCTTGCTTTTTTGATTAAAAAATTTTTGAACGAAATCTTAATTAGTATGTTTTATCTCTTTTGTCTACAAACAGAAAAGAACTTAAATTTGAAAATTTTTTACTAAATAGAAGATTTTCAAGAATTTCGATTGTAAACCAGTTTATTCAATCTAATAACGAACTTGATTTTTACATAAAATTTTTATAATGTTGGTATCACGATATCTCTGAATAATAAAAATTAAAAAAAATATATACTTAAGGAGTAAAGGGTGTCTCCATAGATGACCTAGTTTGACGTAACCGGCCTTATCTTTAAAATTTAAAGGTCAATATTTCATAGAATGCAAACTTCTATGCCCACTATAACATCGAAGGGTTGTCGTGATTGGTGATGCCTTTTGGTGTCTACGGCTTTAACCAGTCTATTTCATGCCAGTTTTTTATACAATAATAATTCTTATTAGCAGATTGATTAAGTGTAACCGGAAGAGGAGCTTTTTATTCATATATAATAATCCAGTCTCTGATTTTATAACTTTTTAGAAAAAAAAATAACTCATTTTTTTAACTATTTATTTAACAATTAAAATAATTATCTACAAATTGTTTTCTTAAAGTAACTCTTCCGGATATGTGGTTAGTTTATTAATTACATAACAGCAATATGTTAAACGAAATTTATTTAATTTAAAAAATAAGGCGTGAGCAAATTAGTATTTTTTTACAATTAACAGCGGTGCAAACAAACAAATTTATTGTGTTAAAGTAGGTGTGAAAATTAATCAAATTAATTATTTGTTCAGACTGGTACTGTTTAAAATTAAATATTTTTTTATACAGTTAATGCTGTTGTGTATTTAATTTATTTATACACGTATGTATGTATATAAGTTGTATGTTCCAATATGTCTCTTTTTTGTGCAAATTAATATGGTTTGGTTAATTTAAAATGACAAGATTACATTAATGACATTGTTAATTTTGTCAAAAGCAAAAGCAACACATAAAAACCGTAAAGTGACATTAATGTCAGCAAATATAATTAATTTATGTCCATTTATATCTGGATATTGTTAAGATTTATAACAATAATTAGCCTTAAAATGAATTTAAAATACTGTCAGGCAATGAATCATTTTAAAAATTAGCTCATTAAAACCATGTATTTGAAAATCTTATCTGAGTGAAATGAGCCCACATAATATATTTGGTTTATAAAACTAACAATATGCGCGTGGAATAAGAACTAACACAAAGAGTATCCCTTGTTAATGTATAAATTAAATTTGATATCGTTTGTACAGTGAAATCTTGGTGACCTTAATAACCAATTTTAAACTAAACAATGGGGGGCAATAAAAATTTAGCACAACACTTACAAAAAAACAATTCAAATCTAGGGAGAAACTAGAATAAGTTGATTCTATCAGTAAATTAAAAATTTATTTAAATGCGGTAATACGGGGTATAGAATTAAACAAGGTAGCTCTACAGATGTTTTAATCAAAAAAGAAAAACAAACCGTAGAAATTAAATAACTAATTAGCTATTAATTCTAATTAGTTTTTATTTCAGTCGAAGGTTATCAATGCGACTAAATGTTGTTTTTTTATGTTTGGGCCTTTAGAAATCAGCCATTTCTGAACAGATTGTAATATTTTTTGCAATTTGAAAGATTGCGCTTAAAGATTGGACCCGTTTTAAAAACAGTTTATAATCTTAAAAATTAAAGGGTGTCCTCATACAATATACATTTTTTAATGTATTATGAACCGTAAAGCGCACTTCTTTAAAACTTAAAATTTAAAAACAAATGCTTGTTACTATAACTGTTTAGTGTTAATATTTAAAATTATAAATTTTAGATTATGACCATAGTTGCTGTTATTTAATGTATATGATCAAACTGTTGAACAGTTGTAGACAGTTGATTGGAGTTTGCAGAGAAATTTTATTGCCGCTATAACAAGTAGCAAACTTGAAATTAGAAATTAAAGGGTGTTCTCATATTTCCTCTATGATGTTCCATAACTGACCTATATGACCCTATCTTGAAAACCGTTACAAGTACAAAAACATGTATAAATATTTATAATTAGAAATTAAATGGTTCCCTAATGTTCACAATTTAATGTCTATGGCCAATCTTTTGAACGGATATAGATACAGAATTTAGATAAATTTATTTTAACTGTGTCAGCAATAAAAAGTGCAAAAAATAAAAAGTGACCTGAATTTTCTTGTTTAATTTGCATTCTTATTTTGTTCTACGACATATAAAAGATCCCGATGCAATTTTTTCGAATATAATATAAAAATATGATTTTTAGTTTGTCTGCACAACGAATTCGCCATTAAACAATCTTTGCGTAAATTCGTCGACTGTAATTCAATGAGACGAAAGTGCCCTCGTATTTGTAAAAAGAAACAATTTTTATTGAATTAAAATTTACTTCTTGGGCTAAAGATTTATTTTTTAATTAAAAAAAAAACGCTGGATCGCTATATCCATTATCTGCATTCTTCACATTTATCTATCTTAGGTTGTGTATTCAATATTATTAGGTTAGACGAAGTACACACAAAACTCCAACCATTGTTTTCTCTTTAACTCGTCTTGTACATTTATTATTGCTTCGTACCAACCTTTGATATGGCCACAAAATGCGGTTTTTGTTTTTTAATAATTTATAATTGTTTCCTTACAATAATTAAGATGCTGTTCCACTATCATAGATGACATTTACATTACACACAACCTGAGATAGATAGATGCGAAGAATGCTTATGAAGGCTGTTGCGATCCAGAAAACCAGAAACAATTTTTTTCTCCTCTTATTAGAACGTTTGTTATAAATATATTATTATTATTTTTTTTTTTCAATTTTGGCACAGCAAAAAATTGTAGTAGAAGAGAGTTAATACTTGATAGTATAGGTAAATTTGTCAAACATACAATATGATTATTATTTTTCTGACATATTCACAGTGAAAAATTCGTCGGTCGTCCCAAATATACTCACAGCATTATTAAATTGAAAATAATAGAGTTTTTGAAAAAAAAAATTTGCTTTGTTAACTTGTGTTGCTTCTTCGAAATAATTTTTGGAATCGTTAGAACGTTTCTTTAAGCAGTAATTTGTATTGCGTGGGTAAGCCCTGTATATTTGCATTTATGTTTAAGTTTTAATTTGAAAACTATTGAGATACTACGGCTGTTATCAAGTAGATTTGTGATTATTTTTTAAAAAGTAGTAATGGATACAACATGATAGCAAATAAAGGCAAAAATAATATTTTTATCGCCAACTCTTCACAAAAAATATTCACTCCTTCTAATAATTTTACTCGTATGCAGATTGAAATTTAATTAAATTTTTAATTAAATCAAATATATAATATCTTAAAAACTAAACAAAGAAAACAGTTTTATGATTAAATATATAATTAAATCAATAAAATGTTTAATAAAATTTTTATCTGGAAACAAAAATTTTTTTTAAAGTTGTCAAACTTAAATCGAAAAAGTAGTAAATTCATAGTTGATATGAAAATTATATTTTTGTTGACTATAGCGAAAGGCAAATATATAGTTCTCACTAGAAAAACATTTTATGTGTTAATTAATATCAGATTTCATGTACGTCAAGTGCCAATGAAAATAGAAATTTTTTTAATTCGGAAGAGAGGGAATTTTTTTCGATGATATTACTTGCTTTTGTAAAATAGAATTAATTTTTTTTAAATAGCTGCAATAAATATGGATAGTGTTTTCAACCAACCTTATTTGTTTATGATGTAAAAAGGTTACCAAGTGTTAAAGTTAACATTTTTTTATTCATGTTATAAGCCTTAAGACAGACTTTAAACTAACCTTCATTCAAATTATCAAAGTTCCGAGTGATAAATTCCTTGACCTGTCGCTCCCACAAAATTCCAATCTTGTTTAATTTGCATTCATATCCATTTTGTTCTACGACATATCCTGACGCAATCTTTCTCGAATATAATATAACGCAACTTATATATATAAATACCGTCCGTATGATTTTACTTTATCTTTTTTTTTTGTTAAGTTTGTTTTGTTTTTGCAAGAATTACATTTCGTACGCTTGTATAACAAACAATTTTTATTTATAACTCCTGCAAAAAACTTAACCGATTTTAATCAAATATAAATTCTGCACATCTGAAACTAAATACCTTTTGTAACCTTCTATTTTAAAGTCTAAGCGTAAAGGGTGCAACAAAAAATCTTTATTTCACCGACATGACAAATCATGGAACAAAAAGTACTAAAGTGCTTGTCATAACTTTAACATTTATTATTTATTTATTTTTGTGTACGTCTTTGCCTACGCACAAGATAAAAGTTAATTCATGTCTGATTTTTGATAAGAGTTTAGAGATTTTATAAAACAAGACTTGCACTTGAAAGTATATAAAGTTTCAGCGACATATTTTTTGACATTTGTTTGCACTACGTGTGTAATCTTTCTTAAGAGAATTTTTTTTTATTATATAGTAAAATTTATTAAGAAAATGAAGTTTATTAAATTATTTTCACAATATTTTTCTCTTGTATCAAAGGAATGCTTTAGAAAACATAATAATTGTAACAAAATAAAAATGCAAAAAATAGTTTTTTTTATTAAAACATGGTGTTTTTTAGAAGAATTTTAGTTCGTAGCGAAGAGAAAGGTACCCAGCAAGAAATTTTAGAAAATAAAATCGAATGTGGAATTTATCAGTTTTGTCGGAAGGACTTTTCACCTGATGATTTTAGCAAGACTTAAGACTTTAATAATCAATTACTGAGAATTAATTACATTGATTATTGCAGGAAATATTGATGATCATTAGTACTCATTTTAAGTTATTCTTTTTTAAAAACATAAAGAACTAATTCATAAGCGAGTAACACAATACCGCAAACACAAAAAATAAGTCATTATATAGCAAGTGATTTTATGTCAAATTTTTTTGCTGGGCATTTACATGTTTAAAAAGATAATTGTAGGAATTGTATATAAATGTAGCAATGGCAAAGAAGTAAGTTTGCCCTTAAGGCATATGCTTATTCGTAAGGTTTACCTACTTTTAAATAAATCCATTTACAACTTAAAGCTACACTTCACTATTCTTCATTAAAAAATCTTGTTGAATTTTGTCGTATTTTTAAATCGCATGTAATATTACCACCTCTTCATATAAAACTTGGGTTAGTTAAAAATTTTTTAAAGGCGCTGCAGAAAGATAGTAGAGCAAATATTTCCAAAAATTTTTATTGGAATAATTTTCGAAGTCGTTTTTGATTGTCCTCAAATCCGAAAACTGCTTCGAAGCACATTATTTAAAGACTTCTTATCACCTGATGAAAAAGCTGCCTGGAATTCAGTTCGACTAATTGTTTATAACTTTCTGGGAAAAAATAGGAGTCCAATTTATGAAAAAATCATTAGTGATTTGCTCCAAAACTATTTAAGAATTGGTAAACAAAGTTTAATAAAAATTTTCTTAGTTAAATTATTATGTTAAGGAAAATCTTGGCGACGTAAGTGACGAGCATCAACAACTTAAGTCCATGGAGCAACGTTATCAGGGCCTATGGAATGAAAACATGATGGGAGATTTTATTTGGTTCCTTATAAGAAAATCAAATCCCGAAAATCATACAAGACAAAACAAGAGTAGAAATTATTTTTAACTAAAAAAACTAAAACTACTTCTTTACTTTATTTATTTTCATTACATTCTGCTAAGGTAATCTGTTGCTGCAAATTTAGGCAATGACAGCAAAAAGTATGTTTTATCCAAAATTAGGTATTTCCTTTTTGTGGAATAAAATTAGTATTTGTCCATGGATTTTCATGAATAATGGTTTGTTTTTTTTTATATTTGAGGCTTTGTAATTTTTGCGAATTTTTAGAATTTAAAAATTTTGAAATTTTCAGAAAAAAACAAGAATTTTTTTTTCACTTCTGTCCCAATAACTGCGAAAGTAATGATTATACTAAAAAATTATCTGAGAACTGTGTAATGCTGAAATAATTTAGAACAAAATCGAATGCGTGGTTCCAAAGTTATGATAATATGTGCGAAGCTCCCTATTCAAAAATCTGCAATTCTAGAAAAAAATTTTAAAAAAATGTATCCATAGAATTTGAAATACTGATGATTTCTGCAGTTAGGCAACCATAACGCATCAAAAAAGTATAGTGGTTTTTTAATGTTTTTTGCTTGTTGCATAGTGTTATAAACTGCTTTTAAAACAGGACCAATCTGTAAGCATATCTATTAAATTACAAAAAAAAAAATTCAAAATCGGTTTAGAAATGACTGAGTTCTGCAGGCACAAACTTAAAAAAGAAACATCCAGTCGAATTGATTAAATCCTTTTTTGAAAAAGGAAAAAAAACATTAGGGGCCTTTAAGTTTACAATTGTTTGATTTGAATGCTTTTATCCTACAAGGCTGCCTTAGATAATTATATTTCAGTCGTGATGTTAATAATACATATGCTATTGATTCAAGAACTTTTATCTTATATCTAAGGATCCTACAAAAAATTTAATTTTAATTTAAACGCACATGATGTCTTCTTGGCAAAAAAAAATTTATTAGAAACCGTTTGTTTGAGTAAAAGTTCTGAAAGAAAAAAAAAAAATTTTAAAATGTGAAGTAAATCAAAGATGGAAAGAAGAATAAAATCTTAGCAAAACAAAAATGGGTAAATTTATTCCACTCATAGCTTGGGGATAAAATAAAGGTATTCACGTCACCAATCTTTCTCTTGAGTAAATTCAAAGATGTAAAAATTTTGTTCCAATAATAACTATCATATTGAAAATAGCTTTGCTTAGTGGCGAATTTGACGTGAAAAATTACGAAAATTATACAGAAGTCAACTTACAGTTAAACACAAATTTTAAAAAAATTTTTGTACAGGAAAACAATTGTTTGTTTGTTTGTTTACAATATTTACAATGAAAGTTGAAAACCATTATAACATTTCAAAAAACTTATTTGCATATAACGTTAGTTGTTTTTTTTTTAATTCTTTCAGGAAATATAAATCTTAAAATATTTCTCTTAATTCGAAGAAGCTACTTTTATATCAACAAGATTAATACAACTGAATTTGTTTGGCAAAAGAGTAAGATTTTCACGATGTATGATGATGATATAATATTTTCACGGTGGGTAGATAAGACCAGTGTACATTGCATTCTTTTAAAAAGAAAAACATTAAAATTTTTAATTGAAAAATTAATGAGGCAATATTGTGTGCGCCAAGGTAACAAACATAAATAATTTGAAATTAAACTGAATTTAAAAACCAGAAATAATAAATTTGAATGATAATTTATTAAATTAATTTAAATTAAATTCCACTCTCAATGCCACGAAAAATTCTATCAGTTTCTTAAGAACCCATTTGCAGATTTAAAACCACTTTCGATCAGAATGGGGGTCTGTGTCAGATAGACTCTGTGACATTCCTTTCACCTTTGATTTCATATAAATTTTTTAGAATATTTTTCACTTAACAAGCTTTGACACTTTTATTTAACATTTTCACAAATAGCTTAAAGCTAGTTTTTTTCCTTTTTTATAAAATTTAAATCCAATTTAATTGCAATTATGGTAATTTGTTATAAACAACTAAAAATACGCATATTTGCCAGAGCAAAATTGATGACGTGAATACCTTTAATATTAAAAAAGAGTTTTTTATGTTAAACATTCCATATTTTATTTAACTTTAAATAGCTTAAGAGAAACTTTTTCTTTTTTCCTTTGAGGCTTAAGTTTTTATTAACAACTTCCTTGAAATATATTTCTATTACGCGAACAAAAAAAAAAAAAAAAAAAAAAAAAAAAAAAAAAAA
Organism: Cistogaster globosa; assembly: GCA_937654795.1. NCBI lineage: Eukaryota > Metazoa > Arthropoda > Insecta > Diptera > Tachinidae > Cistogaster > Cistogaster globosa. Next base: position 22,650,208 of record OW569405.1, read on the forward strand.
CAACAACCAACTTAAAGATTTTAACTTCAAACCAAACTGTTTTGTCGCCATCGCTATTGCTAATGTTTTCTGGTTTAATCAGTAATTTAAAATCTCGCCAACAATGTTTTCTCTTTATACAATATTTTTCTTTCTTTTAGTTTTGGTGAAATTAGTAACAAATTCTTAGGAAACCAGGTGCGGTCATATATCTAACAAACTTATCTATTGGCAAACAATAGAAAATATACAAAGAAAACCATAGAAAATGCTTAAGCTGGTCATGTAAAATATATCTGATTGTTTGGAAATGCGCTTTAAATTAAAAAAGTAATTGTGTGTGTGTGTGAGAGCGTGTGTTTACTGGCATTTTAAAAGAAGAAAAATTGTAAATAAATTGAAAATCATAACACAGTTTTAGAAAAGACACCTTAGGGAAATTTATAGTCTTTTTTAAACTTTTTTTTTTTGTTTTGTTTTTTTTTTTTTTTTTTTTTTTGTGGACTAAAAGATTGCAAAAATAAATGCATCCAAAAGTTCTGATTTTTTATTTCTTGTTTCGCCTGAGAGTAATTTAAAAAAAAAAACTATTTACTTTGGAAGGCTTAGACAATTATAGAATAAAACTTAATTTACTGAGCTAGAATATCATGTGAAATTTGAAAAAAAAATTATCTTTTATCAACTTCAAATTTTTAACAACAGCGTCCTAACTATTATGCGCCTAAAAACAGCAGAATCATATCTTTATTGTAGGAGATGCTTTTGAGAAGCGAGACTTGTATTAAAATTCCTTTTATGGACTTGTTAATTTTTAAAAGAAATGTAGTTTAAGAGTATAAAGAAAGATACCAATAAAACCAGACAAGTTCAACTTTTTCCACAAAATAACTAACTCGGCCCAATCAGATGCTAATAGAGGAGACATTAAACAACTCAAATTACACAAAAAAAATACAGGAACAATGGAGATATAAGACGGTGAGCTTATTTTTTAAATCAATATTCATACACGCACGGATAAACGAAACCATGCCAACTGATTAAGAAAAATTAATAACAATTAATAAATACGTCACAAGTAGAACTTGGGCCAATAAGGCCAGTAAGAATTCAAAACAATTAAATAACTGCTTTATTTTTCTTTGGTACATAAGAACATATTGCAGTACCATCCTTAAATCCTATATCGCCGGACAAAACTTCCTTTTTCGAATGTTTTTTAATTTCCAAGGAAATGCTGTTTATTGCTTCTTAAAGTTCCGAAATACCCATGGCGAATTTCCATCAGCTTTTTGCATAAAGCCAATGTTGTAAAAAAATTGTCACCAACTATTGTTCTTTCGGAACCTTTATACGTATAGCAAGGCGCATTAACTCAGTTTTTCTTTGCTTTTCTGCTCGTGCTTCACCTGGCGCTCTACCTGTATATATGTTTTCCTCCAATGGAAAATGCGTTTTAGCATCACATGTCCACCAAACTTCAATCCCGTATCTTGCTGTCTTGGAAGGGATGTATTGAGTGAACTTCGTTCTGCCTCTTAAAGGAAAAAGCTGTTCATCCACTGTGATGTTCTTGCATGGTTTAAAAGTATTTTATAAATTTATATTTAACAAAATTGAAACGTCCTTAATTGGAGCTGTTTTATCCGTTTGAGTTCTAAAGGATCTAGTTTGACTTTCGTCAAACCGAATAAGTCTTAAAAGTAATTGAAATCTTTTCAGCGACATAGTTGCAGAAAATGTTGGTAAATTTTTTGTTTGCCAGAGCAAAGAGGCAGCTTGTGTGTTATTATGTGCCTACAAAAGCCTCCGATTCTGACATTGTTATTGGAGTCCAGATTTTAGTTTTTTGATCAAAATATTTCTTCCCATTTCTGTTAGTCTCAATTATTATTATTTATATCATTTGTAAAAATGCGGTTGAATATATCCAATGGGTTAACATCTGTGCAAATTGGCCCCCCGTAACCTCTCAATATATCATGCGAGGCAAATTTTCTTAGAGTTGGTGATGACTTTGACCACTCTGTTCCATCCTTACCATGTAAGAAAGATTTTGAAGCTTTTTCTGTTTGGTTTCTTTTTCGTTTCCGCTTTCATCTTCGCTATCGCTTGAGACTGCCATTTCATTGTCAATATGTAAATCTTCTTCGACATCAGAAGTTTCGCCTTCTGCATCATCATCCTCATCTTCAATGTGGCATTCTTTCCAATATCGTTGGCAATTGCCTCCAATCTTTCAAAAAAAGTTGGATCAGATTTTCAAACTGTCTCCAAAACTTTATTAGCTTCACAACTCATTCTAACACACCAACTAGCAAGACAGGAAAAAACTAAAATGATTTCTTAGTGAAAAAGGGAAAGAACTTGATTTAATTTTCAAACAGAAAAATAACTGTATTTTGCTTTTATTTGATTCCACATGTAAATCAAAAACATATTTTTGCTGTAAAACTTATCAACATCATCAACTTAAGTTTATACTTATATGTGAGAAATTTTTGGCATTTACATTAGAAGAGATTGTAATATTGCTTATAAATTTGCATTTTGTATTTTTGCTAAAGGACTCTCAGAGATTTTGCTTATTCTCAAATGTTTTTGCTGGTTTTTGCATTGATGTTAATACAAAAGCTAGCTGGGCCTGTCCAGGCCCAGGTGGATACAATATGCACAAAATTTTTATCAGGCCAAATGCCACGTCCACGATGTTTAAGTTTACACTTTTTTTTTCATATTCTTGTAAAAAAAAAATCTTGATTAAGGAATACATAAAGTGTTGTTTTAATATATTTAACAATTATTTAAAAAAAGTGGAAAATGTCAAAAAATGCCTGGCCAGGCCCAGGGATACAGTTCTATAGCGCTTGGTAAGCCCTTCAAAACCAACTAAAATACGTAGATCGCTGAATTGTTATGAAAAAGATCCCTTTTCTATAACTTCCCAAAAGCCATGGAAAATATTTTTACAATAAAATAAAGGAACTATCGAATAAATCTGCTTTTAAACAAAAAAAAGCCTTATTGGCGGGCAAGCACAAATATCAAATTTACAACACAATCACCACTATTTATGCGAGCATTGATCTCACTTTCTTTGGAAAGGAAATAAGACTTAGGGAAAGTTCATGTAATTCTTTTTGTTACTTTACTTAAAACGAGTTTATTTTATAACACTGATATTCCCTTACCTCACCTTTACTTTGTTGGGATCAAAAACAGCATTAGTTATTTAAAGACTCTTTTTTTCCATTTCGTTAATTAAATTTTTATAAAAGCAAATTTTGTCTGCACAGAGTAAAACTGTTAAGAATTTACTTTGTAACTACTTTCTTATTACACATTTGCTAAACACAGTATTTTAACAAAAAAATGTTTTCAAGGAAACCTTAAACATAAAAGCTTTTTATTAACTTAGTTTTAAATAAAAAATATTTAGTTTAAAAATATACAAAAAATAAACTTTTTAGCATTTACTAAGATTTCATATTGTTAAACTAAACAGTAAAGTTTGTTTTTGTAAGCACTTCAAATACAAATATTTTTAAGTGTATAAATTTTATTAAAAAACAGAACTATTTTCTGAATAAAAAGATTTGAAAATGAATTAAAATAAATATTTAAATTTTGGCAAAGTAAATAAAACAGAGTTTATATTTTTGCATGAAATGTTCTTAACCCTTATGTATGTGTGATAATGTGCATGGCTTTCTTTTTTAACTCACTACTGGCTTTAAGGACTTTGCTACTGAAATCAGTACAATAGGTTCACAAATGCCTGAAGTAGCCTACCCCAATTTTTAACCCATTTAATTCTATTTTGTTTTCCTTAGTTTATGAGTCATTGCAATAGGATAAATTGAACAATCAGGGACTATATGGAGCCTCAAGGCGTCAAATGCACACCTCGGTAAGGCAAGCCTACTTTACGAGGGCTAATGAACTCACAAGGTAATTAATGAAACTCAACAGGTTTCCAGTGTACCGAAGAAGATTAATATTTTTGGCTCTTATGTGTGCGAATATTCTTTAAGAGATTAAGCATAAAAATCGGAAAAGGACTCAGTGAGCTTAGTAAACAGACTCCTAATCGTTTAGTTATTTCACTGGGAAGGAAAATATTGAGTTCATTTCTGTAGGATCTTTTGTTTGGCGGAAAGAACTGTAGTGCAAGCAATAGGGCGAGCAATAGACTCAGCACAGCGATAAAGAGAGTTCCAGGTTTTCCCAAATAAATATAAACTCCACTGATCAGAAAGCTATATTTTTTACTCTGATGTGTTTAAATGTCCCGTAGGATAGTTTACAGGCTGTACGATTGGTTTCTAGAGGTCAGCATGGTTCCAAATATAAAGTTTCAATTTTTTTATGTTTTATTTTTTCTTTTTTGGATATGTAATGAACTTTGCTAGGAGTCTTTTAGACTACAGTATTCTTCCAATAAACAGTGGGGCAGAATAAAATTATTTTAGGAATAATTTACCCATTAGCTAAAGAATTGGCCTATAAAATTAACATAATCATAGCAGAGTTGCATATGAATTAAAGTTCTAAAATTGGGTCTCATCCACTTTCTATGAGTTGCGCTTTGTGGTCTAAATCTTTGGTACCTTTCACCTTAAAATTTTTCTAATGATTGGCATATCTTCAACCTTAATCAGATTTGAAAAAAATAAAAATTGATCTTAAAGGTTTATTCAATACCAACTAAATACTTTTTTAATATTTACGTTAATGTTTTAATATGATTAAGTTAAAAGCATTTTAAAATTAAAATTTGTTATTTTCGATTTCCTCGTCTTTTTTTAATAGTTGGTACAATTTTCATAAAAAAATATTTTTTTATTTTCTTCTCCTCTTATCATATTTTATTTCGAAAAATTTGAAGATTATATTTTTTTTATTTAAAATTTAGACGATTTACAATTTAAAAATCCAAAATTTTTGCATTTTGGTGTATTTTAGTCTAAAAAAGTCCATAATTTTTTTTTTTTTTTTTGATAAGCGAAGAAAAATTAATCTTAAAGAATAAGTTATATATAAGCCGCGATTGGAAAAGAAGATTGCTGTAATAAGGATATATGTACACCGAATTTGAGCTGAAAGTAATTTAGGACCCCTATATCATATGTGGATTTTTATTATAAAAATTAAATATTATTTGGAATCCATGAAGCTCTCTCAATCGAAAGAGTTTAACGTAAAAGTGGAAAATTTTTCTTCTTATAGGATATAATACCACAAAAAAAAGACATGTAAAAACTTAAAAATGAGCTTAAATTCAGTAAAACCATTTTGTTTTACAGAATTCATCCAACCAAATTAATACTGATTAGTTGCTTACGTGGATGATATTTACAATGTACCCAACTTAAGGTAGATAGATGCGAAGAGTGCTGATGATGGAGTTTGCGGTCCCGAAAATGCGGCATTGCTTTCTGCCATCGTCTAACTGTTCTTGTTTTCTTTGGGAAACGTCCGCATACATTTGAAAAATAACTTTTCTTTGTAAAAATTAAATTAAAAAATGAAACAAAAGACGAAATGTAAATTTTAATTGATTTATATAAATATGTGTGTTTAAAATTTTATTGTATTCGGTAATAAATGCCCGTTTTTATACCCAGCTCTACAATTATTGAAAAAAGGGTATACCTTAGTACCTTAGTTCGCCATTCCGTTTGTGATTTCTAAAATTCTGAGTCCTTATACCAGGCGAATTTGGTTGAGCAATGTCCGTCTGTCTGTCCGTTTGAGGTGCTATTGAAATTCAGTAAGATCGGTTTATGTTTGTTAAGGAAATGGGCTTAACACCATGCCTGCCTCTATTATTTCCATATCAAAAAAAAAAGGCAATAGAGAATAAAAGAATAAGGAAAAACTATTAAGTGAAAAATGCGCTCGGCTATATATCTATACCGAGTTATAGACCTCTTAAATTTCATTAAAAAGTTCGATTGTCAATATGGTGAATGGTATCGTTAAAAAGCTTTTTAAAAAAAAATACTAATATTTTTTAAAAATTCTTAATCCACTAAAAGCCGGTGACATTTTTAGGTACAATTACACATCGCTCTTAATTTTTTTCATATTATTTAAATTCTCTGTCACCAAATTTTGTTACTCGCTTACAAAACACACTACATTAGTTCGCAAGTAAAGAAAGAAGTAATTAAACTGGTTCTTTAAGTTAAAAAAAAAACAAAATACCTTAAAATACACACTAATGATTACTATTATTTCCTGAAATAGTCAATGTAATCAATGCTCGGTAATTGATTATAAAAGTCTCATGCCGTATTAATTCCACACTCGATTACCTTTTTTGAAATTTTTTGCTGGGGAGCTACTTGGCTGAATTAGATTTACATGTATTGTGAAGGGTATATAGAATACGCCAAAGCTCTCTTACTTGTTTTCCTTTAAATCTCATTCAGTTCCTAGCTATGGAAATAGAACTTATCTATGTTTCGGATTTAATTAAAAGTGATTCATATATATAAAAAGGCCCGCTTCCCTTTTTCTCCTTCCTGAGCCGCAGTTTGAAAATATAAATAACCTTTTTTACTTTAAGGACAAATATCTACACTAGTTTTAAATTTCATTAAAAATGGCTCAGTAGTTTAGTTGAATGGCGCACGCTCAAACAGATAAATAAAAAAGCAAGCTTACAAAGAGACTTAAAATAAATATTAGACACTGACTTAATCAAATCGAGTTCCAAGTCATTCTATAATATTTCTTGATAAATTTATATATTTATTTATATATATCTTTACAAGTTGAAAATAAACTAGACCTTCATTTTGTAAAATAAGCGTCAGAGGATCGAATTGGCGTACTTTTTATATGTTTTTCACATACTTAGTCGAATATTAAATCTCTTGGAAAATTGAACTTTTATTATTATTGGTGGTATTGTATTGATTCCTGGTAGCAAAGGTTTTGTACTTCATGTTACTTCATATATTTCTAATTGGATTTTGATTTCTGTAAAAAAAACGGCATCCTTTTTTTTGGAGTAAAATTCATTTTGGAACAGAAAAAAGGCAATTCTTTTATTCTAGGAGACAGAGCGTTCCCAATCAGAAGAAAATCACCAACGAAATTTCTCTTTAAAGTAAAACTTTATCTAATTGAAATTTTTCTTGTTTTCTTACGCAATTCTCTTCAGTAGGACTTGTACGAGGGCTGCTATATATATTTCTGGCCTGGCAACATTGAGTGCTGCCAAGTGCAATCTGACATTTCCATTGGAAAGTTTGTCATTTTTAAGCATAATCGTACTCAAAACGTTTTGACGTACGGCCATTATTTGTGTTGTTTACAGTGACTTAAAAAAATTAATATAGAAAAAAATGAAATTAACTCGTGAACATTTTCATGCAATCATTTTTCACAACTTTCGACGTGGATTATCTCGACAAGAGTGCATTGATGAATTTAATCTTTGTATGGCGATGAAGCACCATCCTATAGCACTGTGAAAAATTGGTATAATGAATTTAATCGTCGTGGCCGAAGCTCGCTCAAAGACGAATTCCGTGAAGGTCGTCCAAAAACGGCTGTTGTGCCAGAGAACATTGATGCCGTCCGTGAACTCATAATGCAAGATCGACATGCGATATACCGAGAGATAAAGACATCCTTGGACATTTCTTCCACCAGCATACATTTGATACTGCATGAACACCTGGCCGTAAAAAAGGTTTGTTCTCGTTGGATGCCGCACAATTTGAAAGTCGCTCAAAAAAAGGCTCGTGTTGATTGGTGCAAACAAATGTTGCAAAAATATGATTGCGGTGATTCAAAAGACGTTTGTAAAGATCTATGCGTATGAGCCCGAAACGAAACAACAATCGACCGTGTGGGTCTTCAAAGACGAGCAAAATCTAACGAAAGTTGTTCGTGGAAGAAGCACTTCGAAGCAAATGGTCGCCTTTTTCTTCGTAAACTGATCATGTGGTGACTGTTCCGCTTGAGCAACGTAGGACGGTCACTTCTGAGTGGTACACTACAATTTTTTTGCCTGAAGTCATCGGAGAAATTCGAAAAACCAACAAGAGGGGACGAATCGTTGTACACCATGACAATGCGATCTCTCACACATCGGCTCAAACCAGAGCGTTTTTGACCGGCCAAAACGTCGAATTAATGGGTCATCCGCCGTACAGCTCTGACTTGGCACCTAATGACTTCTTCTTGTTTTCGCACATCAAGAAAAAAATGAGTGGTCAACGATTTTCGTCGCCAGAAGAAGGTGTTGAAGTTTTCAAAAACCATGTCTTAGAGGTGTCTCAATCGGAGTGGAAAAAGTGCTTCGACAACTGGTTTGAGCCCATGCAAAAGTGTATAAATCATGCTGGAGAATACTTTAAAAAACAATAAAACCATTTTCACTATTAGGCCAGAAATATATAGAGCAGCCCTCGTATCCCGGTAGAACGTCTTATTTAAATTTTTCTTGTAAACATACAAAACTTGCAAATGAAACTTACCTGATTCGTATCTCTTTGACTCAAGAATTATATGAACATGAGATTACGATATTGCATTGTCCTGTCATCCATTAATAACATTATTTCACCTTGTATTATAAAAATTATTCTAAAGCAAAATATATCCTTATTTTCTTATCATATTCTCAACTTTCTACAAAAGTTTTTACTTTTGTCAGTTTTTAAAATCTAAATTTTAAATTAATTTCACAATTAGTTATACTAAGAAAAAAATACCAAAGAAAACTACTAATATTACATAACAATTTGCTATTACGTGTTCTGTTCTTCGTTTAAAATTATATATCTTAACTTTCCAAAGAATCTAACCATTGAGCAGTTTTAAAACTATTTGTTTCCTTACACACTACATCCGATGAGTTTAAGAGAAAAACTTGACACTCGCAGACAATCAAAACTTTACTAACTTTGACAAATCTCTCAGGGACAAGCAGCAGAAGAAAAAAAAATACAAGAAAAAAATTCAAGGTTTTTGACTTCTTCGGAAGTGCACGCAAACAAAATTGAAGTGCACATCTTACAGTTCAAGTTATAAAGGCAGTAAAAAATAAATGTTAAAATTTCACTGAATGACTTGGAAGTTCTTTTAGAATTTGCCGTTCACGTAAACATTTTAAAATGTTTGTTGTGTTTTACTTATATTTTTCTCTGGGTGTTAAAGTACCACTTTATGTTCCTTATGTTGCTTTAAAGATAAATGTAACAGGGTAACTAAAAGGAAGTTTAATCCTACAACTTTTTTAATTAATTTTATTGCTTAAATGTTGGTCGAACATGATATTAAACCAAGGACTCTACATAAGGTATTTACACTTTCTTTACTTTAAGAAGAAGAAAAAACACATAATATGACCTTAGGTATGGCAACTTACTCGTAAGAGGCCAACAAAGACAGGATTGTCGTCAAAATTGTCGTCATCATCTTGGACGTAATTATCATTAAAGACTAAATTTACAATAATTACTATAAGACGCACATTCTCATCTTATTGTTATTGTAAATTAAAAATATTAAATTGCAACAAAAGGCTTAACTGCGCCACAAACCAGTCTGTTTGTTTAATTTAACTAACTGCCAGTCGACCAAACGTTCTTTAGTTAACAACGTAACTCAAACTAATGCTTGTTTATATTTCTGTCATATTGTTTGGAAAATTAACCTGCAGCGACCCATTCAAAGAGTTAAAGCTAACAAATACACCAACAATGCCAGCAAACCACAATAAATGTTAGCTTTGCAAATAAATTTAAAAAAATATCCCTTTCACCTCACTGTATTGTCTTTACTGCACAAGATTCTGTTATAAAATTATACCCTGGCAGACAAATAATTGCAGCCAAAGAATGGACAGACATTGGGTTGAAACACAAATGTTAAACAGCAGATTGTTATGATAACAAAGTGGGTTTTCTTTTGGCTTTAAAATTAATGTAACCAACTAATTTTTATATTTCTGTTGCAAAATCTCTTAAATGAAAGTTTAACTGCATCTTTCGTTTAAAGGAAGTTTAAATAAATTAAAATATCGGTTTTATTTATTTTATTTAATTTTTGTGACAAGATGAGATGGTAAAAATGGACTTCTTCGATATTAATACCCTTCAAAATCAGAAGCGGGCGTTAGAGGAATTAAAAGAAATATATAATTATTATAAATCTAGTTTTTTTTTTATAATTAGTCTGATTTCATCGAACCTTTAAATGTCTTTATATTAATTGGGATTTTAATTTTAAGTTTTAGGTTCCCATAAGGTTGGCCCAATTTTGCGGTTAATAAGGACGACTCATACCAGCCATTCAAACCCAGACGAGTGACTTAATTTGGGCTCGTTTCTAGTTCTCTCTTCAAAATATTTTCGAGCAGTTATATATCATAACTTATTTTTTCGAAGTTATTTGGATTTCAATATTAAATCTTAAAATAAAGTCAATGTTAAACAACAGAGAAGAGTACTATCGACTCGTTTGTATTTTTAACCGAATTAAAAAAAGGAAGTTATCAATTACACTTAATGTTGTTTCTTTTTTGTTTATGCCTGCAGAACTCAGTCATTTCTGAACCAATTTTTAAAAATTTTAGTAATTTGATAGACTATGCTTACAAATTGGTCCCGTTTTAAAAATAGTTTATAATCTTAAAAATTAAAGGATGTCCCCATATAACAAATATGTTTTTTAAATTTATCATGAACCATAAAGCGCATTTCTTTAAAATTAAAAAATATGCGTACTACTATAATTAATTAATACAAAAATATAACTAAAAATTAAAGGATGTCCCCATAGGTGACGTAAATTTATTTATATGCGTCTATCTTTTGAACCGTTACAGCCAAACGCTTGAATATTGATCAGGATGTCGACTACTACGACCGTTATAATAACAAGTATAAACGTTTAAAATTATGAACTAAAGAGTGTCCCAATAGTTTATGTAGTTTGAAACTCTTGAACCGTTGAAGGCCGACAGCAGAAATTTACATAGAACCTGTATTCTTCGCTACAACAACATGTATAAAATTTGAATTTTCAAATTAAAGCGTGTTCCCACGATTTAGGTCAGTTGACCTATATATCTCAATCGTTCAAACCGTTATATATAAACATTTAAAGAATAAACAGAATGTCCACTTCTTTGTCAGGTATATTAAGAAGTATAAATATTACAAATTTTTATATTAAAGGGTGTTACAATAGTTGATCTTATTTGATATATAAAACCAAACTGACTAACAGTTACAGACAGTTGATTGAAATTTGCACAGAATCTTTATTGCTAAGTCCGCAATTAACAAGTAGCAAAGTTGGTTAAAAAAAGTGTATAAAAAAATAATAATAACATAACCTGACGCAATCTTTTTCGAACATAATGTAAAATTAACGTCCCAAAGATTTTTGATTTTAAGTTTGTCTTTTTTTTTTTGCAAGAATTATTTATAAGTTTATGCCCGCAGATCTCATTAATTTCTCAGCCGAATTTCGTTTTAATTGAAACCTAATATTTTCAGGATGTTCCCATTAAAAAAATATAATGTTAATAAGAAATAAATGTTAAGAAATTTAAGGGTATCCCAATAAAATACACACGATTTTTAAACGGTCTTTGAGTAATCAAGAAAACCTATATAAAATTTTAAAAAAGTTGGTATTACCACACTTTCCAATAATAAAAATTAATACCATATTAACCTAAAAATTAAAGGATGTTTCTATTAGTGAGGTACTTTGTACTGTTATAATTAAACATATTAAAATTACACAGAGTGTGTAATTAGATGTTTGCCTGCGTTTCATTTCTAATTTTCTTAAAAATCAAATTTAAAAAATGTGTTTTTAAATACTTATTATAGCTCTGTAGACAGGGTTAAAAATATCCTATTTACAATAATAAAATATGCTGACAACTGTTTACGTACGTACCATTATACTAGCAAAACTGTGTGCTTTCATATTTGTATCTCTAGCTTCTCTACGAAATGGCTAATTTTTATAAAAGAATTCAATTTTTGAACAAAGGTTCCAAGGGATCTCCTCACTTTATTTTAATTAAAAATCATCCAGAAGTTTTTAAGTGATACGAACAAAAACAAACAGAAGAGCAGACAGACGAAAATTCTAAAAAAAAATGTTTTGTATTCCATATCGATTAGTATCTATATCAACATTAAAGTTTTATTATCTGTATTATTGTAGATTAGCAGTTTATTTCAGGTTGGCCACGTATTGCTGCAGAAAAAATAATATTAATCCACTATCAATATTTTTTATTCTATGGCTCTGGTGAGATTTGAATAAATGATATTTTCTTGTTTATTGTTACGTAACTTTCATCCTTTAGGTGGATTAACACATACGATCTTTTATTCTTTATCAAATAGGTGACTTAAAAACCACAGCCACGACTGCCTACACTATCGTTATGGTACTTGATTTTTGTATTCTCTGGCGCACTTTTTATTCAAGATCTTTTGTTTGCAAAACAGGCCTTAACTACTGCAGCTATTCTTAATTTTTAGCCTGTGGCTCAGGCGAAAGTCAAATTTGCGAAGTTTGGATTAAGCAAACAGGCGACTACATAAGGGCAGCCAATAATAATGTTAGATTTTAAAATCGCAAACTTTTACTTATTTAACAGGCGCCGTAACCTAAACAGGCAAAAAAATACACAAGTATTGCTCTTTTTTATTTAATATCGCCATTTTATATATAGAAAAGCTTTTGCTCTATTTACATTTTTATTTGTTTTCAGTTTTAAATTCAATTAAATTTTTAATTGACTCAATTATTTAAGTAATTGAAAAATAAATACAAAATCTGCTTGTTAAGTAATAAATTAAATCAATTATATATTTAATTAAGAGGGAAAAATATGTTTTCTAATTAAATAAATTGTTAAATCAATTAAAAATTGAATAAAATATAAGCCTTAAAATAAATGAAGACTTTAATTGTTGCAAAAACTTTTTTCCGTAAGACCTTCTTTTACCAAGTATGAACTTTAACCCAACATTGCCAGCTTCTGCCAAGCATCTGATTTAACTTACCCAGTTTATAACAAAATGTTTCAATAACTGGACTATTTTTACCTAAAGAAAGAGATCATCAACCACAATTATTGATTTCTCTTTTACTTAAGACATTGGTGACATTTTAACCTTCAATCTGCTACTTACTGTGCTCTTAGGAGTTAAATATCTCGAGTGCTTACCCTACGAAAAGACAGCAAACTGAATACAAAAAAAAAAATGTTAAAAAGTACAAAAAAAGCAGATGTTTTAGAGTGAGATTAATTTGGCTGGGATCAGAAAATCAATTTTCACAAAAAGAGTGTCAAACAATAACCGCTTTAAAGTTTTCTGAAGACAAACTTGTCCGGATATAATGGAACTAATGGAAGGCAACATCAGCAGGATCGTCTTCCTTGCAAATGTGACTTAAATCTTCTATCCTGATCTTTTCTACTTAGTTAAAAAAAATTGAATTTATTAAAGAGGAGGTTGCCATACGTTTTACTTTGGATGTGGAAAATTGTACCAAAACATTTTTTTACAATCTTTCCTAACACATCCTGACCTTAATTGGGTAACTACTTAGTAAACTATGACCAAATATTTCTATTACTTTGCTAGCCATTTGTGTCATCTACAATTTTTCTCTTTCCTCTCTGCTTTACAGGAAATGCAGAAGAAGTAACTTGTAGACCCAAGTGAATAGATTTTTACTTCTCTTCGGTAAAAATTGAACTTAACGGCTGCTATATTTAAAATATGTGGGGATCTATAAAAGTTAGTCGGTTGCTTTAACCAATTTAAGTCTGTTTTACACCCACCACATATCTTCGTAACAGTGTTTTTACTTGGAAAATTGTAATTGATTGTTTGTGACCTCTATGGTTGAAGGTCAAGTTGACTTGAGGTGTTTTTAATTCTAGGCAAGAGAAAGAATCAAACAAAAACAAACAAGTTTTTTTTAAATTTGTATAAGCTTCTTTGTCTTGCAGTTTGAAGTCTACAGTGTTGGTTATTTAAGTTTTTCCTTATTAATCTACAATTACTTTTTTATTTTTCTGTATTGACACCACCTCTAGAATGTTTGTAAATGAAGGTGTTATAAGTACATACTCACATATACATATATAGCATGCACTATTAGAAGTTTATATGAATGGATGTATCTATATATGTGTGTAAGTATTTAAAATGTTGTTAACAAAGTAATACGTGTATCTAATAGTTGTCTAATTGTTAACATGTATGTGCTATAGTTGCAAACATGCAACTTGCTACTCATTCGTATATATGTATGTATGTATATATTCATATATTCATAAGAGTTAACTCATGCAATTATGCACACACTGTGTATATGGCCTCTAGGCTCATAAAGGTTACAGAGTTTACATTTTAACGAGTTGTCATACTTGGCTCTGAACAAAATTGCATTATGCATAAAAAAAATTTATAAAAAAAATACGCAACCAGAAAGACTACAACTAACAGCAGCAACATAAGAAGAGTAAAAGCTATATTGTGATTTGTTGCCACAAGTATTATTTGGTTTGATGAGAATCACTAATTCAAGAGGATGATGATGCTGATTTAAGAAAAAAAATTTTTGTACCTTAAGTTCTTGTTTCATTCATCATACACCTGTTGTGAGTGTTTCGTTATGGGTAAGAAAAATTCACAATTCCTCTGTCAAAAAAAGGGTAAAGTTTAAAAGAAAAAAGAAAAATAAATAAATAAAACAAAAAAAATATGAAAAATGTTAAAGCCAATTGATGGTACAAAGTATTTGAAGTCTAGTCATGTACAATTTGAAGTACATAGAGGCACAGAAGTCAGTAGTAAGTTTCTTAAATATAATCTATAGATCTGGGTAGATTTGTTATGAAACCAGTACTACTGTGATGACTCCTACTTATGCAATGCGTTGTAATAGAACTATGAAATTAAGTTATGGAAATTAGGACATAGGGAATTGTCCTTGTGGGTGTTTAATTTGTAATTCAATACATTAAAAGTATGAGTAAAGACCTTTGCAGGGAGTTTATTTAACATAAAAGCTGTTCGGCTAAAAACAAATTGTCTCTGTAATGCGTAGTGCGATTCACTGATGGAATACGAATTTCGTGTATAAAGTAGGGATTTTTAGGAAAAAATTTCTGATATTATCAGAGTGCATTTCACTATAGCACTGCTAAAGGAGTAAAAAACATGCCATATTGCCTCGAAGCTCCAATAGAGATGAAAACCCTACTATTCCAGTTAATCTACTTTGCTCTCTCCTGAGAAAGCACACATTACTGATTTTTTCGAGCATAAAGATAATAGGGAAAGACCCCGCATAAGGCTTGATCAATTGCAAAATGAAGGTGAATGCCAAATGCTGCTGTCATATGCGAAAGAACCGATAGGGTCGGATGTTTGATACAGACTTGAATGTATTTGCTAATTTAAAAATACTAAACAGGCGAACTACCACGATGATATCCACACTACAATATTGGGTGAATGCAGCAATTTAGTTCGGCTATACAATAGTTTTTTATGTATCAATAGAAAGAAAGTTTTTCTACCTGTTCAGACACTATAAGAATCTTATCTTCTGGTCTGTAAATATAGACTTCTTAAGTATCTCATTTGCTGTAAGTGATTTTATTGAGAGGATTTTGTTGCAACACACTTAACATATTGTCGGTTAAAGATTTTTGTTTTAGAACTCCATACAACTTTGCGAATTGCTGGAATCATAGGAGAAATGACTCTGAGAATTAGGTAATAGTTACCCAGCGATAAAAATAAAGAATCAAGCGGATTTTTGCGGGTTTTTTTTTCTACTTCTTTTGAAGCCAGAAGAATTCAACATTTATATATATTTCATATGTGATGCTATTTCTATGCACGTCTTCCAAGATGCCTTCTGCTGGGAGGATTTTAAAAAGGCATTTTATAAACAGTCTGTAAAAAGAGTCTAAATTAGATAGCTTTTAAAGGCTTTTCATATAAACTCTGTTACCAACAATTTTTTATTTTTATCTTTAAGGTATTGTTGGGGTTCGAACTAATGATTCATGCTTTCGACTTAACATACAAAAGAATACCAGTACCAACGTCGCTTGTGCTTTTATTTCGCCATATAGCTCTTTTTGTTTAAGCTTAGACACGGCCCAACATATCTAACCGACTCTTAAGCTTTGGTATTGCTGATTTGTTGAAGCTCTCATTTTCATATCTTCAAAGTTCCGCTAGGAAAAACAATATTCCTCCATCATTGCTTAATATTGTATATTTGAAACTTCTCTGATTTAAATAACAGCGCGTTCAGATATTTGTACATCTTCAAATCTTCAATTTTAATAGAGTTAATGTTCTAATGATTTCAATTTTTTTTAATAAAAATTTGCCTACTTAACCGACTTTAAAAAAGAGGTAGGTTATCAATTCGACTGAATGTTGCTTTTTATATTTGTGCCTGCAGACAGAACTCAGTAATTTCTAAACCAATTCTGAAATGAGAGATTATGCTTGCAGTTAGTCCGGTTTTAAAAACAGTTCAAAAAAATTCTTAAAAATTCTTATTTTTGTGATGATTAAATGCTGCTTAAAACATTTTATCAAACATCACTCGTAGATTTAGTAATTGTAATTAAATTTTGTAAAATTTCAAATATCTTATAGCTCTCAAGAATTTTCATTGTCCTTTGTATACCTCTACCCCCATTTATCATAATGAGTTTCTTGTCATTAAACCAAAATAAGTATTTATTAATTTAAAACGCCATCGTTCTTGTGCATGTGTCTTGTAACATTACGATGAAAATTACATTAAGTAATCATATGTCATTTTGTATCAAGAACAGTTAAACTAGATGCAAGTGTCAATTTAATGTTGCAATATGCGGGTATGTAGTGCAAGTATTTTACGTGTGAATTGAATGGAATGTGGTATATCTCAATCAGGTGCATGTGTACTGTGTGGCAAGAAAAGGAAAGTTTAACATTTAAATGATAGTTTTGAAACTTAGAAAAATCTATGAATGATTAAAGCAGCTCCTAGTATCACAAACATTAACAAAGATTTAAACATAAAATTAAGTAAATCAAATATCGTGACATAAGACAACATATTTTAGAAACCCTTTAATACATCCAAAGTCGCTAGCCGGCAAATTTAAAATAACTTGTGGGAATACTCAACTTTTTTTATTAGGACCAGCACTCAGAGGATGACCCCAGAAATAGGAAATTATGTTATGAGAAGGGGGATAGAGAGAGTAGTGCTTATGGGCATTTGGTTTGATTCTTTGCATATTGAAAGTGGCAGGAAAGACCTCTAAAGGGAGTTTATTCCACATATGAACTGTTGGACTAAAAAATGAATTTCCTCTGTAAAGCGTTGTGCGATTCACTAGCTAATCGACCACAAAGGAATGCGCTCTTGATGCAGAGCGGATTGCACGTATGAAATTACGGTTTTTTCACAAGAGAACATTCCGTTGTAGTAACGATAAAACAGTGAAACACACCCCACATTGCGTCGATGCTCCAGTGAGTCATTAGAGGTGGATACCCTACTATCACCGATGAGCTGCTTCACTCTCTCCTGTACGCGGTCGAGTAACTCCAAAACAGACTTTGAAGCACCGACCCATACATTAGAGTTGTTTTAAGTTTTTGGTCTGACAAAGGTAACATAGATAGTAAGGAGACCAGATGAAGTGAAGTATTTCTTACGCCGTTTCAGAAAACCTAGGCACTTGAATGCTTCTTTTGCAACATGAAAAATGTGCTTTTTCCAACGAACATCGCATTGAATTTTCATGCCAAGAACATCGAGAGCTTTTGATTCCTTAATATATATTAATCACCCACAATTTCAGATGAGGTAGCATGTTCAGCATTACACCTGTGCGAAGGCACATAGTACTGGGTTTTATGAGCGTTAAACGGTACCCTGTTCGCCAGGCTCAATTCGGAAATTACTAAAAGGCCGCGATTAAGGGTGTCGTCCATGTGCTTTCTCATAGACTTAAAATGAAAGGCTTTGAAGTTTTTGGTTAAAAAATAGAGAGATGAATGCGAGAAGATGAGCTAAACATTCAACTGTATTTGTTCTTTTAAAGATATTAATACTTGTTATGAATGCAGTTATTTTGAAAGTGACGTTATAGTACCGGTATTCCTTGGGTCGAGTTTTAGGGCTAATCTAGTTACTAGAAAATATATAATAAACTTGTTTACTACATTTTGTAATCGAAGGAGTAATTTCGAAAATAAAATACTAAAAACCTCAGAAAAGGCGTAACCTATCAAATCCCATCTATCAATTCTGTGACCAACGGTACGTAAATACAGAATTTGGTTAAATTTACACCCTCAGAAATAGTATCACCTTTTTTAATTTTCTATTAAATTATCAGTTGATTTTTTATTTATTCATTTATGCAATGCGAGACTTTGACATTATTACCTGTTCAACGTTTTTGAAGCTAAATTCTAATTTTCTATCTTAATATTTTGAAAAGGCTTAATAGACAAATTTCGAGTGTTCTCATTAGCATTTTTAATGTAAGCGGTCACTGCGGCGCTATCTGTTATTATATATATATATTTAACATGTGTATAATTACCAATCACTTCACATAAATTAAAAGCAGTTGCGAATTTGAACTCAATCAGAGGTAAATATTTATTGTAATTGGTCCCAATTCGCTTTTTAAAAATACAAATGCCCAGTTGAATCATAAGAATAAATATCTACCGTTTGTTTTTGAGATCGGTTTAGTCGTTTAGAATAAAGTCGTGAATAAAGCACTTACAAACAAAAAACAAATAAACAGTCAAGCTTACAAACTTACAACCTTACAAAGTGATTTTAAAATTAAATTTATTTATTTATCTACTTAATTTAAGTATTATAACGGCATACAACGTTTTTTGATGCAAAATATAAAACTCAAGTTGCGAAGAATTTGCAAAGCTCTAATGCTATTGATAGCAATTTTTTTCATTTTTTTTTATATATTTGAAATATTTATATATATTTGAAATAATAATATATTTTTTGCTCCACCGTAATTGTACAAATACATTCAAGTACTTCAAACTGAAAAACATTTAAATTTTTCGTAAATTAAAGTCATTATTTCAGCATTTTGGTTGCAAAGTGGACAAAAACAAATTCATAAAACTTTGCAAATGATTTGGTTTTAAAGTAAAAAATATTTTTTGCAGATGAACTTGTAAAATTGACACTTGTGGCGTTATTAACACCTCATTACATCTGATTTAAAAAAATCATTGTTAAATGTTTTAAGGATGATAATGGGTGTTTTGTGCACTACAAATTTATGTTGTATCCCTAAAAGTATGTAGTTAAAAGCATATAAATATTGTATTGTGGATGTAAAATTAAAAAAAATATTTATTCTTCGCTATAATCTCACATTAAGAATCTCTAAACTATCGAATAGAATATATGATTTTTAATTGCAAGTTCATCTTACATCTCCACAATAGGTAATAGGGTTCTTAGTTAGCCCTGTCTCTTTCAGGACCCCCGGGGGTACTACAAGAAGTCTAGTTAATTCTAACCTAGGCACAGACATAGTACGCTCGTGGTATAGGGGGACTAGTTCCCCGGTGTACAGGCACTGAATCTGGATAGGCAAGACGCGGGTCATTGTCGAAGTTCTTACCAGTGTCCTTAAAATACTGGCACCACGGGAACCGGTGGCCTATACAGAGAGCCGCCCATCTCTGTAGCCGGTTATTGGTGGGGTTCCTTCTACTCGTAGGTACACGTTGTGACTGCCGGTTAAAATTTATTGTACGCAGGGAAGGTGCGGAGCTAAGCGAGTGTGTTGTTGCATATTCAACATAGTGAAATGTCTCCAACCCTTAAGCAAGGGGAAGGACATAGACCTGCAAGCCATATTCTTGAAATTGCAAATCTTTTAGCTACGCCTAGCAGGAAGCGCTGGTCGACGCTTTGTATTTAACTCAGTGGTAGGATCACAGTCAGGTTAGGGCCAACATGGCCAGTTACTGACTCAAATTTTGATCACATATTGTCTCATTCAAGAGGCTGGCTAAATTATACTTTCGATACCTGCTGAATTCTTGTATGGAGCTAAACGTTTCGTAAAATTTAATGAATTCTAATATTGATGAAAGTCCGAACTTCTAGTGGTTAAGGACTACAGTTTTCAATGCTAATGGCGTATCCAAGAAAGATGATTAAAAACACTTATAATTTAGAAGCCACTTGGCAGGAAAATCAGAATATAATCAAGGTACCTAGAGCCTGATTATTGAGTTAATGACAAGTCATTGTTCTTAAATGTTCAACATGACATTCGTAAGGAGGCGTGTTAAAAAAATTAAATAGTCATAAAATGCCAGTTGGGTGTCAAAAAAAGACAATCTCTTTGTCAAATTTGTGTATGAAAATAATTTGAAATTAATTTTAAGTTTAAAGCCATCAAGTAATGAGAGGTCTTAATTTGGCTAACTATTTTATAGTGAAGAGACCTACTGTGACTGCATTTCTTGAAATTAGAAATTAATGTTGATTTTCTACAGATAAATCTGGACCGATAATTATGGGGTAATTGAGAGAAATGCTTATTAAATAAATTTTTTTAATAAAAACTGTAAAATCTATTAAAATTTAGTATAAATCTCAAAAAAAACAATTTTTTATAAAAACTTGATAACTCAATTTATTCGTAAAGTAGAAGCTAAAACGAAGAAAGTCTTTAATTGCTTTGAAAATTTATGGAACAAATTTTTGAAATTTTTAAAATCTTTTAAAATCCTATTTTTAAAAATTTAAATTTTTATAATAACAAAAAAAGTTATTAATAAAAAATTTAAAGATTTAATTTATTAGTTAACTGAGGGTTATTAAAATAAAATCAAGAAAGTCTTTGATCACTTATAAAATTTTAAATTTTCATAATAAAAAATTAAATGATATAAATAAAATTTATCACAAAATGGAACATTTTATACTTTTGTTACAAATTTTTAAATCATATACCAACTGTTGAGCTGATATAGTGTTGCAATATATATAAGGTAATTTTAATCCTCCTTTTAACCTGCATAATAATGACTCCTATTATCTTTTCATCTTTTGTACAAAAAGAAAAAAGAATTGTTCGTACCAAATGTTAAATAACACAAAAACCAAAAAATGTTTTTGCTCAATTTGAAAAATATCTATTTTGACAGAAATGAGTTTTTTTGGCTTAGAAATTGGCTGCAACAGAAAGCTTTAGAAGCATTAAAACTTTAAAATAAATAAACAAACAGCAACACGAAGACACATCATGGTTATCGTCATCATCAATAAACATCAAAAGTATGTTCAACAGCAGCAACCACAATAACTACAATAGCAACAGCTTAAAATAGTTGTTGGCGGCATTAGTTTTTGAAAGTAAGAATACAAGAAGAAGAAAACGAGACACACATAACGAAACAGACATGAAGGACGAAAACTCAGACGTATTTAGTGCAAAGGGTTGTATGCCTCAGCAGTAATGAATGAATGAATGAATGAATATGTATAAATGATATTAATGTAAATATATTTATTATCTACACTAAGCTTACACATTTTAAGAGATGATGTGCTACTTTCGGTTTTATTTTAGTAGTTACAAAAAGGGGCACCACAAAAAAATTTTTAAACAGTTTCTACAGATGGTAGTGCCACAACTGATAAAAATGATGCCGATGGATGAGAATGTTTTGCTGTTGCCATTACAGATATTTCGTTTGCTCTGTTGTTTGATGTATTTTAGTTTATTTCTGCCGCCTGTGCGGTTGTGGCTTAAAATCTTAAACAAAATTTTGCATTTCACTTCCTTTCTTTCTTGTTTTGGTAAATAAAAAAGGCTTAAAGAAACTTTAAACAACAAACTGTAAAAAAAGTATTTTGTGCTTAAATATATTGGATGTAGTAGTTGTGGCAATGCTAGTAGCAGCAGCTTCACATGTTTGCATAAACATTAAACAACACAAGATTAACAAGAACAGCAGTAACAACAAGCCCTGCAGCTTAAACGGATGTTATTAGGAACGAAGACATGAGGCTGCCAGCACAAGAAAAAAATTTATAACCACAAGTTGCAGAATTTTAAAGCAGTAGAAGGCAACAGCGTTACTGATGACACAGGAAAAAATTCTTATTTTTCTTCTTTTTTTTTAATTTTTACTTTAAGTTGTCATCAATGATGTTGGCATTGCTGTTGTTAGTGTGGCTGCAACATGCACATTCTACTTTGCCAACTGTCGTAATGGGATTAGCAGCATTAATACTTTAGTTGTTGCTTTTTGTTCTTCTCTAGGCTCTTTTCTATGACTCCCTGGAGTAATTCGAACCAAGTTTACAATGATGACAAAATATTGCACAGCCTAAATTTTTAAAAAATTCATGATTGTGTTTTGTTTTCTTGATGTTTAAGGAAGACCTTTCCATGAAAAGGAACAATAAAATTTTAAGTCTGCAAATTAAGTGTGATTTTATTCAGATTAAAACTTAACCAAATTAGAAAAGAAGTCTAGACCCTTAATTACCCTATAAAGCTGGCCCAAAATGTATGTATGATACAAATTAAATAGAACAATTTATTTTTTTGTTTGTTCTTTATTGAATCATAAAGTAGTCATTAAAAGGCGAATTTTTGGAAAAACTTAAGATTTTTAGGAACAATAATTTTCTATGAAAAATATAAATAATTCCAGCTACATCTTCTTGTTTTTTGAAGCGTTTTGAATGGTTTCTTCTTAATTCCTAATGGTTTTCCAATAATTGTAAAAGATAACTGGGGGCAGTGATTTTTATTCAAATGTCTTTTTCAATTATTTATTTCGATTATATTTTCACAAAAGTCAGGTATTTTAATAACGATGATTTCGGTACTATTCTAGAATACAAACGCTAAATACCAGACAACCTGCAGTTTATATATTATATTGTCATGCTCTGCATGGTTGGACGCTTTGTTTCTCCAGTTCTCGAGAAATGTAAATGAAATATAACATTGATCTCAAGGATAAGGATATTTTGACAACTATGGGCAGAGTAGTTTGTTTGTTGCTTTTTGCTGTGGAATCGAATTCGATGTTGAGAGCGTGTAAATAGCGAAAAGAAAAAGTGTGTGGTAGTGAGCGAGCTGTCATAAATACTCCTGATAATGCCAGTTTGGCTTATTGATTTAGTTATGCAACTGCTGTTTAATATGACATCGAGTGAAACATGGAATCCTCTGATTCCATAATGTAATTTGGCAACAGTAACTGTAAATAGATGGCGGGAAAAACCTAATGAGCTCGATCTCGATTATCGTTTAAGTAGCTCTTGGCTTTGCGCAAGCGAACCTGAGATGAAATAGCACTAACTAGCTTATGGTTGAAAACAATAAGTAATAGCAGAATTCCATGAGAGAAAACTTACTCAAAAGAAAATTTTGGCAATTACGTAGAATTCTTTAAAAAAAATTGATTCAATGTTGATCAGTCTAAGGATAAATATTATTTGTCTAAGGTAAATCTCGCTCAGTTCAAAAAAATGTTGGCGATGAGTGTTAAATATTATTTATAAAGTAAAATTTTTGGCTCATTACATAATTACTAAAACAGTAAGTTAATCACCATTTACACAATCAAAGTTACTATCGTTCAACCTGCTTATATAGAAACGAAATGAGTTGGCTAAGGACGCAGCATCCTTACAGAGTCTTTGTCTGTTGCACAAATAAGCGCTTTATAAATCATTTATATAACCCTAGTCCTGCAAATTAAGGCAACTTGAAATTTTTAGTGAATTCTTAAACACCGTTAAGGAAAAGAATTAAGAAAGCATTGTTCTTAAAGATCGTAAATAAAAGTAAACTAGCAAAATTAATTTATCTGGATTGTTTGACAAAGCCCTTTAACTATTGCAATTATACTTTTTAAAGATTTAAAAAATTGGTCGGATTTATATTAGCGAAATGTCCCTTTTAAATATAAATAATGGCAAGCGTAAGATATAAGAAGTCTTTTAATCTGCCGATTAAAAGGGGGCCTGTTTTCGTACTTAGAACATCCCTGCATCACAAGTCCTATAGTTCAAGAAATAAACTTTCTTAGCACTTTTTATTGGGAAAGCGAGGTGTTATTAGAATTATAATTTCCCATGAATTACTCCTTCCAAACACTCAATACTGTCAGGGGTCCTGACACTTTCTGCAGCAACGCTTAACTTCGGTATTTGGAAAGAGATTATCTAATCTACCCAGGTAATTGGTGACCCTGCCATTTAAATTTTAAACTCTAGGACCACTAGCAGCATTTGATATATTTTTAGCTTTTTGATATATTTTTGCCAAGAATCAGGAAGAGCTTTTTGTATATAGAATTTTATATTTGCTTTCTGAATTATAGTCGTCACTTAAATCAACGAAATTTAAAAAATAAACTACGAGTACCAATTTTAAGCGATCATTTTCATAGTTTCTCCTTCACTGTTCCTATAACCAAGAAGCAAAATCTAACAGCTTGTGCCTTTAGATTTTCACACACAAGGTTATCATGCATACTTAAACACAAATTCAAGCACATGTATTCAAACAAAACACACTCACACACAGGCACAGGCACACAACACATAGCCTAACTCCTTGCGTACATAATTTAACTACATTGAAATGCCATGACTAAGAGTCAGGGCAACCTCTTAAGAATAGATGATGTCGTAAGAAAAGAAAGAGTGTAAAAGTATTTTTATAAAATTTCTGTGTATTGTATATCTAAGTGTATGTGTAGCAGTTTCCAAGAAAAAAAACAAAACACACAACCAAGTATAACAAATTCCCAACAAAAGACGGAAATTAAAAATGCAACAACCAGAGATGTAAAAAATTGAAGGATAATAATCAAGCATAAATAAAATATTTTGAAAAACAACAGATAATATTAAACATTTATGAAAAAAATATTGTATTTTAAACATATTTCGCATAACTTTTTTTTCTTCTCTTTTATCTGTCAAACTAAATAAAGGATTTGATGCAGGAGAAATACAAATGTGTTTATTTGGGTATTAGTGACTGAGAAATATTTAAATACATAAAATGGCCAATTGACTTTAAATAAAAGGCGTGGGATATTTAATTTTTTAGCCGCACACTTCCTTTGTGAAACAAGTTTCCTGAAAAAAGGTCTCGTTATTACTTTTTGCGCAAGAATATTCCCATAAAATGTGCACGAGAGCTTTTCGCTTTTTTCTTCGTCTCAGAGCCAATTTTGGTAGCTACGGTGTAACTAGAAAAAAAATTGGTAGCCCCTAAATTATAATAACCATCTGACTAAAAAAAAATACCACTCAATGATCATAATCATGAATTCTGCAACTCAACACTGAAAAACATATTCACGTTTCATCATAAACATTACGGATAAGCAATTCCCTGATTTTTAACGAACGTCATTAGTAGTAAAAGTGGTTTTCAAATCACCGTTATATTTTATAGTGACTAAATTTGGTCAGAAATATAAAGTTTGGTAAACTGGTTGATTATAGGTTCATATACATATGTGCAAAGTTTGGAAAATAGAATAGCTGCTGTAAATTAGTAGAACCAAGAAATAAGCTACACATCAATGAAACCGCTTTGACTTATGAAAGAGTAAAAGAAACAAAAGTACAGTGATTTAATCACAGGTACTGATATACCACTCATCTCTAATAAACATATTGTTGGTAAACGCTTAAATTATAGAAGATGAATTTCTCTATAGCCGCTATAACATCAAATTCCAAAAAATTAAAGGGTGTTCCAAATAAGTATTTTTGTTTTTTAAAAGGCAGACACGAAAAACTTGCTCCGTGCATGCAAAACTATGTCCACTATAGCAACAAGTAAAAAAGGTAAAACTTTAAATTAAAGGATCTCGCAAAAGTGAGGCATTTTTCCTTCTTATCTTTAATTCAAAAGTTCAGTAACAATCTAAATTTAGACAGAAGACATATTTTTATATAAAAATTACTTACAAAACATCTCTATTCACACAGGCTTGTATTAAATCCCTGACTACGTAAAATGGATTTCAAATTTATCAACCTTTTTTTGCATTTAGTTTTTGTTTCTAGGCCTAAAAAATTATATATTACAAAAAAAATGGTGATAAATTTATTATTATACAAATTATTTTCTTATATTATAATTGTACAATAAAATTGAAAACCATAAGAGTAAAAGCCCATGATAATATGTTGCATAAAAACATAAGACAATAGGTTTGTTCAGTAATTTATTTAGCCAAAAATAGCAGCGAGAGATTAAAACAGAAACTTTCAAAATTATTTTGATGTTTAAAAGCATCATATACATAATTTTTTTGCAGTTAGTTTCAATAAACATTCTTGCTCCAATATAAATATAAAAATATTTATATTAAAAATAATTATTTTTAAATTTTTTCCCAGCCAGGGGTTAAACCGGTGATTTTGATAAATCAATTAAAAATTTATTTTCGGTTTTGGTTCATTTTTTAACTTAACAGCGTGTATTTTTGTTTTTTTTTCTTTTTGTTTTCTTTGGAAAACGATCGCAAATATTTAATTTAGAGGTGACAGAGAATTAAAAAATTACATAAAAATGCCATCGGCTTTTAATGGATTAAGCATTTTTCCTTGAAAATCTGTCCAATCGGCGAATAAACTACGCGGCTTTAATTCCTGTACTTGCTGGATCTTATACTGGTATAGGCCAAGATCTTTGTACAAAAGTTTCCCTGAAGTGTATGGAAAGAGCCACAATTCATGCGACCGACGACGATTTGGTAAATTTTTATCTTCTTCCACACTTTCGTTGACAGCAGCGATATTCTTTTCAGTACGGTGTTATTGCGTCCTCTAGAGAATTCGTAGTACGAAATCTTTCTGCTGTTTAACGGATGGCTTGCTAAAGCGTAAGTCTATTCATAATGTTGTGCCAGAGTTAACTGAAAAAAATAAGAAAAAATTTTTCATCAAAATTTAATTTGAAGTGTTATTTTTTATTATTTAAAGTTCATACGGGAAAGAAAAAAACACCCAACTAAAATTCTGTTCATAATAGAAATATTTTAAGTTTAGTTTACTAAAATACAAATCAAAGAAGTTTGAGGAAGTAGTGAAAAAATTTTACTGATTTAAAATGGCTTATTTTGTGATTAAAGTAGTAAAGTGAACATAGTTTTATTAAATCTTTAAAAACAGTAAACCAAATTGTTGTGATCTTATGAAAAAATCAGTCTGGTACAATGAATTAAAATCTATTTGTTGTTTTGCGACGAAATCATTTCTTACGCAGCGTTTTGAAACACCTAAAAACAGACTATATTTAAATAAGGGCGACTTTAAATAAAAACTAACAAAAGTACTTTTCAATAATAAGTCGTACATTGGTAATATAAAAACTGGAAGGCAAAAGGAACCTGGTTATATTATAAATAATTTTTTGCTTAATCACTAGAGCATTAATAAAAGCAAAGCTGAAAATGAGCCTCAAACAAGCCAACCAACCAACCATCCAAACCAGTCAGCCAGGCAGCAAACTTTCAACCAGTCAGTCAAAATAATAAACAACAGCAAAGGCAAATGTAAAATACTTTGTGGCAGAAATATAATAACCGCACAAAAAAAGCCATCAAAACAAAAATACTCGCATTGAAAAAAGGAACAAGTAAAATTAAAAAAATACAAATTATTTTTTCCTTTTATTGCTGTTTTTTCTTTTGTTTAACCAAAAAAAAAATATTTAAATCCACACAAACTGTGAAATAATGAAGAAACAGGAGCAAACGAAATAAAACGTGTTAAATTTCATTTTATTATTATTTTTTAATCCAAATGCATGGATGGGCCGGCCTGATGATAATGAAGGCAAATAGCAAGCAGCTCATTAAGAGTATTAACATTTTACAGTTACGCTACAGCCAACAAACAAAAAGAAAAAAAGAGAAAAAACAAGAAACAAAAAGGCAAAAAAGCAAAAATAAAACAAATGCCATTTTTTACATTTTACCACATTACTTCTGGCTGCTGAGTCCTTTTTACGGAAATGAACATAATTTGCCAAATTGAAAATGAATAAAACAGAACACACAACTTTTCAAAACCAAAGCGGATGCGGATACAGCAACTTTATTTGACTGTAAACAAATATTTATAATTGGCAATCGGACAAAGAGCTGGCGGTGGTTTTATGAGGGCAAACAAAAACAAAATAATGTCTGCAGTTTTGTTTTCAGAGCAACCTATTTTGTAAAAAAAAACTCAAAAATTATTGGATGTAATTTTTTTATGTTTCTTTTCTTGGTAAGAGAAATAGGCTGGAGTTTATATGGTCAAAGAAGGAAAAGTAGAAAACTACGTATTTTTTAAGAATATGTTATGGGTTAAGATGGCATAAAAGTAAAGGATTAATTTGCTATTTTTATTGGGAGCTATTTATTAGAATTTAAAATAGTATCCAAAATTTGTCTTAGCACCGTTGGCGAAGTAAATAAATTAGCTGACATTGATTAGAAAAAAGGACTCATACGCACACTACACACTGAGACAAAGTAAAAATATTTTGAAATTTGGTCAAATATCTCACAATATATATTCTTATTGTTATAAAATAATAAACAGAAGTATCCAAGGAGTTTTATCGCTTAATAAAGTTTAACATGATGCACTCGTTTTAAATCTTACTGCTGTTTGAGTCGGATGCAATCTCGTCGCAAGTTTTCTTCCTTTCTCCTACCCTACTTCTTATATTTCTTAAATGCCTTCTATGTCAACCTTCCAAACCTAGATAGAGTAGATGTCAACCATACTATTTTCGCCTTACTCCAAGGCCTTTGGAAAGAGAGGCAATGCAGAGGCACCCACAATAATGATCTTTCGGCAATCCCTGAATGGGGTCTTGCGAACGGAGTTCAACGCCTAAAAAACCAATGCTTAGTGACTTCCAACAAACCTAAGAAATGAAAAGTAAGCTAAGTTTTTGACATTAAAATTCAATGCGATGTTTAGTAGAATAAGCATATTTTTCAAGTCTAAAAAGAAGCACTAGAATGCCTTGAATTTCTAAAACGGAACAAGAGATAATTCTCCTTACTTTCTAAATCATCTTTATCAGAACAAAAATGGAAAACACCTCTCATTTATGGGTCATTGTTTTAAAAACTATTTTGGAGTTATTCGACTGCGTATAGGTGAAAGCGAAGAAGCTTATCATTACAATAGGGTATCCAGCGATTAACTTGAGCATTGACGCAGTGTGCAATGTGTGTAACTGTTTTATCGTTACTTCAATGGAACGCGCTTTGATGAAATCAGGGAAATTGAAGTGAATCGCAAAACGTATTAAACAAACAATCTTTTTTAGTCAAACCACAGGTATATTAAATTAAATTAATTAATTAAAAAAATTATCGTAGTGTTGTGATGATATTTTATTTTTCATATTCTTTTAACTATATAAAACAGCCGAAAAATGTCAGCCGTATACAGTGGATGAAGAAAATAAAAATCAATGTTGATTATTGTTGTTTTTTGCTTCAATTTTGACTTTTGTCTTTTCTTTATTGTTTGGACAAAAATCACTAGTTTATCTAAAATACCTGTAAGAAGTTTCCTCAAAAGCTACGAAAGCGGTAGCAAAATGGCCATCGAGACCTGCTTTCACCCTCTATAATCAATATAGTTGATTTATTAATTTAATCGGGATAAAAAATAGCACGGTTTTTTTTAATCAACTCCTCGCATAAGTTTTCCTGTCATTTTACTATGCAAATATTAAATCAAATATCCGCAAGCACTACTTTTTCTATCCTCCTTCCCAGAACCTAATTTCCTAATGATGATTCAACGCGTTGCAAGAGTAGGAGTAAGCTCATGGTTGCTGGTCAAAAATAAAATATATAAAAAAATAATTTAAAACTTTCACAGTTCTCAGCAGTGGTGCTAAAAGTTTTAATAGAAAAATCTTCATTTGTCGAAAAAATCTTAATTGAAGAAAAAAATTTTTCAAATTTTTATATTCTTTTACTCTTTTTACTTTTGAAAATAACTGTTCAACGTTTGCAGATGAACAAGGGAGACATATTTTACATTAATTGCAAACTTCAAAGAAGTTGGAAACCTTAACTCACTATCAGCCCTAGAAATATTTGATATTGTATACCGAAACCCTTCCACTGTAACATATTCTTAATTCTTAAATTTCGTAAATTCATTATCTTAATTTTGTATCCCCCTGTCTTCAATTAAATTTGGAAAAGTTTAATAAGACTTACATGTGAAGTAACATTTTTATAAATAACGTTTTGAGGGTCAATATAAGAAAGCATTTCTTAAGGTTGCGTCGTTAAAGTCAAATCACTTTGTTATTTGTTGTCACAACTCAATGTAAAAAGCAACACATTTATGTAGGATGTGGTAGCCAAGTCACTGTTCAAACGGACTACCTAAAGTAAGCACGACACGCATGGAAAATAGTAGGCTATAATATAACAAGCAGAATAAGATACAACCAATAGGCACATACGAGGAATAGTATGCCATGAAATACTTAGTAGGCTTTGATACAAAACAGAGAAATTCAAACATAAAAATAACTAACACACATACGAAAACACATAGTAGGCTTTGTATAAAAGTTTTGACAACAGAAAGAAAATTAATAACTAAACTTATTAAAATAATCTTAAATTATTGTAGAACTAAAACCTAAATTAAATGTATAAAAATTGTATTACTTAAAACTATTCAATTAAAACTAATTTACAAATAAAAAACTAATAGAAATTGAAATATAGTATACATATATTTTCCTTTTATTTCGAAACAATTCCCACGTTAATCAATGAATTCATTTAATTAAGTTGCGTTAAACGTTGTATCGGAAATTTTAGTTTTTAAAAATATACCTGGTAAATAATGAATATTCGGATAATTATCTAAATTTTATTGTTAACGTAGATAGTAATCGCTATGGAAAACAAAACACCTATTTTTGGTAATTTCATTTGTCTGTCTGTGTCTGCAATAAGTAAAAACTGCTGAATGTATTTGAATAAAACTTTGTCAGGTTGTCCCTTAGAATCTTGGTTTAAATATAGAATACTTTTTTCATAAAAATATATCATTTCGCAAAGAAAATCGACATACAAAATTGAAGTCACCAAATTTTGTCGGTATATTTTTACTAAAACAGTTGTCAACACATTTAATTTTTATAGATTGAAAATTTTCAACACTGTTTACACATCTCTACAATAAATATTTAAAAATAAATTTTTATAAATTTAAAGGTTAAGAAAATTGTAAATGGCACGAGAAAAGATCGTGAGCAATGCTAGTTTACAACAAAATTGTTTCATATAGGTAAATTTGTTTAATAAATTTAACCAAGAAGCTGCAATATTAGGTGTCAATCAACTAAATCAAAATATCAAATATGAAATATTAATTTTGGGAAAAAGATCTGAAAATCTTTTTGGATTAAAAAATTAAGGTTAAATCTTCATTCTGGCATCGCTGGGATCCGCTGTGAATTTCTGTGGGCCAGAACCCAAAGTGTCACTGGAAAAATAATTTCATGCGAGAAAAGGATTTGCAGTGGGTAAACTTATTTAACCTGAAAAGGTATAGAGAATCTCCTGCGTTTAGAGAAGTTCGAATGGTGCTCAGAAAAATGACCAGATATAATAGAAACACCTTGTGAATGTCTGTTACTGGATGGCATAAGACTTCAGAAGATTATTAAATGTGAATGCCATGCTCCATCTAAGTCTTGAACAAATGCCAGCAATTACTAGAAAGATAAGATATTAAGAGATTTATATTCAAGTACAAGCTATTGAGCGAAATATTAATTGCAGCCGGAGAGTATTAGCTGTCTTTATGTTAAGCATTTTATCAATTAGAACAAGAAGAATAAATCATTTTAATGGTAAAAATTAAAAAAGATTAAAGCTGCGATATTTAAATTAGGGATGTAACGATACGCCATTTCGCCTATCCGATACCGATACTCAAAAATAAATATCGCCGATACCGACTTAAGTATAAATTAACAAAACTCAATTAGAATAATTCTTATATTATACAAAATAACAGTGTTTATTAATGAGCCAT
Organism: Cistogaster globosa; assembly: GCA_937654795.1. NCBI lineage: Eukaryota > Metazoa > Arthropoda > Insecta > Diptera > Tachinidae > Cistogaster > Cistogaster globosa. The sequence goes on from OW569405.1 coordinate 22,682,383, forward strand.
TCATATCACCAAATTTTCAATACATTCCAGTTTCTAAGATTCAAATTTTCAAGCTACAAAACGTCTGCAATATTTATGATTTTACAAAATAAACGATGGCATTCAGTTTCGACTGGCTCAAGATTTAAAATTGATATTAATAAGACTTAAAATATAACGAATTGGATTTCAGATCATGTTGAAATTAAATTAAAATTATAAAAACAACATTGCAAAAGATTAATATTTAAAAATGATGTTAATATTATTTTTGTTTAAAAAACAAAACGTTCTCAAATTTTGAGGAGATAGACGATTTCTCAAATCCGTCTGAAGCAGATCTGCAGTGGAAAATAGTCTCTCAGATGCGACAGAACTCATTCGAAAACTTAAGTATTTCTACGACATTTTCTTTAAGTTTGGGTAGTGTATTTCATTGCGTCAGTAAGCAAGAGAGTCTGCGTCTTTTTGAATATTAGGAGATTTAAGGTATCTCTCGACTTCTTCGTTAGCAGAACCACGGATTAGGATGGATAGATGCTCATCCTCCTCGGATTCTCTTATAATTTTTTTACATATGCACTAAAGGCGAACACTTCTCGTAGACTTATCAGAACTTTTGCAAGGTGTAGGGAGGCCTGTGTCTTCAACACTACCGGAATGTATAGTCATGTTAAGCAGCTCATGTTAAACGTCTGAGCGTTTTTTCGATAGGATTAAAGTCGATTGTCTTTGAAATATTCAAGCTTTGTATCTAGGATCAAGCATTGAAGATAAATAATAGGTTTCATTATTCTCTAAACCCTCAAATCTTTCATTCAGGGCTGATGCTGAGTTAGTCGCAAATTTTTGGGACATTGAACTACCCTCCATCTCCGTTAATTCATGTATTATGTTTTCTCATAATGTTCAAAGACTGTTAACTAGCGGTATAAGTTCAGACAATGTAGCAGTGACTTTGCTGATGGATATTTTAAACTCTTCAAAGTAAGCAAAAATTTTCATCACCTCTTTCATCATTATCCATTCGTCGGTTAAAAGTTTTACCTACCAAGTTCTATCTACACACACAAGATTTAGCGTTGAGAAAACATTCGTTACTATGATGCAAAGCAAAATAGATCAGACAATTTCATTATGTGTTCTGCTTTGATTTTATGTTCTGCTTTTAATTTTTTATTTCTCATAGTTGTCATGCAAAAAACAGAGTTAAAAAGTAAATATTTTGTTCAAAAACTCTAAAGAAAAAAATAAGAAGTATCGGCGTATCGACAGTAAAATATCGCTGATATCGGTATACCGGAAAACCAGAAGTATCGCCGATATATCGGTATCGATATCGGTTGCATCCCTTATAAAATATTAAAAAATGTATTCAAAATAAAATTTCTTATTAACTTCTTGCTTTATAAAAATTTGTATTTTCTTTCATTAACCATGCTGAAGCAGCATATTTTTTTTGTTTGCTCTTAACATAAAAATCTAGCATAACTTTTTTGAACATAAAAAATTTCTTTATTTCTATTATAAATAATAGTAGTTCTTTTTATATTTAAAAAAATTATCTTTATACAAATTTATTACCACACAACACCAAAGCGAACAATATATTCCACACATCATAAACTTTTTGTAATAAATCATCAAGTTTACTTCTCCTCGTCATTTTTGACTTTGAAAATAAAAAAAAAATGCTTTCATAACTCATTACCCATCCAATACTGCACATCTCTGCATCAATAAAAGCAGCACCCAATAAAAAAAAAGAAAAATATTTCAAAAATTATAGATATGAGACTCAAAGGAATAAATAATAAAATAAGGCAAACTTTTTCTGCAAACACGTTAATAAATTTGTAAGTTATTTTTTTTTTTTTTGTTTTTAATAAACACATAAGGAAAAAAAGAAACAAAAAAGTAAAAGAAAAAAGTTATATTAAATAAAGAAATTTTGGTTCTTTCTTTATAAAAACACATCATCAAAGAAAATTTGTAAAACTTTTTAATACCAGGTGGTGTAAAATTAATGACGTATTACCTTTGCTTTTACAAAGAACTAATTTGATAAAATTTTACGGCATCAACTTAAAAAATATATAAGTCTAACAGCCATCCTCAAAGGCGTCTTTTTGCTTATTTTACGGCTGCATTAAAGTTATTTAAATATTTGCGGCACTCCATTACTTGTTTTAATCTAAATCTCTAACAGTCTATAATATAAAAGCCAAAGCAGAATGACACTTTAAGCCCTTTACAAAAATAAGTAACATTTATGTAATGACATTACTTCCGCGTCACCCTGTATTAAAAGAAGCGCAAAACATAAAACAAAAACAAGAAATAAAGTTTGGTTGTTAAACACCGACTTAATGATACCTTAAAGACTCTGGAATTTTCATCTGAACGAATTTTACTTCAATGTATTTCTTTGCCTGAGTGTGGTTATACGAACCACACAAACAGAAATAATGCTGGGCGTTTAACATCAAAGGAATACTCTAGTTCTTCAAGGCTAACTGATCAAGAAGACCCAAGTGCAAAAAGAAAATTTGTTTTTACCGCTCAATCATTTATAAACAGCTTGCAGGCAATCATTTATAAACAGCTTGTCGGTATTACTCTTTTACTCACTCTTAAGATCGCTTGTTCATTTATAACCTGGAGAAGTCTGACCAGCTGCTGTGCGACTTGCCGGAGATCCGTGAGTATAACTATAATTATTTACATCAGTTAATTGGTGACAGTTGCTAGAAGAAAAGAAGCACTGTGGAGTTCAAAATTATGATTGAATGTTTTTGGAAGATTAATAAATGTTCCTCTATAAACAAAAATCAATGTGGGTGAAAAGACTTCTTGTCAGCATAAAAAACGAAGCACTGAATGCTGTTCCTAAATATGGATTAGCTGCTTTGCTTTCTAGTAAAGAACACATAATAACTTTGGTAAATAAACTCTTACAATTTTTTAAATTCCATAATGCTGTTAAAATGAAGAGAAATGACTTTATGCAGGAACGTATGAATGTTCCTCAAGCACCCTAAATTTCTTGGTGACATAACACATCAGCACTTTAGATATCAACTCGCTAAGATAAACACCAGTTTAGCTTATGTTTGAAGCCACTTCTGGGGAAGATTCTAAGTTGGTGGGACAGCAGAAGAAAATATAACAAACTGATAAAATAACCAAAATACGCAGATACAATTGTCCAGAAACTCATTGTCAAAACTTGGTTAAAGAAAAATAAATAGATCCAACAGAATCTGTTGAGGAAAATTGTAATGCTGTTAAGCGATTTTACTTGCAGACGATACCAAGACAATTCTAAGAGTTTACCAAGACTATTGTTTTGTTAAATGATGCAAGAAGAAAAAATAGTCAGCGAAATAAGAAGGCTTTAAAAGACATAGTAAATTTTTCTACACAAAAAAATTTGGTAATTAATGAATCAACAATACTGCAGCCAATTATGGTAGGGTATAAATAATAACCAAAGGAATTTCAGAAAATTTATTAAATGAAAATCCAACAAGTTCAGTTAAGTATGAGCTCGGTTATTGCCTCTTTGATTTAGCTTACTCCACAAGTTTTTTTCTTAAGTAAAAGTTGGTAAAACTTTCGTTATGATTTTAAAGCAGTTGAAAGTATTTATATATGGAAAATATTTTTGAACACTCAAAAGTCAAAAATTAGTTATTAATGGTAGAGATTTTTAAAATAAATTTTTTTTAATAATTGGTTTCTTCTAGGGAATTGTTTAAAATTTTTTTAATATGAAAATTTATTATTCGGAATCTTTTTTATAATAATGTACTCTAATTTTGCTTGATTCCTTTAAATACAAATATTTCATGATATTCTCATGAAATATTTATTATTTAAAACTACAAAATGAAATGTATTACTACGGGGAAAGCATATCCAAATGGCCATTTCATTACTACTCAGATAGCTCATCAGTGGATTTTTCCCAAATTTTGTATTCAAAACTAGAGAGTCTTATATTTATTGCCAAGGTGATTAAATGAGAACTATATTGAATCAGCAAAGCAAAAAACAATAAAAACTCAACGGGTTTTATATACAAAAAACACAGCACACATTTTGTAATTTTTTTTTATTTTTTTTCCATTTTTCTACATAAGGATTTCCTTTGGAAACCATTCATATGTATTTGAAAAATTAAATGAAAAAATAAAAATTGTAAACAATTTTTACAAATATGCAATGTGCACATGCAAATACAATATGAAAATTTATTATTCGCAATTTTTTTTAAATGGAAGAAAAAATAAATTTTAATTGATTTATGAGAATCACTGGTTCAACCCCTGGCTGGGAAAAATAAAAAAAAAATAAAAATTTTCGAAATCAAATTAATTGACTCAACTAATTAATTAAAATTACAACAAATTAAATGATTAATTCGGCTAAAGTTTTAATTTCTGAGCTAAAATTTTTTCAAAATATATCTTGTATCTTAGCTACGGCAATTAATTAGTTGAATGTTTACAATGTAGGCCATGACTCAGATATACAATTAATTGAAAATATAAATAAAAAGTTTTTTGATTAAACAAATAATTAAGACAATTTTATGTTTAAAAAAGAGGAAATCCACTTTCGAACTTAATAAATAACTAGAACTCTTTTAATAGCAAATATTGCAAAATCTGTGACATTTCAACCGCTATGTGACATCTACTAAACCAATAAAATTTACATACGAAATAATAGTAAGAAACATCATCAGTGTATTTGATGATATCTGGACATCAACATTTTTCCTCTCGTCCTGTCAGTTACATTATTATAGTGAAGACATGACCCTAAAGCTTATTTTACCAATAATTTTGTTAAACGCTTCACTTCATATGGGCTTGATCATGCTTATATCTTTGACAAGACAACGTCACATTAAGGATACATTATGATTTGAGCATACTGTTTATGAAATCTATATGACTTAGATTTTTTCGTGAGTGCAAATATTAATATTACGCTTGAGTATCGCAAAAACCGATAAGAAAAATTTCTTATACAAGATTGATTAAATTTTTTTATTTTTTTTTTTCGTATAGAAAAAAATTTCGAGAGTGTAATAAATAGTTTTCCATTATAAAAATTCTAAAACATAGCTATACAATCAAACACACGCATGTAAATTATATCACAGTATTTAACAAAGAAGTGTAGTCCTCAATGTTCAATGTAATTTGAAAATTTTTAAGAATGTTTAAAGATTTGTAAGAAGAAACAAAAAAGTGGTTAATAGAAATAAGATAAAATTATGTATATAAAAAATCAGAACTTTTGTTTTTATTCAAATTTTCCCTAAAGAACTTATATGGATATAAAAGTGAAGATTAAAAAAACAACGCTTTTTATATATTTTGTATCTTTTTAATATTTTTTAAGAAAATTTTATGAGTCTGCCAACTATGATTCAAAGGCAAGACAATATAGGTTTAAATCGTGGCTTTAATTTTTAATTTTATTTGCTTTACTTTATTCTGTGTGTAATGTTCAAGTTAAAGTCACAGCCTTTACGGAAATAGCCTTTATTTTTTAATTCAATTTCTACACTCACTGTGTGAATTTTAAGTGACTGTGACAGCGGCGCTTTTAGCATGCTTCTTTCAAATGATTTTATTTTATGTATTGAGGCTACAACAAAGCCCAAACCTCAGCCTCGTAAAGCAGTTATAAGGAGCTTCAAAGGCAGTTAAAATCTTTTGGTAGTTAAAATCTTTTGGCAGTAAAAAGTCTTTTTGGCAACCTAGCAATTGAATCTTGCGAAAAGCACTAAACTCACGGAACTCATTAAATCGTGCAAGAGATACTTCACTCTATTTGATCTCCTTACTTCCATGTTACCATGTTATTAGACCGAAAATAGAGCATATCTCTGAACTATAGGTCGAAGCTTCAAAGACCATTTTTCAGCGTACAGAAGAGATTAACTGGAGCAACTTAGAGAAATCGTTCCTGAAAAAAATTATTTCATTTTTCCTCGAAAGTGCTTGGTCAGTAAATCGCACTAAGCATTACAAAGAAAATTATTTTTTATTCAAACCGTTTGTATGCAGAGATCTGCACAGTCTTTCCTGTCGCTTTCAATCTGCAAATAAACAAAGCAAATGCCCACAAAAACTACTTCCTTTATTCTCCTTCTCTCGACCTAATTTCCTAGTTCTGGCACAATGCGTTTCATAAGTAGAGGTCATCTCCTCTAAATTTGAAACGTTTAAATTCTGGCGCTGTAGCCCTTTACAAGCTATAAAAATTGCTATGCTTTCAAGCATTATATTTTGCAATTTAGGAGATGTTTAGTATTAAAATTAAATACAATTTGACAAAACCTGCATTAAAATCTTCTTTTACTATTTTCACATAATTTAAACTTCATACTAAAGATAAAAATATAAGTGTAATGACATCAAATTTAAGGCTTAAATATACACAAAGAGAAAAGCAAACAATTGTTTACAAGTAAAGAAACAAGATAAACAGAAACGACTACAACTGAGTGAAAATAAAAAATTAAAATTTTTAATAAGAATCAACAATTTGTATAAAAGCTAAAACATACAGATACAAAGATTAACATATAAGTTTACGTATGAGTTTATATGCTTATGAACATTTGCTCATAAAGTGATTTCTAAAATGTATGCAAGACTTACGTTAAGTAAAAAAAGAAATATGTACTTTTTTAAGAAAAAATTCTATTAATTTTTAGTAGTCAAAATTAGCTTCTATTGAATTTTCGAAAAATGTGGGTGTAACTATTAATGTGACCGATACAAACAATAAAAATTTAAAAATGGCCAGAGGTGAAATACCTGTCGATGTTTAAAATGCTTGGCGATATTTTTGGCTATTTTTCATGATTTTCTCTATAATATTGCAATTAAAAATAAAAACAGATAAATAAAAACATTGCAATTTTGTTTTATATGTTTAAGATCGACTAAATACACCAATTGTTGTATTAAATGTCAAGTGATATATGCGATAAAGAAGAAAGGCAATGAGATACAGTGAATGGAGTTAAAATACCATTTTTCTTTGATATCAACGGCTACTGTAACTCTATATATTAAATAACATTTTTTAACACACTTAGTGTTGTTAAACATAGTAGAGAAAACTTCCTTTCATAAATTGTACTCAATATTTTGATAATAAAATACCAAAAACTTATATGGGTTTTGGTCCAAAGCTTACAATTAGCAGGTTGCTGCTGCTCCTTATCACCTTAAGGAGTTGTGGATATCTGCTTTTAATATGTTGGTTGTTCCACAAGTAATGCTTGTGTTGAAAGAACTTTTTATGGTAGAAATGTCATTTGTTAATTTTAATAACATAGGAATGATATAATTCATTCATTTTTTTGGAAGATATGTTAAGTAGATATAATAAAGGGCCATCCAAATGCGACGCCTAGATGTCAGCACTATATAATTTTCACACGTGACATCTTTTCAAATGACATAAGCCATTTTGTTTTATTAGAAGGTAGTACAATTTTAACCATGGACAGGCACACATTGCAACAACGCGTTAACATCATTCAAAGTTATTATGAAAATGAGCGTTCTTTAAAAAATACCCATCGCAAAATTTTGTTTAGTGACGAAGCTCATTTCAGAACGGATGGATGCGTCAATAAGCAAAATTGTCGTATCTGGGGTGATGAAAATCCTCGTGTTATTTATGAAGAATCTCTACACCCACAAAAAGTTACTGTTTAGTGTGCATTTTGGGCAAATGGAATCATTGGCCCATTTTTCTTCGAAGATGATGCTGGAAATGCTGTTACTGTGAATGCTGAGCAATACCAATCAATTTTGAGAGACTTTTTATGGACACAGTTGAATCATATTGATGCATCTGACGTCTATTTCCAGCAAGACGTTGCTACATCTCACACAACTCGAGAAAACATTACGCTTTTGCGATCAAAATTTTCTCAACGTGTAATTTCACGAAATGTAGAGATCAATTGGCCTCCAAGGTCATGTGATCTAGCACCATTAGGTTTTTTTTGTGGGGTTTTTTGAAAAGTCGAGTGTATGCTAACAAGCCACAAACAATTAATGATATAAAGAACAACATTCAAGTTGCAATTCGTGAAGTAATACCAGCAACATGTCGGAAAGTCATTGAAAATTTCGATATTCTGATTGATGTCTGCAGACGCAGACATGGTGGACATTTGAATAATTCTCTATTCCACTTATAATTGTAATGGATTATACTTTTAATAAATAAAAAAACAGCTTGAAATAATTGCAAATAGTTGTGTTTTATTTCAAAGAAACATGTAGGCGCGTTTTTTGGATGACCCTTTACAAATGAAATATAACGCATCAAGGACAGGAAAGACAATAATGACATTGAATAAAATGATTGGAAAAGTCATGATTCAATAAATATATAAAATATTTAAAACATGATTTCGAGGTTCATGTGCTGTTTCTGTATTGCTCGTCTCAACTCGTCTGAAATATTTTTTTAAGTTGTTTCCATATAAACTTTTCTAGCTTAATTAATTAATTATAAAAACTACCTTAATGCTTTTTATTTATTGACCTTACTTTTCTCAAACTACGTTATTTATTTTTTTTTTTTTTCTTGTTAAGTCTTGTACATATTTTTTTTTTATATTTGTCACATAAATGTTAAATGTTAAATATATTTTTTAAACGAAAACTTTTGTATATTATTATAAGCAATGCAATTTTTATGATTTATGACAATTTCTCTTATTAAACTTAATCAAATAAAAATATTTGTATAAATTTAATATTTTATGAAATTAGGTTTTTGAACTGTTGATACAAATGAATTAAAATTTATTTTTAGCTTAAGTTCATTTTTTTTCTTAAATTCTACAAACTTTTTGTTTTTAGACGGAAAAATTAACTTGGACGTTTTTCAAAGAAAACAAGAAAAATTAGACACTCTTTACATATCAGATTTATTATAAAATTCTTAAAAAATAAAAAGCCTTAATTATATATATTTTACTTTTAAGTTTATCTAAATATGTAAATGTAGCTTTGTACTACTCGTATTTTTCTTTACTAAAATATAGACACATACACCCACAGAGAAGATGTAGGATATGGACATAAAAATTTATGATTTTACTTTCATGAAACTCTGAGAAAGTCAATTAAAATATTTAAACAATGGAAGACAATTCAAGAATTAAAGAGGTAAGAAGATAAATTTTTAATCAAAAGAAATCAAAATATTAAATAAAAAAATATATAATTTTTTTTTTCCAATAATATGCTCATAGACCATTAAATATTTTCTTTATCAATAATTTAATGAACCTGCTGCTACATTAAATAAATTGCATTATCCAATCAACATCAGAAGATTGAACTAATCTTCAGTCACAAGGTACAGTGATGTAAAGCTATTTTACTATGGGTATTTATAAAGGACTTAAAATATTTAGTTTAAAGTGTGAGCTTTTTTTATAATTAATAAACGTGAACTGATTTCAGTAATAATTTATATAAGGTCTTTTATAGAAACGCCCTTAGTAATAGGACAAAATTTGGTTAATGATAAGTATTTAATGATGATGATAAATTTAATGATAAATATTTAGTGTAAATTTTAAATATCTGTCTTAAAATTCTAGAAAGAATGTCTCTATGGGAACGTTTTTAATTTTTTAAGCTTCTCATTACACCGAGCACGGTTAAATATGTTTAAGGATCGCCAACGTTTTGAAATAACAGCCATATGCATTAAAAAAATATCTATAAAGACAATCTTTTATATTTAACTGATATACAATAAAATAATTTGGCTGTTTTTTTGTTCGTTTGGCGATCGCTTTCCATGTCGAATTAACAGCCAGTGACGACGGTATACATCGAAAGGTATGACAACAGTATAATATTTACTGGTGGAACAAATCCGATTAACTTAATATTAAATTAATTTACTTTAATAGTTTTCACCATTGACTTTAATAGTTTCACGCGTGTTGAGGCTAAAGCCTGGTACTCTGTTCGAATTTGTGGAAATTGTTGAGCAACATTTATTATTTCATGTGAAAAATTTTACATTTAAAGTGTAGTGTCTATCTCGCGGTTTGGAAGAATTTACCGTTTTGTGTTTGTCACGTATACCACATTGTCATATAATCAGCTGTTGTTTGAAAAATTCTGCATGAAATAATGCCTATTTGCTTTATTTGAAAGCTTTGAATAAATGTTGCTAAAAACATTTCATATGTTTTAGAAATTTAAAACATTTTATCATGACTTGTTCATACAAGTTTTTTATGTGTGTACTCTGACAGCATTCCACATGAAAAACTAAACAGAGTACTAGTCTTAAGTTCTTATTTTACACTGTAGTTTTAATATGCAAATTCTGGTTAAACTTCATTGATTTTTTACAACTTTTGGGCTCTGCACAAAAGACCCTTAAAGAAGTTTATTAATACTTGTAACTGAGCACGTTTATACGACTGCTCATTTTAATAAATGGTTTTGATAAGATCTCTTATTTTGTGTTCAGTTAATTCGGAAATATAAATCTTCATATTTTTCAATGTTCCGGACACATACTTTTACCGATTCACACACCGGCATTAACATTTTATTATTATCGGCAATGGCTATCTTCAAAAATGTAACCCAGATAAAAATAATGGTGATCATTTTACGGTTCTAAATTATACTCCACCTTCGTATGTGCTAGGAAATTTTTGAAAAGAATGACTAGGGGTGTGAGCAGTTATTTGATTTTAGAAGGCCAGGCCAGGCAACATTTTTATTTAAAATCGCTTCTCACAATAAACTAACGTTGAGTTGGATTCCTGGTAGTGAGTGGGTAGACCGTTTTACCAGAGTCGATTTATAGAGACGGAACCATTCTTTTTTAAGAAAAGTAATTTATGAACTGCGTTAACTTCTTGAGAAAGGAGTAGAGTTCAGAACATAGGTGGTGAAGAAGAGTGATAGATAGAAAGACAGCTTTATCTACTTTGTGTTTAGTTTTTGAACAACTTTGTAGCGTTTCTAATGATAGAAGGAACATTAAAAGTTATTATTTGTTTTTTACTTTACCGGCGATATGCATAGAAGGATGTTGTGTAACAAACATAGGTATGATAAACCTTGAAATTTATAAGAAAATTGAAAGAAGACCGTGGCTCCTGTACGGACCCAGTCCAATAAATTAATAATAGTTTTGAAGATAATATACTAACCATCTAAGCTAAAGCACAGCATACCCACTGAACTGGAAAACCTTGAAAAGTTTCAAATAAGAAATGCATTTTAGTACGCTGTCTCAGAGCTTTGTTAACAGAAAGGCTACGATCCGGTAGGTTCAGGTAATTAGGCCTAAAAAATTAGGCAAAAGAAGAGTCACCGTTTCTAGATCGGTCACAATAAGCTAGTTATTATATTCATTAAAATCTTTAGGTTAGTTTTTTGTCACCCTCTACATTACAAATTTGTATTTGTTTTCGTTTCCTCTACCTTCAACTAATTCACTACTCACTTCCACTGACACAGTCACATCAAAGGAAACAAACATAAACAAAAATAAAAGCAGTAATAATTACAAATTTCATACTTTGTGCGATTAAATTTAACGGTATATAATGATGTATATATGTATGGATATATAAAAAATCTATGTGAATGAATGTTTGCCTCATTATTATCTTGCATTAACAATGGGTCTCTTGTGTATTGTTAACAATTTTAATGCGTTCTTTACCTTCTCTTGAACTTTTAATGCTCGTTACTTTCATTTCTGTTTTTTCTATCGTTTGTACGTTTTATTCTTTTCATGTTCATTTCGTTGAACTGCTCTCATATTTCATATATTTATTCATTATAAATGAAAATTCTTAAAGCATTCTTAGCTCATTTGGCACTTCAAATGATAAAAGACTTTGTTTTTATTTTTGTTCTTTATGTTTATGTAAGAAAAACATATGAAGACTAAATATAAAGGAGAAGTACTTCAAGTCTCTTTTTAAATATGAAAATTAATAACAGCTTATTTAATATGTTTTTAATTTACAATTCAGAAGGTAAGTAGTTAATGTTTTTTTAGATTTAAAATAAAGCTCTAAAAATATGTTACAGTATTAATTACCACAACACTCTATTTGAGCATTCACATATGTATTTTGTTAATTGGTTGTAACCAATTAGTTTTAATATTTTTTTTAAAACTTGATAGTTCTCAGTTAGGCTGAAGTTTAATATGATGTATTGTTAACCATTTATGAAGGAAAAAATTGTTAAGTTTATCATAATTAAAGAGCAGCATATTTTAACTAAATGATATGACTTAAGTCAAATCAGAACAGGATAATATAAACTGCGCTTTTATTAAGCCCCTATAAAATTTTTAATTGTAAAATAAAAATATAAAAATTTTAATATAAAAAAAAAATTTTATTATAAAGATCATTATTACATGGCACTAATTGTTACAAACTTATACGGTTCAATTTTTTTTTGTCAATTTTTCGAGAATTGCTGGCCATATGTAACGAACCACATAAACAAAATTAGGTTCCAAGGCGTCAATCTTTTTTAGTTTAATAGTGCACAGTGGGCAGAATCAAAATATTTTGAAAATAACTTAGCTGAATAAAAAATAATCAAAGAAACTTATTATTATCTAATTTTTAAAAATGATTGTTAGTCTTCGAATTGCCTCTAAGCTACACTTTTTTCACGTATAACTGCTTAAATTTCAAAAATTAATCATGTTCCTGACCTCTAAAAATTAAAAATAATTTTTCTAAAAACGGTCATATCATATAAAATTTTTTGTGCACGTGAACTTAGTAGCATAAATCAAATGGCGAAAAATCTCCAACATTTAAATAAAGAAAAACTTACGATTTTCAAAAAATAAAAATCCAAAATCTCAAAATTGAATTTTTTTATTGTCTTGCAAATAAAGTTCGCATATGGACAAGGGCTCACGAATACTTTTTCAGCAACAACTCAGAGTTTATATAGTTTTTTTACATCAGCCTTCTTTTTCTTTGGGATTCTCGCACATAAAGGTCAAATTTAAAATTTCAATGTAAAATAAATCAAATTGAAGGACCTCAATCTTCTACAAAAATGTTTAGTTTAATAAGAGATTTTGTTTAACCGTACACACGTATAGTTATCCATTACAAAATAATAATAATAATAATAATAATAATAATAATAATAATAATAATAATTAATTTAAAAAAAAAATATTGTTCCTTTTAATCCCGATTAAATTAACAATTCACCGATATTGATTACTGACGATGAAATTATCAGTGTTGTTGTGATATTTTATTTTTCATCATATTTCAACTGTATAAAAGAGTCAAGAAAAAAGACAGCAATATACAGTAAATAAAGAGGAATAAAATTTGTCTTTACTTTATTGTTTGCATCAATTCTTTGGTTTTTTTTTTTTTTTTTTTTTTTTTTTTTTTGTTAAATATTTGTGAGGAATTTTCTGAAGAGCTCAGTAAGCGGTAGCGAAATTAACGAACGAGACGTGCTTTCACCTTCAATACTCAATATCGGTGATTTATTAATTAATTCGCTAGTTTTGGAATTTTTAACTTGAAAGACATAAAATTTTTAAATCAGAAAAGATATAATCTTAAATTTTTTTTCCAAAATATTTTTATTTTTTCACGCTCCCTACAATAAAATATATAAATAAAATTTATTGAAAATATATACCCAATATTTTAAAAAAATAGGTCCAAGCTAAAAATTATAAAAATTTTGTTACAACTTGATCATTTTAAGGACTTTAATATAATGTATAATATTAAAAAATCAGACAAAAGTTGAAGAAATACCAAGCACTAGAAAATTTGCAGATGCGAGATACCCTACTTTGACACCCATTTTTATTTCTAAATTTATTAGAAATAATATTGTTAACTTGAATGAAATCAAAGGAATTTTTTTAAAAAACGTTTTTTAATATCTAAGAAAACAAATCTTTTAAAAATGTATTAATTTATTTATTTATTAATTAATTATTTATTTATTTATTTCTTAGCTTATATTTACAAATTATAAGATAAATTTAAATACAAAAAAATAGCAAAAGCAACTTATCTCATACATAATTAATATGTATATAAAATACTGTTTAACCTTATTGTATTTTCAATAATAACATATACGAATATGCAAGTTTTAAATTCATTATATAAATTGAAATTTTTTAGAAATTTTGTTAATAAGAGTATGTTTTATATGTTTGAATAGGATAGAGTTGACAAAGGATCTATGTTTTGAAACTCTGTGATTCTTGCATTATTTACTGTAGGACATACTTAAAGGAAATGTTACGGGGTTGTGGGATTTAAATAAGTTCATGTTTACGCTCGTTTTTAAGTTTTTTATATGTATGGTATGTAATTTTCAGTCTTCTTTTTTTTTAGTGGAACTAAAAAAATTTTTAATTTTTTTTTTCTTAAGAAGGATAATATTTTATATAAATTTCATTTTCTTTTTCATCGTTGTTAACTTTAAGAATAATTTTTTTTTAATTTTTAAGTTAGCTAAAAAATTCTATTAAAAACGACAATGATATTTTATGCTTTTCTAAGAGAAGTACCACTTTAGTCAATAATGCCTATTTAAGAATTGACAGGTGGTAAAAGTATAGCCATTTTTTTAGTTACTTTACTACGCCGCGCAGTGGCACATATTCTGAGAAGGCGGCCAAAAACATTTTCTTGTGGTTAGCGATCTTAGTGTTTTCTTAAACATTTTAAAGTAGATACCAGTAAACCTCGAGAGGCAAAAATTTAGAACACTGTTGCAACTATAACACACTGAACAGGGTGATCCAAATTTGACTTTCCAAATATTTTGTTAAAATGATTTTTTTTAGTAAATTCTAGTTTTTAAATTACTATAACTTTTTTGTTTTAAAAAATTAAATTTTTTTAAATTTTCTTTAATTATGCAGTTTGTTAGTTATCAGTGCTAGCAAAATAAAGTCGTTACGTTTTTAGAAGGTGTTAAATTTTTTTTTTTTTTAAAAAGGTCATATTTTTCAAAAAATCTCGTGCTTAATAGAGCATAACTCCCTCCCGTCAAACCACGTTAAAAAGATATTTCTCTGTGTTATAGCACAAAACCTCCCCTACACACCTTCACCCAATTATATGTGTGCCAAGTTGCTACCTTGTTAACCAGAGCAATTTTGCTCACCAAAGGTCAGTTATTTTGTACAAAAATATATACGAAATTGAAAAAAAAATTTCAAATTTATTTTTTAATTATTTTAATTTTTACTACAGAGGTAAAGTCAAATTTTTTTCAAATCTCCTTGAAAGATAGCCTTTATAACTTTTGCGATGAAATCTAGTAATAAACAAATGTGCAACATTGTACTTGTCACATATGCAAAATTTAAATATTTAATGAAATTTTGATTACCCATTAGAGTTTGTAATAGCAAATTTTTTATAAAACAATAAGATCCTAAAGAATAATGAATCCAGAATAATGAAATAATTAAAAAGGAAATCTTAAATACAATACGTGAATGCACATGTTTATTATGGCATTCTTTTGAATGTAGGTTTTATTATCACATAAGTAACGAAATGTAAGCTAATTCCTTGCTTAATTGAATAACACAATTTTTTACACAAAGGATGAGCGCACACACTGCAGGTGCTTGTTTTTGCACAAAAAAAAGAAAAAATAATAAATTCAAGAAAGATATCTTCAGCTAGGCCGTATAATCGATCAACCTAAACAAGGAAAGGGAAATTCGAATAATGAAAATACTGCAAGAAGATTTTTTTGACACAGGTGTAGATTATGATTAAATTAGACTATTCAAAATCAAATTACAGGTCTTAGCATGCAGCAGAAAGATAAATGCAAAAAATTTGGTGATAACGCCACCAAAACAGCTGCTATGAGACTAAAGATTCTTTCGCGAACATAGCACAAGAAAAATGTCTGGATATTGTACTAATGAAGGCCTTATAACCATTTTGTTGTGTATTTCAGATCCATATGTGTCCAACATTCAATAAATTGGAAGATGAATATCAATGCTATTGAGAAGAAATTTTTACTAAAATTGCTTAATGTATAGTGACTCCTTGATTTGAAAGTATACGTATTTATGTAAATTAATTAATATTTATTTTATAAATTATAGAAATATTTAAAAATAAAATAAAACTTTTACTAAAATAGGATTTTCTCATTAAAATTTTTCGTTATTAAGAAAGTTTTACTTTCTAAAAATTTAAAATTTTTTATTTTTATTGCTTTTAAATATTTAGTTTACAAAACTATTAACAATTACAATTTGTAAAAATAAGAATAGGACATACATATGCAAAAAATTTTAATGATTAAAACTTGTTTTTTATACTCAACTTTAATTAATAATGGTAACGAACATTTAACCATTCGTAACTTTTTTTTTTTGGTTGGAGGACTTTTATGCTTTTTATCGAAATTCATGTTTAAAGTCCCACCTACCAAACAGAAAAAACCGAACACGAAAATTCCGATCCAATTAAAAGTTACGGATTTTCTACCGCCTTCTCGCCAAATGTGCGCCGGCAAAGGTGCTATGTAGAAGTACCAAAAATATATATTTCAGTTTTTGCCACTTTTAAAAAATTTACTTATTCAAAATATGCTTGGACACATTTATTAGTTAATAGTACTGACCACGACTTTGTACGCATACGATTGCTAATTATCTTAAAATTAGTTAAAATACGTATTTAAACATTTGTTATCGGGTTCTGTAAAAAGTGTTAAAATTTTTCCATCTACAAAAAAAAATTTACCATTATAGCTGTAAAATTCGGTACTTTCACATTTGTATCTCTAGTTTCTTTACAAAAGAACACAGTTTCATGAAAAAAAAATTATTTTATGTATAAACCAGGTTTCTATTGGACCCCTCTATAAAAGTTTATTCAAATTCATCCAGCAGTTTTTACATAATGCAAACACAGACAGAGAGATAGACAGGCAAAAAATTCCAAAAATAGCTGTTTTGTATTCCATGTCGATTACGTACGGTCTACACCAACTTAAAAATGTTAACAAAATGTTTCATGTACAGAAATTAACCCACTACAGTTTTATCATATGAATTGATGAGTTGAGTTTAGACAAAATGATTTATTTTTTATATCAATAAACTGTTTTACTAAAACAAATGAATATGCATTTATTTATCATTTACCATTGATATTGCTTTCATATTTAATTTTATTTTTCAATTGTTTTTAATAAAAAACTATAGTCAGATATTGTAGTAAAAAATAACACGAAACTGTTGATTGTATACAATAGAATTAAAGTTCACTTCTTTTTGCATTAAAAAATTCTTTATTATATTACAGAAAAAACATGGTATACGGAATTTCAATTTTGGCAAAATACAAAAGAACAGATTGCGTATAGTTCAACGAAAATCTCCACAGGCTAGAAATTAAAAAAAAATATTTATTTAAATATGCGTTTTTGTAGTCAATTTTCTATTTTCTTTTCTTTTGTGAATAAATATAACTGACCTTTGACGCAGTTTTACAACACCCATTTTTGAGAACGCAAGTTTTATCCAATCTAATTTATTTTGGAGCTAAAATCTAATTATTTTTAGTTTGTACTTTGGTCTGTTTTAGGTCAAATTTTTAAATTTTTTAATGAAAGAATATCACAGAAAAAGTTTTTTTTAAATAAAAAAAATATCACAGAAATTTATTTGCAAACTAGTGCTAGGGATAACATTTCTGTGATATTTTTTCGATGACTGTTTTTATATATTTAAATATATCGTGCTGTTTTTAATTTTCAGTATACCGGGTGTCCCAACTAGAACGCAATTTTTAAATTTTAGATAAAACACAGATATTTAAAAGAAAATCGTGAAACTTTATTATATCGTAAAGTAGACAGAATGTGGTTATGTATGGAACAAGATATCGTGCAGATGGCCGCCGCGGCTTTACTGGCACACATGCGATCTTTTAATGAAATTTTTAATGACCTTTTTGCATAAATGCTGCGGTATTTCATTAATGCAGCGTCCAATTTCCTCTTTTAAGGATTGAGTCGTCGTCGGCTTATTCTCGCAAACCATCGACTTTAAAAAACCCCAAAGCAAAAAATCTAATGATATTAAATGGCACGATTTAGGCGGCTAATTCTGGTCTCCAAAACGCGAAATAACACGACCGTGAAAAAACTGATGCAGCAATTGAATTGTTTCTCCGGCTGTATGACATGTGGCGCCGTCTTGTTGAAACCACATGCCCTCCACATTCATTTCTTTAATTCTAGGTAAGAAAAAACTGGTCATCATTTCTCGATACTGAATACCATTGACTGTTTGCGCTTGACCTGCCTCATTTTCATTAAAAAGGGTCCAATGATTCCTCCAGCCCAAAAACCACCCCGCACTGTGACACGTTGAGAATTTATTTGCTTCTCGTGAATCACTCGAGGATTTTTCTCACCCCAAATGCGACAACTCTGCCTATTGACGAGGCCATCAAGATGGAAATGGGTCTCGTCACTGAAGATGATTTTATCGCAAAATCAGCATTTTCATGTTGTCTCTCCAATACCCAATTAACGAACTCCCTTCGCTGTCCATGGTCAGCTGGCTTCAGTTCCTGAGTCAATTGAACTTTGTATGCATGAAGATGCAAATCTTTCTTCAAAATTCGCGGCATAGTGGATTTGGAGACACCAATTTGCTGAGCTCGGTGTCGAATTGAGATGGATGGAGTGTGAGCGACATTATCACGTACAGCTGCGACATTTTCGGTCGATCGACCTGGTCGAAGGCGCATTGTTGTTTTTACATCACTAACAGACCCAGTTTCGACAAATTAATCCACTAACCTCTTTACAATTGACTCTTTTGGAGCATTATTGTGAATCCAAATTGATCGCAATTTTCAAACTGTAGCCGCAAAACTTTCACCATTTTAGTAAAACAATTTCACAATGAGAATGCGTTGTTCATTCGTGTAGCGCTCCATTTTTCTAACCTCGTACCTTCTCTACTAGCAAACAATAACAATTGTTCACATGTCAAAAGATGACACTTCGAAACGCGCCAAATTTAAAAATTACGTTCTAGTTGGGATACCCGCTATATTATACAATATAAATTAACTTATTTTTAGCTTAGAGAGTCCTTTTTTATTTTATAGAAATTGCAAATATTTTTTTATTTATTTTTCAATATTTCGGTACATATTTGCAATTTCTATAAAATAAAAAAGGACTCTCTAAGCTAAAAATAAGTTAATTTATTAATAAAAAAATACTCAAAAAAATTGTTATTATAATTATACAATATAATTTAAAAATTAAACTTCATTACCTTTTTATTTATTAAATGATGTAAATTGAAAACAAATTAATAGTTAATAATAAAAAACCTCCCCTGAAGAAATCGGAAGAAAGCTGAAGAAAAGTTGAGACAAAGATGAAATAACTTTTTCATTTGCATCATTGAATTTGACCATAAATACCCCAAAATACACTCTTCTCAATAACAAAGGTAATTGGTCATAATCAAACAGAAAATCATTGTAATTATTTTTATTTTTAATGATCAATTAGCGAAAATTCTTGTAAATATCTTAAGCTTTTGATCTGATTTATATATTTATTGTTTGCATTTTATTATTTCTATCCAAATAAATTTAACTTTCGTCCTTTTCTTAATTACTTTACTGATTTTTTAAATGTTTTAATTTTTATACCAAAAAGAATAAAAAATTTTTCTAAGATACATACAATTCAAATGGTGTTTTATAACTATAAACTATAACAAATAACAGAGAAAATTAGATTTTCATAAAAAAATATTTTTATCGAGAGATCTACATATGATTCCGGCATAAAGCTATCACGACTGTTCATGAATAGCTGTCATGAAAAACACAAACATTGTTGGCCTCAAAAGAGTACGTTTTTGCAGGGTTTTTAGTGAGTTCATATGGCCCCAAAGTATAAAATGGAGATGTATCAAACCACATATCGCATGGATAATTGTCATCCACATTTTCGAACAAAAAGTCATGGATGATTTTCATTAACCCTAATTTGGGCTTCAGATTCATAAAAATTAAGATCAAATGACGCTACCAGCATACAAACATAAATAAATAGTGCCGTTTTCTGAATGGAATAGGGTCTTAGCGTTTGCTTGTGATAAGTTTCACTCCATATTTGTCAACTGCTTTTATTAACAAATCTAAAAAGACAAAAATGAAAACAATTTTTCGATTATACGTCAGATTTGCTTCGTTTCATAGGCCAAATTTTTTGGGCGAAATTTTTTACATAGCAAACAGACAAAGAAGGAATTTCGGCGACCATAAACTAGTTAATAATTTTGGATCTCCTTTTCACTTTTATTTATAGCGACTATACTCTCTTGCATACTAACAATTTCCTTTGTTGTGTTAATGTTATAACACAAGTGACACAGCTGGCTTGTTTAGATGGACGATTAGAGGCGCCTTAAAGATGTTTGCCATCAGTTAGTTGCTCGATCAAATGACCGACTTTTAAACAAATCTAAATATTTTGCCAACATTTTTTAAGCGACCATCTCTTTAAAATTATTTGCAGGATTATACTGCTAATTAATGTTAAATAAGAAGTATGACCATTTGTTTAAGCCTTTCATAGTGTCGTAGAAAAAAACCACCTCCATACTGTTTATATTTATATAGAAAGCAATATGAAAAAGTTTTATATATTTTTAACAACTTATTTCATGCCGTATTTAATGTTTCTACAAATGTTTCTGTGTCATTAATTTTTAAAAGTTTTTTAAATTATTAATTCAAATATTTAAATGAAAGACTATTCATAAGTTTCAAATCGGACTTTTAGCTAAATTTTATCTTCTTCATCAATATTTTTTAATTTTCTGAATATCTTTAAATTCCCTATTGACTTTTGTTCGAAGAGACTGCCACCAACGTACAACGTATGATCGATTTTTAATTAAAAAATGCCGTTGCCTACTTCAATGATAAATTGTTTGTTCTTGATTTGTCATGTTTATTTAAAACTGAGCATCAGCTCATGCATGTGATGCAATGAGACCACTATCAAATGGCTTTCAAAAAATATAAATCTTAGTACAATAGTATGCAAGCTTGATTTTTTCCCTCTATTTGTTTTCGTTTTTCTAGTTTTAACAGAAAAAAGGAAAAAGAAGTACAAAGAAGCACAAAAAAAATGTTTAACATGGCTTGTTTTACAAGCAAAAATTTTTTGTAATCGATATTAACAAAACAAAAAGCAGATGATAGACATGCAAACAATACAGATGCAGGAAAATTAGAAAAAACAAAAATAGGGAAGGAAGGAAGTTATTGTACATAAGTTTAACTGTTTGTAAAAGTATGTAACTGTATTGAATACAATTTAGAATGTATGTGAGCGTTGTATTTCTCCTAACTCACAACAAAGGATAGAACTAGGAAAAACTCTAAACGACTAAACAGGAATAGACAAATGACAAACAATTTGCAGGGAAAAAACCCCTGCTTAAACAATAGAAAAAACGTCAATCTTAATAAAGGAAATACTAAAGCAAAACAAATGGACCTTAAAATACAGAAAGTAGAGAAAAAAAAAACAAATACTCACAGCAAAATTCAAATCGGCAAACAATGGAGAAAGGTTCACTTTCTTATTTTTTTTTTTTTTAGTTTAATTCTTCATCGACGTTTTTCTGATTTATTAAATGTTTGTTCTCTATAGTCTCACAGCTAGATTTTCTTTGACTTTGAAACAAATTTAATATTTAAACAATCTTTAAGCAAGCGGGTGGAAAAATTGTGGCAAAATCAGTATATGAGAACAAACAAAACGTTTCGCAAACGTTATATGCAAACAAAATCGTTTTTCACTTGAACAAAACCAAAACAATGAAGTTTAAAATTACAAAAGCAAGAAAGAATCAGTAAACTTTTTGTTCATCTACTAGATATAATATATTCATACAATCGTACAAGTCGTGTAAGTTTATCTTTTAAAGCGCTAGAGAATTCTCTATCATAACAAGCAAATCAAACAGCAAACATTAATGAAACGATTTTGACAAATTTTCTATTTTTTTCTTAATCCGTCTCACTAGTTATTTTACTCAATACAAAGAATAAGAAAAATGAAAGCAAACGTTCCTTTTTGTTCAGTTTCGTACCCTGATTATCTTTTTTTTTATAACGCAATACAAAAATGTTAATTTCGAAGTAAAATTCCAAGCGCAAGATTTTGTAAATTACATGGATTGAATTTTTAATTTATTATTTTTTTAACCGGCCTGAAAAAACTCCTCAGCTCGAAAAAACGTACATTCGATTTTTACATTTGGCTCTAAGATAGAAATGGGTTCTTGATCTAGAATCTTCCCAAAGGGACTTGAACTTTCGGTCTCTCTCAGATTATTTGATGACTGTACATCTTGATAGCGGCAAAGAGAATAAGGGGTCTTGTAAAAGGTGCGACGCCTATAAAGTTTTTGGCTTTCATTAAGGCCCTTGATTCGAAGTTTTTTAAGTCGAGATGTGTACTGGCGTGTATTTAATTCTGGCCTTATTTGAGTGGTACCATGTAAGAGAGTTTTGGGTTCTGGAACATGAGGGCATTCGTGGAAATTAAATGGCCAATCAATGAGTGAGGTCGAATCTGAATCTTACAGATGCACATTTAGACCCCCTGACTGAACTTGCGAAGAAAAGAATTGGCTAATAAAATAAATAAATTTATAGTATTCTTCCACATTAGTGGCATTTTTTCAAGTTTGAATCTGCCTCTCCTCGTTTTAAAGTAACTTTAAATAAAATGCGCTAGTAACAGATTTTTCTTAAAAATTATATTTTGAAACATGAAATGTTTCCACAGATTTAATAACTAACCCTCGCACGTTATCAAAGAAGCAACTTGCATAAAATACATTTGTATTTGCGTGTTTTTTATCGAAATGTTATTTTATGTTGTATTGCAATGTGTAACTTGTTTTCGAACGGCATGCATGAACATGACAACATATCTTAAAAAAGAATATGAACATCATAAAATATGAATTCTATTGAAAATCGACACAAAAAGCTGAAAGTTAAACAAAGCCGTCTTATGTAGCGAAATGATATCATTTTTGCTTAAAATAAATTTGAAAAACATCAATTTCGAGTTTGACTTTTTTATTTCTTTTTATTCTTGTTTTAAGTGGTCATTGAAAAAAGTCGAGACGTAACCTCTATGTAGTATTAAAAGGGAGAAACTACAAAATGCAGAGTTAGTGCATCACATGTAACCTGCGGCGACTTACCTAAGCTTCTACAGATTTTGAGAATCGTGTTGTGACTCACCACGTAATGACTTAAATAGCAGAAGTCACGGAATGAATTTGAATGCTTGGCTTCAATTCAAAAATTTTTAGATTTTTATAACTAATGCAGCTTCTCTTCAGCAGAGATTAGAGCAATGAAGAAATTGGTAGAGATCGTTATGTTAAAAACTAAGTGAACATACACTTTGGTTTAGGAAAGGCCCATATCGTTCAATAAAAGAATTCTATAAAGAATTCACGGGAGAATTAATATGGATGAGGTAGCTAGACTTGGTATTAACTTGGAAAGCGTAAATATTTCCATGTCCTTTAAGAGCCTCAATCTTCGGCAAAAAACTAAGAATGAGGCTTAAAAAAGCAGAACTATTGCTATGCATTATAAAAGACTGGTAACCTCAATAGTGATATTTGTTCTAATTGACTATAATCTACAATTTAAGAAATGGAAGACTCTCTGTTAAGAGCGACCGGTCACATGTAATTTTCTGGAAAAAAATTGGACTATCGGTATTATTTTTAGAATAAAATAGGCATATGGCTTTCAGAAACAAGTGGGCAGTTTTTTACAGGCAACTTTATAAAAAAAAATACTCTCTACCACAAACAAAAATGCGTTGGAAGGAAAGTAAAATATCACCAACAGGCGATTTTTTGTTAGGAATTATTTTTATTTGAAAAAAAGAAAAGATAAAAATCTTTAAAGAACAATTCATAAATACTCGAATACACTTTCTTGCATAAAGATGTAAGATTATCGATGTATGTTTTTCTGTTTTTTTGTTTTTTTTTTTTTTTTTTTTTGTTAATATACTAAAGCATTTCTTCATTTTTGCATTTTGTTATATCTCTCAAGCAAACAAATAAAAGGAATTTTTGCACTATATATACACGCGGATAGGTGTGCATAACATGTGTGCTTGCTTGTAAATATATACCCCGACAACATTTTACAGAGCATTTTAGGCAGAAGTCACTTCTTCGTGACTTCTTTAGACTAAAAATTCAATTTTACAAAAACAAAATTAATTAAGGTCTTCTTACAATCACTTTTTCGTCTCTACCCAATGTTAATTGGAAAAAAAGACACATTATATTGGTACAAAAACACTTCCCCTACATTGAACATCGCATATTGAGCTGTTATAGGTCACTACTTTGACTCTACTAAGAGTGAATTAGTTAACGTAACAGATAAACAAAAACCCTAATGTCAGTTAGTTTGATTTGTGCTGTGTTCGGTTATGTTAAATGCATATGAAAATGTTAAAGAAAACTACAAAAAATAAATTGATAACAATTAAATAAGTATATTTATGTTAGCAAATTAGTTATTTATAAAGTTAAACACAAAATATTTTTAAGGTCAGAATTTTCTTAATCTTTATTTTGTACTCCTCATTCTAGTTTAACAAAATTCTTAAATTTTAATTTTAGCTTTCTAACTTTAAACCTTTCCATTATGTTGAAATTTACATTTTCCATTTTGATAAAGCAGAACCATGTTACTTTTAGTGCTGTTAAATACTCCCGTTTTACACTACCAGAAAACGAAATTTTAATCCTTTTTAGACAGGCTGAATAGTTTCCCATTAGTTGTATCACTGTAGTTTCAGGTTACTTTCCCACTGGGGATACTATTGAGATCAGAATTCGACACATTTCGACGCCATGAAATAACGATGTAGTGACTTTTTGACAGAAAATGCTGGCAGGGTATATGCGTATTGAATACGTATATTTGTATATATGATTTTGAGATATTTTGTAAAATAAATTTCTTATGATTTTCTCTCACTCCTTAAGCAAAAGTATGGAAGAAAATTTGTGCTTGCATACTTTTAGGGGATTTATGCTAACCTTTGAATATTCTACATAAGCGGGAAAATAACAAAGAAATTGAATAAAGTATGTAAAATATTTCATACAAATCCGGTGTCTTAAACAAATATAATTCAATTATTTGATAAATCTTAAGATACGCTCGTGCTTCAGCTAAACGGCAACACAACTGATAGTGTAGGTGATGGCAGCTTAGACCAATTTAGCTTTTCCCAGGCGACAACGAACTGTCAAGTTCTTTTAAGCTTTAAAGTATGAGATATGCTTTATAAAAGACCAAATTTAATTGTAAATATGCTCTAAATGATCCTAAAGTCGGAAATCTACGATGGTTTTACCCTCAGCTTTGAAAGCCGGCAATTGGTTTTTTGGTATGTTCAGCCCCTAATATTTAGTATTTCTTAACTGAAAGTGAAAAGTATGGAGATATTATATTAAGATACTAATATTTTTTAAATTTGTAAAAAAAAAGCATTTAAAAAATTTCAAAGTTAACACAAATAAAATTAAAAAAGTAAAATTGCAAGTCTAGCTGACAAAACACTACCCTAAGTTTAGAGTTTAAACTTCTATACTACAACTTCATCCTTGAACCAATTTTGATCTATCGAATTCAATTAAATGGCACTGTTTCTGCTTCAAACTTAAAAGAAATTCAAAGGATGGAAAACATGCTGTTGGTAAAAGGATAAATCGTAAAACATCCAACGTCGCATTGAAAAAAAACTTAGAACAGTTACTTATTTCCAGCGTGCAATTAAAACATTGTACATTTCGACAAACACTAGGTAAACTTTGTTAAGCGTCATTGTTAGTCTTGTTCGAAGATTTCAAAATTTATTTTATTAATTACGAAGATCTAATAAATAGTTTAAAGAAAAAATATAATCTTTAGCACAGTTTCTAAATATTAACTGAATCAGGCACATAGAAATTGAAATTATTGCTTTGTTTGTTGAATTAAGTTCTCATTTAGTCAATTTGACTTGATATAAGACTCTTAAATTTACACAAAAGATCCACTGATAAGCTTTCTGAGTATAAGCCAATTAGTCATTTAGATATTTAAGTTTTAAATAATTAATTTTTCATGAAAATATCGGAAAATTTTTATATTTAAAAGAATCAAGTGCAAAAAAGATTACAAATAATAAATTTTCATACTAAGTCCACACTTTCACAATGCTATTTTTTTATGCAGTTTTTTTTTTTTGCAATTCACTATTTAGGTTGCAGCAATATTCGTTATTTAAAATAAAATATAATCAACAAAAACGTTTCCCCAAACTTAAGGACATTTTTATGCGGTTTTTAAAAAACAGGACAATAAATTCTTCAGCCAATAAATAAAAGCCATAATTAATTTTAATTTTTTAACATCTATACAGTGAAAGTTTTTACACCTGGTCCTATGAAGGGCTCGGTTAGATAAATAAATAAATAAATTCTTAACAAGACAAATTATTTATTAAATTAAAAAAAATTAATCTAAATAATTAATTAATATAATTAAATTACTTTAATTCAATTTTAGAAAGGAAATTCTTTTACAGTATTGCATCTCGTGCCATACCGAAAGGTGGTACTAAGCAAAAAAGCAAACGTACAAGACAAGTTTATAGAGAGAACAACGCAGAAATTCTTTTAAGTTGCGTGTGGACTTCGTCTAACCAAATTAGCTTTCTGCTGGTGTCTAATATTTTTTTTTCTATAGAAAACATCCGCATACTTTAGTAAATAATTTTCCTTTTTAAAAAGTTTTGAAAATTTAATTAAAAAATAAACCTAAGGCGAAAAAGTGGATCTTAATTTATTCTTAATTAATTAGTATTTTTAATAATTTAACTAATTTTGAATATACACTTTGATACAAAAAATAGTTCTTTTTACATAAAACACATAAAAAAGTAACGGGGTCATTTCTGTACATCATTTTATTTTTTACCTTTTGGAGTTGGCGTAGATAGAAATCGATATGGAATACAAAACACCTATTGTGGAATTTTTATCTGACCGTGTTCGCAACACGTATAAACTGCTCGATGAATTTGAATAAAAATTTGTGAGGAGGTCCCTTAGAACCTCGGTTCAAATATAGAATATTTTTTGTTTCGTAAAATTTAATTATTTCGTAGAGAAAATAGGAATGCAAAAGTGAAGTCATCCAATTTTGTCGGCATAATGGGATAATGTCAGTACATTTTTATTTTATAGATGGAAATTTTATAAGAATGTTTACAGATCTCTACAATTAATTAAAAAAAATATTTTTCTAAATTAGAATTTGAAGAAAATTATATATGACACACGGACAAAGGCACTGCTAGTTTAAAATATATCCGTTCAACAGCAAATTCCAGCAAGTAATTAATTTAATAAATCTTTGTTTAAAATAATTTTACTCTCAAAAAACACATATTTATAATTTAAAACTAGAATAAAAGTAAAACAAAAATTGTTGATTGCTCCCAAAAAAAAAAAAAAAAAAAAAAACAAATATCCAAATTTAAGTAAAAACATCAAAAACAGAATAACGATAAAAAAAAACATTTATTTACTATCTATAAGATGAAACAAAAGGTTTGAATGATTCTTAACGTGTACGTCAAAAATATAGATGCTGTCCTTGCAATAGCATTCACCTGTCACAGGTGTTATCAAATGGTAACCACACTGAAAGTACCGGCAAGAATAACGCAAAATATACGAATACTAAATAAGTATATTTCATGATGCTTTTTACATTTAAAACAGAAAAAAATTATAAACACATACTACTACCAAAGTAATGATGTAGAAATTTTTTCAAAAACTCCCCAAGGTGCAAAATAGTACAGCTACAAACAAGCAATAAAATTTTAAAGATGGCAAGCAATAAAATTTTCACGCAATTTTTAAGCAAAACCATAACACCTGCAAAATATATCGCCAAGATTACAAAACGCTGTTAAATAAATAAAAAAAATCAATATAAAAAATAAATTGAAAAAAATAAAATCTTACAAGAAAAACTGCGCAAGCAAAAAAGTACCATAGAGAATAAAAAATATAATAAAAATAAAATAAATCCCTCCAAAAAAAAATCAATATGAATAAAGATGCTGCTTCGAATTTAAGAAAAGTATTGAAACTCGTTTATTGTAATTGCCAGACCATGAATTGGAAAATATTGTTGCAAACTGTTTGCCAGCACTTTGCAACACCATCATCATTAAACTACATTGTTCACCGTTGGTTGTTTTTTTCTCGCATTTCTTGCATTGTGCTGTTCATTTTTGTTAAATTGCGTTCCCTAGAGGGCAAGCAGGTATAAATAAGGTAAAGTATATTAAATGTTTTAAAGGTTTTTGAATAATTTTTATCCGTAAAATTTTTTTATTTTCAATTGAAAATTATTTTAAAGAAATGTAAATTCCTGTTTTATTTTCATTGATTTTTGTCTTAATGAAAATAATAATAAAATAAAATTTACATACATTTGATAGTCGTGAAATATAAGAATAAGTAAATGATTATTGAAATAGCATAAATTATAATACTTGCAACAGAAATTTTTATTAAGTTTCATTAATTATTTTTTAATCACCCTTATTCTGTATAGCGTTGGCATTACAAGGCGACGGCAATTTTACTGTTTTTTTTCATCGGTATTCGCGTTGTCAATTTTACCATTAATCGATGACTGACAATATGAATTTGGTATTTTGCAAGGAAATGTTGTTTTGATTTGAATTTTCGTTCATATTGTAGTTTGTGATTTAAGTGTCGTGTACAAACAGGGGTACCGCAAGGTTCCGTCCTTTCCCCTACACTATTTCTTATTTTTCTTAATGACCTTCTACGTCAGAATTCCAACCCTATCTATTCTTTTGCAGATGACAGTAGCATATGCCATTCATTTTCGTTTCGCAGTAGACCAAGCCTTCAGGAAATTGGGGCTGTGAGAAAGCACATGGACGATACCCTTAATCGCAACCTTTTAGTAATTTCCGAATGGGGCCTGGCGAACAGGGTTCAGTTTAACGCTAATAAGACCCAGTGCTGTGTGCTTTCGCACAGGCGTACTGCTGAACATGCTACGTCATCTGTACTTATGGGTGATACATATATTAAGGAATCAGAAGCTCTCGATGTTCTTGGCATGAAAATTCAATGCGATGTTCGTTGGAACAAGCACATTTTTCATGTTGCAAAAGAAGCATTCAAGTGCCTATTTTTTCTGAAACGGTGTAAGAAATACTTCACTCCATCTGATCTCCTTACTATCTATGTCACCTTTATCAGACCGAAAATGGAATACAACTCTCATGTATGGGCCGGTGCTTTAAATTCTATTTTGGAGTTACTCGACCGCGTACAGGAGAGAGCGAAGAAACTCATCGGTGATAGTAGGGTATCCAGCTCTTTTGACTCACTGGAGCATCGACGCAATGTGGGGTGTGTTTCACTGTTCGTTATCGTTACAACAACGGAATGTGCTCTTATGAAATCAGGGAACTTGTTCCTGAAGACCGTAATTTCATACACGCAACGCGATCTGCATCAAGAGCGCATTCCTTTGTGGTCGATTGGCCATTGACTCGCACAACGCATTACAGAGAAAATATGTTTTTTAGCCGAGCAGTTCGGATGTGGAATAAACTCCCGGCAGAGGTATTTCCTGCCACTTTCAATGTGCAATGATTCAAATCAAATGTCCACAAGCACTACTCCCTCTATCCCCCATCCCATCCATCATTTGTCAGAGGTTTTCGAAAAGGCACTGTTGCTTCTAATTTCAAGGAACA
Organism: Cistogaster globosa; assembly: GCA_937654795.1. Lineage (NCBI taxonomy): Eukaryota > Metazoa > Arthropoda > Insecta > Diptera > Tachinidae > Cistogaster > Cistogaster globosa. The sequence continues at coordinate 22,712,400 of OW569405.1, forward strand.
ATGAGAAAGTATTCTGACTGCTCTAAACGCCCTGGCCCACCACAGATTTACGCGACTTAAAATTTAAAGTAATAAAAAAGATGGTTACAAATAAAATAGAATGTAAAATTACTGAAGGTGGTATATATAAGCAGCTGGTACTAAGAAACTGTGGCAAATGTTCTCCAGTTCCAAAAGCGAGTCAACCCTAAGGGTATAATTCAGTTGAGTGAATGATAACTACCTGAAGTCCTAGGCAACACCTATTTAAACGTGATTAAATATTTTGAAATGGTAAGCCGTGTTGCCCCAAGAGGTCCGCTTGCATTTACTGATATTTTACTCTGCTTACAGGAAGAAACAAAGCATTAGTTTGATATTGATAACTTTGAATTTATCACTTATTTTTCATCTGTTAGATGAAAAATTCTTAATTTCTGTCTAAGTAGTCTTTCTTGCACCATTTCTTAATCACAGGCGTCAGTGCCGGAAAGAAAGTTCATTTTTTCAAATATTCACAAAATTCTTAGGAAACAAATATATCAACTGACCCAAAAATTAGATTTGTGTATTATTTTTTATTGACATAAACGATTAACGGGCAACTGTTAGGAAATACCAAATATGTATTGATGTTGTGTTAAAGTTATGTTGCCTCAAAATTGATGACGATGTTACCGACGCCATATAGAATATAGGTGATTTATGTTTTGTGTTTTTGCCAAACAAATTATGAAATGTAAAAAAAAAGTTTAAGTGTCGCTCTTTTAATATGACATCCTATTCACTTGGGCTAAGTAGCAATTTTGGTAAAAGTAAAAAGCCCAGCAATGTGGACAAGCACTGGCCTCGAATATAATTTTCATTTATGAGTAATTTCTTTTTTTTGTGATCCTAAATCCGCGTACTCCCGAAGTAAATTTTTAGAGGTTTTGTTGCTAACTGTCTTTCCAATATTAAACATTGTCAAATGAATTTGGTGATATTCTCCGGGGTACGTTTGCCTTTGCCAAAGAGACGCTAATGCTTTAAGGGTATATGGTACCAAGAGAGCAGGCAGCATGCTTGGACTTCGTTACTGGATTTCGTTACTGCAAAGATTAAAGACATGTGCTCAAAAATGATACTTTATGAGTCGATATGTGCTTCGTATTTGCCACTTAGTATTGAGGTGAATATGTTCATTGAGATTTCTTCAACTGAATTTTTTGGATGCAAAACGAGAGAGCGTTTCGAAGCGTTGCATCCGTTGCATTCCGGTCTACAACTTTCAATGACGAGAGATTTTCGTCACAACCCAAAGACTAAGGACTAAATGTACAGTAGGCTCATAAGTATCATTTATATACCGACAATAACACTTAATTTTTAAGGCTATTTCTATTTAAAACGTTGTGTTCCATCACGAATTAATTAATTTAATTTATCAAAAATACTTAAAGTTATACATATCAACCAGTTGATAGTTCTAATAGCAGGGTAACAAATATTCAATAACATTAAAATATGACATTTTTCAGTAACGTATTTTGTCTTAGTGTTTATTATATAGTTTTCTTAGGTCACTTGGTGAAAAAGATGATTTCCCTGAAAAATTTTGCCTTTACCAAAAAATTGCTTTTCCAGGAAAAAAAATTTCACTATCAGCTGGCAATTTGGAAAAAGAATTTAAATCAAAATGATCGAAATGTCATGTTCATAATTCTTTTTGTAAAATTAAAAAAATAATACTTTAAAAAAATTGTTTTGCAACCGAAAAATTTTAAATTTATTAAAAACCGAAAATTTCACAAAAAAACTAATTATATTTTTAAAATGTGCTAAAAAAAATTCTAACAATAACAAATCGAAAATTGTTTTTTTTGTGATAAAAATTTGTTATATAAAATCTTCTTAATGTTAATCTACAATTAATTAAATATTGTTAAACACAATGAATGTTTATTCTTTATACTCCTCACCACACGTGAAAAAGGGTATATCTCTGTTTGCCATTCCGTTTGCTATTTTATTGTATAACGAAGTCGATTTGCTAATGTTCATCTATCCGCCCGTGTGCATGTTAAGAATAGCATTGTCAATACACAAGATATCCTAGAGATAACTGAAATATGCCAATCGATTACATATGGTTTTCAAAATATTGCTATTGAAAATCAGCGAAATCGGTCCATGTACTTCGAGGCAGAACTCTAAATTTTATCACAACAAATCTCCAATCAAAAAAAAAAAAAATGTGATAGACCAACAGAGAATTAAAAAATAAGAAAAAAAAATATCAAGTGAAAAAATTGGCGCTCGAAAATATTTTCCAGGTTATAGGTCTCTAAATATTTCACGGAAAAGTAAGTTTGTGCGCTATATTTTTTGAGATACCAATATGGATATCATTTTCTAAGACTTTGAATTGCAAGCGGTATAATCTTTTTTTTTTTTTGGATGGGCATTAGATTAATAATTTTAATCATGCAGTTGTCCTTTTCATGGATGATATACATTTTTTCTCTGTTCTATAATATAATAACATTTCTTTTAAATGCTTATTATTTATTAATGATACATGTATATTAATAAAATATTTATTGTTTGAATCTTCAAGTAATGTATAATGTTTTTTTTTTAAAGAATTGATATTTTTCTGGAAGAGTGTACAGGACACTAAAATACACCACATGAGCTCTTTTGATATCAGATTTTTTTAATATATGCCAAAGTTCCAAAAATACACATTCTGGTAAGAGAAATCGTGGGTGTGTTTAAAAAAATTTATAAAATGAATTTGTATAACTGGAATGTCAAATGTTTCTGCGTAATACTTGACATATACAAAATAAAAAAATAAAAAATTTTAAAATTAAATGGTGAATAATTTACATTTTTTTTTTTTTTTTTTGTAAATTGAATCAACTTCTGGTGTTGCTTTTTCGAAACAGTATGTTTTCGAATAAAGTTTAAAGCTTGACGCCAGGCAGTGCTAGACATTTAAATACAAGATGCACTACCGTCTCATTTTCTGGGCCCTCTGGCAAGGGCTTTTATTTTAGGAGTGCCTTTGGAGTTAAAGCAGATCATCTTCTACGGGGATAACCTGTTAATCTGTTTCGTCTTTATTTATTGTTTAATAAAAACCAGAGTTCCCTTTAAAATTAATCCTTTGAACTAATGAGTCGCTGCCCCCCTCATTTTCTAAATATTATTTTCCATAACATTCACACACAAAGAAAAGAAATTCGTTGTGGAAACGGAATTTGTTGCCAATCGAATTTCGCAGTTATGTATATTATTTTGAATTCGGCTGTAATAACTGAATGAGCATGGCACTCACACTATTTTTTTAAATGATTCTTAGGTGACCATAGAATATTATTGTGAATTAAATAAAACATTATAATTTTTTAATATTTACTTATATTAAAAAACTAAATTACAGGATTAGGATTTTATATATTTAGTTTCATGATTCGAACCATTTAATTTAACTAACTCCTTCTCTTACATCATGATTCTCTTATTCCATACAGTTTCTTTAACTTGCCATCTTATACCGCACGTTTTTCCTCTGTAAAAAGTGTTAAACATTTTAAAATTTCTTTTATTTATATATGCCTTTGTAAGATAATTATGAACTTACAACTAAACAATATTGGAAAACTTTTCACCACTTTTAAAAAATCTTTGTACATTTTAACTGAAATATTGTTGAATTTTTTAATAAATGAGTACAAATTAAATTTTAGTACGTCAAAAATTTTTCTATTTTAGGAAATACAATTGATTTTTGTAGTTCTAACTAGTCTTTTTTGTGTGTGCAAGAATTGAGAAAAGATAAACATGCTCTAATAGCTTAATGTATTACAGGTAACCACAATTCGGTCGTAAGAACTTTCTAGCCTGCTAGGAATGACAAAAAATAAGGTGTTTTGCCTGCTACAGCGAAGTATTACACTTAGTTAAGGCGAACATTATAATATTGCTTCCCAACTCATCCCACGCCGAAGGGGATACTCAGGCATAATACTATTTAATACTTTTTAAATTTTGTCAAAAACAATAGAATTCTTTAATCTATTATTTTTCCATCATAATAACACACAACTTATAAATATGTTCAGCAATTAAATCCAACTCTCACGTAATACTAAAGTTTTTAAATGGTTATTTGATAAGAAAGTAGCACAGTAATGTATATTTTTTATACATATTTTTCATCTAAAATTGTACATATTTGTATTAACATGGATGTGGTAGAAGGTTAATTGAAGTACTTCAAATATACGCTTATATCACGAAATAAAATTGTTAAAAAAAATACAAGCAAAAAGACAAAGAAAGATATCATAAACTCACCTGCAATTATATTGAAAAATACACGCAACAGTTCGTGTAAATTAAACAAAAATAACAATTTGAAGGCAATACACGCACAACTGCTTTTTTATTATGGAAAAATTTAATTTTAATATGTTATTATAAGCAAGCGTGTAAGAATTCCTTTCTTTTTAAATCATTTTAATTATGATTGAATAATAATGACGTATAATTACCCGCTGTTTAAAAGCATGCTAGAATTTTTGCAAAATTATGTTTATTGGTGGGGGTCTTTTTGTTAGAAGGAGCTGGCATCACTGGAATTTATTACTTCAAATATGAAGTCAAATGATATTGATTCGTGCGAGATGCGGTTTTTTTTTCATTAAAGCTAAACTATTTTCTTAAGGGCCTCTCAAACCCAGATTCTTTCCTACTAAACAAGGTATTTAAATATTAGCACACACAAACAAATATTTGTTGAAATAAGGATGCATGTCAAATACAAAAAAGTTAAAATTACTTTTATATATTTTTCTACAAACAAAAAATTATTTCGATGTATTTAAGTTTCACTCAGCTTTGGTAACTATTTGCTAAAGAATCATTTTAGATCTGGGTTTGCTACACTGAAAACATAAAAAATTAATTTTATTATGTTAATCGAAAAAAGGCCGAATAAGAGGAATTATTCCAACTCTATTGCAAAATTTTTTTTATTTTGTTTTAAAAAGTCAGGCATATCTTAGTGTCACTTTATTATTTATGTCAAATATTAAGCTGAAAATTTTTTTATCTTGGACCAGCATAACCTCTACCAAACCAATACTTTGTTCCAACAATAGAAAACTAGATTATGGTACGGAGGATGGGGGGAGCAGTATTTGTGGACATTCGATTTAAATTTTCCTACGTTGAAAGGGACTGTAAAGACCTCTGCAGGAAAATTTTTCCACATACTGACGGACCGGTTAAAATAAAAGGAATCCTCAAGGTAATGCACAGTGCGATTTACTAGCTAATCGATCTCAAGTGGAGGAGTTCTTATTGAAAAGCATGCAAAACCGTTCGACAATCAAGAACGAGTTCCCTTATTTCATTACAGTACATTTTATTGTATCATCAATAAAACAGCGAATCACAACTAACATTGCGTCGATGATGAAAAGATTCACCTATGAGCCTGTCTGCTTTCTTTTGCACACGAGCGGGTGTCCATGTAACACACTTTGAAGCAATGGTAGAGTTGTATTCCATTTTTGGCTGGATGTAGGTGACATAAATAGTAAGGAGATCAGACAGAGTGAAATATCTTTTATATTGTTTAAAAAACAAGGCACTTTTTTTGAGACCTTAAAAATGTTCCACACATACTGAAAGATGACAAAATGAGTTATTTTATTCGACCTTAAAAAAATTTTTTCCCAATCAGGATTTGAACCATTGAACATTAAAAATGAATTAAAAATTACTTTTTACGGCTTAGGTTCGTTTTTTAATTTAATTTCTAAAAACTTTTAGAAAGAAAAATTATTGAAAAATGTATGCAGACGTTTTCCGAAGAAATAAAAAAATATAGACTCTAGCAGAAAATAATGCCGCATTTTCTTTATCGCTACATCCTTGATTAGCATTTTTCGCATCTATCTACCCTAAGTTGTACATTTTAAACATAATCTATTTAACCTACTAATCGATATTAATTTGGTTAGAAGAAGTCCACACACAAATTAAAGCATATCTTCATTGTTTTCTCTACAACTCGTCTTGTATTGTATTTGTTTTTTCTTAGTATCAATTTAGTAGTCTAACGAATTTAATATTGACTTTTTATATATTGGAGTATTTGGGCTTAAAGTCTATAAGGTATAATAATTAAATAAAGGTCTTCACGAGCTACAAAAAACATAAAAACAATCAAGATAATTTAAAGTCACATTTAATATAATTAATATTTAAATGTAAAAAATAAAAAATAATATGAATCACAGTTTCTTTAGGGGTTTTTGTCTATACTTTGCAAGTATCTGTCTATCAGGTTCATAAAAAAATTGTTTTAATTCACAGAAATTTCAAGAATCAAGTTGTTAGATAAAAATATAGTTATTATTTTTCCTGTCTGGTATAAACATAAATATAAACAACAGAAATACAAAAAAATACATTACCTTCCTTAAAAAATATAATATATTTTGCTTTATTTATCTTCAAAAAATCCTTACAATTTAAATCAAAGCCAATAGAATATTTTAAGAAGTATGTTGTGTCAATAAACATATTTAAATAAGCATCCTTATGTTCACACAGAAGTAAAATCACTCACACAAACAAATACCTGAGTTTTTAAGGATAAGCAACAACACATTTTTTTGAAAGATAAGTGTGCTTATGCATGAAAGTGTTAAATCAAAATCAAACAGAATATGTTCATGTCATTCTTAAGCAAAAGTTTTTAAAACAAATTTTTGGTTTTTTCTTATTTACGAGTATTATTAAAGATCTTATTTTAATTTTTTTTGTCTTTTTTTTTTGTGGTGTCAAAAATATGTGAAAAAAGTTTACTTATCTATATACTTGTTCTTCAGTTCACATACACAAATATTATTAATGATTGAACTGTATAATAAAAATATAAGTTTTCTGGTACAAAAAGTTATTATCTATAATCTATATTAGACAAAAAAATAATGCTGTATGCTTGCTGGGAATAACTTCATTCAATAATATTTATTATTACTTAACCTTCTACCAGTAACAGGCCAAATTTTTTTTGAGCTTAAATAATTACGAAAGACTCTTGTTTGCATAGCAAAATTAAAGTTAAAATAAAAAGTTGAAAAATGTTAAAACCGCACCTTCCAGGTGAAAAATTATATTGCCCGCCTAAAGACGGACAGGCCTGTTTAAGGAATAAAGTAATTTCAATAAGTGATGATTTTTTAATATTTATTAGAATAATTTTATTCTTTTATATGATAAATCTTGGAACATTATTTTATTATTTGATAAACACAAATTCATTTTCATTTAGTGCAAAACATTTGTGTTTCAGCTTTGCATCCTTACAACTTGCATACTGTGTTACCATCGTGGTCAAAGATATCAGGCATGTGTCCAACACCATCAAATCGGATGTCATTTGGTGGATAATAAAATCTCTTTAATTTTTGTGTTTTTGGGTTTTGGCTTTAAAGTCTTCCAACAAGATTTTTAGTATTTATGTGGAAGTCGCGTAATTTTAAGTGACAGGCATTGTTGCAATCAATTTTATAAATGTGTTGGTAAAATAGATACGAATCTACCTGCTATATATCAATCAGGTGATAGGCTAAACGTAAAGTCTATTTCTTGGTTTTCCTTATGATATCGTAGCATCCTACTAAACTATCCATTAAATCAACATCACCCATATTCCGATTATATTCTCTGATTATGTTGGGACAATCTATCTTAACGTATGATTTATCTTTCCGATTAAAGCGGCGTGTTTTCAAGGGTTATGTGTCATTTTTTGTGTCCTTTCATTGAACACATGAAATATCAACACCAAACTCTCCTCTGAATATCAACGTACCTGTTTCTTTAAGTCCTCATCTTTTGTCAACTTGCAGTTGGGTATCCCATTCGGTCTGAAAGTTCCTTATGCATTAATACCTCTGCTCTATAGATAAACTAGGAGTGGTAGGATGATATAAAAATTATAAAAATACATATATGATCTTTTAAATCAAGAATGGTATTTGACAGTCGTATAACAACATTCATAAATCAGGCGCCTTGTCCATTATTTCATTATCACAAGCTCCCTTATAAACTCCAAATCTATAAGAAAATCCAAATGAATCACAAAGTACGTAAAGTTTTACCGCATACTTGTATGGCTTTGACGGCATATATTGCCGAAGCTTTTGAAGCATTTTTGTTCAACACATTTGCTCATCAACAAAAGGCCGTGGTGATTTTGTACCGAATCAAATTGTTTTTTTTTTAACTGGCCGAATCTAGTACAGCTGATCGTACCCCTCCTCTTATGGTTTCTTTATTTGTAAGCTGTCACTAAAATGAAAATATTTTTTATTTAAAAAAGAAAAACATTCTTCGATGTCATGGTGTTTCCTATTGCCTACAAGGAATGTTTTCTTCATTAATTTTGTCAAATTGAAATTATTCGATACGTCTTGTTTTTTGCCAGCAGATAACTCTTAACAACAACTTCGTTCAACAATTTATCGTTAAAAAAAAGCACATAAAACAACAAAAAGGTGTGTTTCTTTCATTAAATTCTTGTGGTAATTGTTTTTCTCCTTTCATTTCTTTTAAATTCCAGGTACTTTCTTCGCCAAAGAGTATTTTTAAATTTTGCAGGTTGTAAATCCACTAACATTACTAGCAATGGCATTTCACCTCTGGCAAAGGAGATCCTACTCTCTTAGTTCTTGTCTTGTTATTAGTTGGTATTTATATACTGTTGGATCCCATTTTTTTTTGTTGTTGCTGTAAGTTGTTGTTTAGTTTTGACTTATGAAGCTAAAACAACATTATCGTCAATTCAATTGCTGCTGCCATTAACACTTCAATCTCTTCATCAGTCATTTTGGAAAAATTTAATTTTTTTCCTGTTTTGCTATATAATTCTCAAGCCGCGTTTAAAATAGTAATGCAGAGTTAGTATTAACTATTTTAGTATAAATAGTCATGTAATGTAAGATTAACATATATATTCAGTATCTTCGTCTTCTATTACAGCTTAAAATTATATTACAGTAAATTTTGTCCAAAATATGTTTATCTAAATTTTATACATCCTGAAAAATGTCAATAAAAGAAATTGTGTTTTTGGATTCATCCATATTACAAATACGGCACATACTGTCGGATCTATAAGACCAACTCGAGTCTTTATAATTAAACATGTAGTACATGAGAAAAATTTTGCAATGAGCAGAGTTGTAATATTATAAGTTTAAATTTAAGATCGTGAAAGTGCCAGTCTAAAGCAGTTGACATAAGGAAATTTTGGTCTTTAAATTCCAACAGAAAAATTAATTCCCTCTAATTAAAGCAAAAGGGATTATTGTTGTTTTAAGAAGGATACTGCAGACGTTACACTGATAAGTTTATTCTTTTGCCCAGAGCAGGTTGAGCTATATAAAATTCTTGGCAAGTATTTGTGGTAAGCTTTCTGAGTTTAAAGAACATTTTCTCTTTTTATAGCAGACATGCATTTTTAAAGCTATAGTTATGATTAGTGAAAGAATAAAACTATTTTTAACAAAAAAAAAAACCAAAAAGGTTCTCTACATCATAATATCTTTTATTTATCAAAAGTTTTTCTTGTTACTGTTTTTAAATATTTGTGTTTTTAATATATTAAGACAATGTGGAGATGTTGTCATTTCGCAGCCAATAACTTACTTTGCAGTTTCTTTTTAAAAGAAAGATTATATGTTATATCAAAGTAGGTAATGCTATAAACAATTTCCATGTTACCATTGCCATAATGATGGACAATTTTTGAACCTTATTAATTTATTTTAAGATCCATCAATCATTTTTTGCATTAAATTATGGGTGTCTGTTAGAAAGACAATATTATCAACGTACACTAAAACTTTGACATTAACGTTCACCATATTTTAGCCACCTGGTAAAATATCAGGAGGATTACTTGTATAGTAAAAACAGAGCTATGCTGTGAATATAGTCCTCTTTTACTCCAGATTCCATTCACAAGCACACGCATTACATTTATATGTTAAATTATAAAAATATTATCTTAAATATGAGTGCTTCCAATATTCTGGGTGAAAGCAATTTCTATCAACAAAACTGTTCTTTTGAAGAGGCTTTAAGTTGAAATAAGTTAACAGTTTATAACTATATACGGAGTCTTTAGAAATATTAATCATACGTAGTGTAAGGCAATTGCTTTTTATATTTTACAGAAATTCTTTCATTCGAAACAAAGTGCTATTATTGAGAAATGTTTTGCAATATTGTTTATAAATTTAAATTATTTGAAACGAGAAGAGGACGTAAATTACTTTCTGGCCATACCTTAAAATAAAAACTAAATCCTTTTACTGTTGTTATACTTTTCGATGAAAGCCGTCGTACTGGATATTTATTTGGTACGTTTGGCGAGTCTTAAATTCATGATTTGGAACATCAAGCCTTTAAAAATTTATAGCACGAAAAACATTTATTCCACAAAATTTTGAGCCAGCCAAGATGCCGCCCAAGACCACAGAAAATCAATTTCCAAGACTTAGCAAAAATAATTAAACCTAAGTTTAACCATCACGGAAAGAAATATCGTGTTTTATTTGTAACATCCGTCGAAGTAATATTCCTTTTCTTTAAGGTATGTGTACTCACTATGTAAAATTGAAATATATTGAGGCAATATTCCTAAAGGATATAGAAACAAAATGCTACACCTATTTCGTTTTTACATAAAATCTCCGCAAAAAACTACTTTACGAGTGTCGCATACTATTTGTTGTTGGATGTAAATTTACAAACAAACAAAAAACGTTATACTTAAATTAAATCTAAAGAATTTTAAATCACTTTGCTTAACTTTAAACATCCTCAACACCCAAATGAGTAATTTAATCTCACTGATATATATAATTGAAGGTGAAAGCTACCATTTATTTAGAGTGTTTTTTCCTTCAAGAATAAATATCGATGGATTTAAGCTGTAGTCGACTTTGGATAATTTAAACCTCGTTAATTTGAATCTCTTGATAATTTGAATTGTTTTCCAGGTCCTTTGAAAAACGCTCAATATATTGAAAAAAATCTATGTAGTTTGGTCCCCAAAATAATTTAAAATTATTTCAAGGGAACTTTGATCGCCGACTATCATTTGAATTGTTTTAATTTGCAAAAATAAAACAATCATTTTTTTTTTTGTATGATGTGACATCTTGCCTGCCAACATTTTATTATCTGAAATTCGATTTTTTTACACCTTATAATTTGAATGCCCAATGTTATTTTGTTTATGTTGAATTTTTTATCTTTCTTTTAAAATTTGAAGTCTCGTTAATATAAAAACTGGGTTATTTGAACTTTTTCTCTTGTCCCTTGAGTTTCAAATTATCAAGAGTCAATTGTATTTAAGAGGAAACGCGCATGCTTTAATTTAAAAAAATTCTTATTCGCTTGACAAAACTATAAAAAAAATCGGTTTTTAAACCAGCACATCTTTGAAGCATTGAACTAACTAAAACACCTTAAAATTCCATCCAATCTACTAACATGATTCTAAACGGTACTTTGAAATACCTCGCACATTTTCATTAAATTTTCCCGATTGATCTTCTGACTTATTGTTTTCTATTAGTTTTATTCAGCCTTAATTTGCAGAAATAGCGTGTCATTATATTACAACCTTATTGAAGCTTGAAATATTTAAGGATTCTCGCACATGGCAATACAACCTCATGCAATATATTTTTATCCATTATAATATTCAATTTCATCAGAAAGACAGATTGGCGTTTTCCTCTAATTCCATCAGCATTTGAAACTTTAACTTCGAGTCAAACAAATAAATAAAACCCTGTTTCCATTAGTCTCGTGTTCAGTAAAAATGTTTCTTATTTTTTATTTGAAATATTTATTTACATTTTAAATGTTTTAACTCGTTAATTATCTTTTCTAAAATTTAAGAGCTTGAATGAAAAAGTTTAACAATTTAGGACTACTTGGAGAAGATTAAAGGGATCTGTTTTTAATGCATTAACTATTTGAGAGTCATCTTTGGCTGTTATAATGGCAACTTGTTCGGCTTTCATTGTGAATACCTTACACTATACCAAGTAATAATATAATTTACTGTCGCTTTTACAATAAAAAAATTTTATAAAGGTCTTTATGAATCATTCTATTCACTAAATTTGCGACAACAATATTTCCTACAGCATAAAATTTCTCAAAATTTGCAATCTAGCATGTACATTAGGCGCAAATAATGTAAGATAACAACGCCATATACTTTTTAATAACGGAAACTTTTTCTATCTCTTTTTACTTAAACATGCTTTACTCGTATTCGATTTGGTTTTTATGTGTAATATTTTAACTGGCGATTAAATTTTATATATAAAAATATTGAACAAGAAACAGCTAATTAGAGAAAGCTAATTTTATGTTTTTACTAACCGTGAGAAATACACAATCTACATGATTGCTTTTTTTGCAATTAACATTATTATTTCCATATCATACCATAAAAGAAATTTAAGATGTAGACCGACTCTGTATACTAAACACAAATTATACTTAGGTATAGTTATTCAGAAAATATGATTATAAAACCTATTTACTGTAAAAAGAATCAAAAGATACCGTCTAAACCAGGGGTAACCAACTGGCGGACCGCGGTCCGGATCCGGATTAAATACGTCTACGGTCGACGTATTTTATGGAGACCTTTTGTTAACAATACACAATATTTTATATTATGTAACAATAAATAGTGCACTAGTGCACCTTTTGATAACCAGTGCAAAATGTAATAAAAATTTGATTTCTTAACATTGTATCATTGACCAAGCTGTGCTTTGCTACAAACTCAATCTTAATCTCGAGAGAACTATACAAGGAGTGATGAAAATAATAAATTTTCTTCGGGCAAAGTCAGTACTAAAACACCATGAATTGAAAATACTTCTTGAAGAAGTAAAGGCTTAATATGACGATCTTTTATTATATAACAATATGAGATGGTTAAGCAAAGAATGCGTTTTACAATGATCTTCACCAATTTAGAAGATAAGAAGACATTTCTTTTCAAAATTTATAAAATGTCAACAAACGATTATTTAAGTTTTCTTAGCAATTAAGAAAAAGTACTTTCATTTTTTTCTATCAAATATTTTTAAACACTTCAGTGATCTGAACTTTAAATTTCAGGGCAAAGGAAAGATTGTATAGGAGCTCCTGACAAAAGTAAAAAGCTTTTTGCGAAAACTCGATATTTTCAACACTGATCTGGATAATGAAAGCCTGCACTTTCCTAATTTAAAAAAAAAAATCTACCGTGACAACGAACTTGATGTCAGCCAATACAAGAAGGTTGAAAATGTCGCCAATATCCTCATTGATGTCTTAAAACTCTAAAAACAGGAAGTTTCTTGTCAAAAGTTTTGGATAAATTTTTTTTCTAGAATTAAAAAATCTAGCCTTGAAACTTCTCACTTTGGGTCAACACACGTTTGTGAAGCAGCCCTTTAACTTCATCAAAATTCAAATTCTGGAACAGACTGGCTGATGAACATATCCACAATTTAATGAGAATATCCTGCATAAGCTTTACTTTGAACTGCAGACAGATCTCAAATTAAAGTAGTTGGTGACCGCTGCAGCGCGCTGGTCTAAACTATTGCAAATATATAAAAAACATAACTACTTAATTATGATATTACGTATGGGCAATACGCAATAAATAATAAAAGTATTATTCATTCGCCATAGTGCAGAACGAAAAATAAATAACTTTATAACTATCCTTTCTATTAAAATTAATGAACTTATTATGCATGTAAAAATTCTACTTTGAGCATATATATTTAAAAATGATTAAATTTGTGTGAAGAATATTCTAGGTTTTATACTCACAAATCACAGTTCATAAGGAAATAAAAAATATATTTAATTTTCTTTGTATTTGAATGTAATAGAAAAGAAGTGAACAAGTAAATACTTGAATGAGAATATGTAAATATTCGTTTGTTTGTTTAATAACATGAGATATTTATATAGACAACGAATCTAAGCCATTTAGTTTTAATTTATAATTTTTTTTAGTATTTGTCTCATGCGGACATAAAATAAAGAGATATTAAATAAATCAAAAATAATATAATATAAGTTTATAATAATAATAATAATAATAATAATAATAATAATAATAATAATAATAATAATAATAATAATTAACAATAATAATATTGTAATGTACAACAAAAGTTTTTACCATAACTTTAGAGCCCAGTCTTTTTGGATAAGTATTCTTATTACGGCTGCTACAAGATGCAAGACTTTCCTTTCTTTACAGTAAAAAATATGTTTAGTGTTGTGTCTCCTCTTATGCGAAAGTGTCGAGGTAACAATTTTAAATAACGCAATTAGGCTGAATGTAATACTTAATAAAATTTAAGCCTTTACTTGGCGATAAACTCACTATTAAATGTTAATATTTGTTACTAGAAAAAAAAGTTTTTTTTTTAACTTTTATAAAAACATCAATGAAGCATTTCAAGCTTTTGTACAATTCCTTAAAACCGGATTGAAACAATTCGTGAATTTATCTTAAATCATCAAATTTCATGTTTCATGATCGACATTATAAAACTAACAAACAAATAAAAAAAAAATATTATAAGAATGATAAATGATTATGCATGATGAATTTTAATTCACGTGAAATATGTAAGCGGGCACTGCTGCTGTTCTTGACAAAGCACATTTTGAACATTCAGATTTCAGCACCGATGACCGTATGTAAAAAATAACATGAATGGTATTGGCCTTTAACTTAACAATTATTGTTGGCTTATTAACAGTAACTTCAGTGATCGAGCAGCGCCTCAATGCATACAACCTGCGGAGAATTCTGACGAGGCATATTTAAATGACAAGTTTGCGAAGGGAAGGTCCATTATTAAAAGAGTGTTTGGTGCTTTAAAGGGAAGATTTGGCTGCCTCTTAGCAGCTCGAGAATTTCATTAAACGCAAGAAAAAATTGTTCAAATAATTAACGAATGCTGTACGTTACACAATTCTCGCGTGAATCTTAATGTGCGTTTGCCACTTAACGAAGTTGCTGAGGTAAAAGCTATGAATAGAATCGTATTTGCAGTACATAACAACGACGCCATTATTGTATCACATTGTTAAATTTAAAATGGCACTTCGTTAACATGTCTAAAAATCTTTCATTTTATTTAAATTTGTATCACATTCTAGTCACTTATTTAAAAATTCTTTTTTAAATAGATAAAGCGGACACTTCGTTGGCATGTGTTAAAAATTAAAAAAAAAAAAATAAATAAATAAATAAAAATAGTAAAATAAAAATTATCACATTATAGCCTCTAATTCAAAAATTCTTTATTTAGTTCCAAATTTTTAACTTTAATTTTTTTTTTGAACTTCGCATTATCTTTGAAACTAAAATTTTTCTTTTGTCAAAAGACAGCTTCTTCTTCTTTAGTTCAAATATTTTTTTATTATACCTTGTTTCATACCATTCCTTATTTCGCCAAGTACTTTAGCTATCTCTTTATGAAAGAAGCGCTGATTTTCTACTTGAGTTTCCAAAATATTATTACACTCATTGATGTTAAAAAGCCGTGGCAGATTGGCAGCATGAAGAGTTTCATTCAACTTGTTATTCTTTGAGGGTCCCAAGTTTTCTTCTGAAATATTCTTTTTAATTAATGCCTCATCGCTAATGTTTTCGCCGCCACAGGAGCTCCATTATACTCAAAGTCATCTTACAATTTCGACCAACTTGTTTGGCATTTGTTACCTGCATATGTCCCTTGGCCAATTCCTTATATTGCACCTTGAATCAACCAAAAATTTAAACAGACGCTGTGTGGTGTGCAACTTTTTTCGTGTCAACCTAAAAGTATTAATATTCATTTATTTAGTTTTTTATTTATACATAATTTTACAACAATGTAAATCATATAATTTTCGCTTGGTATTTTACTATCGCTTTTGCTTTACACAGTACGGTGCACCAGATTTGCGTATATAAAATAAACTAAACGCTTAAGGCAAACGCACAAGCGCATTAAAGAATACCATTTAATCGATTTCGTACCATTTTTCCTTCGCATCGCAAAAGAAAATAATTCCTCTGTTTACAACATTTATTTTATAGTTATTTCTAAATAAGCAGAAATTATTGTAACGGAGAACGAAAAAATTAAATCCAAACCACATGCAAATATACAATGGTAAAATATCAGATTGAAATATTTTAAACGTTTGTGACATAAATATGTAAATTCTTTTATTGTTATTCCTAAATAAAAAAACAGCTAAGAAATCTTTTTTATCAGCTGCCTTTGAAGTCTCGTTGCCATTTTTTATTTTTTTTTTTTTTTCAAATTGGTTTATCTATAAAAATTTACAGCATACCTGCTGAAAGTCGTAAACGCTACACATACAAACGCATACACTTACACAAAAATATTTTGCTAGCAAATACCAGCTTAATGTAAACATCCTCACGCCTCATTTCAATAAATTTTTATACAACCGACAGTTATTTGGATGACAATTTGTTTTTCAGTATTGAACACGTAAATGTCTGATCTTTTTATTTTTTTACCATTTGAGGTTTTCTGTTGCAATTTATTTTTATGTGCAGGATTTGTTGCTTTAAGCGTATTTGAAATCTGTAAAAATGGCTAACAAATTAAAGAAAGTTATTAAATCATAAAAAAATTTATGACCTAATATTATCATCTGAAAACACATTTTTTATATCTGATAATTACAATTCATTAAAAGAAATTTGTAGTCTTTTGGCAAATGTGAATTTTAAGATTAAATACTACTGCAATATTGTTTTTCCTCTGCGTGTATTGTTTAAAATTTTATCTTTATGTACTTCGCATCATTCAGGGCTATCTGACTTTTTATAACCGATTAGATTATCAGTATGAATACAAGCATGACTCTCCGCTCATGATTTTGCTACATCCTGCCAATCTTTTTTTTTTTTTTTTTTTTGTATTAAACATATAGACCTATAGATATGTGAAAGATGTTTGACACAGTGGGAATATTAATTTATTAAAACATTAACGATTAATCAATATATATTGTGATTGATTCTTTTAAATATAAACTTTTCCTAATATTTTCATATAATATTTATATTTTTTTAATAAAACCTAAAATATATCATTGCTGGAAAAGCATATTCCTGTATGCATTACGCTACTGTTAATATAGCTCATCAGTGGATTTTATCCAGTTTTTATATTGAAAATGCAAGCGTCTTATATACCAAGATTTGATAAAAATTTTGTTAAAAAATGTTTAGTTAAGACAGTAGTAACACATCGAAGGAGCGACAAAGCATGAATCTTTCGAGCGCGTTACGTATACGAAATAACGGTTTTCAGTAACAAGTTTCCTGATTTCATAAGAGCCAATTCCATTGTAGTAACGATAAAACAGGGAAACACACCCCACATTGCAACGATGCTCCAGTGAATCAATAGATCCTGATACCCTACTGTCACCGGTGAGCTTCTCCGCTCTTTCCTGCACCCGATCGAGTAACTCCAAAAAAGACTTTGGAGCACCGGCCCATACACGAGAGTTTTATTCCATTTTCCGTATAAAAAAGGTGTCACCGTTTCAGAAAACCAAGAAATTCGAATGCTTCTTTTGCTACATGAAAAATATGCTTGTTCCAAACTTTTACGGTTTGAAGGTCCAGTAAAAACTAATGAAATAATGTAATATAATTAAAAAACATGTTGATCTTCTTCTTAGATTTAAATTTTCCCTTAATAACAACAATATTTTTGAATAAAACTTAAGTTTACGGCTTTTATAGCAAAACAAAATAAAAAACAGTATGACGTTGGCGCCCTCGATTAAAAATGACAAAATATTATTCTTATATTGAATCAAAAGTCAAAAATCTTTGGTGCAGACGTTCTCATTGAAAAACGTGTAACAATCAAAATTTTTTGAAAAACAAAAATTCAAAATACATCAAAACGTTCCCCAAATAATCTACAAATGTCATTTATGAAAAAATAACAGAAATCAATGAAAAAGATATATGTAAGTAGAAATGTTTTTTTTTTTACTTTAGGATTTATTCTGTTTTGCAGTTTCATTTTAGAGCGGATTAAAAAAAGGTCTTTATCGATTAAACAAACAGGATTAAAATAAAGTCTTTTGTATGTCCTTACTGTAGATGGTAGATGGTAGATGGTAGACCTTACTATAGATGGTAGTTATGACTAAAAGAATCTCTTGACTAAATAATAGCCCCATTCTTTTTTTGTTTTTATGGTTCAATTTTTATTTATTTGTTTGATGGAGCTCCAAAAAAAATATTAAAGCTTAAAATAAGACATGCTCTAAAGTTAGCAAAAATTATGTATATTTAAAGAAAAAGCGAGTTTTAAACGAAATGGAGAATAAGTTTTTAAAAAATATTCCTTTGGAAACAGATTTTTTAAAAACCGAAGTTTCCCAGGATAACGAATTCTAAATACAAGATAATAAACTATCGTCAACGTTTCCACTTATATTTTAATATTTGTTTAATTAAATTTTCAATATTTAAAGAATGAATTGTCTTTTATTTTGTTTTCTAGACTACTAGTCCTTTACTTCTCGTTAATTATAAAAACTATTTTTAAATACAAAAATATTTTACACTAAATTAATGTGTTTTAATTAAAAGCCTTATTTAGGAACGCTTGATAATAACTGCATTAAAATCACTTCTTAACATGAAATACATCGTTTTGCATAATTTTATTTTTTATCGTATCTAAAAACAACATATAATTTAACGTAATTTATAATAATTTCATGATAAATTAAATGAGAAAAGTCAAAGCAAATTAGTATGATACTAAACCAAAATCTATAATGTTATAAGAAAAAAAAAAAAAAAGAACAATAATAAAAATTACACTCGTTGGCAGAAAGTAGGAACAAATGTATGTGACGATTTTCGGAGAGAACAGCAAAGAAATTCTTTAAATTCCTTTAACCAAATTGGTTGGTTATGAATGGCTTGGTATTCTTATTTACAAAATTTAGGTAGAGAAACAGATGATGTTCAAAATGTCATAAGCTAAGATGCCAAGAATTCTGATGACGGTGTAGAGATCCAAAAAATGCTGCATTACATTCTGCTGGTAAGTAGGTTTTTTTTGTTTGGTTTGAAAATAATTTTTCTTCCTTAAAAATGTTAAGAATTTAAAAAAAAATATGTTAATTTAATTTATTTGTTATAATATCAAACAAATCGACTAATAATTTCAGTACAAATTGTTTAGTCGCTTTTAAATTATATGTTACCACTCGTTTCAAAAACGTCATTTTTTTCATTAGGTTCCAAGGTTACAATTGGCTTAGATAAAGCAACACAGTTGGGCGGCTTTCTTAAATCCTTAAAAATAGCCTACAATCATTGAATCAGATGATCAAGCTATCTTATAGATCTAGCCTCTTTATAATTCATTTCAATCAAGAACCTGGTCGATATTATTAATTTTCCTCAGGTTAAAAATTTTTATTTTTCATCAAAATTCTTTCACTGTATTTGTAAATATTTAAACTTTCGTCATTAATGATTTATTTGCATTTTTTTATTTATTTATTTATTTTTTTTTATTCAAATTAAAATTATGTTGACATTAATTTACCATAAAATCGAAGTCAAATTAACTGTCTAAATATTTTATTTTACATAATTAAAATTGATAACACTTGTTTTATTTAGGTTTTACACCATTTTCGCCTATTGCATGCGGATACTGTGTAATAAATAGGTCAATTTACATTAAGGCAAAACGTGATCAGTTTTAATTGTAAAAAATTTCGTTAGATTTCATTATTTAATTTAAATGAATGGCAAAAGGTTTTAAATGAAATTAAATGGGGTTGACTAAGGACATGGTTGCCCTAATTAATATGCCAAACAATACCTGTTCACTTAATTAGCAGTAAAATTTGTATGACAGGGAAAAGTTTATTTTAAACAGTTTTATTTATAAAAATTAATTTCTTGTATGTGGATCATAGGTACAAATTTTAACTTCAAATACTATGTTTATGTTCATGAGTATTTAAAAAAGAACACTCGCATATATTTGAGATAAATTTAACTTACTTTGTTAAAACTATTCACATCTTGTAAATCGATTTTGTTGTTTTATGAAATCAGGAGTTGAACTGTGGTTATAATAAATCAATTAATTTAACTTTAAAAATTTTTTTAGATAAAAAATTATTTACAAATGTATGAGGACTTTAAAAAAAAGAAAATTTACACACCAGCAGAATGTAATTCTGCATTTTTTGGATCGCTACATTCTTTATCAGCATTTTTCGCATCAATATACTGGTGTCTAGTTTTTCTCGTTTTATTTCAACTAACGACATACCTTCAATGACATGCCAATGTAAAATTCATAAGTTTTACACCCAAATTCTCACCACTTCGTTAGCAGTAGATCTGATGTTTTAATTAAATGTTTGGGCATGTAGACTTAAAAAATAAGTTAACACATGTGGCTAGTTACGTTATTAGAAGTGACTGCTTGTTTTAAGTCAGTATTTTATAAGCTACGATATTCAATATGGATCAGAACTTTGGATAAAGAGAAAGATCATTTTTGTTAAGTAGCGTAAATATATGACTTGGCGAATAAGTGGACATCAACATACACAAATTTTATGTTGCAAAGTCGTGGTTGAGTCACTTAAAAGGTCATGAGTGCTATAAACGATCTCAAGAGTTTTAAAGTCTAAGAGGCATCACAAAATATTTTAGTAATGATGACAAGTTTGGCAGAATTCATGCTAAGTAACCAAAAATTCGTGGAAAGCAATCAAAAAAATAAAAGAGACGGTAAGTCACATAGAATGTGCTAGTGTTTGCAGTCTACAGAACTGCTAATTTCAAAAAAGGTTAAAAATAAATGAATTGCTTCTGCTTTCACCATAACCCACTAACTGACATTTAGGTAATTTCCTTATTCGTGAAATGCTTCACTTTGGCAGAGCTGGTATAATGCATGTCTATAAAAAAAAAAAGATCCGCTTGCAGCCAGAGAAGGTCGAGTAACTACTGGTCCCACTGTCGACTGCGTTGGCTAAAGTGTCTGTCTGGTAAACAAAGAAGCCAGATGCTTAAAGTAAAAAAAACATCATTTAACTCACCACTGACTACGCCGCAGCCTTAAGCCTAATAATGTGCAAGATGGCTCTAAACAATGGAAATGAAGTGCTAGCAAATTTCATACTATGAAATTTATAAAAAAAATTTATAATATAAAAAAAATTATTAAAAGCAAAAATGCAGAATCCTTGGGCACTTAAAAAATATAATAAGAAATATAAAATATTTTGTTTTGCTTTGTGTTAAAATATAATAAATTGTATTCTACTTCTTTTTATGGTTCGATAATTCTACTTTTAAAATTTAATCTCGATAAACCGTAAAATCCAATAAAAATGTATTAAAACGATTTGCAATAACAATAACATTTTCAATGCCACCCAACATCTTAACCATTAAACATTTAAGAAGATCTTCTCTCAATTCATTGTACTTGCAAACCAATTCATCGAATGTATTGGGTGTTAATGTGCCAGAACATAAAAAAAGTAATTTAGAATATAACTCCTTTTGTATTTTTCCAAATTTTTTTGTTATTTTTTTACACAAGAATTTTGCTTTTATGATAACAAATAAATGTGAATATGTGCAAGAGAGTAAGTGGCACAATGGGTATATTTTTTTTTTAAAGTTTTATTATATTTTTTTACCTGCACTAATTCCAAGAAGACATCCTAAAAATGTATTGCAACCTTTCTTTGAAATTACAAAAAAATTCATATTTGTAACAGTTTATGTTTCATCACCCCTATTTTTTATTCCCATGATATGTGAAAAAATTTTACGTTTAAAAATCTTATGTGCGAATGTATAGAAAACAAAAGAAACATAAAAATCACATAACATAATGCAAACGTCTACACGTATTTTATGTGACAGTTTCAAATTTTTATATTTTTACATAAAAAATTGGTTACCTTCCAATCTGTTCAATATGTTGTAGCCATTTGGAAAGTATAGGGGCTTAAAAAAATTCTTAAGGGAAATTTTTTTTCATTTTTTTTCGTTCAGCTTATTTAGCACAAAAAATTGCTTTAAAAAATATATAAAATACATATTATTTACTGCCAATGGTTTTGTAAACAAGGTCGTTAAAACGTTCCATTTGTCCATATGTTGTGTTTAATGTTTGGGGAATATTTAATGCCAAAGGAATAAACATACTCGCACGTACATCTACATAGAGACAAAAACACCTACCATCACATCAAAGCAATTTGAGCAATAAAAGCTTGCACAGTAAAACGTGCCACAAATAGACAAACAGGTTTTTGCTTCAAGTCCTAGAAACTAAGTAAAATATATGGAAAAAGTTTTTATTGGCCTAAATTAATTGAACTGACTAAGAAATTGCAGTCAACCTTCAAATCTGATGACGTATGAAAACGGGAAACTCATAATGTGACTGTTTTGAAAATAACGATTTTAACAAAAGAGCTGCAAAAAGTCTAAAGGGTTTTAGATTACATTTTAAATTTGTAGCCTTCTTTAAAGCAGAATGATTTTTTTCTTTTTAAATATTACACGAATTTTTTTTATCTGATTAGAAGTATCAACACTAAAGACGTTTACATTTGAGTCATCAATAAAAGTTTGCGATTATTGATAGAAGCAAAGGCACATAAAAATAATGATAAATTGAAACTTTATTTTTACTAATTGAAAATAGAAAGATTTTATCAAAATTCTTTTCGATTTCTGAAATGAAGTCAATTTTTAATTATAAATTCCAAGATGTAATATTATGAAATGATATTTTACACCTAAAAATTTTTTATTTACTACAGCTAACGCAAAACAATTAAGGACGCCGAAATTCATAAATAATTAATCAAAAATCCCAAAAGAAGAATTTTTAGGAATTTTCACTAAGGTTATGAACTACTGCAAAGGATAATTAAATCTCTAAACGGTTTTGTTTTTATATTATTAAATTATTGATTGATACAATTATATATTTATTTGGATAATTTTTACCTTTATTAATAATTAAATTTTTAATTGATACAATTACTTATCTAATCACAAATTTATGTTTTTAGTTGTAAAATAAATATATTTAAATCAATTCAAATTTTAATTAAAGTTCAATCAAAAAACAAACAAAATATTAAGTGCAAATAATTTTATCTGCGGACTAAAAGATAAATTTTATAAAAAACTAAGAAAAGTTAAGTGTATTTTAACAGTTACATTTAAAATAAATCGGTCAAATTTTTATATTCTTAATGGTGGCTTTAAGAAATATTAAAAAAAAATTGAGTTTATTAGGACATACACTTCGTATGGAGGAAAAGTTGACATGTTGTATAAAATATAACAGCAATACTTAAGACAACATGACACCAGCTTGCTATTTATAAACGGTAATCTTATGATTTATACTTCCTTTTGAAGGCCTTACAGTCATGGCCCTAGAATTTTTTAGAATGTAAAATTATTTTAATTAACCGCACCGGTATTCTATAAAGTGTAAAATCTCTATGAAAATCGTTCTGTTAAAAATGAAAATATGTCATTATTGTTGTAGGATATCAAGCAAAAGCAGTTTAATTTTTACAAATATTCGGTAACAGGAACAGAGTTATTTGTCCGATTTGTTGGAAGCTCAAGCCTCAAGAAATACGATAATAAATTAAAGGCTCTCCATTCGCTGTTTCAATCGAGCTCTTACAAAAAATCTAAAATTAAACATCTAAAATCTTTCACAAAAATTTATTTTGTAGATAAAGGACGAAGTCAATTAGCATAATATTATTATTTTAAAAAAGGTACTTGTACCCGCCGTTGTCTGGATCGAATTTTGTAGTATTTATAGCCACTCTAAAAAAATTATCAAATAATTTTGGAGATAAAATATTAAAAATCTTAGAAAAGTCATCTCCTACTAGATCCAATCTATAAATTTTGTGAACAAAAGTACGTAAACACAGAATTTTATTGGATCTGCGTGAAACCAAATTTGTAGATACTTTTAATTTCTATAAAATTATTATTAATTGTTTTTGTAAAAGCAACTGAAAAATTAAACTAAATCAGATATAATAATAAATGGTCCTGGTCCGCTATTTGATATGTAAACACTCTATTTGAACATGAGGTCAAACTTCTTTCCATATTTCAAAATTCATTAAACCAATTCAGTCGCTTAGCCGAGATTGACGCACGCACAAACAAACAAATAAAAAATAATTAATAGTGGCTGACTTCCAAAACGTCAGTTGCTTTGTATTCGAACAATGTATTGTGTTTCATAAGGCCGTGGTACTGAATGTTTACAATGCGTATCATTCCATATCATTCTCGCAAGTGTTAAAAACGTTGCAACCGAGCAACTAGCGCATTAGTTTCTAAATTGATGCTTTGTTTAGCTACTTTGTATATGCACAAGATCTAAACACTGCGGCAAAACTGTATACAAATTTTGTATTAATACATTTAGGAAGTCAGCCAATTAATCGATATAAAAATTAATAATTAGTTGTAACATAACAATTTCTGCCCGAATAAGTTTTTAACTATTCGAAGCCTTTCTTTCACAGTTTTCTTCTTCAGTATCCGAGCAAAAAATTAGGCATTAAAATAAAAAGTACTGGCTATATAATGACTTACTTTTGTTATTGCCAAATTTTGTTATTCGCTTACAAAACACATTACATTAGTTCGCAAGTAAAGTAAGCAGTACTTAAACTAGTTCTTTAAGTTAAAAAAGAATACCTTAAAATACATACTACTGATTATTCTTATTATTTCTTTTAATAGTCAGTGTAATCAACTCTCAGTAATTGATTATAAACGTCTCATGCCTTGTTAAAATCATAAGGTTGGTAATCCAGTTGGGAAGTCCTTCTACCAAAAATGCTTAATTCCACACTTGATTAGAAAAATAATTTTTGTAGAGTGTCCACGTCGAATAATTTATTTAAAAGCAGAATAAAAAGAAAATGACAGTATAACGCTTTCAGATTTTATTTAAGAAAATCAATTTATTTATTTGCATTGGCTGACTTAATGCAGGCGTCTATATTTTAGAAGAGCAAATGGTTCAAACCTCTACGAACTTTGTTTAGAGAGCAAAGACACAACAAAACAATATTGTGTAGAAGAAGTCTTGGCTGAGGTGGTTAAAAAATTACCTGGTTTCTAAAATAAAAAACAGTTTATTAGACTCTTTGCGAAACCGCAAAAAGGAGCGGTATGTATGGACACACTATATTGAGGTGCATTTACTAAGCAAGAATTTGAGTTGACCACAATTCGCCTGAGTTACTGATTGTGGTCCGTATGACTGCTAATATTTGTATAAATCGTATGCTTAGTAAACAAGATCTGCTGGGAAAAATATAGCCAGAACCACAGAGTTTCAAATGCAAGAATTTTTGAATACAGAAAATGCCAATAGTCAAGGAACCCCTACTTTTTAAAAGAAAAAGACAACTGAATTAATTTAAAATATTTAAAGAGCTGTAGTTCAATACCCACTAACAATCCTGAAAATATCCTGGGTTAAGAAGGTAGGTAACAAGCACCCAACTTTTT
The DNA here is from genome assembly GCA_937654795.1 of Cistogaster globosa. Lineage (NCBI taxonomy): Eukaryota > Metazoa > Arthropoda > Insecta > Diptera > Tachinidae > Cistogaster > Cistogaster globosa. The sequence goes on from OW569405.1 coordinate 22,738,144, forward strand.
TTCAGTTCATTTAATCGCTTTGCGTGTCCCTTCAAAGAGTTTAAGAAATTAGAAAGGGGCAAAAGGTAGTAAAATATTTCAGAACACCCAAAAATATTTATCTTAAATTTTTTAAATTCTTAAATTCTTTAAATTTTATTCAATAAATTTTGATTACGAAAGAAAAATTATTTACAAAAATAAGACACCAGCGAAAGGATCTTAAGTTGTATTTCATATTAATTTGTCTAGACAAATTTTACACAGAAACCAAAATTTTCCTTCGTTATTACTTAAAAATTATTATTAAAGATTTTGATTCTTTGCCAGCCACAGCCTATCGACAGACCATAAATGAAGGCCCTTTTGTGTCTAATGACTTGACCTGAAATTGTTCATTCATTTTCTGCAGTTACGTTCTTTAATTGGCTCAATGTTCTCCGATTTATAATGTCATGCCGTAGTATTTTTTTAAAGGCCGAAAATTAATTTTTTATTTAAAAAGCAGTGTTTCACTATTTCCCAATCATGTTTATATCCGTTAAATATAACTTTCACTGTACACATCCTTACACTATTGTCCTTCATTTTAAGTATAGAATGTCAGTGCAATATTTTCATTTGAGTTCAAGTATGTGGTATTATATTTCTCACTTGGGGGAGAATGACAATAATCTCTGGCAATTTAAAGGCTTTAAAAAACAATGGACTTTAATAAAAGTAGACAATAAACATTTGCAGCAATTGTACTATTGTGCTATTGTTATCGAAATAAATGCAAGTTTTAGATGCATACTAATACTTTGATATATTTTAAAACTTTGTGTCCATGTAATATTCGTATATAAGGCTACACACTCACCCATACAAGTTGATAATAGGAAATCCAAAGGACTCCGATTGTTAAGGTAATTGTAATACCAATTGTCAAAGGTATTTTTGTCACATTATGCAAAGGATTATTGAGATAATAACAAAACAAACGTTTATTATATAAATGGGTTATATATCGATCTAAATTTGCAACCAGAAGACGACAAAAGTAATAAACAGTTTAAAGATTTTTTGGAACAAATTAAAAAAAAAATCAAATGTTTAGCTTAGATGCTAAATAAATAATTTCATAAAATTTTCATTGTTCAGTGCTCGAATTTCCCTTTTTAATTTATATTATGACCTAAGTTTAATAATACTGCTCCAATCGTCTAATAATAATCTTTAGTGTCTTGTACAAGATGTAGCAGTGAACAATTTCCTTTAAACCGATTGGACTTAATAAGCAAGCACTTAGCATAATATGAATGCCTAAATCATAAAAATAAGTAACGAAATACAAGAACACTCCCCATTTTAAACCGAATTCAAAAAAAGAAAGAAGTTATCAATTTGACTGAATATTGCTTCTTTATGTGTGTGCCTGCAGAACTCGGTCACTTTTTTGCCGATTTTATAAATTTCTTGTAATTTGATAGATTATTTTTTCAGATTGGTCTTATTTTAAAAACAGTTCATAATTTAAAAAATTAAAGAGTGTCCCTATACATCATACATATTTTAAGTGTATTATGTACCGTAAAGCGTACTTCTTTAAAATTTGTAAAAAAAAATGTGCATCATTATAGCTCCCAATAGCAAAAAGTAATACAAAAATAAATCTAAAAATTAAAGGGTGTCACCATAGTTGACGTGAATTAACTCTTATGCGCCTATCTTTTGAACCGTTAAAGACAAACGATTGAAAATTGGACAGGCTCTCGATTACTATGATCATTATAATAACAAATATAAACATTCGAAATCATAAACAAAAGGGTGTCCCAATAGTTGATGTTAGTTGATGTATGTGGCCAAACATTTGAACCGTTATATACACACAGCTGAAATTTACAAAAACCTGTATTGCAAAGTCCATTATAACAACAAGTATAAAATTTGAATTTAGAAAGTAAAGGGTGTTCTCATATTTGAAGTAAGTTGACCTATCGTTTGAACCGTTATAAACAAACACTTGAAAATTAAACAGAATGTCCACTACTTTGTCTGTTATATTAAAATGTATAAGTATTTAAAATTATAAATTATAGGGTGTTACAATAGTTGCTGTTATTTGATGTATATGACCAAACTGTTTAACAGTTGTAGACAGCTAATTAAAATTTGCACAGAATATTTATTGCAAAGTCCGGTATAAAAAGTACAAACTAAAATTAGAAATTAAAAGGTGTTCCTATAACTGATGTGAAATGGCTCTATCTCTGACACGGTTACATGCTTTTGAAGATCAGACAGAATGTCCATTACCATATAAAGTATAAATGTTAAAAATTAGAATTAAAGTGTGTCCTAATGATTGTAATTTAACGCTTAAAATTTAAACAAAGTTTGTTTTACTGTGTCAGCAATAAAAAGTGTAAAAAAAGAGCAACCATATAACTGCTGAATTTTCTTGTTTCATATTTTGTTCTACAACATATAAAAAATACGAATATTTTTTATGTATAATTACCGTCCTAAAGAAATATAATTTGAAGTTTGTCAGTTTTAAAGTCATATTTTTTTTGCAAGAATTATTAGTATTTTTATGACTGGTTGACATATGATATCGTACTTTTTATCTTTTTTCGCATATATCTTAACACATATGTAAATTTAATTGTTGCTGAAAGATTAAACTAAAAAAAAGCCAGTCATCCCTGAATTAGTGACTCCACTCACATCGAGTCTGGTCATAAAGCGATTTAAAGCTTAAAACTTTTAGAAAATTCTTTCTAACACTAAAAATTGTATTACGATATTTAATGACTTCTTAAAAGATTGTGTGTAATCATACAATCTTATTTATTTCTCTACATCACATTTGTTTGTTTACTGCATTTTATTATCGTCCTGCCTTTTATTTACTGCTTAGTAGTCCAGTGCTTTTTTTTACTAAAATATGTAACAAAATTGTTTACATTTAGGGAAAATTGCAAAGATCTGTGGCAATTTAAAGGCTAAGTAGCACAACACACCGTAAAAAAGAAAAAAACATATGCAGCACTGAAAAAAAATTATCATAACTTAAGGACAAAAATATTATCAAGTTTTTTTAACCAAATTTTAAATTTTGTTAAAAAATATTGCTTTATAAAAACTGCTAATTTGACTGAAAAATAGTTACGAATTTAAAAAAATTTGATTAAATTAAAAAACTTTTCATTGAAGCACGAACCACTACACAGAAAATAACTTATCTCTTGATTTGCATAACTTTTCCTCTTTTTTACTAAATGTTTTTATTTTATTAAAGGTTTCGTCTAAAAAAATTAATTTTTTTAAACAAAAATCAGCGGGTTGTTCCTGAATGGATATCCGTGGTGGATTTTAATTATTTTAATGCAACTTTCAAGCAAAATTAAATTCATTGCATCCACAACGAATAAGTAAAAAAACTAAATCTAAACCTATCATGTTAATAGTGCTGCCAAAATATAAAAACAAAGTTCATTTTCTTAAAAAACCCAAAACTTTTAAAGTGGAAAAAAATCATTAATAGTTATTTTAATACTTACAACAAAACTAATAATAAAATGCTGGCACAGTTGAAAAATTTTTACGTATAAAAACAAAATTGCAAAATAAAATTACAAGAAATACAATAGTAATTTGAACATAATCTATTCATATGATAGAGCAGTGTATATGAAGTATTTTTTGAAAATTTTAATGTTGGTGCAGACAGTAATCAATATGGAGTACAAAACATCTATTTTTGAAATTTTTGTCTATCTGCATGAGTTCTCATCACGTAAAAACTGCTGGATGTATTTCAATAAAATTTTGTGAGAGGGACTTAAAAATGTGTAATTTCGTAGAGAAGCTAGTGATACAAACATGAAAGCACTCAATTTTACCGGTATAATTGTACTAAAACAGTCGTTAGTACATTTTATTTTTGTAGATACAAATACAAATATATAAAAACACATTTTTCTAAATTTGAAATTAAAAAAAAACTAGAAATGATACGCGGACATAGTCGTGAGCGCTCCTCGTTAATATTAAAGCAAGTTAGAGTAATATATTTGGCTATACCGAATCTTATACACCCTTCACAGTATTTTTATAACCGTACTGTAAAATTCCCACTGAATAGTTTAAATAAGAATGGCATAAGAAATTCCAGCCTCCCATAAAGTTTTTTTGTTCAAAAACACTTTTTTTCGAAAATTCTAAATTTTCCTCAAGGTTTTTGTCCCAACTTATCAAATGAAAATGTTGCTGTGAAATATAAACGCATATAAAAAAAGATATTGAAAAATTAAAGACAGGCGTGGTGTTTTGCCCACCGCCTTGAAGGGCAAGTTGATTTTCAATAGCAAAATATTAACTATGTCTAATTGATTGGCGTATTTAGATTTTCTCTACTGCCATCAAGTGCTTTGGAAGAATTTAAACTCCTATAGACAGGCAAGCATCACTCGATCGACTTTACTTTGCATAAGAACTCAGAATATTTATACTTTATGCGGCCGGCAACAGATTTTGCAGAAATTACAAGAAGAATAACAAAAAAATGGTGTCAATCTATTCACCATTTCGGCGAAAGTGAGGTGGTGGCTTTAGATATTTCCAAGGCGTTTGATAGAGTGTGGCATGGTGCACTCATATCAAAACTTATTGCTTTTGGTGTTGGTAATAGCTTCACTCGACTTATATCGAGCTTTCTTAGGGATCGCACTATACGAGTTGTTATAGATGGGATCTCATCAAGCGAGTTCAAGCTAAATTCAGGGGTACCGCAAGGTTCCGTCCTTTCCCCTACCCTATTTCTTATTTTTCTTAATGAACTTCTAAGTCAGATTTCCAAGCCTAACTATTTTTTGCAGATGACAGTAGCATAAGCCATTAATTTTCGTTTCGCAGTAGACAAAGCCTTCGGGAAATTGAGACTATGAGAAAGCACATGGACGATACCCTTAATCGCGACCTTTTGGTAATTTTCGAATGGGGCCTGTCGAACAGGGTTTAGTTTAATACTCATAAAACCTAGTGCTGTGTGCTTTCACTTAGGCGTACTGCTGAACATGCTACCTCATCTGTAATTATGGGTGATATATATTAAGATATCAGAAGCTCTCGATGTTCTTGGATTGAAAATTCAATGCGATGTTCGTTGGAACAAGCATATTTTTCATGTCGCAAAAGAAGCATTCAAGTGCCTAGGTTTTCTGAAACGGTGTAAGAAATACTTCACTCCATCTAATCTCCTTACTATCTATGTCACCTTTATCAGACCGAAAATGGAATACAACTCTCATGTATGAGCCGGTGCTTCAAAGTCTATTTTGCAGGAGAGATCGAAAAAGCTCATCGGTCACAGTAGGATATCCAGCTCTTTTGACACACTAGAGCATCGACGCAACGTGGAATGTGTTTCACTGTCTTATCGTTACTTCAACGGAATGTGCACTTATGAAATCAGCGAACTTGTTCCAGAAAACCGTAACTATATTCGCGCAACGCGCTCTGCATCAAAAGCGCATTCCTTTGTGGTCGATTAGCCAGTGAATTGCATAATGCATTACAGAGAAAGTTCGTTTTTGAGCCGAACAGTTCGAATATTGAATAAACTCCCGGCAGAAGTCTTTCCTGCCACTTTCAAAGTGCAAAGATTTAAATCAAATGTCCACAAGCACTACTCCCTCTATACCCCTTCCCGCAACCTAATTTCCAGTTCTAGCACACTGCATTGCATAAGTAGAGGTCATACCCTGAGTACTGGTCCTAATTAAAAAAAAAGTTAAATATATCTTCTTCTCCCTGCAATAAAGGGTATAAAAGATTAAATTAAGACAGTTATAAAAAGTCATAAAATATTTCGATCAGTTTTAAGTTATGGTTAAGATACTGTCATTAAATTTTAGTCAAACATAGTAGAGATATTTGGTTTTAAAAACACAAGACGTTGCTTTTTCTAAGATGTGGTAAAATCGTGAATATTAAAAAAATTTCAATTTCAGTTTTCAAATTATTGCCTTACTTTCTTAGGGCATAATCATTTTATTTGTATTGAAGCTTACGATACCCGGACGCTTGTATAATTCTTCAAATTTATGACAATTTAAAATTTTATTGAGAGACATCATCAAAGCCTTTATTTTCATTTAATTAATAAAATGAATGCCGAGAATATTCTTTGCCTAAAAGTTTATATGATGATGATTTTCGTATGACTTCAAGTCAAAACACGTATTGACATCGCGTTCACTATCAAAATTAAAAAGACGGATTTAGTGACATTTTGTCCTTAAAATTTCTGTAAAATAAATAGTCTATCTCAATAAAATTCTTATTAATGGTAAAGGAAGAAGAAATAGGATGAACATTAATGTGCTTCTCTTAAACAACAGTGATTTTTCTAATGTATTTCAACGTGTTCTCTATACTTCTTGAGTTTTTAAATTTGTTGTCATAAAACGATAGCTTCGCTTGCCTGACGACAATTCTCATGCAACTCATCTGTTTTATGTTTTTTTCCAAAGCGTCTCACAGTTATTTGAAAACTATTTATATTGAGTATAATACGTTATCTCATGGCTCACTAAATAGGTCTTAATAAAATGAAGACATAGAATAAGGGACATAGCTGAGGTACTTTTGAGTAAAGCTGTGTATGATCAAACCCCTAGGGAAGTAGAGGGCATCTGGGTGCGGCACCAAAGTCCATCATATAACTTTTTGAAATGTTATATAAACTTTATTTTTATCTTTAATGTTTTTTTTTTTTTTTTTGTTTTTTAAGAGAAGTAGCACTTCAGGCAATAATGCCTATTTAGTTATTTTCGTAACCGTGCTACATTCATTAGGAAAGGGATAGATGAGAGATAAGGCAGGTGGTGAAAAGAGAAAGATAGATATAGCCATTTTATAAGTTATTGTACTTCGCCGGCGAATATGCTCTGAAGAAGTACCGACGGAGGAGGCTGCATGTTTAATGTTAATTCTGAATATGTATTTATACCATTAAATAGAAAAAAATAATTTTTATATTTGGTTGCCGCAGGGGTTGAACTCTGGTCAACCAGGTTTGTAGCCAACGTGTTTACCACTTCGACTACAGCAGCCTATTAAGATTTTTAAATTAAATTAGGCCTTTTGGTGACCGTTTTACTCATAACATATTTGCTTTGCCTTTGTGAAAAAAAAATCTTTTTCACTTTTAACTATTTTAGATTGTAATGGCAAAACGATATCATACAAGACCAAAACTTGATAACTTAAATTAAAAATTATTATATATTTTGCTCCAATTTGTCTTTAAAATTACTTCTTCCAAGAAATATTGATCACCTTCAAGTTACAAAAATATAAAATGTCATGAGAAGGTTGAGTTATTGTAGAATTAACTAGTTTCTTTAGTTGGAAAATATCCAGCGTTTCTTCAATTCTGTCCCATTTTACCATATTCGGAGTAATTTTTGTTTTAGTGTAAATTTAACAAAATGAGTACGAGTTTATAGACAAATGCTTGTAAAAAAAGGAATAAATATTTCTCAAACATGTACAATTCACACAATCCAAAGTTTTGTTGATTGTTAAGGTAATTGTATTGCAAATTTCCAAGAATATTTATTTTACATTTTACAATGGCTCTTGGGAAATAGTAATTTTGTGAACATAACAATTTGTCTGTAGCAATAATTTCTAATATCGATTTAAATTTGCCATTAGATAGATGATAAACCTGCTATTTTAAACACCTTTCAAGGCAAGTTAAATGCGTAAATTTTTTTGTTAATCTTACAAAATTATTGCACAATATCCTTAATATATGGATGTTTTTCTTAAAATAATTTTCTTAATGTTTCTACAGATGTTTTAAATAAGAATTTCGTTTGCACTGCAAACTATAGGATTTTATGTGTAGCTGACTCAAGCATTACGGAGCCAATAAAGCTCTGCTCCCTACCAAAATAAAAAACAGGACATTCTTAGGTATCGTATTGTGATCTTTTGGCTTCTTAATTGTTTAACAAATTATTCGATTTTCGTGTTTTTTTTTTCGATACAAAAATATACATCGCTTTCGTTGGTTTTATCGGCGGCCAGTTACCGACACAACTAAAAATTCTGTTTCAAAATCAAAGAGAAACAAGTGTTCAATTCTGCAACAAACACGTCAAGCTCCTTTTCAAACAACCCGATATCTCATCATGTGCTATGAAAATTGCCATTACGTTTTTAATGGATTATCGCATCGGATGAATCAGGTCCACGGTTTAGCACAAAAGTTTTGAGTAATCGTAGCTAATTTTTTTTTGCTTCACCTTCAAAATTAATCATTCTAACTATTTTTGGCTTTATTAATTTTCAAAAAAATAAACAAACCGACTAAGAAATTAATAATAAATATAATTTTAAATTTAAACATGAGTGTTAAAAAAATAAAATAATATTACGTTTTACAACATTAACATTTAAGGAAAAATCAATAAAGGTTCAACTAGACGTACCGTAACCATATAAAACTGCTGTTCAAACCAACCTAATGGGAAACACTGCATTTGATTATTGGCGACATGCCATCATGCTATAGCTATAGCCATAACCGTAATCATATACAGTTAACTACTCAATTTAAATATTTACTGTTTGTTTGTTTTGTTTTGCTTTTATTTTTCACCTCCGCTGGTTTGTATTAGTTAGTTTAATTAAATTTTTCATTGTACTTCTTTTTTAACCAACGCCAACACAAATAACATTTGATTATGGCTACAGTACCACTATTCGCTGGCAGGTCTTATTGAACTTTAAGGCTGAACAGTTCATTAAATTGTTTGCGCATTCTTCTAAACGAATCAGCATCTGCGTAATTTGTATAGAAAATTTAAGGATGTAACGATGTCCAATAGCAGTTAGATCTTCGAGGAATACTACGATTTATAGCGCTATGAAGCAATTCTGATACAACAACACCATTCAAAAGTCCTTCGACTTTTAAAAGTGGGCAGTTTAATTATGTCCAGCCCTGCTGTATACAACGGAGGATTAAATCCATGACCACGGAATAAAGCTCTTAAGCAGATTCTATACAATCAACATGTAGCAGATCCACACTCCCAAATTGTTCTCACAAGAGAAGTATAAAATTGTTTCATGATATTTTACTTTTAATAAATGCCAATACACCAAGAGCTTTGCTTACTATCACAGTAATATTCATCCGAAAATCTAATTCAAGAAGGATACTAAGATCTAAAAGTTCAGTAACTGATTTCAATAAACATCCATCAAGTGTATATTGTAGCGTAGAAATCAAATTCCGTAAGAAACGCATATGTTTACACTTCTTTAAGCTTAAGTCCATTAAGTTAATCTTACACCAACCATAAAACCTTTTTAAGTCCTGTTGTAAGAAGAATCCATCTGCTGACAATTTTTAACAACATCTGCGTACATTAAAAAATTGCAAAACTTGATTATACACGTTAGGAAAAGGGAAAATAACACAGGGTCAAGGTGGCTTCCTTGAGGGACTCCAGAGTTTCCAACGATTTTTTTAGAAAAAGTGTTATTGAAATCACCTCTTTGCATTCTGCTAACTTAATAATATTTTATCAAGCTTAAGTATAATTTTTTAAATAGAAGATTATATCGATAAAATCAATTGTTTGACCGTCATTAAATCAACGATTCATTAAAGTTGGAAGTTGTAAAATGTTCGTGATTGTTGTGCAACCTTTCCTGAAATTATACTGAAATGGTGACAGCAATCACTGCATTCTAAAGCTAAGAAAGTCGGATAGAAACTTTTAAAAAAGTTTTGGTATTGCACTTAACTTTGCAATGCCTCTGTAGTTTAAGCTGGAATCCCATCAAATCCGCTACATACAGCTGGTCTTATGGTTTTTGTTGCAGTGAATAATCTGGGATTTACGAATGACCCTGACTACCGATCATGCAGTAGTTTCCTTCAGCATAAAGTACACAACGGTCGATGGCACAATAATCTTTTTTTAATATGAAACTGCTGCAAAAAAAACTTCGTTATATTTTATATATTTTTATATAAAATTTCTAACTTTATAATACCAATCATATTTGCTTCTTTTTGGGTTGCCAATACTTTTGTGCATTAATAATAAGAGCTACGCCATCATTATATTAGAGGTGAAGTATGTAAATGAAGTATACCAAGGCCTCTTAAACATGTGCAACCTAAAGATTTTATTTTCGAAGGTCGCAGCCTTGTGTTGTAAGATAATAATAAAATAAAAAAAAAAATTTTTATTATTTGTGCTTGTACATTTTAATTTTATAACTAACTAAATGAAAATTATAGGTATCAACTAGAAGCTAGTAACTTAATAAACAACTTGAAGTGGGTGTGTGTTTGTTTATAGGCAGTAAGTAACCACAATTAGACAAATAAACAGGAGTGCTTTAACACACTAAAAATAATTTAAAAAAATAATAATTTTATTTTTACACTTTTACATTATTATGAAAATAAACTTTAAAAGTTGTCCGGTGGTCTAATAAAACCACAAAAGAAATGAGTTAGTTTGCTTTTTAAAAGTTTTTGAAATAAAGGGTGTTTTTTTAAGCCCAACAGAAATCAACAAAAACTGAATTTTTACCAATTTTTTTTTTTTTCGAAAAATCGATACGGTGCATAAACATTTTTAAATGCTTTCCGGCGTATGGACACCACCCACTGTTTTTGGCGAAACGCATTCTGAACATTCAAGTTTGAGCAAAGTAAAGCACTACTGACCTTATGTTACGAATAATCAGGGATGCACGTGGCTCCTTAGGGAAAGTCGAAAGGTGTTATATCGCACAATCTCGTCAGCCAATTAGCCGGTCTATTTCTTAAAATCAAGTTATTTTTATTTTGTTTTCAATTAGTCGATGATTACGTTTGCCGTAAATTACCTATCGCGATCTTATCTCGTCATTATCTATGTCATATGTGTTTACTACCTCTATAAAACTTAACGCGAGCCGTGGCCTTATTTCTAACCGATTTTAAAAATAAATACAAAAGAATTAATACAAAATACGTCTGATCTTTGGCCTGATCTTTTGAACTATTATACACTAACGGTTGAAAATTGAATAGAATGTCAATTACAATGACTGTTATAATAATAATAACAAGTATAAATGTTCAAAATTATAATTTAAAGGAGGCCCCAACAGTCTTAATTTTATGTATACAGCCATACTTTTGAATAGTTGTAGACAGGCGGTTAAAACTTAGAAAGAGCTGCTTAATCCGCTATAACAAAAAGTATAAAATCTTTACTGCTAAGTCTGCTTTAATAATTATAAAATTTGGCTGTGGAGATTAAAGGTTGTGCCAGTAGTTTATGTAATTAAATACATGTAATTTAATGTATTACAAATAACCAAAATCTGTTATGAGGTCGGTTTTTTTGTTTCAAAAATTTTTGAAGAAGAAATTCTTATGAAGCCGCTTGTGCATAAATCGAACCAAACAGTGAATTTTTATGTGTTATCTAGTCTGTAGCGTCTGCTGTGAACTAGTTTTGTGCCATATGCAGCAATTTTTTTATTGACCTAAAAATAAGCCTCATACTTGAATGAAATTTTGCATTTATAAGTTGCGCGTATTGATGATTGATTTTAGGATTAAATCTGGATAGTTGGGTAGCATTGTGCAAGCTTCTGTCTATTCAGAATAATTTGCTTTATTTTACGGATAACAAGACCCACAACTTGAACGCATTTTGACAGTTAACCTTTTCCTTTCACCGGACTTAAAAACACCCTTTGTTTATAAAAAGAACCAAAGAAGAAAAAAATAATTCTTTATAAAAAAACGTAATTACCTTCAATATTGTATTTCCCGTTCAATTAAAACAATCTCCTTGAAGTTGATAAAGGCCGTGTACTTGTGACTGCGTGTGCACAATGTCATGAACACAACTCTTAGAAGTATTAATAGTGCGGTTGTATAGTTTACTTCAATGTCATTTGCCATTTTCTGTACCTTTTTTGTTTTTGTACTTCACGGAAATTGTTTTGCGTGATTTTTTCTTTTCTCTTTCTTTTTTGCTGGCTATCAGCCATGAATTTGTGTGTGTGCCAACTTTAAAAGTTAGTAAAAAAATAATATAGTAGAATACATTAAAACGGAACAAAATAATTTTATGTAAATTTTATAAAACCTTAAAATTTCTTATTTTTTAAGCATTTGTGTTTCCTTTAAAATTGTCGCAATAATCGTCATTCTACTGTATGACTTTCAAACCTAATTGATTTTCTGTTATATTAGAAAGCAAAAAAATATATAAATTTCTTCTAAAGAGTAAATAACTGCATTTAAATGCAAACAGTTTTTAAAATAGATTTTAGTTTTAACCCAACAGTTGCAAGCATTAAAACGATGAATTTTCTCATAATTTCATTCATTTTGGCATTAGTTCAAATTATAAAAAGTGAAATACCTTTCGAGCAAAATATGCAAACAACAAATACTGAAGTTGCAAATAAAAATGAAATTATTTTAAAGAAGGAAGAAATACTGCCTACAGCTGTTGTTGCAGCTGTCAAAGCAAAAACTATTCCCACGGAAATAGAAGTAAAAAAATATTTGATAGAAAAATATTACATTAATTTTGTTTTAACTTAAAATTATAACAAATTTTTGTTGCAGCCTTACGATGATAGTGTATTACGAAAGGATATAAATGACTTGAATAAAAGGTGAGAGAAACTAATTTTATTACGATGATTCTGTGACATAAAAAAAGCCATAAAAATATTAAATAATTTTAAGTGTTCATCGGGGAATTGAAATCGAAATAAAACTACATTAATTAATCAGTTTTATAAGAAAAAATATTAAATTTTTTTCATTTGCCGGTATTCTTAACTTTCGTTTTACGTAATGTTTACGTAAAACAAACATTCAACATGTCTGACAAATTTGTATAGCAAAAAGTCAAACAACTAATTTCTTTATAAAAATCTTTCACGTATCTTTCATACACAACACATTAATTTTACAACCACACGTGCTTTTCATTCACACATTTCTGCCACTTGCGCCATGTTATCGATTCCTTCATCTTTCCTCGCGCTCTTACTGTGTAAAATTATGGATTACAATGCAACGCGGTATACGTTATGCCCAGAACAACATATTAAATTATAAATCTTTCTCATAAAAACTATTTATCTAAATCTAGTTTAGTGAAGAAACTGCAATCCAAAAAAAAAAAAAAAAAACAAATATAGAAGTGACAGGGAATTAAAAAATTAAAAAATACTTACATAAAAATGCCTCGGCCCTTAACGCATTAAGAGCATTTTCAAAAAAATTTTTGTATTTCCTTAAAGATCTATTCAAAAGCTTTAAAATGATACCCATACTGATATTTTAAAGAAAAATTTAAATTTCAGAGGCCTTAACTCGGAAAATACGGGCGAGCGCCAATTTTTTCACTTGGTGTCTTTTTCCTATTTTTTTTAATTCTCTATCGCCCCATATGTATGTGTTTTTGATTGAATTTACTTCCTTTTTCCAAATGATGTGAAAAAATTAGGGGCAGCCGTGGTGTTTTGCCCGCTGCCTCGAAGGATATGGACCTGTCTAGCTGATTTCCAAGAGTACCTCTTTCGACACTATGTCTGATCGATTGGCATATTTAGATTTTCTTTAGCATATCTTTTGTCTTTACAAAGTTAGTTTCAACACGAACATGGACGGACAGACGGACATCCCTCAAAAGATAAGAAGTCAGAATATATATACTTTATGAAATCGGAAATGGATATTGTAGAAATTACAAACGGAATGACAACCTTATTTATACCCTTTTTCCAATATTTGTGGTGGCTAGAATCTATGATCTGCTGTCATTACTAGTGAACTACTAACCAGAATCGAAAAAGAAAATCAGTTCATATTGTTACAAAATTAGTATGGCAACCTCTTACGTATCTTCTAAATTAAGACCAAAATTAGACAGAATTACTCAGACAAAGATTTGTAATGCGAACTTTTTGTTTTATAAATAAAATTGTAAGTCGTTAAAGCTGACACATTTTTGCAAATGTTCAAATGTATTTCTGTTATTTCTAGTATATATCCATGGGAATTTTGACTTATTTAACAATTTTGGCTTTAACCAAAAGCCTCCTTAAAACTTTATTGATTTCTTATATACGAGGAGGCTTCAGTGAATGTAAACAGAATTTTACTATGACGACTTTGATTTTTTTAATTCAAAACAAAGGCAAATTTCCTTTGCCAAATTTGGTAGCACCAAATTGGCTATAAGCCCATATTTCAAAGATGAAGTTTAAAATTTAAGCTAATGCTTGAGCTTCTGTTTTGATTTCTTTTAACTTTTCCAAGTTATAATGTATAATGAGATATTTTGCTTTAGTGTGGAATAGTATTCATTTATTTTATTAATTGACTTTTATTCTTTATCTCCTTTCCCACTCTTTTAAATGGGTTACATAATCCTCAAAATATAGAGCTGTTACCAACGATCTTTAAAAATTATTTCGGTAGAAAAAGCCGACTTATAAAAGAACTGCCATCATTAGTGTCCGCACTTCTGGTTTCACTTGGCTAAGAGGAACTATAGGACCATCTCTTAAGCTTTCGTATAACTTTTATAAATTTTGCTTCACTTCTTTTAAGAAGACTTGTTGTCATACCTTCTTTAAAATTTCTTAAACAACTATGAAATGTACTGACTTGCTTTGGTATCACAATAGCCATAGAAATCTTCTACTTTTGAGAGAAATACTCAAAGCACAGGAAGACATTAAATATGAAAATAATTTTTTTCACTGCCACATAAGGCAAATCAATGATCATCTTATTGTTAATTTTTGTCATAGTGTTTAGTTTTTTAAATCAGTATAATTTACTTCAATATCTCGAATAATTAGTCTAATAGAAACTGCTGTTTCATATATTCGACGTAAAAAAAAGTTACGCAAAGGAGTCGCTCACATGACTTTACAAGCAACCATTTTTATCATTTATACAAAAATACAAATTTCTAAACTTTTACAAATTTTACTGGTCAGCAAATGATCCGACATTTTTGTGACGTAGAAAAACACATGTTAATAGGTGGAAGTTATTATTCGTTGTTTGGCTTCTATTACCTTTTGATGAGCATGTTAAACAATTTAAGGTTAATTTACTTTAATTGAGCTTGATTAAGTTATTTTTTAGTCTGGCCTTAATTCGTAAAAATTATTTTTTGGCAATGAATATAATTCTTGCAAAAAAAAATTGACATAAAAACAGCAAAGTTAAAGTCAGGTTCCTTGTAAGTTACAGCTGTCTTTCTAAAACGGTTAAGGTTTTGCCATATACATCAAATAACATTAAATAGTGGGACATCCTTTAATTTACAAATCTCAAACTCGTTTATATGGCCGACTTAGCAACACAAGTTACTTGTTAATTTCTACTATCTGTCCACAATTTTTTAAGAGTATAGGGTGGCCATACTTAATTTATAATTTTGAATATTTATTGTTGTTATAACGGTCACAGTGATTGATATGTCCAATTTTCAAGCTTTTGTCTATTATGGTTCAAAAGAGAGGCCAATATAAAGTAATTTACGGCATCCATGGGGCACCTTTTTTTAATTTTAGATTTAGTCTTTTATTACTTTTGTTCTATTTGGCTCTATAGTGTAACACCGCTTTTTTTCATGGGTAACCTTTGTGATTCATAATACACATGTATATTGTATAGGAACACCCTTTAATTTTTGGAGTTTTGAACTGTAAATAAAATAAAAATAAAAAATTTATAGACATTAAAAATCGGTTGAGAATAAAAAACAACTTGAAGACAAATTGATAACCTCCTTACTTCTTTTTAAATCGGTTAAAAGTATCCTTTAGATACCAACAATACGATATGATTATCTATTATTTATAATATTCTACAAGCAGTGCCCATGAATTCGTCGGCGTATGATCTCTAACTTTCTTAAAATCAAAGTTTAGAAAAATGCGTTTTTAAATATTTGTTGTTGACTTCTGTAAACCGGTAACATTGGGTGCTTTCATATTCGTATCTCTAGTTTTTCTACGAAATATTTTTATAAAAAAATATTCTATATTTGAACCAACGTAACAAGGAACCTTTTTACAAAATTTTATTTAAATCTATCCAGAAGTTTATTCCACATCGATAACTATTTACACCAACATCGGAATCTTAAAAAAATATTTCATGTAGAGAAATGACCCCCCTACTATTTTATTACATGTTAAGATTTAATGCACAAAATAATTCTAAAGAAGATTTTAATATTTTTGCTTCTTTCCTTAAGGCAGCAACAACAGGAAGTCCTGCTCAAGCTACTAATCGAAGATGTAGCCTTCATTAAAAAATCACTTATAAAAATCTTCAATAAAAATCCCGTTTGGAAAGTAATACAGCGTAGACAAGATGGTTCTGTAAATTTCGATCGTAATTGGGAAGACTACAAAAATGGTTTCGGTGACTCAGAAGGGGAATTTTTCATTGGCCTAGAGGAACTGCATGAAATGACATCAGGTGATCCACAGTTTCTGTTAATAATTATGGAAGATTTTGAGAATAAAACACGCTATGCGATGTATAGTAAGTTTAAAATAGCCAGTGAGGAAGATAAATATGCCATAGAAGAGTTGGGTGATTATACGGGCGATGCAGGTGACTCCATGAGTTATCACAGGAGTAGAAAATTCTCTACAAAAGATCAAGATAATGATAATAATCCAACGTCAAATTGTGCCAAAGATTATAAAGGCGGCTGGTGGTTTGATAATTGTTATTCCAGGTGATATTTAAATTATTTATTTTTTATTAATTAATTTATTTTTTAATTAATTTAATTTTTATTTTTATTTATTTAATTTTAGCAACTTAAATGGTCCTTATTATAAAGGCACCCGTTCCTGTAGAGGTGGTATCAATTGGTATCACTGGCATAACTACGTTTATTCTTTAAAGAGTGTTGAAATGATGATAAGACCGGCTGCAGAAGAAGAACAATAATTTGTTTCTGTTCGTCTATGTTTCTTGGAAAAAGAAAAACAGTATATGTTTAGTTTTAATTAAAAACTTTTTTAAATTTACAGCTTACCTGAACTACTAAATAGAAAGCCTGTTGACTTAAAATAAATCTTAATGGTCTTAACGTTTTCATTAATATAATGTTTTACAAACTGATCTTAATAATATAACTTGAAATTATTTTCTTTGCTTTTTAATTTTTATGGGAATTTTTTAAATTTTGCTCAAAATGTATTAAGTCACTTAATATGGAACTATTTTTTTATATGTAAGAATCGCTTTACACTTTGAGAACCCTGTGGTGCTTTAACAATCTTTAGTTGGGCAAGGAGGTTATAGATTTGGATGTTCTATGAGCCCTATTCGGAGATACAGTGAGGTATTTTTATTCACATTTGAGATTCATTGAAAGAACCCTTAAGATTACTTTTTAGATAATTTAAGCGACATTTGCACTATGCAATTTTTCCTGAAACTAGCATGAAACTATTGTTTGTTGGTGATGCAAGAAGGGTAACCAATATGATATTGCTTGAATTTTAAGGGGATGTTCCTTTTCCTTATGTATTTTTTGAATAACGCATAAATAAGTTGAAAATAAATAGAAAAATTACCTCAAAAAATTGCATAGTGTAAATGTGGACTTACTCGCGTATCCAAGAGGCTTAAAATCCTTCGCAATTAAAGAATTCCTGCTTCATTAAGTATGGCTCCTCTTAACTTTTGAATGTCTTAGAACCTTTGGAAGTGTCATTCTACCAAGAACTAGTAGATGTTCTTTCTGTAAAAGAATCTACACATTCAGTTAATTTTTTTTTCCAGGCGAAGCAAAATATCAAGTCCAAGCTGCATTGAGCTTAAGACAGAGGTATAGTCTACCTCAGACATTATTATCTTAATTACCAATATAGTATAATGTCAAACAGCAGATTAAAATGATCCTTTACTCATGTAAAATAATGTGTCAATGATCTAAAAATAATCTAGCATCAGCTTAAATTATATTAATAAAATACATCATGAAGCGCATTTGTACTTGCCTACCCCCTTTGTTTGATACTCTTTTACTTTAAGTACTTCTACCGCCGCCAAACTTTTATATTCTATTTAAATAAAGACCCCTATCAGTTATTTTGACCCCCTTAAGTAACTAATCCTGACT
This sequence comes from Cistogaster globosa, assembly GCA_937654795.1. Taxonomy (NCBI): domain Eukaryota; kingdom Metazoa; phylum Arthropoda; class Insecta; order Diptera; family Tachinidae; genus Cistogaster; species Cistogaster globosa. Next base: position 22,756,347 of record OW569405.1, read on the forward strand.
CTTAGCCCCCCTAGAAGTGCCTTCCTATTAACTTGAACTATAAGAATTATTTGAACAGGTATTTCTGAACTTTTTCTTAAATAAAGCAGGTCTCCTGCCAGCTACCACCAACAAAATAGAGCAAATTTTTTTTAACTTGTGTCATAATTTCTATTTAAAGGCCAAATAAATATTCAAAATAAAGAAAATAATATAAAATTGATGTTCTAATGAAGCATTATTTTTTGCTTGCTCTGCAACATCAGTCTCCAGTAAAAACAGCACAGAAAGTTAAAGTTTGTATACCATTAATCATAAGAAAAATGTATAAAATGACAATCAATGTTCGGAATATATATATATATGATTGAATTGGAATCTTAATAAATCGAATTCATCACAAAGAGACTTTTACTTCAAAAGAGTATTTGTAGTTGTTTAAGCGCATTTTACAAAAAGTTGAAAATTTGGTTATATTATAATAAAGACCTCGCCAACTAGCTTCGCGTAAAACGGTTTTTTTGTGAGAACCTTGCAGTATCATTGTTTACTCTAAAAATAATTACTTCATATCTAAAAGTATAATTCTCAGATTTTTTATTCTTTTGCATTTATTTTGAGACTGCTGTATTCAAGGGGGTGGTATCGTTGACTACAAACCTGGTTGGCCACGGTTCAACCCCTGCGGCAACCAAAAAATAAAAATGTTTTTTTGTTTGCTTAATGGTAAAAATACATATTCAGAATGAACATTAAAAACGTGCAGCCTCCTTCGTCGGTACTTCTTCATAGCATATTCGCCGGCGAAGTAAAATAACTAATAAAATGGCTATACTTTCACCAGCTGTTCTTTTCTCTCCCCTAACTCTTTCCTACAGAACATGGCACGGTTACATACTAATTAAATAGGCGTTATTGCCTGAAGTACTACTACTCTTAAAAAGAAATTAATGCAAAAACGATGGAATTTGTCATAGATTAAAGTACTATTTTAAGACTGAAACTCATTGTTCTAATGCTGCGTGTTCTTTACTTAGATTGTGGACTAAATAACTGACACAAAATTTATATTTATATTTAATTTATATTTTCATCTTATAAATGATTAACACTTTTAAAAAATGTAAATATAAATTGCTAAAAAAAACTGAGTACTCTTTATTCAAAATTTTTAGTCCAATTAAGCACTTTTAATATAATAGTTCTTACAAAAAAACCCACTTCAAAACAGACAAACTTACAATCATATTTCTTTAGGACGGTAAATATATATTATTTATATTATATTTGATAAATACTGCGTCAGGATTAAACACGAAAATTCAGCAGTTTTGTCGTCATCCTTTATTTTTTACGCTTTTTATTGCTGACACAGTAAACCAAATTTTTTTCAATTCTAAGCGTAAATCCATAACCGTTCAAAAGATTGGCCATATACACCAAATTACAGCCATTTATTTCTAATTTAAAATTTCTAATTTTAAATATTTATAATTATTATTATACTTGATATAGTAAAGGACATAATGTCTAATTTTCAAAACTTTGTAACAGTTTTAAAGATAGGGCCATAAAACTCAAATTACATTAATATAGGGACACCCTTTCATTTCAAATTTCAAGTTTACTTCTTGCTAAAGCGGACTTAGCAATAAAAGTTCTGTGAAAATTTCAATCAACTGTCTGCAACTATTCAACAGCTTGGTCATATACATCTAACAAATGCAACTACTGGAACACCCTATAAATTATAATTTTAAATATTTAAACTTCCTAATATACAAGACAAAGTAGTGGAAATTCTATTTAATCTTAAAGTGCTTGCATAAAACAGTTGAAACTGTAGGTCCATATAGGACTTAGCAATAGAGGTTTCTTCTAATTTTTAACTATCTGGCTATAACAATTAAAAAGTTTGGCCACATACATTAAATTACATTAGCTATTGGGAACCCTTTAATTTATTATTTTAAAGTTTTACACTTTTTATTTTAACGGTCATAATAGTCTACAACCTGTCAAATTTTCAAGCGTTAATGTATAGCGGTTCATAAAATAGACGCATATTATTCAATTTACGTTACCTTTGGGAACACCCGTTAATTTTAAAATTTATTTTTGTATTACTTTTTTCTATTGTGAGTTTTAATAACACGCAGTGTTTTTAGTTTTAAGGAAGTGCACTTTACGGTTCATAACAACCTAAAACATATATGTTGTATAGGGACACCCATTTACGAGGGCTGCTCTATATATTTCTGGCCTAATAGTGAAAATGCGAATATTTATAATCAAAAATGGTTTTATTGTTTTTCAAAGTATTCTCTAGCATGGATTATACACTTTTGCATGCGCTTAAACCAGTTGTCGAAGTACTTTTTCCACTCCGATTGAGACACCTCTAAAACATAGTTTTTGAACACTTCAACAGCTTCTTCTGGCGACGAAAATCGTTGACCACGCATTTTTTTCTTGATGTGCGGAAACAAGAAGAAGTCATTAGGTGCCAAGTCAGGGCTGTACGGTGGATAACCCATTAATTCGACGTTTTGGCCGGTCAAAAACGCTCTGGTTTGAGCCGATGTGTGAGAGCTCGCATTGTCATGGTGAACAATGATTCGTCTTCTCTTGTTGGTTTTAAGAATTTCTCCGATGACTTCAGGCAAACAAATTGTAGTGTACCACTCAGAAGTGACCGTTCTAAGTTGCTCAAGCGGAACAGTCGCCACATGAATAGTTTTGCCGAAGAAACAGGCGACCATTTGCTTCGAAGTGCTTCTTCCACGAACAACTTTCGTTGGATTTTGCTCCTCTTTGAAGACCCACACGGTCGATTGTTGTTTCGTTTCGCTCTCATACGCATAGATCCATGATTCGTCACCTGTGACGATCTTATAAACGTCTTTTGAAGCACCGCAATCGTATTTTTGCAACATTTCTTTGCAATAATCGACACGAGCCTTTTTTTTGAGCGACTTTCAAATTCTGCGGGATCCAACGAGAACAAACCTTTTTTACGGCCAGATGTTCATGCAGTATCGAATGTATGCTGGTGGAAGAAATGTCAAAGGATGTCTATATCTCTCGGTATGTCGCATATCGATCTTGCACTATGAGTTCACGCACGGCAACAATGTTCTCTGGCACAACAGCCGTTTTTGGACGACCTTCACGGAATTCGTCTTTAAGCGAGCTTCAGCCACGATTAAATTCATAATACCATTTATATATCACAGTGCTATAGGATGGTGCTTCATCGCCATACAAACATTTAAGTTCATCAACGCACTCTTGTCGTGATAATCCACGTCGAAAGTTGTGAAAAATGATGGAACGAAAATGTTCACGAGTTAATTCCATTTTTTTCTATATTAATTTTTTCAAGTCACTGTAAACAACACAAATAATGGTCGCACGTCAAAACGTTTTGAGTACGATTATGCTTAAAAATGACAAACTTTCCAATGGAAATTTCAGATTGCACTTGGCAGTACTCACTTTCGCCAGGTCAGAAATATATATAGCAGCCCTCGTATTTTTAAAATTATTAATTGTTTTTAAAACGGGAGCAATCTGTGAGCATAATCTACCAAATTACAAAAAATTTTCAAAATCGGTACAGAAATGTTTGATTTTTGCAGGCTCAAAAAAAAAAGAAAAATTTTTCAAATTGATAACGTCCTTTTTTGAAGTCGGTTAAAAACAGTATACTGGCCCCTTGTGACCTTTTCCCTTCAAAATATTTTTATTTGTTTACAGATTGAAATTTAATTAAGTTTTTTAATTATTTCAATTATATATTTCATTACTGCTTCTTAATTAATACAATTGATTCTATTAATTATATTATCTATGTATTTTTTTTTATTAAATATCTTTAATCTGAAAACAAATAAAACCATTTCTTTTTTTTGGTTGTAGAAGCTAGAACTGTTTTCGTTTTTTTTTTACATATTTAGAAAAACATAAAGCACATTAAAAAAACAACAGAAGCTTACTTTTTACAAGGCAAAGTAGTCCTGTAATTTTAAACCAGAGCTACTCTTAAATAAAAGTAAAATATCTTAAAGTGTAGTCTGACAAATCAAAATACAAAGAGCAAAATTAATATCCATTGCTTTAATGACATTCCTCCACATACTCAACAAATACTTTTCTCAGAATACAAAATTTACTTTTAATAAAACAGTCTCCAGTGCTATTTATTGTTCCTTCAATATGTGTTTTCCATTAAAAAAAAGTTTTGAATTCAGTTTCATAGGATCGTAAAATTTTATTTTAACAAAAATAAATCTGTTACCAAAAGCTATTAAAATTTACATGAAGTATATAAATCGTAAATAAAAAACTATTTATTATATGTTTAACATTAACAAGATAATAAAACGTATAAAATAAAGTCATTTAAAATTTACCAACAAGAAAAACGATGTAAAAGCTCTTAAAAAGAAATAACTTTAAAAGAAGACAACACGTCAAATAAAAATGTAAAATGACTTTAGTTTACCTTAAGAGATAACTCAAATGCAGTACTCAATTGCGAAGGATTTGTTAAACAAGAAATCTTTATATTTCAAAAATTTAACTATATCAAACCTCCCTACCAAAAACTATTTAAATTTAGTACTTAACTTTTTGTAAGTTATTTTGCTTTCCCATCTATTCTTAATATTCTGAAAAAATGGATCAATCAGCCTTTTAACAAACAGTTGGTCATTTACCCAACTAAATGTTTAAGTAAAGAGTCATTTTATCAATATTGGTTTGAGACAGTTTTTTGGAATAAAGTTAATAGAAATTGTAATGCCTTTTATCGCAAGAAAAAATCGTTTTGTGCACAAGCACTTTTTCGTCTATTTTTTATTCAATTCAATATTAATCCCTTACAAATTGTGGCAATCTTATGTTACCTTTTGGCAGCACCAACCATTGGAAAACTAAAAAGGGAATGAGAATGAAATTTTATAACAGGAAACTGTTATGTCTTTTTTGTTAAACGAAAAGTGTCTTTACTTTTTAAGCAAGTAGCTACAGAAGTGCGCAAAAAACTACTCTAAGAGAAAAATGTCAAGTAAAATTATTTTTTACGTATCGTTACAGCTATAAGGGATAAAGCAGGAATCAAAGGATGAATGGGGAATACTGTAGCAGCGCCAACCTCCTCATTACCAATGTTTGAGGCACAGACAAATAATTAATTATCATGTTTGTTCATCGGGTAACAACTGTCTATTTCTTCTTAATTAAAAAGTCTATTTTTAACCGAGTTCAAAAGTAGAAGGGGTTATTAATTCGACTGAATGTTGTTATGTTTGTATCCCCATACAACTTGCATGTTTTTTACGTGTATTATGAACTCTAAAGCGCACTTTTAAAAAAAATTGTATTACAATATCAAACTTTGATACAAAAAAAAATTAAAAATTAAAGGGTGTCCCCATAGGTGACGTAAAATGATTTATATGCGCTTATCTTTTGAACCGTTATAGACAAACGCTTGAAAATTAGGCAGAATGTCGACTAATATAACCGTTATAATAACAAGTATAAACATTTATTAATTATAAATTTAAGGGTATCCCAATAGTTAATGCAATTTAATGTATGTGAAATGTGAAATTTACAAACACTTGAAAATTACACAGAATGTCCACTTTTTTGTTTGGTATATTAAGAAGTATAAATATTTAAAATTTTAAATCATAGGGTGTTACAATAGTTGCTGTTATTTGATATATACGACCAAATTATTGAACAGTTGTTGACAGATGATTGAAATGTGCACTGAAACTTTATTGCTAAGTTTGTCATAGCTAGTAGCAAAATTAAAATTAGAATTTAAAGGGTGCCCTAATGGTTGTAATTTGTTGTATATGACCAATCTATTGAACAGTTATAGACTAACGCTTAAAATTTAAACAAATTTTGTTTTGATGTGTCAGCAATAAAAAGCGTAAAAGATAAAGGATGAACGCATAACTGCTGAACTTTCTTGTTTAATCTGCATTCATACGATATATAAAAAATCCTGACGCAATATTTCTCGAATAAAATATAATTAATGTCTAAATACCGTCCTAAAGAAGTATGATTTTGAGTTTATCTGTCTTGAAGTCGGTATTTTTTGCAAGAATTCGCCTTAACTTAAGTCACTAAACTCACCATATCTAATAAGAATACAGCTACTCCTCATCCTAATATCAGTCAATGAGCACAAGCATCTCCTTCCTTGATGTTCGTTTTAAGCAGACGGTATTTGAAACTTTTAATTCTTTTCACCAGAGTACTTAGTTAGAACGGTAACTTCGATTGCAAAAAATACCGCCTTCGCTATCCTTTTAAAAAGCCGCTATTATGGCAAAGATTGAACTGAAAAATTGAACAATACACTTTTTAAATGATGATGTCGTACATTTTTCAAAGTATGCCACCTCCTACAATATTTTTTTTATGTATTTAGTGTTATCCATATCCCATTAACCTGAGAAAAGTAGATATGCATGCGTAGTTCTTTGTCTTTATTTAAAAACAGACTCTTCATAAGTGTTAAGAAATAAGGTTGCTCTAGCCCAATGATATCAGGCGTGTGCTGTTTCACAAAGAATTTATATGTCATTTAAAACAAATTATATTTTTTCACACAAATACACATCCACTCGTTCTAGAAGACATATGACTTATAGGTTGTATAGCTGGTAGTTGCCAGATTAATAGTTAATTTTTTTTACCGATTTGTTACCTGACTTCAGTGATCTAAATTAAATTCCTCAAAAAAGTTATTGTTTTTTAGGAAATCTTAAGACGCTTTGCCTTACAGCATATTCTTCGCTGAAAGATTATCCATTTAAGTTTGATTAACCGTTGAGTTTTTAGTTATATCTGAGCTATAATAAGCATTTTCAAAATCATTTATCCAATTAATTTAAAAAATTGTTTGAGCAATAAATCAAAAATTATGTTCAATATTTCAGCAAAATATACTAACCCATGCAGTCTATTTTCATCCTGATAGCTTGGTTAGTTGATAAAAACTGCCGAATTCGGGATTTATAGAATTAAAATAGCAGATTGCCGGAAACAAATTCGTCTATAACATATAACTGTTTTAGTGCTGATTTTTAGCTGGAGGTAACATTCAGTTATTGCCCTTGAAAAAATTGGTTGGTAATATAGTGTTTGAGTCAGCAATCTAAGAAAAAAATATTCTACCTAAATAAATTGACTACCGGTTTTTCTATATGCGAAAGAGCATTTCTTTCCAATATTTACATTGAAAACAAAAACAATTTTTAATATTTTGTTTTTTCTTTCAATACAAGAAAGAAAATTATTTATAGATCTATGCGGACGTTTTCCAAAGAAAACAAAAAAATTTGACACTAGAATATAATGCTGCATTTTCTGGATCGCTACATCCTACATTAGCCTTCTTCGCATCTACCCACCTTAGGTTGTGTTTATTGTAAACATCATCTATTTAACTTACTAATTGGAATTAGTTTTGTTAGACGAAGTTTACACACAACTAAATCATTTCTTCGTTGTTCTTTCTGCAACTCATCTTGTACATTTGTTTTTGCTTCATACAAATTTTCGGTATGGTCACGAAATGCAATTTTTGTTTTTTAATCATTCATACTTGTTCCCTGACAACATTATTGGGGGTGTTACAGCATCACAGTTCAAATCCTGTTTAAAAAAAATATTTAAAAACTTCACTTAAATTGTAAAATACTAACGTTATCCTATCCCATATGGATCCCCAAATGTAACCACTAAAATTTTTTTTTTCATAGGGTTATTTAAATTTAGAAAATTGTTTTTATAGTTATAGTATAGAGTTATGTAAAAATTAATACACATTTTTATATAATAATTCATCATTTAAATATAAGGGTTGATAATATATAACAAAAGTTTTGAGGTTAACAACTGGAAAACCTTTGGAATAATGTCAAATCTAAATAACAGCAAAATAGAAAACAAAGAAACAGTCAAATACCTCGGAATCTATTTAGATAAATTTTTATACTATGACAAGCACGTTGTTAATACCGTAAAAAAAGCCACAAAAGCAGTTTTCGTCTATAAAAATCTTTTTTATTCCAAGTTGCTAGATAAAAGAGTTAAAATTATAATGTATCAATTATTAATTAGGCCCGTATTTACTTACGGGTGTTCAATATGGTTCAACATCTCACACTCCTATATAGAAAAAATACGAGTTTTCGAAAGAAAATGCCTAAGAGCGTGCACCTGTATAAATATATCCCACCAAAGTAATTACCGAAAATATATTTAAAACTTCAAGTTATACAACGCTGCGAAAATAAGCAGAATAGATAATTTTATTATCTTCCTAATAAAGAAAGATATACTAAGGTGCACGCTATGTAAAAACTTTAACCTTATAATGGCTCCATATTATACGAATACAGAGTACATTAAAAGCTCAATAACGAAAGGATTTGTGCCGCCAGAATCCTTTCTATTTCTAGATGGCAAACATATTCTTCAAAATGATGTAGGAATCCCAATATTCTATCACCTACAAAGGCGGGCAACCAACAAATTCATCGTTTACAACAGAGTTGATATGGAAAATCTAAGGCATCATGCTCGATTCCTCAAAGGGATAAATATTTTGGGCGAAATAACTACAAAAAAAAAATATTGGTGGGTACACTCACAATAGTAATCCTTCCCCTGTACGTGACTACTTTTATTATAACTGATAATATTATGTAATGTTTTTTAAACTTTTATTCCAAAAAAGAAGTCAATTATAATTGTGTTAAATATAAAAATAAATCTTAGCTTACTTATTATAACAACTTAACTTAAAAGATTAAACGCAACGCTTTACTAGAGTACTACACTGGGGTCGTTGTAAAACATTGTAAATATTGTTTTGTCTATTGTTTATTGTTTATTACTATTAAAATATGTATATAAATTGAAAATAAATAAACGTTTACAAAAAAAAAATTAAGCTTTAAGGTTAATGACAATTATTTTACGTCATATGCCTATTGAACGTTATGTCAATCTCTATGATCACTCTCTATATATAATTACTAAGCATTCGCTTCTTATTCTAGTGTTTTTTAAATCTTTTTTGTAATTAATGTTAATACTGATGTGAACTTATCCAGACGACGCCTAGTTGAGTCCAAACAACTTTAAGGAAATTTTTTAATATTTTGATTTCTAGTTCTAGTTTTTAATGATGACGTACAAAGCTATTACCTAGAAAATCGTTTACAAAATATCTAAAATTCATCTTGGGTTTTAATTTAACCAGCTGCAGTTTGCTGCTATAAGTTTCATAAAGATGACAATTTTTCACTTGGTCTTTCACTATCCTTCTACTTTTTCGTCTAATTTTTAAAAATTAGTTTTAATATTAAAAAGAATTTCCCATTTCACGTCTTATTGAAAAGTTCCAATCTTCGACTTCAATAGCTACTCAAGGACCTAAAAGTAATATTACTATGTAGCTGCCTGTTATCCTAAAGTCAGAAAAAGCAGGGATACTTTGTGTTACTTACACCACCACTAATTTTAAAATCATTCATCAACCGAAAGATATATCGAACAATTAAATATTCTTCCTTAATATTAGCCGATAAGGAATATTTTTTTTAATATGGAGATTAACATCTACCAGACTCTTGCAGAAAATATAATTTAACTTACATCTATAAAAGCAATAACTTATAGCAGTTGAAGCTCTCTAAAAACTACTTAAACCATTTATGATGAGACAAATTAGTTAAGCAGAAACAGCAGCTGCAGAGTTGATTTGTTGATACTCGTACTCGCCAAATTATAGCTACGCAAAGTTTAATTCTTTTTTTGATTTTTCTTATATATCAAACCTCAATGGTGGATCTACAATATCCACACGCTCGAAATGGTGGCCCAAATATTCGCAACAATTAAAATGGGAAATATACAGTAAGAATGTTTTTTTCATTTCATAAATTGAACTTAGGTAAAAGAAAAATTTTGCCGAACCAATTAACGGTTTCATTCGTTTTCAACCTTAAAATTTATTAAATTTTTAATTAATTCAATTATTTAGTTATTTGCAAAAAACAAAATGCTTTTTCTATTAGATATATGACTGTGTCAATTAATTATTTATAAAGAAATTTTGTATTTATTATACCCTTCGCCACACCAAAAGTGAAAAAGGAAAATTTTGTCATTCTGTTTTTAATTTCTACAATATGAATAAAGTTAATATATTCTTACTTCTTATACCTAGCGAAGTCGATTTAACGATTTTCCTCTGTCCGACTGTCCGTCCGTGTTAGTGTTGAAACCACGTTTGCCGAGGCGCTACATCAGCTAGAAAAAATTTAAATACCCCAATCGCTCAGACACAGTATCGAAAGAGGTTATGTTGGAAATCAGCAAGATCGCTCCATGTCCTTCGACACAGTGGGCAAAACACCGTTTCTACCTCTAATATTTCTATGTATGGAGCGATAGAGAATTAACAAAATGAGAAAAAAACATCAATTAAAAAAATTAGCGGTTCGATTTACGGGCACCTGAAACAAAAAAAAATTAAAATCAATTTGGATATCATTTTAAAGCTTTTGAGAGATTTTTTAAGAAATACTAAAATTTAAAAAAAATGCTAAATCCCTTAATAGCCGATGACATTTTTATTTAAAATTATATACATAAAAAAATTTTTTCTTACTTTTTGAATAATCCATCACCTCAATATTTGCTGTTTTGGTTGGAGCTACTTTACTAAACTAGATTTAGATAAATGGTGAATGGTATATAAGATTTGGTATAGCCGAATATAGCACTCTTACTTGTTTTTCACTTAAATAAGAGTAAATGAAAAATAATTTAATTTATTTACGAAACCAAACAAAACCTTTTTCAAGCGTAAGAAATTTTTTTCCAGTTTTTTTTGTTTTATCAGCAAAGAACAATAACGCATAGTTTATTTATTTTTTTTTATTAGGAACAGCCTAGTGTAACTGTGACTTTATACATCCAAAATATGCATAAAGCTTTCCTTAAAAAAGCAAAAGAAATGGAGCATTTAATTTTTTGTATAGCGTTTTTCAGGAATGCAACTACCCTATTAAAAGTGGCCTCCACATCTAAGCTTTTTCCTTATCTCCCATCATTACTTGAATACTGAGTGTTATGCGAGTAGAATTATTGTGCGGCACCAGTATTTTTTTTAAATCCTCGGAATTGTTACTAGAAAACGGTTTTTTGTTCAATGTAAAATGCTAACGCTGCTATTATTTTACTCTTAGCATTAAATTAACTATTAAAATGTGTTCTCTTTTTTTCTCTTGTATAAATGTTACGCTGTATGTATGACAAAATTAAAAGTACTTGAGCTTATTTTTTGTGTAGATTGGCAAAAAATCCTTCACTTATCCTACGCATTTTTTCTTTAATCGAAAAAAAAAGAAAAACAATATCTATAATAAAAAGTAAGCGTTATAGATATTGCGTATGGATTTGTTAAAGGATTTTTTTTAAAGCGTAGCTACGTGTGCTAAGTAATAGTACTATAAATGTATGTGTGTCTCACTAATTGAAGTCTTTTAAAAATTGCTGGGATTTAATATTCTCTTATCTTGAAAACTATTATATCACAAACTCCTTTAAGGTCGGTACGATAGTTATACCTTTTTACCTTTTTTAGAAAAATAAGCGCAAAGTTGATTGTTTAATAAACTACACATAACGATTTTTGTTTTCTTTAAAAAAGCAAAACTAAAAAGGTTTTCCAGGATTTAATAGGCTTTATTTTATTACTATATTTTTGTTTTCTTAAATAAAATTACTACTGCTGGCTTCCTGATATTAATGCTGATGCTGAGCTACTACTTTAGATAAGAATGTTGATGACAATGATGCCAAAGTAGTAGAAGATGTTTATCAGGTGACTTATTTACTCTAAAGTACTTTGCTACTTTAGTCAGAAAATATTGTCAAAGTTATTTGTTGCTCTAGATGATAAGTTTATTTGGGCTAGCAAATAATGCAAAAATGAGGCTTAAGAGAAAATTAGTTTTTAAATTAAAGCCTAAAAGTAGACAATACATTCAAAAGTTTACACAAAAATTTATGTTTTTTCAAAAAGGAAATTAAAGTGCATTAAACTGTTAATATTTGTACTTAATTTAACTTTGAAAAAGTCTTCTACGATATAAAATTTATCAAAGAAGTTTAATGTATATGATATTTTAAAATATGAGTTATTAAAGACATTTCGGCTTAAGGCCTTTTATAATAAATAGAACAAAACTTTTTTGTTTAAATTTTATTATAATAATCCGATATTTCGACCATGTTTGTTTTAGTCTTCAGGGATTATTCTAAAGCAAGAAACTAAAAACAATAATTTTAGGATAACACAAATATTTTAGGTGATAATTTCCTCGTAAACCGAATATAATGAACAATTTAAGTTGACCTAAGTTTACGTTTCCCGATTTAAAATTTATATTTTTGCAAATTTAACTCAGGAATTTTTAATAATTTATTCTTTCTTAATAAATTGAAAAATTAAAATAAAAAGTGAAAAATTAAAATAAAAAGAAGTGAAATCAGAATTTAAGGTAAGGCACGACGCATTCATACTTCCTTTACAGTAAACAGTACAATAAAGAAACATCATCTAATGTGGTGTGAAGAGAAAAGTATAGAAAGAATGAAACTGGTAATGCATTCATTGCTAGGCCGATGGTTAGCAGAAAGCAATTAAAATTATATGTGACAGTACATAAAGAGAACAAAGAAAAAAAATTTAGGTTAAGTGAGGATTAAGTCTAAACAAAGAAAAAAGATAATGACGAATGTAACGGTCGAAAAAATTCTGCATTACATTCTGCTTTTTGTTCTTTTCTTCAGAAGTTAAAAAATTTACTTAAACATTTACAAACATTTTACATTTAAACAAACATTTTACGTTTAAAGCAGACATTGTGCCGATATATTAAAACAAATGTTTAGAAAAAAGTTTTAGGAAGAGTTACAATTTTTGCAAGCTTATAAACAGAAAAAAACTAACAGCCTTCAGTTAAGGATAAGTTAATGCAAGGAATACTCTCCTTACTACACCTAATTTTAAAAATCATAAAAATTTCAACATTTTAATTTACAGTTGAACTTCTTATTAACGTTTATGTCTGCGAAAAAAAGAACAAAAATTATTAAAAATATTAAGAAAGAAATTATATTTAAAAAAATATAGTTTAAAAATATTCAAAAATTTGTGGAATTAATCATTTTTGGTGGAAGGACTTCCCAACTGGATTACCAACCTAATGATTTTAGTACGTTGTTTAAGGTATTCATTTTTAACTCAAAGAACTAGTTCAATTACTGCTTTCTTTACTTGCGAAATAACGTAATGTGTTTTGTAAGCGAGTAACATAATTTGGCAATCACAAAAGTAAGTCATTATATGGCAAGTACTTTTTAGGGTAGTGTCTAATTTTTAGCTGGGTAGTTCTCGACTTCGTTACTCACAGGCCTTTTTGGTTATTATTTACATATTTTTAGATTTTTTTAAATTTTTGTGCACCCTGCTTATCTAATTTAAATTTGTTCGGTATTTAAAAAATAAATGACCCCTTAAATTGTTACTAAGACAAATGCAAAAAATACACATATATTTCCTGCCGGCATTTTACAAAGCATTTTTAGATAAAAGTCAGTTCTTCGTTACTTCTTTAGATTAAAAACTCAATTTTACAAATACAAAATACATTATTTGGAATTAAGATCTTCTAACAATCACTATTTGGTCTCTACCAAAAGTTTATTGGACAAAAAGACCCGTTATATTAATACAAAAACACTTCCCCTCAAATCTGTTATATTAATAGCAACTTTTTCTTAACTATCAGATGAAAATAAGTTGACTGCTTAAAAATTTACAAAAACAAATTGCATGGGCATCGCATATTGATCTCTTAACACCAGGAATAACTATCATACCCATTCGTACGATCTGTCAAAAATTGCATGTGTGCTCAATAAGTATGATAGTGTGGATTGAAAGTGTGACAGACTTTTTGACAGATCTGTACGATTTTAAAGTCTTTTGAAATAATTCATAAAATAATTTTTTTTATGCGGTCAGAGTTGATTTTTTTAAGATGAGAAGAAAACAACAACAAAATATTAAAAGCATCTTTTTTGTATAATAGTGTGGCACGTACGACGCCATTTTTAAACGACTCTTAAAGTAGGACAGAATTCTGTCAGATTTTTGTGTGATTCAATCGTACGATTGTGTATGATAGTGAATTCTGGCCTTTATAGGTCATAACTTCGACTCTACCAAGTGTTAATTAGTTATTGTTACAGATAAACAAAAACACCAGTGTCATTTAGTTTGACTTGGCGTGTGAAAAATGTTAAGAAAAATTACAAAAAAAAAATGATAATAACATAATAAAAAGATGTGTGTAGCTGTAAGTAGATTAATGTTAGCAAATTATTTATTTTTAAATTTAAACAAAAAATATTTTAAAGGTCATAATTTTTTTAATATCTGTATCGTATATTGCATTCTAGTTTAACAAATTCTTTAAATTTAAATTTTAGCTTTCTAACTTTAAACCTTTCTTTTATGTTAAAATTTACATTTTTCGTTTTGATAAAGTAAAACTTTGCTACTTTAAAAAGTTATGTATTCGATGCTGTTAAAAACACCCTTTTTATACTTCAAACAGACACATATTTGACTTTACCAAAATGTTCTATTTTAATCCTTTTTAGAGATGCTAAATAGTTTCCCATTAGTTTTATAACTGTAGTTGCACGTTTCTTTCCGATACTAATTACATTAGAATTCGATATTATCTACACTACATTTCTATGACATGAAGTAACGATGTAGTGACTTTTTCGAAAGAAAATGCTACATAAAATTTACAAAAAAAAAGTGTTCAATAATAATCTGCGTCCAACTGCGACCACATCGCGATATTCTTTCCCCGCAGTAATACATTTCATTTTGAAGTTTTAAATAATTAATATTTTATCAGAACATGAAATATTTTTATTTGAATCACTCAAACTTCCAACTAAAAATTGTTCGATTTTAAAATTCAAAATTTACCTCAATAAATTCAAAGACAAATTATATTTGGCTAAAATTAAGTACAACACATACAGGTAAAAGAAGCTTTGTCCTTTTTTGCTTCATTGAATAGCCAGCAGAAATCTGTTCTTTATTTTAATTTTTTTTTTTTGTTCTAAAAGGGCGTAGAACAAAGTTTTTGGACCTCAATAAGCCATCCAATTTTTCTTTTTGGAAGAAATTTTAATATATTTTAATTTTTTTTTTAAATTGCGACACCTAAGCTCGAAAAATTGTATGTGTTTTTGTATCGATAAAGATAGAAAACAAAATTGGATCCCTTTTATTATCTACACAATAGCTTATTACAGATTGAAGACTGCGCGCTCAGAGTATTTAAAATATCTTTATTAGATTTTTAAGCCATCGTATGCTAACGTTCTCACTGAAGGCATAATAGTTATAAGGGCAAATTCCTCTAAGACGCTGCGTGTAATCTGAGTGCCAGGTCACCCAGGAAAATTGATTACGAAATAGCAAATAGTCTGAAAATCAAAACTAGTAACAAGTAACGACTATGCCGAATCTCATATACCCTTCACCATCTATGTAAGAATGTTTATCAAGTTTTATTAATTAAATATTTTTGATCAATTCACTTGTTTAAATAATTTTTTTAAATAACGCCGAAAGTATTAATAAATTTTTAAAAGGTTTAAAAAATTTTAAAAAGAGAAATACTCGTAGAAAATAGAAATTTAGATTCGATTAACACACAATTAGCGACTACAGCTTAGCGACTGATCGACTGAAAACTAAACTGACAACTTCTGCTGCACTACTGACTGACTCTCACTGGATATTACATACAAGTGCTATTTTAGCAACTCGACATCTTTACACCTGTTACTCGGCTTACACCCGGCCATCCTGCTCTTTATCTGAACCAGATGATAACAAATCATTATTGTTTTCGGCGAATTTCCACAATTTCATGTTGTCGCAGCTTGAGGAAGTTTTCTTAGTCCCTTAACATCTCCTACTTTCTCCAAGTCACAGCGATTATTTCTTTTGACCTTGGTGACCTTATATGGTCCTAAAAATTCACTGGCAAGCTTTTTCCCGGCAATAAACTGCGTGCGTTTAACAGCAACTAAGTCGTTTATAGTCGTTTTCTGTTTACATTTTTTTTCGTAATTTTTTTAAACTGCTGCTGGGCGTTATCTATTTGTTGCTTAACAAGGTTGAGCCCCTAAATGTAAAAGTGTTTATCCAGTTTTATTTATTTAAATATTTTTTAACAATTCATTTGTTTAAATAAATTTTTTAAATAACGCCGAAAGTATTAATAAATTTTTAAAAGGTTTAATAAACTTTAAAAAGAGAAATAGAAAATAGAAATTAAGATTCGATTAACACACAATTAGCGACTGATCGACTGAAAACTAAACTGACAACTACTGCTGCGCTACTGACTGACTCTCACTGGATATTACATACAACTCCTATTTTGGCAACTCGACATCTTTACACCTGATACTCGGTTTACATCTATGTAAATCTAGTTAAGTGACAGAGAATTAAAAAATAAGAAAAAAATTAAATAAGACATGTTATTTTTTATAAAAATTAAAAAAATTATAGTATTTCCTTTAAGATCTCTTCAAAATGATACCCATACTGACTACATTGACAGTTATGAAAATTTCAGCGGTCCAATAAGCCAATTTTTCATTGGATGTTGTTTTCTTATTTTTTAATTCTCTATCGCTCCATAAATCTGTTTTTTTATTGGAGTTACTTCATTGTTTCAAACGATATGGAAAAATTAGAGGTAGACTTGGTCTTTTGTCCACTGCGTCGAAAGGGCATTAACCGATCTTGGTTATTTCCAATAGCACCTCTTTCAACACTGTGCCTGATCATTTGGCGTATTTAAATTTTTTCTAGCTGATCTAGTGCCTCGGCAAACTTGATTTCAACACTAACACGAACAGACAGACGGACATCGCTCAATCGGATATTGAATAAATTACAAGCGGAATGACAAAACAAAATTAGTTACCCCCTTTTTCCACTTTTTGTGGTGAAGGGTATATCTAGTGATTCCTAGATAGTAAACTTAGTAAATGGGATGTTTTTGTGTCCAGACGTGTTATGTTAGATACCTGGGCCACACCTACTTGTGGCAGAATAAATTGGCAAGGTGCTGTAGTATAATTTTGTAAACTAAACTCAATTAAAAAAAGAAAGGGCTTACTTACACTGATTTAATTTAATTTTAACATGACAATGTTTGTTTTAACGGGGCAATCTACACTGCTTGTTGCCCGCGCAAAATGGCAACTATAGAAAATATGGGAAGAATATTGAGACGTTAAAATATTTCCTATATCACTACCCTGACTTCAGTCGAATAAGATCTACAACACACTTTAAGCACATCCCACTCACAAATTCCATTTCATTATCGGCCACTCTATACTGCAGAACTCGATTGTTTTCTCTCTGTCTTTGTTTCTTCAAGATTATGCCAGCCCATATTTATTTTAATATTAGAAAGTTGTTAACAGTTATAACTTCCTATATTTTTCTTTGGCCACTGTGACTTCAGAGTTTGACATCTTACAAGGTAATATCTATCTGCACAGAACTTCGTTACACAAGTTTATATTTAGCAGCAGTATTTACACTATGCATTTTATAGAGAAAATTTCCTCTTCACTACGAGTCGCACAAGTAAACTGTTCTTCCATAGAGAAGAGTTTTTTTTTATACCTAATAGCATCAATAAAAATAGATGAAATGAAACTTTTATAAATATATAAATTTTATTTTTTGTCACTTTCATTGCTTTTTTTAAAAAACAGGCTATACCTCACATATCTTAATTTTTCGACTTAAATTACTCTTTTTTAATAACTGCTTAAATTCTGGAGTTTACTTTAATTTCATTTTCTGTTAACACAAAAAAAAAGCTTTTTATCTTGACTTCTAAATGAACCAATTTTTTTAGCAGTCAGTTACACTCACATTTTTTCAATTTATTAAATTTGCTTTCAAAGAAAATTAAACTTTTATATGTTGTTAAAGAAAAATTATATTTCCCTTAAAACTGTATTAAAAAATTTTTTACCTTATTTTCTTTGACTTCGTATCGTTAAGTTTCCAAAAAAAAAAAATTACTTCAAAGTTCATTCTGTATTAAGGAGGGAACTGAAATAATACTTATAAAATACTATTACGAAAAACAAGGTGACTCTGTGTGTTATATTAAACTGCCAGGAATGTGTCTTACTGTTTGAATTTTTTTCTTTATCCTTGATTTGTAAGAGCTTATAACACGTGGCGTATGATTTATTTAAATACAAAAAATTTTATTTCTTGATTATATTTTAATTTTTTTTTTTTTTTTTGGAAATTCAGTAAATATTTTTGAAGTTATATTTCTTACAGGTATTTGTACAGGTTTCTCATATTTTTATTTTCGCTGATTTTCTTGAACATAAGAACAAGTTCAAAAGAATCTTAGGTATTTATAATTAAATCAAATGTATTTTTTTCTTGTTCGTATTAAACAGATAATCTTTAAAAAAAAATAAACTAAAAACTTTTCTATAAAATGCTTAACACTACCACTGTAAGTGTGTAAATCTTTAAACATCCATATAAAAAATTACTTTTAATATTTTTCATAGAATTATATCGTATTTACGAATTTGTTTAAAATGTTTTTTCTTGGTGCTTGTGCTCTTAAATGGTTTTTGTGTTGGTTCAATTTACCTGAAACCCTTAAACTTGGAAATCTTAACATTTTTAAAATCTGTTTATTTAGTTGTTTTTACTTTAGAGAGAAAAGAGAAAAATATTTAAGTGAATATTGGCTAAATAAATCTTATACCATGCAAATTAAATTACTCTGAAATGTGTATCACAACAGAACAAATTTATTTAATTTTTTCAATTTTATTAAAAGCTATTTAGTAAATTTTTCCCTGCATACATCGACAAAATAAAGAAAAATTGTTAATAAGAAATTTTTTAGATTATAACATCGACTAAATAGCCTTCATGGGTTGTTAATTTATTCACAAGTAATTAAGATTTTTAAAGCTTAGAACTTTAAATTCAAAGAAACTCTTATTAGAACCCAACTTTATAAAATCAAACGATCTAGAATTAAAATTTTACTAAATAAAATTAGGCAGAATATGATGTGGAAATGCAATAATTGAATTGTTTAGCAGATTTTGAATTCGTATGAAACTACAAGTCGTATAAATCAATCATGAAAGAAAGATTTGAAAGCTGATTACTCCTTCATGACGAAGAGCAACAGTTACAGCAGATATCAAGCCATCCACATTTTCTAAGAAACTTTGTTCTATGATATTATCAGGTCAAACTATTCATTAAGCATGTGGCATGTTGTTTAAGAATTTATTTTAAGAAAATCTAATGATTTTCTTTGAACCCAAAATATTGCAATATTGTTGAAAATGTACTTCAGCAGTGTGAATGATTTTGATCGAAACTCGTCGTTTACAAATTTTTTTCAAAGTTTATGTTTATAAGGCTTGCCTAAGGTACCCTTTATAAGCATGCAGGCACAAAACTTTTTAGTAAATATTATTGAAGGACTTCGTGAATTTTTAATTTCTGTTCCTTGTTTCCAAAAAACGATCGTAAACTACCATCGACCCCATAATAAGTCTCTTCGATTCGATTAAATAAACAGATGTTATATTATTGCACCTTTATCCTTTCTGTCAAATCTTGTTTCTTTACATTTTTGATTACCTTTTCGCATAGCATACACGAAAGCTGTCGTAGTCTTGTTTTCAAATTTTGTTTATCGAATTAATTTTATTTATAAGTTTCCGCATAATATCCCAGCTACCATTCAGCCGAAACATAATTTTTTCAATTTAAATCTTTTGAGAATTTAAGGACATCCTCTTAATTTTTTGTAAATCATCTCAGGTAGCTAATTTAGCTATAGCATTTTTTTTTCTGCTTGGATTTCATAGTGAATAAATATATTTTCAGATACTCTAAATCTTGAAAAAGGCACATAGCTAAAACTCTACTTTAAATAGCGAACTTTTAGCTTAAAGCTTGGATCATGGGATTATTTGAAATGGGTGAATCTATTAGAAAGGATATCCGTCCTATCAACAATTCGTATAAAACTAGAAAGTTTGTCTATTATCTAACTTCCAGAACAAAAAAATATACTTGGGAACTACAAAAGCATATTGTATAACACTAGAGGGCCACCCAGACCGAGTTAAAGAATTGAGCATGTAGTGTAGCCTGACCTCATAGACACTTCGGCCAATACATAATAGTGTAATTGTATAGTCGGTATTACTAGCAAAACGGTACATAAATAAAAGATTCATATTTCATAAAACAAAACAAACAAAGCCGACCTTTGACACTTTGTTGTCGTTCCAATAGCCATGTGAAATATTTTGTGCACTTTTGTTGTTATGCCACTGTTTATGTGAGGCCTGTGTAAACTGATTAAAAAGTATAAACAAACCGTACATATCTAGCAGTACTGTACACATTATTAAACATATGTGAGACATAGGTCAGTCTATGCACTTAACGGTACTTAATGTAATGACCATGCACATCACTCCAATATATTAAAATTTAGACTCGCGTCATTTCCATTGTGGAAAATCAATGAATGGCCATGAATAAGTGGATCATATTCTCACGATTTATATAAGTTTAGCAATGGGAATTAGCCTTAAGTCAGTAGAATTAAGGTTTGTATTTTAAATGCTGATCGAACTGCTTATTTTATTTATATTTTTGTGCCAGCGGCGTTTTTAAGCGCCAGCACACGGCCCCTAGGTAAGGATAATATTCAGATGCGTTAATCCATGTCCTGGTAAATTACAAGAATTACAAGTAAAACCGGACTAAAAATACTCTGAAATGGTGAGACACTGGGGAAGAATAAAGGAAAGCTTTACGCTTACCTAGACAAATAAAAACCATAAGTGAGACCGGTACAATGTAAATATGTTAATAAACATAATAAGAGAGCAAATAAACTTACAAAGTATTTTAATAGGACTTTTTAACAAATTAACAATCCCTTTTTTCTACCGCTCAGTTTTCCTATGAAGCAAATTCGAAACTTTTACAGGATATATCATTAAAAAGCATTAGGAGGAGATCTAGGCCATTTCATACGAGCGACGTGTGGCTTGCGCCGATCCTATACCCTTTCGCTCAGCGCTCCTAAATGATTAGCAAAAGCCTTTCTTCGGATATGGGCTTAGAGCCTCATTTCCAGCTTAATTATAACTTTGTAATAAACAAGGTGTTGGGTCAAAAAAAAAAGATTACTAAGATACTACCTGCTTTTGTCAACATAAATAGTTTGTCTGTAGCTTAAGTATGATAAGAGATAACCTGACAAGCAAAAAATATATATACAGTGACTCACAAGATATTCTCTACTACGTTTGTATTTGTTGTTTAAAGTCTAGGCTATGAATGTAGCGCAAAGTTGAAAAAGATTATTTACAACTTCTGCACTCAATTAAGAACACCTGTGAGTCTGATTTCATCATTTGTTACTACGTTATAGAGGTAAGTCAAGGACTTGTAAACCATGCCTTCAGTTATTTAAGGTGATTTTTATCGAATTGCCACTAAAGAAGGACTGATTTTCTTACAGCTCTTTATAATTTTTTCCTCAGAATTTAAGATTTGTGCTCGATCCTATAGATGGTCAACCCCACTATCACAAATATAACTCTAATGATTGGGACGGGCAACACAGCATACTATAAATACTATCGGCCGAATGGTTCCACAGTTATATCTAGAAATTAATTAATAAACTACTATTTAACTATCGATTGTTGGCGGTTGATTGGTTTTTATCATCCTTAATGCACGTTCTTCAGCAATCGAGTTTTTCAACAATCTTATGTTAGCGGAAGTCCACTATTTTATTAGAGCAAAAATGTCCAACAGCACCGAGCTTTATCTACGCAGGTAGAGAGATAGAACGTCACGTTGTAGGCAGACCCTAATTAAGGATATCGTCCTCGATTTGGCACCCAAGCCCAACTTAACAACCCTGATTGCAAGCATTTATATCTTCTTGTTCCAAATTAATTCTGAAAAATTTCTGACGTCAGTTGTCTTTATGCTTATAATTTAACCAAAAACCAAAAAACTCACTTAAAAAGCTCATATTTAAAAAAAAAAAAAAACATTTCAAATGATAACAACTGCTACAACACTGTTTCGTTATACTCTGATGACAATTACAACTATCTCAACTCAAAGACTTACAAAGACATAATGAGAACAACTAAAACTACTAACATGACAATTACACAGCAAACTAGTTCCATATTCTGTCTCCATCGACAATTTAGTTAGTTTTTTTTTTAACAAAAACTCACATAAAAACGGTACAAGCATACACACACAAAAAAAGAAATATAACAATAGCTTCCGGTGAGGAAGTAAAAACGCATATATAAACATGAGATTCGTTCTTTGTTTTGTTGTTAACTACTTTTTTCCGCTTTATTTCTAAAGGACTTTTATTACATGTTCTAAATGTTTTAGCTATGACAAGTAGAAATTTTACAAACGAAATTTATTGCTGGCATAATGACAAGATTGCCAACAATTTATTTTAGTTTTAAGTATCTCACAAATATTTTTAGTTTTAGCTTTTAAGAGAAAACTACCACAACCATTTAAAAAACTGTTAAATGATGGCAGGAAAATAACTAAATGAATTTTGAATGGAAAAACAAAAATTAAGCTAAATTTCTCCAACATCAAAGTTTTTTAAAGAAATAAACGTTTTTCTAAAACAAATAATTTAAAAGATGACAAGAAATAAAAAGAAATAAAAATTTCTCTTTTAGGGCAGTTATCAAAGTGAGTCATTTTCTATAACAATTGTGTATGTTTTTTGTTAGAAACTTTATATCGCACTGTACATTATTTCTTTCATTAAAAAATGTTAAAGAAACTCTGACATAATTTTGTATCTGCTACAAGTTCCTCTTTTTGAATAGAATAATTTTTGTTAAATTCTAATCCACTTTTCTATACAAAAGGAAAAATTTGTTTCCTTCTTAACAATTTTATTGTAAAACAATTTTATTGTGAGTCAGCACAATTTTCTATCGACGAATTTCACTATTTCTTGCTTTAACATAAAAAGATGTTTGCATCTAATAAAGTCTTTATTTGTTTTCAAATTGATATTTATAAAAATTTTTTATTTGCTTAGTTAAATTTTTAATTTTCAAACAATTAAAAAAAGAAAAAAAATATTTTTTTGACCCTTTTACCCTGTCCTGTCTACAGCAAAACATAAAACGACAAAAGTTTTCGTCAAAGAGTTTAATGTTGCCTTTGTTTAGTAGTCAATTTGTTAAATATTTACAGCATATTGGGGTTAGTTATAATGGAAAATAATAATTAATTATTTATATATAAACTATAGGAAGCTTTTTATTACTTTAATACATTTACTTAATTTACTTTTATGCTCAGATTTTTCTGTGCCTGGAAAGTTAAAAAGGCTGAGCTTGCTGGTATCTGGCGGATTCTTAAATATACCTGATTATAAACGCTACACAAATTAAAAAAAACTGTCTTTCAAAATTGACATCTATTTTATCAAAACTGTAATTTATTTTAATTTCTAAGAATTATTAAAATGTTAATTATTTACAATTGTAGGCGGACGTTTTCTAAAGAAAACAATAAAAATAAGACACAAGGAGAACGAAATGCAGCATTTTCTGAACCGCTACATCCTTTATCAGCATTTCTCTCATCTACCTACCTTAGGTTGTGTAAATGCTGCAGCTTTGGCTGACTGTTTCTTAAACTGGCTTTAGCTAAGAATTTCCATAGCGCCTGAAGGTTTTCCTACAACGGCTTCAGCTGACTGTTTCCCATAGCGGTTTCTGCTGAATGTTTTTGGCTTCCTCTTTTCTTAGTTATGTTAGTGTTCTAGGATTTTTTAATAAATATCGCAATATTAGTTTTACAACTTCAGTGAGGAGGACTCTCAAGGGATGCCAATGAAGCTAAATATTCCCGACTGAATTCTATGTCCTTCATTATGCTCTTCGTATTAAGCCGAATACCCGCGACCGATTACCATCCTAAGTCCGAATACTGCCGATTAATTTCAGTATCACAAAAGCTAATATAAATATAAGCCAGCCGCTATATGCCAATTACTCCCGAACGATCTTCATATCATCATTTATATGCATTAGAGCCCCGACTTGCGTCGTCCCGATTTGCATCGTTTCGATTTGCGTTGCTTTTTAAAAAGTAGAAAAATTCGATTTACGTCGTTGCAACTTCAAGTTGCGTCTTTTTTACCCTGATGTACATCCTTTTTATTTCGATTTGCGTCGTTTTATTTCCGTCGCTTCGATTTGCGTCGCGTTTCTTTGGTCCCCATTAACGACGCAAATCTAGGCTCTAGTGTATTTTATTTTTATTTATTTATATAACAATATATTTGGAATGTATTTACTCCGCCTTTCTTTGGTTAACAAAATAAAATATTTTTCATTTAAATATCCAATATTTCGCAATCCTCTGGATAGTATCATCAGGGATAAAACACATCCACTTGTTCTTATATTCAATATTGCACTACTTGTTAGCAGATTTAAAACTGTTATTTTTTGTAAATAAAAAGTCTTAAAAAAATCATTTCATGATTTTATTTCTTTAAATTCTAAACCTTATGACCACAAGCAATTGAATACAAGTACTTAAATAAAAGCAGTACTTTTTTTAATTTTTTCATTATATATTCAATTATAATTCTTGCAAAAAAAAAACCGACTTCAAAACAAACAAATTTAAATCATGTTCTTTGTAAATTTCAACCGTCTGTCTACAAAAAGCATATCCATATACATCAAATTCAATAAACTTTTGATAAATCCTTTAATTAATAAATTTAAATATTCTACTTCTTATTATAGCGATTATAGTAATATATGCAATTTTTAAGTGTTTGTATATAACGGCCCAAAGGATAGGCGCTTAACATCACCTATGATGACATCCTCTTATATTTAGTTTTATTTTTGTAAAACATTAAGGCGGTAAATTAAAAAGACACCTTTTTAAATTTTAAGGATGTGTCATTTACTTAAAAAATATATTTAAAAACATGTATGTTGTATGGCGATTAGGGATGGACAGGGTATCGCAAACATACATCGAAGTTGCATGGAAATTTCATGAAATACATCGATGTTTTTTATACATAGATTTTTATTTTTTAATTATTTATTATTTATTATTGAAGTTTTGATGTTTTTTATTTATTACTATGTTTTCGAAAGTTTTAAAGTTTATTTTACATCCCCAAATACTTTTTTCAATGCTGTTTAAAAATAAAAGTTTACCAAGTCTTTCACCTCTCAATCTGTTTCTTTGTTGAGTCATCAACTGCCCCGCTTGTGAAAATAGCCTTTCAGACGGAACCGATGTTCCCACCATTATAAGATATCTAAAAGCGATCTTGTAAGGCTGAGGAAACTGCGATTAATAATCTTTCCAAATATCTAACGGATTTTTGTTCAGTCTTCCAACAGGAGTCCTCAAATAAAATGAAAGTTCATCAAACAATATATCGTCACTTTTATTGCTTTTCCAATTTCTATTAACACGGGTATATATCAATCTACACGATCTGTACACAATTTGTCATTTCGATGCATCGAAAAAAACATCGATGTTTTTCGATTGTTTAGGAGCAAAAAACATCGGATTATATAGATTTTTCGGTAAAATACATCAAGTGTTTTGAAAACATGGATGTTTTTTTTCCATCCCTAATGGGGATACCCTTTTATGTTTAAGATTATGAACTGTTTTTAAACATAACCTTTCAGATAAGAAAAAAAATTTAAATCGGTTCAGAAATTACGAAATTCTATGGGCACAAACATTCGAAGGAATGAATAAACTCAATACTTTTTTTAATGCTAGTAAAAACTACAACAATGTAGACAAATACATGCAAAATTAAAAAATACCAAAATTTTATTTAATACGTATTACATTTGAGAAACTCGTAGGGAGACTACATACATATATAAAAATATATAAAACGACTGCATATTCTAACTTTTTGTTTACTCAAAGTGAACATTGATTAATTAATTTTTAGTTTATACCTGATTTTTAAACTAATCTAGTTAGTATTATTATAAATATTTTACTTTGCACAATATATTCTCTTACTAATTGACTCCGCAATTAACATGCACGTCTGAACATGAACATAAACATTTCAGTTTTTGTCAACAAACACTATTGTTTTACAATTTGATAAATACTTTTGTGATATACGTATTTTATTTGAGTAGTTGTTATCTTCACAAAGAATTTGACTTTTTGCCCTTTGCAAATATTACGTAATTTTATTTATTTTTTATATATTAAAAAAAAACAGAGTAAATTTTAATCTGATATTTTGACTTGAATCGCTAAGTTGGTATCACTTCTACTAGAAAAACATTCAAGCGCTTAATTCAAAGCGGCTTAACCGCATTTTAGAATATTATTATATAACTTAGCATTCTTTGTGCCACTTCCAGAACTGGCGCAAAATGTGAAACTTGTTCAGAAACATGCTCTAAGTTAGCAGAAAATAACGCTAAATTTAGGCTCTTTAAATTCTATAGCAAAAGAAATTTGATTTGGTGAGAGGAAGATGGATGGGGTTAAGTCATCACTTGCTCACTTCTGAATGAAAACTAAAAACTGCTAAAGATATTTATCCATTCCGTTCTTATTCTTAGCAAATGTAAGTAGTAGTTACGAGTGCTGCAGATTTTAAAGCGCATTTAAAAAAATTTTAAACATTCTTTATGAAAAATTTGTCTTCAAACTTGCCTAATAATTTTTTTTCTCACATAACCATACAAAAATACAACCCTGGGAACTTCTTTTTATAAGTCCGTAGCAATTATTTATTGCATTTTTATCCAATACAATTCTAAAAGCAGGTTTGGAAATGTGACGGTCGCTTATTATAATGCGCAAAGAATATGTGCGCCAGTAATTAGTGTCCAGAAGGTAGCTCACGTATTATTAATTACTGCACTCTGTCTGTATAGTTGTTATTTAGATACAAAATATTACTTGATTCGTACAAAAATTTGACAAGCGAACAATAGAGGAGTAGATCTGCGTAAATCTTTAAAGTCGCACCGAAAAAGAATGATGCAGGAAAAGTAGGATCACCTGCAAAACTAGTGATGAAGTAAGTATGTTTCCAAACCAAAAACGTTAACCACAATCCACGGTGTAAACTTAAATTCAGAGCTGAACGCAAAATAGGTGGGCCGTGAAACCATTATGAAGGTAAAAGAAACGACGAAGAATTTGAATTGTTTTACCCAATTTTATTATGGAAAAGGTAATGTAGTCGTATATGGGAAACTGGCCGACAAGCTGTTCTGGACACAACCACAAGCAGGTAGGCTTGAATTGTACTCAAAATGACCTTACGATATGTTTTAAAATATCTGAGGTAGAACTGCAATTTTACTAAAGTGAGAGCGGAGGCAGTAGCATATCGGATGGCAATGCCTTAAAAGATCTAACTCAAAAGAAAATACTAGTAATAACCTGGAACTTTGTGACAAAAAAGAAAAAAAAACTATAAACTAAAAACCACACATTGCTAGACCAGCACCCAATGGATAACAAAAAATTTGGTTATAGGAAGGAGGTAAACTTAATTGGCAGAAAAGACCTCTGCAGGATCATGATCCCACTATGAACTGTTTGATTTAAAAACAAATTATCTCTGTAATGTATAGTGCGATTCACTGCACAATAGACCATAAGAGGATGAAAAGCGTGTTGTTCATAAAAAACGTTCTGATAACGTTAACGAGTTCCCTAATCTCCTTAGAGTAAATTTCATTGGAGAACCAGAGAACAGTAAAACACAACCCACATTCCATCAATGAATAAGAGAGTCAATAGAGTTGGCTACCGTACTGTTACCTATGAGCCTCTGCGCCCTCTTCTGTAACTCTAGACTATGAAGCACCGGCCCATATTTGAAAGTGGTATTCCATTTTTAACTCGATGTAAAAACCGGGTGAATGACGTGGGAATAAATAATGAGATGAAAGATGCTATTTTGAAGTTAAAAAGAGGACCCTTAAAAAATGATTTGTTAATTGAGCTCCATTGTTTGTCATTTTATTTACTCTCATGTTACTCTAGATTATACTCCAAATTGTTATTTTCATTTTATTTTCATTTTATTTAATTAAATTCAATATTCTATGCTGTCTCTACATGTTCTGCTGCTCAACTCATTTTACAATTAATTTTACGTTTTTCGTGAATATATTTTCTGTTTTTTTTTCTAATTACAAGTACTTAACATAGTTACATCTCTTATGAACAGACATATTAAGCGTTTAAATGTCATACACATGCAAGGATGCATATAACGCACAAACACCTTCAACTTATATGCCCACATACATGCACATATATACAAGTAGATTCTGCTACATAATTTAGCTTTTCGTGATTTATTCTAATGAGTTTTTTTTAATTTTCTATGAGGCTCTCTACTCATTACCATTTTACGATTTTGTTTGCAGGTGTACAAGTACAAGTGTGCTTGTGTGAGAAGTAATTTGCTTGGAAGTAGTTTGTTATAAAAAAGGGGGAAAAAGGGTATGGTGGGGTATAAAGAAGAGAAGGTGTGCTATCCAAGTGTTTAACCTTTTAAAGCGCTTACAATTACGTGGTTCAAAAACTGTTATTTAATTTTATCTCTATGCTTGAGCTAAGAATTGTGTGCGTTACAATTGTAACAAGATTTTGGGATAATGATAGTTAGTTTTAATTTAAATTTGTCATTTTATATGTGACAATGCAATTTAACAAATGACATGCTTATATCATTTAGGAATCAGTGGTCGAAAGGAGTCAGCAAATTCTTAAAATATTCTTTCCTACTGTTATACACTCTACTATAAAACTGAAGATTTTTCAAATCCAATAAACAATTTATTCTTAACCTTTCAAAGGGGAAGGTGGTCAAAGCATCTCTGCCGAGTGTTCAAACACAAGGCATGTAACACAAGAATGAACACAGATAATCTCTTCTAATTCAACTCTAAAATTGCCGTCTTTTATGCATAATTTATTTCAAAGGTGGTCATCATAACAACACCGCTTTTCCTTGGTTTGATAAACTACATGACTGTACAATTTTCTTAATCATAAATGCCTCTACATTTAGTTACACTTCCAAAAGCTTTAATTTGCAACATATTATAACAGTAGCACACTTTTAATCAAAAATAAATTAAAGATGAGGGGTATAATCTTCACCAAATAAGTGGAAAAAGGATATACCTACGTTTGTCATTCCGTTTCTAATTTCTACAATATCCATTTCCGACCCCACAAAGCAAATATTTTCTGAGTCCTTATGCATAGCGAAGTCGATTGAACAATGTCCGTCTTTCTCTCCATGTTAGTGTTAAAATCAACTTTGCCATGGCACAAAATGAGCTGGATAAAATTTAAATACGCCAATCGATCACACATAGTTTCGAAAGAAGTGCCAGATCGGTGCATGTCCTTCGAGGCAGTGGCCTAAACACCACGCCTGCTTCTACTTTTTTCATATCATTTGAAACAAGAAAGTAACCCCAATCAATAAAACAAATATATGGAGCGATAGAAAATTCAAAAATAAGTTAAAAAAACATCCAGTAAAAAAAAGGCGCTTGGCCATATTTACCGAGTTATGGGCTTTTGAAATTTTCATAAAAAGTTCGAATGTCAATATAGTCAAAATGGGTATTATGTAAAAGCTTTTAAAGAGATCTTTTAGGAAACACTAAAATAATAAAATTAAAAACGCTTTACCCATTAAGAGCCGATGACATTTGTATTTAAAATTATATATCAAACTTTTTTTTCTTATTTTTTAATTCTCTGTCACCGCAATATTTGTCTTTTTCATAAGTGTTACTTAACTAAACTAGATTCACATACTAATGGTTATATTAGATTCGGCATAGCCGAATATACCAATCTTACTTGTTATTACTACATCATAACTACTTCATAACAAAAGTATTTTTTAAGGTAAACAATCTTAAATTTAAAAAATAAATCTATTCTGTAATAGTGATGATGACAGTGATTACTACAGTTCTTAGAAAAGCGAATTGAATTTTTTCACTCAGTTTAAATTAATAATTTATTTAGAAAACTTGTTAGCTCCTGCTGATTTCTTTTTTTGCTATCACAAGAATTTGTTTCCATTTTCGCTTAAGAAAGTAACCTTGTTTATTATAAGGACAAGTTTTAGAACAGAGTATACGCCAGAAAAACGGAGACTTTTTACGGTCTCGTCAAAAACAAACCAAAAACTAATTCTTCTGCATTGTGATAATAAGTATGCTTCGGTGTCTGTTCTGTTGAACTTTCAATTCATTTGAAATAATGGCATAAGAATCTTAAGTTACTCTTGAACAAAATTGGTAACTTCGATGAACACTAAAGAAAATAGGGCAATTGATCGTATTCAACAAAAAAATATATATTTGATTTATAAAACGTTTATTATACGAATTTTCATAAAAACTTATTTTATCAAACTTTTATTATTCAAACATATTTTTTTTTTTTTTTTTTTTTTTGTGTGAATGCGGGCATTATAATTTACAAAATAGAACATTAAATTACAGTCCATATACAATTTAATGTGCTGTTATGTGGCCAAAAAATGTTGCCTTCTTTTAGGCGTTTGCATATTTACTTGTATAAGTTTTCAATGTATAAAGTGTCATTTTATTATATTATTGCTACTAGTATTCTTTGTATAACAAAATTATTGTATGGATTTTTTGGCACATCAGCAAACCTAAAAATGTACAACAAAAATTTCCAAAAAAAAAAAAAAAAAAAAAAAATAAATAAATAAATTAAAAGAGGGCAAAATAATCATAACCATATTATAAGATATTACATTGTACTATTACAAAATGCTTAACACAAAATACACACTAACACTTATAATAACATCTACATTTTAACATAAAAAGACTTTTAAGATAAGTCCTTTTTTGTTATTACTACAAAATATGTACCATTTCATCGCATGTATTAAAATTTTAGCCTTAAAAAATTTTACAGTCTAATCTCTCAATGAAGGACAAAACGTTATTTGAAGTTAAAAAACAAAAACATCTAAAAGATAATTTAATTTGTAAGAATTTATTTCATATACCTTAGTTGTTTTCGCTAAAATAAAAAAATAGTTTTTAAGACCGATAGAATTTAAAAAAAAAAAAACCAAAAAAAAAATTATATATCATTAACAATTAAAAATATTTTCGGACGTGTGTCCACCTCCGCTGTTCCAGTTAAAGAGCATTCTTGATGTTTTTTTTAATTCAGCTCTTCGAGCACTGATGGCCTACAAGTCGTCAATTGTTGCTGGTTTAACTAGAGACCTCAAGTTGGCTTAATAGAATATAACAGGGAGTTATCAAATCGTATGACTTTGGAAGCCTAAAGACAGGTCTATTTCTCAAAATCAATTTATCGCCAAATTTTGATTTGGTCGATAGTTATGCACGTCGCACGGCACGAACAAAAAATCATTGATAATTTTTTTAAGAAATAACGTCAGTAATGATAAATAGCTAGAAAACTGTACACAACGGCAAATTTTTCTAGACGTAATTGAGTGTCCAGAGTGTTTTGTAAATTGGTTTTGCCCCGTGTGCGGCAAATTTACTACTTAACAAACCCGTTAAGCCAAGAATGATTTAAATGGCTGAACAATTGATGACTGATTTTCAAAGTTAATCTGTATAATTTGTTTTCACTGTTCTAGCGTCACTCTATTTGGGATAAATATATAGATCATTAGTGTTAGAGGTGAGCGCTCCTATCGGACTTAAAACAGAGTTTTTTTGTTTTTTCATTAAGACAATAATTTACGAATTGCACTGCATTGCATTAATTAAACCTCCTTCTTATCTAAGAGCCGTCTTTTCGAAGTATTTATGGTTCTTCGTATCAAGAAATGCAGTTGAATCCATTTTAGAACTATAAACAAAATAGCTCTAACTTCGAATTTAAAGCAGCCTAATTTTTGGTAGCTATAGCATTGTTTAAGTCAAACCTAGCAACTAAACTAAAAGTCCAAAAGAAAAATATAGTCATCCAGTAGAAAGAGAGGTCACTTAGATAAAGATTTAAAGAATCAGTTCTAGAAAATATACTTCGTAAATATATATCCTCTCCTAGAATTACTCTATTCTGCATTAATTTATTCGCAAATAAGTCACCACACTTTTATATATTCGAGAATCTTATAATTCCCTTCTTACGTAGCCTAAAATCGATAATTTTTAATGTCAATCTGCTTATTTTGTTAAAGAGTAAGTAAATTTTTATGTCAATTGTTTTTTAGAGAAATATACTTTAAATTTTTTTTTTTTTTTTTTTTTTTTGCTAGTTATCAAAGTACTATTTTCGCAGGGTGTTATCAAGCCGTATCTTATACTGTTCAATATAAGATGTCTATTTCGAAAATGAAAGCCCATCTTACCCAACAATTAGTCGCTGACGATCGTCTTCCCCGAAGCGTAACAAGTCTTTGATCGATTTAACACATCCTTCATGAATACTGCATTAATTGTTAGATTTCCTTAGAATTCTTCTTAATATTTTTAATAAAAATTCGATTCCAGTTTCCTTTTTTTATAAAACTAAGGCTCCATACTTCTAAAAAATATTATTTCAAATTAAGTAAAATTCACTTTTTCGGCTTAGGTTCATTTTTTATTTGAATTTTTAAAAAGAAAAATTATTTAAAAATGTATGCGGAAGTCTTCCAAAGAAGGCAAGAAAAATAAGACTCTAGCCGAATGAAATGCAGCATTTTCTAAACCGCAACACCCTTCATCAGCATTCTTCGCATCTATTTGCCTTAGGTTGTGTACATTGCAAACGTCATCTATTTAATCAACTAATCAATATTAAATTGGTTAGACCAAGTCGAAGTACAACTCAAAGCATTTCTTCGTTGTTCTCTCTGCAACCCACTTTGTATTTTTGCTTTGTATTAATCTTCGGTATGGCCACGAAATGTAATTTTTTTAATCTTTAATCACTCATATAGATGTTGTTACCCAGCGGTACAGTTCGATGAGCTAATTTGTGACCTTTTGTGAAACTTTTTTTTAAGCTCAGCTAATTTTTGATTTCTTTGTGATCACAGAAACAAATTTTGTTATTTACGGACTGCAATTTTTATTTTTCTTATTTTTTTACAACAAATCGTCGAGAGGACAAACATCAAGAGGAGCCATTGTTTAAGTAATAAAATTTATTTAATTTGGTGACCTCTCTATAACTTTTTTTTGCAACTTTGACATGACAAAAATTCTAGACGGATCCTAACAATTTGTCTTCAAAAATATAGTGTTTCAAAAAATGTTATTCAGAAGTCTTAGAAATTTATGCAGTTAATAACTGAATTTGGCGATGTTTTTTAACAGATCATCAAAAAAGGAAACAAATAAAAAACATAATAAAGCTGTTGATATGTGGACGCAGTCAGAAAATTAATAAGTCTAAAGGTATGGTCAGATTAGTCAAATATTTGAACGAAAAAACGTAACCCATATATTATTGGACAAATTTTTGTCCTTCCTAAATACTTGTTAAGAAACATGACATTAATTATGGTTTAAATCGCCATTCGTAACAATACGTGTTCGGAAGAATTAAATTAAAAAAGTGGTTACGCTTTTTTGGTCAAACATATGACTAACATGACCGCAGCTTATGAGTGAAAAATGCAACAGCGTAACATGTCCTTCAAAGAAGTGTAATATTTTGCGGAATTACTACAGATTCTACGAACTCAAGTATAAATACTTAAAGCAAGACGAAGAAGGAAAGCGACATCTTGAGTCACCTACTTTTCCTCTCTGAAACGACTTTTTGTTTTATTTTTATTAAACGACCTTTTGTGCCACTTTTGGAATAAGTGCATGCGGCGACATAGAGATGAATTGCCTATTAAATTCCTTGCAAAACATTCATTGAGTGGTGTCGAAATACAAAGAGAGGAAAATAAAAATTTTATTGGGGTAACGATGTACAAATGCAAGTCATATATAGTATGGATATAACTGCTCTATAACAGTGACCCATTTAAAGACACATTAACAAAAAAAAAACTGTTGAATTTCTTTTAAAAAATTTAACTAAACACAACTAAGAATAGAAACTTAAATCTTTAGTCTGTTGTTAAATTTGTTGCTCATCAATAATGGAAACACCCTTTTGCATTGAAACTCATTGCCTCATTTTATCACAAACTTTT
The DNA here is from genome assembly GCA_937654795.1 of Cistogaster globosa. Taxonomy (NCBI): domain Eukaryota; kingdom Metazoa; phylum Arthropoda; class Insecta; order Diptera; family Tachinidae; genus Cistogaster; species Cistogaster globosa. Next base: position 22,790,864 of record OW569405.1, read on the forward strand.
TGCAATCATTTGCCTCAAGTTTTATCTACAAATTAGAAATCAGCTGGTGCATATGTGAGAGTATTTAAAAAATGGGCTTTAATTTTAAAATTAATTAAATATATGTAAATTGTTTCCTTTATCATTCGTTCCACTGTAATAATATCAGTTTTTATGTGTTAAAGTTTATTTGTTTATTTTCACTTTTGTTTGCAATGATATGAAAACTTTTTCTTTCTTACATTTTGATATTCATGCATCTTGCATAACATGTCTATGATTTTCATTATTTTTCTTATAAAAAGAAAATGTCAATACAGTGAGTTAAAAAAATTTTACAGTTTGTTGATTTTTTTTTAATTTAAATCACAATAATTTTCTTTGACGAAGCAAATGGTCACACAGAATTTTAAAGTGATTTTTTTAATTTATAATTTTTTTTTTATTCCAGCAATTCCGTTGAGTTAAAAAATATTTGTAATAAAAGAAAAAGAAAAATAATTATTTTATTTCTTAATGATCCCACGGAATATAAATCTTACAAATAGAGGCGGACCTTAAGTTTGGAGTTTAGATTTTAAAGTATTTAGAAAGACTGCGCCACAATGATTTAAAATCGAAGAATACAGAATAATATTTTTTTATTATACTTAAAACACTGTTTGGACTTCTATTGAAATTCACCCCTCTTTGTGGTTGTTTAAATTGATTTAGTTCTGCTTGCCACGCAAGCTCGGAGAACTAAAACGTTAGCTTTATTACGAGTATTGCTAATATATAAATGGTTATCAAATACCACTTACATTAAAATATTTATTATAATATGGCTGGTACTTGCGTTTATATCCTAAGACTTAACAGGCTTTTCTCGTTTAATGAGGTAATGTTAATGTGGGTTACAGCACATAGAGGTACATCTGGAACGAAGCTGAAGACCAGCTGGCAAAAAGAAAAATCTTCTATGAATTTCTGGTCCAGAAATGATATCTGTACTGAATGCTAGAGAGGATCCAACAGCGAATACAATCACTCAATCTGAAAAAATATAGGGAGGCTGCTACTTGTAGATATGCTCGAGATCTGCTCAAGTAGACCCTTGACAACTTCATTAGTGACAGGTCATATAGACAGGAAGTGTATCAAACAAAATTATACTTGAAAGCTGTAGTGGGAAGAGGCTGAGACGTTAGTGCACATACTGTAAAATTTAATACCACTAGCAGAAACTTGTTAACTGTGGGTTCTATGAGGGATTTAAGCTTTAATAAATGACAACAACGACTAGGTTCTAAGAACTCTGTAATGAAAAAGAAGTCCGTCGCTTACCAATCAACAATCTTAAATCACTTAAGTCAAGAGAAAAAGCTGATGGTAGCACGTGACTTAATGTGACTAAGTATCTTATGAATTGAGAATCGGCTGCCGTGTTCAGTGCAGACGGCAGTAGGTCGAAAATTACCCTCCCTGCATATCAATTGCGTAGTCTTGATTAAATCTGACGAACAGTAAGCGCTTTTTGTCAAAGAATAATATTAATAAAAACACAATTTTTTTTTTTTTTTTTTTTGGTTTCCAAGTTTTTGTATGGCGTTACCGCCTCAAATCAGATCAAAATCATTAAGTATCTGAAGAGTGACAATATTCTGAGTTTCAAAATTTTTATTTTTTCCATATAATTTATAAAATCTGAATTAAATCGAACAATTAAATCTAAAAGTCATAGGCCATTCAGTTCAAAAAAAAGTCATTCCCAATGTGTTCAAAATAATAATAAATACAACCTCCCAATTTTAATTTAATGCTACTGGCTTTTTTAGTTTTATTTCTTTCCCAACTGTTAAAACTGTTTATTGGGGAAGCTTACAAATAAAAGAACCCGTACGATTTTTATTTGTATGACTTTTATATAGTCTTGAAACCGTTTTGTGCTAAATTTAAATTCGCTTTAAATGAAAGAGATGTGTATGAAAAAAACCTGCTTTGGCTTTTTTATCTTTAAGCTAAAAGCTTTTTCAAAACTAAGAAAGAACTTTGGGTTAAAAAAAAAGTATCTCAGCATGCGATATCTTCCTCAAGCACGCCTCATTTGCTTAAATCTTTTGCAAGTTACTGTACCGTTATTGCGTCACATATATTTTCTTCCATTTTCTCAAATAGCGTTAGCATGTTTCACGATGATATCATATTATTATTATTCTTGTCTTTGCATTATGTTTTCTATAATTTTCTTCTTTTATTCAGTTTCTTTTCTTATAGTTTTTACATTATTTTGTGATGTTTTCTTAACACAGTTTATTTTCCCTGATTATATTTACTAAATTTTTTATGAAAACAAGAATCTTTTGTTACTGGCTCGTTTACTTAAACTTGGCAACCAAAATATTAAGGAAGAAGAATTTGTAAAATTTAATACAAATATAATTTTTTCGTGCTTCGTGTAGATTTTTGTCAAAAGAAAATTTGCATAACTTTAGTTTCATAAGAAAAAACAAACAAAACGTAATAGCTTTAGTTAAATTAAATCAAACATTATGAAAATATGTTCAAATATAATTTAAATGAAAATTAAATGCAAGATTATTATTATTATTAGATCTTGAACTTAATGTTATAGAATATTGTTTGCGAATTTTTTTTTACCTCTTTAGAACATGTTGTAACAAGTTTTTTGCTTGCTTGAACTTAAGGTTAATGTTTGCCTGTACGTATACGTTATATTAATTATAAAGTAATTAAATATCACTTATACGCCCGAGTTGCTGCTAGCTTAAGTATGGATTTGTCTGTAATTACGACATCATAACAATTAAATCTTTAAGATTCTCAAGCATAATGATTTTGTGATATTTTCCCATAAATTTTTCTACTTATTACATTAATGACTATAATTAATAATATAAATAAGTTACACTCTTAATCACACCTAAAATTGGTTGCAATTAAAGGCCACCTTGATAAGTTGCGGTGCATATTAAAGTACACTATTCAATTTTGCCCAAAACGTCGAATGTTTATGTTAAATATCAAAAAAAAAAAAAAAATACTTTAAAAATATTAATTAAGCATTTCAATTTGTGTTTACAAAAACAAAAAGACTTTTTTATTTATTATTATAACAGAGTGTAATTTAAAATTGTTTGCTACTACACTAAATAATTCTTGCAAAAAAAAAGACTTCAAAACAAACTTAAAATCATATATCTTTAGGATCGTACTTAAACATCAATAATATTTATTCGAAAAAAAAATTGCGTCAGGATTTTTTATATGTCGTAGAACAAAATATAAATACAGATTAAACACAAAAGTTCAGCAGTTATGTGGTCACCCTTTATTTTTACACTTTTTATTGCTGACACAGTAAAACAAAATTTGTTTAAAATCTAGGCGTAAGTCTATAACTCTTCAAAAGATTGGCCATATACATCAAATAATAATTTCTAATTTTAAATATTTATACTTGATATAGTAAAGGACATTCTGGCTAATTTTCTGTAACGGTTTCAAAGATAGGGCCATATAGGTCAAATTACATCTTTAATTTCTAATTTCATTAAACTACATTTACTATTGGGACACCCTTTAGCTTACAATTTTGAAAGTTGAAGTATTATAACAGTCATAGTTATTGACATCCTGTTTGTCTATAACGGTTAAAAACATAGGTGGATATAAGACAATTCATGTCACCTATCGAGACACCCGTTAATTTTAAGATTTATTTTTGCATTACTTTTTCCTATTAGAAGCTATAATAACACGCAGTTTTTTTAGTTTTAAGGAAGTGCGCTTTACGGTTCAAAAAACACTTAAAAAACACGTGAGTTGAATAGGGACAACATTTAACTTTTAAGATTATGAACTGTTTTTAAAAAGACACCAATCCAAGGTCTGTAAAGAAATGACTGAGTTCTGCAGGCAGAAATATAAAAACAACATTTAGTCAAATTGATAACCTCCTTCTTTTTTTGAAGTCGGTTAAAAAAAGTAATTATTTTCGGTTTCGAATATCTTCCTCTTAGTTTTCACTTTACTATCGTAAGCCGCATAGAAACGATCTTTACCACAAGCCCTTGACATACAAAATTATTTCGGCTGCATGTATAATTACGATAAGTCGCGAATGTATTGCTTTGTATAATGTCCACGCTAATTTGGGCTGTAATTAAATTGCTTTTACTTTATTTGCAATATAACATGCGACTCTAATATTTATAACATAATTAACTATACATCATACAATAGCCATATGATACTTGAAATCACCACCACTTGTCAGAATCGCAGTTAGCCAGCTTAAGGCACCTTTAACATATCCAAGTCCTTCCTGCCTTGGTGCTCTTTGAGTACCATTCGAGCCTGCCTGCATTAAATAGACTTCCTCAACCTTTTAAAGTTAAGTGAGGACCTTTGCTAGTCTCCTGAAATTCACAGCGGACTTCAAAGTTTGCTACTGCTTAACATTTTAAAATTCTCAATGCGCTGTGGAAAATAATCTAGTGTTCCTAAATAAAAGCAATTGATAACCTCCATTACAACGCCATGTTGAAGTGACAAGGCGTTTTCATATTAAACGACTTTGTGTCGCCTTCCTAAGATCGCTACTATGGTAACAATACCATTTCCCTTACATCGTAATACAACAGCAAGAAGTTTTGTTTTTGTATTTTGAATTAATAATTTAAATATAAGAAATTTTTCACTTCCCCAATATATGCCAGATGCGCGTTTTTTATATGATTAAAAATAAAAATATTTACACTTTCCTCTTTTTTCAATTGTAATGTTAATCTACCTTGTTGATTGCAAAAATATATTTATTAGTAGCTTCGTACATCAAAGAAAAATTACCTTACAATTCCAAATCATATAAGACAACGTTTTTCAACCACTTCTTTTACTTTACAAAAGATGCTTTAAGCGCATTTTATTTACACATCATTTACATTCAGTTTTATTTTTCCAATATAATCTAATCAATAAGCAAAAGAAAATTGTGTTTCTTTTTTAAGGCCATAAGTCAAGTAAATGTCCAATAATCCCTAGATTTACAAGCTTAAATTATAAACAATATAAAACTGAAGGGTTTAAAAGATAAAAAGAAAATATTTAAATTTACATCCACTTTTGGTATGAAAAAGAAAACTTTTTTTTAATATTTACTAAATATTTGTATTTTTCTATTACACAAGTCTTATTTTTATTCTCGTTTCACTAAATTCTATATTGAACTGTTGCACAAAATTTTGTTTATTTTAAAAGTCAGATATTTTATCTCATCTGATTACTCTTGCAGTTAAAAAAAATACATATAAAACCAACATTTTATATAAAAGTTTGTAGGAATAAATTTAAAAATATATTTGGTTAAGTTCAAAATCCAATATGTTTTTCACATGTCTAAATAAGCAAATGTTACTTTAGGCTGTTGTGCCAACAATTTTCTATTTTGTTCTCTTTAAAGTCCTATTTTATTTTTTCTAATGTGTGTTTTAGGCATTATTTATACAGTTATTTAAATTTTTTTCATACGACTATTTGGAAAAACAAAAAGAAAGAGATAAAATGAAAATGTACATGTGAATGTTTATTTATTTTATTTTGCGGCTCAGCTTCATTCTAAGCAAAAACTTAAAGTATCTAAAAAGATAAACAATAATAAATTTCACATTTGGTCTTGCCGAATCTTTGTTCACCTACTTACTTAAGCCTAAAGGAATATCAAAAAAGATAAATGATTAGAATAGAATAAAATAGAATATAATAAAATAGAATAAAATACAAATAGAGAGAGAATAGGAAACAATACAATACAATACAATACAATACAATACAATACAATACAATACAATACAATACAATTAAAATACGATACAATACAATAAAATGCAATACAAAACAATACAATAAAAGACAATACAATACAATAAAATGCAATACAATACAATACAATACAATTCAATACAATACAATACAATACAATACAATACAATACAATACAATACAATACAATTCAATACAATACAATACAATACAATACAATACAGTACAATACAGTACAATACAATACAATACAATACAATACAATACAATACAATACAATACAATACAATACAATACAATACCATACAATATAATACAATACAATACAATACAATACAATACAGTACAATACAATACAGTACAATACAATACAATACAATACAATACAATACAATACAATACAATAAAATACAATACAATAAAATACGATACAATACGATATAATACAATACAATACCATACAATAGAATACAAAACAATACAATACAATACAATACAATACAATACAATACAATACAATACAATACAATACAAAACAATTCAATACAATACAATACAATACAATACAATACAATACAATACAATACAATACAATACAATACAATAAAATAAAATAGAATACAATACAAAACAATACAATACAATACAATACAATACAATACAATACAATACAATACAATACAATACAATACAATACAATACAATACTATACAATTCAATACAATCCATACAATACAGTACAATACAATACAATACAGTACAATACAATACAATACAATACAATACAATACAATACAATACAATACAATACAATACAATGCAATACAATGCAATAAAATACAATACAATACAATACAATACAATACAATACAACACAATACAATACAATACAACACATTACAATACAATAAAATACAATATGAGTAAGGCAGAATTTGCTAACTGCTCAATTAAGACAATATCCAACTTTCAGTTAGTAATGTTAAGTGAATTAAAACCACAAACATTATTGTTGCTTTGTATCTAATACATTATTAGACAAGAGGAATATCGATATACGCAATTTTAATAATTGTACAAACTTATCAGCAGCATCATTAAAGCACGATGACTTGCTTGTTTACTATCAACACTACAAACCTATTTCAGGGAACGATTGCCAGACATTATAATCACGTAGATATCAAAACCATGACAAGTGAAAACTAAATATTAAATTTAGGCAGATCTACAAGAGTTTTGTTTAAAAAGGTAATTTTCTACTCCACCCAGAATTATGGAAATTTGTTCAAAGACTTCTTCCGTCATCCTGTTATGTTGAACGTGGATTTACACTGTAACAGCGCTGATAACAAAAAAGCGATATTAAATTTATTAAATTCAAAAATAGTATACAATATAACACGTTTAAATATAATAGTATCAAAAGCTGTTCATATTTGAAACTAAAAAGTTGTGGAGCTTTAAAAAAAAATATTATTATCCAAATTGGCGGTAGGAAAAAACGGTTGTAAATCTATAACCTAAAATAAAAACTTCTGCTGTATTTTCAATTGTTGTTGAATGCTAATGATTCATATTTTGTACTTTTTTTCTGATGCAAATGAAATACAACTGATTTAAGCAAAGCTGAGTCTCAAAATATTTTAAAGCTTGTTTTTTTAGGCTTTTTTTGACAAAGAAATTTATTTCCAGCATTTCTGAATTACCTATACATTACCGGCAAAAATAATAGCACTTTTATTAGATATACGATTTTTTTAGTAAGTGGACAATTTTTTGAAAACGGATAAAATTTAAGTCTTTTTATACTGGGCAAAGGGTTCTTCTTTCTTGAATGCAAAATATGATCTGTAAGTTACGTTCAAGACCATTAAGGATGGAGGTTAAAGCATAACATTATGGATTTCCTTTTCATACTGAGCAGCAGTACCAATTCATTTTGCTTTCACCTATAGATAAAGAAATGTGTTTTTATTCTTTTAATAAGACAACGACTAAAAACATACAAGAAGAAGAAATACTCATCAGTGTTTGTCAGACAAATATTAACATCGTGAAATTGTCTGCATAGTCGCCTGTACTAAGCCTGTTTGAAAATCTTTGGACTGAACTTAAGAAAGACGTTTTAAAATCAGGTCCTACTAACAACGAGAAACTTTGGACTGTAACTAAAAATTAAAAAAAAATCCCTTAAAAAGAAGTGAAAATTGGGTTCGGACCATGCCAACGCATTGCTCCGTTGTATTGTCAATAAAAGCCCTGCAATAAAATAATTATTTAGTGACGTTATTTTCTTCAGTGTATTTTAAAATTTTGTTACTTTTTTTAAAGTTTAATCTGAATAGTGCTATTTTTTCCGATAAAAATTTTTTGTTGAGCGTTTTTTGTAATATATTTTTATAAAATTTAATAAATAATAAAAGCGAGTTTTTGATGTGGCCTTAATGTTTCTCTTATCCCAACAATGTGTTGCTGGAATAATTATGTAACTAAAAAGGAGTTTATATAATATCTAAAGATTAGAGTTGTTTTAAGTGATATTTTTTTCACCGCAGCTGTACATATTCTTTACATAGGGGCATACATAGGATAATGCATGCAAGTAGTTCTCATTTGCATCTTATCCCCAATATAACTCTATATTCTGGTCCACAAAAAACAACACCAGAAATATGTTAAAAAATTTTTATGCGCTGTTTTTAAATTTTATTTAAAAAATGTTGAAAACTCTCGCAGGTTGTGTGTGTAGAGATGTTCTCTTAATAAATAAATAATCATGATTCTTAATCTCAATAGATTTTTTGGTGGCCAAAACCAATTGCTACAATCAAGTTACTATAACGAATACAACAATATGCTATTCGATTCTCGTATATAAACAGATTATGACATGGGAAAGTGTTGTAGTGCTTTTAAGGCTTAAGCTGTACGCTTAAACTAAACTTGTGGTCTTGATAATATAAAAATAAAATTAAGTTACAAAATGCTAATACTTTGGTACAAACTAGAGTGATTCATATAAATGAATCTTTGCTTAAGAACAAAGATTAGAAATTAAGGGTGTCTAAATAACTTGATGTGTAGAATCTATTTAGATACAACTCCAGAACGTCAAAACGTTAGCTATGGTTTTCAGTGACAAAGCTTTGTTCTTTCTTTATTTTATTTTTTTTATTTATTTATTTATTTATTTATTTTTTTTTTTTTTTTTTTTTTTTTGAAAAACATGTGTGGAATATGAATATTTCTATAACTATTAATTTTACCATACTTATAAATATCTCTCCTTCTCCGTCTCTCATTTGACTTTTTAGACCAGAAATCTATTCTAAATTTAACATAAATTTTCTATTTTGAAATAAAAACTTACAATCTAAGCAGAATTATATCTTGTATCGGATTCAACGTGGCATAAATTTAATTTAATTAAATTAAATTTAGTCTAATAAACCATATTCTATAAACCTTTTTAACAACACGTGGATGTGGATTGAACTATTATGAAGCTCTAAGCCCGGAAAAGAGGCAGATATGGCACAGAAAGAAATTCTAAATCTGTAACAAATTAAACGAAGAACCAAGTATAACTCATTCTTTTAATAATGCATATGAAAAGAGTTTGTTGACATAAATTTAACCAAAAATTTGTGGCTTGACACACAGACATATGCTAAATACATATATGTAAAATTGTACGTGTACTCCTTCGAATTTAAAGTTAAAAGCAAAAAATTATTTTTAACAATATCTATGGTTTTATATTTTTGTGACATTTTTGGTTATTTTTGTCGAAAAAATAAAAGCTTTTAAACCATAAAAAGATTTAAAGCAAAAATAAAATATATGATGTAAATTTTACTTTCTAGCAAAACAAAAGACACATTACTTTTTAAGATATCAAGCTTCTCTCCCAATAAATCAAAAGGAAAGATTTGACTTACAAACTCTTATTTATGCCTAGAAGTAAATTTAACTTCAATTATGTTACTTGGATAAACACTATGGCTTAAAAACTCTTCGGCATACGGACTTTTAATGTCTAAATGCAGAGAAAAGAAAGGTACATGATGTGGTTTCACGGCTAATGTAGAAGGGCTTAAGGTTTTTGGCAGAACATTAGCCAGAGAAAATTTTTTATGTGTGCAGGCACTGAAATGGCATTCTTGCTTGGGGCCTCATCAACTAATTAAACTCTCTTTTAGTCACCTGGTGTGACTTTGTTTTTGTAGATGCCAAAATAACGAAAAGTATTGGCCAAAATCACTGATGACGGTGAACCCTAGCAGGTGCTTAGCGCCAGCACACCAGCCCTGCCAAATGTTTCCATTTGGTTCCCCATTTTTTATACAGCAACTGTATCCACCTTTCTTTTATTAATAGAGAGCACCAACACTCAATCGAATAGTATCTATTGACCTGCAACTAATTATCAAGACCGTTTCAGTTTTGTGGTCACTGAGACTCAAATTTATTAATTTTAGCTAAGAATATTGAAAATTTATGTTCGAGTTGGTAACACTTGTTAACAAATATTTTGTTCTTGAGATGTTGTTGAATGACTTCTGAAAATTTTTTGTGCTTATTCCGGATCTGCACTAAGATTTCTTCTATGATGTCTAGTTTCCTACTTTTTAGTACGATCAGTCCGTCACTCAGAAAATGCACATGTCCGAAACCATTGGAAAATATAAGTTTTAGTGAAAATTTAGAAAATTATCATAAATGTATAAATTATGAATTAAAAAACCAACTAACCAGATGCTAAATTCCTTAAATTTTTAATTTACGATTTGTTTTTTAAAAAGTGTTTTTTAAGCCCGATAGAACTAAAAATTTTAAAAATTAACACACAAATTTTAATTGTAATGAAGAATTTTTTTATACGAAAGACCAGAACATGGCGTTAGTATTTAAAAATGATTTTGGGCATATGGCCCTCTCTAGAGGATGCAATAACAACAACACGTCGGTCCACTACGTGGAAAAATTTTCGCAAAGATCTTGAACTACACCCATCTATCGGGCTTAAAAAAACATCCTTTACAATCACTACTTTTCTATTGCACACTGTCCGATGGTGGGCTCAAGAACTAATAAATTTTGTGATCTTCTGTTTCGATCAAGTACGCACCTCTACTAACGCTTTCATTGAGGTTGCTCAACTTTCCATAAAAAATTAAACATGCAAAAAGTAGTTGCCATACTTTTGTGATTGCCATATTTTGTTACTCGCTTACAAAATGCATAACATTAGTTCGTAAAAAAAGAAGTAGTTATTGAATTGGTTCCTTAAATTTAAAGAAAATTCTTTAAAATATGTTCTAACGATCATTATTATTTCGTGCAATAATCAGTGAAATCATTTCTCAATAATTGGTTATAAAAGTCTCGTGCCTTGTTAAAATTATTAGGTAGGTAACCTAGTTGCGAATTCCTTTCGCCAAAACTTATTAATTCCACACTCGATTACCTCAGTTAGACAGTTCATTGGTTTTGATTGAAGTAACTTTATTTATCTATGTTTTGTAGATACGGACAACAAAAATATCACGGATGCTTTCAGATATGTACGGGTTGCCAGATTTAATTTTTGGTGAAACTATGAATGAATAATGATACGAATTTAGCTATTTTAAACGTTATTTATTAATTAATTATTGTAAACTAGTAGTGCCCACGATTAAGTCCGCGTGTTGATAATAACTTTCTTAAATTAAAATTTAGAAAATTGTGTTTTTTAATTTTTATTTCAGAATTCCTTAGACAGTTAAAAAAATTTTAAATTCACAATAACAAAATGTTCTGATACCTGTTTAAGAATATCACATCGGTAAGTTTAGGTGCTTTCACATTTTTATCTTTAGTTTCTCCACGGATTGAAAAATGTTTATGAAAAAAAAAAGTGAACCAAGGTTGTAGGAAACATCCTTACAAGTCCATTAATTAGTTTTTACATGATGCTAACACAGACAGACAGACAAAAATTCCAAAAATAATTGTTGTGCATTCCATATCAATTAATATCTACACCTACATCAAAATTTCAAAAAATATTTTATGTATAAAAATTACCCTGTTACTTGTTTATCATATGTAAAGATAATATCCCAGGTATTCAAGCTACTGGTAATTCTGCTCGACTTCTATGAAAATGTTTGGTAAATTTTTAAACTCAATGCTTGTATTTATATAAAAAAATTTGATTCAAGAAATGTCCCAAAAATAAGTTAATAAATTAAATAACTAAAACTCTAATAAATTGAATTTTTCCCTAAAAATAAAGACATTGAAGAATAATGTTATCAAAGTAAAATAATTATTACCAGTAAATGACCGTATTTAATAAATTAAAGTTTCCCATAAATTCTACAAATTGACCAAAACAATTAAGCCACATTCTATTCGTATCCAATATATCGTTAGGCCAAAGATGAGCCAAGATTAATAAATATCAATTATTTAATATCAATAAAGCAATCTAATGTGTTTCTGTACGCTTAAGTATTTTGTTAGCTAAATGTCTTCAAATAAATCATTAGAATTTATACAGGAACACTTACTCAACACTTTACTTCAACACTACTGAAACACATATTAAATTCATACATCATTAAAGACATTAATGTTTATATATACGTAGGTACCTCTAGTAAATATCAATGAAAATATATGGGAGAGAAAAGTAGGTGTGTAGATTAATAAAAAGCAATTTTCCAGTTCATATATTTAATTTGTGGTTTTGTTTCAAAATTATTTGTGCACGTGTTTGTATTTTTTTTTTAACGTATTGTAATGTGGAAGACAACAACAAGGAAAGTACCTGAAAATATACTGTGTTTTGTATTTCAATTTTATCTACTACACAGTTCACTAGTACGGCATTTATACTATGCATCAAACTCTTGTTAGCATATGGTACTGGTTAAGGGGATGTATCTGTTGCTCTTGTTTTTTAATAACGCATATCGCTGCAACCTACATAGTGAATTTAAAAATATTTCCGCAAACGATTGCATAGTGTAAATCTGGAGTAAATTGCAAAAAATTGATTTGTAAAATTATTTACAAAAAAAGAAATTTTAGCGGCGATTCCAAATACGCAAACGTTCGATACCCATTTTCTATTATTATTTTCTTATTTCTAGCGCATCGCTATTTTAGGTTCAACCACAATATGTTGTTAAAATTATATATCGGCTTCAATTTTACCTAAAAAATGTTGTTAATAGAACTTCTTATTAAAGATATTATTTTTGGTAGATAAGAGCAGTTGCCCATATGTGGCCTTTGGCTGTTTGTGACCAATACATCCTCATGGTTAAGCTTGATCTACAGAATGCATACCCTGCATATTCTTCGACTCTAATTTATATAGAAATATTTTCTAAAATGATCGTTTGAGACGCGCACAAGATTCACCTATTTAAACAACAAGCATGTAAACTGATACTCTAGCTTAAAGCTAATTAAAAATAATATGCGAGATGAAGAAATAAAAGCCGAAATAAATAATGAATTGTAAAAAATACTACTGTAGAAGTAAGCGAATCCATAGAAGTAGTTCAAGGGCATTAACCCTCTGAAGAAATAGTAGAAGTTGGCCTTTTCAAAAGTATCCATTTTACCACAATTTGTAGCGGGAATAAAAATCGATGTTACAGGAGACCAACAATATAAACGTTCTTTTTGTAAACGATACAAGGAAGAGCCATTCGAATAAAATATAAGTAAATATCAGAATATCCAAGGCTGTGCTTAAAGGTTTCATTCTTAATTCACTGCTTTTTAACATTTACATAAATGAATAAGTCAATTTTGGGAACCCCTAAAATACGCGCTAGTTTTAGTAATCGCTTCTTCGTTTTAGATTAATCTTTATCCTGCGAGCCATTTTTTCAAGTTTGAAAACAGGAAAAAGTCACTTGGTGCTAAATCTGGACTAAAAGGTGGATGGTCAACCAATTCGAAGTGTATTTCAAGTAATTTTATCATCGTGTTCAATGCTTTGTTAGCTGGTGCGTCGTCTTGAAGAAAGAGCACTTTTTTCTTTTTTAAATGTGGTCGTTTTTTCTTGATTGCAACAACCAACTGATCTAATAATGCACAATAATACTTTCCTGTAATTGTGGATCCTTTTTCAAGATAATCGATGAGTAATATTCCGTGCGCATCCCAAAATACAGTGGCCATAACCTTGCCAGCCGATTTTACTGTGTTTGCCTTCTTCGGAGCACTTCTTCCAGCTTCTATCCATTCTTTAGAATGATTTTTGGTTTCGGATGTGTAGTGGTGGACCCACGTTTTATCAACAGTTATTAATTGACGCCTAAAATCAACAGTATTACGCTTTATCATGTCTAAACATCGCTGTGAACTGGTCTGACCAAACGCGGCACCCATCTTGCCGACGTCCATTTCATATGCAAATTTTTATGCAAAATGTTAAACACGCGTTCATATGATATTTTTACCATTTCAACAATCTAACGTAACTTGACTAGGCGATTATTCATAACGATATCGAGGATTTTTTTGATATTTTCCTTCCTGTTGATGATATTATTACACTGCTTGTTCGGACTCGTTTAAATTCAGCAATCCAATATTTTACCATATAATCTGACAGAGCATACTTACCGTAATGTTTATTGGGCCGTTTTTCTATTAAAAAAATAATGTTTAATCACTGCACGAAACTCACTTTTTCCCATTTTTCAAGAAACACAAAAATTGCTTTTTTCAAACGACTATAACAAATAAACTAATCGATGAATTTGGGTGAAATTTTAACAGCTGACATTTGACAGATGCAATTTTAAAAAGAAAAAAATTTTTGTGTTTGTGCTGTCATTTAGCGCTAAGTAGCGTCAATATAAGATAATGAACAGATTTATAGAGGGGAGCACAAATTTCATAAACATTAATTATTGTATCCACAATATAATAAGCACCTTCAGGGTATAAAAATCTGGGCAAAAACCCAGCCAAATAAAAATTCTTTATAGTTACTCCAAAACCAATAAAACTTTGTTTTAAGCCCCAAATTAACCTTAATGAAAAAAAATGGAAATTATAAGATCGACAAAATAATTGGGAATTATCTTTAATACTACGTTGTCATGGTTTGATCACAAATCTATAGAAAATTCAATGCTTTACACCATTTAGAATTGGCTTACTGCTCGCCAAGACTTAACTAATTCCAAAATTATTATTTAAATGGAAAATTCTTGTCTGGTGTGATGCCAATAGTCATAAAAATATTATATATTGCATATAATGCAGTAGTGAGATTTTTTACAGATTATCGAACTATGATCGAATGTCAACTCTTGGGAAAGTATTTTACGGTTTATTATTTATTAACCTGTTTAAAATGCAATGTCTACTGCTTTACGGGATGTAGTTTAAACGATCCCGTAGATCTTCCGATCTGATTCAGTAAAGACATCGAACTCTGGTGTCTGCGTATCAGTTCTTTATTCGTTCTATACAACTTTGGAATTCGTTGCCTTTGTTTCTCATTATGACAACAGCAGTACCTATTTTCTGATTGCTCCATTCTCTGGACATGCTTTTCTAAGTCAGCTTGTTGATGGTAACCTTAACTCATCGTTTCCCCAATATTGTAGCAGCACGCATGTCTGTCGAATTCATGTTGTTCTTTTCGGCCCCGTGCCCCTGCTTGCTACGGATGAATTGCATAGCCATTCGATTTAAGGATACTAGTACTAAGTTATATGTTGTATTAATACATAAAGATGCGAATGTTTTTCCTCAAAGGAATTATGATTTAGTTTTAACAACATTTTATTCTTAAAGAAGTTTATCTTTAGACGAAAAAACATGTTTTGCGGGAAAGTCTGATAACCTTGTTTCATTTCAATAGAACGGCTGTTGAAAGTTATCGATTGTTGGTAACAGCTTACGGTCAAGATGCACTTACTCACAAAGCCTGTAAACGTTCGTCAGACATGAAAGTCAAGGAAAAGATTGGTCTGCCAAAAAAGTTTGAACATAAGAAATTGAAGGCACTACGCATTGAAGACTGTTGTCAAACGAAAGAAGAACCTGCTTTATTATTTAAAGCAACACAATAAGCCATTTCTCATTTAAAAGCAAGGAAACGGGGTCACATAAAATTTGAAGCCCAGATACTTTGAAAGACTATTTTGCAGATATGTAAGAAATAGTGCTACAAGTCATTTTTGTATTGTATTATTACTGGTGATGAAAAAAAGCCCAAAAAGCATTACCAAAGCCCGGACGATAAGCCTAATCAATGCCGAAGCCAAGTATCCGAGACGCGTAGCTTATGCTTTGTATTTGATGGGATCAGAAGAGGGCTTGTATTATGAGCTGTCGAAATCGGGTCAGACGATCACACGTTGACTGTCCCGAAGGCAAACGATTAAGATATTCAAACAAAAACTATTTGGAAAACAGAAGACGGTAAGTTTTGGTTCACCTGTCTCATAGCCCAGACCTTGATCTTTAGGATTACCCTTTGCTTCGATCGATGCAGAACGACCTTACTGAAAACCGCTCCACTAACTTCATTCATTCTTTACCTGAAGGTAGAGCGCAGCAGTTCTTTTGGCGCGGAATCTATATACTAAACAAAAACTTTATAGCCAACGATGGACAGACAACACTTTGGATAATATATAAAATAATTTTTTTATTATATTAAATGAATTTTTAAAGCAAAAAAATCTACCTTGTTAACTTTTTTACTCAAAATATAATTTGGTATATAAATATAAAAGTTTTTCTTTATTTTCAATAATATTAAGCGAAAGAAATGTGCGTTCGCATTTAGTAAAGACGACCGTAAACAAGTTTTAGCTCATAATTTTACTTGGCACTTAATATAACCTAAAAATTTTTCTAGTCACACAATAATTTCTGCATTTTATATTTTCATGTTTTACCATTTACATGTCGTATTGTTGGTTACTCTCTACATAACACTAACATAAATGCAAAACAGCAAAAATAATTACTTTACCTAAACTTTCTTTACCACAGGTGGAAAAAGGTCATATATAAGTTTATCATTCCATTTATAATTCCATTTCCGACCCCGTAAAATATAATCTGAGTTCGAATGCCTAGCGAAGTCGAGAGAGCAATGTCCGTCTGTCTATCCGTGTTCGGGTTAAAATCAACTTTACCAAGGCACTAGATGAGCTAGAGAAAATTTAGATACGTTAATCGATCAGATTTAGTTTCGAAAATTTTGCTACTGAAAATCAGTAAGACCGATCCATGGGTTCGAGTAAGCGAGCAAACACCACGCCTACTTTTAAGTTTTCCAAAACATTTAAAGTAAACAAATGTATGGAGGGATATAGAATAAAAGTAAAAAAAAAACAGCAAAGCACGACTATGCACCGTGTTTTTTTTTAAATCAATATGGATATAATTAAAAGCTATTGAAAAGATCTTTAAGGATGAACTAAAATTTTTAAAAAACGCTTTACCCATTAGAAGCCGATGATATTTTTATTCAAAAGGGCGAACGATCTTGAAAAAAAATTATTTTAAACCAATAAGAGATTATAATTCATTGCAAAGATGTCTTCATACTGAAAATATTTTATATTAATTTTTATGTCAAATGGATCGCTACCTCCGTATTCTGCTGTAGACAAATTACAGCATTCGATATCGATCGAAATTTCTATAGAATTTAAATGTAAATTTCGATTGATATCGAGTGCCTATTAGCTTGATGCAGTCCTGCCACACATCGATGGACATTCCTTAACCTACCAACCAACTACTGTAACGCCCATCAGTATAAATTAATTCCTAAGATTATTTATTATTTACAAGACCATAATCTAATTATAATTTTTTACACAATTCAATTAATGACCTGTTTTATGAGCATTTCAGGTCATTTGATTCATTAGTTTTTTTTTAGCCAAGTAAAAGGACGTTATCTTTTCTGTGTTGCCGTTAGAGAATAACAAAAAAAATCATAAATGAACTGTAATATAATACATTTTAATATGAGTGTTATTATCGTTGTTATTACTTTTTTTATTATATAAATTAATTTGCTATTGAGTGTATAACGCAACACATGTGATTATATTCTTCATTATAACCATTTCTTTGTAGTTGCATGGTTTGACTAGACAATCATATGTCTTGTTATTTAACTCACGCGGAGCTACATTAAAGATTTAAATCAAATATTAAAGGCATTTTTCTAAAAGACTCATTTTATACTAAATTCATTCATTTTATCCCAAATTGATTAATAAACAACAAAGTAAATAGTGAACAATTCGTGCAAGGATCTTAAGAGAATATAAAAATGAATTTAGTATGCAAAGCTCGAGCTATATTACGCTACACTTAAATGAAAAATTACTAAAAGACATTTACACTGACAAATTGATCTTGAAATTAGGAAAAAAGAGGAAGTGTAATGTGATATGTAAAAACAACATAAGGGCAGGCCTGCCATATTTGCCGATTTATCGTAATTTACCGATTTTTAGCTTTAAAATTACCAAAGTGCCGAAGTGCCGATTATTTCGTTGAACTCATAAACGCGGTAAGTTTTTGTATACATTACTTTAAGGCATCATGACTGGATAGAACAGTGCAGCAAAAGAAATATTTTTTTGTTTAACGAAGGTCTCAGCAGTATTTTATTCCAATGAAAGCGTCAATAAAGATAAAAGAGAAAAAACCGCTGGTAAATTTTTCTCCAAGTCCGATCGAAAAGACTCCAGAGAAACGAACCTTTTTAGATGTTTTATAAAACTGATTTAAGTGATTTTAGAGACAAAACTATAAGAAAATATTGGATTATTTCCACTATATACGATCAACAGCTAAAATAATTTTTTTACAAATTTTATTCTTTTCTTTTAATTTAAGCACTAGGTCATGTTTAAAATAATAAAAATATTGTTTTTTATTTATTTTTTCAATATTTCGCCACACCGTTTGGTGGCATCTTCAGGAAACAGGAAACAAAATTATTAAAATTATGTTATTTCAAATACAAATTATAAATTCATTTGAAAAAATTTGTCAAACTAACTCAAAAAAAAAATTTTTTTTCAAAAAACAAAGACAAAAAATTCAAACATGTTATACATAAACATACATATAAAAATTTCAATACTCAAAATACATTGAAACTTTTAAAAATTTTAAAAAAATTTAAATTATACAAAAAACAATATACATATACAAACACAAAAATTTTATTTGACAGCTTCCGGAAGAATTATTAATTTTTATTCCAAACACAACAAAAGAATAATTATTAATACAGGCAAAATTTTGATAGAAAAAGTATTAAAGATAAGTGATAAGGAATTTCACAAGATAAATAAAGATAAAGTTATAAAGATACTAACCGATAATAATTTTCCAATACAATTAATAAAGAGTTTGTTTAAACAAATTAGGTACGGAGAGCATGTAACACAAGAAGTGTGTCAGAAACAAAAGTTTACAAGTCTTTAATTTATGTACCAGAATTAGCAGAAAGGATAGAAAAAGCAAAAATTTTCGATTCGGAAAAATATAAAATGGCTTACAAAACTTTTAATACTTTAAACAGATTATTTAGTAAAACAAAAGATAGAATACAAAAATGGAACTTGTCTAATGTAGTATATAAAATACCTTGTAATTGTAATGATAATGAAAATTGTAATAAAGTATATGTAGGTACAACAAAGAATAAACTTAAAACTAGAATAGCTGGGCATAAATCTGATCAAATATATAGAGACGTAAATAATACGCAAAAAACTGCATTATCTTCCCATTGTGCGAGTCTAAATCATCATCCAAACTTTGAAGATGCATCAGTTTTAAATATTGTAAATAATTATAAACGTCGGTATATGTAAGAAATGTTACAAATAATTAAAGTTCCAACAATAAAAAGAATAAACTTTAAAGCTGTTACTGATAATGTTGCACAGTGTTATAGACATTTAGTTCATAAAAAATAGTAAACGTTACAATGTATCTAACTTAATTATTTGTAACATTTTTATCAAATAAAATTTTTGTGTTTGTATATTTATATTGTTTTTTGTATAATTTAAATATTTTGAAAAATTTTTAAAAGTTTCAATGTATTTTGAGTATTAAAATTTTTAATATGTATGTTTATGTATAACATGTTTTAATTTTTTGTCTTTGTTTTTTGAAAAAAAAATTTTTTTGAGTTAGTTTGACCAATTTTTTTTAAATAAATTTATAATTTGTATTCGAAATAACATAATTTTAATAATTTTGTTTCCTGTTTCCTGAAGATGCCACCCAACGGTGTGACGAAATATTGAAAAAATAAATAAAAAACAATATTTTTATCATTTTAAACCTGACCTAGTGCTTAATTAAAAAGAAAAGAAAGGGTTTCCCAAGAAATTTTTGGCTGATTTCCAGGGAAAGGGGAAGTAACATACTTAAATAACCTGATTGCTTTTCATATATTTTCGTTGTGACATTGACATTTGAAAATTTTTAAAATATCTTGTTTTTTGTGAATTCTACTACTCGTATATAAGATGTAATAGAAAACAAAAGGTTACTAGTTTGCTTGAAAATCTTTATAACGCATTGTTGACAAAAAAACCTGCCTTAGGAAAAAGTAACAGGTTTTTCTATTACTGGAAAGTTTGCAGCAAAAACAAAAAACAGAATGTCTAGTGAATTGTTAAACGTTTAACAATCCTAAAATCAAATCTTTAAAAAAATAATTGATATAATACTGAAAAAGGATTTTTAATCTTTCAGTATTTTTAATCTTCGTTATCTCTCGCTATGCAGTACAAATGTAAATATGTATGTTTTGCCACCTGAATTGTTTTTAAGTTTTGTAAACCGTTAATAAATACAATTACTTAGCAATTATTTTTATTGTTTGTTTATGTTTTAATAACACTATGAATTTTTTATATTATTTATTTTAAATAAACTTGTTTTCTCAAGAATTGGTTTTTTTCCAGGAATACTGAGAAATCCTGGGAATGCGATAATTTTATTCCCATTAAAACTGCTGGATGGATTTGAAAAAAATTGTTTGAAGAGGGCCCTAAAACCATGATATACAGAACACTTTTTATTTCATAAAAATATGTATGTCATTTCGCAGAAAAACTAGAGATACCAATGTGAAGTCATCCAATTTTATTGGTTAAATGGTACTAGAACACTTGTCAGTACATTTTAAATTTGTAGACGGAAAGCTTTTAACACTGTTTATAAGACTCTATAACAAAATGTTTAAAAACACATTTTTCCAAATTTTAATTTTAGGAAAATTAGAAATGATACGCGGACGAAGTCCTAGGCACTGCTAGTCTTCCATTTAAAATTGTTATATGTATTAGGTCAGTTCAGAAACTAAAAATTTTTACTAATTGTTGCTAATTGTTCCTATAAGGTGTATAAAATCTTAAAAGTAGAGTATGAACAAAGAGCGTAAAAATATGAGAGAGAAAAATAATGTTGCAAGTTTTGTCTAGTAAAATTTTTACTAACAATAATTAGCCAACCAGCCGTTTCTCAATTTTGTTTACAAAATAATTTGCTTTAAAAATGTTTGATAAAATATATTGTCTTAACAATAAAGAAAATGCACGTGCTTCTTTATATTAATATTATTTTATTATTTTTCTTTAATTTGGCTATAAAAGTAATTAGCAAATAAGTGTGAAAAAACAGAAATTTGGTGTAGAATGAATCTGCGATCTTTGTATTGTTTTTAAAATGAGAAATTACACGCCAGTGATGATGTACTTTTTTTCGGTACAATCGAAAGATGAGTATTACAGTTATTATGTACAATTATAAATAAGTTATACACATGTATGAAGTTAAAATTATTTTTAATATATTTATAAATGAATTACAATGAATGTTTATTAGAGCTAACTGCAGAAAAAAAATATGTTCATGAAGTGCCTAAAGATCATAAACGCCTTTGAAAATTACGTAATAATTCAAAAAAGTAAAAAATTTAATTTTATGTACATGTTTTTGCTATTTGGGTATTTGGGGTATTAAGATAAATTTTTTCGTGTGGTTACCAGTTTGCTGGCTTTTGATGGTCTTTGTTTGATACATTTTTACACTCTAGTACATTTTCTTTAAAAATAGTACTATTTTTTGATCCAACCGTACAGTTTTTAAGTCTTACATATCATTCCTGAAGTCATAACATTTTTTATTGCTGATTTTTGCAAGGGAAGCGTTTATTAGCTTTTTTTTATAAGAAGGAATAGTTTTGAAATTTTCTGTTTTACTCTCTAGTTGCTAGTTTTTGCAAGTAAAATTACTGAACATACTTATTATTAGAATGTTTAAATAAATTTTGATCCATCCAACACAGAGTTAATTTTTTTATTTTATACATTTTTTATGTTTAGTTCTGCGATCATAAGTATTTTTTATAAAAAACATTTCTTTTTTTATTCAATTGTAATTAGTAATTAAACGATTTTATTATAATTTCATAAACGTTATTAAAAAACAGTTCTGATTGAAAGAAAATCAGTAGCATTTAACGATATATGTGCCCATAATTATGAAAGTGGTCTAAGTCAAAATTTAAAAAAAAAATTAATTTATCAGTTATTTTCATACAACATTGTTTTAAACTAAATTTTTTCAATGTATATCTCGAAACAAGAAATATATGACTTAGACCACTTTCATAATTATGGACACATATATATGTTTAAGATAATGCCAATGAAATGAATGCTAATGAAAATATTCCAAAAATGTTAAGAGTGCTTTTTTGTGTGATAGTTTAAAGCTTTAAGTTTTCATTATTTATATAAAGAATATTTTTTAACAATTCTCTACAAAACAACAATGGAATTAAAGATCGGTAAAATTGTGATCTCTACATTTTTGTAGATGGAAAGTTTTTAACACCGTTAACCATAATTGGAATTTTTTATTACCACTGGAATTAAACTATCATTTAATTGAAATTGTTTTTACTAATCGTAATGCCTTCTAATGAAAGGGCTTAATTGATAATTAGTTAAAAAACAAAATCATTACATGGTTTCAAATCATTATCATTAATGAATTATATCTTTTTTTGTACACTTTTGTACACTAAATACTCATCTTTATGTTTAGTAAGGCATTGTTTTAAAGTCACATTTTGGTCCCAAAAATTTGGTCAAATATATATGTTTTAGCTTATCCCTCCTATGACAAGGCCATATTACAGCGACCAACCTCGTATAGGTTTTCTTCCCTCTAAGGTATCCAATAAATAATTTTGTTTCTATAATATAATAATATTGGAGTCTAGAGCTTGGTCGAATGAGTCGACCGCCGTTTATTTTATTTCTTAGATTTGTATTGAGTTCAAATTAAAATCATAATAATTTTGTAATTTACCCTCATTGTGTTAATGCAAAAAGGATATAAATCCACTTCTAATCGTAGTCAGAGGGCTACCTCCAACATCAATCTAAGTGTTTCTCTTCTCAGGGCCCATATAGCTCCTGACGAAATAGTGTAGCGATTTTGGAAACGTACATTTACCGCACGTAGTTGCTAACAGTTTTTTTTTTTTCTTTTTGTTTACTCTTTTGGCAGATTACTGGTTTTTTAAACCGAATGATATTGAAAAACTTTCTAGTAAGGGATCTGATCATATTCATTTAAATCAGTTTAGTATTTTATGTATGATTCAGCCACAAACAAGAAAAACAAATATTGGAGTTTTTAAAACCCATTACAACGACTGCGCTCACTTTTTAACACTTATATTCAGTATGCTTTGGAAAATCATTATGAAAATATTGAGCAACGCTTACGAAATTAGCCAGATTTTCTTTGAAATTCAGTCATAAATTCAATTTATTAACTCCTAGTAAGATTTTGTTCAACGAAGAAGCTTACTTATAGATTAAAGTGTTTGTTAATAAACAAAATTGCACCGTTTGGTGCGTGGCGGAATTGCACTTAACCTTCTAATGAATAAGGTGCTCGCTCGCCTTAATCAATGGTGATCATTATCATTTTTATAATATGATTGCAGTTGATGCGGGCGAGATGTGATTTTAACAGGATGGCATTACGAACCAAAACTGAATATGGCGATAAGATGATTTCGAAAAATTAACCTGTCAACTAGTCACCTCCGAACCATTTCTTAAACGGCTACATAAAGTCACTTGTTTATGCTGAAATACCAGCAACAATTAATGCCTTGGAGTTGCTATTCAAAACAATGTTCACAATGTAATTGCCAAAAACACTCGCAGTAGCCCCAAAATATGTCGATCTTTCGCATAAAAATATTGTTTTAAAATAACTAATTTTTTATGTAATTTTTTACAATTAATAGTTCTATCGGACTTTAGAAAACACTTTGAATTTGATTACCTTAAAATGGATTTCAGAAAAAACTTTTTAAAAACTTATTTATCTTTATTGAAAAATCTGCTAATAATTTTCTCTAATACTGACTATCAACCTTTAAATTTTTCCGGGCAAAATGGCCTTATGTTTCCTATCAACTAGTGCAGATAGCGTTTTTATTACTTTTTCTGTTTTTTTATCATTAGCATACAGAAAAACATTAAAACTTTCCTGCTCTTAACGACACCGAAATAAATATGTGCACACTCCCACAAACACACAAAAACATTAAGATAAAAGTTTCAATTTCCATTATGCATATTATGCATTTATGTAGATTGCAAAGTGTTCACACCTTAATACTTAATGATTATTTTAAATTACAATAAAAACAAAAGCAAAAAAAAAAACAAAAAAAAAAAACAAAAGAAAATGTATGCAAAATTAGGCTGACTTCCAAAATGTATTAATACAAAGTTTTTGTACAGTTTTGCTGCGGTATTTAGATCTTGTACACATACAAAGATGCGAAACAAAGCATCAATTTAGAAATTGATGCGCTAGTCGCTCGGTTGCAAAAACATTCGAAATTATAAATTAAAAGATGTCCTAATAGTTTATTTAATACTTTAAAATTGTTTTAGACAGGCGTTAAAATTTACAAACAATTTGTATATCCTAATTTGCTATAAGAATAATATGAAATCTGGAAACTAAAGGGTGTCCCAATATTTGATGTAACTTGAAGTATGTTACCAAACTTTTAAGCCGTTATAGATAGAGCTTAAATTTATAAGTAACCTGCTAATGCCCCTGTAAGGACAATAATACACTTTGAATTTAGAAATTAAAGCGTGTTCCCATAATTGATGTAAATTGATGTATGTGGCCAAATATTTGAACTGTTATATACAAAAGCTTGGTATAATAAGAAGTATAAATTAAAGAGTGTTATAATAGTTGTTATTATTTGATGAAAATGGGCAAGCTATTAAACATTTCTTAACAGACGGTTGAAATTTAAAAATAACTTGTATTGCTAAACTCCCAAGAAAAGCAAGTTAAATTTGGAAATTTAAGCGTGTCCATATAGTTGATACAGTTTTATCTATGTAGCTAAGCTTCTTAACCGTTATAGACAACTATCTGGAATGTATTCTCAAGTAGGTTTTTTCTTTTGCAAGAATTATTGGTTTTACAAAACGCAACTATAGTGAAGTTCTATAAAAGCCCGTTTCATAGTGAGTATTAAGAGTATTAAGATTTTTACATACCTGAGTTTTATAATGTATATTGTGATAACAAATATAATGAAATATATGCGAAAAGAAATTTGACATCACATAATAAAAATTCATTTTTAGAAAATTTTCTAAACACCATGATTTTTCATTTTATCAGGGTTGCTTGCTGCTCATAACCCGCCAACCGTTAAATGAGCACTCCTATATGACACTCATATATATGCATCTTCGGAATTATAAATATTAAACTCTTTTAGAAAAAAAACCTATACAAAAAGACTTTTCTGAAAATAATTAAGAGCTAAACAAGTTTAGTAGAAAAATCCCCCATTTCTGAAGATTTTGATGTTGTAAATTATGGTTTTTTGTACTCTTTATGAGCTTCAAAACTCCGAGAAGTAACTTAGTACAGTCTCCTTTCAGATTCATATAGTTTGATAGGAATTTTCATTCTACTTGAAGTGTGATAGTGTAGAAACAAAATGCTACGTTGGATTTTTGGCAATTACAACAATTCTCATTAGA
The DNA here is from genome assembly GCA_937654795.1 of Cistogaster globosa. Lineage (NCBI taxonomy): Eukaryota > Metazoa > Arthropoda > Insecta > Diptera > Tachinidae > Cistogaster > Cistogaster globosa. The sequence goes on from OW569405.1 coordinate 22,816,822, forward strand.
TTTCTTTCATACAAAATCTCATGCAAATCTAAAGACTTAAATAATAGTGTGAAGGGGCCTTAAGTGAGAAAACTGTTACAAAATTATTTTTGTTACTTTTTGCCATAGAAAATTAATTACTTGTTTCCCCTTAACGCTGTCAACTGATGTGAGATATTTAATGTGTTTAAGTTGCTTTGTTTAAACTAAATAAGGCGTAGCAACTTTAAAGTTTTCTGCTGTCTTAATATTTAACTTGCTAGGGAAATCAAGTTTCTTAAATGAAATATTCTTATAGTAACGAATTAAAAAATATAAAAATTATAAATTGTGCTTGTGTTTAGGCTGAAAGCCTACTATGATATTGCTTTTATTTACTTTTCTTTATTATATTATTTATAATTATAACTTAAATATTTAACTAAGAAAAAAAAAACTTAACGATGATGATGTATTCTTTCCCTTTTCCCTTCTATTTTTTATATTATTTTATTAATAATCTAATTAATAAAAATCATTAATTATTATCAAACTCAAGCCACTTCAGCAGACTGTAATGAAGTTTTCATCAAGAACGATGGTGGGAGGTCTGCTCCATAGTGAAAGAAAAATAAAAAATCTATGAGTGTAGAACTCCACTAGGAGTTCTTCTGGCTAATAAAAAAGGGGTGAAGAGATCTAGCATCATATAACCGCCACAACTATCTTATATCCCAGTAAAAAATAAGGAAAAAAATGTGATGAAAATACCGCATCTACTACTACCGAAGTGGTGCAAATTCGGGTAAATAACCTATGAATTTTCATGAGCTTGTCATTAAAGGTATGTCGTTGGTTTTAAACATCATTGTACTACTTTTTATCCGCTTTCTAAATACTGAAAAACTTAAGTTCTATTTAAAAATGTAAATCTAAGAAGTGAATCAGTGGATCAGTTATTTAAAAAAAAGTGACATCTATTATTTTTTACTGTGATTCTGCTATGAAAATAATCGCTTTATTTTCGGTTTAGGAAAGTACTTAATAGTTTGCTACCTGAAATATTAATTTGTCCTTTCATCCACATTAGTTTTTCAACGTATACAAAGCAAATTATTTTACCTTCAAGACAATTTTCTGTAGTAATTTGGAGATCTTGCCACCGACTTATGATCACCACAAAAAATTTGTCTCTCTGCACTTGCACCTTAGCGGCATCTAAAGCAGGCTAAATATCTTCGCATATTTAAAGATGACTTAACCCATAAATGTTAAACATAAATCGACCAAACTTAGGTATCTGACACATTCTTGTAACTATCGTTCGAACTAAAGTGATGTCAAGTAGCTCCCCTTTTTATTACACAGTGAAACAACAACATTTCTTTCATTGCTGATATCGACGTTGTCCTGATAAACATTTTGCCACAACACAACATTTATAACAATATTACACTGCAGGGCATATTTTTGTTTTAGCATTTAATAAAAATTACAAATTTACTTTCACACCAACACATTTAATATACTCGTTTTAAAGGTAAAGATAGCTGCATTAAGAATATACTCTATCTTGCTTGCAAATAACCGATTATATCGAAAATTTTGAACTGTTTTCAATTTAATTTTTCCAGTGAAAAAAGTTTTTACACATTTTCAATTCATTTCAAGACTTTAGACCACCAAAAACAATTACAAAAAATCTCAAGAAAAACTACATTAAAATAAAATAAACCAAGGGAATATTGAATTGAATTAATTACTTTTTTTAAGATCGTACTATTTTTTGTCCCGATTAAATTATTAAATCACCATACTGACTATTAAAGATGGAATTTGAAAAATATTTAATTAATGTGTAAATCCAAAGCAGCTGGGAAATTTTATTAATAACAAACAAATTCTTAATTCCAAAAACCGTACAAATCACCCTTTTCCTGAATTTCCATTATCTATCTGCTAAGCTAACGCAATCCGACTGCACACATATTCTTTCAATATTGAGTACCTGCGGTAAATTGAGGATATAATCCCCATTCAATAATCCATTTTTATGATTTATACCTTATTTTGTTCTTGAGTTATTGAGCTCTCTCTATATAAAAGAGAGACAAAAAGTATTTTTAGAGAAGAGGTATTAAAAAACGAGCCTTGATTTTAATAATTTTTATTATTATAAATGAGTTGAAATTATTTTGGCTTAAGTTCATTTGTTTTAATTTTTAAAAACCTCTTTTTAGAAAGAAAAATTATTTTACAAATGTATGCAGAAAGTCCAGCATTTCATTCTTTGAAAAACGTCCACATACATTTGTTAAATAATTTTTCTTTCTAAAAAAAATTTTTTTAGAAGTTAAAACAAATGAACTGAAGCCAAAATAATTTCAATTTATTTATAATATCCACAGTTCAAATCATGATTTAAAAAAAAAACTAAAATTTTTATTATTAATTTTGCCTTCATTGTTGATTTAAAAGTTCCAGCTCTTTACTGTATTATAGCAGCTGATAAACGAGAAGAATATTAAGAAAAAAATTAAAGAGCTATGACCACAATAGCGACACAGATTGCATTATTTATGGTTGTATTAAATAAACTTAAAAAACTGTATTTTTGGTTGTGAGTAGTATGAAAAATTCGGCAATTCAGGTGCATTAAAGGTTTATAATTTAAATGTTGAATATTTGTTATTTTAGGATACAGTCAGTCTTCCCTAAGTGAATCTAATTAAAATTAAAATATTAATAAAAATTCAAAGAAAACATTTCCATAATCAAAACTTAGAAGTGCTGCTTTTTTCTAAACCTCATTTATCCTTGTTTAAATCTTCTTATGTAAAGCTGTAAACGTCGAAGGTGTCGATGATGGCGGTGAAGAAGATGATAAAGGAGACGCAGGCTAAAGCTTATATATCGCCTATTGAAGTGATAGTGCAATCTGTAGACTATATTCACAAATTATTGTCTCAATCAAGTATTTTACTTACAGTTTGAAACGTATTTCAATGGAATCATAGATTTTCTTTGAAAATTTTAATCACCTTTGATGCCGTAATGACTGTACTCAGGTCAGAAAAAAACATACGATGTAAAACAGACCGTGGCTTAAAATGCAGTGTAGTTGGGCGATTTTTAAAACTACAGCGATATTATTTATGTGGTTTACTTTAAAAATGGAACTGTTTAGTTGAGCAAACTAAGGACAAAGCTCACATAACTATTTCGTACTATTTTAAGATGGGAGTACCAAAGGAAAAAGAAAAACAGAGTTGTTTAATGGTTTAATTATCAAATGATAGGGCATGGTGAAAAAGGTTGTAAAGTAATAACAAAATGTGCTTATTGTGCTAAAGAGTACAAAACTCATTCTCATACCCTAAAGGGAAATCATACCTACAAATGAGAAACAAGCTCAAAAATAAAATTTAAAAATGAAAATTCCAATCGTCATATTAGATTCAATGCAAATGATTTTACTTAATTTCCAAGTCTACCAAAGCAATAAATTATTTCTAATGTTGCTGATAACAAAACTTAAATATTCGTTAATATAATCAGTAGATTGTCCAATATATACAATCAAAGTAATAATTTGTTCTCTGAGCAAGAAATAACTCAAATCACATTTAAAATGTTATAACCCAATTAAAATTAAATTTTTTTATTCTAATTTAATATTTACATTCTAATACTAAAAAATTAATACGAGTAGTTTTACAAAAATATTGTATTGTATTTTAATGTTTTTTTTTTCATTATCTAATGAATGTCTATTAATTATTTGTTGAAGGATTTGTTTTGCATATTTTCCTTCCCCATGCTCATAACTATTTTCATATATTCCTTAGATATATCAATTTAATTTTATTTTAGCTGTTAGGTAATATAACCATTTCTCTATAAGATATGTCTTAAAAAAAATGATGGCAATGAAAATAAAATAGAATAAAATAAATAATAATAATAATAATGATACACTTGAATTAGAGCAACCAAATTGAATGTTTCTTTTCTTTATGACTATTGTTGAGGTTGGATATGAAAACGCGACAGGCTAAAAATAAAATGTTCATACATTTTGTATTTTTTATTATAAACATTGGCCCATATTTATAGTTATATACTAAAGTCGACTCTTGCTAAAGTATACTCTAAACTAAAAAGCTCTTATTATCTTTTTTGCTTTCATAGTCGAAAACAAAGCATACTTTAAGTCGAATCGACTTTAACTGGGTGTCAACTCTAGTTTGATAAATATTTCATACAATTTCTAAACAAACATTAGAAAAAAGTAACCCTGTTGTTATTTTGATCACTTTGGTATAAAAATCAGATAAAGAGTATTGTGTTCTTAAACCAAATCAAATAATTATGGAAAAATGAGTTAAAAACAGCTTTAGCTATTTTTAAATTTAGAGTTGACTTTAACGCCAAAAGTATATTTTAAAATATCTATGAATGAGTTATAGTCGACTCTGAAGTAAAATCGACTTTAGTTCCCTTAAAGCATACTTTATTTTGACTATGAATATGGACCCATTCACTTTTATATATTTTAAAGGAGATCACAGATTTTTTTTTAATTTTTAACAGTTATAGACAGGCAGTGAACCTGTTCTGCTAAGTTCGCTTTAATTACAAGTATAAAATGTGGATTTGGAAGTTAAATGGTGTTTCAATAGTTTATGTTATTTGAAATATGTTCCAAATCTTTTGAACCTTTATTCTCACGTCCACTACAATAACAAATGTATAATTTGAATTTAGAAATTGAAAGATGTTCCCACCGTTATAAATAAACACTGGAAAATTAGAATTAGAAAATTAAAATTTCCTTTACTACATCCGGTATAAGAAAATCTATAAATGTTTAAAATTATACATTAAAGGACCTTACAATAGTTGATGTAATTTGATGTGTTTGTTCAAACTGTTAAACCATTATAGACAAACGTTTAAAGTTGGCAAGGAGCCTGGTTTGTTTAGTCCGTTGCAGCAGCAAGTATAAAATTTTAATTTCGAAATTAAAGAGTTTCCCAAAAGTTTATTTGTCCGTTTTGAAGTGAGTTTTTTCTTTTGCAAGTATTATTTTAAGAGTGCTTATTAACTGTGTTACAATCTTCGAAAAGGGTTGGAGTAGAAAATATAAAAGATGAAGAAAATTGTTATATAGAAACTTTAATTTTATAACAACACTGGACTTGCATTGCTGTAGAGCAATACCGATAAAGAAGGGCGTGTAATTATATGTATTATATTAATATACATTCTAGTACTAGTTTATTAGTTAAAAACTATTTACCCTATTTTAAGCACCTTTATCTTGATTATTTGAAATAATACATTTTTTTAAATTAAAACTTGAACACAGTTTTTTGTTTTCTGAAAAAACACACATCTACTGCAATGTAGAAATAATAATTTAAATATTTAACTTTTAAAAAGGAACCCATTACCACCAGCTTTCATTAGCCTTATTGTTTTATAAGTATTTTTCCCTATTCTTTAGCACGTGTTTAATCCTACTTATTTGTTAAAATGTATTATTTTAAATAACACTTTACTTATATGAATTGTGCGCTTTGTTACTGTAATTTAAACATTTATTATATGAGTTGTAAAAATACGTACACATTCATATTAATCGAATGTTTCATTTTTTAATATAAGTGTATGGGAAAAACACAAACGTAACTCACTCATGCACACATTTACAATCTAATTGTTGTTAAGCTTTAATGGTTGGCCCTAATGGCTTCCAAAACATTCATTACGCTTTTAACTTGGTGGAAAAAATTGGTTCAAATACATTTATAAACGTACATTAACTACTAATACATACGTGCCTAAAGCAAATATTATATTCGAAAAGGCACAGTGGGATGGTTTTAAAACATGTCGAGAAAATTTAAACTGTCTTTTAAATGGTGCATTGTTCTTTTTAACCTTTTTAACTAATTGATACTCTTTCAAAAAAGATTTAAGATAATTTATATAACGTTTAAAACTAATGTTGTTGTTGTTATTATATATGAGATTAAAAGCGCTTACTTCAGCCATAGGTAATAAAATAGAATGAAGAAGCTAATATATGTTAAGCAGTCGCGGTGTCTGCTTATTTGGTCAATAGAACATTACAGGTCAAGAGTTCAAATCCCGACAGCACGCCTTGAGTATACAGAAAAATAATTTTTTTTAAAAGCCATCGTTGGTTACTTGTTTCAAAGACGAATAAATGGAAAAATTATTTCAAACTTTCTTGTGGCGCGATAAGAAAAAAATATCAACTGTTGTACATCCGTGGTGGTTAAGTTAATGAAATAATAAAATAAGAAAGTTGAAAAAAGTAGCAGAGAAAGTAAAATCATCTTGACGAAGCTTCAGCAGAAGAAAAAAGTTACAACGCAGCAGCATGCAATAGTCATTGTTGAGTTGGTTCAAGGGTTTAGGTTTAGTTGGCTTAAGGTAACAGCATTTTGTAGCCTCAATAACTATTTATAGCCTCAAAAAGACGTAACTACAATGAAACTGCAACATTCAGTAATTCTTGGGTTTTAGTTGGTTTATGCCAAAGACTGTTTTAAGGGACCGCATTTTGGACATCAGTTAAACTGGAACCGGCGTACAGAAAGCTCGTGCTTGCAATTTATCGACTTCGACGTATTTTTTCAACTGTTCTCAAAAAAATCCGAAATAATTTAAATAATTAATTCGCACTGTTGTGCAATTTAGGTTGCAAAGTTTTGGAAAACAATTGAAAATAATTTCAAAAGAGGTTTAGCTGCAGTTGAGATTTGCAGACTGTTCTTCGCTTCATGGTTGAACAGCTGGTTTAGTGATGCAAGAGTTTGTGGTAACAAATCTAGCCAGAGCCCTTGGGACAAATGAAGTGCATAAAGGTGCATATTTGCTAAACAAGAAAACGGGTGGTTCCAGTCTCATTGGAGTCAAATAGTATTGTGTCTTTTATGACATGAAAGATATTCATTGCATACACTTCAAATTATATTTTTTTTACATATATTTCTCTAATCGAACCAATACATCACAGGATGTAAATGTTTTACATATTTCTTAACAAGACCAATCCATAGTGAATGTATAAAAATTTTTAAACGTCAGAAACATTATACCTGCGGCACTAAGTACTCGTTCAATATGTTTATACTCTGTAGCGAAATACTTTAATTAAAATGTTTAGTTTTAGGCCCACATTAGTATATACATACAAACAGACATACATGAGTACATAAACATATTTATTTATACAATTTTGTTTAAAAACACATTTGTAAATTCCCCGAGGGAAAAGCAAAAAAAATTAAAATTTTCCCAAGCACACACACAAACGCACTAACAATCGCTTTAATAAGCCATCGAAAAGGACGTGACCTAGTTTTTGGTTTAAATAATAAAAAGGAATAATTTTATATAAAACTCATTTAAACCTTTAAATAAATATCATAAATGCAGGATTTCCCATAGTCCTTTTTTATTAAAAGAAAAAAAGTTGTTGCAGTCACAAGGTTAGTCTTAAAAATTATGGTTTTAATATGAAAGAAATTTAAAGATTTAATTTTTGGCTTAGATTCATTTTTTAATTTAATTTCTAAACATTTTTAGAAAGAAAAATTGTTTATATAGTATGCGGACGTTTTCTAAAGAAAATAAGAAAAATTAGACGCTGGCAGAATGGCGCATTTTCCGGACCTTCACATTCTTCATCAGCATTCTTCGCATGCATCTATCTTAAGTTGTGTATATTGTAAACATCATCCATTTAAGCATCATCCAACTAATGAATATTTATTTGTTTGGACGAAATTCACACACAGCTCAAAGCATTTCTTTGTTGTTTTCTCTACAACAAGTCTTATACATTTGTTTTGCTTTTTGTACCAAACCGTCGACATGGCCACAAAATGCAAATGCACGATTTAAGTCCTGATTGGGAAAAAATGTAAAACTTAAAAATCTAAAGATTTTTCAGTTGTTGCATATAAATGGGAATAATAATTGGCCTTGGCGTATAGTTTGTATTTATTAATTTTATTACTCATACGGTGCTTAAGTTAAGGGCTTGATTTAAAACCTTATATTCAGGCGAGTCACAGAACTCAATATTTAATTATATATAATTCTCCTTCTGCAGAAAACGGATAACAAATTTTTTTTCCATAATAAAATCACTATAAAATTTTAAAGCGAAATTGATTTTCTTTAAAATTTATATTTTGCGGTTTTAGATTTTCTTTTATTTTGTATCCTTACATAGATTAGCCGGTTGGTTCCTTTGGTGTGACCAGTGTGACCAGTGTTGCCATTTTGAAATTAATAATTTATGAATACACAAAATCCGTCAGAATCTAAAGAATGTAAAACAAATTCAAGTGGAATGGTTTATACGCTATTAAAACCATTCCGAGCGGAATGTGTTACATACTTGACATTCTTGGGCCGTTTTTCAGTGCATCAATCGCGTCAAAATGGCTAAACCGGTTTTAATAAAATTTAAGACACAGTTAGACATTTGTGTGGATGGTTTCAAAGGCTATTTACATTTTCAAACGGTAAAGCAGATGGGTTGAAAAGGTAGTAGCGGCCATTTTTATCCGTCTTAATCGATTTTAACCAGTTCACAGCCAAACGATTATAATATACATTATTTATAGATCCTCATCTATAAAGTTCAATATTTATATCTGTTTTCATAGCTGGACCTTGATGAGAGAAAAGGTGGAAACATGGGCATTTGTAGTTGTACTGATTTAAATAAAATGTTTAACATAGATATTTATATTAAAGGTAGAATGTTCTACATTTATAAAAAAAAAACTAGGAGGGAACGTGGGGAAGAAAACACACGCAAAGGTTTGTGCAGTTGAACAAAATCTGTTTTTATAAACGTTTAAAATAGAGAGATGTTCCGTTCTATAAGGTCCAATAGCCAGTATAAAATATGACAAAAACTGTGTTCCTATTATTAAATATAAATAAACACCAAATATAACAACAATTTTAAATTTTTGATAGTAAAAAAGCCGATTAAAAATCAGTTCATAGGTTTCACAAAATAAAACAGCGAATGTTAGCTATAAGAGCGACAAAGACGAAAAAACAATCTAATGCCTGACGTACAGCAAAAAGCCGAAAATACACAGTGATACTAATACTACAATAGCAGTGATTTTCATTAATTTTTTTATTTCTTCTTATATTTTTTAACACAGGAATATTTATTTAATAATTAACACTAGTTTATAGCCAAAGATATAGATAGATATAGATTAATTAGCGAGTAATGATTACGAAAAAAAATATATTATTTTACTCATTTTGGTTATTGTCTAGAAAATGGAAAAATTGTTACACAATTCTTTTTTAAGAGTCAGGCAGATTCAACGGCTGATTCTATTAAAAAAACGTATACCCCGTTTCAGAGGCTATTAGGTTACGCAATGAAGCTATAAATTATGTTTACTTGGTGTTACTACTGTCAACTTATCAAAAATAATTTATTTTAAAGTTTTTAATTTCTTAATTTCACCACAAAATTTTATTTTTTAATCGAGTTTCAATTTAGTAAATTTTGCAAATTAATTTTTCCAAATATAAAAAAAAATAGCAAAAATAGGAAATGTTATTGAAGACTTAAAAACTATACCATATGAGCATTAAATAGTACCAATTTTAACCGACTTCAAAAACGAAGGAGTTTATCAATTAAACTGAATGTTGAGTTTTTATATTTGTGCCTGCAGAACTCAATCATTTCTGAACCGATTTTGAAATTTTATTATAATTTGATAGATTATGCTTACAGATTGATCCCGTTTTAAAAGCAGTTCATAATCTTAAAAATTAAAGGGCGGCCCCATACAACATACATGTTTAATTAATGTGTTTTGAACCATAAAGCGCACTTCTTTAAAATTAAGAAAAAAAATACTAATATAGCTCCCAATAAAAAAAAGTAATACAAAAAAAAATCTTAAAATTAAAGGGTGTCCCATAGGTTACGTAAATTTACTTATAACCGCCTATTTGTGGAACCGTTATAGACAAACGCTTAAAAATTGGGCAGGATGTCAATTACTATAACCGATGAGTACTGCTGAGTGCGCTATAACAACAAATATAAAATTTGAATTTAGAAACTATGGGTATTCCCATATTTGAAGTAAATTGACCTACATGGCCCTATCGTGTGAACCGTTATATACAAGCACTTAAAAATTAAACAGAATGTCGACTTTTTTATCTGGTATATTAAAAAATATAAATATTTAAAATTTTCAATTATAGGGTCTTACAATAGTTGATGTTACTTGATGTATATGAGCAAACTGTTGAACAGTTGTAGAAAGTTGTGATTGAAATTTGCATAGAATCTTTTTTGCTAAGTTCGTTTTAACGAGTAGCAACCTTAAAATTAGAAATTAAAGGATGTTCCTATAACTGATGTAATTTGACCCATGTATATGGCCCAATCTTTGAAACCGTTACAGACAAACTTTTGAAAATTAGACAGAGTTTCCATTACTATATCAAGTATATTAACAAGTATAAATATTTGAAATTAGAAATTAAAAGTGCAGAAATTAATGCTTACAATTTAAACAAATTTTGTTTTACTGTATCAGCAATAAAAAGTGTAAAATATAAATTGTGACTACATAACTGCTGAAGTTTCTGGTATAATATGCATTAATTCTTTGGTTCATATAAGAAATTCTGACGCAATCTTTCTCGAATATAATATTATTGATGTATAAGAACGGTCCTAAAGATAAATGAGCTTAAGTTTGTCTGTTTTGAATTCGGATTTTTCGCAAGAATTATTAGAGTAAATGTACTTGAGAGAAAAAATATATAGAACAACAGACCACCTTTGGCCAGAAAACTTATGTCAGCAACAAGGAAACTCAAAAAAAAATGCTACACGTAACTACTTACTTTTTTAATAAATAAATATATGTTTTTTTGCGATTATTTCTAATATACATTATTATTTTAATTGAGGTGAAAAAATATTTACATTTAAAATAATCTAAGCTTCACACATGTGTATAGCTTATTTATAATTACACATAAAAATTCTTCAAATCTTGTTTTTTTAATTAAAAAAAAAAAAAAAAACACCTGCAAAGCTAAAAGTTTCTAAACCAAATTTCTTTTGTTTTTAACTTTTTTGCTGTATACTCTTGTAGCTAAATTAAAGAAAAAGAAAATTGCAACAAAATAATACTACTTTTATATTTATTTAAAAGCCAATTATTTGCATTTTCTTCAATGTTATTATTTCTTTTATTAAGCATTTTTAAGCAAATTTTTTTGTAAATAAAAATAAAAAACAGCTGTTTAAGTAGTTCTTGCTAGGAAAAATTTTACTAACCGAAACTTGCAAAAAAATTATCTCTTTAACATTTTTGCATCTTAGTAACAATTAGCAACAATTAGTAACAATTTTTGGTTACTGCACAGACCTAAGATTTCAGTTTTCAGAAAAACCACAACCAAAAGCATCTATAAGAAACATAAATAAAAAAGTAAGAGTTCTACAATCGGCAAACAATATATTTGATTTTGGATTGGAGTTGCTTCATTGTTTCAAATGATAAAAAAAATTAGAGGCAGTCGTGATGTTTTCCCCACTGCCTTGAAGGGCATGGACCGGTTTTGCTGATTTTCAATAGTAAAATTTTCGAAACTATGTCTGATAATTGAAAACTAAAAACACGGGAATTTTAATATGTCTGATCGATTTAAATTTCTCTTGCTTATTTACTGCCTTGGCAAAGTTGATTTCAACACTAACACGGAAGGAGAGACGGACAATTGGACATCGCTTAATTTACATTTCTATGCATAAGGACTAAGAATATGTATACTTCATGGGGAAGGAAATAGAATTTGTAGATATTACAAACAGAATGACAAATTTTGATATACCCTTTTTCACTTTTTGTATATAGGGTATAAAAAAACGTAATAAAAACTGAAGTACCCGTCTTTCTTGCCTAGATTAAGTCTAACTTAAGACCGATTTTGTTATTGTTTTATCTGTATCAAGCGGTGTGTATGTATGTGCAAGTTGTAAAGAGGTCTACCTTAATCCATTTCAATATTGAAACGAACTCAAAGATAAGCCTGAATCGTTAAATCGACCGCAAATAAACATTAAAGAATTTGCTATAGCTTAAATGATAAACTCGTTGGCTACTAATCCTGTGACTGATTTGATAGTATGCGTGCTTATTCCAGGCACAAACAAGGTAACAGGATGCTTTTTAGTTTAAAACTTGGCCCTAGTAGAGATAAAAGGGGGGAAAAGACCAAACTGATTCAGGATAATTTGAAACATTGATGTAAGATTGACTAAATAATACCTGATTTACTCGTAAAATGGGGGAGAAAAAAATTTAGTACGTGTTACAGTAGTCGGAAACAGTTTTAACGATTAAAAAAAATGTTGCTTTATGTGCCTTCTTAACACATAAGTGCCAAAATGACTCTCTCGATTACAAAATTTGTTTTTGGTACGTTTAGAGTGCAGTCACAGGCTAAAAAAAAATATCCTAATAAAACCTGTAAAACACAACGAAGGATACATGTTATAACGAACTTTGGCTTTTCTAAAAAGTGACCAAAAATAAAAAAATTTTTATACATTAAAAGGATTTCTTAAAGTCGGATAGAACTGTAAATTCTAAAAGATTGCAACATATAAAATTTTTAAAAATAACAGAAAATTAAATTAAAAAAGGAAGAGTGCTCCTATTCGGCTATGCCGGATCTTATAAACCCTTCCAGAAAACAATTGGGTATTTATTTTCTTATAATGTAGAGTTTTTTAGAAAAATTGAATATTATTTTATATTATTGATAGTTTGATAGTGTAATTACATATTTTGTTTATCAAGCGCTTTTTTGAATTTTCGGTTTTTACTAAAATTACTAATTTTTTACTGCAAAAATAAATTTTTTCCAACTTAAAACTTGTAAGGAAACTAGAGGCACTCGCCTTTTGTTGTTAAATTTTAGTGGCACCTATTTTGAAACTACATTTTAACGAATGATGGTCATAAATTTTTGGTAGCTGTCTGTACAAACGGAGGGATCAAGAATATATAGATAAACCTTATGGGGTAGAAAAAAGATATCGTAGAAATTACAAACGGAATCACAAACTTATAAATACCTTTTCCATCGGTGGGAAAGGGCCTAAAAATATTTTTTCAAAAGATTAGTACAATGCTTGATTTTTAGGACTCTTTTCGAGCATAACTGGCCACAGGTCAAGAATAACACGAACAATATTAGCCTTTGAAGTTTCATTTATTGCAATGTTATCAGCACAAACCAGTGACTTCAATCGTCCCTAAAAGAAACAGTCAAGAAATGACAAAACCCGCAATCTTAGAGATCCATTTTTTTTTAAATTAACTCACCTACAAGTTTTAACTACAACCCGAATCAATCACATTCATATTTTAAAACAAAACATGGTACCGCAAGGATCCCCATCGATCATAAAGCGTGCTTCAGGTTTATTTTTGAAAAACTAAGTTTCACAACCGAGTAAAACGCACTTTACTTTTCATATTTCTCGACTGTTCTGGCATCTGCAGAGAATAGTTGGTTTTACACTATACACAGCAGTTTTATTCATTAACAAAGCCATTAAACTGAAAATGAGCCTCATCGCTAATCACAACTTTACAATAAAACATGGAATTAGCTTTCACTTGCTGTAGAGCCCAATTAAATAAAGGGCGTCGCAAATAATGATCTCTTGACTTTAATTCCTGCCCCAGCTAGATTTTTCAAGAACTTAAATGACAGAACCTTCTTAATTCTTGCGACCGACGACGAAACGATAAATTTGAATCTCATTTCATTTTTTCGTTTAAAATGAAACGTGTTGGGATTATTGCATAATTTAAAATATGAGAATGTTTTAGGAAATTTATTGCAGTTCGACGAATATTTGCTCAGGTGGACGATTATGTGTATTATAAAAATTACAAATTTGCATCTACATAATTTGCGCGAATAAATGACTGATCTGCAAAATAAATACGAATACTTAAGTAGCATTTTTCAAGCATCAATCCATGCATGATGATTTGTCATAGTATACTGATCATTAATTTAAACAAGTGAGCGCAGTATAACAGTTCCTTCAGTTAACTCTTTCGTAAGACTTCTTAGGCTTAATAAAACACCCGATATTATTTTAAAAATAAAATAATAATGTGAGAAAACAAGTATGAATGATTGAAACACGAAAATTGCATTTCGTGGCCATACCAAAGGTTGGTACGAAGCAAAAACAAATGTAAAAGACGAGTTACAGAGAGAACAACCGAGAAACGCTTTGATTTGTGTGTGGAGATCATCTAACTAAATTAATTCTGATTAAGTGTTTAAATACAATATACACAACCTAAGGTATATAAATGCGAAGAATGCTGATGAAGAATGTAGCGATCCAAAAAACGTTGCATTTCATTTTACTAGTGTCTATTATTTTTTGTTTTCTTTGGAAAACGTCCGCATACATTTGTAAATAATTTTTCTGTCCAAAAGTTTTAAGAAATTAAATTAAAAAATGTATCTTAAGCCAAAAAGTAAATTTAAATTCATTTAAAAATAAAAATATTTATTATTCTAATAAAAATCCTTGCATACTTATAGGCCGTATCACAAAGAATTCCTATAAAAGTTTATTTTTCATTTAAATTTTTTTTAAGTTTTAACTTTCTTTTAACGAAGAAGAGAAGAGTGTTTATGTTTAAAGTGCTTACCAAAATAATTGCACAACTTGTTAAAACAAACTTATTCAATACACACACACATATGTATATAAATAAGAACTGCCAAAAAAAAACTTGAATTTACCTCATACTCATACAGCAAGCTACAAGCGTTCATAAATAAAGTTTTTGTACTACGTTTCACTACTCGAACGTAATAGTTTAATGCAATACTTCCGTTTTTTTTTCTTTAAATTATGCCACCTTTCAACATACAATTGCACTTAATTTAGCCAAAACTATTGTTGTTTTTAACCTAACAAAACATCTAACAACTCGAAAAGAAATTTTTTTAAAACACTAAAAATACTATTAACAATAATAAAAGGAAAAAGAAATACAAAGTACTGTCAGCAAAGATGCCAATTAAATGTAATATAAATACCAGTACTGACTACTGAGTACCACCTTACTTAACAGCATATTGTTTAGGAAAGCACAAAAACAACAACAACTTTAAAGTACTTGTATTGTATCTAGGAAAGAGAAAAAATTAAAACCAAAGACAAAAACAATTAAAGCAAATAAAAAAAAAAATGGCAACAACAAAGCTAAATGTTAAAGTGTTAAACTAACCTAAAACACAAAATAAATGGAATAGATTTAAGGATGGTTGTTTAGCATTTTATATACCCTACATCCAGATAACTTGACCGCTTAACAATATTTTCTTCTAAGATACGAAACGAGACTAGCAGCAGAATATAAAGTAACTAAGGCTGAAATTCATAAAAATTTAAAATTCAATTACACGCAATATACGCGCATATTCAAAGCTTCTCCAAAACAATCAAAATGATTCAGAAACATCATCTTTAATAAAAATAAAGAATTTCCATCGGTGCTATACCGATGACAGAAACTTAATTCTTGCGACGAATCGATAAATTTGAATCTTATTTCATGCTTTCATTTTCAATGATGATATTCTATTCAGACGTGTTAGTGTTATTGCATAATTTAGAATGTGAGAATGTTTTACGAAATCTATCGCAGTTCGACGAATGTTTGCTCAGATGGACGATTATGTGTAATATAGAAATTACAAAGTCGCGTCCATAACTTGCGCAAATGGATGACTGGTCTTTGATGGTGATCTGTCAGTGTACACTGATCATTAATGTCAAAAAGTGAGCGTAGTATAACAGTTCGTTCAGTTAGCTCTTTCGTAAGCTCTATCGGACTAAGAAAGCACTCGATATAATTTTTTAAATAAAATAATATTGTGAAGAAACAAGTATGAATGAATAAAAAACAAAAATTGTATTTCGTGGCATTACAAAGGTTGGTACGAAGCAAGAACAAATTTGCACAGAGAACAACGAAGAAATATGTTGGATTGTGTGTGGACTCTTTCTAACTAATTAATTATTGATTGTTTATGAATATTTCTCGTATTGTTATTTAAAAAATTAGTTGGATGGACTAAGCGACATAGAAATTTCGAGCTAAAACTGCACTGCATCAAACTTTCGTAAATATTCAACTAGTTAAGCAGTGACGGTTATTGGTGTTAAATATTGCGACATTTTCACCGATTTATTTCTCTAAAAATTAGTAATATTGTAGCGCCATGCCTTACCCTACGTTTCCTCCAGCCATTGAACAAGACATATACATAACGGCGGCAGAAAAACGGATTTAATATCTCAATGTTTTTGTATGTGGCGAAAATGTGTAAATGTTTATATTCTGCTTGGCCATAATTTCCTGTTTGTCGTCAGGGTTGCTTAAATGTTTTTATCAACGAAGAGAGTGTTCGAATAGGTGGCGTTAATTTCAAATTGAGAATTCATAATAGAAGTCATATTTGATGGCGAACATTATTGCTTAGACAAATGTTCGGACAAGGACAGATGCATATGAACGAAACATTTACATAGAGAGTCTACATTGGCCAAATTCAAGTGCGACATAATGTTCATACCAAGTTGATGGCTAGTTGAAATGTAGGGTTACAGCTCGTTAAAAAACACCCGTTTCGAAGACCTAGACTGTCTCATTGCCTCCCTTTGTATAACTATTTGATGGACTTGTAGCAAACAGGATATAAGTAACATGTTTTTTAAATTCAAGGCAAATGTGCCCAAAGTTAAGTAGTTTAATACTAATTTGTTTAAAAATTCTAAAATTAGTCGTTAGGTCTATATACCCAAAAGAATTTTCACTAAGTCGACTTGTGTTCTAAATTATTTTTATTTTCATCTGTAGATTTCAATTTGAACAAAAATATTTTCAAATAATTGTAAGTTTTCACTAAAATTTCAAATTAGTAAGAAACTATCAAAAAAAATTAGTACTTATTAGTACTCGAACTCCTTTTTAAAGCTATTTCTGAATTCAAGCGACCTTTATATAAGCCCTCTCATTGAAAAAATAGAAATGTTTATTTTAAGGTCACTTTAAAGTCGCCTAATTTCATTTAATTATTTATTTCTCTCCTTTATTGTTCCGTGCCAGAAGTCCTTAAAATAAAATATATAAATAGAAAATACATTAGTTGGCTTGTTTTCCACTTGTATAATACAATTTAAGTCAATGGTAACCCATTGACCCAATGAGACAACACAACCAACAAAAGAGATGAAATGACGACTGTGTTCAAGAGAGAAAGTATTCAGAAAAATGGAAACACACAATAAAAAGCATTAAAAAGTAAAAAACATACAACAACTTAAAATTTTTGAACAAGTGTTGTTGTTTTTATGTTGTTCTAACTACCGCTCCCATGTATGCACAAACACCTTATACAACTTACACAATGCTGTGTATGTTAAACTAATGCTGTTTTTAATTTGAGTTAGAAAAAAAATTATTTTATTCTAAATGTTTTCCATTCGTGCATGAACTGATGCAGTGATACCAGATAGCGAGTATTAATATTTAAATTTGTGCAGTTATGTATTGTGTTCTAACGAAATCTATACAACTCCAATTCTATTTTCTTAGCTCTGATATCTCTAATTATATATACAGTGACTCACAGCTTATTTGATGCAGGTAATATTTTCTTAGAAAAACGAAAATTAATGGCTGTTTATTAAATTTAATAAAAAAAATGTATACGAGCTGTAATGAGATATGTATGTACTGATACCGCTGCAGAAAAAACTATAGCAAAAGCAAAGCTTGCTGAAAAAATATAGAAACAAATAATTTTGCCATCAAAATATGCTCACAGCTTAAATGATGCAGTATATTTTATATGTTCTTTGAGAATTAAATAACGGTGCAATGTATGTTTTCTGTTTAGCTTAGCGTCTTAGGTCATTCCCAAGAAGTTTTTGTAAAAAAGAGTCTAAAAAATATAAATTTTTTGAAAATAGGAAATCGAACCTTATTTGAAAAAAGGAAGTCGTTATTCGTCACTATAAAAAGAGCAAAAGCCAATGAAAAATTGCAGAAATTGTTGTTCAGCACGTTATAGAAAGGTTTCGCCACGAAAATAGGATTGAAGATAAGGGCAGGTCTGCTGCCAAATAAAATATTTAGTGATATTTAGAGGTGGATTGTTCGCAGAGTTAAAAATAACCCCGATTTGAGCGCTCCAAAATTAACGAACGAAGTCGAAAAATACTGAGCAAAGTCTGTAACCCTGAAACTGTTCGTAGAGTACTGCGCGAAGAAAATTTTCATGGAAGGGCTGCCCGAAATAAGCCGTTTATAAATGCTCGTAATAGAAAACGAAGAATTAAGTTTTGCAGACAACTTATGAACAAAAACATTTCGTTCTGGAAGTCCGTTGTTTTTGCGGATGAAAGCAAATTTAACCTTTTTAGGTCTGATGGGAAGTCCTGCGTTTGGAGAAAACTAAATACCGCGCTTTAACCATGTAATTTGTGCTCTACAGTTAAACACTGTGGAGGCAGTGTGATGGTATGGTGCTGTATGTCCTATTCAGACGTCGGAAATTTAAAAATTATTAGATGTAGCATGGATAAAAAAATGTATTTGGATCTGCTAAAAGATAATTTAGTACAAAGTGCGGATAAAATGGGCATTAGGGATTTGTTAAGGTTCTAGCAAGACAACGATCCCAAGCATACGTCTGGTATTGTAAAAACTTGGCTTATCTGGAACTGCCCACATGTTATACAAACACCTGCACAGAGTCCAAATCTCAGCTTCATTGAGAATTTGTGGTCAGTACTGGAATTTAAAATAAGAAACCACAATATTTCTAATACTTCTGATTTGAAACGGGCACTACAGGAGGAATGGGATAAAATTAGTTCCGATTATACAGCAAAACTGGTAGAATCTATGAATTCCCGATTAAAAGCTGTTTTGAACCAAGAGGGATACCCCACTTAGTATTAGCCGTAATCATGAAATCTAAATATTATGTTTTTTGAAACTTTAAATTTAGTGCATCATTTAAGCTGTAACCTTAAAACTGTTACTGAATTATTTTTTTTTGCGATATCTTTCTTATGAAGTAAATTTTTTTTGTTAATTTTTGTTATTAAAAAAGCATGGAAGTTAACAGTATGAAGAATATAAGATTTTTCTCTGTAATAGAAATACTATAAAATATATTTGATATATTAATAATTTTTTATTTTTTTTGCTACCTCAAATAAATAAGCTGTGAGCCACTGTGTGTTAGGTTGCAGAGGCCGCTTCTCAAATCGGTTTAATAATAGCAGCTGTCTTAATTCCTAATAGTCATACTCTAATTATGTCTGAGTTTTTGCTGACTTAAGTAAAAGTATACAAAGAAGTCCCTTTTCATCCTCTTCCTTTTTTTCTCAGCACCAAGTCTACCGCCACATAAAAGACTACTTATTCTAAATAAGCGGCTCTTATTCACGACAATTCCTTTTCACCTTAATTAATGCAGTGTCTATAACTTTAACCCTTATTGAAACCATGTTTTAGTTTTTGCCAGGCTGAAAGGCAGTTAATTATACGACTTAGTACTTAGTTAGTACTTATAAACATCTTAACCGGTTTGATTACCCTTTCTTCCATTAATATATTGAGTCGGTTAAGCAACATCTGGATAGTTTTCTGGTCCTAATGGTATTTCCTCTTTCGTCCCTGCTTTTCGCTTAATTAACTTTAATTTTGAGTCGATGCTGTGAACATCAGTTGATGTTTGTGCTGTAAAATAATCTTCTTCATTCCCGTTGGATCAGCATATGCCTCCAGCATCTCCAGAACTTCTGAGAGTTGTGGAGAAAATATGTTAGTCCAACTACTCAGAGTTCTACTTCGCAATTATGTTTTTATACAAACATAAGATTATGATATATTCAGAGCCCGCCAAAAAAACCAGGCTCCTTTCGGGTTCTATGAATTATAAACAAAATAAATGCAGTCAGTAGTATGCCTTGAGACAAAAAGGAATGGCCTGAATTACGAGCGGTTCTTTTTCAACTTGCTTTGTAAACATTTCTTTGTTAAGAGATTTCTGCAAAATCTCATTTTCTTTTTTGTAAAAGCACAATATTGAATATCAAACTAAGAGGTACAAAAAATAAATGATGATTGATTTTTGATTGTACATGGGCTCGTATTTTTTTACCTTTTCAATAACTTTTTCATTTCAAAAATATTAAGGGTATTCACACCGAGTCTGTTAATCCGGTAATTTGTTAGTTGGTAATTTGTTGAAACACTTTACTGTGAACACACTTTTTGTTCTATCTCAGTAGTGCGGTAACTTTTGCTACAAAACAGATGATTTAAATTTATTAAAAAGCAAAAATGCCTCCAGAAAGTGCAAAAACAAAAATAGTAAAAAATTTAATTGAAAATTCTTTGGAGGAAATAAAATTTATGTTGTTACCGAGTAACAAGAAAATTACCAAGCTTGCCAGGCTGGTACTTTGTTACTCGGCAGTTCGATAATTTGTCAATTTTACAAAAACAAAATACACGTAAAAAACTATCGAATAACGACTAACGAATTAACAAGGCCGGTGTGAATAACCCTATTGTTTTATTATTCTATTTTTTTAGGTTTTCAATTTGTTTTTCTTTTTTTTTTCAATAATATTATTTTTTTTAGTTCTTTTCATTTCCTTAATTTTTGTTTTATTTTATTTTTGTTTAGGTAATGTGCTTTTGTGAATCCAAATGCTTATAAAATAAAATAAAATTATTTGTGGAAATATGTGACAATATTATGAGGACAGTGAGAGAGAAAATGTAAGAGAATTGTAAAAACCGACAAGGAAAAACAAATTTATCTCAAATAACTTATATCAAATTTGTATGAAAATATCGTTACTGTTGTGTGTTGTGTTTCTACACTGAAAGCAAAAATTTAAGCAAAAATGACACCGTATAGTTATAGTTTTGTCCAAATAAAATTGAGCAACTGCGGAAATTTCATTGGAAAAATTTTATGCTTGTTGTAAATACAGAAGATTAAAAGTCATAAGTTTGACTCCCATCAGCGCAACCAACGTGTAGAAAAATTATTGTAGCTATGTATTCGCAATAAATAAGTTTTTTAAAAGCTGAATAGATGGAGAAAAACAATTTAAACCTCCCGATGTCGTGATTAGGAGTAATAAAGTAACAAAAAAGTGGGCGAGGTTGTTTACGCGCCTCTTTAGTAAAAACAACGTACACAACTTAGAAATTGTTGCATTACATTCTGCTTCTGTCTAGTATTTCCTCTTTTGTACTGTCCTTTCGGTGAAGACTGACTGTTCATCTTTTCTTTAAAAAACACTACAAAAATTTGTAACGAATTTCTTTCTTTCTGAATTTTCAAGTTAAAAGAACTTAAGCCGAATTAAAACTTTTCATTTGATTGCAAAGCTTTAATTTTTAATTTTTTTACTGTTACCTTTTTGTTCATCTGGCATCTTTTTCGAAAGCTTATATGTTGCAGTAAAGATACATACATAAGAATTTCTACAGGGAAAATGTGAACATGAGTATATTTAGTTGAATGTTGAAGGAAGTCCTCGTACGTGCTCGTACTTAAACCATTAATTATTGCAAAACAATAGATTTAACATTTAAGCAGCATATTAAGTTTATATTATTCTTGTTTTTTCCGTGATTATTTTTTTATTGTTTTTTGTTTTGAGTCAACAAAACAATAAAAAAATGTTCAACTGCTGTTTCACCCTCTGTTTTGTTTTGTAATTTTGTGAAAAAAAAAACTCAAGGCAAAGAGAAAAAAGTTACAGTTAAAGCATGTTTTAACATGCTTACTGTATTGCACGGTTTCCTCGCTACGTAATATTACCGTTTTTCTTGATTCTCATCTCTACAGATGTTAATTGTATGCATGAGTTTATCATCCTGCTTGCAATTTTGTATAAGTAAAGTGCCGATGAATATAATAACACCAGTTGCAAAATTCTAATTCGAAAGATGTGAAAATTTTACCTATTTATTATATTATTTTTTTGAGTGTAAAAACCAGTTACATTTTTGTGCTCTCTCAGAGTGTGTACATTTGTTGTCAAATTTCGTAACTGTTAGTCAGTTATAAAAGATCTTTTGTCAACACTTATCATTTTTTGCAGTTATTAAAATAGCACCGGCTGGCTTTTTTAATTATGTTTTGCAAAATTTTGTAAAAAATGAGTGAACTAAATTGTATAACTATGGCTCGAGAAAAGCACTGTTCGCCGAAAAAACATGAACTAATAAAAAAAATTGCATCCGAGGGTAAATCGTATTTCTAAGTAAGGGAATTGCTGGGTTATTCTTACAAAATAATAATAAATGCCCAAAGATATCTGCAAAAAGCTAAATCCTGTGGTAGGAAGCGAGTTTTTTAAAACGGGTAGTTCGGGTGACTAAAGCAAAACCTTTTATGACAGCTGCAGAGTTAAAAAATAACATTAAATGTTTCGGCTAAACTGTAAATTATTTGCCGCAGGCTTTGAGACAACAGCTTCAATGCCTGTAGCCTCGGAAAGTGCCGCTCCTTTCCTCTAAGCATGATGAAAAGCAGATATCTTTTGCTAAAGCACATCTAAATTGGCCAAGGAAAGAATAGAAAAATGTGCTGCGGACTGATAAATCCAAAATTGCTCTCTTTAGTGGAAAGGGCTCCAGATGTTTTGTTCGTAGGGCACCTAACAGCGAATACAAGCCACAATTCCCATCAAAAACTATCAAACATGAAGGTCATTGTTAAGCCATTTCAATTTTATTTGATTATAAAAAAAAAAAAAAAAAATAACAGATAGAAATATTATAACCTTCGAATTCTTGTATTTGTATTTCATAATTTAAACGTTAAGCATGAACTGAATTACAATCTCTCTATTAATAAGAATTTCTCTAAGTGTAGTATAATAAGCGATTTAATCAACTGTAAAACAAAATTGAAAATTGTTAGCTAGGGAAATTTATAAAACTGTATTTTTTAAGAACCATTTTGAATGTATAATAAAATCTCACTCTTGTATTAAACACCATACTTACCGGTTTCATATATTTTTCGTTACAAAGATTTATTAAAAAATTATAAATTAAATCGCCCATTTTCTTTCTATTGTCAAAAGAAGATATATTCTTTGACGAAACATTTTGGCGCCCGAGCAGGGACTTACGATTTAATTTATTTAATAAATCTTATTACTGAAATCGTACTCTGAACAATTTAAAAAATACTTGTTAGCTTAAATACTAAGTACGCAAGCACAAATTTATTCTAACGATACAAGTGTCATTAAGTGAATTATTCATATCATCATCATAATCATCACCAATAAATCATCATTTGGCATATCATCATCATAATCATCACCAATAAATCATCATTTGGCATATCATCATCATAATCATCACCAATAAATCATCATCATTTGGCGTAACATCATCATAATCAACAATACCCAAATTAGCCACTAATCCCCATGACGTGCGATTGCTGCCTTTGTCGCAAGGAAAGTGCTAACCAGCAAACCAAAAGAAATCAGGTATTTAAGAATTAACATTCTGTGTGAGACTTTAATTAAAAAGTTGTGTATTTCCACACTCGTTTATTAATTCTTAATAACTTCATATTAATTTATACAAGCCCTGTAAAGTGAAACAAAGAAATCGGATTCATCAGTTATTATTCATTTGTTTCTGCACGGAATATTTGTTGTTAAATTCGCTAACAGAGTTTTTCTCTTAACGTCCGTTCTCTCTTCTCGTAGTTCGTTTGCCTGGAATACATAAAATAATTTTATTATTCAATTTAATACTGCTTACCTTTTGCTCAGTGTACTTCTCCCGTAGATTAACATATTATTTATAATCCTTCATTCCATCCTTTTCGTAAATCATAAGTGTTCACCAACACTTTTGATAAGTTTACAAAACAGAAACATAGCTTGGCATCACTTTTTTACGATTAAATTTAAAGAATATTAACAAAAGAGATGAGCAATTGTTGAAGATTAATAAGAAGTAAAAACTAGCAAAGAACAAGCATAGATTTTAAAATTATAAAGTGCATTAATAATGAAAATTTAATTACGAGATTATATTTAATATCTCTGTTGAAGAAACAGTGGAAAGTGAATAAATTAAAAATTAAATTGACAGACAAAATAGCAAAAACAAAAAATATAGAGAGAAGAGGTAAAATTATCCCAGTAATCGAACAAACAATTCATCAACTAATATAAATTGGTTAACCCTTATACATGTATGTATTCATGAATGCTTTATTTATAAAATTTATTATTTAAAACTGAATACCACGAATCTAAACAAATTTGAAAGCTTTTGTATTTTGTTTAATTTCAATTTGTCTATATGTATTCGCTCGTTCAGCAAGCTGTTACCCAGCAAACATTTAAGTGAGAAACTGTTAGGGTAATTGAAACTTAAATTTTTATTAAATTTTTAAAATAAATAAAAGGAAAAATCACTTGAATAATTTGCGCTTTTGAATAAAGAACGTTTATTCCAAAAAGTTAGTTCTTATTTTCTGATTTGAGTTTATCGCTTACTCGTTAGTAGAGTTATCCCCTTACTCATTAAGCTTCATATTTAATAAACATACCTATTTCAGTTGAGTAAAAAGTTATCTCCCTAAACCAATTTAAAAATGCAATCTCAAAAAAAAGGCGCTAGACAGAATAATCTAGAGGTTTTGTGCCAACAGAAAAATACGGTATTAAATAATATTGCAAGGATTAAGCGCTCCATTAAAGAGAAAACAATTTCCTTCAATGTACTGGAATTGGAATGCCGTTTAGACATTTTAAATTCATACATTGAACAAGCAATGGCCTATCAGTCTGAAATTGATATTCTAGATCCTTCAAACGAATTTAGAGCCGAAGTTGAAAATTTATGCGTTTCAACAAAATGTTTATTGCTTGGATATTTATCTCCTACCAGAAAGCAAAGTGGCAATGATAATACTTTATGTTTCCAAGGTCATCATGGCAGTAGACTACCAATTATGAAATTGCCAAAGTTTAGCGGAAAATACTCTGAATACAAGAATTTTATTAGCCTATTTGAAAACTTAGTAGATAATGACTTATCTTTAACAGAAATTGAGAAATTCAACCATCTTATATCATGCCTTTCAGATGAAGCTCTCGGTACTGTTAAAGCGTACCAAATAACAGAGCAAAATTATTCTAAAGCATTGGCAAGTTTAAAGAGAGTATATGACAATCCCTGTCTTATTTTCTTTGATAATATTGCTCAGTTATTCGATTTGCCTAAAATGTCTAAGCCTTCGACAACCGCTTTGAGAAGCATGATCGATACAGTATCCGCAATATATGACTCACTATTATCAATAGAAGACGATAAAAGCATTACTAACGCAATAATAATACATCTAGTAATGTCAAAGGTTGACGCCGTCACTCGTACTAAATGGGAAGAGCAACTAAATTATGAGAGTTTGCCCCTGTGGAGTGATTGCGAGACAGCTTTGAACAGAAGATATCAGCATATCTCAGCTGACGAATCATGTAGCTTAAAGCAAAAATCTGGCGTCCAAAAAACGTCTACGTCTAACAATCTCACAAAAAACAAGGCAAGGTCATTTTCTTGTCAAGCTAAGACAAAAGTAAGCGTTTCTAAATGCATTTCTTGTAGTTCTGCTGACCATTACGTATCAAATTGCCCTTCGTTTGCAGCTATGTCTGTTCAACAGCGATTTGATTTCGTGAAAGGTGTCCCAGCATGTATAAACTGCCTAAGAAAGGGTCATACCGTTACGAAATGTACTTCATCTAAATGTAGAGTGTGCAATCGCTCACATAACACTTTGTTGCATCAGTACAACGTAATTAATGATAGATCAGCAGGTGCATTATATTCTGATCCGAACCAGCCTTCGACTTCTACAGCCTATGTAAATCACTCTTCGTCTTGCAATGACAACGTGATATTGGCTACGGCTTTAGTAAAAATTAAGGACAAATGTGGCCAGTATATATTGGCACGGGCTCTTTTGGATTCTGGTTCACAAATCAATTTTGTAACTGAGGAACTCTCACAACGACTGCAACTGCAAAAGGAAAAAGGGAATCTTAGTCTCATAGGCATTGGAAAAAGCAATTCTTCTGCCAAATTTAAAGTACAAGCAACTGTGAAATCTCGAACGAATTCGCACGATTTTACGTCTGAATTTTGGATTCTTCGATCGATT
Organism: Cistogaster globosa; assembly: GCA_937654795.1. Lineage (NCBI taxonomy): Eukaryota > Metazoa > Arthropoda > Insecta > Diptera > Tachinidae > Cistogaster > Cistogaster globosa. Next base: position 22,843,195 of record OW569405.1, read on the forward strand.
TCCAAATATCAACCAGACCAGGTTATTTCAACATCTGGTTGGGATATCCTAAATGATATTGAATTGGCTGATCCATACTTTTTTAAACCTCAGAAAATAGATATGTTGATCGGCGCCGAGATTTTCTTTGAACTGTTGTGTGCCGGCCAAATTAAGGAAAACCCAAGGCTTCCAACATTCCAAAAAACTCTTCTAGGTTGGATTGTTTCGGGAAAGTACCATATGTCTAAAAATCCAACTATTAGTTCATGCCATTTAAAAGCAACTATTGATAGTGAAAGCGAAACATCTCTTGACAGAATAGTGCGGAAATTCTGGGAACTGGAAGAGATTTCAACGATTAACAAAGTCTTATCTATCGAACATAAGCAATGTGAGGAAAAGTTTATTCAGACAGTGGAACTTTTGCCGGCTGGACGATTTAAAGTGTCACTCCCCTTTAAAGGTGATCCAGAATCACTAGGTTCTTCTTTCGATATCGCTAAAAGAAGATTCTTATCGCTTGAACGGCGATTGTTAAAGGATCTTAAATTAAGGGAGATGTACAATGACTTCATGAAAGAGTACATTGAGCTTGGACACATGTCCATTTCAAACGAAAAAATTTCAAATAAACCTCACTATTTTATACCACACCAATGTGTATTACGCCCTCAGAGTACATCAACTAAACTAAGGGTAGTTTTTGACGCGTCAAGTAAGACGTCTACACAGTTTTCACTTAACGGCCTCCTTATGATTGGCCCCACAGTTCAAGAAGAACTGTATTCAACGTTAATCCGCTTTCGCCAGCATAAATACGTATTAACAGCTGACATCGAAAAAATGTACCGTCAAGTTTTAATTAACGAGGCTGATAGAGATTTTCAGTTGATCTTATGGCGACCTAAAGAGTCAGCTGATCTTCGAATATATAAAATAAACACGGTCACCTATGGGACTTCTTCTGCTCCATTTTTGGCAATTCGATGCCTTATATATTTAAGCGATTTATTTCGAGAAAAGTTTCCGATTGGATCTGAAGTTGTACGTAGAGATTTTTACGTAGATGACTTGTTAACAGGAGCCGATTCAATTGAAGAGCTTGAGACAATTCGATATCAAATTATCGAAATTTTGAAATCAGCAGGATTTACTCTTACTAAATGGTCTTCCAATTACGATAAAAATAATGACTTTGCAAAAACTAAAATTCTACAGTGCGATGAAAATTTTAATAGAGCTCTGGGCACCTATTGGTTTCCAAAGGATGATAGATTCAAGTATCACTTGGTTGAATCATTCCAGAATTTGAGTGCCACAAAACGTAATATATTATCAGTTTCTGCCAGATTATTCGATCCACTTGGATTATTGTGCCCTTTGATAATTAAGGCCAAAGTTTTATTGCAGGAACTTTGGCTACAAAAATTAGACTGGGATGAACCAATTCCTGCCCATCTGAATAGTTCATGGGAAAAATTTAAATCAGATTTATTACAAATCGACATGATTCGCATTCCCAGATATGTACAAACGTCTAAGAGTTCTATTTGTCAAATACATGGATTTTCGGATGCTTCTATTAGAGCATATGGTTGCTGCTTATACATAAGGAGTAGAGTGGCAAATAAATTATCGTGCCATTTGCTGACGGCAAAATCGAAGGTCGCTCCTCTAAAATCAAAGTCACTTCCGAGACTAGAACTATGCGCAGCACAGTTACTGGCCAAATTATGGGCCAAGGTGAAACCCATGTTATTATGTAAATTCGAAAGTGTTTACTTTTGGACTGATTCCGAAATTACTCTTCACTGGATCAAGAGTCATTCATATTTCTCCTTGTTGAAGGCACTTCCAATTGTATTATTGACTTGATCAACAAGCACTCATCTTATCATAAGTTGATCCGAATAATGTCCTTTATAATGCGATTCATTCACGCTTCCCAAAAGCATGAAGTGGATAATTGCATAATTCCCACATCAAGGGAAATGCGGTGGGCGTTTTTGAAAATAGTTGAAGTCGTACAAGAAATTTCGTATTCCGACGAAATTAAGAAACTTAAAAGATCTCAGACGTTAACCCCGAATTTACAAAAATTGAATCCGTTTATTCATGAGTTGACTGAAAATAATCGCTCATTTTTTTTAATAAGGGTAGGTGGGCGATTACTTAATGCACCAGTATCATACGATGCTAAATGTCCGATTAACGTGACGTTGAAAATTCGTGGCCGTCCACCCATAAAAATGTATATCGCAGTGTTTGTTTGTTTCACTTCTAAGGCAGTGCACTTAGAACTAGTTTCCGATTTAACGTCAAATGCTTTTCTTCTTTCGTTTAAAAGGTTCATCGCCAGGAGAGGGCAACCAATCAAGGTGTACGCCGACAACGCCACCAACTTCGTGGGCGCTAGTCGGGAACTGAAAGAAGCCAGGGAGGAATTGCTACAACGTGTAACATCGTTCGCTGCCAACATGCAAACAGAGTTCATCTTTATACCCCCCAGGGCGCCGCACTTCGGCGGGCTTTGGGAGGCAGCCGTGAAATCCGCCAAAGGACTATTGCTCAGGACAATTGGAACTACACTACTAACAGCAGAAGAACTATCAACAATGTTAACCGAAATAGAAGCCGTGTTGAATTCACGGCCAATAGCACCACTGTCCAGCGATCCGAACGACGGCGAGGCCCTAACACCAGCTCATCTACTAATCGGAGAGAGCCTTCGAGAGCTGCCCAGCGTATTGCCGCCAGAAGAATCGGTTAAGCTAACGTGCTTGAAGAGATGGCAACTTATTTCCGCACTCAAGCGGACATTCTGGCGGTCCTGGGTGAAAAATTACGTCCTGGGTCTACAGGCCAGAACCAAATGGCCCGAAGAAGAGCCAGACCTCGCCGTCGGAAAAATCGTCGTCGTTCACGAGGACAATCTGCCTCCACTACAGTGGTTAACAGGAGTGATAACGGCCGTATTTCACGGTCAAGACGGGAAAATTCGCGTAGTGGAAGTGAGGGCGAAGAACGGGACCTTTAAGCGTCCAATCACAAAGGTAGCTATCCTTCCAATAGATTGAAACCTTCGGCCTTCAATGGGGCCGGCATGTTAAGCCATTTCAATTTTATTTGATTATAAAAAAAAAAAAAAAAAAATAACAGATAGAAATATTATAACCTTCGAATTCTTGTATTTGTATTTCATAATTTAAACGTTAAGCATGAACTGAATTACAATCTCTCTATTAATAAGAATTTCTCTAAGTGTAGTATAATAAGCGATTTAATCAACTGTGAAACAAAATTGAAAATTGTTAGCTAGGGAAATTTATAAAACTGTATTTTTTAAGAACCATTTTGAATGTATAATAAAATCTCACTCTTGTATTAAACACCATACTTACCGGTTTCATATATTTTTCGTTACAAAGATTTATTAAAAAATTATAAACTAAATTGCCCATTTTCTTTCTATTGTCAAAAGAAGATATATTCTTTGACGAAACAGTCATAATATTATGGTTTGGGGTTGCTTCTCGACCAAGGTGTGAGTTCTATATACATATTGGATAAAAACCGTTATGGATTCATGGGGTTATGTAAAAATCCTTGAAGAAATTTGCTACGAAATGCCGCTGGAGTGGATCTTCCAGCAAAACAATAACCCCAAAGGCACCAGCGAAAAGGCTAAAAAATGGTTCAACGATAACTCTCTCAATGTAATGGAATGGCCTGTACAGTCCCCAGATTTAAACCCTATCGAAAATCTGTGGACTGGCATAAAGAAGGGTGTATCTACAATAAAACCAACAAGCGTTGAAGGGCTCTGAGAAGCTGTGCAAAAAGCTTAAGGTTCCATCACAGGTAAAAGATGCCAGCTTTTAAAGGATTTCATGTGAAGGCGTTGTGCCGCGGTAATAGCAAACAAAGGGCACGAGATAAAGTATTGAAATCATACAATTAATTTATCTACAAGATGTCTGAGTGACATTTTTGATATATTTTAAGAATGATCACAAATTTTGTTAAAAATTAACTGTAGTGCTAATATTTTGACTGTGAAGTCTTGTAATTTTTTGTTTATATTAATTAACGTATTATAAATGATTGAAAAAATCAAATTTCTTATGATAATAAACCATCTACATCAAAGAATTAATTATTGCGTTTTGAGTTGAATCTGCCCAACAGTTTAACAGGTGGAAACGGAGTCATTATAAATTTATGTGTGGTGCTTTTATATTGACCGCAGCTGTATATATTTTCCACTGCTTTAAGGAAATTTCTTAACTCTTATATAAAAAATCGAAAAATTCCATCAATGTGAAAAATTTACGAAAAAAATAATTAAAACTCATAAAATAATCAATTTCACTAAAATTTTATATTTTACCAATATAAATCAATACTTTAAAAGAGACTTGCTTAATCTTGAACACAAAATTTACCAAAATACTATATGTCATTAAAATTTAACACAAAATAACAAAAAATTCCATTTTTATAAATACGCAAAAAGGTTGAAATTTACTAAAGAAAAAAAATCAAAATTTTGACGAAAGTTCAATTTTACAAGAAAGAAAGAAAGAATAATATCTTAAGTAAATACTTGAAATTCGGAAAAAAAAAAGTTTACAAAAAAGCAGTGCCACGACTTTGTCCGCACATCATTCAAATTCATATCAAATTTAGAAAAATGTGTTTTTAAACATTTGTTGCAGAGTTCTCTGAACAGTGTTAAAAATGTTCCATCTACAAAAATAAAATGTACTGACAACTGTTGTAGTACCATTATACCTACAAGATTGGGTACTTTTACATTTATATCTCTAGTTTCTCTACGAAATGTCATATTTTTATGGAAAACAGAAGTATCCTAAATTTGAACCATGATTCTAAGGGACCTCCTCACAAAATTTTATTTAAATCCATTTGGCAGTTGATGTTTTGTATTCCATATCGACTACTATCTACACCAACATCAAAAGTTTTAAAAAATATTTCCTGTACAGAAATGACCCCAGTTCTGTTTTATTACCTGTATAGATATAAAGTACATAAGGTATATGTATGTTTTTTGTGGAAAATTTTCACAGTTTGTTCTCAGATATGCGGTTGATAAAATAGAGTACTTTTATTGATATTTCATGTAGAGGTAGCACTTTGCATACAATGTAAATATTTATCCTCGTGTTATCCTCGTGGAAGTATATAACTGTCTTATTAATATGCACAATGTAGCAAATAACTGGCTGGATTGAAGCAGTGAGCTTAGTACAAAGAGATAAAATTATTTTTTGAAATTAAAAAAAAAATATCGTGCTGTTTTTTAAGGTCGATTAAATTATTAAATCGCCGATATTGATCATTAAGGGTGAAAAAATTGTTATCATATATTCAGAGAACTACAACAGGTAGAAGACTTTTAAAACACCAGTAACCTTCATATCTGTATACAAAGTTTAGCGAAACATACACTGGGTTGGAATAGAAGGCGTAATAACTCCCATATAAAATGAAAAGTTATAATCTTGTAGCTAGAGTACTGCAAAAGGTAGACTCTTAAAATTCACTATTTGCTGTGCTCTTAATATCCATATTGAAAAAATATTTAACTAAAAAAATAGGCGTGGCACCTACCATACAAAATGAAAAATTATCGTGTACCCTGACAATTATAACGCCCTGAATTTTTTACTAAAAACTTCCTTATTAATAGACATAATCTAGCGTAATACTTGATGGATTGTGGCAGCAGTACCTCTCACACAAAGTATAAAGTTGTTGCCCTTTATCTAAAGAACTGTAAGATGAAGGATCTAAAAATTTCTTAAAAGTAACTTCGCGCATAATTAAATAAAAAACTGGCTGCATTGGAAGAGTGGTCGTGGTACGTTTATACCCATTGGAGTAGCAAAGCTCACTAGAAGTAGCTAGTTTTATATAAAGCAAAAATAAAAAACTAATTCTTGTTTTAAAAATAACAAAAAAAAAACCCACATTTTTACAATAAAAAAAAATTCAGAAAGAATTTTAAGGATTTAAAGGGTATTTAGATTCGTTGCGGCCGCATATAGTACTTTTACTTTGTTTCGTTTATGTTATTCATCACAGTTTGAGGATGTCACCATGTTGTTTTAAAACATCCACTGCCATCCAACATTTTTGATGAAAGATTTATAACATGTGGCAGTGCTTGCACACACATGCATACGAGTACATACATATATACCCTGCAAGCATTTTCTATTTAAAAAGTCCCCAGTCGGAAAGAAACGTGCAACTACAGTTATAAAACTGAAACTATTTAGAATTTTTAAAAGTATTGAGTATTCTGATAGTATCAAATATGTGTCCGTTAGAAGTGTAAAAAGAGTGTCTTTAACAGCATCAAATACATAACTTCTAAAAGTAACGGAATTCTGCTCTATCAAAACGGAAAATGTAAATTTTAACATAATAGAAAGGTTAAAGAAAAGTTTAAGGTTAAAAAGTTAAACTTAAAATTTTAAGAATTGGATATTAGTGTTTTTTTGACCTTTATAATTCATTATCTTTTCTTATTAATCAAACACTGGGTCAGTTTTTAAAATAAAAATATAGTTTATTATATTTTATTCTTTTAATATTTCGCCACAACGTTAGGTTGTATCTTTAGCAAGGCGAATAAATACAGGTGATTGCACGGCTACAACAATGCAACAACACAAAAAACAACAGGGAATTTCAAGGTACATTTATTTTACTAGGTAATAGCGGCTCTACAACAAAAACAACATTTGTAAAAACAACATGGCATTTTATTGTTGCTTAGTGAGTGGAAATGTCAAAAGTAGAAAAAAAAACATAAAAGAGAATTGGTCTAAAAACAAACTCTCTCTTTGTTCTACATATGCTTGTTGTTAGTGTTTTTTGAAATTCGTAAACAAAAGTAGGAAAATATAAACAACTTTTGACATGTCCAACTACAAACCAGCTGGGCGGACGACACTACCTAGTAAAATAAATGTACCTTGAGGGAATTTGTTGCTATAAAATCTATGTATGTTGTCAAAAATAATTGTTAAAAAAAAGCAAAACATAATAAATTAAACAAAAGTATTTTTATTTTTTACTAGAATTCAGCGGTGATGCATTATATCTAAAAGTCTAAAAAACTGTAGGAATATATTGAAGAGCAAGATGCAGTAGTACCCGAAGCAAAAAAGAAACTAAAACAAAAACGATTTTAAACTTTATGCGATGCTCACCCACCTATTTGAATGCCTTAGGTACGAATAAATATCAAATTTCTAAAGGAGCTACTGGTATTAGTTATGTTTTTATACGACATTGGTTACAGCCAGAATTCTCCTTATATAGCTTAAAGATTTTGGGTATCGTTTCAACGAAACTTGGAAGGAACACAAGAGAAAACGTTATGAACTTGAAAAGTCTTCTAAATGATTTTTCTGTAAGCAGACATTTACGAGACAAATAGAAAAATAACAAAATATTCCTTAGTGTATATTGTGCTTGGAAACACGTAAGAATAATAATCTAGCGCCATGTGGCCATTTCTTCTGTTGGAACTGTATTTTGGATTGGTTAGACGAATGCGATGAATGTCCCTTATGTAGGGAGACAGTAAAAAATCTCAAATTGTGCAAAAAATTATTTATGACTAGCAATGCCCACGACTTCGTTCGTGTATCATTTCTTATTTTCTTAAAATTAATATTTAGAAAAATGGGTTTTTAAACGTTTGTTGAAGAGTTCTGTAAGCAGTGTAAAAAAAATATACCAACAACTGTTATAGTACCATTATATCCGTAAAATTGGGTCCGTTCTCAATTGTATCTCTATTTTTTTCTACGAAATGACATATTTTTATTAACAAAAAAAATATTCTATATCACAACCAAGGTTTTAAGAAACCTCCTAATAAAATTTTACTCAAATCTATCTAGCAGTTTTTCCGTGATGAGAACACAGGGAGACAGACGGACAGACAGACAAAAACATATCGACTACTTTCTACACCAACATTAAAATTCATATCCGAAACGAACACAGAAATCTACATCACAAACGGAGGCCACATAATCCTGCACAGCACTCACGAAATTCTAAATTCTTAACAATATTGTCACTATCTCTATCACTACGATTCCTTGTTGTACAATTTTTTTGAGCAACTAAAATACTTGATTTTTTAATAGCAATTAAAACACATTAAATTTTTTGAACTTTTTTTTTAACAAATAATGTGTTTTTGACAATTTTCAAGCAAGCTCAATTCACCTTGACAACTACAACGTATACAGCTGATGAGATTTTTCGCCCGTGCGTTCACCTGTATTATTTCGCCATGATCTTTAGGGAACAATATTATTCAAAACAAGGCGAATCAATTTACCAGGTGGCAGCGTAGGCAAATTCAGTATTTTTTGCTGGTATACACGACTGTCAAACTTCATATATAAAAAATATGTGTATGTTCGCCTACGCTGGCACCTGGTAATTGATTAGTTTCTTTTTTCTTTCTTCTTTTCTTTCTTAACACTTCACAACATTATCAGTATCATGGCTAAATAATATACGGTGGGATCGATGACGAATTCGATCATTTTCACCGTTAGCCCAAATGTCAAACTACATATAAAAAATAATAAACACATTTTTTATATATGGAGTTTGACAGTTAGTCTACTGGCGAACATCAATAAATTCGCTATCGCTCCCACCGTATAATTCTTCGCCTTGATCAGTATCAGCCTTAAAGCTTACTCTTTTTGTTGTTGTAATTTTAATATTTTAAACATTTCTAAAATACACCGACGTTTATAACTATTTTCTATATTTAAAAGTGATGCATGTTCAAAATTGGGATAACGATTTAGTCTGGCACAATGAGTAGGCGATGTAATTTTTTGCGGATTAATAACATCTCTATATCATTGATCAGATTTATGTCCAGCTCAGTGGTGCCAGAAATTTTCATAGAAAAATCCTCATTTATCGAAAAAAATCTTAATTTAGGAAAAAATCGTCAAAGTTTTTTAATTTTTTTTTTATTTTTAAATATCTGTTCGAAGTTTGCAGATATAAAAGGGGGACATATAAAATTTATTGCTAACTTCAACAAAGTTGGAAACATTAACTCACTAACCGCTTTAGAAATATTTGACATGGTGTATCAAAACTCTTTCACTGTAACATTTTCTAAATTCTTAAAATATTTACAAAATTCATGTGGTGGAGATATCCTAAATTCCTCATCTAAATTTTGTATCTCGCTTTTATGAAATAAATTTGGAAACAGTTACATTAGACTTCTAGTGAAGAAACTTTTTTATTATTAACGTTGAGAAGGTCAATATAAGAAAGTCTTTTTTAACGTTGCGTCGTTAAAGTCAAACAGCTGTATGTATAACTCAGAATGAGCTTGGCATGAGGCCAGAAATTAAGCAGGGTCTCAGTGTGTTTTGCCGCACGGCCAGCCACTTAAAATCATTGTAGACAGTTATAGTGATCCATAACTACATTCTAGGACTATTTTTTGTTCCAAATTGTGAGGAGGTCATTGCAGAGACCCTGCTTAGTTTCAGGAGTTATGCCAACCTCTTGCTAACTTTTTGTTATCTATAAGGCCGAAATTGTTTTGTAAATTATTTATTCGCCTCAATAAGAAAGGCAATACAATTTTTATTGATTTCATTTAATTCAGTACCGTTAAACTTTGTATTGAAAACTTTAGTTCTGAATCATAAAAACCTTAATTTTGGGAAAAGATCTTAAAATAATAATAAATAAGACAAATGATAAATAAAATAAAAATTAATAATTCTTCCAGAAACTGCAGACTTTTGATACCAATCCGTTTATAGTTTATTACCTCTCCTTGTTACTAACATATCTAACTAGGAGAGTTTAAAATTACGTTCTATTGCTATTGTAAGTTTTACGCAACTATTAAATTTATTAAATTTTTCCAACATATTTCCAATTCCAGATTCAGAAATAATACAAAACAAATCACCAAGTTTTTCAATGCACATGTATAAAAATTTCTCCATAACAATATCTGCGGCAATTGGAAAAGCTGGGGATCCCATTGGAAGCCATTTTTGTTGAATTTGTAAAACTATAATGCAAAACACGATATAGAGATAAGGAAAATTCTAATTTAAAAATATTTTGTGCTTAAGATCAAAATAACTTATTTGCTAACATCAATCTACTTATTTTTTTTTTTGAATTTTTTTTCAATGTTTTTCAAACGCATTTAACAGAACCGAACACTGCACAAATCAAACTAAATGACATTAGTGTTTTTGTTTTTCTATTACATTAACCAACTCACACTTAGTAGAGTCGAAGTTGTGAACTATAAAGCTGGATTCACCCATTGTTTCCGAACAAAGTTTTTGTTCCAAAACATTTTTTTTATATGTAGTTTGACATTTTTCTTTTTGAGAGAGAGAAAGACACGTCAAACTACATATAAAAAAAATGTTTCGGAACAAAAATTTTGTTCGAAAACAATGGGTGAATCCAGCTAAAGAGATCAGTATGCGATGCCCATACAATTTGTTTTTGTAAATTTTTAAGCAATCAACTTATTATCATCTGGTAGTTAAAAAAGAGTTACTCTTTATTTAACAAATTTGAAGAGGAATTGTTTTTGTATTAATATAACGGGTCCTTTTGTTCAATTAACTTCTGATGGATAGGAAATAATGAGTGTAAGAAGATATTAACTCGACAAAAATGTATTTTATTTTTGTAAAATCGAGTTTTTTTTATCTAAAAAAAATAACAAAGAAGTGACTTTTATCTAAAAGTATTCTGTAAAATGCTTGCTGGGTATATGCGCATTTTCTGCCGCGTAAAAAGTATTTTTTTATGTGTTAGTTTTTCTTTTATTTATTTTAGTTTCTGATTTTTGTTTGATGCTTTTCTCGAAATGCCCTTTGGGCTACAAACAGTTTTAGTTATTATACGCGTATTTAAATGTTATTTATTTTTTAACTTTTTTCCGTAGGGTAAAGCCGGAAAAGGAATTCATTGCTGTTCGTAATTACCGACTAAACATACAGTTGCAAAGGAAGTAGGTGGGAAATAAATGCACTTCTATGAATAATTGTTTAAGGTTAAACTATTTAAAATTTTTATGAGATTTTTTACCTTCAGAAAAGGTCATAATTTATGCATAATTTATAGTATTCATTTGTGGCTTCATGAAACATTTATTTTGGGTAAAAATATGTAGGAAATTGAACTTAAAGATGTTGGAATGTCCCATTTGTTCGGATTCGGACAAATTACTTTTCAATAAAGCTAAAGTTCATTATTTAATTTAAATTATTCTAAAGAGAAAAGAAAAGCCAATTGCTAACACTTTTAAAATTTTCAGACTATAACGGGAGAACTTGAACAGCTCGTCTTTTTAATCATCAGCTAAATCTTGCAAGTTACGCTTAATAACTGCGAGTTGGTTTAATAAATTATGTTTAACATACACAACCTAAAGTAGATAAAAAGGAAGCTGATAAAGGATGTAGCGACTGATGTAGTAGTTCGACTAATAAATTCAAACAAAAATTAAAAACTAAATTTTGATTTTGTAACAACGTATGAGGATCTTCATTTTACCACGATCAAAGAGAATTATTGATTGAAAAAAAATATATAAAAAATAATAAACAAAAATAATGTCTATAGAAACGTTAAACCAGATCAGTGGGACTTTTAATACGTTTTTATTATCCTGTGCACAAAGTGCAAAAACGTAACCCTCTTGTTTTTATCAAAACGGCTGTCCGTCTGTCCGTCTGTCTGTGCTAAAGCTACTATAGCAAAAACATTAAATATTAAAGGGTATTCCGAAAGTGACGTGGTTCTTGCTTTTAGAACACGTCAAATTTGCACAGTATCCCTGAAATTATGTGCGCTATAGCAACAAGTAAAAAAAAAAACTTAAATTAAAGGTTGTCCCAGAAGTATCGTTATTATCGCTTTTATAGCCTTAAATTTTCAGCCATAATTTAGACATTTAGATTTTTGATTTTCTTCTTCATTTTTAAAAATTAAAAAAAAAATAAACTTAAGCTGCATTTAAATTAATTTATTTGTTATAATATTAACAGCTCCTTTAGTGTGACAGTGAAGCAGCATCTACAATATTGTGGGAAAAAAATTAAGAAAAAAACCTGAGGTAGATAGAAACGAAGAATGCTAATGAAGGATATAGCGATGCAGCATTACGTTCTCCTGATGTCTAATTTTTCCTGTTTTCTTTGAAAAACGTGGGTCATCATTTTTCCGTCTTTAAAAAAAATTCAGAAATCAAAATAAAAATAAATTAAAGCCGAAATTAAAAAGGCCACTCTATCAAAAATATACAAAATGTCTGCTTTCTTTTTCGACTTTAATATGCACATCTGTTGTATTTTTACAAACAGATGAAAGCAAAAACCTCAAGTTTTAACCATTAAATTCAGCTTGCAATTTCCGCTTTAAAAAAAACAACACAAAGTACGATAAATAGAATATTAAAAAATACTTTAAATATGACATGCCAAAGATTATGGTCCCTTTTAAATATATTTCAGTTATGTTTTACATACAACTGCTATTAAGTCATTAATACGAGCAAGCATCTCTTTAATTAACTGGCAGAAAAACATTAACAACGAAAAACGAGAAACAGAATGTCTGACTCGATAATAATGATGACAATGCGAATTTATTTGCATACTAAAAGTGAATAAGTAGATACAGAAACTTTTGTTGGCAGAAAATAAAACATGAAATTAACATTTATTTTCATATGTTTAAGAGAAATAGCTATACCCGGTGTGCTTTGATACCCTAATAGAAATAGTGGCACTATGATCACAACTCCAATCCAATCAGTTTCTTATTTGATTATGCACACTCATATGGAAGTTACTTGTAAAAAATTATAAGATTCTTTCCCTTACATTTCTCTAGGCAAACAGCAACAACTTTTCACTTTGTATGGGAGATAAAACGCCCACTGTCCCAATCTATTCATTATTTCCCTAGACTATGCATTTTATTAATGAAGTTTCTAGTATAAAAATTCAAAGAGCTACGTAATATAATTCTCTAGATATACGATGATAATTTTAACTCTCCATGGGAGATACCACGCGTTCTTTTTCAATTCACACAATTTTTTTTTTTCAGCTATGCACATTAAAAACAGTGTAACATATGAACATTTTCAAGACTTTACTATTGTAGTTCTTTAACTATACAAAACAATTTATACTTTTTATGGGAAGCAACACGCCTACTGTGTCAATGCAAAAATTTTTTTCTCATTATGCACTTTAACAGCAGTTTTACATGTTAAAAATTTCAAATTTCTAGCTACACGGTAATAATTTTGGGCGGTGCCACTCCCACTATTTCAATCCAGTCGGTGTCTACTTAACTTTGTATATTGATATAGAGGTTACTGGTGCTAAATTTCTAAGTTCCACCAGTTACAGTTCTCTAGCTTTGCAATTTTAATTTTTCTCTTTAAACAGAAGGTGCCTTGTCCATTTTTTTTAATCCAGCCAGTTTTTCGCTGCATTGAAAAATAATTTTAAAAAATAATTTCAAGATGCTGCCTAACACAAGTAACACGGTGATTACTATTTACTTTGTATGGGAAGTACCACGCCCATGTGAAATATCAAAAAAAATATGTACTCATTTCTACCAACTGCATATCTGAAAAAAATAAATTTGGAAACTCTAGAAAGATCGGTTCGCTAGTGTGACAGCTATAGCCTTGAAAAAACAAACAAACAAATAAACAAATACATTTCGTGCATGTATATCTTCAGATAAATATCGTGGTCAACTTAATTCAATTCAATGTTGTAATGCAAATGAGTGCTTCTTTTTTTAATTTGACAATGCTTGCGCTTTATTCATAATGTTAACGGAAACGGATTGTGGAACTTATCTTTCTTTTATTTACACACAAGCGTGCAAATATACTTGTGTTTAAGTTAAAGTAAAAAAATGTACGAGGTGTGTTAAAAATTAATAAGAATATATATTTATATATTTTTCTTACGAAGTCTAGACTTGACATTATTACCAGTTATTACTTGGCCATTCCGCTTATTTAACCGACTTCAAAAAAAGAAAATTATCAATTCGTTGTTGCTTTTTAATGTTTGCGCCTGCAGACAGAAATCATTCATTTCCGAACCGATTCTGAAAATTTTTTGTGACTTGATACATTATGCTTACAGATTGGTTCTGTTTTAAAAACAATTCTTAATCCCTAAAATTAAAAGGTGTCCCCATATAACATGCATATTTTTTAAGTGTATTATGAACCGTAAAGCGCACTTCTTTAAAATTTAAAAAAATGCGTATTACTGTGGCTAACAATAGCCCAAAGTAGTACAAAATAAAGGGTGTACCACAGGTGACGTTATAGACAAAAGCTTGGACAGCAGGTCGATTACTATGACCGTTCTAATAACAAGTATTAACATTCAAGATTATAAATTAAAGGGTGTCCAAATATTTGATGTAAGTTGATGCATGTGGCCAAACTTTTGGACCATTATAGACAGACAGCTGTAATTTACAAAGAACCTGTATTGCTAAGTCCGCTATAACAACAAGCATAAAATTTAAATTTAGGAAATAACACGTGTTCTCATATTTTGCTCTCATAATTTGCTTCAAATTGACCTATTTGGCCCTATAGTTTGAACCGTTACATATAAACACTTGAAAATTAAAAATAATATCCACTACCTTGTCAGGTATATTAAGAAGTAAAAATATTTAAAATTATAAATTTTAGGGTGTTAGAATAGTTGCTTTAAAAACATATTTTAGTTATTAATTCAATACTTTCACACTCATTTGGTTCAATGCCATTATTGTCTTTTGTATTCTTGCTGCAATATATTTCATTTGTATTAAATCTTCTTAACATATCTTCCGAAGTAATGAATAAATTATATCGTTCATATGTTATTGCCATTCATAAATTCTATTACTACCGGAAAACGGACATCGGCAACAGCAAAAAGTGGTAAGTACTAGCAGCATCCTGGTAACCGTAAACAATGGGCCAGAACTTGTAAAGATTTTCGGTAATTTATTATCAAAATATTGAGTTCAATTTATAAAAGGAAGTTTTTTTGGATGTCCAAATATTTTTAAGAACTTTTTGAACTGCATAGAGTGTAATTTAAAGTTAACTAAAGTTTAGAAATAGATGTGTTTTCTGAAAGCCAATGAAGCATTTCTTTAAAAAGAAAACAACTTTATTGTAAAATCAATGTATCAGTTACATTTAAAACATTTTTTAATTAACTTTAAAATTCTGTGCCAAAATGAATGTTATCTTCTTTTAAAATTTTTATTTATTCATCCCTGTTTTCTGTATTAGCTAAAATATTGTGCTTAAAGATTTATATTGCAAATGTGAAGTATAGTATAAAGATTTTGACGCATAATTCCTTCATCTGTATAGTCAGATTGACAATCAATATTTAAACTGTTAATTTCATTTATATTGAAATTAATGAAACCTATATTTTTCATCACACAATTCATTGTAAATAATTTTAGCTGGTTTATCGTTTTTAGCCGTTGATATTAAAGAAAAATGGTACTTTAACTTCAACTTATTTCAGCGCCTTTATCACTTGACATTTAATTTAAAAATTAGTATTTATGTGTATACAATCTAGATTAAAAATATAGTAGTCAAGGCGAACTTGGTGAATTTGCCGATATACCTGCATTTTAAGTCGACCTTAAATATAAAAAATAAGCTTTCAATGTTTTTGTTTTTTTTTTTTTAATAGCTAAAAATATCGCCAAGTATCTCGCCTCTCGCCATTAATTTAAAATTAAAAAAAAAATCCATTTTGGCGAAAATCGCCATAACTGACAACATTGATTACGGACAATACAGCTCTCTTGTACTTTGCTGTTGTTCTGTTATCAACAATGGTCGAATATTTCATACACACAGGGAGCAAACAAGCCCCTTGGAGAACAAAACTTTAATTTATTTTTTAAGGTTGTTGATCTGGGGTCAAATTACGGCATTCAAAATCGATCGTTATTTCAATAGAATTTAAATATAAATTTCAATCGATATCGAAAACAAGGGGGCAATGTTTTTATTTAATATTTGTGTATTAAAAGAATATTTTAGGCAGCAATGGAGTTTTTAGCGTCTGATCAATAGGGCCAACAGAGAGACTAATTGAACTCGTTGCATAGCCCCACAGGCGAGCAGTGAATCACACTAAACTTTCTTGCGTTATTTTTTCTAAAGTTGTTTTGCTATTATGTAAATCTTGAGTCCAAAGGACTTTAGTCACCCCAAGAGGTCAGAGTAACTTCATTGGGACCTATTGGGCCAATTATTCAAATTCCACGACTAACTTGACGCTCAAAAATTCACGAATTTTATGTTGTAACATAGGTTAATTGAACTAATGAAGCATTTATATTACCATGGATAAAAAAATAAATTTCAAGGCAAATCTTATTTAAAAAAAATTAATGAGTGCTAGCAATTACCTTATCGTCTCCTGTCATGTTCCAATGGGTGTCAACAAGACTACTTTATTCGTCGATGAAAAAAAGTTAATTAAAATACATTTTAAATAGTCACTTTTATGTTATTCCTTAGCATAATAATATAGATATTTTTATTCATAAAATTAACTTTTGTTTAGCAAAAAAGTATATATAAATATAACTATAAATTAAATATTTGTATTATATACAAAACTACTCTAACTTTATGCTCCACGATTTAAAAACTTGACACCAGGTGGACCGTGCAATCTTCGCAATACAATGGGAAAGTTCTCACTTATTATGTAGTCGTCCTTAAAAACAATAACAATGTTTAACTCAAATTCTGAAAAAGAAATATCATTTTCAAATTAAAATCATAATTAGTAAAGTATAAAGCAAAGCGCATTGAAAATGGTATCAATATGCCTTGGTACAGAGCTGCTTACCAATTTTAAAATTCTTTGTTATCAATGTTGGGCATGTAAACAGACGAGGTAAAATCATAAAAATTGGTATTTCCAATTTTGGACATATATTGCCGTCCGCTATTTGTATGGTCTGGATTTCAGTGGCATCCTTGGAGTAGCCTTCATTACAACCGCACGTTTCGATACGCACCAGTTGTAGTTCTATTGATTTAATGGCCGACTCTGTATGCTGTATGGTCAACTGACCCCTCAAAGGCTGTGTAACACAAAATTCTGTGCGATCCAATTTACCAGTTATTAAGAATCTTGGCATAGCAATGCGCTCTTTGGAATTTTTCTGCAAGCTTTCGGGGCTTATACTGAAATTTAAATCTTTGGCAGGCAGCTGAATGCTCTCCTCGTTTAAAGGTTTATACTGTATACAAAATTGCTGTGTTTTCTGTAAAGACTTTGCCAAAAAACTACGTTTCACATCGCACTTCAGCTGGTAATTAATACTTATAAAAACACCATGATATGTTTCATATAGAGTGCGTGGTTCCTTCTTGCATTGTAATGGAAATTCAAAATGAAATTCTGAAACACCAGCAGTTAATTTTCCAGGAGCAGAAAGTTCAAATACAGAATTTAAAAGCGTAATGGGTTTAACAGAATTATAAAAAGCATCCAAGAGACCAACAGATTTGCTATTACTTAACTGAAGGTTTACTACACCCTCTAGCGTTAGAGTGATACCATCATGCTTGGCTTCCGAAGGACAAGTAAATTGAACACAACCAGTTAAAAGTTCCTTAAGAAACAATTTTTTGTAAATAATAATTTTATAGTTTTTAGTCTTTTTAAACTTACACCTTCGAAATATATTTTATTCTCTCGTTTTAACTTTATTTCAAAGCTAATGGAACTCATTTTTCCACAAATTACATGTAACGTAAACAAATTTAGTTAAATAAAAACAAACACCAGCTGTTCGTGAAGCCAAATTATATCCTGTGGCTGAAAAAGTGGTACCAAGTATTTAAAAAAAAAAACAGATAATATAGGGGAAAAACTGAAAGATTACTTAATACATAATTAAGCCCATTAAAATCATGCAAAAACCCAAATTAACATATAACGCTTATAGTTCTAAACTTTAACATTTTCCATATTTCTTGATTTATTATTTAATTAAAACATATCATAACATTTTTAAATTAATTATTCGAGCTTTTGCTTAAGTTTAATTCTTAATTAAGGCAAACAAATATTGCTATTATGGATTTATGGATATAAATAATTTTATGTGTTACTATCTTTATCGCACTTTATTTCTTGTCTTTGTTTGAGCAGTGCAACCGGTCGGCAAAAATATAACAAGAGCTTTCACATAATTTTCATATTTTTTATACTACTATCACATTATTAATTAATTAGATAATTGTTAGTGAGACGAAGTTATTTATACCAGCAAACTGCCCACTTGCGCTTTACATTTTTTGAAATGCAAGAATTGACAATATTCATCTTATACAAAATCCCATATATAAAAATTCCTTTAAAAATACTGTCTCTAAATTGCAATATACCAAGGCGAAATTATAGCAGGTGACAATAATAGCTTCAAAAACAATAAGATATTATATAATACGGTACAGTTGTCGCACAAATGCATAGAAAACTAAGCTAGTTTTACATTAAATATTTCAAAAACGCGAATTATAGGCCGCACGTCCTAATTGGTTCACCTACCTTGCCAAAACGACTTTAAGATTTTTTGTTGTCGTGTTTTTAGTTTTTTGTACCTTTTATTTAGTATGGTAACATTGTGTAATAAATACCATTCTAAGACAACTGTGTAATGAAATTGTTACCAGTGATGACGACTCCAGTTAAAACACATTTAGAGTTGAAATACAACATTACATATTACATTATTTTTCTACTAATTTTTTTCTTTCTTTCTATTAAAAAAAATGTAAACAATTTTATACAATAACAATAATATTCTTACTGAAATCAATATCTTTTCTATTAATTTTTAAATGACTTTTCACGTTTCTTCTATTTTTCCTATTTATTCACAAAAAATATTAAAACCTATAGCTCAAATTAATATTACTTGCTGATTTTAATATATTACCTTAACAAAAATTAATTAAGAGAAACGTATCTTTTTTATTATGAACATTTTCAAATGACTTCTGTTACAATATTTTGTATTTCATTGATAATATGATTTGTATTTCATCTTCAGTCATCAACATTGATAAGCACAAAACGATATACAGCAAAATTAATATAATTAAGTAATTAATTAATTTTTACACAGAGTTTACCTGTTGATCCCTGAAGGAAAACAAAGTTATAATATTTGCGTGACACTTACGAAACGTAACAGCTTATAAAATTAAACTACAAAAGTTTCTTTAATGTACTCAAAAACAGTTAAAATTATATATTAATAATTTATTTTTTTTTTTTTTTTCATTTTTACATTAGAAGGGAATGCGCTTGCAATGTTTACCATTGCTGCCTAAAGCAAAAAATCATGGTAATAAAAAAGGAAAGGGGAATTAAAAAAATGTTTGAGGAAGTGTTTTTTTCCATCTGGCAGAGATGAACTTGTAAAAGCCTATTTTTTATACCTTTCTAAAATTTTGTAAGTTCACCAAATAATATTTGCGTTTAAAGACAATGCAATAAAAGAAGATACGAAGATTTTTGAAAAGAAAATAGCGATCCAGAAATATATTACATTATTTTAATGTGTAATTTATAATACAAATAGGTGTGTTTAAAAATATATTAAATCCTAAAGAGCGATTAAAAACTAATTAAAATTATTTCTTTAGTGGGAATAAATACTTATATTATTCACGCTATTGTTCCACGAAATTTTTTACATAAAAATCGCTAAGTCAGCTTCACTCTTTGCGTTTACATTTGTTGACAGAAATTGCTGATTTTTTATGCAGTTTGCCTTTTGCTTCATTCTTCATTCCACTAAAAAAATAATCGGGAAATCATTAGAATCTTGTTTTATTCAAATCAGAAAGTAAAATTAAAATTTAACACATTATTCCCTCTATCCATATCATATTTATTGAATAATTGTAATTAATTAAGTAATTGAAAAATTGTGAAATATAATTGTGCAAAAAACTGTTAAGGAAAATATTGCTTTTTTGGGTGGCTAAAAAAGTCACGTCAATAATGATGTGTTTGTGAGTTTGTGTATAAAAACAACAACAAACAAAAAATGATACAAATAAAACATTAACAAAGAGCGTTAGTGAAACTTTTTTTAAGAAATTACAGTAAGAAAGAAATAAGGTTAATTAAAAGAAAATTAGCAGTTTTATTAAATTGCATTGGAATTAAATTCATAGAGAAAAAATTTGGAAGCAACTCAAGTGTTAAGTAAGTAAATACAATTTATATAAGTTATTTATTGCAGAAAAACTTTTTAATGATTTTTATCAAAATATTTACTCAATTTTTGCTTTCGTCTGTATAGAATCTAGGTTTGTTTGTTTGTAATCTGTGTACCAATATTGGGTCATTAAGACGTCATTTGTTTTCTCATTCTTTATTTTGTAGTTGTTATATTATTAAATATGCATATATTTAATACATCTAATAAAGTTTATTAATTTGATTAACCAAAAATAAGATAAGTCTAGCCAACTCCCCGTTTTTCTTTTACTTAAAGTGCCACTCAAAAACTTTGTTTTGCCGGTCTTTGTTATGTCTGCAGTTTTTGTGTATAAATTATGGTTTCTTTTGTTTCTTTTTTAAAAACTACATTAATTGTTTTTTACATTATAAGCTTTTATCGTCTTTTTTGTGTTGCAGTTGTTGTTTTTATTGTTGATTATAATAATCTAACGAGTTGAGTGAGTACTTAATGTCATGTATAGTGTACACTTGTTACATTTTATCTTTACTTAATGAGGCTTAACTAGTGGGTTGAAGATAAATGTAGTGAGAATTTAATAATTTTTTTGTTTATGTGACATAAAAAAATTAGAACAAAATTTATTTTGTATACATAAATATGTTCTTCGATTATAAGTAGAAAAGATAAAATTTTTTATTGAGCCTTGAGTAAAGTGTGTGAAGAAAGCTAATTCATACAGCTTTTTTTTTTCGAAGACTCTACAACCAAATAGGTGGCATCTTTCTTTTCATTTCTAGCCCAGGTATTTTTAAATACTATATAGCGTACAGGAGTTGAAAGATATTGTAATGGCAATTAAAAAACTTTATAATTTATGTTCTCCATTTAACAGGAAACCTATGTTAGCAAAAGTATTTGATATGGGAATTGAAAATCAAGAAGAACAAGAGTTAAGTAAGAAAGTTGGCCTCACACATTTCCCGAATTATACGTCTCTGAAATTTTCAGAGAAAAGTTGGATTGTGCACTGCATTCTTGAACGCATCAGGGTTATGTAGATATCGTTTAAAAGTTAGATATCTTCTAAGACGTACTAATATTATTTTAAAATATGTTAACCCATTGAGATTCGACACGTTTTTATAACATATATTTTTAAATAGCAATTTTTCCTCTATGGTGTAACTAATCCCAAATCCGGCTGTTGGACGAAGCAACCCAATCTCTTGGTCTAAATATGAAACTAAATATATGTAGGTACCTATTTTATTTTTTCAATTTAAGTGGCGTTGAAGTTCCTACGATTAAACATAAAAATAATTTGGCATTAAACTATAAAACACTTATTCAGCAAATTAAATATATTTTTCTAATTATTTAATTTGATTTCGACTTGCAGATGTTACTTTACATAACAGTTAAAAATATAAAAAATATAGACATTCACAATAGTGCTTTAACAGTGGCAGCAGATATTTACTTTACGGTGTAACTACAATATTTAACTGACTATGAACTCGGCAGTCAAACTGAATGCGACCATCATAGGATGTGTCTCGGCTATTCCCGATAATATCGATTACTTGTCCAACCTCATGTTTGATCGCCCACCCCCATATCTGACATTAGATTCGCAGACTCATATCCCCAGAGAAATTTGCTTGATGTCTATATTTCCCAGCTATGGACCTTTGAACTTTTCATAGAAAGGAACTATTGTGCACCATATTTTTTAAGATATCGATACGGGTCTCATTTAAAAGCTTTTGAAGAGATGCGTCAAAATATACTATAATCTTTAAAAAATGCTTAACCCATTAAGAGGCGATGTCATTTGTATGTAGAAATAAAAAAGTACTTAATTTTTTCTTATTTTTTAATTCTCTGTCACCCTAATATTTGTTTTTTTATTTTTTTGAATTGGAGTTACTTCACTAAACTATACTTACATACATGGGGAAGGGTATAGTAAGGCGAATTAATTTTACAAGGCGGCATCGTTACGGCAGCTGACAACTTTTTGCTTTGAATAATTTTATATTACAAAATTTCTTTTTTTAATATTTTTTTTAAAATATAAAACGTTAATAAAAAGGGTAAGAAAAAAGTGCAGTAATTAATTGAGTTTTGAAGTTTACCATGCACTTAAGTGCCTGTATTTCGTTTTATTGTTGTACTTTTGTAGCGGTGCTTCCACCTGATATGAATTCGCCTTGGGTATAAAAGATAAGTAAAAGAATTTAAATAAGTAAAAATGTTATATTTTGGAAATAAATAAATAAATAGTACAAAAAGAAATGATATCACAACATACTATTAAGATATCATCTTTTCATTACTTTTAATTCCTTTAGTTGCTGAAATATGTTGCTTAAATCGTTTGATTCACAACACGCGTTTTTTAATTTGACGTCATTGTACTCTGTTTTGTTCTACTCTGCTAAAACATTATTTAAAAAAAATAATTTGTAACCATAACTTATTGCATGTGGGTGCGTTTTTTAAGCTCTAAATAACATCTCGTTTAATGCCATATTTGTCAAAACAAAGTTTTTGTTGGTCTTTAAGTGGCAGATAAAGCAGAAAAACTGGATATAAATTTGAAAAAGAAGTTAACTTTGTTTAAGTTTATTATGCATGAAAAATTTTAATTGTTTTACATTTTTTGAGAGAAAAATAATTTTTCGCAAGGATACGTTTTAATATATTTTTTAAACCATTCCATTATGATCAAAGCTTCATTAGTCAAAGTTTTTTAATTCCGATTTTTAAAAATCAACTTTATGTGAAATCCCCAAAAATTAGAAAAAAATTAGTTTGCATATTTTGATTACTTCTAATACAGTAAGTAAATGGGCAGTTAAAATATCAAGGCAACATTAAAATGTTAAAAAAAATTATTAAATATTTCTCTGTTTTTTTAAACAATCTATCGGTTGAGTTCTAAAGATAACAAATTTCTCCAAATAATTAATTAATTAACTGGCCGACGCATTGTCTTAAATTTGGTTTAGTAAAGCTACTACATTAAAAACAAAAATAATCAGGGTGACAATTCAAACTTAGAAAAATAAATAATTTACAAATATTGGAGCTCGCTCTTATTTTCTGGATTAGAGGCCTCTAAACTTTTCATGGAAATCTGCAATTGTGTACCACATTTTTGATACAAAGGTGATATTGAACTAATGGGCGTGAGGTAAATATTAATGGGAATATATTAAAAAAAAAAAAAAAAACAACAACAACATTAGTAAGACTCCATATTTTATAAGGAGGAAAAACAACGGCTGTGCCGAACCTCATTTACTATACTGCAGATTCTCCATTGATTACTTGAATAAAATCGGCATTGGGAATTCTTACCAAAAAATTTTTGTGCGCAAAAAAGCTTTTTCTGAAAACTGTAAGTTTTGCTTAGGGTTGTTGTCCCAACTTAATTTCATTAATTGTTTTATCATAAGGAACTACCGGCTTAGTAAGTGCTTCCAAGCTGCAGTAATACAAATAAAAGTTGAAAAAAAAGATATGGAAAACTTAGCAGCAGGCGTGGTGTTTTTTTTGCCTACTGCCTCGAAAAACATAGACCGATCTTACTAATTTTTAATAGCAAAATTTTCGAAACAAAGACTGACTTTTTTTTGCATATGTATTTAAATTTTCTCAAGCTTATCCAGTGCCTTGGCAAAGCTGATTCCCACACGAACACGGACGTACAGACGGACATCGCTCAATCGACTTCGCTATGCATAAAAACTAAGAATAGGGTATAAAAGTAAAATACAATTTTATTGAATACCATTTTCTTTATTTTGGAAATTTTTTTGGATTTTTTTTACGTCTTTTACTCTATCGAATGGTAACAATTCTCATTTAATAATTTTTTATAGTTTTCTGAACAAGATTTGCGTGAGGACCTCTATGACCGTGTATTCTATAGCGACATGGCGATATGGATACAAAGTTCATTGATTCTTTCCGTTTCGGATCTACAAATTAAAAGTTTTAGCTTCCAAAAATCCTTCTGAAAATGTTATTATTTCAAGTTAAATCTTATCAAGAAATATTTTAAGGGTAGTTTTCGTGACTTGCCTATAAAGTTCACTTTAGTTGCAGTGAACTTTAACTGAAGTTAGCTGTAAAGTGAAGTTTTTTTGTTCTATGTCAGGACTACAGTAAAAACGATTACTTTGAATATAGTGGCCATTAAAAAAGAAAAATTGGACTGTAATTATTGCGAACGAAATCAGTTATATCATATTTGTCCGATCAGTTCACTTTATTACAAAGCTTTTTACCAACTTTTTTTGATTTTAAAGTAGACTCCAGTTCCTTTGTGAAAAAACTCGTCTTTTGTTGTACTATTTATTGTGATTTGTAATCGTGACAAAATGGCATGTCCAATTAAAATTAAAGGTGTAAGATAATTAGATAATTGCATAAACAGCTTAAATAGTTGTTTAAAAATTTTGGGTTTTTATATAAGCACGGATCATTCTGATATTAATATTCATTTTCAGTAACAGTTTGATTTAAATTAATATTTTTGAAACAAGTTCTACTAAGACCTGAATTATTTTTGAAACTCCCAAGCTGCCTCCTCCTTTTGTAAATTAATTCTTTTCTCTATATTTGTATAGTTAAAAACATTTATGATTTCTGAGGGTTAATCAACCGTTTTGCAACAAATATAATTGTTATAGATTCTCATCTTGATTCTTATTTTGTTCTCAATTAACCTCACTGCCAAGAAACAAATTTTCTCAACACAAGCATGACCTGTGTGCACAAAATTTAAAACTAGTTATGTCAGGTCTTGATGCATATAAAAATTTGTCCAAAATTTTTTAAAATTATAGGTTATTTTTAAGTCCGCTTTTAGACAAACATTTGTAAGAAAAAAATCTGGATATATCTGTTTTTTTATTCGCGTTCACGCAGATGAGCATTTAGTCACAGTACTTCAGTAGTATTGTTATTGTCAACAAAGCGTATCGCCGAGTACCGAACACAAAAATAGATACTGTTGTCATACCTTTCGGTGAAGACCGTCGTCACTGGCTGTTTATTTAGTACGATTGGCGAGCGCTTTCGATGTAAAGACATCATTTTCAAGCCGCGTTTTGATTAGTACTGGTTGGATAGTGTAACGTGTTTGTTGCGTAGATAGTGGTGGGTACAGGTAGTTTTGTCCGTTAGGATGGTGTCTATTTAAACGGTATTATGCAGGTAGATTGCCTGATATCTGTCATCTTTATTGAAGGTATATAATTTTAATATTTCTGTCTTTTATTATAAGGTAGGTAAGTGTGACCATCTGTGGGTGTTTTGCGTTTGTAGGTTTGTTTTAATAGCTTAAGTGGTGTAAAAATTGTGTCCGAGGTTGTATTTACCTGTTCGTTAATAATATCTCCGTTAAACGTTCGTGTTTTGTATATTTCCATGTTTTCAAGAATGTCCAGTCTTCGTCCTTTTTTACTAGGATGTATTAACGTCATATATTCATCTATTTCCCTTGGCTCGTGTTCATGTGTGTTAAGGTGTATTGCGAAGTTAGAGTCTTCTCTTTTCCGTTTATATGATCGTATGTGTTCTGTGAACCTTGTTTTTAATGTTCGTCCAGTTTGTCCTATGTATGTATGGTTGCAGGTGCAAGTAAGTCTGTATACTCCGCTGGTGTTAAATTTATCGGTTATTTCTGTTGATGTCTTGAGATTGTTGCGTAAAGTGTTGCTCGTCTTTAGTGCTGTCTGTAAACCTTCTTTTCGAAAAAGGTTAGTTAGTCTATATATTTCTGGTCCTGTGTAAGTAAAAATGTGTCGTCGTGTTGTATCGATTGTGTCTTTGTTTTCTTTCTTCTTGTTTTTAGTGTTGTATTGTCTAAGTAGTTTGTCGATAGTAGTGCAGTTGTAACCGTTATTTTTAGCTATAGTGTAAATTGTGTCCAGTTCTTTGTTATATTTGTCTGGAGAAAGTGGGACTGTCTTAAGTCTGTTAATCATATGTCTAAATGCTGCAAGTTTATGTTGGGTGGGATGGTTTGAGGAACTGTGGATAGTTATGTCTGTTGTGGTTGGTTTTCTGTATATGTCAAAGTTTAATGAGTCAATTCCTCGTGTTATTGTTATGTCAAGATAATGTAAAGTTCCGTCTTTCTCTTTTTCCATTGTGTATGTGATTTTATTATGTATTGTGTTTAAATCCGTTAGAATTTCCTCTGCGTTGTCCCTTTCTAGGATGCATATTATGTCGTCTACGTATCTGTAATAATGAGTTATTTTATGTTTTTCCATTAGGGTTTTGACGTGCAGTTGTTCTAAATGTTGCATAAATATCTCTGTAAAAATTGCAGATGTCGGGTTTCCCATGCCAAGTCCATCAGGTAATTTATAAAAGTTATTGTTAAATCTAAAGTAGTTTTGTTTTAGTATCGTTTTTGCAATATCCATTATTTCGTTAATATATTGATTGTCGTATAAGTTGAAAAGCATGTTACGTAGAATTGTTAACGTTTCTTGTGTGGGTATTGATGTATATAAATCCTTAATGTCGTAGGAAACAAGTCTCGTATTTTCGGTAATTTTGATGTCCTTAAGTTTATTGATAAGGTCTTGTGTATTGTGCAACATGTATATGTTCTGCAAATTTATTTTCCCTTTCAATAATATGGTGAGGTGCTTAGCCAAGTTATATGCAGGTGCAGGTTTGTAATTTACTATAGGTCTGATCGGTATATTTTCCTTGTGAATTTTGGGTTGTGCTCTAAGTGTAGGGGGTCCTGGATTCATGTTCATGTATATGTATAGTTTACCGTCAGTAAACGTTTTACAGCGTTTTAGTAGGTTGCGTATTTCCTTTTGGAATGAATCGGTTGGGTCATTTTTAAATTTCGTACATTTTGTCTGTTGAATGAATTGTTGTGTTTTGTCTATATAATCTTTTTTGTACATTATTACAGTCGTGTTACCTTTGTCCGCTTTAGTAAGTAATAGATCATTATTTCGTAGTTTTGTCTTTATCTGTCTAGTAATTTTCTGTTCGCTAGGATTTGTTTTGGATATAGTGTGTTCTTTTATTGTTTTTTCGAGTACATCGGCTATCTTGTGTCTTAAGTGTTCTTGTCACACAAGATAGCCGATGTACTCGAAAAAACAATAAAAGAACACACTATATCCAAAACAAATCCTAGCGAACAGAAAATTACTAGACAGATAAAGACAAAACTACGAAATAATGATCTATTACTTACTAAAGCGGACAAAGGTAACACGACTGTAATAATGTACAAAAAAGATTATATAGACAAAACACAACAATTCATTCAACAGACAAAATGTACGAAATTTAAAAATGACCCAACCGATTCATTCCAAAAGGAAATACGCAACCTACTAAAACGCTGTAAAACGTTTACTGACGGTAAACTATACATATACATGAACATGAATCCAGGACCCCCTACACTTAGAGCACAACCCAAAATTCACAAGGAAAATATACCGATCAGACCTATAGTAAATTACAAACCTGCACCTGCATATAACTTGGCTAAGCACCTCACCATATTATTGAAAGGGAAAATAAATTTGCAGAACATATACATGTTGCACAATACACAAGACCTTATCAATAAACTTAAGGACATCAAAATTACCGAAAATACGAGACTTGTTTCCTACGACATTAAGGATTTATATACATCAATACCCACACAAGAAACGTTAACAATTCTACGTAACATGCTTTTCAACTTATACGACAATCAATATATTAACGAAATAATGGATATTGCAAAAACGATACTAAAACAAAACTACTTTAGATTTAACAATAACTTTTATAAATTACCTGATGGACTTGGCATGGGAAACCCGACATCTGCAATTTTTACAGAGATATTTATGCAACATTTAGAACAACTGCACGTCAAAACCCTAATGGAAAAACATAAAATAACTCATTATTACAGATACGTAGACGACATAATATGCATCCTAGAAAGGGACAACGCAGAGGAAATTCTAACGGATTTAAACACAATACATAATAAAATCACATACACAATGGAAAAAGAGAAAGACGGAACTTTACATTATCTTGACATAACAATAACACGAGGAATTGACTCATTAAACTTTGACATATACAGAAAACCAACCACAACAGACATAACTATCCACAGTTCCTCAAACCATCCCACCCAACATAAACTTGCAGCATTTAGACATATGATTAACAGACTTAAGACAGTCCCACTTTCTCCAGACAAATATAACAAAGAACTGGACACAATTTACACTATAGCTAAAAATAACGGTTACAACTGCACTACTATCGACAAACTACTTAGACAATACAACACTAAAAACAAGAAGAAAGAAAACAAAGACACAATCGATACAACACGACGACACATTTTTACTTACACAGGACCAGAAATATATAGACTAACTAACCTTTTTCGAAAAGAAGGTTTACAGACAGCACTAAAGACGAGCAACACTTTACGCAACAATCTCAAGACATCAACAGAAATAACCGATAAATTTAACACCAGCGGAGTATACAGACTTACTTGCACCTGCAACCATACATACATAGGACAAACTGGACGAACATTAAAAACAAGGTTCACAGAACACATACGATCATATAAACGGAAAAGAGAAGACTCTAACTTCGCAATACACCTTAACACACATGAACACGAGCCAAGGGAAATAGATGAATATATGACGTTAATACATCCTAGTAAAAAAGGACGAAGACTGGACATTCTTGAAAACATGGAAATATACAAAACACGAACGTTTAACGGAGATATTATTAACGAACAGGTAAATACAACCTCGGACACAATTTTTACACCACTTAAGCTATTAAAACAAACCTACAAACGCAAAACACCCACAGATGGTCACACTTACCTACCTTATAATAAAAGACAGAAATATTAAAATTATATACCTTCAATAAAGATGACAGATATCAGGCAATCTACCTGCATAATACCGTTTAAATAGACACCATCCTAACGGACAAAACTACCTGTACCCACCACTATCTACGCAACAAACACGTTACACTATCCAACCAGTACTAATCAAAACGCGGCTTGAAAATGATGTCTTTACATCGAAAGCGCTCGCCAATCGTACTAAATAAACAGCCAGTGACGACGGTCTTCACCGAAAGGTATGACAACAGTATTTTATTTACTGGCGGAATAAATCCAATTAACTTAATACAAAAATAGATGATATCATACCCACCCGTAGTTTGCTATCAAACTAAATGTTTCCTTTCCAAAAGTTCACCATTGAAATGAATCTATCCATTAATAGTTTTGAAAAATTGATTTCATGGGTAACTTTTTAACATTCATTAAAATAAACCTTTAAAAAACTTAATTTAATATTAACTTTTTTCAAAATACTATCTTAATCCATTGAATCTTAAAGCAAGTATGATGAAATAAAATTTATTGTTAATGTAATTTTAAGAATAATTGTATATTCAAATAGAAGAAATTCTCCTAAAACATTAAAAAAAACCCTAAAATGCACCAATTCCAAAACAAAAAATGTATTCCCATTTTCAATAAAAATTTTCCATTTTAGGGTTGAATCCCTTAATTTAACATTAACCACAGTGTGCCATTGTGCCGTTTATTATTTACTGTTAAAAACAAAAAACATTTAAATCATCATCAATTTGAATCATGCTCAATCAACAGTTATGATTTTGTTTTTAAGTTTTTTAATGTTTTAAATTTTCCTTTTTCGATAATCACAACAAGTTTTGATGGAACTTTTTTTCCTGGTGAATATTATTTTCTTAACGTGCCGTTTTACCCAGTGCATAAACGATAAACATTATTGAACACTCATAATAATTCTTAAGAATCGTAAAATTCACGGAAAAACTTGTTAAACCATCGACAAATCTGGCTGCTAGGTCGGTAAATCGATTTATGCTGCTTTTAACTCTAATTGGGACCTCTTGGAATTTAAATTTTTTTTTAGTAATTTTGCTTTATTTATTCAATGGAGTTCTCATTTAATCAGTTTGGCTCAAAGCTTTTCTTTACAAAATTAGGGTAGAATCCACTGATCAGCTATGTACCTATATGAGCAGTAGCGAAAGTCCACAGGGATATGCTTTCCCCGGATTAATATATTTCATATTGTAGTTTTTAATAATATATATTTCAGGACAATAACATGAAATATTTATAAGTAAATTATTAAACTCAAAAAAGTTATGTATAAAAACACAGTAAGCATTGAGTGACTATTTTTATTTTTTCTTAAATCAAATAGTTAATAACAGTTTGAACTTAAATTCAATTTTAAATAGTTTTTAAATTAACAATGCGGTTATTAGCCCAAAAATATGGTGCCTACCAACAAAGCTGTTCTAGTATAAAATAAGGCAACATGACAACACTACAGCTCCAAACAAGAAACATAATTTAACATAATTTTCAATGCTGTTGATAATTTACACTAACAGCGCAGAAACCTGTTATTGTATCTTTGATATTAAAATAGAACGTTAACTGAATAACACTGCATAGTGAGACGTGTTCATTAAGCCTGTTAAGTGTTATTTCTTTTAACATAACAGTTTAAAGTGATTTACGCTTGTGAACAAGGATAACAAGAAGAAGAAACTATACTTGTAAAGCAACCTGAGCAATAAAATTACTATTAGTTTTGTAAATGGAGAATAAATAAGATGAATAAATCCTATAATGGACAGGTAAAAAAAAATGCCTGTTATCTATTGCAAGATTAAATAGCTTTTGTATTTTAGTTCAAGCAAACGCGTGTAAGACTCAATCCAATCAAGAAATGGTCAGCAGCAGAGGAAAAGGCGCTTCTTGAGTATCTTTTAAATAATAATGAAATTGAGGTTTGTGTTTTTAAACATTAAAATTTAAGTTAAAACAAAATTTTGATTAAAATACATATTTTGTATTTTAGAAACCAAATGCACAAACGTACTATCGGCGATTTTGCGATGAAAACAAATTTAACATTCCATGGAAGACTGTACGTACGAAAGTAAAAAATATGCGCAATAGTTATTTAAGAACTAAGGCTTGGGAAAAAGGAGAAGCCAACAATTTGAATAAGGAACAAATTGAAAGTGATTTTTTTCAAATAGCTTCAATATAAATACCTCCCTAACTTGTTGTATTTTTAGTCGGTGTGCTTAGAAAATGTAGTAACTTCCATGAGCTGGATGTAATTTTTGGTAATCAAATAGACTTTTCTTCAAGAGACGGTTTCTTTGGTTCTGATTTTCTTACATCAATAATAATCGACAGCGATGACACCTCACAAAAGTCTACAGACGATAATTTACAATCAATTAGCCGAACATCTGAACCGGAAATAATGGAAATAAAACCAGATTTAGTTGACATAAAACCACAGCAGCTAGACCATGATTTTAGTATTAAATGCATGGAAATGGGTATTAAAGAAACAGATTTAAGTTTTCAAGATAAAATAAACGTCATGGAAATAATTTTGAAAGAGAAAAGACTGCAATTGAAAGAAAAGCAATTATTAAGTAAAGAAAAAATTAAAATTTATGAAATTAATAGCCAAGAAAAAATTAAAATACTAGAATTGGAAATGAAAGAAAGACTGGCAAGTGAAGAACTGAAATTAAAGTATAAATGATTTTAAAGAGGACTTCGTTTTCAACTTATAATCTCTTTTTGCAATAAGTACACATTGTTTATTTAAAGAACTATTTGTATTTTATATTTGTAAAACATTTGAAAGTATATTTTTTAGTATATTTATAAAATAAATAACTTTTATTATTTTATCAAATTTGTTAAATTAAACAAACATTTAAATTGCTTATACATATATCACGAGTTATATTCATTTGAAATCCGATTATTTTGTCAATTTGCATTTGACATGTTCAGGCGCAAATCGTATCTGGTATGCTTGGCAAATAATTTTTATTGATGAAGTTGTAAGTACATACAAATGCCATCGGCTCTCAATGGGTTAAGCATTTTTTTAAAATTTTAGTTTTTCCTTAAAGAACTTTTCAAAAGCTTTAAAATGCTACCCATATTGTCAGAAGCCCGTAATTCAGAAAATATGGCGAGTGCCAACTTTTTCACTTGTTGTTTATTTTTCTCATTTTTTAATTCTCAATATATTTTTTTACTGTAGTAACTCCATTGTTACAAATGATATAAAAAAATTAAAGGTAGGCGTGGTGTTTTGCCCGCTGCGTTTTTGTTTTTAGTTTTTATGGGCAGGTGGAGGCATCCTCAATCCCAACCCCTATAATTTTTTTTTGTAATTTTATGTCGTAAAGGTATTTTGTAACTTATTACTTTATAGAATTTATTTAATTTGAATATAATTTATTTAATTTAAATATAATTTATTTATAATCATTAATTTATAATAGTAACAAAAAGTTTTATTTAAAAAACTTCTCTTTTGCACTGCAATGATGAGTGGCATTGCTCTTCCTCTTCTGTTTGTTCAAATACCTTTTCTAAGTTTGAGGCTGCTTCTTCTGATAATTAACCTATTAGGTTAGGCAGGCAGCCGTGTTGCCACACCTCACTTAGGTTTATAAATTGGTCCCTTTGTGTTACCTGTCGAAACGGAAGGAGAACAAGAAAAATATAGACAGAAAAGTAAAGTAGAATGAGGCGAGACATAAGAGAAAGAAAAGGAAGATGAGAAAGAAATCGCGGGTGTGAAAGGTCCAGAGAAGATCCCTGATAATAGTGGCGAAGGATACCGCTGGGGTAGGGCCAGCTGGCCAAAAAAGTGCGCTCATATAATTGACTGAGACGCAATGTCCGGCAGTGGACTAGAAAACCATTCACTGCACCTCAAAAAGGAACTGATCGTGGCTGGACTCAAAGATGATAGGCCTCCGTAGTACCGCTGACCGAGATATCTCAGCCGTATATCCCCCAGCATTTAACAAATGCAGAAATTAGAGATAATGCCAGGTATTAAAATATTGTGATTCCATTTGTATAGAGTAACGAAAAGATTTGCAATTTCTAAGCAAAAATCTGTAAACTCCTGCAAATGGATTTTGTGACCACTTGATACTTTGATTCAGTAGATAAAATCAGTTCCAGTTATTTCCGCAGTTAATACAATTTTGGAAACATAATCGTTTGTCGTCATGTTACTATCGTTGGTGTCCAGTTTTTAGTACATCCACTATTAGCCTTTATTTACTTTTAAATCGTTCTTTATTCACGTACAAGTTCATTTTATTACCCTACTTTAAAAACCAAAATATTTTATGACTGAAAAAAAGGATTATACTTGTATCCACTTATGCAGGACAAGCGAAAACAGAAAAAGGTTAAAAAAATAGGAAAAATCGCAGTATTAAAGTATAAATTTCAAATTTTATAGTGATTTAAATCATGACTGCCTGCAATCTAAAAAAAAACACTTCTCTTATATTTTTTATCATTAAAATTTTATATTAAATTTTTCTTATATTAATATAATTCAGGGGTGCCTGAAATTTTCATAGAAAAATATTCATTAATCGAAAAAAGTTTAATTTAGAAAAAAAATCTTCAAAATTTTTTTATTCTTTTAAATTTTGAAAATATCTGTTCAACGTTTGCAGATGAACAAGGGAGACATATTAAATTAATTGCAAACTTCTAAAAAATTTGAAACATAAACTCACTATCCGCTCTAGAAATATTTGACATTGTATGTCAAAACTTCTACCGTAACATTTTCTAAATTCTTAAAATGTGTATTAAATTAATGTGCCGGTTTCCTTATAGTCGTCATTTAATTTTGTATCACTGTCCTTAAATAAATTTGGACAAAGCTTTATTAGACTTACTTGTAAAAAACCTTTTATTAATATGGTTTTGAGGGACAATATAAGAAAGATTTTTTTAAGGTTGCTTATCTAAAGTCAAATCGTTTTATTAATTCTTTACAGACCTCAATGTAAAAGGCAATTCAATTATCAAAGAATTCATTCAATTCAGTAGCATTAAATTTTGTATCAAAAATAGGTACTAGTTTTTAGAAATATATGTATCCAGTAAACGTCATCATTATTTACATATTTTTCCATTAAAAATCTTCAAAATTAAGGTAAAATCTTTATTTTCACATTGCTGATATAAGAAGCTGTAAATATGACCTTTAACAGAAAACAATAAACACAAAATCTTTAAATTTAGTTTGGCCTCTTTTGTAAAAAAAAATAATTTTTTGGGATATTGATCACAATTTTGTATATATTTAAATTAAAAATTATGTAACAGGCATACCTAAACAAGAGCGGAAAGCGTTTTTTTTTTTGCTGTCAAAAGTTCTCATACTCGTACATTTTGTATGTAGCATAACGAAATAACACGGCGTCAACGCAACGGCAACTTTGCAATTGGAAAATCCAATTTTGACAAAGCGTTTAATAATAATTTAAAATAAATATATTTTCAAATAATTAAATTTTGTTTTTTATTATATTTAAGTTATTGGGGAATTACACAAATGAAATAAAATTTATTTTTGGCTTTAAGTTGAATTTAAAATTTTTAAAAACCATTTTTCAGAAGAAAGACAGGTGTGCCGCCTTCGTCTAACCAAATTAATTAAATAGATGATGTTTACAATCTACACAGCCTTAATTAGATAGATACGAATGAAGGATATAGCGGTCCAGAAAATGCAGCATTTTATTTATATCCGCAGTTCAATTTATAATTTTATAAAAATTAAATTATCAGAGAAATTATATTAATTTTTTAATAACCCTGTTTTATCGTTTCGACATAGCCTTGGCGCTTTTGTTTATGTATAGCATTTCAGCGTAAACGCTATGCTGAAGAAAACGTTCCGTTTTTCGCTTTTGTTAAGATACGCCTGCAAGAATATTTCGATGCGTTCTAATTTTGTGACAATTTTTTTTTTTTAATTTCATATTTTGTTTATCAAAAAACCACCTTAACGTGATTTTTTAAGTTTTTGAGGTAAATGTCATTTAGAAAATAAAGCGCGAAAATATTATTACAATATTAATCTAGAAGTCATACGCTTTCCTTTAATATCATTTACATGTATATCCAATATATATTTAAACTATAGTAGCTTTCTAAACTTTACCTCATGATTTTTTTTCTCATTTTATATGTAAAAATTCGATAAACACATTTTTTTTTTTTGCCAAACTGAAAGAAAAATAGATGGTAGGTGTTTTACCTAAGCTTTAATATTTTGGGATTAATTCTTCTCTCCAAACTAAATCTTGAGACAAACAGTATTTGTATTCGAATTCAAGTTTGGAATAAACAGAGAAAATGTTTTTCTTCTCTTGTTTTGAATGAATATTCGGCTTGTAAATCTTTTTATGAAGTGTCTGAAGAGAGTTTTAGTAATGATGTCCATTAATTATGTAAAAATTTTTATAATCTCTTTGTAACTAAAAAAATGTAAAATGTATTAGTTACAATTTTACTTCTTTACTAAATAAATAATTTTAAACTTCTCTCTCAACATTTTATTTGTAATCATGGTTTCTGTAGAAAAAGAAATAACAATTTCATTTTCACTTCAACAAAGCAACAAAGATAAATAATTCTTTTTTTAATTTCATTATCAATATCACATCAAACAACAACAACAATAAACATAAAGCAACTATAAAGTCGATTAAGGTGTCTCCTTGCACCGCGTCGTAGATAAAGTTAAAAATACCACAAAACAAAAGTAATTTTGTTTAAATTTCATTTTCTTTAAAACCAACAAAGAAGTACTTGTGTTTTTCAAGCTTAAAATTATATTTCTATATTAATTAATTTAACTTTTTTCCGTTTTTCTTTTTCAAATAGAATCTTATTATAACGTTCATTGAGCCTTTAGTATACGGGTACAACATGTCTAATCAAGCTGAAATTGACTATGAGAAACAATTTCAAGAAGATTTGGCCAAAGCAACTGCCCTAAGTTTAGAGCAACAAGCTTTAGAAGAATTTAAACGATGTCAAAAATATGGCACGGCCTACACGCAGTCCCTACAACAGGAATCTAAGAATCGGCACTATGCTCAAATAAGACGTCAGCAGTATGGACGTAAAGATAATGCAGAAACATCAGCTTCCAATCAGTATGGTTTATCATTACCACCGCCACAATCTAATCAGCCTCAGCGAAGACATTCGGAAATAACGCATAAAGTACCACCAAATACTTTGGTAATGGATGTTGAACGGTCTAAAACTCCACCCGCTTCTGCAGCCGTCGCAGAAAACGATTTAATTAATTTTGCTAGTCCAACATCAAAGAAGACGGATAATACATCATTTGAACAATTAATAGAAGATTTACAAAAACTTCAAACTATAAATCCGCAAACTGCTTTAGTACCCTTGGGTCCTACAGCAGCAGCACCAATATATCCCGGTTTACATGGACCAGTAACAGCCTCACCAGCAGCTTCCTTATACCCGGGTAGTGCGGCTGCTGTACAGCCACCGGCTCAGTATGGCGTGACAACAGCATTAGGTGCCGCTGGCATGCAATTGGTACCATTTACACCGCCGCCGCAACAACAAAAAGTACCACTTACTAATGATGAATTGCAAAAATTATATAGCATGTCACAACCACCATATACAGCCCCCATATACGGACCTCGACATATAGGGTTTATGCCACCAACTCAGGCAGCCACTTACTATCCTCAAACACCTCCTGTTATGGTGGGAACAGCTGGAGTATCTTATACTGCTCCAGTACAATATGCTAACCCTTTTGGCTTTCAATACAATGCAGTAGCACCGGCTGTACAACTTCATTACTATCCCTCTAATTTGGCTTCGGCCAGCTCATCCAATTCATCCAATTCATCCGTTTCAGCATCCTCCTCGGCGTCCGCTGTTCACAATTTAAATAACCAATTCAATTATCCTGTCAATTCATCATTAAATTTATCCTCTAGTAACAGTAGTATTAATCATACACATTCCAAACAAACACCCCTAACTTCATCTAACGCCTCTATTCAGAGTAATGGCCAAAATAATTTTAGACGCCAGACCCCACCCGCGCGTAAACCCAAAGCAGCTGGTTCGGATTTAATCGATTTATCGCATGAAGATGAGTAAGTGTTTACATGTATTAAGAACGATTTCGAAATTAACGTTTATTTTTATATTTTCCATTTCAAATTTTGTTTTAGTTCCCGCGTCAGCGTCTTAGAAGCCTTCGATCCTTTGCTTAATGAAGATAACAATGGTAAGCTTGATTGTTTTAAGTTGTTGTTAAGTTGAAACTTTTCTTTTTTTGTTATTATTATTTTTTGTTGTTTTAAAGTCTTTACAATTTTTATGATTCTTTACGCTTTTGTATTTAAATTCTTCATAATTTATTTAATTAATGTTTGATTTTTGCTTCAAAATGCTTTTCGATTCTTATAGTTTTTCATCTTGACACTGTCATCATTTGCAATTAATGTATGCTATTCTATATCTGTTTTAGTTGTTAGCATAGAAGAATAGAAATGATTTCAAGTTATATAATAATTAATGATCACACAAGCTTAAAAAAACTATGCATAAAATAAACAAATCTTAATCACTTAGTGGTTTTGTTGTCGTTCTATATTTTAATATATTTATAATATAAAAACTTAAAATGGGATAGGTGTAGAACTTGATGTCTGAGATCTAAAGTCTTCTAAAACCCAAGCTAGCGGTTGTCATTAATCACAGGAGAACATAAATATGTTCTTATATTGACTCATTTCTCATATTTATTTCACCAAATTTTTGTGATAAGAATGCTGTTTTAAAGTGTTGTAGCAGCATTAAGGGTATTTATTTAGTGTACAAAGACAAAGAATGACGTTTAATAATGGTAATGCCTTAAAACCCTTTAATCATTAGTCATTTAATTATCAATTAAACTTTTTCATTAAAACAAAAAAATTTTAATTTATTTTTATTCACCCTTTTTCTGTGTTGCGATTGTTCCCGTATTCAGCTCGGATAGAAAAAAGCTATGAAAAAAGAACTAAATCAAAAAAAAAAAAAAAAAAAAAAGAAAAGCAGAGAATATTTACATTAGCTTCTTTACTGTGAAACATGTGAAATAGAAGAAATTAAAATAAACCATTAAAAAATTAAGAAACGAAAAAAAAAAATGTATAGTGTTAACAACAATTAAATAAAGCATCAGCTAAGAACGAAAAAGAAAAAAGTGTCGAAACGCGTTTAAGTATTTTTTAGACACTTATATTGCAGAAGCGCAGACAAACACACTAGCATATCTATCACCGCTAAACCGAGTTGTAGCTGCCTTGATAATTTTAATGAAGGAAGCTACCATAACGAAATGGATGCTGCCGACACAACGAGGATGGCTCAGTCCACAGTATCAAATTCCTCATCTTTTATCCTTGACATAATGCGCGCCATACTTTCTTCATAGCAGTGTCATTTCGTGTTGGTAGCCCTTTTACGTTTGGCATAGTTTATACTTCTAGCCACAGAATGTTTTAATGTATTCCTTAGGATGCTTGTAGTAACCACAAGCAATATCACCCTTTGTTGCAATTAAGCTTACCGTACTCCTGGGCCCAAATCATCGCATTCGTGATCGAATGACTTGGATCGAAATTCTACATTTTGAGATCGCCGTACTCGATATCGAATAGCTTGTAT
This sequence comes from Cistogaster globosa, assembly GCA_937654795.1. NCBI lineage: Eukaryota > Metazoa > Arthropoda > Insecta > Diptera > Tachinidae > Cistogaster > Cistogaster globosa. The sequence goes on from OW569405.1 coordinate 22,882,274, forward strand.
CGAAATTTGGGATCATGGCATTCAATAACGAGTAGTCGATCAAATACTTTCAATCGAAATGTTATTCGATAGGCTAAGAGGTATCGTAAACATAATAATATCTTTTTTATAAACAAAATAAAAATTGCATTGTAACTAATCAATAGTTTTTCTCAAAATAATAATAAGAAATGTAAATATTTACATATTTAACTTTATTTTCAAGAATAATTATATCAAAATCATGACGTTTTTGTTAAGGACAAAAGTAAATAAAATAAATACCAAACAAAAAGAGCTCATGGCACAATTTATGGTGACCACCCGAGCTTGGCGAAAAATTTAACACCAAATTGTGGGCAAGGTAAAACAGTCACTAACAGTCACAGACTATGGGACGAACCTGCAAACAAATTGAATACGTACGGTCCACCTGAAAACTGTGTCGGTTTGGCAAAAAGTATTTTTATTTTTATAACAACTTGCAATCTTTTTATAAACTTCAATCAATTTTAAATTTATTGGTGTACGCAGACCAAAAATACAATGCTAAAAAGATAATTTCTTTTAACAAAGAATTTAAAAGAAAAACGGGTGGTGGACTGTACGAAGAAGTGCCTTTATCACCAGCAGAACACATTCTTCAAGCTGCAGGAATTGAAGCTGCTGTTTAAGGCGCCTATAGCATTTAGGCATTTGGTAAGCCGCTGTGTCGGACAATAATAGGGTATCGGTTTTGTTTCGTATTTGTCTTCGGCTTCACATGACACTTTCATCTTCTTCATCAGATTAAGACAAATAAAATAAAAAAAATATAAGCATTTAAAAATGAAAAAATATTAAAGTATTGGGAGTTTTACGTTTACTTACCTTTATTTTATTATATTTTTGTTTATATTTTATAAGAATCATATTTTTATTCTATTACAAAGCAAAAAAATCCTTTACATATTTAAACAAATTTCGATTCGTCACGAAATTTTACTCGATACGAAACGTCACTCGATCACGGATGCGACGATTTGGCCCCTGATTTGTTGTTGCTTTCGACCTGTTATAAATTAAATAAAAGTTGAAAAACTCAATTAACCAAAAAATGCTTACAAAAAAAGTTTAATGTATTTTATACTTATATTTTTTTAATTTAACCGATATTTTTAATTTTAAACAACAATCGAAAAAATTTCTTTTAGCACGTACACAACTTAGTAAAACGATCGTAACGCAGAATACATACAATCAAAGAAACAAATCGAAATAAAACGAAACTATACACAGAAAACCAAAGATTTCAAACGGAGTAAATTATCGGTGCTATACATCAACTTTTACCAAACAAGCTTTCGAGCATTTACATTCATAATAGGGACGAACATGATGAGGAAAAATTAGGGACGAACATGATGTGGAGGTGGACCGCTTTTGCTGATTTTTAATAGCAAAATTTTTGAAACTATATCTGATCGAAATGTATGTTGTAGAAATTACAAACGGAATGACAAAAATTAGATATACACTTTTTCCACTTGTGGTAAAGGGTATAAAAAGCACATATGCATTGTTTTTATTTCATATGTATGTGTAAAGTTTGGAAAAAGGAATAACCGTTGTTATTAAAAGCTACACAGCAATGAAGCTGCTTTAACATATGAAAGAATGAAAAAGTCAACAGTACTTATATTTCTCTGCACAAAGTAAAATCAAATTAATATTTTTTTCGTCTGAAGCACAATATAGACAAAAAAATACAGGTGTTATAATTTTAAATTGTTACTTTTTGTGAGCTGATGGCGTGACCGATTAAAAAATTAAACATTAATAAAAAAATACAACTAGAAACAATAAATATAATTTATAATCAAATAATCCATGTATATAAATTTAAATTTAGTGAAGTCACTCCTACCAAATAAACAATTATTGCGATGACAAAAAATAAAATTAAGAAACAAAAAATTAATTTCAATACATAATTCTACACAAAATTTCATCGTTTCTTAATGGGTTTAGCATTTAAAATTTTTTTACTATTTTCTGAAAGATCTCTCCATATTAACCATATTGACAATCAAATTTGTTCACTGTTTTTCTAAATTCTTTGTCGCTTCATACATTTGTTTTCTTGATTCGAGTTACTTCATTGTTGCAAATGATATGGAAAAATTAGAGGCAGGCCCACTGCATCGAGAGGCATGGGCCGATCTTGCTGATTTTTAATAGCAAAATTTTCAAAACTATATGTGATCGATTGAACTATTTAAATTTTCAATAGCTCAACTAGTGACTTGGCAAAAATAAATTTAACACTAACCCGGACGGACAGACGGGCACCGCTCAATAGACTTCGCTATGCATAAGAACTCAGAATATATACTTTATTAGGTCAGAAATAAAAACGGAATGGCAACTAAGATTTTCCAACTGTGGTAACGGGTATTTAAATTGTTGTGGCCTTGGGAATGTTATGTAAGACTTAAAACCTGTGTGATCTGACCATTAAATACCACTACTTTTAAAGTAAACGTAAAGTGAAAAAATATCTAAAACAATAGACCACTTTAGGCCAGAAAACTTATGTCAACCACAAGGAAAAATTAAAAATAACACTCCAAGTAACTAAATAGCAATATATGTACACAAAATGTTTTACATTTTGTTAAATTATAAAGAATTTTACAAAAGCGTTTGTAAAGTTTAAACATATCATAGATGTATATTTTTTTACAGCTAGTTCTAACCAAGGTATATTCATATAAAGTGGCAGCGCCGCTACAACAATACAAAAGAAAAAAAAAAAAAAAAAAACAGACACTTCAGTGTATGGAAAACTTCAAAATACAATTACCGCTATTTTTCCTTACCCTTTTTATTGAAGCTTTTAGAAGGATTTGTTTTTTTTTAATTGAATTAAAACTTGTAACAATTCTATTTTAAAAAATATAAAAAAATGAGCTTTTGTGATCTAAAATAAATCACTTTTGGAAGCTACTTTACACATAAAAAAGTTAAACAAAAAATAGTCAGCTGCCGCAACGATGTCACCAGGTGAAATTAATTCGCCTAGATTCTAACAAAGAAAAATATTTACAATAAAAATAAATTGTATAACTTATTACTAAACTTGTACCGAAAAAAGTACATTGCATTGAATTTTTCATCACTGGCTTGTTTACGTTTAATTCTTAAAAGAAAAACACCTGCAACGCTAAAAGATTCTTAACAAAATTTCTGTTTTTTAAAATTTTTTTGTTGTATGCTCTACTAGCCAAAATAAATACTTCCATTTTCTTTAATATAACAAACAAAACAAAAAACATAATAAAAATTGTACTAGCAACGTCTTCTACTAAAAAAAGAACAAAAAAAATATTGTCTAGTTTTTTTTAGTACGTGAAAAAAGCTGTTCAACGTTTGCAGATGAACAAGGGAGACATATCAAATTTAATGCAAACTTTGGCAAAATTTATTAAGTTCATGTGGCAGAGTTCCTAATATTCGACATCTAAATTTTGTATCTCACTGTTTTCAATTAAAATTAGAAAAAGTAGTGTGAGACTCTACTGAAGAAACTATTAATAACATTTTGAGGGTTAATATAAGAAAGTTTTTTTTAAGGTTGCTTTGTTAAAGCCAAAACGTTTTGTTATTTCTTTACAGACCTCAGTGTAAAAGGCAATTCAACTATCAATGAACTCATTTAATTCAGTAGCATTAAACTCTGTATCGGAAATAGGTACTAGTTTTTAGAAATATATCTACCCAATAAACGTCATCATTATTTACATATTTTTCCATTAGCGGCAGTTATAGAATTTTTTGTTTTATAGCAATAATTTGCAATAAAATTGTTTTACATAGGTAAATATGTTTTATAAATTTTAACAAGAAGTTGCAATATTAGCTGTCAAACAACTAAATTAAAAAATCTCGATTTTGGAAAAGAGATCTTTAAATCTTATTTTGATTAAAAAATCTTGAAAATTAAGGTAAAATCTTCATTCTGGCATCGCTGAGTAAACGAGTCTAGTAACAATTAGTAACAATTTTTAGTTTACAAACAGAGCTATAATCTATCCAAAGAAAAAGTCTGGTCTGTTTTGTTAAAAAAAAGAAAAATAAAATGTTAATGTTTTTTTGACCTTTTATTTTATAATGAAACAAGCACTAGGTCAGTTTTAGAATAAAAATAAAAATATTGTTTATTGTTTTTTATTTTTTTCTTTCAATATTTCGCCACACTGGTGGGTGGAAACAGGAAATAATATTATAAAAAAAATTATATGTTTTTCAAAAACAAAAAAATTGTATGTTTTTTTTTAATAATATTATATCCTGTTTAAGACGCCACACAACGGTGTGGCGAAATATTGAAAGAAAAAAATAAAAAATAATAAACAATATTTTTATTTTTATTCTAAAACTGACCTAGTGCTTGTTTCATTATAAAATAAAATTAAAAAGAAGAATAATTTTTAATTTTTTCCCAACTGGAATTTGAACCGTGGATATTATAAATGAAATAGAATTTTAAAGTATATTTAGAAATTAAATTAAAAATGAACCCAAAGGCGAAAAAGTAAAATTCTATTTCGTTTAAAAAAGAAGAATGTCATTCTCTCAAAGTCACTCTCTTTCAACCAAACTTCTAGTACGGGAGAAGTTGTCTGTAAAATTGAGATCCCCTTCGATCCCAATACTTTTTATGACATTTCGTTGGAACCACATGTGTTATTTTATTTTTATTAACAACTTAAGAAAATCCTTTTTTCTATGCTGTAAGAAGCATTTAACAACAAAAATACTGTCATTATCCAAATTTTAAGCTAAAATTAGATTTTCATGCAATCGATAATATCATTTTGTTGTTCTTCAAAACACCTATTCAATTTTTAGCTGTGGCCAATTTATACTTTTATTCTATAGAGAAAAAATACCAGTATTTTGTGTTTTTGTCGTTTTTTGCTTAGGGCTTTTATATTTTGTGTGAAGCTGTTTTAAGTACTATTATTCAATTTGAAGTGGTCTCTAGTTTTTTAAAAAAGTCGGTAAGTAATTTTAGATGAGTTGACATTAATTTGCACACTGGGGAAATTAGTAGCAACAATTTATTTATTCTCTTGTTATTTCATATCATCATGCTTTACGTATTTTAATTTATTTTGTGTGTAACTAAATCTATATTTTCAGTTATCATTTTTCTGTAACGAGTAGCATGCTAAATACACAGCCTATTTCATTTGTCTTATCACTTAACTGTGTTTTTAACCAAAATCAAAAAAATCAATCAATATATTATTTTAGTTCTTTTTTATCAACTTTTATGTTTTTCTTTTTAATTTCTCTTATATTTCAGTTACCAAAAGGTCAACCAAATAAAAAAAAAAAAATAATAATAATGCAAACAAATCGAAACAAAAGATTTATTCATATAGAGAAAACGAAAGTATTATCGAAAAAAGTTCGATAGTAAAACGAAATATAAACAAAGAAAACAGTATCACATTACCTCTATTTTGCCTGAACAAAGAATTTGTGCTCTCTATCTCTCTTCCTTTTTATACTGATTACGTTTCGCAACTCTTACGTAACAAAAAATTGTGTTTTAGAAACGTTAACAATGTAACGAGTCTTGATGCAGCCGTCGAGCTAAGGTCTGATAAAAATTTTATATTATAAATAAAACTAAAGAATATTTTGTAGTTGAAAATTAAACATATAAAAGAATTTATATGCACGTGGGCGATCCATAACTATGCGGACTTACAGTACAAGTAATTTAGTAATTTATTTTTTAAAGTCTTCATTCATCTTCTACGCAAAAGCGTTCATCCAGCAGGCTCCGTATTGAAGTTAGATCATTTTTAATAATCCTTTTATATTTTTCAATTAGAATAAGTAAAAATTCCTATGCGTTAAACTCAATAGCAACTGGTGCATCATCTATGTATAGGACACCGTTAAAACTCTACAAATGCTATTTTTCACAATAAATTAAAAACAAACAAAAAAAGTATTTATTTTTTTATTTGATTTCATTTTAAAAGACATTTAGGTATTAGATGATTTTGGATTTTAGTACAAGAACGATCAAATTGTGAACCCCAAGATGGTCATGACCTTTTTTGTTAAATGTTTAGAAGCACTTGGAGTGAAGTATATTCATTACAGTTAAATAAATATCTATTTTAAAACTTTAAACATAAACTTTTAGTTTTTTTTTTTTTTGAATGTAGCTAATCTTAATAATATTAATAGTTCGTGCAGTTATGGAATCGCCTCTAAACAGCCTAAAATCAGTTTATTTAAGAATAATTTTTATGCCATTGATATATTTTTTAATGAACATTGTTATTCAGTATCTTGCGTTTTAATTCGATTCAAATCAAAGTAAATTCCCATTGTAATTAAGCAAAATTCAAATTTATATATTTAATTTTTACTTGCATTGTTATATAAAAAAAAAAAAAAAACTAAAAAAAACTATTTAATTATCACTTACTTATTTAAGTGAGACAAACAGTAGTATTCGAAAATTGTAAAACAGGCATGTCACAGAACTAAATTCCGATTGAAAGTGGTTTCAATTCCGCAAATCGGTTCTTTTGAAAACGACAAATTTTTTTTTCCAAAAATTCCAAAATGGAATTGATTTTCTTTTAAATTTTATTTTTTGCGGTTTATAATTTTTTATATTATATCCTTATTTAGAGTAACCTGCTTGTATTTTATACGAACAATGTTGCCGTTTTAAAATTTTTAAATTAAGATTTAATATTTTTTATGACTATTCAAAACCGAACGGAATCTAAAGAAGATAAAACAAATTCGAATTAAAACCATTTCAATTGGAATCTGTGACATGCCTGATTATTTCGTTTGTTTTTGTGTTAAATATTCTGATATACAGAAATTGATTAGATACTAATAATGTGAACAATGTTAATAACAACTAAAAAAAGTATATAATTATAAAAAAGAAAAATGTTCAACAAAATATTTAATATCCGGACATTTTTAATGTAAACAAAACATTTTGCTTTCCTCTTGTTTTAGTTATAAATGAGTTGTTTGAAATTCGAAAAAAAAATGTTCTTGAATAAAACAAAAGTTAATAAAAAATTACAAAACAAAATTGAAATCAGTTGTTTTATTCCTTAGAAAATCTTTGAAAATTTTAAACATATGCTAATATTCGCTGTTTTTATCAGTCATTAGCCTATTTTATTTATAATTTTAAATCATTTATATATTAAAAAAAAAGTCATACATTTAAAAAACATATTCCTTAGACCTCTGCTGCATTGTTACTCATACTGTTGTTTCGTTTCACCCAATCAGCTTTTTATAGCCAATAAATTAAATGAATGGTTAAAAGCGTATCTACCCAAACGATACATTTATTTTTCCTTTCTGCCGTTTAAGAAAAAAATAAAAATAAAAAATATCAAAGGTGTTCACGCCGTTTAGAGCCTGTTTATTGATCACGAGTTGAAATTTTTACGGGGAAAGTTGTTAAATTTTTTTTACTTTGGCGTTTTGTTTTTAACAAAAATGATTCTTGTTTCGAAATCACGCTTTATAATGTCAGAATTGCAAAAAAAAAAGAAAAAAAGGTTTGCTTTATTGGGCAACATTGTCATTTTCACAAATAGTGTTGTCCAATTTACCACAATAATTTTTTCATCCGTAAAGTGTGATTTTTTTAGCCCGATATATCTTATAAAAGTGTTCAATGTCTATCGAACTTGCGAACTGCGCTCACTTTTTGACATTTACTTTATTTTTTTTTTTAATTATTTACAGTATTATTTTATAATAAAGATGGCTTGGGATAAATTTTTGAACATTTAAATCCAAATATGATCATAATACTTTGGTAAATCATCATGAATAGATTAACATTTAAACACCTTTACCAAGTTATTCAAATTTACTTTGAAAATCAGTCATCAATTTAATTTATCATAAAATGGTGTTTAGCGAGTAGGCTCATTACAGTCTTAACGGGTTTTCTAATAAACAAAACTGCCTCTTATGAAAAGAAATTACGTTTAGAAAAATTCAACATTTGGTGTAATTTGCACGCCGGTAGCATCAGTTGCCCTTATTTCTTCAAAAATATAGCCAATCAACGAAGATCGTTACCGCGCTATAATCAATAAAAGTTTCCTAAATGATATGAAAGACGTTGATCCCGACGAGATATGTTTTTTATTTTTTTAATTTTACTCTTGCCTTTGCTTTTCATAAAAATGTTTACTAAATATAACAGTAATAGGGTTACCATCTCATTAACATTTGTCAAGTATTGGCAATACTAGCAATTTGAAAAACTTTGACTAGGGAAGTCAAAAGAAGTAACTGAAATGCGGTAATTGTTACGTCATATGCTTACAGTTTCATTTTAATTTAAACTTGTTCTATATACAGGCTACTCTTGCAAAATTATGAATGTTTAAAGTTGTCAGCCAGTTTTTCTACCTTGGGGTGATATTTTTCAAAAATGGAAAATGAAAACATCAGCAACCGTGTACAGAAAGCGCGACAAATTGCGGTCGTTTGAGACTCCATCGGAATTTATCTTCACTCACTTACCGCACAAAGTTAACAATCTTTAACACAAATGTCAAGTCCACTCTCCTTCTCAGTTGTGAGACCTAAGACACATGCGCCCGACACCTGCAGTAGATCCAGGTGCTTAAGACTAAATGACTTGCAGGATATTGCGAATATTGCCTAGTGTAGCCATGATCATAGAAACAACGATACTAGAACCTGCAAGAAACTAAAATGAAAATCGATGTAGAAATGAACAGAATAGAAATAAACTGGCGCCAAGTTAGAGCGTTTACACAAGGCAGCGTGCTTGTTCGGAAATTCATCACTGCGCTACATCTCATGCTCATGTGTAATTAGTTTGCGTTGCCGATGGAAAACAGCCGATGAAATTATAATTTGTATTTACTTTCGAACGCATCAGCGATTTTTTGTTTATTTGCACATCATAAATATCTGTGGCGCATTTTCGAACGAGCCCAACATTACGATTAACGAATTATTTGAGGCCCTGTGCTCCTTTAAGACTAAATGTGCAGTCAGATTAGTCAAATATTTGATCAAAACGACGTAACCACTATATTATAGAAATTTTGTTTTTTTCAAATACTTATTAAGAAATATAAGATCCTACTCGATATAAAATATAAGGTAATTAATTATAATATTTTAAATCGTCATTCGTCATGATACGTATCAGAAATATTGAATAAATATTTGTAAAAATAATGGTTACGCTTTTTGTCAAATGTTTGACAAATCTTTCCACACTTTAATGGCAACAAACAAAAAAATACATATATAAAGTTTTGCAATATAGACAATAATTTCAGTCAAACTTTTCGTTATCTTGACAAATAAATAAAAGCATGTCAAAAGAATGGAATTCACTTCTGTTGATGGCTAATTTTCATAAACAGAATGGCTGCTATTAGTTTGAATATTAAACATGTTGCTGTTACACTCACGTCAAATAGAGAAAATTTCGCATTTCCCCATATCACAAAAGTAAAGCTGTTGATGTAAATACCTTTATGGAGTTAAAAGACATTGATGTTTTAAGCAAAATAACTTTCGTGGCTTTAAAGGTGTTGTGCAGTTTGATTGTAAAAGTAAAAAATTAAAAAGAGATTAAGGAATAGATGTAGGACACATGTAAATTATTATTTAATTTAATTCATGATCCTCCTTGTATTATTTATCATGTATTGAAACGCACTTTTTGTATTTATAAACCTTCTGTTCATCGATATGACAGCAATATGACTTATTGTTGTAAATTCACATTTCGACTTATATCCAGTTTTTTAAGATAGGTGTCAAGCCTTTCATTATTTGGAAAATTTCTACCATTTCGAAATTCCAAAAGCGAATAGAAGCGACAGATGATGGAATGTTTTTTACTTTATCTTTTGATATAAAGTGTTCACTACGCACTCCACTATGTCGATTGTATTGCACATCATTTTGATTATAGTAATAAAATTTTTTGTAGTCAATAATAAATGACGAGAGTAAACTTTAACCCAAATCACAATCTTGCGCAAATAGTGTTAAAAATTAAAAAAAAAATATTACTCTTTACTAACAAAAGGTACAGAAACGCACTTGCAACTCTTTTGTAAATATACAACACCTGAAACAGTTTATATTTAGTCTAATTGTGCAACACTTAATTGTAAGCCGACACCTGATAGTCAGTGAATCAAATCAAGTGGTTTGCCATCGACTACTGGACGTCGTCGCTTAATCGATGTTGCTGACTATATTTGGCTCAAAGGCTGAGCCGGCTTAAAAAACCGCTTGTTCTGCCGCCGCCGATAAAGTATATCTGCTTGGTTTGCTCTTCTGGTAATAACAAAAAAGAGTGCTATAGCTTAAGGTGCCTTTAGACGAAATGTTTTTTACATATGACTTGTCAGTTTGAAAATCCACATGTAATTCCTTATGTATGTGAAAGTAGTCATTTTTACATATGGCTTCAAATTTTGCGTTTAAACGTACATGCAAATTACTTCTGACATAACCTACAATGTAAATTGTTTACAACTGTTTTTCGGTGAACGGCTCTGTTAATGCTAATAAAGACGTCAACTCTATTCTGCTTCCAACAATTTTAGTACTTTTTGCACATTTTCATCATTTAAAAACGGTAAAGTGTAGAAAAAAAAGGTGCACTATTGGAAGTCATATGCTTTGTCATATAAAAATAGAACACGCTCTAAATGAAGATGTGTCATATGACTTTTACATATGTATTTAACATAAGAAATGTTTTAAACCGTTTACACGATAAATATATTTTTTTTGTTATTGAAAATCTCACAAGTCATATGTAAAAAACATTTCGTCTAAAGGCACCTTTAGATGGATAGCTGTTGTTAATTTTATAGCTTGTTAGAATCAATTTAACAGTTTTATTTTTATAAAGATATGTAATTAGGTCTGCTATACTAATATATAAAACACAGTGCTTTCCTTCGCCGCTACTTCTCTTCAGCATTAAATTGTCGACAAATTAAAAATAAATAAAACTGCTTCAAAACCAGCTTCAATAACTAATGCCCCTATTAACACCGGAGGCCAACGATGCCAGAGTGAAGATCTTTTTCCAATATAAAGATTTTTTTGATTTAGTTCTTTACGAAGTAACATAGCAACTTCTTGGTAAAATTTATTAAACATATTAATCTGTGGAAACAATTTTATTGTAAATTAATACTTAAAAAAAATGATGACGTAAACCTAATATTTTTGATACAAAGTTAAATACTACTTAATAATATGAATTCATTAATAATTGTATTACCTTTTACACTGAGGTCTGTTAAGAAATAACAAAAAAAAAAATTGACTTTAACGACGCAACGTTGAAAAAGCTTTCTTATATTGACCTCCAAAACGTTATTAATAAAAAAGTTTCTTCACTAGTAAGTCTAACAAAACTTTTTCCAAATTTTATTGAAGACAGAGAGGTACAAAATTTATATAACGAGTTTAGGGAATTTAAGAGTTTAGAAAATGTTAAGCGGTCTATCCACGATCAAAATATTCGTCCGCAGTATTTGTGAAAATTCATTAGTATACGTTACACAGACGAATGAATGTCACACCTCTTTCATTTAAAAAGAGATTTGAAGTTCTGCGGTTGTCTTAAATGTCGGAAGAAAAAAAAGATATCTTGGAATTTATCGAAGTTTACCAGTCATTGCATGCAATAAGAAATTTCATTAGAATTTTACAAAAATTAATAAAAAAAGGAAAGGAAGGGAAAAACAATTTCTTACCACTCTTTCATTCATAAATTTTTTCTACTACTTTTATTTTTAATCGTTTCGTAAATAATAGCTATGTTTGTATGTATGTACGTATGTTTTTTGGTATGTAGTGCCATTTTTGCAATATAGAAAGCGCGATGTTGACAGCACAAAATCAAACTAAAAATGAATTTTTGACTGGTCATTCAACATTTGTACATTAAAGCGCGCAGTACACGTTGACGAACTTGACAGCCAGTATTTTGACCATGAATAGACCGCTTTACATTGGAAGGGTTTTGGCACACAATTTCAAATATTTCTATAGTGGATAGTGAGTTAATATTTTCAACTTTGACAAAGTTTGTAATTAATTTAATATGCATTCCTTGTTCATCTGCAAATGTTAAACATATATTTTTAAAAGTAGAAAGAATAAAAAAATTTTGAAGATTAAATTAACATTTTTTCGATAAATGAAGATTTTTTTAATGGAGGCGCTGTTTTAAAAATGAACATAATGTGCGTTTACAGTGGTGTGAAAAACTGAGGCGTTGTATATATCACTCTCTTAAATAGGAAAAGTGAAAGTAAAGAAATAATAAAGAAAATTTAAAAGAAAAAAAAAATAAGCAAATTCAACCAATTGTTTTTAAAACTTTTCTTTGATATGTATTTTTTTTTTTTATTTCGAAAATTCTGGAAAAATAATTCATCTATTTATCAGTCAGCTGAAAATATCGTGTTTCGCTAGAAGCACTGCAAACCAAACCAAAGATGTCATTCAGAATTAATAGAAAATATTTATAATTCCATAATTTGCAATTTTATATGCACATGATTGTGAAGCGGACTGTTTGTTTCATTATCCAAAAAGTTTAATAATGTGTTTGCTGTGAAATGTATGTGTATTCCTTTAACAAAATCTGGCTGGTGAAAGGATTTTTAATATGTACCATATATTTAGAAACGGCTGTTTAGTGTGAGACTACTGATACAAAATTTAAACATATTCAATTTGTGAACTTTATTGTCATAGAAATTGACGTTTACCACTTTGCCAGACAACAAAAACCATTTAGGGTTTTTTCTAACAAAAAATTCTTGTTTCCCCACTGAAATATTTGATATAAATAAAACTTTTATCAACAGGAAAAAAATTCATAATCTGATTAAGTGTAATCGTTAAAGTGGTAATTATGCTGACGCTTTAAATTCAAATATAATTTTATGACTGACTAGTTGTGTCTGATTAATGGAATTAGTAAACATGAATATTATTTGAATTGTTTAAAATGGCAGTGCTGCTTAAAAACGAAAGAATCGAAGTTGAAATAGTATGCAGTTGCAGTGACAGTAGAACAAATATAATTTTATTTAAAATGTGAACAAAATAAGCCAAAAAATATAATTTAATGCTTTTAATATAACTTTTAATATAATTAATATAACTTTTAATATATTTTATCGATTTAATTTAATAATTTCAAAAGAATATAAGCAATCAAATAATTGTGAACAAATATCTAGTAGGTCTTCTAACACGAGAATGTTTTTAATTTTTCCACACAAATATCTAACAAACACAAAATGTTGTGGCTTTTAAATGAAGATTTGACAGCAATTGGCAAGTCAGTGAGAAAAAAATGTACGAAAAAAATTCATAAACAAGTCGTCTATTAAAAAATGAAAAATGCTACGAGTGAAAACGACTAAAAATTTGCCTACAAAATATTTAATTTTTTTTTTTAAGATTGATTAAAATAATTAACACTATTAAACAGATAGTTAGAACCAATTAAAAATCTGGTCTTAGTGGGTAATATATATTAAGGTTTTTGACGGCATTTTACTACATTAAGATTACAAAAATAACAAAATTAAAGCTTAATGCAATCGTTCTCAAAACAGACAAAAAAAGTTTTATTTTTATTTTATATGATTAGAAACAGTTTGCATTTTTAAACTTTTTATTCATAAATTATTAGAAGCAAATTATTACTTTCTAGTAAACATTCTTAGAAAAAATGGGAAAAGTATTTAAAAGTATTTATCATTCACATTCCTTATAGACAATTGTGTAGAAAATTGGGAGGGCAAGTGTGGTCGGATACTTAAAAAATATAGAATAGAAAGGAAGTATTAAAACCGCTTTAAGTCTAGAGAATAATCTTAAAAATTACTTCAAACTCCTCCCTTTCAGCACCAAAAATCAGGTCTCAGTCTGATATCCAGGCAAAAAGTTAAAAAAATCATTGCAAGCTGAGAAAAGAGAACTAAAGAAAAAACTGCTGCAGTATTATGGACTTGTGACATTTAAGTAAGAGTTCATGTATTGTAGTCTTTTGTTACGAAAAGAAGTTTAGTTTGGATGGCCCAAACTGAAATTTTTATTTTCGCGATAAGAATAATGAAGATCTATTTTTATATCGCCATCACAGTAAAAAGGATGATGTTATAATCTGGGGTCCTACAACAATCGATTTAGAATTGCAAAGTGCAAAAGACAATCTGAGGTAATCAACTTTCCTTAAAGTAAATAATATTTTTTGTCTTTTTCTATGATAAAATTCCTATAAATAATGCTAAAGCACATCTTCTTAATTGGCCACTATTTTGTTTCGACCTAAACAAAAATGTTTGAGTCTATCCCTTTAGCAAGTTCTATTAAGGAGAAAGGCAATTCGACGATAAGGAATCACTTATTTAAGTCATTAAGGATTTCTTTCGACCTTTGATTCAATAAAAAACCGTAAATATTTTTGAAGTTATTTAAAACAAGGGAGCTAGTCCACAACTAAAATTTCTCTAATGATATTTGTTTAATAATAATTTTATTTATAATTATAAAACCAGACGTGGGGGATTCAATTACATTTCAACTACAAGTTTTAAAAAAATTTCAATTACATTTACTTGTATTTTGTAATTTAACATTTTTAATTACACACTACATGTGGTTTCAATTAAAAATGTTTTATTACAAATTAAAGGTAATTGTAATTTTAACTAGGCAATAATCATTACTTGTAATTTTACAAAATTCAATTATATTCTTAAAAATATTAGATGTAACAAAAAATTCCGAAAATAAACTTTCGAAACTCTTCGAATACTCTCTTTACATCTTCAGTACCAATTGAAACGTAGTTTTCATTCGCTAGTATTATTTTAAAATCTAGGCGACAAAGAGTAACAGACAAAAATTTTTAATAAATTTAAAATTAATTTAAATCAAATAAAAATTTTATATATATTCATGCATATACCTTATAGCGACTCACCAAAGAAAGTGCTCGATGTATCCTTCTAAAAATGAACCTTAGACTTTTTTGAGATGACTTTTAAAATATTTCGGCTCCAGCTTTGATCTCTCGTAAGCTGGACCATTTTGAAAAAGGATCTTTTTTTGCATGTTTTGTTAATTTGAGAAAACTCTTTTTTTAAAAAGAGAGGAAAAAACCTATAGGCGAAATATTTTAGGTGTCACCGTAAAAAATACTAATGTTTATTTTGAGAGGGTTATACCTTGCACGAATTTTGCTTCAACACAACTTCAGTCGCTCTAATATACATATTTTATATCATTCTTTTTATTATTCGCTTGGCTGTGTTTTTGGTTTAAACATTGGCTTTGTTTGAAATAATGGCAATAAAAAACAAATTTAACTACGAATTAATGCTACTGATTTTATTTTAATTATAATGGCTTTTACTTATGGTAATGAAATTTTAATGAAATCGTTTAATTAGTAGTGACAATTGAATTAAAAATAATTGTTTTTTTTAAATTATGCATAAAATAAATCTTAACACTCTTGGTGATAGATCTATATTTAAAAATATTAATAGTTTATAAATTTTCAGTGAGATAGGTATAAATGTTTGGGATCTAAAGTTACTTCACACCACAGCTAGCTGATCTTATTTCTTACACGAAAACAAAAATATGTATCCTGAGAAAGTTCAAACTTATATATTTGACCAAATTTTTGTGATAAAAATGCCATATTAAAATAATACTTTACAATACTTCAAAATATGTATTCAGTGTACAAAGACAAGAAATACGTTCATTAATGATAATGATTTGAAACCATTTAATCATTAGTCATTAGACAATGATAATAATTTTTATTGACTAAGAGTCAATGAAACCTTTTTATTAAAAAGCATTAAGATTAGTGAAAATAATGATAATGCTAAAGAAATAATTAGCATTATTAACATTCAATGCTAGTAAAATCGTCAATTAATAAGGCCATCTTATTAAAAACTTTTATTTATGGTTTTTAAACATAACGCCTAATTTATTTATTTAAATAGAATGGTTATTATTTTTTGCATGTTTGTTATGTGCATATAAGTGATAATTTTTGTAATGAAATATTTTTTGACTATAAATTATTTAAAAAGTATTCACTACATAATTTTATTTCAATTAAAAAATTATGTAATTGTGTTTCTCAATTACAATTACCTGTAATTTTTTTTACATGGATTTTTTTACAAATTGCAAGTAATTGTAATTTAAATAAAATTAATTACAAATATTCAATGTAATTGCAATTGAAAAATATAATTACAATTGCATGTAATTAAGTAATTGCATGCATAATTAATTACAAAATGTAATTGACACCCCTCAGATCTGTATAAAATAGTGTAATTTAAATCAAATCAAATGAACAAAGAAAATTATAATTTTAAGTATTTTTTTTTTTAAGGGGAATTTTAAACACTGCTACAAGAAAATTTTATTTTGCTGACGATATTTTTGTAATCTAAAGAAAGTGTTCTTTTCGATGGTAGTAAAATTTTAGCTGTCGACAAACAATTTAAAAAAAATACAAAAGCAGAAATATAAGTGATTCTAATCAGTCATTCGAGAGTTTGTAACTGATAAATTTATTAGTTTAATGATATAACTTCATATACAGGCATAACACACATTCCGATCGGAATGGTTTCAATTCCGTATTAACAATTCCGATCGCTTTGTTTTACCTTTTTCAGATTCCGATCGATTTTGTTTATTTTTGAAAAGTATTGAATCTCCATTATTTAATTTATATGTGGCAATATATTGCACACCAAAGTAACCAACAAGGCAAATCTAAGTAGGACACATCATAAAAGTAAATTTAAGAACCGCAAATAACAAAAATTCAAGGAAACTAAAATTAATTTTTAAATTTGAAAGTGGTTTCATTCCGAATAAAATGTTTCGTTTTTAGTTTTCTGAAGAAGCAATTTGCGGAAAAAAAAACTCGGAATTAAGTTCTCTGACATGTCTGACAAATTTATATTTCAATTATAAATTTTTCAAATTTCCCTACTAAAGAAATAAGCTCTAAACGAAAGTAAGTCGAATATTATTTACTAATATTAAGCAGAGGGTATTGAAATTATGTGAAAACGTGCTAACGATTGTGAGTATACAATCAGCAAACAGTAGAGATTAAAATATTCGCAAATCAAATTAAATTCTTTCCAAAAGCAGTTATATTCTAATCTTTGAAGCTTTTATTTTAATATTTGAAGCTTTTATTTTAACGACAAACGATTCTTTTTGTAAGATTAAATAATAGATTATTTATCTTGCTGTTAGGATATTTTCGGTTAAATAATTTTATCTAAGCTGCTCCGGTATACCAAAATTTGTTCAACGTCAAATTAAAACTAAAATTATAAAACGAAAATATATCTTTATCTAAATATTTAGTTCTTTTTCAATTGCTTCGCAAAGGCTAAATAAAATAGAAATACAAATGATTTTAAAATCGTAATTTTAACTATTTCTATTGACTTTAGTGTTGTTACAATCTTTCGAATTCAATCTATACATATAATTAAACAGTCACGGGATCATTTCTGTACATGAAATATTTTTTGAAAATTTTGATGTTGATTGATAAAGTAATCGATATGGAATACAAAACACCTATTTTTGAAATTTTTGCCAGCCTGTCTGCCTGTTGTCTATGTTCGCATCACGTAAAAATTGCTTGATGGATTTGAATAAAGTTTTGTAGGGAGTTCCCTAAGAACATTGGTTCAAATATAGAATACTTTATATTTCATAAAAATATTTCATCTCTTAGAGAAACTACAACAAATGACTAAAAACACATTTTTCTAGATTTTAATTTTAGGAAAATTGGAAATGATACGCGGGCGAAGTCGTAGGCACTGCTATTCCTTTATAAAATATGTTTTCTTAGACGTTTCACATCATTTAGTTGTTAACACTATTTTGTTTCAGAACAGATTGAACAGCTGACACTAGCTTAATGATAAGTTTGATTTGCTATTTTATAATAAATATATACTCAAGCCGAATTGTTGAAATTCGAAAGAAATGTCGATTTACCAAAGAAAAGTATATTCCCACTTTCGGTTGACAGCGAAAATTTATCACGTTTAAAGAAATTCACTGTTAGATGGGCTGTGTGGGTCCATTTTCAAAAATGTCCTTTGTGATTGTGAGTCCAACAAATTGTAATGAGCAAAATCTTACGCGCTGCGATATAGAGGCAAGATTACTTAATTGAACAGTTTGCTCAGTTGGCACGATTATTGTATTAGCTGGCCATAATTTGCAGATAATAATTTTAGCAGGGTGTATTCTAGGGTTGTTAGATGGCCTTGATTTTGCTTAAATTACCATTAAATTAATTATATTATGGTCGCCATTAATCAGGAAAAAATATTTTTTGTCTAACCAAAAACGCAAAACAAAATTATTACTTTAAAAATGGGTTAAAATTTTGTTTAAAAAATTTTTGTAAAAAACGAATGAACGAATGAATATATTAAAATATTAAATATTATATTATGGTAAATTATTATCTTTTAGTGTGTTTGTTTGAAAATCTGGCAAAAAAAAAAACGTCGTTAACGTTTAGTTAACAAGACTTTTTTTTGGCGTGTATTAAGAATTTTAAAATCTTCATTCTGGCAACCCTAGCATAAGCAAATATCACACACACACACAGTGGGCGAAAAAATTTATTTACTCAAAGAAACATTTGATGAACAACTAAATTCGTATAATTTTTAAATTTAGCAATTCACATTGTGAGATCAAGTTTGTCGAAATACGCTTCTTAACAGCTGTGAATCCAGATAGTACTATCCCTGCTCTAGCCTTGTTGTACACATGACCGTTGTGAACCTTAAAAAACACCATTTTTAATATTTTAATTAAGTTAGAAGAAGAGCATTTACAATTAAAAAATACACTGTAGTAACTTTTCTTTACGTTTCTAGTTTTTGAACCGTTGCTCTCAAGTACAGCGAAGAATGCAAGAACTATTCCTTAATAACATTGATTTTGTACGCACTCGAAGCGATCAAATGTTGTTGACGACAGCCATCATTTTATTTTGAACGTTTGGCATTTTTCAGTCTCGAATTCTTGTAAACCGACATACATTTTTCGAAACTTTAATTTAATTTTTAATTTTATTTATTATTTTTTAATACAATTTAATATTAACTTTACTAAACAATTAATTTTAGTGTTTAAAACAAATATTTACTTAATACACACCCTGCTCTTTATTTTCACACTTCTGTTTTCAACCAGGAATTTATATTTATCACAATATTTCAAATCACTTTTTTCTAATTTTCTTCTCATACTTCAAACATTTCGTTTTTTACGTTCTGACTTTGTGGCTCATTTCCATTAATACAAAATCACTTTATAATTAAATTAATAACAATAATAATTATTTAAACCATTTTATTTCTCAAACAAAAAACGATAAAACAAAAAAGAAAAAGTATTTATTGAATTTGCATTAAAATCATGTTATGCTGCTGCGTTATTGTATTAATGGGTAACTTAAATAAGCAAATGTGTGACGGTAGTGATGCTTAGCCAAATGCATTCAGTTCTGTTGTGATCATTATCGTGTGTTGTTATATTCATTGCGGTGTTCTAACGTTGTGATTTTTAGACCAAATGTAAAACGTGTAAAACAAAACAAAAACAATATTAAATCTCAACAAGTGACGAAATCATGCTGTAACTAAACAGCCAACATCATGGTCGTTTGAAATGTGAAATTAACTGCGCGTCAAAATGATAAGGTTTAGTCTTTCTTATGCCAAAATTAATTATGATTTTCTGAAGTTTATGCCCAAAATAATTATAAAAGAAAGAAAAATCTTCTTAATATTAATAAAACTATCGGTTGGTTCAACGTCCATTATTCTCACACTTTTCGCAAAAAAAAGCGTTCTTATTACGCCAATAATTCGTCAAATGTAATTAATTATTAAACAATACAAAAGTTGCAATTTTATTTTGTCTCAAAAAGAACAAAATTCTTGACCTTATCACTTTTACGCGCTTCTTTTATATATTTTTATTTATTAGAAATTTTGTTAGTTGTTTTAAATATGTCTTAATCGTGTCGTGTTTTATTTTAATAAGCGAAATATATAGACGTACATATGTCAGACAACTCTAAAACTGATGTCTCTAGTTTTTTTTAATAGAAAAAATTACCAAATTTTATTTTAAACTGTGTGTGCTTGTGTCCGTGTGTGTGTTTTTTTTTTCATTTTTGTTATTTTATTCTAATTTTAATCACAACGATCATAAATAAATAAATAGA
This sequence comes from Cistogaster globosa, assembly GCA_937654795.1. Taxonomy (NCBI): domain Eukaryota; kingdom Metazoa; phylum Arthropoda; class Insecta; order Diptera; family Tachinidae; genus Cistogaster; species Cistogaster globosa. The sequence goes on from OW569405.1 coordinate 22,902,696, forward strand.
AACAAAAAAGAACACTAATTGAGAAAAATCAGCAATAATATTTAGTTTCGTTTAATTTATTTTTAATTCTATCTAAATGCTAAATTCAATTTTTTCAGACACTGATAATGGATCGGATTGTACTTCATTTTATGCGGAGTATGATCCCTTCGATTATTTATACAGTGGCGGCAGTACTCAATATTCTGATCCTGTATACGAAGCTGTCAATAAATTGGACAAATCAGCCGTTAGTCCAAATGGTAAGTTAACATTTTTTTAAATATTTATTAAAAAATATAATAGTAATTAAAATAAAGAATAATATAAATATTTTGTAAAAAAACTAAAAGCTTAAAAGTTAAGTTCCGGTCTAATGGTAATAAGTTCCGCTTCATATAAAAACAAAAAGTCGCAGTGATCTTTTCTTACATACAAAATAATTTAAAATATAGTTTTTGACGTGTTTTGTTTACAGAGTTAGTTGACGCTTTTTTCGCGGGCCATTTTCACACCTTTTACTTTGTCGCGCATTAGATTTTTTATTAAAAATTCAGTGCTTTAAATGTTTGAATGGACTTAAAATCTGCTCTGTAGAGTTCGATGTGCCTTTTTTGGATTAAAAATTGATGATTTATTCACAAAAAGCCAGGGAGGTGTTTAATAAAATACTACGGTGTTGAATATCGTGAATACCAGCCATTAGATCGTGCCGCTCATAGAGAAATTTTTTAAAACTTATATCTTTGATACACTGCTGGGAACTACTACTTTTGGGCTGTTTCTACTGTGTTGGTGACCCTCTGGATCAACTTCAAAATATCCTATTTCTAGTATTTTTCTTTCTTAAAGCATATTTTTTAAAAATGTATATCTGCGATATTGGGCTCAATCTGGAAGTACGTTATACACTGTCAGAATTTGATAGTTCAAGGCTACTTTACTGCTGCTAGTGTTCTGTTTCATTATATACCAACTGTGTTCGCTGCCTATTTTTTTAATATAATTTTTGTGTAAAAGCAGATTTTTTTTTAGTATGATGAAATCAACTAGTCGTAGGCTTAAGCCCTTTAGGTCTATCTGTCTATTTCATGGTAAGTTTATCGTCTGAGATATTTTTTGGATAATCAAATAATCAATAAATTCTGGGTGCTTGACAGATATCGCCTCCCAAGCTACCATAACTCAACTACGTCAAAATTAATGTCTTGCTTTCTATATTTATAAGCCTTATATCTAATTTTATGTCACAGATCTTCGATAGCTAACTGATCGAAATCCGCACCCCAAATTCAATAATTTTGCTTATTCACAAAGCCATTCAGCGGTGAATACAATTATTTTCGAAACAATCATCTTCAGCTGCATTTTCCATTAAAAATATACGTACCTAAAATCAGTGAAGGTAGTAGTCATTCGTCGTTGGCTTTTAGGCTTCCCTCTCTTGTATAGCAAGGATGATTTTAAAAGCTCGTATCTGGCACGTCGAGGCAAAGTCAGCTCACTTTAAATTCTTTACATTCTTAAGACTCTTCAGTTTTTTATTTTTTTTGGCTGAGTTGCATTTTTTTCAACCGAAAAATTCGTATGCGAAAGATTGTAATAATGAGGAAACAAAAAATCTATAGGAATCATTGGCGTAGGTTCACCAGGGGCTTAAGCGAATAAAATAATTATTTCACGTATTAAAAATGCCATACGAATGAAAACCTATACGGAGGGTGGCCTAAATATGCTAAAGATTAGAACAATACACGTGATGGCCAAAATTATTTAATAGCGGAAGTCTGGCGACAATATAAAAACAACAATAAAACATGACTTCTAAGAGTGAATTTACACTTCTGATTTTCATTTCTAGTTTCATCCATTAGCTGGAGGCCCGATAACAATTCAGACGTTGGCCAAAAAGAAGATTTGCCACCACGTTCATTTGGCTCAAGTACACCGCCGCCACCTTTACCGCCGCGTAATAGTGGCGGTAATAGTAGCCTTGGCCCCAGCACATCTTCATTTAATAACTTTGCCAAGGATTACGAGACATATGCTCCAGTATTAAATACTAGTTATGTGTTGGATAGGCGAAAAACCTCGTCACGTCTTTATGAAATAGTTACAGATCAACGTACGGTCGATTTAGAACTTCTTGATTTTTATTATATGGTCAAGGAGCTAAGACAACGCTATCCATATGATAATGAAGTACATAATGTGGGTCATATTATAGCATCAGAATTTAATTATCATTATCCACTGGAGACCAGTATTAAAATTTTGGTACATCCTGCATTAAATGCCCTATTTCCCGAAGCTGAATCGGCTTCATCTAACAAGAGCCAATTTAAGGGTTATGGAGCACCCATACAGTTCACTTGTGACAGTAAGTCTTGACATATGCCAAGTTTTTAAACGGAAAAATATTAATATTTATTTTCAGTTAATACTCCCGTTGAAATGGTGATAAGCCAAGCTTTTTACTCTTTAGAAGGCCAAATTAAAGGCAGTGTAAATGATTATGCTGTACGACCTATAGGAGTAGCAGAATGGCTATCGAATTCCTCTAAACTAAGCCAATTGGAATGTGTTCACAACAGTTTGAAACTAGAAAAGGATGTTCAATTGGGTTTATGTCTAAAAACCGAGGAAAATATGAAAGTCATTGCACGCACCCAAAGAGATGATAAGAATGAATGTGATATGCGTCCAGAAGATGTGTTGCCTAATGAAGTTGCTACTACCATAACATACGAAAGCATGATGATATTAATAGGTAAGTAAACATTAATTCATCTTAGCCACACATAAAAAAATTTTTTTTTTTTCAGAAACTTTGGAAACTGAAATTGATAAATTAGAATCGGCTGCCAGTGATAGCAACTCTCGTTCGGTTATTTCCTGTTCTGGTGTTATACAGGGTGTTAAAGCCATTTGTGCCTTATTGGGTTCCATTGACACTTTGGAACTAGCCGACTGTGTAGATAAGTTAAAACAAGTGTGTGAAGACAATCAACACAAATATTCAAGTTCCTCTTCAAATCCGGAAATAATTACCGATTGTGGCGGCTATGCTGAAGTGTGTTTAAGGCCACGTTCTCTTTTAGAGCAAATTCAATTGAAATGTAATAAATTAAGAGATGCTGTCCAAGAACTCATAGAATTATATTCAAACGTATTTAGGGTAGGATTCTCAGTAAAAACCATGGACTATTCAATAAGTAAGTGGAAGCTGTTTAAATCAAAATGTACAGCTTAAAATTGAATACAAATTTTTCAGCGCCAATACATGTGTCTTATGTTTCAAAACCCATTGTGGTTAGCATTAATTGTTTGCATCGTCCGCCACCTTTATGGCGTTACGATAACTACTCCTTGGGCGTACAAATCAACTACGGTACACGCTTTATTTCGGATCCAGTGGTCACAAAATGTTCTAATGACACTTCAGGTGGTTTATTTCCCCGTTTGAAATTCTCTTCCTGGATAACATTCGAGAAAAATCCTATTTGTACTTTGCCACGAGAGGCTCGCTTAATTTTTGTCTTGTACGGAACACAAGCGGCGGAAAATGAACAGAACAATGGAGAAAATGGTGAGAGAAGACACATAACCACTGAGCTGGGTTGGTGTGCAATACAGTTGTTTGATTATAAACGTGAAATGATTTGTGGTTCATATTTATTGTCAATGTGGCCGGCCACAGCTGACAAGTTTCTGGGACCAGCACCAGCTCGGGGCTGTCATCCTCAACCTGACTTTTGCCCGATCTTAAGTATAGAAGTGCCACCTTATGGTGGTAAAATACAATTCCCAGAACCCTTAGCAAATCCGCCACCAGCACCCAGGTAAGAAATACTAATTAAACACAAAAAAAGGGGAAGCAACTTATAATCTGCTTTTTTAGATATGATTTCAATTCCTTGGATACTAATCTCCAGCAGGAACTGTTAGATACTGCCGAACAGGGCTATCCTGGAGCCATTGATAAACGTGAGGTATTCTGGGAGAAACGTTTGTATTTACAAAATATTCCTCATGCCTTACCTAAAGTATTACATGCAGCCCATAGTTGGGATTATGCTAGTCTCATGGATTTACATTCATTGTTGTATTCATGGTCTGCTTTGTCACCCCTACAAGCCTTAGAACTGCTTCTGCCACGTTATCCCGATGCCAAGGTTAGAGAAAGAGCTGTAGAATGGATATCCCATTTACCCAATGATCAGTTGGTAGATTATTTGCCACAACTGATACAAGCCTTAAAACATGACACTTATGAAGCCTCCTCAATGGCTAGATTTTTACTTTGTAAATCTTTGGAATCTCCCCGTATAGCACATCATATGTATTGGTTGTTAGTTCATAGTTTGCCTGGCGATGGTCCCCAAAATTCAATAGATGCTTCGTCAAGTAACTCCGGTGAAACGGATGATGCATTAGTAACTCAGGCTCGCTACTATCGCCGTAATAAAATGATGTTGAGAGCTTTATTGGCTATATGTGGCGAAAAGTTGTCGAAAAGGTTTTTGCTGCAAAATTTAATGTGTAGGGTAAGATATTTCACTAAACAAAAAAAAAATATTTAATTTTTCAAATTAATAATTTATAGAATTTGGCTAATATTGCTGAGTCTGTTAAAGAGGCCAAAGAAGCTTTGCGTCAAAAATTCCTATGTGCTGGCATGGATAGTGTCAATCAAGAGCTGTTAGACAAACCCACATCTTTACCTTTAGGTCCAGAATTAGAAGTGACTGGCGTTAATGTACGCAGTTGTAGTTATTTTAACTCGAATACTTTGCCCTTGAAAATTTCCTTCATAGGTCCAGATTATGAAATATTACCAGCCATTTTTAAGGTAAGTTTTAATGCACCTTACATCCTGACTTCTTATTAATTTCTTGTTGAATTTTTAGTCTGGAGATGATTTGCAACAAGATATGCTTACCATACAACTTATTCGTGTTATGAACAAAATGTGGCTTGCTGAAGGCTTGGATTTAAAAATGGTGACCTTTAATTGTGTACCCACTGGCTTTAAAAAGGGAATGATCGAACTTGTTGCAAATGCAGAAACATTAAGAAAAATCCAGGTAGAATATGGTTTAACAGGCTCATTTAAAGATCGCCCTATAGCCGAATGGTTGGCAAAACAAAATCCTAGCCAACTAGAGTATCAAAGGGCTGTTAAGAATTTCACGGGTAAGTGAAAGCATTTAATGGTAAAGTAAAATAAATGACATCTATAAGTTGAGTAGGGGTTAGTTTTGAAAAATTTAATAAATTTTTGTCTTTAGAATTTGAAATGATAAATGGTTAGTCTTATATATATTATTATTTCTCTTTAACCACATTCAAAATTAAAATTTTAAACATGAAAGCATCTTTAACTTAACTCAAATGCGGGTAAAGGTTCGGTTCCCTGATAAATTGAGTTAATTAAGCGACAAAATCGCCAAAGAAACCACATTTCTCACCTAGCCATGTGCATGAGTATAAGTCAAATGGATTTGTAGCAGGAAAGGCGGAAACAAGTTTCCTAACACCTTGAAATGTTAAAATTTCTGCCTAAAAGGTCACAAAGTTAATTTTGATAGAACACTACCAAAAAATTTGTGAATAGGTGTATAATTAGGGGATACGGTGACATGCAGGTCGTGTTGACTTTCGAAAACGTGAAAAGAAAAGATGGATGACTTTTTCAGTCAGCGCAGAGGGCTAAATCAATGCTGGCTGGAAAACATGTAAAAAGGGCTTTTGATGAAATCGGAACAAATATAAAGTTGTATTGGTTAACAGACCATTGCAACGTCTTAAAAATTTCTTCAAAAAATAAGTAAGGTCACTTTAATGGTAGAATGGAACTTTGGATTTTGGAGGGCCAAGAGGCTTCATTGCTCATTAAAATCGTGTAGGTTAATGCTACATAATGATGCTTATTCTATGAATATTATCTGTGGAAAAAACATAAAATAACTCATTATTACAGATACGTAGACGAATTGATACGCATCCTAAAAAAGGACAACGCCGAAAAATTCTAACAAATTTAAACACCATACATAACAAAATCACATACACAATGAAGCAATAGTATCTTAACATAACAAAAACACCTGGAATTGACTCTTGGACAATTAAACAATTAGAAAACCAACCACGACAGACACAACTATCCACAGCTCCTTAAATCATCCTACCCAACAGAAACTCGCAGCATTTAGTCAAATGATTTACAGACGTTTGCATTTGGTTTTGCTTTGTATCAACCGTCAGTTGATCATGAAACAACGTCTTTAATGTTATGAGTAAACAAGTAAGGATGATGACTGATGGCTGATATAAAAAGAAGAGTGAAGAAATACTTTGGTTTGTGTGTCGATTTCTTTTAATCAAATTAATTTTGATATGAGAAGTATCCTCGTATTCTTATTCGCAAAATTAGTTGATTAAATAGATGATGTTTACAATGTACACAACCTAAGGTAGATAGATACGAAGAATGCTGGTGAAGATGATGATGTAGCGGTCCAGAAAATGCAGCATTACATTTTGCTGGTATCTAAATTTTTATTGTTTTCCGTAAAAAACTTCCGCATACACTTGAAAAATAATTTTTCTTTCTAAAAAAGGTTTTTAGAAATTAGACAGTTAACTTAAGTCCAAACCTAATTTTAATTTATTAATGTCACAGTTCAACTCCTAATTTAAAAAAATTAAAAGTATTTATTCTTATTAAATTAATTGCTTGCAGTTTCCTGTGCTGGCTATAGTGTGGCTACTTATGTTTTAGGAATTTGTGATAGACATAACGATAACATTATGCTCAAAACTTCGGGTCATTTATTCCACATAGATTTTGGTAAATTTTTAGGAGATGCTCAAATGTTTGGTAACTTCAAAAGGTAATAGAAAACTTTCTTCAAGAAAGTATTTTTAATTAATCCTAATTTTTAATTGTATCTATTTCAGAGATCGCACACCTTTTGTACTAACTTCCGATATGGCTTATGTGATTAATGGCGGTGATAAACCCTCTACGGACTTTCATTATTTTGTTGACTTGTGTTGTCGTGCCTTTAATATTATACGCAAACATGGTGATCTATTGTTACACATGTTAGCTTTAATGGCCACAGCTGGTATACCAGGTGTTACTGCCGATGCTGTTACCTATGTCCGTAAAGCTTTACTACCATCGCAATCGAATCCTGAAGCAGCTGCCTCGTTTGCTAAAATGATACAATTCTCATTGAAAAGTTTATTTACACAGTTTAATTTCTTTTTGCACAATTTGGCACAAATGCGTTTTAGCAATGATGAGGGCAGCGGTGAACTTTTGTCATTCGTTCCTAGAAAATATACGTAAGTTTTAAAATAATATTTATTAAATAAATTATTTAGTTTTGAATATTTTATTTTCATTTTTAGAATGCAACAAGATGGCCGCCTTAAAAGTGTGGCGGTTATACGTTGTCAAAAACATTATGAAATGGAAAAGTTTTACACTTACATTTTACGTGTTACACGCCATGGTCAAACAGACCCTACACATTTATTCCGTTCCTACAAAGAATTCACCGAATTTCATCAAAAGTTATGTTTGCATTTTCCATTAGCCAAATTGCACAGGTAAGAAACTAAAACTCTTTTAAGAATCAACTTTTCAATATCAGCGTAGTTGATATCTCGTTGAAATAATTGATTTAATATTCGACCATATGAAAAACGAATTCAGAGAATTAAAAATTTGATCTTAGTTTGAATATTATAAACTCTTCACTAAAAAAAGTGTATTTACTTGGAGTCTACTTTGCGCCCTCCTTTATTAAAGAATTTATTGAAATATAGGCCTGAAAGACAAGGCCCTTAATAAATTGAGATTTCGCTGAAAGGACTATTCTGAAGATATGAGATATTCGATTTTTCGCTTCACTTATAGAATAAATATAAAAAAGTCAATAGTATAAATGAGTTTTTTGCGAAAGTGATGTTTTAAATGAAATTTACATTTTCTTCAGCAAAGTCTTTTTTGTATTTTTTAGACTGGTAATTTATAGTTTTTTTCTCTGAAATTTCGGTTTTAATAAAACAAAGCAAAAAACAACATTAACTAACAAAATAAAGCACAATTAAATCTGAAAACTGTAATGAAAATAAAGCCGCTCGTCTCTTTTGAACACATCTCCCCCATTTGTTGAACCATGTCGATGACAATTTCAACATCACATCTTTTGAAACTATTGAAACTATGTCTGAGAGAATGATGATAATAAATTTTCTATAGATCATCTGGGAACGTGGTAAATCTGATTTCAATCCGATAACGGGTAGACGGACAACGCAAGCGGATTCCTCCCTTATGTATAAGGGTATAATTAACACACATGTTGGTAAGGAAAGTTCACGTTTAAAAAATATGACAAAATTTTTCTCAGCTCAGTACCTTATAAAATCTGCTGCAGCAAATAGAACTTAGTTAGGCGTCTAAATTTCCACTAGAACAACGAACAAATAAAGAACTATGTTCCCGTTTCACTGCACAACCCTTTTAAATTTCTTTCTGAATATTTGACTCTATTTTTTATTTGTAACTGTATACGGACGATGTTCGAAAGAGTAAAACACCTGCCGACGGATGTCCTTAACTGGCATGTAACAAAAGCAAATGGCACAAAATTATATGTAGATCTTTGCAACAAATTCGAAACAGTTTCGTTGAGCATCGGAAAAGCAGTGATAAATTTTTTAAAACATCAGTTAATAAAAACTTGTGTTATAATATAAAAAGCACGAGGAATATCTTTTCAGATTTAGAATCACAAAAGTGAGGAATTTAGCTGTCCTAAAACTATTTAAAATGATATATAAATTCATATAACAAATGGCAGTATTTATGGGCGTGGCCCATTGTGTAATGATAGATGCTGTTAGCAAAATTTTGTAGAAGACCAGGGGTCGCTTTGAAATAAGGGTGTAAGTTCTTAAATCACCTATTAATTGATTTAAATAAGTACAAATATCCTGCTTAGTTTTGTGTGCTTGATAATGGAGAGACTAGCTTACTGTTGAACTACATTCAAAACATAGGCAGAGGAGAAGTTTTTCGACCGCTTAGACATTGCTTACAAGATTCAAGCTGCAAGCATAAGCTCCAATTTAATTAATAAATAAGAAATAATGAGTAATCTCAAGATCTTCCGACATTCCATGAACACCGATAATATTTTTTAACCAGTTTCGTAGTCACAAAAAAAAACAACTTTATCTAACACAGCCAAGACCCAGATATAACTTTAAGATACGTTCAGATTAGTCAAATATTTGGCCAAAAAAGCGTAATCACAATTTTTACAAATGTTTATGAAATCTTCCTTGACACGTACCATTTTTTTTAAAGAGAATTAGCACTTCAGGCCATAATGCCTATTCAGTTATTTTTGTAACCGTGCTACATTCTTTAGGAAAGGGATAGATGAGAGATAAGACAGGTCTTTTGACCACCTGAAAGATAGATATAGCCATTTTATTAGTTATTTTACTTCGCCGGCGAATATGCTATGAAGAAGTACCGACGAAGGATGCTGCATATTAAATGTTAATTCTGAATATGTATTTATACCATTAAACAGAAAAAAATATTTTTATGTTTTGGTTGCCGCAGGGGTTGAACCCTGGCCGACCAGGTTTGTAATCAACGTGTTTACCACTTTGACTACAGCAGTCTCAAGACGATTTAAAACATAATAAATTTTATATCCTATCTTGAGTCTTCTAATTGGTCCCTATGCTTTACTTAATAAGTATTTCAAAAGAAAAAAAAAATATTTTTTTTCCATTATTTAATGGTTACGTTATTTTAATCAAATATTTCACTAATCTGACCGTAACTTTAGCTTTACTACATCCGATTAGAGTATTCAAAATGCTTGGTTAAGACAATTTTACTTTTTTTAATTCAGTAAAAGAAAAAGAATTAAATAATATTGCCGTGCTATCGCAAATTATAGAAGAAATGCGGTTGTCAGAGTATTTGTTCATGAAAATTTGAAGACACTACATGTTTTCTTAAGCCGATCTAAGAACTATTAATAAATGTGGGTGTTATCTCTCAAAGTTATGGATATTGTTAAATAATAATTAATAAATAAAATTTTTATTTTAGGATCGTATTTTTAAGGGTTTACAGAGGGTGATATTAAATTCACGTAGGTCGCACACTCCTATCCTATGAAGGTGTGTTTTGTTTATGTCATCCACTTAAAACCTAATTTATCTAAAAATTCTTAACCAAACTTTTAACTTTTTTCTACTTTTATCCAACAGATTAATGTACCAACTCATAATCAGATCAATCTTTCAGATGTATATTTAAGCAATGACAAAAAGTAACAGTGTTCAATAAATATAATAGAATTGATTCAACTATTTTACAAGCATTTATTTAAACAAGTTAAGCTTCAGTACTGTGATGATTGTCGCTTGTTAAATTTAAATATTTTTGATGTTTTTTTCGTAAACCCTCACTTTTCTTGTCATTTATAGAACGTGACTTAAAATTATTCATATCGGCACGAACCTCTCTGGCACGTTCTATGGCCAATTGAGCCATTGGATTACGATATGAAATCTTGGGTTGTATATTTGAAACGGTCGATTGTTTAGAGGCTGTTGAAAGGTTTTGAAATTCTTCAGTTAAATTCCGATATTTACGTATGGCTGTCCAACTATCTTCAACACCATTTTCTTCCTGAGATATTTGGGAACCAAATGATGTTATTGCTGTTGGTATGGAGGAATATGTTTCAGTTTTATAATTTATATTTGTGACACGTTGCATTGGTTTAGGTGGTATAGACGGTGGGCTATTATCATACGCAGCATCATCATCATTATCGGAGTATTCCTCTGCTTGTATTAAGCGTTCATCCGCGTTAAAATCAAATGTAACTTTACTTTTTCGCAGTTTTGGCTGGTATTCTTCTTCTTTTAATTTATTTTCTTTAAGTATAGAAGTTGTTGCTGCCAGTTCAGCATCACTAAAAGTTATCTTGATTTCTTGCGGAGATTGTAAAGGTTTTATATTATTTTGAGGTTGTGAGGCATTATTTGTAGGTAATTTTTGTAGGTCATTCTTTACTTCTAGAAAATCAGCTTCATTAACTTCATAAGAATGACGTATTTTGGCAAACTCTTCCTCAAAATTTTGAGAGAAATCTCTTTCCAAATCCTTTTCCATCTCTAGCCATAAAGGATCATCAAAATCCTTATTGTAATTATAGTCATTGGATGGATTGTTTGGGGCTAAAGATTGATCTACTTTGCTAAGTTGCTTTCTTCTAACAACGCCAGTAGGCCTTCGCTGTTTGAGCTTCTCATTGCCAAATTCATTTCTTTCATCTTCATCTGCATTTGGATTTAAATAGAAATTGACCTTTTTCGTAACTTCTTCTTGCCCTTTCAAACCAATAGAACTTCTTTGCTTTAAGGCTTCATTTTCTTGTGTAGATGTTTCGCTATCTTCATTATTCATTTCAAAATTGGCTTGTTTTCCCATTTCGCTTAAGTCTTCTTCTCTTATAAACCCTGTAGGTCTTCTTTCCTTTAGCAACGACTGGCTTTTAGTTTCATTATCATTGAAATCACGTTCCACTTCCATGAATCTAACTGTAGGGGAATTGTAATAATCAGTTTGCTTATCTGTTAAGTCCAACATTTCCATCTTCTTTATGTAACCTGTTGGCCTTCTCTGTTTAATTTTGGTATCCCAAATTTCTTGTTGATCTTTAAAATCTGTATTTTCATCAAATTTTACTTGAGCTTTGGAATCTTCTTGTGGCTTAATGTCATTGCAATTTTCTTCTTTATTTAAAGTCTTAACAGGTTCTTTAGGGCTTCTTATGTTAAGAATTATTTTCTCATTATCTTCTTTTAGCCCATCACTGCCGTCGTCTACTGCTTTACAAGGAAGCACACTTTCATTTAAATTTCTTTGGTTAAATGTCAAGCTTTTTTCGTTATCTTCATCAGAGTCATCAGTATAATCAACTGAATAATTATTTCCATTTCTTGAAAAACCAGTAGGTCTTCTTTGTTTTATTGCCACATTACTATGGTTCTCCTGGTCAGAATTTTGTAGCGATCTTTCATGATTTGTGCAAGTTTCTGTGTTCATAAAATAACGCACTTTTTTATAAAATGTATTGCTAAAAGATTCCTGCCATTCCTTCATGTCTTTCATTTCCGGAGACTCCGGCATATCTTCTACGAAACCTGTTGCTCTTTGTTTGTCTGATTCGTTTATATCTTCCTTAATATTATTATCGGTTTCTTCATAGCTTATTTGCATCTCTGCATCTAGATTACTATATTTTCTAACATTTATTTTTGGCGTTTCGATTTTCTCCTCATACTGTGGCCAATTAATAAACTGATCGTCGAAATTTTCTTCGAAACTGGGAGAATCAAAAGTGTTGGAATTAATGTTTTTAGTCGTACATGTTGTCTTTTTATTTGCTTCATCTGTGACTTGTGAATCTTTATTGTCTTCCTTGACTGAATGAGATTTTCTAACGATTTCCTTATCAATAGCCTCAGTAGATATGATACTATCCTTTACAGAGTGTTCTTGTATAAATTCTTCCTCAGTGCTCTGATTGTCTCTAACAAACTCTAATGGTCTTTGATCCTTAACAGAACGGTATTCAACATCAGTATCTTTGCATTTTGTAAACTCAGCGGATCTTCTTTCAATATCTGTGTTAATATTTGCTTTAACAAATTGCTTGAAGCTTGGATCCTTCACTTCATTATACTCAGATGCAAATATTCTTTTAGTGTCCTTAAAATCAACCGAATCTAAATCCTTAAATTCACTTGCGTTATTTTGGAAATTATTCATCTTATAGCCGTCATCTTGCATTCTATTAAGTTCCGCTGAATTTGTATTAAAATTAAATTCCGAAGTTTGATTATCGGGACTTTTTTTATGATAATTTTTCAATACTTTAAGATTTGGAACTGCTTGGAAACTTTCATAAATACCACTATCAGCGTAATGATAGTCTTCCCTTTCTGCCCAGTCGTTTAATTCATTTTCGTATTGTTCTTGTAAATCACTATCAACCTCTTCGTACTTGATATAACCAGTAGGTCTACGCTCTCCAAACGTTTCGAATAGTTTCGGTTCATAATAATCATCTATTTTGGTTAAATCTTCTGTTGGTCTAGAAACAATTAAAGGTTTTTTCTGTTTTACTTTTTGAAATTCTGGCATAGTTATAGACTGAGAAGATTTCAAATATCGCTGAGCCTTTTCAGGTCTTATCATGGCCGAGCTGCTACGATTTAAACGTAACGGCGGCATGGGTTTTTCACTAACTTCGTTCTCGGCAGCAGCTGGCTGTAAAGATTCGGATTTTTGTTCTTTTAATTTAAATTGTTTTTCGAATTCTTCGAATGTTAAAGATATTTTCGTGTTTATCTCAGATGTTGGTGTTAAGTCTGAAGAAGAGGCTGCGGTTAGTGAGGGTGCAATAATTTCCAAGTCTTCAAATGCTGTAGAATGTACTTGATTTCTTCTTTTGGTACGGGGCGGTGGTAATATTAAAGATGATTTATTATTCGATATTTGGCGTATGCGTATCGCTGAAAATATATTATTATTGGGAAATATTATTATGGCTTCATTTGACCTTTATGATTAAAAGTACTCACGTGGTAGTTGTGCTGTTGGTTCAATTTCCAAATCATCGTCAGGTTTTTGTCGAAAAACTCCATGGACTTCGACACTTTCGAAAATCTGTTTAAAAAAAGGACAGAAGTTATTTTTATGCATTGTCTAGCTTTTTTGCTTTCGAATTTCTAAAGGCCTTTTAAAGATAGTAATTTTAAATATTAAATCGCGATACTGCGTATGGTACGTGTTATGCACATTTTAAATTTTAATAGTCTTTTTAACAGTTGATCAAGTGAAATAATTACATTAAGAATAGAGATTATCATTTTCATATAAAAATATCAGGTTGCACAAAAGTTATATCATTTTACTTCAAGAATGCAGGAAGGTACAAAGGATACCTGACCATAACCAAAGTACCGTTAGCTGCATAACTGCACTTGCTTAGGGATACAACAAGTTTGATTATTATCTGACAAAAGAGAAAATTTAAACTATTTTGCTTGAGGACTATACTTTGAAGGCCACAAAAAAAAACATATTCAATGTGAACGCTAAGAAACGCCTCTAACAAAAGCATTTGCGATAGATTATATACATCACACAGTTGTTTGAGAGCGGAACAAAAATATCTAGTCAACAGCTAGACATGCATACTCGTATGTTAAGCTAAAGAGTAAATAATCTTGACTATGTTGGCTCAGTGATGTATTGAAAGATAGTCAAAGAGAGATTAACAAATAATAGGGGATATCAAAAATGGACTAAAAGCAATTGTAATTGATTTTAATAATCCTAGTAAAATTTGAAAGAAACTTTTACTTATGGCATTAATAAATATAACATGTTCTAAACACCAGGGCAATTTTACAATTTAAAATTTTTTTTTAAAGAAAGCACAACTTCCAATTTATATTTTCCTTCCAAATATAAGATTTTCTTAAGCTTCTTTTAGGGCGTTTGGTTAAGTGATGACCTTGTCATTTTAACTTATTTCTTACACTCGAATCAATTCGTTAGGTTTTGAAACTGGAAGAATTCACAGCAGTTCGTATCCCAATTTTTAGATTTGTGACGAGAAGACTTCACACATGTCCCAGGTGAAAGGCAAGATTTTTTTTCGACAAATGGGATTGTTCTTATTTATGTTAATAATTTTTGCTAAATATCATTTTAATGTCACATCAATAATCTTGCTCTTCAAACACAACTAGCAGCTTTGTTGTCTTTACTGCATCTTAACCAAGAGAAGTCTGATCTCTGATTTATTAGAACAGAACCATTCGTAGTTGACAAACGCTGCTCTAACTTTGTCATAAGATTGTTCTTACATATTTAGGTTAAACAAGCTTTGTCAGCTTAGTTAAGATGACGCTTTCTTTTTCTGCGACGGTTCATATGGATTTAGCCAATTATTATTGCTTTTGGGGTACTTAAGTATTCGGCGCCGCTTGTGCTGGTAAGACCATAACAGAAACAATTTTATTACAACACGAATTTTAGTATTTTTAATTTTTATTAAAATCATCTAGACAGTCTGCTTCCAAATTAACTAAAATTAATAGACACCAATTGCTTTATATTTTACGGAAGTTTAAAACTGTTTTCGCATCTATGCTTCCAGCATAATCTACGTGTCTTTAATTTTAATTATACTTTTAAAATCTTCAACTTTAAAAGCAAACTCTTTGTTGAAAGTAAGAGAAAATAAGAATTAAAAAACTCAACAATACTTTTTAATAGTTTTCTTTGTTTTAAGAGAGCGTATATATTTTATGTAAATGTGTCATCCACGTAACCATAAAATCTTATCTTGAAATATATTTTTTTTATATTTGTGCTGATTGCTATTCTGTTTTTAACACAAACTTAATATCTTTAATTAATGTCTGCAATCTACAATCATTTTATTTCAACTAACAACATTTATATTTTAAAAGAAATCCAAGAAACACTTGTCTAAAATGAAATGTTTTATTAAGAACTTTTTTTATACGATCATTTTCTATTGTTTCAGTTAGAATAAATCAATATTTTTCACAAAAACAAAAAAAAAAAAAACAAATTAGTTAATTTTTATTTTTTAGTAGTTTTTTAACTGGCTGCCTAAAAACAAATATGTTGTGTTTCTACCAAAATATTTAGCATTTTAAGCTGGACAATTCCTAAACGATAAGCTCTTACCGAAAACAAAATTGAAATATAAGTTTGGGTTACGAAAGAAAGCCACTAAATTTAGTGCCCTAAATTATTCTCCAAATCAAATTTTCTCGACTTAATACTGCTAAAAAAATGTTTGGATTAATCATTATTAAAATCTTCATTTTCTTTCTGCTGATTTTTTGTCTGTTAATAAAAAGTTTAGTCTTGAAATTCTAGATGGTTTCAACGGTTATTGGTCAAAATAATATTGGCGCCAACATTTATGATACTTTACTTACTCAGTGCTCTATGATAACCACACACACCTACTACATGCATATGCAACCTCACTGTTATTCGTTTTTTTAATACTGTTATAACACTCGCACCTGCGATTTCTATTTATATACAATTAAAAACGCCTAAATTCTTTTAATATTAATAGATCTGGCAGGCTTGTTCTTGCTTTTTATACCCTTCATCACAAAAAGAGGAAAAAGCGCATAACTAAGTTTGTCATTAACTTTGTAATTTCTACAATATCTAATTCCGACCCCATAAAGTATATATATTCTGACTTCTTATGCATAGTGAAGTCGATTAAGCGTTGTCCGTCTGTCCGTCCGTGTTAGTGTTGAAATCAAGTTTGCCAAGGCATTAGATCAGCTAGAAAAAATTAAAATACGTCAATCGATCATTCATAGTCGAAAGAGGTGCTATCGGACATAAGCATTATCAGTCCGTGTCCTTCAAGGCAGCAAGCAAAACACCATGCCTACCTCTATTTTCTTCACATCATTTCAAACAATGAAGTAACTCCAATAAAAAAAAATATATGGCGCGATAACAAATACGAAAAAAACATCAAGTGAAAAAACTGGCGCTCGCCCATATTTTCCGAGTTACGGGCCTATTAAATTTTCAAATTTTTTAAAATATGAATATGAGTATAAATTTAAAGCTTTTGAAGAAATCTTTAAGGAAATAGTAAAACTTTTTTTAAAAATGCGTAACCCATTAAGAGCCAATGGCATTTTTATGTATTTTCTTAACTTTTTAATTCTCTGTCACTTCAATATTTTTTTTTGATTGGAGTTACTTCACTTAACTAGATTTAGATGAATATAGCACTTTGACTTTTTTTCTTAAATTCATGTGCACGTCTGGGTATAAACTAATCTACTTTGTATATTAAACGTTTCAATGGGTGTTGAAAACATAAAGACTTTAGGCAGAAATCTTTTGTGTTTGTTGTGAAACTCATATGAAGCAATTTGCTTCAAATTTTTTAGTACATAATAGCTTTCATATTTTTATACAATTTTTGTCAAAGTTTTTGTTTTTTTTAACATAAATTAATTTTTTTTTGCAATGAACAAAATATATAATAAGATTTTTGGTCGTTATTGTTTAATTTCAGAAACAAACAAACTCTCTATCTCTCTCTCTCTCTCTTCCTCTTTCTCTGTTTAATATGAGTAATATAAAAATAATTTAAAAGAAAATTAAACAGCTTATGGGTTAATATAAAAATAATTATCCTTTCGGGGAAAAAAAAAAACGAAAAACAATTGTAATTTTCTCAAACCGTTTATAAAGTCACAATAAGCATTTGGCTTCTTCTTAAAATATTCCATTTTTATTTTTCGAATCCCCCTGGTGCATAACTAATTGTTACATTCATCGTGACCTAAAAATCCCCTTTGTCAAAGACGAAATTAATAGGTTTAGCAAAAGATATGTAGATAGGCTCAGCAATCATAGTAGTCTTGGCTATTGCCTTATTAGATTTAGGTTTATTAGATTAGGTTTCATGCTCTAGATTTGCCTTTAAGAAAAAAATGATATGATAACTGTAAATATGTAAACATTATTTTTAAATATAAATATAAAATATACAAATATTATTAAACACAAAAATGTTAAGATATCTATATATGTATATACTTATTTTTCGAATCAAAGGCTCTTTGCGGCCATTTGGGATACAGAAAATCAATTGCGAAGGAGTTGCTAACGGCTTAAAAAAACTTAGTAATATTAATTTAATAAAAAAATAAATGACAAAAAATTAACTCCAGAGTAAATTAGTTTGTTTTATTATTAAGAGTTTTTAATTTGCCAGCTATTGACCCTTTTCTGCATTTCAAGTATAAGAACTGTGTTTACCCTGCCTTACCCTGGTGGAAAGGATAAAATAAGTTTGTCATTCCGTTTGTCATTTTAACAGTATTTATTTCCGACTTCTTATAGTGTCTATTCTTGAGCTAAAATTTCAGAAAAAAACAAGTTATAAATTGTCACAACATTATCATAACATTTCACCAAAAATATTAAAATTGGAAATTTCATTAACAACTAAAAACTCAAAAAATTAAAATTTCACCAAACGATATTTAAATTGAAAACTCTAAAACTTAATTATCTGGAAAACTATAAGCTGTGGAGCTTAACCAAAAAATTTTTTTAACTTGAATTAAATGCATTTTATATTAAAGAAAAAATATTAGAAAAAAATCTTTTGACCCCAAAAACGAATAATATTTCACAAAGATATTTATTTTCAAAAAAATTTAATCAAAATTTTCAAATTTTCAAAAAAAAAAAAGATGAAAATGCACAGTTCAAACTGTCAAATTAAATAGCGGTATTCAGTATTAAGAGAGTTTGAAGCTGCAATTATTTGTAAATATGCAAAGGTTTTGTCATCAATTGTGAGCGTTTATTTTCGCCCAACTGCTTGCAAATTGAGTTATATCTGTTTTCATAATATTGGTCATTTTTGTTTTGTTTTTCTTTTTTTCTTTGGAAAATTCATATTCTCCATTGTTTTACTTTTTGTTTTTATACCCTTCACCACAAAAATTGGAAAAATTATACATCTGAGTTTGTCATTCCGATTGTAATTTCTACAATATATTTTTCCGACCCCATAAAGTTCATACATTCTGAGTTCTTATACATAGCGAAGTCGATCGAGCGCTGTCCGTCTGTCCGTCCGTGTTTGGGTTGAAATTAACTTTGCCGAGGCACTTAATGAGCTAAAGAAAATTTAAATATGCTAATAATTTCGAAGGATTTGCTACATGTCCCTCAAAACAGTGGGCTAAAAAAACACTTCTATCTCTAAATTTTCCAATCATTTGAAACAATGATATAACTCCATTAAAAAAAACAAAAATGTTGAACGATAGAGAATTTATAAATAGAAAAAAACGTCAAGTGAAAAACTGAGCGCTCGTCCATATTTACCGAGTTATAGGCCTCTGAAATTTTCATAAAAAAGTTCGATTGTCCATATGGTCAACGTGGATATCATTTAAAAGCTTTTAAATAGATATTTCAGGAAATACTAAATTTTTTAATAAACAATTAACGCATTAAGAGCCGATGACATTTTTAGGCAAATTATCTATCGCACTTAATTTTTTCTTAGTTTTTTAATTCTCTGTCACCGCAATATTTGTTGTTTTAATGATATAAGTCGAAGGGTATATAAGATTCGCCATAGCCGAATATAGCACTCTAACTTGTTTTTAGAAAAGTTTTGACAGCGCCTCTGGCGTTGATAATTTAAAACTTAAGAGACCAGAGAAAAAGTTCAAATAATCAAGATTTCATATTAACGAGACTTCAAGATATCAAAAGAAAGATAAAAAAGAATTAAAATTAAGAAACTTAAGAAAACAGTTTAAATTTATTTTAAAAACAGAAACAAAATTACATTAGGAGTTCAAATTATAAGGTGTAAAAAAAATCATTTTGTAGCACTCACAAAAAAAAAAAAAAAACAAAAATAAATGATTGTTTTATTTTTGAAAATTAAAACAATTCAAATTATAGAGCGTAGAGCTAAAAAATTTAAATTATAGGGAGTCGGCGATCAAAATTTCCTTGAAATTTTTTAAAATTATTGATTACATAGATTTTTTTTTTCAATATATTGAGTGTTTTTCTAGGGAGCTGGAAAACAGTTCAAATTATCAAGAGATTCAAATTACGAATTTCAAATTATTTAAAGTCAACTGTATGTATATCTTATTTAAGCACGGATAACGCTGTGATATACAAATGAGAAAAAAATTTAGCATCAAGGATACAAACCAAGTCCATTAAGCCAATCATGTTTGTAGTTGTTAAAGGTCTATCTAAGATCAATAAAATTAAACACTGTTTGTCGAAAACTGAAAAAAATCTTTCGATTCTTTTAAAAGCCTTTTTATTTGGTGTTAAATTGCGTTGTGTTTGTGTTTTTTATTAAAACAGTTATTCATTTAATAAGAAAATTATTATATTTTAAACTATGTAATTGAATCAATTAAAAAAATCATCTATTATTCAGAAATCAAATGAAGCCTGCAAAATTTTTTTTCTATATGAACTCCTTTCTAGTGATCGGATCGGGCTTACTTAAATGCATCATATTTTTGGAAGCGGACTTAAAAATGCATTCTTGCAGTTCTGAAACTCTTATGCAACATTGTTGCAATGACAATTAAAAAAAAGTGTATATGTACGAGCCGGCCCGCTGAAGGGGTCATAAGCGATTTGCTTCTCCATAAGTAATTCCATTATATTTTTTAAATCGAAACTTAAGGACATTAAAATGTTTATTTCATTAGTCCAAACCAGACTTCCATTTTTACTTACTTGTTGTGAATATCTTCTATCCTTTTTATATCTTTGCTGTTTGCTTCTTCGTGGCACTATAACTGCCGGTGTATTACCTTCTGCAGCAACATTTTGTGTACTGCTCCGTTCAAAAGTTAAACGATGTTTGAACCACCATAATTTAATGCCCACTACAGCTACCATTAAACATATTAATACACCCAAAGAGACTACTGCTGAACTAACAAATTCTTAAAATATTAAACAAATAAAAACCAGTTGAAAAAATAAACAATAAAAAATTTTCATTATCTACTCAAAAATGGTTATCTTCACGTTAGTTATCACACATTAATATTATTAATCTTTAATATCAAACCTTGATTTTGTTGATTTGTTAAATTAATTTTGGCCATGTTTTAAAAACTTATTGTGCTGCTTGTTAACATTTTTTCTTCGATTTTATTTTTGTTTTCTTTACAAAAACAATGAATTTTTTGCTGTTAATAGTTTTTGAGAAAGTAATTCTTTCGCACAAACTTTTTTTTTAGGTAAAAATATTTTTTTGTGTTAAGCAAAAAAACCAAAAAAAAAATTTTATATGAAGTTGTTACCGTCACGGCGGGAGTAATTGTTGTGACTTCTCTATAAAATATTTAATATTTCGTTTGTTATCATTTATTGTGTTTTTGCTTTAATCATTATAAAAATGTGTTTTTCTGTTTGTTGTCAATCTTTTTTTTTCATATTTTTCTATTCTCTTGATTTTATGATTTTACTCTTAATATGGCCAAGTTAATAAAAGTGAGTAACACAAGCAGTTATTGAATTTTTTTTTAGACAAACAAATAAATACCAGTACTAAAAAGAGAACTCTGTATTTTATATTATCTAGTGAATTGAGTTTTTTTTATTTTGTCAATACAAGCAGTAAATTTTTGTTTATAAAAATAAATAATTAAAGAACTTAATAATGATTATAATAAATGTGCTTAATGACGATTGCAGTAAAAATTGTTTTTATTTAACGTCATTTTATTATTACATGAAAAAAGCTGTTCCTTTAAAATCCAAAGTTAATGAGCTTTTGAAAACCTTTTAACGATTTTTTTTATCCTCCTGTTGTTTCTTAAAGAGAAATATAATTTTTGAAATTATATTTTTAGTATTTGACCAAGATCCGCGTCACTTAAGTTGCTGGTTCAGGACTATAAGCCCCACCTGTATGTATGGGGTGCTTTTTAAAACCTGGTAGAACTTTAAATTATAAAAAATAACACAACTTTTTATTTAATAAAAAATTTTTTTCATCTAAAGATCATTTTAGGGCACATTTGATATTGACTTTAGGCATATGCAACTGCGGGTGTTCTTGACGAAGCGAACCCTGAACGTCCCGATCCGTATGTAACAAACATCACAAACACAGGTAGTAATCCAGAGGTGTCAAATCGCACGACCTTGGATGCCAGTTGACAGGTCCATTTCATCTCTGGAAACCACATCTTCCCCGAATCAATATCATCGTCTATTGTGGAAGTACGGCAAAATTTTGTTTTTTAAGAAGCTCCATCACTGGCCACAATTTTGGTATAATTTGTAACATTAAATTGATGACTGATTTTCATAGTAAATTTCGATAATTTGGTATCATTCTTCATGAGTCTATTTCTTTGTGATGATTTGCTAGAGTACACTAATCACAAATATCAAAAGGTGAACGCGGTATTACTGTTGGTTTGAAAGAGGTTAAAAAAACATCAAATATTTAACCAAATTTTTTTTTAGCCTTTCCTTTCGAATGACGATTTATAATATTACAAAATGTGATAATTTACCTTTTTATATTGAGAAGAATCTCTTATTTCCTAACAATTTTTATAAAAGGGACAAAGAATTTTTTCCATAATTTTGTGGTTACGCCTTTTCGGTCAAATATTTGACTAATCTAAAGGTACGGTCACACTTGACAAACATTTGCCCGAAATCGTCAAATATTTGCTTGCCGTAGTCTGACCACAAAATATTTATTAGGAGCAAACAACACCACAGCTGATTTCGGGCAAATAAAATTATTTTCCAGCAAACAAAAATGCTTCTAATGTGAACATAGTGTGACCGCTCGACAGCAAATATTTGACTCATTTTTAGGCAAACAAATATTTGTTCTTACAAAATATTTGTAAGAAAAAACACAAGCAAACAACAGCTGTATCATAAATGTTGCTAAGTATTTAAACTTAATAGTTAAGTCTCGGGAAAAATCGCGCAAAATTACAAATAATAGTAATAATGAAATGCAATTTTTAGAAGAAAAGGTAAATGAAAACTTAAAGGAAACGTATATTTTTCTAGTTATATATAACTAAAGTTTTTATATGAAATTTGGTTTATTTTGACATTTTCGCTTTAGAGTGGAAAACGGTTTCAAAATTTTACGTAAAAAAAAATTGTTCCATTCCACGTTATAGTTTTTAAAAACCCCGGTGAAATACAAAGAGTTTATTTTTTATCTTCCGAAATCGGAAATACATATATTATAAAAAAAATTAGTTTGTTAAAAACTGGAGGACTTTATGTCCCAATTTACATTTCGCCATATTCATAAAAAAATTAAAATAACTTTGAAAAATATTTTGTAACAAATTATCTTTTATTATATTAACATTTAAAAAAAAAAGTTTATTTTACAACAAAATTTTCTGGTCGAAAATAGATAATTTATTTTCGATACATATATTACGCTTGCTATAATATAATCTATTATATATAATATATCAAATTTTGGGGATATATTACTCGAAAAAAAGAGTTCCAAATGTAATTTTCATTTTTAGTTTGAAATGTTATGTTAGACTAGACTTAAACAAAATTTTCCTTACTTCTACCTATGACAAGTAATCATGTTAGAAGCTATAGGTTCGGAAGTTATAGAGATTTGTAGTTATAAACTATTAACCTAATTATAAACAGAAACTACGTCCCCTTTTTATTGCCTGCGGAAAGTGAAAAAATTTCGGGGAAAAAAGTAGGTATTATGAAAGAGAAATTATATGTAAAAAAGCAAAATAGCTCCCTTCAAATTTTTTGTTCCCAGGGAATTTATAATGGGAGGAATTTTATCTCGAGAAAGAAATTCCGTGAGAACATTCATGATTGGGCTTTGTATGTTGTTATACTTCTGAACACAAAGCTCTGATTATAAATAAATGTATTTATGTTGTTTTAAAATTCTTATTAATGAGATTAAATAAGACCAGCCACGTGCTTTGACTTTAATGAACAATATCGATTTGCTTACATTGCATAACCTAGAATTTAACACGCTTAAATTTATTTAACCTAAATTATACATTCCAATAATTCAACTTTAAATTAAATTTACAAATCTTTTAAACTGCATAAAGAGCCAAAAAAAAAGTCGGCTGTATGCAGAACAAAAACAAGTATCACCCGATGCGTGAGAACAAAGCTAAGAATCCATAGCCTAGTCCACAACACTCTTAACAGTGCTTAATAACTTTATTGATAATCCATTTTAAACACCTTAATTACTCTACCAAAATTTTCGATTTGCAATAAAAAGAGATGTGTTCCATAAGTCTTAGGACTTGTTTTACATCTGAATGTGAACTGAATTTTTCATTAATACATGTAAATGCGTTTAATTGTAAGTAATTACGCAACAGTTTTTAAAAACCGAAATTGGAAATTGTCCCAATAAAAATGTTGTATATATATTGCCATATTCATAAAAAAAAACATTGCAAATTTGTCATAAAATAAATTTTAAAACTATTTTAGTATTTAATGAACACGGCAATTACAGTTTGATTCTTCGTCAAATTGTCTTTTTATTTAAGCGACTTAAAAAATATTATTTGTCTACACTTATATAAAATAAACAAATCAACAGCTGTAGATTGAAAATTATATTCAATTAAATAAAAATTTGTAGAAATTTTAACTAAAAAGATGTAATGAATGCATAATACAAATTTTTATTTAGAAGTGGAATCTAATTCCTATTTAGGTTTTTCCTTTTATTGTTTTCTTCCCTCAGAACAACTATTAGTGCTTCTTTATAGCATAAAAGATGAAAAATTTCACATTTTTGCATGGCTTTGTTTACTTGTGACTTTCATACGTGGGAGTTATTCATTATAAATTTTCTTTTAATATTGCCATTATGTACAATAATTATTTTGATTGTAATCTGTATACATTATACATGTGCGTATTAAATATAATGCTAGCCTCCATTACTTGAATATTTTTTATAGTTTATTGCCATCAGCGGTGGATATTTTCTTTTTATATCAAAATCTGGAAATTTACTTTTCGTGTATAGTATAAGAAAAAAATTAAAGCTTAATTTGGTACTTTAAAAAGGAAGCGCATAAAGTTTGCCTAGATAGGATAGAATTTCCTTCATTTGTTTATTTTTGTTTCGATCTCAAATGGTTATTGTTTGTTTGTTTTCAACTTATATTGTATTGCACATAAAAACTTAATAGGAGTAATCATTTCTTACCATTTGTTATTAGTTTTTTTACAATTCAATAATATTTTAAATATTTTCTTTGCAATTATTTCGTAATAATGCTGAAGAAATGAAATGCCAATGAAGACATCCCATCTGTAATCGTTTCAAGGCAAATAAATTTATGTTTTTTTACAGTTTGATCAAATATATTTTTAAGGCAAATATAAATTTAAGTGTGACCGCACATCAAACATGTTTGCCCATATTTTATTTGTCATTATTTTATAACTGTTTGAACAAACAAAAATAGGCAAATAAATGTGCGTAGTGTGACCACAAAACAAATTTTGTATTTTTTTCAATAAATTTAGGACAAACAAGAGCAAATAAGTTTGAGGCAAATGTTTGCCAAATGTGACCGTACCTTAACTGTACCTTAGAAGCTTCTTAAACTATTTCATCCCGTGTTGCGGGTATCTGCTAGACTATACTACACAGGGATTGAACCCTGGGACTTTTTCAATACTTTACTTACTTCCGGATTAGTATCGTCGCAATATCATTTGCTGGTCCTTTTGGCATTCAATACCTCATTTCTACATCTCATATATTGAATAGTTTTTACAATTTTTTTGTTTTTGTTTGAAGCTTCACCTGTTCTAAGCCACGTTTTTTTATTAAACGGCCATTAAAACTAAATGTATTGCCGTCAATGCGTCTGCGCCCATTAATTTTGCTTATAAAACTGCATACAAAACCTACGCTGTACGCAAATTAAAAGCAACTTTATTATTTCTTTTTTTTTTTTTTGCCAAGATTTGCCATCTAGGAATAGTTCTAAAGAATTGTAATCAGCTGATTTCTGGAACGTAAATAGAAACACTGAACTTAAAAGAAAAATTGAAAGCAAGTTCATTTTAATTTTTAAAACTATAATGTATGGTAACAAGGTTTAAAGGTATTAAAACTTGAAAGGCAAAACATGATCGTGGGTTACTCAAGTTAAACAAAGTTGCCTCACATCCCACTTAAATAAAGGGTATTTAAATTACTGCTGATTCAATTGAAATTTGGAGTATATCGAGATTCGTAAATGTAACTATGCAATATCAAATATCATTATACTTTGACATCTATGCTGTAGACAGACAGAGCAATTCAATCAAACGAACCTGACAAACGTTGAATAATAGCAATTACTTTAGTAAATTTCCGTCTGCTGTTTTAAGACCAGACGAGAAAATTATAAATTCTTATACCCTTTACCCAGGTGGAAAGGGTGTACATAAGTCATTGCATTTGTAATTTCATGATTATTTATTTATTTCCGATCCCATAAAATATATATTATTGGTCCTTATATGTATATAGAGGAGTCTCTCTGCCCGTAATTAGGTTGGAATCAGTTTTGCCACCCCCCGATATGAGCTTCAGAAATTTTTGATCACTAGTCTCTCAGACAAAGATTCCAAAAAGGTGCTATCGAAATTCATTGTTAACAAAACGAGCAACTCTATTTTTCTTAAGTTTTTCAGATTTAAGTTTGCTTTCTTTTTTAAACTCTAACTTACCACATAATTGGAATATCACTAAACCATGTAAATTTCACCAAAATATCAAGATTTACCAACTTTTCACCAAAAATATTAAATTAAAAAAAAATTGTTTTTGTAACAAAAAATTGAAAATTAAATTAAAAACCGAACTCTAAATTACCAAGCAAAAATTCGAATTTTACTAAAAGAATAAAATTTCACCAAAATGTTACATTTAAACTTTACAAACAAACAAAAAAATAGTTTTCAAAATTAACCCAATAGAAATAAAAAAAAAAAAAACGAATACTAAGCAAATAAAACTTCACTTCAGCGAAGAATTGAAATTTAACTAAAGCATTAATGCAAAAAATTTCAAGTTTCGTTCAGAACCTAAATTACACAAGAAAAAAACTATCTAATAAATTTTATAATTTTTTTTCCAAAGCAAGCTCGGCTCATTAATATGCCTTGCTTTTCGGACCTATATTTCAATGAATTCTTTAACGAAGGATAGTGCAGAGCAGACCCAAAGTGACAAGCTTAAGTTCACCCGGAATATGTTCATTTTATCAAATATATTCCTGCGAAAAGGCTATATTTAACAAGTAAGAGTGCTATATTCGGCTATGTAAATCTAATTGTAAGAAGTAGCTCCTATAAAAAAAATAAATATTGCGGTGACAGAATTTATAAATAAGGGACGATATATAATTTTACATAAAAATGCCATAGGCTCTTAATGGGTTTGGTATTTTTGTTAATTTTAGTATTTCCTGAAAGATCTCTTCAAAAGCTTTTAAATGATACCCATATTGACAATCAAACTTTTTTATAAAAATTTCAGAAGCCCATAACTCGGGAAATACGGGCGAGCGCAAATTTTTTCACTTGATGTTTTTTTATTTTTTAATTCTCTATCGCTTCATATTTTTGTTTTTTTTTTTTTTTGTATTGGAGTTACTTTATTGTTCCAAATGATATGGAAAAATTAAAGGCAAGCGTGGTGTTTAGCCCACTGCCTCGAGGAATATGGACCGATATTGCTGAATTTCAATAGTAACTCTTTCGAAACTTGATTTCAACACTAACACGGACGGACTTCAACTTCGCTATGCATAAGGATTCCGAAATGGATATTGTAGAAATTACAAACGGAATGACAAAATTAGTTATACACTTTTTTCACTTATTGTGGTGAAGGATTTGTTAAAAAAAACGTAAAATAATTGCATAACAGCAGTCCAAGCCCCTGGAATCTTGATTTGAAAAAAACATTCATTGTGTTTGATAAGGGGTTAAAGGCGCATGAATATCAACATAATAAAACAAGGAAATTCTGGTCCAAAACTTAACGGAACATAAGATAGTAAAGAAATGCAATGGTGCCTCTACGGCTGCAGTTCTGTGACGGTTTGAATTTTTGCACACATTGCGCATAGATGATATGCGATGATATACGATGATATACGAATAAGCCCCGAATGGAGCCGTCATGATTGAATCGAGCTTGATTGGAAGAACAAGAGAACATGAGTTCAAGTCCCGTCGGTGACACCAACATTGTATTCTAGATGGCTGAGTTCTTATTTTTGAAATCATGAACTGACCGGACAATGATGTCGCTTGACCTCGCTTACCACACGATTATTCTATTAAGATTATCGTAAGGTTAATCATAATAAAACCACTTTTCATCGCTTGGAACAGGACAGAAAATGTCCCGATTTGAATTTTAAGCATCTGCTTAGTAATGCAAAAAGAATTGATTAAATTATGTCTTATTGCTAACGTCATTCGCGGATAAAACTAACGTCGTATGTTAAGTTTCTTTTATTAATATAATTTTTTATCTCTCTTGTAGTTTACCCAGTGGCATTCACGTTGGACGTTCCAATGTCAAATCCGTAGCCGAAAGACGTTTACCAGAGATACGATCATTTCTCATATCTTTGTTTGACTCGGCCGATGAAATTGCTCATTCCGATTTGGTTTATACATTCTTTCATCCTTTATTAAGAGATCAAAAAGAGGCTAAATTGGGTTTATCAAAAGTAAAAGGTAACTCACCTTGCTATTGTTATTTTAATAGAAAACACTTTCAAAACTATTTATTACTTTATAATTGCAGAAATTAAATCTCAGACATCAAGGGAACACTCAAATGAAGTAGGACAATTAAAGTTATCGATGCAATATCGCAGAGAAGTTTTAACTGTTATGGTGGGTATAAGTATAGAGCACAGGAGCGGAGCTCTTTTGCTATTATTTACATTTAAAATTTTGTAATTATTTTACTTTTCTCAGATACATCATGCCAAAGGTTTACCCCTGCTACAGGGTGGTCAAGAACCCAATACTTATGTCAAATGTTATTTAAAGCCAGATGACAAAAAGGCAACAAAACGTAAAACTAAGGTGGTACGCAAGACATGTGTGCCAAGTTACATGGAAACGGTAATCTTATGTGTGTCTGTGTGTAGGCATATAATATTTTGCTAAACTTTTCATTTTACTACATTACAGCTAGAGTATCGCATGCCTTTACAAATCATCCAAAATCGTATTTTGCATGTAACAGTCTGGTCACACGATACCCTGCAGGAAAACGAATTATTAGGAGGCTTTCAAATTGATTTGAGTAAATATGATTTACGCAAAGAATTAATAGATTGGTTCCGTTTGGGTACAATGCCACGCCATTGACACTGTGATCAATTTTTAAAATCAAACGTGTGATATTTGTTTAATAACTCACACAGGCACATTAAACAATAAACATAAACAGGGAATGCAGTTAACAATGAATATGGAACAGGATAATAATTAAACATAAAAGCCAATTAACTCACACACAAAAAAATCATTTATTTACACTAAAATGGAATTGTTTAATAAGCAGAAATTTTTTTATATAATATTTATAAATATAATATAAATTTTATAAAACTGTGTTGTGTTGTATTTTAAAATGTGATGTTACATTCCGAATTATTATTATTATAACATCAAAACAAAAGCAATTAAATAATTAATTAAATTAATGTTTTAACAAATAATTTCACTTCTTAATAAATACAACAACAATTACATTTTAAGCATTTTATTTTATTGTTTTCAATGCACAATTATTTTTTATTAATTTATAATTACGTAACTTAATTAAAATTATTTTATAAATACAATCGATGTTTTTTTAAAGGTATTTTTATTAAAAAATTTTTAGTAATTCACCATCATTTTGTAATATTCATACTTTTTAAATTCATAATTATATACAAAATAAAGATATTAAAATACCACATCAAACTTTGGCTTTTGGATTGATTTTCAAAACTTTTTATAATTTTCACTGCGTTGCATAATTTGATTAGTTTGCGATGCGTTTTATTGTTTGCATTTTTGTACGTGCTCGTACCGGATGCCTGTACGGCATTTGCCAACAGGCTTTTTGTTTAAACCGATTTCGAAACAAATAGAAAATTTTGAAAATTAAACATTAAGCTAATAAGTCTTTTAATGTTATGTAAACATGGCAAATGTGTTGCGTATAATCAGGGGGGAAAGTCGATTACTACAGTGCTGGGTTGTTTCAAAAGGTCTGCACTAGAGTTGTTCTATATTCCTACTGGGTTCAGAGAGAACTTTAAGTAGGGCAGGTAATCTTAAATATTTCAAATTTGATTCGAATAGCAATCAAATTAAAATATGACTGATTTAAAGCCCCTTCAATATTTATATAGTGTTTTTGTCACACTATATAGATATTTTTTAGTTTGATATTGATGCGATCGTTTTTTGAATAACACAAAAAAATATTCGCTCAATTATTATTTAATTATTTTTATTCGAAATTTTGTGTTTTTTGTGTTAGCCTTTCATAAAAACCATTCAGAAGACTGGGGCTGGCATCATCGTATCTGGTCAGTTACATAATAGCCATGTTCACTTTCTTTATAAAATTAACCAGCTGCAAGAATTTTTGCGTAAGAGCAATTGAAATTGACAATTGAAGTAAAGAAATTATTCTAAATAGATAACAAAACTAAGAAACCGTTATTTCAAGAAACTATAAATTAAACACTTCGTTAAAAAAAAAGAAATATACAAAGAATTTGATAATTCACTTCAAAACGAAAGATAAAGTAATACACAGTGTTTATAACAAATCCAAAAAAAGTATTAAATTTATTCGGTTATAATATAAACATAAAGAGGTTAAATAACAGAGCGAGTGAGAAAAAGTAGATTTTGACTTTAGTCTTAAGAGAATAATAAAACAACTCATATTTATTATGTTTGTTGTGTGATAAATGTGCTAATTTTAAGGGGTAAAATCTATCTATCTATCACCTCTCTAGGAACAATTCGTGAGTCCGTATTTGTCTCCTCTTGTAGGAACGATAATGATCCGATTCTAAGAATTTTACTTTTTTATATACAGTTTTTTATGGCCATTTAACTGCAATAACAATTCATAAAATTTAATCAAAATTGTTCACGTGAAATTCTTCATATCACTTTTTGTTCGTGTAGAGTAAAGGTTTCACGTGAACCAATATTCTTATTCAAGATGGGCGTGAATATATATTTTTGTTGTTAAACGAGTAAAGATTTTACATTGATCTCTTTTTTGTTTCGGGTTGAAATCAACTTTGGCCGAAGCAATAAATGAGCTAGATACAACTTAAAGGAGCCAATCGATCAGACATAAATTAGCTATTAAAAATCGGCAACCCGTGTCCTTCAAGGCAGTGGCCAAAACATCATGCCTGCCTTTAATTTTTCCATATTTTTTGGAACAAATCTAGTTCAGTGAAGTATCTCTATTAAAAAAATGAAAAAACAGCTTTATTGGTCGATAGAGATTTACGGTCTAATTCATAAAAAGTTCCTATTTTAGGATTAAAGTTTATAATAGTTATTGATCACTTTTCGTTTATTAAACTATTTTTAAAGGGTTGTATAAAAAACACTCAACAGTTCTTTAATTAATCTACACATTAACGTTTTACCTGTTAATACTTATTATCATTTAATATTTAGTGCTTTTAAAAACCAAATTTAATTATATATATTTTTTTCCAAAAAAGCAACATTCTTATTAAAAATATATGTTTTTGGTCACAGCAAAATACCCGCAAAAGATATGTAATATCAAATTATAAATAAATATGTTCTGCTTATTTTGGCAACAGATAAAATGAAAAGTGTTCGAATAGCGAGTTCTATGACGATCTGTTTACATTTTTATATATGTACGTCACTATTGAAATAAATTAGTTTATTTTTATTTTATGGAACAAATATAGTTCAGCCCAGTAAAATAAAAAGTTGTCCGGGGCTTAGAAAAATCAGTTTTAATGTTACCTTATAAATCCTGCAAAATTCATATTTTCAGAGTTTCGAAGCTCTGAAGTTTCTATATAAAATTACAAATATTCTATAGAAAAATGAACCAATATGGGTATCGTAGGAAAGCTTTTTAATTAAAGTATCAGGATCCTTATAAAACTATATTGGAAAATTGTTTACCTATTAGAAACCAGTTGAATGTTATTAAACTTTTAATTGTTAATTTTGCTAATACTTTCACTTTGTTAAAAAAATTGGCTCCAAAAATATTTTGTTAGCTGCACATACCAACATACTCGTATGTATGAATTTAATGGTACTTTTTAAAATTAGATTTAAGAGATAGTTTTTAATTTTCATTGTTTGAGAGTCTTATTATAATAGGTTAAAATTTGTTGGCGATATGTATGGTGCTTGATAGAATCTTTTATGATAGCCATATTGTCCTATTCGGAGCAAAGTGTCACAGAGATATCACAAAACATTTTTAAACACTTTAGCTATACGTAGCTTTTAAAATATGGGTTACCGACAATATTCACCCTTATTCTGTTTGGCGTCGTCAACATCTTCGTCAATTTTAAGACAACATCAATACTAATTTGGTATTCCCTAACAGCCTTATGACGACGTTGACTGTTTATCGATAATATGAATAAGTAAAAAACACATATCTAATATTTGTGACAGGTGATTCAATTTGTTTTCTATTATGTTGAGAAAGTGTTGTGGAATGTTGAAGTTTTCTAAGAAAAATTAATAAAAATTAAAAAAAAAACAATTAAAGGGCCATTATTGCAACTTTCGTTAGTTAAAGGTATGATTTTAGCTGCTTGATAAAGAGCTTTGCATTAAAACTTTAAACTTTTAATGTAATTATTTAATGGATAAAAAAATAAGTGAAGTTTTTAATATGCAAATCCATTTATCAGTCCGACAAGTTGTAATAATGCCTCTGCGAAATTCTCTAGCAAGGAATAGACTTTTTCTAACTCTTCAATTAATTTTTCAAATTGACAATTTGAGTGTTTCACATTTCCTTTATGTTATTTTATATGTTTCTTACTTTGCTTTTTCAATATCACCGTACTCTTTCTATTTTTTTTTAAGTTTTTTTTAGCACACGATACAACACAACACCAAAAATGGCGACGACAAACTAAACGGCAACATCAACATCAATTGTTCTTAGGGAATACCAAACATGTGTCGACAGTCATCGATTAATGACAATATTGACAACGGTAATACCGATTTACAATAAACGAAGAAAAACGACGTCGTCTTGTGTTGACGACGCCAAAGAGAATAAGGGTGATTATCTACCACAGGACAAACACAGGACAAACATTTATTGAAAAAACAATATCTTAATAACAAAATTCATATTATTTTTGGTTTAAAGTGGGGTAGAGTTTACAATAAAAAACTAATATTTATTTAAGGTTTATTAGGTTAATAAAGGTTTGTGAATGATCTTTTTTTCGCATTTTGCTTATTAAAGGCTTACAAACTCTTAAAGTACATTTATTAATCAGACTGTTAAAAAATAAGGAAAAATATCAAGTGGAAAAATTGGGCCTCTAATGTATTTTTCAAGCAATGGGCCTCTGAACTTTTCATAAAAGAGTACTATTGTCAATATGGGTAAGCTTTTGTAGAAATCCCAAGAAAATATTAAATTAAATGCTTTACCCATTAAGAGCCAATGAAATTTTTTTAATGTACAATTTTATACAGTACTTAATTCTATTCTTATTTTTTAATTCTCTCTCGCGCCAAATTTCTGTTTTAGATTGTAGTTACTTCACTGAACAAGGTAATAATGAAGTATGAATAACATTCTGATAAGCCTATGCTTAAGACTTTTCTGGGACTTGAACTCACAATCGACTTTCTGTTTCCCAACGAAACCGTCGCAGCTCTTTGACGTGTGTAAGCAGATTTTTTCTTTATTTTGTTTTTTAGTGATGGAAAGAATTAATTAAATAAGCTCTGTTTACTACACACATTTTTAACATAAGATAACTATGTTTTTAGACTTTGCAGTTATAGATACTTACATTCGTTTAATGAAGGCTTAATATTCGCTCTGCATAACATGTCCATATGATTAATTAATAACAAATTAAATGATAATATATGTACATTTTCTTCTTTAAAAATATTTAGCTTTATGTACAAAAAGGTATGATCAGATTAGTCAAAAAGACGTAACCATTAAATTATGAAAAAAAAAACTTTTTGCCATTTGCAAGTACTTATTAAGGAACATAAGCTCCAACTGAATAAAAAAATAAAAATCAGATTTAAAAAACGTCATTCGTAATGATAAGAGTCGAAAAGGGTTAAAAAAAAACATTTGTAGAAATAGTGGTTACGCTTTTTTGGTTAAATATTTGACTTATCAGACCATACTTTAAGACAATCCTTTTAAGTTGAATTTACGTCTTAAATATTATATTTGACTTGAATATTAATTTCTAATTATTATAAAAATTCTGCTGAGAGCAGCACATTCATAGTTGCCCAAGTTGACTAAAGTGTTATTATGATTTTAGTTGGTTTTCAATATGGTCTTTAAACAGTACGAGTACAAATAAATTTTTGAGCAAATTTACATTAATAAGTGATTGATAAGGTAACAAAGGTAGGTATGATTCATTCATTTATACT
Organism: Cistogaster globosa; assembly: GCA_937654795.1. Classification (NCBI taxonomy): domain Eukaryota; kingdom Metazoa; phylum Arthropoda; class Insecta; order Diptera; family Tachinidae; genus Cistogaster; species Cistogaster globosa. The sequence continues at coordinate 22,937,152 of OW569405.1, forward strand.
TTTTGTTTTGTGACAAAATAAATTTTTATTGTTATGAAAACGTTTAAATACAAGTTTTTTTACATTAACGGGGTATTTCTGTACATGAAATATTTTTTTTAATTTTGATGTTTGTGATAATAGTAATCGATATGGAATACAAATACCCATTTTTGGAATTTTTGTTTGTCTGTGTTCGCATCACGTAAAAACTGCTGGATGTATTTAAATAAAATTTTGTGAGGACATCCCTTAGAACCTGGGTTCAATTATGGAACACTTTTTATTTCGCAGAAAAACTAGAGATATCAATGTGAAGTCAATCAATTTTACCGGTAAAATGGTACTAGAACAGTTGTCAATTCAAATTATAGAGCGTAAAACCAAAAAATTCAAAATTCCCTTGAAATAGTTTAAATTATTGAGGGAACCAAATTACATAGAATTTTGTCAATATATTGAGAGTTGTTCAAACAACCTGAAAAACAGTTTAAATTATCAAAAGTCGACTGTATTTACAAAAGAGTTGCAAGCGCGTTTCTGTTTATTTTGTTAGTAAAGAGTAAAAATTTTCTATACCATTTGCAAATGCAAATTTTTATTAATATGATCAAGATGATGTGCAATACAATGGATATAGTAAAGTGCGTAGTGAACACTTTACATCAAAAGAGAAAGTAAAAAACATTCTATTATCTGTCGCTTCTATTCGCTTTTCGAATTGACAGCATGATGGCAGAAATTTGCCAAATAACGAAAGGAAATAAACTGAAGGCTTGTCTAGATATTAGTCTAAATATGAATATTGAACAATAAGTCATATTGCTTACATATCGATGAATTCACCACAGCACAAAAGATTTATGGATACAATAAGAGCGTTTCAATACATGATAAATAATACAAGGAAGATCATGAATTAAATTAAATGATAATTTACATGCGCACTACATCTATTCCTTAATCTCTTTTTAATTTCTTACTTTTACAATCAAACTGCACAACACCTTTAAAGCCATGAAAGTTGTTTTGCTTTAAACATCAAGGTCTTTTAACTCAATACTCACATCACGGTATTCACGTCAACAGCTTTACTCTTGTGATATGGGAAAATGCGAAATTTTGTTTAGTTGACGTGAGTGCAACAGCAACATGTTTAACATTCAAACTAATATAAGCCATTCTTTACACAAAAACACAATGACATGCTTTTAAATATTTGTCAAGATGTCAATATTGCAAAACTTATATATTTTTTTATTTCCATTAGTCTTAAAGGAGCATATGGTCTCATTTGTTAAACGTTATCCTGTATTGTGCCAACGCTTTAACTTCGCGGCAGGCTATATCCATTCTGTACATTTCTACATCGATTTGCATTCTTCTTCCTTGCGGGTTCTAGTCTCTTTATTTTTGTGATCATGATTTTTTAGTTGGTTCGTTCCCAAAGCCTCTTGTTGGACACCACTTTAAACCGTAATATTCGCAATATCCTAAGAAGGCATTTAATCTCGAGTGAGTGAGTGATTAAGTCCTTATGTGTGTCTATTCGAGACGTTTTTCTGGTATGCGATAATCGTACATATCATACATTTTTGTAATTTGCTTTTACGAGGGATGCTATAAATATTTCTGGCCTGGCAACACTGAGTGCTGCCAAGTGCAATCTGACATTTCCATTGGCATTTCATTTTTAAGCATAATCGTACTCAAAACGTTTTGTCGTACGACCATTATTTATGTTGTTTACAGTGACTTGAAAAAATTAATATAAAAAAAATGAAATTAACTCGTGAATATTTTCGTGCCATAATTTCTTACAACTTTCGACGTGGATTATCACGACAAGAGTGCATTGATGAGCTTAAATCTTTGTATGGCGATGAAGCACCATCCTATAGCACTGTGAAAAATTGGTATAATGAATTTAATCGTGGCCGAAGCTCGCTCAAAGACGAATTCCGTGAAGGTCGTCCAAAAACGGCTGTTGTACCAGAGAACATTGATGCCGTGCGTGAACTCATAATGCAAGATCGACATGCGACATACCGAGAGATAGAGACATCCTTGGACATTTCTTCCACCAGCATACATTCGATACTGCATGAACATCTGGCCGTAAAAAAGGTTTGTTCTCGTTGGATCCCGCAGAATTTGAAAGTCGCTCAAAAAAGGGCTCGTGTAGATTATTGCAAAAAAATGTTGCAAAAATACGATTGCGGTGCTTCAAAAGACGTTTATAAGATCGTCACAGGTGACGAATCATGGATCTATGCGTATGAGAGCGAAACGAAACAACAATCGACCGTGTGGGTCTTCAAAGACGAGCAAAATCCAACGAAAGTTGTTTCTGTTTCTTCTGCAAAACTGGTCATGTGGCGACTGTTCCGCTTGAGCAACGTAGGACGGTCACTTCTGAGTAGTACACTACAATTTGTTTGCTGAAGTCATCGGAGAAATTCTTAAAACCAACAAGAGAAGACGAATCATTGTTCACCATGACAATGCGAGCTCTCACACATCGGCTTAAACCAGAGCGTTTTTGACCGGCCAAAACGTCGAATTAATGGGTTATCCGCCGTACAGCCCTGACTTGGCACCTAATGACTTCTTCTTGTTTCCGCACATCAAGAAAAAAATGCGTGGTCAACGATTTTCGTCGCCAGAAGAAGCTGTTGAAGTGTTCCAAAACCATGTTTCAGTGGTGTCTCAATCGGAGTGGAAAAAGTGCTTCGACAACTGGTTTGAGCGCATGCAAAAGTGTATAAATCATGCTGGAGAATACTTTGAAAAACAGTAAAAGCATTTTTGATTAGAAATATTCGCATTTTCACTATTAGGCCAGAAATATATAGAGCAGCCCTCGTAGCGCTTCTTACGACAACCATTATAGAATGATTTTTTAATTTCATTATTAATTGTATTTCAGAAAGGTGTTTTAAATTATACATATGTATAAAGCTATCGGCAAATATATGTACGAGGCATATAAACATATTCAAAATGATTTAAATACATCTCTTGTTAGTGCTAAGAGGTGTTTGAAAGATTTTTTTTTATTAGCTGAACACATAATAGCAAAATACCAAAATCGTCAATAAGCTACACTAATTTTTGCAGCTACAGCACTATTACAGCAAAACCTTAATTAGTGCGTAAAGCTTAATCTATCTGTCAAAAATTCTCATGTACATAAAAATGCATGAAGCAAACCATAATAGCGCGGCGAAAACCTTAACAATTGACAGTGCGATTTTGACAGTGCGTTTGGAAGTGAAAATGGCTGCTTCTTTGCTTGTTTTGCTTTTTTGTTGTTAAAAAGTAATTAAAATTTTTTTATTTTCAGGGCAATCTAGCAGTTTTATATTGTTTTTTATTACAGTGGGTTTAATATTTAATATTTAAAGATTTATTTATATTTATTTAATATTTAATTTAATTTGATTTAATATTTAATGATTTCTGTTAAATTTAATGCACGATTGAATATTTTTGACTCAGCTTTTATACCCTTCACTACAAAAAGTGAAAAAATTGGTATATCTAAATTTGTCATTCCGTTTGCAATTTCTACAATATATATTTCCGACTCCATAAAGTATTTAAAGCAATGTCTGTCTGTCCGTCCGCGCTAGTGCTGAAATCAATTTTGTCAGGGCGCTAGATGAGCTAAAGAAAATTTAAGCACGCCAATCGGTCAGACACAGTTTCGAAAGAGGTGCTATTGGAAATCAGCAAGATCAATCCATATTTTGAACTATGGAGTACCTCCAATAAAAAAACAAAAAGAAAAATATGCCGCGATATAGAATTAAAAATAAGAAAAAAACATCAAGTGAAAAAATTGGCACTCGCCGATATTTTTCGAGTTAAGGGCCTCTCAAATTTTCAAAATATCAATATGGGTATCATATTAAAAGGTTTTTGAACAGATATTTAAGGAAACACTAAAATATAAAAAAAAGCTTAACCCATTAGAAGCTGATGGCATTTCATATAATTTTTTTTATTCTCTGTCACCTCTACAATTTTTTTTTATTAGATAATATTAGATAAATAAAGGGTATATAAGATTTGGCATAGCCGAATATAGCACTTTTTTGTTTTTATTTCTGCCAGTTTTTGCTTGTTGAAAATTAAACTTTACTTTAAATATAATGCTTTGCAAATATAGCTTTGTTTCCAAAAACATACAGGATCGTAGTCTGAGCAAAAATTTAGCACTGCTCTGCATTTAATGATTAATCGCCATGAGGCTTTTTTAGCGCCGTACTTTTTAATGATCAATAAATCTGGCGCAACTAACAAAATTTAGAATTTATTTTACTTTTTTTTTTTCATAACATCCTCATTTTAGTTAAAATTATTAAAATTTGCATACTTAAAAAAAATTTGCATTGGATTAGAGTGGTCTCGAAACTTTGTTTATGTTTATGTCACTTAAATTAGCAAGTAGTTAATGCTTTCAATACTAATTCCATTGCATAAACTTCAACTCATTAGCTAGCGAAACCATTCCAAACACGATAACAATCTGTCTTACAAGTGATTATCAATTCAAAATAGCAAATGTCTACCGCCTTCTCTCTCTCTCAATATTTTCCATCAAGTGCACTTTTGATTTTTACTAAATGCAATTTTTATAGCAAAAGTTTAATTTTGTTAGATAAGAATTATGAATTATTCTATATTTAACATTACTTTTTGCGTAAAATTGTAATGCACATTGGAGCAGAAACATACTGCTTTTTTTTAAATAAATTAGTAATTTCTAAACGGTTGGACCGATTAAATCAGGCAGAGCAGAGGAGTATTTTCGCTTAAATGTTCAATTTCTGCAACTTTAAAACTTCATGAGCGGTCTTTCGATTTATTAATTTTCATCAGATTTTAATTAATCATGCAGTAAAATGTTTATTACAAATCAAATTAATAAAAATTTTATGCGTGACAGCTTTGTGATTTCAGAACACAAAAGCTTAAATCGAAATTTTATAAAAAGATAAGTCAGTTTCAAGGAGGTTCTGATGTAATACATTTAGTACATAGGAGATTTTCTACACCAATTAATTATCAGCTAAATGATGCCTCTCAGAAAACTAAAAGCATATTATGGACAACAAATATATAAAATAGTCTTATTTTTAAAAATTTCCATCTTAATCAGGAATGCGATTTTTTTATTTTTAATAATTTTTACTTGTTTGCTCACAACATTATAGATCCTGTTTTAGTATCATATGGATTGCTATAAGTTAAGCATGAATGTGCATGCGTTGTGCCTTGCGTTTGTTAATTCAACTTTTATGAAATTAGGAGTTGAACTGTGGATATAAATGAATTAAAATTTAATTTTGGCTTAAATTACTTTTTTAATTTCTAAAAACCTTTTTTTTAGAAAAAAAATCATCTTACAAAAAAGGTTTCTATGAATTAAAAATTGAACTTACGCAAAAAATTCATTAATTCATTCATTAATTCATTAATATTCATTAATTATTAGTCATTTAATAAGCTGTGGATTAGACATTAGTACAATAGAATTCGATAAGCCTAGGAGCGGTTATTCATCCCCTTGACTTTTGCTTCATATTTAAAGTGTAGACGAAAACGAATTATTTGGCTTATCAAATCCTTACCTTAACTACATATTTGTAACTTATAAGAATAAATCTAAATAATTCGAAATTATTAGCAAACGAATAATATTAATCCGGCTTGAGTTTGTGTATATTTAAATTTTTAAACTTATACCGAGTTCACACATGGCAATTTTTCTTGCAATTCTAAATTTTATGGATGAGAAAACGAGAAACAAAATTATTCTACTCTCCTTTCTCTTCCACAAAATTCAAAACTACTGCAAGAAAAATTGACGTGTTTGAACTCGGTATTATTAAAGAAAAAAAATACTTGTAAATTTTTTTGTTAATTTTTAAGATAAACAGGAAAAATATTAAACACTAATAAAATGTAATGAATTATTTTGCGTCATCAACATTTTTTGTATGTTGTACAAATTATCTTTTTAACCAACAAAATTTAGAAATTATAAAACGAGGAAAAACTTTTAATAAATCACTATTGGCTACTCAAGACGAAGTTCAAATACAACAAAAAGATTTTTTCTCATTCTTCTTTTCTGCTAACCGTCGCACAGTGGGTAGCGTAGTCGAGTTTAAGTTTTAAATGTGAAAGTAGCTGCTTTAAAGTAGCACATTAGGTAATGTCAGTAAATCAGCTGATTTTTTTTTGTTTACGTTTTCAGATGTCTAAATTTGTTAACACATATTTTTTCTAAAATTTTTTGTAATATAATGTGTCGTGGGAATATATTTAAAACTTCTATAGAACAAGCAAGTGTGGAAAAATTCATTATGAAGCTGGATTTTATTTCATTACCGCACGCAGATGAGCGTACTCACATCCATAACGGCTTCCATACGTATTTTTCTTCATCGCATGTAAGTTCTGTGAAATGATTAAAAATAATAATAATCATTTGTTTTAATTTTTAAAGCGCACATTGGGACAAATAACCGAATTACGAAGACAAAAATGAAATTTTGTTAAATGTATCCAATATTGCACTTAATATGTTCTATATGGTAGTACGCAATCAACCTATAAGTATTTGTTTTTTTAACGCATTACATTAGTCTGAACGTGCGTGCAAAGTATTATTTTCTATTAAACGCGCTAGTTAAGTTACTTAGACTCATCATCATACATGGGATAAATATTATGATACAAATATATATTTTTAACAGAACAAAAGGTTATGACTAGTTTTTCATTCCAAACATTATTTTAAGATAAGAAATAGTTGTTTAGTCCTTATGATAAATATTTTTTAAACATATTTTAAGATTAGAAATATTCTGGTAATAATAAAATTCAAAATATTTCTAATAAACATAAACAGTTTTGAAATAACATTTTTGGAAGAAAATTACATAGAAGACAGCACCCTTAAAATAACGACAGTCATTAAGAGGATGCCCACGTAAAAAATACTTATATAATGTTAAGTGTACTATTAATAGGTACTCAAAAAAAAAATACTAAAGAAATGCTTTATATACTTTGCACGTACAGTTCATAAGTTTACTATGTGCTATTATATAGAACATATTAATTGCAATAGTGGTTATATAACAAAATACAAGATTCCATTTTTGTCGTTGTAATTCGGTTACTTGTCCCTATGTGCAGGGTAAGTTGATTTTGACATCTGAAAACATATTTTAGAAAAACAAAATACATGCTATATTTTTATTGTTGCCTGTTACCTGTTAAATTAATATGCTTTGATCTAGGGTATATAAAACATTAAAATCCTTACTAAATTTAAATCCTAGCGTTTGCTTTTGTCAAGATATAAGAAAAACTTGCTTAACATATTCATTATTTTTTTTTTTTTAATTTAAAAAATATTTCTCTTTGAAATTAATTTTTTATTTAATTTTTTTTAAATTATCAGGCATGTCACACAATTGGATCGGAATGGTTTTAATTCTGTATTAACCATTCTGATCGATTTCGTTTATTTCTAAAGAGTTTTAAATCACCAGTCTCCTATATATAAGCGGCAATATTGCTCACACTAAGGTAAACAACAGGGCTTATATAAGTAATGACACATATTAAAAGTAAATTTAAAAAGTTAGAGTGGTAGATTTGGCTAAACCGAATCTTATATACCCTTCACCATGTATGTAAATATATTTTAGAAAAGTGATTTTCTATAAAAAAAAGAAAAAAAAAAACAAATATTGCGATGACAGAGAATTAAAAATAAAAAAAAAATTAAGTACGATAATTTTACATAAAATGTCATCGATTCTTAAAGGGGTAAGTAAGCTTTTAAAAAAAATTTAGTATTTTCTAAAAGATCTCTTCAAAAGATTTTAGATAATACCCATATTGACATTCAAACTTTTTTATTTAAGACCTAGCAAAAGAGGTTCTGTGTAAATATTAACCGTCTATCTACAACTGTTTAAAAGTATGGCCACATACATCAAATTAAATAAAATACTTCGACTCCCTTTAAGTTAGAATTTTAAACATTTATATTTATTATTATACCGTTCATAGTAATCAACATTCTGTTCCATTTTCGACCATTTGTCTATAACGTAAGTTTGCATCACCTATGGAAACAACTACTACTTATTTAGCTATTGGAAACTATATTAATACACAGTTTTTTAAACTTTTTAATGCTGCCCTTTACGGATCATTATTAGTTTTTCATTCGATTTTTGTTCTTATTATTTTTTCTTAAATTTATCTCGCTCCATATTTGGATAGTTTTTTTGATTGGAGTGACTTATTATTCCATATGATATGGAAAAATTAGAGGCAAGGGCGGTGTTAAGCCCACTGCCTCAAGGGATATTAACCGATCTTGCAAAAGCAGCCTTTTCGACACTATGTATGATCAATTGGTGCATTTTATTTTTTTCTAGCTGATCTAATGCCTCATCGCTCAATCGACTTCGCTATGCATAAGAAATCAGAATATATATACTTTATGGGGTCAGAAATATATATTGTAGAAATTACAAAAGGAATTACAAACTAGGATATACCCTTTTTCCATTTTTTTTTGTGGTAAAGGGTATAAAAACCTTAAATAACAAAACTCCAAAGAAAATAAATTCCACTTTGTACACAGTAAAAAAAGTGAGAAAAAAAAATGTAATGAAAACACGGCATCAACTACTGACGAAGTGGTACAAATTCGGGTGAATTTTACATAGGCATGTCATTGAAGGCATATCGTTGGTTTCTAACAGCATTGAACCACTTCCTACTACTGAAAAAAACTGTTGTCGTTATGCAAGAAAAAATGTACATCTACGAAGTAGATCAACATGTTATTTTAAAAAAAAATGTATATTAGCTTTTTTGGATGTAAATAAGATGCCCTTCTCTAAAAATGACATCCATTATTTTTTACTGGGTAACTAAAAAGTGGTTTTATTCCGAAGAAAATTTAGGTTTTTCGTTTTCTGGAGAACCAGTATTCGGAATTGAAACCACCTTCCATTGGAATTGAGTTCTATAAATTGAACTGATTGATATTTAAAAAAGGGTTAATTATTTTGGCTAACTTTCTGTTAAGAATGAAAAATTCTTTGCAAATCCTTGTGGACGTTTTACAAAGAAAAAATAAGCAAATTAGACAGCAATCCATTTCATGGATCCCTACATCCGTCGCCAGCATTCTTCTATCTATCTACTTTATCTATTTTCTGTTCCTTTGTCCGTCCGCGTTCTTGTTAAAGTCAACTTTGCCAAGGCACTAGATGAGATAGATAATGTTTTAATACTCCAATACTCGTACGCTATTGAAAATCAGCAACATATGTCTATGTTCTTCAAGGTAGCGGCCAAAACATCACGTCTGTCTCTTACTTTTTCATTTCATTTGGAACAAATCTATCTTAGTGAAGTAATTTCAATCAAAAAAGCAAACAGATGGGATGATAGAAAATTAAAAAATTAAGAAAAAAAAAAACATCAACTAAAAAAATTTCATTTGCCCATATTTTCCGTTATCTGAAAAAGAAGAAAAGTACGATCAACAAAAAGGATATCAACATGGGTATCATTTAAAAGCTTTTGAAGAGGTCTTTCAGGAAATATAAAGGTTTTTGAAATTGCTTAACCTATTAAGAGCGGATGACATTTTTATGTATTTTTAATTTTTTTCTTATTTTCTAAATCTCTGTCAACCTACTAAACTTTGTATATTGAAAAAGGTATAAAAAATTCAGCAATAGCGTGCAAAATATTGCCACATTAAAATTAAAAACTGAAGATTTAGCGTAATTTAAAAATTTTTTATATGGAATTAAAACCATGCCGATCGAAATGAGTGCATTGTCTGATTTGAAATTAAAATTAAAATTTTTCGTAAAAAATTAGTTTTCAGGAAAAAATTTTGTTTGTAAAAATTTTTTTAAAAGATTAAAAACATTTAAAGTTTATAGTTAAATATAAGCTGGACAGTAAAAACTAAAATCCTAAAATTATGTAGTCATAATTTCACTAATCGAGTCGGACTTATGCCAAGCAATTAAAATGCAACAAATTATTTGATGTTTTACAAAAATATTATAATTTGACGTATTTGTCGGTATCGATATTTCATAAAAAATCTTGCTGTTTTAGGAACACATTAAAATTTTGAATAAAAACAAGTTTTAAAGTCTCACAAAAGTTTTTTATAAGCAAAGAACATATTAAATTAAATTAATTCGAAAACTCAATAACAAAAAAACAGAATACTTTTTTAGGGATCATCTCTTAACGTTAACTTAGTTAAAAAATTTTTAGGTCTTTATTTTCTTATCAGACAGTCAATAAATTAATAATTAAACTTGCAAAAAGTTAGATTACAGAAAAAATATATTTGTGGTTGCTCTGCATTTTTATTAACCGGTGTTTTGCTGTTTTTTTTATAACCGATTTTATAAATTATAAAAAAAAAACAAAATTACACTAAAAGAAAAATAAAAAAAAAAAACAAATAAAAATAAAAAAAATAATAAAAAATAGATAAAATGAAAATTCGGCTACGAACTTGTTGGCTCGAATACCAACGGAAACAAAATTCTATTGTTTTGATTTCCTCAATTAGGTACATTCGAAGCCATACAAGTTACGATAAGAACAGCAGCAAAATGTAGCCTAAGAATCATTTCAAATAATTTTATAAAAGCTTTTTGTTTTCTAACAATTTTTCGCTAAAAATAGATATTTTTGGCTTAACTATTATCTTTAACAGAAATTCAGTTAGAAAAGAATGGTTGCCATATCAACGGATGCGACAACATGATCAGTTGGTTGAAATTTTTGAAGCGTTTTTTGTCATTGGTTTAAGTTTTGTTAAATGCTAAGACAAAATGCTGTAAAACGTTCATACTCGTATATGTATGAACTATATAATCAAACTATGAAATTATAAAAGGTGAAGAGTAGATAACATTCGGCACAGCCGAATATAGCACTCTTGCTTGTTATTTTTATGAATGGTAATTAAAAAGTAACCGCAGACACAATAATGTATTTTTGCAGAGAATATATTGTTGCTCTCGAGACCACAGTATAAGTAATAGTGCATTTCCATTTACATGATTTTGTCTTTAATTTCTATTTGCAAAATAAAGCGTTTTGCTACTTGATTTCCCAAACATTTTTCATGCTACCGAAACCACTTAAATCACTTGATTTATTTTAAATCAATTCGAAAATGTATATTTTCGAACTGATCTTGTCTTCGCAACACTATGTTGTGCCTGGGATATTTAAGTTTAGACATTTATTTTTAGGTTTTTTAAACAAATATACTTTTTGGTATAAAAATTGTGTTTAAAAAAAAATATAATTAAACAAATGTAAAAGCAAAAACAAACAAAAGCATGAACTCGATTTTTTACACAAAAAAAAGATAGGGAATGTTTTCCATTAACGGAGAAAAGTGTCAGAGTTACGTCGAATATACAAAACAATTTTGCTCAATGGAAACACTTCGAAGTGTTTTCCTCAAAACTAGTTGATTTCAAGTCAATAGAAATATAATATAAGCATAAGTGCAACGAATTTTAAAAGTAATAAGTAAACTGTGATTGCATAAAGCTGAGGTCTGTTTAATCGTTATATTGGTGACCTAAACCATATTAATAATTAACAGTTCGTGAGTTATGAGGAAATTAGTTTTCGAAAATCGGGATCAAATTAAACACAGTATATTAAAACAGACGTTTTGTTTTGATTATTTTCGTACCCTGATTCGTACCCTGGTTCTAAGCTTTCGCTAAAAGAAATCTTTTTAGACATTTGGTTTCAGCTCCACTTGTAAAATTTTAATGCAAAAAATGACTCAATAGTGTAAATATGTTTCTTTTTTGCAAAAGTAAGGTTTTTTTTTTTAAATTTTTAAAATGTTAATAGTTTTTAGTTATTTTTTGTGCATTTTCGGTTTAAAATAAAATTAACAATTTCTGGGAAAAATTAAATTTTGTGTAATAGTTTTTTTTGCAGAATTTTTGGTTTGTAATGAAATTTGCAATTTTTTATTGCAAAAACAATTTAAGTAAAGTTTAATATTTTTTTGTGGAATGTTGATGAAAATGCAAAATTTTGATGCAATTCAGAGAAGGCTGAAAAGGCTGAGGTGGTTCCCTTCTTTAACATATCTTCACTATTTTTTGTAAGGTTCAAGAATATATATAAAATTTATGGGGTGGGAAACGAACTTCGGTGAAGAGTAGAAAACAGAAAAACAGAAAATAATATACACCAATTGATCAAAAACTTCATTTGATTTTAAAACAGAAAATATATTTATAGTTTTACAAGTTCAACTTGTTTTAAAATATAATTTAATAATCTCAACTATAGCACAGATAGCAACAGATATAAAAATGAGTTAATTTAGTTTTTAGCTTTAATTGATAAAAAGCTTCTTGTTTAATTACTATTTGCTTTAAAAATGCCTGCCACCATGCAGCAAAATAAAAAAAAAATGCCATAAAGTAAATATTGCTCATTGTATTTTCTTTTTAATACTGCAATATTCTAATATCTCCAATGCACTATTCTTTTTCTTAATATTAATTTGTGTTGTTCGCAGTGTATTTAACTTAATGAGAGAAGGTGAACGTATGTATTTCTGTAATAATTATTAGGGAGATAAAACACCTTTAATTATATTTGTCATTCTGTTTATCCAATTTTCTGGGAAGCTCAGATAACTTATAAAAACTTAAGTGTATTGATCTGTAAAATAAAGTTATTAAAGCTATTTCATGATTGCAAATAGATAATATCGGTCTTTAAATGGAACCGAAGACCTGATTTTTCTTTATAGATTTCAAAAGTTGCTGGTTTTTGCTGTAAGATTTAGAAAACTGAAAACACACAAATTACAATTTTTAAAAAGTATTTTCAAATAGAAAATTCCTCATAAAAGTAACTATGCTTAAAAATATATTAGATCTTAAAAAAAAGCCCAGCTTGGAAAATAAAATTTTAATTCAAAAAATAACCGTGATTTCAGTTTTTTTTTTCAGAGAAAAATTAAACTTCAATTTCAGAAAAATTAACTAAAATTATTTAATTTCAATAAAAAATAATAATAATATTCCAAATTTCTGCTTAAATTGAAACAGAAGTATAACAAATTTATAAGCCATCACACACAAGAAAAAAAACAATCTTAAAAAATTTATGAAAATAATTAAAAAAAGCAGCTGAAACACAAAAGTATCAAATGCAATATACTTTTAACAAAGAATCCACCAAAATGTTAAAGTCTTGAAAAAAAAATCGGCATTTCATTTGCACCAAAAAAGTTAAAAGCGCGAAAAAATTGAAATTTTACCTATTATCGAAAATTACCAAAAAAAAAAAAAAAAAAAATAACGGTAAAAATCTAAAACTGTAACTAGAAACTAAGAATAACAAAAAATCTTATATTTTAAATTTATTCAAGAAATTAAGAGAACATAGTTTTATCTTAGGTAGATAACCGAGCAGATATAGATTCAATAAACAAATTAAATGTCTAGTCGAACGAATTCAATGAGGAAATCCATTTAAAATAATACAGCAAAAAATTTAAGTAAATAAACAAAAAAAAAAAAAAAAAAAAAAAACAAACACAAGTGTGAAGCTGGGTTAATATTTATTAAATCATTGTGGTGAAGGGAGTTTACGATTCGACAAATATAGCAATCGTTTTTATTAAATTTTAATATATTAACTTTTTCTGTTTATTAATTAATTAAATTAATTGTGTATTATCCTCTCGCTAAGTCACTTAATTTTAATTATGTGTTATAGAAATATATTAATGTAAAAATTAAATACTAGTGTTAATTAAACCAGACGTTCTTTTCCTGCAATTATTTTCTATCGAAAAAGTCAATGCATCTTTACTTCTGGTAGTGTCGAATATGTGTCTTAGAAGTGCAAAAAGAGTTTCTTTAACAGTATCGAATAGATGACTACTAAAAGTAACGGAGTTCTGCTTTATCAAAACAGAAAATGTAAATTTTAACATAATGGAAAGGTTTAAATTAAAAAAGCTAAAATTTAAATTTTAGGAATTTTAAAAACTATCATATAAAACACATAGAGACATAGAGATTGAAAAAATTATGATCTTAAAAATATTTTGTGCTTAAATTTATAAATAAATAATTTGCTAACATAAATCTACTTAAATCTTTTTATCTTTTCATTTTTATTTTAACAATTATTTTTTTGTAATTTTTCTTAACTTTTTTAGAGATCAATACCCATGCGATTTGTTTTAGTAAATTTTTGAGCAATCAACATATCATCATCTGGTAGTTAAGAAAAAGTTACTCTTAATATAACAAATTTAAGGGCAAGTACTTTAACATTGATACAAGGGATTCTTTTGTTCAATTAACTTCTGTTAGAGACGAAATAGTGATTGTTAGAGGATCTTAATTCTTATTTATTTTGTTTTTATTCTAAAAAAGTAACGAAGAAGCGACTTCTATCTACAAATGCTTTGTAAAATGCTGGCTGGGTTAGTTTTAATGGTGCGTATGGAAAAGAAGTCAATTGCAGTAGAAAAATCTCCTGAGTTAATTTAACTGTTTTACACCTACAATGCTCACATAATCTAGATAATATCTAGATAGTTGCCTTAATGAGAAAAAAGTTTTTGCTCCTAACAACAGTGCCATTTGTGTTCAGACTGTAATTTAATTAAATATTTAATTAAAAAATACATACACCAATATCTAATTAAATTAATTTATTAAAAAAATAATTAAATCAGTTAAAATTTATTAAACTTTAATTTGAAATCAAACGAAATCCTTAAAGTGACAACTTTTTTGTGGAAGAAATACCTTATAGAATCAAAGTAAGCACAAATGAAATTGAAAGCAATAAAATTTAATACGCTAATTGGCAAGAACTCTATCATTACATACAAAAGTCAATTCCATTGAAAGAACAATATTTATGTTTTGCACAAGGCAAATTTAGTTTACTAGGTAGTGCCGTCCGCCCAGTTTGCTTGTAGTTGGAAATGTCAAAAGCTGTTTGTATTTTCCTTTGTGTGTTTACGAATTTCAAAAAACACTAGCAACAAGCGTTTGCAAAGCAAGGCAAGCATTTGTATTGAGAGCAATTATCTTTTATTTCTCTTTTCTTGACGTTTTTAACGCACAAAACAACAATATAAAGGCATGTTGTTTTTGTCAACAGGGCCGCTACTACCTAGTAAAATGAATGTGCCTTGGTTTTGCACAAATTTTATAATTAATATAATAATAAATTAAATAAGTTTAGGTAGTAAATACATGAGTATCGCTGGCATTTTTTTTAATATATTTCAAATATTTTTAACAAATGGAGATTTATTTTGATATTTCGTAATGCAGCCACATTTTTATCATAGTTAAACAAGAACGATCATAAATGAATGAAAAACTGAAACTGTATTTAAATATTACTTATATATAAATGCAAATTAACTAAATGCGTATTAAAATTTGAAGTCAAAAACTGGACATTAGTATTATTATTGGGAACGCTAAAAATAATCAAAGTAACTACATTAGTGAGAAACTTTAAAAAGTATACAAACATATACTTCATGACAAAAATACTTCAAAACGAATAGATAATTATAAAAACAAGTTAATTTTTATATTTATAAGCAAATAATTAATCGAATACCAGAAACAGCGCAATGCTTGCATATGATAAGATTCCGAAAAAACCAATTTAATTTTGAAAAGATACATTAGACCTTTTTCAGCATATTTTGTTCACTTTTTTGTTGCTAAAACCTATTTCTGCACTTATGTGTAATTTTGTAAAATGAATTAGGTACATTAAATTTGGCCAAGTTTAAATGGTGCTAAAGATACGCTACACTGCCTCAAACAAATTCTATTTGAAGCTCTAAGCAACTTACCTATGTAATTAAATTCATCTTAGGAAACACATAATATTCGAATATGGTAAGCAATCACCCGTAGACACCCGTTATTATTGTTAGGGTAATATGCCTTAATAAAATTTATTTAAAAATTTTAGTAATTAATAACCCTCAAGGTTGTTAAAACATAAATAAAATTTTATACATTTTTATTATATTTAATGTTGATAATGTTCGTCATTTTAACTTTCAAAATATTATATTTATACAAAAGCTATATTAGCATTACTAGCAAACATTTTGTTAGCATACTACAAAGTTGAAGAAAAAAGTAACGCAGCTTAAAAACAAAGAATAAGTTGTTTGAAAAATGTGGCAAGAAAAATTTTCATATACGAAATGCATTATTTGACTACACGTACTCGAACAGTTTTTTTTTGTATATTAATGTATATTAATGCGTCTGTTGTGCAATTCCATCCTCAAACTATATCGTGTTATTGAATGATCACTGTAGCCCAAAATTCAGATTTCCATAATGACCTAAACTTGCCACTAGTAAAAGACGAATGTGTGCAAAATGATCGTGGTTTGATTAAATGAGCAAATGAACAAACATAGAACTTACAACTTTACACATTAAAATTTAATAAGATAAAACAGTCTGAGACAAAAGAGTGTAAATGCCACTAAATTAACTTCCTTACAAATAACAAGGAGTAAACTTAAAAAGTTAAAATAAAACTACAGCTGTAAATGTGTGGATAGTTTTGAGTAAATAATATCATATAAAAATTAATAAGTTGTGTTTAACATAGAATAATAATAAAATAATAGTAATAAACGAGTAAGAATGCTATATTCCGCTCTGCCGAATCTTATATGCCCTTCACCAAATGAATTGTATATTTGTTTTCGTAAAATATAGTATTTTTTAATAACAAAGATAATTAGGTTGTATTGGAGTTATTTATTTATCACCTTGGGGTCTGTTCTGTAACCACCAGACTCTGCATGAGATCCCGTGCCTCTTTTGATGTTTCTTTATATCTATAAAAGAACTAAACACAAAACAGTTAGCTCAAATAGAGACCATTAATGCTTCTGGTTTAATGACCAAAAAATCATTGAAAGCTTTTTAGTTTCCGCTAGTCATAAAGACACGCACTAATAATAATGATAATGAAAAATTGGAGAAAGGCGTGGTGTTAAGCCCTCGGGGGACATTAACAAATTTGGCTGATTTTCAAAAGCACCTATTTCAACACTATGTCTCATCTAGGGCCCTGGCAAAGTTGATTTCAACACTAACACGGACGGACAGATGGACATTCCTCAATCGATTTCGCTATGCATAAAGTATACTTTATGGGGGTTGAAATGGATATTGTAGAAGTAACAATGGGAATCACAAACTTATACACTATAACTTTTTACCTGTGGTGAAGGGTGTAAAAAGTGAATGTGTGAAGTGCATTTGCAAGAGCCCAAAAATAAATAATAATATATAAATAAATATAATAAATAATTTTTTAGTCTTCACTTGCTTTCCAAAACGATGAAAGAAAAAAATTATCGTCTTCTTGGTTAATGGACGCCAAAATAACAGACTTTATGAGTCTTTATTTTTTTTTTTTCTGTTTGAATGGGGTTTGTTTCACAAAGCTTTCGAAATTTTTCTCCAACTGACCCTTGTGTGCTGTCGTTAAAGGAGTCTTAAAGATATGCCGAACTGGGTTGTTAATTAGGCAGAGGCAGAAGTACTTGTACGTGGTATGTGTGTTTGAAAGAAATGCAAGAAATGACAATTAATTAAAACGGCAAAGAATGCAAAAACAACTACAACTCACCTTTATAAAACCAGCAATAAATGGTAGTAAAAAAAAAATATAATTAAATTATTGTAATAAATGCTAAGAAGATGTTCACATAGAAATCAATCATGTATTTGGTTTGTTTCTGTTAGAAAAAATAGAGTTTTCTGCTTGTAAGTATTTAATTACCAAAACACTCATAGGAAAATATTCAAGCGTCTTAGTTAGACATTTAAAAATCATAATTAGTGGAGCGATATTGTATTTTGTTTTTTAAATAAATTTTTCCTTAAAACAATACTTTATCAAATCCAAAGTAAAATATATGATATTAACTTTAGACTTTAGTGATTCTGTTAAAATATGGTTTTTGTTATCAATGACGCTGCGATCAAATAACTAATATAACCGCTGCCAGGTGCTGGGTTACCTCATATGGACTTGCTCTCTTGGAGCATTTCAGCTTTTCATATTTTAGTCTAGAGATATCAACTCCATGGTATTCTCTGGCACTTTTTTCACCATGTTGTCTTTTTCTTGGATTCTGTTTGCTCCATATCAACTCAAGGGTTAAGGTCCCAATATTGGTGTTATTTATCCCCATTGGGCGAGCCTATATGCGTTCTCATTTAAAATAACTTAAAATGGCTATCAACTTCACAAGTTTTATTCCAGAGATTTAAACACGTGGTATTTCCTGGTACTTTTGAATTGATACTCCTTCCAGATTTCTTCTCGGATTCTATTTATCCCATGTCTACAATAAAGTTCAGGTCCCAACAAAGGTGTACTTTCAGCCCATTTGGCCAGTCTCTCCGCCATTTCCAGCGTATAACGATTAAATAAATAAAATCTGTGCTCACCTATTAAATGTATAAAATTAAATTTTCATAATAAAAAATACAAAATGTATAAGAGGCAATTGCTTGTGCAAATAGTTGGCATCACTTTTATTTTTCTTTATCTTGAGAAATTAAAAAATAACTGTTGTTTTTATTTTTAATACGACTTACGTCTGTATTAAGAGTCAGCATATAACCAACCTGGCGCAGAAGGGAAGTTAAAATAAAATAAAAACGTGGTTTGTTTGTTTGTTATTAGTTTTTCTTAAAGCCTTAACATTTTGTATGAACTTCCAAAACAACTCCCATGTTGTTTTTGAAGTTTCCATACTGAAAAAAAATGTTTTTGGCTTTTCTAAAACTTTGGATAAGGGTTTCCTGATGAGCTGGCTTGAGCATCCGGTGGGATACCTGCTTTTTTAAATAATATCAATATTTACTTTGATTAGATAAGGTCCACATACAATCCAAAGCTTTTTTCTCTTTGCATATCTTTACATACATTTGTTCACGAATGCAATTTGATTCTTTCTTACTTTTTTCTTCACAACATTACTTATTAAAGTGTCGGATTTATTATTTTCGACGCCCCCTAAAAAAAGCTTATGAGTAGATTTTTATGAAGCACACTAAACCCTTCATATTGGTCATATTTTCTTTAAAGGGAGAAAAAAATTTTATTTGTTTTCGGAACAGTGTATTAAAGTTTTTTTCAGATATTTTTGCTTACATTTCTATTTTTAAGTTTAAAGGTCATAACTTTAATTTAGGAAAATCAACCGATAACTTACCGTTAAATCACGAAACTTGACTGAAAAGCTTTTACCCAAGGGCGAAACCAAATATTCTTAAAACAAAGTCTTGAATTTCAAGAGAAATATTTACTATATTTTGTTTATTTGCAATGCATTATGGTTATAAACACCATTTTATTTTAGGATAGTTTTACAAATTTGGTTGTGGTAAGAATTTGACCAAATAAATATTGTTAACCAAAACTTGCTTATTGCGATTAAGGTTTATAATTAGATCAATGCAATCATATTTTGTTACACAGATCGTTGTATAGTTTCTGTGACCATATTATTATATAATTTTTTCTCTGCGTATACGTCTCTGATACTTTTAATTACACAATTAATTACAACATTCCAAGAATATCATATGCTATATTGTCTATAGAAAGGTAGTCATGGCTACTTAAATTTGCACAATGATACTTCTTGTCTGATAATACTTGTCTAGTCTCACAAAGTCTTAAAATGTCACAATAATGTTGAGTGTAGCTTCATACAAATACCTTTTGTGGCTGTACACTTTTATGTTGTTATTGCGTAAAATCGATTTTCTTCATTAATATTTAGACATACATGATGTACAAATGGTTGGTTTAGGAAAAGGTGTCTGACCCAGGCCATAATTCAAGTTAACTCATTTAATTTTTTTTCTGTCTTTTTCCCCTTTGTACTTTTTTCACTTATTTTCTCAATATTCTCCACCTAATTTCTGCTTGCCTACATATATTCTTTGACAAACACATTCGAACACTCCGTCTACTCAATTTCTTTACAATTTACAGGGGCAGACATAAAAAGGCATTAACCATTTATTCAATACCTGACTGCCTACCTCGTACATACACACAATCACAATATTAACAATATTTGTTTATTTTTTATTTCTTCAACATTGGTATGTATGTATGTACAGTGACGAGCAAAAGTGAGTGCATGTTCACGAAACTGATTTTCATTATTTATAAGAAAAACACCATACAAGCAAGTCTAAAAATTTTTTTAATTTTTGTTTTTTTATTTTGTCCGTTTTAAATGGAGTAAGCAAGCAATAGAAAATGAAATGAATTCAAAGAGTTTAAAAGGAAGAACGAAAATATCTCTCATACACTCTGCCGTTATTTTTGTTTCTACGTTTTTCTTTTCTTTTTTAGAGCAGTTTAAAACGTGTTTCTAGTGAATCAATGCAGATTTTTTGAATTACTATAATATTTAAAATTAGTAGTTGATTGTTTTACATAAAAATTAGAAAAATATCTGCAGAAACTGAAAATGGTGTTGTGTGCCTGACAGAGGAGGGCTGTTCTTCATGTACCATTTCCAGGAGACTTGGTATTGGTCAATCGGCAGTGATCGCAGCTCAAAAGAGACGAAATGTGACCTCTAAATCGCAAGTCAAAGGTCGAAAAAAATTATTAACGGACTCAAATGCTAGACAAATAATGTCAAAAATGAGAAAAACAACCTGCTAACACCAAAGAATGCTGCTCTGGAAATGAACAAAAATGTAAGCGAATGGACTGCTAGAAGAGCGCTCCATAACATCGAGTATAACTCAGCAGTTAAAAAAAGTAAACCTGCATTGTCCGATAAAAATGTAAAAGCGCGCTTGAAATTTGCAAAGGCGCACAAAAATTGGACCATTGATGACTGGAAACGAGTTGTCTGGTCTGATGAGTCTAAATTTAATCGTTTCCAGTCAGATGGAAAGCAGTACTGCTGGCGTAGACCCGGTGAACGTGTTCAAAGACACCATGTAAAGCAAACTGTCAAACATGGCAGCGGACACATAATTTCTTGGGGTTGCTTTACATGGTGTGGTGTTGGCCCTCTGCATTTAGTAGATGGTATCATGCGGAAAGAGAACTATCTACAGATTCTGCGAACCCGTCTTCCCACTTTAATGGACAAATGTTCTTATCCCGAAAAATAAATTGTTTCTTAACAGGATGGTGATCCAAAGCACACAGCCAAAATTGTAAATGCAAATGCGGAATGGAATCGAATTCCAAAAGATGTTAACGAAAATTTGGTAGAAAGCATGCCAAAACGCATAAACCAAGATATTTCTAATAAGGGTGTATGGACTAAATATTGAAATTGGGTTAACTATTAATTTTCATTAAACGTGCAAAATTGAGTTTATGCGGGTTATTTTCGATTTCCTAATTGTAACAAATAAAATAAAAAATATATAACTAACAAATCTTTTTCATTTGCTTGCAAGGTTTTGTTTTTATTAATGACAAAAGTCAGTTCCGTAAACATGCACTCACTTCTGCCCGCTACTGTATGTATGTATGTTTGTGTTTTGTTACGTTTTAAATTTTTTTCTTTCTTTGACTGAAATTTGTTGACCGTTATGCTAGGCTTTTCATCTGATAAGCTTTTTGAAGGTTCATTTCACGGCAAACCCACTCATACACATTCTTATTTTACGGCTATTTGCCTTATCGTTTCCAGCGTGGAGTACAATAGAAATAATTATTTATGTCTGCAGGAGTAGGACAGAAAATGTTGGCCAAATGGTACTAATTGCAATGTACTGATTTTAGATGAACATGACTAAATTCAAGTTGGTAATTTTATACCTCTCGGATTAAAAAACAAAGAAAATTTAAACTTTTAACAAATTACTTTAAAAGAGGATTTGGAAATTAAAGGGTTTTCCAACTGTTTATGTAGTTTAATGTATGTAGCCAAATATTTCAAGCGTTGTATACAGACAGCTGAAATTAGCAAGGAACTTGAATTGCTAAGTTCGCTATAACAACAAATATAAAATATCAATTTAGATATTAATAATATGGCCCTATCGTTTGAACCGGTATATACAAACACTTCAGTGTTACTAATGTAATTTGATTTATATTGGCAAACTGTTGAATCGATACGGACAGACGGTTGCAATTATTTATTTATAATAAGAAGTATATAATTTTGATTTAAAAATTAAAGAGTGTCCGAATAGCTGATGTAATTAATGTATGTGGCCAAATTTTTGAGCCGTTATGGACTGATAGCTGAAGCCTGTTTTAAAGTCACAATTTATGTAAATTTACTCTAGCCCAGTGTACGCAAATGGGAATCAAAAACATCATCAAAGAATAAACACTTTTTAAAATGGTACGATTTTTTAGTAACTATATGCCATAACTTATTTATGCGAGCGTAAAAGTGTTTTTTTTATATAAATATGTATGTCATTTACTTAACGGTAATATATTGTTATTTTTTGTCGCGCGAACGAACGTGTTTGACATGAACGAGTATGAGTTTGATTATGGTTTGTATAATGAGCGAATTATAAAATTTATTATTGGTGTCAATCTTTTGAAAATTAAAAAAAAATATATAACTACCATCATTTAAATAAAATCATATAATTCCTAATTACCCGAAAAAAAGTAATAAAAAATAGTTGTTTTAATATACACAATTTTATGATCACAAAAGCTTAAAATGAATTATAATTAAAACAAGTAAACCTTTACCATCTTAATTCATCTGCATTTTAAAATTTCAATAAATTATCAATTCTAAGAGAGATGTGTGCAAAATTTTATGTCTAAGATCTAAAGTTAGCATAGACCCCAGCTAGTGGATCTTATTACTTACACGAAAACAAAAAATATTTCCCTGAAAATGTAAATACACGCATAGAAACTAAAAAAGCTTCCAGAAAAAATGAACCCAAAATGTGAAGTCTCAAAAACAACTTTCAATGCTGCTAAAATAGACACCCTTATAAAAATAAATAATATTTTTTACTAACAGATGACACTTTAGAATGAAAAACAAATAAGAGCGCTATATTCAGCTATGCCGAATTTTATATACCCTTCACAATGTATGTAAAACTAGTTTAGTGAATCAATAAAAAAAAAATTAGGTACGATAATTTACTTTAATCGTGCCTGATTCTTTCAAATATAAATATTTCATGATGTTTTCATGAAATACTTATTATTTAAAAATGCACACAGAATTGTATTACTGTGGGGAAAACATATCCATGGAAGAAAAAATGAAAATAGTTACTGAATGTTTGCTGTGTTTTTATATAAAAGATTTTTGAGTTTTTATTGTCTTTTTGCTTTGTTGATTCAATCTGGTTTTCATATAATTACAAAAATTTGGCTAAAATCCACTGATGAGCATTTCAATTTGTATTTTTAAATTATAACTATTTCATGATAATTAATGAACTATTTATATTTGAAGAAATAAGGCATGATTAAAGTAAATAATCATAAAAAAGATTCCAAATATATATAATTTTACATAAACATTTTATCGGCCCTTAATGGCATTTTAAAAAAATATAGTATTTTCTGAAAGATCTCTTCAAAAGCTTTTAAATGATACCCATATTGACCATATAGATAATAGAACTTTTTTTATGAAAATTTCAGTCTCATAACTCGGTAAATATGATTAGAGTTTCTTCATTGTTCCAAATAATATAGGGAAATTAAAGGAAATTCTGACTATGTTATTGAAAATTTTGATATCATCGAAAAACTAAAATTAGCAAAAAAAAAAGAAAAAAATAAATAAAAATAAAACTAAATTTAAGATTTTACTACAAAAAAACTAAAAATAAAACAAAATTTTCAAAGAAATAAAATTTTAGCAAATTATTCATTTAAAATGTCACCTTAAAATTAAAGTTTCACAGAATAAAAATTAATTTTAACAAAATTTAAATTTGGGATAACACAAAAAAAAAAAAAACAAAATAATGTGTTATGCAGTTTTAAGAACTTTAGTATTTTTTGAAAATCTCTTCAGAAGCTTTTAAATGGTACCCATATTGTTATCTTAAAAAATATGGTGCTCAATCGTACTTTTCCATAAAAAGTTCAGATGCCCAATTTTTTCACCTGATGTTTTTTCTTATTTCTTAGTTCTCTAAATTGTTCCAAATGTTATAGAAATATTAGAAATAGGCGTGGTGTTCGCTGCGTCGAAGAACATGGACCGATCTTGCTGATTTCCAATAGCACCTCTTTAGACACTATGTGGCGTATGTAAATTTTCTCATCTAGTGTTTTGGCAAAGTTATTTTTAACCCGAACACTGACGGACAGACAGACATCGCTAAATTGGCTGCGCTGTGCATAAAAACGCGGAATATTTATACTTTATGGGGTCGAAAATGGATATTGTAAAAATTACAAGTGAAGGGTAAGATATAACAAGCAGTTCCACTATAAAATTTGACAATAATTTTCAATCATAAAATTAAAAAAACCAAGAAATGTAATTCAAAAATCAATTTCTGAAAAAAATTCTTTTTTATTATAAAAAATAAAGTAAATAATAAATAAATAATAATAAATTTAACACAAAAAGTTGATATTTAAAAATATACTTTATTCGATTTAACATATCAGGTCTTTAAGGATATTGGTGAAGGGTATATAAAATTCCTTACAGCCGAAAATGGAAATCTTACTTACTCTTTTGTTATTTTCTACTTGCTTATGTATGGCTGAATTTTGACAGAACTTGAAACCTTTAGTGCCAATAAAGGGTGTTATAAAATTGATTCCAAATCGTTGTTTTTTAAATCAAAATCCAAAAGATGTTAAATTATCCTGTTAACTAACAGCACTGTTAAACACAACAAGAGTTACCAAAGCATTTATAGTGTTTGCTAGTAAAGGAATGGGGGTAGGTATAAATCAACAAACCCTAATGATATGTAAAACAAGACAGTTTTAATTAAATTTGTGTTTTTTGTTGTTGCTTTTTTTGCTTTCACTCACTAGAATAATTATCAGGGGTTGTTTGAAGCGCCGCTAAATGTAATGTAATAATTATTATTAGAGTAAGAGTTAGCAGACCTTATGAAGGGGAGTCAAAAAGCAATATGCAATCAAAATAACATGATACAGCAGACATACTTTAAATAAAAATCTTAAAGAAAAGTAACAAAAGAAATGGAGAAAGGAAAATGTGCGTTAAAAATGTATGAAGAAAGAAACAATATAATTATTTACTATCATGAGGGTGGAAAAATAAGTGAAAGGCTCCTTGAGCTTAACATTACAAATATAAGATTAGTTAATGCAGAGCAGCAAGATACCAAGGTGGTGGTTTTATCAAATAAAAGAAATTAATACAAGGACAAAAAACTAAACGAAAAAAGTAAAAATTAATTATTTGTTAAAAGCGGTAATACTTTTACATTATTAAGTGAATTACAAAATAACATAAAATGTGTTTACTTTATCACTATAAAATTACTGATGCAAAATAAATTAATGTTATGGAAAAATTTAAATATTAATTTCGAAAAAAATACATTAAGTGAAAAATGAACAAAAAAAAACTTGGAGCTGTCAAACCCAAAAAGAAACTTTTTTCTAATACTTCACATTCATATGTTTGTGCTTTTCTAAATAACGTTAAACTTATGCAAAACTTAGCTATAGTTGTCTCTTTCTAGCTTTATAACGAAGGCCAAGGAAAAAATAATCGATAACTAAGTTGTAGAGTTACTATGGCTTTTATTTTTAGTCTCTATTCTGCTAGACATTTAACGGTAAATGAGAACTAGTTTTAAAATAAAGTGGAAGAGAGAGAAGAGTTTTAGAGAGTGAGTTTTAAAAAAAATCAAGAAAAGTTCGTAAACAATAAGCAACGAGTTAAAAAATTTACATCAAATTCATGTACTCGTTATAGTTAAAAGAGTTTATTTGAATTTTGATCATTGCTTTGATTAAACGTTTTGACGGACTTTTCTTATTGGAAACTTTAATTCCAACAGATGAAAGAGTTTAAATTAATAAAACAAAAGTTTTAAACAATAAATTTACTAAGCAAAATCATATAAAAATATTCAAATGCGAAATATGTGTTGATTTTTTGTCTAATTCTTTTAGAGAAATTTAAAAAAAATTATGATTAAATCATCAAGTGAAGTGAAAAGAAGTGTTAAAATTATGCTTTAGTCATTTTTTTTTTTGTTGGCTGCTGATTGCTTGAAAAAATTTATATATTTTAGCTTTAATTGGATTTGCACATGCTTTTACATCCTCAACCAATGGTAAATTAATTATTGAATAAAAATTAATTTAAGTTTTTTTTTCCTTTTTCTAAATTGTAAATGTCTATATGTAAAACTATCGTGAAATCTACTTTAAAGAACAAATTCTGGAATTAGTTCTCGTGTAACCTTCAAGTGCTTATCATTGTAGTTGTAGTTGTAGTTGTAGTTGTAGTTGTGTTTTTTTTTTTTTTTTTTTTTTTTTTTAAATTAAACAAACATATTAATCATCTTAAGTTCTTACTAGTCTTATTTTTTTTGTTTGTAAGGAAGGGAATTATAAAAAACAAAAATCTCATCTTAGTTTATGGCAACAAAATAGAAACAAAAAATTTGTTAAATTTCTCATTACATCCTGCACTGTAAAATGCTACTGTACTGTTAACGTACTACAACATTTATGTTACATATTAACAGTGTTTGCTCTCAGTGTTTGCAGTACTCAGTGAAGCAAGTTTTTATTTACAATTATTATTTTAGAAAAGTTATTTATTCATTATTTTCTTTTCTCTAATTTTATTTTATTCCATATTTTCTTAATTACGAAATATTGGTTATATCAACTACCAAAAGTTTTATCAAGATATTTTGTTACATTATATTTTTTTACTTATTTTTTCTTTAAGATGCTATTACATTGATGTTAATTATTCGTCCTCCATTACTCCCGTTATGGTACATTATGTGTAGGGTTGCCATTTACCTGTATGTTTAAGGGAATTGATGGAGTAATTTGTGCATAAATATGTAATGCTAAAATTCATTTCGAAATCGTGTCAATAATTTAATTAAATGTGTCAATGTTTTATTTCAAAATTTTATTTATTTTAATTATGATTGTATGATCAGACAAGTAACAACGTTAAACCTGTTATGTCGTAATAAAATTTAAAAACTCCTTTTTAGCATAAGTATTTAATATTTAGAATTACCAAAACCTAAAATGAGATGATAACATTTATGTAAATTTAGAATTTAATAGACATCCAATATTTTCTTTAAGGTTGTTTTTTCTAAAACTAAGAAATATATTTAAGCTAATAATACGTGTTGATATCCTTAGTCTGAATTATACTTAAATATAGCCCAAATTAATGAAAATTATTTACAACATTTGTCAGTCATCCTCTTAAGGACTTTAAAATTGTGTTATCACATCTCTTATAAAAAAAATTATTAGTCACTTACGCTCACGCAATCTCACAAAGGAGACAAAACTTGTTTTAAGTAGGATTATATTAAAAAAATTTATATTCGAGTTCATTTTTTCAACTAATTCTAAAAATCGTGATTTGACAATGCTAAAATTCCCCATGCTATATAAATGAGTATAAATTTGTGACTTTGAAGTTGTCTATCAAAAAAGTTTATCTAAAAAAGATTTGCAAGTAGAGGCAGCTTAGTTTCTTGGGTTATTTCCATACAATAATTTGAGACAAATTGATCGCTTGTAATATAGAAACAGTACATTAATTTACTGTAGCCAACTTCTTAATATCACTCATTAAGAAACCTTTTACTTTTACGTTAATAAATTAAGAGTGGAGCTATTTTTATTTTGTTACATTTTTAATAAAATGAAGAAAAAATTTCGAAGGTTAAATTTTTGTTTGTTTTCTTCTTTTTAATGTTGAACAATGGGGGATATAACCATTCACTGTATTTTAGCTTGATGTCTTTTAAAATTTTTTTAAGATTAAGGAAAAGGCATAAGAAATCTACATTTAACTGAATGCTCAACAATAACTCGAATACTGTTAAAGTGAGCAATGCGAGATCTGTTAAACTAAAAATCTGCCTGGTCTTTAAGCTACAGTTTTAATAAAAGCGAAATACGATTTCTTTTTATCTTTCTTTGGAACCATAATATGTGTTTTTCCTCTCATAGGAGTTGGTAGCGGTTTAAGAGCAAATAAATTTTTTAATAACAAAAATTATATGGGAACTTAACAAGCATTCAGTTATAAATAGTTCGTAAGAAATATTGTCTGTTCCCTGTGTTTGGGCTCCTTTCAGATTTCTACTAGCTTCTTAGATTTGGATCAGGGTCGTGCATCACACTCTAATATTTTCTCTACTTTAACGATCCCTGTAATCGCGTAAGATGTTTTTTGACATTCGTAGGTACTGCAAACAATTAAACAATTGAAAATCTTAATTTATTATTTCTTCTGAAGGTTTTGGCCTAAGAATCTAAGCACCTTATGTTCGGCGCTAAGGTAGTTGGCTGTTGATATCAGAAATATTATTTGGTTATTTATTTAAAAAATTTTTAATAGATTCTAACTGCTCTATATGTATTTAATTTTAATGCTTTGTTTTTTATGGCTTTCATAAGGCTCAATAAGCTCTTCAACTTTAGATATTTCCGACATTGATTTCTTTTTTTAATTTTCAAATGGCCGTGTTGATGTTTAAGAGCTTTGTGCATAATGCATTAAATACAATGCTTTTTTGCTTGTTAGAGTTTGTTTTGTCATTAATTACAGTCTAATGCAAAACTTATTTGAAGAGGTGAAGCAGCATTTCCAGCATGCTAAATTGCCTCAAAAATTTTTTCGTCTTCAAATTATGTAACAGCCACTTTCCTTACCCTTGGTGTATGGTTTTAGCTAAAGCATGTTCGAGCCGTAATGGTATTTTTTGTTATCTGCACAGCTCTAAAATCTGTTTTAATTTCTAATTGAGAGTAATAAATAGTTTACTAATTTTTGTCTAAATTTTTAAAGAAAATATAAAAAAATAATTAGTTACAACTCTTAACATGATTTTTGTACTTTTCAGAAGACAAAAACCGAAATTACTCCATTGCTAAACCGTGTTAGAAGTAAATAAAAAAACCAAAATTAGTAGGAGATATTTATTGAAGGATGATGCAAAAAAAAAAAAAAAAAAAACAAAGCTACTCGTATTGAAATTGTTTTTAATAAAAAAAAATTAAAATATATAATAACCCGATTCGATTGTTTTGCGGGTTAAGAGTTGTCAACCTGTGACCGACGATATATTGTAAACATACTGAGATATTTAGACTAAAAACTCTTTATAAAATTAAAGAATAAATAAATCAAATTTATGAAAAATACAATTTTGTAATTTAATGGTTAACATTTCTTTATATAAATCATATTGGATCAATTAATCTACAGTGGAACACTAACTTTAAGCTGTATTCCTATGTAAAGCGATAAAACAATTAATGCTCAAATAAATATTTTTTACTTTTAAAGTTTTCTTCGCAGAGAAAATTCAAATGGCAACCCAATTAAAAGAACTTAGATTGGTTTTAAATTATCTTTGTTTATGTAATTAATATCTTCAATATTTTGCTGAAGCGTGAAAAATGATATCTTCGTCATAAAAAGATATCCCTAAATGATTTACACAAAATTTCAGAACTATTTTAGAAATTATAAAAAATAAGTGAAGCTTATTGTAAACGAGAAATGATGAGGAACCATTAGTTCCAATTTAAAAGAAAACATAACACTACAAATACAGTGACCATCATTTGATCCATCGAAAAAACAATCACTGAGGATAGAAATATCCATCACTGCAAAGCTTCTATCACACTCTTAATAGAAAAATGGAAAAATAATGTAAACATTTGTATACGTATGACAGCGTTGCCAGAGACTTTTTTTTATAAAAATTTAATGAAAATTAAATTAATACAGTACCAAATGAAGCAAACCGGCAACGCCGTTCAGAAAAATTATGGCAAATAAAGATTAAAATTAAAAGTGTTCTTTACGATAGTTAGAAATAATTCCGGGGATATTAAGACTTTTATTTAAATCGACACACTTATAGGTAGAAAGTTATATAACTAATGACACAAAAAATACTTTAAGTTTGCTTAGATCTTCCCGAGGTTTAATCGTGGCACCTAGTATGGTAGTATACCTCAAGTTGCTAAGATATGGCAAAAATAATTCTTGAATTAAAAAAAACTTTTAAATCATTTTCATAAGTAAATAGAATATTCAAAAAAATAAGAATTACTCTTGTTGAAAGTTCAAAAGTGAATTTTTGAAAAAAACCTCCTAAGTTATCCACTATTGTTGTACAAGTGTAACATAATATTTGAATCTTGCAAAAAAAAGTTTCAGGTAACCATAACGTTATGGTTGTAAACACAATTTAGTACTGTTATATAAAATGACATTATGGTCCAGCATTATCATGTTATCGGTATTTATAGACATCATTATCTTAAACACAAATATCATATTACATGTCATAATATTGTAAACAATTATTTTATAAATTGTAATATATGACAGATTTATATAAAAAATAAAGGTTTTTTTAATCTTTATGTATACAGAACATGTGTTTGATTGATAAAATTATTGTTTCATAATTTAAACATGTGTGTGTGTACTATTATATGTGTTTTTCCAATTATTTTTAATTTTATAATTAATTTATAACTTTAAGTTGTTAATTTATTTTTATTTTATTACCTTGGCTACATAATATCAAACTCAACAGTTAAGTTCATGTTATATTTTGATTGGTATTTAAGCAAAAATTTTTTAGATAAAAGCAACCAATTGCAATTTTTATGCATAATGTTTATATTCTGGTAAAAAGTGAACATAAACTTGTTTATTGTAACGAAAGAATTGTTTTAGGCAGCCAAAATTTCTTTATGACAATCATATATTGTTAAGGAAAATATAATATGGTTCTTATAATCATATATTTCCAGGCATATAGCAAGCAGTTAAAATACTAAAAAAGCAAGAAACGAAGTAGCTTAAAAAGCACTATTTTAAACATAGTGTATGATAATGCATACAATCATAACATCTATTTCTATTTTTTACTTTACTTAAATAATTAATTAACTTTCATATTTTCGTCATTTTAAAATGGGTACATATTCTAATCACTTTCTCTTAAAAGAGTCGATATAATTTAAGTCACTCACAACTAGCTCGAATTAAGATCGAAGACACTGAAGACTGTTCCAGAAAAAGCTTATGTTTTCACTATTGATGTGTAGCTTGCTTATGAGCGATACTATATGTCAACTAAACCTGAAAAAATAAAAGCCCTTGGAACTGTTTTTAAAACTAGTTATTTAGGAAAAACTTACAACATATTTGAAATTATTTATATTATTTTACGATAGTAAGAAGCAAAAATAATAGTTAAAATTAATTATCAAACAACTTTATTTGGTTATTTTAAACATTTCAAGTGCACGCCACTACAATTCAAATAATGGGCAAAGAGTAATATTTTTTATTTGGTTGTTGTAATAATGTCACATACATAAGTCATAAAAAATAATATATGTCTATGTCATTTGTATTTAATCAGTCGGTTGCAAGTGTTCTAAAATTAAAATTGAAAAGGCAAAATATGTGATTCACTACAAAATATTTAAAAAACAACTTACACCTTTTTAATTCGTAAAATTTCGCATATCTCTAGTTACACCTAAAAATAACTTCCGTGTTATGCCACGTACGATATATCCTTACTTTACTCGTTATTTAGCACCATAACCTCTGAATGGAATTTACTCCACTCTATAGGCGTACAAATGTCACATACGGTGTCAAGAAAATGCTCATATGTGACTTATAGTCTGCAAGACTAAACGATTAGGATTTAATGGTGGAAACGCCTGAAGAAGTTTTAACAGTAAAGCTGGCTTGCCATGAAGTTTTGATAAAATATACTTTAAAGATTGAAAAAATTATTACAAGCTTTGCCTTCAAGATATAAAATTAATATTGCAGCAATTAGGAAACAAGATCTAAGGAGTTCAAAAAAGTTATTCGTATTACCTTTCACACTTAGTAAATAAAATTGTTATTTATACTTCTAATGTTAGTGTCGCAAGTTTTAATATCAAGTCATTGAGTATTAACAATCTTAAGAAATAATTTTTTTAGCTTTAGAAAACACTACAAACACGTAGATGAATTATTGGTAAATATATACTAATATGCTTGAAAACAGGCAATTATATTTTCAAGAGATGCTTAGAAATTTCCATACAATTCGTTTTTTTTACATAAATAATCTTTCCTTTGTATTTATTTAATTTAATATTATGGATTAATATATATTGAGCAGAAAAAATTAGGCAGAAAAAAAATACACAATAAATGTGTCATTAAATCAAGGCTGTTTAAGTACCATTAAAAACCTTGACAACTCTGAATTTCTTTTCTCGTTTCTTGCAGCACAAAACTGCTTTAAAAACTAACGAGTACCAAATCAGATAGAAAAACAAAATACACATACATACATAAGTATAATTTAAAAATGTTACATTCAAATAAGTCATTCATTATCCTATAGTTGCGTATTTTATGGGGAAAAAACTAAAAATCAACAATGACTACTCACTCAACTATAAATTGCAACAAAACTATTTGATTATTATACACAGTTATAACACACACACACACTAGAAAAACTTGGACGGATACAACAAAACCGCACTTATTTTCATGTATTTTCTTCCGTTATCCTTGCTTTTAATTTTGTCATATCTACTCATTCACTCACTCTCTCTCTCTCATGCTCTGTTAAATTTTATTTAACAGTTTTGTTATTTCTCTCTAGTTTTAAATGCTCTTTAATTGCTTGTCATTTGCTTTCATTTACAGTACGCATGTTTGCTCATTTCGCTTTAGAAATCTGATTTGAATTAGAATTTTTTTTAAGTTACAGCTATAAACTTTAGTGTTTTTATGTGTCAGCCTAGAGGGTTTGGGGTCTTTTTTGTTGGTTGAACCTGCAGTTGTAGTAAATGGCTACTAGTAATACTACGACTACTAACTTTTAAATGCATTTAAGCACCCCACTTATTCACTAATTCACTTACTCACATATTTACACAATTACATACACACATGTTGTTTGTCTTGTTTTAAAATGCCGGTTAGTTGTAGTAAAAGACAAATTGTTGAAGTTGGTTATTTATGGCCAGCAATTGGTTCTATACCAATTTAAGTTTTACAAAAAAAAGACAACAACAAAAACAGCGAAATAGTTATTTTTGTTTTTTTGAATAAGTTTTGTTCAATTTTCTCACCAATAATAATAACTAACAGCTTATTGCCAAATACAATTAGTAAAATTTGAAATAATAAAATATCTGTTGTTTAAATAATGTCATTTAACATTTAATCCTTAGATTAGAATTTCATTGAATCAATGATGCGTTCAAAAGTAATAACCATGACGTGAGTCACTCATTATTGTATGAATAGAAATTGATTCGTTTGGCTTAAGTTCGTTTTTTAATTTCAGAAAACCTTTTTAAAAAAAGTTATGTTTCTATGATTTTTTAATGCAAGTTTTAAGCCAAAATGTATGTTAAAAGTCATATAGTAGAAAATTGCGATTATAAAACTTGAATCGAACAGTAATTGGATGGAAATTAAATATTTCATTAAAAAAAAATTTTTAATTTTTTTAATCGCTGTTGATATAAATTTTGTATTTTTAAATTTTAAAATTGTCATACACTTTCGAGCAGATAAGTAGAATTAATTAATGTTTGTCGACAGCAACAACTTTACTACCAAAAGAGAGAGGTTTTTACTAAAAATACATAAAAAGTTAAATTAAAAAATAAAAATAACCGGCCTCAAACTTGACTTATTTTCAATAATTTGATAAAGACTTCAAAAATAGTGAATTTTATTGGAACAGCAATTAAAAGCTTCGTTTATATTTCTTTCGCTCATATGATAAAAAAGATTTAACTTATTTTCATTAAAATTGCATCATTTCATGACTTAATTATAAAAACGATTGGTTTAAAGTTTATTAATAAAATTTTAGACATTTTAGGCAGCGCCAGCTGCCTTGTTTGAAAAAAGTTTAAATAAGCGATTTTTTAAGATAAAGAAACTGCAAATAATCCAAAGAAATCTCACCATGGCATAAAACCTGTGGAAAAGTCAACTCAAAATACTTTAATTACGTTTAGGT
The DNA here is from genome assembly GCA_937654795.1 of Cistogaster globosa. NCBI lineage: Eukaryota > Metazoa > Arthropoda > Insecta > Diptera > Tachinidae > Cistogaster > Cistogaster globosa. The sequence goes on from OW569405.1 coordinate 22,971,558, forward strand.
CATAAGAACATGGTGGCCAATTAAAATAATAAACATTTTGCGTTCAAATAAATTTTTTAACAACCCTGGCATTAATTATAGAATATTATCTTGATGCAGAATCTATTAAATCATTACAAAAATATTATTAACTTTAGCAAAAGCTGAATTGAACAGTCTTCTTAATTTCTCCAGCCATTTTAGTACTTTGTAATTTTAAATCCCTTGTGCCGTAATATGCTGTAGCACCCTAGATTATAACTTCACCCTCTTTGCAGTGATGGTGATTAAAAAAAACAGTTCTTTTTTGCACTTATAGTGAAAATATTAATTTTAGCTTAGGCCATTGAGATTATTTATTTTTACTTTTTTTTGCTACTAAGAACCATCGTTTGCCAGACATTAATATGATCTTTGACTTAAGTATCATATGCGCTCTCTTTATTAGATTTTTTTTTTATTAAATTATTATTATTTTTTCTTTAGTTTTCGGCTGTGTTTTACTTTAACCTATTTTCTTGGATCTCACTGACACAGAAGAATTTGACTTTATTCTGAAGAACTTTTGGTTACAGCTAAAGTGATTTCGGTATTACTTCTATAGTTTTCAACGTCTTTTAAATATCCGAGCAAAGTTTTGTGACTATTCAATTGAAATATCCTTAAAATAAAGAATAGTTTTAGCCATTGACAATATTTTTAAAATAAATTATATATAAACTACTTTTCTAGAAAATAACTAATAATTAATTTTATGCAACTTTGATGGCGAAACTACAAGATTTGAGTTTCACATATCGTAAGTCGTAACAATTTTTAATTGAAGAAGCGCTTAAAAAAGCAGTGCATAAAGTATTTCGTGAAATGTTTGTTTTTCTCTGTATTCGAAACAATCAATAAACTTTCCTTTATACAGTGGTTTGAAAACGATTAGTTTTGGACATAATTCGGTATGTTATGAACCACTAAAGATATCTTAATGAAAATAGAGGCAAAGCAGAGTTGTTTCTGAGTTGAGCTGCAAACGGTTGAACCACTAAGATAAAGCGGGTTGGCCCCCTAAGGAATAGGGGGACTTCTGGACAAGTACGTTGGGTATCTCAGGAAATATCATAAAAAAATTTAAAAAGCCCATAAATTTGGTATTAAAGTAATAATCCGATCAATAATAAGTGCATTACGCCAAAAATACTAAAAAAAAGGTCGGCCAAAATTAAAAAAATAAAAAAAAAAATAAAGCCAACTTTGCCTCTGTAAAATTTTATCAAGAGATCTTTAGTGGTTCATGAGATACCGAATTATTTCCAAAATAAAAAAATCGTTAAATATCAAATTTGGATTTAATGTACAAAAGTGTTAAAAACTGAAACTTTGAGATTTTCGATGTACTCTTTAGCAATTTTGGGATTTTCGATGCATGATGATGCATGCATTTAAATTCGATGTTAAAAATCACAAAATTTCTCGACTTATTAATTTTGATTGATCAAATGAATATAAATCCGCCAAGTGTGAGTTGGACTCATACAAAATTTTTAATTCTAATTTTATTTCTTACACTTTTTAAAACGGATTTGAATAAATTTAAAATAAATCTTTATGAAAATGGTGTTCCTACTTTAACACCTTTTAATTTTTATTATATGTTTTATTGTCTAAGGTTCAAGAAATAGGGCCATATATGATAATATCGCGTTACTTTGGGGATACCCTTCATTTAATTTTATTCATAAAACCTTCCTTTAGTTTTTAAATTTATTGTTCACAGTTATTTTTATAGCTGAAATATGTGTAAATACTTTTTTTAAATTCTAAATGTCTGCTTAGTATTTTCAAATAACGTCGCCATGGGATCGCTCTTTATTTTTAAGTTTAAGTTTAATTTTTATTTTTTTCTACTTGTTCTTGTTATGGTAATAGATATAAAAATACTTTCACTTAAAGTGTCTTTCAAATGTAAGGTCACAAATGTGAGTCACTATTAGGAAACCCTTTAATTTAAAGAGTTATTTTTTAGAGATACTGTGTTAAACAAAATAACATAATGTTTGTGGATATCATTTTATTTTCGTAACACTCTTTAATTTTTAGCTTAGAGTCTACCTATAACGGTGGTAGACGGACATACATTAAAATAAAAGCAATAGGGTAACGTTTTTACACCTTGTGTACAGAATCATAAAAAAAAATTAAATTAAATTAAAAATAAAATAATGTTAATGATTTTGTTAGAATTAAGTCGTCCTAAATTTTTTAATCTGGATTGTTTGAATGTCTTAATATTATTTAAAAAATAAATAAGTTGCTATGCTGTTCTATATTTTGTGACAATTTCATTAACTAAAGAAAAATCATAAAACATCTGACAAAAAAATTTATAGCTTTTAGTTTAAGAAACTGCAATTAGAGGTCAAATAATGTCAGGACAACTGGCGTCTAACATACAAATGTGTTTCGTACAAACTTTTTACCAGCATTATAACATTATACGTATTAGTGGACGCCTTTCTTCATCATCAAAACAAGCGTCATCATAATGATTCTTAGCAGCACCATCATAATCTTGCTTTTCAGCCTTTTGGCCATATGTTTGGTGCAATATTTTATTTACTTTGATTCCTTTATTTCTTAACTACAATTCAACTAAATATAGCAACACTTGATTGTGCCACATAATATTATTCATTTTGTAATGCTCTTAGTAACTAGAAAAATAATAGAAAATAGGTATCTAAAAGCAAAAGAAAGATAAAAATGAATATACATAAGTATTTATTTTTAATGTTGTTTACATATTTTTATGTGTGTTTGTCTAATTGAACAATGTTAATACGTTTGAAACCCCCAATGAACTAGTTTCATTCAGTTATTGTGGGTTTCAACAATGTCTTTCGATTTAAAATCTGTCATTTTCACAACAGTCTGTTTCTTCTTTTTAATCTTTTGTTAGTTTTTCTTGTAATCTTTGCAAGTCTTTAATAAAGTTTTCCTGGTCTGTTCAATAATTGTATCGTTTTTCTTTTACTTTTTTTCCTTTCTTTCTTTGTACAAACTTTGCTGTTGTTCTTTGGTTCTCATATTCTGTCTAAGTTTTAATGGCTATTCTGACATATATAAGTTTGTATATATTGCTTTTACTACAGAAAATATATTCACACTGTATTTCCAGTTAACAGTTTTACTTTAAAACACCAAATGGTCATCAAAGTAAAATAATTGATTAATTGCGATACCAGCTTCATTTTACTAAAGGTGATGTAATACTCCTTAAAGAGCATAATTGAAGACAAAATTTATGCTTTTCTATCAGTTTTTATTTACCTGGATTTTCTTTCTTACAGTTTTCCATTGTCTTAGTGCCACCTTTGTTGTTTTAGTAAACATTTGTGTTATTCACAAAGGTTTAATATTAAAGATTATTTTGTCATTGTATTAAATCGTTTAAATATTTATCCAACAGTTTCTGCATCATTACTTAAGGTTTAAAAAGCTTCTAAACACTATTTAAAACTAAAATATCCCCCTTATAGGTGAACCAAGCAACGGATGTGCCACCCCTTTTTAATTCTGAACTATCACCCGTAAACTCATAATAAAATGAAGTTTTATAAATGTAATTTAATTGTAGTTAATACAATTTTCCAAACCAGGTAACCAAGGGCTAAAATTAACTCTTTTAAGCCACTTCAAAAAAATAAGGAGGTTATCAATTCGACTGAATGTTGCTTTTTTATGTTTGTGCCTGCAGAACTTAGTCATTTCTGAACCGATTTAAAATTTTTTTTTTCAATTTGATAGATTTTTCTTACAGATTGGTCCCGTTTTCAAAACAATTTATACAACATGCATGTTATTTTAATGCATTATGAACCGTTAACCGCACTTCGTTAACTTAAAAAATGCGTATTGCTTTACCTCCCAATAGCAAAAAGTTATACAAAAATAAATCCAAAAATTGAAGGGTGTCCCAATAGGTGACGTACATTGACTTAAATGCGCCTATCTATTGAACTATTAAAAACAAACGCTTAAAAATTGGACAGGATATCGATTACTATGACCGTTATAATAATAACTGCTGAATTTTCTAGTTTAATCTGCATTCTAAATTTGTTCTACAACATATAAAAAATCTTGACGCAAATGACTCATTAAAGTAGTATTTTACTTTTTAGTTTCCGAAACTTTAAGAAAATAAAGAAGGAAAGTTATATGATACATATGATAACATATCATTCACTGTGGTGTAACAACATGATACAATAGTAAAATGTTCCTAATAGGCGATCATTTTTTAATGTCGACACTTATTAAGATAAAATTGTTCTTATTATAGGTTATGAAAAAATTGCAAAGAAACCCGCTTATATTTCTTTATAAATCGCTAAAAGGTTGGCATTTCCTTGTTTCCTTGTTTTTATATAAGAACCTTAATTATCTCAGCTAATGTTTAAATATTCAGGCACCAAAAACATTCTCCCTGGTTATACAAATTTTTTCTTTTTCTCTGTACTGTTTTTTTATTTTTTTTATTTAACGACTCATCAACCGCGGCTACTCGAAAGAAATAACGTTCTGTTGGGATTTGAACTTATGATTTTTTGTTTAATACTCACGTGAATAGTTTTACTAACGTGGCTTTTAAAAATGTGTGAGCTAACTTTTGTTTTAGTCTGTTCACACAGACACACCACACTTGGACTTTTATCTGAGATATAAAAATAAGTTTAATAAATTACACTGTTAGTTCTTGGTAGATTTTTTGTGGATCAAACACAATTTTTTTTGTATCACATCGCTCAGTGGCGTTGAGTGGAAACATCTTGGAGCTTTATAACTTTAAACGCCTGATTGGTTGGTATAAAATATTATACAGGTCCAATACAAGGTGTTCTATTTGAATGGAATTATTTTTTTAATGAGGTATTATTGTGTTCATTACTGGGTTTGCTAAAGCAAAGAATTAAAATAAAGAATTAGAAATTATGCGAAGATTTAAATTTTTTTATACATATTATAACTGGTAAAAATTAATACTTAAAGAGCTTGTTTAGTTACTGGTAGCGGTAACGATTTTAAGAGAACATCATTTTTTTTTAAGTTGGCTTAAATTACAATTCGATTACCGAAGATAGACGAAGGTGAGCAGAAAAGCGACCCATGCAAAAAATTATTTTTTTCTAGAGTATTATGGGTAGTCTTATAGAACTGAAATATTTACATGTCCTACAAAATTTTGGAACTATACAAGTTAGTTAGAATTTTTTCTAATCATGTGCAACTTTTGCAAGATTTTGTGGCTCCGGCAAGACTTAAACTACTCAGTGTCTTTTTTAGAAAATTTGCGCAGCTACTCTACTACTCTTTTATGTTTTCCAACCGTGCCCAGTTAATTATCTCAACAATGATTGCCACACACTGTTGCTATATTGTTACTCTACTTTATTACTAATAATGTTTTTTGAGTTTACTCGCCTTATTTATTCAATCATTTCATTGTGGCTACTCAACTTGTTCTTCTTTTTCTTAAAACTCTGTTGGGATTTGAACTCAATATATTTTGCTTATCTGACATGCGGAAACATTTGCCTTCTTAACCACCGTGACTATTTAACATTTCTGAAACTATGTGTGCTTAACAAGGTTTTCTTTTGCTTAATTGTATTTTTAACTAAAAGTAGTAATTGATGTTGTGAACAGGGTTCAATTAAGCGCTCGAAAAACTTAGTGCTGTGTAACTTTACACAGGCCTTTAATGAATGTGCAATCTCATCTCTAATTAGGGGTGACATATACATATATATTAGAGAATCAGAAGCTTTGATGTTCTTGGCATACAAATTCAACGCGATTTTCGGTAGAAAAGGCTTACTTTTCATGCTGCAAAAGAAAGTTTCAAGTACCTTGGCTTACTTAACCTGTTAACTGATTATGTCGCATATTTGCGTCATGCTGAAAAAAAAAATGCATTTGCTATAAAATTTAAAGGTAAGCACAAAATAAGAATTCCCCTGTAATTTTGATATTATAAAGTAGTTATTAACACTGAATTTGCTGATTACCGTTATCATAAGCGTGAGTTATGAAGAATTCTAACATTTAGCGTCAAGTTGTTAGTATTTCTTCTGCAGTGCAGCGGCGATAATAGTGCAATCAGTGTAGTTTTGGAATTTTTTTTTTTCAATATTTGGTTCAATAACTAAAATTCAAGGTATTATAAAGAAGAATGAACAATTTAGATGTAAAATTTATTTCTTAACATACTCCCTTAGATGGATGCCTCCCAGAATAATAAAAAAAATATTTTGAATACAAGAGAACTAAAGAACTTCCCAAATCTAATAAAGTTTCATATTTTTGCATAAATCAGTTTGTAATTATAAAACTTTTAATTTTAAGTTAAACCCAATTTAAAAATGTTATACTTTTTCAGTTTTTATAACGTATAGTAGTTTACTTTGCTTATGTCGTTAATACGCGTCTTTGCTTAAAATTAATTCAGCACATTAAATCGAGCTTGCAAAGAAAAACTAATCAGTTAACAGGTTAAACAATTGCCTTGTAAGCCCCACTACACATTACAGAGGAGGTTGTTTTTTAGCTGAGAAGTTTATATGTTGGATAAACTTTCTGCAGAGAACTTTCTCTTGGTAAAGATTCAAAACTAGATACTCAGCGTACAAAAGGAAATCTCCGACAGAATTTAAAATTTTTTTCTCTATATTAAATGTAAACAATACTAAAAATTGTTTAAAGCTAAGTGCGGCTAAGAAAGGATATCATAAGTCCGTAATTAATTTTAAAACTTATTTACTAATAATTAATTCTAACCCTGCCAGCATATTACAGAACATTTTTAGATAGAAGTTACTTCTTCGTTACTTCTGTAGATTAAAAACTCTATTTTACAAAAACAATATACATTACTGCTGGATTTAAGATCTTCCAACAATCACTATTTCGTCTCTACCAGAAGTTAATTGGACAAAAATACTTGTTTTATTATTACAAAAACATTTCTTTTTAAATGTGCTATATTTACAGTAACTTTTTCTCAACTATCAGATGATTGCTCAAAAATTTACAAAAACAAATTGCATGGGCATCGCATATTGATCTTTTATAGGTCGTAACTCCGACTCTTCTAAGAGTGAATTAGGTAATGAAGAGAAAAACAAAAACACTAATTTCATTTAGTTTGATTTGTGCAATGCGTGTGAAAAATGTTAAAAAAAAAATTAATAAAAATGACATAAAATAAAATAAAATAAAAAGATGTAAGTAGATTTATATAAGCATATTTTTTGTTTTTAATTTAAACACAAAATATTTTTAAAGTTAGAATTTTCTTAATCTCTATGTCGTATTTCACATTCTAGTTTTTTAAATTCTTAAAATTGAAATTTTCCCTTTCTAACTTTAAACTTTTCTATTATGTTAAAGTTTACATTTTCCGTTTTGATAAAGCAGAGCTCCGTTACTTTTAAAATATATCATATATTTGATGCTGTTAAACACATCCTTTTTACACTTCTAACAGACATATGTATGTATAGTAAATAATTTCCAATAAGCTGTGCCGCTGTAGTTGCACGTTCCTTCTCGACTGGGGATACAATTAAGATCAGAATTCTTTATTATTTGCGACAAATTTAACGTCATGAACTTACGATGTAGTGACTTTTTCGATAGAAAATGTTTGCAGGGAAATATCGTGTTTTTTATCTTGCGTGTGTGTTAGTGTATGTTCAAGTTTATTACATTTGAGGGTTGTAGGTCTTAAAACATTTGTAATTGTTTTGTTTTTCTAGTCCATTACAATAATGGAGAGACACCCTTACAAATAAGTGACAAAAGAAAATAAGAAAAATATAAAAAAGGGTATATTCCTTATTGGAAATAAAACTTTATTACATTAGTTGGTGCAAACTGCATAAAAAAACCAGAAATGGTACTTTTTATTTTGTACTTTATGCTCTAATTTTTATTGTCTCTGTTTTTGCAAGAAAAATTTCCTAGATAATGTTTTATTTATTTAATGATTCCGTGAAAATTTCAAGTCTTAAAATTAACATGTGCCGCATTGAGTTTTAAAGCATTTATTTTCATATGTATGTATGTATTAAAAATTATACATACTATGTTTTATGCTAAAATGCTAGTTTTGTTGACCATATACATTAAAAGTATTTAAAATGCCACAACAACAAAATTTATTTGCTGGTACAAGGAAAAATCAAAGTTATTAAAGATCTTGTTGTGCTGAAGATTCAAGAAAAAATATGGAGTTAAACAAAACTATAAGGTTTGGAGAAAAATAAACAACTACTGAATTTTGCAGAAGAAAGGGAAAAATTGTTCTGCGTTTTTCATTTTGAATTAATAATTTTTTTTTCTATTTAATGCATTTTTGTAATCGCAAAAGATTACATATATACAAAAGACTACAAACAAAACAAAAAAATAATAATAAATAGTAGGAGTTCAAGGTGATCTACAATTTTCATGACTTTCTTAGTAATAAGAAAAAAAAGTGAGCAGAACCATTTTGCCGTAAAATAATTAATAAAAATAAATTATATTGATTTCGAAAAAAAAATTAAAAATGTAAAATGACTATTTCGAAAATATTTCTTTATATTTTGATTTTTTTGTCTGAGAGTACTGTGGACAAAACTGTGAAAATATATGAAGACGTTGCATCAGCAACAGGTTGTTTTATATTGAAATAATTTAAGGCAATCAATAATCTCATGCATAAAGAAAACAAAGGTTCGATGAACAAACAGATTCGTTGAAATGTGGATTTTCGGATCGTAGTTTTCTCTGTAAAATTTTGAAGAAAATTTATTTTAAAGGTTATGCTTAAAAATTGCTTCCTTTGTAAAAACAATTCAACATTTTAAAAGCTAAAGGGTGTACCCACCCACCTTTAAAAAAAGCGTACTATTTTAGCTTCTAATAGCAAAACAAAATACAAAAATAAAACTAAAAATTAGAGGAGGTCCCCATAGGTAACAGAAATTATTTTTTCGATTTGTTGTAAATAAACGCTTGAAAGTTAAACCGAATGTCGATTTCTAAGACTCTAATAATAACACATATCATGAATATCACGAAAAATATTGACTTAGAAGGCATCATTGCTGCTTGTGTATCAGACTAAGCCAGTGACCTTACGAGGAACCACAAGAAATAATCGAGAGTTGTCAAAGCGCACGTCCCTGAAGAAAAATTTACAGGCACTCTTCGAAATTCACTTGTAGCAAAATTTAATTTTAAGAAGTAAATCAAACAAAAAATCATATATCACGGTGCGGTAATGATTTACATCGAACGCAACAAAAGCTCCGGTTTCATTTTTTGGGAACAAAAGGTCTAATAAGGCAAACAAACAAACTTTCCGAATAAAAAATTTTTCTTGTTTTGGCAGCAATAGTGTACTCTCAGAGATTGTCACTAAAAAAAACGTCTTACGTCTTTAGCTAAAACTTAAGAAAAACTTAAATATTAAACTAGTTTTGTTTTAAAATTTATCTCCTTTAATAAAGCGCCATACTTTCCATCTCTGGTCTACACCGATACAAGTTTCCAATATTTTCTTCAGTTACTTTTTATACTGGCGTTGGCTAGAAAGAGAGTATTCTATTCAAAATGCAACATATTATTTTCAGTTATTAAGCTTTTTGCTTTTGTCTGTCCACAAGTAGCCACTTTTAAATATAAAGTCGTCATTGTTCTTTTATTCTTAGCCAGATTATCGTCGATTTTATACTCATTCAACTTTTGTTTCAGTTTGTTAATTTATATTTTTTATGTCTTTTTTTTGTGATTTTTTTTAGATTTTTTTATTTTATATAAATTTACTCCAATTTTTATTTTTTTTAATGGCAGTTGTTTCAGATTTGTTGTTAATCTTTGGTGGCAGATACATTTTTTCTGCATTTCTTTATAAAGATTTTTCTTAATTAAAGTATTTTTTATGCCGTTTATTTTTAAAATTCTAGTGTCCTTAAATTACATTCATTTAATAGAATTTAGGCCAATGTTGGTCAATTGACCCTTTGCAGGGTTTTTGACTCTGTTTTTTAAACGTTAACCGTTGTGAGTTTTATATTAAATTAATTCTTAGCTTCATAGTGAAAGAATATATGTTGATAGAAAAGAAATTAAGGCTTTCTTAGGAATATTGGGAGAGCCAAAGTTGTACTTCTCAAATTTCTTTATATCCAACAAGTGTTTAAAGCATTAAAAATTTTACTTAATTTTCTCTCATGTAAGGTTTCTCTTATTGGCATTTATTCCTTGGACTGGACTGCTTTCGTTAATATTTAAGCTAAAATTTAAATTAGAAGTTTTATATGCAGACACTACGTATTTGCCTAAATATGTAATGTAGGATGTAAACAAAAAGATACTAACAATGTAAATTTATTGGTGTAAAATTAGAAACGTAATTACAAATAGACTTTAATGTTACAGTTAGTTATTTTATTGCAAGTGTTTTTATTTTGTTTTTCTCTATATTGTCCTAGCAAATACAACAGTAACAATCATGACAGTTGAAAAAAAGAAAAAAAAAAACACAAAAGAGCATACATAAACAAACAAGAAAATAAAAAGGAACATGTGTAATGAAATGCATATTTTTTTTAAACAAAACAAGTCTACTCTGCAAGTCATTATCCTGTGAAATAAACACATCTTTAAATACATTTGTTATTGCATGCCTAGTGAGTGTTTGTTTCCTGTAGACAGTTCACTAAATAAAGCGAAAAATCATGTTTCTTCACAGCAATGTCAGCAAATCATTAACGACTTTGCTAAAGGAAAATTTAAATTAAGTAACAAACTTTTTTAAGAAAATCATACAAAATTGACACAAAATGTTGTTAATGTGGGCCAACTGTAAAAATCACCAAAACACATGCTTCTTTAGGTTGGTTAGATTCTGTTCTTGTTTTACATAACTTTTTTTAGTTCCTAATGATAGTGTTGTAAAGCCTAAAAAATAGAAGCGCAGATTTAAAGAAATTCATTACGTCTCTGCCACTGACTTCCATACAAAGCCGTCACGCTTTTTAAGAGGTCTGGCTAATTTCAGAGAAAATGCTCCACCACATTTTCTTACTCCTTTTGTCATCTCTTTCAGAAGTCAATAAACTTAAATTTAGTCTCCTGATATAGACACCAATGGAGTAATGCCTGATATTAATGTGATTAGTAAAGAAGTTTCAAATTAAAAACATAATTTCTAAATATACCGAGATCAGATCAATAATTTTGACAAATATTTTAATGTGGAACAACTGCTTTGTGTCCCAATAGTTAATGTATGTGACCAAACCTTAAACCATTACAGAGAGACAGTTGAAATTAACAAAGAACATGTATTGCTTAATCCGGTATAACAGCAGGTATAATGTAAATGTAAAAATTAAAGAGTGTTCCTATATTTGAAGTAAATTGACCTATAAGGCCCTATCGCTTAAACCGTTATATACAAACACTTGAAAACTGAATGTCCACTACTTTGTCTGGTATATTAAAGAAGTAGAAATATTTAAAATTATAAATTATAGGGTGTTACCATAGTTGCTGTTATTTGACAAATTCTGAAAATTTGAACAAATTTTGTTAAACTGTATCAGCAATATAAGGTGTAAAAAATATAGGGTGACCACATAGCTGCTAAATTTTCTTGCTTCGTCTACTTTCTTTCTTTGTTCTACGACTTATAAAAAATCATGACGCAATCTTTCTCAAATATCATATAATAAATTAATGTATAATGACCGTCCTAAAGTAATATGTTTTTAAGTTTGTCTGTTTTTAAGTCGGTTTTTTTTTGCAAATATTATTTAAATTTTAGTTGGTTTTATGCTTGAATAAAATAGTCTAAGGAACTTAAATCGTTATTCACTACTGTATATCTTTTTATCGCCAATCTATAAAAAATATAAGCGTAAATAGAAACTTGTGTGCAATGAAAAAACCTGGTTGAGGTAACCATTATCTAAGAGCAACATATTATGGTTGTATTATGTGGTTGTAAGCAAAACATAGTTATATAACATGATAAAGTATAAATATCCATTTTTACAAAATGTAAACATACTAACATGTTATAATTAAATATAAAAATATTATGTTCAAATATAAACTATAAATGGTTAAATTAAAATCTTTACATATAATAAAACTGTAACGGGGTCATTTTTAATATAATTATGTTTATAGCTTACAGTACTATGTTTGTCTTAGATTTATATTTAAAATTTTAATTAAAAATTTTTTAAACCATTTTTATATTAACTAGTTAAATATGATCATTATCTATTTTAATTAGCTTGCATTGCCAAATTTAATTGATAAGTACCTTTAAGCTGAGCAGTCAATGTAACATTTTTTAAGTGTAAAAAAAGGACTCTTGAAATGTAGCGATAATAAAAATTCTCACCATGAATAGACTTACAAGAGAACAACGCTTGCAAATCAAACAATTTTATTATCAAAAGAAAAGGGCACAAAACCTTAGAGGAGAATTGGTAAGTTAGTGAGGAAAGTAACAACGCAATACTATTGTGAGCCAGCAGTAACCGAAGGTGGTTAAAATTCAGTTAAATTTCAATTGTAGTGACAATTTCTTTTATCGTCGAATGCAGCATAATTTTAAAGAGCATGTTAAATATACAAAAGATCGTTAGATAAAATTAGATGAGCGACACATAGTAAGAAATAAAGAAAAGATTTAGAGCCACAAAAGACTAAAATACAAATTGTAGTGCTTGTATTTTTAACTGCAGGGAAGTTTTATTTTTCTTAATAAAAATGATTAAAAATTAAAAAGTCAACCTAAGCCGAAAAAATCAGTTTTAATAGAATAACTTTTAATATTAAGAAAATATTCTTTTTTTGACTTTGTGTTCGCTGGGCAAAAGCGGCGACCTTTTGTGTGTGTGTATGAATGAGTATTGTTTTTTGTTTTGCTCTTGCTTCATAGTTTTGTTTTTTATTCTAGAGAAAGTCAGTCTAAACTGAAATTTTTATGTATGTATGTATGTATATTCTCCTGAAAAAAAAAATATAATAACAAAATAAATTTTTGTTGTTTAGGACGAGGGGTGAATTTATTTGTGTATGAGTATGTGTTTGAGTTTTTTGTTTGTTTTCTGGATGGATTTAAAGTTAAAGTTTTATATTTTCTATTTTTAATAGAGTATGTGGCGGTCGCTTATTTGATATCAAAATTATACATACATTTATTAACACTTGTGTATGTGTGTCTCGATGCAGTTGTTGCTGCTTTAGTAAAATTCATTTTGCCGGTTGTATTCCTATTTTTCCAATCGAGTAAATTACACTGTACACTTAACCGCCATATTTGTGGTTATTTTTTACTATTTGTTTTTACTTCTTTCTTAATTAATTTTGACAAAAAATATTTTCAAAATATTATAACACAATATAGAATATGGAATTTATGGAATTTATTAAATAACGTAACCAATTTTTTTTTATTTTGAAGATTAACACCTCTTCTTTCCAAATTTCGTAAATGCCTAGCATATGAGTTATTTTAACAGTTCTTTTACCAAACATTACCCATTTATTCAACACCATAATTGCTATAAGTTATTTTCCAGAGAAGACAAAGTAAGCAAAAATAATTCCAATACCAAAATCAGACGTTGCGTGTAGTCCAACTGCTATTCTGAGTTTTTTTTTTAGCAAAGTCTTAGAAAGTTGTTGCACCCCCGATAAACAGTCAGGATTATAAATAACAAAGCATCTAGTTCTTTGTTGCTATCTTAAGGTGTACCTCAAGGTTAATTTTGTGCTATAATATTCTTTTTATCATACTGTAATGTCTACATGTACGCAGATGATGTTCAGTTACACCTAAGTAATTTAGTATTCTCAATAAAGGTGAACATTGTAAATTCTAACCTCAACAGTATACGTCCATAATCATCTCAAAAATAACTTTCCTTAAATCCATAAAAATCCAAATGCATTTTAATTCACAAAAAAACAGTCACTTCCTTAACAGAGGATGACATCATAATAGACAAAAATAAAAGTGATATTGTCTGAACAGCGAAAAATTTAGAATTAGTATTTGACAGCAACTTAACTTGGAAAAACCATATAAATAATACTTTACACGATTACACGTTAGATATCTTCTTGAAAAAAATTATTTAATACCTGGCCTTACATATGGATGTAAGTTTTTTTTTTAATTGTGACTGCAACAGTGGGATGGAACTTGATGTCATATATAACAAGATTATAAGGTATATTTATGAACTAAAAAAGTATGATCAGATTTCTGCCTACTCAAAAATTCTCTTTGAAGTTACTTTAAGAAGTGTTCTTAAGATCAGAGGTCTTTTTATTAAATTTGATTAACATATGGACACATACAAAATCCTGTACTCTAATATAATACCTAGTATTGTTGTGCAGGAAATGAACATTAAATAAATAAAAAAATATATGTTTAGTGAACATTAAAAAGGACAAATTTTACTAAAAACTGATCATAGTTTACTCAAAATAATAAAAGTATGAAAAATTAAGATATGGCTTATTTTATTAATTGAGATATAAAGTAAAAGTTTGATTTTTAATTTGATGTAAGTAAATTTAAAAAACAATTTTTTTGAAAATATGAAATCGCTCTTTACGTTCATACAGTAAATTAATAGTAAAACAAAAATTTCGTCCACATTCTATTTGTAGACGAGTCTTAGTTAAATTTTTTATTGAAAATATATTGTCGGCATAAACGTTACTTAATTGTTGGAATTCCCAACGTATAAAGTTCTGCCAAAGAAAAGAAAGAGTAGTTTAAAAGCAATCTTACTTAAACTCAACTGCTTCTTATAAGGAATATTTTGTAAAAGATGTCCTTTATGACCAATATTTTTAATTCGTACTAACAAGCAATTGATTTCGGTCATCGTCTTACTTTTGGATTACCTTTAATCCCATAATGAAATGAAGTGCTGGAATTGCTAAAGTATTAAGCAAAGGTTAAAAGTTGCCAGATTATAATCTAATCTTATCAAATCTAATCTAATATATATATATATATATATATATATATATATTATAAATCTCTTTTTAAGTTTGTTTATTGGTGCATCAATCGCAGCTAGAAAAATAGAATATTTTCAGATAACGGACCAAGAGGTGCAAAATTGATCATCGTTTTCCGGAATTTGTATACCTCCAAACCGAGTTTAAAATCTAAAACGATTTTAATGAAATTTTAAAAATAAAATAGAGATAGATATGTCGTTAAAAGTTCCAAGAGAAACAGACGGGAAAAGAGAGAAAGAAACAAATGCGCTGAATCGGTTTTAAGAGAAAGTGATTTTGCAGATATTTGAAATATAGACGTCCTAAACCACAAGGTATAAAGAAACCTGTTGTAATTTCCATATTATTATGCGCAATCATATTAAAAACTGACTTGGAAGAAGTGAAGCGTACAGGGAATAGCTAGTACTGACATAAATGTGACTGTAGTGAAGTGTCCTTATCACTCAACAATAGCTCAATAGCTAAGAATATCGCCAATTGTTTTATTAATCGCCGTTGGGTTAGAAATTGCCATGTTTGGCGATAAATCGCCATATATGACAGCATTAACTTTGTATTATTTAACGTCGTAGCGATAACAGCATTGTAAACAATATTTTTTGACAGTAGATGTATGAGTACTTCTTAAGAGTGTTTTTGTGAAATACTATTATGTGTGTTTTAGTTTGATATATTTTATTTCTGCACTTTTATTTTTACTTTTTCCTTTTTCTTCTTTGTTAAAAAAATTCTCTTAAGCCTTGATAAAAAATTTCATTTGTTGATTTATTTTTTCTTTAAGATTTTATACTTGATTTTAGTTTTGGGGTGCTTGATATTAAAACCGTTTGAAATTTTGTTAATTTAGATTTTTTTTGTTGCTACAATTTTTTTTGAAGGATTAATTTAAAATTGTTTGTTATTTTCTTATGTTATTTCTTTCTTTGGCTGTAGCTTAACTGGGGTTAGTTTAAAGATTTTAACTTGTTTTTTGCTTTTAATGACAATTACATAGCGTTTCGTTTTTGTCTAAAAATTTATTTAAAAGCATTGTGACCTTTATTTTCTAAGAAATAATGCAGTTCTGCGCTCTTGGATATTGGAAAAGTTTTATTTAAAATTTATTTGCAAATAAAAATGTATGTTTTATACTCCAACATCGGCGCTTAAAGAAGTTCAAAATGAACTTTCAGCTTTTTAAATTATTTGCTAAACTAAAATGTTTGTGATATGGTCACAGTAACTGTATTCTGTTCTCTGTAACAACATATATAGTTATGGCGAACAAATTATGGTTATAATCAACATTACTTTAGTCACGATACAAATTTTTTTTCAAATTTAATTATTATGTGGTTACTATTCACAAAAAATACAACATGGCTGGTTTTAACTAAAAAAAAAAAACATACAAGCCAAAACCAAAGTCTTATAACTCATTAAAAAGTAGCAGAGCCCAGAACTTTGTTCGCGTATCATTTCTAATATTCCTAAAATTTAAATTTAGAAAAATGCGTTTTTAAGCATTTATTGTAGAGTTCTGTAAACAGTGGCTAAACTTATTCATCTAGAAAAATAAATTGTTGTTACCTAGGTTCTAATACCATTACACCGGTAAAATTGGGTGCTCTGACATTTGAACTTCTACGTTCTCTACGAAATGACGTATTTTTACTAAAAAGTATCCTTAATTTGAAACAAGGTTCTAAGGAACTTTCTCACAAAATTGTAATTAAATTCATGCAGCAGTTTTTAAGTGATGCATACACAGACAGGCAGAAGGATAGACAAAATTTCAAAAAGAGGTGTTTTGTATTCCATAAGTTACTATCAAAATTTTCAAAAATTATTTCATGTACATAAATGAAATTTTAATACTTATTTATTGATGTAGAAAAAAATTAACACAAAAACTAAATAAACAAAATTAATATAATAAATATTTGTTTTTCTGTGAATTTATATTTTTATGTAATTCTTGTATTGTAATATTAATGATCAATAAACAAAACCATAAATAAGCAAGCTTTATTTTTCAGGAAATGTTTGCGCTAACAAAATAATATTATAATTCATTTATTTTAGAGGACATTTTTAACTAAATTATTAAATTTCAATTTAACCATTTAATAATTTATTTGAACATAATATGTTTACTTTAAATTATACTTTATTATGTTTATACTTTACTACGTTTTTGTTACATTAAACAACAATACGGTTCCAAGAACAACTATATTATTATTAAATGTAGCAACACAATGTTTTGTTAACAACTATATAATTCAATCACAATATGATGCTATAAGATCATATTATTTTTTTTGTGTATATTTAGTATTATAATAAATGAATTAATTAAACTTAATAAAATATTATGTTAATTATCCCGACCAAATGATTAAAATTAACAATAATGATTATTAAGGGTCAAAACACGTTTCGTTGGCCATTTCGCTACCGCTTAATTAGCTCTTTAGGAAACTTCTTTAAAAATAATTTAAATAAACTAAATTTTTTGTCCTAAAAATAAAGAAAAAAATCAAGGTTTAAACACAATAAACAACACTGATTTTATTTTTTCTTTATCCACTGTATACGGCCAACCTTTTTTCAGCTTTTTTATACAGTTAAAAGATGATGAAAAATAAAAAATAAAATAAAAACAAAGACAAAAAAAAAAGAAAGTACAAAACACTATAATAATTAGTTTTTATTTTATGCGCAGCTACTTCCGTTCACATTTAGTAATCAAGGTGATTTTTTTTTTAATTTAAATTAATTTATTTTAATATTCTCGTGGTTTAATTTTTACAAATGTATTAATTTAGTTCGAGTTAGAGTCACGTTTTGATTATTTTATTTTTATCAAAATTCGTGAATTTCGTCAAATTTATATGGATTGATTACGAAAATTCCTTTTATTATTATTATTATTATTATTATTATTATTAGTTGGTTAAATAGATGAGTTTTACAAGAAAAACAACCAAATGTAGAAAGATGCTATAAATCCTGACTACATATTTAGCGATCTAGAAAAAGCTGTATTTCATTCTGCTAGAAACTACTTTCTCCGAATTTCTTTAAAAATTAATACAAAAATTTGTAAACAATTTTTGTTTGCAGCGAATTTTAAAACAATAATAAAACGTGAACTTAAGCTGAGTTAAATTAATTAATTTGCTTATTAAATATAAATTTTAATAAAATTAATCATACTTGGGATTTGGATTCTGCTAAGCAATCGCCTGTGGCAACGGTATTGCAGTATTTAAATCAATGGGTCCATAATAAAAGAAAAAGTTTGAAAAACACAATACACAAGCGAGTTTAAAGCTAAATAATATCTTTTATAAATGAATCGACTTTGGTCTAACTAAATGACGTTAATAACAATATTATAAACTTTAAACTTATACATCTTCTTATAACGCCACTTCAAGCAAGAATATTAAAAAAAAAGAAATTTAACGTTTGAAGCATTAAATGCACTGATTAAGTTTTAAATAAATAATTTTCTTTCCATTAAATAAAAAAGAAGCAGAGAAAAGAAAATAAGATTTTCTACTAAGCTTTTCAATTTTTATTTTATATATTTTTCTTGTGGATGCTCATCTTGTAGAGAGTTTTAAATAACTGGTCTCGTTCTTTTAAAACTAAAGTAGTTTTCTAGATAAAATTGTTTGTTTTACCAGAAAGTGAAATAAAGCTTATATTAAGCCGATTAGTTGGTTAATATTTTTTTCCTTTTTATTCTAAAATGTTGATTTTTTATGTAGTTAAATCTTGCTCCCTTTTGTTTTATATTTTTCACATTAAGGGATAAAAGCTATTTTTAATTTTACTTTGTTATTTTTAAATGCCCATTTTAATAGAAATTTTCTATAGAAAAATAATAAAAATTAATTTGAAAAAAAAAATAACTGAATGTAGTAAAGTGTTTTATATTTTTAAATGTACTCGTAATTTCAAAATTTATTATTTTAGCAGTTAAGTTATTGTGTTTTCTCTTTTAATGCAATTTATTTTTAACATTTTTCTTTGTTGTTATTGTTGTTGTTCTACTTGTGAGCCAATATTAAATATCCAACGTTCATATAGTTTATAATGCTCACGAATGAATACGTAGAATACAGCTTTTTTAAAGTTACATCTTGCAATATTTGAGCAAGGTTGTTAAAAAGATAAAGCGAGTCTTAGAACTAAAAATTGTTCATTATTTATTATTCCATGTTTTTATTTATTTTTTTATTAATATTTTGTCATATTTTTTAAAACACAAAAGAAGCTTGAGTTTGACCTTTTGAGAATTTATAATTTTTGTAAAGGTTTTGCAAAGGAGAAAATAATTTTGCAAAAGTATAATTTTAAAAACAAAAACCAATAAAAACTTATAATAAATAATAAAATAAAATGATAAGAATTTAAACATAAAATATAAAAAACATGAGATAAATAAAATACCCTTTACCATGTATATAAATCTAATTAAGTCAAGTAGCTCTAATCAAACAAAAAAAAAAAAAAAAGGAATTTTTCGGTGAATTAAGAAATCAAATAAAAATGAAGCACGATATATAATTTTAAGCATTAAAAAAAATAGTATTTCCCGAAAGATCTCTTCGAAGGCTTTTAAATGATACCCATAATGATCATATTGACAATCGAATATTTTTATGAAATTTTCAGATTCCCATTTTGTATAATGTATAATGTTTTTTCTTCTTTGTATAATGTTTTTTCTTAAATTATTTTTAATTTTTTCCCCAGTCATGGGTTGAACCGTGGATTTTCGTAAATTAATTAAAAATCAGTTTTTCGGCTTTGGTTAATTTTTACAAAGCAAAATAATTTTTCAAATGTATGCGGACGTTTTCCAAGAAAATTAGACGCCAGGGAAAAAATTAAAAAATTAATTTTAAAACACGCAAGGCACAACGCATATACATTCATAATGTTGTGAATAAACAAGTATGAAGGATTAAAAATAAAATTTGCATTACATTCTGACAGCGTCTAACTTTCCTTTGGACATTTGAAAATTAATTTTTCTTTGTAAAAATGAACCGAAGCCGAAAAATACATTTTAATTGGTTTATGCTTATTTTTTAATTCTCTATCGTTCCATTTATTTGTTTTTTGATGGAAGTTACTTCATTGTTCCAAATTATATAGAAAAACTAAAGGCGCTTTTTTGACACTATTTCTGATCGATAAATTTTCTCTAGCTCATCTAGTGCCCTGGCAAAGTTGATTTCTACATTTACACGGACAAACAGACGGATATTGCACAATCGACTTCGTTATGCATAAAAAGTAGAATATATATATACTTTATGAGTTCGGAAATGGATGTTGTAGATATTCTTCCACTTTTTGTGGTGAAGGGTATAAAAATAATACAGCTCATTTTTTGTCCTCTTTCACTCACACTTTAAATGACTTTATTTGATTGCTAAAAAAAAATACTTACAAAATAAACTATGGGATTATTTTTAACCAAAAAAAAAAAAAAAAAAAAAAAAATCCTGACATTACATTATTAATGCCGATTGAGGTCTGCTCATTGAAATTCTATAAATTTCTAGACGAGATTGTTTATTTTAATTTCAGCCATTAAACAACATCTTTTATTTTGGAAAAGTTTGAAGAATCTTTGCAGGTTTAAATATTTTTGAATATTAAGGAATGTCCAAAATTGAATAGAATTCATCGTGATAATTTTTAAATATTTATTTTTATGTGATGTTTGCACACGCCTTTATTAAAAATTTTCATGAAAATTTTGTTTTAAACAGCAAAAGTTTCTTGGTGCAGTTTTAATATATTTTCTCAGTGCACGAATGGCTGCAGGATTGTTGGCATACATCTTTGATTTTATATATTTCCTTAAAAAGTAAATAAAATTTCGTCATTAATTATCGAAACAGAAGCGAAATGTCTCCTGTAGTCATAAATTTTATATATTTTTTAAAAAAGTAAATAAAATTTCGTCATTTAACTATCGAAACAGAAGCGAAAAGTCTCCTGCAGTCAAATAACTGTCAAGGAGTGTGTCAAACACACTGTTTAAACCATATCGTATTGTTACATTGAGCACAAGGAACCACCAGCTTCATTTTGATGAAATGTAGTCTTATAATGTTTTTATCACTAAATTATCACAAGACACAGCACTAGAAAACTTTGTTTTTGTCAGCCCAATTTAATACTGAGCTAGCGATAATTCTTTACTGAACCTGTCGACTCGAATTTGAATTTGTGAATTAATCGCGTTGAAAACTATAAGATAAGTCGAAATAATCGCAGCTGTGCCTGACAATAGACAACAGAATACAATCTGTTATAAGTAATGGAACTTTTATTTTTTTTTTTTCATTTACCAAAGATCTCTGTTTGGATTTAATTCCAATTAAACATTTTAGATTTTTTTAAATCCAATTCGATTGAGATTTGTTAACAGAATAAAAAAATCTGTTAAATAATTTTCCAAAAATATTTTCCGTATTCTAAACGTTACGACTGACAAGAATTTTTCATTTCTAAATAAATTCTCGATGCTTCTGTTTAACTTTTGCTTTATGTATGGGTAGGTATATATATTTGTTGTTACCGTTGTTATATTTCTGTAGCACAACATTTCCGTACAATAGTCAGGAATAAAAACGCATTTGTTGGCAGGTTTCTACTTTATTGTTTTGTAGTTAATTTTAATTGAAATTTAGCTTTCAGAGATATAATAGTTGGCGAAAAGAGCATATAAATCAATGTACTTGTACTAAAAGTATATATGTATATATTTTATATATTTAGTATTTGAATTGTGGGACGTGTTTAAAATTCTTATTTTTTATTTTTTATTTATTTCTATTTATATTTGTTTTTGATTTCTGCTTAAAGTGGCTTTTGCTGTATGATTCTTGCAATCCCTACCTGCAATATAAATATATTTACCTTTTTGCACATTTATTAATTAAATAATTTGAAAGGATGCCAATTGTAAAATAAGCCATAGTAGTCCAAAAAATTAAAAGAAATAAATACGAAAGTACAGGATGATTTTTAAAGCCATTTAAAGAAAGATGCTTGCAAAATCTGAAATCTTTTAATTAAATGAGTATTAATTTTGACAGTATTTTTATTACGATATTGCTATTTAGTCTTAATTTTTTATAAATAAAAAATTTTAAAACAAATTTCAAAATGCAAATCAAATTTCAAAGTCCTTCGTTATAAAGCGGGGACAAAAAATAATTTAACAAATTATAAACAGTGAATTAAATATGTTTAGACTTTGAAGTCCATAAAAACTATTTTGAATATATTTAAGAACTATTAATTTAATTTCTATATACGCACAAAGACAAAACATTATTGAAGTAACCATAATCTAAGTGTAAACATAATTATGTTTAAAATGTACACATGTAACTATGTCTTAAACGTAATAATATAAATAATATTACGTTCAAATATAAACATTAAATGGCTAAATTAAAATATCGCAATATGATTAAAAATGTTATAAAATATTATTGAATCATAATATGTTCTCTTAAGTGCAAATATTTCTTTACACAAAAAGGCTTAGTTATTTATCTAATTCTTAAAAAGTTCCTATATTTGATTTAAAGTTTACAATAATTATTTAACACATTTCGTTTAATAAACTATTTTTTTAATTCGTATAAAAAACACATAATAACCGAAAGCTGTCGGCTTTTTTTTATTGCAAACACAACAAAGGAATAATAATTTATACAAGCAAAAATTTGATAGAAAAAGTATTTAAGATAAGTGATAAGGAATTTCACAAGATAAATAAAGATAAAGTTATAAAGATACTAACCGCTAATAATTTGACAATACAATTAATAAGGAGTTTGTTTAAACAATTTAGGTACGAAAGAGCATGTAACGCAAGAAGTATGACAGAAACAAAAGTTCACAAGTCTTTAATTTATGTACCAGAAATAGCAAAAAATATAGAAAAATCAAAACTTTTTGTTTCGGAAAAATATAAAATGGCTTACAAAACTTACAATACTTAGTAAAACAAAAGATAGTATACAAAAATGGGACGTGTCTAATGTAATATACAAAATACCTTGTAATGTAATAGTGAAGATTGTAATAAGGGATATGTAGGTACAACAAAGAATAAATTTAAAACTAGAATAGCTAGACATAAGTCTGATCAAAGATATAGAGACGTTAGTAGTTCACAAAAAACTGCATTATCTTCCCATTGTCCAAATCATCATCCTAATTTTGAAGATGCACCAGTTTTAAATATAGAAAATAATTATAAACGTCGATATATGTTAGAGATGTAACAAATAACAACAAACAACATTCCAACAACAAAAAGAATAAACTTTAAGGCTAATACTGATAACGTTGCGCAGTGTTATAGACTTTTAGTGCATAAAAACAGTAAACGTTACAATGTATCCAACTTAATTGCTTGTAACATTTTGATCAAGTAAAATTTATGTGTTTTTATATGTATATTGTTTTTTGTATATTTTAAATTTTTTGAAATTTAAAAAATTTGAAAGTATTTTTAGTATTGAAATTTTATATGTACGTTTATGTTAAAATGTCTGAATTTTTTGTCTTTGTTTTTTGAAATTTTTTTTTGAGTTAGTTTGACAAATTTTTCCAATGAATTTATAATTTGTATTTGACAACACACAATTTTAATAATTTCGTTTCCTCTTTTCTGAAGATGCCACCTAACGGTGTGGCGAAATATTGAAAAATTAAATAAAAAAACAATACTTTTATTTTAAATTTTTTCTTAGTGCTTAATAAATAAGAAAAGAATATTAATTATACAGATCAAAAAACATTTAAATTTAGATTTTCTTCTTAAAAATACTTTTTCTACCTCAGGATTAACTTTTATTAATAAAAAATATAATAATTAAAGGTTTTTAGAAGGATTATTAGGCTGTAAAACGTCTACGAACTCCGTTTTGTCGATATTTGATTATTAAAGACTTAAGGACTTTTAAAGTACATTTATGAATTATACTATTTATTTATATATAGTTTTTGCAAAAAAATTATTAAAAAAATAATAATTCACAAAAAATAATCAAACATTTGTTTATTATATGTGAGTAATAATTGGTTTTATATAAAATTCATACATTAGAGAAATTAATTGACGATTTTATTAGCATTGAATAGTAAATAATGTTAATGATTTAATTCATATATGATTTAACTTTTCAGAAAAATTGAGAAACCATGGGTACATATTTTTGTTTTTCTTGAACTATCTCACTTAAAGTTTATAAATTATTAAAAATTTCAAATATAGACTTTAAACTTCTGCGACTAAAATTTGGTATTTCAGAAAAACAAATTTTTTTAGAATCAATTAAAATTAGTAATTAAACAATTTATTTCCATTAGTAAAAAAAATTATAATAAATATAATAAATATAAATAGTTAAATTTCTTTCATTGTCATTATTTAAAAAAATGCCAATGAAATTACAATACAAATAATAAAAAAATAACATGTTTAACATATATTTTATTATTATTTTATTGTATGTTTTTCATGTTTCTTTTTTATTTCATTAAACAATAAATAACTATTAATTTTTTAAGCATTTTCACATGAACGGATACCTTACAAACAAATCTTTAAACTGATAAAAAGACGTACTTTTAAGTTCTAAAATAAAATATTTTTAAAAATAGATAGGTATTTCTTGTTTGCCTTAAATCCTCTTTATTATTATCATTATAATATGTTAAATATATTTATTATATAAATATTATGTAATTGCTTAGTTATAAAATTTTGGTTGTGGGTAAATTTTTCTCAGTGAAAACCAACTATTTTTTATTTTTGGCATAGTAACAATGTAACAAATGTTAACAAAAAATATTTATTGTGATTGATATATTATAAAAAACACCTTTAATTTTTTACCATAGCTAAACATTGTTACAGAGAGTTTAATATGGTTATTGTCACCATATCAAGACTTTATGTTCTATGCGTGCAGTATTCGTATAATAAACCTTTTATGAATCAAAAAATTAAAAATGCGGATAATAGCATATTGCTGTGAGTTAAGTTAAAAAGTAAGGAATTATAAAAAAAATTTTTAATTTTGTAATACAATATTTTTAATAACAATCCTGAAAAGTGAACTTTAAAATTTTCTACGATTTAAAAAAATTAAAAGATTATCAAAATATCTTAAGTCGTGTTTGAGAAATAGGTAAATTGTTTCAAAGTATTTTAAAAATATCACTTAGCTAAAAAAGCTATAAACTAAAAGACATTACACGGACTTGATTTTAATAGTGAGCATGGTACCTACCAAATACAATAAATACTTAATAGAATTTTTATGAAATTAGGAGTTGAACTGTGGATATAAATGAATTAAAATTTTGTTCGGCTCAAGTTCCTTTTTTAATTTCTTAAAACATTTTTGGATAAAATAATTATTTTACAAATGTATGCGGACGCCTTGCAAAGAAAACGAGAAAAATTAGACACCAGCAGAATGTAATGTTGCATATTTTGGACGGCTACATCCTTCAGCATTCTTCGCATCTATTAAACTTAAGTTGTGTACATTGTAAACATCGTCTATTTAACGGACTAATTTTGTAAATAAGAATAAGAGGAATAATTCGGCAATAAAAAGTCGACACACAAACCAAAGTATTTCTACACTGTTCTCTTTGTAGCTTGACTTGTACATTTGTTTTTGCTTTGTACCAACCATCGGTTAATCACAAATGCATTTTTTTCTACTTTTTTTTTTTTAAAGGGGTTTGGAAATTAAAAATAAACTTAAGTCAAAAATAAATTTTAATTCACAGTATTTAATTATTATCGCATATCTAGATAATAATAACATGTACAGTCCTGAGTTTTTGTACTAGAAACTTCCTTATAAATATAAATAGTCAAGCGAAGTACTGGATGGATTAGGAAGAGCCTTATAAATAACTTGCATATTAGTGTTTATAATAAAACAAAAACAGGCTTAAGAGGCTGGAATAGTGGTCGTGGTTTAATTATTCAATGGGAAAAGTAATGTCTAAATAACTTAGAAACTGTCGTGCTGATGTTCTAGTTATCTTAATTGGTCATCCTGAAATATAATATTGCGGTTGTGATATAAAAAAACTAAAAGCAGTTCACCAAACCCTTACATTCTTTTTATTCATTTAAGAGGAAAATTCCAAACTTACGAATTTCTTTCTAATTTTTCACTTTTTCAAAGGAATGTGTTTTTTATTATTTTACTCTTCTGTGATACTTTAATAGTTCTTATTTCTATTGTTGTATTGAAGGACCTTCATTAACTTATCTACATTAGCTGCTCAATAAATGCCTTCTTTTTCCGAATCGAAATTGTGGGAGGTTTAAATTATTCGCCTTAAAAAGTGTTTTCAATTTCCTGCTTTATCTGCTAGGAGCTTTAAAAAACTTAACCAGATTGCATGTTGTCATGTTGTATCATTTATCACTAGCTGATGCTACGTTAGGGGTTAGTCGATGATTTCATAGTTTACACTTCTTATTCCTAATATACAGGCGCCTATACTGACACTTCTAAAGCAGCTACACAAAAGCTGTTTTCCTTTAACTACTATCAAAAGGTTTAAACTGCTATTTTTCATTTACTCACCAATAACAATTATATTTTTTATAATCATGGTGCCGATGGGAGTTGAACTCATGACTTGAGATTTTGTGCTTTACAAACCTTTCATTTAAAAAATTACATAATGCGACTATTTTAAAAACGTGTTGAAACTTATTGGAAATTGTTTTTATTGCAACTGGCGTTCAGAAATTTAGTGCTTGCATTAATTCGGCTTTGGCGTATTTCTTCTTTACAAAAGAAATGTCTTACGACGAAAATAAAAATATAAAATTAAGTTCATTGTCTAAATAAAAAAAAATAATAAAATACATAATCACTTGAACCAGACATTTTCAAGACGTCAAAAAATTGTAGAGGATTTTAATAATTTCATCAAATGGGATGTGTAGAAAACATTTGAAACTGGTTTCGAGCCAATAATCTTAAAAAGGGTATCATTGCAGTTGAGTTTTACCGTCTGTGCTTGGCCTTCGTTTAATTTTATTTTGGTCATTTCAGGATTGCTGTAGTTCATGTGAAATATTAAAAAAAACTGTAAATTCACACTCATTGAGCAATAACTATAATAACCTTTTAGCTTCAATTAACCACTGATAAAATACTAAAAATGGCTTGAATAAGAACATAATAAAATGTTTATGTTATAAAAAGTTAATTTCTTATACCAACAAGTGAATTGCCAGAAATCGTTTTAGTTGCCAAGCGCAGACATAATTTAAGCAATGTGCAATAGATTAAAATCTTTAAAAAATCATTCATAAAAGAATGCCCGTAAATAAGGTAAAACGAAGAAAAAAAAACTACAAGTAAAAATCATTGCAGTATAGTCACACTCCATTAAAAAGAAGCATTTAAATATATTTGCTTCTCCTGGCCTTTTAAAATATAAATGAAAAAAAAAAAAATAAACTAAACAAATAACGGAGAAATAAAGCTGAAGTAACAAACAGGGAGATCAAAATGAAAATATAAAAAAATAGATGAAAAAATGTTTATAGTCTTTTTTTGTTAAAGCAAGAAAATGCAGATTTTATGCATTTTAATTTATGTTATCAATTATCCAACAGCATTTCGAATAATTTTGCTGATTTAAAAACAGATTATGATGGGAATGATTTAGCAAATTTTTTTAGCAAGCTAAATGGCCTCGTATTTGGATATACAAATAAAAGTAAATAAATGAAATGAAAAGTTCATTTTTAATTTAATTTCTAAACATTTTTCTGAAAGAAAATTAAATTGCAAATGTATGCGCACGTTTTCTAAAGAAAACAATAAAAATTAGACGCTGGCAGAATGTAATGCCGCATTTTCAAGACCGCCAAATCCATCATCAGCATTCTTCGCATCTATCTACCATAGTTTGTGTATATTGTAAATATCATCTAATTAACCATATAATTTTGTAAATAAGATTACGAGGAGTATTCATATCAATATTAATTTCTTCACTATTCTCTTTGTAATTTGTCTTGTACTTTTTTTTGTTTCCTGTTTTTTTTTTTTGCAATTGTATCAGCCATCGGATGATCACGAATGCAATTTTTTATTTTTATTTATTCTTACTTGTTTACTTAACAACATTATAGATGCTGTTCCAGTATCATATTGACTGTTGTTTAGTTAAGTCCAAATGTATAAACGCTGTGCCTTGCGTATTTTATAATTTTTATTTTTTTTTTCCCAACTGGGATTTGAAAACTACACTTTTCAGGTAATTATTTTCTCGATTGAACTATTGATTCTCTGCAAATTAAGTTCAAATATTGACTTGCTTCATAATTGACTAGAGTAATTCAAAGAAAAAAAAATATGAATGCCTGTGGTTTTTTCCCCAGATACTGCACAATTTTGTGGTTATTAGGGTTGGGATAGTTTTGTATAGAGGCCTTTTTTAACAAAATTTGGGCAGCTAGAGTCTCCAATTTTATGAGGTGCGAGAAAAATTCTTGAGGCAAGAAATTGGACAATTAGAGAAATGGCCATACATCTACAGAAAAGTTTAAAAATTTTTTTATAATTTTTTGGAATCGCCCCTAGAGGAATCAAATACTCATACATTAATTAAATTTTTAAAAATTATTCTGTTACTAGTGTACCTTCCAATGGTACCCTTAAGGAATGAAATTTATTTATTTTTTTTTCCCAAACATTTGTTTTTAATCGTAACACAATGTACTAAATTAGCATGTACTTTGTTGTTAACGCCGTCACTATTCTGCAAAGTGTTTTTTTTCTTCTTACTTCTTGATATTATCTACGACCCGTGTAAAATCAACTTCTGTTTTATTTTTTGTTATTATTTTTTTCGTTCCGTACCATAACCTTGGAAGGTATAAAATTGGATCTACTCTTTACAGTCGTATAGAGTAGTATTTTATTTAAAAATTTATTTAAATACGCGATGTTTGATGATACGAGAATATGTTTAGTACTGAACAAATCGTTTTTGGAACACAAAGTTTGGTTAAAAAGCTGATCATACAGAAATATTTGATCTTAGATCTCTTTTTGTTGTTTATGTTTTTTTTTATTTTTGCCAAATTTAAAATTAAAAATTTCCTAATTTTTTTTTTTAAACAAAAACTAATATATTTTATTCAATTTCGCCATTTCTGCGTTATCAATACATACAATAAAACAGTAATGGGATCAGTTCTGTACATGAAATATTTTTTGAAGATTTTGATGTTGGTGGTAATCGATATAGAGTAATCGATATAGAGTACAAAAAACCATTTTTATTTAAACTTTTTTAATTAAAAATAAGGATTTGATTAAAAATAAGGATTTTTAGTGTCATTTTATTAAAAAAAAATTGTGTAGATAAGCTCGGGTCTTATACTTTTTCCATAAAGTTTTTGTATGAAGATTTATTTTTTAATTAAATTTTCTGTATAAACTATTTTGTAATAAAGTTTTTGAAAAAAAAATTGTCCGTAAAAATATTTAACCAATTTACTTTTTTAATAGAATTTAATTATGGATAGTAATTCGCTGCCTGAACAAAATTCTGTCGTTGATTTGGTTCATTCTCTTTTTTGGGTTTTTTCAATTACTTTTTCTTTCACAAGCTTTTTTTTTTTTGAAGTAAATTTCTATCAAAAGTTATAGTTCGAATAAAGTTAAAACTATAAATAAAAATCGGATTATTTTATTCTATTATTCATAAAATATTTTATTATGTGGAGTTTGTTGTAGATTTTTATTTAATTTTTTTTATAAAATTTTTTTATCAAAATTTATTTCGGGTCAAACTTTTCCATTAGTTATTTTTAATCGAATAATAATTTCGTAATAATAAATATATTCGTATAAATTTTGGTTTCCATATTAAACTGTGAATTTCGCTAAATCTTTCTATTGTTATCCTTAACAGTTTGGGTTTGGGTCATTTTATATTTATCTTTCAGGGCCACATACCAAGAAGCCACTTTTTTAATAAACAATATACTGTTTTTTTAGTTTTTATTTTTTTGAAGTTTTATGTGCTGTTTCTGTATTATAGGCGATCCACTTGTCTAAAAAATTTATATTAACAGCACTTAGTTTTTTTTTTTTTGAGATATTTCAATATAAATTTTACAGACGAATTGATCGCCTGTAAGATAAAAAAGTAGATTAATAAAAACAAATAAAAAAGTAAAAAAAAAAAACAAAAGAAAAGCCTTAGTTTAGTCATTGAAGAATGACATTCCAAAATGCCGTGAAACCATGGAAAATATACTTTAAGTTGGGAGGTGTTCATTTAACCGGTATAATCTTTTCCATTTAATGTATGTCACTTAAAATTTTTAAATCTATTTTTTGTTTCCTTTTTAGAAAACAAAAATGCTTGCAAAATGACATTATGCAATGATGTTATTCGTGCTCTACCTTTAAAATAAATATGTTTGCCTTATTTAAGCTTCCCCTCCCCACAAATATTCGTTCTTTGCTAGAAAATATCTTACTCAAACATTCTTTTAACTTTATCCAGAAAACCAAAGAAAAATATTTAAAAAAGTAATGACATAAACTGGTTGATGTTTAGGAAAATCTAATGAAAAATCAATTAAAATCTCTGCAATTTTCTTGTGCATCTTTTTTTCTTTTTTTTCTTTCCCTCAAACACATTCAAATACTTGAAGTTAAAGCTGTTAAAATATTAAATAAGGAAATACGACAGACAAACTAAATTTTTCAATATAATTGATTTTCAATTTAGGTTTTCTATTTTCTGTACATTTTTGCAAATAAACAAGTAGAAAGTCAATCTGTTTCACAAATGCTAAATGGAGTTTTTAAAGAGATTTGTTCGTATAGACGACTGGAAGATGGAAATGAACAGTTGAAATATTTTGTAGATTTATATAGAAATTTCATTTACCAAATATTTAGCAAATACATGTCTTTAGGTTGACTAATGAGTCGATTAGAGCACATCAGATAAATTGCAAATTGATGAAGGCTGAAATTCAAAGTTTTTGTTTTTTTTTATTCAATTCAAATAATTTTTGTTTTCCAATTTCCTTTTCACAGATTTCGTATGTGTATAATATTTTTTGCTATAATTGCCACTCAGTAGTTTTTTTTTTAATATCAACTAAATTAAAAATATAAAAAAGTAAAAACTAAATTTATATGCAAAATGTTAAAAAAATTTTTTTAAGAAAATGAAAATGTGTCTTTGTATCTATCGTTGGTTCATCTTAAGGTCGTTTTTGGCAAGTAAAATTTTTTAAATTTATGGTGTTTAAGAGTTTGAAAATCATGCTTATACCGAGTTGTTCAAGGTTTAATCCACCTTCACCTCTTATGAGATGAGAGTCTCATCGCTCTATTAAGCCATCTGTGTTTATACAGAATGCTCGAGATGGAAAGCTCTACGAGACTGGGCTATTTCCGTGGACCAACATTGTAGTCCACTGGACTGTTCTAAGGACAGTGCAAGTCCTTAGGAACTATTAGTTGCATCGTTAAAAGCGCCGGTAAGTCTGTTTTTGTGTTCATAGGATAATTAAATGCGTCTGTAAGGATCATGTGTTGATCCTCCCAATTCGTCCCATCCCTCTTAATATAAAACAACGGTGGTGCCCTTCCTATTAACAATCGAAAAGACAACGTAGCAATGATCAGAAAAAACAGACTTTAGAGACTTTCCAAGTCTCAATTAAAACGCATGGAGTGCATTAACTAGCGTGATGTGCTGCAACTCCTGCCTATTAAATACTACGAGATTATTATGTAACAGAATCAGGAATACACTCACCTCAAGCGTTGGTATCGAAGCTCCCTAAATGTGGTGGTGCGCATTTGCGTCGATGCTTATAATGGTGAGTGTACTCTTTGCCTTTACCGCTTTAATCATCCTCCTGAACAAAGTGCCAGGTGAAGGATCATCATGGTCGTACGTTATGTAGCTGGAAGAAATCACACCGTGGATTTTTTTTGCCTCTCATGCCATTGGCACCGAATCTTCATCACTATAATTAGATAAAATAAATATATTTAAGTAACTTTTCGTTAAAAAAATAGGCTTTAATTTTTGTGTTATTGTTTAAACTGGCAGCATACAGTAGTTTGTAGTCTTTTGCATTGAGTCCACATATTTCGCCGCTGCTTAACCACGGCTTTTGAATTAATGCGATGTCTTTGCCTTATTTAAATAAATAAATGCAGCAGTCGATGCCTTAGAGGGGTAGAGGTTGATCTGGATCACTCTCACTCCCATGATTCGGATCATAAATGAAGGTGACGTTGACGTCGTCCGAAATTCCAGAATGGTGGCAGATAGCCATACGACCTCTCTCGGTATAATTGCGATGGATGTCGGTCTGTGAGGAATGTCAATGACTGTCCAATCTCGCGATGGGGTAACAGGGGTTTTTGCTGGTATTATGCCAGCACGGGCCTTGGAAGTACCAGCCGAAAAGTCGAGGGGTACTTCGTCTTGGGTCTCCTTTGCTGACCTCCTGCTACATTTTCGGTGTTATGTTTTTTTCTTTTGTATTAGTTTCTATGTGACGGCACTTAAAGGGATTCACTGTCCATGCAGTAACGGCGTACATGGACCAAGCAACTAAAACTACAACCAACCCAAGCCTTGGCGCCGGAGGGAAGCTATTCGAAACTAGTCTTCTTTAGCCACTTTCCTTACAAGTGGAACAAGTTTCCGTCAGCGGGTTTGATTAGGTACAGCTTCTCTGCACACGGACCACTACCTGGGGCGATTTGTAAAATGTTCCTCAGGGACTGGCACACATTCAGGCACAGCACTATCACTGGTGTATGTATGCCCTGTCTGGAGAATGCCAGGATGAGAAATTTATGATCACTTCAATGACATGCCAAATACTCAAGACCAGTTATGTGTACGTGATATGCGTAGAAACAACTGTCCAGCCATGGCACCACCTATAGTGTGGTGATGCTCTGGCCGGACAACTACCTGAAGGAAGCTACTGCCTCTTACATATCTGGCATTGCATGGCCGTGTGCAGCCACACAGCAGAAAACACAAAGCTTTTTACTTTCTGCTGGTCTTTAATTTCTGTTTTCTTTGAAAAAGAACCGTTTATATTTTAAAATAATTTTTTTCTTAAAAAAAAATTAAAACTAAAATAAAAATGATTTAAAGCCTTATATAAGTTAAATTAATTTACGCTCTTTAAAATGTACAAAATGTACCAAGATGAAATTTTGTATCTTAAGTTTTTTTTTTTTTGTTTTTACTTTTTTACTACACTCTACTGATACAATTGACAATAATTCCATCAGATCTTTATTATTGTATCTGCTTAGGTCTACCTCTTAAATTATACTTAGTGCCAAAAACTAAATTAGAGTTCACATGACAACGAAAGCAGTTAGAGATCTGCATTTTAAATAAATATGTGATTTTTTTCAATAAGTTATTATATTGATTGATTTGAATTCGAAGAAGAAATGAAAACTTTTGTAGCCTAAAACCTCTTTGTATATTTTGTATGAACTGAAGACGTATGAGTAATATAAATTTATAGCAGGATATTAAATATAACCCATACGCTCTGGTAACTCTTTATTTTGTTGGAATAGTCTCGTTTATTCGCAATGCAGCTACAGAAAAAAAGCAAATATTTTATAACGTTTAAGGATAAAATATTGTCTAAAATTAAATTTTATATTAAAAAGAAGTTCTGACCATCCCTTTTTCTCTTTCAGGATTATCAAATAAAAAAACATGGTTAATTGCTAAACAATGAATAGAAAACCTACTAAAAAAGAAAAACGACAACAAAAAAAGAAAAAAAAACAAGTGAAGCAGTAGTGGTTGAAAAAAAAGCAAAGCAAGGACAAGGCAAAGGAATAAAAACAAGATAGAGGCGAAAAACTTAAAACATGTTACAACCAACATCATGTGGCCCGGGGCCACCGGATAAAACATTTGAATTTAATAACAATAAAAACGAAATGAAGCAAAAACGTAAAAATGAACAGCATGAAAAATCAGTGGTTAAAATGGAAAAAGAAAATAGAAATGAAACTGAAAACTACAAAAGTAGGGAGAACAGAGCAGTGGCTCATGATGATAATAATGATGATAATAATGATGATTATGTTTGTGTTGGCAGAGGGGGTAATGAAGGCGATTATAAGGAAAGTAAAGAAATCAGCACATATAACAACAACATTAACTGCCAATTTAAAAATATCAAATTTTATTTTAACAAAACTACAGCAATAACAAAAACCGAAATTAGAGCAACAAAAAATGTGGCTGCAGTAACACAAACAACAACTGCTATATTACGAAGCAGAGCAGCATCAAACTCAAATAAAACTCGCTACTCTACTTTGGAGACAGCGGCTACTAAGGCATCAGAAACCAAATTTTTTACAACTACCGCCCTGTCAACTAAAACAAATTTAACTAATGCTACGTGTTCCAGTGCTCGTATTTATAAAACTGTTTCAGCAACATCACTACCAAATACAGTAGCAGCAGTAGAAGGGGTCATAACAAATTCCGCCAATAGCTTGAATAAGTTTTATTGTAACTTTACAGCGGCAACTTCTATAAAATGGATTTTAATGTTTCTAATGCTTTTTAACGTTTTGGCACAAACACCGCATCAAGTGGCAGCTGAAAAGAGCAAACATTGTAAGTAGTACAAACTTCATTTAATTTTTTTTTTGTGTTATATTTTCATAACAATTTTTAATGTTATTTTCACAATTGACCAATAAATATTGATTAAAGTTATTACAAGTTTTCGATAAATGTTTTATAATGCTATTAAGTGTATGTTTTTTTTTCTGCTTCATACTTTTCAAATTTAAGCAAACAGAAAAAGTTTTTAGAGGTGTAGGATAACTTAAGTAAAAAAACTCTACGGGTGGTAGTTTTATTATAAAAAATCATCATGCCCAGTAAGAATAATATTGAAGTTATTATATTTCTTTCTTGCTATTAAATTGTCATGTAGCTTTTTGAACTATTTTTAAAGTATTTATAGAAAATTTACGGCAACACTTTATAACAACTTTTTAAGTTATTTCGTTAAAAAAATTTTTTTAAAGAAAAATTTAATTTAATTTTTTAAGAAATCAGGAACCGTGATATTATAAATGAACGCTATTAGAAATGAATTAAATATGACTTTTTTGGCTTAGGTTAATTTTTTTAAATTTCCTAAAATTTTTAGATAGAAAAATTATTTAAAAGTGTTTGCTTACCTTTTTTAAAGAAAAAAAGAAAACAAGAAAAATTAGATGCCAGCCGCCAGCAAAACGAAACGTTGCATTTTCTGGACCGCTATATCCTTCATCAGCATTTTTCGCATCTTTCTATGTTAGGTTTAAGTAATTTTACACATCATCCATTTAGCCAACTAATCAAGATTAATTTGGTTAAACAAAGTTTTTACACAACCTAAAGCATTTCTTCATTGTTTTCTCTGTAACTCATCTTGTACATTTGTTTTTGTCTTTTACCAACCATCGGTATGACCACAAATGCAATTTTTACTTTTAGGCATTCATACTTGTTTCCTCACAATATTATAGATGCTGTTTTAATATCATATTAATTGCTAAGAGTTCAAGTATGGAAGAAAAAAAAACCTAATTCGAAAAAATCAATTTCAATTACATAATTACTTTTTATATAATTTGCGATATACGATACGATAAAGTGTCGGCGCCCTATTAACCCACTAGTGAATACGGTTTCTTTATTAAAACATGGTATTCAAAAAGACTTATATAATTTCAAACGCTGTATCTTTATTCAATCTATCTAAACAGGTTCTTAAATTTGTTACAATTCATGCGTATTTAAAGTCCAACACTTATGTGACCTTTTAATTAACGATAAAGTAAAAAAACAGATATAAATTTAATACTTTGATCATTCTTCCTTTTTTTATATCTTCAAAAATCTATTATCCATAAATCTATATAATATTTATTATTTGGTAACATATTTTCCATTAAGGATTTTGTTGTTGTCAACTGGAAGTGTCAGTGTCTAACCAACATCATAACGTTACATAAAAACAAGAACATTGTTGGCAAATACAAAAAAAAAAAAAAAACAAAAAAAAATAATAAAATACGTCCTACGTTCATTTAAAATTTGCAAAAAATGCACGACTATAACAACTAATGATTTGTAGTTATAAAGGGAAAGGGCGATGCAATTTCATTTATATATAACTACATAAAGTAATAGTGATTTGAAACAGTGAAATTTGTTTAAACATTTTAAATATTTTAAAGTATTTCTTTTTCAATTTTATATTTATGTTTTTAAGTTTTCGACATAGGTGTGGGCGAATTCTTTTCCTTAAAAACCATGTGCTTAGTATAAAAAAAATCAAGACTCTTATTTAAAATATTGAAAAATTATTTAGCTTATTTGTTCCAATAGGTCACTGAAACAAACTGCGAAAACTTTAGTAAGATCGGTCTAGTGATGTAGACAGCTTTATCTTTTCGACGAACAACCAAGCAATTAAATAAATCCGCCAAGTAGGAGTTTGACTTAGACTTGTATAGGTCACATTTTAATATTTAATTTTTTTTTTTTTCAAATAAAAAGTTAAATCATTATTTAATAGCGGACATAGTAAAACGTAGTTTGGGTTAAATTAAAGTCTTATAGAAATAACGTTAATATTGGGGCACTTTTTTATTTAAAATTTTTAGTACCTGCCTTCAATATATACTCTGTGTATGTGTATACTGCGTAAATTTGTAGTCTTTTGCGGCATAAAAAATAAAATCATCTTCGATTAATTTTCATTTTACTTTTTTTTATAATTGATCTTATAGCAAACAAAGCAGTACATTTACATGCATCAGCCTATAACGGATTAAAAGATAATGCCGCATTCTTCACAGCCTTTAGGAACCTGCCTTAAATTCAAATTCAAATTTATTAGCTGCAATTTATTTTTATGGCCGAATATTTGTACACAGTGTGTACTACACACCTTAGTGTAAATTTTGCCATACCAACCGTAGAGGTTGCAACCCCTAATTGATATAAATATTAATCACGTCATTATTAGGAAATCTTTTTAATTAAAGTGTTATTTTTTCTACTTTTTTTTAAGGTGCACATAATTTTTCTGACACTGTGAAAATTTGACGTAATTGCTTCTCATAGTTTAAAAAAAATTGTATGAATATCAAGTTACTTTTAGAACACCCTTTAATTTTCAATATTCTTATTATAGCAGCTGTAGTAACACTTTTTCTGAAAAAATTTCAAGACGCTACTTATTTCCGTTCCAAAAATAGAGGGCTGTGACAGAAGGACAGGCATTTTGACAAAATCATTAACAACAAAATACATTTTGTATACGAAACCCTATAAACTACTTTAAATAATTCTTGCAATACAATCCGACTTTAAAACAGAAAAACTTAAAATCATATTTCTTTAGCGCGGTTATTAAACATTAATTAATTAATTATACATTAATTAATTAATTAATTATCTTATAATATATTCGGAAAAGATTGCTTCAGGATTTCTTATATGTCGTAGAACAAAAAAAATGCAGATTAAACAAAAAAATTCAGCAGTTATGTGGACACTCTTTATTTTTTACACTTTTTATTGCTGACTTAGTAAAAAAAAATTTTTAAATTCTAAGCGACAGTCTATAACTTTTCAAGAGATTAGCCAAATTCATCAAATTAAAACCATTAGGGCACCCTTTTATTTCTAATTTTAAATATTTATACTTTTTGTAATTATACTGGATATAGTAATGGACATTCTGTATAATTTTTAAGAGTTTGTGTGTAACGGTTTCAAAGATAGGGCCATATGGGTAAAATTATATCACTTCTAGGAACACCCTTATTTTCTAATTTCAAGTTTGCTATTTCTTATACCGGACTTGGCAATAAATGCTCTATGCCAATTTCAATCAACTGCCAACAACTGTTTGGTCATATACATCACAAACCAGCAACTATTGTATCACCCTTTATTCTATGATTTTAAAAATTTATACTTCTTAATATTCTAGACAAAGTAGTGTATATAACGGTTCAAACGATAGGACCACATACGACAATTTACTTCAAATAGAACACCCTTTAATTTCTAAATTTAAATTTAATACCTGGTAATATAGCGGACTTAGTAATAAAAGTTTCTTGTAAATTTTAGCTGTCTGTCGATAACAGTTCAAAAGTTTGGCCACATACATCAACTTACATCAACCATTGGGACAGCCTTTAATTTCCAAATACAAATTTTATACTTGTTATTATAGGAGACTTACCAATAAAGGTTTCTTGTGAATTTCTGGATGTAACACTTCAAAAGTTTGGCAACATATATTAAACAACTTTAACTATTGTGACACCTTTTAATTAATGATTTTGAATGTTTACACTTGCTATTACAACGGCCATAGTAATCGATATTTTGTTCAATTTTCAAGCGTTTGTCTTTAACGGTTCAAAAGCTATGCAAATATAAGTCAATTTTTGCCACCTATGGGACACCCTTTAATTTAAAGATTTATTTTTACATTACTTTTTGCTATTGGCAGCTATAGTAATATGCTTTTTTTAGTTTTAAAAAAGTGCACTTTACGGTTCATTATTTTAAAGGGTATGAACTGTTTTCAGAACGGAAGCAATCTGTAAGCATAATCTACCAAATTACAAACAAATTTTAAAATCGGTTCAGGTATGACTGTGTTGTGCAGGCACAAATATAAAAAAGGAAAAATTTAGTCGGGGCTGTCAAGTCGACAGAATGCTGCCTTTTTTAAAGTCGGTTAAAAATGGGCGAAGGTCATAAAAATATGAAGTAAAAATTTCAGTACGCACTTTATTTAAATTTTAATTTTCTATCTATAGAGGGTCAAATTAAAAATATTTATAGTTTTTGTTATAGCAAATATAGCAGGACACATTACGTGTAAGTTTTAACCGTTTATCTATAATGGTTCAAAAGATAAAACCATACAAGTCAAAATATGTTACTCTTTCATGTATTAACTTATTTCTATATTATTTTCTCGTATTGTGAGTTATAGTGTTACCAACTTGTTTTATTTTATATGGCGGTCAATAATAAGTTGCGTTTCAATAAATATGTAAAAACTCATGTTTGTTTTATGGGAAAATTCTTCATTTTTTATGATTTTTTAAACGGGATCCATCTGTAAGCATCACCTTTTAATTTGATAAAAAAAAAAAATTAAAATCGATTCAAAAATAGCTGAGTTTTGCGGGCACAAATAAAAAATTAGGAGAGTTGTTAACCTTCTGCTCATTCTTGCCAAACTGTACATCAACCTAAAATAAAATCAATCATTTTTAAATTTTAAACCATTTCAATAATAAAAAAAATGTTCACAAGTATTTTATAGACTCCACATCAATTTATCCACGAATATTCATAATATTTTATAAAGAACATTTTGTCATTTGTTTTTTTTTTAATTTTAAGGGCTTATGAAGTTTTTTATTTTCATTAAATATATTTTTTTTTGCTTTTTTGCCGTATGCTGCACAACACTTTCATGGTAAATCCTGCTGTAATGGCATTTTTTCTTTTATGAAAAGAAAAAAAAACCAGCCTGAAACAAAAAACCCAGACAAGCTCCACTCATCGAATCAGTTCAATGTGCATGTAGAACATTAAAAATATATGGAAATGAGTATAATTTCCATAAAAAAAAAATATATGTATATGTATATGTATAAATATTTAACGATGTTTTGCTTTTATATTCGTAACATAAAATATAATGCTGCCTGGCAAAGCTATTGGAAGTATAAGCACAATTATTTAATGTATTGACTTTTATACTTATATGTGAAGAATGCCTTTTTCATTTTTTCTTGTGCGGCCAGAAGTTTGGTGGCAGCTAAATTGATCACAGGAAAGTTTTAATAAATTTACCTTAAATATTTTTTTAATAGTTTAACAAATCGAATTTTATGTCATAATTTTTTGTAATACTTTAATGGCAACATCAATTTTCATTATCTTTGTGGAATATTAAATAGGTTGTTAAATATGTAACTTAGCAAACATTTGGTTCCTGCTAAATTAAAAAAAGGTAAAACGAAACAGTTACAAGTCTTAGCATTAGAAATAAAAAAAACTGGGCATAAAAATTATACAATGCTTTACATTAAATTTTTAAAATTTATTTTATTTTATTTATTTATTATTTTACTTATTTATTTTTGAGCCTTCTACAGCAAAATTTAAGTCTTATAGTAGCAGTAGTTTAAAGCAAACTAATTTTATTTGAACTGAATTATTGCCTACTAAAAGCTTTATTTTAGTTAGATAAAAATTCACTATCTTTCACTATGTTATCATAAATTCTACCCAACTTTATAAGACGATTTAAAGAAACCAATAACTCAGTTAATTTAAAAATGATTTGCTACTAAATTCCTTGGTTCTATGGAGCTCAAAACATGTTCCATCCATCACAACAAGAAATAAAAGAGCAGGCATCTTTAACGAACTCTAGTTTGTATCAGAAATGCTTCAGGAAGATTTACTCGGCTTATTCGCATATAACTACTATAAAATCCTGCTTGGCAGAAACTAATGCTCTCTAAGTGTTATTTAAGGCGATTTTCCAAGTTCCGTAGTAAGCGACTATTAGTGTCTAGAAGCGAGATTTGGGTCACATATTTTGGATTTTCTCAGGAATATTATCAATGTCAGCGGCCCTACCATTCGGTAGCTTTTTAATGGCCATTATAAGTTCTAAATGAATTGAGGGCTTATGTTATGATCCTGGAGTTTTACTGTCAGAGCTTGTGGGTAAAGGTGGCTGAGTCACATGGTCTATAATATTGTCTAGAATGATGGTATTTGGCTTTTGAAACCTTTGAACTTGCTCTTAATCGGCTGTCGATGAGCTAATTACCTCTTAGATCGTAGATGTAGCATTTTATTATTTATTTCCTATGCATCTTTTATTCAACCAGTTTTTTTGTGATCCGAAAAATTGCGCATTTGCCAAGCTGCGTTTCCACCGTTTCTGCAAGAACTTTAATGTAGTCTCTTCTGTTTCTACACACTGTACGTTTCACCGCTTTATTTTTCATATTTCATTTCGAATGCATTTTTCTCCTTTAGCGTCTTAGTGGCAGTGATTTTTTGAAGACTTTATGTTTAACGACTGGGATTCAAGTGTTATCAGACACCTAGAAATCTCTTTTATGATCAACTGTTCGGATAGTTTGATTCTCACTTCTCTTTGTGGTCAATAGTACAGGATTTACCTTATTTCGTGGACATGAAACGTCCATTGTTTTCTTCTTTTATAATTTTTATTTAAAAGTGAAATTATCATTACACAAAAATAAGAAATACGAGAATGTTGCAATCCCTAACGTCCTGGCGGTGAGTATTCCGTTTACAATAGAACGTCCATACCTACTGCGCCAACACTCTTTGTTTCTGGTTTAAATACGCTGCATTGTATTAAAATTATCGGCTTTTTTTGTACAAAATAGACCAACCTTTTGTAGAAATCAATTTTAATACAGATTCTTCTCTCAAAGAGATGCTCTTTTCTTACCTTGCAATTGTGATCTCTCCCCTGGCAACATAAAATAGCGTATATATATTTTTAAAAAATTAAAGACCAAAAACTTACTAAAATAAATGAAGTTAAGCTTTAAAAAAATTGAGTCAAATATTTGGGCTAGTTTTTTTAATGATTCGAAATTTTCATTTTGCGTTCGTCAAGTTTTACAAAACAAAAAATAAAAATATATTTGAGGTGCCATAAATTGGTAACCAAATATAAAATTTATGATATCTTAACAGAGTCTTCACTGATTTTTTAAACAATGCAACAACAACAACAAAAAACAAACAAAAGAAACAAAAACAAAAAATATTTTACATTTGTTTTGTGTTTAATGATTCAACTATTGAAAATTAAAAGGTGTATTTTTATGATTATAAATGAATTTAAATTTACTTTCTTCGGCTTAGGTTTATTTTTTAATTAAATTTCTAAGAAGAAATGCTTGTGTGTGAACTTTGTTTCACCAAATTAATACTGATTAGTTGGTTAAATAGATGATGCTCACAGCGAACAAAACCTAAGGTAGATAATGCGAAGAATGCTAATAAAGGATGTTCAGTTTTTCCCGTTTTCTTTGGAAAACGTCCGCATACATATGAAAGCAATTTTTCTTTCTAAAATTTTTTAGAAATTAAAAAATGAACCTTAGCCGAAAAAAATAAATTTTAATTCATTTATAACATTCACAGTTCAAATCCTCGTTGGGAAAAAAAAAATAAAAATTTATATGTTATGATAATTTTTAAATGTTTAAAATTTACTTATTTCTTATGTATGTGTGCCTGTGATGTGTTTTGCTCTCTTTGTTTACAGTTTTTATTCTTGTATTGTGTACACGAGCCCTGTGTAGGCTTGTTTGGCGATCATTGTTTAACATCAAATTTTAACATTAACAACAGAAAGTATACTCGCACAGTACGGGTAGAGGGTACGTTATTGGAATTTAAGGATAAAAGAAACAAGTAGTTATTTATTTAATGTCACTTCTTTTTTTCTAGAGGCCAAAAATTATTACAGAATTTTCGTTGTTTTTTTTTTAAATAAATTTCTGAAAATTTATTACAGCACACAATAGATTTAGAAAAATAAAATGACTCATAAATCACATTAATTTTCATTGCTAAAATAGCTCATTGAAAATTTTGCTTTATGTTCTTTAGTTTGTTATCGTTTAACCAAATATTGTCTATTATATAAATAAGTTATGGAGAGCTTTTAAACGTATATAATAAATTTAATGATAATAAAGAAAACTACATAACTATAAATTTATATTAGACTAGTTTGAAACCAAAATTTGGTTTAATAAATTGTATAATAATAATTTATCTAAAGGAATTATCTTTAGCATTAAACTTCTTAAAACAGCTTATGAATATGTAATCAGCATAAATTGATGTACAAAACATAAAAGGAGCTTGAATATTTTACTTGGCAGTATTCTAAGGCATTAAATATTTGTTGTTATAATTTATTATTATATT
This sequence comes from Cistogaster globosa, assembly GCA_937654795.1. NCBI lineage: Eukaryota > Metazoa > Arthropoda > Insecta > Diptera > Tachinidae > Cistogaster > Cistogaster globosa. Next base: position 23,014,842 of record OW569405.1, read on the forward strand.
TTAATAGATAAGCATGCTTATGCATGCTTACAACATTATTTTTTATCTAAAAATGGAGGCACATCATCATAACTTTGATAACGATATGTTATGATAAGAAAAATTTGATGCCTCATGAGAAAGGCCTCACATTCCTTTTTTAAAAGAAATTTTAAATATCCCTCCCGTAGCATAAATAGGCTTGGTCAGATCAGCTAGTGAATATTGCAGCCACAGAAAGTGATTAAACCATTATTTGTCTGGCAAATCAGTTATTTTTTCTGCCGGTGATCGTTGCTAATACAAAGAGACAATGTTGTTGTAATATACGGCTACCATAAATAATAAAATAAACCCGCAAAGTGTGAGTTTAACTCACACGTAAAGGTTTCTGTCACATAGTCAAGGTCTCTCTTTAATATTTAATTTGTTACAGCGAATATATTAAAACATACTTTGGGTAAGTTTTTAGGTTTTTTATATTTAAACTCATAGTAAACAAGCAATAGATTCTCTACATGAATTTATAGCGTAAAATTTTTGTTCCACTTATAGCAGACATAGCAGCACATCTTCTGTATAAATTAAAGGCATCTGCCCATTACGGTTTAACTAATAACCTATACTCGTCAAATTTTCGACCTATGAAAAACACTAGCAATATCCACGACTTTGTCCGCATACCATTTCTTATTTTCTTTAAATAAAATTTAGAAAAATATAATTTTAAATATTTGTAAACAGTCTTAACAACTTTCCATCTACGTAGGATTATACCGGTAAATTGGGTTGCTTTAGATTTGTATCTCTAGTTTCTCTACAAAATGACATTTTTATGAAAAAAGGTATTCTATGTTTGAACCAAGTTTTTAAGAAACCTCCTCAAAAAATTTTGTTCAAATCCATCTAGCAGTTTTTACATGATGCAAATACTGACAGACAAAAATTAAAAAGTAGGTGGTTTGTATTCCATATCTAAATCATTAAAATTTTTATTTTACTGTTTTACTAATTTCTATACATCATCCAAATTTGCAAATTTATTTTATGGTTGGCAACCACTGTGGGATACTTCTAAGTATTTATAAACGCTTACATTGGGGCCTTAAAACTTTAAGTTTATTTTAATGCTAAGATGAAAGGATTTAGGAAAACTGGAATAAAGCGTTATGCTTAACCAACAAATAGATAAAAAATATGGTTAGAAGAGCGGCTTCTTTTCTCTGTACAAATTCATGGTTGCGGTGAACAAATTTTTATTTTTGTAAACGAAATTTCAGTCCGCTAAATTTATTAATCAAATGGTTACGACGCTTTAAATTGCACTATAGTTGATTTTAACTTAATTTTTTTGTTTAAATTCTCTTTAGTGCAAACAAGATTTTGAAGATCAGTTAAGTAGCCTGTACTATTCGTGTTCGATATCACGGCATAACAATTGATTATGCTCCTTATTTTATATCGATTACCATTGATAAAAAAGTATAATAATCTTAATTAACAAAAAATGAAAAATGTATTTTCTATTGTAGTCCAGATTTTCACTATGCAATTTTTTAGGCATTTTTTTTTTCAATTCTCTATTAAAGTTGCAGTAACATTCCCTCAAAATTTAAGCAACACCTTACCTCTCTTGTTTCACCAAAAAAAAAAAAGAAATAAAATTATATTCATGCTAGAATCATTAAAAATTGCATAGTGTAAATGCCGTTTTTACTTAATTTTAACATTGGAGAATTCGACGAAAAAGGGGAATCTGTCTCACACGTGACAGAATTTGTTTACTATTTAGGATTAAAGACTGATATGCATTGTATTATATAATAGTAAAAACACTAGACATCTTCTTTGTCAATTAAGAATTAAATGTTATATTAGCGCTGGAAATAGTTGAATTTGTCTATATGTGACCGTGGAATGCTCCTATTACATTTTAGTTTTAAAAATTTTTCGAAACCATATTACTATCAAAGCAAAATTAACATAAATCGTTTGGGAGACAATTAAAAGGCGGTTAGCACATGAATATTACTCCCATTTAACATTGTTCCATAAAAATCAAAATAGCAGTCAAAATATATTTTAATGAACATACAATTAAACAGCCATAAATAACCCCTAATTAAATAGAAAACATGCTTTCAAAACAGCCTATAATCTGGTATCACATTAATAACTAATTAAATATTACTTTCATATATCATAGGCGTTTAGCCTTCAATCACATTGACTTCTATCATGTACTTGTAGCTGATGACGTGGAAAAGACGTATTGTTTAAGGAAATAAAAAATTAACGGCACTAAAGTGTGATCTAGAAATCAATATAACTCCCGTAAAAGGAACATTTTTACAGCTATCTGTTTAATATTTTATTGTTTAATATTTTGCTAAGCAAACTTTTCGGCCCTAAAGTAATCTGTATATTGGTACATATAAACAACTTGGTTTGGGTTTTTCCAACACTAAATTTGACAGTTATAAAAATAACTTTTGAGAAACTTGAAAAATATAGTCTATAGGGTTCATAGTATTTTGGTACAGGCAGTTTTTTTTAAATAGAAATTTTGTTAGCTTGGTAAATGCCAGTAACAGCCCCATCTTTATATTAAGTAAGAAATTCGGATATGTCATCAGTGTAAGACCTATTAAAAAAGTATATCTCAAAACAGTTATAAAAATTTTCTCAAAAAATTTTAATTTCTGAGATGAGCCCTTTGGGCTTAGAATGGCAGTATAATTATTTTAAGCAACTCTCTAAAATTGTTAATAACAAATTTTTAATATAAAGGCATCTTAACCGTTAATAACTTAAATGTGAGTACAAATTCTCTGATGAGCAAAGCTGAACAATCAATGAAATTGCAGTAAGAACTATTTTTCCTTCAATAACACTAATCTTCAGGAACATTATTCTTTAAACAAAAAAATGATAAATAAGGAAAACATAATTCTGATAAAGAATTTGCTTTAAGAATATCTCTAAAACAGTAAGGAAAATAAAAAAATTTAATTCAAAAAAGTTAATGATAATTTTTTTCTGCATGTTCTGGCAGCGAAATGCTTAATTAAGAGACTAATATTTGCTTCTCCCCTCAAACAATTTCTAAATATTTGAGAAAAACAATGTTAATTGTTCTTGCAAAAAAAAAAACGACTTCAAAACAAATAAATTTAGAATCACTTTTCTTTAGGACGAGAATTATACATTAATTATATTTTATTCGAGATATATTGCGTCAGGATTGTTATGTGTCGTAGACAACAATGTGAATGCAGATTAATAAAAAATTATTTGGCAACAACAGCAACTATTGTAACATCCTAAAATTTATAATTTTGAATATTTAATAATTCTTATTTAAAAATTTAAAGTGTGTGCCTCTTTCTACACTATTTAAAGGACAAGACAATAAAAGTCAAAATCACGTCAATATCGTTGGCCGAACATTTTTCTGAGCAATGATGTTCACTATCAAATATGACTCAAAGTATGAATTTCTATTAATCAACAACTAAAAATCATTGTTCTGCCGGCGTTATGTGCATTTCTTGTTCTATTTGATGGCTAGTGGAGACGTAGTGAAGGCGTAATTATAAAAAAGAGTTACCGAAAAGTTGCTTGATTCGAGTAATACGTTACAATTAATTAAACAAACATTCAGCATTATGCACCAGAAATTAAAAACAAGGATCAGTGAGAATGATTTAAGTGGTGCTACCACCAAAAAAAAAAAAAAATGCGATGGTAAGGCATGACCATGACGTTCTATAACAAAAATGTTGAGCTAGAAACTTGAGCCATTTCGGTTTAATTGTGCTTTCCCGATCATGAATATGCTTCGATATTTATATTTAGTTTTCAGCAGGTTGTCGATGAATTTTAAACTTTAGTCTAGAAGGTGACAAGTCAAACAACAATTGTGTAAATTTTAAATGTCTGCTTTCTACGATTGAAAAGCTAAAGCCATTAAATCGGTAATCACATCAATATTGCGACACTTTTTAATTTTATTTTTTACAGGTTACTATACCACAAATAATTTAACAATTAAAAATTTGACGTGTCTGCTTTTTACAGCTCAAAAAAAAAAAAAATAATAATAATAACTATTTTTAGAACACCCTTTCATATAACTATTTGTAATACATCTTTTCCCTAAATTCCCTAAATATTACAAAACTCAAAAAGTAGTTGTAAAAACCGCGCAAAATTTTATTAACACCACAATCTTGAGTAAATCGACATTAAAAGGCTTACTTCTTTATGTAAAAAGCAACATAAAAATTATAATTATTTTACGAAAAAAAATAAACTACAGATGATGATTGATGCAAGTGCATGTGCTGCTTTTTTTATTACTATTCAAGAACAACAAACAAAAATTTCATGTTTAATGAAAAATTGCATGGTGTAAATGCTTTATTTTACTTCCAAAAATCTTTATAAACCATATTGCTATCAAAGCAAAATTAACATAAGTAATTATGAAGACAATTATGAACAACTTTAATTATGTACGATGAAGGTGGTTAATACTCGTACATGAATATTACTCCCTTTTAACATTTTTTCCTTAAAATAAAAATAGCTGTCAATATATATTAATGAATATACAATTAATCAGCCATAAATAACCCCTATTAAATTGAACACATGCTTTCAAAACAGCCTATAATCAGCTCTCACATTAATAACTAATTAAATATTACTTTCACATATCAATGGGCTTAGCCTGGTGACGTTGCAATGGCACTAAAGTGTGATCTAGAAATCAATATAACTCTCATAAAAGGAACATTTGCACATTTATCGGTTTAATATTTTGTCTTAAATTTTACTAAATAAACTTTTCGACACTAAAATAATTTCTATGTTGGTACATATATATAAACAACTTGGTTCGGTTTTTTTCCAACACTAAAATGTTGACAGTTATAAAAATAACTTTTGTTTTGATTCATGAATAAGCTGAGCTAGAAACTTAAATGTGACAAGTTAAACACTAATTTATATGTTTGAGGTGCCCTACTTGAAGATCTTATTGGGCCCTACTACCCCAGGGCTCTCTGAAATTTTGCTTTCATCGATCGAATCTGTTATATTGCTGATACGTATCCTAGCCATATATAAAATGAAAAATGTGAATCTTAGGATATTCATGTGCTAGTAATTAAAAAAGAAAAAAGTGCTTTGTTTCCTATTTTTCTCCTTTTCAATATAAATCATTTGAAAATCACTGTAGCTGGCATATCTACTTGTCGTATAATTAAAATTTGTTAAAAGTATTATAGAGACTCTTAACTCTTTTGGACACATTTGCTTGTTAAACTAAAAAGCAAGAACAAATCATTATATTCAAGCAGCAGAGAATACAAACTCTTCATAAATGTTAACAAAAAAGTTTTTTACGGCGTGTCTGATTGCTAAAATTGGAAAAAAAATTAAATAAATTCCCTCCAAAAATGAAGCACAAAAAAAAAACAAAAATTAAACAGCCACCTTTAAGACTCAGTGCTGGATACTTAAAACAAGTACTTGCACTCACACATAAAGTACTCTTACTTCAAAAACACCACTTTCACAGCAAAAACAAAAATCAAAAGTTTTGTAATGTTTCGAAGAAGAAGAAAAAGTCAACGGCAACAATCAACTAAAGAGAACTGTGAATATTAAAGAGCAACAACAAAAATATTGTAAAATTGTTAGTTTATGTTAATTTGTATAAATGTGTCATCTACATACATACATACAAACATTAATTTAAATGAAATTAATTACAAAACTTTTATGAGATATAAAATTCTGAACAAATACAGACACGTGCACATACTTATTACAAAAAAAAACTTATAGGCGAAAATGTCTGTAAATTTAATGCATGTGTGCGTAAGGATGTTACCGCAAATTTATTATCTGTTAGACAATCGTGCTATCAGATTTGGAAGATACTAAATGTGGTTTTTATAGTCATTAAAATTTTTCATTTACACTCCGTTTCACATGAATAGGTCAACTGTTTTGACAAAAAAATTTAATTTTTTATTTTTTTCCCCAACCAGGATTTGAAACGTGGATATTATAAATAAAATAAATTTTATTTTAAATTTTAATTTCTAATAATTTTTAGAAAAAAATTTTAATTTTACGAAAGAATAAATTTTAGAAATTAAATTAAAAATGAGCCTTAAGCCGAAAAACTAAAATTGTAATTCAGTAATAAATTTAATGGCTGTTCTCAAAATAATTCATTGAGAGGATTATATTTTTATACTTATTAAAGGATAAGCAATTCAGAAAAATAATGCAAACGAAGAAAACTTAAAAAAGTTCCTTTAGATTAAATCTGTGCCTTTCTTACAAATGTGAGGAAAAATTAAAAATTAAGAGATTTTTGAGTGGTATTTTTGTGTCGATTTTAACTATAAAGTAGTCCAATTTCAATTTAAAAAAAAAACAGAATTAATGTTTTATTCATTTTTATATAAAATATTAATTAAAAAGGAGGAAGAGAAAGCAAATTTGAAGCCAATGACGTTAAAGGTCTGCCCACCTCTGAAATTTATAAAAAATAAAACTGCAAACGCTGTGTATGGCAAAAATTTTTAGGGAACATAAACAATGACCTCAACAGCTAGAGAAAGGCGAAATATTCTACGAATAGCAAGCAGCCTATTTCATTGACTAAAGTAATAGCAAAAATTGCTTCTAGTTTTTTTTACCACTTGAAAAAATAATAAATGCAGCCGAATTACTAAAAGGAATTAAATTGTAGAAAATATTAAACTAAAGCAGCAACGTAAGGAATTACGGTTGCATTTTTGTAAAAAAACATATCTTTAGGGAATAAGTCGAAAAAAAAAGTTTTCTTAGATACAAAACTGGTGGACCCGATTTTCGACTCCCCTGATTTTAGAAATGAAGGACGTTATTCAGCCTTTAGCCGTAGTAGGGTAAATGAAGTTAAGGTCTCGGAGTGCGATATCATATTAGGGACTCCATAGACTTGGAATTTCAAATCAGTAAAATAACAATAAATATTTATCAATTTAAACTGCAAACTACATTTTCAAGATTTTGTATGGACCATTCCATAGCTTTTCTAACAGAATAATGCTCCTATCATAACGACAAAGATTATTAAAACTTGGATTACTGAGCAAACTATTAATTTGCTATCAAGGGTGCAATTTGCCCCAGACTTAAATATAATGAAAAACATGCGGTTGTGGTTGTCTCTGAAAGTGTACGAGCCTGAATAGAAATCTGTTGATTAAGCAATTTTACCTGCCACAATTAAATTTGGCGTGATTTCAAATTTCCTTACAATATTTATCCAAGTTGCATGACTACTTCCAAGTAGAATAAAGTAGGTAATTACGCTGAAAGGCGAAAGAACACATTACAAAAAATAAACAAAAATTTAAATTTTTTATTTAAGAAAAAAACTTTTTTTTAAATGTTTTATGCTTTTTTTAGAAGCACAGATAAAAAAACTAATATATATATTTTTTTAATATTCCTTGTTAACATTCTTTTTTCTCAATTGAAGGATCGCCGTGAATAACGTTGACAAAATAATAATTTTTCAGGAGAGCAAAAAAGCGTATTCCGTTCGTAGCATTTTGTTTATAACTTACAACGTTCTTCCACTGACTGACTCATTGTAATTGCGTTTTGACGGTGATAAAATGCATAATTTTGATGTTTTGTTGTTTGAACAAATATAAGAGAGTAAATTTAACGGTAATCTGCGAAAAAACAGGTTTTGCAAAATTTGTCTTTTACAACGTTATTCGTGGCTTTGCTTCAATTATTAAATCTTTAATAAAATGTGAAGCATAATTCTCAGCGCAAATTAACTTAAAAACAACAAGCTTTAAGTTATTGCTAAAACACTGCAACTATTCATGTGAATCGCAGTGTATTGCCTAAATGCTTTTGTTTATTATTTTTTGCTTTTATTTTCGCGTTAAATATTTTTTCATCAAATTTTCGTTTGATTAAATCCTTAATTTGATTGTTACCAAATGAATAACTTAACAGTTAAATAGAGTAAAAATTATATTTATTTTCTAAATAAGAAGGTAAGAATTTAAAAGCTGGAAGTTAAATTTTTATTTTTATTAAACAAGGAATTAAATCATTTTTGTATAGAAAAAGCAAAAAACGCTTTTCCTTTAAGTAGGCTACTTACGACTACTCTCGTTAAGATATGAAATTAAATATTTTTACAGTGGTAGGAGTCACTGCATCAAGCAAACGTTCAAAGAAAAAATATTATTGATTTTAACAAAATTTAAGACCAACAGATTTTAATTCTACTTTACGTTTTTTTTTACTATTTAACAATTTTTTTTTAGATACAAGACCCATTTTAAAACTCGGGAATCTTTTTTATAAAACGTTTTTGTTTTTTATAATAAAAGTCCTTTTCATTCCATGGGCGTGGTATTAAGGCAAGGAATGTGGTTTAAGTTTAAAATCTGCAGCTTTAAGTACCTAAGAATTTTTCTCTATCAAATGTTATTTGAGCTTCAAACCAATGCTAAAACTGATCAGCCAATGGCGCTTTTCTATAAAAACAAAAATTAAAGTAAATCACAGTGTTACCATGGCTTACTTTCCTTTATTGTCTCCCAAATCATTTCTAAAATAAAAATTCAGAAGAATAATTCAAATGCACTTAAATAAAACAAAGATTACTGCAATCTCCTGGAACTTAAAAATTTAAAGTTAAACTCTTACAACGACTTTAATTTACTTTTTTTTTTATTTAAGCTATAAAAACGTAATGATAAGACAATCATATGAATGTTTCTGACTTTTTGCTTTTCCATGAAATTTTTATTTTTGAAAAAGAATATAGTCTTCTAAAACTGTGATATTTTGGAGAAATTTCAATTGTTTGATAATTTTAAAATTTTTTCTAAGCTTTTGATTTTGATTTTGATATTACAAGGAAAAGAAACTGAAAAGTTAGGCAAATTCTGTTTTCGTGTGCATGTTATTCATTTATGGTCCAATTATTAAAAAAAAAAAATTTGGAAACCATATATTTTGTGACTTAGTCTTTGGCAAGTTTATATCAACGTCAGCATAGCAGACGGACATTGCTAAATCGACTTTTCTCTCAAATGAAAAGAAATTGCAGACGAAATGACATACTTAAATACTTTCTTTCGAAAAAATTTTCGATTATATTCAGAGCACCCTGTTTACTAACAGGATGGCTCAAATATTTTCAAGTGATAGATTTTTCTTTTAAGTTACCGCAGAGAGAAATAAATTTTGCAAAAAAAATTATTTTGAAAGAAGAGGAAACCACTATAGGGATACCATTTAATTTTAAAACTCAAATTTTTAACTTGCTAATGTAGTGATCTTAACAACAAAGATTCCTTTTAAATTTCAATCATCTGTCTATAACAGTCCAACAGTTTGGCTGTACACTTAAAAGTACATTAATCATCGTAACACCCTTAATTTATAATTTACGAGTAAAATATTTATACTGCCTATTATACCATACCAAGTAATAAATATTCAGCCTAATTTTCAAGTGATTGTTTAGAACATACAGGTTAATTTATGTCACCCAAAGAAACACCCTTTAATTTCTATAAGTTTTAAAAGTTTATCCACATGCATAAAATTAAATTGACTATTGGGACACCTTTTAATTTTCAAATCTAAATTTAATGCTTGTTTTCATAGCGGTTTTAACAATACAGATTCTTTGTATATGATAACCGTCTGCCTACCACTGTTTAAAAGTATGACCACATATATCAAATTAAACGAATTATTGGAGTAACCTTTAATTTATAATTTTAAATATTTATACTTGTTGTTCTAACGATCATAGCAATCGGAATTTAATTTTCAAGCGTTTATCTAAACGTTTTAAACCGATAGATTTATATAGGTCAATTTACATCACCTATGGCGATTTCTTTAATTTTTAGATTTGTTTTTCTACTATCTTATGCTATAGGGAGCTGTACTGGTAAGCAGTTTTTATACCCTTCACCACAAAAGTTTGTCATTTCGTTTGTAATTTCGTTTTCATTTGGAACAATTAAGTAACCCTAACCAAAAAAACAAATACATATATGGAAAGAAAGAAAATTAAAAAATAAGAAAAAAAACATAAAGTAAAAAATTGGCCCTCGTCTATATTTTCCAAAATACGGTCCTTTGAAATTTTCATAAAAAGCTACATTTTCAATATGGTATCATTTAAAAGCTTTTGCGTTTTGCGATTATCTTTCAAAAAATTCTCAAAATTTTAAGAATGCTTAACCATTAAGAGCCGGTGACAATTTTATGTAAATTTTTATTTTATTTTTTTTTTTTATTATTTTAATTCTCTGTCACCTTAGTATTTACTCTTTTGATTAGAATTACTTAACAAAAATAAATTTACATACATGGTGAAAGGGTATATTTGTTTTCTTAAATTTTAAAGTAGTGCCGCTTACGGTTTATAATACACTTAAAAAATATGTACATTGAGTAGGGAAACCCTTTAAATTTTTTATTTAAAATAGTAACAATAGTAAGCATAATCTTAAAATAAAAATAAATAAAAATTTTCTGCGGACACAAATATAAAAAAGCAGTATTCAAACGAGTTGATAACCTCGTTCTTTTTTGGAAGTCAGTTAAAAATTATATAATTCACGGTAATATTCCAGACATACAATGAAACTTATTAGAAACAAATGCAAAATATTTCACACAGTTATGCACAAAAATCAGTTAATTATATGGTGGTTGGTTTCATCTTTTTATATATGTGTGTTTCTTGCTTCTTTATATCCTTGCTTACTTTTTATTTATTCATTCTGAAAGATAAAAAAAAAGGTGAAAAAATAAATTTCTTCACTGTAACTTTCTTAAAAATAAAATATTAGTTAAAACTCTTATAACACACATCAACTAGCTTGTGTTAGAAAAGTGTGTCTTTAATAAACAACATGTCTGAAATAAAGGTTTTACTATAAAAATTTCAAGATATCCATACCGAATTTAAATAGTTTTTATCGATAAAAAATACACGTTATTCGTTATAGTAAATTTTGAAATACTTCAAATATTATAAGGAGTTTTACTGTCCTATATGCCTTTATATTCTTACCTCTGTATCAATTTATTTTTGCACGCAATGTGTTCATTAAAATGTGTTCACAAAAAAATAAAAATTAAATATTCATTACCAAGCCATTAGATCATGCGAAAAATTAGGTTTTTGCTATTTTGGGTGAAAAACTTAAAGTCATTTTATTAAATTCTAACATTAAAGTGACTTTTTATGCTTTACATTTTCAGAAAAACAAATAAATTTTATTTATTCTAATGTAAATGGGATTATATAATTACGTTTAATGTATAAGATAAGATAATAATTGCGAAAACAAAAATTAATACTGTGAGAGTACAAGCATACGTTAGACTTAAAAAAGCCATTTGATTAGAAACCATTATTCTTAAACTATAAAAAAAAATCGTTGTTTCCTGATACATAAATTTTGACTGAACCATTATAAAGTCATTATCTAATAATAAGCAATTTAATATTTTTATTTGTTTTAGCTGTTCGTTTGTTTTTTACAGTTAATAAATAATTCAAATAAACGATTTTTATTCATGTTATAAAGTACCTTTGGATAGCCAATAAATCGTTTTTCAACCATCTTAAATGACGGCCTATTATCACAATATTATCCTAAACTGCATGAGGCGAAAAATAAATCTCTTCGGTATTTGTTGTGTCATAAAGATTATGTTTTAAAAATCACTAATAAACTTTTATATTTGAAAAATCCAAAATTATTAAACTTAATATTTTTAAGATCAATAGAATTTACAAAAGAATTAACTGTCAAACTAAAATGTTTACATTAATAATAAGTGTACTCTGACAAATCGCCATGCATAGATTGATGCTTGAATATCGCTACTAAATTCAGTAATCAATTATAAATTCGAACAACTGTTTTATCGTGATGACACTTATTTTCGGCTTTACGGGATTATTAACAAGCGAAAGTTTCGCATGCGAAGTGAAAAAATCCAGCAACTGCTTGATGCGGCTTATGTGAACGGAGGAGCCCGCGCTACTGTAGATGGAAATTACTACTTGGATGACATGGGTCCGGGCGAAACGTTGTGTCAACAGAATGGCGTAACGTGTTAAGCGGCGACCGTAACTATCAACTTGTTGAAAAACAACTTTGGCTATTTTGAGAAATAATTTGTCACTTGGCGTTTAAGGTCAAGCGAATTGAGCTCTCTATGGTATCCTGAAGGCCCGTGTGAAGTTACTTGTCTATTAAACTAATAACACCTTGGAGGCCAGCATTTTACATGGCCTAAAATTAGTCGACCAGACTGCGCTAAGTAAGGAAAAGCTAAGGTAGTCTCTTGACTTCAAATCATGATAAATTTTTATTTAGTTTTGTTTTTTTTATTTAAATATCCATCAGGTTTAAACAAACACCTTTTATTAAAGCTTTAAAAATTTGAAATTTTCTTTTCTATAGAACATTATTGCAAACCACGCTTAGAGAATGATAGACTTACAGTAAAAGCTTGAATTCTTGAAAGAACTAATAAAAGCCTTCGGACTTCCACGATTAAAAAGTTTTTTTCTTTAATCTTTAGCCCACATGCACCGGCTACCCTTGCAGCTATATAATCATCATAATACGCTGTGGCTTCGCGAAATTAAATTTCACGTTTTTAATTTTTTTCCATCGGGCTATTTTAACGAACTTAATTTTAAGTGCCGCACACTATTGGTATATTGCTACCACCTCTTTAAACAATGCTCTCTTATAGTTTGTGACACAATTTCCCTGCTATGGAGTGCAGATTGCACATTTGGTTTTCTAATATCAGGCGTCTTTGCAAACTCATCTACCATAACTACAGCAAGATGTCTTTCTTTTGGTAATCAAGACTGAGAAAAGTTTAAACTTTTGCTATCGATTCTGGGAATTGAACTTAAGGCTGTTGATCTTTGGTTTTAGGCAAACACCACGGTTGCTCATTATACAATTATCTTTTTATTTAAATTAATCTACGAAGACCGCAGTGGTAAGTAGTTTTGCATGTTTTTTTTTTCGTAACAATATAAATCTAGTTTTAAGGGTTTCTATGAGACTTTTGGCACAAATCTTCTTTTACCAGCCATTTCTACTTTCAACTTTCTTAAAATAAAATTTGTATCCCTTCAAATACAAGAAAAAGTTTATTACACTGTTAAATGTGGTTTAAAGATCTTTAAGATAATTTCGTTTATTTTTCCTTGTAATAACTTCACAATGTTCACAAAAAAATAAAATAAAAAGTAACAAAAACACACAAAAACCAAAAATGTTAAAAAGAAAATAAAATAAAAAACGATATGAAAATCTTACACAATTTGTTTTTTTTTTCTCGCCTTGTCTCCGTAATTTTGGCTCATCACGACTAAAAGGAAATTACTAAAAAATAACTTCCGTATTTGTGCGAGTGTGTAAGAATGTGAGAAAAAAAGTTATGAAGAAGCTCACACAAACTTTTTCAAAAAAAAAAAAAAAATATATATATAATTCATAATTGTAAATTTTGCAAACATCCTTAAAAATTAGTAATGTGTCTTATAACTGTTGGTTATTCTTTTTCTTTGAAACTTAATAATTAAAAATTATGAGAGTGAATGAACAGCGTGAAAAAAAAATAAGAAATATATAAATGTCATTTACACATTTCCCTATTTTGTCACCACCATATTTTTTACATGTTACTAAGAAACTTATAAATAAGTTGAAATATTTCTTAAAAATAATTTTATTAGTTTATATATTTCATCCGATCAAGCGTAAAACAAAGCGGAATTAGCGATTAAAATTTAAAATGTCATAGCATAACCATAAAATATTAAATAGTTTAATTAATGAAAAAACAATCCAAAAATGCTATTTTTAAGGCTTTGTTTTTCCATATTTACCATAAAACATAACAGTAACGGGGTCATTTCTGTATATGAAAATTTTGGTGTTGGTGTAGGGAATAATCATGTCTTAGTAGAAGATATATTTGAACAAATTTTTGTGAGGAGGTCCATATATAAAAACATTTTTGTTTCGTAAAAATATTGTTACGATTATAAGATCTGGCAACGCCTGTTGTTATTGTCCGTATGTGCGTGGTAAGAAAACAGAAGGTGAAAAAGTAACTTCTACCACCATTGGGTGCGTGAATTGAATAATACGACAATTAGCTAACACAAGTTGAGCAACCTCAATGGCCGCGATGGTAGAGGTGCGTGCTGTAAAACAGAAGATCGTGAGTACGAGCCTAACTTCAGACATCATAACTACAGAGGAAGAACAATACTTTTTTAAGCCAATATAAAATTAAGAAACTGCAGTACAACTATTGTGCGAAGCCATGGCTAGATAAATTTGTGAAGACGTCTATTTATTAAAAAAAAGCAGTAGTAGATAGTTGTCAAGACGACCTTTATAAGAAAGAGAAGAGTTCTAGTTGTTAGCGGAAGGAAGTAACTAAAATGATTACAGTGTACGGCTTGGGGTGTAAATCAAGGTGGAGAAGAGAGAGATCTGTGTTATGCTTGAGGGGTTACTAAACAAGGCATCGAGTAGTTCATATCTCGCCTGACTAACACAGTAGAGTAACGTGGATAGCTACGTTTGTAACAATGCATGTTTAGTAAATACGAGACCATAGGATCCTAAAAAGGGGTGTATTAGGATACTAACTAGTATGTAGTCAGATAGAGCCAAGAGAAGAAAATTAGCGAATTTATAATGTGTCACAGTGGTATTTGCAATCAAAAGAATCCGTACGTTTATCCAAAAAAGGGATAAACGTAACAATATGTTATTTACTAGAGAAACTAGAAATACAAATGTGAAAGTAACCAATTTTAGCGATATAATGGTATTAAAACAGTGTTCAGTACATTTAATTTTTGTAGATGGAAAGTTTATTAACACTATTTACTGAACTCTACAACAAGTGTTTAAAAACACATTTTTCCAAGTTTGAATTTTAAAAAAATTAGATATGATACGCGTACGAAGTCTTGGGCACTGCTAGTTTACCATAAAAAAATCTTGGGGAGAAAAGCCAATTGCACGATAAAAAAAATTATATATTGTAGTATTCAAAACAGTTTTTGGTCTTTCGGTTCCATTTAAACATTTTTATTTTGTCTTTGGATTTCGAAAAATTTAAAATTTATTGCGTTCTGATACCAATATGTAACTAAGCGTATCTTAAATCTCTTTGTTGTCATTATTATCGCATATATTATTTATCAATCATAATATATCACCAACTCATAAGGAAGAAAAATTGATGAGAAACCTTAAGTTTCAAATTAAACAAATGAATTAGTTAATTTAGCTTAAGTTCATTATTATTTTATTTGCAAATTTTTTTTTACAAAAGAAAAATCATTTAATTTTGATTTTACATTAAATTAAATATAAAATTTTTCTAACTTTTTATTCTTCATAAGTTTTATAATACGCAAAATAACTGCAAAATTAAGAGTGAACGGAAACCTCAACGTTATAAAAGCAGAAAACACTTTTAATAAATATAAATTTGAGTTATTACGGTTTAAAGCCATTAAGAAAAAAAATTTGTTATTTCATTTTATTACATATGAACGCAATAGCAACACGTAAAGGTTTTTGAACCTTGAGCTTTTTTGCATAAATTTAGCGAAATAGAAGATTTCCTATTAATGAGTATTTACACACTAGAGGCCACATAGATAAGGAATAAAATTAATGTATTATTTTTGACAATGAAATATTAAACAAGTATAAAATTTTAGACTAAACAGATGCAATGCAATCTTGATATATATATATAAAAAAACAAAAGATTATGTTTGTGATTAATAAAGCTACTGTTGATCGCAAAATTATTTTAAAATTATATGGTACTTATTGACATTTTACAAAAAACAGAAATTTTTACAAAGTAATAAAATTATATCTGCAAGATTTTATACAGTTGCCTGAGCCAGTTCAACAGAATAACTTCTCCCACATTTAAAGAAAATCCAAAAATACTGTTTAAATATTAAAACTTCTAAAAATAGAATGAGAATTCTATAAAAAGATTTAATTTTATTTAGAAAAACTCTAATTTCTACATATTTGCATTTTTAAGATTTTTTTTTCAATTTTTATTTTGTATCAATTTATTTAATAATTTATTTGTTTATTCATTTTGATTGAAGGAAAAAACATATCCCTAATTTATATGAGTGAGAGTATACATGGTGGTATAAAAATATTAATTAAATTATAAAAAAATATCAAAATGGTTTTAATGGTTTCATTGGTTTATTTTTCTATATTGATTTATTAATGACCATATGCGTGTACACTGCAGTGCATTACTAAAAGTACAAATAGTTTTTTCCCAAACATTTTTTGAATTTTCTAAGAACTCAACAATTTCTCTCAATTTAGACAAAATACCTGAAAATTAATGTTTTGATTAAGAAGAAAAATATATTGCTATTTATGGATTTTTAATTAATTTAAATTTTAATTTACTGCCTGGCCTTTTAAATGGTCTTATTACCTGATTAATTTCCTAAAAGAAAAATTTGTTTGTTGTAAAGTTCTAAATGAACAATTATTATAGCTCGAGGTTTGTTCATAAAATTTGCATTTAAGCTGAGTACTTTATTCAGACTTGTGGAAATTGTTTAACAACTTTTCCTGTAACGTTTAAACAGTGTTGCCAGGTTGGGGGATTTTTCACCAAAGATGAGATTTTTTAAATTAATGGGAACAAAACACTTTCTTTGAAAATAAAGATTGATCTTGTAAAACGCTTTAAAGAATTTTCGGAGATTAATATTTTTCATAATTTTTAACAAAGTTAAATTTAAAAAAGATAAAAATTTAAAAATGAAAATTGGCAATAAAGGCAATAAAGGCTTTGTATTCAAAAACAGGAAGATCTCATTTTAAGACTTAAAAACTTTTTATGCAACAGAGTTAAAACAACTTCCATTAAATCTTGTTTTTTTCAAATAAACGATTTGATCAAAACAACGAAAATTTTGGGCAAATTTTGTTTGTAAATGTCAAGATGCCACAATGAATACAAATAAGCAAGAACATGAGAATTATTACAGACATAAAAAATAATAGTATTACGTTAAAGGAGATATTTGAAGAAAAATATAATTTACTTCTGGAAATTTGTGGGAACAAAAACTTGGATTAAGAGAATTCGGTGGTATTACGTCTTAGAAAAATATGTTTTTTAACTGCCCTTAAGATTGCAGGAGTGGTTGGTATTTGCAGTTATTTTGCGTGAAGTAAGGGCAGTTTATATTAAGTCACAGTTTAAAAAAAATGTTGCAGGAAACATGTTGTAATAAACAAATATGTTGCTGGAAACATTTAGGTAATTTTCATAAAATAACCAACTCTTGACAGCATTTCGCACAAAAAAGTGAAGAGAATTCCATGCTTTAAAACACACACAGCAATTTTTTTTTTGCTGCGAACAAAATTTGCTTTTGATATACTGATCCAGGCGGCTAACGCACCTTGATTAAGGTAACAACTAATGGCAGTTGCTAAGATGTAATAAGTTATAATTCGGTTTATAATGGGCTATGCGGTTAACTAACAAGTATAAAATAATAAAATATCGAACTAACGAAAAATTCCGTACTGTATTTTGGGCCACACTTTAATTTTAAACTTTATATTTTTATAAATTCTTCTTAAAAATTTTAAGAATTCAATTATATAATTGAACAGGGAATTGTTTTCTGTACATATAAAGTCATCTTATTTATTTGATATCTCAGAAAATTAAATTTTTCTTTTTTATTTAAATATTAAGTGTCTTATTAAGTGGTAGTGGAAAGCACTACCAATACCTACAGTAATCTGTCGCGCAGCTTAACAACAACAATAAAACTAGTTTGTTATTAAAGATTATTAAGAAGCTCATTAATGATTTGGGGAGTTTTACGTGGCATCAAAGTGCTTAGTTGACGTGTTTAGTATAAAATATTTTTATTGTAAATTTTTTATTATAAAATTCTTGTTATAAATCTAATACACATTTTAAAGCTATGAAGTTTTATTTTAGATAATTTATCTTTTTGAAGATAAAGAATTAAAAAAATTATTTTTTATATTTTTCCAAAGCAGGATTTGAGCTGTGAATATATTATAAAATGAATTAAAAATTACTTTTTCGGATTAGGTTCATTTTTTAATTTAATTTAATTTCTAAGTTCCAAAGAAAACGAGAAAAATTAGATACTAGCAGAAGGATGTAGCGATCCATCCGCATACATTTGTAAATAATTTTTCTTTCTAAAATTTTTTTTTAGAAATTAAATTAAAAAATAAACCCAAGTTGAAAAAGTAAATTTTTATTTTTCTTTTTTCGCAGTGTAAGAAACAAATTAAAAATAAAACTGTATCTATAGTAACGCAGCGCAGTGTACTATAAGAACATGTTTTAATATTAGTATTAAATCTGTGGAGGTTTAAGTAGTTTTATGTCGCTATTTGTTTTTTTTTTTATTACTTTTAGGTTTCTGTTGTTTTTTTATAGTAAAATTACACTCATTATTTAAATTTAGCTTTGCAAGTATTTAACAAAATTACTAATATTTTTCAATATTTTCTAAACTTAGGAGAAAAACTATTATATATCAAATATCTCAAGGGTAATTTAGTTTAAATAATAGTTAAGAAAATACTCAATTCTGAAGAAAACCATCGGATATGATGAAATTTTTGTTTTAAGTTCGAATATATTGACATGTAAAAATATACTGTGTGTATGTATGAGAAGTTTATATTTATTTTCTTTTGTTTTTGTTAAATTAAAAACACGAAAGAATGCTGTATTAGGCTATGCCGTACACCATAAATCGACATAAGAAATTCTTTCCTACAATTACATTTTTCTGTTTAAGATTTTTTTTTTTCGAAAATTGGTAAATGAAAAAAAAAGAGTGTTAGATCCCAGTTTAATTCGGTGGTGAATAAAGAGTAAGTGGTGAAAATCTCATTAATTTATTCTACATTTTTCATTAATTTTTTATCATAAACACAACCAACTGCTGGAATATAAACGAGAGTTGAAAAAAAAGATATGAAAGGCAGGTTGGCTTGGTATTTTGCCTGCTGCCTCAAAGGAAATGGACTGATTTAGCTGATTTTCAGTAGCAAAATTTTCACAGCTTCAAAATAAAAAAAAAAATTAATTGTAAAGTTTCGTTATCATTAACCATTTACGGTATAAACAGAACTCCAACGAAAGACGAATTTCTCACAGCAATCGAATTCGAATTAAATTAAAAAATGAAACTTAAGCCGAAAAAGTAAAACTTCAATATGTTTATAATATCTACGGCTCAAATCCTTTGGGAAAAAATAAAAAATTTAGTAAGAAAACACTTAAGAACTACAGAAAAAGGGTCCCTCTAAACACTATTGTTTGTCGTTCGTCGACATTACGAACAGAAATAAACTTATCGCAGAGTTCGTTACGCACGACGAATTTCGTCGACATATTGATGTGCACATTTTCATTTAAACAGATATATTTTATTTGTTCGACGAATACTAGTTATTAATTATTATCTGGACATCTGGATGAAGGCCTCTACATTTTGTTTTAAGACTTTTACTGAAAAATATAATCAGGAAAGAAATAAATCAATCTTAATATAAATATGGTTCAGTTTGAGTTTCAGTGTTACCATATTACTTTTCCTTTTTAACAATCTCTCAAAAAACGAAAAAGTATTTGAATTATTTTATTACTAAACAAGCAGTGCTCATGACTTTGTCTGCGTATCATTTCTAATTTTCTTTAAACTAAAATTTTGAAAAATTTGTTTTTAAACAGTTCTGTTAACAATGTGAAAAAAATTAAATGTACTAACAACTGTTCTAGTACCATTACACCTTTGAAATTGAGTGCTTTTACATTTGCTTTTCACATTTTCAGCTTCTCTACATAACGACTATATTATGAAAAAAAGTATTCTCTATTTGAACCAAGTTTTCAAGAGAACTCTTCACAAAATTCTATTCAAATCCACCCAGCAGTTTTTACGTGATGCAAACACATACATACAGACAAAAATTCCCAAAATAGGTGTTTTGTATTCCATATCGATTACCATCTACACCAACATCAATATTTTCAAAAAAAATTTTTTGTACAGAAATGACCCCTTTACGGTTTTATTATTTTTAAAGATTGTAAATATTTTTCATTGTAACAAAATTAGATGAGATTTATTTTCCTAACTTTAAAATTTATTTTAAAAAATTTGAATATAAGATAAATATGCGGTAGAGCCATTTACATGAAAATTACCTAGTGATTTGTATTTATTTTCCGTTGTCTTTTCTTCTTTTCCCTTCTTCCCAGTATAATTTTCTTTTACAATTTTTTTTTTGCGACACAAATATTTGACAAAAAATAACAGAAAATGCAAAACAGCCTTTAGCAACATTCTATACAGTTTACGTAACCTTATTTTTTATTACTAAGGAGAAAACGATTTAACAAATGACATTGTGAAAGTTAATAATTTTTATTTCATTTTTTATACTTTTATTAGTGTTCAGAGGTCACAGGGCATATGTTTCTTAATAACTTTGCCAGTGCTTCAATCAAACGGCATGATATATTTTTATTAATTTAATTAAAAATAATTTCTTTAATAATGTTATTCTCTAACCAGCTTTATTAAATTGTTATTGATGCCATGAAAAATAATTAAATTATCATGTTATAAGACTCTAGAATATTCTTTATTCATATATATTTACACATTATTAAAAATGTCTTTTCTTATAATAAAGTGTAACTTTATCTGTGTTAAAAAAATATTTATGTAATAAAAAATTATTGTCAATCTTTAAACATATGTATGTGTTTGTAAGTATATACTGTAACTAGAATACAAAATTCTACTTACTTGTCTCTTTCCATAAATTTTCTTATCAATCTTAGACTTGATAATTCGTTGGAATATAAATTACAATAAACAAACATGTGTTTAAGTTAATTTTGACATGAGAAAAATTGCTGCACAGCCTGAAGGTTTAGTAAAAAAAGTTGAAATGAAAAAAAATCATGATGGCTTTGTCTTCAAGAAAACCCCTAAAATATTATTAGTTCAATAATCGGTTTTTCCAAATCTTACTGCAGAGTTTCCAATGAATAGTTTAAATAAAAATCGGCACAAAAATTTCTTTTCTAATATTATTTTTTTTTCAAAAATTGCATTTTTCCGCACCTTTTAGTTTTGCTTAGGTTGCTTTCCTTAATTTCGATAATTTTTTATTATAACCAACAACCACTTGCATTATTACAAATAAAAGTTAAAACCAGCTTAGTAAGTGCTACCAAGTTTTCTTACCTTTTATCATAAAAAATATTTACTCACGTTGTTGTTGTTTTTTTTTTTTTTTTTTTTTTTTGAGAAATATTTATATTTCCAAAATTAATTCTAACACGTCTACTCAATCAAATTTGGCAGTCGAAAAGCCAGCTTTTGTTTCTTTAAAAAATAGTTTTTAGCCTGATATTGACGTTGTTGCTGCTTCTGTGAAATTACCACAGTTTTGGTCTAGTTGCCTAGAAACCAAAAAAAAGTAAATACTTTCTTCTGCTTTTTTTCGTGTAACCAGTCCGTCTCATTTTTATTTTATTTTAAAGATTGATCTTCAGATTTAACGAAAATAGAGAATTGGGACTGTGAAACAAGAATTTGGATAGTGCACCACTTACACGCTTTAGAGTCCATAATTTCCATCCAGATGAATTTATTCGCACGTTTTGCGGCACTCCTCCAAGCAGATGGACTATAATGAGGCGCGTGAGCGTGGCACAATCGCAAGAAAGCCTTATTATCGAGATCCCTTAGTTCGGACGCAGGAAACTATCGCTGCTGGAGCTGCTGCCACCCTGTATAATATCAGCACCACAATTCTTGATTTTATTCAAAAATCTTGTATTGGATCTCCCTATGAGCATTAAAAAAATATTTTATTTGAAAGATATTCCCTAAATGATAACAAAAGATTAAGACAAACTTCCAACAGATTCAGAAATAAGTGATCGAAAATCATTTGAGCTCTATCGCTTCTTACTTTAACTAGCGGATTCTAATTTTAGAACTAATATTCTAGAGAGAATTTGGTTAAAAAAGTTACAATAAAATTTTAATGTTGCTTTAACCGGTTCAGACTTGTTCGATATAAATAAAATATTTAAGATATCTTTTTTTAGTTCGGACTTAAGTTAATTAATTGAGGCGCTAACTCTCACAACTGCAAATATTGCTGTTCAATATAAAATTCTATCTATTGAAGTTTAATCTAAAAAGAGACAAAAAGAGGACGCTAATTATTATTTGAATGGTAGGCAGTTTAAAATTAGATCAATCAATCAGTCTTAGAGAAGCCTGTGGAAAATTAAATGAATTATCATTTTAGTATCCGTATCGTTTGGCTTTTAAGACACGAAAAGCAAACACACTCACAAACGTAGATTCATTCATTATATATTGATGCAAAGTGAAAGGAAGAAAGCATAAGACTATGAAGTAGCATCTTATATCACAACGTTGATATTGTAAAGCTCTCAGAACGATCAAAAACTGCTATATTACAAACACGTAAGAATTTATCGTATTAATATTCCACAGTACTATAAAAAATATACACATATGAGTCCTGACTCTAACATGTTCTGCTTTAATAGCAATCTCTTCAAATTTATTACTATTTGCTTATATTTAGAAGGGAAAAAACAACAACAAAATTAAATTCAAATATTAAAAAAAAGCCTGCCTTTCTGAAAACCAAGCAATTTATCCTGCTTAGTTTCTTGGAACACACGTGCATATGTATGTTTGTATGTATGCGCTTGTGTTAAACTTAATTTTGTCTACACACTATTAACAATTGTTGACACAAGTCTACTACATGTCATTGAAAAGAAAATACGTACAAAATACGTGAACACAAATAACAACTACTACAGCAACAAAAATAAAATTAAGAAATTTCTTTGCACAAGGGGAAACAAAATTGAGTAAATACTTGTAATTAGAAAAATAAAGACTTATACTTATGCCTACCAGGAATGAAGCCTTCATTTTCAATTTGGTGATTTAGTTTATTTACTTATTTTTATTTGTGGTATTAAAGATATAAAAATTGCCAAAGTTTCCATGATTATTTTAATTCCTAAACGCAGAATATTTCCAAGGCTTCTTTTTCCATAATAATTGTTTTGTTTCAAGAGTTTTAAATTTCTGCTTAATAACTTATAAAGTTAGCCTCGCATATATACGAGTAAAAGCTTTTTCTAGTCTCTAGAAAATTGACTTCAAATGTTTTACATTTTAAGAATCCAAATAATGCCAACAGCTAAATATGAAACAGATTAAAATAAGGAAAACTGTATAGTTTTCCACAAGTACCACTGGCACCAAATACCATCATCATCATCATCATCAACTAAACTAAATAAATATTATAAAAGGCTGATTGCAGAATGAGGAGAAAAATATAAAATTAAAGCACATACAAACGCATGCACTGCTGTATCTAGACTCTTTTAGTTGACAGTCAAGCCATGTTTACTTTAGTACAAAATTAAAAAATGTACTAAAAATTTAAACATTTTTGCAGTGACTATATCTCTCTTACTATATTTATTTTGTCCACGTTTTTCGACATTCCATTTTGTTTTCCTCTAACAAATAACACTTGAAAAGCTTCTTTAGTTTGTCTGTAGCGAAAAGAATAAAGAGAAGGTAATAAAAAAAAACGTAATTTTTCCACAACGTTTAATTTTATAAAAACGCACAAACCAAAAAAGATGTAGACGATTAGGGTGGCTATTAGAAATTTCTAATAAATAAACTTTTTACTGTGTAAAAAAATATATTTTGGTTAAAAGATATCAATCAATAATGAATTTAAATGTTATATTCATGCAGCAAACCTTTTCGTTAACTACAAATTGCAAAACTAAGGGAATAGTGTTTCAGGTGAATAAGGAAACCAGTATCATAGTGTCCATAAACTTTATGTCACACTCAAAAGTGACATAATGTCCATGGATTTGGACATTGTTTTCCTAAAAAATTGTCATAGGTTTCGTATTTAAAACAACACCGGCTTCGCTTACCAATAGTTTTCCGCAAACCAGTTTAAGAAACGTTAAATCTTTTTATCATAAAATACCGTAAAATATAACTATAATATCCCTGCACGTTATAACTTTATGTTTATGGATATCATGTCACATCGTCCATGGACTTTATATGCTTAGGTATTTTGACATACCACCAAGGAAAATTCTCATGAACTTCTGGTAATAAAAATTGTTATCTTATTTCTAAAACTAGATAACAGTGGATTGATGTTTGTTTTGTCAATTAGTATAAAAAAATATATTAGACGACGCAGTTTATATAGTTTTGTTTGTTTTTGATTTAGAAATTTGCTCCACAATCAAGGGCTGTGAACAACCTAGGCACAGGGGAGGAAAGACCGCTGCTGCTGTGGTTAAGGTTCAAGCCCTGCGACAACCAAAAAATAAAAATGTTTTTTTTTTCTTTAATGGTATAAAAACATATTCAGAATTAACATTAAAACATGCAGCCTTCTTCGTCGGTACTTCTTCATAGCATATTCGCCGGCGAAGTAAAATGACTAATAAATTGGCTACACTTTCACCACCTGTTCTTTTCTCTCCTTTATCCCTTGCCAAAAGAAGAAGTAGCACGGTTACACACTAATTAAATAGGCATTGTTGCCTGAAGCCCAACTTCTGTCTAATCGCTGTGTGGACCTTTCAACATTTTCTTACTG
Source organism: Cistogaster globosa (assembly GCA_937654795.1). Classification (NCBI taxonomy): domain Eukaryota; kingdom Metazoa; phylum Arthropoda; class Insecta; order Diptera; family Tachinidae; genus Cistogaster; species Cistogaster globosa. The sequence goes on from OW569405.1 coordinate 23,039,756, forward strand.
CATAAAATTTTGAATTTTTTCCAAGATAAATATGAATGTTGTTTTTTTTTTTTTTTTTTTTGTATAACGTGTATAACGTCTTAGCTTGCAACACTGTTTTGTCTCACAACTGATTTAACAATTTGCAGGTGCTTTGTGGTTTGACATGATGCAATAAAATATGTATGTTGATTTCACTTTTAGTTGAATCGGTACATTAATTAACAAAATTTTTCCAATCGTCACACAATGATTACAGCACGAATACTTTAGATTTATTTGTAAACTTGGTTTGGGAATCATAAATCATCTTTTAATTAAAGCCAGTTTAGAATATCTTTCACTGTTTTATTTTTTCTTTTTCTATTTTTTTTTTCGTGCAATTGAGATTTTTGTTAAAATTTGGTATTTTATTTAATTTTTACGATATATTGGTTTTTATGGGATTTTGAATTTTTTTAAAATTTCTTTCTCAAATTTCAGTAAAAAAAAGCAATGTTTAAATAGGCCGAATTTAAATATTTTTAAAAATTTTCGTTTTTTTACTTCAGATTTCTCTTGCTAATAAAGTTTCTTACATACCCTGCACTACATTGATTACAACTTCATTCAAATATATCGTCGGTAGCAGGTTGAAAACTCTTAACTCGCAAAAAACCGAATCGGGGTTTAATTTATTTAATTAAATTTTTTAATGCAAAATAATTTCAATAGCTTTGTTTGGTTTACATCAAATATCTCCCACTAATTTTGTTTTTGTTTATTTATTTTTAACATGGTTCAGCAACGGAGCAATACCGTTTTTTTTGTCTCTTGAGAAGCAAAAAAAATACGTGTTAAGAGTTGTCGATCTCTGACCAACGATATACATTATAAATATGTAAATACACACATATAATTATATATGCACCTCTTCAAATGATTTACTTTTTTTATTTTTTTCCCTCTCATGGCCAAGTTTAAGTTCATTGTTCTCAAATGTTTTCAAATAAAAATTTTAGCAAATAAATTAAAAATAAACAATCAAAAACAAAATTTCTTAAATACAAGGTATTTTCAAGAACTTCCTAATTCTAAACTAAAGGTACGTATTGTCTTGTATATCTCTCAAAAAATTAAAAAACAATTAAAAAAGTTTAAAAAAAGAGTTAAAAAAGGAGGCGCTATTTAGTTACGTCTTTGCTTTTAAATATTTTAGGGCACTGTAACATTTATAAAACGTTTAATGTTTTTTGTGTCAAAAATTTTTTTATTTCTCTAATCCTTCGAATTTTTTTATTTATTGTTTTGTTAAATAAATTAAAATTTATTTTTTGCTTAAGTTAATTTTTTAATTTCCAAAAACCTCTTTTAGTAAGAAAAATTATTTTGCAAATGTATACGGACGTTTTTCAAAGAAAACAAGAAAAACTAGATACCAGCAGAATGTAATGCTGCATTTTCTGGACCGATACATCCTGTATCAGCATTCTTCGTATCTATTTATCTTATAATGATTACATTGTAATCATCATCCATTTAACCAATTAATTTTTAAATAAGAATAAAAGGAGTATTCATTACAATATTAATTTGGTTAAACGAAATCGACACACAAACCAAAGTATTTCTTCACAGTTCACTGTTCTCTTTGTAACTTGACTTGTATATTTGTTTTTGCTTTGTGTCAATCATCGGTAGATCAGAAATGCAATTTTTATTCCTAATTATTCTTACTTGCTTACGCACAACATAGGAGATGCTGTTTTAGTATCATATTGATTGTTTTTAGTTATGAATGTATGTACATGCGCTGTGCCTTGCCTTATTCTCACTTCAAGCTGTAATTTCGCGTTCTTGTGGTATCCATAGGCCACCGATAAATCTCTGCGGGATATTCTGTTAGGCTTAGTGTAAGAATTTTATTTAATTACAAAAGACTTTAGGTTTTTTATTGAATAATAAGGTGCACGAAATAGAGAGGCCATATCTGATCACAGAAATAAAAGTGTACACAACCAAGAAATATATTAGTAGTAAATAATTTGGCGCACAGGCTGCACGTGATGTGGTACTGGAATATTAAAATGATAAATTCGGCAATACTAAACACCAGGAACAATTACTGTTTAACCACTTTTAACTGCAAATATGTACGCTTCAGTGACAACTGCAGAAGAAAATTTACAACAAAAAGTGAGTGGTACATTGATCATATGCGGCTTTTATGAATGCAGCAATTTTAAAAAACTACGAAACCATTAGAGCGAAGATATACATAATTCATCGCTTGAAGTGATCTTACTCGAAATACCTCCAGCATTATCTCGCTAATGCATTTAATAAATCAATGAAAATGTATTGGTTTTTGTATCTTTTGTTACTTTATTAATAATAGATGTTGGTACGATTATTATGAATTGATAAAATTTTAAAATGTAGTTGTGACGTCTTCAATAATATGGAGACACTTTCTTAACACAGACAAAAGATTTTGACATTTAATTAAATTTTTAATTAATCTCAAGCTAAAAAAAACGTATTTCATAACGAAATAATTTTTAAATGAGTTTTTTGGTGCCTTGAAACAGTTTTTTGATATATAAAACAGCTGGAAAATTTTTCACCTGGCATTAACTCTTAAACCAAACGTTAAATATTATTGGACTTTAAGAAAAAATTTAAAAAAAAAATAAAATAAAGGAAAATCACCTAAATAAATATAATCCGTGACAAAGTCAAACTTTAAAGTAAAATAAAAAAGTTTTAGACAACCAACCAAAGAACCATATTTTTCTTAAACTCACACCAACTTACTGCAGAACAAAATAAAGCTAAAAAAGCCGTTTAAAGTTTACTTAAAGTTTATGCAGTAGACATGGTTGTACAAGAAAAAAGAAGAGATCAAATATTATTTTGTATATAAATGCTGATACTTTTCGCTTCAAAAAAATAGACACAAAAAAATAACAGGACAAAAAGCATTAGATATAACCTCACTTTGGTGGAGATAGAATATTCAAGTAAGTGTTAAATTCTTGAAAGGTTGATGTGCAAAATAAATTCAGCTTTTATACGCAAGCAAACACGTACAACACTTAAACGAAAGTATACAAAAATTCAGGCTGTCTTGCTGTTTCAAATACACATTTCTATACAAACACTTTTTGAAGCAAAAATAAGTTTTTCCCTTAAGTTTACTTTATTCATAATATAGTCATCAGTATTTAAGCTAACATTGCCACCACCATCATCATTTTCAATACAATCATCATCAATAACAGCAACTCTATTTTCATCTTCATCAGGAAGATTGATATACTTAAGTGTTTTAGGTATTTGAAAATTGGTATGGGAAATTTGACGGTCATTATCAATTTCAGTTTAGTTTTATCTTTTTGCTTCTTTAATAATAAATTTTTGAAAGTATGTGTTCTTGTTGGTAATTATTCTTTAAGCAGTTCCCGGTTTCATTAATAGAAGAAAAACTATAAATTTTACGTTGTGATTTTCCTACTCTCATTTTTAAGTAAAAAAACTCTTTACCAATCGATTTGACAGTTAACAGCATCTTTGCGGTTCCTAGTTTGACGTTTTATAATAAACAATATCACGACAGAGATACGCTTTAATTTTTGAAATTTAATAATGATATTGACATTAATTTTTCACACAAAATCTTGTTCAGCAAAGAAGCTTAATTTTAGTGGAATGGGTACGTAAAAAATGAATATAAACGAAGTTGAATTGAAGGTTATCCACAAACTAATACCAGAGAAACACAATGTTTACTGTGTTTAATGTACCAGCAGATAATCAGTCAATTTGTCTTCAGAAATATGGGCAGAATGTTACAGTCACGGTGAACGGGACAGGTACATAATTTGTAACTTTTTTATTCTCCAATAAGCTGGCCATATGAAATTAACAAATCACAGCCACTTGCTCCGCAGTACTTAATGCAATTTATTTACTCAAAGAAGCTTTGTATGAACTTTTGATTAGTTTTGCAAATTGGTCCTATTAGCCGGCCATCAAAGGTGGTACGATCTAACCTTTTTTACCCTAAAATCCTAGTCACACATAAATAAAGGCCAGTACGGATTAAAAGAATTTTATGCCAAGCTCTATACCTAAAATTAATTAGCATCGTGTAGAGTGTAGGCTGGAAAATTTGAAAAATACCTTTTTTATTGACAGTCAGCATGTGTAAGTATGATATACTTTGTTCTAAGAAGATAAAAGTGCCAATAATTTCTTTAATTTGGAATATATTTTATTAGTATTCTCGCTAGAACTATTAAAAACATATCACTTTGAATTGGTGTTTGAGTGAATCAATAGCATATCACTTTCCTAAATTACAAAATGAAATATTAACTAAGAAGTATATGTTGCCTTTAAACCAATGCGCCTACTTTGAAATTTTGCTCTTGCAGAATAAAACATAAAATGGAACAGTAAGGTCAGTTAAAAATTAGGTTTTTTAAGACTCATCATGACCATCGTACATGAGAGTAATTTATTATATGGACTGTTTAAATGCCAATTTCATTAATATTGAATGATAAATAATGCTAACAATATTTTAGCGTTACCAGTAATTTAACTCAAGATAATTCTCATTGACAAATAATTAATAATTCTTGCAAAAAAAAAAAAAAAAATCCGACATTAAAACAGATTTAATCTGTCTGTCTATAATGGTTTAAAAGGTTGAAGACATACATAAAAGTACATTAAATAATTAGGCACCTTTTTACCTTCACATCCACGTCTTGTACTTGTTGCTATAGCGCACTAGCAACACAGTCTCTTTGTAAACTTTAATTGTCCAACAACAACTGTGAATCCGCCTGGCCATATACATCAAAATTTTCAAAATTTTCAAAATTTTCAAAATTTTCAAAATTTTACATATATATATACATATATATATATATATATATATATATATATATATATATATATATATATATATATATATATATATATATATATATATATATGTAGTATACAACTTGTTATAAAAACTACTCTAGAAATTATAATTTTATTTAATCAAGTTTTCATTTAATTTCATGTTTATACTTTTCATTTTTCTAAAATAAAAATTAGTATTGGTGTATAGTTTAATAATAAAACGTCTTAATTTTGACACAACATTTGGTGACCCCGACGAAAGTTTGGAAAAATGTCTCTTGCACACAGTCCTCCAAGGCCTAATACATCTCGAGAAGATAATGTTAATATTTTGGATCAAGCCATAGGAGATTCAATTAACCAACCCCTTCAAAGTCATGAAATCGCTGTAGCATCAAGCAATATATTAAAGTTTCCACCATTCTGGCCAAAGAATCCCCGTGTCTGGTTTTTACAAATAGAATCCATTTTTTCAATTTCAAGAATTTCTTCCGACGAAACGAAATTTCGACACTTAATGGCAAATATTGACGCAAGTACCTTAGATTTGGTGAGTGATATCCTCGAAACAGCACCAGCTGGCAATAGGTACGAAATCCTTAAAACAAGGATTATTAATCTATTCAGCGAATCTGACGAAAGGAAACTTAAAAGATTACTAAGTGGACAAAATCTTGGTGACCAACAACCTTCCCATTTTTTAAGAACGATGCAAAACTTAGGGCGTGGCCAGGTTGGAGAAAATGTCATCAGATCCTTGTTTTTAGAACAACTTCCAGAGAATGTTAGGTCAATTCTAGCTATCAGCGAACAACAAGATGTCAACAAACTTGCCGAACAAGCAGACAAAATCATTGATATTGCACGACCAGGTTTCATTTCATCAATGTCAACACCTCAAGACAAATTATTTCAAGAGTTGTCACAACAAATTGAGTCTCTTCAAAAGCAATTTAATCATTTTAGTCGAAGTAGGAGTCGTAGCAGAAGTTATTCACGGAAAACGCCAAAATTCAAAGAGATCGATGAAGAATATTGTTGGTTTCATAAAAAATTTGGCTCTAAAGCGAAAAAGTGTAAATCCCCATGCAAGTATCAAAAAAACTAAAAAACGTTTCGGAAGTTGCGGCCACCGAAACAACTAATACATCAAGCCGCCTTTTTATAAATGATAACTCTACTAAATCCATTTATTTAATAGATACAGGAGCAGATGTTTCTGTTATTCCAAATTTTAAAAACAAATCATATAAATTTTCAAATATACAACTTTTTGCAGCTAATGGTACGCCAATTAAAACTTTTGGAACGAAACTTCTTCAACTCGATCTTGGTTTGCGTAGATCTTTTACATGGCTTTTTATTATAGCGGATGTAACAAAACCTATAATTGGGTGTGACTTTTTAACACATTTTCATCTTCTACCAGATTTAAAAAATCGTGTTCTCGTAGATGGTAAGACTTTAGTTTCCTCGCGCGGTACAGTGAAAGAAACTCCTATACTTGGTATTTCAACTATTCTTAAAGATGAAACCATATATCATCAACTACTTAAAGAATTTCCAGAAATACATAATATGTCGACATCTCTATTTGCTAAGACAAACAACGTATATCATCATATTGAAACAACTGGACCGCCTGTCAAATCAAAGGTAAGACCTTTAGACACTAAGAGACTAGCATTGGCAAAAAATGAATTTAATTTCATGCTCGAAAATGGCATAATACGTCCTTCAAAAAGTATGTGGTCAAATGCCTTACATATGGTTTCAAAACAGAATGGAGATTGGCGACCTTGTGGCGATTATCGGCAGTTAAATAAAATAACTATTCCTGACCGGTATTCCATTCCATTATTAACTGATTACGTTCACTGTCTTCATGGTCGAAAAATTTTGACAAAACTCGACCTCATGCGCGCATACCACCAAATCTCTGTAAATCCACAAGACTTTCCAAAAACTGCTGTTATTACGCCATTCGGCCTGTATGAATTTGTTAAAATGCCATTTGGGTTGAGGAATGCAGCACAAAGTTTTCAACGGTTAATGGATGAAGTATGTCGAGATTTAGACTTCGTCTTCGTGTACATTGATGACATATTGATTGCATCTTTTACAGAAGAACAACATTTTAAGCACCTTCGAACAATATTTCAACGTTTCAAAGATTACGGAATAGTAATAAACCCCGCAAAGTGCGAATTCGGTGTAAATAAAATTGATTTTTTAGGATTTCACATAACATCAGAAGGAAGTAAACCCTCAAAATCGAAAGTTGAAACAATCCTAAATTATCCTAAACCAAAAAACATTCAGGACCTTCGACGATTTTTGTGCATGATAAACTTCTACAGAAGGTTTATTCCTCATGCAGCTAAACATCACGCTCTACTTAACGACTACCTCAAAGGCTCAGTTAAAAACGACAAAAGGTTAATCAACTGGAATGAAGAATCCGAAAAAGCTTTTATAAATTGTAAATCTTATTTTTCAAATGCAGTAATGTTAGCCCATCCTAATAAAGATGTGCCTCTATCTTTAAAAGTTGACGCTTCACATCCAGGCATCAAAGCAACGCGCAAAATGGTTGCAGAGCGTTTTGTTTGGCCAAAAATGTACAAAGATTGTAAAAGGTGGAATGTTTGTTGCACATCGTGTAAAAAATCAAAAATAATTAAACACAATACAACTAAACCAGGCAAATTTCCAATAACGTCGGAAAGATTTCTGACAATACATATGGATTTGGTTGGCCCATTGCCCTCCTCTGAAGGATTTACTTACATCTTAACTATTATTGATCGTTTCTCGAAATGGCCCGAAGCAATTCCCTTGCGTGATTGTTCAGCAGAATCCGTCTCTTTTGCATTTTTCAACAATTGGATTTCTAGATATGGCTGCCCAAATAAAGTAATTTGTGATCGAGGAAGACAATTTACTTCAAAAGTTTTTAATGATTTACTAGAAACACTTGGCTCAAAAATTCAACATACTACAGCTTACCATCCACAATCTAACGGAATGGTAGAAAGGTTTCATAGAACTCTTAAAACGTCATTATGCTGTCACGAAAATATACAATGGACTGAAACATTGCCAATCGTTTTATTTGGATTACGCTCATGTTACAAAGAAGATCTGCAAGCTTCTTCAGCGGAGTTTCTATATGGTGAAAATATTTCTCTTCCAGGTGAATTTTTGGAAAATAAATCACTATCTTCGCAATCATCATCAGCATTTATTGCCTCACTTAAGGAAATAATTCGGACTCTTAAGCCAAATCCTTTAAGCAATTGTTCAAATAAAATTTTTAATTTCAAAAATATTAATGAAAGCAAATTTGTTTGGATACGAATTGATGGAATTAAAAAACCATTGCAACCCAAATACATTGGTCCGTATGAAGTCGTTAAAAGATACGACAAATACGTAACACTAAATATTAAAGGTAAAGAAGACAACGTGTCGATCGACAGAATTAAACCAGTTTTTGAGGCCAATGAAATTTCGCCAGAACATGTACAACTTATTTCGAAAAAGAGGTTAGAGTCTTCAAAAAAGTCAAGGAAAATAAAGTTTAATTTAGAAGGGGAATAATGTAGTATACAACTTGTTATAAAAACTACTCTAGAAATTATAATTTTATTTAATCAAGTTTTCATTTAATTTCATGTTTATACTTTTCATTTTTCTAAAATAAAAATTAGTATTGGTGTATAGTTTAATAATAAAACGTCTTAATTTTGACACAACATATATATATAATTATAATTATAGAAATAGTATAGTATAAACTTAAGAAAAAATTTTAAAAATTTACATTTTAAATTCAGTTTTTGTTGTGCAAAACTCTAAACCTTGAGAGATAGTGCTGTTAATTAAGTTTAAATAATTAAAAGCACGAATAAGTGTACTATTTAAGGCATAACTCCTTTTGTGGAATGGAACATTAGAAATGTGCTGATGACGCATAATTCTAGGTAAAACATTAAAGCAAATCCGCGATAATAAATTCGAGCAGTCAATAATAAACTATTTGTTATATCGTAAACAAAAAAGGTTAATTGAAACCTGCGCCTTTATTCTAACGTATGCAGTCCTAGCAATAAGCCTCTTGATTTTGATTCTCTCTGCACTCTTTCAATGCGAGATGATTGACGTAAACAGTACGGATTCCAAATAACTGCGGCATACTCTAATTTAGACCTTACGTACGAGACGTATAACAACTTTATTGTATAATGATGATTTTTTTTATAAATGCTAGTGTAGCATAAGATTTAGGAACAATGTAATCAATATGTGAGTTAAATAACATGGTCATGTCAAACAAAACGCCAAGATCCAATATAATTTTTCCTGATTTTAAGAAGTAATAATCAAGATTATAAACAAAAATAATAGGATTTCACACTATAAAATAAGATATTAAAAACATTTAAAAAAATTTGAGCTTAAATAATTTTTCGGGCACCAAGTAGTAAATTGATTTAAATCACTTTGAAGGGCCAGAGTGTCGGTTATGTTCGAACTTTTATGATACATTTTCAAATCATCAGCATATAACAAAAAACTCGAGTGAGTAAAATATGTTAATATATCATTTTTGAATAAGGTAAATAAAAGTGGACCTAGGATGCTGCCTTGAGGTACACCAGAAGTCTGTAGATATGTAAGACTCATAACCTTCTACAACAGCTTTATTTTTTCTTTTATCTAAAAACGATTTTATCCATTTAAAAAACTTTGAATGGAATTCAATGGAGTGTAATTTAGAAAGAAGAATATGGTGCGTAACTTTGTCGAAGGCTTTGCTAAAATCAGCATAAATAACATCAACTTGATTTTCTTGCTCTAAATTAGAAATACAAAACAAACCAAAGACTGCCAAGTTAGTAGTAGTTGACCTACTGAATTAAAACCAATGCTAATGTGGTGAAATTAAATTATTTGTAAAAATACAACTTCTTAAATACAATATGTTCAAGAATTTTAGATACACGAGATAATTTAGAAATCGGCCTTAAAGCATGTATGTTGTATAGGAACACCCTTTCAAATAAATAAACAATGTTCAAAATCGGATAAAAAATCAGACAAATTGATATGAACTCGGTGAAAAACCAAAGTGATTATTATTGGCTAATGATTAAATGGCTTCAAAGCATTATTATTATTATTAAACATCATTTCTTAAGTTGGACACTAAAAAAAACACCTTAATGTATAGTAGAGAATAACTTTAAAATGGCATTTTTATCATCAAAATTTAGTGATTCATTCTGAGGAAAAAAATAAACAATATGGGAACATATTCTTGTTTTCGTTTAAGTAATAAGATCTGCTAGCTTGGGGGGGTGTTAAGTGACTTTAGACGTCAGAAATTAAGTTAAACACTTATCGGATATAAACTTGATTAATTATTAAAATTTCTAAATATCTATCTATCTACGAACGGTCGAAAATTTATTTATTTTATGGAGATTTTTCTGTCATAAATTTATTTTTGATTTTATTAAATTCCAACTGAAAATAGTAATTAAACAGTTTCACTTAAATTTCATTTTCGTTCACAATTATAAAAACAATTATAATCAAAATAAAAAATTACATATTTTTAACTGTGATTATTTCAAACAATGACAATTAAATTTTCATGGGAATAAGAACACAAAGTATGACGACAATCTTTCTCCTTACCTGTGCTCCTTTTCAAAAAAGGTAATACAATTAATTGGTTAACATAATTTTATGGTCATTACTTCTTTTTAAAACTTGAGCATGATGAAATAAATAGTTATACTTTCTGATGTTTTGTGAATATATAAACCGCTAGTACTTGTGATCGACCGGACATATGAATCGTCGTATAAAAAAATTTTTTTTTCAAAAATACTTAATACTTCAATCATACTTTTTTCTTAATGAAAATCTTCAAAATAATACCCCTGTATAGAGAGCCAAAACAATTTTATCAATATGGCCATTAATGTGTCCACAAAAAGACATCTCAGCTTGAAAAACAAACCAGGGGCTCTTTTGTAATCAATATGGCCGTAATATTTTTAAATTTAATATTTTGTGAATTATTATTAAATTATTATTATTAAATTTCTAAAAAACAAATATGCTGTTTTACACGTCTGTCATATAGTCGTTGCAGAAACTGAAGCTAGATTTTCGACCAGTAAGTCTTAAAAACTCTTAAAAAGGATCCGGTTTCTTCAAAAAATATAAATCTATAATAAAGTCATGTAGATGATTTTTTAGCCAAACTTCGCTAAATGCAAAACAAACTTTTAAATATTAGACTTCGTTAAAGACAAGCAATTTTGAAAAATTCCTGGAATTAGAAAGAGACCTTTCTTTGCGATATACCAGAATCAATTTTAGCCATAAAGATAACACTTGTAATTTGATACGGTATAATTATTCAAATTTAAATCTCAGGCGTGAACCTTTGGCATTGTCTTTATTAAGTAAACAGCTAGAATATCTGGAATTTTCGTTATCAGTTTTTAAATTTTTCTTCTTCTATAAGCAAACAAATCCTTATTTCTTGAAAGTTTAATATTTATTTATAAATGCAAAGATTATTCCAAATAATAGTTATACAATTCTTTTCATTGTGCATCGTTGCAATTACGTAAACACAAACATTGCCATTAAAATAAACATGAGCACCAAAATCTATAAACATACACATATGTGCCTACATACATAAATTCATGTGTATGTACACGCTTTAATAAAAATTCTATTTTAAAGCAAATACAAGCAAATACAACAGTGGAACTGATTAATATTTCATTTAAACTATTTATTAAACTTTCTCTAAACGTACAAATTCACATTCCTCGTTATAATGTTTATTTATTTTGTTCTCATTGCAATCACATGCAGAAGAAATGTGCACTTTTTTTTTAAATATGTCATGGAGTATGTAACTTATTTTATGCTTTTGCTTTTCCAGGCATGTTTGTTTATACAGTATATTTTCTTTTAGTATTTTCAGTAGTAGAATGGAATTTTTTTTTGTTTTTTGTAAAATTAAAAATAAAAAAAATATGTGCAAGTAGTTCAACAAAATGTAATTGAAGTAGAAATTCGAAATTAAAAGAAAAAAATATATAAATAAATAATCCAAAAAAAGCTTCAATTTTGATAACTTTTATATCAGTGTGGCAACATTTTATAATTTTGACAGATATTAACAGATTGACTTAGAAACACATACTTTTACTACAAACCTTTGGAGACTTAGTAAAAGAATAAAAATAATTCCGGCGTTTTTACTCGCCTAGCCCGATGTTATTGAGTCTTTACGCAGCACTAGTGTGGCTATAATCAAGTTTAAGTTTAAAATTTGGAACTTTTAGTGCGTAGACACGTTAATCCTACAATTCCCTGAAAAGTTTTTAAAATGTCCACAATGGGATTTATCAGTTTTTGTAACAGTATTCTACAACTAAAGAGGAAATTCCCTTTGCGATGTAAAAACAGAAAAATTGCGGCATTTAAAGCATCTTGATACCACTTTACTAATAAAAGAAAATCTAGTTTAAAATTCACAAAAAAAAAATTAAATTTTACCAAAATAAATTGTTTTTGGAAAAATAATTTTTTCATTAAAAACCGTTAATACTGAAAAAAGTTGTGATTATCAAACAAATTATAAACTGAAAATTTTGAAATTAAAATTGTAGATAAAAAAATGCAAAGTGATTGCTATTTCAGCAAAAAAAAAAAAAAACTTTTAAAAATATTTAATACCACTCCATCAAGTAGATATCTTATGGATTCTTATACATAACAGCGTCGAGTTAACGTTTTCCGTCTGTCCATTGTTTTATGTGTAATGCAACGTTACAAGTGGCACAGAAACACAAGCGACTTCTAGAGGGCGAACAGCAGACCACAAGAAGAAAAATAAATACCAAAAGTATTTCAAAAATTTAGATTTTCGAATTAATAATCAGCATGTCTGATACCTTCTTCTTCTTTTTGCTTAATTTATTTTCGAACAACTCTTGACTTGAAAAATTTTTAACAATTTTTTTTTCTCAATACTAGAAAATTTTGTGTCAATACAAAATAACAAATTTGACATAAATCTGAATTTTTGTTGTGATAGGATAAAAAATCTAAAACAGCTGTTTGAAACTACGTTATTGTTTATATATATTTTTGTACAAAATCCTTTTTTGCGCCTAAGTACTAATTTATGGTCCTTTTTCTAGCTGCTTTCAAGATAAAATTTTGATATGCTAAAGCAAAACTCTGAACTTCAGTTTGGAACCATAACCTTTTGCGTTTAAATTCTTATAATAATTTACAGATCAAACAAAATATAAATTTGATATCAACTAAAACAAAAATTTTAACTTTATAAATTTATTACAGTTTAAAATACATTTTATCTAAAATAAAAATTTCCAAACTATGCATCCTATTCTTAAAATTTTGTTACAATTTGGTTTTAGATTTCTTTACAGTTCCAAGAGCCAGCCAACCATAATGTGTTTTGTTAATTGTTTTTTTCTTTTTTGTAGGTGTTAAAGTTAACACTTGTTTTTAATTTAGGAATAAGATAAAATTGTTATTGTTCCACTTGTTTATGTCAACTCCAGCCAAAAGTGTTTCATTGACTTCCAAACTAATATCTGTCTACTGTTTACAAGCAGACATTAACTTGAACATACATTTTATAACATATCGTTGATAGGAAAAACTGTAAAAATGTTTTTAAGAATGTTTCTTTTTTTTCAAGAAAAAAGTACCTAAAGTACATATTTAATACATTTAAATGACAACTATCTTTCGAAAAACGAAATTCTACAAAATTGTATTTTAAATACAGGAATGTTTTTCTACAACTTGTACAAATATATTGTGACAGCTTAACTCCGTATTTGTTGTTACATAAATATTCCATTTCTCTTGTTTGCATTAGAGCTAAAGATTTTTCCTTCCTTTCTCCTGTAAGAATTGAAGGTTGCATACTTTTATGCTTAAGTGTATGGTAGCATTACGAGAGATACATTTGGGAGTGTGCTTAAGTTACAAGAATTGTTGTTATACAAAACATAGGAGTATATTGATTCCATAAGTTATGTCTTTTACAGATACCGATGCTGATTTAACAAAAAATGTCAAAGTTGAACTGAAAAGGATAAAAAAGATGATTTGTCATGTTTGTATTAGTTTTAAAATGTAGTTATTGACAAATAGAATGTAAAATGTTTGTATTTTTAGATTTTTTCTTTTTTTTTTTCTTTACAGTTAGGATTGTGCTGCAACGCTTGCCTTGCAGCCTGTATGCACCATATACTTCATGTTTACTGTTCACTTAAAATAACAATTCAGTGCTGAATTTAAAATATTTGTTTAGGTAAAATTATAATTAAAATCATTTGGGATTAACTACGCGCAAAAAAAAAAATAATTATAATAATAATGTTATTAAAAACATAACATCCACATTATAAAATATACTTAGTCAGCAAATTAGATTTTTTTATATTAAACGCAGAATTTTGTGGAGTGTAAGATGCTAAAAATTTACTATGCAAAACTTTTATCAAAACTGTAGACAACCCTTTCATTTTAATAAAAAAAAACAAACAAAAGTTGCGAATTAGCTATTTTCTCTTACAATAAATGTAATATGAGGGCGGTTCGGAAACTTCTTAGCCTGCACAAAAAGCGCGGTTTAAACAGAAAAAAGTTAAGTGTTTTGGAAACTTCCATCTGTGTTATGAACACGTATTAAATTTTGTTTCGGTCTGGCAACTCCTTCATATAGAAACAGATGTTCAAAAAGGACGCATTCGCGATTTTTTTTAAATAGAAAAATTAGAAATGCGTGCTGTCATTAAATATTTACATAAAAAAGGTTTATCGGGACAAAAAGTTCATTATGACATGGTGAATGTGTTAGGTGAAAGTGCTCCTTCATATGCAACAGTAAAAAATTGGGTTGCTGAATTTAAACGTGGTCGTACAAGCATTGAAGATGAACCACATAGTGGAAGTCCAAAAACAGCAACAACAACAGAAAGTGAAGACAAAGCGCAAGATATGGTATTAAATGATCGACGAATAATATTGCTAATATCATGGGCATCTCAAATGATCGATTCCATTTAATTTTGCATGAAGAACTACAGATGAAAATCTTTCTGCAAGATGGGTGCCAACAAAAAAAACGCATACGAATGAACATTTCTAAAGCTTGTTTGGATCGTTTTAAGCGAAATAGAGTGGATTTTAAGCGTTGTTTCATTAATGTTTATGAGACATGGATCCACCACTATACTCCAGAGACAAAAGAACAATCCAAACAATGGATTAAAGGTGGAGGAAGTGCACCAAAGAAGGCAAAAACAATTCAATCGGCTGGTAGGTTTATGGCAACGGTTTTTGGGGCTTCAAAAGTATTTTATTGATTGTCTATCTGTAAAAGGGTAAAACAATAAATTTAGAGTATTATTCCTTGCAAGACATCTTCCTTACTTTCTACAGCAAATTTTTCGAAGCTATGCCTGATCAATAGGCGTATTTAAATTCTTTCTAGCATATCTACTGCCTTGTTAAAGTTAATTTCACCAAGAACACGGACAGAGGGATAAACGGACAGATGGACATCGCTCAATCAACTTCGCTATGCAAAAAATTGTAGAAATTACAAACGAAATGACTAACTTATACATATTTACCCTTCTCCAGCTGTGGTGAAGGGTATAACAAGAGCCAATGCGGAAAACAAAAGTAATTAGAAAACAAATGTTAAAATACTAAAATATTGCAATTAAAAATTGCGTTCATTTGTATTATTATTACAAAATTTTTGTTGCCAAACAAAGGCAAAAACCAAATATTCGTATGTGAGTAAGTTAGCATTATATTTAAGCAAATTCAGAAAGTACAGCAATTATTGAGACAGCTTTTATGTACAAAAACAAGTTAACAGAGACATGCACACATGCACACATGCTCACATTATGCTACAAAAGAAAAACTTGAGTTCTTAACGAATGTGCATTGAAAATACTTTTACAAAATGTATACAAAATCTCTTTGTAATATGTGTTTTAAATGTATAAAAATATATTTATGTTAATATATGTGAGAAACAATAACATTCCAGTAGTAAAAATAAAAATAAGGAGAGATTTTTAAAGGTCTTCCGAATAAAATCTGGTAAAACGCCTTCAAATAAATATCTTGTTAAAGGTTTTTTTATACCAGCTGTAAAACAGCCGTGAGATAAAAGCTGCTTAAAAGGCTTCGTAATGAAGGCAAATCAAAAAGTCTCCAAATGTTGGTATAGTTCCCAAATATCCTTTGTAAAAAGTGTCAAGACCTTTTAAAAGACTTTAAAAAAAATTTATTCAAAAATGTCTAAGTTCATACTACCTCTATAGTTTTACCGCTAGAGTATTAATTCCAAAAACATATACTATTAATTCTACTTAAACGCTTCTTATATTCACATGTTAATACTGTTTGTTTCAGATGTGTGATCTAAGATAAAAAATTGTTTAGTTTTAGTAAATCAAAATTGAATTTTTAAAGATTTTTGGCGTTCATTTGCAAAACTATTTTTTCAACAAATTTTTACTTTATAAATTAAATTAAAATTTTTAAGTTTTCTCCCCAATCAGGATTGTAAGTAAACGAGTAAGAACGACAGCGAACACAATCTAAGGTAGATAGATGCGAAGAATGCTGATAAAGAGTGCAGCTAGTGTTTAATTTTTCTTGTTTTCTCTGGAAAACTTCCGCATACATTTGTATATAATTTTTCTTTCTAAAGATTTTTAGTCACAAAAAGTAAATTTTTATTCACTTAGCGGCTTCGTTTAAAAAAGATTTTCTGCAAACCAGTTTAAAAAAACGTTGCATCTTTCGGCCGGCCATCTCTGTAGCCGGTTATTGGTGAGGTCCCTTCGGGGTAGACGTGGTGGCTATCGGTTAAAGTTTAGTGCCCGCAGGGAAGGTGCGGTGCTAAGCGAATGTGCTGTTAATTCAACAGAGGGGTTGGAAAGCCTCCAACCCTCAAGCAAGGGGAAGGACATGGTCCTGCAAGCCATGTTCTTGAAATTGCAGGGGGCGCTAGTCGACGCTTTGTATTTCACTCAGTGGTAGGACCACAGTCAGGTTGGGGCCCACGGCCAGGTACTGACCGAATCTTGATCACATTTGTCCGTTCGTCTTAGTGTTGAAATCAACTTTGTATCGAAAGAGTTGCTATTGAAAATCATCCAGATCAGTTCCTCAAGGCCATGGGTTAAACACCACAGAACAATATTATTTAGAACAATGAAGTAACTCCAATCACTAAAACAAATATATGGAGCGAGAAAGAATTAAAAAAATAATAAAAAATCATGAGGTGAAAAAATGGCGATCGCCCTTTTTTTCGAATTATGGGCCCCTGAAATTTTCATAAAAAAGTTCTATTTTCAATATGGTCAATGTGGGTATCATTCAAAAATTTTTGAAGATGTCATTTAGAAAATACTAAAAATATTTTTAAATGCTTAATCAATTAATAGCCGATGAAACTTAATTGTAAATTATTTATCATATTTAAGTTCTTGCTTTTATTTTTCAATTCTCTGTCACCGCAATATTTGTTTTTTTTTTTTTTTTTGTTTTTTTTTTTTTTTTTTTTTTGATAGCAGCTACTTCACTAAAATAGATTTACATACATCGGCATAGCCGAATATAGCACTCTTACTTGTTTTCATTGCCATTTTTTTAATTAATGCCTATAAAATGTAAACTCTAAAAAAAATCGAAGTATGATTTCATTTTAATTTTTAAATTTGAAAATAAACAGATTCTAAACAAACAAATTCTAAACATATTTCATTTTTTTTTATCTCTTAAAAAAATATTTTACAAAATGTGTATTATTTAGTCAATACGAAAAAGGAAAAAATTGCTTCCATTTTATATAAAACTTCCTTTATACTTATACATGTATATCTTGTAATAACTGCCTGTATGTCCGTCTGTGTGTGTGTGTAAGTATAAGTTTATATAAATACTTATGTAATTTAAAATTTCTTAAAAGCACTTGTCTGTTACTTTATTAACTCTTTGAGGAAACGTGTTTATGTGTGTATGAATGTATGTATATACATTTGTCCTGCTTGTGTCGTTTCATACACTAAAGTGAAATTCAGGCAGGAAATTAAAGGATTATCATAACAAAATAGGAAATTCATTGGTTTATTACAGACAAGTAAAGTGTGTTGTAAATTCTGTGATTACAAATGTCATATGGCTATTACATTTTTTCATACATTATTTTTTATTAATATTATATTTTTATATATTGTTCGTTATTTTTGCGAGTATTGTTTGTTATTATGCATAAAAAAAACGTTTTTCTTTACATACTAATTTTATACGCTTCACTATAAGAAAATGAATTTAGCAATGTTTTTCTGCCCGCCTATCCATATTCTTGTTGATATCATTTTTGCTACGTCCTCAGTTAGTTACAGACAACGTATGACCACCATTCTCTTATGCATAGTTTCGAAAAGGTGCTATTTAAATTTAGCAACAGCAGTCCATAAATAGTGGAGATGTGTTCAAAAAAAGGCAAGCGCCTCTATTTTTTTGTATTATTCAGATTTAAGTGTGCTTTTTGTTTTGTTGTGTGTAAAACCAAAATTTAAGGAAAAATAAACTATAAGTTACCGAGTAATTGAAATGCCACTCAATCAAATTTCAAAATTTCACAAAAATATTACATTTGCATCAACATTATACTTAAAATATTAAACTCTGCTAAAAATTAATGTTTTGCAAAAAAAATTAATTTAAAAATAGCAAAAGCTTTAAATATCACTAAAGGAGTAAACTTTAAACAAATTACTTATTTTAACAGAAATTTCACTAAAAAAGTGTACAAAAATATTTAATTTAATTCAAAGCCGAAAATGTACAGATAATGGGGATGAGCTATCAAAAAAATTTATTTTCATTAAACGGTTGAAATTTAGTAAGAAATAAAAAATATATAATTTTTCCAAAAATTTTTTAATTTTATTTAAATTCGAAAATTCAGAAACAAATAACTAAAAATTATTTACAGTTTAATTCAAAAACACATTTACACCATTAAGTGAATTTCTTTTTTATTATGAGTGAAGCCTGAAATCACCAAATATCTGACATCAACGGATATTTTTTTCAGCGAAAGCTCGGCTTACGCACTTATACTTCATGGATTCTTTAAACAAGGAGAGTGCAGAACAGACCCCAAATCTCTTTATTCATTATTTTCTTCTGTAAGGTTCTGTAAGGATTAAGCAAAAGCTGGAATACACGATTTTTATTGTAGCCAACTAATTTGCAGTGGAAACTATTCAATAACGTTTTACTTTACAGCAATTGTCAATAACGAAGTCTGTACCATAAAAAATTAGCCGATATAGTGTTTCAAGTACAAGAATAAATTTTGAAATTTTTTTGTAGCTTCTTCTGATCTCTGTATTGTAGACTTGTGTAGTACATAAACGAACTACTTCATTTAAGCGATTTTATTGATTGAACAAATTGAACTAGTTTTTACTTTAAAATAAATAAAGTTTATTTTTGAAATATATTTTTTATTTAAACTACCAGACAAGACATGCCGTTTTTTTCTTGTTGACTATTTCGACATGAAGTTAGTGCTGCGATGCATTTTATTAAACATTCCTTTTGCCTTCATATTTTGAAAAGAACATTTTAACTAAAAGAGCTTTTGAACTAAAGAAACCGTTTGAACTAAAAGTTAAAAAATACGAACAATACTTTAACAGAACATTTGAATTTAAGGAGATTTTTAACTAAAAGAAGAGCTCTTGAACTTAAATTTGAACTAGATCATTTTTAACCTTTGAACGAAAAACAGCGATCACTAAACTGCACTATATGGCACAAGTCTACTGCAGTATATATATAAAAAAACTCTAAAATATTTGCTTGCCTTTGAACCTCTCTACACCAAGATAGACAGACGTAAAATATAAACAGAGTAGAGTGTCAATTCTAGCTGGTGCCATCGATTTTACCACCTTTATTGCAGTTTGTTTGTTCCAAAATCCTTGCAGTTTTACTACAAACGTCTAGAAATATATATATAAATATATAAAATTAAAATCAGAAAAAATAACTTAAATTTTAAATTAATTTTGTACCGCTCTATTTTTTACAGAAAAAAATTTTGCACCAATAAAAGGTTTTACTTATTTTTATTAAAAAATTTTTTAATTCATTCTATTATTGTTTTTTTATTTTCTTAATTAAATTTATAATTGATTCAATTAATGGTTTAATTGGAAAATTTTTCATTTATTTTTCAATTAAATGTAACATTGAATAAATAAAAATTATAAATAAAATTCAGTTTGAAAAAAGCATTAAATTTTAATTTGCGCAAAAAATTTTTTTATATTTTAGTAAGGACCAACACTGCTGCCTAAAAAAATTACTTGAAACCTTTTGGTTAGCTTTCAGTATATTTCTTAAAAAATTAAAATTGTTGCTTTGAACTTCCAAACTTACATTCAACAAATTAAAAACTATCCTTTTAAGCTTATTAAAGATACTTATAAATTAAAAAAATATATTTTTTTCTCTTTATCATTAACATTTAAGGCAGATGTGGTAGTAAAGTGTAGGTAACTGCTAAAAATATCTTAAGTCACTTAAGAAGACTTAAACAACAAAATAATACAAAAGTCTTAAATTAAAAGTTAAAGCATTGGAATTTAATGGAGTGCAAGCGAATGAAGAAAGAAAAGAGAAAAGCCAACTTAAAGCCAACTGATTATATTCTCAAGCAAAGTTAATACTTGAATATCTTCACAAAATTTATTTTCTTTTATGAAAATTTAAAAAAGCGAATATTTGGTTGTGTCTGAATTTGAATATTTTAATAATAAAAAAATTTTAAGTAGCAGACAATGGTTATAACAGGACATGCTTGGGCATGTATAAGTTGACACAAATCAAAAGTTGCAGAAATCAAAGATGTGTTGTTTAAATATTTTTTTTTAAATAGTAACTAAAACTAGTTGCAGTTGTTAAGAACGAATGCAAAAACAAATGTGCAAATCATGTTACTAAACGCTGCATATATTTTACAACTGTTAATTAATGTTTTTTGTTTAGTCGCTTAGAAAGTCTTTTAAGTTTTCGTTGCATTTGGTGACAATTATTTTATGCTTTATGCTTTATTTGAGGTATTTTATAACAAAATTTATCAATTAGTTCATTAGAATAGTGTCACTTACTGTAAATAGAACGACAAAAGCGACACAATGAATAATTCTTTTCACGTTAACCATTATCATTTGTAACATTTAGTAGCGACGTGAAAAAAAGCCACAAAAACAATATTATCAGTAAGAGAAAGCGAAATAAAACGTAAGTAAAAAAAACGGTGTGATAAATAAAAAAATATATATTTCTTTTATCTGCTGCGTGCCAGTGATATCTTTTAGAGATGAGATTATTTTCCATTTACGAGCTGCATAATATTCCTTCAATCAACGCAACATTATGGGCGCTCTAGTAAATATACTGACAGGTAATAATGTGTTTGCTTGAATGGCCTGAGTTCATATCCATAACATTATTTTTAAATCTTTGTCGGCTTAACTCAACTACAGCATTGAATTTTCGGCGAAGTAAAAAAATAATAAATAAAACTGTGCCTGCACAGTACCAGAGGCCCACCAACTTTAGGCATAATTGCATAAAAATAAAACTTTTTTAAATTTTCACAGCCAACAAAAGAAGTGAATACAATTAGAGGACAAAATTGTCTAAAATTGTTTGTATTTCTATATGTTTTGTTTATTTTATTCAACACAAATTAGAATATTTTCATTGATGAAGTCTAAAAAGGTGGTCAGATTAGTCAAATATTTGACCGAAAAAACGTAACCACTATTTTCTCGAATGTTTATTGAATCCTTCCCAACCCGTAGCATTACGAATGACGATTTAAAATATAATAAATTTAATATCTTACCGTGTATATTTCGTTGAATCCAATAATTCTTAATTAGTATTTGAGAAGAACAAAATTATTTTTTTCATAATTTATTGGTTATGTCTTTTTGGTCAAATATTTGACTAATGTGACCGTACCCTTAGACAAATAGATTTGCACATGATATCGCCAAAAATTGCCTTGCTGTATTCGTATTCACACATTGACATTTGCTCTTTATACAGCCTTTCTAAATATTTGACAAAGTGCCAACGTGGCTTCGAAATATTTACAGTAAAAGTTTGAAAGAATGTATTGAAAAATGCATAGCTTCTCGAGCAAAAGTATATACAAATGACATTCAAATTTCACAGAGGATCACCTACTCATATTCGAGTTAATAAGAAGTAATACATCATCTTAGAAACTCAGATATTGCAGTCTTGATCAAAGAGACGCTTAACTGTGAAAAGCTCAGATGAAAATAAAGGTACTACAAATAAACTGGCTAATTTGCAGAAACTCTTGGCATAGCTTTGATTAAACTCATATGATGCTAAAAAATTCCGCTATGGGACATTGTTTCAATATTTCACAAAAAATTTTACGAATGGTGACTGCTTTTTAAGAAACTGCAACCACTTTAATAATCGTTATAACGTTGACTGAAAAGAAGCACTTTGTTTTTTGAAAAAAAAAAAAACAAGACGAGTCCTTATTATTGAAAATCAGCTAAATTTGCCCTAAAGCATTCTTTAAGCCAAGATTTGAACTAAAGTCTGCTCGCATTATACGTTTTTATGGGAAAATTCGGATTATTTTTTGCTTCCAATTATTTGTGTTTTATGAAAAGTATTAGATTGTGGTCAGCAACTGTTTTTAGTTTTTCTTATTTCTTTTCTCTTTTATAACTCAAAATCTAATGGAAGATAAAATAAATTTGAAATGACACAGGGAAAAACGGAAACGGAAGTACCTTTACGAATGAAAAGAAAAGCAAATAATATAAAGGAAATCGTTGCAAAATGAACCTGATTGTTTTAAAAGACAATAAAACTAACACAATTACAAATAGTAAGACTATTTACTTACATCAATTTAGTTACCTAAACTTTATATAACCCAACAGTTTTAAAATCTACTGTTTCAGCAGATACCAAAGTGACTTTTACTTATTTTTTAAAAATTTAAAATTTCTCTTAACTATAAAGCAACTTAATTATATAAACTAAATTTTAACCCACTGCACAATGGGCTCTGTAACAAGTTTAAAATTTAGTGGAATTAAATATAAAGTCCATTAAAGGTTTCAGTAAATATTCAAAGTCGATTGGGCGATGCTACGCTTACTGTTTTTGAATAAATAAATTTTTTATTTGAGAAAAAACTATGACTTGAAATTAAGTTTAATTTAATTATTATTTTGACATTGAAGTTTTAGAAAAAAATTTTATGTTGATATTATTACCACGACTAATTTAAAAATCTAAAAGTTTTCGGCAATTTTTAATATAATGCTTGCGACCAGATCTCAGATCTGTAAAAACATAATGAAGATGAAGAAAAAGAAGCTTTTTTTATAACAAAATTTAAATCTTTTTTTTTTACTTAAATGAGCTGCACTTAAAGCAGCATGAAACAATAACTATGTGACACTTTCCTGTTCTGCCAAAAGAGCGGATGCAAGTTTTTGTTTTTTGCCACTCACTTTCTTCATTATAAACAACATTTTGATTATCTTTTTAGTTGGGACATCGTTATTTATTCGTTTAAGCTCAGTTTCACATAATAAGCATTGGCTTTCCTTTTTTCAATTTAGAACAGTTTTTGAAGCTGGCGGTCCATTTCTGATTGGCAGATATACAGGAATTATTAATTTTCTTCTTAGTTGGTATCATACAGTTCTTATTAGCATCTCTTAGAAATTTACTGCAGATCCAGTTGGCAACAGCGGTCACGCTTCGATTATTTTCTAAGAAAAATTTTACAATATTAGGATTTTTTATTTTAAGGTAATCGAAAAAGATTAATATCTAAGAAGGTTGAAGACGGCCGCAGTCTACTTTTTAAATACATAAACTAGAAATGAACTACCAACGGATTTTTATTATACGTTCCAATAAGTAAACTTTTACTCCAAAAAACGTAAAAACTCTTGACAAAATTACAAAAAAAGGCGTCACAATTTAACAATACAATATAAGTAACACAACAATATTTTTGTATTTTTTTTATCTAAATTATCACACCTTTACTAATATTTACCATTTTGTAATAGTTAATCAGCTTAATTAAATATTGCTTATTTATTTAAGTTCCTGTATTAGCAAAAGGACTTTCTGCCGCAAAAACCAGTCGTGGAGCCCATTGAACAGTGTAAATAGAAATAATTTCTTCCAACCAGGATTTGAACCGTGGATATTATAAATGAATTAAAATTTTACTTTTTTAGTCTAAAGCTTACTTGTTTAATGTGATTTCTAAAAATGTATAGAAAGATAAATTATTTACAAATGAACAATAGCATAGTGAAATGCAGCATTTTCTGGATCGTTAGATCCTTCGTCAGCATTTTTCGTATCACTCTACCTTAGGTTGTGTACATTTGAAACATCATCTATTTAAACAACTGATTTTGTAAATAAGAATACGAGGAATATTCATATTGGGTTAGACGAAATCGACATATGATAAAGGTATTTCTTCACTGTTTTCTGTGCAACTTGTCTATTTTTTTTTTTCAATTAGTTGGAATGTGTTAAAAATCACCAGAACTGTATGGCAAACAAATGCATACATGAATTTAAAAACGATATTTTATATAAACGTGTGTGTATGCGTGGAACAATAGATATTGTGCAAACTGTTGGCTTGATTGGCTGATTATTTGAGGTAAAAGAAACTGCGAAAGAAAACTATTAAATTGTAAATTAATTTTTTATTTTAAAATACGATTCATTATTATTTTAAAATTACAACACATTTAAACTCAATTACATCAAATTGAATGAGAAAACAAAAGAAAAGAAAATGCTAAGAGAATGTAAAACAACGTTTAAGAAATGACTAGATAAAGAGATTTTATTCAACTTGAAAATTTGTCAAAGAATTGTGATAGACTAAATTGGATTTATAATTATTTTTTTTTAATTTAAGAAGATATAAAAAATAAATTTTTGTTTAAAAGGCGTGTACGTTTCATCAAAACGCAAAATTATTAGAGCAAGCAAAATTACATCTTTGTTACTTGTTTGGTTGCCTTACACTTCTCAGTGACAAGACAGTAAAAGTACTTTAGTCCCATACCACTTAATCGGCTTTTATTTTATACTAGAGATATTTAACGACTTCTTTTTCATTTCCTAGCCACAGGAAACTGTTTACATTTTCTTTAAACTAAGCTTTCTCATCGTATTTACATCGAATAAAATTTTGCTTGGGATCTTTATTCTAATGGACGTTTGAGTACGACGTGTGCTGCGCACTGTCGTGTCAGCCTTAGTTAAATACAGTCTTAAGTGCTTTAAACACCATTCGAGTCCACCTGCATGTAATTACTTTCTGCCACTTTACTTTATTTATAGATTCATACAAACCAACACGATAAGGCATTTGCTGTCACTATTTTATCTCCCGAAATTATTTTGGGTTTTGTTTCACAAGCACTCCCTTTAATGTCTCGCAAAAATGCCAAAATGCCAGTGCAGATCTTTGAGAATTTTCTTATGCTAAGCCTTACCCTCTAGCAAGTGCTTCAACGTATGAGGCAGGCCGAATACCTATGGCAGAACGGAAAGAGCAAGATTAGCCGAAAATATACAAGCATTGACTTTCCAGCTCCTAAAATATCCACTCCAATATTTGATACCATCTTCGTCCTTGTTGACCCCTCATGCAGAGTGTTAGCCTGTCTGCACAATAGTAGGGGGATCAGTCTTCCGGTGTGCAGGCACCAAATCTGGATACATAAGTAGGGTATTTGTCGAAGAACTGACCGGTTTTCTTAAAGAGACTGGAGCCACGAGAACTGGTAGCCCATACATCCATCTCTGTAGCTGGTGGCTGCTAATAAAGTTCGATGTCCGCAGGGAAGGTGCAGTGCCGTTCCGAATGTGCTGTTGCAATCAACATACGTGGTTGGATAGTCTCCAACCATCATGCACGGGAAAGAACATGATCCTACAAGCCATGTTCTTGTTCTTCTTTAATTTTTCCTTGAGCTCGGCTACAACTCTACTACAGCCAGTTCGCAAATTTACTTCCATTTTTTTACCAATTCACTTACTGTGAGAGGTTCTTGTTTATTTTACCATTTACCATCTTTAAAGCAGTTTCTGAAAACGAAGCCCAACAAAAATGTTCTGCTAATTAATGCAATTTTAAAGTTAATAAATTAACTGCAAAAATAAAATATAACATAAAATTATTTTCATTAATACAAAGATCAAAAATTAAAAAGTTTTGTCAGTTTAACAAACAGCAGACAACCAGTCATTTAAATGGAAGTTTAAGTGAAAAATTCCCAACCAGCCCCTGAGACTCATTGCAGCTGTCATTTAGGAAATTAATGTTCATTGTATTTGGACTTGTTCATTCAACAATTTCATATTCATTGCCAACAGCATTAAATTAAATTTTACTTGTACAAACACACAAACAAAAATTTTATGAATTGTAACAACAACAATAATAACAACTTTAACATCTTCAAAAGACTTGCAAAAAATTATTATCTTGGTTCTGTTCCAACACCGGAAAAATCATACCTTTTAGTTACATAACTCAAAATTTAGTAAAAGAAATAAAAAGCAAAAGCCATGAATGATAAGGGCGCAAGAAGTCATACTTTTTAACATTAACATAAAATTATAGTTACACTTTATTAAAGAAAAAAAATCAAAAAACGACAAAGTTAAAAATAAAAAATTTAAATGAAAAACTTTTCTACTTTATTTTAACAAGTGATTGACAGTTTAAGTAGGCAAATGTCAAAAGATGTAGAAAATATAATAAAAAGCCAAAAAAGTTTTTTTTTTATAGAATTAACAGCAAAAGAAAATTCTTTTGCTTTAAAAATAATCTAAAAGAAACATTCATTTAATTATAATTTATGACAGACCGTTTTCGTAAAAGAGTTTATACTAATTAATGAGTTGAAAACTTTTTACAATTTATTGAAATAAAAAGAAAAATAATTAGTAACAATTTCATCAAAGGAAGATTTTATTAATATACAAAGATCATGTCAGGATAATAGAAATTAAATGGGAATAAAACTTAAACATACAACACAATGGGATCATTAGTGATAAAAAAGCAAAATTTAATGTACAAGAGCAGACTTGATACTTTACTTAATTAAAAGAAAATTACTCTTAAACTTTTAACAACAACACAAATATTTTACTAAAAATTCTTTATGATGTCTACATGCAATTAACATTTAACAAAGAAATAATTTACTTTTAAATAGTTGTCGTTACAATATTCTTTTTATTGTTTCATACACACAGCAACATGTGTCAATCAATTTTAAAACAAGCTGCCAGATCTTTTCATATTAAAGCAATTAGACGTTTAAACTCTCTTGTAAATAAAAATCACAATCGCCAGCAGAATGACAGTATTTAGTTAAACATCAAACAAAGAATTTGCGTTTTCAGAGTAGTAAAGTGTGTGTATTTTTTAGCAGGGCCAGTTTAATAGAATAACATCAAAAAGTAAAATTCTTTTCGTGGGTATTTTTATTATTAACAGAATCCAATGGGCAAATAAAACGTAGCATTATTTAAAAGAAAATGATTGAATGAAAAAAATGTGCGGGTTTGACTCTAAATATTAAAAAAAAACATTATAATGATGATAGATCAATGTTATGCGGCATATAACATTCTTTATGTGATAAAATAAAAATGATTTTTTCCATTTACTTGCATAAATACATATTCAGAGTTAACATGAAAACATGTTAACTTCTTCATAGCATATTCGCCGGCGAAGTAAAATAAATACTAAAATGACTATATTTCTATTTCTCCTTTCACCACCTGTCTTATCTCTCATCTATCCCTTTCCTAAAGAATGTAGTACGGTTACCAAAATAACTAAATAGGTAATAGTGCCGGAGGTACTACTTCTTTATAAAAAAAAAAAAAAATTCTAAGACCCGATGAGCTTCGCTGCATAAGTATATTTTATCTATATTTATATAACTCTAGCTAATATACTTCTAGATTAATCGGATAATTAAAATCTACTTTATGTAGGAGGTATCTGTTTTAATTCACATGTTTTGGTATTAAATTTTTTGACCCTACTCATTACTACGTATTAAAGTTATTCGTACAAGGTTAGGAGATTCCAGCTGATTTAATTTTAGAATGCGATAATAAAAATTACCTTTGTATCAAAATAACCACAAAAGGACATTCGTCATTTAGGAAGACTGATAACTTTTTTATGCTTCAAGGGCTATCATGCAAAAAAAAAAATGTTACAATTTTTCCTATATTTTCTACATTTTAAATTCTGTATTTCTTACTCTGTGGCTCCGCTGTGTTACTCTGGGAGACACGAACTACTCGGTGCCTTGTTTCGTAAACTAAAACATCCACTAACCAATTATGTTGGGTACGCAGCGCGATTCGACATTTTATCCAAGAGCTTCAATACACCGCTGCCATACACTGTTATTAAAAGGTACTTCCCTGGGCTGATTATCATTTTCTTTCCAGAAGATTTGTACAGCTGCTTCTCATTTCTAATTGCCTTATACAACTACACAATTCTTATTTCCCTTTACACGCACGAATGTTCGATATTGGGCTCGAACATATAAACTTGCTAGATCTTCTGTTTAATAGCAGGCACCAGTGGTGCCAGAAATTTTCATAGAAAAATCTTTATTTGTCGAGAAAAAATTTTAATTTAAAAAAAATCTTAAATTTTTTTTATTTTTTTTTACTTTTGAAAATATTTTTTTAACATTTGCAAATGAACAAGGTAGACTTATTAAATTCAAGGTACATTCATTTTACTAGGTAATAGCGGCTCTACAACACATACAACATTTGTAAAAACAACATGGCATTTTATTGTTCCTTTGTGAGTGGAAATGTCAAAAATAGAAAGAGAAAACATAAGAATATTGCTCTAAAAACAAACGCTCTCTTTGTTCTGCATATGCTTGTTGTTTGTGTTTTTGAAATTCGTGAACAAAATAGTAAAATATAAACAACTCTTGATATGTCCAACTACAAACCAGCTGGGCGGACGACACTACCTAGTAAAATAAGTGTACCTTAATCAAATTATTGCAACCTTCGACAAAGTTGGAGATATTAACTCACTATCCGCTCTAGAGACATTTAACACTGTATGGCAAAATTCTACCACTGTAACATTTCCTAATTCTTAAAATGTTCATTAAATTCATAAGCACAGTTCTATAAATTCGTCATTTTAATTTTATATCTCACTGTCTTCAACAAAATTTGGAAGAAGTAGGTCTAATAACTACTAGTGAAGAAACTTTTTTATTAATAACGTTTTGAAGGTCAATAGAAGAAAGCTTTTTTTAAAGGTTGCGTCGATAAAGTCAAATCGCTTTGTAATTTGTTCACATACCTCAATGTAAAAGGCAATATAATTATCAATGACTCAATTTAATTCAGTAGCACTAAACTTTTGATCAGAAATATTAATTTTTACAAATATATGTACCTGGTAAAAGTGTACAATTTTTTTTAGAGTTTTAATTTATAAAAAAATGTTTTACAAAGGTAAATATGTTTAATAAAAGTTATTTACTTGACACCCAAGAACTAAATGAAAAAATCTTAATTTTAGTAAAAAATGTTATTTTGAATAAAAAATCTTTAAAATTAAGGTAAAATCTTCATTCTGGCATCGTTGGCAAGCACATACCTGTACCAACGCAGCCATTGAGATAGCTAAACTTATGTTAGCTAATTGTCGTATAATTCTATAGACGCACAACCAGGCACATACGGACAACAACAACACTTTTTGTTTGTTTTCTGTTTAAGGTACGTAAAAATTTCTAGATCATAGACTGATCTATTTGCTAAGTTAGCTCGAGCATCTTAGACGAGACTCTGATAGACAAGCACCCACTACATTGTTAGTCACATAGTCAATGATTTTGATTAATGTATCTTAAACAGCCTCTTAAAAGATTATTGGTTATTTAACATGGAAATAGCCGTACAGACCAGCACGATTGTTGCCATTTTCCTCTTTAGTATTTAAGGTAAGTTAGACCTGTTCAGGATTTTTTAGGGCTAAAGTTTGACAACCACTAAGCTTTGTTACAAATAAACAATAGAATTTGTTTAGTCAAATAGCTGATAACACAATCGTTCTCAATTTTATTCTTTTTTTTTTTATTTCGTATATTTTCTTAAACTAAACACACACTTACTTTTCTGTAGAGTTTTTTTCCTTCATTAAATTAAATTATTCAAAAGGTTTTCATAGTCCTTAACTCTCACTTATAAACACAGTAACTAAAAAATGTATTTTATAGAAATGAATTTATAAAAGAAGAAAAACAAAAAAAGAAAAAGGATAAAAACGATGTTAAAAAATTAGTTCAGAAAAAAATAAATCATCCATAAAAAAGTTGCGTAAATAGTTGTTTCTTTTAAATGTTTCTTTAAAGACCGTTTATCGGTCTCTTGTTCATCAACTATATCCACTTTATACAGGTAAAATAGTTTTGTTAATTGAAAATTTTTAAAAAATACTTTATAAAGTCATAAAAATAAAAAGTTATAAAACTGAAATGAAAGAAAATTTCAATAAATGTTACAAAACAATAAATTTACTATTAAAAATAAAACTTTTTATAGTGTATGAAGACAGTTTCAAAATTACCCAAGCCAGCCAATATATTATAAATAATTCTACTCGAAATTTCTTTACTGGCAGGCAGAAAGATATTGAATACAAAATAAATATTGTAATGCACACTTTATTTAAACTTCAATTTTTTAACCATAACGTTTTGAAAGATAAATAGATTAAAGTACATGTTATAGCACTTATGAGGGCACCCTTTAACTTCTTAAGTTTTGATTTGTTGTTTTATGTTGTTGTTATAAAGGAGAATACAAGTTCTGTTTAAACTTTAACGCTTAAAAAATTAGTCCATACACGTCAAATAACGTCAAATGACACATATGTATATAAAATGGCATCACATGGCATCTAATGACAGATGGGATAAAAATTAAAAATTATAAAATAAGCAACACACGGCTCTTATACAATCATACTTAACTTAACAACAGTCAGTATGATACTGGAACAGCATCTATAATATTGTGAAGAACCCAAGTAAGAAAGAATAAAATTAAAAAAGTGCATTCGTGATCACGCAATGGCTGATACAATTGCAAAAACAAATTTACAAGACAAGTTATAAAGAGAACAGTCAAGAAATGCTTTGGTTTGTGTGTCGACTTCGTCTAACCAAATTAATATTGAAATGAATACTCCTCGTATTCTTATTTACAAAATTAGTTGGTTAAATAGATGATGTTTACAATGTAAACAAACTAAGGTAGATAGATACAAAGAATGCTGATGAAAAATGCAAAGATCCAGAAAATGCTAAATTTCATTCTGCCTGTGTCTAATTTTTCTTGTTTTTTTTAGAAAACGTCCGCATACATTTGTAAATAATTTTTGCTTTCTAAAAAATGTTTAGAAATTAAATTAAAAAATATTTAATTTTTGCTTAATTTTTTAATTCACTGTTACTTCAATATTTGTTATTTTGATAGAAGCTACTTCATTAAAGTAGATTTACATACACATGGTGAAGATTTGGCTTGGCCTAATATATAGCACTCCTACTTGTTTTTTATTTATTTTTTTAATATTTCGCTACTGCTTTTTGTAGCATCATCAGAAAATTCAAATATTTTTTAAACTATAAAATTAACAACAAACATGTAATAAAAGATATTTAATAAACTAATATAAAAAAATTTTAACAAATGCAGAAACAAAATTATTTCATAATTTATGACCAGAAATTCTAGCTTTTAGTTTATTTTTCGTTATATCTATACATTTATTTTTAATACAAATCCCATTATCGTTTCCGATACAAGGAATTTTATAGACCAAATTTGAAGAACACATGTGCTTGACTCTAACGGTTCAAAAGATATATGTAGTCGTGTAAGTTAAATTACGACATCTATTGAAAAGCCTTTTTATATTTCTACACTTGTAATTGTGTCTAAAGCGGTCCAAAAGATAAAACAATCAAAATGCATAAAAAACATTACACCGTTTAATTTCTAGTTTTGCATCATCATTCTAAAGGTCCTAAAAGTACACATTCCGTATGACGGTTCAAAACTAACGGCCATATAAGTTTAATTACGTCACCTAGGTGGACACCCTAATTTTTTTAATTTTTCTTACAACTTTCGGTTACTGCGAGATACAATTACGATTCAAATGCCATATAAAAAATCATGTTTGTATTATGAGGACACACTTTAATTTTTAATATCATGGTCTTCTTTATATGTCTTCAGTCTTTAAGCATCACCTTTCATTTTAAAAAATTGGTTCAGAAATAACTAAGTTGTGAGGGCACAAATACATAAAAATAGACAGAAATTGACAATCTTATTTTTGAAATTCAAAGAAATATTTTAAGTACTGTCTCACCAGCTTAGAAGGGACCTCCATTTGTGTCATACTATTCAAGGAATCTAAGCAAATCTAATGTTAGTAAAGCAAGAATTCTTACATAAGAAATACATGTTGAAAAATATTACAAAAATGCAATAGATGAATATTTTTCGCGATAAATCAATGTGCAGTACAATCCACTTTATTTAAACAATTTGACAATCGTTATATTTGTCGACATGCTTTGTTGCTTGTTGTGATGTTGTAACGATTAAATGATTTACTAACTTCAGCTTAATAATATTACACATTTTTATAAAGGGGTTTTCATTATTATAAGTTCTTATTTGTGTTGAAATTAACTTTGCCCAGGTACTAGATGAGCTAGAGAAAATGAAAGTACACCAGTCGACCAGACATAGTTTCGAATAATTTGCTATTAAAAGTAAGCAAGATCCTTCTTCTAGCTTTTAGATAAAAAATTGACGTTAGTTTGGTCTTTTTTATAAAAAGTAACTAGTTCCGGGAAATTTACACTTTCCGGTTAGTTCCCGGTTTTTAAATTCCCAAAACCAATGTTAAAGCCAAATAACTTTTGTTTGAAAATGCTATAAAAACACTACTTATTATTTTATAAATTTCTTTTTTTATTTGAAAGTACAATCCTTCCGGTTAAAAATGGAAAAGAATTTCATTTAAATGGCTGCCTCGGCTGGCCATGCAGTAGCCTACACGATCGGTCCAATTTTTAGGCACATTATCGATTGTTTGCAGCTGTATTTCACCAATGGTTTCACGAATATTGTCCTTTAAAGTGGCAATTGTCTATGGCTTGTTGGCGTAACACTTATCTTTGACCAAATGACATCAACTCTGCGGCTGATAATGTGATCTTCAAAAACAGAGCGCAAAACATCGAGTGTAGCTTCGGCTGTGTGGAACGTAGCGCCATCCTGTTGAAACTTAATGTTGCCAATATCCTCCTTTTCAATTTTTGTGAATAAAAATTCATTCAACATGGCCCGATAATGATCGCTACTGACTGTAACGGCCATTCTTTGCTCAAAAGTGACTCGTTTTGGGTACACCCGCTTTTCAATATATGCGTGCGGGTTTTTTATGCCCCAAATGTGACATTTTTGCCTGTTTACATACCCGCCAAAATCAAAATGAGCTTCATCTTAAAAGATGATTTTTTTTGGAAAAGTCGGCATCTTCTGTAAGTCGATCGTAGGTCCACTTAGCGAAGCGAAAACGCATTAAATGGTCAGTTGGCTTCAACCCCTAAACCAATTGGACTTTGTATGGCAACATATCAAGGTCCTTATCAAAAATTAGCCTCGATGATGTTTCCGAAATGTTCAATTGTTGAGAACGACAGTGAATTGATATTGATGGCGCTTCACGCACACTTTCTGCCACAGCAGCAATATTCTCGGGTATACGCACTGTTTTTGTCTGTGGTTTATTGATAAGGATGCCAATTTCTTTCACTTTTTCACAAGATAACGAACATACGGAGCTGACGGTGCTTCTTTTCTTTCAAAAATTCTACGCAATTATCGCTTACATTCTGCAACATTACCATAATTTTCAAAGTAATGTCGCAATATTTCCCAGCGTTGTTTATTCATTCAGCGGAACGATAAAACTAATTATCTGTCAAATCAGTTATTTTTTTAGCAACAGCGATAATCATTAAAAAAAAGAATAGAAATTCGAGCTACTGATCTAAAAAATACACTTCGATTAAATTGGACGTGTTTAGATTTTGATACAAATTTTAGTTACCTTCCTTTACACGTTGTCTAAGCATAGTTAAGATTTTATTTTCAGTTTCCTAGTAAAACTCAGTTGTATGCCAAACTAAAATAGAGTATTGTGGCAGTCTTATATTTATTGATAAATATGTTGGCAACGTTATCATTATTTTTACAAACAAATCAGTACTGCAGCTGAGAAATTTTCCTGTTTTCTGGCAGCTTTTCAAATTTAAACATAAATTGGAAATGTTGCCTTTATTCAAAGTTTAAATCTTTTTTCTTATAACTTTCAAATTTTATGTTTCTTCATTATAATTATTTTACTTTTTCCGTTGTAGAAAAACATGCTCACAAGAAAAAAGAAAAGCTATAAATTTATATTTGCGTTTTAATTTACATGCTGCATTCCGAAATGCATAAAAAAGTTTCATAATTTCTAAAAAAAAGTACTACAAAACTAAATTCTCTTAATAACTTAAACTTAAAGAAAATCTTTTTCATATTTTAAGAAAAAATTCTTGTGGTGCTGTTATTTTTTTTTTTAAATCTATATGGAAGACAATCGATAAGTAAGAAAATATCTTTGACATAAGTGTAATTACAGTTATTCCTGATATCTGTTCTTTATTCTTTTCTGGTGATATAAAAATCCTTGTATCAAATATCAATCAGCTCTGATTGAGGATAAACTTGTTTTTTTTTTTTAATAAAAGAATCAATAAAAACTAATGTGAGTCAATTTGTTCAAACATATCTTTTAAAAAAATTTGCCAGATATAAAAATGATTTTAACAGTCTTGGTTAAAAGAATAAACGTTTGAAAAGTTAAGGAAGATAAGGGCTAAAATTATTATTTCATGTTTTTGAAGAGTTTCCTTATTGAGAGTATATTTTTACCAAATAAATTTTATTTTTACTTTTAGTCCTTTCTTTAAGTTAAAAATTAAAGGTTCGTTTAAACCTTCAAAAATACTTAACCTCTCTGACTCTCTAACGCTCTCTGAAAGTGTATCGATAAAACAACTAATACAACCAATTAGAGAGTTCCGAAAGCGACGTGATATTCATAAAAATATTGCTATTTTTGAACTCAATTTTGCAAACACATCACAGTTCATTGTGTCAATAAAATATGTGCGCTATAGCAAAAAAAAAAATAAAAAAAAACTTTAAATTACAGGGTGTCCCAATAATGATGTGCTTTTCACATATACATATTTTATATCTGCAATAAAAACAAACACACAAAAATTTAATATAAAACTAAAATATAAAGGGTGTTTTTATAGTGAGGTGGTTCTAAAGTAGTTTTCCAAACGCAGTAGGCAGACATTTAGAACTAAAACAGAGTATTTACAAATATGTCTGATTTTTTATACATGTGAAAAATTAGTTTAAGATTCAAGGGTGTTTCCATAGAGAACGTGATTTTGAAAAATAGGGCCTTATCTTTTAAACCGTTTTATGTAGACGCTTGGAATGTTCACAGAATATGTAATGTGATATCTGCTATAAGGACAAGTGACAAAAGAAATTAAATTTAATGAAGGGTGTCCCAATAGTAAAGTGATTTTCACATATATAAATTTATTTTTAGAACAGTAATAGACTGAGACAATAAATTAACGTAGAGTATTAATTGCTATACAAGCAAATTTAAAAAGCAAAATTAAAAAGTGTCCAAATAGTTACCTAATTTTCACAGGGACTTATTTTAAATCTAACCAAAGTATAAACTACTATGCTCGGTATAACAAGCTTAAGAAATATTATTAAAAATTAAATGATCGTCCTTACACGGTACAGAAATGTTTGTGTGTAAGTCCAACTCTTACTTGGTGAATTAAGTGTAATAAAATATTGTACAGACAAATGTGACAAAGGTGTTCAGTAGATGGCAAATATAAAAAATGGATGTCAATAGTCAACCGTTACTAATGAAGTTCATTATGCTGAGAATAAATATTTATGCAATTAGCAACTATTTACAAATGACAAAATATATCTTTGGAAATATTCTGTGTTTACGCTTTTGTATAAAAATTATGGATACTTAATAGTGATTTATTACATTAAAAATTTGTTCTTCTTTTTTAATCAAGAAAATTACACTGTGCAACAAAATTTTGTAACAAGAAAGGTACTTACTAGTTTTGAATTACCTACCTACCCTCATATAAAAACAATGTTTTCTTTGATTCCCTTACTTCTTGTTTTGTGTTACAGCTACCCAAAATATTTAAGATCAATCATGCTTTAGTTTTATTTCCACATTCGAAATATTTACTATTTCAAAAGGCGTAGTTTTGTTTACTATTTTTTGAGTAAAGTGATTCTTATACAATGTCAAGATAGCATATAAATAACCCTGACAAGTTTTGTTATATATGTGGAGACATTACTCTTAAAACTTAGCGAAGAATTTTGACCTTGCTATCGGACAACAAGACAAAGCGTGGGCTCCA
The DNA here is from genome assembly GCA_937654795.1 of Cistogaster globosa. NCBI lineage: Eukaryota > Metazoa > Arthropoda > Insecta > Diptera > Tachinidae > Cistogaster > Cistogaster globosa. Next base: position 23,076,556 of record OW569405.1, read on the forward strand.
CATATCTGTTATGTTACATGTGAACAACGATCTCGATTTATTCAATTTGCAATTGCGATGATTTGGACGGAACCATTGAACCACTCATCTGATTGTTATTTCTGTTTAACTGATATAAAAGGTATTAAAATTTAAACAAAAAGTAAAATTAAGTATTCTAATCTGCCACCTGCAAAAAGACCAGTCCCTTACAGTGAGGAACCACCAGAACCACTTAAAAGTTCCGATCTGCCCGCTACACCGGAAAAAATTGAAAACGAAATTCTTGATGTTGACTTCCAAGAAGCTATCTCAAGGAGACCTTAGTCATTTGGTACGTGACTTAAATTTGTTATAAAAAAACAGGCAGAACTTTTGGGCTCTCGATTAAAGTAATAAAATTAATTACAACCAAAAACAAAATTATGTTACTTTTGCAATCGAGATCAAACGTTAAAACTTTATTTTTCACAAGAGAATCAGTTGGTTAATTGCAATAATGTCTGTGGCCTAATGATCGTTTTGGATATAGAATAAAAATCAGAAGAATGACGTTTAATTTTAGATGGTTTAAAAGTAAGTTTGCACACCTTTGAAACATTCTTTATCTTAGAAAAGATTCAATATAACGAACACAACTAGAAAGTTTGTGGAGATTTGAAGGTAATTTCTCTAATATAAGAAACACTACCAGGATACACAGGATATTTGTGAGCGGAACAGCAAAAACCGAAAAAATCATTATGTTAAGAAAGACTGGTCTAAACGGAAATCCCTTACTGCAGGACAAAAAAATTTAAAAACATCACTCTTAAGTGCAGCTGAATAATATAATTCTACCAGCTTTACACATAAAACTTGGGCTCATTAAAAATTTAGTTAAAGGCTTAGATAAGAATTTTGATAATATTTATATTTAAAAGAAAAAATCACTAAACTGAGCTAAGCAAAAGTTAAAGAAGGCGTATATATTGGTCCCCAAACCAGGCAATTAATGAATAAGAAAAGAATAATGAAAGATAATATATTAAAAGAAAACTATGTGATTTCAAAAAATCAACTATGGAATCTTTCATGAAAGTGACTCAAAATTTTCTTGGAAACAACCGATCGATTAACTATGAAAGTATTGTTGCAGAGCTTTTATCGACATATAAGGCTTAAGTGTGTAATATGTCGTTGAAAGTAAATTTTCTACATTCACATTCAGACTTCTTTCCTGAAAATCTGTGCGCCGTTGGCGATGAACATGGTTAAAGATACCAGATATTTATTCTACAGAAAAAAGATATCAATGCAAGCGGATTACTCGTATAATTGGATATTACAACGAGACCTCCCTAAAGCAAGATACAGAAGAAAACCTTAAGGTCATCCCAATTTCATTATTGCAATATTGAAAATTACAATATTTATTTTCTAAAATATTTATTAATTGAATCACAAAAAAACTGTTCATATGTGAAACATTTTAATTTTATTTCTATTATCCTTATTCTTGTTCATAACATAACTAGACAAAAGTTTTCATGTTGCATACAAAAAAAAAATTTTTTGCTGACCAGTGTTATTTAGTTAGAATATTAACCAGTTATTTTTTTATTGAGTATATAATTAAAACAACGAAAGATTTTGCTTCCATAAAAATCTTAGTAAAGGCCAAGATTAAGGCTTTAGCTGAGATCTGCACAAAATCAATTTCGTACGCTTTTGTTTTCGAATCGGAATTTAATTACATTTCTAATTGATTCAGTTATCACCTTAACAAAAAAAATTTAATTAAATGTTTAATAAATTCAATAAAAAAAATTGATTCAATTTAATATTTAATTTATTTATTTATTTTTAATTAGGACCAGCACTCAGGGGATGACCCCTACTTATGCAATGCATTCTTCCAGAACTAGGAAATGAGGTTGTGGGATAGGGGATAGAGGGAGTAGTGCTAGTGAACATTTTATTTGAATCTTTGCACATTGAAAGTGGCAGGAAAGACCTCTGCAGGGAGTTTATTCCACATACGAACTGTTCGGCTAAAAAATGAATTTTCTCTGTAATGTGTTGTGCAACTCACTGGCCACTCGACCACAAAGGAATGCGCTCTTGATGCAGATCGCCTTGCACGTGTGAAAATACGGTTTTCAGGAACAAGTTCCCTGATTACAAAAGAGCCCATTCCGTTGTAGCAACGATAAAACAGTGAAACACACCCCACATTGCGTCGCTGCTCCACTACCCTACTGTCACCGATGAGTTTCTTCGTCCCCTCCTGTACGTGGTCAAGTAACTCCAAAATAGACTTTGAAGCACCGGCCCATACATGGAGATGTATTCCATTTTCGGTCTGGTAAAGGTGATATAGATAGTAAGGAGATCAGATGGAGTGAAGTATTTCTTACACCGTTTAAGAAAACCTAGGCACTTGAATGCTTCTTTTGCAACATGAAAAATGTGCTTGTTCCAACGAACATCGCATTGAGTTTTCATGCCAAGAACATCGAGAGCTTCTGATTCTTTAATATATATATCACCCATAAGTACAGATGATGTAGCATGTTCAGCAGTACGCCTGTGCGAAAGCACATAGCACTGGGTTTTATAAGCGATAAATTGAATGCTGTTTGCCAGGCCCCATTTGAAAATTACCAAATGGTCCATGTACTTTCTCATAGCCTCAACTTCCCGAAGGCTTGGTCTACTGCCTAACGAAAATGAATGGCATATGCTACTGTCATCTGCAAAAGAATAGATAGGGTTGGAAGTCTGACGTAGAAGGTCATTAAGAAAAATAAGAAATAGGGTAGGGGAAAGGACGGAACCTTGCGCTACCCCTGAAATTACCTTGAACTCGTTTGATAAGATCCCATTTATAACAACTCGTATAGTGCGATCCCTGAGAAAGCTCGATATAAGTCGAGTTAAGCTAATACCGACACCAAAAGCAATAAGTTTAGATATGAGTGTACCATTCCACTCTTTATCAAACGCCTTTGAAATATCTAATGCCACCACCTTACTTTTGCCGAAATGGTAAATGGATTGACACCATTTTTCCCAAAGGAAGGCCAATAAGTCACCCGTAGAGCGTGCCCTTTAAATATTTAATTAAGACTACTAAAATATTTATTGAAAACCATTGGAAAATAAATTAAAAATTAAATAGGTGCAAAACGTGTTTCTGTGCAATAAAGAAAAAGGATTTTAAACCAAAAATAATTTTTTTCTTAGAAGTCAAACTTAGGTAAATAGTATTAACTGTATAGGAATATTAAATATTTTATAGCAAAAACAATGTCCGCAAATCTCCATCGCTTATTGAAGTAGCCATAAACATACTTTCCATTTATTTCTTAACTCATAAAATATTTTTTTTATTACTTTTCTATTTTTCAGACTACATGCAATCGTTATGTAAAAATCATTTTCTTCAACAATTGTATCGTAAAATAGATGGTGCCGTACTTTGGTCACAAAATGAACGTAATCTCGACTGTATCATAACCTTTCAAACGCATTCGATATTACAAAGATTCATGTTACGTTTCGATATGTTGCAATTGGATTGTAATGATCATTTGTATGTGTATGACGGTGCTCATGCTGTGGCAACACCTAAGGTAAGTACTGAATAAAACAAAAATGAAACAAAAAACATATAAAAGAAGCATTCAGAACATGATTTCATACAATGTAAAATATATACAATGTGTAGCACTAACATTGAAATATTTATATCCCAAACATACATGCATACATATGTATGTTATACATGTAAAGTTTTTTAATTTAACAATACAAATTTTATAAGAAAACTTCTTGTTTGTTATCTTTGGTTGAAGAATGGTGCTTAAAAAATTTAACCAAAACTTAGCTATAACCATCAGAGAAGTTCCTTAAACACATATTCATAAAAGATAGAAAGATGATAGAGTTGCAATTAGGAAACTTTTTACTTTGGTTTTGTGTCAGCATTCGTATTTATGTCATTAATTCTTAATGAAGGACGCAAATGGCTTCACTATTTCTATACTTCTTTTTTATCATGTAAATAAATCAAGCACTTTGTTGCAGAGAATTATTTATTTGTTGAGATAAAAGTAAACGTTAATTAGTGACACTTTTTAAAGGTGTTCTGATTTAAGTATTTTATTGAAAAATAAGGCCCATCCATTTTTGTTAGTTAAGTTTAAGAAGGGAGTATAGTTCCTTAGTTAAATTTGTTATCTGCCTCGTAGCCCTCGGCATCCATTTTATTAACTAAGACTGCGTGATAATTAATAGTCTTCTAGAACATTGTCTTAATAGTTGAATTTATAAATCCTTATGAAAAAGAATATTTTTAATTAGTAGGTTGACAGCTTGACTTGACTTGACTTGACTTGACCGTTTAATAATTATTGTCGCAGCTATTAAGACTAAGAACAGAGGGGGAGAGAGACTTTCAACTTATTTGCAAATTGCCTGCCATATCTTTCAAAAAAATATATTTTGCTGAAAAATAAGGTAATTGTAGACATATATTCTGCATCCGGGATCAGATTGAATCACCCTCTAATATATTATCGGTCACAGGTTAACAACTCCTAACAAGTTTTTTGTACTATTTAGACGACAAAATAAAAAACGTTATTACTCCATTGATATACCGTGTTAGAAGTAACCAAAAAAATTCGTAGGAGATATTTATTTTAGGATGACGTAAAGAAAACAAAGCTATTGAAACTATTCTTCATAAAAAATCAAAATAGTTAAAAATCCGATTCGATTCTTTTGCGAGTTAGGAGTTGTCAACCAGTGACCGACGATATCCCACCTTAATTGATACTTTTGATAAGTAGTCATTATTCAATCGTTTGTGTATTATTATTTATTATAAAAAGTAACCGACTAACTTTTCTTACTTTTATGCCTCATTCTGCTAGACATTTAAAAACAACGGATATAGCCTCCTCTAGGACCAGCTTCTAAATACAAACTTGCTCGAATTTGCTATTTCGTTTCTACATTCGCACAAGTATTTTGTTTTATAATTTTTATTTGTTTTTAATTGCCTCCCAATAGCTTCCTCAAGCTTCAATAGAGATTGACAAAAATAACTGTGACAAGATCTTAGCTTTGGAAGAATAACATAAAATATTATTGCTTCACTATTGGCTGGATTATCGTTCTTGCCGATAAGTCATAAAAGGCTTCTTTTCATAACCAATGCTAATTAAAGTTTTTTGTGGCTGCTGGTATTTCTGTTTCACGTATTTGGGAAAAAAATTAAAACTACAACAATCGAAGATATTACACATGTAATCCGTACTTTAACTTTTATCAAACAATCTTTTTCATCGCATTCAAATTAAAATATACAAAGTTTGCACTCTTAACTGAATTGTTGAAGGAGAGTTTTTTTCCCTCTTTGCAAATTCTTCTCACAATCGGTTACTTGTTGGATTTGCAGGGACTTATGAAGCAGAACGCTTTAACTTTTTTTTACTTGTAGGCCATCACCAAGTTCTGCGCTATCTAACAGATCCTTACTCTGGACTTGTGACTTTTAGTCCTTCGCTAAAAAGTGTCAACCATTCTTCTAGTCATTAAGTATCGCTTAATTGCCTGAGCTTATTTTAGACAGAGAATATTTACATAATTCACTTGTGATTTGGTACTGCCCATAATTCTCATTCTAAGGTTAGCTAAGGCTAGATATTCCCACCATATTTGCACTGCTGTCTCAGCACATTTTCAAGCCTGCCTGCATTTAGCTATCTCCCGCCATTCTTTTAGATTTGTGTAATCTAATTATTGTTAAATCCTGAACTAGTATCTGCTACACTGCAACTTTTGGCTGGACCGGCTTAGTTTAATTGCATTCCTGTATTAGATCATTCATTAATAAGAAAGTGCCCACGCCCTTTTATCACACTGTCACTTAAAGAGAACTCTTCTTTAGAAATTCCTCCTTAAAACATAAAAATCTGTTGCAGTTGTTTTAAAGGTTTGAAAAGAAAGTTTTCTTTAGTCTTTGAGCTTTTTGAAAAAAAAAATTTAAGTTTAAACCACTTGTCCATTTTATTTGTTATCAACTTCATAACTCATTGTATTTCTCATAGTTTCAATGTTTAAGAATGTAATATTTTATGAAAAATATAAACAAACTTAAAAGTCAACTTAACATTGTATCAAAGTAAAAATCTGAAGTCTTGAATGCAAACGTAAATGATGCAAAAAATTCTATTGAAAGATTAAGCAGACCAAAGTACATAAAATTTTACTATTATTTTTATTTTTCCTACTTTTTATTTTCTCCATAGTTGTTTGTGTTGGTTGCAATTTTGATTTTCTTTTTAACTTTATAAAAGTGACACACATTACTATACAATTGAGATTGGAGACATGTGTGAACTTCAGTGTAACATTTAAAAGTACATTTATACTTGATGTTGTTTTAAAGAATTTCAACAACAAAACACACTTAAAGTCAAACAACTGTATGGAAAAAAATAGCAGTGAGAAAATTCAAAAAGTTATTTAATTTAATATTTTAAATATTTATTTAAAACCTTTCTGAACTTATCTGTGTTTACTAACAGTTCTGCATTGTTTAGGTGTGTGTGTGATTTTTTTCTTTTTTTTCTAGTAATTCCATTACTTCAACACAATGCCACTTTTTGTGTGGCTTTTTATATTCAAACTTGCCTTTTGTCCTGTGAGCAGCAACTACTTGCAACTGGTCAGTTAGTATTATTTTTGTTTTTACTGAATGTTTTTTCTTTTATTTCTTATTTTTGTGTTTTTTTATATTTTGCCCTTTCAAGTGTTTTCCTTTTTTATAATTTGTGTTTTTTGTTTACTTTTCTTGTGGTATTAAATTAAATTTTTTACTTTGCGCTGACTTAATTATCGCATTCAGCTAAGAGTAAAAATTCTTAAAAATTGTTAATAGTAATTCGCAAGATTTTGTGCTAATGTTATCTATAGCGATTTCTTTGACGTATTTTTTATATTAATTTAACTTTTCGTAATTTTGAAAAAATTAAATTCTTTTCTTTTTGAAGTTAATAATAAAAGTTTCTTTAAAGGATGAAATAATGAACAAATTTGTAGCACTTCATCATTCCGCATACTTGATTCTTTGAGTTCTTGATAGCATTATCATACTTTCAACACAAACACAAAGCATAACAATATCAATTTGCAAAAATCAAATAGTTAAAACAAAAAATTTCCATGTGTAATATTTTTATTAACGGTGCTTGCGTTAGAAATTTAGGTTTCTTATTGATGCTATTTAATAAAAAAAATATCGAAAATAAAGTTACAAATAAACTAAGACTTCAAGCTTGACTAAACATTTCAAAATAATAATATAAAAAACCCAGCAAGTTCGTGTTTGACAAACTCACGTAGGGTTCTGTGTCCAACTTGTACGAATCCAGAGATGGAGATCTGTGACAGACAAAACTCTTAAAAATTTCAAATAAAAAAATTTTAGACATTTAAAAATCTAAAAACATGGAATATCATTAATGTAATAAACTCTTTAAATTAAGTTACATTTTAAAAATTTATAATTGAAAATTAAATGTTCAAATTGTTTTCTTTAAGTTTTTTCATTTGGATTGGTCGTATGAGCAATATAATGCAAACAAAAAATATTAATCATACGTCTCTGTATACAAATATGTTCATGACGAAGCGAAGCAAGAAAAACAAAAAAATGTTAAATTAAACAAACTTACGTACAAAAGTATATAACACATTTTGTTTAATTGTTTAAGATAAAAAAGTAACAACAGCACTTGTAAATCACACATTGTACATTGTTGTATTTTTTTTTCTTATGCTTTATATAAGAAGTATATTTTTAACTTTGCAAGTAAATTGAGTAAAATTAATTTGCCTGAAAAGATTATACAATTTTTGTTTACAAATTGAATATCTTACGTTCATCTGAACATGTGTAAAAAAGTAAAAAAGAAATAAATAAATAGAAATTCACAAGCATACTACAACATTAAAATCTTAAAACTGGGTTTTTAAATAAATCTGTGTTGGAAAGGAAATAAGTGATTTTAATCTGTTTGGCATCGATTAAGATTTACCTCAGCTCTGATGCATATGTTTTTATTCAGATTAAAAGAAATTCAAATTAAGAGAATTGTTAATCTATGTTAATTGTGCGTCGTGACAAATACATATTTTTAATATTAATATTTATGAAATGTATGCTGCGAGGAAGGTATATTCATGCGATCATTTTCTACTGTTCATAAAGGTCATCATGATATTCTCATGAAATCTTTAATAATTATTTAACACATTGCGTACGGATCACGAGATATTTCGTTTTTAGCAAATCGAACGTTGCGGCCGGGTCACGAGATATCTCGTTTTCATGTTTTTTTTTTATTCAATCGGCAATTTAAGCAACCAGCAACAAATATTTTTGTTACGTTACCATGGTAACGAAGCCTCTCGCATTCCTAAGACAAATTTAGCGAAACAACTGAATTTTTAACATTCCAAGCATATAGAAATAATCAGTCATTATAGCCAGTGCATCAGTAGATCTGTGCCGATCGTCGTACGTATTGTATCTTATAAAGTTTACTGATTTATTACTGTACATTTTGGAATTTCAAACTTCGTGTTTTAAATTTGGAAGGTAACAGTTTTTTAAAAATCATCTATATTTTCAATCTGTTACTGATAATTTAAAACAAAAATTGATTTTATTTTTAAAAAATCTTATACAATAAACAGATATATAAACTATGTATATATATAGTATTATTTAAGAATAATTTATGCGAATATAATACCAAGTGCAAATTAGAAATGTGCGTATCCGCTTCCTGTTACTTGCCAAGCATGTTTTTGGAGCGTTCGAAAATGTGCGGGCCTTGAGGGCGTGTTGAACGCGCAGAGCGCCGTACGCAATGTGTTAATATTACATTTTTATATTAATTAATCAAATAATTATAATAAATTTATTTATTTACAAATTAATTCTTTTGGATAAATTAAAAAATTTTCGAACAGAATCTCTAAGCCGAAGTAGTTGGATAAAAATCCATTTAAAATAAGTAATTTTTAAACCTGCTACAATGAAAAAAGGTTGTCTGCTTGTTCAGAACATGCTAACAGTTGTAGCTGTTTCACCTTTTGACTCCCTAACTATACCATCGTAGAAAAGCAACTGATCCAAAGTAACTCAAACATGTAACTCTACAAGATGACTGCTCGGGTTCCAATCAGTTTTGGCTTTGCTACCTGAAATCTTTACTTTGTGAGGAAAGCAAGAAGTCCCTACCTTTACTAGTTTTCTGTGCATATATATTAGTGAGCAAGTCTACTGTTCCACTATAAACCCTAAAAGTAAATATTTAACATAATATCAAGTTGGCACAGCGAATGATCCTCATTACTCCCATTATCAAAAATAAAATAAGCATAAGTTAATAAATTTATGTCAAATGTGTCGAAAATACTAAAGTGCGGATCTTCTTAAATCATCGAATTTAAGAATTCTAAAACCTATTTTAAACCTGATTAATTAATTCAAAAATATGATTATACTTTAAAATTTTTGGAGTCATTTTTAAAAAAAAATCTCATTCCTGATTGCTTCAAAAGCACTTGACTTTGAATTGTATTTACATTTGAATATAATAATTATAACTTGATTTTGTGAAAATAATAACATAAACCTTAAACGATCTGGATTTTCAAAAGCCTTTAACGGGAGTCCTAAACTCTACCCTTCTAAAGTTTCAAAAGCTTAAATTCAAATTTCATTCTTAGAGAGGGTTAAATAAATTTTGCTAGTCCAGCACAAGACTTTTCTTAACATTGACCTTGGTTCCAAAGGAAATATACATCAAATTTTGAGAGATTCATTAAAATTGTGCAGATAAATAAAACTAATAGGTTGGCCACAGGTTAACAACTTTTAACATGTTTTTTAAACTTTTCAGAAGACATAAAAAACGTTATTACTCCGTTCCTAAGCCGTGTTAGAAGTATAAAAAAATTAATAGGAGATATATCCACATCTGCCGTCGTAATAAGATAGAAATTTATTTCAGAATAATCTTCATTATGGACAAGGATCATTACTCTGTATGTGAATAATCACTAGCCGCTGCTATACCTTCAGGCTTTTGCCCAAGTTGAACTTAATACTTAGAATAAACTTGAGAAAATGAGCTTAAAAATCCGCCTATTTGTAATTTTTATCAAAACGACAGTTTGTAATCCAAAAAACTAACTAAAAAGATTTTTTTTTCCTTTTACGTAGCAAGTAAAGACTCTGTGGACTTCCGACATAGCTTATCCGCAGTAAAATGCACAAATTCAGTATTATGAAAACTTTTAATATTTTATCATCGAACAAAGCAATATAAATGTTAATTTTCGTTATTTTATTCCATTTTTTTTTTTTTGTAAAATATTTGAACATATTATGGGTTTTATATACTTTAAAATCTTTTCAATTTTCAATCTCATTTATATTATAATATATATATAATTATACAGTTAATTGCATGATGTATATAAAATTTTTAAATGAAATAATTAATTAAATTAATTAAAAAACGAAAACTATTTTATTAAATTAATAATAAAATCAATGAAAAAATTAATTGAATTACATACGAAGAATTAATAAAACCTTTCATACTTACAACATTTTTACCCGAAAAATTTTTTTTTAACTCGAATCAATAATGAATATTAACTATTTTTTTATTAATTTATACCTACAGGAAGTGTATTTAAAATTCGTTAAAACCAAACATATCACTTTTTCTTTAATTATAAAATATTTATAGTATAAAATTCTCTCTAAAACAAAGTAATTTTATTCCAGCATTTAATTATTTTATGTTTTTGACATTGACATTTCGTAACTTTATAGAAATACAAAATTAAAACAAACAAAAAATAAAAGAGCACAGAGTTATTATTTTATAAAAAATATTTAAAAGATATTTTGTCAAGCAACCATTTCTAAATCTTGAAACAAAATAAACTAAAAAGTAATTTTACTAAGCCAAACCCACAACACAATAGCAGCAAAAAATACAAAGTTAAACAAACTAAGATACAAAATACTTAATAACATGTTTGTGTGTTTGAGGGGAAAACTAAAATACCAAGAGGGAATAAATATATGTAAAGTAGCTTATTTAGTTGGATGTATGTTTGTTAATTTGCAGTATACAAAACATAACTAAACACACAAAAATCCATTTACCCACATAAACTAAAAAAGTATTCACCTGTTTATAAATTTTTATAACAAAATAATAGACAAACCAAGAGAAATGTATGTAAAAGCATACAATGCAATATAATACATGTTTATTTATATGTTAACATACTAAAATAGACACAGTGGTATTAGAAATAAAAGCATAATTTTATAAAGGCTGTAAGAAAAATTTCAACAATAGCTGCATTGAATTAAAAACATATTTTAAAGTTTCCAATAGTGATATATGGATGTTTAAAGGGTTTAAAACAGTAATAAATAGAATGTGTTTTTACAAAAAGGTTCTTAATTTATACATATGTTTGTGATAAAACATTAAGCCATGTTAGCTAATTTAACTTGTTTTTCTTTGCTCTTTTCTGTCAATTTTCTATTTTTGATTTTGTATTCTCGAGTTTTATTCAACAGTGTAGAAGAAGAAAAAATCAATTTCCTTTAATAACATTTAAATGAAGAACTCGCCAACATTTCGAATTGCCCTTTTCCAGAAAAGATACTTTTTCGTTACTTTTAATTTAATTATGAAATATTTATTTTGTAAACGCAAATCGGTAACGAAATTAAATTATTTTTAAAATAAAAGGAATGCATGTTCAAACGAATTGAAATTTATAAGTCCGAAAAACATGTGGATTCCTTTATGTTTTTGTATGTAAATCAAGTTTAGTGAAGTAACTCTTATCACAAAAAAATAATATTGCAGTAAAGGAGAACTAAAAAAAGGGACTAAAAAGAATAATTTCTTTTTAAATTATTTAAGTTAATATTTTGTCTGACTGTAGAGCAACAAGTAGTTTTGTTGAGAATAAGCAAATGCTTCTCATTTTGTGTTCGTTTGTAAAAACTTATAAAAATTAGTAGCAGTTCCGCGTCAGAATGTTTTTCCAGAAAAACATAATATTTTGTTAAGATTTAATTCAACTGGCATTTCTTTCTCTTCACTTCATTTCTTTTTCGAGAAACTCTTTTCGTAAAAAGTAGAAAATCGAGATATTGTTGATAGTTTTTTAACCCCTCTAAGATATTTGTTATAGCTAATAGATGCACACCCAACTGATTAAGATCCATCATCACTTTCTCTTGCTAAGCTATATTTGTAATATGAGGAAGATGATTCGTTCCCAAATAACTAATTTTTTAACGATGTTTTCAGTATCTGATCGCCTACGTACTTTTTACAATCTGACAGTTAAAGTTTAACTAAAAAGTCAAAGCCAACCTAACGACGCAAGTTGAATATAAAATGAAAATGAACAGATGGAACTTAGTTAATACAGGCAAAAAAGTGAAACAAGATTCTAATTGCTGGGATAGAACAAGTTTAGCTAGCTTGGGAAACTTTTTGTTAGCGAAAATTGTAATTTAACGTTGTTAAAATTATTTTTAAGTGAAAACGGCATTTTTATGAAATTTTAGTTGGAACCCTTTTATTCTTAGTGTTTGAAATTAAAATCTCTACTCGTATTTCAACATAATTGCTACGATATATTTATTCTCTGCTCTGCTTTTCATGTATATAAAAAAAATCTCAACATTTTTATTTTATATTGTCTATCCAAAAAAAATCAAAAATTAAAAAAAAAAATACTTTCCGTTAATGCATTTTCCTTAAAATTGTCATTCTTACAAATTAACTTTAAATTTCTTGTTTTATACGTTAAAGGAAAGCCCATTTTCAATTGTTCAAACTTAAATATTTACTTGAGCGCAGTTGGTAACTAGCAAGAAGCAAAACATTCTTCTCGTTCTCTTTCACAAAATTTTATGTTATTTTAGTAAAACTAACTAAAGTTAGACGAAGTGAGCTGAAGCCTTTAATTCACCTGTATATTGTATTAAGCCGGCCAAAAAACAAAGCAATTACTTAAGCGGAACCTCCGTATTATCTTACGAAGCTGTCGTTAAACAAGGAGAGCCTTAACATTTATATCACCAAAATCAATAGTTTTTCGACGAAGAACATTTCATTTTAAGGAAATTTTCCGTTTAAATGTAGTTATTTCATTAACTGTCAGAAGTTTTTAAATCGATGAGAAAAGCGATAATATCTCTATGGAGTATTATTGCCAATCATCTTAACGTGAATACTATAACTCTTTCCTTTTTTCGGTTCTGAAAATTTTATTTGATGATAATTTGATGCATTTGCAAATATTCAATATCACAAAGGAACAAAGTTTTTTTTTATAAAAGTAACAAAAATAAAATAAAATATCTAAAAAAAATTTCATAGAGAATTAAGCAAATTAAACTTTTACTCAATTTTTTTTATAAAATACTTATTTTTACAACATAAATCAAAGAAAGTAAACGAATGAAATAATTTACTAAACCAATTTCATATAAATTTTATAAAAAGTTTTAACAAAAAATAACATGTGCTTTGAAATCGGCAGCCTCTCGAGCAACCAGTTTAAAATCATATAATTTAAAAAACTTTTTAGTAGAAAAACAATTATTTTTTTAATTGAAATCAATTTCCCAAAAAGTGATTTCCAGAACAAGCCTGAATATTTTATTTTATTTGAATGTAACAAACATGCCTCGTATTTTTTCATAACAAAAATGTTAAGCAGCTATTGCCACAAATATTTTTTTCTTTTGCAAACCAAATAACAAACAAAGGACAAACTACATGAGAGATACTTATAAAAACAACAAGAAAAAAACTTTCAAATACATACATAAAAAATAGCATTAAAGAATTTACAACTATGGCAACATGCCTTTGCTTATGCCTCAACAATGATGACAACAACCATAAAAAACATAAAAAATTTAAATACTCTAAGTAGCAACAGGTAAATATTTTTGCGAGTATCTTTTCATAGAAATAGAAAATATTTGTTGCTTGTTGATGTTATTTACCCATAATGGACTAAATTATATAAAAACATATTTATAAATTAGTAGCAAGGCTAAAAGCAACAGTTATAGTAACGACAACAAACAAAATATACAGTGATTAAAGAGAAATAAAATGAAGATATTTTTATTTAAAATCGTTTGGCAAAACACAAAAAGTGGCGAAAAATTTTTTAGTTCTTAAAAGTAAAAATTATTTATTTTTAATATAAAAAAAAATTACAATCTCATCAAGTTGTCCATGCCAAAGTTACTTTGCAGTTTTTCTTTGAAAAATATTTGGTTGCAAATTCGTGAAAACATGTAGAAGTGTGAACAGCTCCCCCGCAGACCAAAGAAGTAGAGGATTTATAATGTCGAATAGAATTAGTTGGGTCTACTTTAAAGGTTTTTCTAGGTGATGCTGTAATTGATAATTCCTTAAAGATTTTTTCCACCTTGTGTCTCCAACAGAAGCACAGAAGAAGTAGATTTTAAAGTTGAAAGAATAGTTTCAATTATAAAATATTCTACATGTTAAAAATCTATCGAGTCCAATCTAAGACCAGAATTAAACTTACACCACAATTTTAGTGAACGGAGAAGCTAAGAATTTTAGGAATACCGTAGCACTGTCTTTATCCTTCTGGCTAAAGATCTAACAAATAAGAAAATTTACTTAAATCTGTTCAGACACAAAAACTTAATAATTTCCATACTTATCCCTAGTTTAGTTCCAACATTTTAAAAGCAGGTTAATTCTTTTTCACGCCTTAGGTAAGATTCTTTCCATGATTTAAACTATATTTATATCAGTTGAGGGGCATGACATTTTCCGTTGCAACTCTCCTCTCTTAAAGCGAGAATCTAACTCCATTTTTCTCTTTTTTCCGACTCCAGCATATTTTACGCACAACTTTAAACCAAGGATTTAAATAAATTTTTCCCGGGTGTTCCATCTAGTGACCTATTGCATTATCTAACCAAGTAATAAAAATTGTTGGAAATTTCGTTACAATTGGCTGATTAAAAGTGTCTGTTTTTCCTTTTGTTTCCTCTCGAAGAGCGATTTTTAAATTTAACACAATCGATTCAGCCGTTTAGCCGTGATTGATATACAAATAAGCAAACATAAATCGATTAAAAATATCATCAGATATTTAAATGAAATTTCCTGTAAGTAATACATATTTTAAAGCCCACACTGTAAAGTGAATAAAAATCCTTAATTAAAAAATCCAGACATTTCAACAATCATAGGTCCATCTTGATAAAATGTCTAAACATATTTTTTTAATAAATCCTCAGCAGTGTAGCTAAGAATCTCTCACAAAATTATCAAGCGTTAACTCTGCGGAATCATGCCAAATACATTTTCAATAAAATTAAGTACTCTGGCTCTATTGGTTTCTGAAAAAGTTATAACTCAACTCCATTCTTTGGTAAGTCTCTTGTTAGTAAAAAATCTAGTACTAGTATTAAAATAGAGGATAACCGACTGTTTGTGACTATTTTCGAGAAACTTTAGTAAATGTCTAACTCATAATTATACAGTTCGAGTTATTTCTTCAATCGCTCTTTGTTCCTCAGCTATTTCCGATTGATGACTCTTAAGTTATTTTAAATCAATAATATTTTATTTCAAGCTTTAATTTTTTCTGTTGTCATACCTTTCGGTGAAGACCGTCGTCACTGGCTGTTTATTTAGTACGATTGGCGAGCGCTTTCGATGTAAAGACATCATTTTCAAGCCGCGTTTTGATTAGTACTGGTTGGATAGTGTAACGTGTTTGTTGCGTAGATAGTGGTGGGTACAGGTAGTTTTGTCCGTTAGGATGGTGTCTATTTAAAACGGTATTATGCAGGTAGATTGCCTGATATCTGTCATCTTTATTGAAGGTATATAATTTTAATATTTCTGTCTTTTATTATTAGGTAGGTAAGTGTGACCATCTGTGGGTGTTTTGCGTTTGTAAGTTTGTTTTAATAGCTTAAGTGGTGTAAAAGTTGTGTCCGAGGTTGTATTTACCTGTTCGTTAATAATATCTCCGTTAAACGTTCGTGTTTTGTATATTTCCATGTTTTCAAGAATGTCGAGTCTTCGTCCTTTTTTACTAGGATGTATTAACGTCATACATTCATCTATTTCCCTTGGCTCGTGTTCATGTGTGTTAAGGTGTATTGCGAAGTTAGAGTCTTCTCTTTTTCGTTTATATGATCGTATGTGTTCTGTGAACCTTGTTTTTAATGTTCGTCCAGTTTGTCCTATGTATGTATGGTTGCAGGTGCAAGTATCAGGCAATCTACCTGCATAATACCGTTTTAAATAGACACCATCCTAACGGACAAAACTACCTGTACCCACCACTATCTACGCAACAAACACGTTACACTATCCAACCAGTACTAATCAAAACGCGGCTTGAAAATGATGTCTTTACATCGAAAGCGCTCGCCAATCGTACTAAATAAACAGCCAGTGACGACGGTCTTCACCGAAAGGTATGACAACAGTATTTATTTACTGGCGGAATAAATCCAATTAATTTAATTTTTTCTATTTAGCAAAAGTTGTCGACCTTATCGATAGCATTTGAGCATGATTTTCTCCTTGACCCGTATTCTGATATTTACAATTAGAATTTTAAATTCGACGATTTTAATCTCAGGCTGTTGCAAAAGACTGTCATTAAAACAAGATCTCTGTCTAATACAATTCTTATCTCTCATAGAAAAAGTGACGTTGCCATAAGACGAGCTGCAAGTTTTTTCAGTTTTTCAAGACTCCAATCACTTTAAAACTCTACCTTACGATTTCTTAGTAACCGCAAAAAGCATTGGCTATCAGCTCAATACTTTTTTTATTTGTAGGAACTGCTATCTTTTACTAAATCTTTTTGTTTCAAAGTCTATTTCTTTTAGATTTTTTGCATCTCATAGTTCGTAAATTAGCAGTGAAGTCTTTAAAAAAGACAAACACGAACTTTAAATTGAGCTTCTCATTATCTGTATCATTTTAGACATGATTTCTATGGCATAGAGACTTTTAGCAAGTTGTAACAAGTATAAAGAATAATATTAAAGCTTATCGGGTGTCTCCATATAAACCTGATTTTTATGCATAATTAGATGAAACTAAGTTATGTCCCTTTCTTTGAAATAAAAAAATTAGCTTTCAAATTATTTATTTTTATTTATACATATGACTTTAAGAGGCTAAAGAAATGATAAATATAAAAAAATATTTTAAAGAAAACAACAATCATTTTTAGCCTAAATAAATAAACAACCATCTTTAGTTTTTTCTACCATTATCTTTTCATATTTTTATTTTTCCATTTCTAATCGTATAAAATGTTATTAAGGCCATTATTAATACTGACAGTGATACAACACAGAATAACATCAAAAAGTATTTTATAGCATTTTCATATTTGTTCACAATTATTACAAAACACTATAAAAGAATGTCAAAGAAATACTTGTAAGTATTTTAAATATGAATGAAAATGTATTTAATCTATTAGGACGTATGAATGATATCATTTACTAAACGAGAAAAGCATAACTATGTCAGTCATAGATATTTGACAGTATATATGACTTGAATTAGGTTTAGCAGCAATATTTTTAAATATTTTTAATTTATAGCATTTAAACTACAATGAAAAACTAAAAGTGTGTCATTATAGATACGCACAAAATAGTAGGAACAATTTTATTTGCATACTAAATCTAAGCAGAATTAGAATAGGGAAAAGCAAACTACACGTGATTTCAATTCTCCAGCTACTGAACGAGCGGAAAAACTGGAATAAATTTATGTCTTCTTGTCCTTAGCAAGGCCAAGGAACACAGTCGAAGCCTGACGCTAATGAGTTTGTGATTATTTTTTTTTTATATATTTTAGACAAAACAAAAGCTGTAGCCGAGGCTCTAGTAGCAAAAATTAAAACAATTACAACGATTAGTGAAAATAAATTATGAACCCACAAAACTCTTATACCAACACTATAAAAAGATATAAATCGATTTTTTAGCAAATGGCTGCTGACGGTTTTAGTTTTTATAAAAACAAGAAATAAAAATGTTATTGGAAGCATGCGAACCCTCTTTACATACAGTTCACAGTGATATATTCAAAAGCTTGTGGGTTAGAATTCTCGCGAATTTCTTCAGCGATTTTTAATACAAATGAAATAAAACTCATGCAGTTTATTTTTTCAAAAGGAGCTCATCACAATTTAATGTAGAAAGTAGTTTTTTTTTAACCGACAAAAGTATAATTAAGAAAATCAAGTACATGCAATTTTGCAACAATTATGAATTTAACGAATCATGTTTGTGTAAAAATCATAATTGAGTCAAAAATCTGACAAAAATCCAGAACTAGCAAAAAGCGTAGGTATTATTGTAATTATAATTTAAGCAAATTTTTAAAACAATTTCGGTAAACAACAATAAAAAATATATCTAACAATATTTTATTACAATGGGAATATATAAAAATTGAATTAAAATAATTGAAAATAAAAAGAAAATATAATCCATCCCTGGAGCAACAAAATTAAAAATTAAAAAAAAAATTAAATTAAATATTTCTTATTTTTATGAAAATAAGAAATATGCATGGATGTATGTATATACAAATATACAAAAATGTATAGACAAATATCACAAACTAAATCTTTATCATTCGTAACAAATTATCTAATTTAATAAACTTTTAATACAATTTTTCCAAAACACATTAAATACGTGTTTTTAAATAACGACAAGGAAATTTTGACATATTCATATGTATAACGATAAAAAGATAAAAAGAAAACCTTTCAGCTGAGGTTCTGAATGTTTTGGTGCTGATAAATATTGATTAGAACTGTGACCAAGGTTTTGGAATATCCACCCAATTATAGCCATTAGAAAACATTGTATTTTTAAGAATGCAACTAGTAAAACAAAAAAAACAAAAAATCAAAAAGAAGCGCAGGCTAGAAAAAGATAAACAATAATAATTAAAATAAAAATTATTTGGTAGATGATTGCACTAGACCTTTTAACATATTTGACGTAGAATTCTTTAAGTTAACGCTACTAAGCCCTTTAAAAATAAAAACATATGTCCTTATGATTTAAAATATCCTTATGAATTTATTCAAAAAAATCTGACAGTGCATTTAGAAAGTAACCAAAAATCGTCTTTTAAACAGAAAAAGGGCAGATGATCATTTAGTATCAGCCTTTGTTAAAGCGGGTTTACTCAGGAAAAAATATATTTTTGATTCAAGGAAACAATTATATTCAAAATATTTTTTTTTTTTTTTTGAAACGGATTCTATAAACATATTTGTATATTTAAGCAACTAATCTTAATTATAGTTTAAGCCTAGTACTCTGTTAAAATTTTTTCATAACATTATTTTTTGCATATGAGAATTTCACATTTAAAAATTTTATGTTTCATAAATAAAATAAAATAAAATCAAGAGAAAATATATGATTTTTTATGGAACATAGATTTTGCTAACACTTTATTAATATCAAAGCAAGAAAAGCATATCACGAAAAGCACACTGGCTATCTCAAAATATTCAATGCTCCTTTGGAAATCAGTGATCACCTAGCTTTATTTCATTAATCGCCAATCAAGACACATTGAATCATTTAGTTATCTCGCATCTATCAAGACAAAATAATGAATCACTATCATAATAAGTTGTCTGCCCCTGAAGTCCGCCAGCTGGATTTATTTTCTGTACAAGTTAAAGCAATAAAACACAATAAAAACCTTAAAATAAGAGTGCCTGAAATAGTGGTTTCTTACCCATAGCTTTGACATTTTTGGAACGATGTGCTGATACCCAAAGCAAACAATTAATTTTCCAAAAATTTAAAATAGAATTAAAGTTTTTAATAAAGGCTCTTCTTGATTTCTAACATCTTACCATTTTAAAAAAATTGTTTTTAAAAAATTGCATATCAAATAAGATACAAACAAACATGTTTTTAAAAATTTCAGGTGATATAAGTAAACATTTTGGAAAAATAAGTGTAGTAGCATTTCTGCAACATTTATTTATGTAAAATTCACGTAAATTATTTTGATATGTTTCTTGACAGCATATCAAGTGAGTACCAGGTCTTATTAATTTTTTTTTAAATTTTAATAATGGTGTAGATAGTAATCGATATGGAATACAAAACACTTATTTTTGGATTTTTTTTTTGTCTCTTCGTGTTCGCATCACGTAAAAACTGCTAGATAGATTTGAAATAAATATTGTGAGGTGCTCCCTTAGAACCTTGGTTCAAATATAGCATACTTTTTTCATAAAAATGTGTCATTTTCTAGAGAAACTAGAGATACAAATGTGGAGGCACCCAATTTTACCGCTACAATGATACTAGAGGTTTTATTTTTGTAGATGGAAGGTTTTAATATTATATTTAGAACATATTTTACTTAATTTGAATTTTTTTAAATTAAAAATGAGACGCGATCGAAGTTGAGCCACTTGTAGTTTTTAATTTTATGAACTTTTTTTAAAATGGGACCAATGTATAAGTTCACATTTCAATTAGAAAGAAATAATTATAAATGAATTCTGAAATAATTGAGCTCTGCAGGCATAAACATTAAAAAATATAAACAAATTGATTACTTCGATTACAACAGAAACATTTCAAATGCATCTTTAAAAATTTTCTACTGTTCAAAAGCGTTTATAAGAAGTTCTTTAACTACGGATACATATCACACCCTAAATACTTAAGGAAATCCAGAATTGAATTTTTTCATAAATTAATTCACATTTTACATCTCTATTTTCTTAAACTTTTCATTCTCATCACTGTCTTTTTTGAGTTTTTTCATAATGGAGCAAATTTTTTTTAATACTAACGCCATTTTACACAAAAAGTTTCTTGGCTCTCCTGAAAAATTAAGAATTTTGAGTTGTGAACCTTTAGTATTTAAGGTGCGATATGTATCTTTGAAATATATTTTAACATTAAACAGTAATATTGTGTTATTATGTTGTAGTTATTTTAAAGAAATATGTATGTCTTTTACAAATTTTAACAAATTGTTTTTAAATTCTTCCTTCGCTTGTAAAGTAAAGTAAAACCAAAAACAAATTATGGAAGGTGGCGTTAAGTCTTCTATTTAAATTCTTAAACTATGTGCACTTTGTTGCTTTTAATATGAAGGTTGATCCAGCATTTAGTATTTGTGTGTTAAACTCAGATATTCGCTCGTTTAAAGGTGTATTGTACACACATATACATGTGTAATTGAATGTAGCTCCTGTATACATTTGCATGTGTTATAAATGTTGTAAAAATTGAAGGTAGGAATTTTCGTTGCAGTTGTTGAAATTTTTATACATAAACATGTGCATTAGTTTTTGCTTTGTTTTTGCTTTTGTTTGTTATTTTTGTTGTAGTGTCGCATAAACCACACTTTAACAAAGCCCTTCTTTAACTTTTAAACTTTTGTCATTTTGGGTTTTTTAATTTTTTTTATTTTTTGTCATTTTTCGGTTTGTGGTTGTTTTGTAGAAGTTTTTCTACCGACAATGTTGAGTTTAAATATTCGGAATATTTTATTTTGTTGCGTAAGTTTACATTCGCAGGTTTTGAAAGATTGTTTTATTTTCTACTTTCTTTTGCAGAGTGGTTCTTATCATTTTTAATATTATGTTTGCTCTGAAATTTGTTGACGTTATTGTTTTCAATAATTTTATTGCCACAGAAATCAATTTTCAGACTGACCTGGTTAAATGCACGAAGCCATTTCTTGAGAAAACAAAACCTAACACAAATTAGATTTAAAGTAAAAAAAGGAGAGCCTTCAATAGAAAAAAGCCAAAGAGAGATATTTCAAACCGTACCGAAATACATTCGACGAGCCACACCAAACAAGAAAACGCAACCAATGTCTAAACAGTCAATATTTGTATTTAGTCATACTAAACAAGCACCCAGTTATTGTCGTATGCAGTACAGTTCAACGCCATACGTCCCAAAACGGCTAATAGGCAAAAAGATTATCAGCTGTCGAATAAATTATACCGTTAGTTATAGCCCTTCATCAGCCACAACATCTTATACGGGGGATGGACCAGCCAACCAGACACCAAGTTTCTAACGCTCTTATTTAAAAATCGCCTCGTGCTGCAGTGCAAGACTAACCGTCGAAAAACACGAAGCTTAAAGAACAACCTTCAGCTTTCTGTGGGAGTCATCTTAAAGTTGCATCAGACAAATGAAAAACATGATGAGAAAAATGCCAAAAATTATTCCGTATTCATAGCGCCAGCGCGATGACGTTTTATGTCAAACAAAACGTTTGAAAAACGCTTATCTGTGGTTGATTTACGATCTGAGTTTTTTTTACGAGGACAAATTGGAATTAGTTGGCTCAAAAGTATTTATTATTTCACTTGGAGCAGCTCACTAGTTGGGGAAAAAATTGTTTGCTGTGGCAAAATCAAATAACTTTTAATAATTTTCGCATCAAATTTTAAAACAAGTTTCAGATAAATATGTTGAAATTTGATTAATTTTTAAGAATCCTCACAACTAAGAATTATTTAATTATATTTAAACATTGTTATAGTTGGAATAATATTTTTATATGGGAATTATATAATTTTAACTATAAATTATTTTAATTTGCTTAAAACTACCTACTTTACTTAATTAAACATTACTGCATCGCCCATACAACGAGAGTGCCTGATATTTTTCTACGATCAAACACAACAAATATAGTTTAAGCAGCTAAAATTTAAAAGCAATATAAAATATTGTTCCCAAAATAATTAGATTCTTTGCGCAACCATAACACAAGAAATTATTTTTTCTGTGTGTGATGCTTTCAACGTTATTTTTAAAAATAAGGTAGTTTTTTTGTTGTTTTGTTCCCAGACCAAAAATTTGCGTAAAAAACCAAGATCACTTTTTTACAGCTTATCTCTTTTCTATATTTCTAACCTTCAGGCGATGGAACTGCCCGCCTTTAGTGAAATGGTTTTTTTGCCAAAGGTCTTACAAATTTTAATTAGAAAAGCCAACAAGAAGGCAAAAACCGTGTGGATTTGCTGATGGCTGAACGTATTTCACTGCTCGCTGATTTCAGATTAGCAACAAGCCTTCATCCAAATTTTGAAAAAAAAAAATCATCTTTGAATTAAGTAAGTCAAGTATGAGTTGAAGTTACCCACAAAAGTTAATTGGAAGTTTTTGAAAAACCCATCTGGTGAAGCTTAAATATTCAATCTTTTTAAGGATTTAAAATTCAGAGAATCCCGGTTAACCGTTTATTAGAAAAACAATATATTTCAGAATTTAAAAAATGAACTTAAGCCAAAAATATATTTTAATTCATTTATATCCACAAGTCAAATCCTAATTTCATAAAAATTAAAATAACAAACGCATCTATGTAATGTTGTAAAAAAACAAGTAAGATTGATTAAGAATAAAAAATTACATTCGTAATCAACCGATGGTTGATACAAAGCAAAAACAAAAATACAAGACAAGTTACAAAAAGAGTAGTGAAGAAATACTTTGGTTTGTATGTCAACTTCGTCTAATTTATTGATATGAATGTTGCTCATATTCTTATTTACAAAATTAGTTGGTTTATGTTTAAATTGTACACAATTTAATGTATATAAATGTGAAGAATGCTGATGAAGGTTGCAGCGATCCAGAAAATGACACATTAAATTCTGCTGATGTTAAATCTTGTTTTCTTTCTTGAGGCTGCTGTAGTCGAAGTTGGCTACAAACCTGGTTGACCAGGGTTCAACCCCTGCGGCAACCAAAAATAAAAAATGTTTTTTTATTTAGTGGTATAAATACATATTCAGAATTAATATTAAATATGCTGCCTCTTTCTTCGGTACTTCTTCATAGCATATTCGCCGGCGAATTAAAATAACTAATAAAATGGCTATATGTATCTTTCTCTTTTCACCACCTGTCTTATCTCTCATCTATCCCTTTCCTAAAGAATGTAGCACGGTTACGAAAATAACTAAATAGGCATTATTGCCTGAAGTGCTACTTCTCTTTATAACAAAAAAAAAAAAAAAAAAAACGTCCGCATACATATGTAAAATAATTTTTCTTTCTAAAAAAAGGTTTTTAGAAATTAAAAAATTAACTTAAGCCAAAAATAAATTTTAATTCAAAAAATATTTCTTTATTAGAAAATTTAAAAAATAAATATAAAATAAAAATTATATAACTGGGCTCTAAATTTGTTAATTTCATTTATAGAAATGCATTTCAGAAAGATAGTTGCAATTGAAATTTCAATACTTTTGATGGAAATCATTTAAGTTTGAAAAATTATTCGATTGGCCCATTTTGTTAGGTAAAAAAGCGGTCTATTTGATATTCAAAGAATTAAGAGTAAATAAAAACCGACAGCTGTTTGTAAGAAAAAAACGGGTTTAAAAGCCAATTCAAAAAACCGGTTAAAATCCCAGCCGACCACCCTGGTTACACAGCATATATGGGTAACCCTTCAATATAAAATTTATGATTTTTATTATTTATTGTTGAAAATTTTAAAAATCAGCCTGTTACATTTAAGCTAAACAGATCCTCTGTGGAATTACGTTTTAATTTTATTATTTAAATGTTTTTATGTATGCATAACTGTTTGTAATATAAGACCATATATATTAAAATTAAACATCTATGGAACTCTCTTTTATTTTTCGCCCTTACAGCGAAAAAGTATTTTTGGTTTCTGCATGGAAACTTTTAAAAAGCAATGCTATATACTTGATATCAGGCCTCTATGGAGTCACCCCTTAATTTTTAATAAATTTTTAAAATTAAATATTAGCGATGATAGAATTTCTAAGTCTTTGCAAATTTTAGTTATCTGTCTATAATGGTGTGAAAATCACAGATTTAAGAGAACACTCTTTAATTTTCATTTAAGATCAAAGCCGTTCAAAAAATGTGAAAACCTCTTAAGGATACCCTTCAAATAAGTTTTTATTTATATTCTGTAAAGGTTTCAAGATTCAAGGTACATATTTTGGTTGCAGAGATAGAGGCCTGTGTCTGACTACCAGAGACAATATAGCAAAAGCAATAGGGCCACGTTTTAATCATTTGAGTAAGGAACCCAGCACTACATTTTGGTACTATAATATCTTAAGGACTTTGAATATTAGTTAAATCAATAATAAAAGTGAATTATAACGAAAAACATTACCTTGAAGTTAAGTTGAAAATATAAAAATTTATACTAAACATACCTCGTACATAAACGATTATCGGTACTTACATTGTTTAGATAGCCAAGTTTAAAATTTATAAACATTTTCTAAGATATGCAATCCTTGTTTTCTTTTTTGCTTTTTACCTCTTTGTTGTTTTTTCTAACCATCTAACGCCTCAAAACTCTACGTATTTGTTAATGCATTTCTTTTGTTTTACAATAACAGACTTAAGTTTAGCAAAATTTTTCTATGCTGCTGTTGTTGTTGTTACTGTTGGTATTTATGTTTGGAGGAAAAACTTCAAAAAATGTAACATGCTTTGTTGTCAAAAACATACCAACAAACAAACATTCAACAACAACTGCAGCCTAAAATCTTTAGTACTTGTAACAACAAAAATTTTACTTTTTAGCAGTTATTTTGAATATATAGTGTAATATTTATATAAAAATATATATTTTAAATATTTACATAGAAATCTTTACAGAAATATTGTGTAAAAAAAGAAAAATTGCAACAAAAATTATGAAGAATAATTTTAATTTTTATTTTTGTTCTAATTTCTATATCCTTCACCAGAGCAAGGATATAAACAAGCTTTTAATTAAATATGCTACATTTTCAAATTTGGTTAATATAATAGAATTTCATTAGCTAAATTTGATAATCGTTTTTCCATAGCATCCTCTTTCTTCCCAGGAAAAACGACTTTTTTTAAATAGAGCTGTGATCTTTTAATTGAGTGGCTCCAAATCACCTGTATCTAAAAAATTTCCGAAATAGTAACCTGCTTTTTACTCAAATATTCTGGTGAAAAATCAGATAGCTACATACCATCATTAACTCGAACAGTCAACCCGTCATTGTAGCTTTGTGTTGCTTTTCTTTGATGTAAGTCCTAGAAAAGTGGAACTCGGCATACAGAAAAACAAGAAGAATGTAAGAATGGAATAAGAAATTGTAGAGTAGATAAACAAAAGAAATATCAGTACAGAGACCTTTATTCGAAAGAGAGTGGCATCCACTCCACTTTTGGTGACCAGAAGAAACGTCTTCATTAGAAAGTCTGTTTTAAGCAAACACATTAACATAATACTTTCCTAGAATAAGTAGATGTCAAGGAGTACAACTGTGGCCTTAATAAAATTTGAGGTCATTTGTTTTCAAGAAAGTGCTTATACTCGTAAATGACCATCAGCGAATTTTTCATTAGGCCTTATGCTTAGTTAAATTACTGGTAAATTATATTCTGATAGCCGGATACGTTTGATCTTACTCGAAGTCTTAACTTTTCCCTTATAATAAAACTATAATATTTATATAATATTCCACTTCTTTATACCCTTCACCATAAAAAGTGAAAAATGGGGATATCTAAGTTTGTTATTCTGTTTGTAGTTTCTAAAATATCCATTTCTGAATACTTTAAGTGTATATATTCTGACTTCTTATGCATAGCGAAGTCGATTGAGCAATGTCCGTCTATCCGCCCGTGTTGGTGTCGAATTCAACTTTGCCAGGGCACTAGATGAGCTCGAAAAAATACGCCAACCGATCAGACATAGTGTCGAAAGAGCTGCTATTGAAAATTGAAAATCAGCAAGATAGGTCTATGTCCCTCTAGACAGTGAGCTTAACACCACGCCTGCCTCTATTGAAAATTGAAAATCAGAAAGATCGGTCCATGTCCCTCGAGACAGTGGGCTTAATACCTCTAATTTGTCTATATTATTTTGAACAATAAAGTAACTCCCATCAAAAAACAATAATAGAGAACGATAGTGAATTAAAAAATAAGAAAAAAAAAACATCAAGTAAAAAAATTTGCGCTCACCCTTATTTACTGAGTTATGGGCCTCTGAAATTTCCGTAAAAAGTTCGATTGTCAGTATGGATATCATTTAAAAGCTTTTAAAGAGATCTTTCAGGAAATACTAAATTTTTTTTAAAAACGCTCAAACCATTAAGAGCCCGTGACATTTTACTTTAATTTTGAATTTATTTTTTTTTTTTTTTTAATTAATTTTTTCTTACTTTTTAGTTCTCTGTCACTGAAATATTTGTTGCTTTGATAACAGCTACTTCACTAAACTATATTAACATGCATGGCGAAGGGTATATAAGATTCGCCATAGCCGAATATAACACTCCTACTTGATTTTAATTCTTTCTGTTTAACTTAATCGTGGAAAAAAGAAAAGACAAAAATTTCTTTCAATTTATTTTACATTTTTGTGCAGCGCACTGATTCACAGTCGAAATCACAGATTAGATCTTGCTGATTCCTATTTCTATAAGTTAGATACAATAAATTATGAACAAGGAAACGCCAAAAAAATGTTTGCAGTAACTTTTAAAGTTCAGTGCATTAGCTTAGCTAAAAATATGTTCTGGTAGTGTAATTAAAATGAAAGAAAATTCTATCAGAAGAAAAAAATTTGGGTAAGCAAGATTTATTCTGGGGGGTTTTAGGCCTCTTTATCAGAATTTTTTACGCCAGTTAGATTACGGGATAAAGTATTTGAATGTATTTCTAGCTTTTTTTAACGAATTCTAATGTATTCAAGGGCACTTTTCAAAATTTGAATGTTAGAGTTTTTATTATATCAGGTAGATGCAGCAATCATTTGAATATTTTACTTAAGAACCTTTGCATTTTTTCTAAATTATTTACGGAGACAAATGTTTAATGTCATATTGCTTTAGGACCTCTTGATCACAATCTAATCTCTTTCTCGAATGATATGAAAAACACACGGAATGCGGTTTAATCACAAATTCCTCTGAAATATTTAAATCTTTCTACATTACAGAAAGTCACAAAAATATTTGCCTCCTTCGATGCCTGATTTTAAAATGAAATGAATTTTAAAACAATTTATTTGTTTAGTGTATTTTAATTTCGACTAAACCAAGTAAACCATTAAAACTTGTTTTGTAATAATATGGCATTATCCAGTTGTTAATATTTTTTTTATTTTACTTTTCTTTCTTTTCTGTAAGTGAAAATACAATAGTTGAAAATAAAATAGACGAAAAATTGTATGAAATTTTTGTTCTGTTGTCCTTGTTGGTTTGTTATAACTGACAACTAGTTGTTGTTACTGTTGGAATGTGGTCCAGATTTATGATTAAAGTTAAAGTGGAATATTTTACCAAAAACAGATAATTGATGCATTGTGTGTAAGTTTTCTTAATGGGAAAGTGGCATAAGATTCATGGGATATGAAAACAATTTAAAATTTATTTTGTTTTTTTTTTTAATAAAATCTTATGTAAAGTTTACTTGGGAAAATGTAATTTCGAACAAAAGAAATGTTTAGCAAAAAGAAGCTTAAAGCAATATCAGAATAAGCAGTATTAAAAAATTTAAATATGTTTAATTTGTTTAAGACAAGAAGGAAACTAATGCTTGCAAATTTTTAAGCTTTAAGTTTTAAAATTTGTTTATAATAAAATGTAGCATTAACTTTTTTTTTAATGTGCTTTTAAGAGAAATGTATTTCAATATAGATATTAGATTATTTTCTTAAATCTTTTAGAATTGCTTGAGATCCCACGATCTTTTGCTCTTACTATAATAATTTATATTTAATTTAGTCTGTAAAAATAAAATTTTTGCTTTCATTTTGTTTTATTCCTTCTAAGTCGACTGCAACAATAATTATTCCAGATGCTGGGGGCTAGTGCCTCCAAACTAAATTCCAACCACAAATGGCCATATTTATTAGGAATTATAAATAAGAAATTTGCTAACCTGCCAGCTCATTTCAATTGTTATAAGTCTCTTCTATTTAACTACGCTTCCAAGAAGTAAACTGAAGTATTTGTCTTCCGATAGCTGACGTGTTTGTGTCTATTTTTTTGAACAAGAAGGCACAGCTTTCTATTGATATATTTTGGCCATTAAAATGGACCCATATTTCTGGTACGCTTTTTAAAAGATATTTAAATCATACACAAGGCGTTGAAACGTAATGCTATTGTTCTCGTCAAACTGACTAGCAGTACGTCTACCGTTTATCCGTCTATCACAGCCCTCTCCATTCACGAATTTTACAAATATGGCCTCATCTTTTAGACCGTGGATTCACTAGCCAACGAAAATGAAGTGTGATCATTTGTGCATATGTGGCAGATTTGTTTGTTGGCTTAGCTGCCGAGATGAAATTGCTTTTCATCACAAAAGTAATCTTTTTACTAAATTCCATGTTCAATTAGATCCTACAAGAGGTACAAACTGTTGTAAATAGTCGCTTACCTTCAAACGCTGTTGATTTATGTTTAGACTTACGCTCTATACGATCTACTCTTTACCAGGGTGGTACCAGTAGCAATGCAACCGATGGAGACATTAATTCTAACTTTCACCTTTTAGATTCCGGCGAGATTCGATGTCTGGTTCATCATAAATCCAAGGCAGTCAATATTATAACTAATTTCAACGCTCTGAATAAATTGTAACTTACTTTATTAGAAAATAAAACATTTAATTTTTAAAGCGAAAATTATATAAAATGATGATTAAAGCATAATTGAAATTATGTTTTTACAATTCATTTTAAGCTTTGATAAAAATTCCAAATGAAATTTTTTTTTATTTGTTGCAAATCTTAAATTAAAGCAACAGATTTAGATTTTCTTGATAATACAAAAATTTATAAATTTTTTATTTTAAACTACTTAATTATATGATTAATTGAAAATGTATGTTTCAAAAATGAACAATAACAAATGCAACAGCAATTACAACAATAGCAACATCATCAGCAGCAATTTAAAACAAGATGTTTTAGTTGCAATAAGAAACTGTAGCAGCAGATGTAACAACAACTACAGCAAGGAAAAAAACAGTTTGAATTAGAAAGTATGACAAGATGATTTGAGTGTGTAATTAATTACTTTGCTGGCATTTACTATGACAAAAAGACACCATTGCACACATACTAATTTATACACATGCCAGAACAATTGAAAACGCCTGTATGCTTTCATAGATATGTGTTTGTATGTTTGTTTAAATATTTCAATGAGTCAGATATATTAACATATCATGGTAAACCATACCTTCATGATAATGTATAAGAATGTCATGGTATATGGATACAGTGACGCGCATTAAACCAACAAAAAAAAAAATCATTTAAGGAAAAAATAAATTTCGCTATTTACGTTAAATTCAAAGGAACTTCTTAAGAAGCGCTTATTTCTGTATACGAAAAGTTATATGAAAACTAAATTGAGAAAAATGAGCTGCATTCATTGTAGTGCAATGATAAGATTCTAAATTTTTAAATAAAAATATTGTAGTGTAAATTGTATCATATGCAGTAAAAAAATATTTTTATTTAAATATTTAAATAAATATTGCTTGGTTGTCCTTGAGTAGGAAGCCATTGAAAACAAAAATAATTATTTTGACTGCTATAGGTGAAAGTCATACTTATAATAGCATTGTAGATCCCACATACTCCTAGAGTGTGAGTCATCAATTGTGGTTTTAATATCTCGAATACTTAATCTAAGTACGACTGCTGCTTTGAAATTTACAAGCGATAAGCAGTCGATATATTCTAGGAACACTATTTTAGAGAAATTTACATAAGTTCTTAAAATAATTCTACTCTGACTCTGAGTTGAATGTTCCTTGGAGGTCTTCAGCTATTTTTCAGAGTCTTAGTTTTTTTTACACTCTATTATTCGGGTTTAAAGTTAAGCATGTTTTTGTGTTTGCCACTATATTTATTATAATTCTTTTTATATTAAGGGACGCAAGACAGTTTCAAAATCAATTTTAATAGTTTTGATCTGAAATCGAAAATTAAATTAAATAGTTATTAAATTAATATTTTTAAAAATTTAAATATTTTTTTTTCGTTCTGTTACAACTGACAAAATAATATTTTTAAAGATTTATAAAAAATTTATAAAACTTTTTCAAAAATTTTAATGAAATATTTCTGGGTTTGGCAATACATAAATAACTTCGCATAGTATCATCTTTAGTCTGATTTGTTATTAAAACATTACTAACGAAGATGCATTTACCTCGAAAATATCGCTACTGCGGACTATTGTTGGCGTCGCTCTAGGGAATTAAATCTCTCTATATCAAGAAGAATTCCAAATCACTGCAGTATAGATACTATGCTCAAATATTCAGGCGGAGATTATGGCGTTTCAAAAGGTAGAAAATTAATTGAAGGATATATCTGTAGCTATATACGCCGATAGTTGTAACATCATCGACGCTTTGTATCTTAATTAAATCCAAGAATATTCGTGCACTGTCTCTCTTATAAAAAAAACATAATTCCCTTAGTTTTTATATTATAGAAACAAAGAGGGAAAGACTAAGGCGGACTCGATTGATCGACTTGATAGTTACCTCTGCGTTTCACCGGTCTGGTAGAGACATTGTTGCTTACACTCTAAAACCTCAGCGCAAGCAAGAATAAAAAGATCCACTACTACTGCATAAAGAGTTGTCAAGTTAGCCGAATATAAGAAATATCTTTTTTCGCTTTTGATGATCAGAATTGTTGCCAGTCCTTCAAAGCAATATAACATAACAATTAAAATGGAAAATATTCACGATCTGTGTATTCAGAAAACATGCAAATTGACGTTAAAAAAGCAAAGCTGCTATATATAAGATATTGCATGTTTACCTTACACCTTTTTCATTTAGTTTGTAGTGTTACTTTGCTACGATTATTAACCTTCTACCAACGCTCGAGTTTGCTGGCTAAAATACTACTGGAGTCTTTAAATCTGCCTTTTGAGATATTTGCTTTTTAATTTTTATGAAATTAGGAGTTAAACTGTAGACATAAATGAATTAAAATTTATTTTTGGCTTAAGTTCATTTTTTTATTTTTAAAACTCCTTTTTTAGAAAGAAAAATTAATTTACAAATGAATGCGGGGGCTTTAAAAAAAAAGAAAAATTAGGCACCAGCATAATGTAATGCTGCATTTTCTGGACCACTTCGTCCTTCATCATCATTCTTCGTAATTATTTTCCTTAGGTTGTGTGGATTGTAAACATCCATCCAACATCCACTTAACCAACTAATTTTGTTAATAATAATACGAGAAGTACGAGGAGTATTTTGCGATGATTTTAGCGATTTTGAAACTTTTTTCTAGAAAACTCGATTTAATTCTTTTAATTTTTTTTTTTTTTTTGGTGGAAATTCCGATTTAATTCATAAATTTGTAGAAATCGAAAAGTGCCCAAATGAACATTCTTAAAATTAAAATTTCTTTGTATTATGCCAAGAACTAAGTTTTAAAAACTTTAACGATTTTTTGAGCAGCAAGTCTTAAAACTTATCCAAAGGATAATAATCAACTTTCAACTACACGTACGCCTCGTTGTTTTTTTTTTTTTTTTTTTTTTTTTTTTTTTTGATGAATAACTATTTGATTTCATTGTCTCCAATTGTGATTGATAACAAAAGCTTAGTTGCTTTGTGAAAGTCGAGATCTTGATGTGTACGTTTAAAACAGAGTAATAACATTTTAAAGATCAATATCAATCCTACCAGCCCCTTTGTAATTAGACAACACGTAAATAACACTAATTCAAAATCCAAAATGCTTTCTAACAAATGTTCCAAAATTAATTCAGATGATAATCGACATGTTGATAGCTGCAGGCGACAAAAATAGAAAAATCATACGTTTGATCATCTCCATGGCACTTAAAAGCTAAAAAATGAAATAAGAAAATTATTTGTCAAGAAACAAAGTAACTGAATGTAAAGTTTTTAAAACTTGTTCCTCTATAAAAAAATATAAGAAAACAATTTCGAAAGACTCCAAAGCTTTGTGAAAATACCCAACATAGATTTTTTTATATTTTGTGCAAGACTGTGAAACTGTTTAGACATGTTCCTCTATAAAATGAATTTAAATAATAAAAAAAAGGATGATGACATATAATTATAAATTACTTTTGCAAGAAAAAGTGGTTAGTTTGATGGTTGTTAGATATGCTGGTTGCCATAGTGTATGAATTTGTATCAGTTTCAATATTGACAGAAACTGTAGTACGAAATCTGCACTATTATTTCGCGTAAATGACAACCACAATTCCACCCACACACACACATACATTAAATCCCACACATAGACTGATTAGCACATAGGCAGATAGGCAGACAGAGAGGCACTTAGAAAAATAGTTTTAAAACAAGTTACCAAGAAAAAAAAACTTTAAATATTTGAATAAAATTACGAATGACTTGCATTCAAACTATTTCTAAAACGTTAGGTGTTGTAAATTAATTTTTAGTATAATATGAGATTAATAGGTTTCCAAATAAACAAGAGGATTAATTTTTAACCCTTCCCTCAAAATATTCTCACTTGTAATTTATAAATCCTTCGTCGGTACCTTTACATAGCACATTCGCCGGCGAAATAAAATAATTAATATAATGGCTATACTTTCACAATCTGCCTTTTCTCTCCTCTATTCCTTTCCTAGTGTAAAGCACGGACTGGGTTTTTGCTAAAATAAAATACATGCCTGAAGGATTAGTGTACTACATAGCAAATAGTCTACACAGATTTACAGAAATACGAATTTTTTTTTTTTTATTTTTATTACCTCTTTTAAAAATATAGATGCATTTTTAATTCTTCACCACAGTTATAGTTTAACATTTCGTTTGTAATGTCTTCAATATCTGAGTTCTCATGCATAGCGAAGCCGATTGAGCGATGTCCGTATGTCTGTATTGAAATCAACTTTGCCAATTCACTAAATGAGATAGAGAAAATTTAAATATGCCAATTGATTAGAATTAGTTTCAAACATTTTGCTAATAAAAACAGCAAGATTGGTCCTATTCCTAATTTTTCCATGTCTTTTTTTAACTTATATGTTAAAAAATTATTGAAAAATGTAAGGCAAGTTGATGAGCTTTCACCACTTTGTACTTTTTCACCACTGAATTCTATTAGGATCTGATACAGTAACCTTTAAATTTACAAGCTTAACTTAAACCTTACTTAAACTTTTTGATAAAAAAAAACATATTTTTGAATAGAAAAACTTTATGGCAGGCTAGAATTTCTATTGCCGATTTATAATGAAGGGTATATAAGATTCGACACAGCCGAAGGCGTAAAATTTACTTTTTCTTATTTGCAGAGGTAGTAGTTTTTGAGAATACACCCTTGACTCTAAATAGTCTATTAAATTAAATAAAAGTGGGTTAATTCAAGTAATTTAATAAGTCAAGTCAATTATCGACTAAAGGTAAACCATAAACAGTACAACAATACACTGTAGGAAAGTTTAATATGCTTGTGGCCTATATAAATTACAGAACCAACTTTCATAATTTTTTTTTTATTCAATATTTTGCAGTTTTCCTCTAAAAGTCCTTAAAATTATATTATCCGTATTCTTACGAAAAGAAAAGTTGGTCACGCGCGCTTACACACTCTCATGGGAAATATTTTCAGTCACACAGGCTAAGCATTTTCAAGAGAAAAATTATTTGATCATGAACAATGACGAATTTTAATATCTAAAAATTTCAAATACAGTTTTAAGAAACTTACAAGAGAGAAAGTTTTGTTTTAAGCAGGATTTCATTTTTAAAATTTTTATTTTTGAGTTTCAGATTGTTAACTAAGTTTGAACAAAACTGAATTTTAATACCTCACTATTTTCCATTTTTCCATTATGTTTAGTACGCCAAATAAATAAATATAACTTCGTCACTTTGAAGTTGCTCTAAAAAATAGAATTTTAAGTACTTGCAGGTGAAATATAATGCGCAATGGTAGAAAAGAAAGTTTTTAGCGAACTGTAAAAAATTAGTACGAGGGCTGCTATATATATTTCTGGCCTAGCAACGCCGAGTGCTGCCAAGTGCAATCTGACATTTCCATTGTCAGTTTTAAGCATAATCGTACTCAAAACGTTTTGACCTACGACCATTATTTGTGTTGTTTACAGTGACTTGAAAAAATTAATATAGAAAAAAATGGAATTAACTGGTGAACATTTTCGTGCCATAATTTTTCACAACTTTCGACGTGGATTATCACGACAAGAGTGCATTGATGAACTTAAATCTTTGTATGGCGATGAAGCACCATCCTAAAGCACTGTGAAGAATTGGTATAATGAATTTAATCGTGGCCGAAGCTCGCTCAAAGACGAATTCCGTGAAGGTCGTCTAAAAACGGCTGTTGTGCCAGAGAACATTGATGCCGTGCGTGAACTCATAATGCAAGATCGACATGCGACATACCGAGAGATAGAGACATCCTTGGACATTTCTCCACCAGCATACATTCGATACTGCATGAACACCTTGCCGTAAAAAAGGTTTGTTCTCGTTGGATCCCACACAATTTGAAAGTCGCTCAAAAAAAGGCTCGTGTTGATTGGTGCAAAGAAATGTTGCAAAAATACGATTGCGGTGCTTCAAAAGACGTTTATAAGATCGTCACAGGTGACGAATCATGGATCTATGCGTATGAGCCCGAAACAAAACAACAATCGACCGTGTGGGTCTTCAAAGACGAGCAAAATCGAACGAAAGTTGTTCGTGGAACAAGCACTTCGAAGCAAATGGTCGCCTGTTTCTTCGGCAAAACTGGTCATGTGGCGACTGTTCCGCTTGAGCAACGTAGGACGGTCACTTCTGAGTGGTACACTACAATTTGTTTGCCTGTAGTCATCGGAGAAATTCGAAAAACCAACAAGAGAAGACGAATCATTGTTCACCATGACAATGCGAGCTCTCACACATCGGCTCAAACCAGAGCGTTTTTGACCGGACAAAACGTCGAATTAATGGGTCATCCGCCGTACAGCCCTGACTTGGCACCTAATGACTTCTTCTTTTTCCGCACATCAAGAAAAAAATGCGTGGTCAACGATTTTCGTCGCCAGAAGAAGCTGTTGAAGTGTTCAAAAACCATGTTTTGAGAGGTGTCTCAATCGGAGTGGAAAAAGTGCTTTGACAACTGGTTTGAGCGCATGCAAAAGTATATAAATCATGCTGGAGAATACTTTGAAAAACAATAAAACCATTTTTGATTATAAATATTCGCATTTGCACTATTAGGCCAGAAATATATAGAGCAGCCCTCGTAACTATCAATTGCCATAATCTTTATTAGCGCCTAAATAAAATTACAATTTATATTTGCAAAGTTCTGTTTTAGATCATTTAACTCTTTCGATTTAATAGATCTACACGAATTCACCAATATTTCATCAAACATTAAAATTAAATTTATTATCCATTTATTATTCAGTTTTATTTTTAACTTTAAATTTGTGTTATTAAAAGTCCTTCCGAATCGCGTTTAATTTACTGCACTCATTCATTTGCTTTTTCAGTTGCTAACTCATTAAGAACCACTAATTTTTTCATTTATAAAGTAACGCTGGAGCAACGTTGTTAATAAATCTTATGAGCGGCTTATTTTGTTTTTAGTTTACTGACAAAAAAGAAAATTTTCCCATAGTGCAGTAGTTGAATTTTTCCACAGGCTGTATGAATTAAGGAATCCTTTTGTTAGAAACACACATCGGATGTATTTATACCAAAGTTCGGCAGAAGGAATTTATTTTTATTATATCAATCACGTCAATCATACTCCGGCTCTAAATTCAATCATAATAATAAAACAATGCGAATGCAACTTAAAATTCAACAAAAAAAATTAAATCACACAAAAAAAATTTCGAAAATGCATATCAAAGAAAAAAGAATGAATGGAATGACTTGGAAAATACATCGAGTCATTTTTATACCATAATTTTAAAAATTAAAAAAGTACAAATAAAAAAGGTCATTTTTTACTGAATGAGTTTTATAAGATAATTTTTCTTAAATAAAGTTACAAATCAGAAAGAGCATTAGGTATGTATATCTAAGATCATTAAGATGAAATACTTTTCCTTGGTTTGTTTCAAAGCACTTAAAGCTGTATTTGACATCAGATTGAGTATAATATTATAAATCAAACCTTGGTTAAACAAAAAGCTTTAAAAGTTGAAATGTTTGCTGGGAACAAACCAAGTAACAGTTATATTAATGTATGTACTTTAAATTTATGTTGATGTATATGTGGGAATTGTAATATAATGGTTCTGTGCAAACATTTATAAATACCACTCACACTATTTTATGCATATTCGTTCTGACAATTCATACTCATACTTGTTTATTCAAGTGTTTGCAAAAAATGTTCCTTACGCACGTAAAAAGTATAAGTCATAGATTTACAGAATTAAAAACGCGAAGAAGCCTTGCTAGCAACAAAACTATGCAGTTTTCTAAGTGGCAGCATCTTAGCCTTCAACTGCGTGTCTCAATAAAATATTGGCAGTTAAATTATGAGTGTTATAAAAATACTGATATCTGCCTAAAAAAGTTAACAATTATTGAGAAACAATTGTTACGACTACAAGATCTGATACTAATATCGACCTGTAGGAACAAAGCTGTGAAGCTCATGTTGTCCATTAAAAAATGTTGCATTGTGTAAGTAAGTTATTGCTTGAATAAAATAAATCCAGCAGATGCAGTAGCTTCATTTGTAGATGTCTCTTTTTGCTTGTTGAGCAGAAGGTCATGAGTTCAAGGGCCAACACACTCTACAAAAGAAAGAAACAAAGAATTGGTTTACAGCTATAAATGAGGATTCGATACACATATCGAAAGACTGGTTAGTGAGGGCGCCTGACCATGAAAAGACTAATTATAAAGGTTTAGGTGCCTGTACAAATATGCTAGGAAAATCCTCTTGGGACTAGCTAAAAGATCTAGTATGTAAAAAAGAAGATCGTGAGTTCATGCCACGCTACAGCCATAGCGTAATTTGGTCCAGTTATCTACGTAAA
This sequence comes from Cistogaster globosa, assembly GCA_937654795.1. Taxonomy (NCBI): domain Eukaryota; kingdom Metazoa; phylum Arthropoda; class Insecta; order Diptera; family Tachinidae; genus Cistogaster; species Cistogaster globosa. The sequence continues at coordinate 23,114,791 of OW569405.1, forward strand.
TTTCTTAAGGCGAATGAAAAGTTTAACAAGAGATCGAATGAGTTCAAAAATAACAAGAGCCACAAGCAAGGAAATACAAGAAAAAAAAAATAGAAGAAAAATATAAAAAATTAATATAAAAAATAAGCAACATTTTATAGAAATTTAAATATCATCAAATTTCATTTTTCTCTAAATCATAATTTTAAAACACATCGATTTGAAATAAAAAACACATATTTTTGGAATTTTTGTCGCTCTTTCTGTGTTCGCATCACGTGAAAACTGCTGAATGGATTTGAATAAAATTGTGTGAGCGGGTCCCTTAAAACAAGAATATGTTACTTCGTAAAAAAAACTAGAGACACAAAGAAAAAAGTACCCAATTTTACCGATATAGTGGTACTGAAACAGTTGCCAGCACATTTTTGTAAATGAAAAATGTTTAACACTGTTTACAGACCGCTCTTCAATAAATATTTAAAAACACACGAAGTTGTGGGCACTGCTAGTAAAATATAAAGCTGAATTTTGATGTAACAAAGACGTCAAGGTTAAGGCAATGTCAAGATGAATTTATCAAAAGGATTATGGTTTAAAATGCAGCAGAAAAATCAGATATTTCTTTATAATTTATGTAACGTGCCAAGATCCTCAGCACATTTTACTCTCTTTAGACTTTTATAATCGTCTCTTTTTTAATTTTTATTTTATGTTTTTCCCTTTTTCGCCAATTTCGAAAATATTCTATTGAGTCGCTATATTATTTCTCCCCATTGTCTTTTTGGTGAAAATAAATAACAAATTATTTAAATAATTTTTCTGTTTACAAATTCTTTTATCCCACTACCACATACTACGTACAACATTGTGGAATTACTAACGATGTTAGTAATTCCTCTTTATGCCACAGCTTTACTACAATATACCCTCACATACTTTGTGGCAAAAAAATAAAGCAAATAGCATCGAAATAATAACAAAAACAGCAACTGCAGTAGAAAATAAAAATAAAAAAACACATACATATGTGGTATCACACATACTTAAAGATTGCTACAGTAACGGCATTCACTCCAACATTGTATTGTAATATAAACAAACCATGTATGATACGCATATACGTATGTATGTATGTGTTTAGATATGTTTATAGACATTTGTATGAGAATGACATTACTGGTTAGAATATATCCTGTGGGGAATTTACCATTTTATCATTTGCATACAGCAAACAAATAAACAGACATACATTGTTGCCAAAACACGCAAAGGCATCCATTTAATAGAAAAGAAATGCTTACAATACACACATACCTACTCGCATTTACATTCATTCAACAACGTTTACATTAGTTTACTGCTCTATTTGCGCGAAATTCTCATTATCGTCATCATGGTGTTTTTCATAGACAGTCACGGTTGCCTCATCATTATTATATGTTGCCTACTAAATGCTGTTAATGAAGTTACAAATAACATTATTGATAATGATGATAATTACGATTACGATAACGATTACGTTAGCTTTCATGAGGGTAGAGCATTACACAAGCAACCATATTAGAGATAGCTTTACTAAGATAGCGCCGGTTATGTTGAGATGATGTTGACAATAATGATGCTGGTGATGATGTGCTTGCATATTGCAACGATTTGTATACATTTTTAATGTTTGTTAATACCCCCTTCCCCCTCCCTCGCTTTATTTAAACGGAAGACTGATGTTGTTGTGTATTTAGATGACGATTAGTTTAGATTGCTCTTGCTGATGTTTTAACCATGTACTTTACTATGGTTTCTTTTTCTACCGCCGCCATCATCAACCACTACTGATATTTTGCTTTTAGAATCACTGTAGGTGTCACATAGAGCGTCAAATAGGAGATTTGTAGTTGCAACAAAAGAAGAACATGTTAAAACGATGCCCTAAACCTTCTTTGAAACGAAATATTGACAATATTTATTTAAAGAGACTCTTTTTTGTGGTTGTTATTACATTTTCAAATAGAACTTAAATTTAAATCAAAATTCAATAAAAATATTTTTAAATGAAGATGATCATAGAGGTGTCTTAAAATTTACTAAAAGTTTAACTTTGTCGCCATTTGAGCAGATAAATGCTGGGCATCATTAAAAAGATAAAAAATGACTTCTTAAATTCAGGCCTTATAAAAATATCACACATTAATTTATTTTATTTGTAAAAAAATATTGGAAAAATGACTCAAGTATCACAATTTAAGGCATATTTTCAAAGGAACTAAATATAACAGAACTTTTGCGGCCTTAAGTAAACAATGTGCCATGACCCAGTTAAGTTACTAGATGGAACAACTTCTAGTCATACACTTCTTCAATTCATATGAATGTGTAACTACATAAAACTACATTTAATTTTATTTGATGTAAAAAGCCTGTGCCGACAAGCTTACAAATCGCCTTTATTAAATTTAATAAAGAATTGCTGCATAAATGACTTTTAGCTTACAGGTAACGAAAAACATGGTTGTCGAGTTAATTTTAAATGAGCATCAAGGTTTTTCATTTTTTTATTAGAATTTTTTGAATAAAAATTTATTTGTGAATGCCAAAACAAGAAAAAACTAAAACGGTATTTTGTGAATAAATGATGTGTAAGTGAAAAGGTGAAAACTGAAACATAAATTTAGGCTCCTCTTTTGTGCTGTTGAGCTATTTGCGGTCCATGTTGATTTAGTTGCATGTTCTTTAGCTTTTAACAAAAAGTTTTAGTTATAAGTTTTTACATACTTTTTTACTCTGAAAGTACCAACACCGTTAGTGTTTCGATTCAGCTTATTGTGTCCATTTTTTTTTTTTTTTGCTTTAACCTTAAAATCTACTTGAACCTGTGTATGTAATAAAGTTAAAAAAATTTTGTTAAAAGAATAAAATTGAACATTCTGTACACAAATTTGTGGAACCCAGGCTGCTCTTTTCATTTACCAACTAATTTTATAAAAAGACTATTAAGAGTATTCATAATTATTCAATATTCATTTAGTTAGGCAAAATCCACATATGACCGAAATTTGTGTTGGATTCAAGCTTTTATTTTAAAATAATTGTTGATATTTTTAAAGTATTTGCTGTATCTTTGAACAGCGCGTAATTCTTTAGTCTTATTTAAAAATTAACGCAGACACTTGTAATAATTTTGAGAACTTTATCCAGACTTTCTGATTTGAAAATTTCTAAAAGTTAAAAATCCATACCGTTTCTGGGAATTGTAATACTAACATCAGTTTGCTTTATCATTTCTTTAAATACTGTATAAAATTTATATTATTACAAAATTTCATAAATCAATTAAAATTTTACTTTTTCGGATTTGGTTCATTTTTAATTTAACTTTTATTAAGAAAAATTATTTTTCAAATGTACGCGGACGTTTTCCAAAAAAAAAACAAGAAAAATTAGACGCTGGCAGAATGTAATGCTGCATTTTCAGGACCGCCAAATCCATCTTCAGCATTCTTTGCATCCAACACTTTGATTTGCGTATACTGTAAATATCATCCATGTAACCAACTAATCAATATTGATTTGGTTGGACGAAATTCACACACAACTCAAAGCATTTTTTTTTTTTTTTTTTTGTTGTCTTCTCTACAACACGTCTGGTACATTTGTTGCAATTTTGTACTACACCGTCGGTATAGTTACGAAATGCAAAAATGAACCAAAGCCGAAGAATTAAAGTTTTAATTGATTTATGAAGATCGCTGGGTTCAACCCGTGGCTGGGACTAAAATTAAAAAATAATTACAAAATTTCCTTATATAGAATTAATTAATTCAAATTTTGTAGCATAAAAATAAATCTGTTCTCACAGAAATACAATTAAAAATATTTCTTTGATTTTTTAAAAGAATTTTATATATCTTCTAATTATTTAATATTACATCAAATTAATGTACTCTAATTAAACATTTTGAACTGAAATTTTGTTTTCACTAAATGCGTTCCTAATTTTCTCCCAATAATTTTTTTAATGATAATTTTTACCCCCTTCACCACAAAAAGTGGAAAAAGGGTATAACTAAGTTTGTCATTCCGTTTTCGACCCTATAATGTACAGTTAGGGACATAATTGTTCACAAAAAGTAAGATTAAAGATATATCTAGAAAAAAAAATTTACAAACTTAGGTCTGGCAACCAATTTTGTGTTATATAGTCTGGCACAATGTTGTTTATTGTATGGCATCATGGACGTTATTTAAAGTAATTAAAATAAAATACTACTCGTTTAAAAAACTTATTTAGCCTTTTATAATGGGAAAAGCTAAGACTCCGCTATTGAAACAAAATGTGGCAAAGGACATAATGGAAGGTGTCCCACATCGCAAAATCGCTGAAAAATATAATATTTCAAAGGGAATAGTGAATAAAATAAAGAACTAGAATAGTTTAAACTGCACGGGAAATAAACATGGTCGTCCCAAACAACTTTCGCTTGCCGATGCTAGAGAAGCTCGGCGATTGATTGTGTCTGGTGAGGCTAATACAGCTGCTAATGTCACACAAATACTCACCCAAGAGTACTTAAGTGAACAAAATCGAAAAAAAGCGGTTGGCTTTTGCAAAAAAAAAGTACGAGCATTTTACGACAGACGACTGGATGTAGGTAACTTGGTCAGATGAGACAAAAATCAACCGTATTGGGTCTAATCGGCGCCAATGGACATGGGTTGATAAAAGAATTGAAGTCCAAGAGCGAAACATTACAAGCGCAATGAAATTTGGAGGTGGATCTTTGATGGCTTGGGGCTGTTTTCGTGGAAACCAGTTGGGTGTACTATGCCGAATAACTGGCATAATGTGTGCCAAAGAATTTATTACAATTCTTCAATTCTCATATATGCCAAGTTTGGATATATTTGGTTTAGAGCCGGGTCAGGATGACATCTTCATGTAAGACAACGACCCGAAGCATACTGCCGGTATTACTAAAAAGTGGTTTGAAGAAAATAGGATTAAACTTTTAGATTGGCCACCCCAGTCTCCGGATTTAAATCCGATTGAACACCTTTGAGCAATATTGAAAAGAAAAATATTGGCTAAAAAGGACCCAGCGAAAACCATCAATGAGCTTTGGGAGCGTTCTATCGGAGCGTGGGTAAATATTAACCCACAGGCGCTAATAAATCTTGTAAATAGTATGGCAAAACAAATAAAAGCTGTTAAAACTGCTAAAGGGGGGCAGATGAAATATTAATACCCAAAAACGTAAGCATTTTCGTCAAGGGTCATAAGTGTTCACAGCTAACATGTGAAACTTTTTTAAATTTATGAAGTGAATTTAATATTTTTTGTAAGTTTTATCTTTTTTTATTAAAGCATAATGTAAAGTTTAAAATCAATCAAAAAAATTTCAATAAAAACAGTGAATAAGAAAAAGCAAGTTATTTATATTTGTTATTTTGTGAACAATTTTGTCCATAACTGCATATATATATATAATCTAAGTCCTTATGCATAGCGAAGTCGATTGAGCAATGTCCGCCTGTTCGTCCATATTAGTGCTGAAATCAACTTTTTCAGGGCAATAGATGAGCTAGAAAAAATTTCTATACGTCAATCGAAAGATTTGCTATTGAAAATCTGCAAGGTCGGTCCATGTCCTTTGAGGCAGCGGGCAAAACATCACGCCTGCCTCTTAGTTTTCCATGTCATTTGGAACAATAAAATAACTCCAATCAAAAATACATTTATGTGGCGATAAAGAATTAAAAAATTAAAAAAAAAAAAACATCAAGTGAAAAAATTGGCGCTCGCTTGTATTTTCCTAGTTATGGGCCTATGAAATTTTCGTAAAAAAGTTCGAATGTCAATATTGGTATCATTTAAAAGTTTTTAAAGAAATCTTTTAGGAAATATAATTTTTTTTAAAAATGCTTAACCCATTAAGAGCCGATGACATTTTTGAGTACATTTTTTTAAATTTTTTATATTTACTGTCATCTTAAATTTTTTATTATTTTTTTATTGGAGTTACTTCACTAAACTAGATTCACATTCATGGTGAAGGGTATAAAAGACTTGGCATAGTCGAATATAGCACTCTTACATGTTTATATATAAAATTGTTTTTTAGACTGTAAAGGCTGTTTATACAATATATGTAAATCCTTCACCTTCCTAAGCACTAGAAAATCCAAGTTTGAAACTTAACCTCGATTCAACGTTTTATATAACCTACCTATGGGAAAATCTTTAACATATTAATTTTATTTTTTATACTTTTCGTTAGAGCGGGTAAAATACTACATGTGTAAGTTTCACGTGTCACAGTTTAAAAGATGAATAAAAAAAAACGCTTTAGGGGAGACAACCTTTAAGTTTTTACTTCGTTTGAATATTTATTGTATTTTTAATCTGTTTATATTTGTGTCTAGGCAGTACAGTTCCAGAGATAGACGACAGTGGGATACGGAGAGGCAGTTAGACAAATATTGATTCGATTACACGGAGTAACTTTTTTATTCTGTAGTTATGGAACTTTAAAAACAGCACATTTATTTTATGCTTCTAAATATTCTTAAGCATTTATCGTAAAAAACCTTTCCCCACCCACTTGCAAAATGTCCACAATAATCTTAAATAAAGCTTAAATTAAGATTAAATTTTATTTAGAAAAACCAAGATCTTGATAAAACCCTTTCTATTTAATTTGAATATTAATTTAAAAGAGTTAAAATTGAAACAATAATAAATTGCCCTCGATTATAACTTTACTATTAAAATTAATTAATTAAAGTGATTTATTAGTATTGCTTTACCATATCCAGTTTCTTGTCTTTTTCCATTTCATTTAATTGTTTTACCCCAAAGTGAAATTAAAATTTAATTTACTTTATTTTCACAACAATTAATTTTAAATAAAATCTTCAAAAAACAAACAATTGCAAAAAAAAAAAAAAAAGAAAAGCAAAATTTAAAAAAATTTGCTAAAGCAACAATAGTTTTTTGAAGGAGTGTGTGCGGGTGAGTGAATAACTGAACTTTTGTGGTATAGAAAATCCTTTGCCTTCTTTTGAAATCATTTATTATTAAGCAAAAATGTTTTGTTGTGGCTTTGGTATTGTGTTTTGCGTATATACGTGTGTATGTTTGTCGTCTTAGTGTGTGTGATAAAGTGGTATTAGTATTAGTGGTGAAATACAATAGCATGGTTCATTTACAAGAAAAATATCTATTGTATTTGTTGCGCATTGACTTCTTAACCTTAATATTTTTGTTTAGTATTTATAAAAGCCAAAATCTATAAAAACACAGACAAATAACTATTGGCGTAAAAGGATCAGGACAGTAGAAATTAAAACATTAACGATGGTCGTCTGCTGTAAGCAACGCTTTTTTTGCAGCTACTGTAATTATCAAAAAGCGACTTTTGTAAATACAAACTTCAGCTTTTACGACCTCAAGCAAAGTTAATAAGCACGCTATGATATTAAAAATATGTTTATCTTGCAAATGCTCTCATTTTCATCTTTGATATATGTACTGCTCCACACTTTACACAATTTGAAATTGAATATTAAATGGACTTGAAAAAATAAAAATAATCGATTTATAAAATGTTTTATACTTTGCACACAAAACACAATTACTTTTACTTCTTTTTGTTTTTTAGTTTTAAATAATTTTTATAGTCCCCTGGAAAAGTGAACTACGCCTATGCAGTCATTAATATGTTTGCAGTAAAAATTTTAACAAAAAAAAAAAAAAAAAAATACAAATCTCATTGTTATAACGTTGATAACCTCCTTTCATTATGATTTTTTCTTTTCAAATAGAAATACAAATATACAGAATCGGTTGTACTGAGACTTGCAGCAACACTCTTACATACAAACACACTTACATAAAGTCGAATGAATAGAACTAAAAATGAATTTCGTTCGAAAACTTAGTAAAACCAAACTTAGATAATAATAAATCTTAATGGATTTTTTTAATATAAAGTAGCCTTCATTAATTTAGATTAAGTAACATAACATATTATGTGCTGTACATAACATTATTTGCCTCTTCTCATTATCTTTATTGTGCACACTTGACGTGTCTGCAGTTAAAAAATAATATATTTAGGAATATCACTTTACTTTCGAAACATGGTGGCTGCTGTAGTCAAAGTGGTAAACACGTTGACTACAAACCTGGTTAGCCAGGGTTCAACTCCTGCGGCAACCAAAAAATAAAAATGTTTTTTTTCTGTTTAATGGTATAAATACAAATTCAGAATTAACATTAAACATGCAGCCTCTTTCGTCTCGGTACTTCTTCATAGCATATTCGCCGGCGAAGTAAAATAACTAATAAAATGGCTATATCTATCCTTTTCTTTTCACCACCTGTCTTATCTCTCATCCATCCCTTTCCTAAAAGAATGAAGCACGGTTACGAAAAAAAATAAAATAGGCATTATTGCCTGAAGTGCTACTTCTCCTTCAAAAAAAAACCCTTTAATTTGGTAAGAGTCTAGTGCGGTCCCAGAGGTAAGGGGCTTTGATCGACACACAAACATTGTAGTGAAAACAATAGCGTTTTTGCCCTCCTTTATTTTTTTCCATCTCAATATAAATATGTTTTATTATAAAAATTTTTTGATATGCCAGAAAATTTTTATATTTCAAAAAATCAAGCACAATCAAAGTATATTTAATTACAAATAAGTTTTATCCATTTTGAAAATATATAATTATTTTTAAATAATTTTATTCACTATTCTTATAAGTAACAGAAAATTAATCAATAAATAAAATTTTTCCATAAGAATTTATTAATAACTAAAATATTTTAAAGGAAATTTATTAGTAATAAAGCATTAATAATAAAGCGTATCAAAGTCTCTATTTTCGAGTTTTCTTCAGAAAATCGTACTACAATATTTAATAAATAACTCTTAATTTCTAACACATCTCATTTTAAATAATTTATGAAACGTTCAATATCAGAACTGCAATATCTCTTGTCTATGCAGGTTTGTTACTAATGGTTTTGAAAATTGTATCTGATAGTTAACGACACTTTTCAGAAAAAAACATAAAACAAAGAAACTTGCCTCAAACTCGGCTATTATCAATATAACTTAATGCAAAATAATAATGATAAAATAAATAAATTAGTCAAATATTGAACCAAAAACCATAACCACCATTTTTTACTATTTTCCTGAAACTTATTATTACAAATGACGATCTATGTTATATGTTTTCTTTTTATATTGAGTACGATCTTATATTTTTTAATAAGTATTTAAAGAGGACAAAAAATTTGTTAGTCTTTCTGGTCAAAATATGACTAATCTAGCCGTAACTTTATTTAAATAATCCAAATTGAACTTGTGTATAACAGTTAAGAAGGCTGTTCCTTAGACCATATCACCTTACAAGCAAAAAAAAGTGTGCCGTACACCCCCTAATATGAAGTATTTTTTAGGCAGTTTTAAAAAGTAAAAAATGTTTTTTATGCCGAATGTAGGGTTCCCTTTTTTACATTTTTCGCTATATCTTTGGCAATTACAGGCGGAACTCAAAGTGTTATACATCAATGTTTTTCTCTCGTAAAGACTAATACTTTGATGTAAGCGTTAGTGTTGCCAAGTTTTAATTTCTAGTATTTATTCAACAAAGATCTGTTGCTACCATCCTAATGACAAAAAATCAAAGCTTCCAACAAATCATCAAACTTTTGCTAAGGAAGTAATTCGATCATTTCAGCAGAAAGATTATGAAATTTAATTTTTTAATTAGTATTTTAAAATGACAAACTATAATATAATATAATAATTCCATAATTAAGTGGTTACATCAGTCTGGTCAAATATTTGACTAATCTTGCCGTACCTTTATTTAAATAATTTAAAGTGGATTTGTGTATATCCTATATATAAATATATACCACTTTCAGTAGTTTATTTTAAGTTTAATTTATTAATGGCATAATTTTTCTTGTTAAATATATTAGCGAAACTTATCAATAGTAAAACCATTTTTTTATATAAAACGAATCAAATGATTAACCCATTTTCTTTTGTAAGTTTATTGATCAAAGTTATCGATATCGTATAATCGATTATTTTGAAAAGTATTCTTTAATTTTTTCAAAAATATTTATACCATTTCTATAAGAAACATACCTTATTGAACATAATTTTCGATAAACCTAATATCCCTCAGCAAAAATATTTATAAAACTTATCGATAAGTTAGGATTTTTTTATTAAAGATTAATATAAATTTCTATAGAAAGTGGATTTTAAAACAAAGTTTATTTAAAGTAAAATATTTAAAAAAAAAACTTCGACAACATAAATTATCGATAAATTAAAACAGGTCTTTTTTAAAACAGTAGCGGGGTCAATTCTGTACATAAAATATTTTTTGAAAATTTTGATGTTGGTTTAGATAATAAACTATATGGAGCACAAAACACCTGATTTGAACCTTGATTTAAATAAAAAATATATTTGGTCGTAAAAATATGTCTCATTTCATTGAGAAACTAAAGATACAAATGTGAAAGCACCCAATTGTACCGGCATAATGGTGCTAAAACAGTTGTCACGACATTTTTAACATTGTTTATAAGACTCTACAATAAATATGTAGTTTAAAACACATTTGTCTAAATTTTATTTTTAAAAAAATTAGAAATGACACACAATCAAAGTCGTGGGCAGAGCTTAAGAAGAATAAAATAATTTTCTTAAAAAAATTAATTAAAAAACATTTATTGTTTGAAGTAAACTTTCTATAAAACTAATCGATAACATCTGATTTTAAGATTGTATTTTATTTCAACTACTGTCATAAATCATTGTTTTTAATTTTGGCTAAAGTTACAAACTGTGATTAATTGTAAAGGGTTACTAGAATAATTAAATATTTATATAAATAGAACAATTTTCCGATTCATAACTGTCCTGTAGCAGCATATCATTCTGCTGGTATCTAAATTTTACTGGTTTCTTTACAATTAATTGCAATTAATGAATTTAAAAAAATTTTAACACATTTTGCGATAAAAAAAAGTAAAATTTTTAATAAAAACTTAAAATCTTTATTGATAAGTAAAATGTTATACAAATGGTTTTCGAAAATAAATATTAAATAACTTTCTAAAGAAAACTACTTACTATGTTTTTGTCAGATAACTTTTTCTAAAGAAAATCATTCGATTACTTAAATTTTGTTTACTAAATCTCGATGCGTCAAACGATTTTTTTTTTTTTTTTTTTTGTTAATAAAATTTTTTAAAGAAATTTAATCAATTGCTAAAATTTCTTTTAGTAAGTTTAAACTTATTTCTAAATCTTAATTTTCTTTAGAATGCATGGCCAAAAAAATTTTTTTAATCCTTTTATACGTTTTTTTTTTCTCTGACTGTATTTTATTATTGTTATCATTTGCTGTACTTTTATATGACTACGAGTATGGCTGGGTTTCTGTTTAAAACCAATGAAACGGAAATACACATATAACCTACGAGGTCCGCTCAGTAAAGTTTGCTTAAGTTCAAATCAATTTTGAAAATTACCTCGCAGCAAACATTACCTATTGTACCTTTAAACGTGAATTTTTCATGTAATATTTAGGTCTCAATAAAGAATTTTTTCTTTTACGAAATCGGATTTGCTGGCCTTAGAAAATAAACATAGCTTTATTTATTTTTTTAAGTATACTTCGTATAGTTTGCATCAAAACACATATTTAAAAATACATGTACATAAATAAGTATATGTAAACTGATCCCTGGAAGTATTTTTAATCGAAACAGTCACTACATCGTTATTTCATGGTGTTGAAGTGTATCGCAAATAATATCGAATTCTGACCTAAATAGTATCCCCAGTCGGGAGGTAACGTGCAACTACAGTAATACAACTAATGGAAAACTATTTAGCCTCTCTAAAAAATATTAAAATTGAGTATTAAGTATGTAGTGTCGAATATTTGTTTGTTAGTAGTTTAAAAAGAGTGTATTAAACAGTATCGAATATTAGACTACTAAAAGTAGCAGAGTTCTGCTTTATTAAAACGGAAAATGTAAATTTTAAGATAATAGGAAAGTTAAAGTTTTAAAAATTTGTAAAACTAGAATGCAAAATACGATATAGAGATTGAAAAACTTTGAAAATATTTTGTGTTTAAAGTTATAAGAAGCTAATTTGCTAACATAAATCTATTATTTTATATTATTTTTATCAATTTATTTTTTGTAATTTTTTCTAACATTTTTCACACGCATTTAACATAACCGAACACTGCACAAGTCAAACTAAATTAAATTAGTGTTTTTGCTTATCTGTTATGTTCGAAGTTGTGTGGTAGATTCGAAGCTGTGACTCATAAGAGATCAATATGCGATGCCTATTCAAATTGTTTTTTTAAAGTTTTGAGCAGTCAACTTATTATCATCTGATGGTTAAGAAAAAGTTACTCTTAACATAACAGATTAAAGGGGATTATGTCATATTAGTGCAAATATAACTTCTGGTAGAGACGAAATAATGATTGTAAGAAGATCATAATTTGACAATAATGTATTTTATTTTTGTAAAATTGAGTTCTTAGTCTAAAGAAGTAACGAAGAAGTGTCTACTATCTAAAAATACTCTGTAAAATGTTGGCTGGGATGGTACTCGTAAACTATATTGGAATGCTGGCCTGTAAAGTTTTCATTCTCATTATAATAAATTCTTTTGCACATACTCACACACTCAGCCTAATTTAAGATGGAATTGTGCTCAAAAGACAATAGCATTACAGCACATAAAAATATTTTATTTTTATTTTTAGATATTCATCTGTGAGCATGTGTGTTAATGTTGTTGACAACTTCCGTTTTGAATTAACAGCAACGACATGTGATACAAAAAACTAAAAAACAAACGAACAGATTTCTATTCTCATCCACATTTACATTCTTGGTCGTCTCCCACATACAACTTTAACATTTCTTTGATTTTCTCTTTTTCAAAAGCCAATAAACTTTGAACTGTATTTATAGAAAATATTTCAACATACTAACACTCTTGCACACATATAGCGTATTTTATATGTTACAATGGATTGCAGATATATGAACGTGTAATTGTCCTTTACAACCACATTTAATGCTATTTCTTCGTATGTGTGCCGTTTGTTTTGTTCTTTGGCTCTATTTTGAGTGCGTGTTTTTGTGTACGTGTGTGTTCTTTTAAATTTTTTGACTTTTGTATTTTAGGTTTATTTACGATTATCATTAAGTCATCTTTTTGAGGTTTTAAATAATACTTTTATAACCTATTTTTTTTAATGCCGCACTAGAATCCAAAAAAACAAAAAAGTTTTTTGCTGGATAAAAATTAGAAAAATGGTTTTGCGTTGGTTTAAAAAAGTTTATCAAGGAAAAAAGAATATGTGTTAAAATCTTTGAAATAATTGTATTAGCAAGAGTAAACGATATTGTGTGAAAGTATTTTTATTTTATTCTTTGAAGGAAAAAGTCTTAATTATTAAATTAAAACTTCAGTGTTCAAGTTCAGTGCTTTGCAAACAAATGTTTAAAGATTAATAAGATAATGACACAATGATATCTTTAAAGCGTCACGGAGAGTCAACGGTTTTAAGGGCTCTAAAACGGCACGTAGAATGATGATCGAATGAAAAAATTATGTATAAGAGTTGAATTTTTATTTAATTAATTACGTTTTTTAGCGATTATTGTGATTTCAGAAGCCTTTTTTAAGCAAAAAAATATAATCTACAGCTTTTGAAAATTCTAGTATTTTTTACAACCAGTATAAGTTGGGAACTACTAACTCACTAAGTTCGGACCAGGTCTAACAAGGTTGTCACAAAATGTTAATCAATGTTAATTAAAATCAGTTCTACAATGGTTAGATTCCATAGAACTAAGAATATAGAAGAAGACAACCACGTTCTGCTCAAGAAGTCACTGAAAAAGAGGACGAAGACACTATTTAGATACAATCGAAGTGATCCGAGCTGCATAGTGATACACGCTGTACGAAAGTCCACCATTCATTGGTATAAGGATAAAGGTTACTCACAACATTGTCAAAAGTATCTCAGCATAAGGCACATCCTGATCTATAATAAATACGCAGATGACAATTGTTAGCTTGGGCTCAGAAACCATTAGTCTATCAAAAAGAAAGAAGAAGGGTATTCCCTTTAAGCAAAGAATAATTTGTATTCCTTTAGTAGTCCTCTTTCTGAAAGTTTCCATTCAAAGTCTTTCCTTGTGACCGGTTAGGAGACTCTAATTTTAAGAATATTGGTTCATGTTTCTAGAAATAAATAAAAAATATCACATAAGATTAATATTTTTTAAATACTTCGATTTAAAAAAATTAATAAAAATTTTTCTATTCAAAGCTGTCACGAAACAGGTTGTCTAATATTTTATACAAAACAAAATTTAATATGTCACTATTTTGAATTCAAACAGAAATACATGCAAAAACAAGAATACAAGAATACATACAATGCATAGAAATAGATATTATAAATATAAATTATCTTGCAATAAGATCTCAAAATATCTGCACACCTTCTTTCCTTTAACATCCTTTTTTCATCTGGAAATTCATATGCATTCATGCGAAAAAAATGTCATGCTCGCTTATTTTATATTAAAAAAATGTTGCACCATTTTTCTTACTAACTATAATATACTTTCTTTTTGTTACAGATTAATATATCATGTCGTCAGACGAAGCAAACAGTTAGTTCAATATTGACACGTACCAATTTTGTTACACTTAAATATGTGACAGACAATTGGGGCACAGATGCGAATGGTTTCAAATTGGTTATAACATCCGTAAAAGATCCAAGTGAGTTATAAAGTTGTTATTTTAAAATCTTAAAGAAAAAAAAATACTTAAAAAACATGGTTATTCATTGAAATATTTACAAATTTATACACACAATAAAAAAAATTAACACTGTACTATTAAAATGAATACATTTGACGACGAGGAGGAATACGGTTGTCGTACATTAATTATTATAAAAGAGATCCAAATAATATATACTCTCGAACAGATAGTAAGAACCGTTTAAACTGCTGTTTTTAGTAGGCCAGCTAATATTAACCTAAGACCTCACAGTGCACATTACGTGATCAAGATCAACGTCAGTACCTGGCCAAGAGGCCCTAACCTGACGGTGGTCTTACCACTGAGTGAAATACAAAGCGTCGACTAACGCTCCCTGGGCTCAGCCGACAGAGTTGCAATTTCAAAAACATTGCTTACAGAAACATGTCCCTTTCCTTGCTTGAGGGTTGGAGACTTTCCAACTCCGTCTGTTGAATATGCAACAGCATATTCGTTTAGCACCGCACCTTCCCTGCGGACACCGAACAGCCACTACGTGTACCCCAAAGGGACCTCACCAATAACCTAAGTTAGAATTCAGCCAAACTTCTTGTAGTACCCCCGGGGGCACCTTACAGTGCACAGTGGGGCATAATCAAAATATTTTAGAAATAACTCAGAAATTTTTAAACGGCTAGGCCGATTAATCCAAAATGTTAACCGTTATAGCCGAGGAGTATTTAGGCTTGAGTTCCTAAGGTGGGTGCTCGTGTTGAAATCAATCGATCAGACAACAGCGAGATCGTTCCATGTCCCTTAGGGCAGCGGGCAAAACACTATTCCTGCCTCTATTTTTTTATTTTTTTTTATACTTTCGTTTATATTCCTGCAGGTAATTGTGCTAACTAGTTATTCATCTTGTACAACTTACTCACCACAGTTATGTTACTTGGAACCAGTGTAGCCAGATAAGGGGATTTCTTCTCAAATTGGGGATTTAAACATAAGTTTTAGGACAGAAATTCGTGAGGAGGGATAAGGGTATTTTTCATTATCGATACTTGTTTGATTTAAAGGCATTATATTTAATATTTTGAATATTCTTCTACCTGTGCTACTATCTAGTCAAGTTAACATATTAAAATCATCACGATATAAACGTTTAGACAAATATTTTTCTATGCAAGTTAAAATTAAACTTTCCAGTATAATACCAACTGATCATCTGTGTGAATTATTCTCAAAAAGTGTGCCATAACGCTAAAAATGTATAGAACAAAATTTAAGGCAATAATAAAATTTGTTGTAGCGCCTGCTTTGTTAAAACAGTTAATATTTAATTTTAGTGGAAAACCTGTAAATACTTTTGATTGATGAGTCATCGGATGTATCGAGTTAAATAAATGGCAGTTTGCATTCGGTATCATAACAAACAAAAAAGGTGAAAATAATCACAGATTTTTTTGATCATTTTAGTAGAAGCAGAAGTAACAGCAGAGGCATTATCAGTTTTTTTATGAACATGGGTTTAATAATTTATCTGCCATTATAACAGACGGTGCAATTAATATGTGTGACGCAAGAAATTCTCTTTATGTTTTCCTTAAAATAAAAAATGGCTCTATTAAATTAGTTTATAATGCGCTTGCCACTCACTAAACTTATGCATCTCGGAACCGGCAAAATAAATCCCCAACTCTGTCAAATTTCTTGATAAGGAATTGCATAAATACTTCTTGCACTCTCCGTTAAATAGGATATTGACATAAATATTGGAATAGAATGTTTTAAAGGATTGCAATTGTTACCAAATTGATTAGAACACTTAATCGTACGCAAAAGAGAAGCTTAAAAGATTGACCGAAAATATGAAAAACTACGAACTGTTAAAAAATTTACAATTTAAGAATACTTAAACCATTAGTAAATAAATTTGATCCGGTTTGTAGAATTTGAAAAATATCCATAGACACAAAATTTACTTCATACGAAAGCGAGTGGAATACAATTGCACATGTTTATTTGCAGAAGCAGACAAAAGACATTTTGGCTTTTGGTCAATAGTTTACGCATACGAATAAAATCCTTTCTTGAAATCGCTGCCTCTGTGTTCAATCTATTAACTATGCCAATAAGTAATGCAGTTTAAGAAAAAATTTATTTGTGCATAAACACTACGAAATCCAAGCTACAGCATAAATAGTTGGAATTATTGATAAAAAAAAATCCTGAAGCAACGATACCAAGTCTTAAATCTAAAAATATGTTAAAATGAGTTGCACAAAAGGTTCGAGTTCATTTATATATATTAATATAAAAATTATATTTTCCTAGCCTTAAATTCTAATTCAGAAAATATATAAAAAAATAAAAAATAAATACTTTATTTCTGTGAAATATAAAGTCTTTTATCATTCAACGATAACAAAAGATTAAAAAGTTTGTTTTGTTATTAATAAAGATGCTTATTTTAAATTGTTTCTTTTGGGGACAAAATTGGATATTTTCGTTTGGAAATTGGAGATTTTTGGGGACATCATGAGTCAAATTGGGGACAAGAGCCCGAATTTTTCTGGCAACACTACTTGAAACAACAGCTCTTCGCTTACAACTTAAAATTTTCGACAATTTGTTAAAAAAGAAAAATGATTTAGTTCACTTAACAAGTCACGTAGTTCGTGTCTCGCCAGAGTAACACAGTAGTGTGACGTAAATGGCTGCAAGTTAAAACAACGTATAGTTTCCAAAGCAACAAATAAGTCCATAAGTTTCAAGTATAGCCTGCATCACAGAGTCCGAAATAGAGAATTTACAATGTACCACAGTGGTATTTGCAATCAAAAAGAACCCGCATGTTTGTAAAAAAGTAAAAACTTTAATTAAAATAATATTTTTTTTTAATTTTTTAAAAAAGTATTAAATTACATTTGGTGATAATACTTAAGACATTTTAATAGTAGGTGGGTTATGCGACCACACTTCCTTTTTTGTGGTTGGGTCGGATTCGAACTTCCAGGGTTAGCTAAAAGCTCTCAACTTAGTGGCTAGTACGCTCATTTCTAAAGTAGTGTCAATACCTTGTCAGACATCGTTTCCATTTTCGCTAATGTTTTCGATCCTCGAGCGGGTAAGATAAACCTGAGCGTTTTAGAAAATAAAAAAATGAATGCTTTGATTTAAAATAAACTAAACTCTTGGATTACGTCGAAAAGTGTTATTCACTTTAGAAAAATCTCATTGTAAAAGATCTTGAAAGTTTCTTCAGTCATTTTTTTCCTTTGAAATTCCAAATCAATTGTGTCGCAATACGTTATGGCTATTCACGGTATCCGGTATATGGGTTTATTTGGATAAAAAAATATTAAAGTAAAGCATTTGGCAATCATTTTTTGTCGATAAATTTATATGTCATTTTTTGACTACATCTTGACGAGCTATTGATTTGTTCGACCATAATCAAAATGTCGGCAGAATAGGGAATAAAATTTGTTCATGTTTTTATGTGTGAAAAAAAAACATGGCGATATTAATGTTTGATTTAATATATTTTTATCTACATATTTATCATTGTTTTTGTCAATTCATATACAATTAAATACTTATAATTTGACAAGTTTTAAGGCCTTTTTGTTTAAAATTTGCCTCAATTCTATCTTTTGTAAAATTTTCCACATGAAAGTGATGTTTGATGGCAGACATCGTCATTTAATTGTGTGCACATGAAATTGTTCAATGGCTCGTCAAGACGGCCTGTTAAAGAAAAGGCGAATTATATTTTATAAAAACTGAATTAAACCGAAATAAAATTGCACTACAGGCTCCACTGAGAAATCAGATAAAGTGCAGTTAATGCCTGAAAGTATTTTCTTTTTAATAATTGAAATCTTAAAAAGAAACACATACGACATAGAGAAGCTTTGCAAAAAAATTTTAGCTTCCGAGAATAAAACTAATTTTTATGCTTATTCAGTTTCACTAATACTAATGTCTTCCACATCGGTTGGCATCAACAATCTTTCATCTTACCCGTTCTGCATTTAATTTTGTAGTAAAACTGAAAATGGAAAACTTAGCAACATTGACAATGATTCCTTTTTCCTTTTGCGTTGGAACCCAATTAGTTTTTTATTTATAGAGTTAGACTTGCGCCGCCATCAGAGCAATAATTAATGGTTCCAGTCACACCAGTCGATTATAGTTTCGAAAATTTTGCTATTTAAAATCAGCAAGATCGGTTCATGTCATTCCAGGCAGCGGGCAAAACACCAGGCCTGTCTCTAATTTTCCGATGTCATTTGGAACAATGAAGTAACTCCAATAAAAAAGAACAAATAAGAAAAAAAAAACATCCAGTAAAAAATTTCGAACTCGCCCATAATTTCCGAGTTATGGGCCTTTGATGCTTTTATAGAAAAGTACTATTGTGCATTATATTTTTAGGATATCAATATGAGTATCATTTTAAAGCTTTTGAAGAGATCCTTTAGGAAATATTAATATTTCTTTTAAACTGCTTTACCCAAGAGTTGGTGACATTTTTATGCAACATTAAAATTTAATTTTTTTCTTAGTTTTTAATTAGCTGTCACCTTGATTGGAGTTACTTCACACATATTGCAAAGGGTATATAAAATTAGCATAACCGAATTTGGCAGAGTTCCTTTTTTTTAAGTGCGATATAACTTTAAATTGAAAAAACAAATAAAAACTTTATTATTCGAAAGATCAAAGTATGACAACATTTGAAAATAATTTTCATCATATGGGTACTGCAGCTCTTTTTGATGAAGCGCATCCTACATGAGCAATGTTGGCGTCCAAAGTATACATTTTGGCTGGTTTATTAGATAAAACAATCACGTCACATGACACCATAGCAAATAATTGAAAAGTTCCTTGAAATCGCAAAATTTTATTTCACTTGGTTGATGGTTGTGATCGCAAGTAGCGCTATCCTGTTGAAACCATGTTTCACGTGGATCAATTTCGTCCATATTCTTAAACAAAAAATAATTGATCATGGTACAATAATGATCTTCACTGGAAGAAATTATAGCTCCGGGTGCAGTTTTAAAGAAATAAAAGTCCCATAATGCTACCAGCGCGCTGCAGCGTATAAACCACACTAAACGGAATTAATCTATAAATGTAATAGAATCTGTGAAATCTGTTTTAGATATTTTCGCCAGATATGCGGCAATGTTTTTAAGTAACAAAATTAGCTCCATCTCCTAACACAATTCTTCGACAGAACAGTCGTGTATAAATTGCGTGAACTACTTATTTTGGAAATCAGTCATAATTTGGAGTCTATATTAGAGATAACATCTAAGATGAGAACGTCAAATTCCATCGCTGAGAGAATTTTGTTACGTGTAGACTTAAAATTAGTGTTATTGCAATCTTATAAGAGTTCTTATAAGATTAACTGTCAAATACCAAAAAAAACAACGATGTATTTGTAAACAAAATGCCGCCATTACAAATTTGATATTAAAAATATCTGCTCAAGAGTACAATTGTATATAAAACGATTTGGTAAAAGAAAATAATTAGTTATTTAACAAAATCGGTTGGAAATATTCATGCACATGTATATATAAGAATATTTTCAACTAGTTGCAAGCAGATCTTTTCTACGCGGCTATCAGTGGCTTATAAATTCTTATAAGATTAAGAGAAATATGTGTTCCCCTTGTACGATATTAAGATTAAGATGAAGAAATGCTTTGCCGACATTTTCTCTTCTTATATCAGAGTTAATTGCAGTTGTAGACTTTGTGTAATAATCTACTGATAATAAAAGTCAGAAGTAGAGCTTAAAAAAGCACCCATTATAAGGATTATGATGTAAAAAAGGTTTAGAAATTCATAATTATTTCTGCATAATAAGCTTTTCTTTTAATTATTAGCGATGGCTGGCAAAAAATGTTTTAAAACTGAAATAATTTTTAACATTTATACATAAAAATGCTAAAAAAAATTATGATTTCCATTTAAACTGGATAAAAGTAATTTTTCATTTTGTAACGTGTTCAAGAACTTAATGAATTTAAATAATTTTTATAATTCATTATTAAATATTGATTTTATCTACAAATTTATTAAACAACTGAATTAATTATTTTGTATTAAATTTTTTATGTTATCTTGAGTGTTCTTAAGCACAACTTAAAAATGTGTATTTTTTATTTTATTCATATTGCAGAACATACATGCAAAGATTTCACCTGTGGCTCAAATGGTTTTTGTATACATCCCGATTTGCTATGTGATGGTATTAATCATTGTAGCGATAATTCCGATGAATTGGTGCATAATTTATGCCAAAGTAAGTACACGTTGAACTTAATAAAAAAAGCAAAAAAAAAAAAAATAAAAAACAAGAAATATACACTTGAAATTTACAAATAACTGCAACAACTGATAAGTAGTGAATTGGCGAGTGAATGAGTTAAACTATCACATCGCTACATATTTTATTATAATCATAGAAACAGCAGTTGTTGTACAATTGAACATGTGTGAAATTGTAGCTCTCAACTACTACATTATCATACGTAAGTGTAAGGATAATGCCAGCAAGGATAGCACTTGCGTCTGTTTATATATTCATTGTACCATTTTAGCATGTATAAATTTATTTTCTTTTTTAACAGTTTCAGCCAGTAGTAGTAGCAAATGGCATACAGCAGTATATTTTCAACATAATTTTTTGTAATTTTATTAGTTTGTTCCCTTTTTGATTTTATTAATTTTTTATGTTGGTTTAACGTTTTATAACCAGGGACCGTAACTGTTATAACTTTTATCGTAAAAGTCAGAAAATAAAAGTTATTTTTTGACTTTTATTTTTTCGAGCAGAAATAATAGTTAGTTTTTGATTTTAATATTTTTGAGCAAAAATAACAGTTATTTTTTAACTTTTATTTTTTTGAGCAAAAATAAAAGTTATTTTTGACTTTTATTATTTCGAGCATGAATAAAAGTTATTTTTTAACTTTTATTATTTCGAGCATGAATAAAAGTTATTTTTTAACTTTTATTTTTTCGAGCAGAAATAAAAGTTATTTTTGACTTTTATTTTTCCGAGTAGAAATAAAAGTTATTTTTTGACTTTTATTTTTTTGAGCAGAAATAAAAGTTATTTTGTGATAAATTCATTATATTTATTAAAAAACTTTTTCAAACAAAGATAATTTTTCAGTAAAATAATTTGCATATGCTCAAAAATTAATGGAGTTGAGTTTTGTAATCATAATTGCCTCCAAATTTTCTTCCGATAAATTGTATCTTAAGTCTCCCAAAATCAGCTTTAATGCCGAAAACGATCTTTCTACACTAACTTGCGTAGCTGGCACCGAGTGCAAAATTAAGGCAAGTTTCCGCAGACCTGGGAGAACAAATTTTTTGTTCCTCCAGTACTCCATTAAGTCATCATCAATATCTATTCTTTTTTCTTTATAATTGTCAATTTCGTAAAAAGCTTTGCGGGTATTTTCAGAAAATTCATACCCAACATCGTCATCATCAGAAGACGAATTTAAAAGAACTCTGCATACTGGATTCATCGACAAAAACTTCATCCGCGGTATTAGTGTTGAGGTCTGTTATAGTAATTTCCTGTAAAATAAGCATAAGCAAAATTTGACGAATACTGTGCTAAATCCAACTTTTTATTAAGCTTGCTTACCTTTTCAATATATTGCGTTTGCTGAAAAAGGTTTTTCAAATGCCTCTTTGCAGCTTCTTTTTTTGTGGACGATAGTAAACGTCTAAATCTGGGATCCAAAAATAATGCTGCATACATTGTGTCATTCTCCAATAGATTCGACTGACGCGACTCTATATTAGTTAAAAGCTTTTTGGAATACTCCGTATTAACATTTTTCAGCTTAAAATTTAGTTCCATCCAAAACTTATAAAAATCGCCTAAGATTAATTGCGATCTTTGGAGTTTCAGGGTAAGTTCATGGACCGGCTGTAAAACTACTACCAGATTTTCAATTAATACCCACTCACTACTTTTAAGATTCTCAGAAGCTGAAAGATTGCTAATGCAAAACTCTTTCAGCCCTAAAATACGTTTTAACATGTTATAGGTGGAACTCCATCGGGTTGCAACATCTAATTGTGGTTTTGGCATACCACAATTTTGTATTTTATATCTAAAATGAGAGACGAAATCGAAATTTTTACATTTTATTGAAGTGGTTATCGCAAGACTATAATTTGTTGGACCCCTTGTAAATGAAAAATTCGTATCGGGATAACTTACCGAAACGATGGAGCTCTCAGAACTTTAACAGTATTGCGTGCTCGGTCAATATCTGTCATGCAATCTCGAAGAAAATCTTTCACAGACAGCTGGAGTGTGTGCGCGGCGCATTTTATGGAAAAAACATTTTCAAATCTTATAGAAGTTATAATATTTTCAACAAAATCTTCGTTTTGATTTTGATCTCCATCGTCATCTACATCTTCACCTTCACTTTCGATTTCACTTTCTTGTGGCGACAAAAGTTCAATCGCTTTTATTAAATTGCGACCGTTATCTGTTGTTACAGAATATATTTGGTTTTTGTTTATATTATAATAAGTTAACACATTTTCAATTTCAATTTTTATGTTTTCTGCGGTGTGTCTTTTTTTAAGTTCTAACATCGCCAGCGAAAAAATGGTAATTTCATTTTTCAAAATAATTTGAGCATTTATTCCTAAAATTGCCCGATCACTTCGAGTTGCAGTGTCAATTTTTAAATGAATTATTCTGTTTTTTAAGACGGTTTTAATTTTGGTTTTTATTTCACTTGCCTTCACAACCACCAATTCCATTATATTTCTGGAATTTATAATTGGAATATCTAAGCCGTGCAATATAGGGTTCACTAACACTTTAAATGAATTAGAATCAAAAAATGAAAGTGGTAGAGATTCTTTGGTGACCATTTCTATGCACGCGTTTGTCACCTCATTTTTGTTCATTTCTATGGAAAATTTTGTTTTTGTTTCCACAGCACTGTCCTCACTACTTTTTTGCATTTTTTTTATTACATCTTCAAAAATTTCACTATGTTGTTTTTCTAAATGTCTTTTTAAATTTGTGGAAAAGTTACTAACTTCTTTTTTACACGATTTGCAAATTACTTTACCATCAACTTCTATAAAAAATTCTCGTAAATAATAATTTCGTTTACGACCCATCTTGGAGTGAACTACGAACAATACTATTTTCGTCAAAAATTAAAAAAACAAATGAAAAATAAATAACGGAGTTCTGTTATTGAATATAAAAAAATTACTTCCTACAAATATTTATGGGACTATTTTTAGAAAAAACATTACACACATATGATTGTACTCAACCTGAAGATATGGGGCCCGAGTCCGAGATGAACCTTTTTTATTTTTTATAAAATTTAATTTTAATTTTAGAGATGTAAAAATAAATACATATGTTTTTTTTTCATATTTTATAATTCTAAAATACGTTATGAGTCATAACTTATGACCACATTTATAAGTCATTTTTGTTCGACGTCAATTTTGGCGCGTTTGCAATAGTGAATCGTTAAATTTAATTATTTAGAAAAGAATATTTGGAATATTACATAATATTCCAAAGGGGTTGGAAACACAAAAATAATGAATAATAATATAATGAATTTATCACAAAATAACTTTTATTTCTGCTCAAAAAAATAAAAGTCAAAAAATAACTTTTATTTCTACTCGGAAAAATAAAAGTCAAAAATAACTTTTATTTCTGCTCGAAAAAATAAAAGTTAAAAAATAACTTTTATTCATGCTCGAAATAATAAAAGTCAAAAATAACTGTTATTTTTGCTAGAAAAAATAAAAGTTAAAAAATAACTTTTATTTTTGCTAAAACAAATAAAAGTTAAAAAATAACTCTTATTTTTGCTCCAAAAAATTAAAATCAAATAATTACTGTTATTTTTGCCTGAAAAAATAAAAATCAGATTTTTAAAAAGCATCGCGTTTTCTGATAATTTGGTCCAAGACTTTCAAAATGGCATACTTGGTTTCATTCTCCGACATTTCCTTGAGGTTGCTTTTTTCCATCAAAATTTCAAAAATAACAGTTATTTTCGGTCCCTGTTTATAACATTAATTTTGTGTCTGTTTGGTGTTAAATGTTGTATAAATGAATTTATTATCATTTATAAATTTATGCAGCTCGCATAAATTGCTATTTAAATTGATACTTGTACAAGCATATATTATTACCATTGTCGCTATAACTGAATATTTGTTTTTCTTAATCAGCGTATTTTTGTTTAAATCATAATGTAATTGATTATTAACTTATATGGCTGGAAGTGATTTGAGGTTTGTTTTCTGTTTATGTTTCTGTTTTTCGAATTGATAGTTATTATTTTATTTTTATTGATGTCATTTAATTT
The DNA here is from genome assembly GCA_937654795.1 of Cistogaster globosa. NCBI lineage: Eukaryota > Metazoa > Arthropoda > Insecta > Diptera > Tachinidae > Cistogaster > Cistogaster globosa. The sequence continues at coordinate 23,140,055 of OW569405.1, forward strand.
ATAGCTAAGATCATGCTTTACATATATTAAGAGATATTAACATAAGGACTCATGCAAGGAAGGAAGGACAACTTAGTGGTGTTTATTGATATCCACTTCAAAGTTTCGGATACTGCATTAGGCACGTTCCATAATAACTGACCCATTTTAAGATTGTCCTGATTGTATCTGTTTTAGAACACTTAATGTTGGTAATATTGAAATTCTGATTTCTCTCATCTTTGAAAGACTTTTTTACCCACTTTATTTTAGGAATAGTAACAAAGCCTTATATTGTTAAGTTCTCTGATACGCCAGCCATATTCAAGTAAAGAAGAGCCTTTTAGATCACCTTTTGTTACCTGAACGTAAATCAATTATGTGTTTAAGATCTTTTTGTAAGTTTGTTTATTATTTTTTTTTTTTTTTTGTTTGTTCGTGCATTAATCACGTCTAAACGACTGAAGCGATTTCAATGTAATTTGAAACACGAACAGATATTTGTCCTCGTGGTAAAAGAGGGTATTTATATTTTCAAACAGCGGACCAGGAGAAGATAAAAGGGGAAGGCAGGCATTTTTATGCATCTGAATCGACTTTTTCAAGATCTCATCTAATCGATTTTAACGAAATTTGAAACATAAATAGGTCAAAGTCCTCTCTTCTTATCTGTTTCCAGAGCTAGAACGTAGATCAGAAAAAAAGGAGGAAAACGGGAAAAACTGCTGTACCGATTTTATAAATATTTGAAGCATGAATATTTATGTAGAACAGTAACAAATAGAATTTCTAAGTGAGCAGTCTGTTTTTTTTGTGTCTTTCAAATATAATAAAAATTTATTTGAATAATATCAAATAATTTTAAATAATTATAAAAATTTGAATTTAATTGAAATTGTATTTAAGTGTAGTATATACGCTAACGAGTCGGTGTTTATATCCGGAGTTTTCTTTTGTTATTCATCGTATCGCATATAATAAATTATCTTTTAAAAGTTAAAACTAGAAGCTGGTAAAAAAAATTTTTATACTATAATAATGAACTCTAAACATGGTGGCAATTTTTTTGCCCCCCTAGATCCAGATCCAGATCCAGATCCTGCTCCCAAGCGGAAAAAAATCACAAAAGTAGACATTAACAATGCAAATATTTTCCCCAATTTAATTACAATACAAAAACCTAAAAATTACAATCCTAAATACATTCTTATTAAAAGTAATATAAAGGATAAAACATTAAAAGACTTTAACATATTTTTACTCTCGAAAGCATTAGAGTCAATTACTTATGAAAAATTAGAAAAAGTCTCTTTTACACGTGATGGTGATTTATTAGTGCTAACAAAAAATGCAACTCTAACAAACAAATTTCTAAAAATAAAAGAACTTATTGGTGTGTGTCGTGTTACAGCCAGTTTGCATCCCACTCTTAACACTACTAAAGGAGTCGTGTTTGCCCCACTTCTAAAAAACTTGTCTGAAACAGAAATTACAGAAGGTTTAAAGGAACAAGGAGTTTTAGAATGCCACAAAGTTAAAAAATTTATCGATGGTCAGCTTACAAACACTTGTCTACACGTACTTTCGTTTGACCGCTTCACGATCCCTACTGAAATCAAATTAGGTTTTCTAGTTGTAAAAGTCACTCCATATGTACCACAGCCTATGCAATGTAAAAACTGCTTCAAGTTGGGCCATACCAAAAAACACTGCAAATCGGAACAAAAATGCGAAGTCTGTTCCTCTAGTATACACGATCCGATGCCATGCTCTAAAGTTGAATGCGTAAATTGCAAGCACGAACATATTGCATTAAACAAAAACTGTCCAACATTTAAAAGAAGACAACTTATTATAAAAATTAAAATTACAAACAACTGCTCTTACAATGAAGCAAATCAAAAAGCAAACGATTCAACTGAAACAGTTTCAACGGAAATACCGAGAGAGTCGCTTGAAGATGCAATAGAAAAACGCAAAAATAGAATGAATCAAATTGCTAAACGTTTAAAAGTTACAACCTCATCTGAAAAACAACAGGAAAAACCAACTAGCTCCAATAATAATACTTTAATCGCAGATAAATCCAACGAAAGTTCACATAAGAATAAACAAGATGGCAGTGCTCTCCTAAATCAATCTTACCCGATCAGTCAAGCTACAAAAGATAATGTAGAAAATTATACTCTTAAAAATCAACTACTGACTAAAAACGAAGGTATTAAAACAAATATTAAATTTATGAAAGAATTTGCAGTTGATACTATAATCCAAACAAACAATATGGATATAAACTAATACATAAATTTTATATACTTTGATATTCCACTGGTGATATACTTACTTAAATCTTTCCAGCATATTTTTAAAGGTATTGCTGGAGTGTATCGTTATAGTCTCAAATTTAATGGCCCTTAATATTCTTCAATGGAATATAAACGGTTACCATAACAATTTACACGAACTGCAAATTCTTGTTAACAATAAGTCACCAGATGTGATTGCATTACATGAAACCCATCTTAAATCAAATACTGTCAAACAAGGAAACTATGAAGCTATTTGCAATTTCAACACATCTTGTGCTAAAGGTGGTACTGCTCTATAAATAAAAAAATCAATTCAACACAAATCCTTCACACCTAACCTTGGCTTCTATTCTGTTGGAGTTAAAATTGAAGCAGTAATAAAGTTTAGTATTATATCTTTATATGCGTCTCCATCACAGCCCATCACAAAACTTGACCTTGATTTACTTAATGATTGCATCGACTCCACAACATTAATTTTAGCTGATTTAAACGCCCATAGTCCTTTTTGGGGTTCACCATGCTCAAACCGTCGTGGCAAATTGTTAGAAGAATTCTATTTACAATCTAATCTAATTGTTCTAAACAACGGTTCTCCTACTCACTTCTCAACCCACTCTACACTTACACATGTGGACATCTCACTCGCAACTCCCTGCTTATATCCATTTATTACATGGCAGATCGATAGCCAACTACACGGGAGCGATCATTTTCCTATTTATATCGAAATCACCAAAGCTAACAATACCAACAGATGTATTTCAAACAAATTTTTCAAGTTTAAGACCGACATCGCAAATTGGCAAAAATATCAAAGTTTAGTTAACCACAAAGTTTTTAATTTGCAATGGACGTATAATAGCAATAAGGATGCAGCAAGACTAAAAAAAATTCTTATCGGATCTGCAAATGAATCTATTCCCAGAACCTCTTCTTGCATAAAACGTAAACCAGTGCATTGGTGGAGCAAAGAACTTGCGCAAATGCGGAATACCAAACAATTCTGCTGGTACACATTTAAAAACTGTCCTACACTGGAAAATAAAATTGAATACAGGAAAGCTAACGCGGTTTTTAAAAAACACGCGAAAATTGCAAAAGCAGACTCTTTTTAAATTTACTTCCGAAATTAGTCCTTCTTCTTCATCTAAAAAAATATGGTCAAAGCTTAACATGTTACAGGGTAATAATAATAGACTAACAATAGAGTGTATAGATCATTTAAACTCTACTTATTCGGAGCCTGATAAAATTGCAACACTATTTGGTAGTGTGTGGTCTGGACAATCGGGTGATCGAAATTTCTGTCAAAGTTTTAAAAATAACAAAAACTCTATCACCATTGCAATAAACTACGACCCACATTCTACTTCAAAATTCATTGAGTCTGAAATTACCTTATTAGAATTGAATTCGGCGCTTAATTCTCTCAAAGGAAAAACACCTGGTTTTGATAAAATAAATTACCCAATGCTAAAAAATTCTCCAGTTTCATTCAAAGAAGTTTGCGTGAAACTATTCAATAATATAATCGAGACTGGTAATATTCCTCAAGAATGGAAAATCTCAACCGTCATACCCTTACTGAAACCTGGCAAGGAAAAAAATAAACTAGAGAGTTATAGACCAATATCTCTTCTACCGTGTGTAAGCAAGTTATTGGAAAAAATTATGGCTAAAAGACTTTGGTGGTTTCTTCAAAGAAACAAGCTCATACACCCAAAACAGGTAGCTTTTAAGGCCCGAAAAGGCACAAATGATATTTTACTTTATGTTGATCAACAAATTACCAAAGCCCTTTCATCTGGTAATCACCTCATCATCGTATCAATGGATTTTGTAAAGGCCTTTGACAGAGTAGGCATTCATACTATCGTTTCACTGCTAAAAAATTGGCGTATTGGACATAAAATGCTTAATTATATATTTAACTTTCTATCCAACAGAAAATTCAGAGTAAGGATTCACGGTTTTCACTCTCCTGTTTTTCCATTATTCAACGGTATTCCACAGGGCTCTCCTATCTCAGTGTTATTATTTCTAATTGCTTACGAAAAAATAAACGGCATCATTTTAAAACACCCCACATTTCAGCATTGTATGTATGTTGACGATCTTTGCTTAATTGTAAAACAATATAAACAAAAAAATATCGACCTAGTCAAAGTTGATAATCTCATCGATGAGTTAACAGCTTGGTGTGATGATAATGGCGCTATGATTTCGTTTGAAAAAACTAAAGCTATCCATTTTTGCCGAAAAGTTAATTGTACACAACAGACATTATTTATACGTAACCGTGCTATAACTATGGTAGATCAAATGAAGATTCTAGGTTTAATCTTTGATAGTAAATACAACTGGAAAGAACATATATCATATCTTCACAAAGCTCTAGAAAATCGATTGAACCTTATTAAATGTTTATGTGGTATAAATGCAAATTCTCATCCGAAAACCATAGTGAACGTTATAAAATCATTGATTGTTTCAAAAATTGAATACGGTCTGCCCTTCTATGGGCATGCTACAAAAACATCATTAAGCAAAATTTAAACCATTTACCATGCCGCAGCGAGGTTTGGTATTGGAGCCTTTAAAACCACACCAATTTTAAATATCTTAGCAGAATCCGGATTACCAACGTTCGATAACTTAATAATCTTTAATACTGCTAAACTTGCCACTAAGATACTTGTGCCATCTGAAAAACAAATTCTGCAATTCAATCCTAAGTCTAAGCGTAATAGTAAATTAAAATCTGCAGTTCAGCGTATAACAGAATATATAGAGTTAATTGGCATTAGCTCTTTCCCTAAAAGAGCTTTTATTTGTTTGCGACCACCTTGGCATCTTCAACAAAATAGTATTGATACCTCGCTATTAGCATTTCCTAAAAATTCTACTACAGTTGTAAATTTTATCTCCCTATTCTTACAAAAGAAGGAGGAATATAAACAAAATGGGTGGTTGTTATGTTACACAGATGGGTCAAAGTCTGTCAATGGGGTCTCTTACGCTTTCATTGATGATAGCTTTAACGTTATTCAACAAGGCCTGCTTCATTCGCTCACTCCAATTTTTATTGCGGAAGCTGTTGCAATCTTAAAAGCCATCAAATGGATTAAAAATCAACGAAAAAAATATGTTATCTGCTCTGACTCTAAATCTTGCATAACAGCTATACAAAACTTTACAAATAAAGATGATATTATTTGCGAAATTAAAGACAACTTAATTCGTTTTCCACACAAAATTAAGTTAATGTGGATACCTGGCCACTCAAATATAGTAGGAAATGAAAGTGCTGACACAGCGGCTAAAGAAGTACCAAAGTTACCAATGATATTACAACTTACCCAAAATAAAATGGTTATACATTCAGCTATACGTGATTACATTCATAATAAACAAAATATTCAATGGAGGTCTTATATGCATTACTATCATCAATTTAATCCTTGTTGTAAGGCACCAGCTTACCCAGTAGGAGTTTCTAGAAAAGCTTTGCAAATATATATACGATTGAGGTTCGGCCATAGTAGATTAACTCACCAACATTTGATGGAAAAAAAACAAACACCAAAATGCCTTTTCTGTCCCGAACCTAAGATGACGATGCAGCACCTAGTCAACGAATGTCAACACATCTCTTCAATATGTAATGTCAATAATATATCATTCTTTAACTTACTTCTAAATATATCAAAAGATAATGTTAATAATTTGACAAAACTCTTAAAAACTTTAAATATTTATGACAAGATCTAATATATGTATTTATCGCCTTTAGTATATAGTATATGTTAATCCTCTTTACGTATTCATATTTAATTTTTTTTTAACAAAGAGCCGATGGCCCTAGCAGCTAGTGCTCGTAGTACCTAATAACTTTTTAATAATTTATTATTTCTTAGTTATTCATTAAATAAATAAATAAATAAATTTATGTAGAAGGTGTGATGTTCTGTTCTCATATATAAAAATGAAATTAATGAAAGTTAGGGAGAGGACAAATGAGAAAAGTAAAGCCTTAGCATATCTCAAAATTAGTGGTATTGTAGAAATACGCACTGATACCAATGTTTCAATAGCAGTAACTTTTTTCATGTATAGCCGCAGCTCTTCCTAATGGTGAACTAACGCTGCATTGCGTTTTTAAAAATATACCTTTTATAAAAGCGTTTGCTCATTATGGTTAAAATTTTCTGTTTTGAAGAAAAATGTCTTAAAAAAGTTATTTAACCATAATTCATTACATAAGACTTGTCAGTTTAAAAATACATGTCTGTCAAACTTGTTAATTTACAGGCGACTTGTAATTTTTACGTTGAAACAAAAATGTATAATTGCATCTGGTGTATTCTTTTTTGTTATGAAAACAGCTGATGCCGGATACATTTTCAGATCAAAATAGAACGCACCTTTATTGAATTGTTGTCAGATTACTTTGCAGCTTTGAATATTATTTTAATGTCACATATCTACATCGTATAAAAATAATTTTTATATTTGCGTCACTTGTATTTAATTGTTGTCAAGCGTTTCGAAATTAAAATTCAAAAAAAGATTTAATCATATGTTACGTCACGAACAGTATTTTAAAGAAAACTTTTTTCGATATTTTAGACGACCATATAGCACCCCCTTAAGAAACGTCTTTTCGGGTAATTTTTTATTTGCAAAATAACAATAGGAGTACATATGTCAAGTACGGTGGCAAAGAAATGCTCATATTCTAAGTCATAAAGATTTGCTTAATAAGTAATGTATCACATAAAGTAATTGCTATCGAAAACTTTTTTTCGTCAAAAATTGCTAACAATCATATAATCAGCCAATCATACAATTCTAAAAAACGTCACTTGTCGTCCGCATAAAATTATTCTTTCTACAACTTAAATTCAAAGTTATTGAAATAAGTATTGTTACCGATAAATCATATTATCAATTACTTAGTTTTATAAAAATGCATTTTCAATAAAAATTTAAATAGAAATATATATATTTTCAAAAATTAATCGTGTTATCGATAACTTATTCACAACTCGAAATAAAATTATAAAATTTTATTGACTTCTCACTAAACAATAATATTTCTCAGCTATGATTATCCTATTTAAAAATATATATCTACGATAATACATTGTTATCGATTTGGTTAACATCAAAAAGTCAAGTTCCCGAAAACTTATGCACGATTTGAATTATCTGAAAGTAATGTAATAAAATTAAACTACCAAAAACTATAAAAATGTGTTCTTAATGACTGTTTTGCTATAGATCATCATAAAAACGACAACATATTCTGAGGGAAACTAATACATTTTCAGACACTAAATTTTGATAAAAAAAATATCGGTACATCGCCTTTGATAATTCATGAAAAAAAATTTTATAAAAAAATATGTAGTTATGATTCTTAATTAAAAAAATAATGCGATAATTCGATAATTCATTCCAAACAATTTTATATCAAAATTTTATTTCTTTTTTAATAAGTTGAAAACCACGTAGTCGCTTTCAAAAAAATTTTGATTTTTCGAAGAAATTTTAAATTTTATAGAAAAATAATTTTTGTTAAAAATCTAGCTTTCTATTAAAAATTTTACTGTCGATTTTTATTTTTGGCAATAAAAAGTTTAATTTTTTTTCTTAAATAATTTTTAAAAAGCAAAAGGCAGGCATTTTTTATCTGCCCAAATAAATATTTAATTCATTTTAGAAAATTTTCTCTATTTTTATACCCATCACCACAGCATAGCGAAGTCGATTAAGTGCTGCCCGTTTGTCCATCTGTGTTAGTAGGGATGAGCGACATTTTTAAACGATCTAATCACTGTGTTTAAAAAATCACTGGTCACTACAGTGACTGAGTTTTTCGAGTAACAGTTCCACGAAAGAGCGTTCTTCTACATATGCCCACATACAAACTTAAATTTTATTTTACTTTGTGAAGAAAAATATTGGTACTATTTGCCATTTCAATCTTTCATATGTAAAAGCGGCTGCACTGCTGTAAAGCTTTTTCTTGCTTCTGTATATTAACAACAGCTTTTGTTTTTTCCAAACTTCACACAAACATACCCATAAAATACATTAAAAAAATGTGTTGTGCTTTTTATTCGAACCTATATTCAGTGGCCAAAATAAATTACAGCTGCTTTGAATGTAAAAATCAAATTACCATTACTTTAATGGTTACTGTTTGCATAATATATTATTTAAAAAATAAAGGACTGCAAACGGTGATCACGGTAGCTAATAAAAGAAAAACGGTGATTTGAAAATCACGTTTACTGGTAACGATGTTCCTTAAAATTCACGGGGTTGAAATCAACTTTCCCACGCACTAGATGGGCTAGAAAAAATTTAAATAAGCCAATCGATCAGAATAGTTTCGAAAATGTTGATATTGAAAAGCACCAAGATTGGTCTATATCTTTCGAGGAAGCAGACAAAATACCATGCCTGCCTCTAACTTTTCCATGTCATTTTGAAAAATCATCAATCAAAAAAAAAACAAATATATAAGGCAGAGGAAAATTTAAAAATAATAAAAAAAGCATCAAGTAAAAAAATATGAGCGCGCTCCATTTTCCAAATTACGTGCCTCTGAAATTTTCAAAATTTTTAAATTATCAATGGGGGTATCACTTAAAAGCTTTTGAAGAGATAATTAAGGAAATATTAAAATTTTTTAAAAATGCTTAACCCATTAAGAGACGATGGAATAATTGTGTATTTTTTTTTTTTTAGTTTTTTAATTCTCTGTTACCTCTATATTTGTTTTTTTTATTGGAGTTACTTCACTAAAATACCTTTAGATAAATGGTGAAGGGCATAAGATTCGGCATAGTCGAATATAGCGCTCTTACTTTTTTTCATTTTTAAACCGAACCCATTAAATGTTATTTTTTTTTTTTTTTTTTTTTTGTAATTATACGATTTTAAGTATTTTCAATACCTTTTTTATTTACTTTTTCAAAAAAAATGTAATAAATAAGTGAAAACGTTTTATAGAAGTCATTCTTAATTTGTTATTAATTTATCATATCTTTACAATTAAGACTAAATTTAAATGTTAATACATATTTACAGCAATTAAATAAAAAAAAATATTTTCTAATAATTTACCTGAAATATTAATCTTTTCTTTATGATTTTTTATAAACATTTTGCAGGTGAAACCTCTAGTACTGTATTTGGCATGGACATGACATGGTTCGTCATGATTGTGGTTAGTATCCTGCTGATATTAAGTGCGGCCATAGTGAGTGTAACAATATGCGTGTGTCGGCGACAAGAGGAAACCAATAACCAACAAAATACAGCCATACAATGTTAGTAAATTTTTCCTAACACTTTCACATAAAATTAATACACATAATTTTTTTCTGCTTTATATATTTATTGCTTTACTTTTTACAGTACATCACAATTTGGCTGAGACAAATGGCTCGTCTAAACATTTACATTATACGCATGGCGGTACATTGACGAGAGAACATACACAATTACCGAACGCGTCGGGAAACTGGCATCACCCTGCGGGACCATACACCGGGTACCACCGCATGCAACGCAATTACTTGAAGATGGCCACCAAAGTCCGTCCCATCTTGTGCTTAGCAAATTTCGTCAATTAGGTCAAGATCTAAATACAAATTCAGTTAGTAATCTTGGATTATCACAAACCAATATCGCCATTAACAATGCGGCTGCTCAAAATGCTGCAAATGCCGTGGGCGCAGCTCAAAAAGATGAATGGTTTGTTTGAGAACGTAATCTATTAAACTGAATTTTTATAAAGATTTTCAATTGAAAAAAAAACAAACGAAATATAAAACAAAACTATTGAAACAAATTTATAATTATTTTTGTTGAACAAAATTTGCACAGCATTAAATGAAGTGAGTATGATTCAAATATAAACTATTTTAAAGATTTTAATATTTTTAATTTTAGGACTGTTTAAGAACTTTTTAATAACAACAATTATTAAGTTTTGGTGGACATCATCCAGCAGGGTGTGTTATTAAGAGATTTAAAGTACCCAAATCTCTTAGGTAAAACAAACTAAAAAAAACAAAAACAAAATTAAATTATTTTCTAATTAGCAAAAAAATGTTTTAATAATTTATAGTGTAAATAATTTATTGATAAAAAAATATTTTATTTAATTTCGATAACACATGAAAAAATAAAATAAAAATGTGTAAAAAAAATTTGCTCATTTGAAATCATTTATCAATAGCTATGAATATTATTTTAAGAAAACTGAAATTTAAAACCGATAACTTGCTTGTTTCTTTGATAAAGTTTTCCATACTAACTAAATCAGTTATCGATAGCATATAATTTTTAAACAAATAAAACAAATTATAAAATCAGTTTTTTATTACAATTTTAAAATCAGTTGTATATAACATGTTAAAATTTAAACAAAAAATCTGTTATCGATAACACACAAATTTAATTATCGATAAAATATTATTTAATCCCCAAAATCAGCTTTCGATGACATAGTTTTAATATGTTTAATTATTTTATTTATACAAACTCCCTTATATTTTTTTTCTATTTTAGACAGCAAAATTAGTTGACAAAAAGTTAAATTCTTTTAAACACTTCTTCAAATTTTTCATTTCAAACGAAAATTTTGAGATTACTTTATTGGTCTTAAAAATAGTTTGTTTCTTATTTATAAATTAATAATCAATAAAGCTTTTAAAGTTTATATTACGAAACAAATAATATAAGTTTAAAATTCAAAACTTATTATTTGAACCGAAATCATTAAATAACAAAACATTCAATAAAAAAATCACTTGCATTTTATTAAAAAAAATAAAACAAATAAAATCTAAGTTCTTATTAAGTTTCTGTAAATGAATAAATACATAAAAAAAATAAAAAACAATTCCTAGAAAATAATTCCAAGCAAAACAAAGAAAAAAGCAGTATTGAAGCTCAACATTAAAAATAAATTTTTATTTCATAAATAATAATAATAATAAAACGAAAACTAAATGTAAACCTTAAAAACTTCCATATTGAAAACTAAAAACTACCATATTAAACAAACAGAAACTGAATGCAAAAACAAAAAAGAATTTTAATAAAGAAATAAAAGAACCTTACTCCCCTCCAACAAAAAATACTGAAAAACTTTAATGTAGGAAACATATTTTTCAAACTAATTTAATCTAACAATAATAAATCTCAAACAAGTCTCAAAACGAAGGGTTTATTCTTTTTTTTTTTGTGATCTGTATGTATGCAAAAGTGAAAAGAGTACTTAACGCCCGTCACTTCTATAAGTTGTTTTATTATTTGCTCTAATTTTTTGGCATTTAATGCAGTGTTTTATCAAACATTTGTAAGAAAAACTTTAAGCAAATTTATCAAAGTTTAACTTTAATAACCTTCCTTTTATTGCACACATACGATAAAAAGAAGCATCAAACCTTACCGATTTTCATTTCTTTGTCTCTCATGTATGGAGTTAAACTATTTCGGTTAATACAAAAGATTTTTATGATGCATTTGTATGATTAATATAAATACCAAATCTATCGGATGGATTAAATGGCTTCTTGCATTGCAGCACTTAACTGCCTCTTTTGTGACTTGATAAGGAGCTTGAACCTCATGCGTAAATTATAACAAATGTCTGACTTGGTAGTATGCATAACAACCTTTGCTGTAGTAGTAGCATATCATACGTATTATTTGAAAGCAAATTACTATAGGAAACACTTTCATAACTAAGTTGCTACGATCTTTGAATACAGCCGATTTTGGCAACATGGCAGTGGATTATTTCCTACAACGACTTTTTCCTGCTAAAAAGAGGAATTTTAGATTATTAGGCATATTTGCCTCTGTCTTATCAGTTTGTTTTTTTTTTTTAATTAGGACCAGTACTAAGGGGATGACCCCTACTAATGCAATGCATTGTGCCAGAACTAGGAAAAAAGGTTGTGGAAAAGGGGATAGAGGGAGTAGTGCTTGTGGACATTTGATTTGAATCTTTGCACATTGAAAGTGGCAGGAAAGACCTCTGCAGGGAGTTTATTACACATACGAACTGTTGAGCTAAAAAACGAATTTTCTCTGTAACGCGTTGTGCGATTTACTGGCCAATCGAACACAAAGGAATGCGCTCTTGATGCAGAGCGCGTTGAGCGTATAAAATTACGGTTTTCAGGAACGAGTTCCCTGATTTCGTTAGAGCACATTCCTTTGCAGTAACGATAAAACAGTGAAACAAACCCCACATTGCGTCGATACTCCAGTAAGTCAATAGAGCTGGATACTCTACTGTCACCGATGAGCTTCTTCGCTCTCTCCTGCACGCAGTCGAGTAACTTCAAAATAGAGTTGTATTCCATTTTCGGTCTGATAAAGGTGACATAGATAGTAAGGAGATCAGATGGAGTGAAGTATTTCTTACACCGTTTAAGAAAACCTAGGCACTTGAATGCTTCTTTTGCAACATGAAAAATGTGCTTGTTCCAACGAACATTGCATTAAAGTTGTAGGTGCCTTAGCGGAATTTCTGATATATCTAAGATAGGCTAGGACAGGATCAATTCCTTCATAAAGTGTAGTGCTTGATTTCACGAATGACTCTCTCCTGAACTACATTGCTGTAAGTTGTCTCCTTGTTTGATGTTGGACTTCAAGAACTATGAGTCTTGTTCTTGATAATATTTTTAACTTCATCCATCTTTATTATTTTTGTTTCATAATTTTATGATACCATCTATTTTCTTTTATTTATCTTTTTTCTTATTCGTCTTCGTCTTCTGCCTCGTCCCTTTAGTAACTTTTAACTTGTTATATGAGGGCCCATCAATAACTAATAACGCAGTCAAGGAAAAATTTCAATATAAATCGAAAGAAATCATCACCGACATCAAAAGCAAAAAATTTTATCATAGTTAAATACACCACGCCACAAACTTAGAAACGCCTTGGATATATCAAAAACCGTTACTTAACTTTGATAGGAATGGTTTGTAGAAAAACACCACCTTTTCAGAGAAAGAATAAATTTTTCGGCATAGCAACACAGGCACTCACAAGAGAGTGCGAAAGAAATTTCCAGGGTTGTCTTTCCTTTTTTAAGGACAAGGGCAACCTTAAAAAACGTTAGACATCATCATCCTGTTACAATGTGTGGAAAAGATTACGCAAGGGATATACTAAAATCGAAGAGCACTTTTTTAAACCAACAGGCTTTTCAGACTTGTTACGATCGAATTATACCTCTAAAACTGATCGGCTTAGATACTGAAACTTTCTTGTGCAGAGGTATTAGTTTACTGCTTTTTAAAAAGTAAGTACTTCCTACAAACATTAAAGCAAAATGTGAACTTTATTAAGCTGGTGTGTGCAGGTTTTATTATTATTTATAAACGTTGCAGTCGTTCCAGTGATCACGCAAATGCTGCTTCTACAAATATTTAATCATTAATTAAAATTCTCCTCACTGAACAAACAACCTTCCAAATGATGTAATTGCTCAATGTTTTTAGTATATTTGATATAAATTAAAACACCGAATAAACTTTTAGCTGCCCTCAACCCTTTTGATTGCACTAATTTCGCACTACGATTTTCATCACTTTCCGTGACTCACTTTGTCACAAATAAATTTCTTTATCACTAAATTTATTACGATTTTTATATGAAATGTAACACTGCAAGTTTCACGATGTCGCAATCGTTTGTTCGTTCACATAATAACATTTAAAACAAAAACAATTTTTGAGAATTTGTTTTTGTTTCAAATGTAATTGTGCGAACGAACGAACGATTGCGATATCGTGAAACTGGCAGACAGTCTTTTTATATTGTTTACATGTTGTTCATAATAAAAGCGAGCAGCGATTAAATACTCTTTGAACTTTGCATACACAGAAAGAAATGAAATAGACCTTTCATGTTGACGCTTATATTAATTTTGTTTATTTAACAAACAAAAATACAATTTTGGCCGGTAAACAGTTTGAACTACCAAAATTCAGTATAAATAATAATTAATATAAATAAAATATTTGAACTAAACGATGAATAAAACAGAAACTCCATTAAAAGTTAAAGCTTTTTTTATTATTTCTCTTGTATTTAACTCTTACAAAGTTTTTAAAAAATAGAAAACAAAAAAAATTTAAGAAAAAAAAACAATTAAGCGAAAATAAAATACCAAAAAGACAAGGGATGTAAATAGTTGACAATACAACAATTTTGAAAATCATCATATAATCGCTTTAAAGAAACGAAAAAAAATCGTATGCATATGTCATCTTGCATTAAAATTATATATTTCAAAAAATTCATTCTCATTTCATTCTCGCTTAAACATTTAATTGAATTAAAATAATTAAGAAAATATATAAAAAATTCAAGAAGTTGAAATATTTTTCCCCCATGATTTTGGTATCATTCAAGGTGCAATTAATTTCTCGTTTAAAGAGGGAAATTATACTTTGACAAAGTTTTGGTAATTTTCTTTTAAACTTTGTTTCGTGTTCAGACGCACAAAGTTTTCTTTTACAAATTTTGTTTCCTTCTGTGTGATCGTTCTTAATTTTTGGACGTTTTGCATTTGGTGCTTAAACACATATGTACACATATACAACTGTGTACAAGCAAGGAACGAAAAACAAAGCAACTTTGCGTGTACATCAAAGTCTGTACTGCTTATCATTCTTTCTCCCTCTCTCCCACATAAAATCAAAACTTTGCAAAGTAAACTTTCCTTGTGTAAATGTACTCTTACACTCTTAGTTTTAAGTCTGCAAGGTGGATGCAAATAAAATATTTGAGTTAATTATTTGACCATCACAATATTCTGTAAAGTCTTTATTTTTAATCGTAAAAGATCCAGCCAATACCAGGAATGTATTTTGGAGTTCCTATCACTATTTAGATCATTCTCAGGAAAGTCATTGTTTAAAATATTTAATTTCTCTTAATGAGCTCTCAGCACAAACGCTTATGTAACATTGGAATCCCGCGGGATCCCAAAATTGACAGCCATGCTGGTTTCTAAAATTTTTTTTCCTAATAAGAAATTTGTTATAGTAGGAACGTCAGGGAAAACTGAAATGAAGGAGAAAAATATTTTAAAAGGAAGAAGATATACAAAGTTCTTGATGTTTTAGATGAAAAGTAAAAGAAAAAAGTATAGCGATCTAAGAAACTGCAGTTAATTCCCCGTTTACATTTACAGTTTTATGTCTGCAAGGTGTTTTATATTAGTGTGGATGCAAATAAAATATAAGTGTTTGTCAATCTGGTTGTGTAAATTATTTGACCATCACAATATTCTGTAAAGTCTTTATTTTTAATCGTACAAGATCCAGCCAATGGCAGGAATGTATTTTGGAGTTCCTATCACTATTTAGATCATTCTCAGGAAAGAAAGCTCTCAGCACAAACGCTTATGTGCGCATCATTCTAACAGGTCATTTAAAAACTATCAAATCTTTCAAAAATCCTGTCATGTATCAAATACTCTTGGCTTATCTTATCTGATATCGTTGAGACCATATGATTTACTTGTACTCAAAAACAAAATAAAAAAATATATTTAGATGCCACACTCTTACATAAGAAATACAACTATGATGATCCACAAACTATTATTTTATGCGATTTGTTAACATATCAGCTAATTGGACCAGAATTCTTAAGGCAGCTTTGGGTCAAAAAACAATTCAAGTGTCCTTGCTTTGCGTCTCACTTGTATGGATTGATAGTCGAATTGTGAATACATGTACATATTACTTCAGTCTTTTTCCACATACATTCGCTCTGTTTGATTATGCAAAAAAAACACAAACAACAACAAAGAATTAAAAAAATAAAAGAAAAAAGTTTAACAAATTTATTTTAATTCAATTTATTTTTTGTATTTGAAAAAACTTACATTAAATAATTTTGTATTTTGAAGATGCCACCATCGGTATGACCAAATATTGAAAAAGTAAAAATAATAAATGATATTTTTATTTTAAAAATTAGAAAAGAAAAAGGAGAAATTTTTCAAAATATAAAATTGCATAAGTATCCCCTGAAGAACAGGAAAACATATAAGAGCAACATATCTTATAACATTTGTATTGGTAAAGGCTATTAAACTCTAAGAGTTTAAAACAGGAATTGCTACATCGTAAACAAAACTCGACAGAAAGTTAATGGATTGAAGTCGTTGGCCATAAAATTTTTAAAGTTTTTAATAATAATCAGAACTTTTTACCCAAACTATTATAATTTTTCTGAAATCTGAGAATCGACTTAACGAAATTATTCTCGTTTATTTATCAAAACAAAATATTTAATATTTTTCTTTTAAAATTTGAACTATTTTCTTGCTTACGAAAATATAAAAGAGAATGGTATCAAAGAAATGTTTAAACAAATTGTGGGAGAAATCTAAAAAATCGAAATAGACCGCTACTGTTTTGTGTAGCTTTAAATGATAAATGTTAACTCTCAGATTTTTACCCATTACCACATCTCTGTGTAGTCGCCACAATTTGCCGTAAGTCATCGTAATACTTTCCATATTTATATATTTCCAGCCCATTTGTCACTATAATTTTTTTAAAAGACACATTTACACAAAAACTTACTTTTTTAATTTTCATGGTTTCCTCTAACAAAAAAGAAAGTTAACCTTTGCAAAACCTTACATTATAAAAGTTAAAGTTACTAGTCATCGACCATAGAAATTTTTTAACCGAATAACGTAAAGTCTTATAAACTCTGAAATGTGAATTACAAAGTCTTTTTTTCCCTTAAAAATTCAGAATTAAAATATATAACAACATAAGTTTTAACCATATTCCTTGTATTGTTTTTTTCATGAGATTCTCGAAAATGTGTTATTTGATTATCTTGCGTTATTATAGCGTTGGAATGTTATAAAACAACTTCTCTGTTCGCACCGCTTTTTCGTGAAAAAGAAGTTTGGACTGAATGCTGCTAACGATTTATATAACTAACTTTATAAACGTTACTACAACTAATCATGTATTCTGATGAGAAATAAGGCTACGAAAAAGACTTAAAAGCAGAGCATTCAAGTTCGTCACCAGACGATGTTCGAGACAAACGCGGCAATAAATAAAAATATGACGAAGCCACTGGTAAATATAGTTCGAGTACTGAAGATTATTACGAGATGGGATATTCCCATGAATCAAGATAACAAGATTGCGCATTGCGCAGGTCCGTTAGTTTGTTGCTCTCCTTGGTGTGATGTAGAAATAGAATATTTTTCGTAAACAAATTAACGTTTGTGTAAAAATGCAACTAAAAAATCTCTTACACTTTTTACAACAAACACACCATTTTCATTCTATTATGACGTAGATGCGCAATAGAATATTTTTTTGAAGGCTGAGTGCGCAATCTTGTTTTATTGATTAATGGAATATTCCCTGGTTCTTAAGGAATTTTCTAAAGCAGGCACTAGTGTGCAGGGCTAATGCTATAAAAATAGGCAGCTTTTATAGTTTATATGCGTTAATTTAAAAGCCCACGTATAAATTTATGTTTGAATACAGTAGCTGGATTTTAATGTTATCTGTATTATATCTGTCACTAAGAAAAACTACCCTTAAAAAATAACTGTGGCAACTTCAAATTTTATTTTTTAAATGTTTTTAATTTTTAAATATTTTACGACACTTTTAATTATTCTCCCTCACCAAGAAAATTACCAATTAGTTTCAATGCTTTAAATTGACAAAAAAATTTTTTTTTTTTTTTTGGTTTAAAAAATTAAAAAAAAACTTCTTGAATGTAATTATGCTTTAAACAAAATTAATTTCGTTTATCCAACAATTCAACCAATTTTTTCATAAAACGCACATCTTCACCTCATAAAACACACCTCGTTCTTATACACATTCACATCAATATCATTTCATTTTGAAATGAAAAATTATTACACCGAAAGAAATAAAATTGATGAAAAACATAAATAAAATCAATGCCAGTCAATTAACCAACTAAAGAAGACGAAGAAGATGTTAGCAGTTAATTTGTTAACAAAACTTGACATTTGCATAGACAAAACAACATATACTTCATTTATATACAGAATAAATTTACATGTAGACAAAGAAAACTAACAACAATTATAAAGAAAAACATAATGACAATACAAAATTACAATTTATTAAAAACAAACAAAAAAACAAAGAAAATATTCTCGTTTATTTTCTACTTTTTAAACAAAAACTCTAAGATTAATCAATGAAAACAAATAAACTTACAGACATACATTTTTTTATAAAATATTAACAAATACAACTACTTAAAAAACGTTTATGAATTGCTTATACTTTTTATATGAAAATTTAAATAATGAAAATAATTTAAAGAAAAAAAACAGGTAAAATTTTATAGCTCTTAAAGAAAATCCGTAAAAATATATAACTAAATTTAAAATACTTCAAGCAAGAAAAACCATATATAATTAGTTTTCTTTTTCTCTCTACTTTTTTTTTACATAATTAAACAAAGAAAATTAAAAATTAGTACTACCCGCCGTTTATTAATATAAAAACTCAATTATAATAATTAATTAATAAAACATACTTATTTCAAATTGAAAAATCAATTTAATATTGTAAGACCTAAATAATAATATGTCATGTTTACACAGAAAGAAAAAAGGTTGGTTAAACGATGCGAAAAAGTTTGAATGCCCCTGATAAAGTTTTTAAAAATAAATAGTTGGATCTGTTTATGATTTAAAAAAGACAAACACATTATTTAATTATTTAACTTATTTAAAGAAAAATTAGTTTTTCTTCAACTCTGCATCTTTCCTTGTAGCAAGGAACTTGTGAAGTTTAATCAAAGCTATTCGGCCAGACTCAAAATTTCTGTTTTTTACATTGCCACATTGGAGGCAGTTACGGATGGATAGAAATTTTACAAGCGTATATTCAATTAAAATTTTTTAAATTGTTTTATAAAACAAACATTTGCTATTACAGACTAAAAGTACTTTAATGTAAGCAGTGTTACCAAGTGTGAAGATTTTTTGTTATTCCCAATTACTAAAACAAAATACATAATTTTTTCTTTAGCCTGAAAAAAGCCATCACATCTAAATTTTCCTTTTTGTCTGTCCGTCTAGCCGTCTGTCACAGCGCTCTACCTAAGATAAGAAGTAGACTTTAAAACTTGTAACAGATTGCATATTATTCTACCCGCCATAATCATATAATATTACTATTTTTGGAACTGTAAAAGCAGACATGCCAAATTTGCACAGTGTATTTAAAACTATGTACGCCATAGCAATATGTGCAAAAAAATAAAATTTAACTAAAGGTGTCCCAATAGTAACGCGATTTTATCGTACGTAGTATTGTTTTAAAGCTGCAATAAGTAGACATTTAAACTATTTTTACGTCCGCTATAAGAACAAGTATTAGGAATTAAATTAAAATATAAAGGGCAGTGTTGTCTGTTATGGCGATTTTGCGAGAAACGTGGCTATAAAAATTCTTTTTGGCGATAAAACTATAGAATGGCGAGAGATGAGATATCTAGCGACATTTAAAATAATTGGCTATATTTTTGACTGTTTTTTATAATTGTCATAATAATTAAAAAAATTATAAAAAACATTGCAGCTTTACTTGTTTAGGGTCGACTTAAAATGTATAAAAAGTTGGTTAAAGAAATGCTTAATCGGCTTTCAAAAACATTTCTATTATTCAATTTAAAAATTTGTTTATGTGAGGAAAACTTAATTTCAGAAATCCGACTCAATATTTTATAAATTAATTACCAAAAAGCCTATAAGAGTTCTGGCCCAAAGTTTATGATTACTAGGATGCTGCTGGTATTTACCACTTTTACTAGTTGTCGATATCCGTTTTTAATATGTTGATTATTCTTACAAGTAATGCCTGTGTTGAAAGAACTTTTTCTGTTAGTAATATCGAACAAAATGAGTATGAAAGAATGGACTTATTTATTTATTTACTTAATATTAAGATTATATAAATATAAAATTAATAATATTTAACTCTGAAGGTTAGCACTGGCTGCCAAGGCCATCGGCTGGATATGGGATAATATCTATTTTAAACTATAATTTTAAATTTGGAGATGAATTTAAAGATAGAGTTTATATTATGTTCTGTTAGATATTTAAGCATCATAAGCCCGTTGTTGTGCGGATATTTTTTATGATAGTCTTTTAAGTTGGTACATGTTGAAAGCATATATATTACTGAATTCGTTGAACCGCATAAATCGCAGGTGTTGGGTTGAATTTTATTTAGAAGGTGTAAATGAGTAGCTATGGTGTGTCCCATACGTAGTCTCGCGAAGATTCTTATTATATTTTTGCATATATTGTTGGGATATATTGTGGGTGTGTATTGACTATTTACTTGGGAATAGTGGGGATGATGGTAATTAGCGTTATCTCTTCTTTTTAGTGCAGTTAGCATGTTTATGATATTGTTGACAATAGGTGCAGTGCACCCTTATTTGGTAGCTGCATCAGCTGATTCATTGACTTTTATTCCAACGTGTCCGGGGATCCATGCTATTTTTATTTTGCCTTTATGACTAATTAACAAGTCGCGGATTTTGTTAACTGTTTGCCATTTGATATTAGATGGATTGGTAACAGCTGTTAGTACGAAAAGGCTATCAGTAAAGACCAGACCTTTGGTTTGAATGATTCCAGTCGCCTCGGCTGTAAAAATGGAAGCTGTGTTGGATAGTGCCTTGGTTATTAGTGTGTTTTCAGCTTGATCAACTACAGCGTATGCAACATTCTCATTACCTTTTGATGCGTCGGTATAAAGGTGTTTCCATTTAGGTTCCCCAATAGTTGTGGCTAACCCTTTGAACATTTGCAAATATATTTCATTGGTTGTATTTTGTTTCTTGAAGGACGTGAGAGACAAGTTACATGAAGTGTTGTTGAGTAACCATGTGGGACGTTTGGTGCTATATCTATATAGTTTATCCGTATAGTTCAAGATGTTATTTTTGATAGTTTTGTAAAGAGATGATTTGACTTTAGGTTTTTTTGGTGATGATATAATATTAGCGACGTAAGCGTCTATGATGGCATTGTTAAAAGAAAGAATCTTAGGAAGCAGACTGTTGGAAGATTCGGTAAATTTGTGTTCCAGCGATGGAAGTCCTGATTCAATTGATTTAATTCAATTGATTTAATAACTAATATATGTTCTTAAATCAATTTTCTTATTTTTCTAAAATATTTTAAAAAACCACTATGATTTCGAGGTCCTTAAGATCATGAGCATTTTTGTAGTGTAAATGTTAAGCGAGTAAATTGTTGTTCGTTGAACTTAACAGCTCATTCTTTCTACCACATATTCAAATGGAATGTCTGGCTTTTAAAAATCAGTATGCTATTTGTGGGCTTTATGAATGCTTGCTAATGTATGGACTTGATTACTAGTTGGCATATCTGAAGCATGCATAAAATATATTTTATACTTTCTATGAATGCCGACTTTATTTGGCTGAGACAAGCTTAAACAATTTTATTCTTAAACTGTTAATTAAATTAATATTTCGCTCTTTATAAAATTTTTTGGTTCCAATTTTTTTCTTTTAAAGGTTATTAAACAAACCAGAAAAATAGTACCTTGTAGAATTTTTGCGTTTTAATTTATTATGATACCCCAAGTTTTTTAAGAAAAATCTATTTATTATTTTTTTATGAATATAAACAAGAGAATTGTAATTGAATAATGAAAGAGAGTTTTAAATGAATGCGTTTGCAAAATGTTGGATTTTTATAAAAGGAATTTAAACTAATTCTAACTTATGTCTACTTTAAGGACTTTTATATGATAGCAAAATTAAAAAAACAATTTACATTTGTGGAAAGAAATTAGTAGAATTATTAATAGTTTTCTTACCTAAAAGTGTATATTTTAAAAATTTTATATATATTTTATAAAACAAAATTTTTTTGTAAAAAAAAATAATAATAATTTAAAAATATTATTAAAAACAAATTTAAGTTTTAAAATATTTAAGTTAAAACAATAATAAAATATTGTTAAAATTCTATAGTAAAAAGGCAAAAGAAAGAATATATTAAAGAAGAACCACAATCAATTTATCCTTAAAACCAACAATAAATTTTGACAACAACAAACATTCTATTAATCAATATAATATATTTTAAACAAAAACTTAATTATAATAAATAATAAAAAATAATATTTAAAAAGGAGCAGTTACAATAGTCAATAATAATAAAAAACCTAAATAAAAACCAAAAACAAAAAAAAATATTTTAATTAACTGAAATGAAAAGTAAAATTATAGTCAATAACAAACCAAATAAACAATGCACTAAAAGCAAAGTAAAGTAGTAAATAAAATATTAGAAATGTCAACCACTTTAAAGTCTTTAAACAGTATAGAGAAAAATTTTAAAACGTATTGGTTAAGAATAAATTTTGGGCATAATGTAAAAAAAAACTGCAAAAAAAGGTAAATAAAATATTTGACAACAATTTATTTTAATTAACTCCATAATTTAACATTATTTTAATTTGATAAAATGGGTATCAACTATTATTCTAAACAAGGATTAATAATTTCATTTTTGTTTTTGTTCTAAAATTTTTAAAAACTTCAAATATTCGAATGCTAAGATTAGTGAGTTTCACTATGTTTTCACTTTATTATATTTGCGTCAGTCACATTAAATTTGTGGAACATAAGGTGATAGTTCGACGTTTTCAAAATTCTGCTCAGATATTTTTGAGCATTCTCAGTAGTCGACTCAATATCATAACAATACTTCTTCCTGGTAAGTTATAACTTAGAGTTGCCTACCTTTCTGATGATGATCTGCCATCCAGGAAAGAGTTTTCGACTTTTGTCGTTAAGGTGACAATGGAAAAAAACGCGGAATCTAACTATTTCTTGTCCCCCATGATACATTTTGTATTTTTACATGGTCAAATAATTCGTAATAAAAATTATATTCACAATAAAAGGTGGGCTATCCATATTTCAAAAACTCATCTTAATTAAAACCGGACTTGTTTTGCTATGACATTATGTACGTATATCTAAAAAAACATTTCACGAGTCTTGTCTGAAGAATAATAATGAAATAAAAAATAGGATTGTAAACAAGTGGTAGGTCTTTAAAGGAAGGTGTTGCGCCGATAGAACTGTTCGAAGGCCCAAGGGATCTATTTTGATTTCTTTTATTTATCCAACAGATTTTTCTGATCAAGCCAACAACACCTTCCACTTTGCACCTAGAGATGTCGGAAATAAAAAGTATGGCGAAAGTCTGTAAATCACAATTAAAATAATTTAATTTTTACTTTTTAACAATGACCCGGATTAAATAATAAATTTATTTAAATATATCATTTAATATGACTGCCAGTAATGTTTTATGCAACGGCGACAGGAATTTAAATGTTTTTTCTTTTATAAGTGTAACAAGTGTAAACAACTGAATGTTCATATGTTTTCATAATTACGTTTGTATCACACATACATACTCGAATTTTAAATTGAATTCATTTTATTCTTGTTTTTAGTGTAATTTTACTAAAAGTTTAAATTAAAAACAACAAATATATTTATATTTAATAACTCTAAGTTAAAAATTACCATAAATATTTTTTTTTTATTATTAAAACTGAAATAAACATTTATAAAAAAAGATATTATAATAATAAATAAAAATTAATAATATTAAATAAGGAATGATGCTTTAGCTTTGTGTTAAATTTGCTGTTAAATGTAAAACTCAAAATTATAAGAAACAAACAAAAATTAAAAAGAAGTAAAATTAATTATTTAAATACAAATTTAAATTTGTAATGGTACTATATGTTAAATATTAACAAATTGACATTTATTAATGTAATACAAAATGATTTAAAGATTAAAATAAATTAAAGGCATTAAAAAAATAAACAATATGTTTAAATAATTTAAAAATGAATCAGTAACTAACTACAGAATAATTTTAAATAAATGACAAATTATACAAAACAAGAAATAAATTAATAACTAAATAAATAAAATTGAAATAAATAAAATAAAAATGGATTTTTTATTAAAAACAATAATTAAATGGTTAAAATACAATGTATTGTACAGTTTTTTAATTTCATCAAATCTCGTGACACTTCCTTCTTTTAAGATATGCAAGGTCGTTTATTGTTTGTAAAATGTTAAAAAAAATGACAGTTTCATCAAAAAAGCACTTATTCGAAATTTGCTGGAAGGCTGAATTAACACATCAAACTACACCAAAAAACAAAATTTTCTTTCAAAAAAATGGCCTTAAAAAATCTAGATGTCACCAATAACACAACTTTATAAAAAAAACAAGACTTAAGTCAAACAAAATCATAAAACATAAAAAAAGAAAGTTTAGACCAAAAAATTCTTACTTTCTAGTCTTTTTCATTTAAAGAAAAATAAATAAAATTTCGGAAGGTGTTTTTTATTTAATTTGATTATATATACGTTTAGGGAAGTGCTTAGCTGCTGTTAATAAAATTTCTAATGTAGTAGAACGCATGAATCGAATAATTTCTAACGTATAATTGAACTATGTCGCTATCGTATATCTATTAAGTTGTGGTTTGGGGTCTTGTATAGCTTCCAAGAATTCAGTACATTTGAATTAGTCATTGACGTAAAGATTGGCCATCTCCATTTCTTGCTTCTAAACTTTATATTGTTATATTATTTATTTATTTATTATGATTGATTTTCTAATACAACAAGACATATATCTTATAATTTAAAGTATTAGAATCAGATTAGTCAAATTTAATTAAGACAGAGATAGATCTTGATAATATTGCTTAGAAAAATTAAATTAAATTAAAATAAAATAATCGTTAAGTAATTTTCTAAATTTTATTGCGTTGTCGGTGCGTTGAATATAATTAGGAAGTTGATTCCAGAGACGTATGCTCAGGATGAAAAACTGGCATTCGGACGCATGTTTTCGATGGCGCATCTGTATAATGTATCTGCCTCTTTGGGATTTAGCAAATTTTAAGCGATCATATAGGTATTCTGGCTCCTTTGTTACAATGATTTTGTGGAGGAAAATCAAGCACTTAAATTTTAAAAAGTTGTTGAAGGATAATTGCATAAAATGACTTGAAAATTGTGAAATTCTGTCACGTTGTATTTAGTTTATTCATATCGCGGGAAGAGCAGCCTAAAAAAATTTCGGACCCATATAATAATGTTGGAAGTAGATATGTTTTAGCTAAAAGAGTTCTTATACTAAGAGGTGTAAAATGTTGTGTTGGCCACAAACTTCGTAGCTTACTGTATACCCTACCACAGGCCTGACTTATATGGTCTGACCAGGTTAGAATCCTGTTAAATGTCACACCTAGGTTTCTGGCTGTGTTTACTTGCTCAATTTTCGTACCACCAATAGAAATATTGATTTCTTACAAATGATAAGAAAGCAAGACTTTTTAGGGTTAATTTTCAATCCATTGACAGAAGCCCAGATAAAAATATTTTCTAAATCGGTGTTTAGTTTATTTATCTTAGAAAAGATTGAGTATTTAGTACTATTGAGATTTTACTGGATATCATCGGCATACATTTGTATATTTGAAAAGCTGAGTTGTTGTGGGAGATCATTTGCGTATAGTGAGTACAATAAAGATCCAAGGATGGAGCCTTGAGGTACTCCTCTAGTTACAGGCAATGAACGAGAGATTTCATCGTTGTTAACGACAGATTGAGTTCTGCCTTCAAGATAAGACTGAATTAGCCTTATAGCTTGTGGAGAGAACCTGAATTGATTAAGTAATTTCATGAGAAGAATCGGGTGGTGAACAGTGTCAAGCGCCTTGGAATGGTCCAGTAGGACCAAAAACGAGAGTTTGCCATCATCTAAATTTTCTCTGATATTCTCGACTACATCTGAAAGTGCTGTAATACAGCTATGCAGGGGTCTGAAGCCAGATTGTCGACTCGTTAAAAGATTATACTTGTTTACAAAGGTGTACATTTTATTATAAATTAGACGTTCGAATGCCTTGGAAAAAAAAGGTAATATGGCTATTGGACGGTATTCGCTTCCAGTTTTTGGGATGGGGATAATTTTGGTATGTTTCTATACTTTTGGGAATATACCGGTCACAATAATACAATTGAAGATATGCATTATTTATTGAATTATCCACGGTAGGATAATCTTGACAAATCGTGGATCTATGCCATCTAAGCCAATCGAGTTAGATTTTATTTTGTAAAAGGCTTCAATAACGTCAATAACTTAAACCGTTTGAAAATTAAATAGCATTAAGGAGTCAGGAATATTGGAGTTTTCATTATAAAAGTTGATATCAGCTGTTGGTTGTGGTATATTAACAAAGCTTTCGTTTATTATATTTACATCAACATCAACTGGTCTATTGATAGTTTTTCCAATTCCAATCTCTTTAATACAATTCCATTTTTTCTTACTTTCAGTAGCTGAATTAAATTTGTTATAATAATATGCTGTTTTATCCGACTTAATTTTTTTAACAACGGCTTTTCTAGCTTTGCGAAATTCAGAATAGTATTCGGGAGTTTTGTAATGTTTCCACAAATAATAAATTCGATCCCGTTGTAATATCAATACTTTAGCCTCATTGGTAAACCATGGTCTACCGTCTTTACGTAGTATTTTTGTTGCTATAGGAACCCTGTCATTGTATATCTGATTGATTAAGAAGCACCACTCCCATTCCCATTCCAGCATTGTATTATGCTATAAGCTTTGGTGGCTGAACATTAGATGCATAGGTTCTATTGTGTTCCACTTTCGTTAAGCAAATCGATGTTAGGTCCATCGGCAATAAAATGAAGGAAAAGATCTACGAATATTTATATGTTGAGCTCTAGATCTTTAAGGAATAATAAGAACTCTGCACTTGAAGACAAATCTCTCTAATTGTTTACCAAACTATGAAATACGCCTTACAACTGATCATGCATAAGTTTAAAATAACTCTAAAAGAGCTAGAGGTATTTATTGGCATTTTTTTTTACATCGGTTAACAATCCTCAAGAAGGGAGCTCATCTATTGGCAGTTAGTCGAGGATACCCCCTTACCACTTATTTCCAATAACATGTCAACAAATTGTTTTCAGGAAATTAAGGGCTTCTAACATCTTGGGGATAACTTTCGATTTGGTTTAAATGATAAAATGGCGAAAATTAGACCGCTGTCAAAAATATTTTGTCAGTTTGGATACATACACCAGTATATCCGATTGACTAGTCCATGGTCAAATGCATATTGTGGTGGCCATTCGGCTAAACAACTTATGAGAATAAAATTTAATGTTTTTTTTAATTTAATTCGGGCTTTTAAACTGCAGCAAAACAAATGAAATCATATTAATGTTTTAAGCTAGTAGAAGCGATTATTCTATTGGCATCCTCCGGTCCATTTTTAGACGGTAGTTAGATACCTCCAACACTTACTCTAGAAAGTGACCTGCAGTTCTCTGGTCACTTTCTAGAGTCCACTCCGTCCTCCAGTAGGCGTAAGCATAAAAAGAAAAACAAAACGGAAAAATCAACTCAAACTTCTCCTTTCCACACTTCTTAAATGTGATCGCAAGGCAAAGTACCATAAAATACTCCAACAACATTTGCCTCTTATGGAGCCTATTGACTCCCGATGTCTGTCGATACAGAAACTGCGGCCTATAATGGAGGAGCTTCGAGTTATTTCTGTGCTGCCAAACTTCTACACAAAATATGTCATCAAAAATATTTCGAATAAATTTTAATTTTTTACATACAGGCGTTTAGATGGTAATCAAGCTTCCAAATATCACTTAGTTTACAAAATAAAAATATAACAAGGATATACATATATTATACCGTACTCGTTAAAGTGTCCTTTTTTAAGATTATTCAAAATACACGAAATATCTACAAGATAAAATAATTCATGCAAAAAAGAATCGACTTCGAAACAGACAACCATAAAATCATATTTTATTAGAATAATAATTATACATTAATTATATTAAATTATATTCGAGAAAGACTGCGTCAGGATTTTTTATATATCGTAGAACAAAATATAAATGCAGATTAAACAAGCAGTTATGTTTACACCCTTTATTTTTTGCTGACATAGAAAAACAAAATTTGTTTGAATTCGTTAGTCTATAACTGTTCAAAAGATTGGCCATATACATCAAATAACAGCTATAAGAGCACCCACCCTTAAATTTCAAATTTTAAATATTCACACCAGTTATAGGGACACCCTTTAATTTCTAATTTCAAGTTTGTTACTTGTTATAGTGGACTTAGCAATAAATGTTCTGTGCAAATTTCAATCAACTGTCAACAACTGTTTAACAATTTTGGTCATACACATAAAAAGCCAGCAACTATTGTAACATCCTATAATTAATAATTTTAAAAATTTAATTTAATTTTCAATTGTTTGTATATAATGGTTTAAACGATAGGACCATATAGGTCAATTAACTTCAAGTATGGAAACACCCTTTAATTTCTAAATTCAAATTTTATATTTGTTGTTATAGCGGACTTAGCTATACAGGTTCTTTGTAAATTTCAACTATCTTGCTATAACAGTTCAAAAGTTTGGCCACATACATCAAATTACATAACTTATGGGACACCCTTTAAATTATAATGTTGAATGTTGATACTTGTTATTATAACGGTCATAGCAATCGAAATCCTGTTCAATTTTCAAGCGTTTGTTAAAAGATAATCGCATATAAGTCAATTTACGTCACTTATGGGGACACGCTTTAATTTAAGATATATTTTTATATTACTTTTTGCTACTGGGAGCTATAGTAACGCATTTTGTTTTTTAATTTTATAAAAGTGCTCTTAACGGTTTATTATACACTTAAAAAACATGAATGTTGTATGTGGACACCCTTTAATTTTTAAGATTATTAACTGTTTTTAAAACGGAACCAATCTATAATCATAATCTATTAAATTACAAAAAATTTTCAAAATCGATTTAAAAATTACTGAGTTCTGCAGACACAAACATTAAAAAAGCAACATTCAGTCGAATTGATAACCCCTTTCTTTTTGAAGTCGGTTAAATAAGGACTATTTTTGGCTTATAATTTTGTTTCGTAAAATATTTAAAAGCAAGCAACGGCCTTAACCGGATGTTTAAAAATTAAAGCATATTGTATGTGATGATGATATTCTTAATCCTTATGCATAACGAAGACGATTTAGCGACGTCCGTCCTTGTTAGTATTAAAACGAACTTTGCCAAGGCACTAGATGATCTAGGGAAAATTTAGATACGCCAATCGGTCAGACATATGTAGATTCGGAAATTTGGCTGTTTAATATCAGCAAGATCCATCCATGTCCTTCGAGGTAGCGGGCCAAACACCACGCCTGCCTCTAATTTTTCCATATTGTTTGGAACAACGAAGTAAGTTTAATAAAAAGATCAAATATATGGAGCCGTAGAGAATTTACAAAAAAAAGAAAATAACATCAAATGAGAAAATTGGCGCTCTGCTATTTCTTCCGGGTTATTGCCTCTATAGTTTTCATTGAAAAGTACGATTTTGCACCATATTTTTTAAGACATCATTTAAAAGCTTTTAAGGAGATTTTTCAGGAAATAGTAAAATATTTTAAACATGCTTAACCCATTAAGAGCTAGTGACATTTTTATATAAAATTTTTATTTATTTAAATCTCTGTCACCCCAATTTTAGTTTTTTTCAATTAGAGCTAATTCATTAAACTAGGGTAAAGGAGAAATAAGATTTGGTATAGCCAAATATAGGAACTCTTACTTGTTAATAATCAAATGTCATAATAAAAGCTAGACTAGATTTCTTAGAATTATACATATATATCATATATATTATAGCTTACAAACGTATATATTTTATTTGTCTTCCAGATAAACTAATGAATAATTAAAATTTTTAAAAATCAGCATTAGTTTTTTTCTTTTTAAATAGAGAACAAGGCACTATTATTCATAATGTAAAAAAAAATCTTTTGCGTGATTGTTTTTTTAATTTCAATTAAATTCAAATCAAAATCATATTATTTCTAATAAAATAAATATGTGTTTTATTAAATGTGTTTGGTTAAAAGTTTATTTTATTATTATTATTATTTATTATTTATTATTCAAAGTAACGGATATTTGATATATTGAAATTTTCGTGCAGTGTATGTGTAAAACATTGTTGATTCGCTGACTGAACATACGACAAACTTAGCACTTGTTAACTACAGCTGTTTCACTGATAGAACATCTGCAGCCAAAAACATTTGTTAAAATACAATAATCTAACCTCGCGAAATAGATTTTTTATATAGTTTTAAAAGAAATTTAAATAAAACCAAATCATTTTTAAACATTTAATTAATATTTTATAAAGAAACATCTATACATTGAAATCAAAAATGAAACAAAACTTGGAAAAGCGTGATTTTCGACCATTTATTTTTGGTGGCTTGGCATCGATAACGGCAGAATTTGGTAAATTTATAAATTAAAAAAATTCCATTATACTAAAGAATATAAAGAAAAAATCTGTTTACTATTTTAAAAATAATAATAAATAAAAGAAGCGCATGACGCAGTAAGTAATGCAGTGATTATGCTTAAGTGGTATAATGAAAAATAACAACAAGAAATAATGTCATTATTAATAATCTTTCGGCAACGTTGGGGGGCTAAAAAATTATTTGTATTAAACAGCAGTGTCTATTGACTCTAGTTAAGTATGTAGTATATGATTATAAATACATTGGCGGTAAAAATGTTAGCACGTTGAATCTTTGGTTTCCTAATCAAATAAGTTTAATCTGTTATTCGCTCCTTTCAATTGATTTGTTTTAATTTAATTATTGTGTCTAAAAATAAAAAAATTTAAGGTTGATGTGTTTTGTATTACAAGTATTGAGTTAATTTGCTATTAATGCATGAAAACATTCGCATGTTTTTATTTGGATGTTAATTGGCTTTACAAGTCAATTATATGTAGCATTTCTCAACTACATATAATTAAACTGAGAAACTATTCATTATTGACAAGGATTTGAAATTTAAAAGTCATATAGACTTCATTTGTAAAAAAATCGGAAAAATTAGTTATTTTAAAAGGATCAGAAAACAAATTTCTATTATAACGTCTATCAATATATATAACACCTTAAAACCACATTTTGAATATGGATTGACAACACTTTTCTCATGCTGCACAACACAACAGATCGATCGGCTACAGAAGTTACAAAATAGAGCAATGAGAACAATATTGAAATGCAACAGATATACACCTATTCAATTCATGCTAGACTCCCTGAAATGGCTCAATATAGAACAAAGACTTACTGCCAGTCCCACGATGTCGCAATCGTTCGTTCGTTCGCACAATTACGTTCAAAACAAATTCTTAAAACTTGTTTTTGTTTTGAATGTAATTGTGCGAAAGAACGATTGATTACGATATCGTGGGACTGGCAGTTAAACTAAATACTATAAACTTCATTATTAAAATGAAAAAGGGAGAAGCACCAGAATACCTTAAAGAACAATTATTATGCGAGACGTTCAACCATACCATCATAAAAATATGGATAATTTCAGAGTTGAAAGAGTAGCAATAACAGCAATGCAACGATCGCTTTTCCACAAAGGATTGCAACTTTATAATATGTAATATCAATGTTATGTAGAGTAGATATTATACAAATAAAGAAATTTAATTATTTATATTATTTTGAAATATAGGATCCTGCTTAATACAAAAAATAAGATACCACATTTATTATATAATAAATTATCATTCGTAATGATAAGTGTCCGGAAAGATAGAATTAACATTTGTAAAAATTGTGGCTTAAGTTCACTTATAAATTTAATTTATTAAACCGGAATAACTAGAAAAAGTTTTAGAAACGGAGCAATGCTTTTAATACAAGAAGAGGAAATTAAATAACTAAATAGCTTTTCTGATGGATCCACTCTTCTTTTCAAAAGGGTTCATATTTTTCTCGCAGGTTCCTGTAGTGGTGAAATTAAATGCTTGGAAGAGAAGGAAGCTTTAGTACTCACTTCCAATTGTTGCACTCTAAATTGTATGAGTCCATGTATCATTTTCCTTGTCAATATCAGCAAAACACTTTATCAAGCTAAAAGTAAAGTATTTTAACACTTGCAAATTCTTTCTTTCTTTCCTGCCAGGCTCGATAATAAAATTGATATAAAAATGTTAGTTCATTTGCAAGAGAATTCTGCAACCACATCTTTATAAACTTACAAACCCATAGGCAAAAGAACTATTTATTTGCATCATCTTAAGTGGAATATCGCTTTGCACTTATTGATCTGTAGCGATGTACCAAAGACGGTTTTAGTCTACCAAAATAATACATTAAGCCATATTCCGTTTATGAAGTCGATTTTGAACTTTTATTTAATATTTAAAAGTGCATTTCTCTTTTTAGCGTTGTAGCACAGGACGGGTATTCCATAGTTATTTATAAATCTAAATGTTTTGGTCACCACTGTATGTGATAAATATGTATGCAAACTTTCCAGATGCAAATATTTGTTTAGTTGTTCGTATCAGTTTTATTAACGTCAGTCATGTTGGTTTAACTGCTTACACTATTATAAATAAATGTTCAACTGTTGTGTAATGCAATAATTTTAGTTTTGATTTAATTTTCTATTTTTTAATAAATAGGCACATTTCCAATTGATACGACAAAGACCCGCCTACAGATTCAAGGCCAAAAGATTGATCAATCATTTTCACAATTGCGATATCGTGGCATGACAGATGCATTTATAAAAATTAGCAAAGAAGAGGGTTTGAAAGCACTTTATTCAGGGTAAGTGAATAAATTTAATCACATTTTTTCAGCGTGCTGCAGTGGTTTTTAAATGTGTATATTACTTACTGTAAGTAAAATATTCTAAAAAAAATTCTTACCTAAAATCTATTAAAATCATATTTTCCAAATCAACTAAAAATCTTTTCGTTAATAGAATTTGTAATTGTGATTGCATAATCTAGGCTGATGTCTAAGATGCGGAAGTAATTCAAATTCTGTCTTTAAAACATTTGAACTGCTCATGTCCCTAAAACGTAAGAAATATACAACCACAGGCTATGCACTACAAAAATGTCAAAAAGACTTGACTTCATTCTCTTATTATTTTGTATTTTGAAAACTTTTAACTTATTTAGTATTTGGCCAGCAGTAATTAGACAAGCGACATATGGCACCATCAAATTTGGCAGTTATTACACATTAAAAAGTTTAGCTAACGAATATGGGCTTCTTATCGACCCTGATACGGGGACAGAACGAGTATGGGGTAATGTACTGTGCGCAGCCTCAGCCGGCGCAATATCATCCGCTATTGCAAATCCCACCGATGTGTTAAAAGTTCGCATGCAGGTGCATGGGAAAGGCTCAATGCAAAAAAGTGTTTGGTCCTGCTTCCACGACATTTACAAATATGAAGGTGTGAAAGGTCTATGGCGTGGTGTGGGTCCAACGGCACAAAGAGCTGTGGTAATAGCTTCGGTAGAATTGCCAGTCTATGATTTTTGTAAACTTCAGTTAATGGATTATTTTGGAGATCAAGTATCAAATCACTTTATGTAAGATTAAAAAATGGCTTTTCATTTAAAAATCATCTTAACTAATGATTTATATTTTCATTTTTCTTAGCTCTAGCTTTATAGCCAGTTTAGGTAGTGCAATTGCCTCTACACCTATAGATGTTATACGAACCCGCCTTATGAATCAACGACATGTTACAATAGTCAATGGTATGGCTACAGCCACAACGTCTACCAAAATCTATAATGGTAGTTTAGATTGTGCCATACAGGTACTCAATTATTACAATTTTTATTTTGTTGATTTCAATAAACCTAAATTTTTATTACAGACTGTACGTAATGAAGGAATTTTGGCTTTATACAAAGGCTTTGTTCCAACTTGGTTTCGCATGGGTCCCTGGAATGTTATATTCTTTATAACATACGAACAATTAAAAAAATTGTAAAACGATCAATTTAAATGCAAATTGTTGTATGGCTGTTAGTTTATCAAAGAACAAACATATAAATTTAGCTAAAATGTTTAGTACAAGCTTTAACAAAAAAACCTCATTAGTTATATCAAAGGATTTTTAATTATCAAATTATATTATTATCTCTTCATTTTCTCACTTTCTATTGCTTACCCTGCATTTTTTCTTTTTAAAAAGTAAATATATATTAATTAACAAGTAAACATTTAATTATATTATTGCAAAAACACATGCTTTAAGTATGTTTTTTTTAAGATTTTATTTCGTAAAACTAGTAGGTAGGCCTTAAAGTTTCTTGTTTTAGTTAAGTTTATTTTAAGTGAATTTTTTTTTATTTCCATTTATAAATTTCTTAACATTTGGAATAGTATTTACTATTGTATTTATTTAAAAGAAAAAATGCATTTTCTTTTTATTATTATTTGTACTAAATAAATTCGTAAATTGGTATTTTAAACTATTAAAAAGGGTTTTTTGTTTAAACTGTTAATATTTTTCAACGTAAATATTTACTTTGTGCTAAAAAAAATAAGATTAGTATAAAAAATCTGTTTTCAGTCATTTATTATTAAACGGCCACATTAGGTCTGTTCAAAAACTTTACTAGCAACAAAAGAACATAAAGAAAAAGCAAAAATTAGACAAAAATACAATTTCATTTAATTTATCATTCCCGGTTTGTTTTCTATTTTTAGAAACAAGGAAACTTGCAAAGATTGAAGATTCTGTACAACTCATTTCAGTTATTTCAAACTTCTTTATCGTGCGTTACCTTCGCTAAGTTAAATAAAAGGAATTAAACTTTAATTCAATATAATTCCGATCCAAATTATTAAATACACCGATTATGATTATTGAAGATGAAAGTAAATTTCGATAGTCATTTCTTTACCTGAAGCTTTTCTCACAAAACTTCTTAAATAAAGATTTTTGTTCAAAAAAGTGTTAAGACAAGAATCAAAGTTTAACTTAAAGCTTCAATATTCATCGAATAATTTTATTTTCATCAAATTTCTTTTGTATTATGATGATTAACTTTTTAGACATTTTTTTTATTTTCAAGAAAAATATTTTGTTAACAAGATTTCATAACAGCAGTAGTTCGATTCGCTACTATTTTTTAATAACTGTTGCTTAGTTGAATTGACTTGACAAAAAAATTGTCTTCCAAAATATAGTACTCTTCTTTGAAAAGTTCAGGGGCCTATAACTTGGAAAATATATGCGAGTGTCAATTTTTTTACTTAAAGTCTATTTTTTAATTCTTTATCGCTTCATATATTTGTTTTTCTTTTTTATTCGAGTTACTTCACTTACTATATTTGATCCAAATAATTTAAAAATTTAAAGCATTCTTACAGCTTTGAAAAAGTTTAACTTATAATAAACACAAACAAAAAATAATAACTTACTCATCGTTAGCTATTCCAAGTTTTGAAAATTCTTAATTAAAATATATGAAGTCGTTGTGCTTTTGATAACAAATGCCCCTTTATTTTTGTGCATGCATTATTGATCATTAATTTTCGATTAAAGTAATTGTTAATTCTGTTCTTGAGCGCGTTCATTTTCTACCATTGTATTAATTTGTTAAGATGTTGGTGGATCAAATATGTTAACTTATCCATAGTGACAGCTGGCGTGAAAGTAATATCATGCCATTATGTTAATTGGCTACCAAAAATTACCCCTGCCTCACCAAAAAATTAATCGAAAGTATAAAACTGATTACATTAGGTTGAAAAGTTTAATTTCTTCAATACACAATTTTACTCATTTAATGGCGTTGTTCTCTCGCAGAACAAATGGCTGCATATTACAAAATTGCGAAAATAGCTTTTACGCAGAAATGTCAATTCTAAATTGCCCTAAAAACTATGATAGTGTAAACTAAAGGGAAGTGTGTAATGGACTTTTTGAGAGATCTGTAGCATTTTATAAACTTTTTATATAATTCATAACATATTTTTCTCTATGCGATTAGGGTTGATATTTCTTTAAGTAAAGATGATAACAAGTAAGAGTGCTTTATTCGGCTATGCCAAATGTTATATACCATCAGCATGTATGTAATTATTGTTTAGTGAAGTAGCTCTTATCGAAAAAACAAATATTGCGGTGACAAAAAATTAAAAAATAAGTAGGATACATAATTTTGCATAAAAAAGTCATCGGCTCTTAATTGGTTCAGCTTTTTTTTAATTTTAGTATTTCCTAAATGATCTCTTTAAAAGCTTTTAAATGATACCTATGTTGACAACTGAAATTTTTTATGAAAATTTCAGAGGCCCATAACTCGGATTTTTTCATTTTTTTTTATTTTTTATCGCTTCATAAATTTTTTTTTTTTTTTGGATTGGATTTGAGTTACTTCATTGTTTCAAATGATATAAAAAAATTAGAAACTAAAAATTAAGTAGGCGTGGTGTTTATCCCACTGCCTCGAGGGACATGATCCGATTTTGCTGATTTTCAATAGCACCTCTTTCTTTCACCATGTCAGATCGATTGGAGTATTTAAATTTTCTTTAGCTTATCTAGTGCACTGGCAAATTTGATTTCAACACTAGCATAGACTGACAGATGAAAAGACTGACATTGCTCAATCGACTTAGCTATGCATAAGCACTCGAAATACACATACTTTATGGGAGCGGAAATGGATATTTTAGAAATCACGAAAAGAATGACAAACTTAGATATACCCTTTTCCAGTTTTTATTAAGCTAAATTTTTAGTTTTTTTTTTATTTATTTTTTTATTTTTTATTTTTTTTTTTGAGAAGGTTTTATTAATTTTTGGTAGTTTTTAAAAATAAATTAAGAAAATTTTTGTTAGTCTGCTACAGACATCACCAGTATACAAAATTTTCGGTAATTTTGTGATAGATAATTCCCAGAAAAAATAAATCACCGAAATTTATTCATAAATAATTTTGCACAATACATTTGCAACAATTTTGTGTTGAAAGGCGTTGCTGTTGTTGATTGGAAAAGAACTTTTTTAAGTGCATTTGTATTTCTAAATATTTTTTAAACAAAGTTCCAAATACAGATTATAAAATGTTTTTTAATTAAATCTGTTCTAGAAATAAAGCTCTATTTGTATTAAATAATTTATAAAAAAAGTCATTGGCAAAGCTGTTTGCCATCGACATCAAATGTAGACAAAAGTGTCGATAATTTTTTTTTCGCTTTGCCTTTACTTGGAGTCTACATTAGAGAAAATATCTGGATGAGAACGTCAAATTCCATTGTTGAGAGAATTTGGTTACGTGTAGGCTTAAAATTAGTGTTATTGCAATCTTATAAGAGTTCTTATCAGAGCGTTGTTATGAGATATCTCATAGGAACAATCTTATGAGATAAACTGTCAAATATGAAAAAAACAACGATGTATTTGTAAACAAAATGCCGCCATTACAAATCTGATGCACAAATTATTAAAAATATCTGCCACAAGAATACAATTGTATATAAAATGATTTGGTAAAAAAAATAATTTGTTATTTAAAAAATTGGTTGGAAATACATATTATGCACATGTATATATAAGAATATTTTCAACATATGAATTCTTATAAGATTAAGAGAAATATGTGTTCCCCTTGTATGATATTAAGATTAAGATGGAGAAATGCTCTGCCGACGTTTTCTCTCATTTTATATCAGAGTTAATCGCAGTTGTAGACTCTGTGTTAAGAATGTGATAGAAAATTTGTTTTGTTTTTTTTTTTTTGGTTATTTCTGACTTTACTTTAGCCATTCTCCATTTGTCTCTTCCTTCCATTTATACTTGTAGAAACAATTCGGTATTAATAACTTAATATTTTTTTACAATTGAATTGGGTTTTTCGAAAGCCTTAAAAATTATTCATGAGGAGTTATGGGGTATACAAAGGCTATTAAAGAAAGACTCTTTATGTATACACCCTCAACGTGGGGTATTTATTTATTTTTATCATTCCTTTTTTTCATATGGACCTGACTAGTAAGCCAAAAGAAAAAAACAAAGATGAATTTTTTAAATTGATATAAAAATTACTTCATTCGAAAGAGAATCTCTTGGTATTATGATTTAAATATGACTTCTGGCATGTGGTAGTTACGGCTAACTCGTTGGTGGTCTAATCTAGAGGTCCAATTTCTAACGACCTTTTTCACAATTTGTGGCCGTATGTCGGCAACAATGCGGCGAATGTTATCCTTTAAAAGGTCAATAATTTCGGGCTTACTGGCACAGACCAGCGACTTCGCATACCTCCAGAGAAATAAGTCCAGCAGAACAAACGGTTTAATTGTGGCACGAGCTGTGTGACATGTTGCGCTGTCTCGTTAAGACTGCATCTCTTGTAAATCGTGGCTCTATAGCGGCCAACATTAACTTTAACGTTCTGACAAGCATAGTTTTTAAGCACATCGATTAGTCAGTTTTTCTGGATGTAACGGTATCTCAAAATATCGTTTATTTACGTATCCATTCAACCAAAAAGTGAGCTGCATCCCTTAACAAAGTTCACTATTGAATTCAGAATCAAAATCCAAAACAAGCTCATTAACTGAATCTACGAATTGCTAGATGAGCGTGCGGCTTTAATTGTTGGACGAGTTTTACTTTGTAAGCATGCAAATCAAGATTTTTCCGCAAAAACTTTCATAAAGTAGACGAACTCAATTCTTGTACACGACGGCGGATAGACTAATTTAGGTCTTTCCCTTAACTACGTTCAACAGCAGCAATGACTTCTTCCATACGAATGGTGGGTGTAAGGTCTCTGTGTATGCGCGTTAACATTTAGAGTAAACGTGGCGCAAAAGCGTTCCACAGTTAATCGAGTTAAATGCTCTGATGGAAAATTATATTGACCGTAAAATGAACGTAGTAAGCGGTACTTATTTCGATTAGAACCATTATTTTTAAAATAAATTTGCCCAATTTGTAATCGTTGTCAGCTGACAAAATGGCTGCCAGTAAAAAAGAAGTTGCCAACTTAAAGTTCTATACATACGTCTATAAAAACACTCTTATAGCATGTTCACACGGCAAAATGAAGCACTTGCTTCGCTCTTCGAATCATGATTGCGAAGCACGCTGTTTACACGACACATGCTACATGCTTCGATTGGACATCTGCACAAAAACTGAAATAACTCTCAAATAATTTGTTCAAAAACTTTATTTTTCTTTTTAATTTTGTTTGTTTGTAATTTATTACATTTAAAATTTTAATGAAATTAATTGTGTTTTATATTACACATATCCACACACCACTTTAAACATTGTTTTTCTCTTTTTGTTTACATTTTCTACAGCTAGTTCAGATAAACTTGCGATAAAAATTAGAGAAGACATAAATTTTTCATGCTTCGTAAGTAGATTCAATATGAATCTACTCGCTCATAATTTTGTATGGCGAAGCAAGTAGATTCGCTCATGATTGGAGTGTGAAGCAAGAATAGAGAGCGAAGCAGGTGCCGTGAAAACATACTATTAATAACGACCAAATCAATCAGAAAACGATTTCAGAACGATTATTCTCAAAACGTTTCAATATTTATGTTATTATTTTTATTCTGGCTGCGTATATTTAATTTCATATACAGTTCCAGCGCATGAGAAAACATAAAAAAACTCCGTTTTTTGTTTCTGTTTTGTGATTTGTAATTTACTCGCTACAAAGAATAAAAGTACAAAGCGAAGGAAACGTTTCGTTTTGTTTATTTTCGTACTCTGATATAAATGCATACATATATGTGCTTGTGCCATTCTTTTTTACAAATATTGATCTTTCTTCAACTTAAAATTAAGAGATACTGCAAATATATAGAAATGCCATTCTGACATTTCGGCTCTTATTACTAATAGATCGCAAACAGTTATTATTATTAGCCTTTATAAAATAAATCAAATACATGATCTTAATCGTATTTCTTTGGGCCTAATAATAAAATTCAATCTTAATGAGATAGAGATAAGAAATAAGATTAGTTTTAAAATCTAACTTTAAAAATAGAAAAGTGAATATTTAGAAAATTTGGATAAATTATTTCTTAAACATAAAAAATAAATATCATTGATATGCAAAAATTCAACGGTAGTAGTCAAAACAAAAAAACCAAACTAAATTTCTAAATAAACAGGGAAATTCCCACCATACACTACGGTCAAAAACTGATCAACAACAAAATAGCAGTCGGAATCATTAAATTGGTTACATTCCTTTAAACATTTTTTATGGACAAACAAAACAAAATAGTTTATAGCTTTAAGATGATGGCAAAATTTTTCTAGCCAATTTAAAACAAGAGGGTAATAAATTTTCTTGTTTTTAAATTTAAATTTTATAACAAATATTTCGCTTTTTGTTTTTTTTTTTACTTTTTTTGTGTCTGGCGTCGTTGTGACGCCATATCGATATCTTACTTGATGTTGATATTAAGACAGTGAATAAAGGTGTGTTAATTTATTTTTTCTTTTTACGAAATGCTAAAAAAAAGCTGTTTTTAGTTTTAACCTGTTCGATTGACCTTTTTTTGGGGGTTAAACCCTATTTTGATTATAAACAACAAGCAAATTTATGCGATTGATTAGTTTGATTAAAATGCCTTCCAATTAAAATAAATTATAAAATATTTAAAACGATAACTAGTAAATAAAATTTAAGTTAATTGTTTTAAGAAAATAATAAAGTAATTTGTACTATTCAAAATATATCACATAATAGTTGACATAATATGAATAGCAAAACTCTTAAGAAATAGTCAAAAATTGAAAGAGAGTATAGGGATACTTTATCTCTTTTTATTACCTTTTGAAATCTTCAATATTGATTCTATAAGCTCTAATTCCACATTATTCTTAATTTAATAGATTTGTGGCAACTTTATATTGGCCACATGTGCAATATTTTAACAATAACATTTTTCAACTTCATTTATCTTTGGCCTGAAAAAAATTCTGTATTCAAACTAAACTGTCCTAAAATCTAAAAGATGATAGCTTTTCATCCTGTGGAAACTTTATGTAGGTGATATGTGCAATATTTGAACAAAAAGAGGAACAGGTGGTAGAAACAGCGATAAAAGCAGTGCGTAACAAATGTCTAAATACGTAGCTTCGTTCACTCTTCTTAATTGTTAGAACTAGTTGTATATTTAAAAATGAAATGCTAATCAAACAGCTTCGGTATCGGAAGTCTGGAAGAGCCAAAGTGCCCATAACGCCTGACTTGTAATAATAGATCTTATAGATTAATTCTAGTCCGTCCTTGAGCTGTATTTGTGTTCATTTAACTATCTGGTGGCAACCTCAACACGTCGCGTTAATTAGGGTACCATCAAATTTCATCGATATATGAAACTTTAAGTAGTTCATCCATCATGACAAGCCCTTGAGCCTTGCAATTACTCATATTTACCAAGTGCCCCGCCCTCACACAAGTGGTATTACCGAATATATCGCCAATTCGGCCTGACTGTTAGTAGTTATACGGATGTTTCTTTCGAATATCATATAATACCAAAGCCCAATACGGCTTGGGAAAAATTGTAATTTTCTTCATTTCATATCCTTGAAATAATTTGTGATTTGATATTAAAAAAAGAAATAAATTAACGCGTTAATGACAGAAATGTGGAGAACACGCTTATCGGTTTTTACATGAACAGCAATAGAAATGAGTCTTAGTCGAGATTTATTTTTAAGTTGCTTTCCGGCTCTAATAGGTTTTGGAAGC
Organism: Cistogaster globosa; assembly: GCA_937654795.1. Lineage (NCBI taxonomy): Eukaryota > Metazoa > Arthropoda > Insecta > Diptera > Tachinidae > Cistogaster > Cistogaster globosa. Next base: position 23,182,255 of record OW569405.1, read on the forward strand.
GTACTCAAGCACGTAAAGGCAGGAATTTACCGCTTTCTTATCTGCATGGAAATAGTCACATTTCAAAAAGTAGAGTATGTAAAGCTAATGAAATTGCTGATGCATTTAATAATTCTCACACTATAATTAATTATGTGGAATGTCTTAACAATGAGTCCCTGCATAGTAGTAGTAATATATTATTAGCTGATGACATTGAAGTAAAGTCATATGTATTTTCATTGAAAAATAATAAAGCCCCAGGTTTAGACGGAATTAATGTCATTGTTCTTAAAAATATGCCTGATTATTTTATTTTATTATTATTATTTTTTTTTTTTTTTTTTTTTTTGAAACAGTTAGTAAAATATTTAATGTTTGCATCAGTATTGGCTTTTTCCCCCAAAGTTCCAAAAAGGCTAAAGTAATTTCAGTATACAAAGCGTGAAAGATCCTAAAATGCCAACCAGTTACAAGCCAATTAGCATCTAAAGGCAAAGTGTTTAAAAAAATCAATCAAAAATATTGTAGATTTTTCAAAAGTAAACAGCATTATTAGTGAGCAACAGCTTGGATTCCGTAAGGAACATTCTACCATTCATCAGTTGAAGAGGGTATTTAAATTTGTTGAAAATAATAAAATTCAGCACATAAGTACTGGAGTTAGTTTCCTTGATATTTAAAAAGCATTTGATTCTATCTGGCACGATGGTTTGTTTTTCAAAGTTGTTCCTATATATTTACAAAAAATAGTTAAAAGCTTTTTTAATAATCGATAATTTGTTGTCCGTGTCGATAGGATTTACTCTTCTACAGTGTATTCGTTATATACCTCGGATACAAATATTCGCCCAATTCAAGAACCACCTTTTCATGCTGCGGCAAGGTAAGCCAAAAATACTTTAATAAATAGAAAATTAAAGTTTAAGATAATAAAACACAAGCTATCATATTTTCATACAACAAATCTCCAAAACAAATTCCTTTATAAAACTTGTACTCTCAAGCAAATGGCATTTCTATTAGTAAAAATATTAAATATTTAGGTATTATTCTAGATAAAAAGCTTTTGTTTAAACACCATATTAAAAACATATGTATGTGACAAGTCAATTAAGTGTGGTTGCGTACATTTATTTCCAATGATTGCATAGGTATGCAAAATGAGACTTTTATTTCCCCCCGAATATTTTTATATATTTTTATATAACTGGGTGTGTAAATCGAAAATACATTTTCAATTTTTTTCTAATACGTAGAGTTTTTTTAATTCATGATTAAGATTTTGATTAATAATATAAATTTTTGTCCATTGTTGAAATTCAAATCGATGCTACAGCTAAATTAAAAGAGATAACGACCAATTTTTTTAAGTTCTATGTCCACATATCCTCATAGTTTAACGTGTAACAGAAACTGAACTTATGAATATCCCTTTAGCTTAAATTTGTACATTCATAGAAAAGCCGTCCAAAACAGAAATGGCCAGGGGATATTATTTGCCTCATTCGCTCTTAACTTATTTTCTTGAAAGCCTGCAAATGATTTAAAACTCTAGATTTAATTACCTTTTACATATACATATGTATATTTATCAAAAAATTAAAAAAAAAATTGATCTTGCTGCTGGTAGATATCGTGATTCCAAGAAAAACAAAATGCATCTTTTTAGAAATTGTACGTAATGGATGTTTTCTGAAAGTTTTTCCGTAACCTAGTTGTCAATACCTATCCAAAATGCTGCATAAAGTTCGGAGGGGAAAACCCTTGCATACCTGTGTTACATTTAAATTATAATCGTTGTTACTAGTAGTTACGCAATTTTAATGAAACTCTTTAATTACTAACTAAAATTGGAAAAAAATAATTGTTTTTATGAACAAAATGCTTTTGATAGGAGAACTATTTGTAAAACCAATAAAAAATTAATCTTTGGCAAATGAATCTATATTTAAAAATATTAATAATTGATGTCTGAGATCCAAGGTCACCTTATATCCCAGCTAGCTGGGCTGTAAAAACAGAATGTTTCATATGAAAAAAACCCCGTCCTTAAGTTACACGTTTTGCGTTAAAAGATTTTTTGATTAATGACATCTAATTTACCTTTGGAGATCTCATATTTTATAATTTAACGACATTGATTAATATATTCAATAACTAAACAAATGTTTGTGTTGATTTATTTCCCTAAAAAAAATAATTTAAGACTTTAAATGTATTTGAATTATTAAAAACTAACACTCGCATATACACAACACCGTTAGATTAGGTAGCAATGTATATAAAAATAAAAAAAGTAAAAATTTTAACAACCAATAACACATTTCTTTTCCCCATTTAAAGAAATACCTTCTTTGAACAGCGATAGAGTAGAAAAGGCAGATGTTATAAAGAAACGAACTTGATTATAAATTAATTTATTTGCAAATATTAAATTTGACTGGCTCCTTATTTACAAAAAAAAAACACAAGAACACGCAGCAATGCTGGTTCTTATAATTGTTTATAATTTAAAAATTTGGACTTAGAGGCTACAAGTCTGGCAGACTGCCGCAGCATATTAAACGGCATTTGTAGAAACAATTTTTGCACTTAAACAATCTGGTACTCCTATTTTACAAAATGTTTGTTGGAAATAATGCAGCAGTGATTAAAAAATCTCATAATATAGAGGAAGCTAAGAGTTTAAGATTAGAAAAGTACTCATTTCCATAACTGCAGCAACCATCTTGCCTGGATCCAACAGTTTTAGGAGCCCAACCAATGCCTAAACGTTTAGAAGTTTTTAGAAAATACTTGAGCTTAGCCTTGTAACGCGAGATGGAAAAAAGCCTTATACCTAAATGACTTTTTTTAGAATAAAAAAAGTGCAAAATTTAATTTCAAACGTTTACAGTCGAGGCCTTAAGTCTCATTTTATATATTCGCCAAACAAAATGTGCAAAAAAATAATTTTTGTGTACCACACATATTTAATTCCATTTTAATTAGTTTTTGATATGTATGAAACAAAAATAAACATCTTCACTCAACTCAAAAAATAACGATAAATACAGAAAAAAAAAAATTATAAAGATGAACAAAAGTGTTCATACAATGTAGTCCCTTCTGTTTTAATCATTATTTGCAACCTGCAATTATTCAAATACGGTTAGTTTCTCGCAATCGAAGTAGGCCCTCGTATCTGTTGAACTATTTTTTTTTTTTTGTATTTTTGTATTGAAATAGTTTCCAACTGTCAAGATGAATAAGCGTAAAGAAATTGGCTTCGATTTAAAAGATCTTATTGTTCAAGAGCGTAAAGCAGAAATTAGCAAAAATTTTAAAATATCTTTTGCCACTGTCCAATACATAATCAAAAAGTACGAAAATACTGGTTCCGTAAAGAATAAGCCAAGATCTGGACGACCGAAGAAGCTTTCTAGACGATATGTCAGTTTTATTTTAAGAGAAGTGACAACAAATCCGATAATGTCAGGGCCTAAACTAGCAGAAAAGATCGAATTTATGACGGATAAGAAAGTTCATCCAAAAACAGTTCAAAGAACGTTACGAGCTAAAGGGAATGCGAGCAGAGTTCCCCGCAGAAAGCTTTGATATCTGAAAAGAATCGAAGACTTCGCCTTGAATTTGCCAAAACACATATTAACAAAGGCACAGATTTTTGAAAAATGGTATTGTTTACGGATGAAAGCAAGATTCACTTGTTTGGAAATGACGGGCGTGGAAAAGTTTGGCGTAAAAAAATACAACACTTGAGTGAAAGAATATTGTGCCCACAGTGAGACTTAATAGTGAGACTTGTGCCATATAGTTCAATTCAGTGATCGCTCTTTTTAGTTCAAAGTTTGAAAATGAACTAGTTCAAAATTTAGTTCAAAGGCTCCCTTTAGTTCAAATCTCTCTTAGTTCAACTTCTAATTCAAACGCTTTCTTTAGTTCAAAGCTATTTTAGTTCAAATGTTCTTTTTAAACTATGATGGCAACGATACTGTAGCATTGCCATAACGAATGTTAAATTAAATGCGTGGCAGCACTAATTTCTTCTCGGAAATAGTCAACAAGAAAAAAAAGACATGGATTCTAATTTATCTTGTCTGGTAGTTCAAATACAAAGTATAGTTCAAAAATGAACTAGGTTTCCTTAAAAGTATGAACTAGTTTACTTAGTTCAATCGATGGAATCGTTTAAATAAACTAGTTCGTTTATGAACTACACAAGTCTAATAATGGTGGAGTTGGTCGGTTGGTGTTTATTGATGGTATTATGGACCGATACTATTATAAACAGCTTTTAGAATGCAATTTGCAGATATGTTGGGTCTTTGTCAGGATTGGATCTTCCAACAAGATAATGATCCCAAATATACAGCGAGCGTTGTGAGAGATTAGCTGATTTATCATGCACCAAGGCAGTTGAAATCGCCTTCACAATCACCAGACCTAAACCCGATTGAAAACGTTTGGGATATTTTAAAGCGGAAAATCGGTTATTTTAGTGTTACCCACAGCGAATCGTTAAAAGAATCATTACAAAAGTGCTGGTCCGAAATTACTCCTGACATGAACGAAAATCTTGTCGCTTCAATGCCGAGCCGTCTGCAGGCAGTGATTGATGCTAATGGTAGACCAACAAAATATTAACGCTTTAAAAACTTATCTAAAACTAACTACTTTTTGGAAGTCAAAAACGTTTTTCTGTTATGTATAAACGCTTTTGTCTACCTTATAATTGTTTGTTTTTTCTGTATTTATCGTTATTTTTTGAGTTGAATAAAAATTTTGGTTTTAGTTTCAAAATTAAAATGAAATTTCATATGTATGTGTGCTTCCCAAATTTTTTTTCACTTTTTGTTTGGCGAATATATGAAATTTTTTTTAGTATGAAGACTTAAGTCCTTGACTGTAAGTGGCAGCACAGTTTAATTTTCTGTACTTATCGTTATTTTTTGAGTTGAATAAAAATTTTGGTTTTAGTTTCAAAATTAAAATGAAATTTCATATGTATGTGTGCTTCCCAAATTTTTTTTCACTTTTTGTTTGGCGAATATATGAAATTTTTTTATGTATGAAGACTTAAGTCCTTGACTGTAAGTGGCAGCACAGTTTAATTTCTCCTTATATGTATAAATAAACATAATTTTAATTTTCATTAATAAATACGAGTGAATTTTTCCCCCGCATCTAAATTGAGGTTTATTTAGTAAAAACAATATAACAAAAAACCCCATAAATCAATATAAAAAAGTACCGAAATTGTTTCAATTTATAAAAATACTACTACTATAACAAAAAAAACACCATATTTGGTCTATATATTTAACAGAATTAAAAACAATAGAAACTCAATAGCAACAAAAAAAAATTTTTTTTTTTTTTTTGAAGCATTTAGCAAAACAAATAGACTTGAAAGAAAACGATAAGCGCATGCCAAATATTCGGTATTTTTATAACAAAAAATTTTTTTTTTAAATTAGAATCGACTCAGTTTAATGGTTTTGTTTATTTAAAAATCATTAGTCATCACACCTAAATACCATTTGCCCTATAACGCACACACGTCTTGTTTTTCAACGGAAATTCCAAAAAGTAAATAATTAAATGTTCAAAGTTTAAATATTTTAAATTTCGATTTGCGCTTTGTAACAAACAAAATAATATCGTTATAAATTTAAATAATACTTAGATTATCATAACCAGTAAAAAATTAAAATGCTATAAACCATTATCTAGATACTTAGTTACTGAAGTAAAAGTACTTCAGTAGCTAAATTAATGTACACTACGCGCCACTTGAATAGCACACTGCCCGCTATTCAAAAAATTTCCTGTTTTTCTTAAAACTTATTATTTGGTGACGTTTTTAGCTTTTAAAAATTTTCAGGGTTTTTTATCTTTTTTTATAATATATTGGTTATTTGTTTTGCTGCTTACCGATTATCGACGCACTACTTTATTAGAACATACAGATGAGTATAATTTAAGTTAACACCCAATATTTGTACACGCGCCATCATTTAAGACATCAGTCATAATATAAAAATTTGATAATAAAGGGAAGAGGCAATGCACTATCGGAAGTTAAAAAGGACAAAATATAAGCCTTCAAGGATATGGGCCAATCCGATGCAAATATATCGAAAAATATGAAAAGAAGTCGGCAAATAACAACATCATTTATGTCCGATAAATTTACATACGAAAAAAACATAAAAGGTCTTGTTAATAATACAGGGTTGATTGCAAGTTTAACCCACATATGACTTGTTATTTCGTAGGCTCAGAAAATAAAAAGAATAAAGTTAAAAAACACCATCCCGAAAAGAAAACACCTTAGCTCTTGCCACGTTCACATGACCTCGACTTTAGATTAACATCGTGTGGTTTTCGTAGATGAAAAAAAATTTACTTGCGATGCCCTAAAGGTTACAGTTATTACTTCCAAGATCTTCAAAAGAAACAGAATCAAATAAATCATCTACATAGCCGCGCGGGGGATATCGGGTCTGGGAGCAATTTCATATTACGACGCATGTGACTTTCATTTTTTAAAGGCGACGATAAATGTTATATCCTAATTGGGCTACTTAAAATGGTATTCTCGACTTTTAAAAATCTCTTTAAACCTCTACCTGTGATATTTCAACAACATAATGGGCCTAGCCATAAAAAACCTTTTTTTTCTGATCAGTAAAAACGCATTTTTATAACTAATACACAGAAGTTTTGTTTATTTATTATAATTTACAAAAAAATTTTCCTTCTTCTAGATTCCAACATTTATGCTAATTTAATTGTAAATTGAAAATTTCCAATCCCAGGGTTTTTACTTCCCGGTTTTTAAATTCCCAAAATCGACGCTATTTCTACGACGCTATCTTGGCGCACGTACACAATCTACCTAAAGAAAAAGTTTGGGCTGTTTCGTGCAGAAAGAAAAAGAATTTTATTCTCTCAAAAGCTCTCTCTTCTACCCAAACTTGTTGTAGGGGAATAGTTTTCGATCCGCACCTACTATCATACACAATCGTACGATTAATTCACACAAAAATCAGACAGAATTCTGTCCTACTTTAAATATCATTTCAAAAAGGTGTCGTAGGTGCCACACTATTATCATAAAAACAGATGATTTTAATATTATGTTGTTTTTTTCTCATCTTCATCTCCAAAAAAAAAAAAAAATATTAATCAAAAAATGATTTTATAAATTATTTAAAAATATTATAAAATCGTACAGATCTGTCAATACGTTTGTCACACACGTACACTTTTATTCCATACTATCATACTTTTTGAGCAAACATGCAGTTTTTAACAGATCGTACAACTGAGTATGATAGTGAATCCCGGCCTTTAACAACAAAGCAAAATACAAAAAAGAATATAACAGTTCATTTCATTTAAGCAAATTTTTTTCCTTAAAGGAGAGATAAAAACCATGAAAAACCGTAGAAAAAACCGTACTATCAAAAAATTAGTTTTTGAGAAAAAAGTTTTTTTTCAACTAGAGAGTGTGTGCTGCTAAAGTGGCGCGCGGTGTATCTCAATAATCTTTAATGTTTGATGTAGCTGGGTTTTCTACACAGAAGAAACAATTTTTTTCTTAATTTAAGTCAAAAATAATTACAAATATTTTTGAAGAAATCATGCTTAAATCTTGAGAAACTATTAAGCTGAGTCTTAAAGGGTTTTTAATATTTTGTGAAATTTAAAAATAGAAATAATTTTCTTAACCACAAAGAGAAGAGAAGTTCGTTATCACAACCGAGTTTTTTCGCAAATTAAATTTTGTTAATGACTCGTACTATTTTAAATTCGATAAATAAGTGCAGAAATAAGAATACTTATTAAAAATTGTATGATTGGAACAGTTTATTTTAGCCTACAGCTTCCTATTTGCTTACGATTTCTTACAATCCACCCAATTTCTTCCACTTTGCGTTTCAAAATTAAATCTTTTGCCACTGTAAAGAAATTAAAATGTCTTGAAACTATTAATTTTTTAAAATCTTGAACATGCCTATAATGTATAGTGTGCAAAGGTTTTTATTCAACAAACATAAGTTTCATGTATTTTGTATAGTGGTTAGGGTTTGGGGAATTCCCGGGAAAATATTGGCTAAATTCCCGGTAAACGGGAAATTTAAAATTTTAACATTTTCAATACACTGATTATTTTTCAAACTTTTTTGTTGTGACATTTAAAAATTTTCAAATATTTCTTTTTGTAAGAATTATACTAAATTAGATATAAAATAAAATCTTTCTAATTTGTTTAAAAAGGAATTTGAGTTAGTCGAAGCCACTAGCGTTCAAACAACGAATGTTGATTATCTTTATAATGCACTGTTGATAACAAAACCTATCTGAGTACAAAGTGAAAGGGTTTTTTTTCGAATCCTAGAAATTTTGCAACGAAAAAAAAACAAAATGTCTAGTCAATTGTCAAATGCATTTACAGTTGTAAAGTCATACTTTCAAAAAACTAATTAATAAAATAATTTTTCAGTATTTTTAATCTTTGTTATCTCTCGTTATCTACATATGTACATGTATGTACAGTCAAGGACTTAAGTCTTCATACATACCCAAAATTTTATATATACGACAAACAAAAAGTGCAAAAAAATAATTTTGTGTACCAGACATATTTGACTCCATTTTAATTATGAGACAAAAACCAACATTTTCATTCAAATCAAAAAATAACGATAAATACAGAAAAAATAAATTATAAAGTCTTCATACATAACAGAAAAACGTTTTTGACTTCCAAAAAGTAGTTAGTTTTAGATTAATTTTTAAAGCGTTAATATTTTGTTCTTCCACCGTTAGCATCAATCCCTGCCTGCAGACGTCTCGGCATTGAAGCGACAAGATTTTCGGTCATGTCAGGAGTAATTTAGGACCAGCACTTTTGTAATGCTTCTTTTAACGTTTCTCTGTTGGTAACGCTAACATAACCGAATTTCCGCTTTCAAATATCCCAAACGTTCTCAATCGGGCTTAGGTCCAGTGATTGTGGAGGCGATTTCAACTGCCTTGGTGTCTGATAAATCGACCAATCTCTCACAACGTCTGTGTATGTTTGGGATCATTTTCTTGTTGGAAGATCCAACCCTGGCCAAAAACCAACATTACAAATGATGGCTGCAAATTGCATTCTAAAAACTGTTTATAATAACATCGGTCCATAATACCATCAATAAACACCAACCAACCAACTCCAGATGCAGCAATGGCGCCCGAAACCATTACGTTGCCACCATTATGTCTTACTGTGGGCACAATATTCTTTCACTGAAGTGTAGTATTTTTTTACGTCAAAATTTTCCACGCCCGTCATTTCCAAACAAGTTAATCTTGCTTTTATCCGTAAACAATACCTTTTTCAAAAAATCTGTGCCTTTGTTAATGTGTGTTTTTCATGGCGAAGTCTTCGATTATTTTCAGATATCAAAGCTTTCTGCGGGGAACTCTGCTCGCATACCCTTAAGATCGTAACGCTCTATGAACCGATTTTGGATGAACTTTCTTATCCGTAATAAATTTTAACTTTTCTGCTAGCTTAGGCCTTGATATTCTCGGATTGATTTCCACTTCTCTTAAAATAAAACAGACATCTCGTCTAGAGAGCTTCTTTGGTCGTCCAGATCTTGGCTTGTTCTCTACGGAACCAGTATTTTTGTACTTTTTGATTATGTATTGGACAGTGGCTAAAGGTATTTTAAAATTTTTGCTAATTTCGCGATAAGATTTTCCTGCTTTACGCTCTTGAACAATAAGATCTTTTACATCGATGCCAATCTCTTTACGCTTACTCATTTTGACAATTGAAAACTATTTGAATACAAAAATACAAAAAAAAAAAAATAGTTCAACAGATACCGGGGCCTACTTCGGTTGCAAGAAACTTACCGTATTTGAATAATTACATGTTGCAAATTAAGATTAAAACAAAAAAGACTATATTGTATGAACACTTTTGTGCATCTTTATAATTTGTTTTTTCTGTATTTATCGTTATTTTTTGAGTTGAATGATAATGTTTGCTTTTTTTTTCTCATAATTAAAATGGAGGTAAATATGTCTGGTTCACTTTTTGTTTAGCGAATATATAAAATTTTTGTCACGTATGAAGACTTAAACCTTTAACTGTAAACGTACATATCGTTACCTTAATATAAAAAGGTTCTAACTCGTTTTTTTTTAATTCAAGTTGTAGAAAATAAATGATTCATTATCTAAAGGACCACAAAAACGCAATGCGTTAATAAAAAAATTTCTAACTACAAAACTGTTCTCTTTATCACGTTTTTTTCTTTTCCGTAAAGAAGGGCAAGCGTTAGTTAGGGCCTTTCTATATTAAGGTAACGATATGTTTGAATGGTTTGTTATTTTTATTTTTTGTTCATATTTTAATAAAACTATAAAATTTTTAATGTTAATTCATTAAATTAATTTGTTTTCCTTAAGAATTGCTTTTTCCCGGGAATACCGGGAAATCCCGGGATGCGATAGTTTTTTCCCGAGAAATAAAAAATTCCGGGAAATCCCAAACCCTAATTGTGGTTTTACAAAATCAAGCATTTTTTTATATAAACTGCAAAAGAATCAGCTGGTTGTTAAATAACAATAGCAAATATAAATAAATTCGCCAAATGTGGGCTTGACTCACACTCAAAAGGTTCAGTATTATTTATTTAATTTTATTTTTGATATTTGTTACAGCAGACGTAATAATACATACTTTGGGTAAATTTAAAATAAGGACATTTGAAAATTGCGCTACTGTTAGGACCCCTTATAATTTTATTTTTCGTTAAATTCGTATTCTTTTGGAAACATCCTTTTAAATGTCTGGCTAATACGGTTAAAACACTAAAGCTAAATAAATAAGAATTATATCAATATTGGGACGCCCTTTAATTTAATTTTTCTATTTGTTGCTAAGGTGCACATAACTTTACTAACACTGTGCAAATTGAAAGGGCTTATCTATAACAGTTCAAATAATAGGTCCGTTAGCGCAATTTTGGGATCTCAATGTTATGAAAAACTCTTCCCGTACTACAAGCTTGGGTAGAAGAGAGAGCTTTTCATCTTCTTTCTCCACAAAACAGCCCAGACTTTTTCTTTAGGTAGATTGTGTAAACTGAAAAGCAATCAACTGGTTGAAAAGTAAACAGCATTTAACACAAAAAATTCTATGTTCATGCACGCAATTTTATTCCAAAAATGTTATTTAAAAGTTTTATCCCAAAAAATATTAAAATAAATTTAAAAACATTCAAAATATATGTGATTTTATGTTTATTATGAACAACAGCATGTTTATTAAAGTTGAAATCATGTTTTGTTTAAATTTAGTATCTGCGTCCGGTTATGGGCATGAATTTTGTATGGAAAAACAAATGACCATGTTCGTTCTACAAAACTTCAGCCGTTATAAGAAGTGTCCGCTTTGAGAGTTTTCACTGTATTTAAAATTATAAATTAAAGGGTGTTACATTACTTCGCATTATTTTATGCATATGGGCAAACTCTTAAAGAGTTGTAAACAGACGGTTGAAATTTACATAGAACCTGTATTGCTAAATCCACTATAAAAAGTAAAAAATTTTGGTTTGAAAATTAAAGAGAGGCCCTATAGTTTATGTAATTTTTTACATTATGCCATAATTTTAAACCGTTAGAGATAGACAGCTAGGATCTGTTTTGAAGTCGGTTTTTTGTTGAAAAAATTATCTCCAATTGTAATTATTAATTAAACACTTTTCTTATAATTTCATTATCATTAGTAAAAACAATTATAAATAAAATTAGAATTAAATGGTAGTTAAATTTCTTTGGAAATGGTAATAATATTTAGAATATAGTTTTATACAATTTTCGTTTGTATTGAAACTTTGACCAAAGATCGGCTTTTGATTAATAATATTCTAATCACCGCTGTTAAGTTTGAAAAATCAAACTTTTATTTTGAGTGTACATTATTTTATTGCAAAATATTTGGGTTGTTGTTAAAATTTTGCTTTTAATAACTGTTCTGCAAAAATTTATATTTACTTTTTTTTGTAACTTTTATAAATAAATTGTGAAAGTTAAGAAAATAAACTCTTTTGCTGTGAATTAAAATATTTATTTTACTTAATGAAGGATAAGCTGCGATTTGTTCCTTTTAAACAATCCAAAAACAAACAGGTAAGACTTGCAAAAAGTAAAAGTTGAAGTGAATCATTCATGTAGATGAATGAAACTTTTTTATTTTTACTGAAATTTTTTATTTTGAAGTTCGTGTCTTAAGTTTTTTGTTTTGGCAAAAAAAAAAACAACTAAATACAAATAGATGTTAGTCACGATTTTAAATAAACTACATATTAAATAAAACTTATTGGGAATTTTCAAAGTTTTAATAATTATAAAATGATTAATTTATATTAAATTTGATGCAATATAAAAGATCTATTTTTAATAATGAACATCTTGGTCTTTTATTTATTAAAAATTTAAATTAGTCATTGCAGCCATCTTAAGTTCATGAGATCAGTCGCTTTGTTATCAATTTGAAAAGGAAGTAATGAAAAGCAGTAGTTAAAATATATTTTTTTTTTTATTAAATTGTAGAAAAAAAGTGCATTATACAATATTAAATTTATTTTAAGAAAATCAGTTAATAATTATTAATTTTTTTTCATAATAATAACTGATTTATAATAATAAATTTTATTGAAAACAACTTCTCTTTTGCATTATCTTGATGATGAGCGGCATTGTTATTCGTCTTCTGTTTCTTTAAAGAGCTCTTCATAATTTGAAGCTACTTCTTCTGATAACAGTCCAATAGGAAACAATGCTTCATTCATAACTGTTGCGTCATGTGTTTAAAAATTGTACATTTTAGGTGTCATAGGATGCCCCTCATGTAGAGTAATGCAAAGTTTTGCAAAGCCTTAGCAAAAATCTGCAAACTCTTGCAAATGGATTTTGTGATCACTTGATATTAATTCAATATTATTTCTAATTCGATATGTAAAATCAATTCCAATTACGAGGGCTGCTATATATATTTCTGGCCTGGCAACACTGAGTGCTGCCAAGTGTAATCTGACATTTCCATTGGAAAGTTTGTCATTTTTAAGCATAATCGTACTCAAAACGTTTTGACCTACGACCATTATTTGTGTTGTTTACAGTGACTTGAAAAAATTAATATAGAAAAAAATGGAATTAACTGGTGAACATTTTCGTGCCATAATTTTTCACAACTTTCGACGTGGATTATCACGACAAGAGTGCATTGATGAACTTAAATCTTTGTATGGCGATGAAGCACCATCCTAAAGCACTGTGAAGAATTGGTATAATGAATTTAATCGTGGCCGAAGCTCGCTCAAAGACGAATTCCGTGAAGGTCGTCGAAAAACGGCTGTTATGCCAGAGAACATTGATGCGGTGCGTGAACTCATAATGCAAGATCGACATGCGACATACCGAGAGATAGAGACATCCTTGGACATTTCTTCCACCAGCATACATTCGATACTGCATGAACACCTGGCCGTAAAAAAGGTTTGTTCTCGTTGGATCCCGCACAATTTGAAAGTCGCTCAAAAAAAGGCTCGTGTCGATTGGTGCAAAGAAATGTTGCAAAAATACGATTGCGGTGCTTCAAAAGACGTTTATAAGATCGTCACAGGTGACGAATCATGGATCTATGCGTATGAGCCCGAAACGAAACAACAATCGACCGTGTGGGTCTTCAAAGACGAGCAAAATCCAACGAAAGTTGTTCGTGGAAGAAGCACTTCGAAGCAAATGGTCGCCTGTTTCTTCGGCAAAACTGGTCATGTGGCGACTGTTCCGCTTGAGCAACATAGGACGGTCACTTCTGAGTGGTACACTACAATTTGTTGGCCTGAAGTTATCCTAGAAATTCGAAAAACCAACAAGAGAAGACGAATCATTGTTCACCATGACAATGCGAGATCTCACACATCGTCTCAAGCCAGAGCGTTTCTGACCGGCCAAAACGTCGAATTAATGGGTCATCCGCCGTACAGCCCTGACTTGGTACCTAATGACTTCTTCTTGTTTCCGCACATCAAGAAAAAAATGCGTGGTCAATGATTTTCGTCGCCAGAAGAAGCTGTTGAAGTGTTCGAAAACCATGTTTTAGAGGTCTTTCAATCGGAGTGGAAAAGTGCTTCGACAACTGGTTTGAGCGCATGCAAAAGTGTATAAATTATACTGGAGAATACTTTGAAAAACAATAAAACCATTTTTGATTATAAATATTCGCATTTTCACTTTTAAGCGAGAAATATATAGAGCAGCCCTCGTATTCAGTTTTGGAAAAAATATTCTGCCATCGTGTTACCATCGTTGGTGTTTCTAATGTTCTATTTTCGGTATATCAACTATTGGCCGTAATTCACTTTTAAAACATCTTTTAAACATGTTTTTAATCTTCTTCCAGTTTTATTCAAAAAACATCTATATACAACACATTTTGTGACAAAAAGATATATATAAAGATAAAGATATAATTTATTTTTGGCTTAAGTTTATTTTTTTAATGTCCACAGTTCAACTCCCAATTTCATTAAAATTTAATTTTATATTAATTTGAAACATTTTTAGGATCGCGACAGCCTTTACTCTCAAAAACATTTTCATGTTTTTTTTTTTAGGTGAACAAAAAACTTTTTTTGTAAATTCCGAATGAAATTTTTTATCATTAAAATTTAAAAAAAAAAATTTTTTTCATTAAATTTCTAAAAGTTCATATAAAATATATTGCAAACCTTTTAAAACCGTAAAAAGTCAATAAAAACATATGAAATTTACTCAATTTTCTTGACAGCGCTTTACTACCAATAATCTAGAGAAAAAGCCTTAAAAATAATTATACGATGTAGAATTTACTTAAATTTATACATTTTTCAAATGTAATTCTTGGCCTAATTTCCTCTTTGCTCGTTTCAATAAATCCCCTAATTGTTCTACAGGATTTATGTCTGAAAACTGCGTTGGTGTTTTAAGCTTGGGACATTGAAGAGTATCTTCATATGCTTTGGGAATAAAATGCAGAAGGAATAAAAATTAATTTCAAACTCCTGTGGCTGTATTCTGTAAGTCACTTAAGCTTAATCTCCATCGCTAAAAATATCTAAAATCAATTTAGAGACTTTTAGCTACAAATGCAATTCTGTAACGAGCATTGCTGAAATTAGCTATCTCTTAAAAATTAAATTCGCCGTATTTTTAGCATTTGTTGATATCGCTAAAATTCTCCTATTTTGTATTCTCTAACAACTAAACAGCTGTTATTTGTCTGTTAATTTTAGGCAATAAGTATTTTGTGCTGCTAAAAAGTAATTTAAATTTTGTTAAGAGTTTACCATGGAGGAAGTAAGCAAAAGAATAACAATTAACTGCTTTAATATATTTCTTTTTCTCCTCTGGCCTTAAGTAGTTCAATAAAATGTTACTTTTTAGTAATAATATCGTTTTGTTTTTACCTTTACGCTTTTTGTGTTTATTCATTGGCCTTAAGTTTTACAAAATAATAAGAAAATCTTACATTTAGAAAATTTTTTAATTTATAAAAGTTATAATTCTATATATTTATACTTTTAATTTTAAATAATTTACTTAACTACTTTACTTAACATTGGAGAAGACATGCATCCCTATACCATGGAATTGCCTCCTGATTTGTTATAAAAAATGATCAATAAGTCGTAAAGTAAATGAACGCTGAATTTGCCCTTTAATAACTTTAAAATCTGAAAATATCTTTAAGTGGTCCAGAGAACACCTTCAAATGTGTAGATGATTCAGTCAAGTGATTTTTTTAGATGTGGGTTGTTTATTTAAGTTTCGAAAGTACAAAATGAAAAAATTAAATTTGTATGTAAAATCAATGTTTGTACAAGACACATAAATAACAAAAACATAAATTAATAATAAGATAATTTTTTCAATATAAGCGCATTTATACAATAACGTATAAATAGTAACTATCTGACGTTGAAGTCGTTTGAAACGCTTACGTGTCTCCCACATTTTCGTAAAAGTAATAGAGCCTATACTCTTTGTATATTAAATGCAAAATAATTAAATAAATAATAAAGTTTAAAATAAGATTTTAATATTAATGTGACATTAAAATATTTTTATTAAAAATAAGATTGTTATAGACTATTTGATATAGCAATTTAAATAAGAAACTAATAAAAGAAATCACCAATTTTAATTTCCGAAAAAAGAGGCAGCATAACTAAAAAATGTCTCATGTGGCATGTATCAAATTGTTTTTATTGAAATCACATTTATAAATGGCAAATAGTGAGAAAATTACAAACTTATCCTACGAAATGATTTAACAAAACAGTAACAGAAGTCGTTTTTCAGTTTAACTTATAAAACTGGAATTTTTTAAAATTGATTAGTAAAGTAAAGTGTACTGTGAAGCTTTGTTTTTAAAAATAATTTTCTCTTTACATAATGTGAATGACACAAAGTCATTATAAATCTTATAAAATCTTTTTAAATAAATACATGAAACAGCTGCTGTGGTTTGACACATTAAGCCAATAAACATAAAGTCGTGTGAAATTTCTGTGTTCATACAAGTTTTAATAAAAGAAAAAAATGCAAAACACACCCACATTCAAAGTAAAAAAACTGCACTGCCATCTCTCATTGTTATACAATATAATTTTTAATTGGATTTTTTAAAAAAGTAAAATAAACTCAAATGAAAAATGCACGTGAAAATTTATTTGCAATTGGAATATTTTAGAATTGTTTTACTTTTGAACCATTTTAAAACAACTATTTAAATAATAATTTAAAACTAAAATTAGTTAATTTAGAAATTACAAAATACCTGGCTTTAAGCTGAATTTAAATTATTCACTTGGTTAAAAAATAAAAAATGAAATATAAAAAAAGTTTTAATATTTAATATATGAGAAGAATATTGCAGAAAGGGAAGTGGTGCAGAAATGTAAGAGAAACATCTTTTTATTCTTTATCATTTACGTGTGGTCATGTGGACACGTGAATAAATTAGACCACTTCGAAACAAGAGACGACTGAGTGAAAATCCTCCCAGATGCTAATATCTAGCGGCGAATTTAAGCAATTCCTACTTTTTATTACTATAAATGCCCATGACTTCGTCGGCTTTTAATTTATAATTTTCTTAAAATTCAAGTTTAAAAAAAGTGTTTTTAAATATTTATTACACAGATCTGTAATCAGTATTTAAAATGTTCTTTTTATAAATATAAAATGTGCTGACAACTGTTTTAGTACCATTATAGCCGATAAAAATGGGTAATTTCACATTTGTATCTCTATTATTTCTATGAAATGACTTATTTTTAAGAAAAAAAAAAAACGGTTTCTATATTTGAACCAAAGTTTTAAAGGATTTTCACAAAAAATTTTATTTGATTCCATCCACCAATTTTTTCGTCATGCGAACACAGACAGACCGACAGACAGGTAAAAATTCAAAAAATAGGTGATTTGTATTCTATATCGATTAATATCTACACCAATAACAGAATGAAAAAAAAATATTTAAATGTTAAAAATATTTTTTTATTAAAATAAAACTCTAAAATATCAGTTGTGAGCTTAAAAATCAAAATTGTACTTCCATAGGAGGTCGTTATTAAGTTTTTACAAAAACTTGTAAAAAGATAGTTTAATAAAATTATCATTGTGTTTGTAATTTCAACAATGTTCCATACACCCTGCAAGCATTTTCTATCGAAAAAGTCACTTCATCATTACTTCGTAGCGTTAAAATGTGTCATAGATAATAATATCGAATTCTAATGAAATAGTATCCTCAGTTGGGAAAGAATGTGCAACTACAATGAAACAACTAATGGGAAACTATTTAGCCTATCTAAAGGGGATAAAAATTGAGTATTCTGGGTGTCTTTGACAGCATTGAATATATAATTTCTATATGTAACGGAGTTCTGCTTTATCAAAACGGAAAATGTAAATTTTAACATTATAGAAAAGTTTAAAGTTAGAAAGCTAAAACTTAAGTAAAAGAAATATATAATAAACAAAACTAGAATGCGAAATACGATATAGAGATTTAGAAAATTTTGACATTAAAAATATTTTGTGTTAAAAATTAAAAATAACATCAATATGAGAATTTATTATTCAGAATCTTTTTTATGTTATTTAACTTTAATCGTGCGTGATACCTTCAAATACAAATAATTAATGATATTCTCCGCAGTAATACATTTCAGTTTGTATTTTTTAAAATAATAAGTATTTCATGGGAATATCATGAATAATTTTTATTTGAAGGAATTAAGCGCGATTAAAGTAAATTAACATAAAAAAGATTCCGAATAAAAAATTTTCATATTGTAAGAAATCAAAATTTCATCAGAAATTTACATTTACAGAAATATAGGTGATGACTTTTATCTCCAATTACATATTTACGTTGTAATTTTTTTATATTGCTTTTAGGTTTTCAATTCAACAACATAAACTAAAATAACCTACAAATTAAAAACCTACTGAAATTAAAATTTGAAAAAATCAAATCCATTGTGAAGTAATACTACGAGTACACAGAAAAAAAAAGAAATTTAAAGAAATTAAAAAATACATAGTAAATTAGAACAAAGTTTATAAGATTTCTCTGCGGTTTTTTCCAAGAAGAGATTCTTGAGAGGAAAAGGAAGAAAAACCTTTTTGAAAAAAACAAGAAGAAAACTTAAAATTTTTACTAGGTTCTCTTCTTGATTTTTTTTAAAAAGGCTTTCTTTTTGATTTTATTAGGTTTTCATCAAGGCGAATCAATACCAGATGGTCGCAATGGTGAATTCACTAGTTTTCGCCGAAATGCTAAATGTCAAACACCATATAAAAAAAATTATACATATTTTTTTTTTTTAATTATATATTATAAAATATATTAAAATTAATGAATTCGCAATCGCGATCACTTAGTATTAATTCCCCTTCGTTGTTTATTTTCTTTTTTTTTCCAAAAAGGGTTTCTTCTTGATTTAATTAGGCTTTTTTTGTTTTTTTCTCAATTTTATAAGACTTTCTCTTAATTTTTTAATAATACTTCTTGATATTATTTGGCATTTTGTATCTCAGCACTTCTATTTTATTTTTACTTGTTTCTCTCCAGAAAGAAGGAAAGAAAGTCTGATTCCATGGAAATTGGAAAATATCTGTATTTTCTGTTAAACTCTTTTTATCCGTCATTATTCAAAGTATTATTTGTTTTATTTTTATATATCAGTATTTTTTGTTGAAATAACATTAATTAATTTTTTTATTTCAGTTTACGCTTTTTTACTTGCTTGTTCACTTTTAACTAAAAGTTTGTTTTTAATATGTATGTTAAGTGCAAAGAATTAAGGGAATTCGCCGCAATATTTGTACAAACATGCATAAAAATTATAGCAGTCCAAGAACAAACAAAAAATATAAATATTGTCCCTATGTTAGATTGCCTGCGTTCGTGACACAACAAGCCAGCTAATATAATCAAGAAGATATTCCTCTTAACAAATTAATAAGATAATTTACACATAATGTAATTTATTACCTTATCAAATTGAATTCAATAAGAAATCCCTTTTTTGGACAACTCAGAAGAAAACCTCATAGAATCAAAAAGTTTTTCTCTATGAGTTGTGTTTTTTGTGTCAATATTAATGGAAATTGAGTGAAAAAAATATTTATAACAAGTTTTCTTCTTGACTTTATGTGTTTTTCTTCCCAATAAAATTAAAAAGATTTTCCACAAAAAAAATAATAAGAGAATCTCTACGAAAAAGTTTTCCCTTCTCTCTGCTGGAATACCCCTTAGCCTAAAAACGTTTCATAAAGAAAATCTTCTCGAAAGTACTAGGCATTTTTTTTCTCTGTGTAAGTGCTCTCAGTGGAAAATTCATTAGTTTTCGCCTAAACGCTAAATGTTTAACTCCACTAAAAAAAATTATACATATTTAGCTTGTCGGCGAAAATTAATGAATTCGCCATTGAGACCAACTTATATTATTTCGCCATGATCAAATTACTTTTCTAAAAAAAAATCCGTAGTTTTACGTTAATTTAAAATATCAAGGGATTACAAATGGCGATTATTAAACAAGTTTAACCCAAAAATATTAAAATAAAGAGAAATGCTACAGTATGATAAATTTAAATTTATCGTTGTTACTTAGAATTTCTTTACCTCCGTTAGTTTTTATTAAATATTTTTATTGAAATTTTTTTTTCCAAGTTTTGTTTTTTTTGCTTAAAAAATAGGAGTTATAACTCAAGTTCTATTATTTTCCAAGTTTTTTTTTTTTTTATTGAAAAAACAGTTTTATTATTTTTTTTTTTTCTTAAAAAATATTTTTCAATTTTTGTTGATAAATTGTAACTCAATTAACTATGAAAGAGCATTTTCCGTCTTGAGCTAATATTGATTGACTAAGGGTCAAAATTATCTCTAGAGTCCTACATAAACTCTATTTGTTATATTAAAATACATATATGTAATTGTAAATTGTCGAGTAACAAATTAAACTTTTAAATAACCTTTATTTTATAAGCAAAAAATTAAAGTTTTTTTTAACAAACAAAAAAAAAAACTTGATAAATAACAAACAAATCAATTATTTTCCAAACAGAAAAGTAAAATTAAAAAAAAACAAGCAAAAGTAATTTTTTTAATAACACTTATTACTGTTACGACCCCACTTGCTTGTTAACGAAAGGATCACGATTTCGAATCCCAACAGCGAAGAAGAAAATATAATTTTGTTAAAACTTATCGGTATCTCGATTAGAACCACAAACAAAAACAAGTAGGAGTATTATCAAATATTATGGCAGATAATTAAAATATAAGAAAAAAAATAAGTAAGTAATATAAAAATGTTAACGGCTTTTAATGGATCAAGCGTTTTTTTTTTTTTTATTTTAGGTTTTCCTGAAAGACCTCTTTACAAACTTTTAAATAATACTTATATTGATATCTTAATTAATATGGTGCACAATCAAATTTTATACGAAAATTTTAGAAGCCCATAACTCGGAAAATATGAACGAATGCCAATTTTTCACTGTATGTCTTTTTCTTCTTATTTCCCAATTTTTTATTTGTTTGATTTTTATTTTTTTTTTTTTTTTTTTTTTGTGGAGTTACTTCACTTAACTATTTTTGTTTCAAGTATGAATAAATCACAGGGAGGCGTGGTGTATTTCCCACTGCTTCGAAGTACACAGACTGATCTTGCTGATATCCAAAACAAGAGCTTTCGAAACTATGCCCAATCAATTTGCCAAGTTGTTTTTAATACGGACACGGACAGACAGACGGACATCGCTCAATCAACTTCGCTTTGCATAAGGACTTAATGGGGTCGGAAATGTATGTTGTAAAAAACAAACTCAGATATAAACCTTTTACACCTGTGGTAAAGGATATAATAACTAATCAAATATTCGCAAAACGCTGTAATAAAGAATATAAAATATTCGATATTGCCGAATATACCACCATGTTTTTATATTATTTTTGTACAAAAGAGTACAACGAATGGATAACACTATTACTTGATTTAAACAAGATTAATTTTCTTTCGTTTTTACTTTATTTTCATTTATAATTTGTTAATAAACCATAATAAATCCAGCTAACGCTTTTGAACAAATAAAAAAAATTCTCTCCTCGTAATTAAAATTATCAATCAATACGAAAATTAATTATTTAAAATCTTTTCAATGTTAATTTTAAAAAATAAATGAACATTTTAACTGCGGAGAAAGCATATCATATGGCCATTTCGCTACTGCTCATATAGCTCATCCGTGAATTCTACTCAAATTTTGTATTCAAAACTGGAAAAAAACAAGTAAGAGAACTAATTTCGGCTACACCGAATCTTATAAACCCTTCTCTTTCGCCCCATATATTTTTTTATGGAGTTACTTCATTGTTCGAAATGATATAGAAAAATTAGATATGGGCGTGGTGTTTGTAGAAATTACAAACGGAATGACAAACTTAGTTAAATCCTTTTTCCACTTTTTGTGGTGAAGGGTATAATAAAAATAGTTACTCAATGGTTATTTTGCTTTTATATAAACAATTTTTTGAGTTTTTATCGCCTTTTTGCTTTAATGATTCAATGTAGCTCTCATTTAATCAACTTGGCACTATATTAAAAACTTTCTAGTTTTAAAAACAAAATTTGGGTTGAATCCAATGTTGAGCTACATGAGCAGTAGCGAAATATCCACATGGATATGCTTTCCCTGCTGTTATACATTTCATTTTGTAGAGTTGAATAAATTTAAAATTTAAGTAAATTAATAATTATTAATTTAATTTGAAGTTCAAAGGGCTATTGAAACGTGTTTATATTTTGTTTTTGAATTATAATTTTTTTTATTGTTTCTTTATAAACTACGCATTTAAGGCTACAACACCGAGGTGAAAGACTTTTTGTAATAAAAACGGTTTAATCCAAGGTTCTAAAAAGTTTTGCTTGTAAAAAAACACGTAAGTCTTATTATAAAGCTGTTACTTATTTTAATTTATTATTTAATTTATTACTTATTTAAAAAGATTTACTACTGTTGTAAATCATAAAAACTACGTTTTCTTCAAAGCTGTTTTTTGCTTTTATTAAATAGCGGCTTTTCAATGCAATTTGTCTAAAATGTAATTAATGTCATCTCATAATGACAATTGGCTACCACTTTATTCGAAATGAAAATAATCAACTCAACCTTCACCATAAATTTTTTTGAAAATGTATATAAGATATTATAAATTATAATTTGCAAAACATTTGCTACTAAATTTTGATTTTTAATTTACCCTGGTGTCGTGGTAATTGGGATATTAAAAAAAAGTGTGGCGTAATAATGAAGAAAATGAAGACAAATTCACGCTGCATTACCAACATTCAGTCTATTGTAGGTCACATAAGCAGTAGGTGTACATCGCTGGTAAACGTCTAAGCAAAATGAAGCTATTCGAAAAATTAAGGGACGTTCACATTATGCCATTATTTTTATGCCAGAGAGCTAGAAAACGCTTGGTGGTTTGGGTTCGTTATAGCTCGCTGCCAATTTTACAATATGGATTTTTCTAATATCTAAAGGGTGTTTTTATAGCTGTATAGAACTTTGAAATGGAATATAACAAAGTGGAATTTTTTAAATTGTCATGAAATTTACTTTATTCGAAAGATATTCTTCTGATCTGAAGGTCCAATTTTCTATATCAGCAATAACGCAGCGAATTTTATCTTCAAAGTAATCAATCGTTTTAGGATTATCGACCTAGACTAGCGACTTCATGGGTCCAAAATTTAAAAACTATGCAGTTACCAAACGTTTTCGTCAATAAATCAACTGTGCCAAAGCTTTCTGACATGTTGCGCTGTCTTGTTGAAACCACAGCTCCTGCAAACCGTTTGATCAACGAAATAGTCAGTGATAACGGCTCTATAGCGGTGAGCATTGACTGTGACGTTCTAACCAGCTACGTTTTTAAAGAAGTACGGACCAATGACTGATTCCACCAGCCCATAAAGCTTATGTTTATTTTCAATCAGCTTTAAGAAACGTAACGTTGTCTCAACATACACTTGGATTGCCATCACGCCAAATACGGTAATTTTGTTTATTAACGTATTTATTCAACCAAAAGTGAGCTTTATCGGTAAACAAAATTTGTTTATGAAAAAAACGATACGCGGTAATTTTGTTTTGGATTCATTCAATGAATCTACGCCTTGCTAGATGATTGTGTGCACTAATTTTGGGCAAGAACGTTACATAGTTAATCGAATTAGTTGCTTCGATGAACGATTGTGTTGGCGTAAAATAAACGTAGCGCGCGATACGTATTGCGAACAGGACCATGATTATCAAAATAAATTTGCACAATTTAGAAACGTTGTTCAGGTGTCTCTTCATGTTGAAATGTTTAAATCACTTGACAGTTGATAAAATAGCCGCCTGTTAAAAAATTGTTGGCAACTTAAAGTTCTATACTGCTATAAATAATCCTTTTTTTAAGCTTTCTAATACTCTACAGCATTGAATCATCAACTTTGTAAAAAAAACTAAAATTGGTATACAAGCTTCAAAAATATAATGCACTCCAAAATAAATCTTACAGGATGTTATAAGAAAACAAAGTTTGCTCTGTTCCACCATTTATAAACACTACTACTCAATCCTTTTTTTAAGAAAGTAATATAATAAATTAGTATGCAATAGTTGCTTTAGCGCTATTTCCTTTAAATAATTGCAATATTATTTTTTATTTTCCTAAAATATAAAGAGAGAAAAATTTATTTTGTGCTATCAACAAATATTTTTGATTATAAGGAAAACACATATGTATAGTGATTGATATCAATGATTAATTAAAAGATAGAGCAGGTATTGAAACTAGGGTTTGGCTTACTGTCCGGGAATCGGAAAGTTTAAAATCATTAGCACTTTAAAAAAAATACACTGATTGTTTTTCTCAATATTTTGGTTGTGACATTTAAAAATTTTGAAATATCTCGTTGCTGTGAATTCTACTACATCTGTACATGAAATATTTTTGGAAAATTTTGATGTTGGTGTTGGTGTAGATAGTAATCGATATGGAAAACAAAACACCTATTTATAAAACTTTTGTCTAACTGTCTATCTGTCCTTTCGTCCGTCTGTGTTCGCATCACGTAAAAACTGCTGGATGAATTTGAATAAAATTTTGTGAGAAGGTCCTTTAGAACCTCGGTTCAAAAATTGAACACATTTTATTTCATAAAAATATGTCATTTCGTAGAGAAACCAGAGGTACCAATGTGAAGTCACTTATTTTTATCGGTTATATGGTTTTAATACAGTTGTAGATAAAAAGATTTAACAAGTGTTAACAGAGCTCTAAAACGTTTAAAAGTACATTTTTATAAATTTTAATTTTAGGATAATTAGAAATGATACGCGGACAAAGTCGTGGGCTTTGCTATTAAGATATAAAAGATTAATAGTTTGTTTAAAAAGGAATTTGAGTTTGAAACCACTAACGCATTGTTAAAAGAAAACCTACCTCAGTAGAAAGTGAAAGGGTTTTTTTCTATTGTTAGAAATTTTATAAAGACAGGGAGCAAAAGTATGTCTGCAGTTCTAAAATCATATATTTCAACAAATAATTAATAAAATACTTTTTTCAGTGTTTTTATCTTTGTTATCTCCCGTTATATATGCGTCTTGTCACCAGAATTATTTTTAAGTTTTAAAAACTTTCAAAACTATTATTTTTAGTTTATGTTTTAACAATGAATTTTTAAATATTATTTCAGTAAGTAAACTTATTTTCTTTAAGAATTGCGGGAAATCCCAAACCCTAATCGAAGCTCACCGGTGAAAAAAGTTGTTAAAAGCCTAAAAAAATAAAAATATTAAAATTATTTTAAAAGGTTAAGATACCGTTAATTGTAAGAGACAACAAACATGTCTTGCATTATTGTTTGTAGAATTAGAATTTAATTAAAATAAATAAAATTTGCCCCCTAAGGATTTAAAAGTTCAAATTTGAAGCTGATGTTTACTATTTAATTTTTTATCGAAACAAAGTTTCAATGGACTTATATATATGTTTTTATTAATTTATATTTGTCAAATTCCCCACCGATCAGCAATGAAGACTATTTGTAATTTTATTATTTGATCTAAATGAAGGCGAAAACCGACAAACTTCACTCACTACCAACAAATGAATTGGTTTTGTCAGATATAATACATAAATCCTTGAAGAGTTAAAAAAATCTATTTGTCTATTCTTAAAATAAAATCATTTATTATCTAATTTGAAAATGATAACGTAATAATTATTTCTCAAACTTTTCAAAACTTTTCTTTGAAAGATATTCAGATTTTCGATGAACTTTCGGTTTTTTTTACTAAAGCATACGAGGGCTGCTATATATATTTCTGGCCTGGCAACACTGAGTGCTGCCAAGTGCAATCTGACATTTCCATTGGAAAGTTTGTCATTTTTAAGCATAATCGTACTCAAAACGTTTTGACGTACGACCATTATTTGTGTTGTTTACAGTGACTTGAAAAAATTAATATAGAAAGTAATGGAATTAACTCGTGAACATTTTCGTGCCATCATTTTTCACAACTTTCGACGGATGGACGGATGGATTATCACGACGAGAGTGCATTGATGAACTTAAATCTTTGTATGGCGATGAAGCACCATCCTATAGCACTGTGAAAAATTGGTATAATGAATTTAATCGTTGCCGAGGCTCGCTCAAAGACGAATTCCGTGAAGGTCGTCCAAAAACGACTATTGTGCCAGAGAACATTGATGCCGTGCGTGAACTCATAATGCAAGATCGACATGCGACATACCGAGAGATAGAGACATCCTTGTTTTTAAAGAAATTTACAATTAAAGTGATTTTATTATGCGTTTTGCTTATGAACATGCGTTTAAGATGAAGAATTTCTAATTTTTCAAAGTACTCGATTTTTCGGCAGTTTTATTTTTTTATATGTTAAAGATAGATTCGCTAGATAGTTGTTATTCACTTTTCTTACCAATATTCCTTTTATTTATAGACCCATTTAAAATACAAAATTTTTTGAACAATTATATCCAATTTATCTCTATTGACTTAAAATGGAACAAGTTATTTTCTATTCTATACAAATCAGTTTGGTGAACAGAATAAAAAATCAACTCAAAAATTCCTCTAGTTTTATCAATTTTTATAAAAAAAACTACCATTCATTCAATAAAATACCAAATTTTATTTATTTTTTATTAGTCTTTTTCATTGTTTCTTTCTCTTAGAAAGTCCCCTAAGTTTTCTAGTTTTTAATTTCACACCTAGTTTTATGTTTTTATTTAAATCGTTTTAAGACCACTTTTTTATTAATTTCATAAACAACAACAAAACACCTATTAAAGCTTAAAAGTCATTTGGTGGTCTTGAAAATATTTTAGTTGAGTATTTTATTTTTTGTTAAAGGTAAAAGTTTTTAGTGGAGACACGAAAATGACAATAATAGCTTTAAAATATTTATGATTTGTTTTTGGATCATCATTGAATAATAAGAAGATAACTGGCGCCAAAGAAATTTTGCAATAATAAATCAAAATAACCTAGAAGCAAAAGAAATTGAATAAATAGCGGATGTTTAAGAAACTTAATTAGAAAATTAATAAAAAATTTTGTGAAAAAGACAAACACATATGAAACGATTGTGTGCGAAAGGCCTTTTGCCACTTATCTAACATATGATCTTTACTCTCAAAAATCGGCGTATTATATGTTAACACACTGTTAACTAATAAAAATACTCAAATCGAGAAACTGATGATTCGTAAAGAATATAGTAATAGTTTAAAGAAATTTTAGTTTAGTAAGAACAAAATTTCCTAAACATTGTTACATCAAACAGGATTCACTATCATACTCAGTCGTACGACCTGTCATAAATTGTATGTGTGCGACAGACTTTTTGACAGATCTGCACGATTTTATAATCTTTTCAAATATTTCATATAATGATTTTTTCTATGCGATCAGAGTTGATTTTTTTGAAGATGAGTACATAAAACAACAAAATATTAAAATCATATGTTTTTCGCATCATTTTTGTATAATAGTGTGGCACCTACGACGCCATTTTGAAACGATTTTTAAAGTAGGACAGAATTCTGTCAGATTTTTGTGTGATTAAATCGTACGATTGTGTATGATAGTGAATCCTAGCCTTAAAGAAACCAACTTAATGTAACGAAACTAAAAATCTTGTATTAAAATTGTATCACATTGTTAAAAAAGCGAACGGTCAAGGCATTCTATGTGCCCCGATCTTAAATGTTTCACTTTGTTGTTAAAATTTTCAAATAATTTGAAAAAGTAAAATCTTAAAATTTTATAAAATAAAATTTGAAACCTAAAAAGTAAAATTTGTATGAGGTATTGCAGGAGAAAGAACCCAACTGGTGCAACTTTTATCAAATTACGAAAATGACGATAGAGAGAAAAAGTGGAGTAAAATTTGTCAAGTATAGTTTTCCGAATCGGCATAATTTTGCATAGACTATTTCGTGGAAGAAAGTTTAATAAGATATAGGAAAAGAGATGATGTGTTTACCTTTTGTTATTTCAGTGTAAGTACATTTATAAAAAATTATTCTGGTATCAAAAATTATGTAATTAGAATTCCCATCCATACTTCTGAACAGTATTCCAATCAAATTAATGCTGTTTAAAAATAAGTATATTTAATTACTAGTAGGGCACACGAAGCGTCCGCGTTTCATTTATAATTTTCTTAAAATTCAAATTTAGAAAAATGTGTTTTTATACCGGGTGTCCCAACTAGAACGCAATTTTTAAATTTTAAATAAAACATAGGTATTTAAAAAAATCGTGAAGATGGCCGCCGCGGCTTTGCTGGCACACTCGTCACTGAAGATGATTTTATCGTCAAAATCAGCATTCTCATGTTGTCTCTCCAATACCAAATTAACGAACTCCCTTCGCTGTCCATGGTCAGCTGGCTTAAGTTCCTGAGTCAATTGAACTGTGTTTGCATGAAGATACAAATCTTTCGTTAAAATTCGCTGCATAGTGGATTTGGAAACACCAATTTGCTGAGCTCGGCGTCAAATCGAGGTAGATGGAGTTCGAGCGACATCATCACGTACAGCTGCAACATTTTCGGTCGATCGACCTGGTCAAAGGCCACAGACCCAGTTTCGGCAAATTTATCCATTAATCTCTTTACAGTTGACTCTTTTTAGAACATTAATGCGACCCCGAATTGATCGCAATTTGCGAACTGTAGCCGCAAAACTTCCACCATTTTGGTAAAACAATTTCACAATAAGAATGCGTTGTTCATTCGTGTAGCGCTCCATTTTTACTAACCTCGCACCTTCTACTAGCAAACAATAACAATTGTTCAAATGTCAAACAATGACACTTCAAATCGCGCCAAATTTAAAAATTGCGTTCTAGTTGGGACACCCTTTACATTTGTTGTAGAGTTCTGTAGACAGTGTTAAAAATTTTCCATCTACAAAAATACTTTGTAGTGACAACTATTTTAGCACCATTATAACCATAATATTGGGTGACTTTACATTTGTATTTTTATTTTCTCTAAGAAATGACTTATTTTTACGAAAAAAAAATATTCTATAATCGAACCAAGGTTTAGTGAAATCCATCCAGCAGTTTTTACGTGATGCAAGTACAGACAATAGGACTAATGTCAGATAGACAAAAATTCCAAAAAGAAAACATTTTGTATTCCATTTCTATTACTATCTTTACCAACACCAACACTTTCAAAAATATTTATGTAAGAAAAGACCCCTTTACTGTTTTGTTTTATGTTTAGATAAGCAGGACTATTTTAAGAATGCACGGATGGAAACGAAATGCACGGATGGAATTTTTTTTTCAATTATCATGAATCATCATGTATCATGAATGTAGTAATCATTTCTAGTTTTCTTAAAATCAAATTATAGAAAAGTATGTTTTTAAAAATTTTTGTAATCAGTCTTAAATATTTTCCATCAACAAAAATAAAATGTACTGACAACTGTATTAGTACTATTTTATTGGTAAGATTGATTGCTTTCATATTTGTATCTCTAGTTTCTCTAGGAAATAACCTATTCTTAAAAAAAGTATTCTATATTTGAAAAAGGGTTCTAAGGAACCTCCTAACAATATTTTATTCAAATCCA
Source organism: Cistogaster globosa (assembly GCA_937654795.1). Taxonomy (NCBI): domain Eukaryota; kingdom Metazoa; phylum Arthropoda; class Insecta; order Diptera; family Tachinidae; genus Cistogaster; species Cistogaster globosa. The sequence continues at coordinate 23,212,058 of OW569405.1, forward strand.
TCCAGCGGCTTTCACGTGATGCGAACAGAGACAGACAAATGTTCAATATATAGCTGATTTATATTCCATATCGATTACTATCTACTTTAACATAAAAATTAAAAAAAAATATTTCATGTAGAGAAATGACTGCGCCTGCCTTAATGTTGTTCAAATATATAAGAACATATATTTGACTAAAAGTGCAACTTTTAGTTTTTAGGACTAGTTATGGTTCTCTACACTTTTCATACAAAACTAATATTATTCACCACATTTTTGTAGGTGTCAGGCCAATATTGTCTTAATTATTAATATTTTTACTATAATTTTTAATTTCTTGTACTTTTGCTCTGAACACATTCGCCACAGCAGGCTACACGAGTACACGGCAGCAAATGCTGCTAGCTACATTTGCATTTATTACATTTATTTTGAACCCAGCAGCTACATAATAAAAATATGATTATAGTGTATTGCAGTGATGTCACTTTAATATTTTTTAGCGTCTTTTAAAAGAATCAGTTTTGGTATTTGATTAAAAAAATATTTAGATTATTGTGTAAGAGGCTATTAGAAGACTAAAACAATATTTTTTAAGAGTGCGTCGATTTTTCGTTTCGCTTGTCTTCAAAATTAATAATATATTGAACTATTTCTCTTAAATGTAAACGAAGTTACTAGTCTACAGCAATAAAAAAATGCTCGAAACAACACAATGTTGAAAGCTATACAATATCATGATATCTACCAAAAACTCAATTGTGTTAAAAACTAACAGGTTTCCCATACAAGAAACCATCTACTAAAAAAGATAGACAAATTGAAATTATCGTAATAAAAAAGTAAATATATATCGAACTGAATGTTTTCCACATAAAAAGAAATTGTAATTTGATATACACTCGAAAACATTCCTTTAAAATATTTCGAACTATTCTTCGTACCTATATTTTTGCCACCACGATTGAAGTACTTTTAAAAAAAAAAAAAAAAAAAAATTGAAAATACAGATGCATACACCTAAACTTAAAAACAAATAAAAATCTTTAAATATATAAATAAATCTTTTAATAAATAACGCATGATTATTTTAAGTTCTTATTGTTTTTTTCTTTTTTCCGAATAAGAGGTTTTAAGCACTTATTAGTTTACATGACTTATAGTACTGACATCACTCAACTGTCTATTGTCGTCAACAAAAATAGAAATTAGTGTAATTGGACTGCACGGCAAAATCAGTTTAGACAACAACGTTTCGCCATATTGCCTTGCTGTCTTCAAAATAATCATTTTCGTATGCACACATGTTTTCTATTTTAGCAATTTTGCAGTCGGTAGTTGCTGTGGTGAATGTGTTTACAGCTTTTAAATTAAATATATCAACTTTTTTGAATTGGATAAACAAAATGAAAATATATCATTTGGAATTCTTTTTCTGTTTCATGATAATCTCATGAAATATTTGCTATTAAAAATTGTGAAATGAAATGTATAACTGCGGAGAAAGCATATCCATATGGTCATTTCGCTATTGCTCTTAAAGCTTATCAAAGGATTCTACCAAAATTTTGCATTCAAACCTAAAGAGTTTTATATTAAAACCCAAATTAATTAAATAAGAACTATATTAAATCAGCAAAGCAAAAAAGCAATGAAAACTTCAAAATTTTTATACAAAAACACAGTAACCATTGAGTAACAATTTGTATTTTTTCTTTCCTTTTTCTACATAAGATTTCCCATTAGAAAGCATTCATATTTATTTTGTTGGTTTTCAGTTTTTTACTTCTTGTTGCTCAGACCTGATTTTTTTACGTTGTAAATAAAAAACCTTTTATTTAGAATTTTTACCGACGTCTCATAGATATTTTGTCTACTTTATTACGGGATCGTCTATTTAAATAATTAAAACAAATATAACAAAACAATTTTCAAAAGTTAATGACAAATGCTTTAAAAATTTTGGGATTTTACATTTTTTTCTTGTTTTCTTTGGAAAACGTCCATCTAAAACGTTTTTCTAAAAATTTTTAGAATTTAAATGAAAAAATTACTTTAAGCCGAAAAAGTAAAATTTAATTCATTTATAATATTCACAGTTTAAATCCTGATTGGGAAAAAAAATAAATAATTTTGGAATACGAAACTTTAATTAAACAATAATTTCTCTAATCAAAAATTTTATAAAAAAATATGAAAGCAAATTTGAAGCTATTATTTTTAGAGCGAGAAGTCTTAAACTTATTACGGAGTAGAATTTTGTTTGTTTTTGTTAAACAAAATAATATAAATTTGTTGCTTATTTAAGAAAAGTTCTAAAAATATATTTAAGAACAAATAATAGCTGTTTTTGTTTTTTTTTTTTTTGCCTAAACGAAAACTAAAACCAGTTTTTTGGAAACCCCCAATTTTAAAGTTAAGCCGACAAGCGGTTTTTTGTGTAATTGTCTGGGTTTTGAATATTCTACGTAAAAGGGCAGAAATAAGAAACATTTAAAATAGCTTGTTGTTAATTAGAAACAAATAATTGTTACTTAGCAATAAAACGGGTACGCAAAAATATACACTAGATTTGGATTGGATGAGAAACAAATTTTTATTTTTTTATATATTTTTTTCTAATGCCCGCATGGTTATGGGCTTTAAAAATTAATCCACTTGTTTTTAATCTCACGATAGAAATCACCTGAATGTATGAATATCCAGAATCATCTTTAGATAAAATTAAACTGTAACAGGATCATTTATGTATAATGAAATATTTTTTGGAAATTTTACTGTTGGTGTAGACAGTAATCGATATAGAATACAAAACACCTATTTTTGGAATTTTTGTGTGTCTGTCTATGTTTGCATTTCGTAAAAACTGCAGAATAAATTTGAAAAAAAAAATTTTTTTGAGAGAAGGTTCCTTGTCATTATGTCATTTTTTAATGAAAATGGAGATACAATTGTAAAAGCACCCAACTTTTTTGTGGATGGAAAATTTTTATTACTGTTTACAAAACTCTAAAATAAATATTTGAAAACACATTTTTCTAAATTTTAGTTTTAAGAAAATTAGAAATAACACGCTGACAAAGTCGTGGGCACTGCTACTGTAGTTATAAGTTCATGAACTCTATGGGATCTGACACCCTCTTGTTGTCCACAACAAAGACACAAAGAACTTTGACAGTATGTCGGCGTATTGAGCACCTGAAATAGTCACTATTGATCATTCTATTTTCTGTGTTGTGCCCAAAATCTGTGTATGAATAATTTTTAATCAACACAATAAAAATAAAGTGATCTGAGATCGAACTTTAACTCATTAAATCGAAAATGTGCTTCATAATTACTTAAGAATTAATTATATTTCTTTCTTATATTTTTCATTTTATTATTTTTTAGTCTCAATTTTTAGCTAACAAATGGGTTTTACTCAATTGTGTGAATTTTAGAACACCCTGTGTATTTACTAATTAATTTTTACTTAATCAATCCCAGTGAAAAAATATTGTACGTCGTATTTAAAATTGAATATTGTATTTATTTAGATAACCCTTAGGTTATCACGTATTCAGAATATTGTAATTGTTGTTATTGGTTTAACTTTAATTTTTTTTTAGTATTTTCAAGGTTATTTACAAGTTATTGCCCGATTTGTCCCTTAATTTTATCTTTCAAAAAATTTTAAACGTAATTAATTTCTATTTTATTGTTATTAAAGTTTATTTTTCTTCTGTGGAGTTTTGTTTTCAAATTAAAGATTTATAAAAAAGAAACTTTAAATGCTCTACTATTGAGCTAATTAAGCGTGCTAAGCACAAGCAGTTTTCTAATCAGAACAGCTATTAGATGAGATAATTTTTACAATTGAAATCTTTATTAAAAAAAATTTATAAAATTAAGAGCAACAGCATTTTAAAACAAATGTCATCTAGATTTAGTTAGTGTTTATTACCTTTTGCAAGTTCCAAGTCCAGAATTTAATAAGCACTTACACTGTATTACAAAGTTGTTTCCGGTACTTGTTTCAATATTACCTAATATTAATATGTTTTTAACCGTTATAATTAATTTTCTTTTATAATTTTTCAAGCACTGGGTCAGTTTTCAAAATAAAAATATTTATTGTTTTTTTTTTTTATTCTTTTAATATTTTGCTACACTGTTGGGTGGCATTTTTAGGGAACAGGAAACAAAATTTTTTAAATTAAGTTTTTTTAAATAGAATATAATTGAGTTTGACAAATTTTTTCAATTCACTTTATTATTTGTATTTGAACAACTTAATTTAAATATTTTTGTTTCCTGTTTCGTGAAAATGTGTAAAAATATTAAAAAAATGAAAAATAATAATTATATTAAAAACTGACCTTGTGCTTGGAAAATTAGAAAAAAAGAGTCAAAATTGTTTATTTAAACTTCAAAATATTTAAACTAACGTTAAGTTTTTAAATATTTAAAATAACAATGATATTTAATTAAGTTTAGCCAGTGCTAGACCAGACACCAATGTCTTTTTAACCGACTTCAAACAAAGAAATAGGTTATTAATTCGTTCAAATGTTTCTCTTTAAATTTTTACGCCCGCAGAACTCAGTCATTTCTTAACCGAATTTAAAAATATGTTTTTATATTTGAATGGTTATGCTCACAGATTGGTCCGGTTTATAATTTTAAAAATTAAAAGGTGTCCCTACACAGCCACTTTAAAATTAAAAAAAAAATATGCATATCACTATATTGATACTAAAAAATCTAGAATTTAAAGGGTATCCCATAAATAACGTAAATCTTTTTGAAAATTGGACAGAATGTCGATTGTGGTAGTAGAGAATATTTTTTTATAGTGCATGAAAATAATTCATTATCAAAAATTGAAAACCTATAAATTATTTAGTCAGTTTTAAAATAAAAATATTGTTTATTATTTTTTCTTTTAATATTTAGCCACACCGTTGGGTGGCATCTTTAGGAAACAGGAAACAAAATTATATAAAATTAATTTTTTTTGTTTTTGAAATAAAAAATAATAAACAATATTTTTATTTTAAAACTGACCTAGTGCTTATTGAATTAGAAAATGAAATTAATTATAAAGGTCAAAAAAACATTAACACGTAAAATAAACAAATTTTAGTTCTTTTGTAGATGGATTAAAAAATTTGCAATAGTTGTTTGATAATTCAGAAGCTTTGGAAATGATATTTATTCATAGTAATTCTTTAAAACAATTTTATCATCAGTTAATAATAATTTTTGTTGTTTATAAGAAAAGAAAACATAACTACAAACTTTGTGTATTTTCTTGTCATAATATTCGCACAAAATGTTAATCCATGTTAAACCAATTATATATTTCTGTATTTAAATTTAAATAGTATTTGCAAAACCTTTTCTAAATTTAAAATTAGTGCAGAAATGAACAATTTTTCCCTGCATGCAAAGATAAATTTTGTTACTCTTTAGATAATAAATCTATATTAAATCTTCAACGAACTTATTGCTCTAGTTATTAAGAATACCATTTTAAAGGTACACCTCATTAAATAAAATAAAAATAAAACAGAAAATTATTCTTCATATCAATAAAACTGGATTTATTAGAAAAAATATCATCGTCATCATCGTTCATCAAATGTCCTTTCAGTAAATTAGTTTCATTGCATACACATTTGTATTATACATATATGAAATTTTATAGCGGCGAAAGCCCGAAAAATAACACGAAAACACAAAATAATATTGAATAATCAGATTTATAAAAAATGAAAACTACAGCTTCAACTCTAGAAAATAAGATAAATCCATTGAATTTGTTTCAAACTCATCTTTATCAGTATTTCAAAAGGTGTGGACACTTGCCATATTTGAAAAAATCCCAGCAATAGAAAGTGCTGGCATCTTGAGTAAGGCGGTCCACCCGTCAGGCAAAGATTTATGACGATTTATTATGATAAAATAATAAACAACTCACATAAAGTTTTATTATTTTTTTAACGCACTTTTTATTGCAATTTATCAATTATATTTTTTAAGCTATTGTTAAATTTTAGAAACCTTGCTCTAAAGCGTAGACAGACTACAGAGTTACTCTGCCAGACGAAGGTTTGAGATCAAGTAGACTAAAAACAGAAAGTGCGGTTGGCAGCTATGCTGTTATTAAAAAATTAGTATTAATTTGAAAGAAAGTGGAATTTATTTTGTATATTGTACCATGAATCAGAACGTGTTATTACAAGTTGGGATCTTAGTAGGGCACTCTAAAGTAAAACAAAAGCAATTGTGGAAATTTGTGTTAATTATTATCTAAAACATCAGTTGCTTTCAATTCGAACAACGTATTGTGTTTCATAATGCCGTGATGCTAGATGTTTACAATGCATACCATTCCAAATTATCGCAGACAAGTATAAGTATTTCTAAATTGAAGCTTTGTTTAGCAACTTTGTATATGTACAAGATTTGAACACCGCAGCAAAACTGTATACAAACTTTGTATAAATACATGTTGAAAGTCAGCATTTATTTATATAAGGCATCTATTAAGGGCCTTTTGGGAATGTGACGTGCTTAAGATGAAAGATGATAGATTTAAGAAAAGCTTTCGAGTTTTTCAAAAACTGTGTGAAAAAATTAAAAATATTGAGAGCTTGGACACCAATAAGAGGCCTCGCATTCCACTCGAAATTTCTAATTTTGACATGCACTTCTTCAGAACTAAATTTGTTATTTATTTGGTCTGCAATACCTTTTTTCCTTTTTGCACGCCGCAAATCGTTGGCACGTTCCGCCAATAGCTCCAGTAGAATCTGAATTGAAAATAACCATTTTGATTTTAATATATATTTTTATTTTACTACAAATAAATTAAATAACGTATCTATTCGACTTTGAATAAATTTTAATTTTTTAAAAGTAAGCAATTTGGCAACAGCTTATTGATTTTTGACTATGTTGCCATATTGAAATTGCTAAATTCATTATAAATTCATTTTGATTTAGTGCATTGCATTGGATTGGGTATAATTTAAAAGTTAATTTGAATTATAAATGCTAATAAAAATTAACGCTGTCATCTGTCTATGCTATTGACCACATATAACTAACCAGATTACTCACTTATGACGTTTTAAAAAGTGTGTTATCAAATTTTCATCCGTTCGTTTAAGCGAATAAACAAATATTCAAAAACGCTAAAAGCAATGTGTTAGAAGAAACCGCTACACATACCTATTGTAGACATATGTTTTCATATAAAATATATAAACAAATTCTACCAGGAAGTGTTTAAATAATTTTTTGAATTGATTTTTAGAAGAAAACCTAAGCCTCGTATAGACTATCAGCCATGGAAAACATACAAGTTCAAGAATTTGAAGAGTTGACGCTGGAACGCTTAAAAGTATTACGAATATTGGAACAGGCGCACTTACAAATTTGTGACAAGAAATAATTCAAGCGAAAAAGTTCCAGCCATGGTAGAACAAGGTAAAGTGGTCGTTGTTTTGCGTAAATGTGCAGATTTGTCTAATATGTTTCATTATGAACCCCCGGGCACAGCGAAAACAAGTGCCACTCTTGCAGCAGCTAGACAAATTTTTAGTGGCATGTATTGCAAAAGAATTTTAGAAATAAATGGTTCTGACGAAACTCATGAATGCGGTAAGATCGAAAAAAAATAACTGTGAGTGGCACAAGACTAGAGGTTCGTCCTTATCCCTCATTCCAAATTATCATTCTCGATGAGGCCGATTCTATGACAATGCAGCGGCTTTCAGAAGAATAACGAAAACCGTCGTTAAAGATTTTGTTTCATATAAGAATGTCGATACGATATTTACACCAAATTGGAAGACTATGTGCGTGACATTGGCTATGAGGCTTGTAGTTCATATTGGCCAAATGCTGGATCAATTTAATGAGTATATAATGAGATGTCACTTTTTGATAAACATGCAGAAGGCTCGCATATGTTATAAACTCGGAGTGAGTTATGTTGCATAAAAATATTTAGTTTTTATTTATAATAAAATAATTTTACAGGAATGCTAAATTCGCTTGCAAAATAGTAGTTCAGAATACTTGCAAATTATGGGTTTAGGCTGTGATATTACATTGGCTCTGCAAAGAAAATAATAATAATAGAGATTTATTAAATCAATTTTTTCACTTTTGTAGTTTTTTTAATTCCGAGAAGTAACTGAGTTGATTATATTTATAAGAATACAATGTGCTTTTAACTTTAATACATCTAATTAACATGTATGCATGCAAATTTAGTTAATTTATTTTTTTTTTTAATAATAAAATATAAAATAAATCATATCAAGAGTTTTTTTTAATCAATTGCTTTATTGTATTAATTTACTATATTTGTGCATAATTATTAATAAAAAACTTGAAGCTATATATAAGTGGGCAAAGAAAAAACTTCGGGATAATTTTTCTCCTCTGTCAACCCATTTTGTTTATTTTTTCACATATTTGTAGATATTGTCTAGCTTAAGTGCACAGTCTTTATCTTATTTAATTATTTCAATCACTCCTTAAGTTGATACTTGCCCATTGCGTTGGGTTCCTCGACTAATTTGGATATTACCTTTAAAAAAAAATTAAGTTTATTATCACGAGTTTTTGATTAGTTTAGTTTTACACTTACATGCCTTGGTGGCGGTAAGTGATAGCCTTATCCAATAGTACTTCAATTGCCAATTTAACATTATACAAATCATTGGTTTCTTGCGCGCGTGGTTAACAAAAACCTTTGGCATTATCCAATATACAAGTCGCAAAACCTTTTTAAAGAATCAGATAACTAAAGTGATATTTGTTTATAATAATGAAGGACGTACGGTATGTGAACTGCAATAATTGAATGATCGATTTATGAAAAGCACAATTTACAGACAAACTTTTAATGCATCATATTTTTTAAATCATTGAGTTCTTTCCTAAAAAATCAATAGCTTCAACCTTGCCGGCAATAACTTTACAATGTGGATACATATAGTTGCTTACACCACAATGTCAATGCATCATTGTAGGGCCTTTGCACAGGCATCACCAATTTCTATATCCGGACCATATAAAACCATGGCTATAGTACCAGATGCTTAATCACCACGCACTGGCTCGAATTTGCACCAGTTTAAGACCCTTATCAAACGGTAGGGCAAAAAAGATACCACTACTGTTGGTTAAACATATTAAGCACAATTTTTAATTAACATCGTTGGCCATTTCAAATATTCTTCTAGCTTTAAGGGAACGCATAAGTCTCCTGGCCATTTCAACATATTGTGTTTCTTGGCCAGGAAACAGTATAATTGATGTTTCGTTAGGATTTATTTCTGGCTTTATAACTTCATCAGTTGATAACATATTTTCCTCCAGTGGATTATCTTCAGCTTTGCTACATTTCGTTTGTTTAAACGTAAATTGTTTTATACTATACTAGGTGTTTTATACATAGGCCACAGCGTAAGCTTATCATTATTATTTCAAAAAACACATATACATAACTAAAATCCAGCTATAACCAGAAAGAGGTAGTAATATAAAAAATCAAAGTATTATTACTATCCCTCTCTAACTGTATCTGGAATCTGGCCACACTGAATTTTTTGTGTCTTACCTGGTTAGTTATCTGTGCTATTGACTACACAAAAAGCGTTATATATTTTTCAAATACAATATTGTCAGATCCTATCTGCAATTAAAAAATAACATAACCTGTAAGCTTTATTATTTTTCATTGAAGATTATTGTCTCACATTTCAATACGCATTAATGCACAATATAAAAAATTTAACAATATTATTGCAAGTCCATGGGTTGCCTTACAAAATTGTTGACAATTTTTCAGTCTTCGATTTATTATTATTACTATTATTAATACTATAAATGCGAGAGTTAAAAATGTGAAACTGTATTTAATGAAGTATACATTTTATAAAACAAAAATAAATTTTTGTACCAGATCCAGGAAAGATTTAAGACAATCTTAACATTTAAGACTTCTGTAAACGAAAAAGTGCAAATAAAATTTAAATGAATTAGAAGAAAATGCATAACACATGAAGAAATTAAAACAAACAAAAAATAATTAAATGAATAAAGAGTTATTTAAATTAAATAAAGGCGTTTTTATAAATATTAAATAATTAAAAGATCCTGTACACACCACTGTCAGTGCTTTGATCACAAGCATTTCTATATCTTCCTGTTGCGATTCTCTAGCAAAATAAAAATAAAATTAACAAAACAAAATAAAACCAAAAATCAAAAATTAAAAACTTGTTTACCATGTCAAGCTTAAGAATTTATTTACATCATCGGTACCTAAAGAGTACATTGAAGTACACGCAATCACAATAATGTATGCATGCAATATCTTGCAGTAATGACGTCAATATATTTCACTATGATATTATCCTGATCATTTCTTTTTTTCTCAGGTTTTGTATTAAAATTATTGCATACCTGCTGTTAATAAACAAGTAAGAATGCTTTATTCGGCTATACCGAATCCTTTTTAACCTTCACCATATATGTAAGTCTAGTTTGGTGAAGTAACTCCAAACAAAAAAAATATATTGGGGTAACAGAATTAAAAAATAAAAAAAAATTACTATATATAATTTTACATGGCTTTTAATGGGTTAATCATTTTTAACAAAATTTATCATTTTTTGATAGATCTTTTCAATGATACCTATACTGATGTCTTATGATGTGAAAAATCGAAATATTCTATAAAAAGTTTAGAAGCCCATAACTCGGAAAATATGGGCGAGCGCCACTTTTTAAACATGCGTTTTTTTTTTTCTTTATTTTATAATTCTCTATCACCCTCTATATATTTGTTTATTTGATTGGAGTTACTTTGTTTTGCCATATGATATGGACAAATTAGAGGCAGTTGTGTGATCAAAACTATATCTGATCGAATGGCGTACTAAAATTTTCTCTAGTTCATTCATTTCCATGGCAAAGCTGATTTCAACTCTAACACAGACGCACATCGCTAAATCGACTTCGCTATGCATAAGAAATCAGTATATATAAATATATTTTAATCGATATTATAGAAATCACAAACAGAATAACAAACTTAGATATACCCTTTTTTCACGGTTTGTGGTGAAGGGTATAAAAATAAAGATAATAAAATTTTCATTAAATGTAACTTGGGAAATTTCAAGCGTGTGCTTCGGTTTTAAGTCTTTTGTATTTTTTTTCGTGCATTTAATGATTAAAGAAAGAATTTTAATAAAAACTACTAAAAATTATTAAATTGATTTTTGTGCTTAAGTTTTTGAAAGATAAGTCTTAAAAATTAATTTTATTGATTTTATTGGTTTATTTGAATCATGCAAACCTTCTTAACATTGTGTTTTACATATTTCCTGCTTCTTATAGCTGTAATACACTTACAGAAAAAAGAATAATTTAAGGCTTTTATATATTTATTCAAAAGCAAATGTTAGAAAACAAATTAAAAAAAATTTAATTTAATTTAGTTTAATTTATAAAGGAATTGTTCTTTCTAATTGTATTTATTTTATAAGAAAGAAATAATTTATTAAAACTAAAGTTAAGATCTATTAACAAATAAAAAAAATCGAAAAAATATTTAAAAAGTACACATAAATTCTTTATTCCGTTTAATTGTTTATTCTTTGTCAGCAAAATATATTACCTGCCCCTTTACTGTTTCATACGAGTATTTGCAACACTTTTGTTTTTGAACCCTTAAAAAGTGTTTCTTGTAATGAAGACTTTTTAACACTGGGGAAGAAAAAAAAAAATAATTTTATTACATGGACACAACTATGAGAGATAAAACCAAAGAAAGTTTTCTTATAATTGACGATCAATTGTATATATGTTTGTATTTGCTAGGCCAAGCCCTAATACAATAGTTATTAATTCCTGAGCCATTTTTATAATAAAACTTTAAGATAAAATTTATATGATGTTCATCAAGATCAATACATTCAAAAGCGTGTTTCTTGTTCCAAAGCTTCTGCTATACGTTAACACCTTTTTATTAGAAATATTAGTGTTTTAGTTTATATTAGACAGCGAAAATCTGAAACAATTCCTAACTCATTTCATTCAAGTTAATCATTATTTTTAGCGACTCATAACGCAACTTTCACAAGGCGACTTGTATTTCCGCGTAATGACAGCTATTTATCTAGTGGTGCACTGAGTAAGCTTGTCGGGTGAAGAGACTCTCAAAAGTAATACGCTTCTGCAAGGTCAAGCATGCATTCGTGGCCATTAGGGAGCTTAGTCTCTACTAAAAACTGCAATCGACTTCAACTTTAAATACAGACTTACCAAGGCAAATGGAGCTCTTCAAAGTTATTTAAGTTATTATTCCCCTTTACACTTGAAACGAAAATGAAAAATACGATTAAAGTCCCGAAAAAAGCTCATAGGTGCGCACTTAAGGAGGCAGATAAGGATACAAAGGTTTTTTACTGTAAGTCCCACTGGCTAAAAATGCTGCTGGAGTAATTACAGCACTTACTTAACAAGTGATATAAAAGTCTATTCTAAAAGCAGAGACATCAACTGGTACCCTCAAATCCTACTGTCAATAATATAGGAGAAACAAATATTTGAGAGAGAGTTTACCGGTATCACCAGTATATAAATGGATGATGACACTTATCCAAAGTATGCGAACCGGTGAAGTAGTTTGAAGTTTTCAACCCTTGCAGCCTTTATCAGGTTCGACTACGAAAGGAGCAATGTTGTTGCATAATTGCCGTATTATAGCATTTGGAACATGTGCATCAACCAAAAAGTAACTGCTACTAATCTTTAAACTGAGAGGTTGAATTTCATAAATCTTAAAGATGTCGAGATACAACTTCATGCAAGAAGGCCTTCAACACCATCTAGCAGAGGCTAAGATAATATTTGATATAGTGCGGGGATAGCTCGGGGTCAATTTTGCCTTGGAAACTTAACCTATTGACTCAATTACTTCTGGAGTACACAGAGTAGCCGTGAGTCATCAAGCCCTTTTCCGCCTGTTGAGACCCTTCAGTTAGTAAAGTTTAGATAGTCTACAGCTTAAAAAAAAGTAGTAGCATGGTCATAACAAATGTTACCAAAAGTTGCTACTCGGTGTATCTTTATGAGCCCTTAGGGCGTTGAAGGTTGTATAGTCTTCATAGCAAGAACCCGCAATTATCTTGATCAGCGTGTAATAATATCCAGCAGTTCTAGTTTGAGAATCACGAGCAGTAGTAGAAAATCATTAGGGACCTTAATATAAATGCTTGCAATTGCTTGAAATTCTGTTACAAAAAACAGAGTGTCAACGACCATAAATCGCCAGTGTAGAATAAAAATCGATTGAGTGAAACTATATCAATAGTGATATTTGTGATTCATTATCTACTGAGAAAGGTAAGAAGTTAGAAAAAATATCTTTCTATAAGGCTACTTTATTACTCAGAGTCTTGTTGGAATAATATTTTTTCTCTTGTATTTGTTCACGCATTTAAATTTTTGCAAGTTGGTTCCTGAAAAGCGGAAATAATCAAACTATGAAATTAAAGTTACATAGAATTAGTAATAGAATGTAAGCTCACAACCTCCTACGGCCACACCTAATTTCCGTTGAAAAACCTACATGGCAGATACGTCAAAAACCTATATTTTATTATTATTAAATTCAAATTTTTAATTATGACAAAAAAATATATAAAATTAATGTCTTTTATTTGAAAAACTAAATATTTGAAATATTTATTTAATAACAATTAATAAAACTGTTTAAGATTTAATAATTGGATTTTACTAGCCAAATACCAAACAAGTTAAACTCTATGTCTTAGCCGAATAATTAATTAAAAGTCAAAAATAAAAACTCCAGCAGCAACAATATAAACAATTTTAACCGGTCGTTTTCGTAAGCAACAAAAAAAATTTTTTAAAAGAATATAAAAAATAGGAGAACTTATTAAGAGAAAATTAAAACTCATGGAGAGTTATTTCAGTGGCTGTGAGACAAACTTTTTTGCAAAGTCGTTTAAATATGAGTGTTGCAATAGAGACTTAATCAGTTGAAAATAAAAGCTCAAAGTGTGAGCAGCAAAAATAACTTAAAAGTTAAATAAAATTTTATTTGAATTATAAAACAATACTAAAAGAAGAATACTTTGGGAAAATATTAAAAAAAAACCTTAATTATAAAAAAGAAAATTTATAAAACTTAAAGAAAAAGTGTTTTTTAATTGACCAAAATTTAAGTATTTGAAAAAAAAATCCAAGCAAAAAAATGTCTTATACAAAATTAAATTATTTATCCATGTTATTTGTGGCTTTAATTATTCTCTACACAATTTTAACTACTTCTACAACGGAAGCAGCTGTCTATTCCCAACGTGCCTTATTCCATCCTGGTTAGTATTTAATGTTATTAAAAAAAATATTATTATAATAAATTAAAATATATTGTTGTTAATACTTGTTTTATTGATAAGCGACTGCTGATTATGCAGATTTAATTAATAAAAATGGCAAATTAATTAGTTGAAAACTAAAAAAAAGTTATATAAAATTTAGACAAAATTCAAATATTCTAATCAGAGGTGTAATATTAAGCAAGAACCGCTCATTAAGTCTTTCATAATACCGTCTTAATAAAAACAATAATTTTAAGACAATTAAAAAAATAATTATATTAAATTTATCCAAGTTTTTTCTTATTAACTTTTTAATGATGCGACATTAATTTTAAACTTTTAGTTTCATCGCATATTTTTTGTTTAGATTTTATCTTAAATGAAATTAAAAATGAAGTGGATATGGTATAAGTTTCGCAATGCCTGGTTTTTTATGGTTTCGTTGTCCAAAAGATTTTAAATAAAATAAAAAAGAGAAAAATCTTTTTTACCTGTTTCTGCTAAAAATTTAAAAGAAAAGACATCTAAAATATGTGAATCGTATTTAGCGCTATAAAAAATATGTTCTGGTGGCATCAAAAATTACAATTCCATTCAACTTATCATGTGTTTAATTAAAGGTATAAAAAATGTATAAGAAAGGAATTTTGTAGTCATTGTATTTTTTTCTGCAGCGTTTGCACTGTCTTTAATGGCATAGACGTTCAAACTGAAAACCAAAAAAAGCTAATTCATGTAAAAGTTCAAATTAAATTAATGAGACTTAAACGTTATGAATTTTTAAATAAACTTATTTTTAGCTTAGAGAGTCCTTTTTTATTTTATAGAAATTGCAAATATTTTTTTATTTATTTTTCAATATTTCGGTACTCCTTTGTGTACCATCTTCAGGAATTAAATTGTTTTTACATGTATATAAAAAATTTTTGAACAAAAAACAAAATTTGAAAACATGAAAAAACTTTTTTCATAATGAAGTTAAAAGAAAAATTTTCTAAGTCATATCAACAAAAAAACAAATATACATACATATATGAAAAAAAAACAAAAAACTTAACTAATGTTTTTGTGTTTGTCCATGTATAAACAAATAATTATGTAATTATATGTATTAAATATCTATATATATGTGCAACATTGTCAGTATCAGCTTTAAAATTAATTCTTTTTGTCATTGGTGTATTAACTATATGTAGCATTTCTAAAATATAACGTCTCTTATAATTCTTTTCAATATTTATAACTGAAGCATTTTCAAAGTTTGGATAGTGACCTAATTCAGAACAGTGGGAAGATAATGCTGTTCTTTGTGAATTAACATATCTTAAGTCAGACTTATGTCCAGCTATTCTTGTTTTAAGCTTATTCTTGGTTGTTCCTATATATACTTTACTACAATTCTCCTGATCGTTTCCTTTACACGGTATTCTGTTGACTACATTAGAAATGTCAAATTTATTAATTTTATCCTTAGTCCTACTAAATAACCGATTCAATGTGTTATCTGTCCTAAGGCTTGTTGTCTTTACAAATTGACTAAATTAGATTGAGAAAGTCGAAAAGTAAAGACAAAAATTTTGGGTTTAATAATTTCATCGCAAGCCTCAACTAAATATTGTTTTAACTCCAGAAATTAAGAAAGAGACTTAGTTCATTCTTAATATTTGTAGGGTCTTTGTTTTACCCTTTAAATTTGTGTGCCAAGGACTTGAGCCCATACTTGAAAATTAATACCAATAGACTTCTTTTCTCTTTAAATATCAATACTTTCATAGAAACGAGTATTTTCAGACATTTCAGTTCTTATGTTTTTCTTTAGTTTTAGTTAAAGCTAAGGGATCTTAGGAATTGAATTTCTTAAAATTAATGTTGTCAGTAAAAATCAATGCTCCATATTCCATATTAACTGGTGGAATAAATTAGTTTAATACTTTTATTAAGTTTATAAACTCAAAACCTCTAAAGTTTCCTCTATATTTCTTTTCAATTTTTTATTTCGTCTAAAAAATCTGTATATTTTCTAGAAGAATTGATAATAAATTTTCAGATCAGTTTCTATAAAAAAAACTTGTTACTGCCAGTCTTTAGAGCGCTTGAGTGGAAATCGCATTAATATTTTTAAATTACAATTACGCCTAAATATATTAATTACTAGCAGCGCCCACGACTTTATCTAATTTTCTTAAAATTAACATTTAGAAAAATTTGTTATAGAGTTCTGTTCTAAAAAATGTCTATCTACAAAAATAAAATTTACTGACAACTCTTCTACTACCGGTAAAATTGGGTGCTTTTACATTTGTAACTCTAGTTTCTCTACAAGACAACATATTTAAAAAAAAGGATGCTATATTTGAACCTAGATTCTAAGGGACCGCCTTACAAAATTTTATTCAAATCCATCTAGCAGCTTTTACCTGATCCGGACGCAAACGCACAGACAGACATTATACTAAACCAGCATCAAAATTTTCAAAGAATATTTCTTGTACATAAATGACCCCGTTACTGTTTTATATGTAAAGAATTATAGAAATTTAGTTAAGGTATTTAATAATTTCATATTTACCAACTTTAAGCTGATTACGTTTACATACCTAAGACTACAAAAATTTAAATTAATTATAACTGAAGCTGGATTTATCTTAATATAATAACTTTAGTTTTCTAAAAAGCAAACTTCAAAAAGCTTCAGCTTCCTTTTAGTAACTTCAAAAATATTAATTTAAGATTTTAATTTTATTTGTCCTTAAAATATAATTCGAACCAAGATGCGAATTAACTGTATAAGGCCACACGCAGTTCTGCATAAATTTCAAGTTGTAAATTTCCATTTGGTAGAATAAAGCTAAAGAGAATGAAACACGGAATTTTTTAAAGGAGTGTTATAACAATTAAAAGAGACTTATTTTCATTAACTAAAATTAAAAATTTTGTTCAGACAGTTGTGTGGCCATTGAATTTATGACAATTTAATTGTTTTGTGCGGTCTTAATTTTTTATTTAACTTTTTCCCTACATACATACATCAGTACGATTATTTTTTCATGTGGATTTAAACAAAAAACTTTTAAGCCTTAAATACAGGCAGAAAAACATACTGGCCTTTACAATTTAATGATTTTTTTATAAAATTGCAAGTGTAATTGTTTTGTAACATTTTTTTTACAAAATCTGTTTTTTTTTCTTTTTTTGACTCAAAAATATTTCAGCAAAACGTGTAAAAAATCTCATAAATATCGATTACAACCATCAACAAAATGTCATTAAAATTCTTTGCAAGGTCTTTGACTCCTATATATAGTATAAAGTTACATGCAATAACCTTGACCAAGAGCAAAATTCTTTTCTTTGTAAGAAATTTAAATTTCTTAAATATTTATTAATAAACATTTTTTTAGTTTTCTTTGTTAATGTTTTTTTCTTATTCGTTTAACGCATGACTTGAATTTCATTTCAGTTTATGACACACAGTTTAAAGTCTTTAGTTTTTTTTATTTCATTTTCTGTTAATAAAGCAATTGTTGTAAATGTTTTTTTAGTTAAATGAATGCCTTTTGAGTAATAAATTTATTGTTGATATTCATTATCAAGTTATTTTTAGTTAAAATGAAAATAAAGCTTTAAATAATATAAAGTCATTTACAATTTTTGCTAATACTTAAAGACTTACTAAAATTATTTGGAATCATTCCATTACTTATCTTTGTCGTCCTCAGGGATTTTATTGGAATTTTCTTATTTAATTTGTTTTGTTATTTGTCTAAGCCTTTTAATACATCACGCTTACAATGAAAAAATCTTTTTAACATAATTTAATTTTTATTAATGAAATTTTTCAATTTAATGATTTTTTAACGCTTAAAAACTTGCCAAATAATTTTAAACTTATTATTATTTGCAAGAAATAGGTTTTCTATGGTTAATAAATCAAGGACTGGTGTTTCTTTGCTCTATTCCTTCGCAGAATATTTCCTGAGTTTTATGCTTTTTTCTCTGTAAAACTTTGAAATTTATCCAATCCTTAAGAGATCTAAGCATTAATAAAATTTAATAGTTACAGAATAAAAACCTGTCACAAGCTTGTGTCTTAAGGGCGGTTTACATGGTCACAGAAGTCTTACGGCATGTCAAATTTTTGGGCAGAATATTATCAGTGGTATCGTCTAAACCAAAGATGTAATGAATCTGCACAAATTGAGAGCGATTACGGATGAAAATTTGACAGTCGTATGGCTCTCAATGTTTTTTGAAAATTCTCAAAAGACGATCACGAATCATTAGATCAGGAAGGCATTTTTCTGCAAATCGCCCAAAATCCTGAGAATACCAGTTGTGTAAACGCGAACAAATCTGTCGTAAGTTTTTTGCTCTCATTTTCAAATAACGGATAGAATTTAATATTATTTTCTCTTGGATTTAACGTACATAAAGTGATACCATGTAAACCGCCCTTTAATTCTTAGGATATCTCCCTCTGTCGCAGAGAAAATGTGGCAACTTTATTGCCGATTTGAAAAGTTTACTGTAAAATAAAAGCATCTCTTTGTTTCGCTGGACAATGTTCGCTTATTTAGAAATCTTTTGATTTCCTTTTCTTTTTTTATTATTGAGTTTTAAAGTTACAAAATTATACCTTCATATACAAAAAAATATTGGCAACAATTTTTTGCGATTTTATCGAATATTTCATTATGGTAGCTTCTTTTTACTTGTAAATGGCAACAACAGTTTTTTTTTAAAAGGAGTTGAAAAACAATCGTTTGTGGGCATCATTGAACACGATTTACACAAGTGTCAGTTTCTAAATTAAGATTTTGCGCAAATTATGTTATTATAATCTCTAGTTAAATTAAATTTAAATGGTTATTGGGGTTAAGATCTCAGTATATATATAAAAATATTTTTCGTTATCCCCAAAACAAATGCATTTCAAATTTGTTTGTTTTTGGCAAATAAGACTGTACGACTTAAATATTATATTTTTCGATTAAGAGCTTAATTCTCTACGAAAAAGATCATATAACCTGTTATTATAGAATCAAACTTTTGAAGCTACGCTTTCGCTCAACTTTTCCGCTAAACCGTTATTTTTTATCTTCTTTTAATAGCCATAGAAAGTGTATTTGTAAATAATCCTATTTTTAAGATCTCGATAATTTTAAATTTTAGTGTGTTTTTTTTTTCTTTTTTATTTAAGTATTTTATTTTTCATCATTTCCTTTTAAAGATATCTATTTAAGTTAAATATTACCCACGTTTAATTTTTTAGTTTTACTTCCTTATTCATTTCACGTTTGCACGAGTATATAAATGTAATCAATCTCTTGTCTTAAGTTCAGTTTATTGCGTGGGAGAGGACATTAAGAAAAACTTGATTATTATTTATTTTGAAAAATATTTTATAACATGCAATTTAAAGCAGCAAAGCCCAGCCTTAAAAAAATAAAATATATTTAAAGTAAATGGCGATGAACGACACTTTTTTGCTGCACAAAAACCAAATTAAAATCTGAGCAAAGAAATAAAACAAAAATATTTGTTAGTCATTTGGAAAATTCAGTTGATTTTTTAAAAGGTTCTGGAATAAAACTGTTAGTTTCTTCTTATACTTGGCAGCTCTATTATCGTATCTTTATATCATATCTGTAAATTTATATTAAAAAACAATAAGTTTGCAATTTGCTCAAAGTTATTTCAACATCATTACTTAGGTTTTTTTTGAAAATTATATGTGCAGTGAGATCTTTTTAAAATAAGGCCACGCGATTAATTTTTGTTAAAAAAACTTTTTGGATTTAAAACAAAAATATTCATTTGAGCATTTTTTTCAACAAATATTTATTTTCATTCCATTTCATTTAACATAACAATCAATACTGAACTAATTGCTTCATATATATTTTCGAAGTTTAATTTATATTTTCATTGTTTGCCAATACTTTTGTCAACATCCACACAACAAATAATTGCAATTAAATTATTGTTTTTTTTTTTTTTTGCATTAATGCAACAACAAAACACTTATAAACGTGTCCCATATAACCTTTCCTGTCAAGTGCATTAAAGCAATAAATAAATAATAAAAAATTAAACATTTTTTCTAAAGATAAGTCAATTAATTTGCGAGTGTGGGTCATTGCAAAATATTTAATTATTATTTATTTTATTAAAAAAAACATTATTTGCATGAAAACATCCATTAAAGTCATTAAAAATGTTTAATTTTATAAGAAATAGGAAAAAAAAACAAATTTGGTAATAAAAATTAAGAAAAATAAACATGAGACTTTTAAAAACAGTGATTCATTAACTGCAGCACAAAAAAATCTATAGAAATTAAATTAAGCATTTTGCATTTATATTTGATTATACAATTTCTCAAAGGAAAGAAATTGTTATAAAAATGAAAGAAACATAAATTTTTCATTTTTAATTATTTTACTAAAAAAAAAAAAATAATAAATCCAGTTTCTCTACATTTTTGTCACGTCACAGTTTAATTTTTAATCGATCTTTATTAAAATAAATGTCAGGTTTTTTTAACATTTTTGTTTTAATAACAACAAGTTTATTTTTTACTCTTAAATGAAGCTGTGAAAAGAAGACCCTATTATTGACGTCAACTAGAAATTAATTTAAAACAAGTATAACGACTTAAAAGAATGATAATTAACAGACAGAATTACGAAGTAGATAAAATACAACAAATAAATCTACATATTTACGTAGTACAATGAACTGGAAAGAGTTTTCTATACAAAAGATAAGATAAAAAATGTTAATTAACTTTGCAATGCGGATTTTTGGGAAGGTCGTTTCTACTGTATTGTCAAAATATTTAAAAACTTTTTTATAATTTGTATTATTGTTATTTTTATTTTTGTGTTAATTAATTCAAAAAATCTATTGTTGTTGTTTTCATTTGTTTGCGTTTTAAAGTTTGGGTTTTTCTGTTTATTTAGTTTCAACAAAAACGCTAAATATTTGAAGTTATTTAAGTTAATTTTATGCTCTGTTTTAAATATTTAAGTTTGTTTTTCTCTATTTGTTAATTAATAGATAAATTTAAAAATAATAAAAAAAGATTTTTGCGTCAAGAAAATAAAACAAAATTTTTATAATTTGCAATAAGATTCAAAAAAAGTTTCGAAAATCAGTATTTTTATCTTTTAAGTTAATTTTATAATGCAATTTTCTAGTTCTGTGCCATTATTCCAGTCTTTTGATTAAATTTTTGCTCTACAGTCAGTTTACTGTCTTCAAAAGTTTGCTTTAAGTCTATCAAATTATTTTTATTTTCTTTTTATTTTAGCAGAAAGTTCGCATCTTAAGTCTTTCTGTTTATACAGTCTCTTCGAGTTTGACAAGAAAAGAAGTTCGTTTTCTAAATCTTTTAAACAAGTAAATTATTAAAAGCAATTTCTTGTCTTAAGTCTTCGAAACTATTCTTTCTAACTTATTTCATTTAATGTTGCCAACTGTCGAGTAGGCATGGATGAGAACAAAGATATTGTTTAATTTAAAGTAGATTTACAACAACAAATGTTTTTTTTAATTCAAAATTTAGGCAAAAACAAACATAAATTTAAAGAATTTTAATACGTATCTGCTTTTAAAAATTTTCAAAAATTCAGTGATTTTTTTTTATTTTAATGGGAATCAGTAGTTACTAAGAAAAGCATTTTAGCTTTTCCAACACCTTTTTTTATAAACAAATAACTTTGGTTAACAGTTGTAGTACAAACATTTAATTATGCATAGTTTTTTATTATAAAACTTTACTTCCTTATTAATATTGCTTTTTAATAAAATCCACACACAAAAGCAAGTTTTATATTCCAATCAATAATTTAGTTTAAGTAAAAATGCAATTAACTTTAATTTATTTATACATAAATAATTTCCTTTTATTCATTTCCTCTTTATTAACTTGTTATTTTTTTTTTTTTTTCTTTTTTTTAGCCCATCCCGGTAAATGTTTTGATAAATTTACAAGACGTGCTATGCTGCCGAATAAGGAATATAGACCTAAGGGCATTTGTGCTGCATTAACATGTGATATTAAGTCACAAATTATAAATATTGAAACCTGTCCCACTATTGAAATGCCCGAATGTGAAGAATTGCCAGCAAATCCTTCATGGACATTCCCCAAGTGTTGTCCGCAATTTAAATGTACTGACTTTAAAACTGGCAAGGAATTTGTGGTCTCAGTGTAGTTTCATAAATCAGCTACAACCAGCTGCACTATCGTACACATCAGCATTAAATTATAAAAACTACATTAAACTCTAAAAAAAAGCATCAAGAAAACTACGTGATTCTTTTTTATTTATTTAAATAACAAAATATTATATTAATATCTCTTGTAAATGTACATATTCTTTTTAATTTAAATTTTTATGATTGTATTGTTGTGTATGTATCATTCATTATTTTTATTTTATAAATCATTTTGTATGTCTTTTCATTATTATTTTGCTTTATTCCTAATTTAAATTATTTATTGATCGTTGTATTATTCTTTTCATAATTTATTTTATTTTTATGTTTTAAAATTGTATATATTTTATTTTTGTCATGAGTGCGTGTGTAACATATGTGTTTGTTATTTTTTAATTATTATTTTTATTAAATATTTTAATGATTTTTTTTATTAATTTTTTAGTTAATAAAAACCTAAGTTGATGATCTTTGTGTGCGTTTTTAGCATACTGTAATAATTTTGTAAAATAAAATATTTTAATAGAAATTAATTAAAAACATTTAAATAAAAAAAAAACAAATTTGAAAAACAAAAAAAAAATAATTTTATTGTGTATTTGCTTGGGTCTATTTAACATATAAAAGTTGTTACAAATTGCTACTAAAAATTATTCATGTCAGAGATGGAAAACGAAATTTTCTCTGTTATTAAAAATATTTTTAAACAGTAGTTTTATGACCCATTTAAGAAGGCATGAACATGGTCTACTCTATATTTCCTCGTGTGAAGCTATGTTTTTGGTTGAAATTCATGTTTCTTTTTAAAGTTAAACTTTTTTTTGGTATTTCATGTTTCCTAACACCTTGTCTGTATGAATGCTTAAAATTTTTCTTGTGTTGTTTGTTTGAAAGCAGTCGTAATGCGATAATTGCTTTAACGTTCGCGGAGTTTAAAAAATGTTAAAAAAATGGCAAGCAGTAAAAAAAATTGGACAGATTTCCTTAAGGACTTTTTAAATTTAGGAAAGCTGTGAAAAAAACTAAAAGAGCTACATACAGCTTGTCTTAAAATCGTTTAAAACTATTATTTCATTTATTATAATATAATTCGTTAGCCTTTCTTATTTTTCAAGTTGAATATCTTTTTCTTCTTCACATGGGACATACTTCATAAATAAGAATGACTGCAGTAGGGATGGACACTGTAAGACATGGCGCAGTAATACCAGATGAATGCATAAGCTTTTACGTGTATTTTGTTTTTGTTAAATCTTGTTAAGCTGTCAAAAACGTCTGGCATATGTGTACATGTATTTCAATATATTTTTAGTGGCTTTCTTATTTTTCCCAAATACATTCACACATATTGCCAGACGTTTTTGTCAGCTTAACAAGATTTTACGTGCGCCAAGATAGCGTCGAAAAAATAGCGTCGATTTTGGGGATTAAAAAACCGGGAAGTAAAAATTCCCCGGGATTGGTAACTTTCAATTAAAAATTAAATTAGCATAAATTTTGGAATCTAGAAAAAATAATTTTTTTCTATGTTATAAATAAATAAGCAAAACATTTGTGTATTAATTATAAAAATGCGTTTTTACTGATCACAAAAAATATGTGATTTTTTTATTAAAAGTATAATACTCTCGCCTAAGTGAATAAAATTTGCCAACCGTGCTACAATTCCGCCGAGCCGTTTTCGAGAAAAGTGGATTCATCCTGAGTGGGCACAAAAAAGCGTTGCTAATGAATCCCATGTAAACTATCTCGCCCTAAGTGACCATACACTATTAAAGTAGTCGCTTTAATGAATTAAATTTGCCAACCGTGCTACAATTCCGCCCACTCAGGATGAATCCACTTTTCTCGAAACCGGCTTGGCGGTATTGTAGCACGATTGGCAAATTTTATTCATTAAAGCGTCTACTTTAATAGTGTATGGTCATTTGGGGCGAGAGTATGATAGTTTCCATGGGATTCATTAGCAACGCTTTTTTGTGCCCACTCAGGATGAATCCACTTTTCTCGAAAACGGCTCGGCGGAATTGTAGCACGGTTGGCAAATTTTATTTTTTAAAGCGTCTACTTTAATGGTGTATGGTCATTTGGGGCGAGAGTATTATACTTTTAATAAAAAAAATCATATTTTTTTTGTGATCAGTAAAAACGCATTTTTATAATTAATACACAAATGTTTTGCTTATTTATTTATAACATAGAAATAAATTATTTCTTCTAGATTCCAAAATTTATGCTAATTTAGTTTTAAATTGAAAGTTATCAATCCCGGGGAATTTTTACTCCCCGGTTTTTTAATTCCCAAAATCGACGCTAATTTTTTACGCTATCTTGGCGCACGTCAAGATTTTACAAAAACAAAATATACGTAAAAGCTAAAGCATATGTTGACCGCATGATGTATCGCAGTCACCTGTTCAATAGGCCTTTCTATAAAAAAACATGGATATTGCATCGATATTTCATAAATTACATTGATGTGTTTTTTATACCGATTTTTTTTAATTATTTATTATTGAAGTTTTGATTTTTTTTTATTTCTTATTATTATATTTTCAAAAAATCTAAAGTTTATTTTATATCTCCCAAATACTTTTTTTCAACTGTTTAGAAATAAAATTTTACCAAGTCTTTCACCTCTCAATCTGGCACTTAAAAGCGATCTTGTAAAGCTTAGGAAACTGCGATTTATAATCTTTCCAAATGTCCAATGGATTTTTGTTCAGTCTTCCAACAGGAGTCCTCAAATAAACTGAAAGTTCATCTGACAATATATCTTCACTCTTATTGCTTTTCCAATTTCTATGAGCACGTTTATATAACAATTTGTCGTTTCGATGCATCGATAGAAAACATCGATGTTTTTCGATTGCTTAGGAGCAAAAAAAAAACATCAGATTATATAGCTGTGTTTTTAAAACATCGTCCATTAGCGAGCTGAATTTTTTTTTTGCAATCTCAATTCGTACATTTCGCTCTTAATTGTTGTTGTTATTTCTGTTATTTCAAATAACACACGAGCAACAAAACGTATATAATGAACGTATACAAAGCAAGTACAGAAACATGGGGCTTATTCGCAAATGCAACACTGCGCTTCATGATGTGTGATTAGTTTCCGTTGTCGATGCAAAAGAACTGATGCTCATTCAATGAGAAAACAAAAAAAAATTGTAATTTATTTCAAACGCTTAAACATTAATTATTGGTTAATTTATAATTAATTAATTTCTCTTTAATGGCCTCTTATTAAAAGCTTGGATAATATTACGTCCAATTCATTTCTAGAAATGCATTAACAATTGTAATTTAAAAAAATTAAATAAATTTCAAAAAAGATACTTCTTATCTATTGCATCAGCAATTTTTTTTGACGTCTGTTTGTACATCATAAATATCTGTAATCCATTTTAGAACATATGACTTTTGCAGTGGTGCCAACTGATGCATTTTCGAAAGTATTGTGCATCAGATGCAGCGCACTGATACAACTCCGAACAAGCCCATACCCTTAACATTTAAGCCTTGCATTTTGCTTACCATGCTTTTTTCATTACACTTTTTATCGACAAGCCAAAATTTATTAAAAATTTTCGTGGCGTAAGTCTGCTCTTACTTGTTTTGTACCTCTCTCTTGCATGTACTTTCAGTGTTGCCACAAAAATTGTGGCTCTTATCCCCAATTTTACTCATAACGCCCCCAAAAATCCCCAATTTCTAAACGAAATCCCCAATTTTATCCTCAAAGACAAATAATTTAAAGTACGCATCAGAGAGAAGAATATAGCATATTCACTTTATTGCTTTTGCCGTTCATTTAACTGGTCAAAAACATCAATGCACGTGCTTGTATTTAACTCTCCATTTGCTTTGACTGTCTTTTTTTCACTACCTTTATTATGCCAACACAAGTTGATCAACCATTTCATTCATGCCATCTGAAAATTTCGAAAACTGCTCGAAAATCTGGTACCTATTCATTGCCGACCATCAGATTTCATAGTATTCATCATGGTATTCATCGTATTCATGCATAAATAAAAGAAATCAACCACAAATTGTGAGAAATAAGTCTGTCTGAATATACACAGTGTTGCCAATTTGGCTGATCTTTTAGTAGTTTAAACGTTTGAACATTAGCACAAATATAGAATATCTTTCTCATACATACATACATACGTATGTAAAAAAGTAAACAGTAAAAAATATATCAGGGCAGTACCACGGTATTTTCTAGAGAAACCTTCTATTTCTCCTTCGCTATTTTCTTGAGTGTACATCTTCTTTCAAATTTTCTGTATTTTAACGGTATTTTATCTTTTTATACTCTTCATTCATTTTCAACTCCTGAAACACACATACATATCTCTAACGAAAACGAAGCATAATGTGATTTCAAATTGTTTTTTTCTGATCTTACAATCATGAGAAATCCTACTACAAAACAAAGCATTACTAAAGAATTTAACCGGTATTCTTCCTGCTATGTGAAGGAGGACATTTGGATTAATGGAACCATCATACTAACAGTTACCCCCTATTGTTAAAACTAGCAAAAAAAAATTTTGGCTGTACCTGCAAGTGTGCTGCCTCCAAACGTGTTTTCTCTGCAGCAGGTAATATCATTACCGAAAAACAAAATAAATTCGGACCTAAATCTCTTGATAATGTATTATTTTCGAATTCAGTTTTGAAATACAAGCAAGCCTGACGTAATACACTATTTTTGTATCTACTTTTTTATTAAACCTACTTTGTATAATCGCACTAATTTCTGAAATACAGTTGGAAAGTTGACAACACTCATCCTATGTACAATACTAAAATTCTCTTTTATGTGTTTTAATTTGGTTCTGTGTGCCCTTCATTCACAAGTACTCACAAATGATTCGTGAATACAGACGCAGTATTCATGAATCTTTGTAAATAACTGATGACATTTAGGCAAAACATACATCATATTTCCTCATACAACCGCTGTGTGAATGTGTTTTCATTTACTTTATTGGTGTAGTGTGTAGTTACGTTAACAACATTATTAATGTGTGAACGTATTTAAAGCAATAAAAACAATGCAATTTCTTTTCTCTGACACGTATCTTAATTTAAAAAACTTAAATTTATTGTTTTCGTGTACTTACATATACTATGTCATTATTTTTAATATTTTGAACTGAATGATAAAAGAGTCTATATTCTACAGAAATAAAGTATATATTTTTTAATTTCTTAAAAATTAAAAATTGTACATCCAAAACTCGAGA
Organism: Cistogaster globosa; assembly: GCA_937654795.1. NCBI lineage: Eukaryota > Metazoa > Arthropoda > Insecta > Diptera > Tachinidae > Cistogaster > Cistogaster globosa. The sequence goes on from OW569405.1 coordinate 23,239,953, forward strand.
GTATATAGTAAAAAAACATGTAAATATTCAAAGTTTTTTCGTTTGAAGCATGAAATTCAATAGAATTACAAATATTGAATTATTTAATTAACTAACAAAACGTTATATGAATTTTCATTTTAGCTGACTACTTGTGTATATAATACAAGTCATGTCGGTTAACATACAAATAAATTATTTATAAACATTGATTGTAGGAGCAAAGTACACATCGAATTTATTTATTAATGGTTTAAATTAGGGATGCAACCGATACCGATATATCGGCGATACTTCTGGTTTTCCGATGTATCGAGATCGGCGATATTTTACTGTCGATACCCCGATACTTCTTATATTTTTCTTTACAGTTTTTGAACAAAATATTCAACTTTCAACTAATTTTTTTTTTTTTGCATGACAACTATGAGGCTTAACATATTAAAAGCAGAACATAAAATTAAAACAGAATACATAATGAAACTGTTTCTTCTATTCGGCTTTCCACCATAGTAATGAAATGTTCTCCCAATGCTAAGTCTTGTATGTGTATATAGAACTTAGTAGGTAAAGCTTACAACCGACGAAACCGTGAAAATTTTGGCTTACTTTGAAGAGGCTACAAAATCCATAAGCAAAACCACTGCTACATTGTCTGACGCTATTCCGCTAGTTGACAGTCTACGAACATTATTAGAAAACATAATACATAAATCAACGGAGATGGAGAGTAGTTCGGAGTCCTAAAAATTTGCGACTAACTTAGCATCAGCTATGAATGAAAGATTTGAGGGTTTAGAGAATTCTTGACCCTGGATACAAAACTCGAATATTTCAAAGACAATCGACTTCAACCCTATCAAAGAAACGCTTTATTAAGCTGCTTAACATGACTCTACATTCCGAAATCGTTGAAGACACAGTGCTCCCTACACCTCGTAAAAGTTCTGATAAGTCTACAAGAAGTACTCGCCTTTGGAGCGTATGTGAAAAAATTATAAGAAAATCCGAAGAGGATGAGCTTTTCTCCATCCTTATCTGTGGTTCTGCTAACGAATAAGTCGAGTGATACCTTAGATCTCCTAATATTTCTAGAGACGCAGACCATCTTGCTTACTGGCGCAATGACATATCCTACCCAAACCTAAAGAAAATGGCGCAGAAATACTTAAGTTTTCAAATGAGACTATTTTCCACAGCAGGTCTGCTTCAAACGGATTTGAGAAATCGTCTATCTCCGCAAAATATGAGAACACTTTGTTTTTTAAAGAAAAATCTTGTTAAAATCAATTTGAAATATTATCGTTTGCACTGTTGTTTTATAATTTTAATTTAATTTTAACATGAGCTCAAATTCAATTCGTTATCTTTTAAATCTTATTAATATCAATTGTAAATCTTCAGCCAATCTAAACTGAATGCCATCGTTTATTTTGTAAAATCATAAATATTGCAGACGTTTTAATATATCGTGATGCTTTTACAATGTAAACTCAACTAGACAGTAGTTTTAGGTAGGAAAATATTTAAAATATTAAATTTAATGCCTGTAAATCAACTAAGTGTCTATAATGAAAAAAGGTAAGAATGAAAAATCCCCAAGTCCCTCCCCACAAATTTCTGTCCCCAAATTTGTGTTGAAATCCCCAATTCGGGGAGAAATCCCCTTAACTAACTACACTGTGTACGTTTAAACGCAATTAAAGCCATGATGTCTTTGACATTCATAAGGAGTTACATAATGATTACATATTTCTAACAAAATAAAAATACAAAATAATAGTATTTTACTAATTTCAGTTTGAAAGTCAAAAGGGATTTCATTCCGAGGAAATGTTACGCTTTTCGTTTTCTGAAGAACAAATTTAACGAATTAAATATATATATTTATACATATATACATAGGTATCGCTGTAAATTCTCAGTTTGAACGTATACTTCATAATTTATTACGTTTTTTCTCGCTTAAAAACCTAGATATCACTCTTCAATACTCAACATTATTTTAACCATACGGATCCGGCAAGGCGTTTTAACTTTTTATCGGTAGCTCATCTTTTGACTGAATATTCAATCTCTAAGATTGGTGATCGACTGGAGGAAATTGTGGACTGCACGACTGGCGTGTTTTTACCTCATATAAGGCGTAGTCTTTGTTATTCAAGATGTTTAGTTAGTTCAATATTCATAATTTTTTTTTTAATATTAAAATAATATGTTTCTTTGTAGTGTTCATATGGTCTAGTTACCTGCAGTGAGCTATTTGCAGGGTATAGCCGGTAAAAAATCAAAATTAATTTTTTGTGTTTTAATAATTCAGACATAATAAGAATTGTCCATTTAGTTAAAAAAAAGTAGCCATGGGTGTTTTGAACCGTGTAATAGCCATAATTTTGGAGATCAAAGATAAAGTTTCAAAAACTATTAATTGCATGCGCATTAAAGACATCTTATTAAAATTATTCTCATTTATATTACAAACGCTGTTCTAGAATTTCGGGTGGAGCATATTTTACTTCAAAAGATATGCTCGTTTTAATAAAAATCAGAAAAATTATCATATCTTTAGAGAAGTGCCTATAAAGTTGTCTCAAATTAGGGGTTTTCTCGATGAAAATTAGCATAATATTTGATATACATAAGTTGGACCATCTCCTTGGTGACATGAAGGGACAAAAACTTGAAACTTCGCTAAAACATTCTTTACATTATATTCTCTTAGATCTTGAATGATTTATACTTCGCACAACTTCGCATCAATGTAGTATTGCAAGTCAAAGGCAATATTTCAAGTCAAGTGTAAGACAAAGCAAATTACCTTCTTCTCTCTTTTACTCCCCAGAATCTCATAAAAGATCGATAGAGAAAACTCAACTTAGGTTTTTTACAATTATTATTGTATTTATTGTTTAAGCTCAAGAATCAGTTTTAACAACTACGAAGTTGGACTCATTAACTCTTATTTGTAAATGGGGAGGAGATGGTAACTCTAACCACAGTAATTAAAACAAAAGTTTAAAGCAGAAGGTTGCTCAGATTTTTCTTTATTTGTCTTATACATTGTACCGACACAGCTACAAGCAACAGACAATCCAACCAATGTTTTAATGCAAAATTCTAGCCCTTCGTCTACCCGAGTTTGCCGACCCCTAAAATTCTTGTTTTTAAAAGAATCAGAGGAAATGTCGATCCAAATAGAAAATTGCATAATCTGGATTGTTTTGTATGTCCCAAAAAGTAACAATAAAATCTGAATTTCTTTTAACAATGATTGATGGGAAAATGGCTAACTATTTAACTAGTCACAAATCCACGCAATCTTGCTACATTTGCGGTGCTAAACCCAGTTAAATTAATGACGTCAACATTGTCAAATAACCTAATTTAGCATTTTATTTATATGAGCTGTCCAGCCTTCATGCGTGGATAAAGACATTAGAATGCATGCTGCATATTGCGTGCTGGCTAAAATTGAAAAAGTACATGATTTGACAACCTACAGATAAAGAGGGTGTAGCAAATCGAAATGATGGAAATACTGCCAGAAGGTTTTTTATAAATTATTCAAAGAGTGCTGAAATAACTGGACAAGACGAAGAAGTTTTTATATTATTTTAAGTGACTTTTCATCAGGATTTGAAATTAGTCTGCATGAGTTTCAATGATTCATCCAAGAACCGAGAGACAAATATTTAAAATTTTACGACTGGTATTCTATGCCTGTTAGCGTGCACAAGATATTATGCCATGCGATCGAAATTATAAAAAATTTCATTGTACCCATCGGTCAATTATCTGAAGAAGCTCAGGAAGCTCACAACAAGGATTGTAGGCAATACAGGTTGGCGCACACACGCAAATCTTCAAGAATCAATACAAACAGAGATTTGCCTAACATGTTGTTGATAACATCAGATCCTCTGATCAATTCTTATCGACAAAATCCTTCAAAAACTTCTCATCGCATCCACCGGAATTCATAAGGTTTTTAGTTGAGCCTAGTTTTGATGCCCATAAAAATTTACGTTTGAGCTTGCAGAAACAAGTGAAACTGAACAAACAGAAAAGTTAAGCGAATCTGATTCTGATGAATAGTAGAGTAGAAGTTTGGTTTAACTCATAAATGTATGACTCATTTAGTATGAAATTGCATGAGCAGTCCTATTTAATTTTAGGTCCTTATTTTTGTTTGAAATTAAATAATAAGAATTTAAAGAAGTTTCTTTAATTCTGTTTTTTCTATTGTGTTACAAAAGCTAAAAAAATTTTCAATTTCGGGTCATTTATTTTGTTGCTTTTTTTTGCATTCTTGACACCTCCCCCCTTTCAGTATTTAGTGTTCTATCCCTGTACTATCACCTCCATTCGCGAATCATCTATAACATCACAATTCATTGGAAAGATATCGAAAAATAAAGTGAAGAAGTAATTCTTATCTCGTTGGTCCTTTAAATAGGCCCTAAGGCTCTCAACAACCCCTCGTGAGGTCTTATCGGTCCTTGATCCTGTCAAAATTGTTCATGGACCCATTTTACACCAAATCCATCTATTTTAAATTTAAAAATAATTTTTGCCGGCTAACTTGTATGGGGTAGCCTACTGTGCAGCGCCTTTGTATATTTTATAAATTGATTTTTAAAATACATTCAAAATAAATAAATAGTTACAAATATTTCTGGTAAGTATAAATTAAAATATTAGTTAATATCTTGCATGAGTCAATTAACATAAACAATATATAATTTAACGGTATTACGCCTAACTGCCATCCCTAAATAATGACGTAAAGAGCAAGATATCTGTCAAAATTTCTCATGAACATACAAAATGTATGAAACATCCCTAAATAGCACGGCGTCAACGCTTAGCAATTGAAAAATCCAATTTTGACAGCGCGTAAGATAATGCAGTTGCCTGCAAGCTACTGTTGTTTACATATTTTGTTGTAGTATTTAGAGAACGTTACAAAACAGTAATGACATTTTTGCTTTTTTCGGGTTTATATAGCGTTTTTATTACTGTTTTGCATTTCATTTTATAGGGTTTTATTAAAAGTGATAGGTTAACATTACTGTTCACAACCAAACGTTGCGCTTTTATTTAGGTATGCACCTTCAGCGTAAAAGCCATGCGTTATTTTGCGTCGCGTCTTACGCGCTAATTTAGGGATGGCAGTAATAAATAAGCTAATAAACTAAAGCCGTTGCTACACTATAACGGCGTTATAAACTAAAAACAACTAACTTTGTATTACTTCAACTAAATTCCAAAATAAAGTTTCGACCACTAAGTTTTAACTACGCCCACAATTTGTGCAGTGTTTTTTGTTTATATTTTTTAATATACTTTCTTAAAAGATTATTTTCTCATTTTATTTTTACTTACTTAAGCAATAAAATTGAAACCATGATAAAATTACTTTGTATAGTATTAATATTCCTTGGTTTAACACTGAAGGAAGGTAAGTCAAAGTCAACAAGTAGTAAATTCTGCATTTTAAGAAAAAAATTCATAGTGCACAATATTGGATATATTTTTCATATTCTGATTTAAGGTTTGGCTATATGGTGCTACCGTTGCACTTCGGCAACGCCAGGTTGCGCCGAAGAATTCAATTGGCGTGGTATAGGATTTTGGGGTGAAAAATGTCCTGAAAGTAATGATATATGTGTAAAAATCACCGAAAAACGTGGTGGTAAGTTATTTATTCACAAATGTTAATTGTATTTTAATTGGTGCAAAATTTTTCGCTTTGTTAAGCCCAAAGAACCATCATTCGTGATTGCTTAAGTGCTCTAAGTTTCAGAACTGATATACCTGCAGATAAGTATGAGGGGTGCCGTCCGGCTGCCAAAGATGTACGTTTAGCTAACTATGTAAATCACACTATTAAGGAGCATGATGTGAAACGTGATTATTTCAGCGACGTCCAATTTTGCTTTTGTTTTTTGGATCATCGCTGTAATTCCGCCGACAAATTATTAAAGTCTAGTTCAACATTAAAATTTGGCATGTTAAGTATAGCGCTGTTAGGGATGAACTACGTTTTATTTAATGTTTAGATAGAAGATAGAACAGTTTTATCCAAAAAAGTATATATATTTATATATACTTTTCCTATTCTTTTATTCCGTCCATATGTTACTTAGATGTTAATTTTATCTGTCCCTTAGAATCTCGATTAATTTCAATATTAGAAATAATTTTTAACTTACTAAGCATAAAACGAAAAAACTATCCTCTTGTGCCTTTTTCAAGTTTTAATATAAAGCCTTAATTACAATAGTCATACATAAAAAGTCTTCAAATAAGAAAATTGCCTTTAAAATATTTAGTGAACTAAGAACAGTACTTCATTTTTAGTTCAGAAATTCAAGAGATTTAGTTATGACTTGTAGCAAAGGTTCTATGTGTAATATACCTGAATAATTACAAAGTTAACAAACTAGCTTCTAATATCTTTAGATTAGAAAATAACGCAACACTAAACTAGATTTAAATAACTCCAAATTTTGAAATATTTTACGAACATGATATATTATCACACACAAAGTAACAAGAATAATCATAAGAGATTTAAATTGAGAGTTTAAGAACACAAGGGGCCCCTTTTTTATATAGTTCATAACCCTTGTGCCTAAGTGCTGCAATTAAGAGAAAAAAGAACTAAAATAATCTGAACTTTTAGAATCTCTTTGCAAACCAAAACTTGTATGCCAGTTTTGAAGTAAACTCCAATTTTTCATTCGAACCAAACAAGTTTTTTGCATGTAGCTTAAGATATGTTAATATTCCGTATGTTTTATACCACATTATGTTACGATATTTTACTTTTTTTTAACAGATGATTGTAATACGTTTATCATTTTTTACTTTTGTAATTTATACACATATATACAATTTTATACAAATAAAGAATATTTTATTAAACGAAACATTTTATGAAAGCGAATAAATCATTGTAATAACCAAAAATAACCACTTAAACTTCAACACTGCTTGGAAGATTTTTAGGAGCTCGAAAATCAAATAAAGCAATATCGGGATTTTTATCAATGTACTCTTTATAAACCGTAGCCAATCTTATACATTCATCAACCGAAAGCTGAAACGGCCTAAGAGTGTCTTCAACATCTGCCAGTTTAAATAATTCATAGCATATTTCGTCACGTTCTTCAGGAGGAAAGAGAGTACCATAACCACGGCGACAATATTTTTGACGCATATTAAAAATGTGACGTACTACCTTCTCCACCAAACGAAAAGGCAAATCGGTTTTTGGGTGCTTAAGTGGGATAAGTTTTACGACACCAACATCAACATCTGGTTTAGGAACGAACGCTTTTCCGGGTATAGTAAATTTAAGTATGGGCTGGGTCCAAATTTGTGACATTATGGAGAGCCGGCATCTTTGTTTGTGTCCTAAAGGAGCGCATATACGATCTGCTACCTCTTTCTGAAAAGTTAATGTCATGCAGGTATCAATGCGACGGAACGCTTGACGTTTTAGAGATATATCTTCGAACCAGTTGATAAGCAGTCGGGTGGAAATAGAAAATGGAAGATTGCCTATTAAATGCAAGCGATGAGATGTATCGGCAACATGTTGCTCGATATCAAAACGTAAAATGTCAGCAATGAATATATCCACTTGTAGATTTAATGGTTTAGCGCAGTCACGTAAAAGTTCTAAAGTTGGAAGAAATCTGGCGTCTTTCTCTACTAATACCAAACGTTGTGGTTGTCTTCGCAATATAGAACGTGTAATGCCACCTGGACCAGGACCAACTTCTAAAACTGTATCTCGCATATCTATATGTCCAGCACTCTTAACAATTTTATCTGTTATACGTTCATCCATTAAAAAATTCTGCGATAGTTGTTTTAAGGCTTGCAATTTATACAATTTTACCAAATCTCTGAGAGTGGGCAAGGGTGGCAAACGCATGCCTGTCTTAAGTATACGTACAGCAGCTTCCGACATGTTTCTGCTAAAATAAAATTGTTAACGATTTATTTTCTAAATAAACAGCTTTACTAACCTTAATATTTGTTGTGACTACCGCAAAATGAGTCGAAAAAAATTCCTAATAATTCTATAAAAAAAAAAGTTATACAACAATTTTTTCGCTTGCAACCTTAATAAATCTTAAATTATTTAAAAAGAAAATTCAATTTTAGTTTGAAACTTTTTCAGGCTCATCAAAGTCATCCAAAAAGTTTTCTTGTTTAACCGCTAATATAGAATAGGCATAAATACCCAAGACAGAACCTATTAAAGCACCAGCCGTTAACAAATTATTACGTTTAACGCGTTGTAATCTTGTGACCCTCTCCAAGTTTTGCTGTTCAATCAATTTCATAAATTCTAACTGAGCTTTATCTATTTTTGGAGCGTTTTCGCCGTATTTAAGTTGAGGTGTTTTCTTGTCAGAGGACATAGTTTTTGTATATTTTTTTCTTTGGAAATAGTTTCAAAACCACATTGATGAAAACAATTTCAACTACAATTCTTTCCGAAAATTTCTAAATTGTTATAACTCAAGGTTTTATTATAGTTATTACTTCACAGGGTGTTTAAAAATGTAATAATGTACGAGGTGTCTAAATGATATTGCAGTTTTAAAGAAAAAAATGAAAAAGAACACTATTAGCAAGGCGAATTGTTACCAAGTGACTGCATTAGCCAAGGCGAATCAATTTACCAATTGGCAGCGTAGGCGAATTCAGTATTTTTTCCTAGTATACACGACTGTCAAACTCCATATATAAAAAGTATGTGCACACCTGGTAAGTTGATTCGCCTTGGCATTAGCTTTTATGTGAATTTTTTTTTTGTGGAAAATCTTACAATAACAGTAACTCCCCATTCATACAGGTAAATTTTACTTTGACAAAGTTTTGTTAATTTTCTTTTAAACTTTGTTTGGTGTTCAGACACACAAAGTTTTCTTATACAAATTTTTTTCCTTCTGTTTAATCGTTCTTAATTTTTTGACGTTTTGTATTTGGTGCTTATAACATAAAAATATATGTATGTACATATACATAACCGTGTAAAAGTAACGAACGAAAAACAATGCAACTTTGCGAGTACATCAAAGTCTGTACTGCTTATCATTCTTTTTACCACCTCTCCTACATAAAATCAAAACTTTGTAAAGTAAAATTTGCCTGTGTAAATGGGGTCCAAAACTGTACCATTCCCGATTCTTCTTTAATTTTTCTCTTTCAGGAAAACTTGACATGTGTGAACCATACATAAAACGAACTACGTTTACATAACTGTCTTGGTGTTATTCAGACAGCAATTCCGAAAATTAAGAAAGGTTGAATGTATTATTCAAACAGCTTAAATGTGTTGTTGTCATAACAGCATAGTCAGTTGTAAACGCAATGTTAATTAATGTTGCCAAATTATTTCTCGTGTGAACGGTAAGTTAATATTAAATATTAAGGATTTACACAAGTAAAGTAAATTTAAAACTCACGAAAAGTGTGTTTGCATAATTAAAAAGAGTTAAATGTTCCTGCATTGTAATCAAATAAATATTAAAATATAAATATTTTTATATCATACAATTTTAATAAAATAATAAATATCCTATGTTACATTAGTGTTGTCTTGTTTAAGTGAAATAAATTTTTTGAAGCCACAAATACATATTTTTAAAATTCAATTAAATATCATTTGATAAATTTTTATATGTTAATGTCTGTACTTCAGCCAAAAATATTTTTATATTTGTTTCTTCCATATTTCAGTTACATATTAAATTAAATAAGTAATTTAACTATGAATTTAAACAAAACATCAATTTATTTTATAACAAAGAAAAAGTACATGTAATATTTTAAAAGCTTTGAATGCGTTAACATTCAAGACCTTTATTTTCATTTTGTTTTATTAGACAAAAAATTAGTCGCTTTTTCTATGGTATTCAGTTTATTGAAAATTTTCCATCGCCGGTGTTATTTTATTATATTTAGTCAGTTGTGTCTCAAACGTGAAAGCGCGTGGTTGTGTGAATTGTGGAGAAACAGTTGGATAGAGAAAAAAAGCAATAAAATATAAGCGGAAGAGTGTCGAAAGAGTAAGCAAAACAAAAACCAATAACGACAAAAGAACGCGGTTTTTACACAATGCTTGAAAGAAAACATTGTGATAAAAGTAAATAAATTCGATTTTTTCTGTGACTGTTTAAAACGAGTAAAACCAAATAATTTATTTTTAACGGGTAACGTCACTTTTTTTTAAATTAAACAGGCATGTTGTTGATAAGGCAAAAAATAATTAAAAGGTGCTAAATGCAAAAAGTAACAGATAAAAAACTTATTTTATGTGTTTCTAATTTAAAACAAGAACAAGAAAATTCATTTTATTAAATGTTTTTATTTTATTAATGGAAGTTGCAAGAGCCAAAGGGGGAATAAATTCACAGTGTTATTTCACAAAAAGTGTGTTGTTTGTTTGCTTTGTGTGTGAATTGCGAAAAAGTAGCGGGAGGGTATAAACAGTAGAACAAAGAAAAATTCAGGTTTTTATTTTAAAGTATATTTAACTTGTATTTAATTTTTTTATATCTTTTGTTTAGTTTCATTTAAATGCAGAATTTTGTAACAAAACCAGCATACACTGAAACGCAGCAAAGTACAGTCTATAAACAAATATCTCTGAGAACTTGTATAAAGCAAAAGCAAAAACAAATTCAATTTTAATACTTTATTACCTTAAGCAACAACCAATTCGCAGCATTAAAAAAAACTAACAATTACAATGGTTTTAACAAATATTGAATTATGGGCTGCCGATGGCTCATCCGGCCCTATTCTGCCATTGGATTTTGGATCTAACAATCCCCATACACTTCACTTAAATCCTTTTGATCCACGTGTTGTTCCACAACTAAGCTCGAATTTGAACCATTTATCATCAAATGGGTATTACGGATATTCATATGTAAATGCGGCCCATAATATAGAGATAAATAATAATATCAACAATAATAATAATAGCAATATATACCGTAATAACAATATTAGTACAACATATAATGTAATAGCAAATGATGTCAATAGCATGAATGATACGTTCACAACAACTACAAAAACAGCTACACAACAACCACATGCTTCAACAGTTAACTGCGACGTCTCTGCTAACGCAGTTAGCCATGCTGTCGGTGTATCGCGTTGTAAAAAACGTTTTTTTGTTATGAATGATAATGATGTGTCCGATTGTACAGTCGCAAACGATAAAAATTATTATAACAATAACAGTGAGGTTTCTGCAAAGCGTTGCCGCTTTGATGATGATTTTTCAGCACAATATTGTAATGGTAAGTAGTCAATTAATGATAGCAGTACGAAATTACATGAATAAAAATATAATATACTATATAAAAGCCAAAAAGAACTTGATTCCACTGGTTTCCATTTCTAAACAAAAAAATACAAACTAATTGAAATAAAATCCGAAATGTGCAACAAGGTTGTCATACATATGTATGTATGTACGTAGATAGATTATCGTATTTTTCGGAAAAGACAATAGAGTTGCTTAAAAGTGGTAATTGGCCATGAGGGCTTACTAGTATTGATGGTAAATAAATAAATAACAAAGTGGTAGAAGTTGTAAAAATTAGGTTAACAAAATGAACTTCTTTACCTACATCAAGTTTCTATTGATCTTAATTCTTACCTCAACATTGTCTAGAAAATGGCTATTAGTAATACCTATTATAGGGTATAAAAATTATTTTTACACACAGTACAGTTGTGGGCCTCTGAACTCTTGTAATTTGAAGTCGGCTTTGTTTGCAACAATTATATTTCAACGGTTTGGATGCTATGGAAGTGTTGTATAGTACAGTACAATTCTTAACTTTACACTTTTGCAAGAAAAAAGTGTTAAATTAGAACTACAAACAATGTTTTTCTCAATTTTTTTTTTAAGTACAGACGTAAGGATTTACAGAATATAAATAAAAATATTTTATTGATTTTTGAAATCACTTAATTTTAAAAAAGTGAAAAAGTGACTTATCATATCTACACCTGCTCTCGTAAATGATTGTCAACCCTGTTTACTTTTGTAAATTTTGCATGTGCTCACATTTTAATTATTTTATATATTTAGGTACCACCTATTTTAAAAACAATTTTTTGAAAGGAAATTTTTTTTGCACTTACTTTATGCATAAATTAAAAAAAGTTGCATTTTCCATTGTGTTTTAACTTCCATATGATTTAAACGTTTAGATTAATTTAAATCTTAAAAATTTTCCACTGCATGAATATCAAATACGTATATGTACAATTTTCAATATAAATTTTCGAATTTTATTTTACTTTAGGATTCTTAGGAAAACATTTTCCTATGTTTATATTTGGGAAGGAAGTTTTGTTAAAAATATATTTATAAAACTAGTAGTGCCCACGACTTAGTCAGTGTGTCATATCTAGTTTTCTTAACATTCAAATTTGAAAAAATATGTTTTATTGTTAAAATAGGAATCTTCATGCATTATTTAAGTTTATTGACAGCATTTTCATGTTCACAGCAGTTGCAAAAAATTTAATAAAAAATTAACAATAAAAAATCGCCAATCCCATCACTGACACTATTAAAAAATTTGAAGATCAGTCGTATTTCTTACGTTGCAACTAAATTACTTATACTTTTTTAACTAAATAATCAATGTATTCGATTAATCGATTGGATTTTTTTTGTTTCTAACTTTGAAAGATGACCAAAAACAGAAAAAAATAATATTTGCAAAAATTTGCAAAACATCGATGCAAAAATGAAAATTCTTAGGATCGCGACTGCCTTCACTCTAAAAACCTTTTCCTCTTTTTTTTACAAAAAAGTAAAAAGGATAATTTTTTAACAAATTTTTTTATCATAAAACTTTAAAATAAAAATTTTTCTTAAAATTAATATACATAAGTACTTGAAAATATAGCCTTTCACAGCAAAAAAATCGTTATTCGTTTAGCCACAAATTAATATATTGCAAACCTCTCAAACCCGTAAAAAGTCTTTTTAAGAGAAGTAGCACTTCAGGCATTATTATTAATTATTTAGTTATTTTGGTAACCGTGCTACATTTTTTAGGAAAGGGAGATGACACAGGTGGTGAAAGGAGAGAGAGAGAGAGATAGAGAGTTAGTTATTTTATTTCGCCGGCGAATATGCTTTGAAGAAGTACTGGCGAAGTAGGCTGTACGTTAATGCTAATTCGGAATATGTATTTATTACCTTTAAACAGAAAAAAAACATTTTTATTTTTTGATTGCTGCAGGGGTTGAACCTGGACTACAGCAGCCTCTATAAAAAATATAAACAATTTGCTTAAATTTCCTGATTTTCACAGTGCCCCCCAAAACAACAAATCTTAAGCAAAATGCTGTAAAATTAACTACGATGCAAAATTATGCTGTCGAGCTGCGTACGTAAATTTTTTAATTTTTTTAATTTAACTTTGGGAGTACTGTCCCGGCTAGTGGTGAGTGGTCAGTGATATAGTGATATATGATAACGAGATTTAATCTGGTATTATTACATACAGAAGAAAAAAAGTAAAACATAATACATACAATGGAGTAGCACTTTACAAATTTTTACAGACACAACCAAAATTATATGTGTGAATTATAAAATAAATCCATTTTATAAGTATAAAATTCTTTATCGTTAATAGTCTTAGGTATTATCAGGAATTAACTGTAATAACTTTAAACTTTAAAAAGCTTAAACAAAAAGTTTATTCGACTAAACGAATACCTTTTAAAGTTTTATGCTACTATTCGGTAAATTATAATCTAGTGACTAACCGATTCGCCAACACTTTCAAAGTGAGTATTCGATTTGCGTGCTTTCTTAGGCTTCATTGTTATAAGTTTAAAGAAAAATAGTTCATACCTGAGTCAGGTTTTGATCATTTAGTCATAAAATGGAGAAAATATTTAAAAAATCTATTCACATACTAAATCTGTTTAAAATTTTCTATCACATTATGAAAATTATTCGTATTTATAAGCTTTTATATATGATGGAAAACCACTCGAAGTTCAGTTTTAAGGTAAACTTTGCATTAACTGAATTAAATAATTTAATTATCAAAAAATATCGTGCTATTTTTATCCCGATTAAATGATTAAATTGATAAATTGATATTGATTATATATAAAAGATCCGAAAAAGAAGTCAGCCGTATACAGTGGATAAATATAAATAAAAATCATTGTTGAATGTTCTTGGTTTTTGCTTAAACTTAGAATTTTGTCTTTACTTTGTTTGGACAAAAACCTTTAGTTTATTTAAAACATTTGTGAGTAGTTTCCTAAAGAGCTAAGTAAGCGGTGGTAGCGAAATGATCATCGAGTCGTGCTTTTATCCTCAATAATCAATATCGCTGATTTAATAATTAAATCCAAATAAAAAATAGCACGATATTTTTTGAAAATTAATTAATTTAATTCAATATTTCCGTGGTTTAGTTTAATAAGACAATTTGAAAGACGTTTTCTTTTCTCTGTAAAAGCTACAATTAAACGATAATTTTAATTTGATTTTTCGATTTCAGATAATAATAAAACAATTATAGAACTAATCAAAAAGGGTTTAACCACCTTGATTTTCATTTTTCTTTAATGATTTAAAATGATTGATCTTAGAGAAATTTTTATTAAAATGTCAGATATGGAGCACTAACAATCTAAAGCGGAGTTTGTTTCTAAAAAATCTTTTTTTTGTTTGTTTGTTTTTTTTCAGTGAAGTTTTTCACAAAAGAAAACCTGCGAATTTAATTATTTCATAAGAACCGCTAAATATAATCTGTTGATCTATTGTGGACAACAAAATCTACCTCAGAAAAAAAATTGATGGATTGCTGGAAATTTTGCAACGAAGACAAGAATCATAATGTCTTCTGGATTGGTAAACGCACTAACAGTTCTTAAATCATATCTTTCAAAAAACGAAGTAATAAAATACTTATTTTAATTTATGTTATCTCTCGTTATGTAGTACATGTGTTTTGTCACCTGGACTGTTTTTAAGTTTTATAAACTGTTAATACTATTATTTAGAAATGATTTGTATTCTTTGTTAATTTTTTAATGAAGTTATGAATTTTTTAATATAATTGTTCTCTTCAAGAATTTTTTTCCCGGGAATATCGGAAAATTCCGGAAATTCCCAAACCCCAGTACTGGTAGACGGATTACCTTTTATACAAATTTATTAATAATGATATCGAGCCTTTTTTGCACAAAAAAAAATCAAAATGGTGTTTTTTTTTATTTTTTGCTAAGGCAGATATTTTAAGGTACTTTGAATGTAAAATTTGTGCAAAGCAGAAAACTATTCCTATTATTCCTTATCCCATATTTGATAATTTTCAATAGTTTCAATATTAAAAGCTTTTCTGTTAATAATTTTCAAAACTTCAAAGAAAAAGGACAGTGATTGCAATTTTATAATGCATTTAGAATGTATTTTTGGTTATTACAAGTACTTATTAAGTGGGCATATCTTACCATTTCACTTTATAAAGGGGTTTAATTGCGATGGTAATTGGAGATGAGCGATTCTGTGATTTTTGAGGAACGTCGTTAATATTAAACGTAATATTTAAATCATCGTTCATTAAAGTAGTGTTTGTTATTAGAAAACTAGAAAGCAGTATTAACACGACCACAAACAAGACTTATCAGGCATGTTTTGAAATCCACATGAATACTTAAAACGGAGAATTATAGCTTCTGGGGTACCGATGATCTGCGTTTCTCTCGTTTTTGGAAGAACGGCTTAATCGCAGTTTTAACAAATCTACGCCGACAAGCCTTTGATTCTTGAAGACCTCAAAGAGAATATCCATCAGGAATGAGTGAACCTATTGCGGGAAATTCTGGTCATAGTAAAAGTTTTTATTAAAAAAAATAGAGAAAAAGAACTGCCGTCTTGTACGTAAATACATTTAAAAACATCAACAAAACTAATATGTTGAACCTTCCTAATTTTTATATATAAAGAATTTCATTTGCAAAATATGTACTAGAATACATGTAAATCAAAAAAATTCTGAATTTTCTTTAATATTTCCCTTTAATCGGAAAATTATTTTCTAATTAATTCTCGCATTATAAATTAAAGAAAAAATGATGATGAATTTAAACTTTGCTGATATAGTTTTATTGTTTTTCTTGTTTCTTTTTTAATTGTTGTTTTTATTTTGTCTTTGTTTTTGTTTGCACATTACTTAATTTGTATGTAATTATTTTGCCGAACTAGCAAGTAATACTGGCTTCATTTCGCTCCGATCAAATGTATACAACAGCAAGAAAGCAACAAATAATCACGTTGAATTTTTTGTAAAGAGTTTTTAAGTTGGGGAAGGTAGTGAGTGGCATGATAGACTGTGCTATAATTACCATCATATGTCGTTTAGATAGTTGGTATTCAATTATGATTTCTGTGCAATTTCGTGCTCCCTTATCATGGCGAAATTATTTAAATATCGATGTTCTTGGCAAGTCTTTAATAGTCTAGTGAAATAAAGAGAACACATTGGACTCAGCGCAAACCTGTAGAACAAAGTCCATTTTTATAAAAAATTATTTTTGGTTTAGATAAAAAAAATTTAAACGCGAAGAACTGTTAAAATTTACTCGATGCTTTTGAAAAACCTTATATGTAGTGAATTTTAGAAAAGATGCAGAAATATTTTATACACTTAAAAAAATATTTACATGCGAAACATATTTTTTATATTAATAAAAAAAAACAGATAATATATACCTTTATATATATATAAAAAATATCCCATAATTAATTTATTACCACAGTCTTAATACTGATTTAACGTTGCCAACTACAAAGAGAAGAGCAAACCCTGATAGATAGTAAAAGTGTGTTAAAAGGCTAGAAAATTTTATACACCGTCTTGGAGAAGAATTGTGAATTTCAAGAGACAATGGATCTCGATATTCACTGTGATGACACTTTACTGATTATTGAAAAATAAAGCTAAGAAACTTCTCACAGCTGTTAGAAATTTTGAGCTTTATTTTCCATAGACAATATTTTCCACAATACCAAGCTGCCGAATTTCAGGACAATTTAACGAAATAGAACGCCAGTGCTGCTCAGCTAGGTCATGTATTATTTTTCGTAAGGCCTTATAATCAAAACGGGTGACGGCTATGGGGAATACGAAGAGTAAAAATGCACTTTCCATTTTTATGTTTTAAATTTTTTTTGGCCGATTGCGCAGCATGTGGTCGAACATTGTAGCGTTTGTCCTGTTAAAACGGATGGCTGCGCTTAATCTAAGATTTTTTCCCTACGAATTTATAGAAATCCTTCCTTTTTTCCTTTGAATCAGCAGCAAAAATGCTTTTCGGGTATACAATTTCCATCACTTCAAAAAGATGACTAATCTGAAGTAAGAGATCCTCCTTTAGATCTAATAAATGTTCCTACAAGGGGTTTAAAATATTGGTAAAGGGTTTGAAATATTTTTTCTCTGCTTTCTGTTAATGTTGAAAATGGTTTTTTCATTTACACACTTTAAAAATAAATTTTTCAGTTTTATCTTCGAGTATTTTGTTATAAAAAATTCGAAAGTTATTACTTTCGGAATTTAAGGAACGAAACAAGTAGTTACCAATGATAATGTTGGACTATCTGACATGATCGAGTTTTTTCACTGCTTAAACTTAAATTCAAACATGGAAACAATAAGCTTTACATTTTGATTTTTGTGATAATTCTGAGTGACAATGTTTGCTTGAGGAATGGAATAGGAGAAATTATATTTCTTATATTTATTTTGTAACAGAAGTAGATTTAATATCTTTACACAACCATCAACAACATAAAAATTTTATCTTAAGACTTATAACATCAACACATAAAAAAGCGTCAAACAACGCAGTTAGTTTATCTTAGAAGCTGCAGAATTCAGACCACGCGTACATCAATACTAGCATAAGCAAAAAAAAAAAAAAAAACAGAACAAGCTGCAACATCTTTTTATATTAGAAGAATCTAGACGTTTTAACTCGCCTACAAAAAGATATCGCTGTTGCCTGGGGTGCGCAAAGTAATTGAACAGAGCAAACAAAGTAATAAAAAAGTGACAAAAAATTCTTTGCACGTTTAACTTTGCAATCAAGGGAACGCAACTAAGAAAAAAACAATATTTTTAAATCATTTATTTTACAGTTCAGAAACTTTTAAGCTGTTCATCGTAAATCAGTTTTTAAAATGATTAAAAAAAATTTACAAATCAAAAATTATTAGAAACATATAATATCTTTTCTTATTATTTTGACAACTAATAACTAACGTATTTAGGCCTTAGTCTAAAAATACTTAAAACATCATCTCATTTGTGGAAATTGCTTGATTTATATTCACAAGAATCTTGTATTTCTTTTCCTAAAATTAAAATTAAAAATTTACAAAAGACTAAAGGCTAAAGGCTTCAGCAATTTACACTAACATGTACAATGATCTCTTGGTTCACGTTAAAATTTATTTCACTGTTAACTAATTAACATTACTCTGTTTATTGCAAAATATAAATGTAATATGTTTACATATGTATATATATATATATATGCATTTATTTTTTCACAGACATCAATAAACAGTCGACCTTAACTTTCGCATTTTATGTGTCATTTATTATTACATTTGTTGTAATACTTTTGTTTAAGTGTATTTTTTTAAATGCATTATACTTTCAAGTAGTTAAGCTATTTTTGTTTAAAGTAGGTCATGAGGCATGACAACGTAGCAGCAACGTCTCGACGCTTACGTCTTATATACAAGCTTTAGTTGGCAACATTTCATTTAAAAGAATACAGTAAAAAATAAAAAAAAATATGTAAGAGAATCTATACAAACTTTTATAAGCTTAAATTTAATGCAAATTTTTCATGAAAGTTTACGTTTACATTTTGTTAGTAGAAACTTAATATATTATTTATTTATTTACAGATTTCTTTCAGTTACCTTCAACACAAATTGCAACACAATCATGCCTAATGGACACAGAAGAAAGCCCACAACAGCAACAAAATCATCAGGTACTGGCAGATGTGGGAATGTTTGAAGACAATAATAACAATATTGAAAAATATGAACAAAAATTAAACCCGCAATTACAAACTTTATCTGCTCACCAACACCAACAGCACAGCCAGCAGCAACTGCAATTACCGCAGCTAGAGCAAGATGAGGCTCAGCAACAAAATTTATTTCATCAGCAGCAACACTACCAAGGTCACTTACATCGTGCTAACCGAGATGTTAGCCGTTGCATGTTATCGCATATGATTTAATTTTATATTATTAGCTCTGTTGTATAGATTATTAAACAAAAACAAGAAATCTTAAGCTCAATCACCTACATATATGATACATAACTTCATATACATATATATGCACATGTACACAAAATTGGATTCAAGAAACATTATTTTTTCTTTTAACTAAAATTTACTTAAGGAGAAATCCTTTTAAAATGATTATCCTGGCTTTAAACATTTTGATTTAACATTTAGAATGTTTGATTGTCTTTTTTTACCTTGACCTACTTTTCATACTATCTTGCTTTTTTTTTTGCACAATGGCATAAACAGATTAAAACAAAAGAAGATTTAACATCCAAGTTTTAAAAACTATCATTTTCTGCGTAATTTATTTTAAAGAAAATTTTTGCTATCAAAAACCGCCAAATTTTGTATAGAAAATATTCTATGAAAGTTTAAAGGAATTTTTAGTAATTAAGAATTATGTAAATGATTTAAGGCTGTTTCAAAGTTGTCTTAAAAAATTCGATGTTAGTAAAAACGTTCAACAAAAATATCAACTATTGTATTTGGCGTAGGCGTATTTCTACAACGACAATTTTGTAATAGATTAATGATAAATACGAGCTGTCTTTAATCTATTACAAAACTTTAAAAACGACTAACTTTCGCCATAAAAACGCCAACCACGATAAGGGTGTATATTTACTCATGCTCCGTAAATTGGTTTGATTATAAAATCAATTAATTGCAGAAAAGTAACACAGTTAAAGTGATGATCAACTATCACGTAATTCAGCGTAATCGAAGTTAAATTCCTAGTATGTAAATAGATTAAAAGTTAAAAATAATAAGCATCAATAGTAACAACTGTGAATAAAAAATAACTAGTGAACAAACCCGTAGAGATATAAAACAGACAGATTGCAATTAACATATAAATATATATATATTTTTTTTTTTTTTTTTGGAAAGTGTGAAAACAGTTTCAAGACGATTTTCATCACATATATGGTACTTCCTTAAATACAAATTTACACGACTTGTTTGCTACAAGGTACACACTCGAAAAAATGCTAGTGAAATTGTAACGGAGCAGTTCGCTTTCGATTAACAATTCTTTAGTCTAAATTATTGAGAAATTTTTCTATAACAAAATTTGTCTCAATTGAGAAATTTTTCTATTGTAGAATTTGTCTCAATTATTGAGAACTTTTTCTATAATAAAATTTGTCTCAATTATAAATAAATTTTTCTATAATAAATTTTATTTCGAATGTGGAGAAATTTTTCTATAATAAAATTTGTCTGGATTATTGAGAAATTTTTACATAATAAAATTTGTTTTAATTATTGATACATTTTTATATGGTAAAATTGTTTATTATTGAGAAAGTTTTCTATAGTAAAATTTGTCTCAATAAAAAAATTTTTGCTATAATAAAATTTGTCTCAGTTATTGAGAAATTTTTATGTAATAAATTTTGTCTGAATTGAGAAATTTTTCTATAATAAAATTTTTCTCGATTGTTGAGAAATTTTTCTATAATAAAATTTGTCTCTGTTGAAAAATTTTTACATAATAAAATTTGTTTCAATTATTGATACATTTTTATATGGTAAAATTTTTTTATTATGGAGAAAGTTTTCTATAATAAAATTTGTCTCCATAAAAAAGTTTTTCTATAATAAAATTTTAGTCGATTATTGAGACATTTTAATGTAATAAATTTTGTTAGAATTGAGAAATTTTTTGCCTCAATAGAAAAAATTTTCTGTAATAAAAAATGGAGAAATTTTTCTATAATAAAATTTTTATAAAATAAATTTTGTCCCAATAATTTTTATAATAAAATTTGTGGAACTTGTTAAACTTTTTCTATAGTAAACTTCCTATGTTGTTTTAGCAGTTACTTAGTTTAGTTACTAAAATTCTTCCTACAGAAACTTGTCTCAAAAAGTTTAAGATTTATTAATTAAATTTAAAAAAAACAAAGTTTTCACAAATAATTATTTAGAGTTATGTGCCGGTGTTAATGGTTTTTCTAGAATCTTTATGATTCGTTTTAGTTACTCTTATTTTTGTAACACCTGTGGTAAATTAAGAAAAAAAAATAATAATTTCTACATGCAGTTTTTTTAAATAAACTTGGATAGATAGAATCTTTTCGTTATTCCCACTTATGCCAGTAGCTTACGCATAATTGAAGCTAAACGCTTTTTAAATATATAGAATTTTCTTGTATTCAAAATAGCTAATTTAAATACTTTATTAATTAGTATTCAAATGGGAAAAAGCCAAAAATACCAAACGTTTTTATTATTATAAAATATTTTTTTGTTTGTTTTTTGGTTACAAATATTTGTATTTCAATTAAATCTCAATCAATTTTAATATGTGAGCGGAACTTGTGTATATGGATATAAACACACCTATTTTTCCAAGAAGTTAAAATTTGTGTTCTATTTTAAGACTAAAATTTTCTCTCGTTCTATAATATTTGAATGTTAGCGATTTGCTTCATAAAACTACGTTGGCGTTATAATTAGTTTTTTTATTCGTTTGCTTATGCATTTTAGTTTTTACTGCAATATTTTTTTACGTTTAGCTTTTTTCATAATTTGCTGGCGAATTATTTATTTTAATTCGCGTTAAATATTTTTTATTTTATTTTTTTTTTTTCTATTTGTGTACCTTATTTAATTTAAAAATACCATTAAGCAATGTACTTAACTAATTTAATAAATATTTATAAAAGCGGCAATATTACATATATTGTTTCTTAATAATAAAAAAAAATAAAATAAAGTAAAAATTATATTAAAAATGTAAAAAACACACCAATACATTTTAAGCACAGAATTAATGTATACCTTTTCATATCAAATAACACAGCAAAAAATTTTTAAGCAATAAGTATTATAAATCTAAAATTTTCAAATATTTTAAAATTATAACTAAACTTAATTTTATTTTTTTGTTCAATTAAAACGTATTATTAAGAGAATGTACAGAATACGTTCATCGCAAACATTTGTATTTACAATTCACTATTTTGATGCAAGAATATCACAGCTTATTATTGTCTAATGCCAAACGTTAATTTTTATTATAATTATTTCCTTTATTAGAATACACTAAATAAAGGACATGAAATTTACAGACTTTGGGTCAAGGATACTGGACATTTTCATATAACCAACTTCTTTAGAAGTTTTGAAAAATGAATGTGTCCACTGCAAATCACTTTAAAACAATCAATGCTAATCGGCGTTAGAAGTGTCAAATCCAAAATAGTTTGGAGTTATTTGAGGTGAAGCAGTAAAAATATTTGTCTTGATTGCCGCTATTCTCAACACCAGCCCAAAAAATAAAAATGCAAATAAACTTTATTAGTTTGACAAAATCTGACGAAAATCTGTCACGAAGCTCAAGAAAATATGTAACATTAAAAAAATTATAGCAGCAACTTGTTTTAGCACAATCTTAAAAATTACAAATAAAAAAAATAGCATAATGACTGGGAAAGTTACATTTGCGGAAGATGATTTTGATAGCAGTAAATCTGAGAGCTGCTTAGAGCCTCTCCCAAATCACAAATATTTGTCTCTTTAACTGTCATTTCAAGTTAGAGAGCAGACACAAATGATTTTATAGAATAATATTGATCATAGATCGATTATAATTTTTTAAAATTATTTTAATAGCATCTGAAATTTTAAAAATTTAAATTAAAATTTTTCAAATTTTCTAAAATTTAATTTTTAAACTTTTTTTTATACCTTTCACTGAAACATATAAAAATATATTATTTAATTTATCATTAAATAAAATAATTATTGGCCCGTTAATATTTTTATGATTTCGATTTTCCTTTTATTTTTCTTATTTCTATTACAGAACTTCAATTTGCCGCAATCCACTGCCATTTCAGCCGCAATCATAATTCTGATACATTAGCATTAAACAAACACGAATGTAAAATCGATTTAGAGAAAAATACTGAAAATATATTGCCAAATCACAACCCAAATTCAAATAATTCAAAGCAAAGTGAATACGACAACTATGATAATGATGTTGCCAATAAATTTAAAGTAGATGATGCAACATTATTTGCTCAATTACATGGCGGTTGTTTGCATCATGATCATTAGTTCAATAGCACTGAATTTATTTAGAGAGGATTATATTATCAAAAGAAATGCAGTGAATCATTTAATATGTGAAAAAGTATATGAAATATTTTATAAATCAATTACAAATAATTAATCGAATAAATTTTTTTTGTATGTATGCGACTTATTTACAAAAAAAAAAAAACTGTAAATTAAATTTTTCTACAATATTTGAATTCAACATATCTTCAGATTTTTACATAAAACTGTAAAATTTTGCTAAATTTTATTTTTTATTTACATATAGAATTTCTTTATAAAAGTAAATGTTTGTTGTACCTTACTTTATTTAGCTTTAATTTAAAAAAAACTTATAATTTTTAGATCACAAATTAGTTACCTTAAAGCAACCATACAGTAGTATAAGATAAATTTTGTGTTGTAAATTTGTATAATTTTTTTTTAATAAAACTGAATTTAAAAAAGGCAGCAAATTCGTTTTATCGTTGTGCCTACAGCAGCTTTGCCACGATTTTCTTTTTACTAACACAAATATTTTAAACTCTGTACAAATTCTAGGTGTTCTAAAGAGAAATTTTGGCCATTGAACGTGTTAGGATTAAAATAGAGTCCATTTCCAAAAATATTGGCCGTTAGAAATACTTGATCAGAATAAGAAATTTCTTGCGTGGTTAAATGCCTGACAATAATGCCCTTAATTTTTTTTCTTAATGTAATTTAATTTTTTTATTTGTAAGACGCCCAGATGTCAGCACTATATAATTTTTACACGTGACATCTTTTCAAATGACATAAGCCATTTTGTTTTATTAGAAGGTAGTACAGTTTTAACCATGGACAGGTACACATTGCAACAACGTCGTAATTTAGCTAGTTGGATTATTGAACAACGAACAACAGATCCATCGTTTTCAAGCAAAATTTTGTTCATTTCAGAATGGATGGATTCGTCAATAAGCAAAATTGTCGTATCTGGGGTAATGAAAATCCTCGTGTTATTCATGAAAAATCCCTACACCCACAAAAAGTGACTTTTTGTTGTGCATTTTGGGCAAATTCAATCATTGGGACATTTTTCTTCGAAGATGATGCTGGAAATGCTGTTACTGTGCTGAACGATACCAATCAATGTTGAGAGACTTTTTATGGACACAGTTGAATCATATTGATTTTCTGACGTCTATTTTCAGCAAGACGGTGCTACATGTCACACAACTCGAGAAAACATTACGCTTTTGCGATCAAAATTTCCTCAACGTGTAATTTCACGAAATACAGATTTCAATTGGCCTCCAAGGTCATGTGATCTAACACCATTAGATTTTTTTTGTGGGGTTTTTTGAAAAGTCGTCTGTATGCTAACAAGCCACAAACAATTAATGATCTAAAGAACAACATTCAAGTTGCAATTCGTGAAATAACACCAGACGCATACTTGGTGGACATTTGAATAATATTCTATTCCACTTATAATTGTAATTTGCAAATAGTTTGTGTTTTATTTCAAAGAAACATGTAGGCGCGTTTTTTTGATGACCCTTTATTTTATTTCGTATTTTTTTTTTGTGTGTACTTTTTTTTAATGCTTTATTAGAATAAGGTCACAAGGGAAAGTAACAGAAAATAAATTTAAATTTTAAAACTTTTTACTAAAGTGTGAACGTTTTAATAATTGTTAAGTGAATACGGTGGCTACTACATGTTCTCAATAATTTGTGCCGGATTTTAGCTCGTAAAAATTTTAAAATTGTTTTAATATGATACGTTTAGAAGATTCCGCTGTCATTTAAGAGCTTTTAAAAACTATAACCGTTGATCCGTAGTACGACACAGCACCCCATACTGTTACTTCTACTTCACGAGTATGATATTTAATTAAAAAAAATTAACGGTTTTAATTATAATAAACTGGTTGCCAGTAAAAGTTACATGTACGAAATTTTAAGACCCTTTTTTACTTCTTTAGGTCAAAGGGAAACTTTTAACTTTGTATGGGTAATACGACACTTACTTTTCAATCCATCCAGTATTTCGCTAGACAATGCATATTAACATGGGGAAATTATAGTTTAAAATTCAGAGCGCTACTTGTTTTAATTTTCTATATACACGACGATAAATATTTTCTTTGTATGAGAAATGACACCCCAACCGCATATATGGTAACAAACTGTACAAATTGCGGGCCATGGATGTAGGCAGCTATAGCTTTATATATAGAAGATGATAAATGAAATAATGTGTTTTTAAAGGTTTTACTAATTTAAATTTATTAACAGCTTTTAATTAAAATTTAATGTATATTAATGTTTCTATGTATGGTTTCAATATTGTAATTTAATTTTCCAATTTTATTCCCCTTTTATTCAACAATACAGCGTTTTGATTTTAAAAGTTAAATGTTTGCAGTTGCAACAGTTTTGCCATCAGTTGTGAGTGCAACTGTAATTGTAATGCTGCAATTGTAATGAAAAATCATTTACATGCCGGTAAGAACTTTATGTTGCAAAAAATAATATAATCCATTGTTTTATTAAAGTAAATAATAAGACATGTAGACTTAATAATTTTCAACTTCATTAGCATTGAATGATAAATAATGCTAATGATTTTTAGTATTACCATTTCTTCATTAATATTTTTATTCAGAATTTTTTATTAATAAAAAACAAGAGTGCTATATTCGGCTATGCTGAATCTTATACACCCTTCACCATATATGTAAATCAAAAATACAAATATTAGGGTGACAGAGAATTAAAAAATATGAAAAAAGAAAATTAAGTACTATAAATTATTTAACATAAAAATGTTATTGGCTCTTAATGGGTAAAGCATTTTTAATTTAAAATTCTAAAGCTTCCTGAAAGATCTTTTCAAAAGCCTTAAAACGATACCCATATTAATATCTTAAAAAATGTGTTGCGCAATCATACTTTTCTATAAAAAGTTTGGAGGCCAGGCCCATAACTCGAAAAATGTGGGCGAGCGCCAATTTTTTCACTTGTTGTTTTTTTCTTATTTTTTAATTTTCTATCGCTTTATATATTTATTTTTATCATTGAAGTTACTTCATTGTTTTAAATGATATGCAAAAGTTAGAGGCAGGCGTATTTAAGTTTTTTCTAGTTCATCTAGTACCTTGGCAGAGTTGGTTTCAACGGACGGACAGACGTTCATTGCTTAATCGACTTCGCTTATGGCTAAGAAGTCAGAATATATATACTTTATGGGGTCGGACATTAATATTCTAGAAATTACAAGCAGATATACGCTTTTCCACCTGTGCTGAAGGGGACTAAAACATTACTTTTAATAAGAATCACTTCTTGACTTTGTAAACTAAAAAACACCTTAAGCTGTAGTAGAGCGTTATTTTAAAATGGCATTCTTATCAGAAATATTTGGTGAAACGAGTATTTGAACATTTTTAGAAAAATTAAGGCAATATAAGAACATATTTTTATTTAGCTGTAAGCGATAGAAATTATTGGCTCGAGGATAAGGGGACTTAACATGTCATTCATCAAGTTATACACCCCTTTTATTATTATTAAGTGTGAAGGTTTATTTATTTTATGCATAGTTCTTTTTGAAGGCTTTTTCATAAATTTGTGTTTCATAAAAACCATTGTAATTATTCAATTGTAATTCGTAATTAAACAGTTTCATTAAAATTTCGTTACCATTAGTAAAGCAATTATAGTTAAAAAAGCCATTGGCATTAAATCGTAGTTAAATTTTTATCATTGTCATTACTTCCAGCAATGCTGATGGAATTTTAATGGTAATGAGAAATGCCCAAGTATGGTTTGTTGAAAAAAATAGAATTGAAAATATATTTTTATTTTTTTTTTTTTGGTAAAAAGGTTTTTTACAGCTTTAAAAGATTTTTGAGTTAAAAAATATAACAAAAGTAACCAACAGTTACCAAGTTTCTAAAACCTTAAATTTTCTAAAACCTTAAATTTTAATGCTATAATATGTAGTGGATAAACGACTATTGATTTAAAAATACCTATCGATATTTTTAATAACAAAAAAAAAAATGCTTCACGTTGATTCAACTGCTCCTTCTCTTGCGATGAACGCCGAAGAATAGACCGAAATGTTGACGGAAATTTCGTTACAAATGTGGTTTTCCATTTCCTTAAAGCAAATTACAACTTAATAATTCGAAATAATTAATTCTTAAACTAATAGTTTTGAGATTAATTTAATTTGCATATTCTTACAGCATACTTTTAGGCTCAGAAATCAAATTCGATATAGGTTGAAATGCACTGCATCCTTTAATGTTTATAAAAAATATTTATGAAAGCCTAAGAAAAAAAAAATGAAATATGTAGCAGCAATGGTAACAGATATTTTATTATCATTTTAGAAGTTCCACACTTGAGAAATATAAAAGAGGTATCTTTCTAAAACCTCGACACTTTAAAACACAATTTTTAAATTTTAATTAATATTAAATATTTAATTTTATTTAATATTTCATTTTGCTTGGAATTATTATTTTTCCTTATTACAACTAAAGAAACTCAAGAACTCAAGAAACCAAACAATTTCGTTCGAATTTTTTATACTTGCGGCAGCAAAATTTTTAACCAATTGTTTTTTTTTTAATAAAATGTGTTTTTAAATAAAAGATGGTCCCACTTAAAAAAAATAAAAAGTCAAAAATTAAAGGGTGTGACTATACAATACATAGGATTTTACCTGTCTGACAAACCATAGCGGAAACCAGCGTTCAAAGCATATTCGAGATTTGGAGATATTTTAGGAACGGCGTCGCAGAGTCACAAATGAGGGCTCTTTTGACATGCACGGTTCTATAAAGTTGACTTTTTTCTACTATTAATTCATTTTTTTGTTGCTGCAATAATTGTAGAGCAAACAAGGCCTACACACTAGCAAATATATTTAATAGCTCAATATCGGTAACATGTAAATTAGAAAATACGAAATTTGTAAAACCGATGCATTTTTTATATATATTTTTTTCGAAAAAGCTCGGGAGAACTGCTGTACTTTCTCAAACTCATCTATGTTTTTACAAAAATTAGATTTTAGCACATGTGTTCGAAAATCCCAACGTTAGGTTAAAAAAACTTACCATAGGGCGAAAAGGAAAGTTTAAAGACAAATTTTAAATACTCCTATAATAGGATTTTTGTGATTTGTATAACTTCGAGATTCGGTTTTTCTAATTTATTAAATACTCCAATTGATCAAATCACCAATATTCTTAATTATAAAAATTTCATTGCTTAATTATTTGTAGTTGCTCTTTGGAATTTTATTTATTTATTTTTTTTTTTTTTGAAATATAAATTTTAATGTCAGGGGTACAAAACCACAGCGCCAGGGTATCCCACAAGTTTTTAAATATGTTTAACTTCTCTCCAGGAACTGCACATCGACCTATACCTTTGTATAGGAAGTGAGGAATACTGAACAGGATATTTGTATAGACAATTTATTAATTTGTTAAAACGATGGACACTATTAAGTGCCAGTTGAAAAAACACGTGCGTGTTGCGTCTTAAATTATAACCTTACTTTTTTGAAGAAGGAAAATCTGCTCGCACACAGATGTTCCTCCTTCGAGATAAAGTAGCAAACTGCTTTGGAATTTTATTTTATTTTATTTATTTATTTTTTTGAAACATGAATTTTAATGGGAGGGGTACAAAACCACAGCGCCAGGGTATCCCACAAGTTTTTAGTTATATGTAAATTCTCTCCAGGAACTGCACATCGACCTATACTTTTGTATAGGAAGTGAGAAATCCTGAACAGGATATTTGTATAGACAATTTTTTTTTAATTTGTTAGAACGATGGACACTATTAAGTGCCAGTTGAAAAAACACGTGCGCGTTGCGTCTTCAATTATAACCTTACTTTTTAAAAAAAGGAAAATCTGCTCGGACACAGATGTTCCTCCTTCGAGATAAAGTAGCAAACAGGAATTTTATTTTATTTCGTATACCTTTTTAGAAACTGTTGATTAAATTCCAAAATATTTCGTTTCTGCCAAGGCGAATTAATTTACTGGTGGTCTCAATAGTGCAGCTGATTTTTTGTATATGTTTAACGTTAGTGTCAAAATTTTAAAATAATTTAAAAAATGATAGATTTTCGAAAAATTTTAAAAAGTAAAAAGTTGTAAAATTTTAAACCAAACAAAAGAAAACAAAAAATGAAATATGAGGCATTGCTGCATATGCAGGAGAAGGAAACCAAAGAAATAATGGTAGACGGATAAATTGAATTCGGCTTTCTTCTGTTTAGTCAGCTATTTATGACATCAACATGGTGCTCTGCAATAACAAAATTATATAAAACATTTGTTTTTTTAGCCGTGCGGCCACTTAATGCTTAATTTGCCTTGGTTTCTGACCAACTGTGCATTGCTGCACGTTTAAAAAATGTTGGCGCATTGAAAGTTAAAAATATTACCCTGAAACTTTTGTAAATGAATTTTTATTGCTGTATTCTTAAGAATTAATTATCTTTTTATGCCCTTCACCACGAAAAGTGGAAAAAGATTATAACTGAGTTTGTCATTCCGTTTGTAATTTTTACAATATCCATTTCCGGCCCCATAAAGTATATATATTCTAATTTCTTATGCATAGCAATGTCGATTGAGCGATGTCCGTCTGTCCGTCCGTGTTAGTGTTGAAATCAAGTTTTCCGAGACACTAGACCAGCTTAAAAAGTTTCAATACGCCAATCTATCAAACATAGTGTCAAAAGAGGTTCTATTGAAAATCAGCAAGATCGGTTCATGTCCCTCGAGGCAATGCGCTTAATACAACGACTGCCTCTGACAAACTTATATATACCCTTTGGACAAGTAGTGGCTTTGAATTCGTCTGCGTGTCGTTTCTAAATTTTTTTAAATTCAAATTTAAGAAATGTGTTTTTAACTATTTATTTCAGAGCTCTGTAGACAGTGTTAAAAATTATCTCTCTACAAAAATAAAATGTACTAAAAACTGATTTAGTACCAATATACCGGTGAAGCAAAGAGCTTTTTTATTTGCATTTCTATTTTATTTGCGAAATGAATTATTTTGAAAAAAAAAAAAAGTTTTTTTTATACTGCCGGTTTCTCTACATTCGAACGAACATTTCTTTCGTATAAATTTATATTGAAAACAAAAACAAAATATTAAAAATTTTTTTGTTTTCAATATAAATATACGAAAGAAATGTTCGTTCGCTTGTAGGGAAACCGGCAGTAACCCAAGGTTCTAAGGGTCCTCCACAACAAATTTTAATCAAATTCATCCAGCAGTTTTTACTTAATTCGAACATAGGCAAACGGAAAGATCGACAAAAATTCCTAAAATAAGTGTTTTGTATTCAATATCGATTACTATCCACACGAACATCAAAGTTTAAAAATAAATTTAATGTGCAGAAATGACCCCGTTCCAGCTTAATTACATACATAGAAGACCCATAGAAAGGGGATAAAAATGCTAGATTGTCATGAATATAACTAAATTATCATTACTTTTTAACAATAAAAAAAAAAAAAAAACAAGTAAGAGTGCTATATTCGGCTATGCCGAATCTCATATTTTCTTTACCATGTGTGTAAACTTAGTTTAGTGAAGAAACTTCAATCAAAAAAACAAAACAAATATTGGGATGACAGAAATAAAAAATAAGAAAAAAAAAACTAAGTACATAAAAATGTCATCAGCTCTTAATGAGTTAAGCATTTTAAAAAAATTTACTATTTCCTTAATGATAAATTAAAAAGCTTTAAAATGATATGCATATTGATATTTTAAAAAGTACGATGCACAATCCTACTTTTGTATGAAAAGTTTAGAGGCCCATAACTCGGAAAATACGGGCAGGCGCCAATTTTTTACATTTGATTTTTTTTTTCTAATTTTTTAATTCGCTATCAGCCCCATATATATTTTTTTTATTAAAGTTACTTCATTGTTCCAAAGGATATTAAACAAAATTAGAGGACGCAAACTTGATTTTAACACTCAATCGACTTCGCTATGCATAAGATTTCAGAATTTATGGGGTCGTAATGGGATATTGTAAAAATCACAAACGGAATGACAAACTTAGGTATATCTTTTTTCCCACTTTTTGTAGTGAAGGGTATAACAAAGACGGGCACAATTTCACTTCCTAACGCACTCTCTTAATCGGATTTAGCGCTTGTTAAGCGTTTACCCCATGTTATTAACAGGAGAGCCTGACTATTTGCAAATAGTTTTCTTATTCACGTATTATTTCCGTGACAGTAATTTGCAAATTAATTTCTAAATCAGAGTTTATGCGGCAAAATTTTTTATTTATATTTGCACTATTTATATTTGCAAATAAGACATACTTACGTATAAACGAAGTAATAAACAGTAAATTAATTTAACTTGTAAATTTTAAAATAATCTTGTTCACTTTACTGCCATGTATAATAAAAATGTAGGAAAATAAAACAATGACAACAAATTTTTTATTAAACTCATTTGTATATGTCTTGATCACGTTTAAGTTCTGATTTTCTTTTACGTACTATTTTAAAACACATCATTTTAAAACATAAGAAACTTAATTATTATCTACAAATATAAATTATCGTTAAAACATACATATGTTTCTTCCTAAGCCAATATGCAAAGAAACAAGATTAATTTCCGATATATTTTATAAACAAATTTTTAAGAATTTTTTTTTTTTTTTTTTTTTTTTGCATACCGGCATAAGTATAGACATACATACATACACACATTTAAATGCACTTAAATGAAACCTTTCTGTATCTATCAAAAGGAAAAGCAATACTTAATTTGAATTATACGAATAGTTATTTTCAAAAAGACTAAATCTCAGCAGAGACACGTGCTGATTCAACATTTATATAATTTTCCTGAACATCTTTGACCATAAACTC
Organism: Cistogaster globosa; assembly: GCA_937654795.1. Classification (NCBI taxonomy): domain Eukaryota; kingdom Metazoa; phylum Arthropoda; class Insecta; order Diptera; family Tachinidae; genus Cistogaster; species Cistogaster globosa. The sequence goes on from OW569405.1 coordinate 23,272,341, forward strand.
GACCAAATTATCTAAATCATATTTATGACACCAATTCCAATCACGTCTGGCTTCGGAGTCATCAAACACTTGTGGCCAAGAGTCAGCAATTAGTTGACGAGCATCAGGTTTATACGTCACAAATAAGTTGGGAACATATTTGCTTAGTTTGTCTGTCAGTTCTTGGGGTGTAAACGACATGGCAGTAACGTTGTAAACACGCCGTTGAAGTTGCTCCGACGGTGCACGCATAAACTCGGTTAGGGCTCTAAAATACGGTTTTTTGAGAATTTCTTAATTATAAAATGTTTGATTAATTATTTTTAAGTTTTACCTTAAACAATCCTCGATGTACATCATGGGTAGACGGGTGTCTGGCTTTAGGTAGCACTGATACTTGCCAGTTCTCAAAGCCTCATGGAAAATAGCCACAGCATAATCTAAAATGCAGGAAATTAAAAGAAATTGTATCAATCCAGAAAAGCTTTGTGAGTGAAACCACTTATCGTAGTGGTTTAATTTTAAATTCCCCGTTTTATTTTTTTAAATCGTTACTTTCCGAACTAGTGCTACGAAAAATTTCGAATCAATATTTAAAGAATTTTTATTCAAAAATGTATAAGAGAAAATCATTTTGGAATCACGACGGACGATAGCCAAACCAAATCTTAGCAAAAACAGAAAGGACAGGAGTCTGTACAGCAACTAAGTTGTTGATTAAGAGTTCGACGCCTTCTGTGGCAATGAACTAGCTATTGCCTGCTCGGTCAAACTAAGAATGATTTAACAACCCTGACCATACGGATAAACTGCCATCTGCAAGAGCATGATATTATAGCGCAATCAGTAGGAATTTCTAGCACTTCGTGACGATCACTGACCAATCAAAAAAAAAGGATGCTTTTTTAAATGATTTTTGCAGAAGTTGCAATAATAAGGAGAAGAAGACGACTGTGCGTTTTCTCTGTCTCTTTCTTGCAGTGAACTGTCCCCGTCATTTGGGAAACAGAACCCTTAGTTCTGGGATACGACTTCGTGACGAAAGGGTATTTTTTACAATGATACAACTTCGTCACGATCACTGATTACTGAAAAACAAAGGGTGTTCCTGCAATGACTTTTGGAAAAGTTGCAAAAATAAGGATAAGAAGACGACTGCATTTTCTCTGTCTCTGGTCTGTGATCAGTGATCATCTAAAATAAACTTGCGTGGAATCCACTTTTTTATCAGGAATAGTGGTTGGTTTTTTGACTGTCTATCTCCTACTTTGTATAGTTACAATGTGTATCCTTTCTTCACTCTATACTGGACGACTGCCATAAAAGGTATGACTTGTTTATTCCCACAGATCAGTACCTATTCAACAGTTTTGACTTTTATATCTCTCCTTTTTTAACTCACCTCTACTCTTTTTTTCATATCCTCTATCTAATAATATCCCCTATCTAGTAATAAAAAAGACCTATCCTAACTTAAATACATCCAAAGTGGTGGGATAAAACCATTAAAGTTCCTAATAAATTGTTTCAATTGAATAAAATAATTAAAAACTTAAGACTTGGAATAATGAAAACACTAGAAAATATATTGCAATAGGGGTGAATACATTTGAGGAATGAATGAAGTGGAAGGTGCTTTCCGTAATCCTAATAATAAAAACTTATTAGAGTGAGTCATTATTTACGGTAAAAATATGTGAGTAACATACAACTGGCACCACTGAAGTGGGAAGTCTTACCTTACCTACACTTTCCAAACAATTTATCTTCTCATTTTATAAAAATTAAGTATTCTTCTTTGTTAAAAAAAACTTACCAGTAGTACCACCACCTGGTGGATCACTAGATATAACACCGGGAAAACGTAAACATCTAAAATCTAAACCAAACTTATGATAATAATACTCTCCAATTAGTTCAGCATGAACTTTTGAAACACCATAAATCGTACGAGGTCGTTGAATCTAAAAATGTTATAAAAAACAAGGAAATAATTAAAAAAAAGGGATGTATGTCTCAATGCTACATAGAAATTCAAGAGTAACCTACTGTAACATTTGGTGTAGGATTGCGTGGACTGTCAGGTCCAAAAGCGCCAATAGTACTTGGTACAAATATACGTAGATTATATTGTTTAGCAAGTTCGATGACATTATGAACACCTTCAATGTTGACTCTAAATATAAACAAAGAAATGGAGTTGGTTAATGTGTTATAATTATTATGTTATGTTTGTTGTTGTTGGAAGTGTAAAATATATAAAGGGTATTTTAATGACAGGTGTTTATATTTAATTTTTTTTAAATTTTCTTGGGTAAAAACTATTATATTTTACTTCATAAAAAAATATTTAGCATTTTTAGATCAATTACAGGCAAAGAAAAAAACATGTTTGGGGTAACCATAATCTAAAAGAAACATATTATGATTGTATTATATGGTTGTAAGCAAAATATAGTATTGTTACATTTAATAATAATATAGTTAGTCTTGCTACCATATTGTTGTCTATCATAACAATAGCATGGTAAGGTATAAACAAAAATATATTAAAAATGTAAATATGTTTTAATTAATTATAAAAATATTAAGTTCAAATATACACATTTAATGATTACTTGTATATTAAACCAATAAAAAAAAAACAAAAATTAAGGTGACAGTGAATTAAAAAGTAAAAAAAATTAAATCAAAATGTCAACGGCTCTTAATGGGTTAAGCATTTTTTAAAGGTTTTAGCATTTTCTAAAAGATATCTTCAAAAGCCTTTAAATGACACCCATTAGCTTTTAAAAAATTTTGAAAATTTCAGAGGCCCATACGAGGGCTGCTATATATATTTCTGCCCTGGCAACACTAAGTGCTGCCAAGTGCAATCTGACATTTCCATTGGAAAGTTTGTCATTTTTAAGCATAATCGTACTCAAAACGTTTTGACGTACGCCCATTATTTGTGTTGTTTACAGTGACTTGAAAAAATGAATATAGAAAAAAATGAAATTAACTCGTGATCCTTTTCGTGCCATCATTTTTCACAACTTTCGACGTGGATTATCACGACAAGAGTGCATTGATGAACTTAAATCTTTGTATGGCGATGAAGCACCATCCTATAGCACTGTGAAAAATTGGTATAATGAATTTAATCGTGGCCGAAGCTCGCTCAAAGACGAATTCCGTGAAGGTCGTCCAAAAACGGCTGTTGTTCTAGAGAACATTGATGCCGTGCGTGAACTCATAATGCAAGATCGACATGCGACATACCGAGATATAGAGACATCCTTGGACCTTTCTTCAACCAGCATACATTCGATACTGCATAAACACCTGGCCGTAAGAAAGGTTTGTTCTCGTTGGATCCCGCACAATTTGAAAGTCGCTCAAAAAAAGGCTCGTGTCGATTGGTGCAAAGAAATATTGCGAAAACCCGATTGCGGTGCTTCAAAAGACGTTCATAAGATCGTCATCGGTGACGGGTCATGGATCTATGAGTATGAGCCCGAAACGAAACAACAGTCGACCGTGTGGGTCTTCAAAGACGAGCAAAATCCAACAAAAGTTGTTCGTGGAAGAAGCACTTCGAAGCAAATGGTCGCCTGTTTCTTCGGAAAAACTGGTCATGTGGCGACTGTTCCGCTTGAGCAACGTAGGGCGGTCACTTCTGAGTGGTACACTACAATTTGTTTGCCTGAAGTCATCGGAGAAATTCGAAAAACCAACAAGAGAAGACGAATCATTGTTCTCACACATCGGCTCAAACCAGAGCGTTTTTGATCGGCCAAAACGTAGAATTAATGGGTCATCCGCCGTACAGCCCTGACTTGGCACCTAATGACTTCTTCTTGTTTCCGCACATCAAAAAAAAAATGCGTGGTCAACGATTTTCGTCGCCAGAAGAAGCTGTTGAAGTGTTCAAAAACCATGCTTTAGAGGTGTCTCAATCGGAGTGGAAAAAGTGCTTCGACAACTGGTTTCAGCGCACGCAAAAGTGATTTAATCATGCTGGAGAATACTTTGAAAAACAATAAAACCATTTTTGATAATAAATATTCGCATTTTCACTATTAGGCTAGAAATATATAGAGCAGCCCTCGTAACTCAGAAAATATGGGCGAGCCCCAATTTTGTTACTTGATGTTTTTTCTTATTTTTTAATTCTCTATCGTTCCATATATTTGTTTTTTTTTTTTTTTTTGATTGGAGATACTTCATTGTTTCAAATGACATAGTAAATTAAAGGTAGGCATGGTGCCAGCTGCGTCGAAAGAACTGGACCGATCCTGCTGATTTTCAATAGCACCTCTTTCGACTTTTTTTGATCGATTGTCGTATTTAAATTTTTTCTAGTTGACATAGTGCCTCGGCAAACTTGATTTCATTCCTAACAGGGACGGATAGACTGACATTGCTCAATCGACTTCGCCTTACATAAGAACTCAGAATATATATATACTTTATGTGGTCCGAAATGAATATTGTAAAAATTACAAACAGAATGACAAACTTAGATTTACCCTTTTTCCACTTTTTAGGGTGAAAGGTATAATGACTACTTAAATTTAGTCAAAATAAAGTAATAAAATCAGTTAAACACTTTTTTGTAGGCGCTCGTAAATAATTATTGCTTCGAAGAACACATCTGTTTAAAGTTCAAAAGATATAATTCTGTATTGTAATAATCATAAATGTTATCTATTCACTTTTAATCTGGGGCTATTAAAGCATTAGTCAAATATTTTTTAAATAAAAATTGCAAAAACAAATCATAAAGTTATAACACTTACTGCCTGTTGCACCATGTCACAAGAATTCTTTAAAAAAAAATTTTTTTTTCAAATGAAATTGTTAGAAAGAAAGAACTCTGTTAAGTGAAACAGACAGTTAATTATATTTTTATAACCAATTTTTAAAAGAATGAAAAAAGAAAATTAAAGATATTATTTTAATGGGAAATCAAAACATATTATTTCGGCGCAATAACTTTTGAAGCTTATTAGTTAACTATAGACCCGTCCTGCTTAAGGGTCTTTTTAGGCATTTTATATGCCAATTTCGGTTGTTTTTAAAATTGCACATTATTTGTTACCGAATAAAAATATTTTTTTTTAAAGTTCAAACGACTTTTTTTTTTGAGGCTGGATTTTCTTTAATATAGAGACTTCCAATTTGGCATGGTTTTCAAATAATTCTGCCAATTTTAATCCGGTTTTTGTAATATTTTTTGATTTAAGTGCTTAAATTTCTTTTTTGAATTGCTAATCTTTGAGTCTAGATGTCTTTTGAATTCAAAAACTTTTAAGTTTTTATTTTTATTCTAAATTCAGGCAGACTTTGACCATGATTAACCCATCAAGAGCCGATGACATTTTTCTGTAAAATCATATACAATACTTATTTTTTTATTTATATGTCACCCCAAAATTTGTTTTTTTGATAGGAGCTACTCCATAAAGCTAGATTTACATAGATGGTGAATTACACTGAGCTGTAATTTTACTATATCAAATGTGAATGCCTTCTCGTAGCAGAGCTTTTTTCATCCGTTTATGACAAGTATTTGCTTGGTATACCTCTACTTCAGTGATACATTTTAGAAAATTTAATTTAACTGCTGTTGAGCAGTAATGCATTATCGATCATGACCTAAATTCTGCTTAGTTATATTAGAGATGTGATTGATTTTAAATAATAATAAGGAATTCTTAAAAGCCCTAAACGGCGGTGACATCGATTCTTGAATGTGCTTGAAAACGTTACATTTCGAAACCATTTTGATGCTGCTTATCTCATAGGCAGCAAATTATAACTTAAAATTTCTTATTATTCAAGACATTTTTAAGATTTTAATATACAGCAATGTAACAGAACAAAATTCCGTTCGGAAGTGTAATTGATTCCGTATTTTGCTTCTATAGAAAACGTAAAACGAAAAAAATTTTCGGAATGAAACCACTTTCACTTTGCTATGTGGAATTGTTGTTTAGAGCATTTTGTTAACAGAAAAACCATTCAAAACATTTTTTCATAGGTAAGGCTATTCTTTACCTTACTTATTGATCCAAAATAAATTTATTTTAATATGATGTTAATAAAAAAATTAACTTTTTCTTAATCCTTTATAAAAACAAAAAAACAAATGGAATTTGTTTAAAATATATTGCCGTACTTTTATTCTTTTTCAAAAAATTCCGTAGTGACAGCACACAAACAATATTCCTTCTATTTTCTACTGCCGTTACAATTATAGATGTTCCGGGCATATTTGATTTTTTTTATTTTAAATTTTTTAGCAATTCGCACTGAAACACAAATATTTCTTGAATTTTTATTGTTTTTTTTTTTAATTCCGCTGGTTTTTGTTTTGTTACATTCGATGTTATGTTGCCATATTTTGATCAAACATAAGTGAATTTGAACTTTCTTTGGTTTAATAAAACCGAACGGAATTTATAGCAGCTAAAACCATTTCGATCGGAATAGTAAATTCGGAATCATTCCAATTTCAAACGGAATTTGTGACATCCCTAATAAATATAAATTTGAAGACTAGAGAACTCTAAACTTATAAATTTCAAGACAATTACACTACTAATGTAAACAATTATTGATTGTTGTTTTCACGAAATATTAGCATAGTTCATTCCATAATTAAGTTTCCTTAAGCAGTTTCTTGGAAAGTAATTTTTTCAAAAATTGTTTTAAAATAGTTAACAGCATTCCCTTATTGTGAAATTCTTAATGCCAGATTTAAATAACAGGAAGTGGTTTCATAATTTGTAATGTACTTTCTATTATATTCATAACTCAAACGTTTAAAAATTTTGGTTATCATCTCTTCTCTAAACTGAATCGGAGTAACTTTGTCGATTTAAAAAACGACTAATAATTTTTGCCTTAAACGAAAATCTGCAGCCTTATTCTGTAAATCGCTAAAGCTAAAACTCTAAAAAAAACTATTTAGCGATTTTTGGCTACAGATGCTATTCTGTAACAATTTATGCCGTAATTTATTTTTAACTTCTTAGCGATCGAAATTTAGATTTAGCTACAAGAACTACAGAATAAAAATGTGCGAAAAGTGTAAAAAATTATTTTCTCTATATTTATAAATTCGTTAAATAGTCTTTTTTTAAACACAAAATCAAAAATAGATGATTTAGACCAATTAAACTTAATATATAAAATACCAATGTATGTTGAAACGATTAAATCGAAATTAAGAACAAGATAGGCTGTAAATAAGTCAGACTAATAAACACGTAAGGGCACTACGGAACAAAAACCAAGTTTGTCAACCACTGTGCAATCAGCGGTCGCTCTCCCAATTTCTTTGATACTACAATATTACAACACAAGAGCAATTATAAAAAGAGATATACATTAGAAATGGCACACATAAATAATACTCCCACAGACAGAAGGATGAATTTCAAAACAGACTCGTGAAATTGCTCGTATTCGTATCAACATATTGTTTCAAAATATTAACAAAAGAGCTTTAAGTAAGCATTGCACTCCTTTTGAAAGTGGATAGCTTTACTCGATGTAGGGAAAAAATAATTAATACATTTTGTTGTTTTTTATGTTCTTTGTACATTTTTTTTCAGTTTTTCTGATGAAGATGTAATAGAAGGTAGTTCTATATATGGAAATAATAAATACTATTTAATAAAACAAAAATAAGAGTTTTATTTAAATATGTATGGACCTCGAGCCCAAATAAAAATAAATAGCTTTAAATTGCTAATATTTAAATAAAATTTTACAAACATGAGAATCAGGCATTTCACACAATTTCACACATTGCAATGATTTAAATTTTATTCGAATTTGCTTTACATTCTTCAGGTTCCGTTCAATTTTTAATATTCATGTTAATATGGCAACATTGGTCGCACAAAAGGAACAAACAGGCTAATCTAAATAAGGATACAAAATAAAAGTACATCTAAAAACCGCAACAAAATAAAATTTCAAAGGAAATAAATACCAGCTTTGGAATTTAATGTTGGCTTCGTTTAGAAGAAATTTTTGCTTTTTTGTTATTTTAGGAACCAATTACAGAATTGCCAGTACACTTCCCTCCATTATCGATATTTTTGCACTTTTGCCCATAGTTAACATTTTTTTAAGTTTGATTTTCAATAGAAAATAAAAATATTAATAATTTTAGTCCCAAAACTTTGCAAGAGTTTAAATCCTTTAACGGCCCTTATATAGTCATTTTTTTAAAAGTTATACACGAGTGATAATATTTTTTTATTTTAATTCTTCCCATTGTGCAACCTTTTAATTGGCCTGATATAGCAATTTATGTGCTATGATTAACATCGGCAAGCAAAACTGACACTCAAGTGATTATCATGACAAATCTTTTTAATGGACCTTTTGTTAATAAATGTTTGTAAATCATTTATTTTATTGAGTTCGTAAGAAAATGACAAAAAATTTCGGTAATAATATACTCCATTATAAATAATAACATTTATAACAACTCTTTTAATTTGTCTTTATATCTATTTTAATAATTTTATAACATTGTTAAGCTAATAAAAGGTTTGCTGGCAGCACAGTCCGGCGACCCGTTTAATTTTTATTATTCATAAGAAGTAAAACCTAATGGCTCAAATGATATTATTTTGGTTTTATGGGACTAGGTGATGAGTAATGTTTTATTTACAAAATGTATTTTTTTAAATTCTACTTGTAAAATAAAGTGTTTATATTAATCATAGAAACATTAGTTATTTGAAATATTTATCAAAATGAAAATATTTTTATTCTTTGAATAAATCAACTTTTATAGAAACACATCGGACAACATGGAAGATCCAAATGAAAGCTTTGTTGCACAAAGGCAGGTTGTTACATTTTGTTACTGGAGAAACGGTTGTTCCAGCTGAGCCAGATCTACATCAACAATGGGTTGGCATGCAAGAGCCAACATCCTGATTGCTTTAGCGCCAAAAATTTTAATGTTGGTAAGAAATTATAAGACATCAAAACAAATTTGGGATTTTCTGAGTAATTCATATGAGAGAAAATCAAAACGAATAAAAGCTGAATTTTACAGGAGACTCCTGTATCATAAAATGGATGCTAATGAATCTATTTCGAAATATTTAGAAAAAATTGATGACAACTATATGCAGTTAGAAGAATTGAATGGAGTAATTGAAGAAGAATTGCAGGTTGTAATTTTATTAGACGTCTTATCAAATAATTACAAAGAAGTAAAAGCTGTTTTTAACCCCGCAAATGAATTCCCATGAACTTGAAACTGGTAAGAAAATCAAAATATTAAGAACTGATAATACTAAAGAAATGAAAAGTAGCCAGCTCGAAAATTATTTAAAATCAAACGATATTAAACTTAATTATTTGCGGAACATACGCAAAATGTTGGTGCGGAACGAATGAACCGCACACTTGTTGAAATGACAAGGTGCTTAATTTTAGAAGCAAATCTGCCAATAATATTGTGGGCGGAATTGATAAATACAGCTGCATACATTCTTAATAGATGTCCTACAAATTTGAATTCAATTCGAATCCCTTTAAAATATGGACAGGAAAAAAACCAAATGTTAAATATTTACGCAAAATTGGTGGTAAATCATATGTTTTAAATAAAAAACCTGGAAAAGATAAATGGGAACCTAGAAGTGAAGAGTATATTTTAGTGGGCTACTGTGATGAATCCAAATCATATAGATTATGGAAGGTTGGTGATAGGAAAATTACTAAAAGTGGTGATGTAAAAATTTTGGAGAAACAATTTTGTAATAATGATGAATATGTAGAATTCAAAGTAAATCTTAGTAGAAACGATAATCAAGAGGAGAATAACACTCGTAATTCGGTAGGTGATGAACGAGATTAAATTTTTGAGGATTCTCTTCAAAATCCTATAGATAGAATAGAAGAAGATGCAAACATACTTTCGCAAAATAATGCAGCAGCATATTAAACTCAATAAAATCTCGTTTGAGGTCTTGAAAATTTTATAATCAAGAAAGTGCCAAAATATCACTTGAAGATAATCCAAAAACCCTAAAGGACGTTGAAAACTCGGACAACAAAAAGGAATGGAAAATTACAATGCAAATGGAATACAATTCCCTTCCCAGATTTGCCGCCTGGAAGGAAATGTGTAGGTTGCAAATGGGTTTTTAACACGAAATATCATTCTGATGGCACGAAATATCAGCATTGACAAGCGGAAAGCAAGACTAGTGGCGAAGGGTTATTCACGACAGTCTTTTTTTTTTGGTAACCGTGCTACATTCTTTAGGAAAGGGATAGATGAGAGATAAGACAGGTGGTGAAAGGAGAAAGATAGAGAGTTATTATTTTACTTCGCCGGCGAATATGCTATGAAGAACTACCGACGAAAGAGGCTGCACGTTTTCATGTTAATTCCGAATATGTATACATACCATTAAATAGATAAAAAAAACAATTTTTTTTTTTGATTGCCGCAGGGGTTGAACCCTGGTCAACCAGGTTTGTAGTCAACGTGTTTACCACTTCGACTACAGCAGTTTGTTATTGATTACATGGATACCTATGCTTCAGTTATACGTCAAGGTTCACTTCGAATAATATATGCATTGTCTGTTGAAAATGACTTGAAGGTAAGACAACTTGATATCTCAACCGCCTTTTTAAATGGGGATGTTGATGAAGAGATATACATGGACCAGCCTGATGGCTTTATCGATCATGAAAATCCAAATAAAGTTTGCAATTTAGGAAGGGCAATTTATCGCTTAAAATAAGCGGGCCGATTATGGTTTAAAAAGATTGATAATATTTTTGTAGAGTGTCGGTTAATACAATCCGAATATGATCAGGGTATCTACTATAAAAATGAAGATGATAATCTTCAACATAAATGATAATGACGATAAATGTAAAGATTTGTAAAGGTGTTCAACTTCAGAGAAATTTTAATGTTAAAGATTTGCAAAAACCAAAGTATTGTATTGGCTTATTCATTGAGTATGATAATGGAAAACTATACATTTCCCAACCAGGCTATTTTGGTAACTTACACGTTGCATTATACAGTAGGCCTGACATTGCAAGCAGTATAAACATACAATCCCAATTTTTAAAAAGATTCTAGAACACAGCATTGGAATTGTGCTTTACAAATTGTTAAATACTTAAACTCAACTAATGATAGAGTATTAACACATCGAAAGACAGGTTTAACAATTAAGGGTTTTGTGGACGCTAACTGGACACAAGACGTTAACGTTAGAAAGTCCAATTCTGGTTTTTGTTATATACTTGCAGGTGCTGCTATTAGTTGGGTGTCCAAGAAACAGAAAGTCATTGCTACTTCAAGTGCAGAGGCAGAATATGTTGCACTTAGTAAAGCTGCCAAAGAAGCCCCAATTGTTGTTTATTGTGATTCTCAAAGTGCTCAACATATGGCAAAGTTTGGTTCACACCACTTAACAAAACATATAGATTACAAATATTATTTTGTTAGCGATGTTGTGGAAAGGAAAGTTGTGGACATTCAATATATTTCAAGAAATGAAATGTCTGTTAATTACCTTACGAAACCACTTCCTAAAAACAAACATTACCTTTGTACTAAGGCAATGGGCTTGGAAGTTAAAACAAATACAATTTGAGAAGGTGTGTTGAATTTACAAAATGTATTTGTTTAAATTCTACTTGTATAATGTAGTGTTTATTTAATTCATAGAAACATTTGTTATTTAAAATACTTATCAAAATGAAAATATTTGTATTCTTTAAATAAATCAACTTCTATAGAAACACATCGTGTTCTGTAATTAATAAGAAGTGAAAAGGTGAATGGTTCGGCTTTGCCGAATCTTTAACATTCTTCACCATCTATGTAAATGTAGCTTTGTGAAGTAACTCCAATCAAAAAGCAAAAATAGGAGTGATAGAGAATTAAAAAATAAAAAAATTTAAGTACTACATGTTTGTTAATAAGTGTATTGAGTGGAACTTAGGAAAAGCGGCAGAATTTTATAAATCGAATTTTGGTTTACTTTGGTTACATTAAAAGGGACAAAAAATTGGATCTTAATGGGCTAAGCATTTAAAAAAAAATTAAGTATTTCCTCAAAGATCTCTTTAAAAGCTTTAAAATGATACCCATAATGATATTTTAAATAATTTGAAAAGTTCGGAGGCCCGTAACTTGGAAAATATGGGCGACCGCTAACTTTTTCTCGTAATGTTTTTTTCTTATTTTTTAATTGTCTATCGCCCCATATATTTGTTGTTTTTTTCGGTTCTTGTTTGTTAATAAGTGTATTGAGTGGAACTTAGGAAAAGCGGCAGAATTTTATAAATCGAATTTTGGTTTACTTTGGTTACATTAAAAGGGACAAAAAACCCCCAAGCCGAGCAAAGATGTGTAAAGTATTCAAAAAGAAATTAAACTTGTTTTTTCGCGATTATTCTAACAACCGAAAGTCGATAGTTCTAGTTTTGCGACTCGAAGTTGATAAATCCCAAATCAAGCGATTAAAAATTTAAATTTTTGCAACTTTTTTTGAAAATCTTTTACGATTGACATCACTGGAATAAAAATAATAAAAAAGGTGCAAGATTGTACACTTTACACATTATTATGAATAAAAATATAAAATTTTAGCTAACATCTGATTTTGCAGACACCCTTTACAAGACATTTAAGGAAATAAATTTTTATGTATTTTTGGCACGATATTTATAATTAAATGATTTTAAAGTAGTTTGTTGACATAAATATTCGTGTAATACACGAATGTATATGTATTAATAATTATTTGTGTGTATAAGTATGTGTTAATAACCACAAAAATAGTGAAAGTAATATTTGATAGCTACATAGCACAGTTTGATACATACCTTACCGCCAGCGGCACATTTTGTTCACCTACTGCACTTAACAAGGCTGAAAAATGTATCAACCAATCGATACGATGATCAACTACAATCTTTTGTAAACCCTTAAAATCTAAAATATCGGCAAAAATATACGGTCCACTTTCAATAACCGCTTTACTAGGTTTGATAATATCGGATAATATGACATTGCCATCGCCATATTGAGATCTTAATACTTTGGCACATTCAATGCCCAACTGACCCAAACCACCTGAAAGAAAGAAATTGTGTAAATAAATTATTTAAAAATTTTAATTAATTGTGTTTTAAATTTAAATCCAGAAGTTAAAAAATGATCTTTTTGTTAAAATCATTCACTCAAAAGAAAGTTAGAATTTTTTTCAGAAATTTCCAAAGCAACTACCTGAAATGACCATGTTATTAGAATAATAAAAGTCAGCTATATAAGTCGTCTATTAAGGTTCTAAATAACTAAATATTCTACAATTTTTCTGCCATCTGCCAATTTTGAAATGAAGTACCGCTACTTATTTGTAAATAAAATCTTCAGTGTTGAATCGATTTTAATGCTCAAAATATTTTTTTGCTAAAAAATAATTAACCTTTTTTTCTTTAACTTCTTTGATGTATCTGAAACTAACACCTTAATTGCCACTTGACTTGCATATCTCAAATAATTACAATTTTTTAAGTAAAATAATGGTTTTTAAGAATTAATCTCTTCGTCATGCTTGGGATTTTTTAATTACCAATGAAATAATTTTACCTGTCATTCAATCCTAATAATTATTTTTTAATTACGATAAATTTAAACAATTTAATTTAATAAAATAAATAAACTTTTCCTTTTGTAGATGGATCTATATTTGAAAATTTAATAATTTATCAATTTTTTAAATAAAAAAGATTTAGTAAATCTTTTTGATTAAACGAGAATTAAAAAGTAACCTATAGCGTCTCATTTATCCTGAGAATGTTTCACCAAACTTTTGTGATAGGAATGCCATTTTAAAATAATGCTCTTCTGTACTTTATGGTTTTTATTTTGTGTACAAAGACAAGGAGTGACGTTTATTAATGGTAATGCTTTCAAAGCACTTAATCACTTGTCAATTATAATGACTTTGTTTTTTTTTACTAATAAATAATGATAATGCTGAAAAAATCAATAGCATTAATTATCATTTAATGCTTATAAAATTGAGAATAATTAAGTTTATCTAATTAATTATTCCCTTGTATGATTTTCGTCAATATCTGACGCGTCGGTCACAGGTTGGTTATCGCTGTTTTTAGTGTAATTCCGTTCAAACTTAAACTTAATATAAGAAGAGGTAAAGTCAAAATTACATTTTAGAATCCTTATAGGAGTAGGCGTCACAAAGCCTCCTGCAGCCTTAATCATGTATATGAAATATTTGAATAGATGATTTTTTTTTAATCGTTTTAAGTAATTTTTTTTCGGTTTCTCTTAGTATTAAATGGCTATGCTAGAAAGTAGTAGATTGAATAATTGTTCATTTTATTAGCGTTGATCATAAACAATGGCAATCATTATTAAAAAAACCATTATTGAAATTTAATCATTAAATAATAATTATTAGCATTAACCAATGATTAATAACTTATGATTAAAAGTATTACCACTCCACTACCATTCCTGGCGCCACATAACATCTAGTCAAAATAACTAATTCATCTACAAAAGGTTAAGGTTTTCTTTTTTCATAATTATTTTATTTTTTTTTTTTTTTTTTTGAAGTCACGCAAATTCTGACAACCGACATAATTTTTTTGTAGGATAAAGCTAGATTTTTACCAAAGCACATTAGGAGGCAATGTGGCGCGTAGGCCCGGTAATCGTCTTCCAAAGCCATGTAAATGAGCAATTAAATCAGATAGTCTTTTTAAACCAATATATTTGCTTAAATAATTTACTATAAGAATTTAAACTGACTAAAAAATTTGTCTCATGTTTAAAACTTACTAATATAATTATAAAGAACGTGCACGTGTTTTTTTATATTTTTGATTTAAGACACTATAGCCTTGAGAATTCGCAACATGTGTCTTATAATGCCAAAATTAAAACATTCGTACGTATACACACACTTTTTTTGAATAATTGGACATACATATATTTATGTATTTTCTAAAAAAATTCCTATAAGAAATATGTACATTATTTACCATTTAGTAAATAAATAATTCCTTTTTTATTCTCTGCAAGAAAACACATTTGCTGATTTATTCTCCCATAAAAGTAAAAAAAAAACTTGGTCAAATCTATTATTAAACTAAAATAACAAAATGGGTGTTTTTTTTTCTTCCTTAAATTATTAAAATAAATCAATTCGATTTTTTTTAAGCATAGCAACTGCTCTTAGCATTAATGTGAGACATAAAACAAAAAGGCTTGTTAACGACAGACCCTCATCAAATCTTTTACCACAAGAAGTGGAAAATGGTATATCTAAGTTTGTCATTCCGCTTATGGTTTGTACAATATCCGTTTCAGAGCCCATTAAGTATATATATTCTGAGCCGTTATGCATAGCGAAGTCCACTGAGCGATGTCCATCTGCCCGTCCGTGTTAGTGTTGAAAACAACTTTACCGGGGCACTAGATTAGCTAGAGAAAATTTAGATATGCTAATCGATCAAACATAGTTTCAAAAATTTTGTTATTGAAAATCAGCAAGAACGGTCCGCATCATTTGGAACAATATAGTAACTTAAATCAGAAAAACATATATGGGGCGATACAGATTAAAAAATAAGAAAAAACATTAAGTGAAAGAATTTAGAAGAGTACGGTTGTGCGTAATATATTTTAGAATATCAAAATGGGTATCATTTGAAAGCTTTTGAAGAGATCCTTCAGAAAATACTAAATTAAAAAAAAAATAATTTTTTTTTTATTTTAAAATTTTCTGTCACCTCAATAATTTTGATTGGAGTTACTTCACTAAATTAGGTTTACATAGATGGTAAAGAGTATACATATGTAAATAGAGCACTCTTATATGTTCTACATAAAAATGTCATGGCTCTTAATGGATTAGGCATTTAAAAAATATCTCTTCAAAAGCTTTAAAATGATTCCCATATTAATATTTTTAATAATTTGAAAAGTTCAGAAGCCCGAAACTCGGGAAATATGGGCGAGCACCCATATATTTGTTTTATTTTTATTTTATTTTATTATTATTATTATTATTATTATTATTATTATTTTTTTTTTTGATTATTTCAAATGATATAGAAGAATTAGAGGTAGGCGTGGTATTTTGCCCGCTGCGTCGAAGGACACTGACCGCTGATTTCTAATAGCAAATTGAATCAATTTTTGAATAGCAAACAAAGTTTATGATTTAAACACAAGAATTGTATTCAGTCAAAAAAGCTTAAAACGCAAAACCCAAAAACCCTAAACAAAATACCCGGCAACCGAAGGAAATTGTTATCTTACTTTTATTAAAATATTTACTCTAAAAACCTGTTGCATTGATTTTACATTTTTTCTTTTAAATTTCGGCTTTACCTAAATTTTTTTTTCTTTTTGTATCTCACTTAAATTTTTTTTTTATATACACATAAACAGCATTTTATACCGTAAAAATTTTGTTATTAAATTTAAAAAATGTTTTTCTTTGTTAATTTAACACCCACCAGTAATTAAAACCCTTGGTGGACGACCCATAATTCCGTTATGTACAAAACGCCTAAAAACTGCTCTGACTTTTGGCGTCATACTTCCTTTACTCACAGTGCTTCGCACCACTGACGTAAAACAGTTTCCGAACATTGAAAAAATATAAGAATTGCAGGATATTTTAATAGAACACTTTCTCACTTATTTACTTCACTGTATAACTTTTAACAGCAACAAGTTTTAAATTGAGCAAAATAGATGCGTTGCTAAACACTCCGAAAAAATAAATTTCTACGACCGATGTAGACTGAATAAAATATTCAACTGATTTTACTTTTATTGTAAGAATTTCAATATTTTCCATCAGCATCAGAATTGTGTGAGTTTGTTTTTGTCATATTTGTTGTTTTTCTATATAGAACCTGCCAATTGCCCGTCGTTCGTTAATAAATATCGTCATCGTCACCATCGCAAAATAAAAAATAATAACATCGCCTCGCAGTTTTGTTGTTTTTTATGAAAATCTCTAAAATGTGCGAAGAAAAAAAAGCGAAACACAGAAAAAACAGGAAGACTTAATTAATTGTACCACCATAAATATGGCACACATTTATCCTCATACATCAGGAGGCAGAATCTGTTATTCTATAAAGTTTTGGCTGTCGTTTTTAAAGTTGCAATTGAGTATTTGATGTGATTTTTTTATTCAATTGTCGTTAAATTTCTTTAAACGTGTATGTTATTTTTGATTCTAATGAGCGCGTATCTCTGATGTTTTTCATCCATTCTGTAGTCAAATATTATTTATGTTTCGGCAAACACTATGCCGGCAAACATTATAAGAAAAACATTTAATTTCTGAGATTCGGCAGTGGTGAGAGATTCAATTTTTTTTAATATTAACTTTTAGAAAACTAAATAAAACAAAATCGCAAAAATTTTAAAATAAAAATGTATCGCTTTGAAGAGAAAAAAATATTTATATAGAAATTTTGTATATTTTTGCATGAAATACCGACACATGTTTAATGACTTTAGGCCGATTTAAAGTTTTTACTTTTTTAATGTACTGCAGCACTAAAATTAAAAATTCTATTATTCTTTGCTAAGCATTTGTAACAGTCACTTTCAGGCCAATCACATTTACAAAGAAGTATGAACCAATGAAGCCTTCAATGTATAATTCGCATAAAACATAACAACGAGACCTGGCGTGTGTAGTTGTTTTATACAATTACTAACAGTTCTAATAACTTTAAAATAAATTTTAAATTTTTTTAAGACATCATAAGTTTATTATAAAAAATAAAAATTTGCTAAAAGACAAAAAAATGCAAAAAGTTCAAAATTTAATAAAAAAAAGTGGTTTAAAAGATACGAATGCAATCACCACAAAAAGTGGAAAAAAGGTATAACTAAGTTTGCTATTTCGTTTGTTATTTGAACAATATCCATTTTCGGCCCCATAAAGATTGATCGTCCCATGTCCTTCGAGGCAGCGAGCAAAACGCAACGCCTATCTCTAATTTTTTCAAATCATTTGAAACAATGGGGCGATAGAGAATTAAAAAATAAGAAAAAGGCATCAAGTGAAAAAAGTGTCGCTCGCCCATATTTTCCGAGTTACAAGCTCTAAATTTTCAAATTCTATAAAATATCAATATGGATATCATTTTAAAGCTTTTGAAGAGATCTTTAAGAAATTACTAATTTTTTCTAAATGCTTAACCTATTAAGAACCGATACCATTTTTATGTAAATTTTATTTTTTTTTTTTTTTTTTTTGATTTTCTAATTTATGTCACCTCTATTTTTTTTTTCACTTGGAGTTACGTCAATAAGCTATATTTAGATAAATGGTGAAGGGTATATAAGATTTGATACACCCGAATTAAATTTGATAAAGTTCAACAGCGAAGTTTTGAAATAAGAATCTTCGTTTTATAAAACAAACTTACCAAGTAAATTTTAGTTTTACAAAATATTTTATAGCTTTGATAAAAAGAATTTTCACAAAAACAAAATTCACAAATAAAAAGCTAAATTCTATGGCTCATAGATACTACTAAAGCAATGAACTGTGGGCCCAGTCTCAATTCTGTGATTCGAAAAGGAAATTTCCTTAGACACCTCATTCAAAAAGGTTTAGAAAGGTGAAGGGATGTAAGATAAACAAGGCTCTTTTTTAAAGAAATACCATAATAAAGAAAATAATTTAACGAAGGCTTTTTCAGCTGCAAATACGAACACCAAATTTTATTTTTTCACGCTGTGTCTTCGACGCGGTATGAACTCACATTGTTTTTCTCGTTTTTCAAACCGGAGCCTTACCAACTCATGTGCTCCTTCCGGTGATGTTTGAACCCTTAATGTTCTTTAACTATATGGGAAGGAAACATTTTTAAATTGAAAGGTGGTCTAGACAGCTAAATTTTTTATGTTTATTGAAAAGTAATGAAGCCTTCGTGGTCAATCAAATGTTATAACCCCCCGGGGGTACTACAAGAAGCTAGGCTGATTCTAACATAGACAAAGACATAGTACACTCGGGTATAGGGGAAACCACTCCCACGGTGTGCAGGCACTGAATCTGGATAGACAAGACACAGGTGATTGTCGAAGGGCTAACCAGTGTCCTTGAAAGACTGGCACCACGGGAACCGCTGGCCCATACAGAGAGCCGCCAATCTCTGTAGCCGGTTATTGGTGAGATCGCTTTGGGGTACAAGTGGTGGCTGTCGGTTAAAGTTTAGTGTCCGCAGGAAAGGTGCGGTGCTAAACGAATGTGCCGTTGCATATTCAACAGAGAGGTTGGAAAGTCTCCAACCCTCAAGCAAGGTGAAGGGCATGGTCGGGTTAGGGCTTCGCAGCCAGGTAAGTAAAGCAAAATTAATTATAAAAAAATATACATGTGTATAATTAATTAAAAAAAATGAAATTAATTAAAATATTTGTAAATTTAAAGTTGCTACATGTTTCAGTATAAATAAAAGAATTTCATTAAAAGAGAAATACGATTAAAAAGAAATATTAATAATTATTTTTTTAATTTTAATTAGCTTGATTAAAGAATTAATAGAGCTATTTTATTTTAACATATGAATTTTCAATTTAAACAATTGAAATATTTGTTAATTTAATGAAAAAATCAATAAAAAATTTCTATGGAAACCATCGTCGCAACCATATGTACAAGAAAAAGGAAAATAAATCCTTATCTTTTCTAATAATGATCTGCTCTATTTATCAAGAGAGATTCCAGGGCAATTACGTTCAAATATTTGCAAAAAAAATAAATAGACGAATTCGAAATTTTGTAATTAAAAGAAATCAATTCTGTTATAACTCTCACCAAAAGCCATGTTATTACTCTATTTGTCAGACTGCTTTTGCCTCGTTAACTCAATTCGAACAAGACACTGCATAGATTGACAAAAAAGTCTTTTTTAAGAAAAGATAAAATAAAGAAAATAACGAAATAAATATTCATTCAATTGAGCAAATTAAACTGCTTGTTAAAAATTTCAAATGAAAAAACAAAAAATACAACAAATTCGGAGTCTAAATTAAAAACGCATGCTGATGAGTTTAAAT
This sequence comes from Cistogaster globosa, assembly GCA_937654795.1. NCBI lineage: Eukaryota > Metazoa > Arthropoda > Insecta > Diptera > Tachinidae > Cistogaster > Cistogaster globosa. The sequence continues at coordinate 23,292,457 of OW569405.1, forward strand.
TCTAAATGTTGCACTTTAAAGTACTCTCTTTCTTAAATTAAAATATGGATAATTCTAAACTTAAATCGAACAAGTAAGAGTGCTATATTCAGCTATGCCAAATTTTATATACCCTTCATCATTTATCTAAATCTACTTTATACTTCACAAATAATTGGATGACATAGAATTAAAAAATTGTAACAAAATTTAATGGGTTAAGCATTTTTGAATAATTTTAGTATTTATTTTTTCTTATTTTTTAATTCCATATATTTGCTTTTTGATTGCAGTTACTTTATATTTCCAAATGATATAGAAAAATTAGAGGTAGGCGTGATGTTTTGCCCGCTGCGTCGAAGGACATGGAACGATCTTGCTGATTTCCAATAACACCTCTTTCGACACTATGTCTGATCGATTGGCGTATTTAAAATTTTTCTAGCTGAACTAATGCCTCGGTAAACTTGATTTTAAAACTTACACGGACGGACAGACAGACATCGCTCAATCAACTTCGCTATGCATAAGAATTCAGAACATATATAATTTATGGGGTTGGAAATGGATATTGTAGAAATCGCAAACGGAATGGCCTTTCCTTTTTTACTTTTTGTGGTGAAGGGTATAATTAATAAGTGTAAGTGACAAGCTTAAACAAGCTTCACTTTAAAGTACTAACCATTCGAAACAATCAAAAACGCAGGCAAGTAATTAATTGTTTTCATTTAGAAGTGACATTACTAAATAACCAACTTTTTAAGCCAGTTAAATTATTTTTTTTTTCATTAATTTTTTCAGCATCTTTAAAACTGTATAAAAAGAGCTGAAAAAAGTCAGCCGTATACAGTGGATAAAGGAAAGTAAAATCAAAGTTGACTATTGTTGTTTTTGCTTGAACTTTAATTTTTGTCTTTACTTTATTGTTTAGACAAAAATCTTTAGTTCATTTAAAATAATTGTGAGAAGTTTCCTGAAGAGCTAAGTAAGCGGTAGCGTAAAGGCCATCAAGACGTGCTTTCGCCGCCAATAATCAATATCGCGAAAATAGCACAAAAAAATTTAAAGTTTAATTATTTTTGTTTTTTCTTTAAAAACATATTTCAGCTCTTTCTACTTCTATATTCACTCAACACAAGAATTAAACCAACTTGTTTAGCCAGTTTAATTATTTTTTTTCTTTAGGAACATATTTCAGTTTTTCCTACTCTTAGATTTAATCCACACAAGAATTAAAACCTTGTGATTATAAAGTTCAATGAAAGCTCATTCATTGGATTATTAATGTAGTTCATCTTTGCGTAAATCATTTGAAATTGCTCACTTACAACATGGGCAGAAAAAAATATCAACAATATTTTCATGTTAATGTGTGTAAGAGCCATAATGCTTAGAAATAAGGCTGCTTAAGCAGCAATTGTGTCGACGATCTCACCTCTTTATTACAGAGTTCTCTCTGCTCATGCGAATAGCATGTAACTAAGACATATCCTAAAAATGGTTAAAAAGTTTTAAAAGTAAATGTAATATTTCCGGTGCATTTATTCAGTTGTTTCAGTTTCAGTTGTCCAAACTACAAACGGATGAAAAACGAGCAATTATCGAGAAAAAGTTTCTTGATTTCAATGGAGCATATTCTGTAGACTTGTGCTATATTGTTTAATTGATAGCTCTTTTTAGTACAAAGTTTGAAAATGAACTAGTTCAAAAATTAGTTCTTTCAACTTTTAGTTCAAACGCTTTCTTTAGTTCAAAAGTTCTTTGAGTTCAAATATTATTTTGTTAAATATAATGGCAACAACACCGTAGCATTGCGATAACGAATGTTAAATAAAATGCGTGGCAGCACTAATTTCATGTCGGAAGTAGCCAACAAAGAAACAGAGACATCGCTTATCTTGTCTTGTAGTTCAAATACAAAGCACAGTTAAAAAATGAACTAGGTGTACTTAAAAGTTTGAACTAGTTCACTTTCTTTATCGATGGAATCATTTAAGTGAACTAGTTCGTTTATGAACTACACAAGTCTAATATTCTGTTTTAAGTATAAAATAGTGAGATGTATTCACCGTGTTGCACTTCGATCGGATATAATTGGATTAAAAAGTATGAAATGCTTCTAAAGGTACTTTAAAATTTTAGTCAGTCCATCCAACATCATGCGAAGTTTTAATGATAACAACAACTGTAAAAGGATACTTCAAACCAAAACGAAAACCTTTAAAAACTGCTTGAAATTAAATTGTTTATGGTCCCCACAGAAATAGAAGACATAAAACACACGCCTAAGCAATTTCCCTAGGCACAGATTTTTTCGTAAGTGGTTTAAAGTTCCATTTGAAAAACTGACTGAATTACAATCCCATAACAAGTATTTTCTAATAAAATCAATTATTAAATCATGTTTTTATTTTTGTTTTCAATAAAACTGCGTTATCAATAAAATAACACTAGTCGACAGCTTTGCAATTTATTATTAATTTTATTTTCTTTTTTGAAATATCAAAAAATCTATGCTAAAATTATGGATTAATTTGTATTGGGACTTAAAAGTAACGTTTTACATTTACATAATATGTTTTATACTGTTTTATACTCCTTCTAAAAATTTTTATGTTACACTTTTATGGCCGTTTACTTACTGTTTTTTCTTACAACGTGGCTGTGGCGAGGGTTCTTTCTTTCTTTTGCTTACTAATTATGCGCTCTCTCTTAAACTTACATAACCATCAACACTTTAACATTGTGTTACACCGCTGAGACTTGAACTACACAAAGTCTTGCTTAGCAAGTCCGCACAACCACCACAAAGAACGTTGGCTCAGAATAGAATTAAACTTAAGATTTCCCATTCCCTTTGGGGGTACTAAAAGTCTGACCGATCTTACCAAGGTTCAGATGAAGTGCACTCGCGGGGTATAGGGGGAACCAGTCCTTCGGTGTGCAGGTACCAAATCTGGATACATAAGTTGGGTACTTGTCGAAGGACTGACCAGAGTCCTTTAAAAGACTGGAGTCACGGGAACTGGTAGCCCATACGGAGAGCCGCCTATCTCTGTAACCGGTTGTTGGTGAGGTACCTTCGGGGTACACGTGGTAGCTGTTAAAAAAGGCCGGTGTCCGCAGGCAAGGTTTAATGCCGTTTTGAATTTGCTATTACATTCAACAGACAAGGTTGGATAGCCTTAACTCTCAAGCAAGGAAAAATTGCAACTCTGTTGGCTACGCCTATAAAGGGCATTAGTCGACACTTTGTATTTCACTCAGTGGCAAGACCACAGTGAGGTTAGACCATCACGGCAGGTACTGACTCAAATCTTGATTAGACTTACGATTTTCCATTTGACCAACCTAACCCTTTTAACCGACTCATTCTGACTGCTCCGTTATGATTTTGATCACGATTTGCTTGTTTTTACTAAAAAGACGCCTTAAACATTTCACCTCCTGTTCTATTAGGCAGGCGCCTATAACAATACGACCTGACACATCGAATCAGCTTTCTAGATATTCATTTCTTATTAAGAGCCTGATTAACAGCGCCTCATATTTGGTCTAAAAATCCATTACCGACTCATTACCGTACTTAAGCGCGACTTACGTCAGTCCATCGGCGATGAAAGTCACCCACAGTTTCAGTCGACTTCACGGAAGAATGAACCACTTTCTTCCTGACCCTAGCTCTCCAGCAACATCACTATTAGCCACACGTCGCACACGCGATTTCCCTTTTCTATTTTCTTGCTTTCTTTTGGAATCTTTACCATTTTAACTTCTGTTTTCTAATTGCATGTTATTTAGCCTTTATCAACTCGTCTATAGCACACTTGTTTTGTTCTTATAATTTAGATTCCGAAAGCGTTGACCTACTGTTTTTTGTTCATTAAAAGAGAAATAAACGAAAAACATCAGCTCAAACAAGGGATGGGCAAAAAACATCGATGTTTTAAAAAGACTCGATGATTGTGTCGAAACATCGATATAATCAATCGGAAAACATCGATGTTTTTCTTCGATGCATCGAAATGACAAATTGTACACAGAACAGATTGATATATTAACGTGTTAATAGAAATTGGAAAAGCTATAAGAGTGAAGATATATTGTTTGATGAACTTTCAGTTTATTTGAGGACTCCTGTTGGAAGACTGAACGAAAATCCGTTGGATATTTGGAAAGATTATAAATCGCAGTTTCCTAGGCTTTACAAGATCGCTTTTAAATACCTTTTAATGGAGGGAACATCGGTTCCGTCTGAAAGATTATTTTCACAGACGGTGCAGGCGATAACTCAACAAAGATACAGATAGAGAGGTGAAAGACTTGGTAAACTTTTATTTCTAAACAGCATCGAAAAAAGTATTGGAAGACAAAAAATAAACGTAAAATTTTTCGAGAATATAGTGATAATAAATAAAAAAACATCAAAACTTCAATAATAAACAATAAAAAAACAATCGATGTATAAAAAACATCGATGTATTTTATGGAATATCGATGCAACATCGATGTATGTTTGGGATACATCGCATGTCCATCCCTAGATCAAACGACTTCGTGGCTATTTTTTCCAATATTCATGGCGCTGGTAGGACTTGAACTCGTGACTTTTGAACGATTTTCAGTTTTAAAATAAAAAGGCACCTTTACTAACTGCTGCTGGCTGCTTTAATAGTGTTTTCTTGCTTTTCGTTTCATAATACATTATTTTTTATTTTTTGTTAGCTAGTGTAATTATTAATATTGTTTATACGAAAACAAACATTTTTAATAACAAATTGATATTATTAGTTTTCATGTTTAAATTATTTTTAATAATACAAGTTCATCAAGATTATGGGGTGGAAAGGTTAGTAAACACATGTTTATAAGACGTTAACCCTTCCGTATAAGCCTTTGATATCTATTTATAGTTTAGTGCGGAAGCTATACTTTTGTTCTGTTAAAAATTCAAACAGGAGCACAGCTTTTGTATTTACTCAACCAAGAAACGGAATACGATTTTTTATACCTTAAGGACATTATTAACTGGATCACAAAAAATTATATTTATAAATTTCATCCAGGGAATGTTGTTGGCGTATTGTATTTCTATTTAAATAGAAGTTTGCAATAAAGTTAAAGAAGCTTGATTTAGCCATCTTTTTTAAGTTCGCTCATATATAATTATATATTGACCGCCAGTGTAAAATTATCAGATTGAGCCGTTTATGAATTTTATCTTAGTTTTCATGAATAAATGATAATGATTAAATCTGTCATGCCAATCTTGACTGTGCTCGCTTGTTAAAAAGACGATTAAGCCTACACTTGAGTAAGAAAATAATTGTTGTAAGTAAATAAATAAATAACATCACTTATTTAATATTCTTCTTTTACAATAATCGATCAATGCTGTGATGAAACTTAATAATACTTTGTTTAATTCTAATAAATTTATCAGTAGATAAATTTAAGTAAAATTTTTGTTTGAAGGGCAAATAACAACTCCGCTTTCTTTTAATTTATTACGTTGCATACTTTTTGGCTCACTAAAATTGTTTACAAAAAGACTACTTCTGTTGTTGCAGAATAAACGGTCAAGAGTAAGGAAATTAACGGCTTAATACTTTTAAACAGACGCTGCAAAAATGTATAAAAAGAGCTGAAAAAAAGTCAGCCGTATACAGCGGATAAAGAAAAGTAAAATAAAACTTGATTATTGTTGTTTTTGCTTGAACTTTGATTTTTGTCTTTACTTTATTGTTTATACAAAAATCTTTAGTTCATTTAAAATAATTGTGAGAAGTTTCCTGAAGAGCTAAATAAGCGGTAGCGAAATGGCCATCGAGACGTGCTTTCACCTCCAATAATCAATATCGGGAAAATAATACAAAAAAATTTAAAGTTTAATTAAGATAATATGTATTGTTTTGTACTGCACATGTTTGTTTTTAAGTCTATTTCTTTTTAATGATGTTTTCATGTGCGGAATTTCTCACCTAAGAAAAAGAACAGTGACACTCGACTAGAGAACTTTTTTATTACACATTTTGTTTTTTTAATAAACTTTTGCAAAATGTATTTTATTCGGATATTAATTAAATTTACCTTCAGTAATGTTTTATTTTTCTAATTGAGAAATAACATTTAGAAAAAAATATTTATGGAGAAAACTGAAAAACCAATTAATAATTAAAGAAATGGCAAGATGTTCAACTTATTGTATAGAAATAGTGCAAATAGCTGCATGCTCTCTCTACATGTAAAACTCCAATTAGACACTTACAGCTGCGATAAGAATCAATGACCTCGCCCTAAAGAGATTAAATTTCAAAGTTGTTCATTTACTGAACTTTGCCGTTTTTCGAAATACATAAATGTATCAATAGTACAATACAACAGTTGTATAAATAAACAAATTTGCAATTGATAACTACAATTGATAACTATATACATATATTTGAAAAATGCTGACGAAGGTTGTTGCGAAGGTAAAGTGCATTTCATTTTGCTGGCATCTAACTTTAACTATTCTCTTTACAAGGAATAACGAACTTAGGCCTTACTGTAATGAAACACTAATAAAAAACTCAAATAAAATAAACAAAAAGTAAATTATTATTTTGCCAGTTATCTTGTGTAAAAGTTTATGCTGGGTAACACTTTATCTTTTTGACCTTTCAACTATTGCAAGTGCCAATCAGTGGCTGTCTGTAAAATTTCGTCCAAGTTTAGCTGCTGTTTAATCTAAGAAATCTAGCTTTTTAGTAAAAAGAGGAGAACTGATACAACCTAGAAAAAATTTAGCGTCCCTCAAAAACTTTTTTTCTCCTATGGAATTTCTTATACACGATACAATCTTTCTTTTCGTTATAGGTGTTGTCCCTCCAGAAAATTCCCTAACGACGCTAATAGGTAGTGCAGTCAACCTGTTCAGTATTCTCTCTGGCTCCATACAGTGAACCCGCTTCAACCATTTGTTGTTAAATGGTAAAAGGAGAGCTCGTGGAACATTGAAATTTGGCTGAGATCTGTTGTTTTTTTTTACCAAAAGTCATCAAACTTGACACAAGTTCTCCGACGAGCTTAAACCTGTAGATCTTTCTTATGTATCAAATATGCATCGCTATAACCAGCGCAATCATGCAAAGCGCAGTTACCTCCGGCTTCGCCAGATTCGTACTCATGAGCACAGCTACTGTTTATTTGTTTTTTTTTTTAATCCAGACTTCTACAAGTCATCCAATGTGGCTACTTAACAAATGTATTTTTTTCTTCTCAAGACTTTTTTAGCATTTGAACTCACAATTTTATTTGCTCTCCATTTATTAAGCAGACATTTTAACAACCAAGGCAGCAACTTCAGCTGCTCAACAATTGTTGGTTACATTTTATTATTTTCTTTTTATCTTTCACACTTTTTAGTTGTGTAAAATTACCACTTAGTTTTAACTTTGTTGTTTTTGTTTTTAATTAAATTCTCATTTAGTCAAGGGAGTTTTTAATTATAACATATTTATGGCTTTAGCTAACATGAACAATTGGTAAAATGGCCACAAGAACTAGCACGGCCCTTACAACTGAATCAACAGCAATTAAATTTATATCTTTTTTCAAAAGAATGCCCTAATATTAGTGATTATTTTCCAAGAGATTAATATAAAAGTGTATTTCATATTTATTTTTTTATTATTTACTTAATGTATATTTTTGTATAAACGTTTACATTTTCACCGTTTATTTTTGTGCAAATCAGCCAAGCGCGTTAAATGACGCGTCTTACAACTTGTATGCGTAGTTTTTGTAAAGGATATTTTGTCAGTTTTATGTAATAAGTACATGCATCACTTATCTTTTTATTTTTGTCTAAATACGTTTTATTTAGAAAGTGAAATTAAACTTATATTTTTATACTTAAAATTATATTTATCTAATTTAGCGTATTTTTCAGGTTGTTTACAAAATTTTCTGATTTTAGCAATGGAAAAAACATAATTAAGATCGTTAATCGTATACCACACATGGGATTAATTAATTAGATACTAACTGCCAGTTTCATAAGCAATTAATGTTAAGTAATGCCAATGATTTTTTTAGCATTATTCTCACTACTGTTACTGCTTTTTAATGAAAGGGTTTTATTGACAATTATTTAAAAAACATAATTATTATAACTGACTAATGATTAAATTGCTAATAATAAACAAACATTGATAAACACCAAAATGTATCATAAAGCATTACAAGACACTATACGAATTTTTTTTGTTTTATTGTTAGGTGAATTTAGATCTTAAATCTAATTTAAGTTGTTAGTAACTAAACAATCTCATTAAAAATTTGTTGCCATTATTAAAAACAATTATAATTAAAAAAATCATTAGCAATGGTAGTCGAAAATTTTTATTGTCATTATTTCAAACAATGCCAATGAAATTTTATTTGTAATGAAAAATTCCCAAGTATGTCGTGTACTATAGTTTACATGCCTTTTGGTAAACAATTTTTTTTAGTAAATAATGATACATTTTTTATTTATTCAATTCAGAGAATTAAAAAATTAATTTTAAATATTTTTTATTTATTTACATTTAAAATGAATAGTACACTTTTATTGAGAAACTTTTAAAACTTAAAATGGTGAAAGGTGTTTTTTGAAGTTCTCAGTTTGGCTTGTCATTTTGTAATAAATAGACACACGACAGATCAACGCTTGCAAATATTTGAAATAAAATGTTACGATCAAAACAAAATTTTTTATTGATTAAGATCACATTAATATAGAAATTTAAATAAAATAACCTTAAAACATTTTTACAATTACTTTTTTTTCTAATAAATTTTTGTTTACTCTTTATTTATTATTAAATTGTGCACACTTTTTTCATTTTAAGTTTAATAAGATTTACATCATATGTATTCACCAGACAGAAAAAAGAGAGCAAATATATATGTATTTGTTATTCTCTCCATGTTTTTTATTTTTCATGTGCGAACACATTCGAGGGCTCGTCAAGACGAAAAAAAATGATTGATTATATTTTTATTAGACAACCTATTGCTACAAACAGTCAAACCCATCTCACCTAATGTCATGATCACATCATTTGTCGATTCTATGCTTTTCACCTTGCCCAGCGTTAACATCAAGTAATAGTTACGTAGCAAAACACAAGGCAACAATTTTAACACGTCAAATCAGAATTTTTACAATAAACAATAACAAATGAAAAGTTCTTTTAAAAATAAAATTATTTATTTTTTTTTATAAGAATTTCTTTTCACTTTTTGAGAGTAATTTTTGTTTATTCTCATTTTACGAATTTATTTTGTTATTTTGTAGTATCCTAACCAGTGTAGCTAGATAAGGGGATTTCTCCCCAAATTGGAATTTCAACATAAGTTTGGGAACAGAAATTCATGGGGAGGTATTTGGGTATTTTCATTCTTTGGTTATTTATTAGTAGCACTACTTTGATTTATTGGCAATGATTTTTATACATTCTACCTGTACTACTGTCTAATTGAGTTAACATATTAAAAGCAGTACTAAATAGTGACTTAAATATTTTTTATGGTTAATTAATTAAGTTGTAACAGAGATAAAAACAAAGACTTTATCAGTTTTTTTTTTCAACCTGGACTTATATCTTAATAATTAAACTACCATTAGAACAGAAAGTGCAAGCAATTTATGTTGGGCAAAAAAGTCTCTCTATGTTTTGCTTAAAAAGGAAAAACACTTCAATTAAATAAGTTAAATTTCTTTGCCATCGACTAAATTTATGCAGCTTGGAAGCGGTTAAATAAATCTCAAACTCTGTCGAATTTCTTGTGAAAAATTGTATAACTACTTCTCGCACTCTGCACTAAACTCGATTTTGATAAAGCAAACAATTAATTGGATATCACTGACATAGATGTTGGCACAGAGTGTTAAGAAGAATTGCAATTGTTACTACTTTTGAACCAAATCGATTAAAAAAAATTGTTAAGAATACTTAACCGTACAAAAAAACTTAAAAGATTCCTCAAAATTATGATTAACTACGAACTCTTTAAAAATTTTGAATTTAAGAATATTGAAAACAAGAATAAACTTAATTGAAAAAAATTTTGTGCCTGAACACCGCGAAAACATAACTAAGGAATAAGCTACAGTATGAATTGTTGGAATCACTAATTATAAGTTCGAAGTTCCTGAAGCATTGATGCCTTTAAAATCTTACATTTTTGACGTGATAACAAAATGTACGAAATCATTCATGTATATTAATATAACACAAAATGTATTTTCCTAACCTTAAATTCTATTTCAGAAAAACCATTATAAAAAGCGAATCGGAATTGTTTAAATTAATTTTATTTTATTTATTTAATTTATTTGTATGTAAAAAATATTCAAGATTTGTTCTTCTAATAAATTTTGTGCTTTGAACGAAAATGTTAATTACGTGAGTTTCCATTTAAGCTTACGATATACTTTTGAATTTTGGATGCACGATTTTTAATTTGTAAAGAATTAAAAATATATGTGTACTTTATTTCTGTATAATATAGACTCTTATATAACTCAGTTCAAAATACATAGTACAATTATTGACATATTGTATATGTGTGTATACGTAAACAAATAATTAATTTTTTTTTTATAAAATATAAATTATTATTTTTTTTTTTTTTGGACAACTTTAGGGATTTTTTTCTAGAAATGGGAATTTTTAGGGACATCATTCTTTAGCAACACTGATACTAACATCTGTCATAAGCAATGTTGTCAAGTATAAAGATTTCTCGCCAAACGAGGCGATAAAAAATCCTTTTTGGGTTTAAACATTTTAAAATGGCGAGAAGCGAAATACCTACCGGTATTTAAAATACTTGGAGAAATTTTTGGGTATTTGCTATGATTTTATTTACGAAAACATTACAGGTAAGAAAAGATAAAATACTTGGCAGTTTATATGTTTAAGGTTGTCTAAAAATGCTGTTGTCATACCTTTCGGTGAAGACCGTCGTCACTGGCTGTTTATTTAGTACGATTGGCGAGCGCTTTCGATGTAAAGACATCATTTTCAAGCCGCGTTTTGATTAGTACTGGTTAGATAGTGTAACGTGTTTGTTGCATAGATAGTGGTGGGTACAGGTAGTTTTGTCCGTTAGGATGGTGTCTATTTAAAAATGGTATTATGCAGGTAGATTGCCTTATATCTGTCATCTTTATTGAAGGTATATAATTTTAATATTTCTGTCTTTTATTATTAGGTAGGTAAGTGTGACCATCTGTGGGTGTTTTGCGTTTGTAAGTTTGTTTTAATAGTTTAAGTGGTGTAAAAATTGTGTCTGAGGTTGTATTTACCTGTTCGTTAATAATATCTCCGTTAAACGTTCGTGTTTTGTATATTTCCATCTTTTCAAGAATGTCCAGTCTTCGTCCTTTTTTACTAGGATGTATTAACGTCATACATTCATCTATTTCCCTTGGCTCGTGTTCATGTGTGTTAAGGTGTATTGCGAAGTTAGAGTCTTCTCTTTTCCGTTTATATGATCGTATGTGTTCTGTGAACCTTGTTTTTAATGTTCGTCCAGTTTGTCCTATGTATGTATGGTTGCAGGTGCAAGTAAGTCTGTATACTCCGCTGGTGTTAAATTTATCGGTTATTTCTGTTGATGTCTTGAGATTGTTGCGTAGAGTGTTGCTCGTCTTTAGTGCTGTCTGTAAACCTTCTTTTTGAAAAGGTTAGTTAATCTATATATTTCTGGTCCTGTGTAAGTAAAAATGTGTCGTCGTGTTGTATCGATTGTCTCCTTGTTTTCTTTCTTCTTGTTTTTAGTGTTGTATTGTCTAAGTAGTTTGTCGATAGTAGTGCAGTTGTAACCGTTATTTTTAGCTATAGTGTAAATTGTGTCCAGTTCTTTGTTATATTTGTCTGGAGAAAGTGGGACTGTCTTAAGTCTGTTAATCATATGTCTAAATGCTGCGAGTTTATGTTGGGTGGGATGGTTTGAGGAACTGTGGATAGTAATGTCTGTTGTGGTTGGTTTTCTGTATATGTCAAAGTTTAATGAGTCAATTCCTCGTGTTATTGTTATGTCAAGATAATGTAAAGTTCCGTCTTTCTCTTTTTCCATTGTGTATGTGATTTTATTATGTATTGTGTTTAAATCCGTTAGAATTTCTTCTGCGTTGTCCCTTTCTAGGATGCATATTATGTCGTCTACGTATCTGTAATAATGAGTTATTTTATGTTTTTCCATTAGGGTTGTGATGTGTAGTTGTTCTAAATGTTGCATAAATATCTCTGTAAAAATTGCGGATGTCGGGTTTCCCATGCCGAGTCCATCAGGTAATTTATAAAAGTTATTGTTAAATCTAAAGTAGTTTTGTTTTAGTATCGTTTTTGCAATATCCATTATTTCGTTAATATATTGATTGTCGTATAAGTTGAAAAGCATGTTACGTAGAATTGTTAACGTTTCTTGTGTGGGTATTGATGTATATAAATCCTTAATGTCGTAGGAAACAAGTCTCGTATTTTCGGTAATTTTGATGTCCTTAAGTTTATTGATAAGGTCTTGTGTATTTTGCAACATGTATATGTTCTGCAAACTTATTTTCTCTTTCAATAATATGGTGAGGTGCTTAGCCAAGTTATATGCAGGTGCAGGTTTGTAATTTACTATAGGTCTGATCGGTATATTTTCCTTGTGAATTTTGGGTTGTGCTCTAAGTGTAGGGGGTCCTGGATTCATGTTCATGTATATGTATAGTTTACCGTCAGTAAACGTTTTACAGCGTTTTAGTAGGCTGCGTATTTCCTTTTGGAATGAATCGGTTGGGTCATTTTTAAATTTCGTACATTTTGTCTGTTGAATGAATTGTTGTGTTTTGTCTATATAATCTTTTTTGTACATTATTACAGTCGTGTTACCTTTGTCTGCTTTAGTAAGTAATAGATCATTATTTCGTAGTTTTGTCTTTATCTGTTTAGTAATTTTCTGTTCGCTAGGATTTGTTTTGGATATAGTGTGTTCTTTTATTGTTTTTTCGAGTACATCGGCTATCTTGTGTCTTAAGTGTTCTTGTCGATCAGTTGGTAAGTATGTTATAGTAGCTTCGGCGTCTACAATTTGGGTTTCAATTGTTCTTTGTATTTTGTCAAAAGGTAAATTATGTTTTAGTCCCTTCTCTATTAGCTTTGTTTCATTGTCGCTGAATCGTACGGTTGTAAGGTTTTTCACACGTGGGTAAAATTCTGTGTTTGTGCGTTTGTCGGTCTGTTTTGTAAGTTTTGTAAACTTTCTTTCCATTCGCTTGTATTTGTCAGTCATTTGATTTTGTATCCTTTTATCTAAGTAGTGTAAAAATGAGGGAAATAAATGGTAAAGGTTTTGTTTTGTTAATAGGTCTGTTACTTCAAGATGAATGTGGTAAATTTCTTTGTTAAGTTTGTCTTTTTTAATGTAAAGAGAGCGTATCTCAGTCTTTATCCATGTCAATTGCGCTACACGCTTTGCGTGTTGGGAAGCGTATGTTTGGGTTGTAATGTTAATTGTTATGTACCGTGGTGTAATGCTGTTGTTAAGGCATTGTTTGTTGTACCGTATGTTTGCTATTGTCTTGTGCAGTTGCAGTGTCTTGTTAGTAAGCCTAGTTAAAAGTACCTTAGCTTGACTAGCTGTGTTTGGTATTAAGTTAATTGTCTAAAAATGCTTTATCTCCTTGCCTTGTATACACAAATATACATATATACATTTTTAAATTAAATGTCAAATCATAAAGGCAAAAAGTCAAAGTTTTTAAAATTAAATAAAATTAATTAAAAAAATAATATTAAGTCGGAAATGGCATAATAAAAACAAGTAAGAGCGATATAAATGCCTATGCCGAATCTTATATACTCTTCACCATGTATGAAAATCTAAAAATGTAAGACAGAGATTTAAAAAATAAGAAAAAAAAAATTAAGTACGATATATAATTTTACATAGAAATGTCATCGGCATTAAAAAAATAGTATTTTCTTAAAACCTCTTCAAAGCTTTTAAATTATACCCATATTGACAATCGAACATTTTATGAACATTTCCGAGAACCATAACTAGATAAATATGGGCGAGCGTCAATTTTTCCACTTGATATTTTTTTTTTCTTATTTTTTAATTCATTATCGCTCCGTATTTTTTTATATTTTTTTATTGGAGTTACTCGAGGGACATGGACCGATCTTGCTGATTATTAGTAGCACCTTTTTCGAAACTATATTTGATCGATTGGCTTATTTAAATTTTCTATAGCTCATCAAGTGCCCTGGCAAAGTTGATTTCAAACGCTAACATGGACGGGCAGACAGACATTGCTGAATCGACATCGCTATGCATAAGAATTCAAAATACATTTATTCTTTATGGGGTCGGTAATAAATATTGTAGAAGTTACGAACGGAAGCACAAACATAGATATACCCTTTTTCCAGTTTTTTGCTAATGGTAAAAACTTGAGGTCTTCATTGAGCCGTTTATTTTGTAGTGGCATAAGTCACTTTGCTTTTAAACTAATACACATATTTAAAGGATTGTGTTTCAAAAGTGTTTAAAGTTTTGAGGCTGAATCTTGAGAAGACTTACTTGCGTTTCTATCTCAGGGTATTTATTTCCGAATAAAAACGTCGGTCAATATAAAATCGTAGGTGCTCTTAACATTTAAATTACATTTTTTATTTATTTATTTATTTTTTTTTTAAGTGACTTATGCCACTTTCAAAATAAACGGCTCAATTAATATCAATTTTATCCAAAAACCTTTATACACATTTTTCGTATATTTTATCTTAAATTATTCGTTCATTATTGACAAGTTTAAAACTTAAAGCAATTTTATTCTCAATTATGTTTAATAAAATATTTAAAACTAAACTTGAACAATATAATTGTTTTCCATTAAATTAAACATTGAAAAATTCAAAATAAGAATAACAATAATGATAAAATTGTTTTTAAATATTAAACGTTGCTATAAAAAATAAAATTTTTAAAAACATAATTGGAAAGTATTGTAAAAGAAAAGAAAGAAAATTTAAATGATTATTACGCATTTAACAGCATTATTGAAATTAGAATAGCTTTTTAACAAAATAAACTTAAGCCAAAAATCATTTAAATATCACTTTTATTTACTACTAACAAAAAGACTTGCGTTTTCTGTACCAACAATCAGGTGATGAATCATGTTTGGTTATGCTGATATTAAATAGTGTATTTCGTTATTCGACTAAAACGATTTAGGTTTTTATTTTTATAATTTTTCTATCCAACTCAAAAAGTCATCATCTTTTGTTATGCTAATATTAAATAAAGTTCTTAGTTATTCGCTTAAAACGATTCATATTTTTATATTTATGTATATTTTTTCAATAAAGCTAAAAATGTCATATGTTTATTTATATATTTGTATTGGATCAGAAAAATCATATTCTGGAATAATTAATTAGATAAACTGATTAGTTGTCTATTTTATTATCATGTAATGATAAATATGCTAATTTATAATATGGTAATGCTTTTTAATAAAAGCTTTCATTAATAATTAGTTAAAAATAATTTAATTTCTATTGACTTATGATTAAATGGTGTCAAAGTATTATCATTAATGAACGTAATATCCCAAAGTAGAGCAGGATCTTAAAATTAACATATTCGGTTTTCTTGTAATAAGTATAACCAATATCTATGTTTTTTTGCACGTAAAATTGTTATGTTTTTAAAATATTGAAATAAGGATACATCTACAAAAGTTATAAGATCTATTTATTATAACTATTATATTATTATTTATTATAATTCTGTTTTCAATTGTTATTAGTAATTGAACGATTTTATTACTATTACTCAAAATAATTGTAATAAAAAATAAACAGTAGCATTTAATGATAGTAGGATTTGTCATTGTGATTTCTTTAAATAGTGCCAATTAAACTTCTATAGTAACGAAAATCCCAAGTATAATAATTCATTATATTATAATACATGTATAATGTTCATTCCAGGCATCGCAAATAACGATTATTTAACAAACTTAAACCAAAAAAATCGTAATTGAAAAGAAATGCTACAATATTTAAAATTATACCAAGGAAGTCGTTGTTACCCGGACTACGTTTGCCTGCACTAATTTTTGTTTATTTGAATTTAATTGAAAAATTAAGCTTAAAAGTTATTTCTCAAGTTTTATTTCTTGTTAAAAAAAATAAGAATTTCTTTAAGTTTTATTTTTTATCTGAAAAATAAAATTATTTTTTAAGTTGTATTTTTTGGTTTAAAAAAAGTTATTTTTCGAGTTTTATTTTGTCTTAAAAAATAAAAGTTATTGCTTTTGTTCTTTTTTTGTTTTTTTTGCGACATTTACGCTATGCAATTTTTTATGAAACTAGCATGAAAATTTTGTTTGTTGGTGAAGCAATCTCTATGGTATTGCTTGACTTTTGAAGGGATCAAACTATTGCTTATGTTTATTTTTAAATAACGCATATCGCTGCGACTTAAATAGAGAATTGGAAAAAATGCCTTAAAAAATTGCATAATGTGAATCTAGACTTTGTTACTGTAGAAAGAGCGTTTCCCGACTCATTTGCGATTAAAATTATCTCTAGAGCCCGTACATATACTCAAATTTTTTTAAATAAATAAAAAATATTTTCAATAATTTTCAAAAAAAAAAACTCATGTTTTTTACTCAAAAAAAAAAAAAAAAAAAATAATAATAATAATACTTAATTGGTTTTATTTGCATTTAGAAATACAAGATACATTAGCTTATTCAGGAAATTTAAGAAAAAATAACGTTGTAAAAAAAATAACTGTTATTTTTTAATCAAGAAATAAAACTTAAAAATATTTGTTTTGCAAAACAAAAAATTAAGCCTGAAAAATAACATTTATTCAAACAGAAAACAAAAATTGTAAAATGATCATTAAAATAAAAATTTGAAAAAAATTTATAACCGTTACGATCACTGAATATATACGATTCCCCATCTATTCATTATACATTTTTTTATATTGACGTTTGATTTCTTCTATTTTTTGCGTTATAGACCAGCATGTTGCAGAGCATTTTTCGAAGAAACTTCTTCGCTACTTCTTTAGATTAAAAATTAAATTTTACAAAAACAAAATATATAACTTTTGAATTAAGGTCTTCTAACCAACACTATTTCGTCTGTACCTCAAAGTAATATGACTACAAGATCCGTTATATTAATGCAAAAACACTTCCCCTAAAATTTATTATTTGAAGAGTAACTTCTTCTTAACTACCAGATAATAAAAAGTTGATTATTGATAAATTTACAAAAACAAATTGCATAGGCATAATCTAACAGAAAAACAAAAACATTCATGTCATTTAGTTAAACTTGTGCAGTGTTCGGTTATGTTGAATGCGTGTGATTTATTCAGAATTAAAAAAAATATATTTACAGAGATAAAATGAAAAGTATGTTAGCAAATATTTAAAATTGAAATTAAAATTTTCTTTCTTTAAACCCTTCTATTATATTAAAATATACATTTTCCGTTTTAATAAAACAGAATTTCCTGACTTCGGTACTTTTAGAAGAGGGGTGCCCTCTTACATTTCTAACACAAACATATTCGACACTACCAGAATACATACTTAATTTTAATCCTTCTTAGAAACACTAAATAGTTCCCTAACAGTTGCATCATTGCAGTTGTACTAAGGATACTAAGCGTTTGAGGACTATTTTGTTAAATGTTTGTCCATAAATGGCTTTGTGGTCCGTTGTCCATTACCATTTTAAAAGAATTATGGTTTAGAATGGTGCCAGAAAAAATATGCACCTAGCGGTAACACACTATGAATGCATTTGTTTTTCAACAAGCAGTATTGATTCCCTGAACCAGAATGCAAGTTTTGGCATTTATGAAAATATACTTTATCGCTCCAAAAATCAGCATGCTTGACTTCAGTTCAGTTTACCTTGTGCCATTTTTGCTGACACCCAACTTTTCCTCAATTGTTTTTTAGAGATACCAAAAGCCTGTTGCGTTAATAACGGCAAATTATATATATCGTAGATTTTTTTTGACACTTTTTAAAAAGCTTATTCGAAAAACCGATTCACTTAAAACTTATTCAAAAACATAGACACACTACAACTAAAGAAAACTATAGCTAAGAAGTTTAAACTGATGATTTTCGTGTCGTTACACATGAAAATATTATTTTTAAAATACAACAAAAAAATAAACTTACAAATTTAAAGCCGGAGAAAATGTAAAATATCTGGTCTGAAGTCTAAATTAAACGTACGGCGAACTTGCAAATTTATAAGTATTGAATGGAATATGTTTCCTTAACGTATTATGAGTTTCTGTTTTTTTTTGTTTGAAAATACTGGAATGTCTCAACTACATGGTGTTTGGCAGACAGGTGCTGCATCAAGAGATGTATGGTTCGTAACACTTCCAATGCACAGTGTTTTGAGTGAAAATTACTCGAGTGTAACACTGAAGAAGAAAACATCACACAAGAAGTTTTGTTTTTGTTTTTTTTTTTTTTTTGTTTAAGTGGAGTAAGTAGTTTGTAAGTGGAAAAATTTTTTATTTTATTTTATGTATCGTTTATTAAAGAGGGAAGTAAAGAAGTTACGTTTTTTGTTTCTTAAGTTTTAAATTTTCAACAATTTTCTTGAGTAATAACTGGGCAAATTTTTAAAAAACATTTGCAGTCTGTTCGTGTTTTTCTAACGTAACGGTTTAAATTTCGCATAAAAACTTAAACAAAAGGAAAAAAATTACAAAATATTGAAATGGATATATTAAATTTATACTAAAAGGATATTTTTGACTGAATATATAAAACTGATATAAATATAAATTATTAAAAATAGTTTTTTTTAAACTGACAACTTGGACCAATTTAGTGATTTAAAAAATAAATTAACGATTCAAAGAAAGTGTGTTGAAAGTGAATTTATTAAATACATAAATGAATTAAAGCAGAAAATTTATGCAATAATTAATGGGCATGTAGCCTATTTGTTGCTTTTTACTATTAACTATTTGTTGCTTCATAACTATAAAAAATGCAAAAAATTTTTTGTTCATGTGGTAATTATTAAGACATATTTTAAATTAATTTGTTTAATTATTTCACTGAAATAAAAATGTAAAAATCTATAAACGTAAAGTGAAAATTTTTTTAAATTAATTTAATACAGAAAAAGTTTTTCATTAACCTTCGAATATTTTAAAATAAAAATAAAAAAAGAATATTCATACTAAAGCCTTAAAGGACAATCTCATAATTTTCATGGCAAAAATTTAATGAAACAAATATAAATAAAAAAATGAACGCAATACTGGTATTAACTTTTGGATCGAAAAAGCTCTATAGTGAAGCTACATAAATAGAAAAAAATTTAAATTTTGAAATTTTTTAAGACGGATTTTAATATATTAATATAGTTTTAATTTGACCTTTTAATTAATTAAATTTTACTTAATTTTTAAACCAAAAAAATATTTTTGCTACCTTTTTGTTGTTGTTTTGTTAAATGTTTAAATAAATATTTGTTTTCCTTATGATGCTATACAAAGGAGTAGCGAAATATCGAAAATATTTATAAAAACAAAGACCTAGTGTTAAAGAAATTAAATAAAATAAGACGAATTTTAATATTTCAACAGAAACAGCTTTTTAACGCAAAAAATATTTTTAAGTATATTTTACTCAAATCAAATTAAAACAACGTTAAAAAATAGACTGTTTTGAACACAACATAATTTGCTAAAAAAAAAGTTCTTTAACTTGTGATGTATTTTTATAATAATACGTGACAGGATAATTTCTATAGAATTTTGTTGTTAGTGTAAATACTGTCTGTCCGCCTGTCTGTGTTTGCATGACGTTAAAGCCGCTGTATGGATTTGAATAAAATTTTGCGTGGAGGTCGCTTAGAGCCTTGGCTCAGATACATGTACATAGAATAATTTTTATTCGTAGAGAAAATAGAGATACAAATTTCAAAGCACCCAATTTTACAGGTAAATTGGTATTAAAACGGTTGTCAGCGAATTTTTTATTTTTTATAGATAAAATATTTTTAACACTGTCTACAGAATAAAAAAAAATATTTTTCTAAATTTGAATTTAAAGAAAATTAAAAATGACCCGCAGACGAAGTCTTGGGCACTGCAAGACAACAATAAATTCATGTTTACAAACAATTTTAGTGCATTTTAACGTAAATACTTATTTTTATAAATTTGCATGTACTTACGATCTTTTATTTACGAAGCATGTGCTTTAACAATCTTAAGTGATCTGTTCACGATCAAAATGCTGGCTGTCAAAGTCGTGTACGTGTGGTAGACGCTTTGATGTAAACATGCTTAATGACCAGTCAAGAATTAATTTTTAGTATTAAGTTCCGCCAGTAAATATTATACTGTTGTCATACCTTTCGGTGAAGACCGTCGTCACTGGCGAGCGCTTTCGATGTGATAACATAATTTTCAAGCCGCGTTTTGATTTATAGAAAATTAAAAATGACCCGCAGACGAAGTCGTGGGCACTGCAAGAAAACAATAAATTCATGTTTACAAACAATTTTAGTTCATCGTAACGTAAATTCTTATTTTTCTAAATTTGTTTGTACTCACGATCTTTTATTTACGAAGGATGTGCTTTAACAATCTTAAGCGATCTATTCACGATTAAAATGCTGGCTGTCAAAGTCGTGTACGTGTGCTAGACGCTTTGATGTAAACATGCTTAATGACCAGTCAAGAATTAATTTTTAGTATTAAGTTAATCGGATTTGTTCCGCCAGAAAATATTATACTGTTGTCATACCTTTCGGTGAAGACAGTCGTCACTGGCTCTTTATTTGGTAGGTTTGGCGAGCGCTTTCGATGTGAGAACATCATTTCCAAGCCGCGTTTTGATTAGATAGTGTAAGGTGTTTGTTGCATAGATAGTGGTGGGTTCAGGTAGTGTCTATTTAAATGGTATTATGCAGGTGGATTGCCTGATATCTGTCATGTTTATTGAAGGTATATAATTTTAATATTTCAGTTGATATTTATTATTGGGTAGGTAAGTGTGACCATCTGTGGGTGTTTTCCGTTTGCAGGATTGTTTTAATAATTTTCGTGGTGTAAAAATTATGTCCGATGTTGTATTTACCTGTTCGTTAATAATATATTTCCATGTTTTCAAGAATGTTCAGTCTTCTACCTTTTTTACTAGGATGTATTAATGTCACACATTAATCTATTTCCTTTGGCTCGTGTTCGTGTGATTAAGGTGTATTGCGAAGTTGGAATCTTTTCTTTTCCGTTTATATGATCGTATGTGTTCTATGAACCTTGTTTTTAATGTTCGTCCAGTTTGTCCTATGTATGTATGGTTGCAGGTGCAAGTAAGTCTGTATACTCTGCTAATGGTAAATTTATCGGATATTTCTGTTGATGAGATTTTTAGCCAACATTTAGAATAACTACACGTTAAAACACTAATGGAAAAACATAAAATAACTCATTATTTACAAATACATAGACGACATAATATGCATTCTAGAAAATGACAACGCTGCAGAAATTCTGACGGATTTGAATACAATACATAACAAAATCACATACACAATGAAAAAAGAGCAAGACGGAACTTTACATTATCTTGACATAACAATAGCACGAGGAATTGACTCCTTAAATTTGTAGGATACCTTGCCATTGATAAATAAAAATTATTTGTTTTTATTAATACAAAATAGGTATAGTAATTTAATTTACTTAAACCCATATTAAAATAATAATTAAGTTAAAAAATAATGTTTTCATAAATAATACGTCACATTAAAGAAAATTTTCACAGACTTTGTTTTGCTTAGAATGGAAATCTACTTTCAATTTAAAAATATAAAATCTAAATTAAAATAAATTAAATAAAATAATTACCTTTTAATACACTTGGTATCAATTTAAAGTTAACTTAGATTTAAAAACAAAAAAATTAAACGACTAAACATTTAGATGCGCTAAAGCATCAAATTTTAAGAAATTGTTACGCCAAACGAAAATTTTATCTATATTTTTTTATTTTATTATACAAGCAAATACGGGATTAAATGAAACATTTATAGGTACATACTATCTATATACACGTACATAGCCTCATAAGTGACTTAAAAACTTGACACTTGATTAAAATGTCATTAAAACTGTGTTTTTTGTGTTTTTATACCCTTCACCGTAGTTTGCAATTCCATTTGTAATTTCTAAATATCCATTTTCGACCCCATAAAGCACATATATTCTGAGTTATTAAGCAGTCAACAATCAGAAAAAGTTTCAAGAAATTTGCTGTTAAAAATCAGAAAGATCTGTCTATGTCCTTTGATGCAGTGGGCAAAACACCACGCCTGCCTCTAATTTTTCCATATATATATTTTTTCCAACTTTTGTTTGTATTTTTGCAGGATTTTTTATAATAAAAGGTAATAAAACTTGGTAGCACTTACTAAGCCGGTTTCAACTTGCGTTTATATTTCTTAAAGGTTGTTGTTTTTACTATAAAAAAGACTAATGAAATGAAATAAAAAATTATAAGACTAAAGGCCGGGGCACATAGAATCCGTCATACGTTAAACTTTGACAAATTCAACTGACTAGTCAGTTAAAATACATATTTTCTTATGAGCGTCGTCACAATCAATACGTGTCCGTCAACGCAAAGTACGAAAGTTGGTCAACTTTTAACTTTTGACGTATGTTAAATACTTTGACAACTATCAGCTGATTCTTCTTCCATGTTTTCTTTAAACTGCCATCCCTAAATTACGACGTAAAGCGCAAGATATCTGTCAAAATTTCTCATGTACATACAAAATGTATGAAGCATCCCTAAATAGCACGGCGTCAACGCTTAGCAATTGGAAAATCCAATTTTGACAGCGCGTAAGATAATGCAGTTGCCTGCAAGCTACTGTTGTTTACATATTTTGTTGTAGTATTTAGAGATCGTTACAAAACAGTAATGATATTTTTGCTTTTTTCGGGCTTATATAGCGTTTTTATCACTGTTTTGCATTTCATTTTATAGGGTTTTATTAAAAGTGATAGGTTAACATTACTGTTCACAACCAAACGTTGCGCTTTTATTTAGGTATGCACCTTCAGCGTAAAAGCCATGCGTTATTTTGCGTCGCGTCTTACGCGCTAATTTAGGGATGGCAGAAACTCTTGCTGTGTTTCAATTGTGTTTTGTGATTTTAATAAAACAATTTTGGTGGCAAACAATAAAATACAAATTTAAATTACTTAACAAGAGAATAAAATACAAATTTCTTTTGAAAGTGAATAAAACTAGAGAGCAAACTTTGATTTTACATCCGTCAGCAAAGTATTCATTGTGCCAACCTCATCCGTCGTTACTTTGTCTTTAGTTAAAATTGTCAAAGTACAACGTATGACGGATTCTATGTGCCCCGGCCTTAATTCTAACACTTAGTACAAATAGTCGTATTGCATACTTAAAGTATTGAAAATGTATTCACGCAGTTATTTTTATAATGCATTATGAGTTGTTTAGATTTTGGATTTTATATACATTTTGAGTTGTGCTGCTAAGAAAACTAATAAGACTCTGTAGTGAGTAAAAAGCTTGTATGAACAAGAAACACAAAAACCTTTCAGATTTCTATCTTTTTTAGAGGCTTTTACACAGCGACTCTTACAACTTAAAAAGGAGTGACAAATTTAACAAAAGTAATAATTTTTTTGGCTTAAATTAAGCTTCATGTGTTCATACGTAATTATTTATTTAATTGATTTATTGATTTTATTGACTTATTTAATTTTGTTGCTGTTTAGTTGTAGCAGCTTAAAAATTTTTTTTGGTCAAAATTAAAGTTTCAAAAATATTTGTCCCTCCTTTTTCTAGAGCAGTTAATTGCTCACCCAATTTTTTGAAACATGTGTAACTGAACATTTTTTCCCCATTAAAGTTATTCACAACGCTGAAGAAATATTCTTACAAGTATTTTTAGCTACGCTTTTTACTTCAAATAATTTTTTAACAATATTGTTAATGCAAAAAAATGTTTTTTAATTACTTAACTTTTCTCACGGTGCAACTTTATTGTTCCCACCAATGCAATCATATTTTTATTTTTTGAACATTTTTGTTTTAAAATAAAAACTCAACCAAGAACATTTTCTTTTAAGGTACTTTTACGACAGAATGGGAATTCTTGTTGAAGGCCCATACAATTTTTAAAGTTTTAACAAAAATTAGCGACAAACTACTTATACACGTAGCGTTAGGAAAAATGGAAAAGCTATTAGCTAAAAAATATCTAAATCTGTTTTTTATTAAATATTGTGTATTAAACGAAAATGCATGGTTTCTCATTTTAGCTAACGATATGTACGTTTTTATTTTATCTTCTAATTACGGTATATTAAGCTTTTTTTCCTACAAATAAATTGCAAGTTTATTACGAAATGTTATGGATCCAAATATGTATTTAACTCTCTACTAAAATTTTTGTCTAGGCAACATTTAGTAAAGATTCGTACCCAGTTATAACATCTAAAAAATTATAAGCGATGTATAACTATTCAAAAAATTTTCAAACTAACCACCTAAAAAGAAAATATTTAAGATAAAACATATTCGTACAATAACGTTATAACAATGACGAACAATATAAAGACACTAATTTCAAGGTTCGTTTGATGCAATCGAGTATTTTTTATTTGGTACAAAGAACGGAACTTGATGTTACAATTTTAATGTGTGTACATATGTTCATACTTATACATATACACATACACACGAACAAATATAGTTTTTTTATAAAGTGTTTTAAACATGGGCAGGTGCACACACTTGTAAAAACATCATCGATTGCAAAATATTTACGAAACAGAAAAACAAAACAATTCCAACACCCACAAAGGCTGTTTTACTACTTCATTATGAACAGTAATAAAGTAACTTTCAAAAAAGTTTTATTGTTCAATATTTAAATTGAAGTTAATAATCTTAAAGTCATGTAAAGGCAAACTGAAAAGGAATTTAAATTTATGAAATAACAGTTCTTCAGTATTTCATAAGATGGACCTAAATCTCTTTTTATTGTTCATATTTGATTTAAAAGTATATTTTAAAAAAGAGTGATATTTTGACGTGTTCCTTAATGACATCAATAACTTTGGTTATGGAGGTAGCTTTTGTGTTACATGCCACAAAGGAGTTCAAAAAGTAGGGAGAAGAAAGAAAGTAAGAGCTGCAACATTAAAAGAGAAAGTCAAGAAGTCATAAATGTAGAAATAGTGTATCACTCATAAATTGAGAAATTAAGTTTTATGAAGATATAAGCCTTGCAGTACACACTACACCATAGAAATTAATTTATGCCACACAAATCCGCCTTAAATAAATCAAAAGGAATACCTGTACTGCAAATAAGAGAGACAAATAAGACAATCAATCGTTTCCTCCTTCTTGTTACTGCACTTATTTAAGGTCATCCGAGCTTAAATATAGTTTAGCAAATTTATCCCAATTAAACAAAAGCATCCAGAATGATAGAAAATTAAAAAATAAGAAAAAAAGGTTAGGTAAAAACATTGGCATCCGGTTGAAGGAGGCTATACAGGAAACTTTAAAAAGGGATGGCGCAGTTGGCTTTACTATAAAGCCTTTAGCCTTTATTTTTATTACTCCATACCTAACGGTATCAAAACTGAACCCTTTACCCAGCACAGCTGTATTTCGACTTTGATTGAAGTATGTGAAGAACTTAATTATTTCCTTAAGTAATAACTTAATTTTTTTTTGTAAAAAATCTGTAAGTTCTAGACCGGTTGCCAGGTTTAACCGAAGAATTAAAAAGCTTTAAAAAATATGTAGCTGATGTTAGGTTGTGAAATGATAGCGCTACTGCAAAAATTTAATTTGGCACTATTTTCTTCGTTTTCGGCCGATTTAGAGAATTTTGGTTACACCCAGTTTGCATGCGTCAAGTTTTCTTGCAGCAATTCTGAATTTTGTGGAAGAGAAAGAATTAGAGAATCATTTTATTTCTCGCTTTATCACCCACAAAATTCAGAATTGCTGCAAGAAAACTTGATGTGTGTGAACTGGGTGTTAATTCAAAAAATTGTTTATAATCGGGGTATGAAAATAAACAAAATGAAATGATTACTTTTGTTTGTTTTAGGAACTAAAACAGAATAGAAACAATGAATCGTATCATTAAGTTATGTATTGTTTTTGCTCGTGACTACAAATTGTACGTACGCAGCCAATAATAAAAAACAAGGAAAACAAAATTAAAACGTTTTCAAAAAATGTTCTGAAAATGTTTGCTTTTAAATTTGTTCTGTACAGCAGAAAATTCCCTAGCACTTTTAAAGAGTTCTTAGCAATTGTATGATTGCCTCAGTATATCAAAGCAAGTAGATAAGTGAAAAGTCATTTCATTCGTTTACGCTCTTTGTCATTCAGGGAGTATTTGTCTTAGTTTTGTTCTTGAGTAAATTTATTCCCCTTA
The DNA here is from genome assembly GCA_937654795.1 of Cistogaster globosa. NCBI lineage: Eukaryota > Metazoa > Arthropoda > Insecta > Diptera > Tachinidae > Cistogaster > Cistogaster globosa. The sequence goes on from OW569405.1 coordinate 23,319,009, forward strand.
AGTAAAACGTTTATTATTACCTTCAGTCTATATGCTAATCCACCTAAAAATATAAGAACTTTCCAAATCAAGTTTTAATTCTTTTGTTTTAAAATCACTTTTAACCTGGCCTCGTACAATGTGGCCCATACTTAATTTCTTAGTATTTTGTTTTTCAGTTGTATTTGAATAAACAATAACAACAACATCAAATTAGTTATTTCATCACATATGTTGTTAAATTTAATTTTACAACCATTTAGAAGGCTCTTCCTTTGCTCAACTGAACACAAACAATAGCAACAACTACATGTGTAAATATGTTACATGATATATAACATTAAAACCAACAACAATACCTGAAGTAGTAAAAATAAGTTTATAAAACGTTTTCCTATTTGTTGATGATGTTCAATGACACTGCTTTTCATCATAGTTTTTGCCATGAAATAACAATTTATTGCTAAGATTCCAAACTCAATTACATTACGTAGCAAATAGTCTTTGATTATTGTTTGTATATCATAATTAACGTTTCGGTTTCAGATTATTTTCAGATAAAATGCCGAAGCTTTTGTGTCCTTTGATTAGCATAATGACTTGGAGATAAAGTCAATGAGCAAACATGAAAAGGAGGCGATGTTTACGTTTGGCCAGGACCAATAGTCTGGGCTTAGATTTTCTTTATAATTTTTTATTTTATTATTGGATTTTAAGTTATTCAACGATTAATGCTGAGGTCGGCATAGGATGCCCACCATCCGAAGCCATATTGCCATGCCGTTGTTCCTTAAGGGGCAAGGAAATACAAATATGGTAAGTTTTTAAAATCACAATAAAGCTGTTAATAAGTTTGTCAGTTTTTTTAAATATTGTCTGCCACCTATTTGACTGGGTCTGCCTATATTCTGTTGCCCTGCAAGTGGAAACGGTGCGTTAGATATTTCGCAAGTTGTGGCTCAACCATTTTAGCTTCCTTCGTTTTATTTAATTATTAATTTATTATTTATTATTTATATTATGTGTTACAAAACTCAATTTCGAAAATTTCCCAATTTGGTTCTTCAAACAGCGAAAAATATTTTTCGGAATGAAACCACTTTTTTCAAAGTGGGATTTATTTGCTTTCAAATTTTGTTTTTTATGGTTTTTTGATTAACTTTTTTTTTAAGATAAGCCTGGATGTGCACATTATTGCCATATTAAAATAAAAAGTGGAGATTCAACATTTTTTAGGAATAAACAAATCCGATCGAATTGGCTAATACGAAATTAAAACCATTCCAATCAGAATGTGCTTTATAATTCATATTTCCTTCTTTAGTTTTTTATTTTATATTCTCCTTGGCTACCAAAATCTTAGTAACATTCTTAAGCATCTTCTGATTAAACTTTGAAGTTTTTGTTAAATATTTTAAATTATTTTAACAATCCAGGTTTTATATGCATTAAGCAGCAGGGAATCTACCCACGCATTGTACACCGAGGAAAGATCGCTGGTATTCTAAAAATTTCGTAGATTTTTCTAGATTCGGTAGTTTATATCGTCGTCGTTTTATAGTTAGTCCCATTTTTTTGGAATGCTTAAGTGTGGTTGCCTTGTGATACGTTCCTTGTTGCTATCAATTCGTGTTTGTCTTGTTTTTCTTGCAAATCTTCCACCTTACCATTTTTTTTCTCCGTAGTATATTATTGAAATATAACGTTGAACGTCAGCATAAAAATAAAACGTATAAGAAAACATTTTTGGTTTACTCCTGATATGGCCTTCGAGTTGCTATATTGCCACCTTATTGAATTATTTTTCTGAAATACAGTTACATATGTGCCAGCGATAGCTTTGGCTTTCGATCACTTGGAACTGAAACCTGCTATTTCCCTGCGAAGGTGTTTTGTCCAAGAATTTTTTTATTAATTTAATTTATCTTGGAGTTAATGCAATTTCTCCCCAGTTACTATATTCCTAAAAATCTTCTTTTTTAGTATTTCCACAATAAGACCTTTCTTTAGTTTTTACAGACTTACGATGTCTATTTGTCATATTCTTAAAACTTATTATTTACTTGAGTTCATCTGCACAACGGCGAGCCATGTAATCGAGTATATAATCGATCTATTTATTTATAAGCACAAAATATGTTTGTCGATAACTATAGCTGCCTTTACCTGCGGACCGATCTTTCTGCAATTTTTGCAGTTTGCTAACAAATATACGGTTGGTAAAACAGTGTATTTATTTTTTATATTTCACTTCGGCATGACATTTCCTATATAAAATAAATATGTAAATATCGTGTTACTTGGCAACTGTAATAAATGCCAGCATGAAATTTTGTTAAAAAAGTCTCTTGTTAATATGCGAAAACCTGGCTGGACTGAAACAGTGGCATACAATGTGAAGTTCAATAATGTGTTGAGTTATAATATGAAATTGGCTGAGAAAGACCTAAAAGCCCTTCTTCTACTCATCTAGGTTCCAGTAAGTCTGTAAGCCATTTTGTGAATTCTCTAGGTCTGCTTTTAGGTTGAAGTGATCTTTGTAGTTGTTACTCTCTTCGAACTCTTCTTAAATTAAGAAAATTTCGACATCTTCCTGATTTATCGCCGAGAATGGATTAGATAATGAGCAGAAATTTTACGTTTTTATATTTAAATGAAAAAATAGAGAGCATCGTAGATGTATTTTTTTATATTTCAAACAATTTTTTAAACAGACTTCCGCCGTTTAAAACCCAAGTGATTTTATAAATATTCAGGGGTTCCATAAAGAAAGGTTGTAGTTTGAAAGGCCAAAAACTTTACTTTTCTAGAAATTTTTGTTAGAATTCCAAAATCAATAATATCAGATATTTTCGCCAATCAGTGGGCTGTCTACTCGAGATTACATTCAAACCCAACAAAACCTTTCGGAGTGATAAACTGTCACTGCCAAAACCTATGGTTTGTGTGGTAATCATCTGCTGCTATGAACGATGATTGAATATGATTTTAATAAATTATAGAAAAAATCTCCAAAAATTTTGGTGGGAAATAAACTGAAGAAATAGCTAAAACCTGATAACTTTGAGGTAAATATACATATGTGTATAAATCTTCACCAACATCGCGCAGTAATCGAGTAAAGAAATAGGTCTTGTAACGTTTCTTAACTGCTTTAACTGTTAAATAAATTTGTTTTGAGATTTCTACTTACACACCGATTGTGGACTTTAATGAAGGTTTCTAGGACTTTTTTTAGGGGTACAACTTTTTGGAATTCTTGTAACATTTAAAATTATTTCATATGAGCTCTTGGTATATTTTCTATTCGAATTTCAAAATATTTCTTTCTTTTGTTATAGGTGTTCGCATAGTAATTTACCGCAAATAATGGATGGTATCAAGGCTGTTGAGCGCAATATAAAAGGACCTATCGACGAACTGGTGCTTGAAAACAACCAACTACCTGCATTACCGGGCCGATTTTTTGGTTCACTGCAAATCGTACGTTTGATGTTACGTTACAACAGCATTGAACGTGTATCGAATGGTTGGATAAATGAATTGGAAAACTCATTGGTAGAAATTTATGTTGTGGAGCCACAGCTAAGAAGTATACCCGTCGAAAGTTTAAACGGCATGATAAATATGGTGGCTATTACCATACAAAGTGATGAACTTAAACATTTGCCAGACTTTTCAGGTCTACTAAGTTTGACGTATTTAAGCGTGCAGAGTAAGTCTTTGACCGAGTTGCAACCTCATTGTTTTAGACATTTACCGAAATTACAAAATATCCAAATAACGGGAGGTAAACATTTAAACCGTTTGGAAAATGGTTTATTTGATGGCTTAATATCGTTGAAAAATTTGGATTTAAGTAGAAACGGTATAAATTGGATACATCTGAGAGCCTTGACAAGACTACCTAATTTGGTTAGTTTGAAATTGTCGTACAATCAAATTAGTGATGTGGGCATGATAGGACGCATAGTGAAAGATTTGGAAAATTTAAAAAAATTACGCTTGGATCATAATATTATTAATATCATAGAGGATGGTTCATTTGTAGATTTGCCGCATTTAAGTGAGTTACATTTAAATGACAACCGAATAACAGAAATAGAATATGGTGCTTTTTTACGAACACCCATGCTTAAGACAATATACATACACAATAATCATATTAAAAGAATACATCCAGAATCGTTTTTACAGGCCTCCGGCAGTGGTGTGGAAACTATGTACTTGTACAACAATGAGATTGAACATGTAACGGAATTGAGATCCTTATTAGAAGCTTTGCCAGCTTTGAAATTTTTGGACATCAGCAATAATTTGTTAAGAGATATACATTTTGGTGCTTTGCGTGGCCATGGCACTTTAGAACAGCTGCATATAAATAATAATATGCTTAGAAATATCGAGAGAGATGCCCTGATGGCCATGCCCGCCTTAAGGGAGTTACGTTTAAGAAATAACAGTTTGTCTCACGAATTGCCCATGCCATTTTGGAATTTGCCCGGCCTAAAAGGTTTAGATTTATCGTTAAATAATTTTAGAACTGTAGACTCTTTTCTTTTGGCTGGCTTACCCTCTCTAAGGCGCTTAGACTTAAGTGAAAATGGTTTAAGTAAATTGGATCCTACAACCTTTATACACAACAGCATGCTGGAGACTTTAAATATATCAGCCAATGAATTGGCGGTATTACATCCTGCAACTTTTCGCAGTTTAGATCGACTTTTTGAAGTCGATTGTAGTTTCAATCAGTTAATGGAAATAATACCAGGACTACCTAAAATTGTTGAAAGAATTTCGGTGCGAGGAAACTTAATATCTAAGCTGCCGCAGTTGGCAAGTAAAACTTTAAATTTGCCCAACTTAAGAATGCTGGATTTAAGTCTCAATCGTTTAGAACATTTGCCTAAATATGCTTTTCAGGGCACTATGCAATTAAGAGTGCTTAGCTTGGCTAGTAACCTTATAAGAACACTAGACGATACCGCCTTTATAGGAGCGTATCGCTTAGAATTACTTCACTTACAGGAAAATCAGCTAACGAATATAGATGACCGCTGTTTTTTACCTTTGTCGGAATTGAGGAATCTCAATTTACATTCCAATAAATTGGCTGTTATAACTGATAATCTGTTTTCAAACAACAGCAAACTGGAACAACTGGATTTGTCACATAATAATTTACGATCCATAGCTCCCTTAGCCTTTGAGTCTCAAAAGTCTTTAGAATATTTGGACTTATCTGGCAACGCCTTAACTGATATGTCAATATCTCTGGCAAGTTTGGTGAATTTAAAAGACATTGATCTCAGCTTCAACCAAATATCACATATTCACAGTGATGTGGTGTCGGCTTGGCGACAAGTAATTGAAATACGTCTATCAAATAATCTAATAACCGAACTTAAACACGGCTCTTTCCGTAACTTGGCTAAATTACAATATTTAGATTTATCGAGCAATGAAATAAGTGCAGTGAGCCCAGGCGCTCTTAAAAATTTACCCGATCTTCAGGAGTTTGTTTTGGCCGACAATAAGCTGACGGAATTGAAAGATCATGTGTTCGAAGATTTACCTAATTTATTGGCTTCCCACTTCCAATACAACAGTCTACGTTTCATATCGCTCGAAAGTTTTTTTAACTCACCTTCGATGGTATTTTTGAATTTGTCAAATAATAATTTTCACACTATGGATAACATAGGATTACGTACCATGCGCAATTTAGAGGTACTGGATTTGTCGAATAACGGAGTAAAAATTGTATCAACAATGCCATTGAAATCCTTAAATTGGTTGGTGGAATTGAAGCTTGATAATAATGAACTGTGCAAAATTCAGGTGAGAAAAGTTATTTATGAAATAACTTTTAAACCAGTGTATTAAATATCTTTACTTGTAGGGTTCTCCATTCGAAACAATGCCCCGATTGAGAGTTTTATCTATGCGAAACAACCGTTTGCGCACTATTAAGGAAAAAACATTTCGAAATTTGAGAGGAAATATAGCCATTTTGGATATGGATGGTAAGTTGAGAAACTGATAGTTATGGGGCATGAAAATAAACCAAATCAAACGTTTGCTTTTGTTTCGTTCTTTGTAGTTATTGAAACAAAACATAAATATTGAGAAGGACTATGGCATTTAGTTTTGTATTGTTTTTATTTATAAGTGCAAACTGAACATTAAATTAAACACGCGCAGGCGAAAGGCAAAGCAATGAGAACAAAATTGAAATGCTTTAAGAAAAATCGTTTCACAAATGTTTAAAAAGCCAATGCTTTGTTCGCGTTTTTTGTTATTCATTTAAGTTTTAAAAAAAGTGAGCTTTACGGCTCATAATACACTTACAAAATATGTAGGTTGTATAGGACACCTTTTAATTTTTAAGATTATGAACTTTTGATACCGATCTGTGAGTATAATCTATCAAATTACAACAAATTTTCAAAATCCGTTCAGAAATGACTGAGTTTAAACATAAAAAAGCAACATTTAGTCAAATTGAAAACTTCCCTCTTTTTTTTTGAAGTCAGTTAAAAAGTAATTATTTTGGTTTTCCTGATTAACAAACGATCGAAAAATTTTAAAATAAATTGGTGTCTTAACATGAAATATTCTGTTTGATTTCATATTTTAATTTTTAGGTAACCCTATAGACTGTTCATGTGAAATGCAATGGCTTTCGGTGTGGCTACAGGAAACAAATTTCCCTCATCCTGGACCTAAATGTCAAGATGGCCGCCTCCTAAGAATGTCTCGCATAGATAAAAATTTATGCAAAAATTATGGCGAAAACAATTTACGAAATAATGCTGGCTACAGTGACACAGAAGTCGCAAATCATTTGCCTCTGCTTAACGAACATGGCGATATCTTTCAAAGAGGTTTCAATGATGACTATAATGAAGAATGTGATGCCTACGAGACATCAGTAGTTGAAAAACCTTTAGCTGGAGAAAGTGAATATTTTTACGATCAATATATAGACTATCAACCGACAAATGAAACACTCAGTTCTCAACAACACGAACATCATTCATCCAGTACACACATTGAATCTAGCAATACTGTGTTAAACTTGCACAAAAAACCACAAGTTTCTACTCCGATTAGTTCCAGTGTTGACTTGAACAATACTATTTTGAATACAAACTATTTTAAAAAGAAACCCGCAACGCCCCATTCCCAATCATCGCCATTTACCTTTTTCGGCTACCCCATACCAAGTTTGAGCTTGGGGAGATTTTTTGGAGCTAACCAACGCGGTCGAAAGGATAGAAGAGATAATGACAGTACATCAATAGCGACTAGCAGTGAAATGCCAGCTACGCATCGCATGCACACTGGATCGGGTAAAGTTCGAATGTATCAGCCCAATAGTGATGAGTTTGAGAAATACCTTAAGAATAAAGACGAAGCAGATTCTCAATATGCTGATGCCAATGGCCGTAAAAGATTCATGGAAGTATCTTCAGATGAGACCTCGGCTAGTTCTGAAAATCCTTCAAGTGTTTTTAAAACAGGTTTTCGAGTACCAACTACTGTAGAGAGAGGAGGTTTTAAGCCCATAATACCCGAAAACAATGGGGGATTTATGCCTGTTCATGATCCGACAAAAAGAAGAGGTATTGTAGAAGTATTAGCTTCGTCTTCGTCCAAAACTAATAAAACAAATCGCTTAACTCAAGACTCTGAAAAATCAATTAACATATTTCGGCATAAGTTTTCGGAAACAACTACTGAGCCTTCCCAAAAGCAGAATATTGAGCCACAAACTTATTATGTCACCGAGTCCTCTATAGAAGAGAGCACTACCTATCATCCAGTAACACGTAATTCGATCAATAATACGCGAAAAATTTCACCAATACTTAATAAAACCCCTAACACTACAACTACAACAACTACTTCAAGCAGCACAACTACAACTACTAAAGCGCCCAACACAACACCCAAAAGTTCCTATGAATCCGAGCAATATGATGACGATGACTTAGAAGCTCAATCAGTAGGAATGCTAAGACCACCACCGTTTATACAGACCACAACTTCTGAAACTATACTATTGATACCGCCTCCCGAAGAGTTGGTAGAACAGATTAAAAAACAATCTTGGATTCATGCCAAACCTAAACAAAATTCTCAAGAAACTGATAATATTACAACAACAACTCGTACTACTACACCTACGGATTCCAATATTAAGTTCACAACCACTACAATTCCCCTGCCGTATTTACCAAGGCCAAGTGGAGCAGCTCGCTCAACTATTACTAAAGTTTTTACGCCACAATTTTCCAATCATTATTTGCCAACTGCTGAGGAATACCAACGAACTACACCCATTCTCTCATACAAATCGCATGCAACTGAAGAGCCTCAACTAACGGCAAATGCTCAAAAGCACGATGAGCAATCTATAGATCGTAAAGATGGCATGGACTGGTATTATGAAAGTTTTAAAAAGTCACGAACAAGCAGTTTGAATAAACCTGTCCTTAGAAGTTCTGCAATTCGCACAACTTTATCATTCATTTATTTAGTTTTAATTTATTTCAGCATTTTGAGTTAATAATTTAATAAATATGTAAGTAAATTAAAAAAAAACAATCAAAAGCTTCAAAATTGGATAAAATGTTTTTAAATATTAAATTTCTGGCTAAAAATAAAGAAATAATTTAAAAAAAACACTGAGTAAAAAATAAATAGAGAACTATCGTGTCCATAAATTCATAACTGGATAAGTTAAAAGGGAAAGTTGGTAAAAAATCCCAAAATTAATAAAATTTTGTATTAAATTATAATAACATAACTCGTTCGCAGTGTATGATATTGCGTCGTGGAAGATTTGTAAAAACAACAAAGGTCTGTGCCCACGAACTAGATATTGGAGCAGCACAATGTTAATTATATATGTACAAGCCGAATCCATTTAGCAGGTGGCAGCGTAGGCGAATTCAGTATTTTTTGCTGGTATACACGACTGTCAAACTCCATATATAAAAAATGTGCACATATTGTTTATATATGGAGTTTAACAGTCGTGTATACCAACAAAAAATACTAAAAGAGTGTTAGCCAAATCTTATATAACATTTATCATATACCAGAGCTGTAAACGAACTATTCTATTTTGAATCATTCCCGCCCTACAAGAACAGGACCATCATTTGATCCATCAAATGACAATCACTGATGATGAAAATATCCATCATTGCGTAGAACAAAATTTCTATCACATTCTTAAAGAGAAAATGAAAAACTTGATGTAAACATTTGTATACGTGTGATGTCTGTAGCGAACAGAGTTACCAATGATTTTTTTTTACAAGAAATATAATGAAAATTTTGCTTGATTTTTGAAACATATTTAATTACAAAACTTTTTATAAGCTATATTTTGAACTTTGCTATCAATTGTGAGCAAATTAACAAAAAATTCGTTTAAATTTAATACGAAAAGCCGTACAACGGCAACGCTGTTTCAGTATAAAATTATTTCAAATGTGTTAGTAGATGATTATGTATGTATAAGTTTCCCTCACTCATTTCTTGCTGGGCGCATTCAATGGTAATTTTTTTAATGCATTCATTCCACACAAAAATAAATTGAATTAAAATTTGAATGCATTCACAACGAATTCAAATTCTTGATTACACGAAGTTGATGAATAAGAATTTAAATTCCACCACAAGATAGCTCTTGTAAATGCATTCATTTTGTCAGCAAAAATCGAATTATAATTTGAATGGAATTCTTATGAAGCTAAACGTCGTGGATGCATTCATTCGCCATCCAATTAAATGAATTAGAATTTAAATGCAATTATTGGGAGGAAAAAAATATTGAAGGCATCCATTTTATTTACAATAATTCTTTTTTAGTTGAAAATTATACAGTGTGTGTTACTACATCGGCCATGATAAACGATGTAGAAAAGTTAAAGGGTGTTACAAAATTTACATAATTTTAACGAATATGGTGCTATTTTGTAAACTATAAAAGATAAAAACTTTAAATTTACGTAGTGTATTACCTACATCAGCTATGATAAACGATGTAGAAAATTTAAAGGGTGTTACAAAATTGACGTTATTTTAATGAATATGGTGTTATCTTTGGAACTTTAAAAGATAAAAACTTGAAATATAAATAGTGTATTTAATGTAGGAAAGTAAACGGGTGATACGAAATTTACGTGACTTTGTCAATTATTGTGTTATCTTTGGAACTATAAAAGATAAAAATTTGAAATTAACGTAGTGCATTTAACTACATCGGCTTTGATAAACGATGTAGAAAAGTTAAAGGGTTTCACAAAATTGACGTGTATTTTACGATTATGGTGTTTTCTTTTAAACTATAAAAAATAAAAACTTTAAATTTTCGTAGTGCATTTAACTACATCGACTATGATAAACGATTTTTATCTTCATAAGAAATCCATTCAGATTCTAATTCATTTGTTTGCTGGTGTAGTGAATACATTCACACAAATTTTCTTCATAATAAATTCAATCAAATATAAATTTATTTACTTTGTGTGGCCAAGTGAATGACATTCAGGCATTCTAATTCATTGTGAATGCATTCAAGTTTTAATTCAATTAATTTTTTTGAACAGATGAATCCATTCAAACATTTTAATTCACGGTGAATTAAAAGCCAATACATGCTGTAAAACAGAAGGTCATTAGTTTAAGCCCATACTCGGACATCTATACAAAGGTAGAATATTTATTGTATAAGTCAATAAAAATTAAGCAACAGCAGTACAAACCTACCAGAAAGATCAACACAATTATTGTGTGAAGCCATTGTCAGATAATGAAATATATGAAAGCATCTATTTTTTAAGATTATAAACTGTGTTTAATACGGGACCGATCTGTAAGAATAATCTACCAAATTTAAAAAAAAATTTAAATCAGTTCAGCACAGTCCACATTATTTAAAACTAATTTTCTAAGATTAACCAAACTAAAATACCCTGTCGCCTCCTCCTGATTGGCTAATTGAAGGATGAATAGCACGGCTATATTAATAATGAAAGTTTAAAATTAAACCACAGGAATATTAAATTAAATTAATTAATTTTAAAAAAACGTTTTAATTTTCTGTAGCTAACTTCACTTCCATTCATTCACAAAATCGATCGAAATCAGGTTAAAGAAACATAAAGCAATACAAAAATATTATTTGGAACATTTTTAATATTAACATACGCTAATTGTGCTTGATTCCTTCGTATTTTAATATTTCGTAATATTCTCAAAAAATAATTATTATACTAAAAATTAAAAAATTAAAATATTCAACAACACAAAAACTTAACTCTTTAACTCAAAATTAAAAAAAAAAAAAAAACACCAGAAAATTTTAATTGCAACAACCGAAAATTAATTTATAAAATTAAATATTAAAATGAACACAAAAATATGTAGAAAAAATCAGTCTTAAAGTTCATAATTTCAAATAAAATCAATTCCATGTGAAAAAAAAAAGAATTTCATCGTAAACAAGTAAAAGTGCTATATTTGGCTATAACGAATCTTATATACCCTTCACTACATACTTATATAAATTTAGTTTAGTGAAGTGGCGCTAATAAAAAAATATCGTGGTGTCACAGATTTAAAAAAATTAAAAACTATAAATAATTTAACTTAAAAAATTTACCGGCTCTTAATGGGTTAAACATTTTGAAAAAAATTTAGCACTTCCTTAAAAATCTCTTCAAAAGCTTTTTGATGATATCCATATTGACATACGGCACAATAGTACTTTTCTATGAAAAGTTCAGAGGCCTATAATTCGAAAATTAAAGGCGAGCGCCATTAATTTCACTTGATGTTTTTTTATTATTTTTTAATTCTCTATCTCCTTACATATATGTTTTGTTTTATTGAAGTTACTTCACTTAACTAGATTATTTCAAATGATTTGAAAAAAATAAAGGCAGGCGATGTGTTTTCCCACTGTCTCAAAAGGCATGGACCGATCTTGCTTATTTTTAATAGCAAAATTTTCGAAAGTGATCATTCAGTGTGATCAATTTGCTATTTAAATTTTCTCTAGCGGATTTAGTGCCTCAGCAAACTTGATTTCAACACTAACACGGACAGATAGACGGACATCGCTCAATCGACTTCACTATTCATAAGGACTCGGAATATATATGTATATTTTATGGGATCGGAAAAGGACATTGTAGAAATAACAAACTTAGATATACCTTTTGTTCTCTTTTTGTGATGAAGGGTATAAAAAGCAACAAGTTTCAAAAAACAAAAGGAAAATGCAAAACGCTAGATAAAAAAATATTATTTTCTAAAATTAGGAAATCTTTATTTTTTAGAATTTTTTCTGAAAAAGTATTTTCATATTTTTTGTTTTTTATCTTTAGTCAACAAGTGAAATTGATATTGTTAATGTAAACAACAAGCATAATGTAACACAGAGGTTCATTACGATTTCAAAAGAAAGAGGGTATTTGACGAAAAACTAGAAAATTATGAAAACCTTATTTTCAGGTTAAGAAAATTAACAGAAAAGAACAACACAATTGATCTTTATTTTATGTATAATTTTATTAAAATTGTATTAAGCTTTTAAATACATTTTTCATAAGCATTTATAAAATTAAAAGCAATGAAATGATTTTACAAATCTTATTTTTACTTTAAAATAACAGGAAATCCTACCCAGGCAAAATTCCAATATTTTTAAATTCTAGTCCTAAAAGCATGTTGTTTTCAACAAGCACTTAGTAGTTGAAAGTTTTCCTAAAGTAGTTATGAATCATACTGCACTAAAATGTTATTGCGATTCTACTATATCCAGAATTATGTCAATAAACACTGATGCTATTTTTATACATTGAGTTTGAAGAAAATCTATTAACTAAAAACTATATAATAAATATTTTAATATACAAAAAAATATCAACACTTTGGGGAATCCGGGTATTGATGTTGCAGATCATTGATCAGTGTATTTGTGCAGGGTATAACAGCATCCTCTGGAGTATCAATTTGAAAAATAAGTTTCTGTAGGAATAACCAAATATGTTCACAAGTTTTTGGATATTTAGTGCGCGAACCCAAAAAACAATGAAAGCAAACTTCGACTGCTTGCAAAGGATTTGCAAATACATGTCTTCGTCCAAAGAAATCCAAATGTGCAAAGCTTATTGTTTTAATGCAGTCGCCATAAAAATAGATTTTTGGCTGATTATATGATTTTATGCGTTTTACGCTATGGTTGCTGTCATCATCCTCCTCCTCTTTTACAAAATTCTATAAAATTAAATATAAGAATAAAAAAAATGTTTAAATTAATAAACTTTTTTTAATTGCTTACCTTGCAATAGGTTATAAAAGATTCTTGTACTTCAGATTTAGTTCTTTGTCTAGAAGTTGGTAAAAGATAAGGCACTAGTAACAATGATAATGCTAATTTTGAATCTGTAAGCGATTAATTAAACAATTAGTTAATTGCAATAATTAAAAGCAATAATTTTTGGGTCATTTTTAACATTTACCTTCTTCCCAAGTGTTTTGAATGTTTGTTAAAATATCCTTAACAGCATTGTCTCTTAGCTTCTCTGCCTTATCAATAATTTTATGGTAGTACGATTTCCATTCGTAAATGCTTTTTGATGTGGGATAAGAAATGTTGAAATCCATTTCAAACTAAAATTAAATAAAATTATATTAATATTTAAAAAAGAGATGTCATTAAGTTACTTATTTACCAGTTCATAATTATTTTCATGTTGTAAGACCTTGTATTTTTCCATATAGTCTATTGTGTCTAAATTTTCATTTTTTAATTCATTTAGCCTAAAATAATGTGATTTTCTCCATAGTTCAAGTATTAAGTTCCAATCGGCACATCCAGTTTTTAAAATTTCTAATTGATTTTCATCTACATCAGTGTCACTAAGAATATTTGAATCATCCGATACTGCAGTGTGGGTAATAAGAAATTTTGTTTAAATTTTAATCTTTAAAAACTTTAACAAAATATAACAATTTCTTACCCACTGTTGGCTGTGGTTTTAACTTAAGACGTCTTCTTATTAAGCCTGAAGAGCTTAGTCGTGCACGTTTATTGTTATAGGCATCATATAGCTTTCCTTTTGCTAAATGGCCTTTTGAGAAGGGTACGTAGTAAGTTTCCTTTACCTCAGTTGGAAAAATTTCAATTATGGATTGTGCTAATTGCATAAATTCCTCTCTAAGCAGCCTTAAATTAAAAAGGGTGTCATTATTTACTACATTTATTATATCCGCCGTAAAAACGATATAAACCTCTTGTCCGGGTTATCAGTGAGTATCGAAGATATTATTGCCTTTGCTATCCTTGTGCGGTGCTTGTTTTCCAAAGTTTTAAGATTTAAAAGTTCATTGATCTCCGTTAAGTTTTCAATATCCTAATGATGTTATTTATTAAAATTATATTTTTTCATTTTTCTTTCAGTGAGAAAAAAATTCGACATACATTTTTCTTGTGATTTGAAGTTTTTGGGAATTGATAATTGAAAAATTTCACACTTTTATAAGTATGATTTAGTCCAGATTTACACTAAGCAATTTTTTGAGAAATTTTTTTTTCTCAATTTCTTATTTAAGTTGCAGCGATATGCGTTATTTAAAAATAAACATAAGCAAAAATAATATACCCTCAAAATCCCAGTAATACCATATTGCTTACTCCTCTTGCTTCACCAACAAGCAAAAATTTCATTCAAGTTTCATGAAAAATTGCCTAGTCTAAATGCGGTAATAGTAAATTAAAAAAAAAAAAAATATTTTAACTTCTTCCTGAAAACCGTAAATACGTGTGCGCATCAAGATCTGTATCAAGAGTGCATCCCTATTTGGTCGGTTGGACAGTGAACCACATTACTTATTATAGAGAAGAGTCGTTTTATTGGCGAGTTCGTATGTGGAATAAGCTCCATGTAGCATTCTTTCCTATCACTTTAAATTTGCAAAGATTCCCACAACCTTATTTCCTATAAAAAATTGTTCAAGAACAAGAACAATTTTCGCAAATATAAAGGTTAAATATTTGCGAAAATTGTTTTAACTTGATGAAAACAAAAATCGGCTGTGCATGTAAGTATGTATGTAACTTGAAATGCAGAAACCCTTTAAAATGCGAAAGAACATTTTGACTAATTTCCAATAGCAAAGTAACAGAAACTATATCTGTTAGATCGATAGATTGTTGGGGAAAAGACACATAAAAGCATTTTCACCTGCGGTGATGAGTATAAAAAACATACATACTATAAAAAAACGATTGATTCAAGAACAAACCAAAATGTTTTGAGCATGGGTAGATTACCATAAGCACAGGATCATTTTTGTACATGAAATGTTTTTGGAAAATTTTGTTGTTTTCGTAGATAGTAATCGATATAAAAAAATGTCATTTCATCGATAAAATAATACTAAAACAGTTATCAGCATATTTTATTTTTGTTGATGGAAATTTTTTTAAAACTGTTTACAGAACTCTGCAATAACACATTTTTCTGTATTTGATTTTCAAGAAGATTAGAAATGAGACACTGACGAAGTCGTGGGCACTGCTGGTGTCACATAAAAATGCACTAATCAAGCAAAAATTATATGAAAAGCATTAACTTATTAGCACTAGCGTAAAGAATCAGATTAGAAAAGGCCCTTGTCATTGTCTTAAACTGGCCAAAAGCATCTTTATAAAGGCATAGATTCTTAAAAAAGTGTTCTCTGTAGAGGTGTAAGTAGATGCCACAACAAATCAATTAAACTAGAAACGTTGTGGTACGACGCGCAATACTTTATATCAATTTACCTTACCAATTCCCTTACACTTAAAGGTACCGTCTGTAGAATTTTTTTCTTTGCTGTATTCCACTTACCCTTGTTGAAGGTATTTTTTTATTTGAGTAACTAAAGACTGTTTCTTGTTTTGCAATATCTACAAAAAGTAAAACATTCCACATTTAAAATTACTATCAATTATTATGTATGTATGTATGTACATACTTGTTACTTTAACATCTAGCACAAAATCCAGGTTGTTAATACATTGTGCCACAAAATGCACAAATATATTAGGTTTTACTACAAAATCTTTTGAATAAACCTGTACCTCTGATCCCCTCGGTATGTTAAACACTTTTTTAACTATAATAGATTAGATACAGAAAGAAAAATAATGGGAATGTGTGTATATTAGTTTTCTAATTTTCCACAAGCTGATGGTTTACCTTCTTTAATAAATGAATTATAACTTTCTTCACCACAAAAATTTACGCCAACAATTTCTTTTTGATTTTCAAAAGTTGTTTTTATCAACTTAAATCCGTCCATTTTATTTTTTTATGTGCTTGTTTGAAAGATAATGATACTCATAAAACTGACATTTACTTTACCATAATTACAACTTTTTCAACTATAGAAAAGTTAAGGAGAGCATAATATGATAGATAGAAAATAGAGAATTTAGCAATGGTTGTTTCATTCATTTCTGCTGGTTTCTTTTGTTGTTGTGATAAACACTACTAAACAACAGGCAGATTGTGACAGTCAAGCGTTATTGTATAAAAAAAACAATATGCTCTCTTTATAGTTGTGCCCTTGATTGAGTTGCCACATCTTGTACAATTATGACGTTTTATTGACAATCGAACTTATTTATTATACGGTATACACGTGTAAAAACAGAAACTTTGCAAACTTTTTGTTAACATCGTCGAAAAAATAGTGTGTTTTATTTGCGATTTGTTTAAAGAATTCGATAGGCTTATACTCCTTTATTCTTAAGAAACTTCTTATGCAATTGTAAAATCGTACAAAAGGACCAAATGCTTGTAGGAGGTGACTGCATTTGCTTTAAAAATAATTTGCTTTTACGAGACTCCGTTCGGATGTTAAATGGCATTTTTAAATTCACAAAACCACAATCATCTATAGGCCGGATGAGATAAAACTTTGACCTATTATGATTTTGTCTTGCAGGCTATGTTCGTATATTTTTATTGTTAGCCAAGTTATAACTTGTATATTAAAAATTAGAATAGTGATGTACAGACAAAAATTTGTTAAAAGTGCTTTACTTATACTGAATCTTATGTACTCTTTACCATTATTAAAAGGTCGCCTTATACGATTATGATTCCTTAACTCTATTAAAAATTTAAGTATTATGAATTCATACAATTGTAATAAAAATTTCTAACCGTGAAAAAGTAAAATTGTTTCAATTTTTTTTATTTTATTTTTAATATACCAATTTTTATTTTGCAAAATTTTTATTTTCTTGACAGCAAACAGTAAAACAAATTACTAGCAAAATCCAATTAAATTTCTGGATTGCTATATCTACTAGAGTCTATAATTTTCAACTTTCCTATTTAAATAGCATACGAGATATTATAAATTTTGCACACAGTTTAAAACATAAATTTTTCACCCGCATTTTCATACTACTAAGTCAGACAACACCAAGGTGAATCAATTACCAGGTAGCACCGTTTGCGAATGCATTCATTTTCGCTGTAAACATTGCTGTCAAACTCGATATATAAAAAAAATATATATAGATTTTTTATATTTAGAGTTTGACAGTAATGTTTACGGTAAAAATGAATGAATTCGCCTACTGTAATACTAGATAAATATATAAGAAATAGATAGATTTTTAATATAGCAATCAAGGCGAATTAATACTAGGTGGTCGAATTAGTGATTACCAGAAAAAATTATGAATTTGCCTACGCTGCCAATTGGTAGTTGATTCACCTTGAACAACACTATCATAATTCGCACAACAATTGAACTACGCTCCGAAGCGACCAGGATACGCTCAGCTAAAGATTGTCAATTCAGCAAGAGCTGTATCAACAAAATTTGGTTACTTAAAAAACTTTTGGCTCCAACAATAACACTACCATCGAAATTGTACTGGGTAATTTATGTTTACCAATTAAAGTAAGTTACTTTATGTAACTATTTATAAGTTTCCCTTTTATTTTTATCAAAAAAAAAAAGTACAAAAAATTATTTATTTCTACCAATCACCCAAAGCACATCTAAGACCAGTGATGTCACATTCTTTGTTTAGAAAAAGACCGCCATATACGGTTGTTTTAATTTTCCTTATTTGCATCCACAATTAAATTACATATTTATTACAACGTATAAAATATTGTGATCTTATATCCAAACAAATAATTAATTTAAGTTTTTCATTGTATTTAGTTAGGTGCACTTTTTTATAACACCTTCGGTTTTAGTTCCCTTGGAAAAAATGGTGTTAAATTGACCATGATGAAATTTTAAAATTTGCTGATTTCCGGTCGGCTTCTGTATCCGTTCTAGGGTGAAATTTTAAACATTTCATGGTTTGAGTCCTCAATACAAACAATGGTGTTTGTTCCGCATTTTGCATTATCCTAATAATAAAACGAATATTAAATATTTTTGCCAAGATCGATAAATTAAACAAAGAAAATGTATGATCAGTTGGTGATGCATGAAAATAATTCTTCAAACAAATTCAGTTTCTAATATGAAAGTTTTCATCATTAAAAGAAAATTTTATAAACTCAAGGATGATTAATTACCTTTTTCATTATTAGCGAACATCAAAATCCCTTTAATATGAAGTGTAGTTACTCCACTAACCTAAAAGAAAAAAATATTACTCTAGATTAATTAAATTGATAAATCTTATACAAAAGAATTAACTATTAGTAATTCAGTTGGTGATGCATGTTAACAAAATTCCTCAAAATTACTAAGATTTATATATGAATTTTTTCATCATTTTGATTATGAATTGATTTTTGTATAAAGATTAAGGGCAAACTCACCATTTTTAATAAATGAAAGATTAAAAAAAACAATTCTTTCCTGCTAGGCCACTGCAGTGAAAAAGGAATGTTAATGGTGCTTTAGTACACGTGCTTAGTTAATACCCACAGTAATAAAATCTCGTATTAAAAACTATTTATTAATTGTGTAAAAACGCCTATAGAAATATATCTAAAGAAGCGTTTTTCTGATTTAGTAATGCAATAACTATTATGCATTATTTAAATTCCTAATAATATGCAGAGCTGAACATTTGCTGCAAGCCCTACACAGAGTCCTCTCCACGGCGCATTAGTTGGTGGATGAATGAATTCAATTCCTTTGTTGTACTTATTGTCAAATTCCTCATATATAAAAAATTTGTTATGATGTATACTGCCAGGGATATACCTATCGCAATATTTGCACATGTCAAATTTTTATTATTGTTATTTCTATAGCTATCTATTTTTAAGTAACTAGTTTTTATCAAAAGATAAAAAATCATAATTTGTACAAATAAGAACTTACATTCACTTAACTTTAATAAATTATTAAATTCTTACTAAACGATACAAAACGAAAAAATCTATTATAGTAGTTAGGATTTTACGACGGCATGAGGGATAGTAAAGAAATTATCATACCAACATTAATAACCACATGAATGTCGCATGAAAATTTGAAGAATGGGTTTGGTTCGTTTACCTAATGATTGCTTTATATATTAATTTTCAGCTGAGATGTCAAACTTCATGTCAAAATATATATCTTATAAGCCGAAAAATCTATATTGAACATGCCTGGTTTATATTATGCCACAATTTTATTACAGTTACTCATATCAGACTAGATCGGCAGATAAAGTTTCTTGTGTTATACAAAGTTTAATTTCTAAAAGTATGCAAAAACTTTTCTTTCCTTTTTATATGTAGTTTGACTAGACACAAAATGAGCAAATACTACTTCTGTACAAGTCTTATGTAGAAACCTTGCAAATATTAATTTGATCTGATATCAATTGTTGTTGTTGTTTTAACAGCTCTGCTGCTGTCGAGAGTTATTTCCTTTGGAAAAACTTTCGGTTTGTACTGCTGTTGCTGGGTTGACAACCTTTGGCCGAGGTAGACTCGGGTCGTTCCCGAGCGAAGATCCAATTAACGTGGGATATCAGTTGTTCATGGATTCAAAACAGATAAGTATGTCAGAACAGCAAATATATCGTGTAAAAACAGCTTCATATTTTAATACTTAAAATTGCAACTGTGTAGATATAAAAAACAGTGCTATTAAGTTTTTGTTGCAAGTGAACTTCTTCCTTAAATTGCTTATCTTTGTTTAATATAATTAAAAATGGTCTAAAACTATAGAAGATTGGAAAAAATTATGCTATGAACCACACGAGGACATATGATGTTGCATATAAAATAACTACTTCGAGATTGAATGAAAAGAAAGTAAATATTTGTGAATAGAGAACAAAAACCGACGCCGTGATTTGTTGCTGGGTGTCTGAGGCGAGGACGAATATTTTTTTGTATACTCCCTTAAAGCAAAGATAATAATGACTGCTCTCAATGTTAAACCAGTTATAACGCCTTTACAAGGTAAGTATCATTAGACTGTGATTGGTTTCATTTTTTAAAGTTTTTAAAATTTACAGGAGCCTCAACCTCATCTTTGTTAGGAAACCTATCGATTACAGCTGAAAAAAACAAGCAATGGCAAAGGGAATTGCTTATGGAAAGAATACGTTCCCATTCCTCGCAACATAAATCGTTTCAAGAACTATCAAAAAGTATGCGCATGGGTATGTTGGAAAAACGCTATCCTTTAGATGCGGTGGAAAAATCCAACCTTCAAAAATGTCTGGACAATATGCAGCACTGTATAAAGGTCACTTCCCGGCAGGGTCTTGTTGAGAGACTTGAAAGTCTCTCGCGTCAACTGAGTCTAAAGTTCTCGGATGATACTAAGGCTCTGTTTATATCGACCGATATGTTTTTTCTGGAAATTCTGTTAGATTCTAATGGTTGTTTGACGGATGTTAAAGTACATCATGAATCAAAGGCGGACCAACAGTCTTGCAGTGAGTTGGTAGATTGCCTTAATCGGGGAGATTTTGCTGATTTTACGGCTCAGCTGGAAGGATTTTCTTCAATATATCAATTGAATGCAGAATCTAAGGTCAAAATTAAGGCTTATGATGCAATGCAGGCAATGGAAACTGATTTGTATAATATATTCCAAATACAAAATTTTACAAAAGACACTCAACAAGTTTTACAAGATTCTATAGTAGGAGTGGTGCTGAAAAGAAGAGGTGGTCATCCCATGCGCCTAGTGTATTTCGTTTCCCCTTATGAATTAATATCTCTGGAGTCTAAATCTTTGCAACCTCTTAGTTTGGAAACTTTAAAGAACAAACATATTGGTTTTAGCGTTACTGTAAATTTGGAAGCGTCTTCAGCTAATAAACTGCAAATATTACCGACAGTAACAGTTGCTAAGGATTCTCAAACGGGTGTGGATGTCCCTGTTTTTGCACCACTGAATCAAATGAACTCCATGCTTCTGCCAGCAACATTTGTACTGCGTCTTAATAAACCTTTACCGGTGTGCTTTAATACTTTACGTTCTATGGGCCTAGGTTCGGCGACGACTAATGAAACAAATCCTTTACCTTCATCTTTAGAGGCTCAAAACAAACCTTCTGTTGTAGCAAACATTATGAGTCTTATTATACAAACGGCTTCGGATCAACAAATGAAATCATCACAAAAAGGACTATTTGTTTGTTTGCCTGATCAAACACATTGCTACTTTTTCACTGAAAATAAATTATTAAAGGTAGGTCGCACATCATGTTTTATGCTAAAAATGAATTCATGTTTACTTATTTTATTACATGTATATTAAAGTCGACTTTAATCCATTCCGTTCCTTTTACGGAACCTTCTCAAGTGCCAAAAATATTGGATTTTCTTAAAAAAATGGCTTTGTTTTATTCGCTTTTGGCAAGCTGTGTTCGACCTCAATCAAAAATGGGAAACGGTAAGTAAAATTAGTTTTTATTTTAATCACCATGCATTTAAAAGTTATTAACATTTTTCTATTGCAAGTAAAGTTGAAAAATATGTTATTTGTCTACAAATATACAGGCTTCTCACAGAATTCAATTTTGATCGAAAGTGGTTTCAGTTACGTTAATTAATTTTTCAGAAAATGAAAAGCAAAAAATTTTTTGGTTATAAACACTTTTCATTAGTGGAACTAATTTTCTATCAAATTTTGTTTTTTTGCGTTTTTAAATTTACTTTTTTTTGGATCCTTATTTCAAGTAGCTTTATAACTTTGTTGTGTGCATTGAAATTAAACTCTGTATTTTTAGACATAAAAAAATCGATCGGAATCTAAGAACTATAACATAATATGGAAGTAAAACCATTTTGATTGGAAAATGGTTTATGAGTGATTTGAGTTGTCAGTTGTGGCGATTTGTCGCCAAAAGTAGCTATGAAAAATCCTTGTCGATAAAAAATTTTTTGAATTGTAATGCTGTTTTATTAATAAACGATGAAAAATATTTATTTTATGTTCACTTTGACAGATGAAAAACTGATACTGGAAAAAATGTCACAGGCAACTGGTCTACTTGAATATCAAGCAGAGACTCGTGTTATTAAATAAAAACGTTAAATTGGTTAAATAAAAATTGTTTTCGGCCACAATGTATCCGGATTTACACTCTTTTTAAGAATTTCTTTCTAGGATTTCCGCAAACAGAAACGTATTTTGCTCAAAATAATATTATTTATTTTTCAAAATGTTAAAGCTTAAAATATTTTAATGTAATATTTATTAGAATTAGAAGAAATTTTGCACAGTTTGTATTTTCTCTTTATTTTCTAGAGAAAACATGGCGTTTTCTTTTCTGACAAAAATTTTGCTTATGTTCAACACTTTTTAGACCTTGAGTGTAAATTAAAAGTTTATACCTTTGAAAATATGTCGCAAATACGTGTAAAATATGTTGCATATTTTACCCTCAATTTTACACACACTTTTTATTAGTTTATTACTGTAGATAAGCGATGTTTGCTTTTGTTTCCAAAAACAGTGTTATATTGCTTTATGTTTGAAACGCTAATTAAACTTCACTGATTTGTAAAGGAAGTTTAAAAATTCAATAATATTTTTTGTTCTATTGTGGCTATAAATTGTGTATCAATTTTTCATGGTTTAGGCAACATGCAAAACATTCTATTTGATTGTTAGGTAACATTAATTTTCAGAAAAGAAAAGGCCAATAGTATGAATTCCCTTACCCTTTTTGAATTTAATATTTAAACAGTTTTATTGCTTTCCTCAATATCTTCATCAACCATATCAATATAGATGACGCTTGCTGAATCTTTCTATTATAATGTTGCTTTTCAATACGGAATAATTTTTTCAAATTAATTTTTATTTTTCAAGAACACACCCACACTCACTTTGTACATTTTAAGGTAAGCCAAAGCACTTTTGCGTAATTTACTTAGCACAATTAGAGCGTGTGTTACACTCAATACACTCTATACCACATTTAGCTTTTTCTCTGTCAATAGCACTGTATCCCGTACATTAAACAATATGAAGTAATCGAAAGCAAACTCTGTGTTACCTTTTGACTTACGATTCTGAGTACTCCAAATATTTGTACCTGCGAAGTTTTTGTGATTCTCAAGAAAAACTAAAAAAATACAATAGATTATTTAATTATTATCCACAGCTAAAATTTTATAATGCGGACGTACACTTCAAGTAATTTAGTTTACGTTAAAATATTTAAATTGTATTTTACGTTCCTGTTTTCAAATATTCAAAATATTTCAAATGCAGAGTATTTTTAATGCTTAATGGAATGCAACTAAAAATGTAAGAAAAATGTATTTTAAAATATTTATTGTGGAGTTTGGTCAAAAGTGTTTAAATTTTTTTATCTACAAGTATAAATTTTGCTAACAGGTGTTCCAGTACCATTAAAAGGTAAAATTGGGTACTTTCTAATTTTTAACTCGCTTTTTTCTACGAAATGACATATTTTTATAAGAATTTATGTATAATATACTATTTACGGAGCAAGGTTCTAAGAGATCTCTTAAAAATATTTTCTTCATATCCATCCAGTAGTTCATACGTGATCCGATAACAGACAGATAAAAATTCAAAAAAAAAAAAAAAATTTTTTTGCATTCCATACCGATTACTATTTACACCAACAACAAAATTTCTGAAAAATATTTCTTGTACAGAATTGATCCCGTTACAGTTTTATAACATGTATAGAGAGATATCACACAGAATTTTCATATATGAATGAGTGTAGTTTTCTACATACATTTTACAATTAAAAACTTTTTGTGTTGAGCTCCATTTCGGGTTTCGTGGTATACAATAAGATGGCTAATGTGTTATTAACCATCAAAAATATCAAATGAGTGCTAGAAGGTATGAAGAAAGATATCAGTGCAAAACATTAAAATGATAGTCTAAAACGTCTAATGAGCCCTGCACAACCTTGCAGCTAATGTCAAGGAGCGAAAAAAAATATTAAAGAACTTTTGCAATTACACTAGATCAGACTTTTATCGCAATAATTGAAAGTGTTGTGGTTCGATCAAACGTAAGGTCTGTAGGATTTTAAATCGGCGACATTATTAATATTCTCAACAAATAAAAGAATACACTTTTAACCATCACAAAGACGTTTTTAGCTTTCGAAAGCACAGGCACAAGTTTGGCCTTAGTTCTTGGTTTAAATAAAGTGAATGATGAAGTAATTTTAATTTTACTTGAAAAACACAGTTTTTCATTCACCTAAATATCGAATGTAGATGAAACTGGGAAATGAAGAAGGCAAATCGTAAAAATGACTTCAGATGAGTGTTGATTATTGGTGTAGCTCGTACTTTGTATGAGCGCTAGAGGTGGATTTATACCACCATTATTTATAATTTCTTAAAAAAACACAAATAACTGCTTAGAAAGGATGTTCTGTTTGGTTCAATTTCAATTTTTGAATGTGTTAAAGCCCACTGTATCAGAATCTTTTTTAGAGTATTATTATTATTTCTTTTTGTTTTCAGAACTTTTATACCTTTTGGTAGCAATAAGACCTTGATGTTGGTTTTTTCCTTTTAAAAATTGCCATAGTATATATATTTTTATAAATCATAAACAAAAAAAAAAAAAAAAATAAATAAATACAGTATGCAAAATAGGTATTCGCGATTTCAGTTTTTTGTGCAATTCTATAAGCAAAAAACAAAATTTTTCTGTATGGTTTATTAAATTCATTTATATTTATTAAAAAAATTATATTAAATAAAAAAAAAGTAAATTTATAGTTAATAGGTACTTAAAAGTGCCATTTAACTCCTTTGGCTTGGCAAAATAGGTATTCGCGATATATGGCAGCTTCATAGTTTTGAGCGTTAGTGGCAACTTTAAAACAGAAGATCAGTAAAACTAATTATTTTTGCACTCCAGAAAACTTTAATAAAAATTGTTTTAAATATTTAGTGCTTAATAGCAATTTTTGGAGCATGGGTCGCAAGAAGAGCGAACTTTCAAACGAAAGTCGAAAAATAATAATCAAAATGTATTCCAATGGTCAAAGGGTGAGCCAAATAGCAAGAATTTTGAAAATAAGTGATTCAACTATCAGAACTGTGGTAAATACATTTGTCAAAACTGGTAGAATTGAAAAAATTTTAAGAAAAGGCCCAAAAACCAAACTGACACGGAGACATCAATCATTTATTTTTCGTGAAATTCGCAAAAATGTTGGGATAAGTGCCGTAAAACTTGCCGCAGAAATAAAAATAACTTCAATATTGAAGTTACACCACAGACTGTTCGCAATTATATAAGGAAACTTGGCTTTAAAAGCCGTGTTGCGGCACGAAAGCCCTTTATTAGCAAATTAAACAAACTACGCCGTATTGTCTTTGCAAAAAAATACAAAAATCATTCAAAAAACTTCTGGCGACGCGTCATTTTTACAGATGAATGTAAGTTTAATTTGAAAATATCAGATGGACGCGTAAAAATATGGCGAGAAGTCAATACGAGTCTTTGTAGTCGTAATATGTTGCCAACATTCAAACATGGTGGTGCCGTCATGGCTTGGGGGTGTTTCAGTGCAGCAGGAGTTGGCAATCTTTACTTTATTGATGGAATAATGGATGCGAAGAAGTACATAAGTATATTAAAACAAAATCTTCATCAAAATGCTGAAAAACTCGGCTTGGCAGACAGATTCATTTTCCAACAGGACAACGATCCGAAGCACACAGCCTTGATTTCGCGCTTATGGGTACTGTATAATTGTCCCAAATACCTGAATACACCTCCTCAAAGTCCAGACCTTAACCCGATCGAATACCTATGGTCAATTTTCAAAAAAAAAAAATTAAATACTACAACATTCGAAACACAAAGAATTTGAAGGAAGTTTTGCAAGTGGAATGAAGAAAAATTTCGCCCGATCTGACACGAAACCTTTTTGATTCTATGCCACGGCGTCTCGAAGCAGTACTTAAGCAGAAGGGCCTACCAACAAAATATTAAAAACATTTTTTCTAACTAAATTGTTACTTTTCGTTGAAAACACATAAATCGCGAATACCTATTTTGCCAAGCCAAAGGAGTTAAATGGCACTTTTAAGTACCTATTAACTATAAATTTACTTTTTTTTTGATTTAATATAATTTTTTTAATAAATATAAATGAATTTAATAAACCATACAGAAAAATTTTGTGTTTTGCTTATAGAATTGCACAAAAAACTGAAATCGCGAATACCTATTTTGCATACTGTAAATAAATATTAAAAACTTTGTGCACTACATTATCCTCCATTTTTTTATGTACGTTTCTGCTTTTTTTATATACAGTATGTCAATAATGTCTTTACACACAAAAAAATTCTGTTTTTTATATTTCGTACATAAAAAGTTTCTTTTTATGTATTATAATAATTTACAAAAAAAGGCTTTTTTACAAAAACAAAAACAAACACTACTCCATTTTTTTATGTCAAGAAACTATTTACACAAAACACACTTTCTTTCTTTTTTGCACTCACTTTACGATCAACTGTGATTAACCGTTATATATTACGTACGTTGTTATATTTCTGTAATATTTAATGTCAATTGACGATAAAAATTTTCAGTGCTCGTTCATTTTTAAAATTTTATTGAGTAAATAATGCCAGGCAGAAGATTATCGTACGACGTAATTCAACTGATCTACTGTCAGAGAGATTTTCAGTAGCGCGAAAGACCATTTAAAATGTGCTTAATCGAGCTGAAAACGAAGGTAGATTGCAGTTAAAGTGTGGAGGTGGCCCTAAGCCTAAAATAAATAAATGAGCATAGCGCCTAATTATTAGAAAACTCGTTTAGAACCCTAAAATTTCTACAAGAGCACTTGGAAAGGAGCTTGAAGAAGAGTGCGCAATAGTTGTCTGCCATGAAAAAATTCAACAGGCTATAATTAAAAACAAATACTCTTCAAGAGCTGCACGTAAAAAAACATTACTCTCTTTAAAAATTATAGAGAAGCGTTTTTCCTTCGCCAGTACGAATATCTCGCATCCGGCAGACTATTGGGACGATGTCAATATTTTGCGACGAGACAAAAATGATGTATTATAACGATGGGCCTAATAGAGTATCGCCATACTCTATTAGGCACCTATTATCGCTAGAAAACCACAACATCATTCCTACAGTCAAATTTGGAAAAATGTTTGTGATGACTTGGGGGTTCATATCCAGCAAAGGATTGGGTGATTTGGCTTTCATAGAAACAACAATGGATGCTCGGCAAAATTTAAGCATTTTGCAGACCCATTTAGTTCATAGAGTGCTAAGAAATTTGAATAAGTCTGTATATAAATTTTATTAAGACAACGATCCCAAACATAAGTCACGTATGGTATGGATGTGGTTGCTTTACAATTGCGACAAAGTCATTGACACACCTGCTCAAAGTCCGGATTTAAATCCTATCGAAAATTTGTGGGTCTATTTAAAAATAAAAGGGTTGCTAAACGCCGGCCATCTAATATGATTGCTTTAAAAAAGTAATTTTAGAAGAGTGGCAAAATATCCCATCCAACTACGATTTAAAGAAGTTAATCAGTTCTATGAAAAAGAGATTACAATGCGTGATAGATGCAAACGGTGGCCATGAAAAAATACTAAAATTTGTAATGCATTTTTTTGTAATTATTTAGTTTTAACAAAGATGTCAACAATTGTGTAAAGAGTTTCTTGACATCAAAAAAATGGAGTAGTGTTTGTTTTTGTTTTAAATTTTTGTTATGTTTTTGTAAAAATTGCGTTTTTTTATTTTAAACTTTTCCAAATAGTGTAAATTATTATAATAAATAAAAAACTTTATATATCAAAAAGTAAAAAGCGTTTTTTTCATACGAAAAATTAAAAAAAAAAACTAGAATTTGTTTTGTGTGTAAAGACATAATTGACATACTGTGCTTATAAATATCTTCGAACGTAAAGGTTTAAACATTTATTGTATTGCAGTACAAATTTTATGTCAATTAAAGAAAAGTTATAATTATTGTACTGAAATACAAACGGGTATTCCGCATTTATTCTATATTCGACAAAAATTTTGCACGAATTATGGCATTTCAGTGTAATTAAATTTTTCTTACATATTCATATTTATAAATAATTAATTTAAAACTTTTAACAGTATTTTAGAAAGCAATCGTAATACAATTTGTATATCTCGCCTATAGTTTTACACCATTATGAAAAATAAACGCATCTAATAATATAAAGCTAAAGTTAATTTCAATTAAATATGTAATTAGTACACAGAAATACATGTCTTTAAATAAATGCATAACTTTAGTATAAGTAAAATATGTATATTTTATATTTCTTTAGGAAAATAAACCAACACCTTGAAATTTGGTTGTGCAAAAAATTTATATTTTTTTTCTAAACTTAAGTTTAGGAGATATACTTAATTAAAGTTAAAAAACATATATGATTCGGTTATTTTTGTACATTAAATATGTTTTTTAAATTTTGATGTTGGTGTAGATAGAAACCTATATGGAATACAAAACACCTATTTTTGGAATTCTTATCTGTGTGCCTTCTGTAGAAACTGCTTTTTGGTATTAGGTTAATTGGATTTGTTCCGTCAGTAAATATTATACTGTTGCAATACATTTCGGTTAGAACCGTCATCACTAGCTGTACTTAAGAAAACGTGGCTTGAAAATGATGTTCTCACATCAAAAGCGCTCCCAAATATACCAAACAAACAGCCAGTGACGACGGTCTTTATCAAAAGGTATGACAACTACTGTATGGATTTTAATAAAATTTTGCGAGAAGGTCCATTAAAACCTTGGTTCAAATATACAATAATTATTTTTTTCGTAAAAATATGTTATTTCCTAGAGAAAATAGCGACATATTTTGCCGATATAATTATAATAAAACAGTTGTCTGCATATTTTATTTCTGTAGATGGAAAATTTTTAACACCGTTTTCTAAACTCTACAATAAATATTTAAAAACACAATTTTTTTACTTTTAAAAAGGGAAAACTTAGAGATGTAACATTACACCCCAAATTAAGGGCTATTTTGAAGGCCAGAACCCAGTGTGCGCCGTTTCCTATATAGCTTGATATTTAAGTCAATAAAGGTTAACATTATTGCTGTTTCCCATCAGTATTTTCTTTAAAAACTATTCGTATTATTCGATTCACTATATTGAAACTTGAAAACTTTTCTAAATAATTCAATTTATAATGAATTCATTGGTTTTTATCAAGTTATTTTTTTTTTGTTACGCTTTTTTTGCAACAGACATTGATTCTACTACAATTCTGGAAGTTAATGCTATTTCGTTTCAACAAATATCGGTGGCTCTGCTGCATCCTTATGAAGAATCAATGGCAACTGTGGAGTTTGATTTACGCAGCGGCTTGCCTCAGTGTACCATTTACAGCATTAGTAATAATTACGATTTGTTATCTATAAAATTAACCAGCATTGTACAAAAATGTCTCTCCATACCGGTTACAATAAGAGCTCTATTGAGATTTTGGGACCAGGAACGTATAAAAATGTTTCAACGCAGTATTGGTGGTGGATCAGCGAATACCGGCAGCATTGGGGGAGGAATGGGAAGTGGTCCAAACGCTAGTGGAGCTGGAGGCGGTGTTAACATGTCTGGTAATATGCCTAGTACATCACATAGCGCTTATGGAAATTTTAACATATCTGGCGGATCAAATGATCCAGGCGGCGGCGGCAGTGTCATGAATAACAGTATGAAAATAGTCGGGTCTATGAAAACGGATGCAACGGGACAGCAAAGAACACATTTACAGGCTGCCACAGCAGGGTTTTTAAAGTACAAAAGTGTTGATATGAAACAGGAGGATTTTCATGAGAGCCCAAAGAGTCAAACTTTAGCTGCATCAGTTACTGAACATGTGGCTACAACATTAATGCAATCTAATTTAGAAGTTAACTCTTTGGGCCAAGCAATATCGCAACAACAACAACAACAACATCAACTTCATTTACAACAAACATATGAACAAAAGATTGCTGCTGATAATGAAATCGCCGATAAATACAAAAACATTTGGAAAGATAAAACACCAAATCTAAAAAATACAGTTAGCATTACGCCCATTAATGACGCTTCCAATAGTCACAATACAAATTCATCTAACAACAACACGGTCTCATCTTTGGATGTTAAACGGACAGGTAGCATCGAAATAATACCCTTAACCGGAGCAAATAATAATAATGCAGCTTCTAATGCAAACGTTACTCCTACAACAATAACAATAACACCGATTAATGCTGGAGCATCACCTTCATATATTGGCAATAAAGAAAAGAAAACGTCAAACATGGGATCATCAACGTCTGCGTCTGCATCATCATCTTTGTCTAGCTCTTCGAATAAACGTTCCTTAGATACGGCCGATAACCAAAAAGATAAGAAACGCAAAAAACGTAGAGATGATTCTCCCATGGGGCCACCAGAAAAAGTATTTTCTCGACAAAATTCACCTGCCGGTTCCAGTGAGGCCGCTGCTACGGCGGTAGCACGTAAATTCTCGTCGCCTTCCTCATCTCCTATAGGTGCTTCAGGTGGTTTGTTGGCCTCTTCAGTATCAGGATCATCGTTATCGGCTCGTCCCAGCCCCAAACATTCTCCTGTTTATAGCAGTCCAAAACATAACACAGCCTCCAATAGTCCTAAATCTCCGTTTGGTACTCATTCTCCCAAACACGGTTCCTCTGGCAAGCCCAGTATGTCCACATTAAAAAGTGCCACTGCTGCTAGTCCTAAAGGAGACAAAACTTCCTCGAATTCAAACGCTACTTCATCATCGTCAGTACTTAATACCGCTGCTTTAGTACGGTCATTACAAACCGGATCTTCATCCTCATCTACCGCAAATACTGTAGCGGCTGCAGCAGCTGCTGCTATGGCTGCACTTAAAAATAAAGACAAATCATCAGCTCTTAACTCAGCCGCAATTAGTTCAGCTGCAGCCGCCGCAGCAGCTGCTGTTAAATCAAGCATGGGTGTTAACTCAATGCAACAACTAAAGTCTTCCGTTACTGGACTTAACCATATAACGGCTGCTGCGGCGGCTGGTTTTGGCGGTTCAAATACTTCTATGGATTTAAACTCAGCCATGCGCAAAAGTGTAGCCGCTGCGGTAAGTCATGTAACAGTTTAGTTAGTTAATTTTTATATTGGTATGGCCTTGCTTTTACTTTAATTTTAGTCATAGAAGTATTAAAATCTTTTCTTGTAAAATATGTTCAAGTAGTTTTGATTTAACCAAATTGTTTTATATAATTTTGTTGTAAATTAATTCTTTTTAATATTTAAGAACTAAATGCATGATATTTTACAAAATTTTAAACTTTCTTTTCAATTTTTTCATGACAATTTCTCGAAGAATCAATTTCCCAAAAATAAACGAAATCAGACGTTTTTAGTTATTTCTTTACTTTAAATTCGCTTTGGAAAATATTTTTTCAATTAGAAATAATGCCTCTAACCCAATTCGTCTGTGGTTAAGAAATAGAACGTTACTATGCAGATTTTGGGTGCTAAAAAACGTAAATTTATTAAGTGAAAACGAAGGAACTAAACTGAGGAAATAACGTATATTTTCACGTTAAATAAAATAAAAATATAAAATTAAACTATCAGGCATGTTCTGAATTCCACACGGAATTTTCAAAGCATTGTTTTTGTAAAAAATAATTTTAATGCAAAAAAAATACAAATTGAAAATTTCATGTGGAATTCGGAAAATGTTAGTTTATATAAATCATACTTGGAATGTTTTTGATTGACTTTGAAATTTCATTGGCATTGTTTAAAATAATGATAGTAAAAAATTTTTAACTAAAATTTAATGCTAATAATTTAATTTCAATTATTTGTTTTAACTAACGATAATAAAATTTCAATGTAACTGTTTAATTACTAATTACATCTAAAAAAATAATTGCTTTTATGAAAAAAAAACTTATGATAGCAGAACCTCCGTAGATGGTAATGATATAAAATCATCAGCATTATTTATCATTAAATGCTAATGGAATTGGCAATTTATTAGTTCACCTTATTAAAAACCTTATTAATTATTAACTAATTACATGTATGACTTTTTTAAATATTTATTTTCTATCCTTTAAAAAGTTCAAGCCAATATAAAAGATATGTAAAACATTGAAAAAGAGTACAAATATTTAAAATAAAATTATACTCAACATGAAAATAAAAGACAAAAGTTTAAGCCAAACGCGTTAAGCCAAATTCACCAAATTCCTTTCCAATAAGAAAAAAAGCTATAAAAGTGTAAGACAACGTTCGGCAGCATATAAAAAAAATAACTCTTACAAAATCAAAATGGAATATCAAAATTCAATTAAAACTTCAAGTCCGAAAATATCTTTAAAATCGTAAAAAAAAATAAACGAAAAATATCGCTAATTAAAGATCACAAAAATTTTGCGACAAAAAAAAAAATACGTCTACAGAATTTTGCATTGTTTTCTGTTTCATCAACAATTAAACCTTTTCAAATAATAAAGTGGTTTTTAAAGCAGCACTATTTTTTATACCCTTTACCAAAAAAATGGATACTTCGTCATTCCTTTTTATTTTCTACGATATTCATTTCCGACCCCGTTATATATTCTGGCTTCTTATGCATAGCGAGGTCGATTGAGCGATGCCCGTCTGTCCGTCCGTGTTAGTGTTGAAATCAAGTTTGCTGATGCACTATGTCAGCTAGAAAAAATTTAAATATGCTAATCGATCAGACATAAGGTTTAAAGAGGTGCCATTGGAAATCCGTAAGATCGGTCCATGTTCTTCGACGCTAAGGGCAAAACACCACGCCTACCTCTAATTTTTCCATATCATTTGGAACAATGAAGTAACTCTAATCAAAAAAACACAGATATATGGGGCGATAGAGAATTAAAAAATAAGAAAAAAATGTCCAGTAGAAAAAATTGACGCTTGCCCATATTTTCCGAGTTACGGGCCTCTAAAAATTTTAAAATATCAATATTGGTATCATTTTAAAGCTTTTGAAGAGATCTTTAAGGAAATACTAAAGTTAAAAAAAAAATTCTTAACCCATAAACAACCGATGGAATTTTTATTTAATTTTTTTTTTACTTTTTTAATTCTCTGTCACCTCTTTATTTGTTTTTTGATTGGAGTTACATACAAGATTTGGCATATCCGTAGCACTCTTACTTGTTTCTACAAGGCTTCGTAAAGACACTTAAAACCTAAGCAACCTTTTTTTTTTACAAAGTTTTAAAAGTCTTTTATTGTCTTTTTTGCTTCGTTTATTCAAAATAACAATATATTTCTTATTACATTATGTACCCACATTCTAATAAAAACAACAAAAATTTTATTCCATTACTTGAAGGAAGTAATAAAAAATAAAAACAAAATTAACCCCATATATTACTGCTCGAAACGCAAGAAACTCTTGCTTTGTTGCATTTTTTGTGTACCAAAACAAAATAAAAATTTTAAAACTGTTATATCAGTGCCGTTACGGAACATTCTTTTAATTAAAACTTGTGGAACTTTTTAAAAACTGCCAGTCTCGAATTTCTTTAAATGTTTAAATTTAAATGTTGAATATAAACAAATCTATAGTTTCGCGTCTTATAAAGATTATAAAGCTACTGGAACGGTGGAGAAAGTTAATACTGGCGGGTGCCCTCGAAAAACATCACTACGAACGGATAGAAAAATCGTCTGTTTGATAAAATGCATTTTATTTCTTTAACAGATGTAGTAAATGATCTTAATCTCAATATTAGTTCAAGCACGGCAAGAAAGGGATCATTGGAAATTATTTAAGGAGCTTTATGCCGTATAAGAAACCTATACTGACGAGGAAGCATTTAAAAAAGGTTTTTTAATTAAATTGCAACAAATGATTTAATTCAAATTAGTTTTATTAAACTGCAGGTTGGAATTTGCAAAAGCTTACGCAAATTGGACTATGGCAAAGTGGAAAACAGTTTTATTTAGCGATGAGTCTAAATTTAATTTGCTAAATTTAGATGGAGTTTGCCACGTTCGGAGACTAAGAGAAAATCGAATACATCCGCATTATTGTAAACCCACAATAAAACATGGAGGCGGAAATGTTATTGTGTGGACCTGTTTCTTGGGGAATGGAGTTGAAATATCAACACAAATGGATCGATTTGTTTATAGGGACATTTTAGCGCAACGGTTCTCAAATGGGATCCGTGGACCACTGAGGGTCCGTAGCAACTATTCAAGGGGTCCGCATGAAGAACCGAAAAAACAGTGTTTAAAAAAAAAAAGAAAAAATAAAAGTTTTATTTTCAACTTGGGCTTATGAGGGGTCCGCGAAAAAATTATTAGATTACTAGGGGCCGTGAGCAGGAATTTAATGAGAATCCCTGTTTTAGCGAATCACATGCTTCCTTTTGCTGAGTGAAAAAAGCCACTTCATTGGGTCTTTCAGCATGATAATGACCCCAAGCACTCGTCAATGTTGGTCAAGAACTGGTTGTCTGCTTAAGGGATTTAAGTTTTGGATTGGCCCGCTCAATCTCCAGACTTAAGTTCCATTAAGAATCTTTTCGGAATTTTAAAGCGCAGGGTCAAAATATCGTGTGCTAATTTAATATTAATCGTTTTATAATGTGCAAAAAAACCAAAGCAAGTGGTGGCCTGTTTTTTTAGGGATAAATAACAAGGTTGCAAATCAAACCAGCAAACTTTAATGCTAATGAAAATCGTCGCTTTAATCATAAATAAACGTATAAATTAACGCATAAGTATAAATAGATAATTCAATATTCAAAAAGTTTATGATAAGAAACGAATAACAAATATCAATGCTTGCTTATATTTTGTTTTACATTTTCAAAATGGTAAAAGGTATATTTTTTTAAATTTTATAGTTACAGCACTTTCCTAACAGTTTGAATTAATAAAATTTATTTAAAAATTAAATTTACTCATAATTAAAATTGTTGCGTTGCTACTAGTTCCTATAATAAAAAATAATATATAAACTATTTTATAGAAATTTTATAGTTATAGTTTTTTAACGCTCTGCATGTTAGTCCTAATATCTAAACGTATTAAAGAACCAAATTTCTTTGTCATCAATGCAAATGTTTTTTTCTTTTCTCTTTTTTTATAATATAAAAACAAAATAAATAAATGAAAAACCACCTGAACTTGTTGATGAAAATCATGTCTATCAAATTTGTCAGGTTAGTTTGATGACGTCGACGCCAACTACAGCAACAGTATCAACAGCCTCAATGCAGTCACCGCAGCGTCAATTACAGCAGCAACAGGACAAACACAAACATCAGTCAACAATAACACAACAGCCACTTGGCAACAATGAGTCCATGAAATTGTCGGTTTCGCCATCATTTACGTCTGTCGATTCTCTCAATACCAGTGGTGGCAATAGCAACAGTAGTAGTAGTGAGTATATGGTGAAATCATCACAAGAAGGTCTAAAATTAACCATTAATAAGACATCCCATAAGTCCTCAACTAAAATGCCAACCATGACAAAGTCATCACATACGGCTACGCAAGGACCAATAGCCTCTTCAACGGGTTC
The DNA here is from genome assembly GCA_937654795.1 of Cistogaster globosa. NCBI lineage: Eukaryota > Metazoa > Arthropoda > Insecta > Diptera > Tachinidae > Cistogaster > Cistogaster globosa. The sequence goes on from OW569405.1 coordinate 23,355,104, forward strand.
AATGGTCAATAATAAAAAACTGCATACAGGCCTTAAACCGGGTGTAAATAGTGGACCAGCTTCTAAAAAAACAACAACATCTACGTCATCATCATCACCATCTTCATCGCTGTTCACAAAATCTACTTCATCATCATCTAATTCTAATAAACACATATTTCAAAAGTCAAATTCATCTGGTAGTTTAAGTACAAAATTAGGTTCTAGTAATAGCTCTACAAATTCAACGTTAACGGGTTATGGTCTTTCCAAAAGTCATAGTACAAACTCTTTTTCCGATATGCGCAGATCATCGAAAAAGTCCCACAGTGCATCAACATCACCGGCATTACCATCATCACAAAATTCCTCCTCATCAGCTTCAACGTCTCAGCCAGCAACACGTTTAGATCATCACGCCGATATGATGAAGATTTTACAATATGCTTCACCCATAATGGCAGCCAGTATGGAGGGTTTTATGAAGGGATTAAATTCAAAATTTCAGATTCCTAAACTATCACAACGTAATGCCAACACCAACGCCTCTAACACAAGCAGTTCACCTACCACTTCTTCAGCAACAGTGTCAACAAACGTCATGTCTAATGTATCATTGGAATTTTCCTCATCTTTAGCTCAAAATCATTCTGCTACAAATAACAAGCCTCAAGATATTAAAGTGGCCACTCCATCATTGCAGCATCAGCAGCCACATACACAATCCTCTGTTTCTGTACACATTTTAAAAACTTCCAGTCCGTCGTCATCCGAGTCAGCCTCTGCTTCAGTGTTAACTTCAGTGTCTAAGTCAAATTCCTTCTCATCGTCCACATCTGCTGCAACTTCCTTAGATTTTCTTAACTCTGCAACAAAAACTACAAATTCTAGTTCTTCTCATGTCGATGATAATCTATTTGCAACATTGGCGGCGGGTAAATGACATTGTGTTATTTTTTACTTTTTTAACACTCTTCATGAAGATTGACCTTTAATAAAAAAAAAAAAAATTACAAAATTCCTAATAAGACTGTTGTAAGCTGGTTGGATTATGATTATTGTTAGTTTTGTTGGTTCATAAAAATATATTATTTTGCACAAACATATTTCTGCCTTAATTTGTTAAGAAAAAAATTGTAAATCTTTGGAAAAATTATTGTTGAACAAAAAAAAAAAAAAAAACTTTTTGGAAAAGAAATTAATTAAAAGTATTTTAATTATGAATTTATAAGCATTTTTCTTTATGCATAACTATTATTTAAAAAGTAAGTGTATCAAATTGACTCAATAACATTTTTAAAAGTCACTAACATGGATAATAACTAGATCTTCCATAATGTTTCAAACAAATGTCACCAAATATTATTTTGGCTAACTTCATGTTATCATTTTGTTTTTCCTTACATAACGAAACCCGTTACGTGTTAACAGTTTTCATTTTTGTTTGTTAGAGCCAGCTTATATTAACTGACTAAATTATTAATTATCCTTTGCGAGTAGGTTCGCAAATCGTAAAGCGTTTACTTTACGACTCTATTGTTGCAAGAGTTTGAGAATTTTTTTTTGTACTCATTTATAGCAAGAGTTGCCATAATTAACTTTTTAACAATTTTTGAACAATAAAAAAACATGAAAACAGGCAACATCGCTAATGCATAAAAAAAGAAAGAGAGAACGATATATCTTAACTGATCGTTACAGCCAAACTTAAAATGGCGCGATATGAGCAATCTCTCTATCAAAATTCTTGTTTGCCTTTAATTGCTAATTGGATCTCGTCGTGTAGGCAAATAATCCGAGATCTCTATGCGAAATTCTTAGTTGCTAAAATCATTTCTAGCCGACGTTCTATAAAAGAGTTGTACATTTTGGACCACATTACCTACATTATTATCGGTTCGCATCGTAGGATGACGTGGATTTATTGCTGTCCGCGGAGGTGTAATACTGATTGATTGTCAATATTTTGAATAGAAAAAATTGTCAATATCAGAACTACGTACGATTTAAAACAGGTAAGAGTGTTATATTCGGCTATGCCGAATCTTATATACCCTTCACCATGTATGTAAAGCTAGTTTAGTGAAGTAGCTCCTATAAAAAAACAAATATTAGCAGTCTTAATTCAAATTAACTTTTGAATTATCCCCATTCCAATGTAAATTAGATTTATCGTAAATGCAGTAAATCAAAATGAGTAAATGAAATGAGTCGGAAATTAACAAGCGGTTGTCAAATTGTTTACTTTTGAAAATTAAAATGGATTCAAGGGCAGAAAAGGTACGTTATTTTATTCTTAGTAAAATAAAAAATAAATATTAAAATCAAAACGGATTTTTTTAATATTTATTTTTTATAAGATTTCCACGGCTTTCTTTCAAATAAATACTGGTCCTTTAATCGTAATGTAAATGATTACTACATAAATGCAAACACTGTCGTCTGTCAGAGTAAAATTTAAATTCAAATTAGTTACTCAATAAGACAAAAAAAATAAGTACGATATAAAGTTTTACATAAGAACGCCATTGGCTCTTATAGCTTAAGCATTTAAAATAATAGTATTTCCTAAAAGACTTCCTCAAAAGCTTTTAAATAGTACCCATATAGACGATCGAACTTTTCTCAGAGGTCCATGACCCGGTAAATATGGGCGAGCGCCAATTTTTCACTTGGTAGTTTATTATTATTTTAAATTCTCTATCGCTTCATAATTTTGTTTTTTGATTGGAGTTACTTCATTGTTCTAAATGATATGGAAAAATTAGAGGCAGGCGTGGTGTTAAGCTCACTGACTCGAGGGACATAGACCGATCTTGCTGTTTTTCAAAAGCACCTCTTTTGAAACTATGTCTGATCGTTTGGAGTGTTTTAATTTTTTCTAGCTCATCTTGTTGATTTCAACACTCACGGACAGACAGACTGGCATTGCTCAATCGACTTCGCTATGCATAAGGAATATAATATCAGAAATGGATATTGTAGAAATTTTTAATGGAATAACAAATTTAGATAAACCCTTTTCCCACATTTTGTCTTGAAGGGTATAAAATGATATTTGTACTTTGACCACCCGTTACAGTGAGATTGAGTAGTGCTTTTACATATCACGACCACCTCTTTCTGTCTCTGGAAAAAAGCAACATTTAATAACCTTAAATACTAATAAAAATGGTGAAATTAATTTAATTTATTTAACTTTTTTTCACTATAAAACAGACTTAATTTATTGTTTTTTTTTTAAGTCTACAATGCTGCTAAAGCTACTGTCAAAGTTAATTACACAAAACTGATGATATATGTAGTTAATTAACAACGCAATTAACTTATTTTCAACATAATGAGATTTATTTTGAAAAATGTTTAAACGAATTAAAATTAAACCTCAAACAATAGCGCAAATGCTTGTGGTGCAACAAGTTTTCTTTTTAAAGCGGCCACATGCTGAAACTCAACAACTTTAATACTATTGTATGCAAATGTTGTATGTGTGTACGTATTTGATATTTAGTATGCGATAGTAAATCCTACAAAAATTTGATAATTAAAAAAACTTATAGCTAAACAGTTTTCAAGTATTTTGTTACTGGGGCTTTCATTCGTAAAAATGAAAGTTATTCTGCTCTATTATTAATCAAGTGCGTTGCTTGAAAAACAGCAAGCACATTTGTTGTTAACAATTTATTTAAAAGATACTAACAGTCCACCCTAAATACGGGCGTTAGGCACGACGTAATTTAGCGTCTAGTTTTTACGCTGTAATGAGTATCTTAAATACGAGCGCCAACGTTGTGAAACGAACAGTATTGTTTACTTATCTTATTTGCTAAAAACCACAAAGTTAAAATAATTAAGAGAGATAAAATCGCAAAATTGACCTTAAAGTAGCTGTAATGTCATTACTGTTGGAAATACTTTTGTATATATCACAAAAAAAAAAACAATAACAATACTTCTTTTGCAGCCAACTTTACTTTTTACGCGCGTCAAAATTGGATTTTTCAATTGTTCAACGTTAGCGTCGCGCTATTTGGGTTGGTCTCATACATTTTGTATGGGCATGAGAATTTTTGACAGTTAAATAACGTCTTACGCTCGTATTTAGGGTGGACTGCAAAGCGCAAGATATCTGTCAAAATTCCTCATGTACAAAATGCATGAAGCGTCCCTAATTAGCACGGCGTCAACGCTTAGTAAATGGAAAATCCAATTTTGACGGCGCGTAAGGTAATGCAGTTGCCTGCAAGCTACTGTTTACATATTGTTTTGTAGTATGTACGTTACAAAACAGTAATGACATTTTTGCTTTTTTCGGGTTTATCTAGCGTTTTTATCACTGTTTTGCATTCCATTTTATAGGGTTTTATTAAAAATGATAAGTTAACATTACTGTTCACAACAAAACGTTGCGCTTTTATTTAGGTATGTCATTTCAGCGTAAAAGCCATGCGTTATTTTGCGTCGCGTCTTACGCGCTAATTTAGGTATGTCTGAAAGTCGGGCAGGTAGTGCTGCTAGACATTTTTTTCCAGGAAAATATTATCGTCGAAATCGTCAAGTTATTGAAAAAAGTCGTCAACCAAAAAAATGTTTTTTTTTTGAACCAGGACGATTTTTTATAGAAATAAAACAACCTTTTTATTACTACATGGGTTTTATTTTAAAAATATAATACAAAATAATAAAAAAAACTTAAAATTACCTTATTAATTAACATATTACATATTTTTACCTATTTAAAGCAGGACTATGTGTTGAGGGTTGTTCTATAAATGGGTTAAATATGTTATATACAAAAAAGTTAAAAGCAACAAAAATTTAATTCAGATATATGCCACATCATAAACATGTACATATGTAGAAAAATGATTTCCAAAAGAAACGTTGTTTTATTTTTTTTATTAAATATGCTATTTAATAAAACATCAATTTTTAATAAAAAATCATTGAAATCTTATACACATTGGCTCATTATTAAATAAGCTATAAATACATATTTGAGTTATGTTTATTTATAAAATTTTTTTCAATGTTAATACTGAAACATTCTGAAGAATTATTTTTTAAATAATCTTTTGAAAACAGAATGCCTTCAAGAGTTTCTTTTTCCAAGGAATTCCTAGTCTTGGTTTTGTTGAGATTAATTTTGCTAAATATTCTCTCAACATTAGCTGATGAGTTTGGCAAAGTCATTAAGTTGTTTACAAACTCGCACAAATTTGGGAAAACCGGTTTATTGTTTGATAAGTTAATTGATATAATAGTATGTTTCCACGGCACCTGCTTCGCTCTCTATTATTGCTTCACACTCCAATCATGAGCGAATCTACTTGCTTCGCATTGCAAAATTATGAGAGCGAAGCTGGTAGATTCATATTGAATCTACTTACAAAGCATGAAAAATTTATGTCTTCTCTAATTTTTATCGCAAGTTTATCTGAACTAGCTGTATAAAATGTAAACAAAAAGAGAAAAACAATGTTTAAAGTGGTGTGTGGATATGTGTAATATAAAACACAATTAATTTTATTAAAATTTTAAATGTAATAAATTACAAACAAACAAAATTAAAAAGAAAAATAAAGTTTTTGAACAATTTATTTGAGAGTTATTTCAGTTTTTGTGCAGATGTCCAATCGAAGCATGTAGCATGTGTCGTGTAAACAGCGTGCTTCGCAATCATGATTCGAAGAGCGAATTAAGTGCTTCATTTTGCCGTGTGAACATGCTATAACCTTTTTCCAAAATATATTTACGGTTAAAGAAATGTCTTTAAAATCAAAAAATCTTAGCTCTCTTATTTCATTTTCAATATCTTGATGTTTGTGTTTAGGGACCAAATTCGAAAAACTTTTTAATAAAGAAAGAATTTCAAAGTTTTTTGTTTAAAATAACTGAAGGTTCAATTAAATTAAAATTTTTAATAATTGTGTCATTAAAATCAAACCTTTGTTTTATTTGGTAGCATAATTCAATGTAAAACGATACACAATTTTCAATAAATTGCTTGTTAGTTTGAACATCAATTGTGTATTGAGCTAATTTTTCTTTTACATACACACCAACATAAACTTCTTCCGTTTGTAAAAAATTCGTACGATTACGAAAATCAATTTTATTCAGGGATCTATTTCTTATAAACTCATCTTTTAAAATGTTAAGCAAAAGAGTTTTAAAAAATTTTGACATTTATTGTACATGTGGTGAATTTGAATTCCTTCACTTTGAAAATTTTTGTTGATATTATTGATCAAATTAAGTACATATTTCAAAAAACAAAAATAAAGCTCGGTTATGTTGTTTAAATTTTTAAATATATCTTTTGCAGTATCAATATGGTCGATATTGACCGCAAAAGAAAAATATATTTTCAGAGTCTAAAATTCTTATTACTACTGCTTCTAGTGAAAGCCATCTAGTTTGGGATGGGTGAAGCATTTTTTTTGTGGTTAATATCTATTAATGACTGTATATCAAAAAACTGTTTACTTCTTTTTGTACTATTGCTAATATAATTAAAAATATTTCGCGCAAGTGTTTCAACGCTTGAAGGTAGTTTCAAACAACCATACGACGAACACAGAGCCAAAGAATGGCAAATGCATTTAAATACTACCAAATTCGGTATTTCTTCTTTAAACAACCCAGCTACGGAATGGTTTTTTCCAGTCATGTTGCTAGCTCCATCAGCTGCGAAACCAATCATATTCTGCTATGGCTTTGTTCAGGGATAATGCATTACAGTTATTCACATTAATTAGTCCAAAAAAAAATCTTTTATTTCAAAATTGATGCTTATTCTCACTACTATGCATAAAAGCTTGGTATTACTTAAATCTGTTGATTCATCAACGCAAATAAAGAATTAATTTTTTCGCATGTATTCACAAGCACTATCAAATTGACTTTGTTCCTACCACTTTTTTTATAATTTGTGTTGATTTGGTCCTCCATAAGTACATGCTTTTAGCTATAGATGAATCGAAAAAACAGCTTTTTATTAATTTTGTTAAGTGATCTGCTGACAAAAAATGCTTATGCTCAGCCAGAAATAACGATATTTTAATTTCAGCCTCTTTAGCTTTTGTTTTGGGGTCAATAAGAGATGAAGATATAGTTGGTTGACATGGATCTTTTATAGCGTCCAAATGTTTCCTAGATTCAGAGTGCCTTAGCAGATCTGACTTAATTGATGCTACTTTTAAATTGCTGCGACATATACTGCATTTTACCAGTTCGTTTTCCACTTTGACACAATGGAATTCTTCTATTTTGACGGGCAGCAATAAACAAATACGAGGGCTGCTATATATATTTCTGGCCTGGCAACACTGGGTGCTGCCAAGTGCAATCTGACATTTCTATTGGAAAGCTTGTCATTTTTAAGCATAAGCGTACTCAAAACTTTTTGACGTATGACCATTATTTGTGTTGTTTACAGTGACTTGAAAAAATTAATATAGAAAAAAATGGAATTAACTCGTGAAAATTTTCGTGCCATCATTTTTCACAACTTTCGACGTGGATTATCACGACAAGAGTGCATTGATGAACTTAAGTCTTTGTATGACGATGAAGCACCATCCTATAGCACTGTGAAAAATTGGTATAATGAATTTAATCGTGGCCGAAGCTCGCTCAAAGACGAATTCCGTGAAGGTCGTCCAAAAACGGCTGTTGTGCCAGAGAACATTAATGCCGTGCGTGAACTCATAATGCAAGATCGACATGCGACATACCGAGAGACAGAGACATCCTTGGACATTTCTTCCACCAGCATACTACATGAATACCTGGCCGTAAAAAGGTTTGTTCTCGTTGGATCCCGCACAATTTGAAAGTCGCTCAAAAAAAGGCTCGTGTCGATTGGTGCAAAGAAATGTTGCAAAAATACGATTGCGGTGCTCCAAAAGGCGTTTATAAGATCGTCACAGGAGACGAATCATGGATCTATGCGCATGAGCTCGAAACGAAACAACAATCGACCGTGTGGGTCTTCAAAGACGAGCAAAATCCAACGAAAGTTGTTCGTGGAAGAAGCACTTCGAAGCAAATGGTCGCCTGTTTCTTCGGCAAAACTGGTCATGTGGCGACTGTTCCGCTTGAGCAATGTAGGACGGTCACTTCTGAGTGGTACACTACAATTTGTTTGCCGGAAGTCATCGGAAAAATTCGAAAAACCAACAAAAGAAGACGAATCATTGTTCACCATGACAATGCAAGCTCTCACACATCGGCTCAAACCAGAGCATTTTTGACCGGCCAAAACGTCGAATTAATGGATCATCCGCCGTACAGCCCTGACTTGGCACCTAATGACTTCCTCTTGTTTCCGCACATCAAGAAAAAAATGCGTGGTTAACGATTTTCGTCGCCAGAAGAAGCTGTTGAAGTGTTAAAAACCATGTTTTAGAGGTGTCTCAATCGGAGTGGAAAAAGTGCTTCGACAACTGGTTTGAGCGCATGCAAAAGTGTATAAATTATGCTGGAGAATACTTTGAAAAACAATAAAACCATTTTTGATTATAAATATTCGCATTTTCACTATTAGGCCAGAAATATATAGAGCAACCCTCGTATAGTGTTGCCATTATACATATAAATTGGAAAAATAAGAACAAAAACTTTTTTTTTTAATACTAAAACATAAAAGAACATTACAAAAATACAATAGGAAATAAATTTATGTGTTTTTATAGTTTTTCGTGATATTATTACAAATTTTTTCAAAAACTTTAATTTTATTCATTATAATATATATATGCGGCATCCCTGAAATTTAAATTGCTAAAATACACAGCTGTTCATTTTTAATTTCATAGTATTGTGTTTTTCGTTTGAGTTAATTTTGTGTCATATTTTATTTCATTTTTCGTTTTAAGATAATGGTAAAGTACCGATTTGTTTGATTTTCTGTTGTTATTTTTAATACGTTTGTAAAATTTTGCAGAGGAATAGTAGGGACACATTAGCTGATTATTATGTTGTTGCTGTCTTCAAAATAATTATGAAGCTGACTTCAAAGCAGCATTTGAAGCCGTGAAGTCTGCTGTCGTCTATGCGTTTAGAGCTTGACCGTTGGTGCTACTAAGGTAGCAAATTGCTACTTTTTCGAACGCTTTGGCCCTTTTAATGCCCCTTTTTAAAAAGAGATAAATCTGCGACTATCCGATATTTTTGACCCTATTTTGTTATATGGCACTTTTAGTTTTATTTTCAATTTTTCAAAACAATTGCTGCTTGTATATACACTATACATATTTTAATTCAATTTTTATTTATCACCAGACATAGTAAAGCTGACGATTTTTTAAAGTTATTGCATAAAGCATAACCATAATAGTATGTTTCAACGGCACCTGCTTCGCTCTCTATTCTTGCTTCACACTCCAATCATGAGCGAATCTACTTGCTTCGCCATACAAAATTATGAGACCAAAGCATGAACAATTTCTGTCTTCTCTAATTTTTATCGCAAGTTTATCTGAACTAGCTGTATAAAATGTAAACAAAAAGAGAAAAACGATGTTTAAATTGGTGTGTGTATTTGAGTAATATAAAAAACAATTAATTTCATTAAAATTTTAAATGTAATAAATTACAAACAAACAAAATTAAAACGAAAAATAAAGTTTTTAAGCAATTTATTTGAAAGTTTATTCAGTTTTTGTGCACACGTCCAATCGAAGCATGTAGCATGTGTCGTGTAAACGGCGTGTTCGCAATCATGAAAAAAACCGTTTTAATTTTATAGCATTATAGCAAATTTGCCAATAATGAGTTAGTTTTTGTATCAGGTATCTTGTTGCCGTAATATGTCAAAGGAAATGGTGAATTTTTGTCCTCATTATTGATGAAACTACGGACATTGCTACGGAAAAGTGTTTGGTAATAATTGTAAGGCAATTTGATAAATGTAAAGGCGGAACAATCGATAACTTTTTCCGGTTATTGCAACCAACCAATGGTTCTGGCGAAACCATTTGCAACTCAGTTTTATCAGCTTTAGAAGAAAACAAAATAACAATAAAGATTTTTTTTTGGTTTTGCAACGGACAATAGTAGAAAAAAACGGTGTAGCTGCACTACTAAAGAAAAAATTACCTAACTTATTTCATATTGGCTGCGTTTGCCATTTTATAAATTTAATGAACTGCTCATCTTTATCATGTATTCCGAAGGAAGTTAAACTACTTTTTAAAAATATTTTTAAATACTTTAAAAAGGGCTGTTTGAATTTAAAGAATTACAAAGCATTTTTGATGTACCAAAACACTAGCTTTTAAGACTTAGCCACACTAGATGGTTGTCTTTTGAGTCTGTTGCAAGAAGGTCATTGGAGCACAGTTCGAAAAAAATGCCTCCAATTTAGAAAAAATATGTACCATTCAAGAAGGTCTACGAGTATCTCCCATAAATAAAATTTATTTAAAATTTTTGGTGTTTATTCTTAAAAGCATGAATAAAATATAAACAAAATTTTAAAGTGAGTCTAAGAACATTTTGTTGGAGTTGTTTAAAAATTAAAAAAAAAAGAATATATACATAACTACAAAATAGAAAACATAGTTTTTTTTTAATATTTTGTACGTTAACGATATTGTAAACATATATATTGGTCATGAAGCTGAAAGTGAAATATGTGCTGAAGGACTTTCTAAAACTTTTATAGTTGATATTAAAAGCATAATATTTTTTTTTTTCAAAAATTGTGTGGACAAAGAGTTTTAAGAATTGACATTAAGAATAAAAAGCTAAACGTTCTAACGTACTTGGACCCATTATTTATTAAGTCTAATAAGGACATACCTTATTTTGAGCTGGTTACACAGTTTAGCTATGTAATAACTGATCCAGAGGTGTTTATTACAGAACTAAAGCTATTAGAAAGTAAAACGAATGATGAATGCTGTGAGCACATATTTAAAATTTCTGATGCCGAACAATTTTGGCATGAAGTAGGAAGCGTAAAACATAGGTTTGACGAGAATTTCTTTTCAAACTTACATAACTTTTGCACATATGTTTTTACTTTACCACACAGTAGTGCATCTGCTGAACGTATTTTTTCAAAGCTAGCACTAATGAAAAACAAATTATCAAATGGGTTAAAAATAAATAAATGCGAATCTTTGCTTTCAGCTTTAAACTTATTGGATGTTGATCTAGAAGATTGAACTCCGAGTGCAGATCTTGTTAAAAAATAAAGATGTACAGTTGCCAAGAAGTAATAATAATACTATTGTGTAATTATGTACACATATAAAACAAAAATAAATAACCATGCAATTCTAAAAATGTTTTATACACATATACAAACTCTTTTTTAGCTTTATTATATAATGAATAGTATGTTTATTTTATATAATCTAATATGTAAATATGTAAATATTTTTATAATTTAAATTTTTTGTGTATTATTACTGTAAATAAATTAAACGTTAAAGTGTTGAAATAAATAAAACATTATATTTAAATTAAAAATAAGGGGATTATGGTAATTACTTTGTTTTAAAATATGTTATGTTTTTAAAATAGTTTCCCGTTTTTCCGATAAATCCTCTTTTTGCCGTCACTTTTTTAATCCCCTTTTTGGTGACACTTTAAAAAAAAAACGCCTTTTTGGTGCCACTTAAAAAAAAATCCCCTTTTTGTGCCACTTTTTGAAAATTTTCAACGGTCACACTGTTCGTACAAAAAAGTCTTTTAAGAAAAAAAGACGCACATCTTTTTTTTTTAGCATTTTTATTATTCAAAATAGAAAGAAAAAAAATTGAAGCAAAACAAAAAGCTCGTTACAGAAACAATTTTTATCATATATCATAAGACATGGCGAAATAATTTACCAGGTGGTGTCTTAATAGACCATGTGTTTTTTGTTGTTGTCAAAATAATAAAATAAATTAAAAAAAAAAATTTTAAATAATTTGAAAATGTAAAGAGTTGTAAGTTTAATTAATAAAATTAAATTTTGAAATAAAAAAATTAAATATGGGATATTGCTGCATTTACAGAGTAAAGAAACCAACTGGGTATAACTTCATTTAAAGTACCAAATGATGGTAGAGTGATGAATTAAATTTGTCTTCTTTTTGCTTAGTTAACTATTTTTGACATCAACGTGGTGCTCTACAACGGCGAAAATTAACGAATTTGCCGTTGCGACCACCTAGTAATTATTTCGCCATGCCATAAGATATACAGATGCATTATATATTTACACATGCATCTACATATTTTCACGTATACCAACAGCGTTACTTAAGTTTAATAAATTTGGTTGTCGTGTGCTACTTATAATTTAAAATTTACTAAAAATTAATTTTTTTTTCCGTGAGAAACTTTACAAAAAAATGATAGAAATTCCCAGAAATTAAAAAAGTTACAAAAGTCGGTGACAAAACAAAAGTCTCACAAAAAGTCGCAGACCGCTTAAAAAGCGTCAAATTGCGACTTAAGTTGGGCGAACGGTAACCCTGCCCTTTACCACAAGAAGTGGAAAAAGGGTAAATCTGAATTTTTAATTTTTTTTGGCCACATAAAGTATAAAATCAACTTTGCCAAGGTACTAGATGAGCTAGAGAGAATTTAAATAAGCCGATCGATCAGATTTGGTTTCGAAAATTTGGCTTTTGAAAAACAGCCGCCACGTGTGCTTCTAATTTTTCCATGTCATTTAGAACAAAGAAGTAACTTAATCAAAAAAACAAATATATGGAGCAATAGAGAATTAAAAATAAGAAAAAAAGAGCAAGTGAAAAAATTTGCGCTCGCCATTATTATCAATAGATTTTATGTACATTTGCCACGCAAATCAATTACTGGATAATAAATAGGAATAGCAAATTCATTTATATACGCCGTTGTCGTAATTGTCAAGCTTTATACATACATATAAGTAGATATTCATTGTGGACCCAAGGAACTCATTCATGTTCGCTTGTACCAAAAATGGTTACGAACTCTGTAAAAAACTGTGTTACTTTTTATGCGAAGTTTAATATTTTTAGGGACGGCGAAAATTAATGAATTCTTCATTGCCAAAAATCTATATCCATAAAAAATATTTACGTTAATGGCAACTAAAAAATTAATCAAATCCGCGTTGCAATGTGTCAAAGCAAAGTACAGTACTTTTCGTTTATAGTCCATTCCGCTTAAAAGCCAAAAACGGATGTAAGCCAAAAAAGCAAGTGAATAGGACACTTGCAGGTTTTTTCGAATTTCATACAAATTATTTGTTCTTAAGTCCACTTCGCCTATAGTCCATTTTCGTTTCAAGGCCAATTTTTCTTTGCATGCATAGCTAATATTGTATAGAAAAAAACTTTCATATAGTCCACCCTGTTTTTTTAATACCTTTTTTAAAAAACTGGCAACTTTTTTTATTTAGATTTCTGGCAACTTTTTATTACAATAAGCTTTCAAAGCATTTGAATTACAATAAATAATAATATGTTAAGGTTTTTGTTTAAACTATTGATTTAATTTAAATCAATATTTGCTTATATTTTAAATAAACTTTTATTTTATCAAAAAAAAGTGGTTTTATTGAAGAAATCGCATACTTTGTATATAGTCAAAAATGTGTATTATATCTGGATTCAGTTATAGTCCATAAAGTGGCTTAAAAAGAAATTCGATTATAGTCCTAATTCTCTTATAGTCCACAAAAATTGTGCAACTATAGCTGTGGACTATAAGCGAAAACTACTGTATATCTATATCATGCAATAAACACTATCAAGTCCACCGACCATCGACTACAAGATGTCAAAAATAGAATACATGGGTGCTTATGAGAATAATTCTTTTAGCCGCAACGCGACAACCGACTACACGGCTACTTTTGTAGCCCGTAGCCAACTTAAGGCCCAACTATAATGTGCATAAGCTAGCTTTAGCTTATGTCAAAAACCCAACGAAAAGCCTGTCAAATGCTTAAGTAATTCTTTAAAGATTTTTATGTGGCTACAATGTACTTACATAAATTTAAAAAATAATTTGCCACAGTTGCACATTCATGTTTAAATCGTACTTTCCCAAAAATATATATATTTTTAAATAAATAAAACTTGTAAAGAAAAAGGCATCGAAAAAATATATTACATATTTAATTACATTGATTTAAATAAATGTACTTTCTTTTACTAGTTTTCAACAAAATCCAAAAAAATGGCATGTTTTTTTATGTATTTTTGGCCAAAAGTACCAAAAAATGCAACGGTGTCACTGATTTATTTGAAAGCAATTAAAAAAAATTAAAGTGAATTGTTATAATAAAAACGCATCATTTTCACTCATATAAACCCTTCTTTTTTCTACATTTTCTATTAAATTAAAAAAAAACTTTTTCAATGTCGCTCTCCACTGCAATTTTTTCTTTATTGATTTATGTATGTATACACCAAGCGCAATCAGCTGTTACTGTGCGGAATGTACGATCAGTTTCGTACATGGCTTAAGCAAATGACATTTGACGAAACTTGACGAAAAGTTCTCTCATGTACATTATAGTTTACCACATTTGATTTATATGTATTTGCAAAGTTGTATAAGTTGGCATAAGCTTGTATATGCACATTATAGTTGGGCCTTTAGGCTAATTTCTATTTTTCTTGACTATAAAAAACAGATTAGTGCTGCCAATACAATAAATGCATGAAATGGTGGTTTTAAAAATGCAATACATTAAATATCGCTATTAAAAAGGCGAAAAACTATTATAGTGGCACCATTGAAAAATAATAATCATCTGTTCATTTGGTTTCATTTTTTATTTACTTTTTATTTTGCGCATTTTTTGGTTTTTTTGGTTGTTTTGCTTAAATTTAATACATATGTCAAAACAGATGTTTATTTTTTGTAGTTAGTGGTCGGAAGTCGTTAAAAGAATTAAGTTGCTGGCGACTTGGCTATTTTTGTAGTCGGTAGTCGATGTTCGGTAGCCTTTGATTGCGTTTATAGCATCAAGTACATGCATGTCTACAACAAATACAACATTAAAACAACAACAGGCAATTTGTTTGTGTAAAAATCTAGTATTGTGTCAAAAAGCAACTGACTACAATCCAAGGATGGTAAAGTCGGTATACTTATACTTTCTTTTTAACATAAATTTAAAATCAAATTTTGTTAAATAATGGTAAAAGATATTTAAACAAATTGATTTGTTTTTAATAAAAACAATGTAAATTACAAGAACTGCGTAAGAGTTTATAAAAAATATTTTAACTGCAGTTTGAGACATAAATATTCGCTTTTAAAATTTCGTTTAACGCCTCTGATGCAACAAAAGGAAAATTAAAAACAATTACACACAAAAAAGAAAAACTAAAATAAATATTTGAATATTATTAAAAATTTGATGGAAATAACGTGAAATTAGCACAAATTTAAACTTAATTACTGCCCTTAACAACTTTTCCTATTTAAATAACTTTTCAATGCAGTTATTTCAAAACATATCACACACATAAAAAATATTTTTTTTATAACATGACTAACAATTTTGGAAACTGTGCCCTGTCCCAAATCGACCAAATGGTAATGAAAACTTCCACTCAACAAAAGTAAATTTGTGGCCGCAAGTTGCAGTTTCGGTTGCACCGCTGTAGACATATATCCAATTAAGCTTTTGTGACATAGAACGCAATTGAAGGCCTTCTTTGTCAGTCTAAACCTAGTCCTAAATCTACAAATAACAAATGTACTGCCGGCAATGAACAAAGATTACTTAATTTCTCTAATAAGTCGATAGGGACACCGTTTAATTTCTAATTTCAAGTTTGCTACTTTTTATAGCGGACTTAGCAATAAAGGTTCTGTGAAAATTTCTATCAACTGTCTACAATTATTCAACAGTATAGTCATATACATTAAATAACAGCAACTATTGTAACACCCTATAATTTATAATTTTAAATATTTATACTTCTTAATATATCAGACAAAGTAGTGGACAGTCTGTTTTACTTTCAAGTGTTTGTATATTACGGTTTAAACGTTAGTGACATATAGGTCAATTTACTTCAAATATTGGAGCACCCTTTATTTCTAAATACAAATAAAGGTCTTTTGTAAATTTAAACTATCTGGCTAGAACAGTTTAAAAGATTGTCCACATACATCAAATTAAATTTACTATTGGAATACCCTTTAATTTTTTATTTTTAATATTTATACTTGTTATTACAACGGTCATAGTAATCGACATCCTGTGTAATTTTCAAGCGTTTGTCTATAACGGTTCAAAAGATAGGCCCATATAAGTCAGTTTAAGTCACCTACGGGGACACCCTTTAATTTTTAGGATTATGAACTATTTTTAAAACGGGACCAATCTGTAAGCATAATCTATCAAATCGTTCAGAATTGACTGAGTTAGGCAGGCACAAACATAAGAAAAGCAACATTCAGTCGAATTGACAACCTCCTTCTTTTCGAAAGTCGGTTAAAAAGGATCATTATCAGCTGTTCCTATTAAACTTGTCAACTACTGTACCATAGAATTAACTTTCATATATACATACATATGTGCACACATGCATCATTTAGTTTTGCAATAAAGTCAATACGGGTTAAAGAGTAAAATAAATTATTTGAAGCAAAATTTATTTTTTACTCTCACCCCTTTTTTTTATTATTTAAAGGACGATTTATATACGATCCATATAAAAGCGCAATTTTAATTTCCTCCAAATGGGAGGTGGTAAAAAAGAGTCGTATAAAATATATTGCTGGTTTTGTTAAAAAAAAGAAACGTAATTTAAAGTTTGTTCGTAGTAATTTTGTGGTTGCGGGCGAAAATACGGTCAGACAATCAGTATAAATTTGTTAATGAATGCAATAAGAAAACGAAGAAATGTTTTGAAAAGTTTTGATTGAAGATTTGTTTGTTGTTTTTTACTTCTTTCCTAGAAACAATCTTTATTTTAAGCAATAAAAATCTGTTTTGTTTTATTTGCTGTTAAAGTAAAAATTCATTACATTTAAATTATTAATTTAAAAATTTAGAACGGCGAATTTTTGGTCGCGAAAATTCGTCACCAAAAATAAAACGTATTTATGCAAGGCGAATCAATTACCAGGTGGCAGCGTAGGCGGATTCAGTATTTTTTGCTGGTATACACGACTATCAAACGTCATATATAAAAATATGTATACATTTTTTATATATGGAATTTGACAGTGATATATACCAGCAAAAAATACTGAATTCGCCTACGCTGTCACCTGGTAAATTGATTCGCCTTGGCTGGCTCTTTACAACCATCTGTGAATTAATTCGCCTTGTAACGGTAGGAAAATTAAAAAAAATGAAATAAATTAAATAATATTAATTAAATAAAAATAAAGAATTAAATTAATTCTTAATTATTAATTAATTCATTTTATTATGAGTTGGGAATATCTCTACATTGCTTAAGAATAGGCTACCTCAGGAGTATAAAAAATTCGAATAGATGTATTTTAAAATTTTTGCTTTCGGTGACAGTTATATCTGAGTGTTTTAAAATAATTCCTTTGTATTGAGCTAAGTAATCGCTAACGGCTACAAAGATTTAAAATTTTTAATTTTAACGTTTGACTTTTTTGATCCGCCTTTTCCTTAGTAGCGGAACCGACGCGTTACTGATATTGAATTTTTTTCTCCAGAAAAGTGCATATTTTAAGCCGGACTTTACATGTTTGAAAATAAAGCTTCTCAATAGTTCTAACAATTCGTTGAAACTTCTCAAAAAAATCATTAAAAATGCTAACGTATCAATCGTTTGAATTATTTTATACATTTTTGCAGAGAAGAAATGCTGCCATTTTTCCTTCAAAATCCTTCACAAAAAATTGTTTATTGTTTTTTTATTTTATTTTAATCTAGCTTAATATTTTTAAACAAACGGAAATGTTAACTTTTTTGTTCACAGTTTCAGTTTACAAGTAATGTGTTCGTGTTCACCTGTAAATTTAATTTCCGATGTTCTCAATGTCATGTTACAAATATTTGCAGCACAGTATTAAGCAAAAGTAGCCAAATATTATTATTTTTTTTTTGAAAATGATTTGTACATACAGTATGTCAGTAATGTTCTTACACACATAAAAAACTTTAGTTTTTTTATATTTCATATGAAAAAAAACGCTTTTTATTTTATGAAATAAAAAGTTTTTTTTATTTACTATAATTATTTGCACTATTTGTAAAAGTATAAAACAAAAACGCAATTTTTACAAAAACAACAAAAACAAACACTACTCCATTTTTCAAAGATCTCAATTGAATAAATAAAGCAAAAAGACAAAAAAAAAAAAAAACGAAAGTTTTCAATACAAAAAAATAATAATTCTTGAGTTACTACTATTTTTATTTTTTTCTTTAATTTGTAATAAAAATTATTATACTTTAATTTTATAACTCAGCTATAAAAATATATTTTTTTGTCCTTGTCCTTAAGAAAATTTTCGTTTATATTTAAAAATAATGCTTTAATAATTAACAATATATAAAAAAAATTTTTATTCACATTTCTGTTTACTCTTGTACCACACTGTAAAATTTGTTATATACGCATGCATTTCTGCAAATACTGAAATGTAAGAAACTAAATGACCTAAAGTTTTATTTTTAAAATATTAACGTTTTAGCTACTTTGTTTAGAAATGCACCTTTAAACAAATTTGTATAATAATTTCTCTTCTCATTTAAATAATTGTTTATTTATCGAATGGAAAATTTTTGGTTAAAAAAAAATAAAATTTTATACTTAAGACCTTTTTCTTTAGCAACGCATTAATGTATGTAAGTATGTATTATATTGAACTTGATTGCTTTCTAAATAGTAATAACATCACAAACAGCAGCAAAAGGAAGAATGAAAAGGTGAGAGGAAAACAGCAAAATGCAGGAAACTGAGCCTTACGTTCAAAAAATAATGAAAGTTTTTGTTTTGTTTCATGTGTCCATGAGCATTTGAAGTTTCCCTTGTAAAATCCAATATTTATATTTCAAAAAAGTATCCAGAGTAAATTTTGTAAAACTAAGGCATATTATTACAAATAAAAAGATAGGATTAGCGAAGAAAAAATTCTTTCTTATGTAGATACCCTCTTAATTAAAATTGAGAACGGAATTAAATAAAGAAAAGCATATGAAGTTTTTAACACACTGTAAAGTATCATAGTAGTTAATTTACACTTTCGATGTTGTGACATGGTCAAGCATATTATGTTCTCTGTAACAAAATATATTTTCAACAATACTTCAGTCGCGATAAACATTTTAATGATTAACATGTTAGTGTTTCATCATTATAAGACTACTCTGCATTAAATCCAACATGGTTCGTTTTAACTAAAAACAAGTAAGAGTGCTACATATATTTGGCTATGCCAAATCTTATATACCCTTCACCATTTATCTAAATCTAGTTTAGTAAAATAACTCCAATCAAAAAAACAAATATAAAGGTGACAGAGAATTAAAATAATAGAAACATTACATAAAAATACCATCGGCGCGTAATAGGTAAAGCATTTTTAAAAAAATTTAGTATTTCATTAAAGGTCTCTTCCAAAGCTTTACATGTTACCCATGTTGATATATTAAAAACTTGAGAGGCCTGTAACTCGGAAAATATGGGCGAACGCCAACTTTTCACTTGCTGTTGTTTTCTTATTTTTTAATTCTCTATCTTGCTGATTCCAATAACACCTCTTTCGACATTATGTCCGATCGATTGGCGAATTTAAATTTTTTCCTGATGTAGTGCCTAGGTAAACTTGATTTTAACTTTAACACGAACGTACTGATGGACATCGCTCATTTGATTTGCATTTTTGCACATTGAAAGTGTCAGGAAAGACCTTTGTAGGGAGTTTATTCCACAAACGAGCTGTTCGGCTAAGAAATGAATTTTTTCTGTAATGCGTAGTGCGATTCACTTTCTAATCGACCACAATTGCATGCGCTCTTGCTGCAGAGTGCGTGGCGCGTACAAAATTACGGTTTTTAGGAATAAGTTCCCCGATTTCACGAGATCACATTTCCTTTTAGTTACGATAAATAATAGTGATAATAGTGAAACACACCCCACAATGCTTCGATGCTCTAGTGGATCTCTAGAGTTGGATACCCTACTGTCACCGATAAACTTTTTCGCTCTCTTCTGCACACGGCCCATACATGAGGGTTGTATTTTATTTTCGGTCTGATAAAGGTGATGTAGATAGTAAGGAGATCAGATGTTGTGAAGTATTTCTTACACCGTTTCAGAAAACCTAGACACTTGAATGCTTCTTTTGCGACATGAAAAATATGTTTGTTCCACCGAACATCCCAATGAATTCTTATGCCAAGAACATTGAGAGCTTCTGATTCCTTAATATATATATATATATATATATATATATATATATATATATATATATATGTATATATATATATATATCACCCATATTTAAGGATGAGGTGGCATATTCAGAGATTAAAGCTGTCTTTATTTTAGGAGGTTTCTTTGTCAATCTTTATTGGATTCTCTACTGTTGAATTCACTCAAAATTTATTTTAATATTATGTTAATACCAGCAATGCTGCTGACCTTCTCTGAACTCCGTCTCAGTTTGCTAAGAAACTTAAAATCGTTGTTAAATTAGAAGGTGTGTGCCAAATTTTATAAATCAATTCACAGGTTTGTTTTTCTGTTGCAGTGTGTTATTCTTTGCACTTAAAGGCAATCTGCGTTTTTAACAATCTCTGTGAAACTAAATTAAAAATCTTAAGCAACAAAGCTTTAAACTCAATTAATACAATTAAATGCAGACAGGCAGCACAACAGGAAGCATAACAGTCAGCATGATTGTGTGTGTTTTTTTTTAATTTTACCTTGAAAATTTTTTAAATTTTACAAATAAATTAACTAATTAGAATTATAGTAACCAATGGCAATTATAAGTATTAAAAATTATGTATTTTTTATAATTTATACTTGTCGCTATCCAGCAAACTCAAGCTTTCAGCAAAAAAAGCCTGTAGATATTAAAATAAGTAGATTAAAATGTGCAACATTTGGCTGACAACACTGAATATAACATTTTTCTCTTCTTTTTTTTAAATTTTATGATTTTTAATATTTCAGGTAAGAAATTCAAATTATCATTAGAATTAATTGTGAACAATGACACTTGCAGATTATTAACCTTTATAACAAAAAATCATTGTTCTGTAGCAACAATGACGGTTTTGAAAGGTCCTGATCAAGCGAGTATTTAACATTCCTTTGCATTTTATATTGTGATATTCAGTGGCCGCCTTAGGGGGTGGCGAGCAGGGCAATCGCCCGGGGCCTCGCTCTTGCAAGGGCCTCGCACAACAACCCGAGTAGAAAAAAATTTATATTTAAACTTTATTTTATCCTTAGCTTTTAGTTATAATAATGAAATTTATTTTGTTAATCGATAGTAAAGTATTTTTTAATATTAATAAGTGCCTTATTAAACTTCTCATTAAGATTTATTCAGTGTCACATTCGTATAAAAAGTAAGATTAACGATATCAAAAGTAATTAATTTATCAGTGATTAAGAATATTTTTTGTAATTTTACTATAAAGCATATTTGACAAATTCACTACTATTTGAATCTCGCGCTTCGAGAGTTAGAAAACGCACTTGAAAGCGTAGCTTTGGGTGCGCTCGAAAATAGCTATGGCTTTGAAACCGCTGCGCGCGCAGTTTTAAAAAAAATCGCAGATGCACTGAAAATTTATTAGCAAGAATTTATAAACAAGAATACAACCAGAGAAGGCTTAAGTTAGGCAAATACTTCTCAAAAAAATTTAATGACAGTTTGTGAAGAATACTTTGTAATTTTTACTACTTGTCATTTTGATTGAATTCTAAGGACTTCTTGTTAAGTTAACAATTGTGTTTAAATAAAAGCTATTTTTTTAATCAAAATTGCGTTTTTGTAATGTATTTGTAAAGTATATTTTTATATTTGTAAAAGTTATTAAATTTCAATTTTAAAAAGAAATACACAAATTGTATATTAAAAAAAAAATACGCATGTAAATAATGTAAGAATACGTGTTTTTTATTTTCACCAACATCTGCCAACAGCAGTGTCCAGGACCACCAACATCCAAACAGAGACGGAAAGTTACCTAAAGGTCTTATAAAGTTTGCTATTTTTCAAACTTTTTCTTGACTTTTTTTAGGATTTTTATTTAAAATTTTTGAAAAAAAATCAAAAAACCACTTTAAAATTTTAAAAATTCAAATTAAAACTCTAAAAAAAAGTCAAGAAAAAGTTGGAAAAATGCTTAATCAAGCCCTTAAAACAACAAAAAAAAGGTTACTCGCTTAATATTGTATTTATTATATAACTTTGATAGTTCGTTTTGTTCATTTTTATTGTTTGTATAAAATTCAAATCAAGTTTAATAACTTTCAACGATCTGGTAAGAAATTGATCTATTGTAAACTTGCCTTGTTTAAAATTAAAACAATTTCCTAATTTCTTCAGAAATATTGCTAAAAACATTTTGAATTAAAAATATTAATAAGTGGAATACTGTTACATGCATAAGCATTTATCAACTACTAAGTAAGCTTTGTTTATTTATTTATTTGGAACGTGGAAACTTAAACATTATTTTAACAACTTCTGTCAACTCTACTTGTGCGTAGAGTCATGGCTACACTATTTTCGAACGCATTCGTTATTACCTTCATTTTGTTTATTTTAATTTGGGGAATTCCCGTGTTTCATTCCGTTCCTCAACTCTTGTCATCTTACACTTATTTTGTTAATAGTTCTATGTGTTACATAATCGTTTGCATGGTACATACTCGTATCTTTCAGTAAGTAAATACAAATTAAATGATATTAAGTTTAAGTGAATCTAACGTTACTAACATATTATTTCTGAATTAGTTTTATGTGCAAAACAAGATTTGTAAAATGAGTTCTTGTGATCGTGATGCCGGTAGAAAATTTGAGTCGGGTAGTTCCAAGAGGAAACGAGCTATCAAAAGAATGCAGGTAGAAGAAAATCTACGTGGGTCTTTATATAAATATATAAATATATAAAAAGTGGTGATCAAGAAACCTCATCGACTGAAAATGACATATTATTGCACGCTAACCCTAACCCAGGTGAAACTATATCTTCAACGTCGTCATGGGGCCACTGCCACCTAGTAACAACAGCGAGAATAATAATTCAATAGCATTATCGTCTCCTACACTACCGTTGCCGCCGTCAACAATATCCAGCGAAGAATACGTGTCTAAGTCTATGTCGTCATCCATTGCTGGCAGAGTTGAAAATTTGAATCCTCAAAATGACTGGGTCATTTGTGGCCATTAACAATTACTGATGTAGACCGAACTGAGATTGTATTAAAAGGTCCAATCCGGGCTAAAGTTGATATTTTCCCCGTAAATGATAATGGACGACGGTTTAGCGAATATCATTACAGTAAAATATTAGCTAATGGTGAAAAACTGGACAGACGCTGGATGATTTATTCACAAACAAGGGATGCCATTTACTGCTTTCCATGTCGGATGTTCGGACCAGAAAATACAAAAATTGGTTCCAGTGAAGGAGTGTGTGATTGGAAACACTTGGGTGATTACCTTAAGTCTCACGAATCAAGCCGACTGCACAAAGATTGTATGTTGAAATTGTTAAATTTAGAACACTGGTTAAAAAGTTGTGCCACTATTGACTCTTTAGCCCAGACTCAAATTGAACAAGAAAGGCAGCGTTGGAGAGACATTTTAGAAAGACAGCTTGCAATTGTAAATTTTTTAGCATCTCACAATTTGGCCTTCAGAGGTCATAGAGAGAAATTAATAACTGACTCAGATTCAAGTGAGACTAGTGGCAACTTTATAGATTTAGTAATGTTGCGACTTCATTTAAAACAAGTAACAGACAAGACGATTAATGACCACTATCTCGGGAAAAATATTCAAAATGAGCTTATACAACTAATGGCAAGTCACGTGAAGACTAGAATTGTTGACAAGATAATAAAGAATATATATTACTCTATTATTCTTGATTGTACTCGTGACGTTTCTCGTGTTGAGCAGCTGTCAATTATTATAAGATTTGTTAATACAAATACAGCTGACATTGAAGAACATTTTATTGGCTTCTTAGCCGTCGAAAAAACTACAGCTGAGAGTTTGACTAATTATATAATCACAGATATACAATGATATACCCAGTTGCTCTAGAACTGGGTATATCATTGCAAAACTGCAGAGGCCAAGGGTATGACAATGGTGCTAATATGCGGGGAGAAAAAAGTGGTGTCCAGAAACGTATACTTGAAATTAATCCACTTGCTTATTTTTTACCTTGTGGAAGTCACAGCTGGAATCTCATCCTAGAAGATGCAGCATCGTCTTGTGTTCAAGCTAAATCTTTTTTTGGTTTGCTACAAAGGCTGTACACTTTGTTTTCCGGCTCGAGTCAGAGGTGGGCTGTTTTAAAATCACATGTAAAATCCTTATCGCTGAAACCACTTTCCGAAACTAGATGGGAATGCAGGGTAGAATCAGTGAAGGCTGTTAAGTACCAACTAAGCGATATATGTGATGCTTTAAATGAGTTAGCAGAAAATACAACAGATTGTCAGTTGGTTAGTGAATGCCATTCCATAGAAAAGGAAATAACTACCTACGAATTTGTAGTTTCTCTCGTCGTATGGTATGACATTCTTACAAAGATAAATATTATAAGTAAAATCTGGCAGAGCGAAAAAATGCACCTAGATGTGGCTATACAGCACCTAGACGCATTCACACTTTGGCTTGATAATTATCGGGAAAATGGTTTCCAATCATCCTTGGTAGCAGCGAGAGAAATAACTGAGGAAAATGATATTGACAGAAAGTTTAGAACCGTGAGAAAGAGACGTAAAAGAAGGAATTTTGATTATGAAGGGGAAGATGAAGTTCTTGAATTGCCTGCGGAAGAGATTTTTAAAATAAACTTTTTTTATGTCATTGTCGACAATGTGCGCGCAAGCTGCCAAGCAAGATTTAAGGCACTAAAACGTCATGAGAGCATATTTGGTTTCCTGTATAATATAAAAAGATTAAAGGAATTTAGTGATAGTGAAATTTTAAAGCAATGCAGCGACTTGCAAATATCTTTAACAGTAGGAGAAACATCCGATATTGATGGACATGAATTGTATGAAGAACTAAATATGTTTATCCGTGTATATGAAGGAAACGACGACATTATCTCGGTTCTTAAATATATAATAGAAAAAAATTTAAGTGAAGTCTATCCCAATATCGAAGTTATCCTCAGAATTATTGCCACCACACCTGCGACAGTTGCGTCTGCAGAAAGAAGCTTTTCAAGGTTAAAAATTATTAAAACATATTTGAGGAATTCGATGACACAAGAGCGGCTTTCAGCCCTTGCTATTTCAATTGAAAATGACTTAGCTCATTCCTTAGATTATTGTGCTTTAATTAAAGACTTTAGTCTTAGAAAAAGCCGCAAACATCATTTTTAAATCCTATCTTTTTAAGGCATTTATGTATCTTAGTTTATCGTCATTAATGAATTGTCATCTTTATGTTTGTTAACTTTAATAAATCTTCCAATATAATATTTTAAAACTCTAAATTTATTTATTTATAACTTTTTCATTTCTCGTCAATTATCAGAAATTCCTACTTTTAATTTTCATACTTTGCACAAGGGACAGGGGCCTCTAAAAGATCTGCTGCCCGGAGCCTCGCAATGGTTAAGGCCGCCGCTGGTGATATTACACAGCCCTGATCATACATAACCTCGAAAGCAAATTACTCCTTATTTGTTCTTTGATTTCTCATAGATCAAGGACAGAGATAAAAAGGTATTCCGGGCTCTTCGTTTAAGTTTACGGAAATCATTGACTGTATTTTGCACTGAGATAATTAGCAATCCATAAACACATTCCTTAAACGTTTCTTTTTTTATCACTATCAAAACTGATATAGTCCTTCTTGGAATAGAATAACGAGTTGAGTTCAGCTGATAAAACTCTGCCATTCTTCACTCTGCTACTGAAGTACCGAGTCCAACCTGCTTATTCATGCTAATGTTCTCATGTAAATATTTTGCTCCAGGACGAAAAAATCCTCTTGTTTACTTGCATGGCGAATCAATTAGGAAATTTGCAACGGTTAATATTTATTTCCGTTTTTAGGATATATGATTTTAAAACTGCCATGACAAGATAACAAGGTCCGAAAGTCTAATAGTAAAATGCTTCTTGGACTCAGAAAGCTTTTGCTCGCTAAAGTTATAATCGAAGGCAGAGGCCTTAACCGAATACAACACCTATAAAAATATTCCCGTACTCATGTCTGCCAGGTATAGATTTCCCAACTGAGTGAAGAATGTCAAGCATATTGTGTAGAAAATACACCGGCAGGAAAGTGTGTGAATTATTCTACATTCCCAATTTTTGGCATGTTATTATACTTTACCATTATGTGAGGTATTTTCTCACATTAAGTCCTGGGGTAATTTACGTAGGCCTGAATCTTATGCAGTCGTAGTGCAGGGTTAGTGCGTGGGGTACTTTTATTATTCATAAATCGAGACCAACTTTAAAGTATTTAAAATTAATTAAAGAAAATTATTCTTCCCCAAAATACTGCAGTTTTGATGTTTAGTTATTAGCCTTTTCTAGTAATGCTTCAGTACACTCAAAGAAAAAAACATGGTTGAGGTAACCATAATCTACGAGCAACATATTATGATTGTGTTGTATGATTGGCGGGGAAAAAAAAAAACGCGCATTTCTGTAACTGTCTTATATCATTTGGAATAATGATCAATCAAAATAACAAATATATGGGGCGATAGAGAATTAAAAAATAAGAAAAAGCATGAAGTGAAAAAATTGGCGCTCGCCCTTATTTTCCAAGTTACGGGCCTCTAGAATTTTATAAATTTTTAAAATATCAATATGGGTATAATTTTAAAGATTTTGAAGAGATATTTAAGGAACTACTGGAATTTTAAAAAAATGCTTAACCCATTAAGAGCCGATCACATTTTTATGTAATTTTTTTTTAATTTGTTATTTAACTTTTTTAATTAAGACCAGCACTCAGGGGATGACCCATACTTATGCAATGTAGTGTGCCAGAACTAGGAAATTAGGTTGTGAGAAGGGGGATAGAGGGAGTAGTGCTTGTGGACATTTGATTTGAATCTTTACACATTGAAAGTCTGTTATGCGTAGCGCGATTCACTTAACTAGATTTAGATAAATGGTGAAGGGTGTATAAGATTTGGCATAGCCGAATATAGCACTCTTTCTTGTTACTCGTATTTATGCTTTTGTATTTTTATTTTTAATTTTTTTTAGTATTCTCCAACAATTATTTCAAATTTATGCATTTGCTATTGAACCGATAGCTAACAAAACAATTTCTTATCTTGTAGAAGATGATTCCTTGAAGTCCTAAAATAAAATATTTTAAAGGCAATCATTATTTGTCAACTTTCAATTAACAATAATAAATTATGCTTAAATATATTTTATTATTGTTTTTGGTTAAAAGAAAAAAATATTTATCGCGACTGAAGTATTGCCGACCAAAATCGTAAACAAACTTTAAAAACAACTTAAATAAATTCTCCGCAACCACATATTGTTATAGAGACTATAATATGGTTATTGTGACCATATCACAACCATGTTTTTCTTTGCATATAGGAGTAAAAAGCGATATGTGCTTTCTTGCCCGTTGTAGGGCAATTATTCTGAGATGGAAGCACCTGTCAATAATGACAGCTTGAAGCTTCAAGGATCTGTTTGTTCAGTTGGTTTCTTTATTGTTTAGAACGAAGGTTTGAAAATAAGGTGTTTTATATTTTACTCGGAAGAATCTGGAAAAGTACCATAAAGTCTTGAGAAAATTTTATATAATTTAACGAAAACGTTCAGCCTTCGTTCTGAATGATAAAAAGATTCTGTAACAAGCCTTTGGATAAACGTATAATACTTTTTCCTCCTCTGATGATACATTCTATAAACATTTTAATATTGTTTGCATCTATCGATTTTTATACATTTCAAAAGGTTTTAATTAAATCGTTAACTAGACTGACATATACGAAGGCACACAAAAAAAAAAAAAAACGGTTTAAATTAAATTGGTATTTAAGCACCAGCGCAGGAAGTGTGTGGTAAATTGTGGTTTAAGTGATGGTGACAAAAATTGATATTGTAAAAAACAGGAATTGAATATACTTTTCGTAGTAAAATGTGTAATTATTCCAATTTAATTATATACTTATTTAATATGCAAAAATTAAAATGCAGTAAGTATGTTTTTTAAAGTATTTATGTGTTTAAGATTTAAACAAAATTGAAATATTCTTTAATTTTATAGTATGTAGTGATTTTGAAATTTAATGTTTACTTTTCGGTTTTATATTAGCTAAAAAAAAATAACAAGTATTTATTTGTTTGAATAACATGTCTATACATATAATAAAACATACAGGCATGCCACAAATTCCGTTCGGAATTGAAATGATTCCGAATTTATTATTTCGATCGAAATGGTTTTAGCTTCTATAGATTCCGTTCGGTTTTAGTAAACCGAAAAAAGTTCAAAATCACTTATGTTTGTTCAAAATATGGCAAAATAACATAATATCGAATGTAGCAAAATAAAAACCAGCAAAAATAAATTTATTTTGGATCAGTAAGTAAGGTAAAGAATAGCCTCACCTATAAAAAAATGTTTTGAATAGTTTTTATGTTAACAAAATGCTCTAAATAACGATTCCACATAGCAAACTAAAAGTGGTTTCAATCCGAAAATTTTTTTCGTTTTACATTTTCTTTAGAAGCAAAATACGGAATCAATTCAATTCCACTTCGGAACGGAATTTTGTTCTGTGACATGGCTGATAAATGGGGTCATTTCTTTACATGAAATAATTTTTTAAAATTTTCATCTTGGTGTAGATAGTAATTAAAATGGAATACAAAACATCCACTTTTGGAATTAGTGTCTGTCTGTGTTCGCATCACGTGAAAATTGCTGGATGTATGTAAATTAAAATTTTGTGAGGATGTCCCTTAGTACCTTAATTCAAATATAGAATACTTTTTGTTTCGTAAAAATATGTCATTTCATAGGTATAATATAGATACAAATGTAAAGTCACCTAATTTTATCGTTATAATGGTACTAAAACAGTTGTCAGCACATTTTATTTTTATAGATTAACAATTTTTAACACAACAACAACAAATTTTTCTTAATTTAAGTTTTACGAAAATTGTAAATGACACGTGAACGATGTCGTGGGCACTGCTAATTTTTAATAAATATCAAATATTTCATTTGCGCTGAGAATTTTGCGGCAAAGAATTCTTTAATTATATTTAAAAAAAAGGTTTTTATTTTTTTCTGGGATGAATAAGAATCTCTTATAAAGGCCACTTATCGCGATATATTTCAGTTCGCATCAAAGTTTGAACGCAAATTAAGCACAGGTTTTGAACTCGTACAACTGGCATAATAATAATTTAAATTTAAATTGAGGGACAAGTTAATGAATGAAGTAATAAATTCGATTCTGCAGACAGATGAGTTCTACTCCCAAAAAGTGTATAGTTTCAAAAATTAATTGGTGGCCCCATACTGCACATAATTTTTAAATGTCCATTAAGCCCAAACCCAGAAAAATAAACTTAAATATGAAAAGGTATACCGAAAGTTGAAGTACTTTGACTTAGATGACTGTATCTTTTGAACCGTTATAGTCAAACAGTTGTAAAGTACATATATTGTGTACGTCAACATTGGTTATAATAGCAAGTATAAGTATTTAAAATTACAATTATAGAAGCTTATTGGTGACAGTAGGGTATCCAGCTCTATTGACTCACTGGACCATCGACGGGCAACGCGCATTCTTTTGTGGTCGATTGGTCGCACTACGCATTACAGAGAAAATTCGTTTTTTAGCTAAACAGTTCTTATGTAGAATAAACTCCCTGCAGAGGTCTTTCTTGCCACTTTCAATGTGCACAGATTCTGATCAAATGTCCACAAACACTCCTTCTATCCCCCTTCCCATAAGCTAATTTCCTAGTTCTGACACAATGCATTGCATTACTAGGGGTCATCCCCTAAGTGCTGGTCCTAATTACAAAAGCAAAAAAAAAAAAAATTAAAGGGAGTTCATATAAATGGTGAAATATGATTTACATCTTTTGAACTGTTATAGACTTACAGTTGAAATTTATATAGAACACAGTGTATTGTTAAGTCTTATCTTTTGAAACGTCTTAGATTAATACTTGAAATTTCAATAAAAAATGTTTTAATACATCCACAATTTCTACTATTAAAGGATTCATGCATTAAACACTTTTAGGACGAATTTTTTGTTACGAATATAAAATAATAATAATATAAAATACATTTGTGCATATGAACACACATACACCATTAGCGCATCGAACGATACGTTTATTACTATTTTTATGTCCACAAATGACGAATATTTTTGTGGAGAGCGAGCGTTTTTCTATATATTTTGTTAAAGTTTTTTTTACCTAAAAATTTATTTTCATCCTTTTATCAACTAGCATCAACTAGACCAGAGGTGCTCATCAAATTCCTGCTCACGGACCCCTAGTAAACTTATGTTTTTCTCGCGGACCCCTCTAAAGCCCAAGTTCAAAATAAAATTTTTATTATTTTTTAAAACACTGTTTTTTTGGTTCTTCATGCGGACTCCTTTGATGGTTGCTACGGACCCCCATTTGAGAAATGTTGAACTAGACCCCTGCACAATTACATTTGCTGTTAAAAAGTACTGTTGATTTGGCAAAGCATTAACACTTGCTTAAGCTTCATTATAAACAATGAACATATTTTTGAGAACATCAAACTTATTAGTTTTACTTGGTTGTGTGTGTGTTAGCCAAATACATGTTCTCTTTTTCTCTTACTTGTAATATGTATTGCACGAACATGTCGAGTATCAGGCGACAGACAAACTTCACTTGATGCTTAGAACACTAAGTGAAGTTTGGCAAAAGTTATGCAATATTAATCAAGATGCCGTTGATATCGCAAAGTTTTTTAAACAAAATTTAACGCAACATTTAAATACATTGATAACGAAAAATATCAATATTAATCATAACATTGCCCTTTACCTGTTCCTACCCACAAATAAACTCAGACAATTTACTGAAAGTTGTAAAAATTGGATGTAAAAAGTCATTAATTAGCTATCGTCAACACCTCAAATTTTATCCTTCAATTCGCAACTTCTTACAGAGTTTTTGTAAGAAACATCAC
Source organism: Cistogaster globosa (assembly GCA_937654795.1). Classification (NCBI taxonomy): domain Eukaryota; kingdom Metazoa; phylum Arthropoda; class Insecta; order Diptera; family Tachinidae; genus Cistogaster; species Cistogaster globosa. The sequence goes on from OW569405.1 coordinate 23,386,448, forward strand.
AACAAAATCTCGAGGATAAAGTAGAGCAAGAAGTTCGACTGCATGAAAATACGGAAGTTACGTTTCATGACCATTTTGATGTTTTGAAGTGATGGAACTCTCACAAAAAAAATATTTTTTTATTTATTTAAATTAAACTGTAAGCTTTTTCCTACTCCGGCTAATAGTGCTGCTTCGGAGCAAACTTTGCCAATGGCGAGAAATCTCGTTTCAAAAAAAAAAAAAAAAAAAGGTCAGCCATTAGAACTAATTCCTTTAAAATAACCAAAATAATGTTTTTGCATTCCAATATGCCATAAACTTCTATAAATGATGAAGTACAAAAAATGAGTGATGCGTGTTTAATTCGTATCCACTGTAACAATTAGTGTTTTCTATTTTTTAAATTACTTATTTTTCTTTCAAAATTGATTCTTTTTTTATAGTTAATTATTTTCATATTTGATTTTATTATAAGCTGAATTCGTTTTAATTTAAAAAATAAATGAAAAAATATATTAATAAATGTTCATGGTTTGTATTTCTAATATTTCTATGTAAACAACAAAAACATTAAAATATTTGCTTAATTCACAAAGTCTTGTATGGAGTATTTTGTATTGAATACACTTTCTGTTTATATGCTTGTGAACACGCAGTGTATTATTGTATCAATTTGTTTTGTATAGTAAACGTCAAGAAACAAATAAGAAGTAGAAAATAAGTATTCAGAAGAAGGTTTTCAGGAAGCAAAATGGATAATAACTCTGAAAAAAAAATTTAAAACCTTTCTTTTTTTTTTTTGTTAACAAGTTTTTAACATCATCAATACAAATTTCTTTTGTTTATTTTCTTCTTTTCAATATGATATAAAATTCACATGTAGTTGATAACACGATTACCAATACAACTTTTAAAAAACATGGAAAATAAAAGTGTATTGAAACTTTGTATGAAAATTTCCAACAACAAGCATACACTATTGTGTTTTAATTGAACAGAACACAGTATACACGAATATAAGGGGTTTTGTGAATTAGGCAATTACTTTAAACTTTACTCTTAAAAGGAAAAAAATACTTGCAGTAACATATGAAGTGAAAATAGTTTTTTAGATACTTCACTTTTTGTTGCCTTATCACATTATTAATTCTTGCCGAACAAACCATCACTACTCTTCACTGTTTGTGCTCTCACTGAGAGATTAAATATAAACCACATTTCTTAGCGAGTTTCACATAGACACAAAAAAGTTACTCTCTGCAGATGTTTAGTATCAACCATGTCCTAGTAACCATGAAAATCATAATCTTTTAAATGAATTAAAATTTTTTCGGCTTCAGGTTTGATTTAAATTAAATTATTTAAAAATGTATGCGGACGTTTTCCAAAGAAAAGAAGAAAAATTAGACACTAGCAGAATGAAATGCAGCACTTTCTGTATCGCTACATCTTTCACTAGCATTCTTCGCATCTATCTACTTTAGGTTGTGTACATTGTAATCAACTAATTTTGTAAATAAGAATACGAGGAATATTCATATCAATACTAATTTGGTTAGACGAAGTCGACACACAAACTAAAGTATTTCTTCACTGTTCTCTTTGTAAATTGTCTTGTAAATTTATTTTTGCTATTATAAATTAAATTAAAAACGAAACTGAAGGCGAAAAATTAAAAAAAATTAAATTTCAATCCATTCGATATTAATCCATGGTTCAATTCATAGTTGGGCTAAACATAAAAAAACAAAAAATTAGATCATAATCTTTTATAATTATTTAAAAAAAAGTTCACCCACCAATTGGTTTTTCTAACCAGGTTAATAAAAATGATTTTATGCAATATTGAATATTCATAATTTCGTTAAAAAAGATGAAAGATACGTTTTGGTTTGCGGAAACATCTCTTACCATCTCTAAATATTAATGAAATGATCTAGATAAATCCTTAATTCTAGAAGAAAGAAATAACATGTGTTGGAGTGGTAACAAAGTTGTTGAAGGGCCTGGTTGCTAAACAAACCTAGTGAGTTTGATTTTCGCTGGAGTGTACTTGTGGTCTAGTTTCAGCTAAATGCTAAATAAGACATCGATTATTTCTAGACAAATATACTGCAAATTATAAAAGTTACTACAACTCTTTAAATCCATGTAAATAGATTTTGTTATGATTCTACTTTATGTTTTAACACAAATTTGAAGCTTTAAATGTCTTAAAAATCTGTATTGAAAATCTCTACTTTTATTAACAGAAATACCCTATTATGGGCGGAGAATTTCAATACCTGAAATTCATTTGCATATCTTCAGCGATAGCGGCAAGATTTGTAAAAGAAAACGTATTCCGTTCGGATACAAGTGTTTATAAAAACGTTTTATATTTTACATGTGTTGCCAATAAACAAGAGATAAGACATCAAAACCGCCATATAGTATTAAAATCTAAACATTTTAAAGCTCTTTATCTTGTAGTGTATCCCATCAGTCACTGGTGCATACACAATGTAGTGTGTCTCACTGGTCATTGACACAAGTACGGTGCATAAAACAAGCCAATAACAGAGTATTGAATAACCAACACTTATCGTCATATGCATTGTGCTGAGTTGTCAGTAATTGAGTGACACACTTTGTATTGAGTGCATTCCATTGTGGTTGCACTACGATTGGTTGCGATCAATTTGTAATTCAACTCCTTTGGATTTCCATGGTGCCGACAGAGACAAATGTAATATTGCAATAAGCTAGAATAAGTTAGAGAGACTAAGTTTTATTCTCATAAGTAGTATATAAGACCTTGTAAATTTAAATAAAATAAAAAAAACTTGATTAAACAGAATTGGCATAACTGCCTTGTTTAAATTCAAATAATACATCTGGCAGTTCCTTTGAACGCCTCGACATCAAGCTGATCCCCGTACAGCTGTATAAAAACAGAACCGGGCTATAGGAAAAATAACAAACGAAAAACCTTACATGGCGATCCTGCCAAACACGGCAAAATAGGACCAAATTATTTTACATTTTTGACCATATGGCCAAACCGACCATTTCTGAGAAATCAACAATACATGTCCGCAGAAATAGACGAAATTGTATCCCGCTGGGAGAAATACTTGGAGCAATACCATCCAGAACAAGTTCCGGAGTCAACACCAGTATATGAGCCCACCCCATTAACAGCAGGCCCTAAAGCTATTACTATAGAGGAATACAAAAGAAGGACGGTAAGAAAAAAGGACCAGTACCAACAAATTATCACAAAAAAGAAGAAACGCGCTGGAAAAAAGTTCCAGAAGAAAAAGAAACTAGCAATACTATACTATGAGTTAACCATAGCAGATACCACTGAAAAAAAAATAAACCTAAAAAGAAAAATAAAGAAAACTAAATTAACTTAATTTAAAAACAATAGACTTAATCTAGAAAAATGACGTGGTGGAAAAACATTTTAAAAACCATCCCTGCGTTGTTTGCAGCATACGAAGTAGGCAAACTCGAAAATGAACAAGACAAAAACAACAAAATTATAGAATACATGAAACCAGATATACAGCATTTAGAAAAAGAGGATGATATAGACACATTCGAAATCATCATAATTGTTATGTTAATTCTAATGGCTATTGCCTATATTATAAAATCAATACTATCAAAAAGGAATTAAATTGTAATATTTTCTCATTAAATCAAATTTTATATATATATAGATAAATAATGTACACAAAATTAAGCATAATACTATTCATAATCTTTTTCTCATTATTTAAAATCTTCAATTATTTGTATAATCTAAGAAACATTAACAAGAATAAAATACCACAAATAACAGAGGTCTAAATGGAAGAAAAATTGTTTGAACTTAAAGAAATACTGAAAAATTTAAAGAAAAGTCCAAAAAGAACATATTCATCTAAAACTATACAGATAAAACTAGATCTAATACATAATATAAGAAAGGAATTTCTGATAGCAGAAACTGAGAAAGAAGATAAAGAAGAAATAATAGCACTGAAAACAGAATTTAATAGCATTTTTAAAATTATTACTCAATATCTAAAACAGACAGAAAAAGAATTAATAACAGAAATGACAGCATTTAATTTAGACACAGTTTCCAAAGCTTTACCACTCTTCAATGGCAAATACGAAGAGCTAGAAAGTTTCATTGTAACAGCGGAATTAATTGAGACGACTCTAGCAGAAACAGCTAAACAGGATTTCTTAAAATATGTCTACCATGCCAAATTGACTTCAGGAGTAAGAACAGCGATAGGTTGTTATACAAAACCAGAAAACTTTAATACACTAAAAAATTACCTTCAAAAAAGATACAAATCAACTTTGACAATATCAGAACTACAGACAAAATTAGCAAACATTCACCAAGGAAAGCAATCAGTCAATATGTACAATGACAGAATAACGACAATAATAGATAACCTAAACAAACTAGAAATAGAACAATTAGGAAATGACCCAACTGAGGCAGAAAAGAGTGTCATCATTAGATTAAACGCTAAGCTAGCATTGGATGCATTTAAAAAAGGCATCAATGAAATTTTAAAAACGACTATATTTGCTGCTCGTCCCAAAACTCTGCAAGATGCAGTAGAACTAGCTATAGAATTAGAAAATGAAACCAAGTTTAATGAGAACTCAATAATGCACATTCAGAGAAGACGACCTTTACATAACGACAGCATTCATTACAACAACAATAATAGAAACAACAATTTTCAAAGAAGGAACAACAATTCTTTTCGCCAAAATTACAATAACAACAATACAAATTCCAATAGAAATAACAATAACAATTTCAACAATAATAAACACAATAACTTACCTAACAGATATAACAAAAACAACAATTCAAACCACAACAGAAATAACCAAGCAAATAATAACTACAATAGACAAAACCAAAATTATATAAACAGGAACACAAGTAACAATAACAACTATAATAACTACAGGAGACGTATTCATACAATACAAAATGAGGGAAACTTTCAAGGCTCGGAACATATAGATGTTCCGGACAGCCACAATTAAGAGTTTACAAAATTTCAAATAATAACACTAATTACATAATCACATACTACAAGAATAAACAACTAACATTTCTAGTCGACACAGGCGCGGACATTTCACTTTGCCGCATGCGAGGGTATTTCAATCATGAACAATTAATCGATGAGAACAAATGCAAATTAACAGGCATCAGCAAAGAGGAGATACAGTCATTAGGAACAATAGAACTCGATCTGGAATTTACGGAACAGAATTGCAAACACGATTTTCACATGGTAAATGACAACTTCCCCATCGAAACAGACGGGATAATAGGAAGAGACTTTTTTAAGAAATATCTTTGTAAAATAGATTACGAAACTTTTACAATCTCTTTATTTATAAATGATTCCACCATAATTTTGCCCATGCAGTCGAAACCAATTTCTTCACTACAAATAATAATTCCACCCAGAACAGAAATTATTCAAGCTATAAAATTGGATCTAAAAGAAGATTGCGTCATATTTAATAAACAATTACAAGAGGGAATATTTTTAAGTAATTCAATAACACCAAAAAGCGGCATGACACACATAAAAATTTTAAACACAACTAACGAAACGGTGACAATAAAAGGCATACAACTTCAGACTGACCCACTTAAAAATTATGAGATATTAAGTTACAATAAAGTGAGCAACAACAAACGTTTTGAAAGAATAGTGAATGAACTGCAATTAGACCATAATGATAATTTTGCAAAAACACAATTAATAGGAATATTTAAACAATATCAAAATGTTTTTCACTTAGAAGACGAAAAATTAACCGTCAACAATTTTTATAAACAAACAATCACGACCTCAGACAACACACCAGTTTACATAAAAAACTATAGATTACCACACTTACATACTGACGTAATAAATAAACAAGTACAAAAAATGCTTGACGACGACATAATAGAAGAATCAATTAGCCCATTTAATGCTCCACTCCTTTTGGTACCAAAGAAAAATATAGAAGACAAAAAGAAATGGAGACTTGTTGTAGATTTTAGAAAGCTTAATGATAAAATTGTCAATGACAAATTTCCTCTGACCAGATTAGAAGACATTTTAGACAAATTAGGTAGAGCAAAATGGTTTTCCACACTTGATATGACCAGTTCATTCCACCAGATTGAATTAAATAAAGAATCCAGACCACTAACTGCTTTTTCTACATCACAAGGCCATTTTCAATTTAAAAGACTTCCATTCGGATTAAAAATTTCTTCAAATAGTTTTCAAAGAATGCTTACAATAGCACTCTCCGGATTAGAATCCGAAGCATTTCTTTACGTAGATGACATAATTGTATATGGCTGTAGTTTAAACCACCATAATCAAAATTTAATAAAAGTACTAGACAGATTACAAAAATACAATCTAAAACTGAATCCAAAGAAATGTTGTTTTTTAAGACCAGAAGTAGTTTACTTAGGACATTTAATAACCAAAGACGGTGTGAAAACAGACCCATCCAAATACGATGTTATAAAAAACTATCCAATACCGAAGAACGCGGACGAAGTTAGACGATTCGTTGCATTCTGCAACTACTACAGAAAATTCATACCAAACTTTGCGGACATTGCCAAAAATTTGAACGCACTATTAAAGAAATCAACAAAATTTATATGGACGGAACAATGCCAACATGCTTTTAAAGAATTAAAAAACAAATTAATCAACCCACCGGTATTGCAATATCCAGATTTTGAAAAACCATTTATTTTAAAAACCGACGCATCAAACTATGCGTTAGGAGCAGTCTTATCTCAAGGCGAAATAGGACAAGATTTACCAATTTCATACGCCAGTAAATCACTGCAAAAACATGATATTAACAAACCGGTAATTGAAAAAGAACTTTTAGCTATTCATTGGAGCGTAAATTTCTTTAAACCTTACTTATATGGCAGAAAATTCATTGTAGTTACAGACCACAGACCATTAATTTCACTATTTTCACATAAAAATCCTTCATCAAAAATGACAAGAATAAGACTGGATTTAAGTGATTATGATTTCACAATTGTTTATAAAAAAGGAAAAATGAATACAAATGCTGATGCACTTTCTAGGATAAAACTAGACTCGGACATATTAAAACAAATGATACCACAAGAAAATGACGAAAAAGAAAAAAAAGTATTAATCACGACAAGGGCTATGCAAAATAAATTGAAAATTACAAACGAGGCAAATAAAATAATAAATAACGAGAAAAAAGATATCGAAAATAATACACGTGTAGAAGAGAACAATTCTCAGAAGTCTGATCAACTTCAAATATGGGAATGTATATCCATTAATGATATCAAAAATATGAAAAAATTGCAATTTTATAAATTTGAAAATATAGAAGAAAAAGATATAATTATTAAAGATAATATGGTGCACATTGGACATAATGATAATTCATCGAAACCAGATTCGACCATGAAGAAGTTATGTGCCAAAAATAAGATTAATAAGAATGATGTGAATAAAGTACGTAACGATAATTCTCCGAAACTAGATTCGATTATGAAGAAGTTACATACAGAAGATATGAATAATGATAGTATGAATGCAAGATTCAGCGATAACTCAGCGAAACTAGATTCGATTCTGAGGAAACTGACATCTAAAATGACTAAAGAAAATATTAAAGAATTAGCGCTCTCAAATGAAGATAAAATATTTAAAATGTATACAAAAGAAGAATTTAAAGACGCATATGCAAAATTAAAAATAAATAACAAAAGTCCTCAACTTAAGATATTAATATACAATGCCCCGAAAAGAATAACAGATGACATTTTAAAATATAAACTAATTGACCAATTCCACAATACCACCCATGCAGGACACTTAGGAATACGAAAAACCGTCATTAAATTAAAACAGCGATACATCTGGAAAAACATGAACAAAATGGTAAAGACATTCATATCATATTGCGACAATTGTAATAAAAATAAACAAACTAAATACATAAAAGAACCACTTACGATTACAGACACACCGAGCAACAGTTTTGAAATAATATCAATTGATACAGTAGGACCTCTTACAATTTCAAACGAATACCGATACATATTGACTATGCAATGTGAATTGACAAAATTTGTCATTGCACACCCTATGCCAACAAAAGACGCACTTGTGACGGCAAAAACACTTGTAGAACAACTAATTTTAAAATTTGGAAAATTTCAAGTACTCAAATCAGACAGAGGGACAGAATTTACAAACGAACTGATGCGCAACATATGCTCATTACTTGACATAAAACAAACCTTTTCGACTCCCTACCACCATGAAACAATAGGCTCAGTAGAAAGAAATCACAGAGTCCTCAACGAATTCTTGCTAACAACAGCAACTGACTACGAATGGGATAAATGGATTCCATATTTTACTTTTGCTTATAATACAGCACCCCATATTGACACTGGCTACACGCCATTCGAACTTGTATACGGAAAATTACCTCATTTGCCAACTGAAATATATGGAACAAATGAAACAAAAAATTACAATTACGATGATTATGCCCAAGAACTTAAACGTAGACTTAAATATTCTTTACACAAAGCTAAAGAATTAATAATTAGAACTAAAGAAAAAAGAGTAATAGAAAATAGATACAGCAATAGATTAGATTCAAAGATAGGAGACTTAGTTTTAATCAAAATAGAAAATAGAAAAAAAAATCAAAGTCCATACAAAGGACCTTACAAGATAATCGGAAAAAATGGTGTAAATACAATAATAGATTATAACGGACAAGAAAAAGAAATCCATAACAATAATTTAAAACCTTACAATATGTTTTTTTTGAGCAACTAGCTTATACCATTATTATATATAACAAAATTCGATATTCACAACACTATTATTAATATTTTTCATAATTATCAAAATACAATCAAATTACACATACATTTAAGAATCGTTGTAACGGTATTATGGGAATGGAGATGGAGATAAAAAGAAAAATAATTTTCATAATTTTTCTCTTAAGGGTAAGGGTGTAGTGTATCCCATCAGTCACTGGTGCATACACAATGTAGTGTGTCTCACTGGTCATTGACACAAGTACGGTGCATAAAACAAGCCAATAACAGAGTATTGAATAACCAACACTTATCGTCATATGCATTGTGCTGAGTTGTCAGTAATTGAGTGACACACTTTGTATTGAGTGCATTCCATTGTGGTTGCACTACGATTGGTTGCGATCAATTTGTAATTCAACTCCTTTGGATTTCCATGGTGCCGACAGAGACAAATGTAATATTGCAATAAGCTAGAATAAGTTAGAGAGACTAAGTTTTATTCTCATAAGTAGTATATAAGACCTTGTAAATTTAAATAAAATAAAAAAAACTTGATTAAACAGAATTGGCATAACTGCCTTGTTTAAATTCAAATAATACATCTGGCAGTTCCTTTGAACGCCTCGACATCAAGCTGATCCCCGTACAGCTGTATAAAAACAGAACCGGGCTATAGGAAAAATAACAAACGAAAAACCTTACAATCTACTCACACACATCACTATGATTTCATGTGTTAATACAAGAGTAGGTTATGATATGTATGTGTATATGTTTAAATGTATAAGTCAAGAAATGTGTGTAGTCATCCTAATTTGTTTTATGCTTCAATACCTTTTAAATGTATTAGCTGTCAATAGCATGTTATATAAACATGTAAGCGTGCATAGTGGTAGGCAAAAGTATTTAAACAGTTTGATAAATTTTATATTTTAAGACATACTAAGAATTTTAAGAAATAAGATTAACAGAAAATGTCTTTTTCATAAAAAAAAAAATTAAAGGATGAATTTTTAAAAGCCGTAGGAAAGTTTTTCAAAGCAAAAACACATAAAATTCAGAAAAATACATGAAATCTTTATTTGAATCGATAGTACGGTCCAAATAATTTAATGTTTGAAGATTATTTCATGCAAATATTGACCGTGACCGCGCCTCAAATGGTGCAGCCCCTTCGTCCAATATTGGCATACTCTTTCCAACATTTCGGCCGGTATCTCACGAATAAATGCTTAAATGTTGTCTTCCAATGCGTCAATTGGAGCGGGCTTGTCTGTGTAGACATGAGCTTTAACATAGCCCCACAAAAAATAGTCTTAAGCCGTTAAGTCGCATGATGTAGGCGGCCAATTGACCGGTCCCGAATGTGAAATAAAATGTTCATCGAACTCGCCTCTCAATAAGTCCATTAATGCGCGTGCTGTGTGGCATGTGGAACCGTCTTGTTGATACCACATGTCATGAAAGTTAAGCTCTTGCATTTTGGGCAAAAAAAGTTGGATATCATCTCATGGTAGCACTCACCATTCACAGTTACATTACGATTCGCATCATCTTTGAAGAAGTATGGTCCAATGATGCCACCAGCCCATAAACCGCACCAAACTGTGACCTTTTCTAGATGCATTGGTAGCTCTTGCAATGCTTCTGGCTGATATTCACTTCAAAATTGATAATTCTGCTTATTTACGGACCCATTAAGCCAAAAATGAGCTTCGTCGTTGAATACAATTTTTTGGTAAATGAACTTTCTTGCAAGCGTTGTTCGTTTGTAAGACGATTCATGGTTAAATTATAGAACAAATTGAAGATGTTTGACAGTGAAAGAAAACACGAAACATGCGTCGGCTTCTTAAACCAGTGCTGCCAAGAAGATAATAGCTGAAAACCTGCGGCCTCTATAAAACCTATAAGGTGTTTTGTAATAAAAAAAAAAAAATATATAAACATTTTAACCTGTGATAATGTTTTCCTTTTCGGGTTATTTGTTATTGTTCTACACGTTGTTGGTACGGGAAATTAAATTTTAAACGTAAAAATGTTTATCTAAATTCCACAGTTATAAACTTGCTATTTAAAAAACCTTAAAGTAAAAAAAGTACACAGAAAGTACCAAAAAAGTACCAATTTTTTTAGCATTTCTTCCCAAATTTACATTAAGTTTTAATTATAGGTCTGTTCAGTAACTAAAAATTGTTGCTAATTGTTGCAAGAACGTGTTCGCGTACTTAAAAAACGTAAAACTGTGAGAAAGAAAAAATTATTCGCAAGTTTTACGTGCGCCAAATGGCGTAAAAGAAATCCACTCAATTTTGGAAGTTTAAAATCCGGGGGAAAAAACTGGAAGTACAAATACCCCGGAATTGCATATTTTTAATTAAAAAATTAAACCAGCAAAATTTTGGAACATAGAAGAAGGAAAAATCATGTAAATAATAAATAAACAAACAAAACAATTTTATATTTAGAAAATAATTTTAAGAAATCGTTTTTACCGATCACAAAAGAATATATGATTTTTCCCATGAAACTACGATATTTTAACCGAAAATGATCATTAATTACGAAAGAAGACACCTTAACGAACAAAACTTGCCAACCGTGCAAAAATTCTGCCGAGACGTTTCCGAGCTATAGGGCTCATTCTGGGTGGGCACAAAAAAGTGTTGCTGATGATTCCCATGGAAACTATGATTCTTTCGCCTAGAATGGCCATAGATTATTATAAAAGTAGACACTTAGATGAACAAAATTGACCATCCGTTCAACAATTTTGTCGAGCTGTGTTCAGAAAAAGTTGCTTAATTCTAAGTGGGCACAAGAAGGGTTGCTAATTTTTCCCATAAAAACTACGACACTCTTGCCCATAATGGCGATAGATTATGAAAGTAGACATTCAGATGACCTTTGCCAACCGTGCAAAAATTCTGCCGAGCCATTTCTAAGAAAGAAAGCTTCTTCCTATTTAATGATCCAACCGTACAGTTTTTAAGTCTTACATATTATTTTCGAGGCCACAACAATTTTTTTGCTAATTTTTGCTAGTAAAGCGTTGATTAACTTTTTTACTTTTGGGAAATGAATTTTGGGTAGTAAAATTACTTTCACTTCGTAAAATAATTAATTCAAGCAGCATTTAGTTAAACTGAACAATTTGTTTTTAATAAGCTCAAACCATTTAATGCTGCTGCAAATGTACCTACAATCCCTTCATCTTAATGTTCTAAACTTTACATAAATAAAACCATATGTAAACTTTAGCCAAATTAAGATTATTCATTTATAAATATTAAAATAGTTCGATTATTTAAAAAAGTTATTATGGTTTTAGAAAGTAACGTTAACATGTTAACATTTTTTTTGTTTTGCACTGTATCGAATTACAAAACTAATAAATGTTTCCTCTTGCTCATGTACAGAATATAAGTTAAAATTGAACAATTCGATGACAACCCAAAGTATTGATAGACTGACTGACTATTTGATTGATTCAAAAGAACTTTGTATTTGACATAACGGTAATTGTGTAGGTATGTTGTAAACAAGGATCAAAAGTTTTCTCTATTATTTCTCTATATGACACGATGACAATATGAAATTAGTTTTCTCGTTTTTTGGAAATCTTAATAATTGAAATTATTTCAAAAGTATTTAAGACAGTTGGCACATCTATTGAATTTGTATGCCCTTTTGTTATTGATTACATAATAAGAAAATATATTGTGTTCAAGGTAAAGTTTTCTTAACAAACTAAATATGTAACAGTATTTAATGAGGAGATATTTAAAGCTACTATTCACATAATTTTTGAGGACTTAATTAAAATTTTATTATTATTCACAAAAAAACCTCTACAGCCTATTTTTCTTTTTTTCTTTTATTTAATAATACTTTCAAGGTATTAATTTATTAATTTAACAAACTAAATATTTGTCTATCCCACCACATTACATTGTGTCTAATAAACTCAACATAAAAATCAAACATACACAAAATATTGTTGTATAAATAAACTGATCTGAATATTCTTTATCCGCTGAACAATGGGAGATTTTGAAGAAAATCGAAATAATTTTGTAGGTTATGTATGGCCATCGCTATCGCTTTGAAATATTACAGCCGAGTCTTTAATGTAAATATAAAGATAAAAATATTTTAGTGGACGAAATTATATCTCACAATTCCCAGAAAGGTTGTTAAAATTTCCAAAAATGGGTTTTTTATTTTTTGCAGTGTTTTTCATAAATTCAAGTGCACGGTAAGAAAGGACAAACTAAAGCATTTAATTCCTGTTTTATCATTTTGATTCCATTTAAACTCATTTAAAGTAGATTTTTCTTAAAAAAAAGTTGTTGCATTTTGCATTAAATATTTTTTGTTATATTTTGTATGAAAATTACTACAAAAAGGCCTTACACGTCTGATCTCGTAAGATATAAGATAAATTACTATTTAAAATTATTATTTTTGTTATGTTAATATATCGACATTCTGTCCAATTTGCTAGCGTTTATCTAAAACGGTTCAACAGAAGGACCGATATACGTTAATTTACATCAATTACGGGAACACCCTTTAATTTCAAAATTTAACTCACAAACTTGTTGATATATTGGGCTTAGCAATACAGTTCCCTTTTAAATTTCAGCGTGCCACATACATAAAATTACATCATTTATTGGGACACCTTGTAATAGCCAAATTCAAATTTTATTCTTTTTGTTATAGCAGAGTTGGCAATACAAGGTCGTTGTTAATTTCAAGCATCTTAATACAACTGTTCAAGAGTATGGCCATATATATGAAATTAAATGAACGTTGTGGAACCCTCTATTTGATTGTTTTGAATATTAATACTTGTTACTATAAAGGTCAAAGTAATCGACATTCTGTCCTATTTGCAGGCATTTATTTGAAACGGTTCAAAAGACAGGCTCATCTAGATAATTTCTGTCATCTATGGGGACACCCTTTATTTTTTAGATTTATTTTTGATTTACTTCTGCTATTGGGAGCAAAAGTGATACGCATGTTTTTAGCATTAAAGAGATGCCAATTACGGTTCAAAATGCAGGTAAAGAACATTTATGTTGTATGGGGACACCATTTAACTTTTATGATTAAAAATTGTTTTAAAAACGGGACTTTTTGTAAGCATCACCTTTCAAATAAAAAAAATAAAAATCGATCCTGAAATAACTGAGTTATGGAGGCACAAATGTAAAAAGCCACATTCAGTCGAATTAATAGCCTTCTCCTACAATTCTATTTATTAAAAAGTATTCTTAATTTTTACAAGAAAAATTACTTGAAATTTGTTTACATTATAACTTCTTTAGATTGCCTTAGCTACCTGTCGAGAAACATGATATTTTACTATAGTTTTGATATTTTAATTAGTTTCAAAATTAACATTTAAATACTTGTTCTGATTTTTTGTTGTTTTGTAAAATGTAATTTTATTTATTGTATATGAATATTTGTTAAAGTTTTGAAAAATAACATTTGATGTAGGAAAAGCTTTTGATGCAAACTTTGCACAGTAGACCATTCAATGCATTTTTAAACAATGACTTATAATTAAGTAAAAATGGAACATTATCCATAAGAACGTTGGGTGGCACGATTTCAAAAACTTAATATAATTTACCAATGTTGAATTAGTTCTTTGACTAGAAAAACTTTAAATTTCTGCTTGATATTCTGCATTGATGTCAGAGTTCTTGTTTCTGTCTAAATTTTTTGATATTGATGTAAAGCAATCAGTGTTTTTAGTCATGCATTGGCACCAAAATTTTGCTCAAATTAGATGATATTGACGATAAGCATGCTCTTTATTCTCCTATTAGTCGTACTTTGATAGCATAGTTCCTTGTCCTTAATTTAATAATGTAAATGTGGATATTTTTTTTAATTTTGCAGAAATTGTAGGTTTTTGATAAGTTTATTTAAAGAAATTACTACCTTTTGGTGAAATTTTTATTTAAAAATAAATCTTGAGTTTTTAAAATTTTATTTTGAGTTTATAATGCAAATATGTTTTTTTTATTAAAAAGTTTTTGGTCAGTAACAAGTATTTCCAGTATATCGTTTTTAATGAGCTGATTTTTTCTTTTATTTGGCTTTGTGTATTTTTGAACCTCAAAATCAACAGGTAAAAGAAGAAAATAATAGAATAAAGAAATAAAAATATTATCTAAATTTTTTTATTTATAAAAAACTAGCTCTTCCCGGTTCGCTTCGCTACACCAAGACCACTTTTGTAATACATTAAATTTTTTATTTAATTATGAACAACCACTATGGATGTTACTTGTACAAAACTTTAGGACTTTTCCTTTACCCTCTATAACATCCAAAAAAATGCGGTTTACGTGCTGGTGGTATCATTAGACTTTTTTCAAAAACCTAGCCGGAACTGATATTTTTTGGGAAAATATGGGTGACATTGATTCGGGTGGAATGCGGTTTTAACAGGATGGTTTTAAGTGCCATATGGCAACCACAATGATCGATTTTGTATACAAAAAATGTACCTGGCTTCCAAGGTCATGCTATTATTTCCTGTACAGATAGTAAAGAATTTCACAACACAAAACCATCATATACGTCGTAGAGCAGTTGAAAACTTATCCGATGTCTTATCGCAGAATTGCTATGTTCAGTGATGAGGCTCATTTTTGGTTAAATCGATTTCTTAGAAAACAAAATTGTCACCAATGGATTGAAACCAATCTGCAACAGATCCTAAAGACTTATTTTAGTGCACTTAACAAGCTAACAGCGTCATTGGACTTTGTTTTTTCAAGCACGAAGAGATCGCTTTACTCACATGGTCAAAGATTTTTTTTTTAAAAAGTTAAATGTCAAATGTCAAATGTCTCGATTATATCCTGTAGTGCTTCGTGAAATCTCTCGCTTACGCTGATAAAGCAGCAATAATTAATGCTTTTAAGGCCAACATTTTTTTTTAATATTGTGAGATACGGAAAGAAATACTCAATAAAGTGACATAAAACTAGACACCTCCGATTTATTTTTTTTAGCACAATTATTTTTTTACAATTTACAAACACTTATATATTCTAATTTAATAAAATAATAAATAACATTTGTCAAGCTGCGAGGAGTACAATTAAACGAAGCGATCAAGTTACTTTGTTGAGCCCTTTCCGTTGCCTAGTGTACCGTTTAACTTCATACAACACAATCAACGTTACACTCTTTTGTTTCAATGGCATTAAGATAGTTTTGCAATTTTCGTTTTATGTTCACTTGTAAAAAGTTTTAGTTTAAATCTTTCTGTGGCTCTTTTGAGCGAGAAATTCAATGACCCTGGTACCTCACGTCGTGGCGATGTTAATTGGCTGCCACGATAATTTGATTTGACACCGTTTGACTTCTTTTTTCTTTGCAGATATTTAATAGAAAAAGTGTACATCAAGAACACTTCAAGAGCTAAAGTTTGAGGTAGTTGGGCACATTAGTGACATTGAATCTCAATTCATTTTAAAGTAGCTAAAAATATGGAACATCGGATATAAGTTATACCACTGCGAACGTGGCAAACATTTAGCCGATATTTTGTTTTACAGATAATAATCATGATAATAATAATCATAATCATTAATCTTTCTATTAATACTCAAAGTATTAAGATAATTCCCTAAAATTTTTTTATTTTGTTTACAAGTAACACCGTTTTTGATTGGAACAATAAGGTTCTATATATATTAAGATTTAGCAGTTTTGCCCCACTGTGTTTTTTTATTTCTTAACCTTAATTTAAACTATATGCAGAAAAAGCTGCTCAATTGTTCGGTGTCTTTCTGCAGCTGACAGTTCAAACAATGAAATGTGAAGAAGAGCTGCAAAACTCTACATCATATTCATGAAGTACAAAAAATTGTACATTTCATGGCACAAAGTTAAAAAGAACAACAAAGAAAGAAGTAAAGAAAAAACTTATTCACATATTTTTAATTAATACCAAAAATATGACAAAAGATGAATAAAACATTTGATTCCATTAGAAAATTTCAAAAGGTTCAACAAGTAGTTAAAAAAAATGAACTTCAGAATTTTTTATTATTTTTGAATATAGAAAAATGCTTAAATAAATAATTACGTGTCTTGGTAGAGTAGTTGGTGTAATAGTGTAAGTAATTAACTAGTTGTTGGAAACTTAATTTCTGCACAAAAAAGCGAGTTAAAATAAGGGTTCTATTACATGGAGTGTTTGGCTAAAATTACCTATTTATCTGCAGGTATTATTTTAAAGAGAATATTGTTCTTCAGAATTGTTTTTCTATGTCAATGTTAGTTCTGTGCTAGAAGGATTATATACTGAGAGAAGTTTTACCGGGAAACTATTTTTGCTTATTAAAGACAAAGTAATAAAAAATACATCAGTATGAAAATTGTATTATTCGGAAGCATTTTTATATTAATTTACTTTGATCGTGCTTGATTCCTTCAAATGTAAATGTTTCATGAAATTCTTATAAACTATTTATTATTTAAAACTAACAAATGTAATGTATTATTGCGGGGAAAGCATATTCATATGACCATTTCGCTACTGCTCATATAATCAACTTGACATTAGATATAAGACTTCTTATGTCAATACAAAATTTGGGTAGCTATGGGCCAGATTGCGCTGCGTTTTGCGCGTTAATTTAGGTTTGGCTATAATGGTGGCAGTTAAGGCCGAGGCACATAGAATCCGTCATACGTTTTACTTAGACGTTACTGACAATAAGCAAACAAAATAATGATGGCGTTCAGAAGGCATTGTCAATACAATCAATGTCAATGCTTGTTTTTTTTTTCAAAAATTAATTTTCTTTGAATAATTCGAGAAAATACATTTAATAATAGAAGATGATGAGTTAGATCGGTTATTATTTTAATGGACATTTTAAAACTTGTATGCAACAGATTGAAGTAAGGAGAATGAATAAATGATAATTGTATTTTGTAGATTGTAAAGAGACTCATATTTGTTAACTTCTAAAAGTATTTTCAATTTATATTCCAAAAATTGAGTTTTTTATTATTTTAATCAAATAATATGACTAAGCTTTTATTGTGAATATAGTTACATACACGCAAACAAAAACGTGGTTGTGGTAACCATAATCTAAGAACAATACGTATGTATATTACGGTTGTGTTTTATGGTTGTAAGCAAAACAGGGTGTTGTTACGTTATATAATAATGTAGTTGGTTTAGGAACCATATTGTTGTCTAGCATCACAATAACAAACATAATTAATAAGAAACATAATTATGTTTAAAATGAAAACATGGTAGAATTAAATGTAATAATATTTTATTTAAATATAAAAATTAAATGGGTTAGTTAAAATATCTTTATATGGTCGAAAATGCAAAACATGACATTAAATGAAGTCATAATATGGTCCTTTAACTGCCATTTGGAAACATTGTACTTTTTTACAATGCTACTTAAGTCCTTTACAACTGTTTTACATTTGTAGTCGCACACATTTTAGTATTAATTAAATATCTTGCTTCTTTATTATTAAGCGCTTCGCCAGTCCATCATGATGAGTTCTGGATTTATTTATTGCTTTATTTATTAATGATTTGTAACAAAAATTATTTAAAAATACAAATTTGAAAACATTTTTTTAATTCATTTAATTTGTATATTAATTTTTATATATTTCAATAAATAACTAATTTAAGTCTAAGCATTTTCACATGAGCCTATGGGTAACAAATAAATTACTTAACTGATAGAAAAACAATTTTCAAGTCCTAGAAAAAACATTTTGTAAGGCAAATGGTATTTTTTTACTTTTAATCATAGTTTGATAAGCAATAATACTAATAATAAATATAATATGGTTAAATATAGAATACTATTTTTAACAACTTAAAGTTAGAGTTAATTAATTGAACAAAGATTACTTAAGAATATAACTTATTTTCGTAAAAAAACAATGAATTTAGTACAGCACCATGCTTTGCAATAAGATAAGAAAAATAAACTAATAAAGTCTAGCAAAAAAAGAAAATATGTCCTTGCTACCGGTTCTAATCAAGCTAAAGAGGACAACTTTTAAAATACACTTAAATGTAAATTACAAGAAAATTAAATAAAAGGAAAAACAAAAGAAAAAAATGAAATAAAATAAAACACTCCTCTGTGAGCTTCAGGCGTGGTTTTGCTAAAAAAACGGTGCCTTAAATTAATATTTAAATCAAAGTTAGGAGTTTCTTCATTTAAAAAACCGATGGGTGAAAGGCCATTAATATTAATTCAATTGAACGCTTTTTGTTAATTAAAAATTTAATTAATATGTTGATTTTGATGTACTTTCAGTCTTTTTATAAATTTTATGAGAATGTCGCAAACGAAAAGACCGATTGGAGTTATTTTTGAACGGCAATGAAGCATCTCATGGACTTGTTAATGCATTGTTTCTCATGCCAAGACAGTAAATCCAATTTCAGGCGCACTGTACAGCCACCAGAAGCATTTTGACACTTGAAATGAACTTTTGAACATAAGGCCTCTACTGTTAGTGATCTGATATTGGTGAAACCTTCCTAAGAATAGGAAGAAACAAATGCAAAGATTTTAGTTAAAAGTTTTTAATTTTAATTTATTTTCACTTTAGTTTATCGAACAATCTTATCACTGCCAAAGTCTACAAATAAGCATTTGCACATATATATACAGGGGTTTTCAATTGTGGCACAATGATGTTGAAATTGCTTTAAGCAGTTTGTGCGTAACGCCCCATCCAGACTAGCAGTAAATATGTTAATTGCAGTTAATGTCAAAATTATGTTATCTCTAATGTAGACAACACTTTTTTTTGTATATATGTATATATTTATTGGCGGGAATAATTGTTAGTCAATGTTCGTTAACAATTATTGCAAACATAGAAAGTCAAATTCAGTTATCATTTTTATGAGATTTCTAAATATTTGCAGGTTTGTTCTTATTTCTACCAATATTTGACTCCATTTTTTAAAGAAATATAATAATCAGAATTCTAAAAAAAAAATTGTTTAATTTTCAATGATTTTCTTTGTTTACAACCTTTGCGCTTGATTATTTTGAAATTATGACTTAATTTAAATACGGGTTAGTCTGCCGACGTTATTGCCTTATTGCTAACATATTTATTTCCAATATAGACGGGGGGTAAGATAATCAATGATATTGGATGAACTTAAGCAATTAGATGCATTATTAAACGCGCCCTTTATTATAACAATAATCATAAATGACAAGTCTATCTCGTTAGTGATTACGTCAATCTTACTTTAAATTACCACGCCCCGCGCTTAAAGCAAAGTAGCAGCAAGGGTAAGGCACCAGCCTTCCTTTTAAAAAATATATGGATATGGATTACGTTCATGTTCTGCAATTAAGATGACCGCAAAAGGTGAGGAATTAAACGTGTTATTTCTTCTACGTATATACGCATACTGGCATAATTTTTGATAGATTATGATTTGGTTTGTTGATAAGCTGAAAAATGCGTCGTACCATTAAAGTGCTATTTTTTATCTTTTTTTAAATACGAAAAAATATAAAACAGCATATCATATTCGGTCCTATAGACAAACCCTTTAAATATGCATTCACGTATTTTAACTATTCTGGTTGCACACTTGACAAATATGATTTTTGATTTGATAATTTGCAATATTTATTAATTTTCCTTTTTAATGTTTATCTTGTTTTAATTTTACTATCTTTAAATTAATTCAAACAGAAAAAAAAACATTTTCTTAAAATCAAGGTTAATTTGCTATCAATTACGTCACCAGTTCTTCATTTTTTATTTCTATTTTTTACAACCTCTTAATTTATAAATAATTTATTTTTCTTAAGTAAATTTAGAAACTAAATTAATTTTGCATGCGTAAACTTAAGCTGGACTTATTTATTAATTTAAAAATAAAAAACAAAAGGTTTGGTATTACTCTTTCTGCTTGAATACAACGGAATTCAATAAAATATGTTTTTATTGTGAAATTTTATAGTTTGAGCATCCGGCTCTGGTTTTGATTATGTTTAAAAAAAAATTTATTGGGATGCGAATTTAAGGAACTATAAATTATTTAGGTAATTACCATTATTTGGGTTATTAACTTCCTCGAATAAATATTAATCTCCTCACGCCACTGGTCACATAATTGGTCGTAGTGACTTTAAATAGTTTACAATAATGAAAGTGGTTTTACTAGCCAAAAAGGGGAGGTTGCCCTTTAAAAAAATCTGCAAGTTTAAAAGCACTCTTAAAATCTTACAACCACTCAAGCCAAGTTAAGAATAATAAAGGACCGGCATGTGCGAATTTAATCAATATATTGCACTCATAGATTTTTATTTAAGCTCAGAAGCCACAAATGTGAAAGTAATTTCTCTTTTAAATTTTTATAAGCTTGAATTGCGCTCATTTGATGACTCTAAATTTTTTTAAATACAACTTCTTAAAACCTTTCTTTCAAAAATTTCCATTTCCTTTATAACAGCTGGTGAAACATTAAACCATATTGCAAAACCGTATAAGAAAACTGGCCTTATACTGGTTTTATTTAAAAGAATTTAAAATTTACTGGGCAAGTTTTTGTTAAACATTATCTTTGAAAATGCACCCATTATTTTAAAAGATTGTTTAAAAACAACTCTTGCAATTCTATTAAATGTAAACAGTTTGTTAAAGTTAATTCTAAGATATCTTAGATTATCGACAAAAGTTATCTCTACACCATCGACAAAAAATTTTATATTTTACTTTCTGGGACAACAAAATTTTTACACTTCCCTGATTTGTTACGGGTACAATTTTTTTTTATTTTTATTTTAACTCCCCAATTATTATAAAATTGCTTTACAAGTTGAAGATGATTAGAAACTTGTCTTAAAGCGACAAAAGGAGTTTAACTATGTGAATGGAGGAGAGAACCATCAGCATAAAATAGACCAGTTGAATGAGGAATAATGTGGTGAAAATCATACCTTGAAAATATGTAAAGATGCGGAGTCAAAATCGAACCTTAGGGCACACCGCCGTTTACAATACCAAGATCTGATAATTCGTTATTAAATTGTACACAAAATATCCTTTTATAAAAAAACTAAAAAGGTTAGTTAAAACCCAATTTCAATTATTTTAAAAAGAATACCATTGCAAAAAGCATTATCGAAAGCCTTTTCTGCATCTAGTGAAATTGCTACCGAACAAAAATGGACACGAAGATTAGAGACCATATCATTTTGAAATTTTAAAAGAGCATTGGTATTATTGGTATGTCCATTTTTGACCTTACTGTTTTTTCAAAAAGCCTCCCCAAATTTGAAAATAATGTAATTGGCCTCGAATTATTGATATCAATATTATTTTATTTCTTTTGTACAGGAACAAGTTTTAAAATTTTCCAAGCATCTAAATAATACGAATTACTTAAGCAATTGTTAAAAATAATTAGGAGGCATTCTAATGCCTTAATAGAAAGCTGTTTTATAATAAAATTAGAAAAAGTTAATAATAAATGTTCAATAGAAGCTTTTATAGTGGTTCGAGTATTTATACCCTCCACCACAAAAAGTGGAAAAAGGTTATATCTAAGTTTGTCATTACGTTTGTAATATGTACAGTATTCATTTACGAGCCTATAAAGCAGGGGTTCTCATCAAATTCCTGCTCACGAACCCCTAGTAAACTAATTTTTTTTTGCGGACCCCTCTGAAGCCCAAGTTTAAAATAAAACTTTTATTATTTTTGAAAACACTGTTTTTTCTGTTCTTCATGCGGACCCCCATTTGAGAACCGTTGCTATAAAGTATACATATTGTGTGTTCTTAGGCATAGCGAAGTCAATTGAGCAATATCCGTCTATCCGTGCATGTTAGTGTTGAAATGAACTTTGCCAGGGAAAAAGATGAGCTAAAGATTATTTAAATACGCCAATCTGTCAGACAAATCAGCAAGATCGGTCCGCGTCCTTCGAGGCGGTGGGCCTGCCTAAAAAATTGCCATATTATTAGGAACAATGAAGTATCTCCATTCAAGAAAACAAAAATATGGAGCGATAGACAATTAAAAATAAGAAAAAAACATCACGTGAAAAGATTGCCGCTAGCCCATATTTACGAAGTTAAGGGTCTCTGAAATTTTCATAAAAAAGTTCGATTATCAAGTTCGGGTATCATTTAAAAACGCTTAGCCCATTCAAAGCCGATGACATTTTCATGTAAAATTATACATCCTACTTAATTATTTTTCTTACTTTTTATTTATCTGTCACCGCAATATTTATTTTTTGATAGAATTCGATATGGCCGAATATAGCACTCTTATTTGTTTTTAGTTAAAACTAACCATGTTGTAGTATGGTGGAGTAGATATAGTTGAAAACAACTATAATTTGTTCGTCGCAAATATACATGTTACAGAGAAAATCATATGTTTATTATGACCATATAGCAACCATGTTTTTTCTGTATGTGTATGGAAAGGTGTGGCAATATTATTAATATTTGTTTAGTAACTAAAAATTGTTGCTTATTGTTATTAGTACGTGTTTACGTACTTAGAAAGCTTAGAAAGAGAGAAAAATTTTTTTCCAAGTTAAATTTTAATAGTTGTTTCTTACTTTTCTATACAAAATTATTTCCATTAAAACTCTATGATTTTGTAACATTAAAATGCAAGTACTTAATATTATTTTGTTATTTTTCTTTAATTAAGCTGTGAAAGTACACAACCAAGAAGTGTAAAAACACAGAAATTTGGTTTAAAATCATCGCGCTTTACAGGTGTTGGTATGATTTGTAAAAATAAAAGTAAACAAGTCAGTGATGAAACATTCAACGAAATGTACTTTTTTCGGTATAATTTAAAGAAGAGTAGTACAATTATTATGTATAACTATTAATAAGTTATGCACATGTATGAAGTTAAAATTATTTTAAATATAAATATATAATTTATTATTTATTAATAACTGCAAAAAAAAAAAATATTTTCATGATGCGCTTAAATATCATAAACGCTTTTGAGAATTATCTAATAACTAAAAAAAAGGTAAAATATTTTATATACATATTTTTGCAATTTGGTTACTTGGAGTATAATTTTCAATTTTTTGTGTGGTTACGGTTTTGCTAGCTTTAAGTTTACACATTTTTACATTCTAGTAAAATTAACTTTAAAAATAGTCCTATTTAATGGTAATACTGTTCAGCTTTTAAGTCTTGCATATCATTCCGAAAGCTACAATTTTTTTTGCTAATTTTTGCTAGTAAAGCGTTAATATACTTTTTAGCTTTTGGGACAATAATTTGGAAAATTTTTGTTTTACTCTTTCGTTGCTAGTTTTTGCTAGTAAAGTTACTGAGCAAACCTATTGTTAGAAGAGAGTAATTACTTACGGCTCTTGTCTATAATAAAGTAATTTTATGATTATAATATAATGAATGCGAATATGAGTTTCTTAGTTACGCTTTCATACACTTACAAACTTAACCAATTGTTTACGAGTTTTTGCACACTCGCTATCAGTTTTATAAAATAAGGATATACAGAACAGCTTTAACACCTTTTGGTGTTCTACAACCTTATTCGTCTGTCTGTCTAATTTAATACAGGAAAGGCAATATAAGTCGACCTTTAATTAATTGCTTAGGAACTTTATAAAATAATAAGCGAAAAAGGGTAGATTTAATACATCAAAAGGAACAATATAGATGAAGCCTTAGTCTAGTTTTTTTTAATATTTTTAAGCTTTCTAAGTAAAACTGAATTGTGGCTTTACCAACATTAATAAATATTCATTTATTTGTTTAGGGTTTATTTACAGTCACAATAATATTTAAAAGTATTTGAATAACTTGAAATTACATTTTTACTGACAAAATAGCAACAAAAGAATTCATTTTTATCCTAAAACAACAAAAGAAAAATATAAATTTACTGTACACAAAAAATCCAACACAATATTACTAAAGGTTAAAAATTTCTTATTGATATTCACTTCCTTTTAAAAACATCAATAGAGGTTTTACTAAGCAACAGAAAAATTATATTAAAAGGATAAAAAATGATACTTTTGGACAATTTTTTAATAAAAGGTTTTTCTTTATTTAATGTATAAATATTTACTTTTTTGGCCGTTGTTCTTATGTTTAATACTAAATAAACATAAAGTTCTTTTAGAAGCTGCCGTAACGACTGTAGATGAATATGTTTTAAATTTCATGACGAAATTTCTGTTCTTTCGAAATGACTTAAAACTTCATCGACTACAGCGTGCAACCTGTTTAATAGACGTATGGAGAATCTTAAGGGAGCCATGGAATTTTTTCTTTAGATATTTAAAAAATATTATATCAAGGAGTCTTAGTCAAGCATAAGTTCGTTTTCTTCGTCTTTGTAAATAAGAAGAGAAATATTAATGAAGATAGTCATGTATCTTGTTATACATCTTCTGGGTGACTACATAACTCTTCAGCATATTTTTCTCTTATTAACTTCGAGGGAAGTTTTAAATTATCTGCTTGAATGCTTTGAGACAAATAGAGCAAACAAAACAAAAACAAATCCAAGCAATATGACTAGCAGCCTCAAAACAATTAAAATTGTTAACCCAAAAGGCTTGATGGGATCAGTTTAACCTTTTTTCGGCATTTCAATTAAAAACATTCGTTTCTCGAGAACAAGGTCGACACCTTGGGGAAAATTGTGGGAAACGTAAATTTATAGGTAATCAAAGCCTTCACAATAACAAGAAGACCAATATTAAACTTTGATCCAAATCCTTGCTCAATTGGAAGTGTAAAAATGCAGTCGTATTCGGAGAGGAAAAGTTTAGTACCTGGCGATGTAAAAAGAATGCAGCTAATAATTCGTAGATCAAACAGAGAAGAGTTTTTGTATTAAAGTATAAAACAAACCAAAGTACAAAAAGTACTAAAGTACAAAAAGTACAACCACTCTAAAATGATTTCTGTGTGTAGTATTTTTGTGAAAAAGTTCTCGCTGTTTTTTATTTGTTAATTCTTTTTTTTTTTTTTGAAGGTTTGTCATATAATTACCGCCCTGATTGGACTTATAACAAGTTTAATTTTTTAAAGTAACTCTAATCACTGTCTTTACTTTAAAAAGCATATGTAACTTTGGAAAAAGCTTTTTCTAGCGCATGGAGCTTAAAACGATTTTAAATGATCTCAATAATAATAAGTATCCTGAACCGGATAGATTTGTTGTAGTGGTCTTAAAGCAGTGCTCCTTGAGGTAAGGTCGCCCAGTAGCAAACCTTTTAAAAATGTCAAGCTGTTAGAAATTCGCTAATGTAACATCAATCTCTACAGAAGTATGGCAATTAATGCCAAAAACTATCGTCCAACTGCAAATTGCTCTGCTCTTTCGAAAGTCATCTAAAACATTCTTCACTTCCATAATATATTTTAGAAACAATATCTTATTAATGACCGCCAATAGGGCATTTCTGGGGACGCTCTAGGGAAGACTTTTTAGCTTTCATCTTAGCTACGACGGCGCTTAATGAATACATGGATAGCATAGTTTTGCTCTCGAACTTGCATCACCACATCCAACCAAAGTTAGACGACCAACAGCACGAATCGATAAAATTGATCTTAAAATTAATATAAACAAAACAATTTCTTTGCGAATTAATTTAATTCAACGATATATCTTTTATTATAAACGGTTATAACATAACGAATGTCAATAGCTTCACTTATTTGGGTAGTGTCCATTTAACCAGCAAATGAGCTGAAAATATATCTTAAGCCGCACACAGAAGGATAGTACAGCACTCCACAAGTTGTGAAATGTATCAGGTTCATATTACTTAAGCACTGCAACAAAATGACGCATTTTTAATGCTTCTGTAAAGTCTGTCCTCCTCTATAGCTTAGAGACAAATAAAACTTAAGCGCTTTATAAACCGTTGACTCTGAAATATTTTTCAAATATGGTAGCAGAGACCTAGGAAGAGCTTCTTACCTTCAAAACATTATCCTCGAAATAAGGAAAAGCAAATATGGATAGCTAAGCGTGCCTTATTTTTATTTGTTTTACGATTGAAATTTTATTACATTTTTAATTATTTTTAAGTAGGACCAGTTTTTAAGGGCTGACTCCTACTTATGCAAGGCATTGTGCCAGAACTAGGAAATGAGATAGTGGGAAGGGTGATAGAGAGAGTAGTACAATTAAAGATATCGTCCATGTGGTTTCGCATAGCCCCAATTTCCAGAAGGTTTGGCATATGGTCCTGTCATCTGCGAAAGGATAGATAGGGTTGGAAGTCGGACGTAGAAGGTCGTTAAGAAAAATAAGAAACAGGGTAAGAGAAAGAGCGGAACCTTGCGGTACGCCTGAATTTACCTTAAACTTGCTTGATGAGATTCCATCTATAACAACTAGTAGAGTGCGATCCCTGAGACAGCTCGAAATAAGTCGAGATAAACTATCAGCGACACCAAAAGTAATTAATTAATTAATTTATTTATTTTATTAAATTAGAAAACTGGTTTCAGCGTTTTTTAATAAATACATACATAATTGATTCAATTAATTATTTAATTAGAAAAACTTTTATTTTTTATTTTTTAACTAATTATATAATTGTTTCAATTAAAAATTTAATTAAACTACAAATTAAAAAAAAAATATTCAAAGGTACAGAAGCTCTTTTCTTTTTATTTATTTAAATTGACTTTCAAGAATCCAAAAATATTGTAGTTAGAAAAAAATTAAATAAACCCAAAAATCTCGAATATGAGAAGTTGTTGAAAAATCCTGGGATTTTACAATCGGAGTTTCCTAAAACCTGAACCATCGAGTTTTTAAAACCAACCTGAATTGTCATACCTAGGCTTGACCTTATCAAACAAACTGAATATTAGTTTAAGGATATCGCACAGTTCCCTTGACCAAGCCTTAGGCACAAAATTCCAAAACGTCGAGACACGTATACATATTTTGTTCCTTCTCCTAGAACTCCATGGCGGAACCCTGTTATTATGGTAAATAGTCGACTAAGTTACAGTCTTAATTGCATTTAATTGACAATATTATTTTTTTTTTTGATTTTTATTGCACTTAAAATCCAAATTTATGTCTCAAAAAAAAAGTTTTTAATTAATAGTTGAACAGATTGAAAACAGTTGTGTAAAATGAAATTTAATTAAAATATAACTTGCTCATACCAAGTGTTTCAATATAAAATACTTTTCCCCTTCTCACATTTTGTCTTAAAACCAAATTGAAGTTATATTCGACCTTGTTAAGTTATCGATAATGATGCGGTCATGAAATGTTCAATCTTCATGGCAGCAAAGTTTATTTAAACCCACTTGCACTTTGTAGACTCGTTGGCTTTACAAATGGAAATAATTTATTAGAACTAAGACAAAAAAAAAAAAAAAAACAAAAAGCACTAACCGTTTCAATGGCAATTATAATGATGCAAAAAATAGTTTGCAACAAATCCAACAAAAGTTACTAAACAATCTTAAAAAAGACGAAGGCGATAGAGTGTGCAGAGGGAGAGAGAGAGAGAGAGAGAGAGAGTAATAAGAGGAAATTGAATAAATTAAAGCATTATTTAAGTGAAAGGATGACATTAAGGTATAATTTATATCAATTTCTTGTTTGTTTAAAAATAATGGAGAATAAATATTAAAAAATGTTGAAACGATTTAAAAAATAAAAATGAAAAAAAAAAATAATAATTTATGGGAAATAGATATTTACTAATTGTATAGATAAAGTTTAAAATATATTTATTTGTTTGTTTGTTTGTTTCTCGGCAAGCTACAGCTGACCAAATCTTCCTAATATTTCAGTTGTTAAAGTAGCTATATATATTTATTTTCAATATTTAAAGTGGGCGTGGCACCTACCATATAAAATAATTATTATTCATTGTATAACTTGGAAATAATAAAAGTAAGAGCCTTGAAATGTTGTACCAGTCAACTTCCATATAAATAAGCATAGTTTGGCAAATAACTAATTGGCTCAGAAAAGTGGGCGTGGTACCTCTTATATAAAATATAAAGTTGCTATTGCTAGGGAATTTTAGCACTAAAAATTTTTAAATTTTGTGCAGTAACTTCCTTTTCAAGAAGTATAGTTAAAAGAAAATCTAGCTTTATTGAAAATTTAGGCGTGGTACCGCCCACACAAAGTAAAATATTTCTATTGTATACCTAGTGAGCTAAAAAAATGGAATTGCTTTTCAAATGTTCATGTTTAAGCGCAATACTAGCTGGATAATGCTAATGGTTGCATGAGTTACTATTTGGGTAGCGAAGCACACCGGGTATAACTAGCTTATATTAAATCTTATTGTTTGTTGGTTGAACATCAAAACGATTGATCAGATATTTAGATAAAAGGCTCTTCTGTAGGCTAAAACTGTGGTGTTACTCTGTATTGCGATGTGAAAGCAAATTCGATGCGAAAGGTAAATGCGTTAAGAGTATAATTTGGTACTCTGTATCTCTTTCGCAAACACTTTTGCGACTTTTGTTTTAATTTATGCAACACTGACTAACATCGATATTATGAACTGTCAAAAAAAAAAAAAAAAAATAAAAAAAAATAAAAAATAAAAAATAAATTACATTTCAAAACAAACTTGAAGCTTTTGTAAGTAATTTTATAAATATTTTTAGAGCAAAATAAAACTGTGATGGATTCCGTAGCGATATGAATGGCAGACGAAACGAACCTGTTGCACGAATTACAAGAAGAATCTTAAGAAATAGGTGCGATATACTCTTATTAAGTGACTGCATGTGAGAATCAAATAATTTGTTGTGAAAAATGTTGTAAAGAATTTGTTTTTTTTTTGGTTTTGTACAAAATTTTCGTCTTAATAATGACGCGTTTGCTTATGTTTTAAATAGTATACAACGTGAGCTGAAAGTTGTAAGGCGATCGACATCGAT
The DNA here is from genome assembly GCA_937654795.1 of Cistogaster globosa. Lineage (NCBI taxonomy): Eukaryota > Metazoa > Arthropoda > Insecta > Diptera > Tachinidae > Cistogaster > Cistogaster globosa. Next base: position 23,416,307 of record OW569405.1, read on the forward strand.
CCCAAATATGATAAAATAAGGCGCTGCATTAAAATTGCTGGGACAAGGCGGATACCAACACCAAATTCGGCAAGACCATTTTTTAGGGTTATATCAACAATCAATGTCTCGTTGCTTAATAGAAGTCTGCACGGCGATTGAGAAAATACTCTGTGAAGAGCATATAAGTTTTGATATGTCCGCGGAAAAAGAGCAAGATTCAAAAAGAGCCTTTTACCACAAATGTGGTATTCCTGGCGTGATTGGTTAGAACGGTTAGAAGTGTACATTTATACTTTAACCGAAATTTGAAACACAATATGAATGCTATGATTGTGCATTACTATTTTTATACATTTTGTTTGGTTAATTTAATTTTGATTGCAATTTTTTAATGAATTCAACTAGAATTTCAAATTTCCGCTGGTTTGTCAACAGTTTCTTTCCTTTCTCCCTAAAAATAATAAATTAAATATCAAAAGTAAAAAATTTTAAGTATGAACTTACATATTTTTCTTCCTTTGTGTTTGCTCTTTGGTTGTCGCAAGTATTTGTGTGTATAAAATATTTTTGACATGCGCTAACGTATTACAGAGTGCAGTGCTACCAGACTTGCGAATGAGAAAAATAAAGGATGCGAAAGCCAAACGTACAATCGCATTCAAGAGTATCAGTTATTCATTTTCGTTCAGATTTTCTTACGCATCGTAATACAGAGTAACCCCCCTGTTTTCAAAACTTAAACTTGGGAGAAATTCTATCGATCGCTCAAATATTAAAAGTCTCCAAAAAGACTTATCTTAATTTCTTAACCGAAATACGAACAAAAATGTTATTAATTGGATTTTTTTCTTGGAAGTGTAATGATTTTTGGTGAAATCACGGTATCGATGTAATTATAAAATTTAGAGATATGGATAATATTTTGTTTTGTATAAGATTTGTTTTTAATGTTTCCATTTTCGCTAAAATTTCAATTCTGAAAAAATTTTGGAGAAAATAATTTTTTATTGGTGAATTTTCTGTTTGTTGGCTGTTGTTAATTTAAAATGAAGTTTAAAATTAAAATACTGTTGTTAAAAATTACTGCGAATTTTTTGTGTTATTTTTTGGAGAGAAATATTAAAATTCACATTTAGTGTATAAATTCGTAATTTCAAATAATATTTTCATTAATATGAGATCGAAAACAAAATTTTTAACATACTGTTAGGAGGGTAAATAGAAACGTTTGTAAATATTTTGTTGCAATAAATGTTTTTCACAGTAGATAGAAAGTGATGTGTAAAATTTAACAAACAAATTTATGAAAGCAATTAAAACAGTAATCAAACTTAGTTTTGACTTTAAAGAAATATTTGTTAACACAAAAATTCATATATATATATATATATATATATATATATATATATATATATATATATATATATATTTAGTGCTAATATTCGACAAATCATCATTTTTTGCTCAAAATGTTCAAGATTTTTATAAAATCTCGCATACTCCGTTATACATATTAACATTTTTAGCATTTTTTTTTTTGTGAATTTAGGTTTTTAAATATTTAACTTTGTGTATGTTTTTGTAAATTTTCCTTCACTAGTGTAATGTCTAATATTTTTTTTTTGAATGTTTTTGAAAAATTTGAAGAGGAAGGTTATGAATTTAAGAAAAATTTAATACTGAATGCTAAGATATGTCTTTAATTATTTTTACGTTAACTTAAATGTAATTTTTTTAGTCAAAATAAAAAAAAATTAAATTGTTAAAACTTTTGTTTTATTTTTATTTTGCTTAAGTTTCTTTTGTTAATAAAAAACTTTTCCCTTGTGCATTTATGATCTTTTGTTGCTTTATTCATAAATATGAATATGAAATTGTACTCTATACCGCTTTAAGCTTTCGCTTTTAATTTTTTTGTTAACTATGTTGTAATAGTTTCTCTTTAATCAAGGCCTTAATGTTTAATGTCTTTAACAACTCGCACTTAACTTTCACCCTTATTTTGTAAATGTATATTTTTTAAATATTTTTTTTTTGCGAGTTTCTTTTATATTTGAAACAAAACAAAACAAAATCCTTATGCATTGTTTGACAAATAGCTTCCTAAGTACGCATTCAACTTATAAGAAGCATTTGTATTTTAACAGAAAAACAGTCATCTTCTTTTTAGTCTCAAAATTGTCGTGTAACACCTCAAGTAATTATTCTTTTATTTCTTTTGCCGTCATTAAATATTTGTGCAAAAAATTTTGTTTTGTTTTAAGCATAAGGGCCAAGTCATTTTTATTGCTTTTATACGCAAAATAATATGCATAACAGACACTCGTTAACACATGTAACAAGAAGACTGTTAACCGTTTAAGTATTTGGAAGAGTTGGTAAAAGGAAATATTAAATTGAAACAAAAGATGCTTTAAAATTTAAAAGTTTAAGGAAAATCAAATATTTATTCACGTAGATCAGTGTAAAGTAGAAATCATAAGTTTTAATTCTACAAATTTCTACTTCATATCTATAAACGAAAAACCATTAATTAACCTACTGACTGCCTAATCATTGCCAAGCCCCTAGACGCCCAAAATACATTATTTAGTTTTCTTGTCTAAACTATAGGTCCACTAGGATATATTTTGTTCTGTATAATCAGAACTAAACCATTTCCTTACGGACAGATCTTCGATAGTTGCAACTTTAAAAAATTAAAACGGGTAAAATCTAGTAGAAAAGCTTTGGAAAGACTTCATCGGATCCCTGCGGTGTTGGCATTTCATGCAAGTAATTTTTGAAAGGAAATATTAAAATTTTTAGTAATGGAGGAAATGTGTCTAATTAGTTGATCTGTAACTGTCCCGCTGTCTCTGTTTAAAGGAGTACCTATCCGTAAGCACGCAATCATCTATTGGAAAATCGAGTGCAAAAAGTAAAAGATCTCATTGTACGCAACAATTATTTGATTGTAAGGCTAGTGAAGGCTTAAACTAAATAAAAAAAAAAAATAACGAAAAGAGGAATGACTGTGAATTTTCGTAGCCCCAAAATGTTGGCTGGAAAATAATGCGAAAAATTTCCTACAAAGTGAGCAATCTTTAAAAATGAAGGTGGTATCATCTGGAGTTCGAATATTGCTCATAAAGCCATTCGGCGCGATAGTTGAAAAATGCTTGGATACAATCAGGGTACGTGGTGGAAGGCCTTAGGACCACGAACTTGACAAACCCTGTTGTTTCGTAATGAAGATATAAACGGAAAACACTTTTCATAATAACTTTAAATTTGCACGATCATTATGAAATGTTGTTCCGAATTATTGACACTAAGTGTTGCCTAAGTTTATATCATTAAATTAAATCAGAAAAAGTGGAGTCAATATATCGATTGATTTCTTAGCCGATATACTTTTACAAGAAGTGCGGTTCAATGACGTCTCTGGCTCAAAATTCGTCAAAACAATGAAACATTATTAGTACAAATGTTTTTGATGTTCATATAGAGGTACCATGAATTAACATTAAGATTTAGTTAACATTTAGCTTTCTTTCTTAAATTTGCTGGAAGTGTGGTTAATAAGCTTTCAATAATTTTCTCATGCTATTCTATTCTATACCTAAACCTAAGCCGTCAGCTAATCATTTGTGTATTTTGTTTTTATTTTAAGAGTTTTTCTAATTCAACCATGATTGAAATGATCTTGAGATCGGTGGCAAAAAACTGAAAATTCCTAAACAAAATATAATTTAATAAATAATTTTTCCATAAAAGTAGGTCATGTCGGTACGGTCAGATTAGTCAAATATTTGACCATAAAGACGTAACCACTAAATTTTGGAAAGACATTTTTGCCTTTGTCAAATACTTATTGAGAAAAATAGGATCCTACACAATATGTAAGGCTTGATATTATATTTATTAGTTATATTATAAATCGTCATTCGTAATGATACGTGTGCGAAAAGATTGAATAAACATTTGTAAAAATAGTGGTTACGCTTTTTTGGTTAAATATTTGAATTATCTGACAGCACCTTTAAAAATGTAAAAATGTTCAAATTTCATTGGTTTAATTCAGAGTTTTCCAACACTTTTTAGGCCATGTCCCAATTTAACATTAATAAAATTTTTGTGGCTCATTTTGTGGCTTTCAAAACTGATTTTTTCTCTTAAGAAATATAAATGGTAAGTTTTAGGTAGAAAATGCTTGGAGAGATTTAGACATAGTTGTGCTTTATAATCTTTTACAGAACAAAATTTCTTTCACAAAATGCACTTCATCAATATATCTCACATATGTTATCAGTACTGCCTCACAGTCTTTTAAAATTTATTCATTTATTTGTATTTCTCAACAAGTAGTTTTTAAATATTATTTCGTCTATTCTTCTGCTGACAGTATTGTAACTGAGTGGCAAAACTTTCACATCTTTGCCATCTTTTTCTAGAACTGTTTCAAGAAATGCTAAGATCAACGGTTTTATAAAATTCTCTCCTGTAGTGTGTTTTATCCAGTTTAAGCGATTAATGAAAATATTCGATAAGTAGCCTCAAAAAGGCGAATATTTGTTAAAGAACGAGCAGTAAATAGAAAATGTAATGTTGTTCATATTTTATCTTCTCCTTTCAAGTTTTAAAATAAATATTCTTTTCTAAGTTTTCTTTTATAAATTATTGGAGAAGTAAAATTTTTGGAAATGAAAATAAAAATGTGTTGGAAACATTTCATTAATTTAATAATTGCATAAAATTAGCAACTGAGATAGATTGTGTTTTAAAATTTACTTATTTAGATTTGTAAGTAACAAGGAGAGGTAATAAAAAAAAGGATTGGTATCGAAAGCCGACAGCTGCCGGGAGGATTTTTAGTTATTTTTCTAAACATAATAAAAGAATAATTATTAATACGGCTAAAACAATAATAAAAAGGTACTTAAGTGAAAAGGAATTTCATAAAATAAATTGGGATTAAGTTATAAACATATAAAGTGATAATAATTTTCCTATGTACTGCTCACGACTTCATTCGCGTATTATATTTAATTTTCTTAATATTCAAATTTAGAAAAATATGTTTTTAAATATTTATTGTAGAGTTTTGTACACAGTTTTAAAAATTTTCCATTAACAAAAATAAAATGTACTGATAACTCTTCTACTACTATTATACCGATAAAATTAGGTGCTTGCACATTTGTATCCCTGGTTTCTCTACGAAATAACATATTTTTATAAAAGTATAAATTATAAAAGTCTTCTATATGTTTGAACTAAGGTTATAAGAGACCTCCTCACAAAATTTTATTCCAATGCATCCAGCAGTTGTTACGTGATGCGAACACAGACAGATAGAAAAAAATTCCAAAAATAGGTGTCTTGTATTCCATATAGATTACTATCCACACCAACTTAAAAAATTTCAAAAAATATTTCATGTAGAGAAATGACCCCGTTACTGTTTAAGTATATGTATCTGTTTGTAGGTACGGAAGAGCAAATTATAGAAGAAATGTGACAAAAACAAATTTTTAAAAGTCTTTAATTCAATGAATTAAAATTTATTTTTGGATTAAGTTCAGTTTTTAATCTTTAAAAACTTAAAAAAAAAATTAATTTTCAAATGTATGCAAACGTCTTATGAAAGAAAACAAGATATATTAGACACCAGCAGAATGTAATGCTGCATTTTCTGGATCGCTACATCCTTCATCAGCATTCTTCGCATCTATCTACCTTAGGTTGTGTACATTGTAAGCATTATCTATTAAATCAACTAATTTTGTACATATGAACACGTGGAGTATTCCTGTCAATATTAATTTGGTTAGACGAAGTCGACACACAAGCCAAAGTATTGCTTCACTGTACTCTTTGTAACTTGACTTGTACATTTGTTTCTGCTTTATACCAATCACCGGTTAATTACGAATGCACTTATTATTTTTAATCATTCATAGTTGTCTTTAATTAATGTATCAGAAAGGACGGAGAGGAAATTTCCAGACGTGCAGTGAGTGGTACGAGGGCTGCTCTATATATTTCTGGCCTAATAGTGAAAATGCGAATATTTATAATCAAAAATGGTTTTATTGTTTTTCAAAGTATTCTGTAGCTTGATTTATACACTTTCGCATGCGCTTAAACCAGTTGTCGAAGCACTTTTTCCACTCCGATTGAGACACCTCTAAAACATGGTTTTTGAACACTTCAACAGCTTTTTCAGGCGACGAAAATCATTGAGCACGCATTTTTTTCTTGATATGCGGAAACAAGAAGAAGTCATTAGGTTCCAAGTCAGGGCTGTACGGCGGATGACCCATTAATTCGACGTTTTGGCCGGTCAAAAACGCTCTGTCAAACCAGATGTGTGAGAGCTCGCATTGCCATGGTGAACAATGATTCGTCTTCTCTTGTTGGTTTTTCGAATTTCTCCGATGACTTCAAGCAAACAAATTGTAGTGTACCACTCAGATGTGACCGTCCTACGTTGTTCAAGCGGAACAGTCGCCACATGACCAGTTTTGCCGAAGAAACAAGCGACCATTTGCTTCGAAGTGCTTCTTCCACGAACAACTTTCGTTGGATTTTGCTCGTCTTTGAAGACCCACACGGTCGATTGTTGTTTTGTTTCGGGCTCATACGCATAGATCCATGATTCGTCACCTGTGACGATCTTATAAACGTCGTTTGAAGCACCGCAATCGTACTTTTGCAACATTTCTTTGCACCAATCGGCACGAGCCTTTTTTTAACGACTTTCAAATTGTGCGGGATCCAACGAGAACAAACCTTTTTTACGGCCAGGTGTTCATGCAGTATCAAATGTATGCTGGTGGAAGAAATGTCCAAGGATGTCTGCATTATGAGTTCACGCACGGCATCAATGTTCTCTGGCACAACAGCCTTTTTTGGATGACCTTCACGGAGTTCGTCTTTGAGCGAGCTTCGGCCACGATTAAATTTATTATACTAATTTTTCACAGTGCTAGAGGATAGTGCTTCATCGCCATACAAAGATTTAAGTTCATAATGCACTCTTGTCGTGATAATCTACGTCGAAAGTTGTGAAAAATGATGGCACGAAAATGTTAACGAGTTAATTCCATTTTTTCTATATTAATTTTTTCAAGTCACTGTAAACAACACAAATAATAGTCGTACGTCAAAACGTTTTGAGTACGATTATGCTTAAAAATGACAAACTTTCCAATGGAAATGTCAGATTGCACTTGGCAGCACTCAGTGTTGCCAGGCCAGAAATATATATAGCAGCCCTCGTATGTTGCAAAAATATTTTTACAATTTTAGGTTTGAATATGGTACGTTAAAGCTGTCGATGATCATATTATCTGTTACCAACTCACGGCGTTTTGTTCTGGTTACAAAAAGCTGCCATGTCCGTCTTGCAAGTCTCTAACTGATAATGATTTCCTCAATCTGTTAAAATGTAGTCATTCACATCCATCTGCAAAGCAAGACAATTTTTGCTTAATGGCTGCTTCATTGAATATTAAATCTGCTACGATTTTACCTGACTCTGTTTGTAGACAAGAGCGCGTCTGTTGAGGGCTCAGAGTTGCAATTTGATTAGAATTTTCAGACTTTATTTTACTTGATATTGATACGTTAAAAAGGGAAAGAATTTTCTATTATGCTACTGCATGCTGTTACAATGCGTTATCTGAAGGGTGATATTATAAAGTTTATGACTACTTAATACTGTATATATGCTATAGGCTTCGCTTATATAACCTCTTTAATGTGGAACAGATTAAAGTTAAACAGAACGATTGCTTTGCTTTGTTGAGAACGACTACCAAATTCGATTTGATCTAAAAAGAACGTTACTTTGTTATCTACTTTATTCGATTTTAACAAAAACAAGAATGAGCGCTTTATTCGGGTATGCCGAATAGTTTAGCGAAGTAGCTACTATAAAAAAAAAAAAATGCGGTGCGAAGACTTTTAAAAATAAGAAAAAAAAATTAAGTGCAAACCATAATTTTACATAAAAATATCATTGGCTTTGAATGGGTCAAGCTTTTTTAAACAATTTTAGTACCTCCTGAAAGATCTTTTTACAGGTTTTAAATGAGAATCATGAGGACCAGGGAACCATGAGGAGCAGAGGACCATAACTCAGAAAATATGGGCGAGCGCCAAATTTTCAACTTGATATTATTTCTTATTTTTTAATTTCTTATCGCTCTATGTTTTATTTTTTTTTTTGATTGGAGTTTCTTTATTGTTCCAAATAGTGTGGAAAAATTAGAGGTAGGCGTGGCGCTTAGCCCACTGCCTTGAGGCACGTGGACCGATGTTACTAATTTACAATAGCAACTGTTTCGAAACTATGTCTGATCGATTGGTGTATTTAAGTTTTCTTTAGGTCATCTACTGCCTTGGCAAAATTGATTTCAACACTAACACGGACGGGCAGATGGTTATTGATCAATCGATCAAGCTATGCAAATGGACTCAGAATATAAATACTTTATAGGATCAGAAATGGAAACTCTAGAAATTACAAACGGAATGACAAACTTAGGTATACCCTTCTTCTACTTTTTGTGGTAAAGGGTTTAAGAAAGCAATGAAACTTATAACATCGAGAGTCGCTTAAGTAAAATGGCCTCCAAAATCTATTACCCAATTATAAAAATAATGTTTTTTTCGATAATTTCATTCCACTAAAAATCAGTTGAATATTTTTATATGTAAAAATCTACACGTATTTGTCTTTAAAAACACCCTTTTGATTTCACTGCTACGTTGTGTTTTATTTTTCCCGCAAAAAGAAAACATTCATTAGAGAGCAGATTTACTTTTTATTTATTTTTTTGGTTTATTTCCTTCAGTTTCCTGAATTTCTTAGTTCCCCTTGATTTAACTGCAATTATGCTCATGTAACAAATTCACTTTTATTATAAAGAAAACGTAATAAAATAAAAGAAATACAATCAACTACGATAAAACTTTAACGATAAAAAAAAAAAAAATACAAATGTTTAACGGATATGAAAGGGAACTAAACAAATATTTTTTACTTAAAAAAACTTAGACTTTATGTCGTACACCAATCGCTATTGCCTTAATTTTTTCTTGTCTTTAACTCCTTGTGCTTTAAAACTCTTTGCACGTTTTACATTTGATTTACTTTTAAGTTATTTGTTGTAGGAATAAAAGAAAACAGCAATAGGAAATGTGAAAAAAACCTACAATAAATATGCAAAATCGCTTTTCTTTTGCTTTGTTAGAAAAAAGGGGTTGTTTACGAAAAAGTGTTATTTAAGAGCAAAGACCGATACTTGCACTTAAAAACGTTACTTAATTAGGGTTTTTCAATTTTAAATTTTTTAACCGAAAAAAGAATTTCAAGAAAGAATTTCAGATTTTTTTAAAGTAAAATCCAAAGACGACATTTTGCAAGACGTGTGTGTGTGTGAGTTAATGTAAACCAACTTTGAACGTTTCGTTTAAGTTATAACTAAGCTGTTCATGATGTTTTCCATAAAGTGTGCTACAATGTGGCATTCAGTTCAAAATTAAATAATCGATGTTTAAAATATTGCATTTATTTTGGGAACAATATAAAAGTAGATTTTACATTTGTCGAAATGTAATGCTGTTAAAGAATAACTAGATAAGAAAATGCTAAAACAGCTTAACGACCAGTTATTTGCTATGCAATCTCGTGGGAATTTAAACGTTCAAAAATATTGCAACAGTAAACCCCTTGTATTTGCTTGCTGCCCTTTTATATCGTGGTAGAATTTTTTTGCAAAACTGAATTACAACTTAATGCATAAAAAATATAAAAAATTTACATTATGCACATAATTTCATTTTCGTAAAAAGCAATAATATAACCTGCTTTATGAAATTCTTAAGATTTTCAACAGTGACAACAAACACAATAATTTATAATTATTATATCCAACAAAAAAAAAGAAAACAAAATGTCGAGGAATCAAGGAAACGCTCTATGTGTGTATATGTACGTGTACATGGGGGAATAAGTATGAGAAATTGTTCAAGTTTTATGTACAAAGCATTAAATTAAAAGCATGAAAAAGGACTCATTGGCACATGCTTTTATATGACGCCAGTTTCAAAAGATTCTTCTATTATCTTACCTTATATTTTAGCACATCTTTTTCTTTTTTAAATTAATAAAGATGCTTGAGCTGTTGGAAGAGTCAATAACTTACACTTATGTGAAATCGGAAGCCAATGCAATGGCTCTGCAGAGAACGAACGTAAGTCAGTTGGTAATCAGCTTTGTATGAAATCTTTTGACTAATAATAAGGTCATTATTTCCAATAAGGGGCAAGCTACCATATATAGGGTAGCCAAGCGGGTTACAATACAAAGAGGTGTATTATCACCCCTTTTCTGAAACCTTGCTATGAACTCATTGCTGACAAAAATGGTCCCAAGAGGCTCAGGACTGTGGCACATGCGGATGACATTGCGGTTGAAGTGTCTGGAGAGTACATCTGCAATCGGTGGTAAACTGTGTCAGTAGGTGAAGCACCGAGAATGGGGTTAGTGCGAATGCTCGGAAGACGGATCTTGTGCTCTTTACAAGGAGAATGGAGAAGAGGGCGAAATATCTGGGTATCATCCTGGACTCCAAACTGTCATGGAACCCTAATGTCTTATTTAGGGCGGACAGGGCCTCAATGGACCTTAATGTAAGTAAAAAGGCTATAGGCTGAATTTGGGGTATCAACCCTGGCACAGCGTACTGGCCTTTCAACACGCTGATTAAACCCATATTATTGTAGGAAGAATGACTAACTGCAGCATACTGAACAAGATTCTGCTTACTTTGGCCTTGATGGTCACTAGTGTAATACGCACCACTCCATCAACGCTACTCTTTGGAGTCACTTCACATAACTAGACCTTAGTCCAACTTATTTTCAACTTTTATTTGCATTCCTGTAGATGGTTGTTGTTTGTGTTCAAAAATTATTCAGCTTTCAGCTGATACAGCAACAAAGAAAGTACCGCACTTGCTAAGACTATAATAGAAACAAGACACGTATCTGATTTTGACAACATAAAAATATTACAGAAAGAAAACAACGAAAGAAAACGATACACAATAGAAAGTTTAAGAATCCAACAGAAAATAAACAGAACAATGAAGAAAAAAGAAGACACTGTTTTTTTATTAGAACAACTTTATAGAAGGAAATAATTTTTTGATGAGAAATCTGCGGTGTACCATTGTGGTTATAGATATTTATTGAAGGGTATTTAAAATTCGGCATTGTGAACATGATTGGTTTAACCTACTAATATAATAAATAAGAAGCCGAGAAACATTTTGTTCCATCGATATCAATTTCGTGAGATGAAATCCACTTACAACCCACAGCTTCCTATGTTGTTTTCTTTCAGTATTTTTTAATAAAATCTGAGAATATATTTCTCCATTCCTCCTGCACCCTTTCACAGAGCTCATTCATTGCTGTTTTTTAAGATTGCCCAACAGTTTTCAATCGGATTTAAGTCCGCACTTTGTGCTAGCCACTGAATCATTTTTAATTTTTAGTGACTGATCCACTCTTTAAAGATTTTCACAGTTTATTAAAAATCTTTTATTTGCTCGATTACAGTTGGTGGATTAGTAATAAGAAAGCGCAAATAATCCTCTTTACGCATTATTCCTTCGATTTTAATCGGAGGCGCGACCTCGTTTTGGATAAGAAATCCCAAACCATTAAAATCTCTCCTCCGTGCTTTGCCGTAGATTTAACATGGGATGGATTTGAGAGATTACGTTCCTATGTCCAATAAAAGGCTCCTCTATTCGATTGGAACCTTTTTATTTTGATCTCATTGGACCAAATTACGTATAAAATAAAAAAATAAATTTTATTTGTATATAAAATAGTACATGCTTTCTTATCTTTTTAATTTTTGTTTTTTGCAGACAGTCTTGGTTTCTTTTTCTTTACAAAAGGTTTCAGACCAACATCATTCAATGCTCTCTTAACCGTCTATTGACTTATGCCATTGCTTACAAGACAAGTGACTTCCCTGGTACTTTGTATTCAATTTAAAACAAATAGCCTGAAGATCGACGTATATTTTCAGTTAGCGTTATTTTTCTTGGCCTTACTCTTTTGATGGTGTATTTGCTTCTTTTTATTAGACTTTAAGCCACTAATAATTCTAATGACCGATCTTTAAACAATTTGCAATAAACTTACAATTTCTCTACTAGATATGCCTTCCTTGGCACGAGAAATCACTTAATTTTAAGTTTTTTTTCAAGAGCTCTCATTTTGTCATGAAGCTTGACACGTATTTAAACAATAACTGAATTAAATTTTCGATAATGTACAACTCCACAAAACGAAAAAGTACTGTTTGAAGAATCGTATATATTTGTGAGTTGTGTAGGAAGAGATTTTTTAAAATAAAGTTTTATAAAGAAGGATGACCCTCCTGCCATTTTGCTAAGAATATTTTATACACAGATAAAAGAAGATATTAACAAAAAATGCCATATACATTACGTAAAATAACAAACTTTTGAAGTACTAATAAGACATTGACTCATTTTTGCTTTATACTGTATATTAATACTAGATATTTCCGGAGCGCTACGTTCGCCAATGGGTATAATTGTAGCACGACCATTCTCTCAATCAAGCAATCGTTTTTAGCTGGCTGTGCACACTAATAATAAAGTTACTTGTATAGTTTTTATGACTTCTTCCCTTGCAGTTTCATAGGTTAGCGATAACAACTTTTCACTTTGTGTGCCAGGTACCACAACCAATGTCCTAATCTATACTGCACTTCGCTAGTACAAAAATTTCAGAGATCTATGTGATATAATTCTCAAGATACAGTACTGTTCGAAACCTTAGCAACTTTTTTCCACTAACTGCCATCCCTAAATTACGACGTAAAGCGCAAGATATCTGTCAAAATTTCTCATGTACATACAAAATGTATGAAGCATCCCTAAATAGCACGGCGTCAACGCTTATCAATTGGAAAATCCAATTTTGACAGCGCGTAAGATAATGCAGTTGCCTGCAAGCTACTGTTGTTTACATATTTTGTTGTAGTATTTAGAGAACGTTACAAAACAGTAATGACATTTTTGCTTTTTCCGGGCTTATATAGCGTTTTTATCACTGTTTTGCATTTCATTTTATAGGGTTTTATTAAAAGTGATAGGTTAACATTACTGTTCACAACAAAACGTTGCGCTTTTATTTAGGTATGCACCTTCAGCGTAAAAGCCATGCGTTATTTTGCGTCGCGTCTTACGCGCTAATTTAGGGATGGCAGTAAGTAATAATAGACTCATATCTTTTTTTAAAATAAATTTATAGAAAATATTTTCTTATTTACTACTACACAATGTGTCTATAACCTAAAAATAACAACAACAATTAAAAATTCATTTCTTTGGAAGTTATAATAAAATAAAAACAAAATTAACTTAAAAATTCGCTGCTCAAAACCTAAGCAACTTTTAATATTTGGTATTATATCCTTTATTCCTTACGACCTTAGCGCATCTTTTGAGCATAGATTCAATAAGATTCGATAGAATAGATGTTGGTATAGCTTCCCACTCTGATTTTAGACAGTTCATCAACTCCTGTTTATTTTTAAAGAGTCGAGTTCCAATTCTCCGTTTTAAAATTCCAAGGAGGTTCTCTATGGGATCCAAGTCTGGCGATTGAGGTGGCCAATCCAAAACTTAAACCCCATTAGCTGATTACCAATCCTTGACTAACTTCGATGAGCGTTTTGGGTCATTGTCATGTTGAAACACCCATCAAAGTGGCATTTCCCACTTAGCATAGTTAAGCATGTGAGTTGCTAAAATGTCTCTGTAAACAAAACGGTCCATTTTTGTTTGAATTTCTACAAAGGAAGCAACACCACTGGCCAAAAAATAAGTTCAAACCATCACATTTCCAGCCCCATGCTTTATTGTGGCTTTTGAGTAACGAGGATGTAGCCGCTTTCCTTTTGGTCTTCTCACGTGGCAAACTCCATCTGAATTTAGTAAGTTAAATTTAGATTCTTCACTAAACAAAACAGTTCTCCATTTGGATATAGTCCAATGAATATCTGCTCTAGCAAAACCCAACCTAGAACAAATAAAAAGCTGAGAAAATCAGAGACTACGTGGCAATCAATCAAACAAACCTCTTTTTTAAATGCTTCTTAGTCAGCATAGGCTTCCTAGATGGCTCCTTAAGTTTTGTTCCAATAAACGTTTTCTTACTTTGGAAGAACTAATCTAAAGTTCAGGATCATTCACTATGTCTTTCGACGAAATAAATAGATTTTTTTTAACTAGACGGAAAATTTTCTGGTCTGTTCGCTCAGAAGTTTTTCGAGGTCGCCCACCGCTATTGGCTTCCTCTACTTTCCCAGTAGCTTTATACTTTTTTATAAGTCGGGAAACTATCGATTTAAATAATATTCAATTGGTTTGCTATAGCAATTTAGGATTTACCGTTATTAAAAAGATCAATAATCTTTAGCTTAAAGGCTGATCCACAACGTATTCGCGTCATGGTTGCACTTCTAAAGAAATGGTACTACTTAAATGCATAAAATCAACCAAAATTATATTTTTCAATAGCAATCATAACGGGACTAAAATTTCGCAATAAATGCAACAATGTAAAAGTTGCTTAGGTTTCGAACAGTGAATTTTTAAGTTAATTTTGTGCAAAGTTTCAAAACTCTACCTATTTTAGTTCTTTAGGTAAACGGTAACATTTTTTCACTGTGCATGGAAGTTATTACGCCCATTAATCCAATGTAATCTGTGTTTCTCTAAACTATGTATATTGATATAAGTGTTATTTATGCAAAATTCTAAGCGTCAAACTATTGCAGCTCTGTAGCTATACGGTAATAGTCTTAACTTTGTATGTGAGGCACCACGCATACTATTTTGAAATAGCCAGTTTTTCGCTACATTACGCATATTAGTAAGAGAGTTATTTGACCGAAATTATAAGGTGATACCTAATACTAACTTTACTTTCTGTGTGAAGTGCCACGCCCACGAAAAATTAAAAATTTACCCTATTTTACCAACCACATACCTCAAATGTCAAGGTGTCGAAGATCATCAAGAGAGTACGTGCCGTTGGGGGTATCTAGCAACTTATAAACTTTAGGGTAGCGACAAATATAAGTAGGACTGCTTACATTGCTATCGCGAAAATTAAAATGCGCTATTCTTATGAAATATGATTTTTTTAATATAGTCTTATTTACCCTTCACCATCTATGTAAATCTTGTTTAGTGAAGTAAATAAAAGAAAAAATTTTTAATTACTACATTTATACAAATTACATAAAAATGTCATCGGCTCTTAATGGGTTAAGCATTTAAAAAAAATTTTAGCATATCCTTAAAAATCTCTTCAAAAGCTTTAAAACGACACCCATATTAATACTTTAGGAATTTGAAAATTTCAGAGGCCCATAATTTGGAAAATATAGGCGAGCGCCATTTTTTTCAATTGATGTCGTTTTAATTTAATTTAATTTTAATTTATTTTTAATTCTCGATCCAGATATTCGTTTTTTTTTGTAATTGGAGTTGTTTTATTGTTCCAAATAATGTGAAAAAACTAGAGGTAGGCGTGGTGTTTTGCCCGCTACATCGAAGGACACAGACCGATCATGCTGATATCCGATAGTACCTCTTTCGACGTTATGTCTGATCGATTGGCGTATTAAGATTTTCTCTAGCTGATCTAGTGTCTCGGCAAACTTGTTTTCAGCACTTACACGGACGGACAGACGTACATCGCTCAGTCGACTTCGCTGTGCATAAAAAGTCAGAATATACATATATACTTTATGGGGTCGTAAATGGATCTTGTAGAAATGACAAACCACAAAAATTGGATAAAAGGTATAAAAATTTGTGGCATTTGACTGACAAAGTTTCGCTGGTATTTTTCTTTATGGATTACATAGCTGGACCACGTATATATTAAGACCATATAAATATCAAGACGATACTATTCGCCATCTTCTACGTTGTAAGACGTGTGTGTGTTAATGTGAATTTTCTTCAAACGTTTCTCTACAGTTGCGATTTTGAAATAATTACAAAAATACTTTTGTTAATGCATCCGTACAATCCTAATGTATATTTGTTAAATCCTGTGTAAGTACATGTCATATCCGGCACTGCTACAACAATTGTGATTTCTCTTATTGTTCTCTTTTGTTTCCTTTTATTTAATGTTTTATTTCTGCGTTCACTCTAATTGCTAAAAGCCATTTTAAAAATTGGTAACAATTTCAAAATCATTAAATATTCCATGCAGAATTTTAAAACTTTTTGTCGAAGCGTGGTGATGTGTTACAAGGAATATTACAATGCTTGCCACAGTCTATTGACTAGTGACTACCAGTAGGCAATTTCTCCTTCCACCATAAAACTGTAAAAATTCAATAGAACATGTTTTAATATGCTTGCAACGGCAACAACAATCAACAAACTTTTATACAGTTTTGTGTTTTAAGTTCTTTTGTGTTGATTTCCCTCGATGATTTTGTACTACAAATGACTATTAGTCACGCGTTTTTACTCGTATTTCGAAAAATACATTTTCATCACTTATTTTTTTATTTTTCATTTGTAGTGTCACTTTCGTTGTTTTACATTTGAGTTTAGTTGCACACATTTATATTTTATTATTTATTAATGGATTGAAATTAGCAAAGGAATGACTAACTTTTTTTAAGAAAAACAGTTGCATGAGTTTGAATTTGAAATGCAGGTAGGAAAACTGAACAAACAATTAGTCATATTAAATATTAAAATCCTATATAAAATACTTATTAGTGATAATTTTGATTGTTTGTTGCGCTATCAAGTCTTAACGATCTAAGCGGTTGTAATGAAAATTTGTACACTCATTATCAGTGATGTGCAAAATGATATAGATGATTCTTTATATAAAAAAATCTCTTTTCATGATATGAAAAATTAAGTTAGGCAATATTAGACCTTGAAAAAAATTCAATATCTAAAAGCTTTTGCAAATTGATAAATAGATCAAAATAAGGAATTTAAAATGTTTTGGGAATATGAAAATTATTCTTAATTCCAGCATCAATTTAAAATTTAATAAAATCCTTTTCCAAAACCTCTTCGCTTTACAAATTAACAATTTAGGCGATACTGCAAGAAGAGGAAGTGGTAAATTTTCTTCTGAGTTTAAAGATAATTAACATATTCTACGATAAAGTAAACTTTCTAAGGCTCTAGTCTGGAACTTTAAAAACTTATGAATGAAATCTAATCACATTGAAAACTGTGTAAATGTTTAAAGTATAATAATTTGACTGTATGCAAATAATTTGTAAAGAATTATTAAATAATACAGTTTTAATTTGGATTTTTGATTGATGATATTTAATTAAATATTTCAAGCAATTGATTTATTTTCTTTTCAGTATTTCGCTACTGATTTGTGTAGCATCATCAGGAAAATAAAAAATTTATTTTAACATTAAATATTGAATTAGTAAAAAAAAAACAATAAAAATATCAATTGCTTAAAAAATTAATTAATAAATAAAATCAAAAAACCTCGATTTATATCGAGCTTTCTTAAGGATGGCATATGCCAAGCCTATTGGAAATCGGAGCTATACGAAGGCACATGGATAATAACTTAATCTTTTGGCAAATCTCCAATTATGGTCTTGTGAACAGGGCTCAATTTAGTGCCGTGTACTTTGACACAGACATACAGTTCGTCTGTAATTATGCACAATATATATATTAAGCAATCAGAAGCCTTCGATGTCCTTGGTATGGAATAATCATATTTTTCAGGCCCAAAAGAAGCATTCGATTACCTTGGTTTGCAGGAGATACTTCATTTTATCTGATCTACTTTCTATGTCACCTTTATCAGACCGAAAATATAGCACTCACACTGTTTACAGAAGAAAATGAAGAAGCTCATGGGTGACAGCAGGTTATCCAGAGCTATTGACTCATTGGGGCACAAGGGCAATATGGTATGTATTTAAGTATTTTATCGTTACTGTAACAAAATTTGCTCTGGTGAATTAAGGGAACTTTTTCCTTGAAACATAATTTATTTATCAACAGCGACTCCCTTTACAATCGATTGGCATCACAGAGAAAATACATTTTTTTTTGCAGAACAGTTCGCATATAAAATAAAATCCCTAATGAAGTCTTTCCTGTCATTTTCGATGTGTAAAGATTCAAAAAGATTCTCCCCTCTTGTTTCCTTACCACAGCCTAATTTTCTAGTTCTGGTACAATGTGTTGCAAGCGTAGTGATGATCCCCTGAGTGCTAATAATTTCAAAAATTTTTTATAAAATTAATTTTTGGTAAAATCATTTATTGATTATTATTTTTTTGGGCTTGAGGTTGGTTAAGTATAGTAAATAACCATTGTGACAGGTGTTTAATAAAATCTGTTTGAAATTTAAATTACCTTAAAAATGTATAACATTTAATTAATTCTTTTGTTTTGTCAATTTTAGGTAATGATTTTTTGTTCCCACCGATATTTAAGGAAATATTTTGTATTCGCAATTTTAAAATACTCGACAATTTTATATTTTTATACTATAAGAAGGCATGAATAATGTTATTGGTAGAATAGATTTTGGAGCTTTAACAAATATATGTGCCATTCATTAAATTCAATTTCATGCTTCCCCTTGTATATTTCAACAATTTCTTATAAATTCTTAGCAGTGCCCACGACTTTGTCCGCGTTTAATTTTTAATTTTTCTGTTTAAACTCACATTTAGAAAAATGTGTTTTTAAATATTTTTTTGTAAAGATCTGTAAACAGTGTTAAGAATTTTCGATCTTTAAAAATAAAATGGGTTGACAATTGTTTTGGTCCCAATAAAATTGAGTGCTTTCACATTTGCATCTCTTGTTTCTCCACGAAGTGACATTTTTTTGACGAAACATAAAGTATTCTATATTTGAACCAAGATTCTAAGGGACCTCCTAAAATTTTTTTATTCAAATCCATCTAGCAATTTTTACGTGATGAGAGTGTGACTGACAATAAATCAAAAAATAGCTGTTTTATATTTCATTTTGATTACTATCTACACCAAAACCAAAATTTTATAAAAATATTTCATGTACATAAATGACCCCGTAACTGTTTCATTGTATGTATAGATTGTACTTCTTTCGTGCTGCTTTGTATTATTTTATATGACATCCGGTTTCGTAAACTGTTACATCCGTTTTATAAACAAGCTCCCGAATGGCTAATAAAACATAATAAAAATGTATTCGAAAGTTCACATCACAGTTTCACTTGAAAATATAAAAATTACGTATTTATTGTAGTAATTTTGTTTTCAAAATATTTATTGCTTTACTTACAAAATAATTTTTTATTTTATATTTATATTATAATTTTTTTGCTAGAGGGCAAACAATTATCACTTTTTCTCATTTAAATGGCACTTTATTTTACAAATTTATATAATTGCCACATGAATTTTTAAATTTAATATTATTTTTTTTTCTTTCAACATTGTAAAAGTATTTTTTTATTGCAAGCTGTACAAGTGAATTTGTAATGGCTTCTCCAATATCAACAATAAGATTTTCATAGATCAGGCAGTAATGTTCTTTTGTATATGATTTTATTATTTGTATATATTTTATTTCCTTTTTATATTTTTGCAGGGTTCCGTGCACAATGAGTTAAAGCGTAACCCAATTTGGTCACAAATTCTGTCCGTCTATTTGTCTAACCGTCTGTCGCAGCCCTCTATCTCTGGAGCCATAATAAATAGACAATAGATGTATTTCTATAGGCGTTTCTAAAACTATTGTAATTTTTTAACAGTGATAGTCAGACACGTAAATTTTGCAAAAATTTCAGCAAAAATATGTGCGTAAAGGGTGTCCCAATATTGATGTAATTTTCACTTGTGTGATTTTAGTTTTTAAGCTGCTGGAAAAAAAACTATATAAAATAAATTTAGAAATTAAAGGGTGTTTACTAAGGGCCGAGAATTAAATGTAGATGGCGGCTTTTTATTGCATAATGAACCAAGCAGAGGAATTTTTTTTTGTGGCAGAGAATTTCATAAAATTACTTTATCGTTTAATTAACTATTCCTTTAAGCCAGATACATTTTTTGAAAGGGGTAACTATCAAACAAACTGCTATGCTGCGCTTACTTTTTGACAATTATGACCAGCGTACCCAGGAAAATCATCATAAGTAGATTAATGCTTGAGTAACACTTTCAAATTATACAGATTTGTTTTGAAATCATCAATTCGTAAAACTTATGCACGCAAAATTGTATTGAGAGATTGCGCTCAATTTTTAGCTTAACGGGTTTATAAATAGACAAAATTGACGCATATAAATTGAAAATAATATACAATCCCTACAGCCACAGGTAGCATTATTGGACTTTATATCTTCAAAAATGAAGCTTGTGCTCTCGTTACAGTTAATGAAGACAAATGTAACACTGTTAATGAATTTTTATTTACAAATATGAGTGACATTGTTCTGGGCAAGATGGAATTTCAATAGGATGACTACTGTAATTGTCGATTTATTAAAAAACTTTGTTTTAGAAGTAGATAACTATTTATAAGCGTTATAATGTTGGAGAAAAAAGCACTAGATTTATTATTAGTCTGTATGGATAAGATATGTGATTTTTTCTTTAAAATTCATACTAAATACGCATTCATATTGTGCCGAAGCGGGTTAAGACCCCTTCGGTTTATGTTGTAAAACCACAATTATATAATAAAGAATATTTCATTTAATTAATTAAAATTGAAAGTGTCATACTTCCTAATCCCACTCTGCAGATTTTTCTATATGAATGATTTTTATGGATACTACATTTCGAAAGGCTACGATGGTTTTAATTTATTTTGTATGGGGTTACTATTCTCAAAATTTCCGTTCGGTTCTTATTTGATCTTTCTGCAAAAATTTTTGTCTGTTGCTGCATGATTTTTTATGTAAAACCTGTATAAAAAGCATCACACCAACTAATTTCTGAAAGACTGAAAATGGGCTTCTCATAAAGTATATACGATGGTAAATATTTATTTTATGCTACGGCTATTCAAAGTATAAAAAATTTGATCTTACACATCGCTAGTAAAAAGATATCAACGTTGCGGCAATCACTATAAACTAATGTCTCTTATAAACAAGCAATTTTTCTGGATTAATAGAATCTTAGCGAGAACGTTGCAAGAACTTATTACTATATGAAGGCATCTAAGCTTTTGAGTAGAATGGTTAGCACATTTCACTTCATAACTTGTCTCCCTAACTATAACACAGACTTTTAGCTGGAATTCCATACAATAGAAAAGTAAGTAAATAGGATGATTTATTGTTTAATGGCAAAGAATTTCCATATCTTCATGGATGTGAAGAAATCTGAAACAGTAAATTTATTATTGGTTGCACTAGTTTTTCTTAATTTTAATATCCATCTTTTTCTAATGGAAAACTCTTTGTACTTAAACCTGTCTTCTAATGATGTGAGTAAATGTCTGTCACTTTTATTATGGCTTGCAGCTTTCATTTCTTCAAACAGTTATTGTCTGCCCTAAATGTTGATGTGTCTGCAGAATGTTGTTTAGCCAAATTTGCCTTGTTTATCATAATTTGGTTTCCATTTACAAAGATGATGATGTTTTATGTTTATTAATGTGCCGTTAAATAACCTTAAGCATCGTGTGTTAATAGTCCTAATAAAATTTTTATTCCTTAATGAGCAAAACATGGCAACAAATGTTGCCAAAATTGATTTTCTAAAGTTGGAATGAAAAAAAAAAAAAAAATAAACAAAGAAGTTTTCACTTTTATTGAGGTGGTTTTAAGAAACAGCCTAGAAAAAATATGGAATTAATATAATTCCTTAAAAAAATATTGTTTTAATAAAAAAATATTCCTACTAAATTTGTTTCCTTTCAGCGATCTAATAGCCGCTCCAGAAGCCCAGTTGTTCCTCCAGAGACCCTTTCGAATTTTAAAAGTTTCAGTAGGCTTACGAGAGGTGCATTAGCTTCTCGGTAGGCCCTACAGAAGTCGATAGACCCTATAGATTTCTGATAACTCCTTTAGAGGTCTAGTAATTTTACCAGAGTTCTAGTTGCCAAATAGACCATTCAGAGGTGCAGCAACCTTTACGGAATTCTAGTAGTCAATTTAAAGTGTTTCAGTATTACCTCTAGAGTAATAGCAGCCGTCTAGAGATCAAGAGAAGCTTCTCCCGAATATCAGTGGCCTGTTCAGAATTCAAATGATGTTTAAGGTTTTCTAAAGAAATACTTTCGCCTCTCCAGAGGTTCAGTAGCACCTTCAGAGGTCTAGTAGATCTTTCAGAATTTCAATGGCACCTACAAAGATTCAGTTCCCCTACAGTGGTCTCTTCAAATGTTCAGTTGCCTATCCAAAGATCCACTGGGCCCTTCAGAGGTACAGTAAAATGACCTAATTGTCCCTTTACATGTTCAGTAGCTTGTCCAGTAGTCCAGTGGCCCTTGCAGAGGCCTTATTAACTAACACATATCAATTAATTATAATCAAATATTTAATAAAATATAAAAAATGTATGGAAATTGTATAAATTATTCTTCATTTATTGTTTACGAGTATTTATTGGCCAGTTGCGATTTGTTCTTAAAAATATTTTTATGCCTTAAAATCCTTTAATATTTTTCTCTATTTTATTTTTATCTCATTTAAAATAAAACAACTCATTTCACTCAACCCTTGACTGACCAAAATTGTGGTGTGTTTTTTGCCACAATCTTCATTAACTGAAAAGTTATTATATGCCATACTGTTTTTGAAGTCTGACGCTTAAAGAAGTTGTCTATTTGTGTGACGTTACAGTTTTTCAAAGTGTGATCAACATCATTATTATTGTTGACATCGCACAAGGTTACACAAATATACATACATACATACGTACACATGTAAGTACAAATCTGTTTTCCTCCTTGACTGGTAGATTGGGCCCAGATACATGCATATGCTTCATATTTTAGTTGGTTGTATGAGCCTGGTAATAAGTATCCACAATTTTTTCCATTTGACTGCACGTTCATTCCATTCACTTTTAGTTCTGGTAGATTGATTTGTAACATTTTTTTTGCTCTGGTTTGAGAATGGTATTTTTTGTATTCAATCTTTATCCATTGTTACAAATTTAGAGCAAAATGTAATTTGTGAAAATTTAAGCTCTTGAAAAAATGTTAATAATAAATTTCATATTTTTAAATTTGACAAGCGTAAAAATATTTTATTTAATTCATACCTAGGAAATTGTAACCAAACCAGAAAATAATTAAATAAATAGAGGTCGCTTTTTGTTGAACTAAAATTTCCAACAATTGTTTGCGAAAAAATTATTGTAAAAAAAATTCGCCAATTAATGAAAAACACTATTGAAATGATTTCATGTTTATCAGATCAACTGGTTCTTATATTTAGAGGCTACTAAAGTAAGTCATACAATTTAATATCACCCACCTAAATGGTATTTCAAGATAGGATTTTACTTCAAGTATTAGCTGATACCTAATATAATAATGTTTTATAAAATAAATAAAATCATAATTTTGAATAAAAATTAGAATGACTGTTATATTTGTGGATCAATTGTATTTGTTGATCGCAATAAATATTGTGAATAATTTCATAATTTAGTTGCCGTCTTAATAATAAAACATGAAGTTGACTTTATTCTTTCTAGAAGGACAACTATAACTTTTCCTTTAAAAATATCAAAAAATCCGATCTTTAAGTATGTTTTTGTTTCAAATAATCAATATCCAATAATAGAAGTATAAAACTAATCTATTCATGTATGTGCTGATATTTTAATAAATCGGTAACAAATCACTGTTTTGATTTTTACTCCTACTCTTATATTTTCAAAATAATATTCTAACTTCTACATAAATATTTTAATATATATTTTTTTAATATCGCTACAGCCGTCAATGCTCGTTTTCCCCTTTTTCTCTCATCATAGTCCAAGCTCTGAAAGTAGATGAAAACTTATCTGTGTTTCAAGTCTCATTGGAATCGATTAGCCGAGATTTTGTTTAAATTGATTTGAACGCTTTCTTTTCTCCCCTCCTGGCCTATTCTTTGAAAACGTAAATACCTATTGCGCCATTTAGATATTTATCTACCAGTGTTTCCAATTTCTTAAAGTGGACACCACTGCTAAGCCGTGATTGAAAATAAAAGGATGTTTTGACGTATTCGTAGTAGAGGTATTGGAAATTGTTACAATGAATTAAATTTTAAGTGAAAATTGCATTAAAATAATTGAAATCCACTACGAAATTTCATTTAAAAAACAACCCGCTGAATACATCCTTTTTTTTGACGAAGCCCACTTTACTTGCCAGGGAGTGCTATCAAGAGAAATAGTCGCATTTGGGCTTCTAAAAATCCTAGAGCGATTATTGAAAAATCTTTGTCTTTGTTTAGTGCACTATGCGATCAACGGCTTGATTTTGCCACTATTCGAAGTTGTAAAAAATTTATTAAAAACTTTGATCAACATATCTGTCGTGATCGTGGTGGTCATATGCCAAATATCATTTTTTATAAATAATTGTGGAACTTTTTTCTTCGTAACAAATTAAAAATCTTCATCTAAATTTTTTTCTTTTAGATAACAAAATTCTTGTTTCAAGACATTTTATGTATGGCATGTCATATATTCCGATGGAAATGATTTTAATTCCGTATTAACTATTCCGATCGAATTTGTCTTCATTTTCACAGATTCTGGTTGATTTTGTATATTCATAAATAAGATGCCGAACCTACATTTTTTATATCCTTCATTCTGATTGTAATTTCTACAATATCCATTTCCGAACCCTTAAATATATATATTTTGAGTTCTTATGCATAGTGAAGTCAATTGAGCGATGTCTGTCTGTCTGTTCATCTGTCTATCAGTGTTCATGTTGAACTAAGGCACTAGATGCGCAAAAAAAAAAAAATTAAAACAAAATTGGAAAAGTAACATACAGACTAATCTAAATAGAAGTTCAAAATAAAACCATTAAAATAAAATTTGAAAGAAAGTCAGTTCAGTCCAGTTTGGAAACTAAAAGTGGTTTCATTTCAGAGAAATTTTTTTGTTTTCGTTTTCTGAAGAACCAATTTGGGGAACACTTTTAATCAGAATTGAGTTCTTTAACATGCCTGTATATTAGATTTATATTTAAATCGTTACATTTTCATTCAAACTTAAGTAAGGTTTAAGTTTGTTGTCACACGCATGTTGTTAATTGTAAAAGGAATAATAAAAATACGAAATATGTTAAATGTAATGCATTTTCGATATCTTTCTATTCTTCTTCATCTTTCTTCATTTCTATGAACAAGATTTTTATATATTGTAAATATTCCTATGTTCGTAACTTATAGAAGATATAAGAATTCCAAAAGAAAATCAACACCATTAAATTTGTGGCGTTTGCGATCGTTTGAAAACTTTGAGCATTTGCATTAAAAACTAAATCAAATTTAAATAATATTTTGATATTTGCTTTTTTTACTTAACATAATTTTAGCGATGCTTTGAGTTTTACAAAATTAGACCCTAAATATTTATAATTATTAATTTTTTGTATTTATTTTTTCATTGATGTGTATTTTTGAAAAACTAATTTCAATACAAGCATTACAACTGGCTTAAAATGAATTGTTAACAAACCTTGTTGAGACACCTAGTTAATGACACATGATAGCAAACTTGAGCACAATTGAAAATACTAAAATATATAAATATATATAAATATTGTTTGATTTTTTTATTTAAGAAAAATCTTTTTAGTAAGCTCTCGGATTTTTATAATATTTCTTTGTTTAGATATTCCTGACTAAGAATTCTTTTCATTGGCTTTTGAAAAAAGTTTTTAGGTTGTAGTTTGGAATACTTAATACCAAAACTGACTTAAGATGGAAATAGATTCTCAGTACTTTGATTAACTCTAATATGTTCATGACCAGGCTTTACAGGCGGTCATAAATATATGTCTTCTTGCATGAAATTAAATCTTTTACTGCCCCTCAAGCATTTACATTACACTAGCGAGTGGTATATGGTTTTTGGCTGATAATTTTAACTACTGTTTTCATGAGAAAGACCCACCAGAGCATTCAAAACGCTGCTGCTCAGCTCATATGAGCATCACATTTGAGTTTATCAGCGAATCCAGCCAGTTAACAGGCTGTACTAAATTCTATTTTCCCTTGGCTGTGCAATTATTTTAGAGTGCCTGGAATTTTACACAGCTGCCATTTGTGATTCACTATTGATAACATATTCTGGCTGTATGAAATTTCTCAACTACTCTTTCTCTTTCCTGGTTGCAACAGCCACGAAATCCAAATCGTTCAATTTCGTTGCATTGCCTGGGCTCTTTAAATAACCCAGACGTTTGAACTTCTTGCCCAAAGCTTTCTGGTTTTTTGTTTGTCCACTTCTCGTGCTTAAATGCGTTCAATTTCTACTTTAATGCCTGATTTGTGGGTGCCAGTTGAAGTGTTTGTTCTTGAAGCAGACTTTTTCACATCCAATTGTTTAGGGTCGCTCATTCTTACAACGTCTTTTTTGATCGGTGCGACGATAACCAAACCCCCTTACGACTTTAATAATATCTTGCATCTGAATGCCATGAGTTTGGGATAAAGCTGTTTCCATTCCTAAATCCTCAGTTTGCTCCAGCGTGTCAACTTTTCCTCTTCCGACTTATTTAACTAGCTCCTATAGTAAGGACCTTCTACAAAACATTTGTATTCGACCGAGACCAGTACAATCCATCAAACAAACGCCATCTGACAACCTAAAAGAGAAGTAGAATATGTGTTAAAAATTTAGAATTTTCTTTGAGTGTATAAATTTCTTTCTTCTGATACCCTCTGCAAAAATGTTGCGTAGCACTTGGACACGTTCTAAGGTGACAATGTTGTGCTTTTGTTGATGTTATTTGATGCTTGTTTGTATCAATGCTGTTGAGTATCCTGTGAGTACAACCAACTGTATCATGTTAGGGGAAAAAAATCTTGTGTGCAATAAATGTGCAGTATTGTTCCACTGATTGAATAATTTTTATGCTGGTTTTTTAACCATTGTATTTGTGTTGTTGTTGTGTGGTTTATGTGCAAGTGTTTGGTAAAATTGTAAAAATGAAATCATGCGCATCTAATCTTGTAAAAGTGTTGAACCCTAACAAAACATATATAATTTTAACAAAAAACTACGTATATACATACAGATGTAGATAATAGGACCATGTGTACGTACTCATTTGATTTAAGAAAAGGGTTTTTTTTTTCTTAATAGAAAAATGCTCATTATTTCTATATGAAAGCTGTGATTTTATTACATTTTTTTTGTTCTATTAAATTTATCTAATAATTTTCGGTAGTAAATATATTTTGTTTTTAAATTAATGTCAGCTAAGATTCCATAAAGTCTGCTCAAGCGTTTTAACAAAAGGGTTGAATGCAGCTGTAGTATTTAAACTTAAATGAAGTTAAATAAAAGAACTCTGACATTTATTGTTTATTTGTATGTGTAGTACAACTACAAAAAAAACCTATTATGCAGAAAATTTAATTTAAATTTTATGATTCATAAAAGTTTATTTATTTATGTGTTTTTTTGCTTAAAACGATTATTTTGTTTAATATAAAAAATTTTTTTATTTGATTACTTAAAAATTATGTAGTTTCAAAGAAGCAGAGTACCAGATGATTATTGCAGGCTCCTTTACAACAAAGAGCAAGATCTCCTGCTGGTTAGCGATGTGGCTATAAAAGTGGACTTGATGTGGAAAAAAGAGGTTGTGAGTATTAGTAGTAGTCGCCGCCGGGGAACAGCAGAAGTGGTCTGGATGGTTTAGTTTACTAAAAGAATCCTTCGATTAGTTTGTATGGAACAACACACTGGTGTAGCGTAGAGCGCTGCGTTTAGAATAGCTTATGCTTAGTAAGCAAGAGACCGCAGCGATCAAGTAACACAGAGATTGTAATAGAAAAATTCCCTGCTGCTGGTACTTGCAATCAAAAGAATCCATACGTTTGTCTAAAGGGACATATTTTTAGTATTGAAATTAATTAAAAAATAATTGAAGGATTCAACTTGAAAAACTCTGCGAAACCCAATTGCAAAGTGGTAGGCAATCTCTAAATAAACCAGTGCGAGTAATGTGTTATCTTACTAAATTACAATAGAATGATTAGAAATTTTAAATAAGTTACTCATTAGCTCTATTGCGCTTTAAGTGCTTTTTATTTGACACTTAGGTTTTAACTGTTAATCATTTGTAATTAAACTGAATCATTTCAACTTTTATTTTATAAAACATCATTTGGTCATTATTTTCACTTAATTTTAATTCGTTAAATAAAAACAAATCAATCAAAAAAGTTTAAGACTTTTAATGACAAAGTATTATTATCGTTTTAAAAGTAAAACATTTAGTTATAATTGCACAGTGGGGCAGCCATTTTTATTTCTGTAACATTGATTAAATAAAATTGATAATTGATTAAAATATTAAAATAAACCACGGCAATATTAAATTAAATTAATTAATTTTAAATTTAATAGTTTAATGATAGTAGATAAAGAAAAATAAAATCATTGCTGATTATTGTTGTTTTTGCTTAAACTTTGATTTTTGCCTTTACTTTACTGTTTGGACAAAAATCTTTAGTTTATTTAAAATATTTGTGAAAAGTTTCCTGAAGAGCTAAGTGAGCGGTGACGAAATGGCCATCGAGACGTGCTTTGACCCTCAATAATCAATATCAGTGATTTATTAATTAAATCGGGATAAAAAAATAGCACGATATTTTTAAAAATATATAAATTAAATAATTATAATTAAATAATAAAATAAAAGTAAGATACATATTGGAACGCTCATAATTAAAGACACATAGTTTTGCACGAATGATATTAAGGTGAATCTTTTTTTTTTTATACAGGAAATTGCATCATCTATATTTGTATAAAAAAAATATAATAAGGAAATTTAAATAATTTTCGTAATCTCTAAAAATATAGAAAAATTAAGAATAACGGTCCAATTTGAGGAAAGTAAAATAATTAAATATGTAATAAATATTTTAATAAATTAAGCAAATCATATAAAATTTACTGTGAACGTGTAGTTGTTCAGCCTTAATCAAACGGGAAAAAATTGTCAACATTAAAATGAAGGAAATCTCACAATTACCAATAAAGACCAAGATTTTTTTTCTTATAAAGTACACATAAGGACTGGGGCCAACGAAATACCTTCAGAAACAATTTGTAGTATATATAGCTTCTTCATAGCAGTTTTCTTTTTCTGATCCTACCTTTGGGATTTTAAAACATAAAGGCTATGTTTTAAATTTCAATGTAAAATAGGTAAATATAAAGGAACTCCATCTTCTACAAGAATGATCAATCAACGTTTTATACACTAATAGTTAGTCTTTACAAAAATAAAAAATATAAATATATATAAAGAAAAAAATTTCATGTATTCCTTAAGAAATTTTTTTTAGCAAAACAAAAAAAAAAAAAAAAAAAAAAATATAAAATATACAACAAAGCAATAATTTTGGAATTTTAACTTGAAAATCTTATTTTTTTAAATTTTATTAATTTACTTTAATTGTGCTTGATTCCCTAAATATATATATTTCATGATATTCTCATGAAATATTTAATACTATTATGTATTACTGCGGGAAAAGTATATCCATATGACCATTTCACTACTGCTGATATAGCTCATCAGTGGATTTTACCAAAATTTTTTAAAGAAAACCTACGAGTCTTATACCAAAAGCCAAATTAATTAAATGAGAACTCCATTGAATCAAAAAGGCCATAAAAAGCTCAAAAATGTTTATTACAAAAACACAGTAAACATTGAGTAACGATTTTTTTTTCTTTTGGTATAAGACTCCTATTTATTTGCTAACTATGATGAAAAATTACTGGAAATTTTACTTAATACCAAGTAAAAAAGTGAGGAAAAAATATAATGAAAACGCCGCATCTACAACTAACGAAGTGGTGCAAATTCGGGTGTAAAATCTATGAATTTTACAAAGACATGTGATTAAAAGCATGTCGTTAATTTTTAACAACATTGTACTACTTTTTATCCGCTTTCTAATTACTGAAGAAAAACTTAAGTTTTAATCAAAAATGTTGTCGTTATGCAAGGAAAAATAAAAATGTGTATTAGCTTTTTTGCATGTAACTAAGATGCCCTTCTCTTAGAATGACATACATTATTTTTTATTACGTATTTTAGAAACACTGGACCAGGGTATCGAAAAAACAAAAATTTTAATTTTCAAATGTGACCATAAAAAACTCGATCTTTTTTAAACTTAACATGCTGATTAAGGCCTACAAAATGGCATTGACTAGATCTTTAAGACTGTGTATATTTTTTTTAAATCAGACAAAAATTAAAGAAATGCCAAGCATTAAAAAATTTTGCAGGTGCGAGATACCCAACTTCGAGGCCACCTAGTGCCATCCCTGGGAAGTCTATATTATGCAGATTTTAAATTTAAATACTCCTCTGCTGTACTCGTGTGAAATTTTGGTTTAATCGGCCAGCTATTTACAAATGGCTGATTTATTTCCAAAATGTTTTGATTCTGTCCCACTGTGCACTTTTATACTCAGTAAAACTAATGTATTTGGATTAAAAATAAATGGCCAAGACTTTACTATAAAATAATAAAATAAGTTGTAGTCTGATATTTAAGGCAGATCCTAAGTAGCATGATCAATCACATGCCTCTTGTCCACTACTGTAGAAATAATACCAAAATTTATCAATCTTTAAGTTCTGTAGTATAACAAAAATTCTAGCGGCCCTGGCAGCCTCATAGTTGTACATATTCAAGCACCCAAAAATTTGTTAAAGCCGAATTCGTCACCACCATTATTCTTAAACCACATTGGATTGTGTGCAAACATCTATAATGGACTTACTTGCAGCTTGGCTGCACGAAAATTCTGCACTTCGCCGCTTCCTTTATTACTGACGTATCGTCTTAAATAAAATCTGACATTTATTTCAGTAAAGTATCTCCCATCGCCAATTTCTGTTCGCTTTTGGAATGGTTCGTGAAGTTTTTAAAATGCTTCCTAGCAGAAGATGTTCCTTTCTCGACAACTCTTGAACGGTGGCATCGAACTTGCCAAGACAGAAGAACGATTATAATAGTCCACTCTTCCATGGCTGCTTTTATGGGAAGAAGAAGAAGAATTATAAAAAATGTAGGGTGTTAGCAAATCAGTAAAGTTAACTACTTTCTCCATTCATTAGCAATAACAAAAAGAAAAAAAAGACCCTTTTATTCCATAATTATAATTGTGAAATTATTTTTATTAAACAGCATTTAAAAAAAAGTCCCGGTTAAATTTTTAAAAAAATATTTTCTTATAAATAAAGCCATTGCATGTTTTATATGTTTTTTTTTTAGAATTTTTTTTTGGTATTTTTTCATTAATTCCTAATGCATATAAATGATTTTCATTGATAACCCTAAACGTGCCTTAAGACTTTGGTGAAATCATGTACCAGGTGACAGCAGTGTTGAGTTCATTAAATTTTACTGCTGCTCGGAACGTCAAACTTTCAGTGGCAGATGAATGAATTCATTGCTGCTACCACCTGATGCATGATTTCACCATAGCTAAAGTTTTTTTTTTTAATTTCGATTTTTGTGTCTGTTTTCTGTGGAAAAGAAACTTCATTTGGAGCCATAAACTTCATTTGTCACCATAAATTTAATATCTTGATTATCTTATTTTTAATTTTGATTTTTTTCTTTGTGTTCTTTGGAAGTCTTTTATTATTTGAAAACTTTTTTCTTAATAAATATTGGTGTTCAAAAAAACTTTTCCCCTTAAAATACACAAACACAAATTTAAAAAATAAAATTATTATGCTTCAGTGTTTTTAATAATAAAAACAGATAAAAATTCAAAAGAAAGTAATAAACTGCAAGTGTTCAAATACGATGAAAATAAAAGAATTCATTTCTTTTTTGTTTGGCAATATTTTTTCTTATTTAACAAATATTAATAAAGTAGACATTAAAAATGTTTCATATAGTTTTTTCTAGATACGAAAAATGAATACACAGGCCTCAAGCGTATATTCGGCAGAATTGAAATTGTCTTGCTCGTAACGTTTTGTTGCCATAAAGAAAAAATATTTATACATTCGTACTGCATTGGACAGTTGCTCTTTGGTTAAAAAGTTGGGCATAAAAATTTCAGACGTCCGGTTAAGAGCATGTAGTATTTGCAACAAAGCAAATCAAGCAAACAGTCTGCAGCCAAAAGAGTCTTAAAAAAATAAAATTTTGCACAGAAAAAAGTTTTGCAACTATTAAAGGTTTTTTTTCAGTTTGAAATCTAATTAATATCTAAATTAAATTGATTAAAAAAGGGACTATTGTTTGTAATAAAATAAAGGGTGCTTTTTTAAGCTCCATAAAACTTTAAATTGTAAAAATTACACAAAAAATTATAATGGCGTATGGCCACCGCTGTTGTTTATGACAAAGCGCATTTTGGACGTCCAATTATGGGTCACTTTTTTAAGTACTGCTAACCGTATGCCACGAATAACACGAACAACGTTGGCCTCCGAAGCGCCAATTGTTGCTGGTTTATCAGCATAAACTAGTGACTTTACGTGGCCCAAGAGGAAACAATCGAGAGGTGTCAAATCGCATGACCTTGAAGGCTAATTGACAACTTATCGCCAAATTTTGATTTCAATAACTCGATGGTTACGGTCGCCGTATGGCACGTAGCGCCATCTTGTTGAAACTACATTTTGTCTGAATCAATGTCATCCATAGTTTCAAACAAAAAATCATTAATCGCGAAAACGATCTCCCCTTATCGAAACGTGAGATCCGGCCTTATTTTTGAAAAAATAAGGCAAGATGATGCCACCAGCGTGTAAACCACACCAAACGGTGCATTTTTCTGCATGCAGTGGAGTCTGTAGGGTATGTTGTGGATTGGTCTCACTCCATATGTGACAATTTTGTTAATTAATCCAAAAATGACCCACATCGCTAAACACAATATGGCGATAAAACAACGGGTCAGTTACTAACTGCTCTAGAGGCCTATCGGCAAACGAACGACGCATATAATGGTCTCGTGGCTTTAATTACTGCACTAGCTGGATCTTATGCAGGTGTAAGCTAACATCTTTGCGCAAAACTTTCCACGTAGTAGACGGACAGAGCCCAATTTCTGCGACCGACAACGATTCAATAAATTTAGATCTTCTGCCACACTTCCTTTTCCGCAGCGATATTTTCTTCAGCACGCACATTCATTAGACGTATTGGTGTTAGCGTATCTTCTAAAGAATATTTGGTACGAAATTTATCCACAGTTCGACGGATGACATGCTCAGATGGACGATTATGTGCACCATTAAAATCATGAAGTCGTCTAGAAGACTTGCCAGAGTTTATTGAAAATTAAAGAAAAAAATTTTTTGTCAAAACTATTTTTTGTGTTATTTTCTATAATTTAAAGTTCTATCGGGCTTAAAAAAGCACCCATTATATTGTTGTATGAACTGTTTTTATAATTAAAATTTTTAGCGATTTTAATAGATTTTTGGCGATTTTATTATTATTATTATTAATAGAAAACTTACTGTAAAAAGGTACTAATATTGTACAACACAACCGAATCGAAATGAATAATTACTTTCAATTGAATGGCTACTAAAAGTGCACTTAACTAAAAGTGGATTTTTTATTCATTTTTTAAATTTTATTTGTTTTTTATATTGGAAGCAATTAACCTTTATCAATTAAAATTGATTTCATTGAATTTAAAATGTTTTCAAGTCAGTATTTTCTCGATTAACAGGGTTATTTGTTTAAATGGTTTTTGGTATTTTAATTAATTTTAAAGCTTTAATTGTATTGCTTAGTTGAGTGGTAGGGGAAACAAATCTTTGGGCGTCTTTTCACACTTTAATAATTTCTCAGCATCTCTTTATACTTTTGTGTGAAAAGACTGAAAAATACTGCATGTTTGTTTTAAAATGTTGCTAAAAAATCAATAAATAAAAATTAAAAATATTTCTAGGAAGGAATTCTAATTATCGTTAAAAAACACTAAAAAATAAAA
Organism: Cistogaster globosa; assembly: GCA_937654795.1. Taxonomy (NCBI): domain Eukaryota; kingdom Metazoa; phylum Arthropoda; class Insecta; order Diptera; family Tachinidae; genus Cistogaster; species Cistogaster globosa. The sequence goes on from OW569405.1 coordinate 23,450,574, forward strand.
GTCTGTAAATAAAACATTTATTTGTGTTTATGTTTTTATTATTTAATCAGTCAAGAAGGCTGCACAATGATTTGTTTTATAGAAAAATTAAAAAGCTTAAAAAGGAAAACACACAATTTTTTTTATTTAAAAAATAAATATTTATTAAAAGTTTATAAGTTTATATTACCTGTCCTGTTTACTTTAAATACTCCCTAGTTCTAGTATAAACTTTTCTATCCAGAAAATATATTTCTTTCCTGATTAAGGCATCGGAAAATGTAAACTGCTGTTTTGCATAAATTCGACTTTAAACAATTTATCTACTGCCGCTTATCAACAACTATTAATTTTTCTTGTACTCAAGGCTGTAAAATAGTCATCTGTGTATTAAACATACAGAAACCTCCACCAATGGCGAATTCATGAGCTGTAGCGAAATGACCAATGAACCTTGTTTTCGTGTGAAAAAAATTTTTTATTTCTTATTTTAAAGTCATCTTCAGACATTGGTTTCAAACATTTCTTTGAAACGCTTTCAAATTTTGGCATATAAATGTAGCACATTTTTCAATAAAAAAACAAACGCAGACACCATCGCAGGCAGAATCTAGTTGTAAATATTTTCTCACCTTAAGCGTCCAGTTAACCAGTTAGTTACTCAAGTAAATGTTTTTAGTTTTCAGATTTAATTTTTTGTTATACAGAAAAGCTCTCTGGGTTTGTGTTGAATTTTAAGAAAAACGACGTTTAAGTTGAATTTTAAAAAAAAAAAGCTTGCTCTCCACTGCATAGTTGGGACTTTTGCAAAATATCTGCTAATAAATAAGAAACTGCTACTTTGATTTATCTGAAGCTTTAACACGATGGCTTTGTAATTCAAGCACGAATGGAGCAACAGTGCGTCAGAGTTAATTTTCTTGGATTAAACAAAATTTCTGAAGTAAAAGCTTCAGAAATTTGTGTAAAATGTTAGCCAATGTTAAAAACTTAAAGTACCATTATATACATTTCGTACCATTTCTCTGATACTTAAGAATATATTTGACTTTAAATTAGATGAAAATTATCTTTGTCTTCTTTTATTTTAGTTTTTTGCTTATTCTATTTAACTTTGTTGTACGATTTATAGAAAAATGATTTCATTTCCCCAAATTGATATTTGTTATTATTAAGATCTCTTCTACTCATCGCATTTCGGCGTTGACGCCCATTTTGTGGCCTCACGGATTTGACACATATGGAGTGAAAACAATTCAAAACAGATCCATCAGACTCCATGACATCCATAAAAGTGTACAGTTTGGTATGGCTTACATGCTGGTGGCATCACTGGACTTTATTTTATTCCGCTGACACTGATTTGGGCGAGCTGTGTTTTTAAGGCTAGCATTAGACATTGAAGTGGAGTTAGGCAATAAGTTGATTTCGAAACATGGACATGACGAGGGATGTGTGGCTTAACTCATTTCAATTATTTCCGGTGCATCCACATAAATTTACTTCTTTAAGTTGATAAAGCAGCAACAATTAAATACTTGGAGGTGAACATTGTTCATGTTATTCAAGATATACGTAAAAATTTGCTAAAAAAAAAAAGTTTTAAGATTGAACATATAGAATGCACTTCGTCATGAACAACTGATAAAAATATAATAATAAATAATTCTTCTAAAAAAACAAAAAAAAAAAAAAACAGACAAACTAAAAATCATATTTCTTTAGGACAGTGATTATACATTAATTATATTATTATGGAGAAAGATAGCGTCAGGATTTTTCATTTCTTGTAAAACAGAATTTGAATGCAAATGAAACAAGAAAATTTAGCAGTTGGGTGGTCACCCTTTATGTTTTACATATTTTATTGCTGACACAGTAAAACAAAATTTGTTTAAATTTTAAGCGTTGGTCTATAATAGTTTAAAAGATTGGCCATATACATTAGGGCATTCTTTAATTTCTAATTTTAAATATTGATACTTGTTATTATACTTCTATAATAATGAATATTCTGTCTAATTTTAAAGACTTTGTCTGCAAAGGTTCCAACGATAGGGCCATATAAAACAAATTCATTAATTATAGGGACACCCTCTTATTTGTAATAAGCAGTAAGATTTTGCGCAAATTTTAATCAACTGTTCAACAATTTAGTCTTATACATGAAATAACAGAAACTGTTGTAACAACCTGTAATTTATATTTTAAAATATTTATGCTTCTTAATATATCAGACAAAGTCTATAACGGCTCAAAAGATGGACGCATATTAGTCAATTTACATCACCTATGGGGACACCCTTTAATTTTTAGATTTATTTTTGTACTCCTTTTTGCTACAGGAGCTTTTTTTAAATTTTAAAGAAGTGCGCTTTACGGGTGTTGTGTGGAACACCCTTTAATTTTTAAGATTATGAACTTTTTTTAATATGGGATCAATCTGTAATCTGTGTAAGATTATGCATTTATCAAAAATAATATATTTTCAAAATCGGTTTAGAAATGACTGAGTTCTTCAGGCACAAAAAAAAAAAAACAACATTCAGTTGAATTGATAACGTCCTTCATTTTTTGAATTTGGTTAAAAAGGACTACCAGCGTTGTTTCATAGCGGTCCCGTTATTTCTAGGTAATGATGTAGGTTCTGTAGCCTATGTTCACCATTCTCTTAGTTATAGTTTTGAAAGATGTGCTATTGAAATTTAGCAACATTGGTCCATAAATAATAGAGATAGTTTAAAAAATGGCGAGTGTCTCTGTTATCCACATGTTTATTATATTTAATTGAGCTTTATTGTTAGTTATTGTTGTTTTTGTCTTTTTTGTATTGAAAACCGAAATTTTAGAAAAAAAATTGCAAATTCCCGATTTTTAGAACATGAATGAAGTCTCCGAATTTTAGTAAAATATTACACTTCACCAAAAATATTAAACTTTGTTAAAAATTTGTTTTTGCAATAAAAAATAGGAAATTTTATTAAAAGATAAGAAAAAGTAAAAGTTTTACTAAACGATTAACATTTCATCAAAATAATTATTTTCATAATTTTATATATCAACGTTCTAGAGTAAAAACTTTCAAGTGGCTATGCTTCTCCCATAACATACATTCGTGTTTGTTGATTTTCAACTAAACTTCCTTTAAACGTTTTCATTTAAAAACAAAGAAAGATTTCTGAAAATTTGACTTTAAGATATTAAAGCCACAAATTTTATGCTTGTGTATTGTATTACTTTAAGTACTTGTTCACGTTAAGCACCTAAACAAAACTAAGGCAAAACGCATGCACTGGCACTAAGAAGCAGGTTTTAAACATGTAAACTACATACGCTATAGTTACGAAACTATATGAAAGTTCTTACAATTATAAATACGTATAAAACCGTATATTACTTTAACAACAACTCACGTACATGAACAACAAATAGCACTAACTGAAATTGCCAGTCAACCAAGTATTTTGTTGTAAATACATTTAAGCTCTCTTAGAGTAACAAAAGTGTAAATGTCAGATTGTTACATAAATAAGACGTTATTATTATCGCACTATGGCATATTTTTTTAAAATGTGATAAGAAATTTGTAAGAATGTGACAAGAAATCTGTGTGTCGACATTGTCACTTTTAAGAAAGTTAGATAAAAATAAGAAAAAAAAAAAATATGTAAAATTAAATGAATCTATTGCAATTAATGCGTTAAAATCAAAATGAAAAAGACTTTAACGCCCTCTAGGAATTATCTCTACTAACGCTTATTCTTGTTTTTCACTCATGTGGAAATTAGCTTTGTAGAACACATACATACTTAAATTGGCCAATGAAGAGACAAAATTAGAAAATCTAAAGAAATCAATTGAAGAGAGAAGAACAAGAAAAAAAAAATGCAAAAGAAATATTAAAAACTCAGCCAGATGAGTGATGAGTTTTTAATTATATATTTAAACTTGTTACAGCGGAAACACCTACTTGAAGCAAATTTACACCTTGTTATTTCTAAATTTCTTATTGACCATTTCTTTTTATACATCTTCTTTGTAAAATATAAATAAATGCCTACTACGATTGAAAAACTCAAGGTATATAAGTAAAAATTACATCAAAATTGGCACAGGCTTTAATTTAAAATTTTATTTTTCTACTTGTTGCTTTAGTGCACCCAACTTAATTGATGTGCAAATTCGAAGTAGCTGTTTATTACTGTTAAAAAACAAGTAAGAGTGCTATAGTCGGCTATGCTATGTTTTATATACCCTTTACCATATGTGCCCATAATTATGAAAGTGTTCTAAGTCATATATTTCTTGTTTCGAGATATTTAATAAATTTCATTTGAATAAATTAAAAAATATTTTTACATTATGCGACAACCACTATCTAATGGTTAATTTTCGACAATTTCGTAAAAATTACATAAAATTAATTTAGTTTAAAATAATGTGGTATGAAAATAACTGGTAAATTCATTTTGACTTAGACCACTTTCATAATTATGGGCACATATGTGTAATTTAGTTTGGTGAAGTATATGCAATTAAAAAAATATATATATTGGGCTGATAGTATTGATGGGGTGATTAAGTATTAAATTTACATAAAAATATCATCGGCTCTTCAAGGGTTAAGTGTTTTTAAAAATGAAAATATGCCGATCGCATATTTTTTTCACTTGTTTTTTTTTCTTATTTTCTAATTCTTTATCGCCCCGTATATTTGGTTTCTTTTTATTGGAATTACTCCATTGTTCCAGATAATATGGAAAAACTAGAGACAGGCTGATTTTCAATAGCAAAATTTTCAAAATTGTGTCTGATCAATTGGCGTATTTAAATATTCTCTAGCTCATCTATTTCTTTGACAAACTTGATTTCAACACTAAAACGGGAGGACAGACCGACATCGCTCAATCGACTTCGCTATGTATACGGACTTAGAATAAAAATACGTTATGAGTTTTGACCTGCCTCTCAAGAAATTGCCTACTGTGCAATGTAGACGTTTTTCTACTGAAATTACGGAAAATGCTAAAATAGCAAAATTTACACATGTATACCCTGTTTTCACACTCGTACAAACTTTAAGTTGCTGAGTTGTATAAATATACACAAATGCTCTAATTCAAATAACGGCGTGTTGGCTGCATAGAAACAAAATGACTTGTTTAGGAGTTAAATAGTCAAATTTGAACTTTAATTTAATTTATTTCACTTTAATAAGCCAAATAATAAAGTCAATTGCGCTATAAAATATATTTTAATGATTTTATAGAAGTTTTTTTTTTCAAATAAGGCATCGCAGATAAAATCACCTATAAAAAGACTTATATCGTGTTGTACTAAAGTTTTTCTATACGCTACTCAAAACGTTCCAAAATACTACTGGGTCTAGTGATTAATTTACACGATTAATTTACACCTCGGTAGCGTAAAATTTTTTTACTGCAGCTAACGATTTTATATATTTAATTATCTTTTAATTATTTTATATTTAAATTAAGTATTTACTTCTACATTTATTAAACCTTTTGTTTCTTACATTAAATTGAGACGGTATATTATTATTCCCAAACAAGATAACACTCTATATATTAGATGGTCGTCTGATTTACCAGATTAAAACAGCTCCTAAGGTTTAGTAAACTATTGTAATGTAGAACCGGCTTATTAAGACTTTTAAATGCCATGACTTCTTCAATTATGAAGAAACAAAACTAAAATGCAAGTTTCTGTTGGAAACTAAATTAGAAACAAAAATTTTGCAGTGCTATATATGCTTATTTAGGAATATGGAATATTTATTCTTTCAGGCAGCATTTACTTTACTATACCCACGATTTAGAAATTCACCTCAAGTTTTTTGTAGACAAATTAAAAGACTATGCTCCCCAAAAATCTTACGACGGCAAGAGCTGCAACAATGTGGCAATTTTTATTAAAGTCATCGGCTCTTAATAAGATAAACATTTCTTAAAAAGTTTAGAATTTCCTGGAAGATCTCTTTAAAAGCTTTTAAATGATATTCAGGTAAGTATACTTAAAATAAGGAGCATAATCGTACTTTTCTCTAAAAAATTCGAGGCCCATGACTCGGAAAATATGAGCGAAGGTCAATTTTTGCACTTAATTTTTTTATCTTATTTTTAATTCTGTATTTTTTTTTGTTTGTTTGGAGTTACTTTACTAAACTAGATTTGTTCCAAAATTGATATGAAAAAGTAAAGGCAGGTGTGGTGTTTTGCCCGGTGCCTTGAAAGCCAAGGACCGATCTTGCTGATTTTCAATAGCAAAATTTTTGGAATTATGTCTGATCGAGCGTATTTAAATTTTCTCTAGCTCATCTAGTATCTTGGCAAAGTTGATTTCTTACCGAAGACAGACAGAGATCGCCCAATTGAATTCCCATAAGAACTCAGAATATTTATACTTAATGGGATTAGAAATGGAGATCGCAAAAATAACAAACGGAATGACATACTTAGACATACCTTTTTTCCACCCTTGGTCAAGGGTTTAATAATCATGTGCTTTACCTTAATGGCTTTATGAATCTTTAAAACGTCTTTAGTTGGGTTTCAAATAATCCACAAGTTGTAGTTGGAAAATATGTGAACTTCGCTGCGGATTTTGAACGACAACAATATATTATATTTTATGGAATATTAGGGTAGCGAAGAAGTGTCTTTTACGGGTTCTTAATGTTTCGACTTGATAGTGTAATTCTTTTTGCTTTATTTTAATGATAATAATGTTTATGAACAATGAGATGATGCCGAAAGCCAAGTAGCCGGATCGTAAGATTTAACACCATTGAATTTCTGTACTTTTTTTTCATTTATTTAATTAAGACCAAAATTGCCGAGCATTAAAGTGGAAATTCAGTTCCGCATCAATGAAGTTTAATAATACTGACAATAAAGTTTCTTGTGATGATAATAAATTTTATCTAAAATATCGAATTGATACATCCAAACAGACTTAAAAATTTTTTGTTAACCTTTATGAGATTAATTTTAAGTATTAAACTATACAATACTTTTTAATTAACATTCATATAATTTCACGTGAGTCGTTTGTGTGTTTGTTTAAATATTTGAAAAACAGTTTTATTTAAAACTGAAATTTTTTTCTGTACTAAAGCAATGTGCAGTAATATATATATAATTGTGATTATTGGTAAAGACAAAGACAGCAAAATTCAGATACCAGCAGAATAAATTGCACTTTGTGGTTCGCTGCAACCTTCGTGTTATAGTTTCTTTTTACAGGGGATTGTAGTTTTGAAACATATTTTTCCCTATAAAAGTCATTATTAATTGTTGATTGACAACGAATTATTTACACACGTTACAAAAATATATTGATAAAATCAATCTAAACGGGCAACAGTAATATTCAGTTGTAGGTTCTTAAAAGTTATAAATACAACTTCGTTTTTATTTGAACTTAGAAATTTTAGTATATTTTCTTGGATTTTCGATGTAGTTAATAAATTCCTCGTGCAAAATGATATTTGAAAATAAGATTCATTTCGACGATTTCCAAATGACAACATATATATGTGAATGAGTGCTCTTACTTTTAACAAATGTAAGTTATACTTTTTACTATTGAGTCTTCATTTATACGCTGCCAAAAACTTACAGGCGCACTTTAAATTTTCAAAAAGAAAAAAAATTTAGCACGATCCAGAATCAGGTAGGTTCCATATTCTTTTTCAATTAATACAAATTTTTATGTTCTGATGAAAAAAAGTTTAACTTAGATAGTCCAGATGGTTGCAACTCATATTGTTGAGCTTTAAGAATAAATCATTTTTTAAAGAAAAATTTCAGCGATAGTTTTCTGATGAGTTGGGATACATTCTGTGAAAAAGATACGCTAGAGTATACAGCTCTCGAAACCAATACTTGACTGAAAAGAGTTGATTTTCCGATCACAAGACCAACCAAATGCTAATGTGGTTGGGGTCAAAAAATATTCAACTAAAATGGTCGGCATGCTTTTAATAGCAGAATGACACCACAAATGACATCAACGCTGCAAAAATGCTACCGTGTGATACAATATTTGGTAAAGTGTAATTTGTAAAAATTTTAAGCTATATTTTTTTTTTATAAATGTGTAAATAAATTCCACTGAAATAATGCAGCAGACAACAAAAAATAGGCGTTTTTTCACACTTCGACACAAAAAGTTGAAAAAGGTTTTGTTATTTCTTTTGTAATTTCTACAATATCCATTTCTGACCCTATGAAGTATATGTATTCTGAGTCCTTATGCGCAGCAAAGGCAATTGAGCAATATCTGTCTGTCCGTCCGTGTTAATGTTAAAATCAACTTTGCGAAAGTACTGGAAAAATTATTAATCTTAGCAACACACAAGAACAGAAAAAAATATTTGGCGTAAACTTGACTGGTTTACTTTTCACCTTGGATTTTGCTTTGCTTTATTCTTTATAAAAGAATCTGTTTAAATATAAGCGTAAAAAGCAAGGCTCTTAGCAAGCATATCTTTTGCTTAAAGGAATATCTTAAAGATGTCAAATATATCAAGTTAAGCTTTGCTTGTATAACATTTTTTATTGCAAATAAAATTTTGTAGTAAAATTTTCGTAAAAATAAATACTTTTGGTGAAATTTTAATCGTTAAGTACAATTCTAATCCTTGCTAATATAGAGTTTAATTTATTCAGTTTTTATTGAAATTTCAATTGACAAAGTGTTTAGGAAAATGTAGAATTTTAGGGATCTTTAGATGGTGATTAGTGAAATTTCAATTATTTATAGTTTTTTTCTTGTGAAATTTCCAATAACCAGCGATTAAGCACATCTAAATCTGGAAAACATAGGTAAAATATAAGCAATTGCCTTGTTTCAAACATATTTCCATTATCTACGGATTGATGTTGCTATATTAAGATTGCTATAATAAATTATACACTGATGCATATTACTATAAACGCACATTACTTTTTTTGAAACAGCTCTAAAAAACGAAACTAAAACACAATTAAGGGATTATTAATTCATTTAACAAATATTTATTGTCTTCACTTTCAATAAAAACAAAAAAATTAGATGCAAGTTTATTAGTTTTTATTTATTTTTTAAATAACTTATTGCAATTTCGATGGCCACTTTCCTATAAGCGCGCTTTAAGAAGTTATACATTTTCACTTTATTAATACTGAGTAACTGATCCGTTTTTTAGTTACTTTGAAAATACGGTCCAACATTGATTCAATTAATTTTTTAAAATAAATCTTTATCGATTTCATTCCACACTTCTTTAATTCTAAAACTCCGTAACTGTCAATTTATTTGGATTTTTGACATTATTTGAGTAAATTTTTTGTGTCGTGTATCGCCATAGGTTTTCCATCGGGTTTAAATCCGGACTGCAAGCCGGTCAGTCTAACAGAGGAATACTATATTAATGGAACCACGTTTCGAACTCTTTTGCAGCGTGTATTGCCGCATTGTCTTGCTGAAATATGCAATCTTCATCCATTTTATCATCCATAAATGAGATAAGCGCATCTTCTAAGAGTTCGCTATATGTTGTGCTATTTATCTTTGTTGGAACAAAACAAATGGTTGCTTTTGCAACCATTCAAATATCGTTTGTTCTCAAATCGTGCCAATAGCACGAATACAAATCTGGACCGTCCAAATTAAAATTTCTTTCTTTTGAAAAAAATATTTTATTCCACTCATCAGTCTACTTCATATATTTTCGTTAAAAATTTTAGACGATTTTCTTTGTGTTGTTGTTTAAGCATTGGCTTACATTTGTGTTACTTTCAGTTCGCAATATGTGTTGCACGTGTTTGGAAGTAACAGGAAGGTCAAGTTTCAATCTTATTTGTGTGCTATTTAAGTTCTTTCGGGTGGCTGCCTGTTTGATCATATTAATTTCTCGTTTTGTTAGCTTTGTATTTCCTATTGTGGGCTATCGATTTCCGTATGTCTGTCCTTTCTTTAAAATAAATGAAATGAATAATGCATTCAGAATTTCCTTACTAGAGCATCCTTGATCGCAAAAAAAATTAATTTGAATTTTTTCTTGATCATTTAGAAATGCTCCTTTAGGCATCTTTTGGTACTATAAGATGTTGTAAATAAAACATAAATATTTGATACAAATGAAAAGAATGGCATTAAAAACTTAAATTTAGTTGAAAGAAGACAACAGTAGGTAATATTTTGATTTTTAAAAATGTTTAAGCAAATTTTTTCTGCCTGCGTTTAAAGCAATCTTCCACTGAAGTAAGCACTAATATTTTATAATTGCTCAATAAAGCAAACAATACATTTCAAAATAAAAAACTTACTTGTTTAAAAAACTTCCGTTATATCGACTCGTTGCAGTCCGTTAACTTTATTTATGGTTAAAAATGAAAATTATGCAGCACAAAGAAAATAAAAAAAAGCGTGCGCTCATAAGAATACGCGCCAGTGTATATCTTTATTAACTTTGTATGTGATAAATATAACAATATAATAAGATTTGAATTAAACTTTTTTATTGTACCTCTTTAAAGTTTAAGAATAAAAAAATATTACATTTTTCGTAGCGTCCTCGCAAAGCCGGGTAGATTTTAAATTTTATAATAATGATTTTATCTGTTTTATCTCACATAAAATTAAAATGTAAATGTAAATGTAAAATGAAGTTAATTGCTACAAAAATAAAATGTATTTATTATTTAAGCTAAAAGACATAAACTTGTAGAAATAATTTAATTGTTATTTTAAAGAGTAAATAATGGCATAAACATATTAAATGTAATAAAAAAATAATTGAGTCAAATATCAAATATTTAGAAACTTAATTTATTATTTAAAATTTATTATTTAATATGATTATTTAAAATCTTATAATGTAAGTAGTAGATTATTTTAATATTAGTATTATAAAAGCCAAAGATCTTCAGCAGTATTTTAAGTCACTAGAAATATAATGGATTAGTATTTTCTGCTATTTAAATATATTTTTATACCCTCATAAGATTAGTGAGGCCGAAAAAAATTCTACAGGGGTTTCTATACTTAAAAAAATTAATTAAATATACTTAAGTGTGGATTAACAGACATTTTTTCTTTTTTCCTTGAAGTGGTTAAAGAGTATTTTTTATAGGAAATTTATATAGACATAAATATATTTCGCTTCGGTATTAAAATGTTATGTACATAAATATAGGGACAATAAAAATGATAAAAAAAATCGAAAAGTAATAGCATATATATGGAAAAATTAAAGATTTAATATTTTATTAAAAAGATTAAAGAAATAGAAAATATGAATTAATCACATTTAAAAATTTTTCAGTTAAAATTTCTACAATATTTGCAGCCGTCCTAATTTCCTTCCAGCACAGCTAATATGCATCACCTTTCTTCATTTTCATCTTAACCAAACGATATTTTAAGCCGTTATGTCCTGGCGCCAAGTATTTCACTTCAGTGAACCTTAAGCAGCATTAAGAATGGCCTGCAAGCAGTTGTTTTTCTCCATCATTTTAGTTTTATGGTATTTGTGTGCAAATTATCTTTTTTGTAGATACTGCCAAATAACTAAAAAAAAAAAAAATTAAAAAAAATGAAGAAAGAAAATACATATCAGAAAATTTAAATGATGAAAAGTTTCTTATTCTTATTTTTCTTTACAAAAACTCATTAAATGAACATCGATCTGGCCTGACATTGATGTCATAATATAAAAAGCAACTGGGATTTAATTTCCATTTGGCAACTTCTTTATACTTTTCAACATTATCATGAAAAATACCAGACAGCTCTTAAGGCCAGGATTAACTATCACACACAATCGTAAAATTTATTCATAAAATATCTACTGATTTCTGTCCAACTATAAATATCGTTTTAAAATGGCGTCGTAGGTGCTACACTATTGTAAGATCGCATAGTTTTTTCTCCTCACTTAAAAAATGAAATCTGATCGTACAGTTTGTTATTTTTTTAAAAGATTACAAGATCGCACAGATCTATCAAAAATTCTATAACACACATACGCATTTAAGCTACACTATCACACTTTTGAGCACACATGCAATTTTTAACAGATCGTGAATGATAGTGAATCCAGGCCTTTAACAATATTTCTGCAAAAATTAAGTAGCAGAACACAAAATACAAATAATTCTTATGGTCGCAGTCAGAGAGAACAGCGGATTTCGAGTAGGAAAATTGCAATAAAGTTACATGTTTTTACAAGAAATGTAATGTTTACAATATTAATGCATGTGTATATATAACACAGCGCGCTTCTTCGCTAGTACTACTCTACAGAAAGTTGTAGTTGAAGTAAGAAATAAAAATGACTGAAAACGCTTTAAATACTTTTAATTCGCCTTCAATACCAGAGGTGCTTCAGCATTGTTCTAAAAATAAACATACAGTGACATACAGTGCAATTAAAGTGTTATAAAAAATAAAGCTTTCTATCCGTTATTTTTTTCACTATTTATATTTTCTACTTTATACCTTCCCAAAAAAGGACACAAAATTAATAAGTAGGATTATTTCCTGGTTATTGCTTCTCTTAAAAAAATCGTGTCTATACTATATGAAACACCAATTTTTGGAATTTTTTCTATCTCTTCGGCTATCTGCATAGCATAAAATTCGGGTTACTAAAAGCTATATTTTTACTAATTTTTGTTTGCTGGTGAAGCAACAGGGGTCAGAAATGTGGTTTTGATTGAATTTTTAGGGGATATTACTGTCACTTATGTTTTTTTTATGTATCGTTGCAACTTAAATAGAGAATTAAAAAAATGCCACAAAAATTGCATAGAGTAAATCCGGACTAATTTAAATGTCAATGGAAACTTGGTAACATATTTTATTTTGTAAAAAACTTAACACAGTGTCAACAACTGCGGTAAACCTAAAGAATGGCAAAAGAATAACAGAGCAGGCATGCAATAGTCGTGCATAGTCTCTCCTGTTTCTTCTGCAGTGAGTTTTAAAATTATTTAATATCTTTCATCATAATAATTAAAGGATATTTGTTTTATTTTTTTTTTTTAAATTTCGCACGTAAAAAAAGAAAAAATAAAATATTCAAAAGCGTTTGTTTGCAATTGACAGTTCGTTCCTTATGAAAAAGCTCTTATCACTATTATCTTGGAACTGCAATGAGATTAGTTTGGGATCTAAATGTAAGCAAATTTTATCTGGTATTGAACATTGACATTTTTTTAGGTAATTTTCCCAAATCTTATTCCAAGTTTAGTATTTAGTATCTAGATATTCACAGTTTGTGATAATTTTTTTATAGCGCTACCAAACTGTATGTTGGAAGGCATTAACTGTTAAGCAAAGCAGCTCTTAAAGAAACTTAAATCAATTTCAATTTTTTAATACTTTTGTTTAAAAAATTATTGTTAATATCCTCTGTCTAATATAAAAATATATAGTTAGAAATGTATTTATACTTTAGTTACGTATAATCTGTTTTATTAAATCATTACAATTCAAAATTTTAATTTCATTTATGGTTTACAACAGAATTGTTAATAATCCTGTCAAAGATTTTATAGTTAGAGTTGTTGTTATCATGTATTTTTACTTAATCACAAAATAGTTTGATAAGAAGCGTACAAAAAGAAAATGTTTAAACATAAAATGATACAAACACACGAGTATGTTTTTTTTAATTAAAAATGTACTAAAATGAAATGGTGCTCAAACAAGCACTAACACTTAATTTTTATTCATTATGTGCTCTTCATGTTGTTCTGTTACTTGCAAGCCCACATATACAAACACACAGGTTGTTATGCCGTTATAAACCGAATCAAACAAACCGACAACTAAACAACCAACAATTAATATATAATCGACAAAAGGAAAAACACAAGCACGTTAAAGAAAAAAATTATAGGGTGACTTTTTAAGTACTTAATTTTTGGAAATAAGCAAAATAATAAAAATCAGTTGATTTGTGGACACTGACAATGGGCTGTTTGAACTCTTAATCATAACATGGGTGAGGCTTAAATTTCTTAAAATTCAACTGCCTGTCTCTCATGTCATATTTGTAAAGAATATAATGAGGCCGTTACATTAAACAAGACATCAACAAACAAAACAAATAACCCTGTAAAAAGAGAAATAAACAATCACGTTCTTAGGATATTGGAGTGGGAAAAACTAACAAAATAATGAAAAGTGTTGTACTAATTTAATTACAACAATATTGTGTAGCAAATGAATGATTAAGGACTCACTGCTAAACACAATTTACCAACACAGTCCAATGAAAATGGAAACAAATAAATTATGTCATAACAAGCAAAATGATACGAGGACCATAAGAAAATTTTTTTAAAATTTGATGACCTAAGAGTTTCATGTTTGGAAAGTAAAAATAAAATTAAATTTAATAAAAGCTCAAACAGGTTACGACCTTGTTTGACATGTTGAAAGCAATCATGTACCAGATCACCTTGGTGTTCTTTATTATGAGTGACGTTTCAGTGCTACGAAAAGAATATTTTTTCTATTTTTGCACTAGCACTCAAGGGATGATCTCTAGTCATACAATGCATTTTTCCAGAAAATAGGTTATGGGAAGGAGAATAGTGTTTGCGTATATTTGATCTGTAACTTTTTATATTAAAATTGACAGAAAAAACGCTTCTAGGGTATTTGTTACACAAACGAATAGTATTATGTCTTTAACCATATGTTAAATTCACGGGTCAAGAGAGAGATTCAGCTGTGCCAGTCGTATTCACCATTTTTGGTGTTTATGAATAATAAGGACAGTCTTTCCTTTTGGTAAAAATGCAATAAAAAAAATTCAAAAGACTTTTTTTTAAATAAATGAGTGAAACAAATTCATAGCTTGACATCAATTGCTAAATAAATTGCAATTTTGTAACTTTTTAGGTAAATGTGGGTAGAAATACGCATTACGACCACGCTACTCAAAATAATATTAAAAATTTAAACAAAAACGTACACTTGTACAGAAAAATTAAACATACGCTCGGTATTTCAAAAACGATGATCGAAAATGCTATTAAATGGATTTCTAAGAATGAAACCCGTGGTGGAAAACGAAAAATTAGACGAAAAAACTATTGATTTAAGCATTGACGTTGACACATAAATTATTCGAAAAGCACTCATTGGTAAGGAACTTAGAGCCCGTAGTGCAAGAAAAGTGTTATTGTTATCCAAAAAGAATATAAAAATCATATCAATTGGCTTTAGGAAAAATGGCGTTACATTCTGTGGTCCAATGAAAAAAAGTAGACTTGCTTTCTTTTAAAAAGGTTGCCACCATGTAAGAAGACACTTTAGTCAAGAATTTATTCCAAAACATACTTTAAAGACGGTTAAACATGGTGGTGGTAGCACCATGGTATGAGTATTATTTTCTTATAATGTGTGTAGGTCCTCTATATCGTATCCAGAACATAACCAAACCGGCTGATTACACTGAAATTTTGAGAAATGCAATGCTGCCGTATGCCGAAGAAAACATGCCACTTAAGTGGATCTTTCAGCAGGATAATGATCCAAGGCATAAGGCGTAGTACACAAAGAAGTGGTTCAGGACAACTAAATCAATGCTTAGCACAGTCTCCTGATTTCAACACAATAGGAAATTCGTGGAATGAAGTTAAAAGGGCAATTAGAGGGAAGTGTCCATCAAATTGCCTCGAGCTTTGGAATCTTATACAGGATGCGGGAAACACAATAGCGCTGCATATTTGTTAAAATTTGGTCGACTCAGCGATTAGAAGATCTGCTGCTGTTCTGGATAACAAAGGATCTGAAACAAAGTACGGCTTTATGCAACAATATGCAGTATAAATATATATTTAGTTTTACTTAAGTAAATTATAGCTTCAAGATTTCATTAAGTGTCCTTATTTTTTCACTCATTAAACAATATTCATAAAAAATCAAAATATATTTTAGCAAAAGCAAAAATTTTGTTGTTAATCTTTTTTGTACCGAAACAATGAAATTGTTTTAAAAAGAAAGAATTTTCGATTTTTCATTCGTTTGTAAAATTAATGTAAGTTTGGATGGGCATTGTCCCTATTATTTTTCTCATAACTGTATATCTTTTACCAAAAGAACTGTGTATTTTTTTTTTTTATAAAATATATTTTTGCTGTCGAAATGTGTATAGTACGCCGAGATTTCACTGAAAGAAATATTCTAAAGATGTCAAATATTTGGTTTCCAGTTTTTAAGAAAGCTTTTAAATTGTTTATTGTTCTAAGTTATTTTTGTAAATTTTCAGAATTTAATGAAATTAAAAATTTTTTATTGCAAGTATAGTTTTTTGGAAAAAGTTAAATCTTGGTAAAATTTGCATAAAATAAATATTTTGTTGAAATTTTAATCTTTTAGTGGAATTTCAATTTTTTTTTTAATATTTTTGAAAAAATATACATAGTTGGCTTGGTAATATTTCAAATACCTGATAATTTAAAATTATTTATTCTGATATATCGCCTTTTACTACAACAAATAAAAAAACGACAATACCAAAAAAAAAAAAAAAAAAAACACAAAAAGCACAATTAAATCTGCAAAACGTAAAAAAATAGAGCGCTTGCCTTGTTTTTAACATATCCCCATTATATAGACCGATGTTGCTAATTTGCAATAGCACATCTTTCAAAACTATGTACTATGAGAATGGTGGTCATAAAATTCTGTAACTTTTCTAGAGGCATGGCAAAACAGATTTCAACCCGATTACGTACATAGCTAATTCGACACTCCCATGTCTTAGAATGTGATCGAAAATTAATTTTGCAGAAATTACATATGAAATGACAAACTAATAGATCAGGAATTTTGTTTATCATTTTAATTGTGTTTAACACCAAATAACAAATAAATAAAAAATTTAAAGAGAGCTGTAAGAAGCAAGCAGATTTTTCCACAAACAAAGATTTAGACGTTTTAGTTCGTCTATAAATAAAAGCGCGAGTGTTACGGCTGTTTAAAGCAAAAATTCTAACAGAAGAGTTGCGTAGTAAAGCGTGTTTTTTTTAAATTGAATGGAACTGAGTAAATAAAGCATGTTTTATTATGCCTTTTTTAAACCAAGGGGGAAAAACTGAAAGAATTTATGATATTGAAAGCAATTAGGCAAAATCAATTATATTGCGAGCACCTTTGCAAAAGCACTAAATAAAATTAAAGAAAAAACAAAATTAAACTAGAAGAGTATGATATTAATTTCTTTAAAACCTTTTAAACTTTTATTTTTCTTTTGCAGTTTTGCTGTTAAACGTAGTAAAATAAAGCTGATGTAAGTGTTTTATTTCTCGCTTAGATTATACGAATCTCAACTTTTACTAGATAAATAAATTACGAATTATATAATTATTTTTTTTAAATACTTTTCGTTCCACTTATCATATCAAGTTGAGAGGATTTAAAAGTGCAAGAAATAGAGAAAATTTCTAGGAAATAAAATGTTAATTAAGGCAATTAAAAATTACAAAAGTGTAAAGAAATGTACAACAAATCATTAACCACTTATTCAAAGACTTAAATGTAAAACTAAGGCCACATTGGTATAACAAACTGCCATTCATATTATCTAATTGACCATAAATATACGTTTACGGTTTGCAATTGTGGCTGCCATCATTGGTTGACCTTTTATTAGTCATAAACAATCAACTTCATTACTTTTGCCAGGTATTTTCTTTTCTAACTAATTTTATGTAATAAATTAAATAAGATTAAAAAGAGTATTCAGTAAAGAAAAGACACAACTAAAGTAGGGTTTTTGTTTTCCCTCTTTTACGTTCTTTTAATGTCACACTACAGTCTGTGGTGTATTAATGATATAAATCACAGATTTTATTACACACTCTTTTTTTAACCTGTTTCCTTAGGGCTTATCTTTGATTATGAGTTTGGTATTCTTTGTGTATGTATGTGTGAGTGTGTATATGCTGAAATTTGGATGTGTTTTTGAATATTCTTCTATAATAAAGTGTATGAACATTAGTTTAATACATTGAACGCCCTTAGCTTTAACAACGGAAACAGAAGTAATGAAGTCAAAATATAATCTTATAGAGATATAAAATTAACAAGCACTGACTTTGTAAGGTGATTTATATTTAGACGAGTTAACGTTTTTTATCTTATACAGAACAGACTTTCAAGAAATAAATACGAATTTTATTTACTTTAAGGGAGATTAGAAATATAAAAAAAATGAATAAAATTGCGGCAATTATTGTCACGACACAAAAAAAAATTAACATTATAAATTCCTTAAAAAAAAAAAAAAAAATTAAAAAATTATAAAATTTATTAAAATACATTTTTTTGAATTTTCAGATTTTATTTAACTTTTAATACAAAAAATTGTACTTCACAGACAATTGTGTGTTTTGTTTGTTGGAGAGCTGCCTACGCCGGTAGACTGATCTTCCTGAAAATTTCATAGTTTGTTGACAGAACTTCAGTTGATAAAATAGTGTATTTTTTTAATATTTTACGTGGGCGTGGCACTTCCCATACAGAGTAAATATTGATCACCGTATTACTTGGCAAATTTATACGTGATGCCTTGAAATTCTATTAAAAAACTTTACATTAAATGCATAACCTAACGAGACATTAGCTGGATTGGAATAGTGGGCATGGTACCTCCCATACAAAAAGAAAAACTGCACTTAGTAGTAGTAGTATCCAAATAAATTTAATTAAAAATTGTTCGTTCATAACACCAAAACTTGAGAACGGTTAGACTGATGTAGAAGATATTTATTCAAATAATCCCCTATGATCCGAAGGCATAGTTTGAAAAAGCATGTCACCTATTCTTGTTTATCTAGAAAATTATGAGTGCAAAGATTTTAAAGTTCTGTTTTTATTAGTTCGTAAAAATATACACGTTCAATTAAAAAAAAAAAAAAAAAAAAAGGGTAAAGCCAAATCGTGTACTACTTCCTACGCAAACATAAAATTAATCAATCTATTACGATTTTTAAAGCTTTTTCTGCTGTTTTATGCAGTTTGGGTAAACACTAACTATTTTATAAATACAAAGGAAGATACACAGTGGGACAGAATAAAAGTATTTTAAAAATAACGCAGCCATTTGCAAGGGGTTGGGCCGATTAATCCAAAATCTGTATTCAAATTTCAAAATACTATGCTAAAAACGGTTCAGTTTGAGAAAATTAAAAATATTATTCAAATAAATTTTTTTGTACTTGTGAAGTTGGTCAACTTCAACATTAAGTTAAAGAAAATCCCCCAATACCCAAAATAAAAACCAAAAATTCTAAAATTGGAATTTTTTTTTCTCTTTTGCCAATTAAGTCCACATATGGACCAGGGCTCATGAAACACTTTTAGCAACAATTGGGTATTCACTTAGCTTTTTTACAGTAGTCTTTCTTTTTTGAATTGGAATTTTAGAAGATATAAGATAAAAGCAAAATTTCGTTTCAAAATATGATTTAGATCAATTTGAGCTTAAACAATAATAAAGAACTTTCATTAAGTCCTTAAGAAAATTCGATTTCAATAATTTTGGGTTTTTTCAAATTTAAAATCGAATAATTTTCAAGTCAGAAACGAATTCCAAAAATCGTACTCAAAAAATTGTACTGAACATATTAAAAAACTGGACCAGGGTATCGAAAAATCAAAATTTTTTATTTCAAAATGTTTTAACTGGATCATTTTTAAACATAAACGTGCAGGTTAAAATGCTATTTTCTAGGCATTGTCAAGGTCTTTAGGACTATGAAAAACATTAAGTAATCAGACAAATATAAATAAAATGCCATGAGTTAGAAACATTTTCATGTGCGGAGTACCTAACTTTGAGACCACATAGATTGATTCTGCCCCATTGTGCAATGGTAGACGCAAAAAACTGCGGGTGCCTTAGGAAATTTAAATCGCAAACCACCTTTAATTAGGATACGAAATTTCCGTGTTACTATATTCTTACGTTTTGTTCTCCGCTAGTTTCTGACCGTAGATTTAACTACGTCAAAAGTAACAATAATAAAACAAAAGTACAATCTATGCAACGGGAAAAAACAAAACTAATTTTGGTAAAAAGTAACCAAAAAGGGAACACTGAATGTGATTTAAATTGAGATATTTACGGAAGACAGTTAAGTGTCAATGTTTGAAAATAAGTTTTTTCAATCCAGATGAACAGATGTTAAGTCTGCCAGCTGTGAAATCAAATATGTGGAACAAAAAGCAACAGCTGACAACTGCATACATATTTATTCTTAAAAAATTAGAAGAAAGAAAAGAGAGAATTAAATAGATTTTGATAAAATATTTCTATAGAAAATTTAAGATTGCTTTATCCAGATCTGCTTTTTCCTCAGATGCTAGCCAAGCTAATTGTGCCTTCAACGAAATAAATCTTCAAAATATGTTTTATAATGTTGCGGGGCGAAATCTTCAACGATCAAGCACTTACTCAATTAACTAAAAACTTAAGCTTTTATTTTTCTAAGAATAGTCATGCCTCCAAAGATAAGTATTTCAGAGTAAACTTGCACATATATGAAATTTAATTATTTCTTTCGTCCAAGAAATAGCTAATCTTTTTTATTTGATACTGGCAGTGCCTACGACTTCCTTGCTGTGTCATTTTTATTTTCTTAAAATTAAAAATTAAGAAAATATACATATAAAGTTAATCGGATTTGTTCCTTCAGTAAATATTATTCTGTTGCCATACCTTTGAGTGAAGAAAGTCGTCACTTGCTGTTTATTTGGTAACTTTGGCTTTCGATATGATAACATCGTTTTCAAGCCGCGTTTTGATTAGCACTGGATATATAGTGCTAGGTATTTGTTGTATAGATAGTGGTGGGTTCTGTAAATTATGTCCGTTAGGATAGTGTCTGTTCAAATGGTATTACAGGTGGATAACTGTCATGTTTATTATTACTATTTTTCGTTTAAAAGTTCCCGTTTTGTATATTTTTATGCTTTCAAAAGTGTCTGGTCTTCGTCCTTTTTTACTAGGATGTATTAATGTCATACAGATTGTCCTATGTATGTGTATACTTCGCTGGTTTTAAATTTATCGGCTGTTTTTGTTGATGTCTTGAGATTGTTTCGTAGAGTGTTGCTCGTTTCAGGTGTTGTCTGTAAACTTTCTATTCTATATTATTCTGGTTCTGTGTAATTTAAACAATGTCGCCGCGTTGTATCGATTGTTTCTTTGTTTTCTTTCTTTTTGGTTGTCTCAGTAGTTTGTCGATAGTAGTGCGGTTGTAACCGTTATTTTTATATAAATTGTGCCAAGTTCTCTATTATATTTACCTGGGACTATCTTAAGTCTGTGAATCATATGTCTAAATGCTACGAGTTTATGTTCGGTAGGATGGTTCGAGGAACTGTGAATAATTGAGTCCATCATGTTTTCTATAAATGTCAAAGTTTAAGGAGTTAATTCCTCTTGTTACTGTTATGTCAAGATAATGTAAAGTTCTATCTTGCTCATTTTCCGTTGTGTATGTGATTTTGTTACGTTTTGAGTTTAAATCTGTTATAATTTGTTTGGTGTTATCATTTTCTGGGTGCATATAATGTTATCCTCGCATCTGTAATAATGACTTTTTTTATTTAGTTCAAGTTTTGTAATAATATAAGCCTTTATTTGGCCAAAATAAAATATTACAATTGAAGGAATTATCTAATATAAAAAATAACCCTAAGTTAAACATAACATTTATAAATATATATATATATATATATATATATATATATATATATATATATATATATATATATATATATATATATATATATATATATATATGTATTTATTTTTTTGGATATGTATTTAATTTTTTTTTTATTTATGCTGCAATTTAGGACTATAAAAAATTATAATACCAACAGTTTATTTATTTTCAATACATATTTTAATTACTACAATAAATAATACACAAAATAAATAATACACCCCAGTGGAGTACTCTAGTAAAGCGTTTAATCTTTTAATATAAGTTGTTATAATAAGTAAGCTAAGATTTATTTTTATATTTAACACAATTGTAATTGACTTTTTTTTAATAAGAATTTAAAAAACATTACATAATATTATCAGTTATAATAAAAGTACGAAGCCCAATGTTAACGACGTAATAGATCATAAAGCAGTACTGAAGAATTATTAAAATACTCAAGCAGCTTTTTATGGTAGACAGCAACAGAAAAATTAAATGATCTTAATATAGCTGGTAATCGATTCCATGAACGGGCTGGTTTAACAATAAATGATCTTTCTTATTTTATGTTTTTCTATTAGTGTTTTAACGTGTAGTTGTTCTAAATATTGCATAAAAGTCTTTGTAAAAATTGCTGATGTCGGAAATCGCATGATGAGTGCTTTAAATATTTAATTCCTCTATTTTTAATTTCTGTAGGTTCTATGGACTGTCACCAAGGCAGCAGAGTTCTACAGGATTTTCATTAATTTTATTTACTTTTCTTTTGTTAATTTCAGTGTGTTTACTCCATATAGGCTTCAATTTGGCAATAGTGGTGGTATTTACACTTCCTAGAATCATTTCAATCCGTGCCAGAAAGGATCAAGTAATCAATCGCACCGGACAAATTGACTTGCATTTATAGTTACAAACTCGGCATTGCAATATGTCTTAACTACTCTTAGATTCTATCTTACACAGCCTTTAATAGTAGCACATCCATTCGCGAGCTACACTGTGTATCCTATCCTGGATTCTTACTCACATCAGATTTTTTGCTCTAATTCATAGCACAACGTAGATCCGTTTTATTATAATGACATTAATCCTATTTGCTAAGGGGGGGATAAAAATCTGATGTCAGAATTGGGGTTAGGATAGACAGGGAGTGGTTTTATTTTAGTTTCATACCCATCTTTTCGAATGAGATCATATTAAGTGCAAATTAAATATATATAAAAGCGGGCAGGAACTGCTCCTTAAATTATAATTCCAAAAGTTGCAACTTTGAAAAGGTCATGCAGAGCGATATAAGTAGATAATCGAGCGATATAAGTAGATTCTATGTACTTCTTTTCTTTGTCGGTAAGAAAAAATTTAAACTATGGTTTCGCTATTATATGGTAAATCTCTTCACATACCCCGCCTTCTAAGACCTATTGTTTTAATCTTTAAATAAATGAAACTGCGGTGTAAACAAGCTCATCATTTATGTTTGGTATAGCACTTCGATGTTTTCATAAATTTTAATTTACCTTAAAAATGTGAATTAGTGTATGGAAGAAAACAATTTTTTTTAAGATTTTTAATACGATAAGCGTAATCTATCCGTCAAAAACTGTCATGTTCATAGAAGATGCATGTAGCAAACCTAAATGCTCTAGCGTCAGTATATAGCAATTGGAAAATTCAATTTTGCAGTGCGTTAGGAAGTGAAGTTGGCTGCTTGCTTGTTTTGTTATTGTTAAATAGTAATGACAATATAAATAATAGTAAAGGCAATATAGCGGTTTTATCTCCATTTTCTTTCTACTACTGGGTTTCTTAAAACAATATTATTCAATACTATTGTTGAACACACAAAATTGTCGCATATATTTAGGCATGACATTTCAGCGATAATAGCTTTGCACTGGTTTACTTATGTCTGTGAATGTCCCTCATTTATTTATGTATTTTTCTACGTGCAAAAATGAACTTAAATTTGGCCATATCTGTTGGTGAGCATTAAATTGAGTATCACGGTTAAATCTTTTTCTTTTTCTCAATTTTTAATTCCTACGAATGTGGATAATTTTTTATTATTAAATTTATTTACGTATCACTGAATGCATTGTAATTTTATTATGCTTTTTCTATGAGTTTTTATCCTTATGACTATTTGTTTGCGGACATAAAACCGTCTTCTTTTCCCCAAGGTGTTGTGCGCAAAGCTGGTGTTTCATCACAACGTCTTAAGAAGCGATTACGATAGATTTGTATGTATGTATGTATGTATGTATGTATGTTGTCATAGGTTACGTGCTTATTTTAATCAGTAGACGGATGCTTGAGTTAATGTGTTGCCATGTTTTTTGTGATTTAATTCCTTGCACATGAAAATACAGAGTGTAAAGTTAAGTAAAAGTTTGTGTCGGTTGATGCGAGAAATACACAAGTGGGAGATTAACTTAAATGTGAATTTATTGTCGTATTAAATGCATCGTTAAATAAATGTATGTTTAAAGAAAATTCACATGTGTGATTTTTTTTTTTTCATTTATCAAATAAAACCATATTTAGTATATTCTTCAAATCTTTTTTGATGACAGTGTCCTACATAAAAATTATTTTTTCTTAAAGAAAAAGAAAAAACATGTGAAAACTTTTTTTGGTCAAATATCCGTATGATTCGGCATAGTCATCTTAACAAGGCGGCTTAAGTAAAATCTGTATGTAATTAAAACAAGTAATAGCGCTATGTTCGGCTATGCCGAATCATATATTCCCTTCACCATGTATGTAAATCTAGTTTAGCGAAGTAGCTTCTTTCAAAAAAAGTTTTGGCAGACAGAAAATTAAAAAAAAAAAAAATTAAATATTATATACAATTTTACATAAAAATGCCACCGGCATGGGTTGAGCATTTTATAAAAGCAAGATCTCTGTAAAAGCTTTTAAATGATACCCGTACTTACCTTATTGGCAATTGACACTTTTTTTGAAAAATTTTAGAGGCCCAAAACTCGGAAAATATAAGCAAGCATTTTTTCCGCATGATGTTTTTTTTCTTATAGATCCAAATATTTGATTTTTTTATTGGAGTTACTTCATTTTTCAAAATGATATGGAAAAATCAAAAGCAGGCGTGGTGTTTGACCCACTAGCTCGAAGGACATAGACCAATCTTGCTGATTTTCAATAATAAAATTTTCGAAACTATATCTGATCGATTGGCGTATTTAAATTTTGTCTAGCTCATTTAGTGCCTTGGCAAAGTTGATTTCAATACTAATACGTACGGATAGATAAACGGACATCGCTATGCATAAGGACTCAGAATATATGTATATATTATGGTGTCAGTAATGGATATTGTAGAGATTATAAACGGAATGACAAACTTATATAAAACCTTTTCCAATTTTCGTCGTGAAGGTTCTAAAAAAAATAAACTAAAATCAGATTTTTTAAAACTGCTAAGTCGTCCATATTCACCATCTTTGCTGTCTTAAGGAATATAAGTTTTTAGGGTATGCAAATAGTGATGCCAAAGGGAAATCTGCTCAAAAATATAAAAGGTAAGCCCATTGAAAAAAAAATATTTAAAATAAGCTTTCACATAGTGTTCATGGTACGTATGAAAAAAGTATTCATTTTATTGATATGAAATAAATCGAGCGACTTGTAGGTCATCAAATTATGTTGTTTTTCCAGGATAAAAAAATAGAAAAACGTAAATATACAGAAACGCCGATAAAAAAACTTTGAAAAATCCCGAACTCAAGATTTTCAAAATTCCAAATCCCGGAATTTTTAAGAAACAATTCCGATTGATTGCAAGGTTTGTGGTTTTTGTAGCAAACTCGATATTTAAAATAAGGCTCTAGAAGAGTGGGTCCAATGTGAAGAGGAAATCGGAAAACGATATCAAATTTGACGCTTCGTTAAAATAACAGACTGAAAATTAATAATTGCTTAATTTATTCTCCACAACATATGAGACAAAGCAAAATGCCCTGATAACATTACTTTGACAAACGAGGTACTGTCACTATAAGACAAAGCTAATTAAATGGTTGTCTAAAAATAAATAAAAAAATCGGTTGGAGTTTGGGCTTGGATGCTAGAAAATATAGATTCGCACTTGGTTACGATTTGATTATTAGATTTCTTGTTGTCCAACAGAAATTTCCTTAAAAAAATATAAATAAAAAGCAGATATTATTAATACTTAGCAATTTAAAATACCCTCTTCGTGGCTTTTAATTTTCGTTTAGATTTTTTTTTGTACAGAAAGACACACCTGACAAAAAAATAGGTCTGTTTAGTAACTAAAAATTGTTACTAATTGTTACTAGAACCTGTTCATGTACTTAAAAAACTTGTAAAATTTCTACTCGCAAGAATTAATCAAACCACTGTTTTTTTACTTTTGTATACAAAATAATTTGCTTTAAAAATTTCGGATAAAAAAAATTGTAACATTAAAGAATATAAAAATATTATTTTGTTATTTTTCTTTAATTTAGTTATGGAAGTACACAGCAAAGAAGTGTAAAACAACAGAAATTTGGTTTATTAAATTCCAGTTTTCTGTTCTATATTTAGCATTAAAATTAAACAAGCCAGTGATGAAACATTCGATGAAATGTACATTTTTCTCGGTACAACTTAAAGAAGAGTAGTACAATTACTATTTACAATTATAAATAAGTTATACACATGTATGAAGTCAAAATTACTTTTATTATAAATATTTTTACATCTAAATCACAATCAGAATGTTTTTAAACGTCATAAACGCTTCTAAAAATTATCTTATAAGTGAAATAAAACGTAAGACATTCTATGTACATAATTTTGATATTTGGTTACTTGGAGTATTATTTTCAATTCGTTTGTGTGGTTACCAGTTTGTTGGATTTAAGTGATCTTTATTTTATACATTTTTGCATTCTAGTATATTTTTCTTAAAAAAAGTACTTTTTAATGGTCATAAAGTCTTTCATATCATTCCCGATACAGTACAATTATCTTTGCTAATTCAAGGCGAATTAATTTGACCAGGTTGTATCGTTGTTATATGTAAAGTAGCTGTCAAAAGTTCTTCTTTTAATATTCTTTAAATTAGCATTACAACAAGAGCTTTAAATCAGTTTAAAAAACAAAGCTTACTAAAAACGTTATGAAAAAGGGTAAGAAAGAAGTGCAGTAATTAATTGTGTTTTGAAGTTTACCATACACTGCCACCTTATATGAATTTTTGCTAGTAAAGCGTTCATTTATTTTTTTGCGTTTGGGATAATAATCTTGAAGATTTCCCTTTTAGTCTCTCGTTACTAGTTTTTGCTAGTAAAGTTACAGAACAGATCTAATTTCATCTTAGCATTTTTTACTGTGGCAACAGACATTCAATCGTGAGAATTTTTTTTTTTTTGTATATCGCCGTAAAATCAAGACAAGAACATACATTCCCAGCTATGAAATAAAAGGAATAACATAAAAAAATTATTATAATTGATAAACACGTAAGAGAGATCTTTATAAATAAATATATATTTATTTATTTTTTTTATTATAAAAAGGATTAAATCTTATGAAAAAATTACAAAAAATTTGAATTAAAATGCAAGCATTTTTTTAAACTTTATTAAATTTTATGTGATATTCCAATTCTTGGAGGACATGAAAACAAATTGTTATCATTTTCATATCTTTCAAATGTGTTATATTTCTTGTTAAACTTGAACATAAAAAAGAAACAATTTTTGTTCTGTATTGTCTCAATTGTTTTAGCAAATGTTAAGGAGCAACATAAAAGCAAAAAAGAGGAAAATGACATTGACAATAATATGAAAACGGAAAAAAGATATTAAAAATTCCCCAACGTTTTGTCAACAACAATTAATGAAAGTTAACATGAACTAAAAAGATAAAAACAAAGGAAAAATGAAGTGATATTGATACTAATAGGTTTTGGTATTTTATGAAAAAGAAAATTTACAGAAGCAAGTTTTCAATTTAAGAGAAACTTTAAAGTTTCCTTTCTTAGAACTTAAACTTTTATTTAAGGCTTTATGTTGTCAAAGTTGAGTAGAGTAACAAGTAAAAAGGTACAGATTGTAAAAAAAAAATAATAATAAAAATCTTTCTTCTATTTTTGTTTTTTTTGGTATTTAAAATTGTTTATGGTGATGGGTTAGCAACGGTCGAGTTTTAAGGTTGTTCTTTTTCGCCATTTATTTGTTAACAAATAAACCAAAAAGTTAAAACAAACTCTAAAACAAGATTTGCCTTCTTGTGGTATTAAGTCTTTTGGCAGTTGGAAAAAAAGCCCAAAAAATTTAATTTAAAGAAGTCCAAAATTCAAAAAAATTAATTTGAACAAATTCAAAAACCTGTAAAATTCTTTGAACTCAACAGGTTTTTAAAAACTGAAATTAAAGAAAATAACAAAAAAAAGTTTTTCAGTAAAGTTTTTCTTTTATTTAGTTTAAAAATCTAATCAATTTACAAAAAGGAGTTTTTAAGCCGAGTCATCAGAAATTGAGATCTAAATTTAGCTTTAAAAAATGTCTCACAAGATTTACAGAAAAACGTTTCAGGAAAAAAAAAAAATAATAAAGAAAAAAATTCCGATTTCACATACGTCATTATTTCTTGCTGCAATTTTGAATTTGGTGGGAGAGAAAACGAGAAATAAGATAATTCTGCGCTCCTTTCTCTTCCGCAAAATTTAGAAAAACTGAGGTATGTGAAAATACAGTTGCTAATTTAGTGTGGGTTAGTTAATGTGCAGCATTTTCGAAAAGAAAAGCATTAACACTGACAAAATTAATTTAATAATGTCGAGTGAATGCTCAAGTAAATTATCGAAAGCAGTAAAGCATTTTTTCGATTTGGAATTTTTTCTTCGTAAAGCAATTGTTGAAACAATCATTTTTAAATAGAAGATTGATCATACAATTTACTCCAAACAGTGTTTACTCCTTATTGCGGTATTGACACTTCGGTTTAAACTAGATGACATCAACATGTTGTTCCTAAGACAGTGTTGCGTGCCACAGAACGCATGAAGAAGTTAGACGCCTTCTGCATAACACACTTTTTTTTCCTGTTCTTTGTTCTGGTGATCACACAAACAACAATAAAAATTCACAAGAAAACAATCCATTGAAGATTTTTAATGTTTCAATTAAGAGTTTTCACTCTTAATAGATCATAGGAAATTCTAGCAATTATCCCTTTTCATAAGTTGTGGTTATTTTAATTGCAAAAATAGGCTCCGTTAAGTTTTACTTTCCAGATAACCTGGGAGTTTTGAACTAATGTTTTTTTTATTCGCCTTTAAAACCATTCGTACATGGTGGCTACTTAACAACATTTATTTTTTTTTCTACTCAAAGAACTGTTAAGACTTGAACTCATGATCTTCTGTCTTATAAAAAGCTGGTACAACTTCGAACGTAGTTAATGCTCAACACATGTTATTTAGCTTTTTCAAATATTGTGTTCACATACGCCACTCTTCTCAGTGCTGGAAATAACAACTGATTTATCTCTGTTTAAGCTGCTTTTACACAATATATATTTTTTACATATGACTTGGTAAATTTTCTACTACAAAATCATTACTTGCTGGGTGCTTAGATTGAAATATTGTTTGTGTAAATTTGTCATCAGAATTTCCCCAATGGAATGGAATTTTATTTAATGGTTCTCTACTATTTCAAATAACTCGAATCTAGTGTAAACAATTATCTCTCGAAGTTACAAAAAGAAGTATAAAAAATTATAAAAATAATTTTGCACTGCACGTATATTTTTTATAAAAATTAGATTTTTGTGCTGTATACCCTTAAATTTTTTTTTTAATGTATAAAATTTTTATAGCTTCCTTAAAGATCTCTTCAAAAGCTTTAAAATGATACTCATCAAATATAAGTGCGAACGCCATTTTTTCACTTAACGTTTTTTTCTTATTTTTTAATTCTCTATCGCCCCGACAGCATGTCTGATCGATTGGCGTATTTAAACTTTTCTAGCTGATCTAGTGCCTCGGCAAGCTTGATTTCAACACTTACACGGACGGACAGACGGACATCGCTCAATCAACTCCCCTATGCATAAAAAGTCAGAATTTATATACATTATGGGTCGGAATGACAAAAAAAGTTATACCTTCTTTACACTTTTTGTGGTGAAGGGTATGATTATTGAATTAAGTCTCCATTAAAATAAAAATTCAGAATTCAGGTCTTAAAATGTTGGTTCTTGAATTTCCTCCTTATTGCCATTCATCTTGGACCTGTACAGTTTTTGTTTTTGCATATATAAACTCTTATGATTTTTTCTTTAGTTTTCGGAAACTTTAAATTATTACTCGCTTTAAAAAACCTTTTAAATAATTTTAAGATTAAATTTTTCTTTGTTTTCTTAAGCAACAAGCAAAACCTTTATTTATTCAGTACTTTCTCTAAAGTATAAGTAATTATACTCTTTGTTTGATCAGAAAACCATACACAAACAACAAAGACATCATTCTAGTTTTGCCTCTGCTTTGCAAGAATGATTTTTTTTTATTTTTGCAGAAAAACTTATTTCAACTTTAATCTTCTTTTTCATCACCATTAGCAAAAACATGGCTACAGATGCAACAATACTGACTTAAAAGATTAAATTTTCTTAGATGTTGTTTTTACAGTTGTCGCTTGGAATGTGTATTTTTCACTCTTTCTTATATTTTATGATGAACTAAATAAAAGTCCAAAGAAGAATTTTCTAAGAAAGCAATATCAACCGCCAGCCATTATTTTATGTAGACAGGAAACAAAAACAAAAAAAAAAAAAAAAAAACTATAATAAGAAATAGCAACAAATTGCAGAGCAGTTAAATTTGCATAATTTTCAATTTGTCTTTAAACAATTAGAATTGCAAGCACTTGCTCAATTTTGTTATAAATAGAACAAAATTGCATGTAATTAAAAAGGATTATTATATGGGAATTATAAGTATTTTCGTAATATAATTTTTTAATTGTTTTAATTTCTGAAATAAACTCTTAATTTAAATTTCATAGTTTTAAAACAAGATTATAATTTTAATCCGGCTTAAGTTCACGTATATTTAAATTAAAAATTTAATAGGAAAGAAAAATTTTAAACAAATTTTCATGTAAATTTTTAAAGAAAACATGAAAGATTATGGTTTAACAGAACGTAATGCTGTATTTTCGGGATCGCTACATCCTTCAGCAACTTTTTTTAACAATTTTATGCGAAAAAAAATTTTTTAAATTTAATGTCAAAAGTGAGACTCAAATGATGTAAACAAAATAGCAGAATTACGAAAGGAGTTTTACGTGGACCATTCTACGACAGATTGTCACAAAATTTTAACACTTTGCTAGACCCATCAGTTCGAAGCTTGAAAATAATTTTTAAAAAGTTTTAAGGGTAACAAGAGCATTACTTTAAAATAGTCGCATACTAAAGTACGACGTGAGTTCTTATTTTAAAAGGAGTATTTTAAAATTATCATGTGTAAAGGTACGTAAGCATTTATATTTTTCTGTGCGAATGTGTGAGAGAATATGATAAAACATTTTAGAGTTTTTACAAGGGAGATTTCTAATAAAAACTCTGTTTGTGTGAAATATTTTCCTCAAAAATATATAATAAAAACAAATGAGTTTTAATTTGGGGTTTTTTTCTATTTATTATTTTGTAAAACTTACGTTCGGGTTGGCGGGTAGAACAAAAGTGTCAAAAAGGTAAAAAGAGATTTTATACAAATTTAAAGCATAGGCGCCAAAGAAAAAAAGGAGAGGGAAGATTAAAAAGAGAAATGTCAGAGAAAGTGGAAGATGAAAAAAAAGGGTTTTTCGCACATAAACATCCCGCCCCCCTTGCACTCGTGCAACAAAGGGTAAGGAGTTAGTTTAATTAAAAATAAGTAATAATAATTTACAAAAAATTAAAAAAATTTACTAATAAAAATTCAAATTCAGAATACAATTCAATTATTAAAAAGAGAGGAAAAAAATACAATAAGTAAAAAAAAGAAAAAAAAAATTCCTAGGATATACGTCCATTCGAAACGTTGATTATAATTGTCGCAGTTTCCTTGGCATAATTAGAATGCTGTGGCTGGGCATACGGCTGGACTTGTGGTTGAATTTGTTGTGAATTCTGTTGTAATTGTGCTAGTTCTTGTTTCAATTGTTCTATTTGTTGCTCCAAGTGTTGAGTGTTTGTATCAACCTTGTTACGTTTCGTTTTTTTGGCTTTCTTCTTCTTGTTCTTCTTTTCTTGGTTCTTCGTCCGAGTCCCTTCAGGGCGATCAGTGCGTGTTTTTCGTCTGTCATCTCGAAAACGGTGCAGAAGCGTGTGGTGCTCGGCTGTGCATTCCATACACCGTTCTCTACTGACGCACTTATCCCTCATATGAGAGTGAGCCAGACAATTAAAACAGTAGCGATATTTTGCAACAACTTTCCATCGCTCTGCTACCGACATTTTACGGAACTTTGGGCATTTCCGAATGGGGTGTTCACTTTTACAAATGCGGCAGTCTCTAAGGCTTTCATCACGTGGTTTTATTTCGGGTTTACTCCCTGCTGAACCATTGACAGGACGGTGAACTTCAAAACGGGCCGAAGTTTGAGACATTTTGAAAATCTAGGGGTTATAAAAAATAAGAGAATAGGGAGAAAAAAAATTATTAATTTTGGTTTGAATTGGGAAGGAAAACAAGCTTCACAATTGGCCGGGTAATAATGCCAGAAGCTGTTCTCACGTCAGCGACTCTAACTTTAGAATCCTGACCAGAATAGACCTTCTCTAAGCGACCTAATCTCCAACAATTTGGGGGCAAATTATCTTGACGGATTACAACCAAATCGCCAACTACAAAGTCCCTATTAGGAAACTTCCACTTTGTGCGTTTGTGGAGCTCCTTCAAATATTCCTCTTTCCACCTTATGGCAAATTGGTGGTGAAGAATTTTAAGCTTCTGCCACCTGTTGGCAAGGCTTAAAGATAATTCTGAGTGGTCAGGCTCTGCACTCCCCAGTAGCGGACGTCCGACTAAAAAATGACCAGGGGTTAAAGGAACCAAATCAGTTGGGTTATCACTCATTGCACATAAGGGTCTGGAGTTCAAACAAGCTTCAATACGAGTCAACATGGTTTCAAATTCAGGGTAAGTAAATTTCTGTGAATTAGAAATTCTTTTCAAATGGGTTTTGAAACTCTTTACCCCGGCTTCCCATAAACCACCCATGTGAGGAGCGCCAGGTGGAATAAAATGCCATTTAAAAGGATTATCGGGACTAAGGGTCTGAACTTTAGATCCTATTTCTTGTAAAAACTTTCTTCGATCAATACTGAGTAACTTTGCAGCACCAACGAAAGCTGTGCCATTATCAGAGTACATATGTCGAGGTGCCGAACGACGGGATATAAAACGGGTAAATGCTGCCAGAAAAGCTTCTGAGCTCATATCCTCGGTCACTTCTAAATGTATTGCTTTTGTACTAAAGCAAACAAACACTACGACATAACCTTTGGACATTCGACAACCTCTTCCACTGTAGGATTTAATGTCAAATGGACCTGCAAAGTCGACGCCTGTATAATCAAAGGGCTTCCCAATAGACGTTCTTTCCGGGGGTAAGGCAGCCATCATCTGATGACTAGTCTGCTTACGATGAATAACGCATTCCTTGCAGTTGTTCACAATCGTACGAACTAAATTCCTGAGTTTAGGGACCCAAAATTCAATTCTAACAAGTCGTGCCAATAACGCATTTCCACCATGCAGCGAGTATTTGTGGACAAAGGTTAAGTATAACCGAGTAAAAGGTGCATAATAGGGTAGAATTTTTGGAAAACGTTCATCATACGTCAGACCTACTGCCTGAGCAAGGCGACCATTTACTCTCATGAGTCCACTTGAATCAAGGAAAGGATTCAACGAGATTAATTTACTATTTCGGGGTAAACTCTCGCCCTTCAGAAGGCATGAGTATTCAGGTAAGTAAAAATGTTGAGATAAAAGGGTTAAGCGTGTTTTCACAAATATTATCTCCGACCTAGATAACTGCTGGGAATCATAAACACAATCACACTTTCGCACTCTATTATAGAAACGAAAAATATAGGCAATGACTCTCATAGCTCGGGGTAAACTAGAAAACCTCTTCAGAATATCATCAGTGCTATTAGAGTGGGTAAAAAGAGTCATTATATTTTTTGTCTCGAGATTAGTGTGATAAATAATTTTCGTCCGGGGCCAATTTTCCTCAGGCTGGCTTAACCACTGCGGGCCATTCCACCATAAAGTGTTTTCAACTAAATCTTGAGCAAGAGATCCTCGGCTTGCCATATCAGCGGGGTTATTCCGAGAGTCAACATGAGACCAATTCTCAGTGCCGACTTTTTCCAGAATCAACGCAACTCTATTTGCAACAAAAGTAGGCCAGTGGCACGGGGGTTTTTGAAGCCAGGATAAAACTATGGTAGAATCAGTCCAAAAATGAATCCTTTTCCTGGCTAGATTCATTTGAGAACAAAGCGATTCTGCCATAGTCGCCAATAATGCTGCTCCGCAGAGCTCTAGACGGGGTAATGTCTCACATTTAACCGGCGCAACTTTTGTCTTAGCCATAAGCAGATGTGCTGTTATTTTCTTATTAGGGCAAATAGCTCGTATATACAGAGTTGCTGCGTATGCCTTCTCAGAAGCATCGCAAAAACCATGGATCTCTACATCAAAATCGGGGTGAAAATTAACCCATCTTGGAATGTTAATTTTCTCAATTTGCGGGTAGTCCTCTAAAAAAGCGTGCCATTGGTTTAGAGTTAAGGGGTTTAAACATTCATCCCAATCTGTCTTGTCTTTCCAAATCTGTTGCATTATTATCTTAGCGACAATAATCTTAGGGGCAAGCCAACCGGCTGGGTCAAATAGCTTTGCTATTTCTGACAAGACAGCACGTTTTGTAACAAAGTCCCTATTCGGCTGCGCAACAAATTTAAAATAGAAGCTGTCGGAACAGGCATTCCATCGCAGGCCAAGTGTCTTAGTCGTGCTCGCGTCCGAAAATTTCAAGAAGTCTGCTGCTAACAGACTCTCGCAGGGTAAATCCTCTAATAAACGTTTATGATTCGCAGTCCATTTCCGCAGAACAAAGCCAGCAGAGCCAAGAACGTTTATTAGATCATTACGTCGTATTATTGCTTCTTCTAGCTCATGTGAACCAGCAAGAACATCATCGACGTACATTTGGGTTCGCAATATTTCGGACACTGCAGAATTTTGAGCTTCGCATTCGCATGCCAATTGGATTAGAGTCCGAATGGCAAGATACGGTGCACAGTTCACTCCGAATGTCACCGTTTGAAGCTCGAAATCCTTGACTTCGACTTCGGGACTTTCGCGGAATAATATCCGCTGAAAGGGGGTATGATTAGGATGAACAATAATTTGCCGATACATTTTCTCAATGTCAGCATTAAACACGAATCGATAAAGACGCCACCGTAGAATTAAGATTGTAAGGTCAGCCTGTAGTACAGGGCCTGGGTAGAGGGTATCGTTTAAGCTGACGCCGTTTGAAGACGGGCTGGATGCATTAAACACGACACGAAGTTTCGTCGTCACACTATCGGGCTTGTACACAGCATGATGGGGTAAGTAATAAGAGTTCATTTCTAAACGGCAAGAAGAAATTTCCCGCAAATGACCCAATTCAATATACTCGCCAATTACTTTGTCATACTGTGATTTAAGTTCGGGGTTTCGTAAAAGGCGAGTTTCATTTCGTTTAAATTGAGAAAGCGCAATCTCACGGGAATTACCTAAACAAAGGCTTTTTGAAAATTCCTGTTTAAAGGGTAGGGAAACTACATAACGGCCATCGGGGTTTCTGAAGGTTGTCGACTGGTAATATTGTTCACAAAATATCTCAGCTTCGGACAATTGAGTTGCTTTCGGTACCTCTTCGAGTTCCCAAAACCGAGATAGTTGATTATTTAAATCAATATGGCTAAAATATGAATTAACCGTATTCAGGGGGTTGCAGTGAAAAACTTTACCAGTAACAATCCAACCAAACATTGTATTTTGAGCAATCAGGTTGCCATCGGGGTGCTTTTCTACTTCGGGTAATAATATCTGGGGGTATACATCTCCCCCTAGGAGCAGATCCATTCGGGTAAAACTAACGTCAGTCTTATCGATTTTAGAGAAATTAGACGGGTTGATGTTAGCAATTGTACATGTTGGCAACCGGCCAGTCAACTTCTCTACGACATATGCCTCACATTGAAGTCTAAAATCTGGGTTTGATTTAGAACCAATTGTGATTAAGCATATCTTAGAAGTAGTCGCCGTTAAACTGCCATTAAGACCAGTAATTTTCGCCATAGCAGACGGCATTGTGGGTAAACATAATTTCCTTTGCAACTTTTGGGAAATAAAAGTGGCTTGAGAAGCAGGATCGATTAGCGCCCGTGCCATGCATTTCATATCGCCGACAAAAACTTCACAAGTTGTTGTCCCTAGCAATACTGTAGATTGGGGGTTTGAATCGACATGCGAGGCATAAGACTGAAACGATCGAGCTGCGCTTGAAGTCGCGGGTCTGTCATCAGAGTTAACTTGGGGTGGACTGTAATTTGAGCCATGAGTGCCAGAACTTCTGAAAGTATTTCCATTACTGGAAGGATTAGGAGGGTTCGAGCGAGATGGATTAGGATGCGTAAAGTTACTTGGGCGATCAGGGTTTCGAGTAGAATTTTTATGCAGAAGAGAGTGATGTTTCTGCTTACAAATATAGCAAACATTAACGCTTTTGCACGCTCTATATTCGTGGGATGACGCTAGACAGTTTGAGCAAAATCTAAGCCTCTCTACAGTGGATAATCGATCATCAACAGTTTGACCTAAAAATACAGGACAAAGCCTAAGAGGATGTTTCTCGGGACATAAAACGCACTGCGTCACATTCTGACTCTGATTTGTCTTAGCAACAAATGCTTTAACTTTTCGGGAATCATTAGAGAGTTTTTTCGTGTTACTCGAAACATGATTCTTAACGGGGTTTTGAGGGGGATTTAGATGGGATCCTCTAATATCATAAACGGATTCCAGGGTCTTGTAACGCAATGTTAGGAACTTATCCATTTCATCCCATAATGGCATGTCCACATCACGCTTCTCTGACTGTTCCCACAGACTTAATGTGGTATCGGGGAGTTTTGTAGAAGCAATGTAGACAAAAATAACGTCCCAGCTATCAGTTTTTACATTGAGCAGCGACAGATTAGTAATACAATCATTAATGGTTCTCTGCAGTTCTTTAATATTTGGGCCAGTTTCGCGGGTAATGGGGTTGATATTAAAAAGAATTTTCAACTGGGCGTTAATGAGAACGCGTTTGTTCTCATATCTGTCCATGAGATTTTTCCATGCAATGGGAAAACCATCTTTAGTCAATGGGCATGTACGGATCATTTTATGTGGCTCCCCTTTAGTGTATTGCAAAAGGTAATACATTTTCGAAGCAGGGTCAATTCTGGGGTTATCCGCTACCATACATTTAAATGATTCGCGGAATGAAGGCCACTTCAAATAATCTCCGTAAAAGGGATCTATTTCGCAAGGGGGTAAATGAGCAGATGGAATAAAATTAGGCTCCTGAGCCTTCTCGTTTTTCGAGGATTCCTTTAAACGCTCTAAGTGATCCGTTATGAGGGAGGCGCCACGTACATACGTACCGTACGAGCTCATGTATTTTTGCTTCACCTCAATAATCTGAATCTTCGGATCACTTTCGGCTAAAATTAATAAAGCATCGTAGGATTTTCTTACTACTTCCCATAAGCGATGCAATTCTTTCTCATGGATACTTAAAGAACCAATGCTATGTTCCGCGGGTGGAACAATACTAACGTAGGCCTCAAAATCGACCAAACGATCGCAATTCCTAATCAAATCATTTACTGTCGCCATCTTAAAAATTGGTTTGTGCATAAATAATTGCAAATATTATTAGCTAATTAACGAAATATGGGTGCAGGATTACTTTTGAGGAAAAAAAATACCGACAAAAGCTAATAAATTAGGCAATAAATATAAACGGGTAAAAAATAAAACTTTTGAAAAAAAAGCAAACAATAATTGAGTAAAAAAATCAAACTGAATTTGATAAAACGGAGTATATTTTTTCTCTGAAACCTTTTTATATTTAAATAAAAAATAATTAAAGTAAATTTACACTGTCAGGCTTAAAAAACCGAGCAAAAACGACAGTACTAAAAAATGTATTCAATAATGAATACACTTTTCTCACAGTGTAACAGCACTTTATCAAAAATAAAAAGGTATAAAATTTAAAACAACAAAAGTGTTGCACGAATAAACGATGAGTACTTGTTTCGGGTACAAAAAATATATATTTAATTACCAAAAAACGGCTTTAAATCAAAAAATTCCAAATAAATATGAGTAAAATAATTAATTGACACGTAATGCGCAATATTTTATTAGAATTTTAATTTTTCTTGGGTAAAAATTAATATAAATATTATAAAACAACCGAGTACTCGTATTATTCGTTCACTCTGAACTTTTGCAACACTAATGTAATGTGTGTTACAATATAAAAGCAAGCAAAAAAATAAATATCAAAAATAAAATAAATAACAAACAAACAACAACCGAGAGAGAGAGAAAGAATTATGCATGCATTAACATACAAACAAACGTTCAGAAAATTTTTATTAATTTTGTTTGTGTTTTAAATCACACTTCACAAATTGCATTTAATATAAAATTAAATTAAAAATCACAACACGGCCGTCCGTCTGTTTTGTTTACTAAAAAAACAACGAGTAAAATTATTTTCTTTTTCGCTATGTGCGTATTTATTAAAAACAGCTTTAGAAGCACTGGGTTAATGCTTTACAAAAGCTTTTATTAAAACCGAGTAAACAAACAAAACAGACTTTAGTTAACATACAGCACAAATTATGTTAAAAATTATAAAATTCACACGGGTAGCCGACTATTGTTTTTTGTAAAATTGCACTTCGGTTTTTCAATATGGTTGAATATTTGTTTATTCTTAAATGCACAATTTATTTTTTCCACTTTTTTTTGCCTTATAATGTAACACTTTTTTTTTGTAAATAAATCACTTGTTAATTTAAAACAAATGACTTACCTTTCTTTCGTACAAAAATAGGGGTGGGTTTTAAATGTTGAAATATATAATTAACAGGCAACAAGAGCTGTTGTCTTCCTTCGGGTTTGTTGTTCTGCAAATAAAAAATATTTTTAAAGAAAAATATTTCACCGGGGTTTGGTAAATCCGGGTCGATTGGACCAAAAAATGTTTGTGTGAAATATTTTCCTCAAAAATATATAATAAAAACAAATGAGTTTTAATTTGGGGTTTTTTTCTATTTATTATTTTGTAAAACTTACGTTCGGGTTGGCGGGTAGAACAAAAGTGTCAAAAAGGTAAAAAGAGATTTTATACAAATTTAAAGCATAGGCGCCAAAGAAAAAAAGGAGAGGGAAGATTAAAAAGAGAAATGTCAGAGAAAGTGGAAGATGAAAAAAAAGGGTTTTTCGCACATAAACAAACTCATTAAAAAAAGATTTAGTGATTCAGTGATTTGGTAGTAATTAATTCGACCACTATTTAAATTGGTGGTCATTTTGTGATTTATGTTTAGTTCGACTTGTCATTCGAACCTGAATATCCAGACGGCTAAAATCGCTTCCCAATTTTGCAAGTTTATTTTTAAGTCATGTTTTTTCCTGTTGTGTCCTGTGATTTTTATATAATATTGAAACTTTCTTTTGGTGAAATGAATACGTCCAGAAAAGAAACTGCAATATTTCGACTGACTGTATGGTGTGCTATACGAGCTGGTGGTATCATTGGTCTGTACTATTTTAGAAACGATAATGGTAAGAACGTTACAGTCAATAGTGACTACTATGGAGCCATTAAAACCTTGGCTCAAACATAGAATACATTTTGTTTCGTAGTGAAAATAGAGATACAAATATGAAGTCACCCAATTTTATAAGTATAAGGTTCGGCTTGAGGTCCTTTTTTTAATTAAAGAAGATTCTAAATCGTAGCGAAACTAACTTTCTTTGATACATTAAAATCAGCTCCTCGCGCGTGAAAAGAAGTCCTTCATTAAGTTTTTAATTTAACTGACCATTTGCAAGATGCAATATTTCATTCTAAATACAAAAACTTTCAAAACTTCTGCAATGATTCTTCATCTTTTTCCTGCATTTTAATTCTAAAACTTTATTTTTCAGTTAAAAAATCTTTATTTATTTCTTTGCTTTAAATTTTTTCCTTGTTATTGACTATAAACTGAGGCATTTGCTAGATATTTATAAGAATAAAAAGAAGAATAAAAAAACATCTCAAAGTGCATTTGATTTGACATTATGGAGAAAATAAATTAGCAAAGAGAAAAATTATCTATCACAAAAGAAGTAACACGTTTATAACCAAGAAAACTAAGTAAACATTAAGTAGTCTTCACTTCAAGTCAACAATTTGACCATTAATCAATCACCAACACACAATCCTTTGATGCAAAAATAAATTTCAATGTTAAACAAACGAATAAACTTGAAACAGAATTTACAAAATGTTTTGTAGTCAATTGATTGACAATTGTAAAAAGAGAAACGTTTGAAAAAATACAAAATGAAGCTGAAAACAATTTTACAAATGCCGTTTGTCTTCTTTAGGCCACAAAAACAAAATAAACAAAAAAAAAAAGAAATGAAATGAAAGAAATAAAAGTAAAATTTATGTAAAACTTTTTTAATGAAATAAATGAAATAAATGACATTATTTGAAAGTTTCTTTTAATGGAACTAGCACTCAGGGGATGAACTCTACTTATGCAACGCATTGTAGCAGAATTAGAAAGATAGCTTGTGGAAGAAAGGATAAAGGAAATTTTTATTATAGAGCACATTGCGCTGTTGTAACGATAAAACAGTGAAACACATTACAAATTGCGTAGATGCTCTAATGTGTCACCAAAGATCATCTTCGCGCTATCCTGCACGCGTCACAGAGGGGTATTTTGCCAATCTAGCGTGACATAACTCCAAAAACTAAATTTAAAAGATGTATGTAGAAATTCAAGTACGCAACTCCAAAAGCTACACATTTTTTTATCGTATAGAGAATTTTTTACTTTTTAGGGTTTTGAGAGGTTTGCAATAAACAGTTTTGTGGCTAAAAGAATAAAGATTTTGTGTTGAGTTTTTTCCTGTGAAAGGCTATATTTATAGCTACTTTTATAAAATTTTAGAAAGTTCAATGATAAAA
The DNA here is from genome assembly GCA_937654795.1 of Cistogaster globosa. Taxonomy (NCBI): domain Eukaryota; kingdom Metazoa; phylum Arthropoda; class Insecta; order Diptera; family Tachinidae; genus Cistogaster; species Cistogaster globosa. Next base: position 23,491,654 of record OW569405.1, read on the forward strand.
AATTTCATTCAAAATAATTTTTTTTTAATTTCACATTTTTTCTGTTTTAGTTTATCTTACGTAAGTCCAAAAACTGGATTTGGTAACTTTTACTATGGCAACATTATGGGCGATGATTTTTGCCAGTCCTAAATTATCTGCAGGAGTAACTGAAATTAATTTTATCTACAGAATCAAAGTTATTATTTAAGTAATATCAAGGGGAAACCAAATTCATTTGCAAAAGTTGTCAGATTATTGCTTAGACACTTTAAGATTTTACGTTACTCCATATGAGTTGTATTCTTGTATCCTATGAAACCTACAATGCGCAAGATTGGGCTGCTATCGAAAAAAGAAAGATTTGAAAGAGGTCTTTAATAATAATCGTAGTGCATAACAGAAGTTGTTTAAAATTAAATTATTTTTGAATAAAAAAATTTTATAAAGTAATAAATTATAAAAAATTCTTAAAAGCTTAGAAATAAATATTTTTCGAAAATAACAAAAAAAAAACAGGGATATTCGGTTGTAGGATCGGAGGAAAGGGGCAGGTAGAAAAAAGAATTTTAGTGTCTCCTTGGTCTAAGTTTATGTTTTAAGCTTTTGCTGATCTTAAAAGTTGCATTTGCTTAACAAAAGTATAAGAAAGTTCAGAGGTAGGATAAGTTCTTTTAAAGAGAACTTTTATCTCCTTGGTCCGATTTTTTTATTTTCAAGCTTCTAATTTCAATAATTTTTTATTGCCAATATAAAATAAAATAAAAGTAATATGCTTACAGATTGCCAAAAAAATTATGTGCGTCGTCGAGTATCTGCAAAAGAGTCTCTGAACCATCGGCCCATGCAAGAGAATCGTTTTCCACTTTCACCCGGTAAAGGTCACATAAATAGTAAGGAGATCAGTTGGAGTGAGTATTTTTTGTAACGTTTCAGAAAACCAAAGCACTTAAATGCTTACTTTAAGACGTAAAGAATGTGCTTGTTCTACCAAATGTCTTAGTAAATTTTTGTGTCTAGAACATCGAGAGCTTCTTGTGCCTCAGTAGGTAGCTATGCGCCTATGCGAAAGCACATAGCATTGGTTTTTCCAAGCGTGAAATTTTATCCTTTATGCAGGACCCTTTTCGGAGATTGCCAAGACATCAGAATTATGGGCATCATCTATGTGCCTTCGCATAGCCCCAAATTTCTCAAAGTTGGTTAAAGAAGAATTAGGGTTGAAAGTTTTATACAAAATAATTTCCGTTAACCTCCTTTATTGAAGGAGGGAGAACGAATGCCACTTCGAGGTCAAATCCATGGAGCACCCGTCTTTTTTTTGTGGAACATTTGGTTTTTTCACAGATTACTTTAAAATGTAGACGTTATTTGGAGTTGGGATTTATTTTGTTAGTATTCAAACCTTAGTTTAGGCTCTCAAAAGGCAGAGCGGATTAATTTTAGTTTTTTTTTATATTTAAAAAAATCATCAAAAGAATTACATTTGTAACCAGGCCACAATGAAACCCCCAACAAATTATTGTATATCTAGATTGCCAGACATCTTTAAACAGATTAGACTAGAGTATTTAGAAATCGATAAAATCAAGTGACCAATCAAAGTTTCAATCCATTGTTGGACACAAACCATTTGGTTACATGAACTAAGAATATTTGGCGTTACGAGGCTAATTTAGTCTTCAGTGAGTCAGTGATGAAGGAGGAGTATTTCAAAGTAGACTCGAGAGGTATTAACCAGGTAAGGAAGTATTAACACAGAATATCCGACTGCTAACTAAGTAGGTCCGCCCATTACTTTGGATTTTTTAAAACATTGTGTCCCGATTCGTGCCACCATTAGTCTTTCACCGTAAGTCTTTTGAGTAACTTTAAATGTATTTTTTATCTTTATCTCACATGTGCTGGAGGAAAGCGATCTATATCACAGAGCTCGACTGAAGGTCGATAATGGTTCTAGAGTCTGTATACTAGAAGCCAATCTCCTTCCTTTCGTCATAGTGCTAACAAATGATTTTCTAATTTGTAAATTTTTTATTGATTGATATCGTAAGAGGCCTTACAAACAACCTGGCATATAGTTGTTTTTTCTAACGTGAAGATTAATGTTATTAAAAATAAACTGATGGGTATCAGAATGTAGAAGAGACGAACATCGAATTATACTTAAACACTCATATGAATTTAAAAATAAATCGCTTAAGATTTATTCACAATGCCGAGAAAAAATTGTTCTCTAGTTAAAATCTGCAAAAAATCAATACTTTTATTTTTATGTCAAGTACAGCAATTCAAAATTTATTAAAATCTGCTATATTTTTTGCAGTATTTTTTCCCATTTAACACTTTTTCTGTGAAAAATAAATTGCACTTTTGTAAAACCCACAGCAACGCTATTTTTCATTTTTTATTTTTATTCATTAGTTGCTCTTTGTACACAGTTATTACTGGGTGGTAACACAAAAACCACGAAGTACAACAACACTTGTGGGAGGTTCTGTTTTGGTGAATAAATGAAAATAAAAATATAAGTAAAATGAAATCAAAAAAATTGCAGTACAGATTTTTTTTGCGATAAGAAAAATTATATTTCCTTTTTTTTGTTTTTTAAATGATAAAAAATGTAAAATGTAAAATAAATTGTAAGATGTCAGAACGTACGAAAGATGTGAAATTAACTTTTTTAATAAATGATTCGCTGTTTTTAAGCTGAACACAGCGGGGAATTTGGAAATTAAATAGATATAAATTGTCAGTTTTAAATGGTTAGCGCGATGACTGTAGTCCATGTTAAAGTTGTAGTCGAACTAAAGTTTTAAATTCGGAATTTATAGTACTAAGCACTTAATAATAATAAATAAAATGCAGGTAATTGTTGTTTTAGGTGTCTGCATAGTGAAGATCTCACGGAGACAGAGATTAAAAAGGCAATATGGATTATAAGCTAGTTGGGAGAATATATGGTAAATATAATGTCGGGGTCTAAACCTCATAAATCACAGCAAAATAGTGTGCGCAAGTCGAGTCGATGTTACGACTTAAAATATCGTCGAGATCAGTAGCAGAATATTTTGGTTTAGATGGATGCGTTTGTCAAGGTGCATGTTGGTTACTAATCAAGGCATAGTCGACAGAGAAAAAATTATATATTTTCATTTTTATTAATTAGAATTTACTCTACCTTTGAAATAGTAGAAGGCAGCTAACATTTTTCCGTATCTTTTATTTAATCTGTGTAATATTAAATATTTTAGCATTCCAATTCTAAAACTTCTGTTTATTGAACCCCATAAGTTTACAACTGCTATTATTTTTAATAATTAACAAAAAAATGTTACACTCATGTACCGTTTGTTTGTCATAAGTTCGTCTAGTACGAACTAGAGAAACTCTAAGCGCTAAACTCTAATGTACACAAGCAAATGCTTAAAAAAGGAGACTTTCTGGTGATCATATGAAATTTATGTGAGCTTACAAACCATTTTGTAACAGTTGGAAATTTTGTAATATTTGAATTTTAAAACGATTTTATGTCTTCTTATGATTCCTAAAACACTGAAATTGGTTAACAACATGCAATTATTTAAACAGAATATATATATTTAAAGCAATAAATAGGGCAATCGTGTTACTACTTTTATAATTTTAAGCCACTTTTTCTTTTGACTTTATAAATCATGGGAAGAGATACTTAAAAATTCAATAGTTTATGTGATTGAATAATAAAGCAGATCAAAAATTGTAGGTGCGCTAATATGAAAAAGAAATTAAGATGTTCGAAACTTATATAAATAAATTTAAGCAAAAACGATTTTTGGGGCCACAAAGAATTAAATAATTCTTGAAAAAAATGACTTCAAAACAAACAAATTTAAAATCATATTTCCTTAGGATGGTAATTATATATTAATTATTTTATTTTATATTTGAGAAAGATTGTTTCAGGATTTCTTTTAAGTCGTAGAAAAAAATATGAATGCAGATTAAAAAAACTATTTGTCAATAATCAGTTTGCTAATACTTCAAAGGTTCAAAAGATAATTTCCTATAGTTCAAATGTCATTTAAAAATCGGAGACTCTTTAATTTTTTGTGCTGCGGACATAGTACACATAGTACAGTATACTTTCTGTCGAAATATCCAGCGTCTCTTTATTACTATTTGTAAGATAAGACCATATACAAGAAAATTCAGCAGTTATGTGGTCACCCTTTATTTTTTACACTTTTTCTTTTTTGACACAATAAAACAATTTTTTTTTTTAATTCTAAGCGCTAGTTTATAGCTGTTCCAAAGTTTGGCCATATACATCAAATTATAACTATTAGGGCACCCTTTAATTTCCGATTTTAAATACTTGTTATTATACTTGATTTAGTAATGGGCATTCTGTCTAATTTTCAAGAGTTTGTCTGTTCAAAGATAGGGCCATATAGGTAAAACTACATCTATTACAGAGAGTTTCAAGTTTGCTAATTTTTATAACGGACTTAGCAATAAAGATTCTGCGCAAATTTAAATCAACTGTTCAACAGTTTGGCCATATACATTATATAACAGCAACTATTTTAACACTTTAAAATTTATAATATTTGAAATATTTATACTTCTTAATATATCGGAGAAAATATTGGATATTCTGTTGAATTTTCAAGGGTTTGTATATAACGGTTCAAACGATAAGGCCATATAGGTCAATTTACTTCAAATATGGGAACACCCTTTAATTTCCAAATACAAATTTTATACTTGTTGTCATAGCGGACTTAGCAATACAGGTTCTCTGTAAATTTCAGCTCTCTGTCAATAGCAGTTAAAAAGTTTTGCCACATTTATTAAATGACATTAACTATTGGGATATCTTTTAATTTATAATTTTGAATGTTTTTACTTGATATTATAACGGTCATGGTAATCGCTATCCTGTCGAATTTTCAAACGTTTTTCTACTACGATTTAAAAGTAGTAAACACGTTGGCTACAAACCTGGTTGACCAGGGTTCAACCCCTGCGGCAGCCAAAAATAAAAAAATGTTTTTTTCTGTTTAATGGTATAAATACATATTCAGAATTAACATTAAAACATGCAGCCTCCTTCGTCGGTACTTCTTCATAGCATGTTCGCCGGCGAAGTAAAATAACTAATAAAATGGCTATATCTATCTTTCTCTTTTCACCACCTGTCTTATCTCTCATCTATCCCCTTCCTAAATAATGTAGCACGGTTACAAAAATAACTAAATAGGCATTATTGCCTGAAGTGCTACTTCTTAAAAAAAAAAAAAAGAGACAGATGCATAAAATTCAATTTACGTCACCTATGGGGACACCCTTTAGTTTTTAAATTTATTTTGTATTAGTTTTTACTAATGGGAGCTGTAGTAGTACACATTTTAGATTAAAATTTTAAAGAAGTGCGCTTTATAGTTTGTAATAGGGTACCATGAAGTAGCTCCCAAATAAAATAACTTAAAAAAATATAAAATAACTCCCAACAAAAAATTCGACAATCCCATACAAATTTGAAGTTATCACATAATGAAATAACTTCCAATTTTTTTGAGGTTATTTTATAATTTTTCATTTGGAGTTATTTTATAATGAAACAATTCCCAAATAAAATAACTCCTAGTTGGATTCTGTTAGGAGTTATTTCATTTACTTTGATAATTGGAAGTTATTTCATTTTTATTGGAAGTTGACTAAAATTTGACTAAAATATCATTTTATTTCATTCAGATTGGCTTACAACAGTTGCTATAACTTTTTTTAATTTCTCCTTCATGGTATATTAAGCATCGGTTTTGTTTAAAAATTTTCTGTATAGCCGGCCTTTGCTAGCAAAATATTTTCCTCCATCAATAAGTACTTATTCCATTATTCTGGCTACAGAGAAAAAGTTAGTCAGCGAAGCCGCTGCTTGTTATATCATAGAGAATAAAATCCTTCGGCCCTATGCAGGAAACTTTTGGTGAACGGGGTTTGTTATACTGTAGAGGTTAAACCCTTCCATCTAGCCGAAGGCCGTCTATATCAATGATATCAAAGTTAAGGACCTCTTTTAGCGGGAGGTACCTGTTATGCCATAAGCGTTAAAACAGCTAAACAGTGCCCGGGTGAAAATATAATTTATATTGGGAGTTATTTAATTTTTTTTTTTGTAAAAATATTTTATATTGAATTAACGGTTAAGTTTTTGGGTCTTATGTTATTTTGGCGTTGGGAGTTATTTACTTTTTAATTTTGGAGTTATTTCGTTTTTGTTGGGACTTATTTCATTGGGAGTTATTTCACGGTACCTTATAATACACTTAAAAATATACATGTTATATGGGGACCTTGTAATTTTAAAAATTATGAACGGTTTTTAAAACGGGACCAATCTGAATGTACAATCTATCAATTTACAAAAACGTTTTGAAATCGGTTTAGAAACGATTGAGTTCTGCAGGCACAAACATAAAAAAGCAACATTCTGTCGAATTGATAATAAGAAAATAACGCAATATATATAATTTTACATAAAACTGTCATTGGCTCTGAATAGGTTAAACATTAAAAAAATTTAGTATTTCCTGAAAGATCTCTTTAAATACTTTTAAGTTTAAGTTTTTTTATAAGTTCAAGGGACCATAACTCCTAAAGTATAAGCGAGCACCAGTTTTTTTACTTAATAGTTTTTTCTTATTTATGTATAAAATGATATGAAAAAATTAGAGGCAGGCGTGGTGTTTTGCCCGCTGCCTAGAAGGACATTGAAATTGATTTCGTTGACAGATGGACCAATGCACATTGCTCAATCGACTTCGCTTAGCATAAGAAATTATAATATATCTGCTTTAAGGGGTCAAAAATAGGTACCGTAGACATTACAAACTCAGATATATACTTTTTTCTGCGGTGAAGGATATAAAAACTTTGTAATGTATATATTTCTCCGAATGTTTATTCTTTATGCAGCAACATCTGTTTCCGTATATAATAGTTATGTTAAGGTACATTATATCTTGCCACACAGTTTCTTAAGCTAGCTTGAGTCAGCTTATGCTCATTATAATTAAGATTCGAGTTGTACTTTTTATTTATGAAATTTTTTATATTCGGTTTCACTCTCATAAATATAACAAGATTAAATTCTTCTTAATATTTTTGTGTTAAATAATAATAATAAATTTTAATTAAAAAAAATGATAATTTTAATCCTTTAGTAAGACACTTGACCTTAATAATTTATCACTTGTTTTTCATTTTTAAAACCATTATTGACGTAGTTACTGGTTTTTTATTTTACAATTTTATTATACATTTTTGTTTTTATAAAATTAAGAAATAATGTAACACCATAAATCTAAAACAATGCCATTGGTTTTACACAAGACACACAAACTTGTTTAATGTCATCATGAGCAGAAAATTTTCAACAAAAATAATAAGAGCACAACACTGACATTTAACAATATGTGAAAAACATTTCCTTTATTGTTAATTGCGAATTATTTTATGCATTTCTAATATACTGATGAAATTACATGTCATTGGATGAAACAAATTAGAAAAACATGTTGCTTTGACTTTTCTTAATTAAATGTTTATCAATATTTTTAAAAGATTTAAGAGAAGATTTTAGGCAAAAAAAAAACAGTGGAAATTTTTTGAGCTTTCTGTAATCAATGAGAATAATTTTTTTTAAGTCTCTAAGTAGTCGACGTTATTTGATGGCAAAAAATGCATTATTACATGTATGTGAAAACTTACTTCTATGCTGATAAACTGCGTAAATGGTTGCCTTGTAACACAATAACAAAATGTTAAAAGATAAACTTACATATGTATATTTGTATATTTTTTATTTTATACTCTTAAAAGAGCTATTGGTGTATAACATAGAATTACACAACAAACCATAATATTTACTTAATAATATCTAAAATAAATATTTTGAAATATTACACTCTAGCTGTCACACTTATATCCACAAACATTGCAGTTTAGCAACAAAAGTGTACTAACTCAATATATAAGATCTTTTATTAAAAGAAAAAAAATCTTTTGAAATAAACGCTGAAGGAAAAATTAAAAAAGATATTTACAAAGAAATTGCAATGAAAATGAAAAAAATTTGAGTTAATACACAATTATTGCATGTATCCCACAATGTTTGTATATTTTTTTTAACCCAAGTTGTGGCAAGGAATATAAAAATCCTTATTCTTTCTATAACTTTTGTAAAATAATTTATGTTATTTAAATATCAACTTTAAATGCTTTTCTTGCTTTAAATAACGCTTGTCAACGTTGTGTTTATAGGAGGGGTATTTCAATAAACAGTTGTGAGTAAAAGCTTCGTAACACATCAACGTTTAAACTTCTTACGGCTGAACTGATTTGGCTATTTCTTTATATAATAAAATAAGAGTTTACGATTTTATTTATCTTTTTATTAAATAAAAATTGTTCTACTGAAAAAAAATAATCTTTTAAATTACTGGTTAAAATAAAAAAGCTGACTGAAGAGTTTTATTATAAAGAAAATGGAGTGTAAGAGTATTGCATTTAAGAAAATATGAGCAACATGTAAGTAGAGGAATTTTGTGGAATATGTAGGAAGATAAAGTAAAAGGATTCTTCGAATTAATATAATAAAAATATTTTGTTTAAAGTAAAAAGAAAAATCTTTTTGAGAAGATCGTAGATAATGATTAAAAATAACAGTAAGAGCTGCTTTTAAAAGATTGAATGATTGACACCTAGAACCCGTTGTTTTTTTTAGTTATTTTTGTATTGACTTTTTTACTAAATTAGGATTTTCTTTTTATTGTTTTAATTAGTATGTGGTAATTAAGAAAATAGTCAGATGCAAGCTGTATCTCGTTTTGCCATAGAACTCTCCCTCTGCAGGCTGAACAGGTAGACTCTTAAAAAAATGTTAAAAATCAAACGCTGTTCCGTCAAAGGCTACACGTCAAAATTGTTATAAAAAAGTGAACCAATAATTACAAGAATTTAACGAATATGGCTTTGTTTTTAAACGGCAAGAAGCATAAACTTAAGCTTTAAATAGTTATATTCGCTATAGGAAGAAGTAAAAAATAAACTTAAAATAATATTTAAATAGTGATGCCATTTTAACATTTATGGATTTAATTTTTAACCCAAATTATCATTTAGGATTCATACAGAATATTATATTTTTTATTATAATTTATATTTATATGTATTTCCGCTATAAAAATAGTTTAAAAACAAGTAAGAGTGCTATATTCGGATATGCCAAATTTTCTATACCCTTCACAATCTATGTTAATCTAGTTGAGTGAAGTAGCTCCTGTCAAAATAACAAATATTACTGTGACAGAGAATAAAAAAATAAGAAAACAATTTTAAATAACTACATATATATAATTTTACATAAATATGCTATCGGATCTTAAAGGGTTAAGCATTTTTAAAAAATTTTTGAATTTCCTTAAAGATCTCTTCAAGAGCTTTATAATGATACCCATATAGATATTTTAAAAAATTTTAAAATATGGGCGAGCGCCAATTTTTTCACTTCATGTTTTTTTATTTTTAATTCTTTATCGCCCCAAATATTTGTTTTTTTTTGATTGGAGTTACCTCATTGTTCAAAATAATGTAAAAAATTAGAGGTAGGCGTGGTGTTTTGCCCACTGCCTCGAGGGACACGGACTGATCATCCTCATTTGCAATACCACCTCTTTCGACACCATGTCAGGTTGATTGGCACATTTAAATTATCTCTAGCTGATCTAGTACCTCGGCAAACTTGATTTCGACACTAACACGGACGGACAGACGGACATGGCTCAATCGACTGCGCTATGAATAAGTAGTCAAAATGTATATACTTTATGGGGTCGGAAGTGGATATTGTAAAAATTATAAACGGAATGATAAAATAAGTTATACCCTTTTCCACCTGTGGTAAAAGTTTAGTTTAGTTTTGTTTAAAATTTGAACTGAATATATACCACTTTAACTGCTTTTGAAAAAAATAAAGAGTGTTCCGAGAGCAGTGTTATTTTTATATATATGGCCTTGTTTTAAAACGTAATAGGCTGAGACTATTAATTAAGGCAGAATTGTAAGAGTGATATTAAAATAAATATAAAATATTAAAATTTAAAGTTGGTCAAACAGTTACGTTTTTTCACATAGCCTCATCTTAAACTGACCCAAAGTAAGTGCTACAAAATTACAAAAATTAATATTAAACATTAAAGGATGGTCCGTACAATGAGATTATTTCTTACAGTACGATCATAAGATTGTATTTTCACATAAAATATCGAGAATATTTTACTCAGCGCATGGTTGATAATCAACCATATTTTGTGCTCCACAGGAAAATTTTTTTACTCTTATTAAAAGTATTATATGCTTTTAGCCTAAAATTTCATTACAGGGAGTCCACACTTGATAAATTTATATCCTGATGAAATTCAAATTTATATCATGATGAAAATTCATCCTGTGTAGAGTGCATTTATTAATATTATATCATCGTTGTGATATAATCATCAGAGCTCATAGCCTAATAAATTCATCATGATATGAAAAGTCATTTTATATGTAATTTTATTTATGATGTATAATTTTGTTAATAAAATTTAAAATTATTACGAGTATAGCTTATGCATTTTTTTATTATAGTATTATTATGAAAACCAACCGAATGTTAAAAAAAAAACATTTAGACAAAATTATTTGGACATATTGCCTTTACAATGACCTATACACAATCATAATATTAAATCATCAACGTCTACCCCTTTGAACTGATATTAATATAAATTTGACAATTGTTCTGCCGCCGTTTTATTAGGCATTATGATGAAAATATGTCTCGTGTGGACACAATGTTAAATTTTTAATTGGTTCAGTTATATTTTTAATAGAAAACTGTCTTCTTTTTTTCAATTTTATATGTGTAAAATTGATTCTATTAAATTTTTAATTAGAAATTTCTTTATAATTGCTTCAAATAAATATATAATTGAAATAAGTTAAAACAAATGAAACCTTTAAATAAATATACAAGCTTTTTTCCTTGTTTTTTTTTTTAACAAGATAGATAATGGAAAAAGTTTGCCAATGCACACCGTACGTCGTTTTCATAGGGCGGAAAGATAAAAATATAAGGAGTTGTCGTAGATAAATTTAATGGTGCATTTATTAGGATAAAATATAGATTTTTGGAAAGTTTTGGTTAAATAGCGTGACTTACTTTTAGATACATCTTTATATTTTCAATTTTTTTATAAAAAATTTTTTTAGAAGCTAAATCTGTGAGAAAAAAATATACATATAAAATAGGCAAAATGAAAAAATAATTCAATAATAAAATTAAAATTATGCTTTTTCATGTTACATTTTAAAGAAATAAAATAATCATGCCGCTAAAAATTGTTTTAAGTAATTCGAGTTTTGATAGCTATTTTTCTAAAAAACCTGAAGCTCATTTTCCTACATTATATAATTGTTATAATTTAGCTGAGTTTAGCACCCTTTATTGACAACAAGGGAAACTTAATGAAAAAGTCTTTAGTTTTATAATTTGCAGATAATAAGCTTTAAGAAATATATACTTTATCACAACGGTTCTCAAATGGGGGTCCGTGGACCCCTGGGGGTCCGTAGCAACCATCCAAGGGGTCCGCATGAAGAACCGAAAAAAACAGTGTTTTCAAAAATAATACAAGTTTTATTATGAATTTGGCTTTACAGGGGTCCGCGAAAAAAATTAGTTTACTAGGGGTCCGTGAGCAGGAATTTGATGAGAACCCCCGCTTATTGTTTTTTTATTTTAAGATATGAGACGACACAATGTGCGGCGGCGGCCGCAGTGTGGTCGAAACTTTTGGCGTTTTAAATAGGTTTTCACCTTAGCATTTTTTTAAGATCTTTGCAGATTTCTTGACCACTGTACCTTTCGTATCTGCCATCATATCAGGTATTTATTATGCGATACATTAGCTTAAAAATATTATGGTTAGAAAGAATTTCAAATGCATATTTTTACTTAAACTATTTAATGAAAAATCTGCAGTATGGTACATGTAGTTATACATGTATGATGAAGGGAAGAAAATAAATTGTCAAACTCGTAGTGTTTTCTTTCCCCTGAGAACATTAAAATGCACAATATGCCTACTTTAATTTAAGGTGTTTATTTAGTGTACAAAGATAATGAGTGACGTTTATTAATGATAATTATTTGATCCCATTTAGTTAATTTAAGTTAATAATAATGACTTCGGTTTTTAATTAATTACCAATGAAACCTTTTCTTTAAAAAGTATTAGTGAATTTATTGATAATGCTAAAAAAACATTATGATGACTTATCATTAATGCTTACTAAATTGACTATTAAATTATCTACCTTTTTAACTACTGTCATGCGTAAAATAAAAGCCCTTCGAAATTACTCAAATCTGTCATGCTGCTGCCTTTGATTCTCAGTCTAATGATAGCCAATGCATCATGTTTTCTTACAATTTTCAAAGCCATCTTAGCGAATTCCAGGTTCAATTAACAAATATATCTTCCACGACTTTTTTCTATGGTATCTAAAGTTACCAAAGCATGTCATCAAGACACTTTTATTTCTAACTACACTCTAATGTTATCTTAATATAAATTACACTGAAGTTATTCTGGGTTCTGGTCTACAAAAAAGTTTAATAACGATATTACTAAAATATCAAAAATTTGTGTTATTAAATTTAATTGAAGTACTTTTATACCAATTGATCTATCGTTTACACTTATTTATATTTTTATTTTTTATTTCATTGAACAAACTTTTTGCTAATAGTAAAATTCACATTGCACAGTGGGGCAGAATCAAAATATTTTGGAAATAATTCAGCCATTTGAAAACGGCTAGGCCGATTGATTCAAAATTTGGCACGAGCATAGTAGAGGAGTACTTGAGCTTAAGTTTTGAAGGTGGTAACCCTCCACTTTCCAGGGATGGCGCTATGTGGTCTCAAAGTTGGACACCTCGCTCCTGAAAATTTTTCTAACGCTTGGCATTTCTTCAATTTTTGTCTGATTTTTAAATATTTTACATGGTCTTAAAGCTCTCGTAAATGCCTACAAAACGGTTCTTTAAACTGCATGTTTATGTTTAAAAATGATCGAGTTATAAGCATTTTAAAATTAAAATTTTTTATTTTTTCCATACCCTGGTCCAGTTTTTTCGAAATATTGGGTACAATTTGCAGCAAATTGGTTGGGGTTTTTTACCGTAGATAGCAAACAAAATTTAAAATTTTCTGAAAAAAATTTGAAAGTAATATCTTTTCTGGCTTAAAAATTATACGATTTTCAATTTAAAAAATCCAAAATTATTGCATTTTTGTGTATTTTAGCCTAAAATGGGACACTAATCTAATTTTTTAGATAGAAAAAAATTTTCTTAAGGAACATATAAAAATTTTTTATTTTGATTAAAGCTAACTATATGTGTGTACGTTTAAACCAAATTTCGTATAAAACTGATCATTCTTGTAGAAGATGTAAGTCTTTCAACTTGACCTATTTTACATCGAAATTTTGACTTTACCCCATATTTTCTAAAATCCCAAAGCTGGGATCGGAAAAAGAAGAATTTTTTAAAAAAGCTATATATACTCCGAATTGTTTCAAAAAGTATTTCGTGAGCCCTAGTCCATATGTGGACTTTATGGGCAAAAGAGTAAAAAAATCCAATTTTGGGATTTTTTGTCTTTATTTTGGGAATTATGGGATTTCCTTTAGCTTAATGTTGCAGATTTTTTTACCGTTTGATTTTAGTTAACAAACTACATATGCACAGAAACCTTTATCTGATTTGCTTAATTAATAAAAGTTTTATAGCATATTTAATATATTTACTTTTCTCAAATTGTACCGTTTTTACCATAATTTTTCGAAATTTTTGGAGCTCAGCAACGAATATTAAAATTTTGTTTCATTTTTTATCTTTTTTTATGCATGTGAATAAAGATGACGCAATTTCCTATTAAATAAAAAAGATTCACCTCAATATCATTCTTACGTGCAAAACTATGCGTTCTTAAATATGAGTGTTTCAATATGTATCTCACTTTTATACATTTATGTTACGGAAGTAAAAATTTTCATGCCTGTGTAAAAAATTGTGTAAAAAAAAATTATACCTGAATAGAGGATAACCAAGAGGCATATCTTAAATTAATAATCATTATAAAAAACATCAATAAACATTAATTTTTATTTACGAAAAGTCGTTAAAAGTATTTTTTATTTCCTTAAAATTATTATTTATTTTCCATAAAATAATCTGTCATATCATTATGCATGTCTAAAAGATAAAGTAAATCCTTTAATTCTGTTTTGTTAGAAGCTAAAGAAACCTCATAATTAATCCAACGTTTTCTCATTGATGAGAGTGCAGGATCAGAAGATAACAATAGGCTATAGAAAATGTCTTCGTTTTGTGACTGCCTAGAACATTTTCGAGAACTGAATATTTGAATGTACTTGAAATCGCAGTTTCTTGCTTCTTGGGCTTCTTCTGTTAATTCCCCAAGAGGAAGAATATTCGATTCTATAATTGTTTTACCATGACATAATATTTTATGTACTGTGGGCGTCATATCCCTCCATGGATATAGGGAAACGAGTAGCTGAGATATTTTTGCTGTATATTCTCCAAATCTAAAAGAATTAATTTGAGTTTTGCTATTAATTGCCATTAAAACTACGTTAACCATTCTAAGCAACTCTTTGTCAATTCCAGTTATGTTTGAAGTAGTTTCAAAATCCCCAAAAAATTTTCTTGTAGCATTTCCGTCGTTAGTGTTTCCTCCACTACGAAGAGGCTTATCAATTAGTAACCCCGTTTGTACTCTAAACTCTTCTTGGATTCTACTTTTCTCAGAAACTCTTAGAGCTTTTAGTTCATCATTGTTTTTTGTTTTTTTTTTTTTTTTTTGTTATTAAATTTTCTGTCGTATTTCTGTATTTTAAGTCGTATGCAACATGCAGAAAATGCTCCAAAAATCTTATTCTAGCATGAACGGGGGATATTCCGAAAGATAGAACTTCTTCGTTGACTACGTTGGTTTTTTTTTTATCTGAGAATTTTGACTTCTTCTGATCACATATGGAACATTTCCAATAAGAAGATGTGTTAGTTATAGCGTTACTAACTTTTCCATCAATCATTGTTAAACTAAGTTGAAAGGATATGTTAACACAGTATTCTTTTATTTTTATTGATATTGGTTCCAATAATCTTATTTCGTCTTTGATATGCTCGACTAATTTTTTTGTCGTAGTATTTGATTCCTTTACATACTCAAAACAAATAGGCCTACAAAAATTTTTGGTTCCTGGGGTTGTGTTTTCCATATATCTTCAAAAGTGTTTGCACGTACTGATGAAGATGCAACCAGTGAGTATGAACGAATTCTTAGTGGTACTAAGGATGCCATGAATATGCTCTTAAAATCTATTGTATGTTTTTGTTTGTACTCAGGAAGGGCTGATATTCCATCACATCCCCACTTACACATTAGTACTACATCGTAGTTTTTAACCTATTCTAGTTGGTCAGTAGAAAAATCTGAAATAATCCGTGACGCCGTATTTTCTAGCAAAGAAGATAGTCCAATAGAAGCTTTTGTTTCATCAACTGTTATTGGAGATGGCATAATCGCTTTCTTTTTTTCTTGAGTAGACTTATATGATGGTAATATTGCATGTCCTTTCTCAAGTAAAGCTTTTCTTAAAATTTGGTACTTATTTCGGCTTATTTTTATTTCCAACATCAGAGCAATAGCTTCTTCCTCCGTAAAATTTGACTGCGATGTCGGAGTAGGTATGCTGTTAACAATTCCTTTCAACCGTTTTGGAGATGCGCTGGGAAGAATATTGGCGATGTGCACTGCCTCGGAAGGCTGATTTTCTTTTTTTAGCAATTCTTTGAACGTATCGCAAACTTCATCTTTTGAAACTGCAGAAAGTTTTTCGGTTAACCTTTTTTTCTTAGATTTCGAACATAAGTCATCATAAGATTTGCAGGGAGCCCCACATAATGCGATGTAGGTTGAGAATTTCGCAACAGTATCCATCCAAGTAAGATAGTTTACTTTAAACTTATTTTTATTTCCGCAAACTGATTTCATTTTTTTATCAAATAATTTAAAAAATTTTTCCAGTTTTGCAGTACCAATGACATCAACTCTGCAGTTGTATGTAGCCTTAATAAATTTTTTCATGGCCTTAATTCCATCAAGTCCTTTTGTACCATCAGTCCACAAAAAAGAACACAATGTCTCAAACTTCAATGTGATCGGCATGATGTTTTTTTTTTAATATGATATCTATTGTATTTATGCAAATATTTATATGCGTGTTCAGGTCATCGAACAGTTGGGTACCTAAAGAAGCAAAGCAGCTAGCTAAAAATCAAAAAAGGCACTTAGGTAAGACATAATTAGTCATAGGTCATCCTAAAACGAACACCTGCACCATTATTTTTAACCCTTACATTTTTAACCCTTTTTTCAGGTATAATTGTTTTTTTACACAATTTTTTACACAGGCATGAAAATTTTTACTTCCGTAACATAAATGTATAAAAGTGAGATACATATTGAAACACTCATATTTAAGAACGCATAGTTTTGCACGTAAGAATGATATTGAGGTAAATCTTTTTTATTTAATAGGAAATTGCGTCATCTTTATTCACATGCATAAAAAAAGATAAAAAATGAAACAAAATTTTAATATTCGTTGCTGAGCTCCAAAAATTTCGAAAAATTATGGTAAAAACGGTACAATTTGAGAAAAGTAAATATATTAAATATGCTATAAAACTTTTATTAATTAAGCAAATCAGATAAAATTTTCTGTGCATATGTAGTTTGTTAACTAAAATCAAACGGTAAAAAAATCTGCAACATTAAGCTAAAGGAAATCCCATAATTCCCAAAATAAAGACGAAAAATCCCAAAATTGGATTTTTTTACTCTTTTGCCCATAAAGTCCACATATGGACTAGGGCTCACGAAATACTTTTTGAAACAATTCGGAGTATATATAGCTTTTTTAAAGTATTCTTCTTTTTCCGATCCCAGCTTTGGGATTTTAGAAAATATGGGGTAAAGTCAAAATTTCGATGTAAAATAGGTCAAGTTGAAAGACTTACATCTTCTTCAAGAATGATCAGTTTTATACGAAATTTGGTTTAAACGTACACACATATAGTTAGCTTTAATCAAAATAAAAAATTTTTATATGTTCCTTAAGAAAATTTTTTTCTATCTAAAAAATTAGATTAGTGTCCCATTTTAGGCTAAAATACACAAAAATGCAATAATTTTGGATTTTTTAAATTGAAAATCGTATAATTTTTAAGCCAGAAAAGATATTACTTTCAAATTTTTTTCAGAAAATTTTAAATTTTGTTTGCTATCTACGGTAAAAAACCCCAACCAATTTGCTGCAAATTGTACCCAATATTTCGAAAAAACTGGACCAGGGTATGGAAAAAATAAAAAATTTTAATTTTAAAATGCTTATAACTCGATCATTTTTAAACATAAACATGCAGTTTAAAGAACCGTTTTGTAGGCATTTACGAGAGCTTTAAGACCATGTAAAATATTTAAAAATCAGACAAAAATTGAAGAAATGCCAAGCGTTAGAAAAATTTTCAGGAGCGAGGTGTCCAACTTTGAGACCACATAGCGCCATCCCTGGAAAGTGGAGGGTTACCACCTTCAAAACTTAAGCTCAAGTACTCCTCTACTATGCTCGTGCCAAATTTTGAATCAATCCGCCTAGCCGTTTTCAAATGGCTGAATTATTTCCAAAATATTTTGATTCTGCCCCACTGTGCATTGTAAAAATCCTAACAAATTCCACCTCCTATTAAATTATTTTTAAGCATTTACAATTTATCATGTTTTATAGTCGAACACAGTAATTGGTTTTATGTGGATGTAATTGATAGTGGGTGTGCAAGTAGAAATCAAAAGGTTTTGCAGGCTTTGCACTGGCTGGTTTAAAAGGCTAAAGAGCTTTTAAAAAAAAAAAAAAAAAAAAAAAAAAAAAAAAAACTAAAGAAAGAATAATTATCTTAGAATGCTATGTTCGGCTATGCGGAATCTTATATATCCTTCACTATATATATAAATCTAGTTTAGTGAATTAGCTCATATCAAAATAACAAATATTGCGGTGACAGAGAAGTAAAAAATCAGAAAAAAAATAAGTACGATATATAATCTTACATAAAAATGTCATCGGCTCTTAATGGGTTAAGCAAAAAATTTTTGTATTTCATCAAAGACCTCTTTAAAGGCTTTTAGATGACATGCAATTTGACAATCGAATTTTTTTATGAAAATTTGAGAAGTCCATAATTACGAAAATATGGGCGAGCGCTAATTTTTTTCACTTAATATTTTTTTTCTTATTTTTTTAATCTCTATTGATCCATATATCTGTTTTTTTTAATTGGAGTTATTTCATAGTTCCAAAGAAATAGAAAAATTAGGGGCACACGTGGTGTTAAGCTTACTGCCTCGAGGGACATGGACCAATAGTGCTGATTTTTAATACCAACTCTACATTTCCTATACACGGATGGACAGGCGGACATTGCTCAATCGACTTCGTTAATTATAAAGACTCAGAATATATATACTTTATGGGATCGGAAATGAAATTACAAGCGGAATGAAAAACTTACATATACTCTTTTTCCACTTTTTGTGGTGAAGGTTATAATAAGGCAAAATAATTGAAGGCTACGCATCGGGTTTTGCTGTCATACGGTCTGTTGTATGAAGGCCCTGCATTTTTTCACAAACTGAATTTTGTATATATACGTACATAAGGATGTAAATATTTGTAATACGGTCGATGTCAAACGAAAATTTATTATGTATATTTATTTGCTTTACATTCAATGCATGCGAGTACACAAATACAAACACACATCCACTTATACTGTTATATATGGAGAACATGTACTGTTTCCTTCTTGTTTTTATTGACCATATTTTATAGTTTTTATTTAATTGTTTTTACGTGCAAAATTGTTTAACAAAGTGACCCATTAATTGTTTGCAATTTATTGCTCTAGAAAATTTCTATTGTTGTTATTTTTACTTTGCGGTTGTTCTTGGTGTGTAACTGTTGCTTCTGTGACGTAAGTTTCTTTTTAAAAATATAAATTTTTCTTTCACTTACGGTTTATGTAAATATTATGTGTTTGGACTTTAAAATTTTTAAAGTTAATATTTGTAAGCGGAAAAGTATTAGGAATAGGAGTTTTAAAAATATAAAGTGCTTAGTGTTTTACTTGTTTAACCAATATCTCAGCTAACTGCCTTCGTTGAAGGTTCTCTTTCGTATTCTTTCAATTTTCAATAATTTGTGAAATCCGATTAGTTATTTAAAGTACCTTCCTTTTGCTGTCCTTGCATTTTGTTCTGTAACTAACCTTTCTACTCTTCTTTCTGTTGGTTGTACTGATTCCAATGTTATTTAGTTATTCAGTACTGGGCCTTCACGCGCAATCTCAGCAATTAGTGCAGTCTTTTTAAAACAAAGCTTGCTTCTTCGAAATTGATTTTGTTTAAAGAACACTTAAACTATCCAAGTCGTGTCACGACTAAAGTACCTCGATTGTATCCAAATAACCTTGGGACTTCCTGCCGAGAGAAGGTTTAGTTTTAACATTTTATATTAAACCGATCAGACTCTGCAAGATATTCTCGTCTATCTCCTTCTGGGTTCTTTAGTGGTCATTAAAAATTAAAGTTTCTTCAGTGACTATTTCATCCTTCCTAGCAACCTGAAGCGAAGTTTCCATAGAGAAAAGATGTTAATCCTCTACCTTATAGAGCCTTAATTCAGCAAAAAATTTCAGAAAAGTTAATTAAGTGTGGAGTTAAGCATTTTTTCGGAAGTTTTTCTAACTAGATTACCAAGCTAATGATTTAAACAAGCCATTAGACTTTTATAATCAATTACTGAAAATTGATTACATTGATTATTGCAGGAAATAATAATTATCATTAGTAGATATCTTAAGATATTCAATTCCTTTTAGCTTATAGAAGTAGTTCAGTTACTTCTTTTTTAATTTGCGAGCTTATGTAATGTGTTTTGTAAGCGAGTAACGAAATTTTTCATTTATATGGCAAGTAATTTTAAGGTAATACGAGTATCTAATTTTTTGCTGGGTAAGTAATTTGAAGGTAAAAATGAATGAGTCTAGAGTTTCCTTTCTAGCAGTCGTTTTCCAACCTTCAGCCCAAGTAAGTATAAATCGAACACCTGACAATAGACTTAGTAACGAGAAGCGTTCTGGCCTCCAGACAATGGCGCTAAAATAAAAATCAATTAAAAACCATAGTTGAACAATTTTTCTTTATGATAAAAAATTAAAAATTAATTTTAATGTTTTGTTTCTTAAAGGGAGAGAAAAAATTATTGCAATTTGTATAAGCCGATATCATAAATAAATATTTTTTATACCCTTCACCACAAACAGTGGAAAAAGGCTACAACTGTGTTTTGTCATTTCATTTGTAATCAATCAACAATATCCATTTCCGACTGCATAAAGTAAATATATTTTGACTTTCTATGTATATTGAAATTGATTAAGCGAGTTCTGTCTGTCCATCAGATATAGTGTCAAAAGTGGTGCTATTGGAAATCAGCAAGATCGGTCCATATCCTTCGAAGCATCTGGCAAAACACCACGCCTACCTCTAATTTTTCGACATCATTTGGAACAATGAAGTAACTCCAATTAAAAAAACACAAATATATGGGGCAATAAAGAGTTAATAAATAAGAATAAAACATCAAGAGAAAAAATTGGCGCTCGGTCATATTTTCCGAGTTACGGGCCTCTATAATGTTCAAAATTTTAAAAGTTTCAATATGGGTATCAGTTTAAAGCTTTTGAAAAGATTTTTTAGGAAATACTAAAATTCTTTAAACATGCTTAACCCATTAAGAGCCGATGGCGTTTTTATGTATTTTATTTTAAATATTTTAATTTTTTGCCATCTCTATATATATTTTTTTTGATTGGAGTTACTTCACTTAACTAGATTGACTTGGATAATTTTTAATACATCTAAACTTAATTGAAGTAAAAAATATTTAAGTTTTATTTTTAATTATGAAGTTTGTAACCGAATTAATAATACAATATTTTCATCATTGTTATCAATCTGCTGTATTTAGCAAACTGTTCAAAAAAAAAATTTTTTTTTGAATGTACGCGTTTTTCTATGTTTTTATCTTTTTTTTACAAAATTTTTTCCCTATTACTATTAAAAATTTAATAAACATGAGTTGTAAATTTTTTTTACTAGTATTTATCATCTACTATATTCAAGTTTAATTGAAAAACGTTGTAAAAGTTAAAATTATCAAAAATAAACTCCTTAAGTGCAAAAGTGGCGTGTTTTCTGTTAGAAGCAGAATTTAAAAAATTTTGTAAAAAAACACTTTATCAAGTTGTTCTGAACTTTTTTGTTGTAATAATTCATAAGATTGCTATAAAAAAAGATTTAAAAAAAATTAAAAATACCTTAAATAATAGAAAAAACTGTCCATAAGTATTTATAAAAAATAAATTCTATCTAAAGACTCTATGTTGTTCACAGCCAAACGCACTGTTAAGAAAAAACCTACGTAATTTGTTCTAGTTATTGTTGCAGGATTTTTTGATTGGCTAAAACCTTTTATTAATGTAAATAAAATTAGAACAAGCTGAGGTATTTATCCATATTAAAGGACTTAGTCGTTTATACTCGCCTAAGAATACAAAACGCAGTTACAAGCAGAATGACAACATTAAGCAAAACGTGAAACGTATTACTGAGATCTCTCGTTTACATACACTATCGTTACACTTAAGACCTTAAAAAACTCGTTTGTTTTTAAGCTCTTGAAATTTATATTTTTCTTCCAATTACTAAACGCAAAATCTTGTTTAGAATGAAAGAATTAGTTGCACTGATAATTTAAAAACGAAAATACGTTGCCATATTTTTTAATTTAAAAAACGAGTTGCCATATTATTTTCATTTTTAGAGATATAGGCGTTTATTCTCACCTAAAAATGTAATTCGCAGTTAAAAGTATCAAGCAAACGCAAAACGTATTACTAAGTTGGATTGATAAAGAAATTGGAATAAAGGAATTTCATTCCTTATTTTCTGTTATTTGAATTATAAAAGCAGATCTTCAGTTATGGTGAAATACATTATTGTCAACGTCTTAATATATGCCACGGCCCTTAAAAAAGTTTTACGCGATAAAGAAATAACTTTTCAATTTTCGAGGACAATGTTATCAATCATTTACAACTTAATCGATTGTTTGTCAGTTTTTTACTTATCGCACCATCACTACCCATGCGTTATGTTTTAAATATACACATGCTGTTGAAGCTTATAAAAATTAAAGTAAGTGATATTTTTACTACCATTTGCTGTGCTATTAAAAAGCCAAACTATTACTTTTTCAATGATTCCATAATTTTTACCATAACTGTGATATATCTTTGTGTTCCCTTTATTTCATTGATGATGGTGACAGACATTTTGTTGAACTGTTGTGGTATATCATTGATTTTTGTCTCCACTAACAAGTTAAAAAAAGAAACAAAAAGAGAACAAGTCAATTAATGTCAAATGTTTCCGCTAAAAATTATAAAAAGTTGACACAAGAATAATGATTTTTGCTGCGAAACTGAAGCTAAAAAATATTTTTTCAGTCTATAAAGAAGAATGTTTTTATAACAAACAATAAACCAGCAAGAAACTATCTAACTAAAAGTAAAAAAATACAATTTGGGTTTAAATCTTCTTTTTATAAAGTGCTTTATGTGAGATTGCAGAATAATGTTAGACTTATAATATTTGAAATTGTATTTGGTTGTTATACTCTCACATTCAATCCATTAAAACTTTCTTAAAAGTCTTTTTGTGTGTTTTAAAGGAAACATTATAAAACAGCAAGTACTTTTATCCAACTTGTTTCCATTTTTTTATATAAGAAAAAAAAATTAAGAAAATAAATTGAGAAACTTTTACAAGCAAGACGAATTTATTTTTAAAGATTATTTTTTGAACATGTTGAAAATTGTTACTGATAAAAAGCAAAAAAACGGACTTAATTATATTAGACTTATCGATAAAAAATAAAAATAAAAACATATAAGAGTGCTATATTTGGCTATGCCGCATTTTATATACCTTCCATAAAAAATTGTATGCTTAAATTTAGATTTAAAAGTTAAAAAAAAAAACATTCAAATTGTGGTGCAATTTTTATGAAAATAAATAAATAAATTTCTAAAAACCTGTTTTACAATGTTCAAGGCAGGTTACAAAGAGAACTTAAGCCAAAAATAAATTTAATTTCATTTATATCAGATCACAGCTCATTTACATTGACACTTAACTCATAACAATCAATATGATACTGAAACCTAGACTTGTGTAGTTGACTAATTACGACATGAAATTAGTGCTACCACGCGTTTTATTTAACATTCATTACGGCAATGCTATGGTATTGTTGCCATTATATTTTGAAAAGAACTTTTAAACTAAAAAAGCTTTTGAACTAAAGAAAGCGTTTGAACTAAAAGTTGAAAGTACGAACAATATGTCAACAGAACATTTGAACTAAGAGAGATTTTGTACTAAAGAGAGCCTTTGAACTAAATTTTAAACTAGTTCATTTTCAAACTTTGAACTAAAAAGAGCGATCACTAAATTGAACTATATGGCACAAGTCTACTGAAACCGCATTTATAATGTTGTGAGTGAACAAGTAAAAACGATTAAAAATAAAAATTGCATTCGTGATCAACCGAAGTTTGAAACAAAAAGCAAAATCAAATGTACAAGGCAGGTTGCATAGAAAGCTGTAAAGAAATTCTTTAGCTTGTGTGTCGACTTCCTCTAACCAAATTTATATTGGTATGAATATTCAATTTACAATGCATACAACGAAAGGTAATTAGATAAAAAGCATGTAGGATGTAGCGGTCCAGAAAAGGCAGCATTACATTCTGCTGGTGTCTAATTTTTCTTGTTTTCTTTAAAAAAAAGTCCACATACATTTGTAAAAATAATTTTTCTTTTTTTAAAAAAAAGCTTTTAAGAAATTAAAAAATGAGCCTAAGCCAAATATAATAATTTCGTAAAAATGAATATAAATAAATTTGAATGGTTTTATGAAATTCTAATTTTTTCTAATCTAGAATTTTTTAATGAAATTTCCAATTTTTTATTGCAAAAATAATTTTTTGGCAAAGTTTAATACTTTTGACTATCAGTTTTTTGTAGCTCAGACGAACATCGCTAAACACCTAATGGGGTCGGAAATGATTATTGTAGCAATTTACAAATCCAGGTCAACTTTTGGATCAGAAAAGATGAGAACTAATCTTGATGTTATTTGAGGCGCTGAATTCAAATCCGGGTTTCTTTTTTTCAAATTGGTTCTAGTTTGCTGTTCCTCGCATGTTAAAGGGCCGGCTTTTGAGTACTTGGCCAAAATGTTTCGGACCTGATATTCGTCGGATATTTGTCGGACCTGATATTCGAAAATTAATGGCCGACAGAAACTTAACAAAATGTTTAATATCCAATGAAGCAGCAGCATGGGTATCATTTTAAGATGTTGTTCATAACTTTCTCAGCAACCGTAAATCCCCGGATTTCAAGCAAAAAATCGAGTTTGTGTCAAAATTATTGCAAGATTGGAGCTCGAATGTCTCTCAAAATACATTTTCTGCATTCTCATCTCGATTTTTTTTCTGAAAACTTGGGTGATATACGCGACGAGCAAGGAGAGCGACTACACCAAGATTTGGCGAAAATCAAAAAACGATACCAAGCATTTTGGGACAAGGGCATGATGAGCGACTACTGTTGCACTTTAATGTGTAAAACAGATTCCAAAGAGTACAAGCGACTCAGTTCGACTGCTCTTCATTTCTAAAAACCATATATACTTACAACTGAAACTCTTTAAAAAAGTAACTAAATGAGATATCTAATCTATACACAAAGGACAAAAGGGAGTAACTAATTAATTGCCAATTTCGTCAAAATCAATTGAGCTTACGATTTTTTAAGCATTGTCATGATTTTCACTCATCAAATGCTCTTTAATAGAAAGGTTTTATTAATATATATTTAAAAAACAGAGTCATTATTATTGATTTATGACTAGGGTTTGGGAAAGCTATCCACAATTTCCCGGGTAAATTTTGGCTAAATTCCCGGTAAACGGGAAGTTAAAATTTTTGGAATTAAAAAAAAAAAAAATACACTGATTGTTTTTCAAATATTTTGGTTATGACATTTAAAAATGTCAAATATATCGTTTCGTGTGAATACTACTACTACATCTATACATCCGTGCATAAAATATTTTTTTGAAAATTTTGGTGTTTGTATAAATAGTAATCGATTTGGAATATAAAGTACCTATTTGTATTGTATTGAAAAAATCTCAAATATGAAAAATATGATATGTTAATCCCCGATTTCTGTGAAAATTTGTGTTTGACACACACTTGACACACACTTGATGTACTGAGCGGTTAAAGCGGCACTGTTTCTAAGATTCTAAAAGTTTTATTTCCGAAATTGCTGCGTTTGTTTGAAAAATAGTTTTTGATGTGTTTGAGGTGTGAAGCATTTGAGCTTGAAACACATTAAAATTTAAAATCAGATTTTATTATTGCGTAAAAGAAATATGAAAAAACACATATAAATGCAAGAGGTTTATTGTCAAACATCTATAACATTTTCTCTGAACCATAATTTTACCTATAAAAACAGACGAAAGCAAAACAGCAAATGCATGATAATATTACGGATACATTATTTTCATAAAATATTAAAAATATGCTTTTTATATTTTTTGTAAAAATAAAGGAAAAAGGCAAAATTTGCAGTTTCGTCACTTTTTATAAAGCCAGATTTGTTACAAACAAAATAAGAAATATTTAAATAAAATCGATAAGCAAGTTTTGATTTTATTAACAATTAATTGAAGGTACCTCATTTTGACAAAAATTAGAATATGCAAAAATTTTCCAGATTGTTTATGATTGAAAAATCATATAAAGGAAGCAGCCGCAACTAGTCATAAATGATTAGAAAACTGAATGTCGAGATGAGATTGAGGCAACAATTTTCTGGATACAAGTGCAGTCGGAATACATTAAGGGCTGTGTAAGGTTGGAGGAAAAGAGCTGATAACATGGATGGAACAGTTTGTCTGCGCATCATACAAAAACGCGCGATGAGCCTCAGGCTGAATAAATCAACTATCGATCAAATTTTCATGCTCCAACATTTCCTAGATAAAATCCATGAAAAGTATTTATTGATTGAAAAAGAGAAAAATGTGTTTCTGCATTTGAAATCCCATTCAAGTTTGAATGTCTTTGTTAAGCGATTCTGGGTAACATTTAATCATCGGTTAGCAAAAAGAAAGCGAGCAATACGTAGAACTCAGTACTAGAAGAGGTTTTCGGCAGGAAACATAAATACTATTGGAAAAATTGGAAGTTCACTACTCAGGTACAGTGAACACCAAATGTAACATTGATATTGTCGGATATTTAAGGCGCGACATAACTGTTGTTTTTACCAGAATCGGGAAGCAATTGGCGACGATAGATCTTTGTTAAATAAGGACAAGACCATACTAACACACATCCTCGCAACGATAGAAATTCGTCATTATGTCCATTGCAGGTTTGAGAAAAGTTAATATCCTCGGCTTTTTCTTCAATAGAAAAAAGTCGTCATGGAAATAAAATAAAGAATCGTGTTGCCAAATAAATGTTACTTTAATAAAAGTGCGCTTTCTTGACTAACATATTGTGTCTTAATGCCGCTAAGAATTGGTTTCTTGCGAAAGTAGGTGAAGTCCTTTTGAATGTTTTTAAAAGAAAATCCTTTACAAAATCCATAGCTTGTTCCATGTTAAAGGGGAATTTAGGTGCCACAAAGAACCGTTGGCTCTATGAGCGTTATCTTATCAAAAAACGGCATCTGCACAGGCTGGGTCATGTTAGTCGAAAGAACAAGAACAGAAACAAAAAACGAATTGCTTAACAACTACCACTAAAAGTATAGACAGGGAAGACCCTTGTGGTAGATGGATCATGTGAAATAAGACAATGAAATGTTCGGTAAAATGAACTAGGAGAAATCACACGCAAGTAAGAAGTGCTTGGAAATGATTTGTTAAACAGGACAAGACTAACAGCAGATTGTCGAGCAAACTTTAATAAGTAAAGCCGCAATATTAATCTTTTTTTTAATTAATAAAATAGTAACAGGGTTATTTATGTACCAGAGGTATTTTTTGAAAATCTTGCTGTTGGTCTAGACAGTAATCAAAATGAAATACAATGTATATTGTAAATGAATTAAAATTTAATTTTTGGTATTAGATTCATTTTATAATTAATTTTCTAAGAAATTTAAAGCTTGTGTCTTCCTGTCTGTTGTCGGTATGTTTGTGTTCGCATCATGTAATAACTGCTGGATGGATTTGAATAAAATTTGGTGAAAAGTTTCTTCAGATGCTTAATTAAAATATGGAATACTTTTTATTTTTTTAAATATTTTATTAGTGGAGCAACTAGAGATAACAATGTGAAAGCATCTTATATTACCGGAATAGTGGTATTAAACAGTTGTCAGAACACTTTATTTTTGTAAATGGAAAATTTTGAACACTGTCTACAGAACTCTGGAATCAGAAAAGGCTAGCTGAGGAATCGTTTAAGACTCTTTTTTCGGAGTGCTGATTAAACGGTTGGCTGGGTACTGATAAAATTTATAAAAATTAATTTGTATCCCTTTCGTATTATTTGACATATATATTGTAATTGCTTTCAGAATATCACACCTTTTTAGTGTTAACCGACTTAAATAATAATATTTCGCATTTAGGATTTGGAAGATTGTCTTAACAAAAATCTCCAATGTGAGTCTTTCAATTAAACCCAAGATGACTAAAAACTGATGAATCAGTTGTGCGATTAAAAAGAGGCTCGAACATAATTAAAAACAAAAATTAACTTTGTATTTTAAAATAGCTTCAATCCAAAGAAACTTTACGTTTCTCGTTTTCTAAAGAACCAATTTATGGAATTATAATTTCCTATCAATCGAAACTGAGTTTTGGGACATGACATGCCCGATAATAATATACAGCGATGGACATATAAATGGCACACATTTGAATAAGTTTTTTCTTAGGCTAAAATATCGCGAATACTATTAATCAAAAACAAATTTTTGGATTGATCCAAAGGTTTATTATTTGTATTTAAGAATGATATAAACTTAAGTTGAAATTCATTAATTAACAAAAAATATACATAATTTTTAAAAAGGAACACTGAATTGAGCTGGACACATAAATGGCACAAACTTAAAAAAGTCCTTTTAATACTGCATTTGTTGATTTTTTGGTAACCAATTTTTTACTAGGTTTGACGAGTGTTTGGGGTCATTATCTTGCATGAATTTCCACTTAATTGGCATAGAATCGAAAGCGAATGGTTCCATATGGTTTTTTTGAATATCTAAATATTGAAACTTGTCCATTTTCCCATTGATTTTTACAAGTGGACATACGCCATGCCAAGAAAATGCACCCCAAACCATAATGCTACCACCGCCGTGTTTTACCGTCTTCTGCGTGAACCGAGGATTATATTCTTGGCATCTGGGACGACGAACAAAAGTTCTGCCATCTGGTCCAATTCTATTTATTTTTGTCTCATCACTCCATAACACGTTTTTCCAAAAATTAACAGGATTGTCCTTATGGGTTCTGGCGAAGGCTAAACGGTTTGAAACATTTCTTTTTGAGAGCAATGGTTTTTTCCTGGAAATGCGCCCAAACAAATTTGCCTCGTTTAATCTTCTTCCGACAAGTCTGCTAGATATTTCCAAGCCAAAAGATTCATTAATATCAGACGCTATCTGCCGTGAAGACTTGAATGGATCAATTTTTGCCATTCTTACCATTGCTGCATCTGTACGAAAGTTTGTTTTTCGAGGTCTTGGCTTCCGACTTTTGCCCTTAATCAATACTTCGGGATTCTCTTCACATGATTTAATAACATTGTAAACTTTTTTTCTTGAAACTTGCAGTTCTTTAGCAATTTCCGAGACTCTTTTCCCATTTTCATTCATTTTCCATATGATCCGCCTCTCCTCGGTTGTTGTATGCTTGCCTGATCCCATTTTGAAAAAAATTTTCTTTATACTTGTTTTTTTGATTTTTTTTAACTCTTTAACAAAGTATCAAGTGATCTGAATGAAATCTACGCGTGTAATAACTATTTTTAATAAATTGTGCCATTTACATGTCCACTTAAAATCAGCTTTGTTTACGCACAAATAATAACTGTAAATAATAAGCAGAATATAACGAAATGTTTGAGTGCTGCTAAAACAAAAATTCTTAAAGCAACAATCTTAAGAGATAATTGTAGCATTTTACAAAATTTCTAGTTGACAAAACATAAGTTTTTTTCTTAATTAAAATGTGTGCCATTTATATGTCCATAGCTGTATTTATATTTTTACGCAAGCACCTTGATGTGTGGTAATAGCGCTTACGAATTACAAGAACTAAAAAATTTTGTAAACCTTTTTTCTTTGTATTTGAATAACAAGCTCTGAGAATATTCCTTAAACTCAT
The DNA here is from genome assembly GCA_937654795.1 of Cistogaster globosa. Classification (NCBI taxonomy): domain Eukaryota; kingdom Metazoa; phylum Arthropoda; class Insecta; order Diptera; family Tachinidae; genus Cistogaster; species Cistogaster globosa. The sequence goes on from OW569405.1 coordinate 23,521,434, forward strand.
ATTTCCTTTAACATACATTTATATACTCAAACCAACCGCAATAAAAAATACTTTGTAGATAAATGCTGTTGATGCCTGAATTATCGAATTGTAATATTTACTTGCAACATAAATGTGCAAATGTACACATGAACATTTATTGTAATAGCTGTGTATTTAAAAATTTTATTTTATGACGATACAAGCAAATTTTGCAAGTGCAACAAACTGCACTTTATTTATAACAAAAGCAAATAAGAAATCATGATAAATGTTTAACAAAAGATATTAAATACAATTTAGCAAAAGAAAAGAAAAGAAAATAATATTTCCACTACTGCCAGCAGATGTAGAAAGGCAACATGACTGACTGAACAAATTCTATAGGGAAGGTGGCAGATTAAATGCAATTGTATGCTGGTTTATGCGCAGCATTGGAAATCGAATAAAGTTCACAAATATTGTTAAAGTTTTTTTTATGATCTTAAATTTCTACCAGACGATGCAAAAACTGTAATGCAATTCATTTTTGTTGTTTTTTGGGGTTTCATACAATAATATTGAATAAATAGAGAGAGTTGTAAAGAAGCACGTGTCAGCAAAAAAAATTTTCCACAAATAAAAATAAAAATGGTTTAGTTAGCAACATTTCTGTTTTATATTTTTTTGCTTGTATCTCATTTTGTAAAAAAAAATATAAAATAATATATTTTTTCTTATTTCGTTTGTTACCTGTTGTATGTCAAATATAGAAATTGAATATCCTTGTCTCTGTACATTTCTGTCACATTCAAATGTAAAAGAAGAAATACAAAAAAGATCATGAATAATCATACATCCATACAGCTGTATGTATTGTATTCATTGTACATTACAAGGTTAACTACCGATTTTTTTTTCGTTCTTTATTTGTGAGCATCTTATGTTACGTAAATTTACATTTATCTATCATTTTCATTCGAAAGATTATTTGAGTTATATGCAAGATATTTGTATTTTTATGGGTTTTAAAGCATGCATTCTTACATTTATTATCCGTACGAGAATGGTTTATTAAGTTATTGAAATATATGTCAAAGAGACTTTGTTAAAGTAAAAGCAGTTAAGGTAATCTGAGAGCAACATATTGTGGTTGGATTTATATGGTTGTAGTTTCATTTATTTTGAGATTTTACTTTATTATTATATCTTTCACACAGGTAGAAACAGGGCATATATATACGTTTGTCATTCGTTTGTATACACATATATTCTGAGTCCTTATGCAGAGCAAAGTCGATTGAGTGATGTCCATCTTGCCGTTCGTGTTAGTGCTGAAATCAACTTTGCCAAGGAACTAGATGAGCTAGAGAAAATTTAAATACGTCAATCGATCAGAAATAGCTTAGACAATTTTGCAAATGATCAATCCATGTCTTTAATGCAGCGATAAAAACACATTTTGACCGTCTCCAATGTTTCCATAATATTTGGAACAAATCTAAAGTTACTCCAATCAAGACACCATATATAAAGGGCGCTAGATGTTAAAAAAAAAACAAAAAATTATCTCTCGCTCACATTTTCCGAACTATGGGCTTCTGAACGTTTTTTATCCATTAGGGTATCATTTAAAAGCTTCAATAGAGATCTTTCAGAAAATACTAAAATTTTTTGAAAATGACTAACCCTTTAACAGCGGATAACATTTTTGTGTAAAATTATATATTCAATTCTCTGTTAACGAAATAATTGATTTTTTGATAGGAGCTACTGCATTAAACTATATTAAAGCTTATTTTTTCATTTTTTTATGTATTGCTGCAGGTGGCTGTTGTTTTTGTCGAAAAATTGCTGAGCTTTCACCTGATACAGCAACCTTTTTATTTACTAAGTTGGAACAACAACCATTAGCAAAACTTACAATTTTCGATAAAAAACTTTTTTTTAAAAAATTCTTTCGTTTCTTATGCCGAGTTTTATTTAAACAGTTTAATGAGAATCCTGCACTTATCATCATAGCACTCTTATTTTAGTAGTTTAGAAAGAGTTGGACCTTAGCTTAGTTTTGGAAAATTTTTGCGTACAATAATTTTAGTTTTCTTGGTGATAGAAAAAAATCAAAACAAAAAAAAAATATATATTTTATGTAATTTCTAAGCAATAGGTCTTTTATTTTTCATATATATTTTCGATATTTCGCTAGTCTATTGTTTAACATTAACAGGAAAACAAATATTTATCAAAACAACATAAAACAACTAAATGTAATAAAAATTTTTTTTCAAACTAACATATTTAAAAAAAAAAAATATTTTGTCATATAAAAATTTTTTAAAACAAATACAAAGTACAATATTATTATTTGTTTACTAAATATCTATAAATCTGAGCTACATTATCTGTGTCTGCCTTAAAATTATATTCTCTGATCTGTTAGTGTATTAATAATTTGTAACATTTCTAAATATATCTTTTCTTTTTTTTTCTTTTATAATTGTTTACTATGTTTATTACTGAAACATTTTCAAAATTGTGATCGTGATATAATCTGGCTTAATGAGACGATAATGCAGTTTTTTGTAAATTAATATTTTTATATTTTTGATTAGATTTATGACCAGCAGTTCTTGTTTTTAGTTTATTTTTCGTTGTTCCTATATATACTTTATAACAAATATAATTATCGTTTCTGCTACATGGAATCTTATAGACTAAATTTGATTATTCTTGATTCGGTATTTTATCTTTAGTTTTGCTAAATAACCTTTTTAAAGTGTAGTGTGTTTTGTTTGCCATTCAAAAATTTTTTATTGATTTGATATTCCTATTTTCTTACTGTCTAATTAATATATTAGTAGGATGAATAGGAAAATTATTATCGTTTAATACATTTCTAATGTTCTCCTTATTCTTTTTATGGAACAAAATTTATTAATAAATTATTAACACTACAATGGAATTTTCGGATCACATTCTATCTTTATTGTAAAACTTATACAAGGAGTAAATTCATTTAAAGTTTTAAGTTAATTATAATATTATAATCTTTTATTGTAATCTTTAATCTAAAAAGTTCTTCAACAAAATAATTATTAATTTTCTGTAATTTATTTTTAGGATACTATCTTCAACAATATGGTTAATCCGTGGGCCTTTAATGTAAGTATATCCTACAAATAAAGTATAAAAAATTAATAATGATTTTGTTGAAGACCTTTTCATATTAAAGATTATTTCTATTTTAGTTTCCATGTGTTTTTTTTTTCATTTTTTAACTAGAAGCATTCTGATCTTTATTCTTCTATTTAGTAACATGAGTCTGGATTAGAGGATAAAACAGAATTCTTTAAATTATTCAGTAGTCTTACGATACCAGAAACTCATTAAAATAAAATTCATAACTCTAATTTTATTGTCACTTTATGTTACAAAAATAAATAAAAATTTCATTTATATTCATGAAGACTTCGTTATGTTCTTAATGTCTTAACTTTCAGGATGTCCTTCGTTACTAAGTCACATAACTTCCTTCTTTTCAAAAAAGGAAAAACATTGAAAACACCCTGCTGCTTTAGGAGTGACATACTATTTTATCCAGGACTTCTTTAGTAGTACAAGGAAAAGTATTGTAGTAAGTGAAATAACATCACAGGATATAAAATACGTAAACAAATCAAATGGAAGAAAAATTCTTTAATAATAACGCTTTATTTTATATTACAAATTTCTCAGAATTTACGCAAAATTTTTATTAGTTTTTATTTTTACTTGAGTTAAAATTTTAAATATTAAATTTTAAAGCATTATTTTTTAAAAACAAATGGTAAAATTAAGAAATATTAAAGTGGTGTTGCATTGTATCTTTCTGTTCAGTGCATGAATGAATGGGTAGCTTGTTATACCCTTTACCATAGTTTGAAAGGGGATTATTGAAGTTTGTCATTCCGTTTGCAATTTCTTCAATATCCATTTCCGATCCCATTAAGTATTTAGATTCTGTGTTTCTCTGCATAGCGAAGTCATTGAACGTTGTCCGACTGTCCGTTCGTGTTAAAATAAAATTTGGTACAGTATAAGATGAGCTAGAGAAAATTTAAATATGCTAATCGATCAGAAACAGTTTCGAAGATCGGTAAATGTCCCTCGAGGCAGTAGGTTATACCCTACGCCTGCCTTTAATTTTTCATCGTTTTTTAAACTTTTGTTGCTGCTGGCGGTTGTTTTTGTTACTGAAATAGTTAAAAAATGGGTGAGCTGGTCACCACTTACTTCTTGTGCACCACTGAAATATATAAGGAACTGAGACAGTAATTCTTTCAAGCTGGATGAAAAACCCTGAGCAAAATTTAAATTTTTTTTTTAAATATGCTTACATGTCTATTGCCGGAAAGCAATCAAGCTCTGCCCGCACTGGAAAGAGTATCAGTAACTATGCCAGATATATTCTTTTGAGCACATGCAGTAAAAAGGTTTTAGCGGATCTCAACATATAAAAGTCCCCTGGTCGACGTTAACGCGTCTATTAGCGAAACTTTTTAACATTTTGTACCATGTTGGTGAGTTCCCATCATGTTGAAAGATTGCTAATGTCACACCAATCCTCAAAAAGGGTGATGCTAGCAACCCTGAAAATTACCGCCCAATCGCAATTTGCACATTTTCATGTTGCAAAAGAAGCATTCAAGTGCCTAGGTTTTCTCAAACGATGTAAGAAATACTTTACTCCATCGGATCTCCTTACTATCCATGTCACCTTTATCAGACCGAAAATGGAATACAACTGTCATGTATGGGCCGGTGCTTCAAAGTCTATTTTGAAGTTACACGACTGCGTATAGGAAAAAGCGAAGAAGCTCGTCGGTGACAGTAGGATATCCAGCTCTATTGACTCACTGGAGCATCGACGCAATGTGGGGTGTGTTTGACTGTTTAATCGTTACTACAACGACTTCGCTATGAATATATTTACTCAATGCGGTCGGAAATGGATATTATAGAAATTGCTAACGGAATGACAAACTTAGTTGTACCGTTTTTCTTCTTTCTCTGGTGAGGCATATAAAAAAGAAAAACTTTAATTAAATTTATTCGTATACTAGACGCCCTAAAGCATTTTTTCGAACACTATATTTTTGTAGTAAATTTGTTTATATATTATTTTCTTGAATTTTTTTCGTGGTATTTGTTTTGCCCCTTTTCCTGTTAAAAAGAACATGTAGGTTATGTCCCTCATTTCCTCAATATAATTAAAGTTCAAATGACCTTTGAATTATTTATAGATTTTCATTTCCTCTATTGCAAATAGCTTTTATTGCCATCTTAACTGGCAGCTAGTTATGCAGACACATACATGAATGTGCTGTTTAAATATGTTTCATTTTATTAGCCAACATTTGAAAATTTCAAAGAAGATTCATGTTTTATTTAACTTCAGAAAAACTATTTCCCAACAAAAAAAAATAAATAAATAAACTTCAACACTTAAGTTAAAATTAAGTAAACATTCTTATCTTAAATATTCAATTTTTTACAGATAAAAGCAACATTTGTATTTCGTCACAGACAAAAAAATGCACTGTTTAATTTAATAAGCAGAAATAAGAGAAATATGGAAAATTGTAATGTTCTTTTATTTAACTATTAACCACAAATGGAAAGTGTATAAATCAATTTGTCTTTCCGCTTGTAATTTTAAAAACAAAATAAAATTAATTTTTGGCTTAAGTTTATTTCTTCATTTCAAAAAACCTTTTTTAGAAAATAAAATTATTTTACAAATGTATGCGGGCGTTTAATAAAACAGAACAAATAGACACCAGCAGAATGTAATATAGCATATGCTGGACCGCTACATCCTTCACCTTCTATTTACCATAAGTTGTGTACATTGTAAACATCATCTATGTAACCAATTAATTTTGTAAATAAGAACACCAGTATTCATATCAATATAAATTTGGTTAGACAAAGTCCTCGCACAATCTAGAGTATTTCTTCACTGTTTTCCTTGTAACTTGTCTTGTACGTTTGTTTTTGCTTTTTATCAGCTATGGGTTGATAACGAATTTTTATTTTATTTTCTTTTCTTTTATTATTTTTTTTAGAAATTAAAGAATGAACTTAAGCCATAAATAAATTTTAATTCATTTGTGTCCACAGTTCAACTCCTTATTTCATACAAATTTTTTTAAATATTCATTTCCGACCCCGAAAAGAAATATATTTTTGACTTTTAAAGATAAGAAAAAAGATTTAAGGATGTGCTTGCTCTGTAATTGTTATAATTTCTAAACAGGTGCTACTAAAATTTAGCAGACAAATGCTGGAAATAAAACTAAAAACTATCAACAATTTAAAAAAACCCACATTCGCAAAAAAGCACATTATTGACCCATGACCTGTATGTAGAAAAGGGGTCAAAAGACCCCAACCATCAATGGCCTCCATAGAACTTCTTGGTTTCTGTTTGATCCTTTTACATGTATAACAACATCACAAAGGCCAAGGGAACCCAGGCAGCTCAGAGCAAAGCCCCAAGTGACAAATTAACAACTAACATTAGCCCCAACTATCTTCATTATATCAAATTTGGGCATATTTCGGTCTAAAAAAACTATATTTTAGAAAAATAAATACACAAGCCTTTGATGAAGGGTATATAAGATTCGGCTTAGCGGTGTATAGTACTCTTACTTGTTATACACTTCACTATAAAAAGTAATAAAAAAGGATATAACTTTGTTTTGTCATCCCTTTTTATTTTCTACAATATCCAATTCCGACACCATAAACTATATATTCTGACTTCTTAATCATATTGAAGTCGATTGAGCGATGTCCATCTGTGCGTTCGTGTTAGTGTTAAAATCAAGTTTGCCGAGGCACTAGATCAGCTATAAAAAAACTTAAAAGAGCTGCTATTGGAAATCAACAAGATCGGTGCATGTCCTTCAACGCAGCGGGCAAAACACCACGTCTGCCTCTAATTTTTCTACATCATTTGGAACAATGAAGTAACTCCAATAAAAAAAAAAAAAAAATATATGGGGCGATAGAGAATTAAAAAATAAGAAAAAAATGAAGTGGAAAAATTGGCGCTTGCGCATATTTCCCGAGTTACCGGGCTCTGAAATTATCAAATTTTTTAAATATCAATTAGAAGACATCTTTAAGGAAATACTAATGTTTTTTTAAAAAAGCTTAACCCATTAATAGCCGATGGCATTTTTATGTAAAATTATATATATTTGGTACTTAAATTTTTTTTCTTATTTTTGGATGCTCTGTCACCCAATATGGTCGTTTTTTTATTGTAGTTACTTAACTAAACTAGATTTACATAGATGGTGAAGGGTATATAAGATTCGGCATAGCCGAATATAGCGCTCTTACTTGTTTTTTTTTATATAAGAATAATAGTTCTGTATTACATTTTTAAAATTCTAAATGAACAGCTATTATCTTTTTGTTCTTTAAGATTTAAATAAGACATTTTTTGTAAAGAAATGGTTTTTAAAATTATTTAAGAATACATTTTATTTAAGCTTTCTGTGTTGATATTGAGTTGTGCTACAAAAAAACTTTTTTTCATACATGCACACATACATATACATTTAACTTTTATCGTATATGTTTTCTTTTGTAAAAAATAAAAAAAATGCCGATATAAGTGTTTTAAATTTAATGTCTTTTTGATGTCTTATACTTTACAATTCAAAACAAAAATTTATGTTATGTGAAAAAGATATATTGCACAATGGGACAGAAAAGGGTAATGTTGGTAGTAAAACAATATTTTCTGATTCAAGATTTACCACAAAGTTTAGGATTTTCCAACCTTTCGTTAGGAACGCAATAGGGTTCCAAAAATTAAACATGCGTATTTTCTTCAGGCTCGCCATTTCTTTAATTTTATTTGTATTAAAATACTTTTGAGAAACCGAGAATAGATCGTAAAATTATGTTTTAAAATAAAAGAGTTAGTTTCTTTGAAACAAGATATGGGAACAAGTTAGTTTTGGAATCTCTGTTCTGCCAGACATATTTTTTTTTAAATTTTCTTTAGACGTTGAACATGGGAAAATGTTTAAAAATAATAATTTTATCTCCTTTACAATTTATATACTAAATTAACGATTTATCCAACTAAACGACACTAATGGTCAAGATTTTTATTATGCCATAATCGCTAATGTCTAAAGCTGTTTAGTTATGAAAACTTATATTTTTTTTAAGATTTTAAAATTAAAAATAATAAAAACAATCTGCTTAATTTGCTGAAAATTCAAAACTATTTACACAACCTGACATTTTCTCAGACACATCCCACAAGTTGCTTTGATTTGATGTTATTGGAAGTAAATTTAGGAGAAGGCAAAAATCGACACCTTTTTTTCAATTTACTTTCCAAACCAGCAAGAAGTAAAGTTCCTAAGGTAAAATACGTCAAAACACGTTCGTAGTTTCAACATTTTTGACCACGGTTGTATAATTTACATAAATTTTTGATGACTAAGGTTTTTGCGAGCGATGCCTACGCAAAAATTGCTGAAATTGACGACAGAAGAAAAGAACGCATTCTGGTGTATTTTAAAAACAATTAAAATCTGTTAGCTACCTTAGGAAATTTCCTTGATAAAATGGTCTGAATAAAGGTTTCTTTTTGTCAAGTATGAACACAGTATTAAAAAAAATTACTTAGGAAGACTTAAGCAACTTTGCTTAAGCCCTCCAGATAATCATCTATCGACACAGTTTTTAAGATTAATAATGAAAGTATATATCATTGAGGTAAAGATTAAGTAGGTTATTTTATGAATGAACCAATGATTATTATTTTTTTATTTGTTTGTCTTATTTACAGAAAATTTCTCAGCTCAAATCGGTTATATGCTGCAACATAAATTTTGATATTTGAAAAGACGCACTTTTACTTTAGAAAAATTTTTCAAAATTACAATTCAAATCTTATACTAACATTTTCATATTTTAAGTGCTAAAAAAAAAAACTAATTTTACATACGTGTTGATAATATTTATGATTTTTTTTTTTAGTTTTACCGAGATAATGGGATAAAAGATTGGATGCTTTTGTAATTTAGATATATTTTTCAAGTTTCTAAATAAAAATTTGTGAATTAAAAAAAAAACTTGTGGAACTATTTTAGTAATTGTCTAACTATACTTTAATTCAGCTTAAGTCCAGATTTACACTATGCAATTTTTTGAGGCATTTTTTTCTCAATTCCTTATTTAAGTTGCAGCGATATGCGTTATTTAAAAATAAACATAAGCAAAAATAATATACCCTGAAAATCCTAGTAATACCATATTGCTTACTGACGATATAGAATGCAAAAAAGCGTGCAAAAATAATACGTATCTAATATGTAACTGGGGCGAATTCAAGCGAAAATTTTAAAACGCAAATTACAAAAATTCCTCTTTATTTTGTTAAGCGTGTAACAGTCTAAATGATTTAATATTTTAAAACCTTTTAATAGTCTTTAGTTATCTCTCTATTTAAATTTTACTTTGCATTCGATTGCGGAATAAATTCCTGTAGTTTAAAAGAAATTAAAAAAAATACGGGATGATGAATACAGAGAAGAGAAAGCTAAAAAACGTTACGTTAAGTTTATTCAATAAATGTTCGGCAATAGAAAGCTGACACCACAGCTTTTGCTTGTCACTCTATACCCATGTTTAATATTTCTTTATTTCTTGAGTTTCTCATTTCTATTGTTTGTTAGTTTCTTGGGAAATATAAGGTCTTGTAGTCTAAGGAACATATTTTTAAATAGTTGTTTCATTTTACAACCATTAACGCCTATGTCAGTCAACATATATATGTTCGATAGCCCCTTTTATTTAAATTCATTTTCCGTAAATATGAATTATTCAGGCATGTCACAAATTCCGATCGGAATCGTTTTAATTCCGTATAAACAATTTCGATCGATTTTGTTTTACCTTCTTTAGATTCCGATCTATTTTTTTTATTCCTGAAAAGTATTGAATCTTCACTCTTAGTTTAAATTTGGCACACCAAAGTAAACAACAAGGCTAATCTAAGAAGGATACATCATAAAAGTAAATTTAAGAATCGCACATAACAAAATTTCAAAGAAACTAATTTCCACTTTGAAAGTAGTTTCATTTCGAAGAAATTTTTTGTTTTAAGTTTTCTGAAGAAGCAATTTGCGGAATTGAAACCACTTTCGATCGGAATTGAGTTCACTTTAATATTATAATCAGACGAATAATTTTAATTCGGAATAACTTCAAGTATATTTTGATCTCGCAGTTATTATTTATTTAACAAATTATGTGTTTATTAAAAAAAATAGGATATGTTATTTACACGTACAACAAAAATGTATAATTGCTTTAAAAAATAATTTAGTCACGACAAATATATTTTTTTAACATGTAGTCATTATATGGTTACTATGCCTACAAAATACAACTTGATTGATATTAGCTAAAAAAAATTTAAGCCAGAACATAAATTACTAAAATATATTCAACCAAAATATTTTAACCAAACTATGATTAATGGCAAACAAATAAAGTTTGCTTTAAAATATCTTTGTCTAAGATTTTATTTTAGTTTAATCAGTTGATTGTTAGCTATAATCGATGAAAAACCCTTAGAATTCCAGTAGCTATTTATTGGTGAAGGAAATAAGAAAAAACTAAAAATTAAAAATTGGTACTCAAAATAAATAAGTGAAAATAATATACAAAATATCAAAAGAAATAAAACGACTATACTGAGTTAAAAAATTTGTTTTAAAATCACATTTGTAACAAATCATTAATAAACAAAAAACTGTAAATAAATATCTTATTTCCAAAAATTTGTGGATTTAAGAAACCATATCGTGATTCATTAAATGTAAATGTTTTGCATTTGTTCATTTTCAAGCATATTCATATGGTTAAATTTAAATATTAATGCTTATATTTGAACATAATATTATTACAATTAATTAAAGATGTTTACATTTTAAATTAATGTTTATACTTTATAATGTTATGGTTGTAATAGACAACAATATGGTTCCAAAACCAACTATATTATGTAAAAATACTACGTTCGGCTTTCAATTATATAATACAACCTCAACCATGTTATTTCTTTGCGTACAATTACTATTAGAATTGAATGCAATTTCTAGTTCATCACATCCTTTATTAGCATTCATCGCAAAATTGTATCTCAGGTTGTGTTCTTTGTAAAAATTATCTATTTCGCCAAGTTATTTGATAAATAAGAATACAAAGAATATTTTTTGTAATTAATATTAATTTGGCTTTTTTCTTTGCTGGCTTTATTAATCATCACATATATTTGTTTTGGCTTCTTGCGTTTTTATTTCTTTTCTATCCTCGTATGAAAGGGTTAAATGTCAAGCAAAAAGTGGAATGCATTCACTTTTTAAAATTTATGATCAGCTTACTTTAGCAAATCGTCACAAACAGATAGCCGCTTTAAAAATTTGCATACCTTATAGATGGACAATTTCATGATTTTTATAGCGAACATAATAGTCCGTCTAAGCCAGCCCTTCCTCGAACTGTGGATAGATACCAGACCACATACTCTCTAACTAATAAAATAACATTAACAAGACTAACACGGCGACATAAGGCACGTTATGAAAGGAATATGCCCGCTGCAAATTAAATTGGGAAAGAAAATCAAAATTTAATTAATGAATAAAGATCTTGACTTAGAAATGTATTAAATAAAGACAGTTAAGAAATTAGTGCCATGAAACTATCATATGCGTCATTATTTTACCAATTGTACTCTAGAAATGGAAAACTGATCCGATGTTTAATCGCAAAATATTTGTGTTTAATGAACAAAATTGCCTCATATAGAAAGAAACAAAAAAAAAAAAAAAACAACAGATCCTTATTTATTTCGTTAAATGGATCTGTCAAATGGGTTTTAATATCAAGCTCTCGATGCGTTAAAGAGAAAGGCTTAAAAAGCTTCCCTATAACTGAACGTCTGAATGTGCCATATGTGCGAAATTATTTTAAAATATTAATTTCATCAAATGATCTTTCGAGTAAAAACACTATTTTTATTAAAATTTAATCTTTTGTCTTATTTTTAACAATTTAGATTACTGTCATACTTAAAAAAAAATAATTTCTTATAATTATATTTAATTTTACCTTATTTTTAAATTTATAAAAAAATAAATAACAGAGCTACATATATCGGCAATGCTGAATCTTATATACCCTTTACCATGTTTGTAAATATAAATTAGTGAAGTAGCTCCTATTAAAAAAAAAAAAAACAAATATTGTGATAACAGAGAATTAAAAAATAAGAAAAAACAAAAAATTAAAAACGATACATAATTTTACATAAGAATGTCATTGGCTCTTAATGGGTTGTGCATTTAGTATTTTCTGAAAGATCTTTTCAAAAGCTTTTAAATGATACCCACATTGACCATATTGATAGTCGAACTTTTTTATGAAAAGTTCAGATCCTCATAACTCGATAAATATGGGCGAGCGCCAATTTTTTCACTTGACGTTTTTTTTTTTCTTATATTTCAATTCTCTAAGGCTCCGTATATTTGCTTTTTTATTGGAGTAGGTTCATTGCTTCAAATGTTTTTAAGGGTATAATAATTTAATTCAATTTAAGGAAGTTCTAACGGCTGCTGGTATTTTATTTAAAGTTTTCTCAAAGACTGCTTTGCAACTTTTTTGTCGGTTTTTTGTTCGCAGTTTATTTTATTTTGTTAATTCAGTTTGTTGTAAGAAAAATGAAAGAACTAAAAAAAGATTTTAAATCGCATTAACTTTTGTTAAACAACTTTTGACTACATACACAATTTCTGGCAATTAAATAAATTAAAATAATTGAAATAAAATAAATTAAAATAAAATAAATACGCTTTTTAAGGTCTAATTAATTTTTAGTTTTTGTATATTTTTGCATTCTGCTATAAATTGTAGAATTCTCTGTTAGAGTTTATTTGATAAAGTTATAAGATTTCGATTTTTCCTAGTTCCCAGTTTCCTTGTAATGAACACAATTTCAAAAGTTGTATAATTTTAAGGTTACTTTTTTACTAGAAGACTTGAATGCTAAAGTTATTTGTCAAAGTTTATTAAATTGAAACATTTTTTCCTTTCCCTTAAACTTGCTTAATATAGCTTTTAATGCAGATACAGACTAAATTGACATATTGAAAAATCAACAGTTTTATAGTTTGTTTAAATAAATTAAAGGAGGTTGGCTGAATAGCAAGGGAAGTTTCGGGTTTAGCATTTTTAGTGTCAAATCATTGTGGCAGAAAAAAAGTTAATCTATCGACAAATTGAAACGGTATCCTATTAAGAATGATTGGCATTATTATAATAAATTGGTTTGGGATTTTGTTGTTTGTAGCACAAAGCAAAGTGTTGATGTAAAGAAAATTTTACAGTTATTTTTTTTCTTTGAAGTGACACAAAAACAAATATTGACTTTAAAAAGCAAACTTTTCAAGCAAAGTACAAAAATTCAGTTTATTAAAGAATTGTGATTAAATAAAGAAAAAGTTTCTATTTTACACAAATAAAATAAAATTTTTGTTATCTTCTTCTTGAAGTAGTAATAAGTATTTTTTTAATATACAAGAGATAAAATACGTAACTGTCTAGGCGCAAAGTATGGTGCACCTCATTTACAAGGTGGGTCCTCCAACAAGAACTTTGTTTTTCAATTGTGGCAACATCAATAATATGATAGTTTTGTCATTTAGTTTTTTGACGTATTCGTAGTAGTGGTATTGGCAATTGTGACGATTTCGATTGAAAATCGCACTAAAAAAATTAAAATCCATCAAAAAAATTTATTTAATAACAACCTGTAGGTTTTTTTTAAACAATTAAAATTGGGGTTGTGAAAATTTGGAACGATTATTTGAAAACCTTCGCATGCCTAAAGTGTCAGTATGGCACGCTTTATATCTGGAGGTTTAATTGGGCCATTTTTGTCAAGATGGCAAGAAGTGATTAAAAACTTTGATGATAGATTTGACATCTGTTAGCGTAGTCTTGCCATATATCATTCGTCATTAATAATTGCTGAATTTTTCACTTCGTAATAAAATAAAAATTTGAATCATCTTTATCTAAATTATTTGTTTTATTTTGTTTTATTTTATTTTAGAAAATAAAGTTCTTGTCAAATAACCCTAGTATGACTTGCTTTGAACTTTGAAAGACAATCAAGTACAAATGACGTAGATAGCTATTTTCCTTTACGACATATGTGACATTCGAATAATATTTAAAGCAAACAAAATAATTCTTGCAAAAAGAAAAAAATTTCAAATTAAATGAACTATTGGGGAACCCTTTAATTGATAATTTTGAAAATTTATACTTGAAATCATAACGATCACAGTAATCGGCATTTCGTCAAATTTTCAAGAGATTTTCTACGATATAGACACATAAAGGCCAATTTAAGTCATCTATAGGAACTCCCTTTAACATTTAGATTTATTTTTTTATTAATTTTTGCCTTAGGAGCTATTGTGATAATCAGTTTCTTTATTTTTTGAGTTGTACATTAAAAACAGGTTTGTTTATGTTGTATGTGGACACCCTTTTAATTTTTTAAACTACCAACGGTTCTTAAAACGGGATCAATCTGTTAGCATAAAATTTCAAACGAAGAAAACATTTTCAAAATCGGCATAGAAATTACTGAGTTATGCAGGCACAAACATCAAAAAGCAACATTCAGTCGATGTGAGTGTCAAAATGATATGTATTGTAATTGATTCATAACATTGTCTCGTGAGCTTAAAGATTTCCTGAAAAAAGAACAAATTATTTAAAATTATCAATACACAAAAAATCAATTTTTGCTTTGATTAATTCTTCTACGAGTATATTATTGTTTAAAATGCTTAATATATATTTTTAAGTTATAAAATTTTGGTTGTGATTCCATTTTAATTATGATTAAATCTTAACAAACAACTGTCAATCCATACTTCAGGTATTGTTGAAAACCACTATATTTTGATCGGGATGCCTATTTAATTATATTTTAATAAAAACATGGGTCTCTAAAGTCGTAGACTAAAGTCGACCCTTGCTTTTGTATACTCTTAACTAAAAAGCTCTTAATATTATTTTTTTTTTTCATAATAAAAAATAAATTATATTTATGTGGAACCGACCCCAATTGGGTGTCGACTTTAATTTGCTAAATGTTTTCATACATTTTCTGAAAAAAAAACACACACACACAACAAGAAAGTTGTAACATTAAACAGCAATTTTTATTGTTTGTTTACTTTTATAAAATAAAAATCAAAAACTTTATTTAATGCAATTTTCTTGTGGAACAAAATCAAATAGATAATAAAATTTTTTGAAAAAAACTTATCCGTACATACATATCTAGATACAATTTTTTTTGGTAACTACTTGGAGTTTTGTTTACAGACTCTTAAGCAAATAAAAGAGAAGACTTGTTAGGGATAGAAAAATACAAGTAATATTTTAGATTTATTTCTTCCTCTTCATCAGCAATACTTGCAAAATCTCTATAAATATCTGGCAAACTAAACCTTTTTACTTTTTACAAACTTTTTAATTTAATTTTTGCAATTATAAAATAATTGAAATGAATTAAAAATGGCTTAAACTACATTTAAATTGAGAGTCGACTTTAATTTGTTTATGAATAAGTATGTCATCTATTATTATTATTATTATTATAATTATTACTATTGTTATTTTATTGTAGGCAGTCTCCATCTGCAATATGCAGAAAAAGCGAATTAATTGAAGAAAAAACATAAACAAACAGTATAAAAAGGATGCGATTTAAAATTATGCTTTTGATGAGTTTTCGATTGGGCTTAAAGAGAGGTTAGACATTTCTGAAAAAAATTTTTTTATGCAGAAATCTCGTTAGCAAATTGTATAATTCCAAAGTTTTAAAAGAAGCGTTTTATTTTTGCAAAAAAATATTTGGTTGAAAAATAAATATTTTTGATATTCTTGCAAAGGATAGTGAATATGAACGAATAGCAAGTAAGAGTACTATATTCTGCAGTGCCGAATCTTATACACCCTTCCACAAGAGAGCTGTGTGCTTTTTTTCTTAAAATATAATTTTTGTTGCCGAAAGATGTAAATTGAATTGTTTATTTGTCACCTTGGAGGCTGCTCTGCATTGTTCCTCTTTAAAGAATCTATTGAAATAAAAGCTCGACAAGCAAGTCTTTTAGTAAGCCGAGCTTTCTTAATTATTACCTTTGTTTTTTGTTTGTTTTTGTAAAAATATTTTTTTTTTTGAAAATTCTTAAATTGGTATTAGTTTTTAGTTATTAGCCGACATTAAAAAGGCGGATATCAATTCGACTAATTGTTGCTTTTTTAATGTTTTGCCTGCAGAGCTTAGTCATTCTGCACTGATTTAAAAAATTTTTAACAGTCTATATTTTTAAAAATTAAAGGGTGTCCCCATACAAAATTCATGTTTTTAAGTGTATTATGAACCGTAAAGCGCACTTTTTTAAAATTAAAAAAATGCGTATTTTTATAGCTCTTAATAGCAAAAATTTATACAAAAATAAATCTAAAAATTAAAGGGTGTCTCCATAAGTGACGTAAATTGACTCATATACGCCTATCTTGGGAACCGTTATAGACAAACGCTGGAAAATTGGACATGATGTCGATTACTGCGACCAATGTAATAAAAAGTGTCAACATTCAACATTATAAATAAAAGGGTGTCCCAATAGTTAATGTAATTTGATGTATGTGTCCATATTCTTGAACCGTTGTAGACAGACAGGTGAAATTTGTTTTGAAGTCGGTTTGTTTTTGCAAGAATTATATTTTGTAAATTTTTGGTGAAATTGTTGTGAACATAAATTTTTGTGAAATTTTTAGTGTTTAGTTTTGAATATTGGCCAATCCAGATATTTTTGTTTTTTGAATTTTCGGCTTATAATTTTTTTTATCGCAAAAACCAAAGTTTAATATTTTGATGAAATGTTGTTAAAAAAATAATATTTGGGTTAAATTAAGATGGCTTAGTAATTTATAGTTTTTTTTCCTAAAATTTCTGTTTTTAATACAGAAAGCAAAAAAAAAAAAAAAAAAAACAATAATCGATCGACTTATAATTTTAGTATAATTTTTTGTGTGCTTTCTCACAATTCAAAATTTTATTGGGCTTAAAAAATCACTCTTAAGAATTTTATTCAAAGCTTAGGTTTTAAAAAAGGTATGAAAAAAGAAAATAAAAATTTAAATAAAAATTCTTATTGTTAAGTTATTCATCAATTTAATGTCAAAGGGCAATTCACTTTATTTTCAAATTCTGATTTAAGCATTTTCTGGTTGGCCACTCTCAAGTTACTCTTCCTACAAAATTTGAACCAGCCTTTGCCCTTAAATGTTTTTTAAAATATGACACAATGACCTAAATCTTAAATCACAAAAAAGAACACGCTTCAAAAATATTCTCAATGAATTGTGTTTTCTTTTGTGTTTTTTTACGGATATATTTTCCTATTCCAATAAATAATGAAGAATGTAAAGAACATCCGGCCTTTAAAAGATTTTAATATTTGTAGAAACAATCTTGGTATGTTTTCTTTTTCATAATAAAGTGACCTTGACTAATTTAAAAAAAGCGATTTTGTATTTATTTTTTTTATATTTAACAATAATGTGCTGAAAGCGATTTTTAGTTATAAATGACTTTAAAGTTTATTAGTTGAAATAAAAAAAAACTCATGCATGTTAAATGAACAAAACAATGTCTGACATTATATAAAGATCCATAAAAGTACATCCATTTATATAAATAATAAGTAAAATACTTGACATCGTTATTGTTGATACAAACATTTTTGTGTAGCAACACAATAATGAAACAAAACATGTGTCTATGACTATCGATTTGTAGTTTTATATGTAAAACCCTTACAATTTTATTGAATCCGAATAACTGGTGGCTGAAAAATCTAAATGTTTTATTAAGAGAACCAAGTAGATCACATAAGCATGGAATATTTATATTAAGAAAAAATAATACAAAAAAAAGTTTAAGTAGTTTTAATGAACTTTAGTTTTTTATTAAAGAAATGATCTTAAAAAAATCCAAGCAAGAGCATGTCATACAATCTGTTTTCTCCCACAATAAATTATTCTTATTTAAATTAAACTTATTTTGTGTTTTCATTGATGTCATATAGCTTTTCCTCAGGTCGTTATCAATTTAGTAATTTTTATTTTATTTCTATTTACAATATCCCGAGGTCAGGCACGTTATGCCCTGAAATAAGTAAAAATATATTATAAAAACGAATCTTTTAAACGGAATTTACCTTTTTGTCACGTTTTATTACAAACTGAAAGCAAGAAGATGTTAATTTTTTAAACGCTATCAATATAAAGAAAACCAGTGTGAGCACATTGAAATCCTTAAATAATATTTTGTTAACTGTGGTAACACACATTGAAATTATTACAATTACATATACATTAACGTGAAGTTGTGAGCGTATAATTAATATTTTGAAGTTAATATTACTGACTGGCATATTTGTAAAAAAAATTATTTTTAGATCTTTTTATAACCTTCACCACAAAAAGTGGTAAAAGCGTATAACTTATTTTGTCATTCCGTTTGTAATTTCTACAATAGCCATTTCCGACCCCATAACGTATATATATTCTGACTTCTTATGCATAGCGAAGTCGATTAATCGATGTCCGTCTGTACGTTTATCTTAGGTTGAATTCAAGTTTGCCAAAGCACAAGATCAGCTAAGAACAAAATTAAAATACGCCAATTAATTAGACGTAGTTCCAAAAGAGGTTCTATTAGAAATCAGCAAGATAGGTCTGTGTCCTTCGACGCAGCGGCTAAGATACCACGCCTACCTGTAATTTTTTCTTATCAATTGAAGGAATGAATTAACTCCAATCAAAAACCAAATATATGGGGCGATAGAGAATAAAAAAATCATCGAATAAAAAAATAAGCGCTCGCCCATATTTTCCGAGTTACGGGCCTCTAAGCTTTTTAAGTTTTAAAAATATTGATATGGGTATCATTTTAACGCCTTTGAAGAGATCTTTAAGGAAAGAGACGATAGAATTTTTATTTAAATTATTATTATTAATCTCTGATACCCCAATATATAAAATTCGGCATAGCAGAATTTAGCACTTTTTCTTGTTATTTTTTAAGATTTGGGAAAGAATCTGAGAACAGATGAAGATTAAGAATTTTATAAAAGATTTAAATTTTAAATTCTTTAATTTTATGTAAACCTCGAAAAATAAATATTAAAAAATTAAATATAACTTGAAAATTTGGAAACGGATACAGACTCCATTAAAAGCGTAATTTGTTTCTCAAATATAATTTTTTATCCCTTATTTTGTTATTGTTTACTTTCAAATTTTCCTTTGTAAGCACAGAACAGATCTAATAAAGATAGGTGTAGTAACCTTCATAGCTATGTACTTTCTTGTAAAGCGATGCAAAGCTACATTCTTAAGACTATGCTGGTCCGCAAAGAATCCCTTTCTTAAATATTTGAGCCTTCGTTTCTGCAGAGCTTGACAGTCACAGAAAAGCTGAAAGCTTCTGCTGCACTCACCACGGAAAATTCGCTTTGACGCATGTGCAATCAAAATTTACATAAAAATAACTTAAATGGACTTAAACGATAAAGCTTGTGATATTTTTAAGAATATTCTTTTACTCTT
The DNA here is from genome assembly GCA_937654795.1 of Cistogaster globosa. Classification (NCBI taxonomy): domain Eukaryota; kingdom Metazoa; phylum Arthropoda; class Insecta; order Diptera; family Tachinidae; genus Cistogaster; species Cistogaster globosa. The sequence continues at coordinate 23,541,183 of OW569405.1, forward strand.
TTATTTTTTTATAATAGTGCTTCCTACTTTCTATATGATTTTCGGCTAGATTTCTTTTTGTGGTCTCTTGCTTACCAAACATGCATCTCAAATTATGCATTTAACCTAACAATTATAATCTTGTGACTCCGCCGATACCGTTAAGCCTACGTCAATATACAAAAATTGTTTTATTTTTATTCTATTTCAGGGTTTGGTGTTACTTACTAAATCGCTTCTGTGTTGCGTTAAGTTTTAAGTTTACAAACAATAAGTTTGAAACAATAAAAAAGTTGGTTTTTAATATAAAGTTTACTCCCCAAGAAGTAACATAATTTTTTGTTAAGTTTTTACGTGCATTGTAGCAAGTGTTTCATTTTAATTATTTAAAACTCCTCACACATGTTTCTTATTTATTTTTATAATTTCTTTTTAAAAGAAGAAACATTTTTTATGCAAATGTATGAGCTTTGCATTTTTTTAAATCCCTTAACAAATTTTTTAACTCTACAATTTAACAAAAGTTAAAGTAAAATTAAAGTAGGGTGGCGCTTAGTTTCGTTCGTGTTTATTAGTCTTGAGAAGGCCCTTTTATAACCATTTAGGTTACACTAGCAAGAAAACTTTAATTAAAAAAGAACTATAGATTTTTTTCAACAACTGAGATTTTTTTTTATGCTTAAAATCGAAACGATTTTTATAAAAAAAATTATTTTGGAAATTTTTATAATTTTATGTATTATATTATGCTGATAATCTATAACATTTTTAAATAAAAATGCAATTTTTTGGTTGGTAGGAAAGCTTCTATCTATGCTCTCTATCACAACTTGCTTAAGCCAGCTTTCTAGAAAACCTTTATCTTAATTCTTAGAAAGTTTTTTATGTCTTAATTATTATTATTGTTTTCGATGCTTCAAAAAAGTTATAAGAAAGGCTTTTGTGGTTCGTCATAAAAACTATCTGCATATTGTGACTATAGTGAGAAATTTCTCACCTGAAAATATTGTAGCAATATTGTTTTAGGGTAGAAATACAACCTTACGGTTGCAGAACCGGATTCTGCATCTTAGAGAAAAAATAAATAAAATGAGGTACGGTGACGGATGCGGATTTTATTGATAATTCATATTATTTCTTTACTAATATTTTGTTTGTTTTTATTGGAAAAAATGTAAAAAATTTTATATAATAATAATTTGCTTACTGGAATAAACATCTTTTTTTATTTATTTTAGAATGACTTTTAACGTTTCTTTTTTCTCCTTTTTTCCTAGTAATTCAAAAAAAAAAATTAACACATATGATTTTTTATACAAAAACAATTAAATTGAACTGTGGCAAAATGCTTAAAGAGAAAAAATTGAAAATTGAGAGCATGAGAAAAAACACAAGAAATTAAAATAGATTCTAATTTCTTGCGGATTCGCTGAGCGTTTTATATTGTCAAAACTTTGTTTATATAGAAAAAACCGCATCCGTAATAATAATAAATAAAATAATAAAAACGTTCACTTTGTATGAAGCAATGTTGCAATGACGTACTGCTTGTACTTTGTAGGTTGCTTAGTTATGTGTTATAAGAACTTTCCATGTTTTTCTTAAAGTTTTATTTTACCCTAGAAGTTTTGTTTTATCATGTATAAATTAATTTGTAGGTGAGATTTTAAATTTATTGCAATAATGGTAGTTGAAGCATTATAACAGAGTGATTAATTCGATATGTTGTGTTCCAACGGGCTACCAGTATAATGCTGGTTAAGTTACTTTTTCGTCTTAATTTCTTGAGTCTTTAACTAATATGTTTTCCTTACACATATCGGAAAAATGGATTTTGGACGAAAAATCTGCTTGGCGACCTTATTTAATTACCAGTTACGCATAACATATAGCAAACATTTATTTTTATGTTTTTCTGAAAAATCAAAAACACTGAACCTTAAACTATGCCTCAATAATCTTTTTATATACCGGATAGGCAGAAAAGATTTGCCATTTTTATAGTCTAATCTGCTGATTAAAATCTTAAAGCTATAACTACTTGAAGACAAAACAAAAATTCGTATTCCTTTGCTGCGCATTGGTTTCATCTATACGGCTATTAAATAGATCGATATTTGAGCCGTTTATTTTGAAAGTTGTGTTAGTCACTTAAAAAAATATATTTAAAGAGCTGGTACAGTTTTAGTTGGCCGAAATTTTTATTGGGGGAAAAATAAGCATCGTGATAAAATAAGTGCAAGTACGCCTTCTTAAGATTTAGCCTTAACACGTTTTTTTCAGATAAAAAACAAAGTGGCTATTGCTGCTTTCCAAAAAAGCATCTAATTTATATTTTATTACTTGCAGTGCCCACGACTTATTCCGCGTGTCATTTATAATTTTTTTAGAACTCAAATTTAGAAAAATGTGTATTTATATATTTATTGATCAGATCTATAAACAGTGTTAAAAATTTTCCATCTATAAAAATAAAATGTGCTGACAATTGTTTTAGTACGCTTAACCCAATAAAATTTGATAACTTCAGTTTTGTATTTATATTTTCTTTACGAAATAATTTATTTTAACGCAGCAAAAACTATACCAAGGTTCTAAGAGAGCATAACACAAGTTTTTTTTAAGTCCATCCAGCAGTTTTTACGTGATGCGAACAGACGACAGACGACAGACAGACGAGAAGACAGACAAACAGACAAAAATTCCAAAAAAACACCAAATTTTTCAAAAAATATTTTACGTACAGAAATCATTGCGGTACTGTTTTGTTATATGTAGAGATTATGCTTTAGTAAACAACTGTCATATTTTTCTATTTCCCTCTTGATTTTACAAATTTTTAGGGTGTTTGTGAGACAAAAGCCACAAAAGTAAAAATTTTTTTAACACAAAAACAACTAAATTAAAATGTTCTTCAATGTGATTTATGTTTTTTTTTCTTTCTTCCTTAATCATTGGAAAAAGTTTTGTCTTCGGTTTTATATGTAATAAAATTTTTTGTTTCGAGAAATAAATTTTCTTATTAAATGATTAATTATATCAATTAAATATTTCATTGAAAAACAAAAAAGATAAGATAATATCGTAAATAATTGAATCAATAAAAATTTATTTAAATGTTAAAAAAAAAATTAAATTTTAATAGGTGTAAATATTTTTTTCTGTGATTGTTTGACCGTACCTTTACTTTGCTTTGTTGATCCCCCAAGAAAGAATTTAAATATAACAAATACTCGGATTGCACCTAACGATAGTGTAAAATAAATCGACCTTAAAGCTGAATAAAATAATTTTTATAGACTATTGAAAAACGTGTTAAATATTTATGTAGAAACATTAAAGATATAAAATAAAATTATTCCTTTCCTACCTAAAGATCTTTTTTAAAATTTAATGAACAGCGCTTATTTATTGCAGGTTTTTCAAATTCTTTAAAGAGGATAAAACAGCGTAGAACAGGAGCGTTGGCTAAAAAATATGAGGCTACAGCAGCCCCTTCTTTCATCTGCTTTTTGCTTAAACTACAGCTTCTACGCTGTAATTGGTTTTGTGGCCTACTGTTCGTATCCTAGCTGCTGCCAATTTAAGAACATTTGCAAGACTATATTGTACTGGGTGATGTCACAGCGACCTCTACAGCATTGAATTGTTGGCAAATTAAAAGCTTGAATAAGTAAAAGATACGATAGAAGCGATGTAACAATTTTCTAAAATACACAAATGTTCAATTGCAAAATTATGAATTTAAGCTCTCTATCACTGTTGTCTTCACCACCTGTATCTTCTAGACTATTTCTCTTCAACAAAGTTAATAAAATGAATAAAAAAGGTGGTAGTCATAAAATAATGCATCCACTTGTGCTGGTGTCTGATCTTTTTTCAGCGATATTTTAAAGGAGAATTTTTTTGTCTCCCTTCTCTACCGAAATTCTATCATTCATTTACCCTAAGAAAACTCAAAAGAAGAGATAATCATGTATGTATGCAAACATTAAAAGGTATTTTATAAACAATTTGTGCAATTTAAGTGGTAGAGTAATAAGACAAGCTTTTTAGACAATTTTCACCTTAAACGAAATATTATGAAATATTACAAATCAAGAACTCAACTATTCTATAAATAATTACTGCCTTAATGAACAGAAATATTTACTATTCTCTATGAAAGAACATTTGTACCCTAAATAAAAATAAGTTACTTTGCATTAATGTTTCAACTATTTAAGTTGCATTTTAATTAAAAATTTTGCTTTTGGCATGATGTTGTGTGGCACATACTACACAAGTAACATTTCCACACAATGTAATCAAGTATTCAAGCAAATACATTCGCACATATAACAAGCTGATGATAGATTTTTAAATCTTCCATAATACGACAACATATGAAAGTAAAATTATGAATGTAAAAAAGAAATAGAGAAATAAATACTACAATGCACTTTATAATCGTTGATTGCTTCTGCTTAAAAATAACAGTGTTCTGAAAGTGGGGTGATATTCATAAAAATATATTTTTATTTTTTGAAGTGCGACATGCAACACTTAAAATTTGAGCAGTATCAGTGAATTTATGTGCGGCTTAGCGCAAGAAAAAAAGTTAAAAATTAAATTGAAGGTGTTAAAATATTGACGTGACTTTTACGTTTTTTATGTCTGTTATGAGAAAAAGTATAAAGAATTAAAAATAGAACCAAAAAATAAAGTATGTTCCCAGTGTGACGCAATTTCAATGTGTTAGAAAAGTATTTTAACGGCAGAAGGAAGGCGTTAAGAACTTATATAGAGTATGTACAAATATATTAATAAATGCGAGCAATAGATTTCTAAATCACAGGGTGTTTAGAGAACGTGATTTTGGCCATTATGGCTTTATCTTTTAAACAATTAAAAGCAGCTGCTTCAAATTTTCAGAGATTAAACACTGCTATGACTACTATACGGATATTAAAAATTTAAGAAAAAATTAAATAAACGGTGTCCCGATAGTACATGATTTTTGTATATACAGCCGTATTTTTAGAGCCCTAATAGACTGCGACTATAAGGTTACGCCTAGTATGTATTGCTTCCCTATAAAACCAAGTATAACAATAAAAAGATGTCCTATTGATAACATTATTTCCACAGGGTCTCATTTTAAAGTTATTATCACTATGTTCGCTGTATCAACTTTAAAAATAAAATCAAGAATTAGAAAAGGGCACATAAATAAATGTAACCCTTCGAGTGGGAGAGTCCAGCTCTTACTTGACGGATACATTTTTTTTCAGTTGACCGTTAAATATATTTCAGAATTTAATGTCAAATTTTCTGGTTTGCTACATCATTCATCAGCATTCTTCGCAACTATCTACCTTAAGTTGTATACATTGTAAACATCATTTATTTAGCCAACTAATCTATATTAATTTGATTAGACGAAGTCCACACAACTTAAATCATTTTTTTTTTGTTGTTATCTCTTTAACTCGTCTTGTATATACCCTCGGTATGGCCAAGAAATGCAATTTTGGTTTTTAATCATTCATACTTGTTTGTTAATGTTTCTATTCAAAATTAAACTCGAGACTGAATATAAGCCGAAAAAAGTAAATTTTAATTCATTTATAATATCCACGGTTCAAATTCTGATTGGGAAAAAATTGAAAATTAAAAAATATTTTTAATATTTAAGATTGTTAGTCGACCTATTTTAGATTAATTATCAAATGAATAATTTATTGAGAAAGATAATTCAGTTAAAAGTATTTGCGTTAAATTAATTATTTATTTTATAGTTTGCAAACATTATCTATTTAACCAACTATTTTGGTAAAAATTAAGACGAGAAATTTTCAAATTAATTAATATTAATTCGCCCACACAGCTTCTTTCTGTTTTCCCGTTGTTACTGGCCAACAGTTCTTCTTACTTTGTTTTGATTATCGTTCTAACCAGATTTTGCTTTTGTTTTATTTTACTTTTTCCATGCTTTCGCCCTACGTCTCAGGGGATACTGTTTCAGTATCATACTGATTGTTTTAAAAAATGCAAAAATGCACGGTGCCTGGAGTGTAATTTAATTTTGAGTATATGTATGTATGTAAGTTGAACTTGAGAGCGATTAAACAAAGTTTAAAATTATTTAAAAATATTATTTTTAAAAATTCTTTAAGGAATTATAACTACAAATATAAATAAATAAAAGCAACAAAAATGAAATAAATTTGACACTATTAGCAGAAGCTCTTTAACATATTTGTAAGTTTTACAGTGGATCGTTTCGATACAATTAGACTTTAAAAATTTAAAGCAAGTAACTAAAATTTATTTCGTTTTAGTATATTTAGGCCCTTAGACAAAATATTATTATTTTTGTAAATCGATTTCATTTACGAGACTACTGCAAACTTATCCTTACAGATCAATTTATCAAGTACTTTTTTAAGGTTTTTAGATGTATCTCAATAATGAGTAGGACGATATAAGCTATAAGAATGTGGATCGCTTATGGATTATTTATATTTCATCGGTCTCTAACGGCATTTTACATAAAAAATATATAATTGTCAGTTCCGAGGATGCCAATTGACATCGCCAAGACGACTGGTAACACGATTACCAAACTTAGGTCCATTATTACAACTTGCCGTTAGTTAAAGGAAATATTAAATTGGTCCGATAAAATTATATAAAAGATTGTACAATTTTATTTCACCCATTTGAAGCCATACAAAATTCATTATCATGGTTTAGGATCGCTCTTAAAGAGCATTTACGAAAATTTGTTTGCAAACAGCCGCCGAAATGATGTACTTAAACATTAAGCGGCATCAAGACCGTATGCTTTCTTTAATAAAAATACTCTTTATTATAATTTTTTTAATTTAATTAAAAAAAAGCTAAGGCCATTATGACATTTCATTTTTTATTAACTTTTTAAGTTTTGAAAAAGTGAAAACATAATGTAATGAGAAAATTGACTGGTGCAAAGAATTTAGCTTTATTAATAAAAGTATTAAACCGTCAAAAAGCCTGTAAAAAAATTTTTTTTACATTAAAATGACATTTTTAACTTAAGACCTTAAAAATGTTGCTAATTTATCGTTTTAAGTATTAATTTTGCGATTCAGTGCTTTTTATAAACAAGACAACACTTAATAATATTAATATAGACAAAGAATATAAAATGAAGAAAATTATTAGAGGTTTTGCTTTATTGAATAATCTTAATTAAATATAATACTTTCTTTTCCGACCAACTTTGTACCATTTTAAACTAAGTTAAATTTCTTTTTAAATTATTTTTGTTCATTACTATTTTTGTTTTGAGAAATTTATTTTGAAAAAAATAAATTGTTTATACATTTTTCTCCGATCTGATTTAAGCTTGTAAATATAAAATAATATATAAAATACGATTGTTTTGCCCTAAATGAAAACAGTTGTGTAGTTTACTCTTTTTTATTTTAGTGTTTGATTCTGACTTTTTATTTATTTCATTAAGTCAAAATTATTTATTTACGTGTTATTAACTGTAATAAAACTATTTACTGTAGGAAGTATTACTTCACTGAACTGTTTCAATTATATTTAAATAATAATACTGTAAAAAAGCTGCAACAACACTTTTCGGATTTTGTGAAATAGTGTGACTATAGCCATGATAACTATATGTGTTTATTTTTAGATCGTTTTCAAAGTTTTCTTTTGCAATAAAATAATGGTTATTATAGTAAAAATTAACATTTATACCTAACTCATCAACAGTTGATATGATACTGGAACAGCATCTATAATGTTGTGAGAAAAACAAGTATGAATGATTAAAAATAAAATTTGCATTTCGTGACTATACCGAAGGGGTAGTACAAAATTGCACCGAATGTACAAGACGTGTTGTAGAGAAGACAACAAAAAAATGCTTTGAGTTGTGTGTGAATTTCGTCCAACCAAATTAATATTGATTATTTGGTTAAATGGATGACATTTACAATGTACACAACTTAAGGTAGATAGATGCGAAGAATGCTGAAGATGGATTTGGCAGTCCTGAAAATGCAGCACTACATTCTGCCAGCGTCTAATTTTTCTTGTTTTCTTTGGAAAACGTTCGCGTACATTTGAAAAATAATTTTTCTTAATAAAAGTTAAATTAAAAATGAACCAAAGCTGAAAAAGTAAAATTTTAATTGATTTGTAAAATTTTTTTTTAAATATAGCAAAATTTTTAAAAATTCAGCATTTGCTATTTTTTTCTTCTAAAATTTGACCTAATTTTGCATAATATTTCTTTTATTTTACTAAATGTTTTATTTTGCTAAGGGACATATAGTCTTAAAAAGTTTTGTAAAAATAAACTAATTCATTTAAGTTGAGTTGAATAACCTGCACTTAGATTAGAAAAACAAAACATCAATAAGAAAAAATCATTTAATCAAAGCTTCTTAAAAAACGGCCGCAAATAAAGATAGAAGAAAATAATATTAAGTTAGGTAAAAAGTCATTCCATTTGTAATTTCCAAGCCCATAAATTATATATATATATATAGAGGAGTCGACTTAATGATGTCCGTTTGTCTCTCCAAAATGGAATTGAAATCAGTTTTCATAAGACCACACAAGGCTACAGACATCTTAAACCCACTAGTTATAAGACACGTGCTATTTAAACATCGTAAGTGTTGTAGAAATAGTCACAAAAAAAGGCGAGCGATTCTATTTTCCGAAATTTTTTTTTAGGTCTTGTATTTTTTTGTATATTATTTTCGCCGTTTCATTTAATGCATTAAAAAACGAAAATTCTAAAAGAAATCAATGCTACTAAAATTTCAAAATTTTACTATGCGATTACGATTTTAACAAAATTTTTATAAAAATTTTAATTATTGAGTTAAAATTGAATTTCGGCTTAGGTTTAGTTTTTAATTAAATTTCTTAAAATTTTTTAGCAAGAAAAGTTATTTACAAATGTATGCGGACGTTTTTTATAGAAAACAAGAAAAAATTTCACACAAGCAGAATATATTGCTGTATTTTCTGCATCGCTACATTCTTCATCAGCATTCTTCGTATCTGTCTACCCTAGGTTGTGTACATTGTAAACATTTTCTGTTTTACCACCTAACGACGAAGGCTACACACAACCCCTAGGTTTCCCTTGTTGTTCACTCTGTAACTCGTCTTGTTTTTGTTTTCTACCAACCTTTTTAATCACAACTTATATGTGATGTTTCAGTATCATATTGATTTTTAAGAGTTAAGAGCGCTGTGCCATGATTTTTTTAATTTATTTTTTTTATGAAATCTAGAGTTGAATTGTGGATAATTTATTTAATTAAATTGAATTTTGGCTTAAGTTCAATTGTTATTTTAATTTTTAAAATGAATTCCACACACAAGTCAAAGTATATTTTCGTGTTTAATTTAAATTGTTATTGTATTGCAATAAAAAAAACTATTTTCCTTCAAAACTGATATTGCTCAAATAATTTAAAACTATCAGAATTTTAAATTTCGTTAGAATCTCCAATTTCCACAAACAAAATTTTTTAATAAAACGTTACTATTAAATGAACCCAAAGCTGATCTCTGTATTCTGGAAAATAGGTAAGGTTATTTTTTTAAATGAATTTTTGGTTTAAAAACTGAAAAAGCATTTAATATTTAAGATTCGGCATGGCATAACAGATTAATGTATTACATGATGGCATGTCATAATGCTAACGGATATAATGTCCATGGACTTTATGTCGCACTGTGAAAAATGGTGTAATGTTCATGGACATTGTGTCGGCTTCGCTTACCAAAGATTGTCTGCATAGCCGGCCTTCGACTATGAGGATGGATTTCCTCCTCTCTGGTATAACCAATACCGGCTTCGCTTACTTGAAATTTTCTGCAAGCCAGTTTATAAGAAGTTAACATATTTTTTACACAGAATACTATCAAATGTACCTATAATATCACTGGCCAAAAAAAAAAAAACAGTTTTTGTATGTAACATGAAAACTATTGTCTAATTATGTTTCGAACAGATATAAGGATAATATAATTAAAATCAAAATATTGCAAATACGTACAGTTTTTTTGTAATTCAAATAAATATTTAAATATTTTAGAAAATTTCAATATTTATCGACAAAGTGAAGTTATTTCTCTATATTGCAATAATAAAATCGGGATAAACTAAGATTTTCTTCTATATTTTGCTTCTATATTTTGCTTCAGGGAGGTCTCGTTGTAATATCCAACAATAATCCGCCACCATACGTGTACTTCACTTGCCTTGATATCTTTTTTCTATAGTAGAAATATCTTGGTGGAAACTTTCACCGTGTTCATCGCTAACGGCGCCCAGATTTTCAGGAAAAAAGTCTAAATGTGAATGTAGAAAATGTATTTTTAGCGACATATTACACCCTAAAGTCTTACATGCAGATAAAAGCTCTTCGACAATACTTTCATAGTCATTCGATCGGTGGTCCCCGAGAAAATTTTGAGTCACTTTCATAAAGGATTCCAAAGCTGATTTTTCCAAATCACTTAGCTTTTCTTTTAATATGTTATCTTTCATTAATTGCCTGATTTGAGGACCAAAAAATATGCCTTCTTTAATTTTTGCTTCGCTCAGTTTAAGAAACTATTCTTTCAAATATAAATAACCATCTTATCTTTAGCTTTAACCGAATTTTTCATGAGCCCAAGTTTAATGTGTAAAGCTGGTAGAAATATATTATTCAGGTGCAATAAAGGGGGATTTTTTATATTTTTTTGTCCTGGAGTAAGGCAATCCTGTTTAGGACAGTCTTTCTTCATATTATGATCTTTTCGGTCTCTGCTGCCCACTCACAAATAAAACAACAGTATTTTGTGTATCCTGGTTGTAATTCTAATATTAGAGCAATTACCTTCAAATCTCTACAAACTTTCTAGCTGTGTCGCTATACTGAATCTTTTCCAAGATAAATTTAATAGATTCATATTAGAAGCCTCCCCTAGTGTTATAGACGGAAGTTCATTTCCGATGTGTAAAAGAACAGCCTTTAAACTTACTTTTAATCCATCTATAACGCCATTCTTCTGCTTTATATTCTATATCCAAAGCGATCATTAGGCTACAGACATTATTGCAATAAAACAACTGATCATGTTGCAAAAAATAAACTTTAAGCGTTTGATCTCGATTGCGAAAGTAACATACTTTTGTTTTTGGTTGCAATAAATTCCATCCTTTTAATCGAGAGTCCAAAAGTTCTGCATGTTTTTTGGACAAATTTAAGTCACGCATCAAATCATTAAGGTCTCCTTGAGATAGTAGATGTGGCTCATTCAATTAGGAAGCTTCTTGGAAGCCAGGATCTAAAATTTCGGATTCGATTGTTTCTGGTGTAGCGGGCAGATCGGAACTTTTAGGTGGTTCTGGTATGGGTAGTTCCTCACTGTGAGGGACTGGTCTTTATGAAGATGACAGGTTAGAATACTTAATTTTACTTTTTGTTTTAATTGTAATACCTTTTATATCGGTTAAATAGAATAACAATCAGATGAGTGGTTCGTTAGATCCGTCTAAATCATCGGAATTCCAAATGGCATAGATCGAGATTGTTTTGCCCATCCACTAAAATGACCCACACATGTAACACAACAGATATGTGGAACCCACGCTTTGTTTTGTTGTCCGATAGCAAAGCCAAAATACTGTTCATATAACTTCGTTACTAAAGGTGTCAAATTTCTTCGCTGAGTTTTAAAAGTAATGTTTCCACACATATAGCAAAACTTGTCAGGATTATTTATACACTTTCTTGACAATATATAAGAATCACTTAACTCAAAAAACGGTAAACAAAACAACACTCTTGAAATAGTAAATATTCCGTGTGAAAATAAAACTAAGGCATGCTTGATCTTAAACATTGTTATTATACGTAGGTATTTCAAAATTAGTAAACACCTTTCTTGTTACAAAATTGTGTTGACCAGTGTATCCAATAGACGTTATGACTCTTCGTTGATGGACGTTATTCCGTTATGTTTGAAAATACTATAATATATAAGAGTTGCAATCAAAGCTTTGGTTGTGGCTTCGATATTAAAACAGTAACAAGATTATTTTTAACAATACTCTTTATTTAAATTAATCCCAGCTTATTGTATAATTGTTAGTTGTTATTCACAAATTTTTTATCCTGACAAATATATGCTTAAAACATATTATAATAAAGGATACAATATTGTTTTTGAAACCATATAACTTTCTGGGAAAAGTAGTAATAATACCTTTGCCTGTTACTTTTTTATTACTTTAACGCTAAGTTTTTTAAATCTTTAATTTTATTACTTTAACTTTTTTTCAAATTATAAACGCTGGATACAAGTAAGATTTTGAAAACTTAACAATATCTGTAACTTTCCCCTAACTGCGTGTTATAAGAAACCAAGGATGACAATAAATTTATCTCTTCTTGTGTTTAATCTTCTTTACGAAATATTTATCTTTGTTAAAAAGTATTTTTCTTTAATTTCATTTAGTTATTTGCTTGCAATAGTTTTGATTTGATTTATGCAAAGTCATAAAGCGATCAATGTTTTCTCCATTCTTTACTTTTTTTTTCCAATTTATAATTTTTTTATACAAAAGTTTTTTCTGTCACTTTGCTGCAATATGGGTCAATCTATAATTGAACTTTATTGCAACATACAGGGAAGTGGTGAAAACTTTTCATTTTAAATTAAACCATAAATTCTTTTAAGGGAGTTTTTGTTAACATTGACAGTCAATAGCAAAATTACAAGTTGTGAAACGAAGGAAAGAATGTTGAAATAACAAAATGGTAATAAATATAATATGATAATAAAACAAGTGTAATTTATATCAACAAAAGCTTAAGGATATATTTTTAAACCAATAAAAATCCAAGTTAACATAGCATTGATGTATGAAAGCTGAACATTAAATCCAGCGAATGCTATTACCATAACAAATAATTTCAGTTGGTAAGCAAGCAATCACAATAAGATGCTGTTAGTAAGACGTCCTAATTTAATTTTATTATTTAAATGAAATACACATGTTATTGATGCGAATGAATAACATTAATCTTTCTTGTTGGCTGTTGCTCCTATCAACACTGGTTGTAGTTTTATTAAACAGCTAAAATTTTTTAGAGTTTCTTGAAGCTCCAGCAATATTTTTGATTAAATTTTATTTAGCTAATTAAAGACATTTGCAAGGATTTTTCTTAACTCTTGTGATCGAATGAGGCTGACATAAATGCTGCTTTATAGAGTCGTAGCTTTCGTTATTCAAACAATTTTATATAGACATTTGGAATCATGGCATAACCAGAATTCCAACTTTATATATCGTAAACTCCAAATTTGAAAATACTTAAAGGCATAAAGAGCTTTTTACCACCGGTTCCAATTTCTTATTCAAATCTCTGATAGTGTGTTCACACGGCAAAATGAAGCACTTGCTTCGCTCTTCGAATCATGATTGCGAAGCACGCTGTTTACACGACACATGCTACATGCTTCGATTGGACATCTGCACAAAAACTGAAATAACTCTCAATAATTTGTTCAAAAACTTTATTTTTCTTTTTAATTTTGTTTGTTTGTAATTTATTACATTTTAATGAAATTAATTGTGTTTTATATTACACATATCCACACACAACTTTAAACATTGTTTTTCTCTTTTTGTTTACATTTTATACAGCTAGTTCAGATAAACTTGCGATAAAAATTAGAGAAAACATCAATTTTTCATGCTTCGTAAGTAGATTCAATATGAATCTACCAGTTGTCATACCTTTCGGTGAAGACCGTCGTCACTGGCTGTTTATTTAGTACGATTGGCGAGCGCTTTCGATGTAAAGACATCATTTTCAAAACGCGGCTTGAAAATGATGTCTTTACATCGAAAGCGCTCACCAATCGTACTAAATAAACAGCCAGTGACGACGGTCTTCACCGAAAGGTATGACAACAGTATTTTATTTACTGGCGGAATAAATCCAATTAACTGAATCTACCAGCTTCACTCTCATAATTTTGTATGGCGAAGCAAGTAGATTCGCTCATGATTGAAGTGTGAAGCAAGAATAGAGAGCGAAGCAGGTGCCGTGGAAACATACTATGAGATTTTAGAAAAAAATAAGTAAAAAAAATCTTAAAAAATTGATCCATTGAGTGGAGATCCAGGGATTACAACACTGTTATGTTTTATGCAGAACTATGGGCATAAAACTGCCTTCTTTGCTTATTCGGTCTTTAATCCGATAATTTTTGTCCAGTAATCTTTTGTTTGTATACGATTGATGTGACGATTGATATAACGTTTTCGTCAATGATCATTCAAAAGACTGAAAAAAATAATTATATTACCTAACAATGTCGTTAAATTCAGTTTAGATTTTTGTGGCTTGAGATTTGAAGAAAATTATTCTGACTATCGAATACCCTCAACTAGCACTTTTATTTCCAAGAATGCTTAAGATTTCCTTGAGAGAGACTTTAAGATGTTGGCTATTTCATGGCGGTTTTATTATTTAAGATTAGTGGAAGAAATAAGAGTCGATTAAAATAGTAAATATCAGCAAACAACAAATCTTTCTTTTAAAATCACTTGTAAGCGTAATTACAAAATAAAAGTTTTCAATTTAGCATCTCTGTGTAATAGCAAGAATGAGAGTAAAGCTTTGTAATAGTTGTAGCATACAAACCTTAAACTATGAAAAAAAGCAGTTTTACATGTAAAATGCTTCTGAGATAAAATCGAATTATCCTAAGCATAATCAGTTATCCTAAAAATAAATTTTAAAAGGCTTTACATATTCGTAAAGTCGCATTAACACTAAATAAAAAAATTAACCGGAGTTTTAACACTTAAGATTGCGTCGAATTTTATATATCCTTCACCAAAAGAATTGTGTAGTTAGTTTCATTAAGTATCCTTTTTTTCCGAAAGATATTTTAGATGAATTTTAGGTTTTTATTTGTCACCTTGGGGACAGTTGTGCACTCTACTTCATTAGAAAATCTATTAAAATATAAACGCGAATATTAAGCCCTTAGTAGGGCCAGCTGTCGCTGACTAGAATATTTTAAAGATGTTAAATACTTTGTTTTCAACTTCACTTTCACTACATTCACAAATACCATATTGCAGATTTTCCATTGAATCTGTAAACAAAAATCGCCATAACAAATTCAGTCCTTCCATAAAGCTTTTCTGATAAAAAAAATCCTTTTTTTCCGAAAATTTCGATTTTTTCTAAATGTTCTCGTTCCAACTTAGTAAATGAAAAGGATACTGTGAAAGCTCACCAATTTCTCTTTTTGATTATTTTTATCAAAAGCAACAACCACCTGCAGGAATAGAGAAAAAATTTGAAAAAAAAGCTATAGAAAAATTAGAGCCAGGCAAGGTGTTTGACCCGCTGCCTCGATGTACATAGACTGATATTCAATAGCAAAACTTTTAAAACTTTGCCTGCTCGAGTAGCGTATTTAAATTTTTTCCAGCTCATCTTGTGCCTAAACTAAGTTGATTTCAACACGATCACGGATTGACAGAAGGACATCACTCAATTGACTTCACTATGCATAAGAAGTCAGAATATTTATAATCCAGCAAAAAAAAAAAAAAAAAAAAAAAAATTATATGATTCAAAAATTACGGGTATTTTTTGCTCCTATTGCATTTGTTTTCTATAATGCATTTTTAATAAGTTCGGTTATTCTAATTAAGATATAAATTTTGAACTTATGAAAAACTCATTGAAATTCATGAAAAAAAAATTATAAAAAAAAGACTAATGAAAAAACGTGTCCTCATCATCGAATTTTCACAAATTATAAGCATTCATTTAAATGCCAAGCTATGTGAACCCATTTTAGCAAATGAGAAGCTAATGTTAAACTCATGCGTTTTTCCCCTAATTTGAACCAGTTCGTTTTAAGTAGAACTCATGAATTACCTACTTCTTTTGCATGTCTTTTTTTTCTGGGAATTAATGGGGTCTGACATTGATACTGTAGAAACAATAAACGGAATAACAAACGAAGATGTACCTAATTTAGACTTGTGGTAAAGGGTAAAAAAATGACTCAATAGTAAAAATGTATGTTTTTTTTTGCGAAAGTATGTTTTCTTTGAAAAAATTTTTTAATTGTTAATAGCTTCAATTATTTTTTATCCACTTGCGGTTTTAAATGTAAATTTAAATTTTTTTTGCGAAAAAAAAGTAATGATAATCAAGAGTGTATATTGTAGAAATTATATGTTATTCACAAATACATTGATAACATGATAAATAAAAGCACTGCGTTTTATAAAAAAATTGTTTCTCTTGCAAATGGTATGTGCAGTGAACAAAATCCTGAATACTTACAAGCTTTAGTATAAAATCTAATTTCAACTATATTAAGGAGCAGGGTAAATAAAGTATAAAAAGTAAAAAGGCTATATTTTGCTATGACAATTTTATATACCCTTCATCATATATGTAAATCTAGTTTAGTGAAGAAACTGTAACAAAAAAAAAAAAAAAAAAAAAAAAATTTACACAAAAATATCATCGACTCCTAACGGCTAATTATTTTTAAAAAATTATAGTATTTTCTGGAAGATTTCTTAAAAAGCTTTTAAATAGTACCCATATTGATATCTTTAAGCTAGATTTGTTCCAAATGATATAAAAAAAATTAGAGGCAGGCGTGGTGTTTTGCCTTAAAGGACATGGACTGATCTTACCGATTTTGTTTTTGAGATTATAATGCATCGATTGGCGTATTTAAATTTTCTCTGCCTTGTCAAAGTTGATTTTAACACTAGCACTGACGGACAGACGGAAAGACGGACACCGTTCCCTCGACTTCGCTCTATATCAAAACTCAGAAAATATATACTTTACGCGATCGGAAATGGATACTCTACAAATTTTAAACAAAATGACAAACTTAGATATTGATTGGTGTGTGCGAATGTATGGTAAGAAATACTAAATAAGTTATTGTTGCAACAACTAGAGAGTGTGGCCTATATAGACAGCTTAATGTTGTGCTGTCAACATTGCTCGTGACCACAAGTTAAAACTACAACACAGGCCTTTACAGGCCTTAACACAGATAGCAGTTGAGTTGGTGAAGGATACTGTATATCAAAACAGGAGACAAGTTCATACAATAAAAAGAATTTGGATTTCTTCTTTAACGAAACCTTAGTTAGAAAAGAAAGTAACTACAAACAAATACAATATGGGATTCATGAGTGAGTTTGTTTAAAGGATCTGAGTTGTAAAGCACAAAATTATCAGTCCAGAGTTGGCGAAATTGTCAAAAAAATTTTTTATGTTATGGCCATTTTTATAATGTCACAGATCGTTTTTCTTAAATATTGCTATGAATAGAGAATATGTAAAGCTATTATTGCTATGACTGCAATCATTACGCTTTTTAAGCAATATTTTTTTATGTAATTAACCAATTAACTTAATTTTAAGTAAAGTGTTAATAAATACTTGTTACTGTTGATGGAACTCAGCTCATTTTCTTTAGATCAACATTAGCAAATCTTCTTAACGTATAAGAATTCACGGATCAACTTGTGTAAATTTAAAACTATTAACACATGTCCTTATGACATTGTTGAGCGGCTGCTGTTGACACCAGAAGTTGTTTGCCAACATTTAAGCGAAATCTATGGCCCATTTACATGGAAATACATTTGAATTATATAAATTCACGTTGAAAACTTCTAGTTCAGTCACATTAAAATGAAATGTAATATATGCAAGTTACTTAAGTTTTATATAAGAAGTACGACAAAACCACTAAGAGATGATGTTGTTCAACTGGAATTTAACCAGCAAAATGTGTTTGCATACATAATGACATATTTAAATTTATTAAAACATATGCAGCCACTATTAGATGATAAAAAAGAAATGTTCATACAACTTTATCAAAAGTGTAGTATAAATATTTTTATAAATATTTTTACAGAAAATTTAGTTTTAAATTACAGTCGAGACAGGGAAATCACAATGATGTGAATAAGAAAATATGACCACACTATTTACGAATTGTTGGTAAAATTTAAAGATTAAGTAAAGCTTTGTAAAAAATGTAGACTTATTCTATTTAAGGCTATAATAGATAAAAATATATTATTAATAATAATAAAACATTTTTTCCAATGTATTTTGAAGACTTTGGTGTTAATTGAATTTATAAGACCTCAATAGAGAACTTAATTTTTTCTTTAAAAAGCATTCAAAAGAAGATAAGAAATGTATTCGTACTATCACAACTAAATTAATTAGTCCCAGCTTAAGTTAATTATTATTTTACATTCAAAAAATTTTTGAAAAAAAAACATTTTTTAAAAATGTTGCCGGACGTTGTAAAAAAATTAAAAACCAGAAAAATTAATTTAGTATTTTCTGGAAGCTGTAATAAGTAATTTATAAAAAATTATTCGAATATTTTACAAATATCTTTTGCATATTTTTTTTCTTACTTGAAATATGTTCAGCATAAAACAAAAAAAATTTCAAATAATGCCAATAGAGAAACGTTTACAAACCTCGGAGCCACTGAAGAGCGAAGCAATGATATTTTGTAAATTAATTATCAGTTTCTGAACAGGTGTAGGTAAACCAATTGATACGAACTGTTACGCAGTGCAAGGTGTATTGTTGTAACACATAAGAACCTTATCTAATTTTGTTTGAATCGGCAGAGATGTTAGTTTTTGGTCAGCAAGATATTTCTTTAGAGATTTTTTTATAGTTTGAACACCACGTTCAGCCAATCCATTGCTTTGTGGGTGATACGGAGGCGATTTTTTTAATGAAATGTTTAATTTTCTTGCAAATTCTTCAAAATAAAATGATGCAAATGGTGGACCATTATCAGTCACTATTTCTTTAGGGTAACCGAATATTTTAAATATGGAATACAAGCTGTTGCATAAATTTATTGCGTCCGACTTAATTAGAAGTTTAGCGTCTATAAACTTACTGAATGAGTCAATGTAAATTAGAAATGTTTTTGACTCGAAATAAAAAAGATCTAAGTGGACTCTTTCAAAAGGTGCGACCGTTAATGGCCATTTACTAATAACTTTTTCTTTGGGTACTGCTTGTGTGGATTGACATGAGAAACATCTTGAAATGTAATTTTCAATACTTTTATCAATTCCCGGCCACCAAACTGAACTACGAGCTAGCATTTTTAGACGTACCACACCATCATGATTTTCATGTAGGATTTCCAAAACTTTGCTCTGTAATATATTAGGTATAACTAATCTATCTCTATAATATAGACAATTATCGTCTGTGGATAAACATTTTCGAAATCTGTACCAGGTTTTCAAATAATCTGGTACATGCAATGGCCACCCATTCTTAATGTAACTTACAACCTTTTTTAAAACAGCATTGTGTTTAGTATGATCTTTTACTTGGTCCAAACTTAAAGGTAACTCAACCATATTTGATAAATTACTAATTGTTTCTATTTCTGTATTCTTTTCTAAGGGCAAACGTGACATCGCATCAGCTGGCGCATTTTTATTTGCTGGGCGATATTTGAATTCATATTCGTAAATAGATAACATTATTGCCCACCTTTGCAGTCTTGATGCTGTTATGCTTGATGTATCTCTATTTGGGTTAAAAATTTCCTTCAGAGCTTCATTATCACTACATAGCGTAAATTTGTGTCCGTATATATATTTATGAAATTTTTTAATTCCAAACATGACAGCTAGTGCCTCACGATGAATTTGTGAGTAATTTTTTTCTGATGGGCTTAAAGTACTGGACGCAAACAAAACCGGTTTTTCTACCCCATTTACTAAATGAGCCAGAACAGCTCCTACACCATACGGACTGGCATCCGTAGTAATTATAATTGGTTTGTTTGGGTCGTATAATTCAAGTAAATTGTTGTTAAGCAATAATTTTTATCGAGTTTGCAAAGCAATTCTGAGCACCTTCTGTCCATACAAATTTAATATTTTTTCTGAGCAATTTATATAATTCACCTAGTTCAGAAGACAAATTTGGAATGAAACTACTATAATAATTTAACATACCTAAGTAAGATTGTAGCTCAGTTAAATTTTTAGGTCTAGGAGCATTTATAATTGCTTTAACTTTTTCAGTATTTGGCCTTAATCCATTTTGAGAAATAGTATGTCCCAAATAATTTATTTCCTTTTCAAAAAATTTACATTTGGATAAATTAATTTTAATATTGAATTGATTTAGCCTGTCTAAAACAAGAAACAATCTGTTTTTTGTTTCCTGTAAATCAAAGCCTCCGATTAAAATGTCATCTAAATAACACGATGTACCAGCTATCCCTAATAGGATTTGATCCATTACGGACTGAAATATTGCCGGCGCACTTGCAACTCCAAAAGGAAGCCTTGTGTATTGATATAAACCCTTATGTGTGTTAATCGTTACGTACTCCCTAGATGATTCTGAAAGCTTTAATTGTTGGTATGCCCCTGATAAATCAATCACGCAAAAATAGTTTGAGTTAGACAAATTTGCAAAAATATCATCTATACGTGGTGGAGGATAGTGCTCTGTTTCTATAAATCGATTTATCGTAACTTTACAATCAATACAAATTCTAATATTATTACCAGGTTTTGAAGCAATCACTATTGGTGATGCAAACTTACTAAACTTTACAGGAACTAATTTTCCATCGTGAACTAAACGTTCCAATTCCTGTTCCACCTGAGGTCTTAATTTAAATGGAACATCATATGCCTTTTTAAAAATCGGTACGCTGCCGGGTTTTAAAACAATCTCCGCCGTATATTTTTCAATGCATTGGCTCCCATCTTTACAAAAAATTCGTGGAAATTTAATTTCCATTTCCTTTAACAGTCCCTTTAGATAAGTTTCCGCTATATTTTTTATAATATTGCTAAATATTTTCCTCCAATTTGGGTATAATACATTTAACCAACTGCGCCCAATAAGCGGTTTAAAATCTCTTTCCGACTCAAGCACAAATATTTCTAAAATTTGTTTATCTTCCTTATCCACCTTACTAACACTTACATTAATTTTACCGATACATTTTAGTTGACTACCAGTTACCGAAAAAAATTCTTATTCACAGGACTTAGTTCAGTTTTAGAAAAATACATAATATACTTAGCCTTAGAAATAACAGTAACGCAAGCTCCCGTGTCAACCTCCAACTCCAGCAATACTTCATTTAAGAACAGCTTAACACATTCGGCATCATCAGCAGCAAAACTACAGATATTGTTATCTTCCTCATCTTTACTGTGAACATTATTCAAGCTGATTGCTCCCACCATTTCTTCTACACACTTTACTTTGCTCTCGTTCCTCTCTATATTTTTCCATTGCCTACAATTCCTTGCTGTGTGACCTTTTTTATGACACTTGAAACAAATCCAACTTTTACACACACAGAGGTCTGCATCGTGGCCTACTTTACCACACCTGTGACAGGGTTTATTTGCATATTTTTTACTTTGAGTACGAGGTTTGAAATTGCTACGAGTATAATGTTGATTCACAGCAAAAGTGTTATAATAATCTTTCTTGGCGCTTATTTCTTTTGTTTCTCCTTCAGCCATTTCCCAATTCAATGCTATTTCACACGCGCTCTTAAATGTCAATTTAGATTCCTTTAGAAATTTTGACCTCAGCTGATTATCTTTTACGCCACACACAAATTTATCACGCAATGCTCGGTCCAAAAAATTTTCGAAATTGCATTTCTGAGCCAGAGATTTTAGTTCCACAATAAATTCACGTATTGATTTCGACCCTTGTTCGGCCTTACTGAACTTATAGGACTCCGCAATTTCATTTACAGACGGCTCAAAATATCTTTTCAAGGCATCAGCCAGGTCCTTATAACCTTTTCTGCTCGGATCCTCTGGAGAAAAAAGTTTCCGTAAAATGGAATATGCATCTGCTCCAATGTACGTAATAAAGTATGCCACCTTTTTATCATCCGGAACATCATTTACAATAAAAAATTGTTGAAGCCGCATCTCGTATTCCGTAAAATCATTTCCTATAAGGAAGGGATCCATATGTCCAATCATCTTTTGCCTGTTGACAATAATTTTTTGTTCAACTTTTCCCTTAGCTTCTGAACCGTTATTCTTAGCCATACATAAATGTATGTATCCTATTAAAATATTTCTAAAGGAATTTTATAATTTACTTTTTTTTTTACAGTTACTTTCGCATTTTTTCTCGTCGCCAAATTTTGTTATGTCTCACACTTTGTTTAAATAAAAACACAACTGAACTTGTTCTTAGGTAATAAGCGAATGTCTTGTTAGAGCAATATTAAAAAGAGTTTTTCTAATACTTGATTGCATAATCGACTCCGAAAGGGAGGGTCATAATTGCAATTGTACAGTAGATAACAAAACTTCTCCGTAACATTGCAATACATTTCAATAATAATAATAATAATAATAATAATAATAATAATAATAATAATAATAATAATAATAATAATAATAATCACAATAATACTAATTATAATCAAAAAAATCAATAACTTTGAGATAAAGTCCTACATACAACGCGGTCTTGATTTTAATTTGGTTCATTCACTTCTGCTAAATCTGATGAAACTTATTTTCGAATATCTTTGCTATTTCTTTGTTACAAGTTACTTCATACTTATAGTTGTATGCATAATGATAGTTTACACTGTCACTATAACAGACATCTATTTGAAAAGAAGTATTTTGAATCTAAGCCAACGTGAATATATTTTAATATCATTATGCTATAAACCAGTAATGAAAACAACGATAATAATGATGAGAAAGATGACGTTAAAAATAAAATACATTTGAATAACATTATATTATTTTTTTAGTACTGTAACATTATTGCTAAAAGAATATCAGATGTGCTAGTAAGAAACTTCATTTAGCACTTTTCACAAATCAACAAAACATTATGAGTATAGGGTTTTTATCCATGTAAATAAAATGCAATAATTTGCAGGTGAAAAAAAGCTTAAATATTTTTTTTTTGTATAAGTAAATTGTTTTTCAAATCGTTTAGTTCTTTCATTTATTACTTTAGTACGGCATTTACACTGTGCAATATTACATGAAATTAGCATGAAATTGGTTTGTTGGTGAAGCAGGCTGGGTAAGCAATATTGTAATGTTTGAATTTTGAGGGGACGTTCCTGTTGCTTTACAAATATCGCTGCAACTTAAATATAGAATTAAAAAAAAAAAATTCCTCAAAAATTGCATAGTGTTAATCTGGAGTATGATATAAATTTTATATTAATAAATATTTTAGTGTAACATGCTTTCAATGAATTTATAGGAAAAAGCAAATTTAAATTTTTGAAAATTAGCAAAAAAAAAAAAAAATAATTTAATTAATTAATTTGGCTTAAGCACATTTTAGTTTCTAATTTTTTGTTAAGAAAGAAAATGTTTTTATTATTACCAGAATGTAATGCTGTTATTACCACTCTTTACATCCCTGTACCTTTGATTATGTACATTTTAAACATCATGTATCAGTTCAACTAATATTTTTTATTTGAGAAACTAGAAACATTTTTAACAATCAGTATTAATTTGTTTAGTCGAAAATCACACCCAATTCTTTTGTCTTTCTTTATTTAAATCGTCAGATGATTTTTATTTTTTCATACATTATTCCTTACAACATTTTAGGTCCAGAATGATACTGTACGAGCAGTCAAAGTCAATGCATTTTTAATTTTAGAATTAAGTGAGATATATGTGTTATAAACTCCTTCTGATTACTTGACCCCAAACTGCTACTTGGGAAATTTGCAAAATATTACAATCTTACATATCGGAAAACCTAAAAGCTGTCCCAAGGAATTCGGTGAGTGCAAGTATCCACTCCCAATTTTCTAAAACATTATAAGAAAAACTTTGAATCGCTTAAGCAAATATTGAGATTTCAAAATATTAATTTACAAGTGGGTAAATACTCTCACTAAATTGATCTTAAATTAAAAGTGTTTGCTCTTAAATTATATTTACATTAAATCAAGTAGCCTAGTGTCTTGAAAAAATAAATTTTCAATTCCTTATTTTTAAACGTAAGTCCTTCTACATATTCTGCTTTTTATATGTCATTCAAAAATGCAATCGATGTGACTGATGTACGTGTGTTATCTTACACGCATGAATCATTTCTCTAACTTCATTTATTATGCACATGTGGTAGCTTACTTTTTTTTCTTTAATATGTTTTTTTATATATGCTTTATTATAAGATTTATTAAAGGTAAAGACGTGGAAAAATTTATTTACGAACTTACAAAAATTTAATGGAATTTTAAAAGCTCTCTAAGGTTGCCATCATTAAATTAAAAAAAAAAACAAATATATTCAATAATTAAAAAATATTTAATATAAATTTGTATTTAAAAAAAAAAATATACAGGTCTGTTCTGAGAATCACGTTGTTTTAAATACAAACGGCTTTAAAATCACGCCGACGATTTGGTGCTGTTTTGAAAATCACGAGATTTTAAATTTTTCGGCGTGTGGTTTTAAGTGTTCAAAAATACAAGAAAACAACTGATTTCTTAAATTTGTGTTTTGATTGTTTACTTTTTTTTAATTCATATTTAAAATATGAATGAAAATTCCTAAAGCGCTTAAAACTTGGCGTCAAATAAAAATTCGTAAAATAAGAAAATTAATATTTATGCAAAAAATTTAGAAATTTGCCACTGTGTTCAGTGATAAAATTTGCTTACATTTTGCACTTAATATTTTTTAAGTTTGCTCAAAAAGTCAGTATAATTATCTTGTAAAAAACAAACTGTTAAAGAGAAATAGAAATAACAAGCAGTGATGAATAAACAAAACATTTTTTTATATAGAGCAGTGTCTTTAAGAATTTATAAACAATTTCGGTTTTTGTGTGTAAACTCATTTTTTTTTTACAAAAGTGTATAGAAAACGTACCATTTAAAATATATGAAATCAACATCTTATTATTATAAGCAAAATAATTAAAAAAATGAACAAATGATTTTAAATCAACAGTCATTTACTTAACCACTTTTAAATCACGTGATCTCAGTTTAATTGAAAGCAGAACACCTCTTGCGTAATTTGAAATCAGTTTGACAAAAAGTGATTTACAGAACAGACCTGAAAATTAACAAATAAATTTAAATTATAGGCCAGTTTTTAGTAATGAGTATTGTAAATGAAAAACCTTACTGGATGTAATGAAGCAGATAAGTTTATGGCGAGAAAAATCTTATATGCCTCAGATTGATTATTTTTAAAAAAATTCAGCAACCTACTCAGACACTCTAGAAGTAGTAAAACTAAAAAACTATTAAAGACTGTTACTATAAATAATTGATTAAATTTCTTTTTTCTGAGTAAAGGAACATGCACAGAATACAGAAAATATAAGAAAATATTTTATATTTTCCATACTCTGTTTCATAAAAAACAAACACAAATTAAACTATACCTGCAAGTACAGCAGTAACCTTGTTTACAAATATACAGTACTTTTTGTATATAGTCCAATCCGCTTAAAGGCCAAAAACGGATGTAAGCCAAAACAGTCCTATTCACTTGCAGTTTTTTCGAATTTCATACTAGTTATTGTATCTTAAGTCCACTTCGCCTATAGTCCATTTTCGTTTAAAGGCCAAATTTTCTTTGCATACATAGCTAATATTGTATAGAAAAAAACTTTCATATAGTCCACCCTGTTTTTTAATACTGTTTTTAAACAAACTGGCAACCTTTTTTATTTAGAATTCTGGCAACTTTTACAAATGTCAAAAATGTTTTAAATAAACTTTTATTTTGTTTAAAAAAAGTGGTTTTATTGAAGAAATTGCATACTTTGTATATAGTCCAAAATATGTATTATATCTGGATTCAGTTATAGTCCATAAAGTGGTTAAAAAAGAAATTCGGTTATAGTTCTAATTCGCGTACAGTCCACAAAAATTGTGCAACTGTAGTTGTGGACTATAAGCGAAAACTACTGTAGTAATATGCACTAATTTACTATCGAAAATGATACCAAGATCTAAGGCGCAGAAATTAAATTTCTTGAGAAACGTATATGCTTGTACTTCTCTAAGTTCATATCCATTACTTTAATATTACAGAAACCATAAAATCTGTTTACATCCTATTGCAAGAAGAACATTGCAAAACTTAGTTACACAAGATAAATTTTTGTGAAAAGGAAAAATAATATAGGGCCAGATAACTCCTCTAAGGACTCCAGAGTTTACAAAAAGTTTTTTTTTAGAGAATGTACTATTAAAATCAACTCTTTACGTTCTGCTAATTAATTAAGGTTTTATCCAGCTTAAAGTATTTTAAATAAAGCCCATTAAGTTTAGTTTCTTAATAATGAAGATTTTAGTTTAATTTATCAATAGCGCTACCGAAGTCTGTATGAACAACATTTGAATAAATATCCGCGACACATTAAAGTTTAAAGTTGTAAAATGTTTGTGAGTGTTGAGCAAATTTTTCTAAAACCATGCAAAACCGGAAAAATGCTTTTCAAAAAACTTTGGTATTTAAATTAACTTTACTATACCTTTATAATTTCTAACGTTTTTATTTTTTTCTTATTTAAATAATGGAAAATTTTAAGAAAATTTCTAAAATCGAGGAAAGTAACCATTTTTTAGCGAGAAATTGAACATAATTGATAATTATGTGGATATGGTAAAGGCACAATTGGTTAAAACGTAAGCTGGAATGACAACAGATAGACTAATGGTTTTTTAAGATATTGTGGTGTTACAAAAAACTTTAGAATAGAAAGTATTTTTTGTTAAGTTACAAACTTTATTTTTTAAGTGGTATGTTGTATTATAGCTAACGAACGTATCGTTAAATCTTTTTCAAAAAGTTGTAACATTGAAATGAATTCGCATACAAATTATTAAATAATTTAATTTTCGTGGTATCTATTTATAGCAAAAATATCAATTCCAGTTTAAAGCTTGTGCTGGCAACTTCATTTTATTTCTGTTAATAATTAGAATTTCTTAAAATTAGAATTAATTTAAAACCTAAGATTGCAAAGTCGAGAAGAACTAATCAATATTTTTACCTACTAGACTGAAAAGAAGAAACCAAACTTTATTGTTATTTATTCAAGAAGAAATAACCAAAACAAATAATTGCCTAATAACCTGAGGACAAGAAATCCAACTTCCCCGTGATTTATCAAGTGAAAAGATTATTCTTATTAGAGATCTGGAACCCATCAAAGTTACTCATCATTTGTAACCATAACCAACATAATAAGGCTAGCATCGCTTCCTACATTATATCCCTAAAATACTCAAGAAAAAAAGAAAAAGATTTAGTACAAACCCAGTTAGCTTTTTGTTTATATTTAATCCCTACAATTATAATTATTGGTTGAGTTATTGATTGACCTACAATAACAATTTAAATAATTTACCCAGAATTATTCAGGTACTTTTTTTGTAAAAATACTTTCTTTACATGGTACTTTCCTCAAACTTATTTTAGTAAATTTTTAACTGTTTAATAGACTTTCTTTTTAATTACTTTTTAAAGGTATTTTTTAGATACTATTTTTAGATATTATTTATTTTCAACGCAATATCTTTTATAAAATGTCATTTGTAAAAATATTTTTTTAAGTGGTGGCTTTTTTTAATTTTCCATTTAATTTTCTTTTAAAAGGTCCTTTGTTTAAAAAGATATTTAAAGTACCTTGAATTGTTTCTAAATAATTATGTTTTATAAAAAATATTATAAAATTTACTTTGCTCAAAAGTTACTTTTTTAAAGATCTTTTTATCAGGCAATTTTACTATATTTAAATAAAAAAGGTACTTTTCTTAAAAGTTTAAATTATAAATTTTTAACAGAAATTTTTCAAGGATCTTTTTTCCAACTAGATTTTTAAGAACTATTTTTATTAGAAGGTAATTTTTAAAAGTACTTTTTTAAAGGTACAAATTGTACTTTGGCACTAATATTATAAGTTAATTTTATAAACAAAAATATATAAAAACTTTAATTTTGAAAGCTAAATTTCCTAAAAGATATTAAAAACATATTTTTTCTAGGTTTACTTTCAAAATAATTTTTAAG
This sequence comes from Cistogaster globosa, assembly GCA_937654795.1. Taxonomy (NCBI): domain Eukaryota; kingdom Metazoa; phylum Arthropoda; class Insecta; order Diptera; family Tachinidae; genus Cistogaster; species Cistogaster globosa. Next base: position 23,569,333 of record OW569405.1, read on the forward strand.
TATACTTTATTTAAAATATATATATTTTTTATTATTTGTTGCACTAAAAGTTACTCTTTTTTGAATGTAAATTGTACCTTCTTAATAAAATAGATTTTTTACCTTTTTAAAAAAGAAAGAATATAGTACGGCTGTGCTAAGCCTGGTAGTAACTCCAATAAAAAAATATATTTGGGATGACAGAGAATTAAAAAAAAAATTAAATACTATTGGGCTAAGTAAACATTAAAAAAATTTTTGTGTATTTTCTGAATTATCTCTCTAAAAACTTCTAAGTAATACTCATATTGATATTCCTCAATCGTACCTTTCAAGACTCAGAAAATTTGGGCAAGTACAAATTTTTTCTTATATTTTTGTTCATTACCGCTCCACATATATTTTTTTATTGGACTTACTTCATTGTTCAAAATGATATGGAAAAATTAGAGTCATGGACCGATCTTTCTGATTCTCAATTACAATTTTTTTGAAAGTACGTCTGATCGCTTGGCGCATTTAAATTTTTTTAAGTTTATCTAGTGCCTTGGCAAAGTTGACTTCAAGACTAACACGGACGGACTTTATGGGTTCGAAAATGGATATTATAAAACGGTATAAAAAAATACATTGACAAATTGAATAGAGAAACCGAAGAACCAGTGAATTAAAATACAAAAATTCCAGAATTTATTTCATTTTCTGGTTGACACCAGTGTTATAAAAATGCCTGAGTTTGTTATATTTTTCTTGTTTTTACCTATAAAATAATTTTAAAATATTTGTAAAAGTTCTCATTTTCATTTAAGTTATTACAAATACAAAAAACAATTCAGACAATTAGGTTGTTACGAGAATTTGAATGTTAATTAACTGTCATACATTATGAACTTAGATATCATTCTCTTAATCTTTGTTGTATTGAGAACATGTAAAAGTGCTGTGTTGATATTTAAAAAAAAATTTAAATTTTAATTTAAAATATAAAATTTTCAGACAAGTTTTAATTACATAAGTAAAACCATGATTTATAATTAAAAAATTGTTAAATATTGGGGTATTCACCCAAATATACCAAGTTTACATATTTATCAAAGTTAAATATCACCAAATATTTCTCAAATTTGTGTTTTTTGCGTATAAGTAATTTAAAAGATGTGATTATTTTAAAAACACATACGCAACAGTCACATTTCTACAACTATTATAACTTAACTGCATGCATATGTATTTTAATTATATCATGCTCTTTGAGGAAATTGTAGTTCTTGAAAACTGTGCCCTTTTTAAGCGAGATTAATGAGTTTTCATTTATTTTCTTTATCTTAATTATCCACTTTTTTGTATATTTGTTTAATTGAACGAACAATATACAAATAATGCGATATACATTAAGTTATTTCGATGTTATATCAAGAGTATAATAAAAAATAACACGAAAAACAGCTACTTATAACAAAAAACCATACACATACATCGAAGAGTCATATTTATATACAAAAGTATTTTTGCCATATCTTTATTTAAGTATTTAAGTACTTTCTGTTTATTCTTTTAACTCTTTAAACAACCAGAAAATTATTGTATTTTTCTTACTGACATCTAAATAGAACTTTATGGCATCTGAGAGCATTTTTATAACTGGCAGCCATATAAAACTCACAGTTGTTAAAAAAAAAAAATTCACAAACAACTAAATAAAAAAGAAAAAATTTAAACAAACCATAAGAAAAATGTAAACATGGGATGTTGAAGTTTAATGAACTACTAAAATTGGTTTCCTTGTTTGGCTCATGCCTTTCTGTGTGAATTTAACTGTACGAATTTAAAGTAAGTGAACTTTTAAAAATTGCAATTTTCTGGGCTAAAATTTGTTAGAAGTTTTAAAGAAGAAAATACTATAGTGGTTGGAATGGATCCAATTAACTGAATTTTTGTTAAAAACTAAATTTTGATAAAAAAAATAATAATAATAAATTTGAAATTTGCTATTTCTTAACGGCTGGATCAATTGAAACAAAATTTCACACCTTACTTAGGGGCCAGTTCCCTCAGCTCATTTAAAAGTTGGTAAGGCATTTGATTTTGTTGTTATCGCCAGATTTAAAATAGTGTGTACAGTGTTGGACTTTTGGCAACCATTGTTTTTTATTGTTGGACAGCCAGTAAAACATGCTTTGTATATCCAGATTTTAAAATAATTGCAGTATATGTTTTTCCATTTTTTTCCTTTTTTGATGTTTTTGAAGTTCAAATTATGTTGTTCAGCAACTTTATTAAAAGAAGACAAATATAATTTCACAACACGATAAAGCATAAATAAATATGAGGTAAAATATGTTTTGTTTTTTATATTAAATGTATTGTACAAAAAATAAAATCAATAAATTTTTATTAACGAAATAATTGCATATAGTTTGACAAATGACTGGTTGAATCGGAACAGTAACCGTTGAACCTCTTATAAAAATTAAGAAGTTATTACCATTTATGTAGAAAAATGCGACAGGTATATTCTAGAAATGTTTTACATGTAATTCCGTTATTAGAAACTGGCTGGATTGGAAGAAACAGAGAGAGAGCATAGTGTCATACAGGGTGTTACATATATTCTTTACCTAAAGAAATATATCACTTAAGGTCCTGAAATTTTTTACAAGTAACAGTCATATTACTCTACACAGTCAATCAAAAAGCTAGATAAATTTAATCTGTGGGCGTGGTAGCTCAGATACAAAGTGAATATTTACTGTCGTGTGAAAAATGAAATGTTACGCATTTTAATTTAGGGAACTGTAATAGGTAGATTCTTAAATTTTCGAAAACCACCTCTCAAATTCAGAAAAAATTTGTTCCACCCGTTAAAGTTTAATTTGTGCCCAGATAGAAAATTAAATAATTTTTTAATTGCATCAATATTTATTGAATAATAATAATGGTTTTGTTATTTTTTTTAGTTTAATATAAAGCTGCTACAATAAATTTTTTAATTACAATATTTTGAATTTATTTTTCAATTCAAACAAATTTCGATCTGAACGCAGGTAAAAATTTAATCGCTGAATTATTTTTTTGTAATACTAGGAAAGTGAACGTTTAAAATTTTTCTTATTTGGGTACCGAAATGCACCGGGTATTAATATACAAAATAAATATTATCAGCCATTTTGTAAATTCCACAAAAAACTTTCACTTTGGTATTTTTCAAGGCATTGTTTTTTTTAAATTAATTTCAACGTGACAATGCTTTGAAAATTTCGTATGGATTTCAGAACATGCCTGTATAATTTTTCCCTTTTCTTTTATATTTTATTTGGTACTAACTTTAGTACCTGATAGAAATTCTTAATCGTTTAGTTGATTTTGTTGTTGCATTTATCATTTATAACGTTTGGCTGATGCTTCATGTCGAATTAGTTACCTTTATAAAAATTATGTTTAATAATATCGTGATCTTGTTATTATTGATGGTCTCCTTTCTACCCAAATATATAATTGAGACATGATGCTTTTAAAAAGCGTAAAGGTACAGTCAGATTAGTCAAATATTTGACCCAAAAGGCATAACTACTATTTCTACAAATGTTAAATTGATCTTTCCTGATACATGTCATGATGAATGACGATTTGTAATTTAATTTGTGTTGTGCAGGATCTTTTATTTCTTAATAAGTATTTAAGAAAAAAATTTGTTTCCATAATTTAGTAGTTACGTTTTTTGGTCAATTTTTTTTAATTTTTTTACTAATTTTACCGTACCTTAAGCTCATTGTTGAGTAATTTTTGAGCAAAAGGTATTAAATATGCTCTTTGGCTTTAATATCTGAAAAGCAGGTTGAAACTCTTTGGTCATTTAGTCTTGGCTTAGAAAAGCTATTATAACTAGAAAAACATAGATGTGCATGCAGTAATAGACGCAGAAACGGGGCCTACTTAAATATTTTGCACCAAATTTAAGAAAGTTTTAATAGTTAATAATTTTAAGGACGTCTCGCCCATAATTTTGTTTACTGCAGAATTAAATATCTTGTATTTGTCCTACAACAACACATTCTACCATTTTTTTGTTGTGACATCCCAATTTGAGTTTTTTTTTGCTAGTGCTATAAGATTTTGCCGATATCGTTTTGATATTTTTTGGATATTTCTTGGAAATTTCTCGAATATATTTTGGAAGCCCAGTTTATTTCTAATTGCTAAAGCATATTTATAAGGGTATCGAATTGTACTTTGTAGTATAAGTTGTTTGAGGCCTGGCATATTTTAGAATTAAATATTTAAATTAAAGAATACTTCTTAAAAATTATTTAGTTACGAAATTTGCATTTATACTACTACAATACAAAATATTTTATTGTAGTTTGCCTTTGATTCTACTTTTTGTGCCTTCGTCAATTTGCAGTGTTATCAGGCAATCACTTATTTTTGAAACCATGACGGTTAGACTCTTGATATTTGCAAAAATTGTTTTAACTATAGCCGCCACAAAATAATATTCATAAAAATATTGTTTTTTTTTTTTTGGAGTTGTGATAAAGAATTATTTGAGCTTTAGCAACAAGTAGACTAAAGGGTAGCACAGTAGTAACATAATTTTCACATTTTTGGCCTTTTGAACCACAGACACTTTTAGTGTTTCTATATCCGCTGTAACAACTGCAGATATAATAAAACAGTAACGTTGTCATTTCTGTACATAAAATATTTTTCGAAAATTTTGTTGTTGGTGTAGATAATAATCAATATGGAATACAAAAAACCCGGAAATTTTAGCTGTCTGTCTGTCTGTCTCTGTCTGTCTGTCGGTGTTCGCATCACATGGAAACTGATAGATAGATTGGAATAATATTTTGATAATGGGGTCCCTTAGGATCTTGATTCAAATATTCTATATATTTTTTTGTAAAAATAAGTCGTTTTGTAGAGTAAAAAAAGAAACAAATGTGAAAGTACTCAGCTTTAGCGGTATAATGGTACTAAAGCAGTTGTCAGCACATTTTATTATTGTAGGTGGAAAATTAGAAATGATACGCAGATGAAGCCGCGGGTACTACAAGTTAAAAAAAAAAACTTAAAAGTTGTTCAATAGCGTTGCGATTTTAATGGGCATTTCATTAGTTTTAATAAGTAGTGCGTACACATTTAAAATTCATACAGAGAATGTTGAAATTTTTCGCTATAAAAATAAGCTTTAACAATTTACTTACAAATTACACGGTTTTATAAACAGGTTGTGATTTTGCCAAATATAGACCTATCTTTTAAATTGTTATAGACACACGGTTGAAATTTGCACAGAGTATGTACGGCTATAAGTGCTATAAGCACAAAATTTAGAATAAAATAAATAAAGGGTGAGCCAATAGCAATGTGGCCTTTTTTTGAACTCTATCTATGCATAGTATGTAATGATAGTTTGATATAAATGCAAGTATAAAAAATTAAAATTAAAAGGAGACCCAATAATTACACCATTTTTATAGGGTGTTATTTTAAATGAAGCTAAACTCTTTCTATTTAAATAAATGCTGTAACAAGCTTAAATCACAATTATTTATTAAAAAGTGGTCCCTATATGGTATGAAACACTTCGCAAGTGGGTCTTAATCGCACTTGCTGCTGGATTTGCTTTTACATCTATCAACTCTAAAAAAGCTAACACAATGATCTTCCAAAACAAATGGTAAAATAATTACAAACAGAGAGTATAAACTAATTTATGTTGTTAAACGAATCGAAGAGAATTTGCACAGACAGATCTTTATTTAAAATATACTCGTTTATATTGAAAATAAAAGATTACGTTGAGTCAGATGTCAGAAAAATTAACTTGCATCAATTTTTTCTTTCTAAAATGTATGAAAGCGTATGTAATATTGTAGAGGGTGTAACAGTTTGTTATTTGTGGTTAACATATGCAAATTAAAATGTTTACATAAAGTATTTTTTGTATCGACATTAAAAAAGGCACAAACCTTTAATTGTTCATGACCAGCTATTGAATGAATATTAGCGTAACTTTTTATTACCTGTGGTCAACAAATATACCAAACATTAATATTAATCTTGTTGAAAAAAATTTCAAAAATTAAAAATATAAGCAATTTCCAAGCACTTTAAAAGCTGCGGTCAATATTTAAAAGTAACAAATAAAAATCTTTTATAGCCTCAAATTTTTTCAATTTTGTCTTGCAGTATACATTTTGCAGTTAAATACCACTCCTATAGTTAGAGGAAGATTACTATTGGTGCGGGGTTTTTTGTTTTTTCTTTTTTTGTTTTAATATACTAACATATACGTTAAGACTTGCACGTAACTAAACGGATGTTACGGTTCCCAAAATAAATAATAATAAGTTCTCAATTTTTATGGGAGTAGTTGTGACTACAATTACGATCCCAACCAGTTATTTGTCAAAATATGCGCAAGTTTTTAGTTAATAAAAACCTTGTGAAAATACGTTTTCTTTGATTTTATATATAGGATTTATATACTTAAGTTTTTAGGTAACATAATTTAAGCTCCAAATTAATAAAAAAAGAATAAAAAAAGAAATGGAAAAACGAAAATTGCAATTATTTTAAAATGTGGAAATGCAAAGCTGTTTTAAGATTCAGCAATTTATGTGAAGTTATAGAGTTGCTCCATAAGAAAAAAAGGAAATGATAGATTTTAATCTGGCTCAAGTTCAAGTACATTTTTTTTAAATTATTAAGAAAGACAAATTTTAGTTTATTTATATCCTCAGTTAAATTCCTAATTCCATAAAAATTAAATTAACAAATTGTTTACAAAATTTAGTATTGAATTTTGAAGAAACAAGAAGAGACGAGACACTAGCAGAATATAGTGCATTATTTTCTAAGACGCTATGTCCTTAATCAGGATTCTTTGCATCTACCTGCCTTACGCTGTGCAAGAATGTCTTCCATTTAGCCAACCAATTTAAGAGATTAGAATACGAAGAGTAATTCGTAATTAATCATGTTTAAGTTGGAAAAAAGAAATTCTTATACAACCTAAATTTTTGTTGTTGTTGTTTTCTTTATTAATCATGTATAAAAATATTAAAAATAATAAATAATAAAACAGTAACTGTGTCATTTCTGTATATGAAATCTTTTTGAAAATTTTGATGTTAGTGTAGATAGTAATCGATATGGAATACACAACACCTACGTTTTGAACTTTTGTCTGTCTGTGCTTGCGTCACCTAAAATTATTGAATTAATTTGAATAAAATTTTGTGGGAGGTCTCTTAGAACCATAGTTCAAATAAAGAAGCCATTTTTTTCATCAAAATGTGTCATTTCGTAGAGAAAATAGAGATATAAATGTGAAAGAACTCAATTTCACCGGTGTAATGGTACAAGAACAGTCGTCAGTACATTTTATTTTTGTAGATGAAAAGTTTTTAACACTGTTTAAATAACTCTACAATGAATATTTAAAAATATATTTTATCTTTATGAAATTAAAAATGATACGCCGACAAAGTCGTGGGCTCTGCTAGTCGTCGCATATAATTATTCCTTAGCCTTGTTGCATCAGATCACTACCTTATGTTTTGGGCAGTAAATATCTTTTTAGCCATCCCATTTGAAAACTAAGAATGCGAGAAATAACTCATTATCAATCACTTTAAAAAGGGCTAGACGATGAATACAAAGAAATCAAAGGTTTATTCGTTGTTCTTCTTATGAATCGTTACAAATATTTATTGCTTCAATTTAGCAACGAATTAAAAGATTTTTCGATTCAATATTTATTTAATTACCGCAAAATTAATATTATTCTATGATTGCTGTGTGTTTGATGATTAAGGAGTGTTTCTTCTTAAACTAGAAAATCATAGACTAAATCTTACCCGGCTCTTAGTTTGAGAAAAAACTAACGCAATAAAAGCACTGCACAGTGGGTTAGAATTAAAAAGAAAAAAAAAAATCAAAAATAACTCAGCTCTTTACAAAAAGGGCTTGGCATGAGCATAGCAGAGGAGTATTTAAACTTAAATTTTGAAGCAGATGCCATTTGTTTTCCAGGATGGCGCTACGAAGTCTCAAAATTGGGCATCTCACAGCTGAAAATGTTTCCGACGCTTGGCATTTCTTAAATTTTTATATTAAAAAAAAAATACATGGTCCTAAAGGCCTTGTCAATGTCGAGTTATAAGCAACATTTGAATTCGCCTACGCTGCCACCTGGTTATTGATTCACTTTGGATCTGTACTTTTAAGAAGACGAAAATGAAGACAAATAAGTTTTAAGCGAATTCGATTAACTTTTTTATTAATTGTGTTCCATATTGAATTAAAAAAAAATAATATGAAAAACGTAAGCAGCGACACCAAAAAAATCCTGTGTGTTAGTTTTAAGCGTATTAGATAAATTTAAAAGAAAATGCTCGCTATATTGGCTCTACTCTTTAAAATTTTTAAAAACTGACTCTTAAAACTTTTTGGTATCAAGTTTTATCAAAACTTACTTAAACCAAGTAAAGTATATCGCACTAAATTTTAAATTTGTTGTTGTCTGCAAAACAATAAACAACACAGAAAAAGAAAGTTTATTGAGTGAAGAAGTATTTTTTTTAATTTTTACGTTAAATTGATAAAAAATTTAATTCAAGGTTTAAAATATTAATTTTAAAGAGAACATATATTATAAAAAATTGAATTTGAGTTGAAAATAATTTAATTTGTTTAAATAAATTTTAATTTGCTTTAAAAAAATTAAATTTTAATTTGAAAGTAAAAACCTACATTAAAAAAAATATATAAAAAAATTTTTAAAACAAAATTTCAAATTTACTTACTTAATATCTTTAAATCAGAGCTATGTACAATAACTGTGTCTGCCCTAAAATTAATTCAAATATTTGTTTAAGAGTTCTGTAAGCAGTGTTAAAAACTTTCTATCTACAAAAATAAAATGTAGTTACAACTGTTCTAGTACCTTTATACCGATTAAATTGGGTGCTTTCATAATTGTATCTCTAGTTTGTTTACGAGATAATATATTTTTATCTAAGAAAGTATTATCAATTTGAACCAAGGTTCCAAGGGACCTCCTTACAAAATTTTTTTCAACTCCATTCAGAGGTTTTTACGTGATACGAACGCAAACAGACAGACAGGCAAATCGATATCATATATATCGATTTCTATCTACACGAGCATCAAAGTTTTCCAAAAATATTTCATGTACAGAAATGACCCGTTATTGTTTCATTATATGTATAGATTTACTTCATGCGAGCTACTTTATTTGTGGTTGCTTTAAGATTAATCCTATGTACTGTTGGTGTATTAATTATTTGTAACATTTTTAATTTAAAATTTTATTTTTGTTTATACTCGTAATTTGTTTTTGTTTGTTTTTGTGTTTATTATTGGAACATTTAAAAAAAATTAGATAGTGATTTAATCCAGCACAATGAGATGCTAATTCAGTTTTTTTTTTAATATTTTTATATCTTTGATCAAATTAATGACCACTAGTTCTAGTTTTTAGTTTATTTTTCGTTGTTTCCATGCATTTATTTTTAATACAAATCTCATTATCGTTTCCGCTACAAAAATTTTTCTGCACTGTATTTGATAATTCTTGAATTAATAGTTTATCTTTAGTTTAACTAGATAATCTTGATTTCTCTTAACGTTCTAATATTTCAGCTTTATTATTTATAGACTATAAGTTATTGGTTTAATCATGTTTCTTGGATTTATATTATTCCTATTTTATATTGTCTTATTAATCTATTTGTAAGTTGAATAGGAAAATTATTATCATTCAATACATTTTTAATATTATCTTTATTACTTTTATGGGATACAAAATTATTTATCCTAAGTATCCTTTCTATCAAATTTATAGCTTTATTTATTGTAATTCGTTGTTTTTTTTTTTTTTTTTTTTTTTTTTTTTTTTTTTTTGTTGCCAAACTGTAACTAAATTATTTCCACTACAATAAAATATTTGAATCACATTCTATCTCTATTGTAAACCTTATACAAGGATTTAATTCATTAAAAGTTTTAAGTTAATTATTAATGGCATTTTCAAATATTATACAAAATAAATTATCAACATATTTGTTCAATATTATTGGTTTAAAACTAAGCTTTCTAATACATGTATCTAGTAAATTCTCCATAACAACATCAAACACAATCGGAAAGGCAGGAGATCCCATTGGCAATCTTTATGTTTTTTATAAAATTTACTATTATTATTTTTAATTTAAATTAATTTAATTTTTATGAAATAGGTCTCTATCTTTTATTTATATTTTAAATATTTCCCTACTTACCTGTGTTCCATTGCCAGGGAAATATTGAAAATATCTTTTATCTTCTATACAAAATTTTACAGTACGGAAACATGTGTTTTCGAAATCCAGCAATTGCTGATATATTAAACAAATTTTTAATAATCTTTCAACAAACACAATCATTAAATATAAATATAGTTTTTAAAGCCTTTAAAAACATGAAGTTTAAATTCTTCTCTATTTTTACAGGATATGAAAATAAATTCTTTAGTTATAAAATAATATTGCCTGGTGTTTTTATAAGTGTTGAATTTATTCCCTTGCACATACACGATTTTATTTTAACGTACATATGTCTTTAGTGCTTGGTTTTAAATATGGCTTTTAGTAAAGCCACAGTCATACAGACGTAAGAGCACTTAAACAACTTATTTTACCCATATGTTCTACATATTGAGTTATATAAATATTATTGCACGCACACTAACCGACAGAAAGCCACATATCCACTTTTAAATAAAAACAATTTTGTTAATGAATTTATTGTCAAAAAGTTTTTTCTCTATTATGGTCATTACGTTGCTATTTGCATACGACAGCAGGCTAAAAATTTCTTTGAAAGCAATGGTTTTTTATACATTTATATATTTTAATACCTAAGTTTGTTATTCCGTTTGTTATTTCTATCAATATCCGACTCCATAAAAAATATATTTTGAGCTCTTATGCATAGCGAAGTCCTTTTAACATTCCGTGTTCGTATTTAAATCAACTTTGCCAAGGCACTAGATGAGCTAGAGAAAATTTAAATATTCCAATCGATCAGAACAATTTTGCAATAGAAAATCAGCAATCTCGCTCCATGACAAAACAACACGCCTGCCTCTAATTTTTTCGTATCTTTTTAAATTCTATTATGTTTTATTCCAAACATACTTGGAATTTTTTAATTATCATTTAAATTTTTTTTAAATATAAAGCTGACAAGAGCTATGGACCAATAGCTTTTTTGTCCTTTTTTCTAAGGTTTTTGAAAGGTTTGCTTATTTATAGGTAATTTCCTTCTTTTATAAGAACTCTTTGCTGACTGATTGGTAGTCTGAGTTTAGGACAAAACATAGCTCCATATCATTTTTAATTGGTGTTTTTAAGGAAACCAGATATTAAGTAGGCAAACGCAATATAATACCTTTTTAAGTCTACTTGATCGCTCTTAAGCAATTGATACTGTTCATTATATTATTTTTCGCCTTAAAATTAAACGCATATGTAGCTTTTCGGTAACAGCTTTAAAGCTAATAACTTTATACCTCAGCGATCGCAGTTCATCAGTTTCCCATGGAACTAATATTTCAACGTTTTTTACAATGTCTAGAGAAGTATCGCAGCGTACTGTACTTGATCCACTACTATAATCAATATATGCAAGTGATCTACTTTGCAACTTAAGACCTGTACAATACTGTAACGTTTTATCCCTTTCTGGATACCGTACGGATTCTTTTGATTGCAAACACCACTGTGAACATTATAAATTCATTATTTTCTGAACTTCTTATGGCTCTATCTGGCTACATACTAGATCCTATCCGTCTTTAGGATCCTATGGTCTCGTATTTACTAAACATGTGTTATTACAAACGCAGCCATTCACGTTACACTAGTGTGTTACTCCGGCGAGACATGAACTACTCGATGCCTTTTTTAGTAACCTCAACCATACACAGATCTCTCCACCTTGCTTTACATCCAAGCCAGTCATACCTATTAATCTAATAGCTACAACTTAACACATCTGCCGTACCCTGTAATCATTTTTTTACTTCCTTCCCGTTAAACAGCTAGAGAACTCTTTTCTTTTCTTATAAAGGTCGTCTTGACAACTATCTACTACTGCTTTTATTAAATACATGTCTATACTACTTTATCTAGCCATGGCTTCACACAATAGTTGTCTTTCTCTTTTCGGGAGGTTTGTACTGCAGTTTCTTAATTTTAAATTGCCTTACACAACTATTTTTTTTCCTCTGTACGCATGTCCGAAGATGAGCTCATACTCACGATCTTCTGTTTTACAGTACGCACTTCTACCAACGCAGCCATTGAGGTTGCTCAACTTGTTTTAGCTAATTGTCGTATTATTCAATACATACACCCCATGGTGGTAAAAGTAACTTTTTTCACCTTCTGTTTTTTTACCACGCACATACGGATACCAACAACAGGCATTGCCAGATCTTATGTTCGTAACGATACAATTGTGTGCTAATGACGTGCAACTTTATATTGACTGTTACGCACCAGACGCCGCCAACTGTATAAAATTGATTAATGATGATTTAAATGGGATTCACGTATGGGCTTCTGCATAAAATATCTGTGGCTATGATTATTGGCTATTCACGGTTATCATCAACTTTCTTACCTCCATTAAAAATAAAAAACGAGATAGTTAATTTTGTTGACACTGCAAAAAACCTAGGGGTTATATTTAATAAACAGTTGAATTGGTCAGATACTGTTTAAACAAATTGCTGTTAAACGTTTGTGTTACTAAGAAACCTATGGATGTCACAGTGCTATACTCCATCTAATATACGAATGTTGCTAGCCAAAACTTACCTGTTGCCAAGTTTCTTGCATGGTTGCGAACTTTTTTCTAGTTGCGATGGTGTGAGTAAACGTAGAATTAATGTAGCGTACGTAAACATTGCCAGACATTTCTTTGGGATTAGAAAAAAACTGTAGTATGGCAAGATATACGACACAAATGCAAGCCAGTTTTGTTAGTCTATTTAATAATATTTTATTATTATGATATTATTTTTACTTTCACCTTTTTTTATTGTTTTTTGTCATGTTTATAATTAATAACATTTATGAAACAAAATAAATAAATTAATTAGGCATGTCACACCTTCTGCATTAAGCATTGCGATGGATTTTGTTTTGAGAAATGTAGAGCATCCACTATTTGAATAAAATGTGGAAATAAAAGGCTTATCTATGTAAGGAAACATAACAAAAATAAATTTGAAATTACTAAGTAACATAATTGCAAAGAAAATAAACTCTAGTTTAAAATTAAAAAAAAAAAAAATACATTTTCGTTTTTAGTTTCTTGAAGAATTGAAACCACTTTTGATCGGAATTGAGTTCTGCGACATGCCTGATTGATTAAATTATAGCAAATAAGTTTACTAGTTCTGCTTAAGTTTATTTTAGTTTCAGTTTTTATAAAAGAAAAATTCTTTACAAATTTTTGAAGACGCTTTTTTAAGAAAAATCAAAAAAAAAACACCAACAGTACTCTTCTCATCTGTCTACACACAGCCCAAAGTTTTTTGTTGTTGTTATTTTCATAAATCATTAGCTTAGCTAAGAATGCAATTTTACTTTTATTAAAAATTTAGAAATTATAATAAAATTTTTTTAAAATATTTTTATTGTAAACCTACCTCGTATGTGGTTAACAGTTATGGTCATGTCTGTTATAATTCTGCTGAAAACAGTATATGATGCATCATGGTTTGTTATTTTTTAACCCTTTTGCTTCTTACACAGTACTGCTGTTTTATCATCCATACTTTTCATTATCAACCATATGTTGGCAACAATTGGGTGGCAGTTTTATATTTTCACACTATTCACCTACTGCTACCACAACGCACAAGCAATAATTAGAAGAATAATTATATCAATTAGTAAACGAAAATAATTTTGTGGTTTTAGTTTGATATAAATGAATTTTACTAACAACAACAACTGAGCAAAATAAGCAAAAATCCATTAATGAAATCAACTCGAAAAGTATTATTAATATTTTTTGTACTACAAATTTTGCACGTATGAAAATTAATAAATATTGCTAACAAACTTTTATACAAAAATATGATGACATTATATTAACATTTGTGTTTTGTTAATTAAAATAATTGTAGATCGTTAATTATAATATAACAATCTAAATAATAAAAAGTTATCGTACAGTAAATATGTTTTTATTTAATTTTATCAAAATTACTTTTCATAAATGAATTCAGTTTTCAGTTGAGCTTAAGTTCGTTAGTTTATGCAATTAGGTCGGAAAGAGCAAAAAAAAATGAAGATTTTTTAAAAATAAATGTGATCTTCTGGATAGTTACAAAATGATTTTTATGTATTTGAAAGGCAGCTTAAAATTGTTGACATTGTCTCTCTTCAACGAAACCTTTAGGGGCAAGAAATTATTAATTTTTTATTTCTATATATATTTTATATTTGTGAACCATTTACAGCATAGGGGTGTCAATTTAGTCACATTCTGCTGGTGTCTTATTTTTCTTGTTCTCTTTGAGAAAACGACCGCATACATTTGTTAAATAATTTTTCTTTCCAAAAAAGATTTCTAGAAATTAAAAAAAATATATATACTTAAGCCAAAATTAAAATTAAATCAAGCCTCAAATTATTTAAAAAAATTTTTAAATATCCACTTTTGCGAGAAGAAAAAAACATTTACATCTTTGAGTCATTTTTTTTATTTCAATTATAAAAGTGAAGTTAAGCACAAATAAATAACATCATTAGAATATACCTTTTAGCGAAAGCCTGTTGTTTCAGTCTTATATTTCAATATTTTCTTTTACAAGGAAGAGTTTAGACAAGAGCGCAATATGACAGATAAACACTCCAAGTTCATGGCAAATATTTTAATTATATTATAGATATTCATATTCCTGTAAACAAATATATTTATATTTATTTGACTTTGCTAATAGTTAAGTGAAGTAACTCCATTTAAAAGAAAAAAAAAAATTGAGGTGACACAGAAATAAAAAAAAAAAAAATAAAAAAATAAAAAAAACGAAAAAACGAAAAAAAAAAAATAAATACAAATTTATATAAAAATGTCACTGGCATTTTATGCATTTCTTCAAAGATCTTAAAAGAAGCTTTTAAATAATACCAATATTGACCATATTGAAAATTGAACTTTTTATGAAAATTTCATAGACCCATAACTCTGAAAATATAAATTGATAATTTTAATTTATTTAATTTATTTATTTATTTTTTATTAAATTTTTTTTAATTCTCTATCGCTTTAAATATTTATGTTTTTTTTTTTTTATTATTTACTTCATTGCATGGTATGGAATAATGGTGTTTAGCCCACTGACTCGAGGTATATAAACAGATCTTGCTGATTTTCAATAGCAACTCTTTCGAAAGTATATCTGAATGGTTGGCGTATTTTAATTTTCTCTAGATCATCTAGTGTCTTGGTCAAATGGACATCGCTCAATGCTATGCATAAAAACTCAGAATATACTTTATGGGGCCGAAAATGAATATTGTAGAAATTATAAACGAAATGACAAACCAAGAAATACATCTTTTCCACTTTTTGTGGCGCAGGGAATAAAAACATATACACAATTCTCTTAGGGACGTGTATATAAGATTTGGCACAGTCCGATATAGAACTCCTACGTGTTGATTATCTAATTGTGTCACCACAAGGTTTTCTTATATTAGCCGGAAAAACCATTAGCAACCGAAGAGCTCTAGGCACAAAGCCGCAGGCTTTAGCCTAGAGAGTGCAGTGTGAGTAGCGTATCTACGAAAAAATAATTGATTCATTAAATTAACTTTTATGTCGAAGAAAGAATGGAAAGGAGGAACTACTAGACCCTATATGACACATTTTTAAGTGGTTACGAACATACCCAACAGCAGTTGCACAGGATTGAAGATGAAAGTTCACTTATGATCCACAGTCTCTGTAGTAGAGCAAAATATGTTTCATTCTGATGTCCACGCATTAACATAATAAATGTTGTATAAACTTGGCATGAAATTATTTGTCATTTTTATAGAGGTAATGGTTAAAGCTTTTTAGAAATCAAACGATACTATTAAACGGAAACAGAATTGGAAGTGAAGAAAATAGAGTAAAAGGTACCTTCCATAATTTGTCAGCAAACACCATTTAAAAGGCTCTTCTCGCTTTAAGTGATAAAAAATAAATAGAATATTGAAAAGTAACCACTCTTAATGTACTGAGCCCACGTCCTGTACTTGGATAGAAGATTTTGTAAAAGTTTTTCTTCAATATTTTTATTTTAGACTCTTAACTCAGCTTGATATATTTTGCAGTAGTATGAAATAATTTTGCCCCAAGTTTCATTTAAGTACACAATAGCGGCAAAAACAGTAACAACTATTAAGACATTTAAAATGGATTTCTTGAGCTAAAAAATTTAAAAGTTTATTCTTTGCCTAAACGGAATTTTCTTGACAACATATCAGCTATTTTTATATACTTATACCAAATCCAAAATCTTGAAAGCAAGTTTTCTCACTGCTGGTAGCACTTTATAATACACTTGTTTATAATTTTAAATCTTTCATTGAAACAACTTCCACAAAGCATTCAGATCGCTTAAACCAAATAATATTTTTCATTAAAAATATTCTAATTAAGTCCCAGCAAAAAAAAAAAAAAAAAAAAACAGACATGCAAAAGAAGTAGGTAATTCATGGCTTCTACGTACAACGAACTGGTTCAATTTAGAGGAAAAACGCATGATTTTAACATTAGCTTGTCATTGGCGAGCATGGGTTCACATCTAGCATTTAAATAAATGCTAAGAACCAGTGAATATTCGATAATGAGGATATGTTTTTTCATTACTTTTGTTTTTTATTATTCTTTTTTTTCGTGAATTTTAATGAGTTTTTCATAAGTTCAAAAGTTATATCTTAATTAGAATAAATTAACTTATTAAATACATTATAGAAAACAAGTGCAAGAGGAGCAATGAAAATATTTAAGATTTTTCAACTACTTAATTTTTTTTTGCTGGGTTATTTTTTTTTACAAATTTGTTTTTGAACTTGTAAACTTTTTAACTTGCTTATATTTTTATACAATACAATAAAGTTTGATGGTATTGCAACAGAGTCAAGTCAAGTTCAGAGTTTATGGAACAACAAGCAATAACACGTTTCCATAGCCTAATTTAAATTTTAAACAATCAAAATGATCACCTAATGAAAGTTTAATTTTAACAGTGATACAGTCATCTTATATTTTAAAACTACTTCACATTATTTGACAAAGAACTAAATCCTAATGTTTGCACGGCTGTCTGCTTTCATTAATAAGAATGTTATGTTTAAAATTTATCTACTATCAGATTGGTCTATTGCTCATAATCATGTTTTTTTTTTAATACTCGCAAAGCATTACAGCATTCATTTCCAGTTTTTCATTCTTTATTTTTGTTTATTTAGTTTCTTGTTGTAAAGCACCCTGATTACTCACCCCTTACCTTACTTACCCTGATTACAGTAATTTATTTATTGGGGTGAGAAAGTCTACATAAATTGCTATGAATCTAAACACATTATTATCATCTTTGTCACTATAATCAATTTATTCGCTATAATCTTGGTCGAGTTATATCTGCAGTATTGTTTTACAATTTGTGTAACTTTAATAAGTAAAATTATGAAAATAAGCATTAAGGGAAAACATCTTAAGCATCTTGGTTATTATGCAAGTGTTTTAAAAAATATTGCATGAAATAGCTTAGAGAAATAGCAGGATAAACAGAATTTGAATTTATAATATAAGAATAAATTTTTGGAGATATATCTAGTAGAATACCAAGCAGCTGACCTTTTACAAGCCCTCAGTTTCTAAATGCGGTGGGGTGATTGAGCGTAAGGTAATACTTAAATGCTGCAACAGCAGCTCACATTCTAATTAACTACTAAAAAGACCTGTACTAACGTTTGCACCGTATTTTTTTTTTTTGATATGTCATGAATGTCACAAAAGGGAAAGTTCTATTGCAAAAATAACTTCAATAATGGGAAGTGGGCATAGCAATCAAAAAGTTTCATGAGTAGCCTAAAGAAAATGTCAATAATTGTTGGATTCTGATGATATCTTTTGCAAAAAAGAAAAAAAATTTCAAACATCGAAGCAAAATAGACAACAAATATTTTTTGATTAGCAACATACAAAAGGAAATATCGTTGGCTTAGTCGGCAAACCTGTCAAGTCAGTTTTTTTATATTTTCAGGAGGGACAAAAAACTGTCTAACTTTTTTGTGGGTGAATTTATTTTAAATCTGTAAACGCAGTATTCTTGTTTAGTTCATCTTATTTAACTTAAAAAATCCACAGAATTTACAAAATAAAGTTTGCAGACTAGTGTATTTAATAGCACGAATATCTGTTACTTTGGAATCGCCTTTACCGCGTCCAGGTCGAATACTTCTATAAAATTAGACGGTATTAAAATTAAAAAAAAAAAAAAACGAAAATCCAAATATGTGATATCATATGGTTCTGGCTTTTTTTAGAGTAGTTTTGCAGATAATAATAAATTCAGCAGGAACATCAATATTTTTCATAGCTCTTTCAATGGTGGAGTGTACACTGTCGGCTTCCATTTGCGTATGGCCTATTTCCAGAATATTTTGTTTTATAGTTATATTATTTTGAATTGCTGAATTAAGCAATGCAATACTCATTACAGATTTTGATCTTGGTAAGTACAACCATCACTATAAAAAATAATTTTTTTTGGATTATCGTTTCCACAAAGAACTTTTTTTAATAAAATAAATCCATATGCTTGCAAAATCTTCAGCATCTAGTCCACTCTCTACTTCATTCTATAAATAGCAGTAACCTTTTTGGTTTTTAAGGTTATAAAAAACTAAATTATGAACCTGCAAGTTTGTGCGGTAGTATAAGCTGCTGACTTGTGATTTTGGAGCCAAAAACAGCTTGAAGGTCTACGGTAAAAACATGTGTTTGTTCATCCCGGTCTTTGATTTTTTAATTTCTGGCCTGTTACTTCTTTTTTATGTGAAGATTGTATTCATCTTGCGAGATATTATTGACTGAAAATCTTGTACATATTTCACATTGATCTTTTTTTAGCGCAAGCAAGGCCATATATTTGGCATCAAACGTTTGATAAAAAACCGAATTTGAAAGCGGTCGAATGTTCTTCTTTTACACCAGTCATTAACATAAAATTTGTAAAGCTTACTTTTTGAGCTTCACTCTGCTAATAAATATTTTTTTTTAGAATCAGCGCGACAGTAATGAGACTCCACTGATGGCAGAGAATCAAGTTAAGGCATTATCCTTCACCTATTGAGTTTCTTTTTTTTTTAGCAGTTTTTTTATACACTTTTTTCTCAATCCATGTCATTTTCCAAAACTCTGTATGTATTTTGTTTCTATCATCTGTAATCTTTGCACACTTCATGGTGATATTTTTTTTACATCCATATCTTTATCTCATAAGTCTAACTATTACCAGATTTTTGTTTTCCCAAGTAGCTTTTACCCTTTTTCTATACTCTTTATTTCTGGACCCAAACCAAGCTGGATTTTCCATATGAGTTCTCTGCTTGCTTCCTTTTGATGTCGATGGTAACTCGTAAGAATCATCGGAATCACCATTAAACTCATAGGGAAAAGGTCGAAGAACTGAGTCGTCCGATTCAATACCGCAATCGTCAATATTAAAGTTATTTGATCCTGCAGAATCCATGATAATCGCCTAATAAAAATATACTTTAACAATGTTCTTCCTCAAACAATTTATAATTAATAGTTACTTTAAAAGTAAAAATAACTAAATAATATTTTAGTTAATTTTTAAAAATATTTTGTCTTTTTAGAAATAAACAAACGTTGAGTTTTCATCTATAGAAGAAAAACAAAATGTGTTGTTTTCAGCTGGACTCAGCACGTGGCTTTTGATGTTTTTTTTTTTGGACTTGACAGAATTTCTTACTACTGCATAACAACAAGACAGTGGAATTTTTTTCCCTATACGAGCAAGTAAGAGTGCTTTATTCGGGTATTTCGAATAGTATATTCCATTCATTATATATGTATAACCACATGTACAATACTACAGCTTTCCCACTCAATAGTTTATATAAAATCTGCATAAGGAACTCTTTCCTACTTTTAAGTTTTTCTGTTAAAAAAAAAAAGGTTTCTTGTCGATAATTGTAGGTTTTGCTTAGGGTTGTTTTCCCAGCTTAGTTAATGAAAAGGTTGAATAAATAGTAAGTGGTGAAAAGATCACAAAATTGTCCTACCTATTTTCTTATTTTTTATTATAATCACAACCCACCTGCAGGAATACAAACGAAAGTCAATTAATAAATAATAAACTATTCTGGAAAATAAAAAAAGAAACGCCATTGACCAGACTAAAAAATCATCCCAAAGAGTGTTGCGTGAAACAATATCACGCAGAGAGTCTGCCTGTACAGAGTTATTGTCTAATGGAAGACACTGGAAAATCTAGTTGGTGGTGGCCATTAGGTCAATACCAATGAAGGCAATTTTGCCTATGCTTAACTGCTTGTCAGTAGATCTACTGCCCAGGAAGTTGGAATTTGAGAAGGTAGTTTGAGTATTATAATGTAGGGGATATTTAAGCAGAACATTCCCTTAATGGGTCCCTTTTTGACACCCTTCTATCCTTAATAGTTATAGACAACTGTTTTGCAATTTACAGCAAGCTAACCCTTATTTGGTCCAGTGTTATCATCAGGCTTTAC
Organism: Cistogaster globosa; assembly: GCA_937654795.1. Taxonomy (NCBI): domain Eukaryota; kingdom Metazoa; phylum Arthropoda; class Insecta; order Diptera; family Tachinidae; genus Cistogaster; species Cistogaster globosa. The sequence continues at coordinate 23,590,182 of OW569405.1, forward strand.
TCTTAAATTTAGTTATATTAGAATGTCGACTGGTAACTATCAGCCTTCTTTTTTCATCACGGCGTCTCTAGTAAATAGTAGTATTTGTCGCAGTCTTAGATTTTCCATTGAATCCAAGTGTAGGACTGAGAGGGTACATATTTTATACCCTCATACGCCTTCTGAATACAAAATCTTGACACACACTTAACGTCTGATATGACTGTTGGTTTATTCTTGCAAACGTCGTAAAATTTCTTTGCAAAAAGTTTAAGAGAAATCAATATCTTAAGAACTTGAATACAAAATAATTTTTTTTCGCGTCTTCGTGCAAGACTTCTTCCTTTGGAACTGTCAAGGAGGTAGCTAGTTCATTTTAGGACGTTATTTAACTTTTGACCTTTTTCAAAAAAAAAAAAAAAAATATCTTTAAGCTCTGTGTTCCATATAAACTAAAATGCATACCGAGACTTTTGTGGTCGTTTCGGTAAGGGAAGGCAGCGTATATAACCTTAAAAGAGCGGCTTGAATTCTGTCAACATGTTGGGCAATTTTCAACTTGATTTATTTGCTACATGCAAACTCACGTTTCGGAATCATAACGAAATATACCTCGCATGCTTTCATAGTCAAACAAATTTTAACTTAAATGTTTGCCACTTGCATGATCCTAATATTGTTGAGATTAAGTTAAGCAAAAGTTTAGAGCATTACTAAATTATATAAAACTCAACTGTTGCTTGGAGAGTTTTTTTTTTTTTTTTTTTGATAAAGCTTTTTCATTATTGAGAATTGCTTTATCTCGTACGTTTTATTAACAAAGCTTATGCGAAAAAAAAACTATTCATTTCAATGAAACATAATAATTTTTTTTCTTCATAAAAATGGGCACAATTATTTTTTTTATTTTTTTGGTTTTATTAAACTTTTATTTGTTATGAGTCTAATATCAACAAAAAAATTGGCACATAAATTGGTATTTTTTATTGTGTGCCTAAAAAGGCTCCCCTATAGATAGAAATATATTTTGACAGTTTCTGGCGGTAATGTTATTTTATCTTTGGATTTTCTGTTGTTGCTTTTCCTTTTTATTTAATTCACACCACAAAGACAGATTAACATTGCAACTGGAACATGTCCTATTTAGACGGGTTAGAGGGAGAAAGGTATTGGGAAATAACAACACCTATTTTTATGTTTTTTAAAACGTTATAAATTAGGTATATATTTATTTAATTGTGATATTTTGTACGGTAAGTATTTATAATGAGGTTTTATATAGGGTAAGTATATAGGTAAATAAATTTTAGGTTAAGGTAAGTATTCAACTATGATAATTTTAATTCATTTTAGGTTTTATAATTTTATTTGTAGGTTTTAGGTTTTTTATTATAGATTTTAAGTTTTAACAATAAAGTTAAGTTTTAGTAATAGATTTAAGTTTTATCACTAGATGTAAGTTTTAACCTTTTAATAGTTTTTAATTTTATGATATTTAGATATAAGTTTTAACTAGGTTGTATTTAGTTTTTTCACTAGTATTTTAGTTTTAATTCACTTTTTAGTTTTAAGGTATAATATTTTTAATAAATATTTTCACAGGAGCGAGCCGACAGCGAACGATTTTAATGAAGATTGACGAATGATACCTTTTTTGGTTAAGAGAGAGATATTATTGTTGAAGTTGGCTGCAGTAACATGGGGGCGTTGATGATTCCAGGGTTTGGGTTTATACCATTGTTCGAATGAACATTCTCCCGGGCCTAGAAACTTCATTTGATTATTTAATTTGCTGATGATCCCATGATCAGCCACCCGAAAGATGAATCTTGGGCCACAAGGGATCCACCATCAATATGTATGGTGTTGGGTTGCAAAATGGTAGTATACAAATCACCACCAATTGCCATCGATATTGAAGTGTTGGAGTAAAATTAGTATGGGTTAGTGTTGTGTAATGCAGTGAAGTTAGTAGAGTTGTTAGGGTCTGAGTATTACAAATTAGACTAAGACGTGGGTAGAACAACAACTTTAGTTATCGGTCGGGTTAAAGTTCCTGTCGAAGTGCGTACGTCAACAACTCTGTTTCTTCTGTCGGAACCTGGGTAAGTCTTCGTTACACGTCCAAGTGACCATTCGTTGGGTGGTAAGTTGTCTTGTCTAATTACAACAATATCATCAACTTCTACTGAACGTCGAGGGTTTTTCCACTTATATCTTTTATGGAGCTCTTTAAGATATTCATCTTTCCATCTTCTGCAAAAGTAATGATGTTGAATCTTTAACTTTTGCCACCTGTTTGCCAGGGTAATGTTTTCATTACTGAAATCTGGTTCTGCGGGGGTGAGTAAGGGTGAACCAATCAAAAAGTGACCTGGTGTCAACGGGTTTAGATCCTGTGGGTTTTCACTTGACGGGCTTAAGGGTCTAGAGTTGAGGCATCCTTCAATCCTTGCAAGTAGTGTTGCGAACTCTTCATAAGTGTACTTTATGTTGTTTAGCTTTTTTAGGTGGGACTTGAAACTTTTAACACCTGCTTCCCATAAACCTCCCATATGAGGTGCTCCTGGGGGTATAAAGTGCCACGTCAAGTTTTGAACACTATTAATTGATGTTACAGAACCTTTTAATTGTTTGATGAATTCCTGTCGCTCTTTTTTAATCATTTGGCTTGCTCCAATGAAATTTGTTCCATTGTCTGAGTAAATGGCGACAGGGCTTCCCCGCCTCGAAAAAAATCGAGCGAACGCTGCCATAAAGGCTTGGGTAGACAAATCAGATGTAGGCTCCAAGTGGATAGCTTTTGTTGCAAAGCAAACAAAAACGCATACGTAACCTTTTGTAATTCTGCATGCTCTGCCATTATAAACTTTAATGTCAAATGGTCCAGCGAAATCTATGCCAACATTAGTAAAGGCTCGGGTAATTTGGGTGCGCTCTGGTGGCAAAGCAGCCATAAATTGGATAGTTTGTCTATTCTTATACCTCGTGCATGGTAGACATTTGTTTACAACAGAACTAATGAGGTTCTGAAGTTTGGGAATCCAGAATCCTGACCGTATTACCCTTAGCATCAATTGATTTCCTCCGTGTAGGGTAATTAAATGCACATGTGAGGTTAACAATTTAGCAAATTGACTGGCGTAGGGTATTAAGATTGGATGTCTTTCAGAATACGACAAACTGTTGGAATTAGCCATTCGACCATTGGCACGCATAATCTTTGCAGAATCTAAAAATGGGGTAAGTGTAAGTAGGTTACTTTTTCTGGGTATTGGGTTATTTCTTTGAAGACAATTATAATCTTCATTAAAATATTGTTTTTGACATAAACTGATAAGTCTGTCTCGTGTTTGTTTAATTTCTAATGCATCAATCTCAATACTTGGATGGGTTGTTAAAATTTCAAGTCTGTTACTGACTGTATGAGAATTGTTTCGATCAAGTATAATTCTATCATTTCGAACTGTGTTTCTCCGGGTACATGATGCACGATCACAAAATCGAAAGACATATGACATGACTCTTAGTGCTTTAGACAATTTTGAAAATCTTGACAAAATGTCTGGGTTTGTGTTAATCGTATTTTCCAAGGAAGGGTTAATATTTACCGTTGTAGAAAACGATTGATTAATTTTAGCTTCAGCTTGAGTTATAAAGGGTTTTTGTGTTATTGGCCATGCTGCAGCGGATTCTTTCAACCAGGAAGGTCCATTCCACCATAGCGTGTGATGCTTTAGCTCATCTGCATTACATCCTCGACTAGCAATATCAGCAGGGTTATCATGAGAGGAAACGTGGTTCCAATTGTCAACTCCAACGGTTTCCAGAATTGTAGATACTCTGTTGGCTACAAATGTGTTCCATGAGTTAGGGTGTTTACTGAGCCATGCTAATACAATTGACGAATCTGTCCAGAAATACGTCTGATGACGGGGTAGTTTGAGCTGGGTAATTAAATTGTGTGTCATGTTAGCCAATAACACTGCACCACAAAGTTCTAATTTTGGTAACGAGATAGCTTTGATTGGTGCAACTCTCGTCTTGGCGAAGAGTAGGGTTACGGTATTAGGACCGTCTATAGGTGTAAGTCTGGCATATAATGCTGCAGAGTAGGCTTTTTCAGAAGCATCTGAAAAGCCATGAAACTCAATTTTTGCTGAAGGTGAAAAATTAATCCATCTTGGAATACGAATTTGATTTATGTTATCATAAAACTGCAGAAACTTTTGCCATTTTATTAGGGTGAGAGGGTTAAGACATTCATCCCAAGCTGTGTTATCTTGCCATACTTGCTGCATAATGATTTTAGCAGAGACTACAATTGGTGCTAACCAACCAGCTGGGTCAAAAAGACGAGCTATATCTGATAGTACAGTTCGCTTTGTGTATGCTGATTTCCTTTCAATTATCGGCACATTGAAAAGGAATTCATCTTCCTTCGCGTTCCATCTGATTCCAAGTGTTTTGGCGTTGTTGGATTCGGGTAAGGTTAATAGATCCACATCTAAAAGATGATCTTCGGGTAGGCTACTTAAAAGTTCTTTAGTGTTGGAGATCCATTTTCGTAGAGGGAAACCAGCAGAGTCAAGAGCTGAGATCAACTGAGATTGTGCAATTTTAGCTTCTTCTACAGTATGGCCACCAGCCAAGACATCATCAACATACATGTTGTTTCGCAATACTTCTGAAGCGATTGAGTGGGTATTTTGAATGTCTTTGGCTAATTCGTGTAGGGTTCTAATAGCCAAATAGGGTGCACAGTTAACACCAAATGTAACTGTGTGCAGTTCATAATCTTGAATGGGTTCGTTGACGATTTTTCTAAATAGAATTCGTTGGTAGGGTGTGTGGGTAGGGTTTAATAAAATTTGCCTGTACATTTTTGTAATGTCGGCATTAAAAACGAATTTGTAAAAACGCCATTTCAAGATAAGTACAACTAAATCTTGTTGTAGGGTAGGACCAGTGTGTAATGCATCATTTAAGCTGTTGCTGTTCGATGTTTTGCTGGAAGCATTAAAAACTACTCGAACTTTTGTGGTTACTCTATCCATTTTGACAACAGCATGATGAGGTAAGTAATACTGGGTGTTTGAAGAAGCGTTTGGGTTATATTGAACGGGTTTCATATGACCTAAGTCCATGTATTCTTGAAGCACGTTATCATATTCGACTTTCAGCTCTGGTTTCTTCATTAAATTCTTCTCGTTCCTCAAAAATTGTGCCATTGCAACGTGGCGAGAGTTTCCTAACTCTACGGGTGGGTATTTGAACGGAAGATCTACCTGATAACGCCCATTGGGTAATCGACGGGTTGTTGTCGTATAATTTTCTTCACAGGAACATTCTTCTTCAGAAATGTTGGGTTTTGTGGGTAATTCTTCAATTTTCCAGAATTTGGTCAAAATCCTATCAAGCGTAACGGAACTGAAGTACGATACTACTGTTTGGGTATTGGGTGAGTTCTGAATGGGCCCGGTCAAGATCCAACCAAACTCAGTTTCTTGAGCTATTAATGTGTCTAGAAATTCTTTCTTAACACCTGATTTTAAAATTTGGGGGTAAAAATCGCTGCCAAGAATAAAGTCGATTGGTCGGCTTTCGTAGAACTTTTGGTCAGCTAACTGAATATTTTCGAAATCTGTAATAAGGGTTGGGTTTAAGTTTTGGGTGGGTAAATTCTTTGTAAGAGTTTTTACAACGATTGCTTGGATATTCAGTTTGAAATTGTTTTGGGTGTTGGATCTCAATAGAACTTCACAAAGTTTATTTGATCGGGCCGAAACGACTTCATTCAATCCAGATATTTCGGCTACTATTGGGGTTGTTGGTAGATGCAGCTTCCTTCTCAACTTATCGGAAATAAAGGAAAAGTCCGATGCTGGGTCAATAAGTGCTCTTGCTGGAAACATTTCTCCATGGACTTCAACGTTCAGAACTGCAGTTCCTAATAACTTTGTTCTATTATCTAATGTGGGTTTGCTTGATCGGGTTTGTGTAGAAAATGTCTGTAATGCATTTCTTGATGTTGATGGTTGGTTATCATCAACTTGAGTGTTCGAGTTGGTTGGGTTGGGTTTGTGTAGAAGGGTATTGTGTCTTCCACCGCAATGTCTACATGTAAATGTGCTAGGACAATCTTTAATTACATGAGCGATTGCTAAACAGTTGTAACAAATCCCATTCTTTTTCACAAATTCAATTCTTTCAGTAACTCCCAATGATGTGAACGTTGAACATGCACGTAATGTGTGGCTACTTTTGCATAACTTGCAAATTGAACCGTCGGGTTTATTTTGTGTGTTGGAGTTACTTGGTACATTTGATTTGTTATGTCGATTTTGGGTATTTGGGTGATTTTGTGTGGAATTTGGGAATATGCTATTATTTTGTGGGTGTGGGTTATTTTGAGTTGTGTTATGAAAAGCTTTGCCTCTTTTATCAAACTGATTTCTATTTTCTTGGAAATTTTTTGGCTTTGGGTTTGGGTTAGAAATTGTATCTATGACATCATTAACGGACGTCAATTCCTTAAATGTATTTGTTAAGAATACATCAAGATCAATCCAAGAGGGCATTTCAGCACAATCTTGAAGAGTTTTTTCAAACTCTCTTCGGGTTTCTCGGGGTAATTTGGTGGAACAGAGATATACGAAGATCGGATCCCAGTTATCCGTATCAATCTCTAATGAATTTAAATTTGCAATGCAGTAATTTATTTTTCTCTGAAGTTTTCTAATTGAGGTGCCACACATTGTGTTTACTGCAGGTAAATTAAAAAGGGTTTTTAATTGTGCATTTATTTGCATTCTTTTATTCTCATACTGAGAAACCAATTGGTTCCATGCAATTGTAAAACCTTCATTAGTCAGAGGAGCGTTGTCTACTATCTCTTTGGCTTCGCCGCTAGTTTTTTGTTTAAGGTAAAAAAGTTTTTCTACACCACTTAAACGGGTATTGTTGCCATAAATGGCTTTGAAGAGATCTCTAAATGAGGCCCAGAACTTGAAATCTCCATTAAATGTTGGCATATCGCATGGGGGTACATTGAAGGCACCGGAATTGTTGTTAACAGGAGGCTCGGGTAAATGGGGTGGGGGTGGGGTGGGTAAATTGGCTTGAGCTTCATTATGCCGGGTAATTGCTTCGATTGACTCATCGATCGAAATCATACTCGTCCTGTAAAAATTTTTGGCTGATCTCACGTGTTTAACAATTTCCTTGAAGTTGATCGCTTCCGCCTTATCAGGGTCATTAATGTCAGGAGACTCCCTAATCTGTTTATATTTTTCATCGATGTTATGCCATAGTTCCTCAAGATCACGTTTTTTGAAGTTTAGTGCGGGTATTGACTGAGATTGTTCTGGGGTAGCACGATAATCCTCATCAAATGCACTCATATCAAACTTGATATAGCGCATGAGATCATAAGCCAAAGTTTTGAGTTCAGACATAATTTCGGTTTATAAAAAAAATACGAAAATTTAAGAAACGATTTTATTTGAAATTGGGTTTGGGTATTAAATTGAAAAAAAGGAAAAAAATTTCCAGCAGACAAAATTTCCTATTGGGTATTTTATATAATTGTGTGAGAACAATATATTGCGATTGGGTATGGGTATTAAAAGAGTAAATTAAATATATTGTCTCTAATATTTAGAAAAATCTCAAAAAAATAGGAAATTATAAAATAAGTTTTTTAAAATTACAAACTTGCCTTGTTTGCTGGGGGTAGGGTACAAACCGTTATTATTGTGTGTGATATGTTATTAATTGTGTGTGATATGTAGTGTGTTTTTGTCTTATCTTCCCTCCTTAGATTTGTGTTATTGTTGTATATTGATGTTTGTTGATGTTGTGTGATGTGTTTAATGTGTTGTGATGTTGTAGGGTGTATTGTGTAGTAAAACAAGTTTTGTTTTTTGTTATTTTAAAGATATTTTATTTAAAATATAAAACAAAAATAAATTTATAAAAAAAATTTTTGATTTGCAGAGTATTGATTTTTTGTACTGCAGGGTCCTATGAACTGCAGGGCACTTAAATGTTATTATATGTATGTATGTAATATGTGTTATTTGTTTTTTGCCAGTTTTCTTTTCTTCTTTAATTTGTAAATTTTTACAAAATTATGTGTTGATATGTATTTATGTGTATTTATTAAGCGGGAAGGTTTCTTTTAATATGTGTATTTATGTATAATTGTATGTATATTTTTGAAATAAAATTTTGTCTTGTTTATTTTTTATTTACTTTGTAATCACTGTTTGTTTTATTTTTTAGAAAAACGTTTGCTTTTTGTTTTGATTGTTTTGTTTTGTGGACTGTATTTTTTTTTTTTTTGGTTTTTTGTAGGTATAGCTGTTTCACTTTTGACACTTTGTAATTAGTAGGCTTTTAAGGACCATATTGAAGACGGGTTAGAGGGAGAAAGGTATTGGGAAATAACAACACCTATTTTTATGTTTTTTAAAACGTTATAAATTAGGTATATATTTATTTAATTGTGATATTTTGTACGGTAAGTATTTATAATGAGGTTTTATATAGGGTAAGTATATAGGTAAATAAATTTTAGGTTAAGGTAAGTATTCAACTATGATAATTTTAATTCATTTTAGGTTTTATAATTTTATTTGTAGGTTTTAGGTTTTTTATTATAGATTTTAAGTTTTAACAATAAAGTTAAGTTTTAGTAATATATTTAAGTTTTATCACTAGATGTAAGTTTTAACCTTTTAATAGTTTTTAATTTTATGATATTTAGATATAAGTTTTAACTAGGTTGTATTTAGTTTTTTCACTAGTATTTTAGTTTTAATTCACTTTTTAGTTTTAAGGTATAATATTTTTAATAAATATTTTCACAGGAGCGAGCCGACAGCGAACGATTTTAATGAAGATTGACGAATGATACCTTTTTTGGTTAAGAGAGAGATATTATTGTTGAAGTTGGCTGCAGTTACATGGGGGCGTTGATGATTCCAGGGTTTGGGTTTATACCATTGTTCGAATGAACATGTCCTGTTTACTATAACAAAATATTTTTATCCAAATGGCAATCAAATTAAAAAGTTTAATAGGTTTTGAATTTGTTCTAAATAATTACAACAAATATTACACAGGAAATTTAAGCTCGTAAAAAAAGGAAAAGCGAAGAAAGCAACAAATTTAAAATTGCTTTTAATTGCCTTTATATTAAAAATAAATATAAATTTTTTATATGCGTCGATGAAAAATAAGAATGTCTTTTGAGTATAATTTATTCTCTCTCATTCTTTCACTAAATGCATGATCATGATCATTCGTTGCGAAACACGATTATATATACAAAACTGATCAAATCAGTTTCGATTTAAGCCATTTTTCTGTTTCTAAAAAACAATATTTGTTTGCGATGCGATGAACTATACAATTGATTGATTAATAAGAGAATTATTTGCCACTGAATTTTCTTAATAAAAAACATGTCTGATAAACACTTTAAAGAATAATTAGTTCATTCGTTAATTTAATAAGCGAAGCTGCAGAAGAGAAAGTAATAATGAGGCAGTGCAATAAATTAGAAGAATTTATGAACTGGAAGAATTTAACGATCTATTGTGATGGATTCGAGGTAGCTTTTTTTTAATTCAACCTTTTTCAACAGGTTTGCACTTGACACATCATAATGGTTTTGCTTGCTGAAAGTAAGGTAGATTTTTTGCTAAGAGTATTGCGATTTCATTTATAAACAAAGTTTAAACTATTTTCATGCATAAACTAATTATCATAAAATAAAATAAAAAATATTGTCTTTACTTATAATGCTAATTAATTTAAAGAAAATTAATTATTTTATAAAAATGGGCGTTCTAAACTATTGCGAAAGTAATTAATCAAATAAAACAATGGACTATATAATGTTAAAAACAAAAAACAAAACAAAACAAAAAAAAAAAAAAACAAAAAAAAAACCGAAAGTTATGAAAAAAACGAAACTCGTTTTTTGGAATTTTTCAACAGCATTTTTAGTTCTAATATTGTTGCATTAAGTTAGGTCATATCGACTTCAGCTGTTTAGATTTAAAGTAAAAAATATTGAGTTTTTAAACTACAAAGATGAAATTTGTCTTGCATTAGATATTCAGGTGTTAGAAATATAATAATAGCAATAACTCAATTTGTTCTTAACTCGACTTTAGCTGTTATTGCTTGTGAACACAGATATATACATATCATTAGAACCACTTTGCATTTTTGCAGTTTTTACTACTTTTAGTAAAAGGAAAATGCCATTTTTTAAAATTATAAAAGATTAAATAAAGAGAAATGACTTAAATGACATAAATGTCGTTTTAAACTATTGTGCCAAAAAGTGTAGTATTTAATGGTAAGTTTTACAGCAATGGAATATTTTTGTTATCAGAGGTTTAAACGAACTTGGCATTATTTTTTAAACTGCTATGTCTGCTAGTAGTCTAGTGGTCCCGGTAGTAAAGAAATGTTTACATATATTGGCTTATCCTTTAATAAGGAAGATATAACACACACTTGGTGGTCTTTTTAATATTTATTAGTTTTTCTAAATATATCTATGTATAATTATTTAAGTTGATATATATTATATGTATTTTATTATATTTTTTTTAAATAATGATCAGTATTTTAAGGTGATACACGGTATATGATTGCTGCAAACGTATGATAGCTGTTTTTAGCAATACTTCAGTCACGATAAGCCTTTTTTTATTAGCACATAATTACTGCATGTTTACTATGTATTTAAAAGCAACATGGTTGGTTTGAAATAGAAAATAATCAAAGCTTTAAAACTTGTTAAAAATAATTTATTCCCAGTAACGAACCTACTGAAATACGTGTGGCTTCTTTGTGTGCAAAGAGTACTCGGACCTTTATATACGTTTTTAGTTAACTTTTATATAGAACATGACTGCTTTTTCATTGATTACCAACAACTCACAGAGTGTTTGGTATTATTATTAATTAAAGTGTGAGTAAAATCAAGTACAAATTTAGCTTTTAAGGTTATTTTATTCTAGAATTTGTTTGTAAGCATTCGGTTCCTGTGATAACGCCTAAATTGAAATATTTTTTGTAGGAGAAAATAAAAATTATTAAAATAAATATAAAAAATAATTAAAAAATTAACAACTATAATAGTCAAATAATCGTTTTTTTTTTTTTGTAACTACATTTTTTAATATTTTTTGTTTGTTTGCACTTACGAAAACATATAATGCTTCAATTATATAAGATGATATTTTTAATTTTAATATTTCATTTTTTAATATTTAATCTTATTTTCTTTCTTGAACGTAATATTTAAACATTCAATTATAATGTGATATATTTTTAATTTTATTGTGCTATTTTCCCGATTTTGATTATTGGAGGTGAAAGCACGATTCTAAGGCCATTTCGCTACCGCTTACTTCGCTCTTCAGGAAACTTCTCACAATTATTTTAAATGAACTAAAGAATTTTGCCTAAACAATAAAGTAAAGACAAAAATCAAAGTTCAAGCAAAAACAACAATAATCAACTTTGATTTTACTTTTCTTTATCCACCGTATACGGCTGACTTTTTTTCAGCTCTTTTTATACAGTTTAAAGATGGCGAAATGGCCATCGAGACGTGCTTTTACCTCCAATAATCAACATCGGGAAAATAGCACAATAAAGTTAAAAGTTTAATAAATTTAATTTAATTTTCCCGTGTTTTTAATTTTTAATTATTATAATGTGATATGTTTATACTTTATCATGTCATTGTAATGCCGACAAAAATCAGTTACCAGGACGAACTCTTTTATTAAATAAAACAATTTTACGTTTTACTTACAGCCATCTAAAATTGCCCTAATAATTTGTTCTTACATAATGGTTACTTCTACCAAGTTTTTCCTTTGCTTGTATCAACTAGATATTATTAAAAATTATTATTTAACAATATACCGCTATTAAATTTCAAAGGAAGTTTTATACTCTTAAATAAAACAATAGAAATGATTATTATATTCTTATTATTACTTTTGCTTCTCCAGTATAGCATATTTATAAATAAAATATTTATTTTCCTAAGTCTTGGGTCTAGTAAAGCCGATCTTACATGTGCCTAAGGTAGCAACAAATATTGGTTCTTTTTTTATTTTACTTAACGGTGGATTTATAATTTAATGAATTAGGTATATCTGACATATATATTTTTTATTGTTTAATTTTTAAAAAGACAAAATTTTTGCCAAAGGGTTTATTCGACTTCTTTTCAGTTGTGATTTTCATTAAGAAATAAGTGTATAAATGTCTTCTAATTATGTAGTTTATTGAATCAAACAAATATTTAATAAAATGAGTAAGAAATTTGTTTTAATAAAACAAATAATTGTATCAATTAAAAATTTAATTAATTTTCAATTATTTAATTAAATTAGTTAATTTTCAATCTAAGGACTAATGAACTTTTGGTATGTGCAAAGGCACATACACACACACATAAAAATGTGTGTTATTATGGATAAAGCATCTGAATAGTATATTAAAACTTTGTTCATGTATAGAATAAATCAAGCGTATATAAATTGAGATTCCATCTTTCTTTTATACAATAATTTACATCTTACATCACAGAGTCCAGAGTTCTTTATATGTCATTATATTAATGGATTATTAACTGTTCTTTATTTAAGCAGGCTATGACTGTGGTAAACACGGAAATGGAATAGTTTTTTCTAAAGGTCTTCATTTCACTTTTAAGAATTTTAGTAATCAATTATATTGTAAACCGTTAGCTTAATCTAAAACAGGGCGTAACTCACATTTTAAGTATTTTAGAGGATAAAGAAAACACAATAAGATTTAAAGCCCTAAATATTGCCATTTGAAAAGACTATAATTTGGTTATTAAAAAAACAGCAATTTATTAAAAAATCTCAATTTTAAGAAAAAAGTGAGATACGCCTGTTTAATATTAATTTAACGAAATATTCAATGTAAAATATCCGCAGGATTAGCACAACCACTGTTGATACACAATATTACTTATTTGTAATTTATTTTTAGTCATCTTTTCGATGTGGTTGGAGATTAATGTGCAGTAATAATAATATTTTTGCCAGTATCTTAAATTAGCTACTCTAGCTTTCTTACGAAAGTATTTTGTCGTTTCTTTACGGTAAAAGTTGTCACGTACGCACATGTAACTTGTACTCACAACTGCAACTAATTAACATATTTATTGGATTTGTAAAGAGTCACTGTTAAAAGCTCGAAGTTAAAGGTTCAGTTTCAATAACAAAATTTAAAAAGAAAAATTATTTTCTACCTGTCGAATCTTACATTATTGGCTTTATGATTAAATTCTGATTGTTTAGTGAAATCATTTTTTTAAGATTTTGAGTAATGAAATTTATTTTTAGTCTCTTTTAGTATTGTTTTAATCTCGCTTAACTTTGTATATTTTTATACCCTTCACAACAGGTGGAAAAAGGGTACATCTTATTTCGTCATTCCGCTTGTAATTTCTACAATGTCCATTTCCGAGCCCATAAAATCTTTATATTCTGATTCCTTAAACATAGCGAAGACGATTAAGCAATGTTCGCGTATCCGTCTGTCAGGTTAAAATTAACTTTGCCAAGGCACTAGATGAGCTAGACAAAATTAAAATATGTTAATCAATCAGACATAATTTCAAAAATTTTGCTTCAGAACATCAGCAATATTGGTCCAAGTCCTTCGTGGCAGCGGGAAAAAAAACCACGCCTTTTTTATTTTTCAATATCATTTGTATCAAATTTAGTTTAGTGAAATAAAGATATAGGGCCGTAAAGAATTACTAAATAAGGAATATACATCAAGTGAAAAAATTGGCGCTCGCCCATATTTCCCGAGTTATGGGCTCTTGAATTTTTCTCAGAAAAGTACGATTCTGCATCATATTTTTAAAGATATCTTTACGGATATTATTTAAAGGTTTTTATAGACATCTTCAAGGAAACACTAAAATTTTTTTTAAATGTTTAGCCCATTAAGAGCCGACGACATTTTTATGTAAAATTATATATCGTTATTAATTTTTTCTTATTTTGTAATACTCTGTCACCCATTACTTCACTAAACTACATTTAAATATATGGGGAAAGGTACATAAGATTCGACCTAGCCGAAGAATATAGGACTCATGCTTGGTAATTTATAAATTTAAAAAGAAAAATTATTTACAAATTCTTAGGATAATTCTTAAAGGCACTAACAAAATGTAATGCCATATTTATGGGATCATTATAATATTATTTATTATAGAAATACAAATATTTCACTGGTGCTTCAGTTTCTTTTTGTGGGATTTCGAATTTGAAAAGCATATTAGTTTGATTGTAAAATTAAGTTTAGTGACGAATTTCTTGATCGGTGGGTTTTTATTTTTTTATAGAAAATCCGAGTTTGGATTTTTTCAAAAAAGCGATATTGGTTTAGCAAGAGTTCAAATTAAAACTATATTGTGTTTTTCGATTGTTTTATTTTATTTAATTTTTGTTTTGTAAATTCTTAATTTTCTATAAATCTGCAATATTTTTATAAATTTTATTATTTTTTATAAATTTTTTCATTTAAAGATTTTTCAATTTTGTTTATGTAATGTTATTTTTTTCATTTATATTAAAATTGGTAATATCGAATTTTTGATGTTTTGTTCACAATAGCAATTGTTGGCGAAATTTTGATTTTTTTGTAAACTGAAATGATATTTTTACTTTGTCATTTGCAATATAATTGCCGTTTTATAAACTATCGAAAAAGTTTTCTGCAACTTGCAGGTGTTATTTTTTTAAATTTTTATCTTAAAGAAATTTTGAAAGCGTAAACAGTAACCTTCCTTTTATCTCTTTTAATTTTTTTAATTTCATTTAAAATAGACCTAATTATATTCATTCTCAAAATATATAAAATTAAACAGAGAACAGCAATTTCAATAACATGAGTCTGAGAGATAACAGCACCCCAGCAAAATTTTTACTCACACCTTAATTGAGAAAAACTACCGCAATGCATTACTTTGAAGCTTTATTCGCCACTCAAAGCATTACTTAGTAGCTGTTCAGTAATAACTTCCTTACAGTAAATCCTATAACTCATTATTGTTTTATAAAAAATAATGAATTTAGTTTAATAAAGGAAAATTATGTTTTCCGTTGTACTAGTTATCTTTTTTTTAAATCTAAACGATATTAATATTTCCAGGTCAACGTTATAATTCTTGCAAATAATGCGCTTTTGTGTAAGATATAAGCAAACTTGTTTAAACACTCGGGTGGAATTTGCCAACATATTACTGTCATGAACAACTTAAAACTTTAATATATTTATATGCTGATGAAAATCATTATTCAAAATGGCGATAAGAGCTGTAAGCTCTCTTTTATAAAAATTCCATGACTTCAAAAAAAAAAAAAAAAGTCACGACTTTTAGAATTTTGATAAGTATTAAAAGAATTGCTTATTTTTTGGTTTATGATTATTTAATTTGAATAGGATTCTTTTAGCGGTATCCAGAGCAAAAATAATTGGATCTTTCAGTCAAATTGTAAGCAATTGCGACAACGATTTCTCATTAATAAATAGCTTCTTAAAAATAAAATTTTTGCTGGGATATAAGATGTCTTATAATCATGATTTTCATAAAACGACTGTTTTTACGAATTTATTTTTGTACCAAAACATCATTATTTTATTGGTTTTTGGTTTTAATTCTTGTTTTATTTTTACTTTCACTTAAAAAAACCGACGAAAGAAAATATAAATAAATAAACGTTAATAGCCTTTTAATATTTAATAATAAGGTATAATAAATTTGATGAAACATAACCATATTTTATATTCAAAACGTATTTGTATATTTCTTTATCCTCTTTAGAAGGTGGCTAAAAAATGAAACTGATAATTGCAAAATTATCTTATCCTTAATGCTTCATAAGGGTAAGAAAATGTACAACACACTACTTTACAGTATTATTGGTTCAATTTCATTTTAGATTTTGCATTAAAGTAGATAAAATTAAAATTATTAATTAATTAAAATTAATTTTCAATTTAGTTTTAAACAAATTTTTTTTAAAAAAATTATCTAAAAGTGCTTGCGGGTATTTTTCAAAGAAAACAGCAAAAAATTATAGTTTTCACCAAAATTACTTTAAAAAATTCAATTATGTTAAAACCAAGGAAGGACAAAAAAAAAAAAAAATCTAAATATAAAAAATCTATAATTTCAAAGTTTTGAAGAAAGTTATCAAAAAATAAATTGTTTAAAAATTATCTATATTTAAACATGGATATCTTGATGCTTTAGTTCGATCTCTAGCTATAGATTTAACTTATTTTATATATGTTATTTGATAAAATTTTTAATTTTACTCTGACTTTTTTTTTTTGTAATTATAAAAATGAAGCTCTTTTTTGCTTTGTCGTATTGAAAAACAAAATTGCTGGAAAGAAAAAATTTATAATTTACTTCTTCAAAGTTTTTATTGTCAATAATGTGCTGTTTCTGCATAACGTGATATCAGCTCTTCTGAAAATTTGTGTAGAAAGAACTCAAAAAGTTAAGAGCTTTTAATATAAATATTTCAACGAATTGATCGCTTGCAATGCAGAAGCAGCACATAATCTTCTAATTTCAGTCTTCTGAGTTAGAGTTAAGGTAGTTTTAATACAAATTTTTTTACCTTTCGCCACAGTTGGAACGGATCATTCCGTTTGTAATTTCTACAATATTAACTACGACCTCACAAAGTATATACATGGTTGATCCTTATACGTAGGGGAGTCGATTTAGTGCTATCCGTCTTTATATTGATCCGTCTGTCTACAATCGGGATAAAATTAGTTTTGCCACGTCCTCAGATAAGCAACGGAAAGCTAATAACCACAATGCTTTCAGACATAGTTTCAAAAGAGGTGCTATTTATATTTAGCAACATCGATCCATAAATAATGGAGATGTGCTTAAAAGAAGGCTACTGTCGCTATGGTTCTTACGTTTTTTAAATTTAATTGTTCTTTTTTTGTTTAATTAAAAAAAATTAAATTAAATTTAAATTAAATTTTGTTAAGTTACCAAATAATTGGAATATCCTTAAAACCTCTAAATTTCAGCAAAATATTACATTTCATCAATGTTTAACCAAAAATAATAAATAATTGTTTTTGTAATTAAAAATAAAAAAGTTCATTACAAACCGAAAATTCAGATTAAAAGCTCTAGATTATCGAAAATTGCAATTTCATTTAAAGCTTTAAATTGAGCTTGGAGTATAAAATCTGAAAATTGTATTACCAAAATACACAACAAAAAAATACTGAAAACTATGAACAATTAAAAAGTTTTCTAAAAAACTTTACTTTCGAAAAAAGAAAACAGTTTTACTTTTGAGTAGCTTATTATAATCATATTACAATTATACAAATAAAGCTAAAAACCAGACAAATGAAGAAAATATGTAAGGGTTTTGCTTTATGCGCTTATATTTTAATAAAAAAAATAAATAAACAACATTTTAAGAAAATAAACTCACATTTATTTTTGGTAAAGTGCATATAAGATTCGGTTCTGCCGAATATAAAACTCTTACTTGGTAATAGATAAAATTTGCTTTTTATAATTTATTGCAAATAAACCGGAAAGATCGATTGTACAGAAAATACCAGTTATTTGTTTAGCATGCTGTTGAATCCTGTAAAATAAATATACAAGAAAAAAATGCATTGAAGTTATTTACGTTCAACTACAACATCAAATGTTATCAAAATATAATTTCGATTTCAATAACTGCCGTATATTTTTATAATACAGGGTGGCTGATGAAAGCCGCTACCAAAAAAAAATGTAATGACTTTTTTTCTATTTAATGAATGTGGTCCATTTTTTTTTATTTTGCAGATTGATTCTTAGATTTGACAAAAATGGATAACTGGGACACCAAAACAAGAATTTGGATTGTCCGCCGTTATCACGCACTGGAGTCCGTAGTTTCGGTTCAAAGAGAGTATAGGCGCACATTTGACGTCAATCAACAGTCAACAGAAGACCTTACCATCGAAACCATCAGTTCGAACGGAGGAAATAATCGCTGCTGTAGCTGCTGCGATACAACACAATCCAAGAGTTTCGACAAGAAGCTTATCTGCTCAAATGGGTATAAGCAGACGGACATAAATTTAGATATAAAATTCAAAATGCCAACAAACTGAACGGTGCAAACTTGACGATTCGCTTGGAATTTTGCCAGAAGATGCTTCAAATGGTGGAAGAGGATAGAAACATGTTGAATTGTCTTTTCATGTCTGACTAGGCCCATTTCGATTTGAACGGCAACGTAAACAAACAAAATTGTCGAATATGGAGTGCTTTAAACCCACAGACGCTTCATGAGACGGAATTGCATCCACTTCGTGTCACAGTGTGGTGTGCAGTTTCATCACGCTGCATTGTCGGGCCCTACTTCTTCGAAGAAAACGGTCACCCCGTTACGGTTACTGGAGACCGTTACTTGAGCATGTTGAGAGAGTTTTTCTATCCAGAATTACGCCGAAAGAGAATTCCCTTTAACTCTGTATGGTTTCAGCAAGATGGTGCACCTCCTCACATAGCCCAACCTGTTATGACAGAATTGCGATGAAAATTTCCGAATAAGATGATACCCAGAAACTCCACATTCCTTTGGCCACCCAGGTCGCCTGACCTTACTGCACCTGACTTTTTCTTGTGGGGTTATTGCAAACAGGAAGTTTACAAAACAAAACCAACAAATTTGAATGAACTAAACAATCCATTCGAGCAACAATTGGGGCTATTCCTGCCTCAACTCCCCAAGCAGAATTGAACAACTTTTTGCTAAGATGCCGCACATGTGTCCATTATTTTTAAAACAAATTAAACTATATTTAATAAAATTGAACGAGCTTTAAAATGAATAAAAGACAAATGTATTCCATACATTGAAAAAAAAGTTATTTGAGTTTCTTAATGTAGCAATATTCATCAGCCACCCTGTATTTGTGGTAAATAGGATTATGCTACCAAACCTTTTATATATTGACAAACATATTTTCTTATTAAATGCCAAAACAGGGCAACTATTGTTAATGGTAATTATTTTTACATTTGACCACATTATTCTAGAGCGTAAAAAACATTGATAAATAAAGGCAGAGTCTTCATGTAATCGATTACTAAGTGCAAATTATTTTAATGGTTGTTGACAAAATAGATGGAAGACATTTAAAAATATTAGCTGCTTAAGCAAATATATTAATATTACCCCTGTAAATAAGTACACAGTATAAAAAAAAAAAAAAAACAATTTTGTGTTGGACAAGCCCACTTTTCTATTACAAGAAATAATTGCATAATAAAACATTAGATATGAAGCACAAAATTATGCTTTTAAGCATAATCTTATTAGTTTAAATCATCGGCACACTCTGGAAGTATGATAAATACGCTTGTGCTTGTATTTCACTAAAATAAGTTATCGCTAATAAGGCTTCTAACAAAAAAAAAAAAAAAGTAATAATTAAAAACGAAAAAGATCACTTTTGAAAATTATTGATCAACATAATCCGGCGATGCATTATGAATAGGGTGACGCTTGAACAGAGCTACAAAATTGTCCGCATTTACTTTAAAAAGGCAGTGTAATTTATCGCAAAGTTATAATTGGACTTATGGGCTTATTTACGAATAAAACTGCTAGATAACAGAACCTTTAGGTTACATTACATCCAGAAAAAATGCACCTTTTAGACAGTTTTTATGTGGGCGGTATCGTTAGACCTTATTGTCTAAAAATGATTTTTGTTTAAAAATATAGATCAAATTCATCTAGTGGAGCTGTAGTCTCAGCAGGATGGCACTAAGTGCTAAAGAAGGACCGCAACCGTCGATTTATTGGAATCAAAATTAGACGATCAGTATATTTCTAGAAATTGGCTTGTCGAGGTTGACCGATTTGACGCGTCTCTCTTTTTTGTCGGACCACTAAGTGATAAAGCGTAGTGAAGTGCCTCTCAAAATTCACATCGAATATACTATTGCCCATTATCCTCACTATATGTAAGCCTATGCTTACGTAGTCCAAGCTTAGGGTCAACACGCAGAACATGTGTAACACACTAAATCATGATCCTTAAACAATATCTGATTGGGACGAAGCGAATAGAAAATCTTAATGCTCGCAAGACTTAATGTTGTATGCTTATGTACAGACGTTTGACTGAAGATGATGCTACAACGATAACTACTGGTGCTGTTATATTTCAGTGCATTGTTTTAGGACTGAATACATTTTTTAAGCCCAAAAATAAGTTTTCATGTGCCTCGGTTTCTACGAACAGTGCAAAAGATATTTTAATCCATTACACCTACAGAAGGCAAAAATGGAATACAACTCTATTGAATGGGCCAGTGCTGCAAATCCTGTTTTAGAGCTACTATAACGCGCGGAGAAGAAGTAAAACAGACTAAAAATTAAATCTTTTCAAAAACGACGTGACCGTGTTTTGTTTTTTTTATCGATACGACAACGGAATATATGAGTAGGAAACTCGTTCCTAAAATCCGTAAGTTTTTGTGTATAACGCGGTTCTCATTAAGAGTTCATCGCTTTCAGTCATATTGCTATTAAAACTAGATCTAAAGATATCAACAATTAAACCAATAAATAATGTTTTGCGAATAATTTGAACACTTTCAATTGTTAAATATTCTATACCGTCTAATGTTCCTGTCCCTTGCTTTTTGAGCTTCTTCTATGAAATTTATTTTCTATGGAATCATATATTCTCTCACTCCAGGGACACAAAGATACAATTATAATTTTTTGTTTCATTAGTAAAAGCTTCAAATGTATGTATATGCATTGATTTACTATTTGCTGTTAATTTTATTTCTATCAAAACCCAAAGCAAGTTAATTTTTTTAATTGGGTTATAATTAAAAAATTTACAACCTCGTACATCTTTTGTGAACACGGGGTTGTCACTTTTAGATTATATAGCTGCGTTTGTGTTTCAGAAACACGGCAACCAAAATATTAGTTACGAAGCCTGGCTCGTCCTCTTGGAAATTCCAGATTTATTACCATTTATTCTGTGGAAGTCCTAAATGTGGAGTGCTCTTGCTACAAGCACCGAAATTTGTTTAAAGGGTTATTTTTCAAGTTTTTTTAACTTTTAATTTAGCTGAAAAATCATTTTAAAGATTTTTTGCATTAGGTTTTTTATGAAGGTTTTTTCTTATATGAATTAATTTATATTAATTATTAAATATGCCATTAAAAGGTTTTCATTTTTTCACTATTTAGAAAAATTAGAATCAAAAGATACTAGCAGCATACAGAGGGAACTTTTGCAAAATAAATGGTTATTAACCCATTATTGGCCGCTACCACAAAGAGCAGGTTTTTTTTGAAACCCCGGCAGGGTGGTGCTTAAGAGACTCCAATTAAGCATAATTTTCACAAAATTTTTCTTTAAGACATTCAGTTGTCTAAAAACGGACTGGTCGAAAAATCGACCACTGGCCGAAAGCAGTCAAAATAAAATTAATTTTTTTTTTATAAAAAAGTATTGCCTTATGCTTTATTTAAATTGATTTAACGACAAAAAAATTTTTTATAAATTTTTTTATAAATCTTTATGGTACTCATTAAAGCATTTTGTATGTAAGTATATATTACACTTCTTGCAGGTAAAAATGGTGTGTTTTTTACAGAGTTTGCAGCGACGATATTTATCTTCAGTACTTCTTATAATCAGATGTTCCTTTTCGTTATTCCTGGGATGATTTGGTAATGAATCGGTATCCCCGTTGTTGATCTCCGCATCATATTTTAGCAAATGTGTAGTAACTTCGGACCGAAAATCGATTTGTGAAAGAGGTTTTGTCTTTTGGAGCTTTGCGATTATACAGTGCATCTTCCATGCATTGACCATTGCGTTACCTAAAGCATTAGTCCATATTGGCCACCACCATTTCTTTCCTTTAATGCAGATGCGATAATTAGCCACGGCATTGTCATGAAGGTCAACACCTCCCATTCCAATGTTGTACTCTTGAATCACTTTTGGCTGTGGAATAGTGATAATCTTCTTTTGTTTACGGCAAAACCTTTTAGCATTTGTCATTGGTTCAACTGTGGAGTTATTAGTAATAACAGTAACGACAGAATTATCGTTCCAACGCACCAACAGTATTTCTTGTTGGTCATCGAGCAACTGATCAAATTCTCCGCGCTTGCATTTTTTTAAATTTTTTAACGGAACTTTCAATATTCTGTTTTCTCGTATCGTACCAGTAGCATAAAATTTGCGCTCATTCAATAGACACATAAGGTGATAAGATGAAAAAAAATTGTCAAAAAAAAGTATATGGCAATCAGGGTCAGGAACGTTAGCCAATAAATCCAGAACAGTTTGAGCCCCAAGACCAATATCCTTATTGTGTGATGTTGCTGAACCACCATATAAAATGCTGTGAAATAAATATCCACTTTCAGAGCAGATGCACCATGATTTAAATCCGAAACGGATTGGTTTCCCCTTAATAAACATTTTGCACGAGTGTCGCCCGAAATAGGGAATCATCTGCTCGTCAATTGATAAAATATGACTGAAAATGCCGAATTGTTTAAAATTTTTATTGAGAGCTTCAACAAGTGGGCGAACTTTGGCAAAACGATCTGATGTGTCTAGGCGGTTGTTGTCAGATAGATGCAAGTACCTTTTAATGGTTCTAAAACGATTGCGGCTCATCGCCTGCTTTACCATTAAGACTCCCATGTCGGGTCTAGTAGACCAATAATGATCTACATGTGGTAAAGTATGATATCCTGACAAGTATAAAATTCCAATAAATCTTTGTATTTCAGTGGATGTAATATTAGGAAAAGCATTGTTTTGATTTGCATACATATTTGAGAAATTTGTGATACCCGAAATTATCGAGTTATCAATGTATAAAGAAAAAAGTTCAAATGGAGTCTTGCTGCCTATAAAGTGTACATATGTACAAAAAACATCTGTAAATAAAAGCAAACAATAAAAAAAAACAATTTCTTACCAATTTCCACACAAATTTCTTCCATTTTATTAGCTTCAACATTTATTGGTGCTCTTGTGTATGAAAAGTTTCTTGGCTTTCGCCACATAGGTGCAGCAAAATCTGATTTCTTTTTTGTACTTCCCCTCTCCACAATACTTTTGCATAAGGTAGATGTTGAGGATTCTTAAGTTCTACTGCCGCACGCATTATTTAAATTTTGTTCAGTGTCTGTTTCTGCAAAATATTGTAATTCCACACTACCACCAATTTCTTTTATAAGGTCGTCATTTTTGTCATTTTGGTTTATTTCGTTGTCGTCCAAATCTTCTTCGTCAGTTATAGAGCCAATAGCGGGAGGTGGAATATAAACGACATCCACCTCTCTGGCTGCTGTAATTGCTTGATCCTCTTCGTCATCTGAATCTAGTTCGTTTAAAATGTTAATGATTTCAGATACATTCACTGCCTTACGAATCGGCATACTGGTCACCAATAAACACTCTGGATATATGTAAATTTTTCAGAACAACTTTTCTCTTTCACTGCCACGCACATAATGACTTTTACCACAAATATTTTAGTAACAAAAGAAAATCAAAATAGTCCGGGATTCCCCTGATTAAAATATACATTGAACTAGTAAGTAAGAGTAAACTACCGGGTAACACATAAAAAATAACTATTGCCAGATTTTAAATGAAAATAAAAACCGCAAAATTTAAAAGCTTCTCAACGCGACTGTAGGGCTTCCGGCCATTGGTCGATTTTTCGACCAATATAATTTATGGGAATTTAAAAGCAAGAAACCTTATAATTTACAAATTGATTTCCTTCGATTCTTAAAATATACTATTTAAGCTTCAAAAGAAAGTAAAAATAAAAAAAAAAAAAATTCGAATTTATTAAACATTTTTAGATTGAAAAACTGTGTAAAAAAAGAGCTTTTTTTTGCCCTTATACCAAAAATTTGTTTAAGCCTTCAGAACATCAATTCAACACAAATATTTTGAACATCATTACCTATTTTATATTTGTGAAAACCGATATAAAAAATAGCAGTCTTCTTTGGAGATAAACAATAATAAAGTAGGTGGTCGAAAAATCGACCAGTGGCAAAAAATGGGTTAATGTGGAACTGCTTAGATTTATTTGAAACTTGCAACATCTTTTCTTAGAGAAGTAGTCAGACTTTGTTATATAACTTGTCTATGGCCGGCTGCGGCTAAAACGCGAACGTCTTTATTCGATAACCTCAGGTTCAACAAATTTATAAGCCTTTTAACTTTTATAAAACAAAAAATAATTCAATTTCTTTGAGTTTTGCTAGCAAATACGAAGCAACATTGTTAACACAAACACACAAAAAAAACGCAATTTTCTCTTTTTAACTTTTTTTTTGATTTTTTACCTAGAGCCTTTAAGTTTATAGTATGACTTAAATTATGAAGGCACTTTCTGGTTCTTGATGTAATTCTGAAGAATATAGCCTATGATTTGCACAACTTTCCTCAGTTTGCTTTTGGTTAAGTTAGTAAAAGGGGAATCTATTTAAGACCGCTACAAATCAATTAAAGTAAAAGGGTTACGTTTTTGCACTTTTACACTTTCTGTACGAAATTCTAAGAGTCTTCATATTAAAAAGATTTTCTAAGTATAAGCAACTAATTCTAGCAGCCTGCATTTAGTATAGGGCGTTGATCTTAGAAGAACTACTTTTCTTTTAAAATGTCAGTATACAACGCTCAGCTTTAATTGTTGATAAAACCCACTGTCCTAATTTGCTTATTGTATTTACTGTTATTGTAAAAGTTCTGCATTTTTTATAAGACTTAATGGTCTTATTATTAGATTTCCTATCTTTATTATTAATACCCCTGTCTCAATTTTTTACTATTGTCTTGTGGTTAGAAAACAACCATCTTTTCTAAGAACACACAGTTCAGGTAATTATTATCTAAGAGCAACGTATTATGGTTCTAAGCAAAACAAAATATTGTTATATATAGTACTTGGAACCATATTATCGTCTAGCATAACGATAACTTGGTTAAGTATAAACATAATTATGTAATGAAATCAAATCATAATATAGTCTCGTTAGAGCAAACATTAATTAAAAACAAAGGCTAACGGTATAATTCATAAAAAGTTTATATTTTAGGTTAAAAGCTAAAATAGTTATTAAACATAATTCGGGTAAAAAACTTTCTTTTTTTCGAAAACTTACAATAATACGGCATTTACAGCATGCAATTTTTCATGAAATTTTGGTTTGGTTAGTGAAGCAAGAGGAGTATGCTATATTGCATTGCTAAGATTTTAAGGGGATGTTTTGTTGAAAAAAAAAATTGCAGAAAAAAATGTCATAGTGTAAACGTGTATTAAACGTTTAATAGCTACTGTTTTTACTACAGCATTTTAATAATTTTAGTGGTGTAAAAATTGTGTCAGAGGTTGTATTTACCTTTACATTAACGAACATAATATCTCTGTTAAAAGTTCGTGTTTTTTATATTTCCACGTTTTTAAGAATGTCTGGTGTTCGTGCTTTTTAACTAGGATATAGTAGTGTCATATATTCATTTATTTCACTTGGCTTGTATTTATGTTTGTTAAGGTATATTGAGGAGTAGAAGTCTTCTCTTTTTCTTCTGTATGATCGTACGTGTTCTGTTAACATTGTTTTTAATGCTCGTCCAGTTTGTCCTATGAATGTATGGTTGCAGGTGCAAGTAACTTTGTATAGTCTGCTAGTGTTAAATTTATCAGTTGTTGCTGTTAATGTCTTGAGATTGTTTCGTATAGTGTTGCTTGTTTTTAGTGTTGTCTGTAAGCATTCTTTCTGAAAAATGTTAACTATTCTATATAATTCTGGTTCTGTGTAATTAACAATGTGTTGTCGCATTGTCTTGTTGTTGTCTTTTCTGATTAGTTTGTCGATAGAAGTGCAGTTGCAGCCCCAGGACAAACTCTTATTTTGTAAAAAAAAAACATCTTAATAATTTAATTTATGGTATTTTTTTTTTAAAGGAACAATAATATAATCAATTTTTTAAAAAGGCTTTTGAGACTGCTTATCATTTATGAAGTTTTCCCTATTTTTGGTTTATTCACTTTATTTAGATTTTTATGTGTGCAGTCGTTACTTACTTAGCTTTTTATTTGTTAATGAATTGTACTAAAAATTATTTGAAAACATAAATTCACAAGAAAAAATTTATTATTTTATATATTTTTATTTATTAATTTTTATATTAATTTTTTAATTTTTTTTTAATTTTTTACTAACAATAAGTAACTATTTCGCTGTAAGGTGTTTGCACATGAACCGATAGTTAACAAAAAAATCACTTAAGTGACAGAAAAACATTCTGCCAAATCCTACAACAAAATATTCTTAAAAGTAAATTTTATTTGTATGGTTTAAATAATACACTGTTTATTTTAATAATACTATGGTTAAATATATTATATTACTTTTAATTCCTGTAAACTTTAAATGAATATTTTTTTAGTTAAAACCATGTTGCATTTTTGCATAGTAGCCTTATAGTGTTCGACGCACGTATACATTGTTACAGAAAACACAAAATGTTTATTGCGACCATATCACAGACATAAATTTTCTCTGCATGCACAATTTTATACTAAGTTTGATCCTTAAGTTATTCTACTAATAAAATTAAAATTATGCTGTTATGCTTCTTAAAGTCTTAATATTTGCTCTAAAAGTATCAACTTGCTTTTTCTTTTATTTATTTAAAATTTTTACTACGTACTTTAGTTTTATGCGTAGTTTATTTATGAATTTTTAAATTTAATGTTGCATGAACATTTTCAAAATGTTATCGACCATACAATACCGTTTATTAGTTTTCTCTATCATTAAATTTAATGCATCATATGTATTTACATTTTTTGTATTAAAAAATATACTTTTAAGTTCATACAAATATGTATCGTTACCTTAATATAGAAAGATCCTAACTTTTTTTTTTTGTTTTGTTAAATTCAAATTTTATACATATTTCGATAAACAATTTTTTAATACACCACTAAAAGATTGAAGCAGTATTAAATAGCTTAGAGAACTTAATAAAACAATGCGTTAGAAAGCAAAACTCCAACTACAAAACTGTACTTTTTATCAAGTTTTTTTCTTTTCCCGTAAACAAGGGCAATCGTTAGTTAGGACCTTTCTATATTAAGGGAACTATATTTATGTGTACATAAAAGCATGCACACAATTCTTGTTAAATAAAAAACATCTAAAATATTTAAATAAAATTTTTAAACAAAATATTATTACATCAGCACGTATGTATAATGTGAAGGAAAGTTTTTAGGTTGAGTTTATAATTAAAGGATGGGAATCGGCTTTGTGATACATAATATTTTCCTGTAGAAAAGTAAGTTGTTCACAACACTATCGCTATTAAAAAATCTCCTCAATGTCCCGATTTGCATTTTAGTTAAAATTTGTTTTTTTTTTAACAAACAGGAACCACCTAAGAGCTTTTTTAAACTCAGTTAGTTCTTTAAATATTAAAAACCATGTTTATTGTATTTCCTTAAATTAAAATTTTAATTGCAGAAGTGATTGACATGCCTAGAGCACGGGACCTTCGCCCCTCAAATAACGTAGTCAGTCGTATATCGTCATGTAGAGAATGGAAACTCGTTACAAGGATAGAATTTATTGTCAATCAATATTTATTAGTTATGAGTATTCTTTTTAACTATGAATTAATAATTCAATGCATATCGCACTCCAACTATTTTAGATAATAAATCGAGAATGACTTTTAAATAATTTTGTATAAGAAATAAAAATTTTGTGGCAAATTATGGCATTCGATATCGATAGAAATTTCTATTTAATTTAAATGTAAATTTCGATCGATATCGAATGCCGTAATTTGCCCCCCGGATTAATGTTACAATGGATTACATGATTCAAACAACTATTAGTAATACATGTTTCTTCCCTTCTGATTTTTTATTTTCTTCTTGTTCCTTGCATTTTCCATTCCTGTGGAATTACCATATTTTATACCAACGCAAGATAATTAGGACACAGAAGGATTGTCTGACATATTTGCGTTAGTTTCACATGGGTTCGATTTCTCCATCAGAACTAGTATTTGGTTTATCAACAAACTGGATCCGCACCACATGACTGAAACATACAATTTTGCTATCATGACTTAGCACACAAAAATTATTAGGATATTGTCATTCTAACAGCGCATCTTTTTTTTTTTTTTTTTTTTTGAAAAAGAGAAGTAGCACTTCAGGCATTATTTATTACCTATTTAGTTATTTTGGTAACATACTTTAGAAAGAGGATAGATGAGAGATAAGACAGGTGGTGAAAGGAGAGAGATAGAGAGTTAGTTTACTTCGCCGGCGAATATGCTATATGAAATACCGACGAGGAGACTGCAAGTTTTCATGTTAATTCTAAATATGTATTTATACAATTAAACAGAAAAAACTTTTTTTTTATTTTTTGATTGCCGCAGGGGTTGAACCCTGGGACACCAGGTTTGTAGTCAACGTGCTTACCACTTCGACTACAGCAGCCTGCGGTGTTTGCGCTATTTATTTATGCATTTATTATATTCATCTTCTACTCCATTACTTCTCACCTTTCCTTTGTTAATCTAATATTCATTTTTGACGGCCATATAAAAGAATTGAAAATGTCAGGCTATTATGGGTTTTTTGAAATAAATTAAATAGATTTTCTATTCAGAACCTGCATTTGTATCGTATAGTAATGATCTGTCAAAATCTGGATTTCCAACATGATTTCCAGAAGTCACGTGATATTTATAAAAATATTGTTATTTTTAAACTGTAGAATCAGAATATTTTGGAAATCATACAGCCATTTATAAAAGCCTTTGGCGATTGTCCAAAATTTGGCATGAGCTAGAAAAAAGGTACTCAAGCTTAAGTTCTGAATTAATGGCACTATGTGGGCTCAAAGTTGGGTACCTTGCAGCTGAAAATTTCTTAGCGCTTTAATTTTCTTAAATTTTTAAAAGTTATACATGGTCCCAAAAGGCTCGTCAATACCTAAAAAATTGGGCCTTAATCTGCATGTTTATGTTTAAAATTGATTTAGTCCAGCTTATTTAAAAATTTGATACAATTTACAGCAAATTTATTTACACTTTTTTAGATGCGTCTGCTATAGGAACAAGTACTAAATATTAAGATAAAAACTTAAACATAAAGCGTAATCCTACAGTATTTTTACGTATTCTAGATAAGTTTTTTAAGCTTAACCATTTAAAATTTATACAGAGTATGAATAAATATTGCCCTTAAAAAATTAGTATAAAAACCAAAAATTTAAAAATTAACGGGTGATTTATAGAGGCTCTGATTTTGACTAATATGAAGTTCTATTTTAAACCGTTTTTGGCAGACACTTGAAAATCATACAAGGAATTTTATGTCTGCTATAAGGACAAGTACAAATAAATAAAATAAAAGGAAATGTATTGTATATCAATGGTAACGTGATAAGCTGAGTTTATAAACTTAGCTCGTAATCTGTACAGAAGTGTTTGATTTGTTGTCACCTCTTATAAATTTTAAAAGCATTTGTTTTAGTTTTGCTGATGTAAAAAACGATTAACAGATGTTGAAAAGTTAATCACATGTATTCTCTATGTTGTATTCACGTCGAATTTGTATTATTTTTTCAAATCACATTGTAAACATATGTCGCTTTTTGATAGAAACAAAATATCTATTTCAAACTTAGGCATCGTTTTTTAAAGTAAAACTCGATAAAAGTTGTCGTACAAAATACAGCTGGTGACGGATAAAAAAAAATAAAAATTCTTAAACAAAAAAGAAAATATGTGTAAAATTAAAATATAAGTATAATTTTTATTGTTTATAAAATATATTTCTTTAAAAGGTTTTATAATGTTTATATGGACTTTTGAACCCGTTTACACGCGTCCCGGCTACACATCCAATTTCCTAAGAAAAACCTTGTTTTTCGTAAAAATGTTCCTTAATTCCAGATTTTCTTGTTTCGCACATTTTTAATACAACCCACATTTAATGAAATTCTGTAAATATGTGTAGAAGCGATGAAATGGATTAAAATCATTTCCAGCACCCCTTTGACACCTTCCCACTGAAATTATTCGCATAGTTGCTGCCAAACGTAAAACCTAACTCACACTTGTTGATCAAGAAGGATCAAAAAGCTTAGGTTGTATGGTTTTAAGGACGTACTGGAAAGATGCTTTGTTAAGCTGAAACAAGGTATTTTATAATTTTGTTGATAAACTTGCAAAAAACTCATATTATAGTTAAGAATTGCGAACATATTAAAACGTCATCTTAGTTGTCACCGAAGAACAATATAATTTTGGGTTTCTTCTGAACATTTTTAACGAACTTTTACTTTTTTTCTGTTATATTTATTAAAATAGAAATTTCAATTCTTTTAAAAATTGTATGTTTTGCAATAAGGTGAATAATAATTATTTAAATATCATAGTCTATCACTTATTTATTCTGTTACAAAATCACTCACGTCGAGACCGTTACATAATACTAACATAATTTAAATTAGAGTACGACAACGACAATCATATTCGACTACGACATACATAATACAGGTGAATGTCATACACTATTAATTGATATCTAACTTCTATATCACCCATTAGACTAAAGACTTTTTTAGTTTTCCTAAATCGTAGATGTGGGTTTCTTGATATCTTGAATAATCATTGTAAATAAGTTTAAAATCAAATTTCGTGTTATAACCGAATAAAATGAAATCTATGTAACTCTTTGAAATATTGTACAAGAAAGGCACCAACAAAAGAATAAAATGACATGACAATTTTATCTTAAACAATATCATAGCTGAATGGGTAATGAAATATTATAATATAATATTATTTTATTATGTACAACAAAGAATTTAATGAAAATTTAATGTACTGCCTGAGAAGAGTGTATGACAGAGATGACATCAGTTAATTCTTCAGGCGCAATAATACCGTTAAAACCAAAAATATATGATAAGAAAAAAATTACTCCAATAATAAATTAATTGGTTATTAAGCAAACACAAAGAGGTCAATATTGAAAAAGCAATAAATAAATATATTAAATAACTTTCGAAAATGAAAAGGTCTACAAAGTGAAATATTTTATTACATGTTGGATTAAATATTAATTTTGACTTTTGTAAAAATAACACAATTTAAAATTGATTTTCTACTTAAATTCCTTTCTGGTTTTGTGTTTCCAATGGTGTGAGAAAATATTGAACTTAAAAAAATTTGTTGGGATAAATAATAAAATTTTTAAGTTATTTCAATATTTTGGTATTTTCGCAATTTTAACTTGAATTTTCTTCTTAAAACATATTTAAATATTAATAAAAAGAGGTCATGTGTGCCATTATTTTTATCATAGTGACAAATATTATAAAGGGCAAAACAAAATTAAACATAATTTATTTCAATTTTTACAAGGTAAAAATGTTAATCTACGTGACATCGGGACTTCATTAATATAAAAACTAAAGTGCCTTTTAGGGTAGCGCTTAAACGGAGGGAGTTTTTATAAAGATTTAAATAAGTTTTTATGTTATAAATTATGTAATAAAATTTTGTAGCTTAAAAGAAATTAACATAAATAAAAAATAAATAATAATAATAAATAATAATAAGTAAATTATTATACCATAATTCCCAAAAAAAAAAAAAAAAATGAAAAATTTACAAATATAAGAATTGTTCTAATTTTACTGTATTGGTAAAAAAATAAACTAAGGTTAAGCAATTTCATTGAAATAGCAACAAAGAATGATTTAAACCAGTTTTAGTATTTCGACCCCATATAGTCCAAGCAAGAAAATTTATTTTTATGCTAAAAAAAAACAAGTAAGGATTCTATAGTCGGTTATGTCAAATTTTATATACATTTCTTAATCTAGTTTAGTGAAGTAACTCAAATTAAAAAAAAAAAAAACTAATATAGAGGTGACGAAGAATTAAAAAATTAAAAAAGAAAAATTTACATAAAAATGCCATCGGCTCTTAATGGGTTAAGCATTTTTAAAAAATATAAATGGCCTTAAAGATCTCTTCAGAAGTTTTAAAACCTTACCCAGATTTTTTTAAGTGTTGTTTTTTTTTTTCTTAGTTTTGAATTTTATACCGCCCGATATATTTGTGTTTTTTTAATTGAAGTGACATCAGTGTTCCAAATGATATAAAAAAATTAGAGTTTGGCGTGGTAGTTTGCCTGCTGCGTCGAAGGTCATGGACCGATCCTGCTGATTTCCAATGGCAGTACTTTCGACACTATGTCTGATCGATTGGCATATTTAAATTTTTCTAGCTGATTTAGTGCCTCGGCAAACTTAATTTCAACACTAAAACGGACGGACATTGCTAAATCGACTTCGCTATGCATATACTTTATGGGGTCGCAAATGGATATTGTAGAAATTACGAACGGAATGACAAAATTAGTTATACTCTTTTTCGAACTTTTGTTGTCAAGGGCATAAAAATGCTGGCATACTTTCTAAGATTACTTAGTTAATAAATGTTTGCATCAGTTAATAAATGTTTCAAAGCAGTACAAACATTTGAAATTTTATAGGCATCTTTTGCCAAAAAAGCTTCAAAAATCGACTTTTTTTAATAATAATTAATAATAATAATTACCCAAACTGTTTGATATTATAACTAGTGAATTATTTAACTAGACTTCAGTTCAGTTCAGTACAATATATTTTAGATGTTTAATCTTTATTAGGAAAGAAAAATAATTTAATGTAATGGACTTCCTAGTTCTTAATTTATATTTGTTTTTCTTTGGCCCAAGCAAATATTTTATATTATCTTAGCCGACTCAATACTAGAATCTTTGTTTGTAGTTAAAGAAATAAATAGGTACCATATATAATTTAACATAAAATGTCTTAAACTTTTAATGGGTTAAGCATTCTTAAAAATTTTTAGTTTTTTCTAAAAGATCTCTTCAAAAGCTTTTAAACAATATCCATATTGACCATATTGATAATCGAACTTTTTATAAAAATTTTAAAGGCCCATAACTGGATAAACATAGGTGAGCCCCAATTCTTTGACTTGATGTTTTCTTCTTATAAGGGAATAAAAAAAATAACTTTGAGAAAAATTCCAAGGGACTTGATACTGCCGGAAGCATATAGCTTTTTCAAGGCAAAAATAGCCGTATCTTTTTTACACTGCAAAAGGTAATAGAATTCACGTGTTTCGCAATGCTTTTTAGAGCTATTGACAGAAATTAAAATTCTGGAAGTCAGAGCAAAAAAGTATTTGTCATCGGTATTAATTTTTCATCAACTCCTAATGTGGTCTTTTGAAAGTATTGCGGTACCACCTGCCTAAATACTATAAAGTCAAAACTTAAAATTAAATTTGATTAAACCTCTTCTATAGCCGCTTGAAACTTCAATCGGGGTAGCCGCTTTTTAAAATACATCTTTATTTCTACTTTCTTTTTTACTAAATCCCCCATTATGCAACATGCAATTGCTTTTTTATGCATCTCAAAATGTTTCACTGTTTTTATGAAAATGTATGATGTGTTGCAAGTTACCTCTCCGATGACATAGCGATCGTATTCTTGAAAGCATTGTTGTTCTAAAAAATTTTATTACTAAAATGCAAAAAAAAAGTTTAAAAGGGTATGAAATAAAGAGAAATGAAATTCCACCAGAAAAAAAATTAGAAAAGAACAACTATTGCGTGGGAATTACTAGTTAAAAAGCGTGATTGGTCTTACTTTTTATTAAATCTTATTTGAATTAAAAAATATCAAAGCGATTGGCCTGTGAATAAATACGCTAACTGCCCGTCTGTCTATGAAGTGATTTATTTCGAAAAGGATTTCTGGGACAAATTACCTTACGCATTGGCTTCAAAGGTAATGCAATTTATATTTTCGTAATATCGTCCAAACATCTTACTTAAATCTAAGAAAAATGTAAAGGTTTTTTTCTTATCAATCCGCCGAGTGCATTTGTGTGACATTTTTATATTATAATATTTTATTAATATTACAACTCGATTAAGAAAAATTTATGAATTATATTCAAACAGAGTCTCTCATTTGTAAGGCAACAAATAAAATACTCTTATTAAAAAAACTTTAACGTAAAATTAAACAGAAATAATTCCATAGATTCCTGAGCATAAAACGTGCATACCTTTTTCCTGATGGGTACAGTGGGTCTGCTAGATAAAATTTTTTTAAATATCATGCTTCAGGTATTGTGACACACTTTATTTAAATAAAACTGTTTATGATTAAATATGTCCTTTTTAATTTTTTATTTCTGCTTATTTATACTTACGCTTTATTTTAAAAGTAAAAGCAATGTAAATCAGTTTCCAAATTTTTGTTTGAACATTTATTTATCTATTTAAAATTGATTAATTTTTGTCTTTTATATTTGTTTTTAATTGCACAATTACACAAATAATATTTTGTAGTTACTCAATTTTCACATTTTTGGCATTAATAAACTTAAATTAATAATTAAAAAAATAATAATAACTCCTTTTTTAGTTAATTTGTTTATAAAAAATTATTTAACATTACAAATAGTTGTTATAGTTATTTTTTAAACTACGTTTTGTGTACAGTGCGTACAAAAAGAAAATTAAATTTTTAAATCATGTGGAAATGAATTCAACATGATGAAAAATGACAAGACTAGAATACTTTCACTGTTTTGTTTTTTCTTGTTGTTTCTTATAACTAACGATGTAAGTAGTCATGGTTTGCTTTAATTACTGTTACTTAAACACACTTCAAAAATTTTTATTATATCTTAACAATGCTAATATAATTTTTTTATTTTATAGTACAACTTGAGTTTATGTATAATTTTTTTTTTTTTTTTGGTTTTAAAACTTTATTTAAAATTAATATTTTTAAATATATTTGACTTAGTTTCAATATTTTTCTTAAAAAAAGACAGTTCTAATTATTATTTAAAATTTAACAGCCATTTTGTTTTTAATTGTAAATAGTTAATAAACCAATTATAAAAACTCCTCTCTAAATTTACAGCAACAATTGAATTTTTTTGTGTGGTGGTTTTAATGAGTATCTATTTTGGTTTGTTTGTGTCTACAATTTTTTTATACTTTTTTTATATTCTTATTTTTATTTTAAATAAATTATCAACACTTTCTATAAAATGTAAGAAAAATAAATATTTGCTTCAAAATATTATGCAAAATAATGTATTCAAAATAATGATAAACTGATAATGTTATTTGCTTAAATTGCTTTTATTGTTTTGTTTGTTAATTTTCTCAAACAATTAAGCAAAAATATTATAGTCTATCAAAATGGGGCTCAATCAACTACATTAAATTGCATACTTTTGGGCTGGCTTATAAAAACCTAAAAATATTTGAATATTTTTACATCATAAATTATATACTGAATGTATACATTTAAATATATTTGGAATTTAAATTTATTTCTTTAAGTTTCTATAAATTTTTTTTACAAACAATTTTTATATTTAATTTAAAATTTATATCTTATTTCTTATTTCTTTTATTTTATAGTTTTAGTTTTGTGTTCGTTGCTAAAAATATGAGTAGCTGCCATATTCATAAACATTATATAATTTTGAAATTAAAAATTCAATATATTTTTTTAAAACTCTTTTATAAAACAACAAAACAAAAATTTTTATGAAAATAGCAGCACGTAATTTTAGTACATAAAATTTTATATATTATTTAATAATATTCTTAATATATTTCTTAACTTTGTATATGTGTAGATTTTTATTTCATTATTGTTGTTTTTAGAGTTGTTCATTTTTTATTTCTTGTGACTGCTAGCACTTTCACCTTAAAAATGCGTTTCTATTATCTGCAAAAATAAAAAATATTCATTAAAAATTTTCTTTTGTTATAAATGAATGAGATTTTCTTAAAAGCTGAATTTAATATTTTCAAATATGATATCAAATGCTTGGAAGTATTGCACATTTGCAAGCATTGCAAGCTCACTATATTTTTTTTTCTACAAAGCGTGAGTATATATTCCAAGGTTTAATATAGAGATAAAACACAAATTAAAAAAAAAATTTTAATTAGAATAATTTTAATATTTTAAATATCGTATACTAAATATCAATTTTTATGCTTTCAATAAAGCAATTTAAGAGGTTATATATGGTCGAAATTTTATACCAAGTTAACTAAAATAATAGATGAACCAAATAGAAGATATAGAATAAGTTTTGCAGAAGGCTTTCAATATCTAATCATTTATGAGGTAATAATAAAAATGTGGTAAAAATTTATGTAACTAAGAGCAAAAATTCCAGGAAACTTAAAATATTTGCATCTTTTTTAAGTCGAATAATACAAAAGCAAACTGCATGAACGTTCTCTATTTAAGTCACTAAAGTTAAAAATTTTTGATTAAGAACTCAAGATGTACTCCAACGAAAAATCATTAAACGGACTCAAATTAATAATTGGCGGTGAATCATTTTCCTAATGCAACTAAAGCAAACAAATATTTAATAAGAAACCCACAAAAAATACTTTCTTAACGATAGACAATGAAGTTTCCATTAGGAAAATCAAATAAAGATATCGCGCTTGGTAAAGGTATTGTGATGACTCTACAAATTTTTTAAGTCTTTGAGAGAGTATGGTCTTGGTGATAGCTGCCCAAGTTATTCCATAAATCGACTTACCCAAATTCAAATTTAAAGTTAACTTAGGAATATTTTTTTTTCATTCCCATTTATTATTTTTCTGCCTAAATATCTCTGCGAAATTTGCAAACTTATCTACTGTTTTCCAAATATTAGTAGACTTTTCCAAATTACAACTCCGCTGCAAAGCATGAAAGAACTCAATAAACATCTTGTGAGAATCTCTATATACAGCCTTCCGAACAAAATTTTTTAAAGCTCGTAAGAGCCAGTGTTGTAAGTGCAGTGAAAACACATCTTTCTTGTCACAAAAGAAGCACTTCTATCGATATTAGTGCGAACAAGTGCAGAACATTCGTATCTTCGGCTTTGCCAAGTCTTAAGCACCATTTACCATTTCTAATATAAAAAGATATTTGGAAAGAAATTGAGTTGTTTTTTTTAACACCTTGCATTCTGCTCTGCACTCTCCATCATTAAAAAACCATTGGATATATAAGAGCGAATAGCAAGGTTTTTTGTAACCCGAGCGAGAAAGGAATATTTTAAAAATATAAGCTTCACTTGTACGATTATAATATAAAACAAGTAATACACCCTTCATCATTTATACATAAATACATGTACCATACTGCAGATTTCATCTGCTTTTAAAGATTTCTACAAAAGCTTTTAAAAAAACCTATATTGATAATCGTACATTTTTATGAGAAGAGGCCCATAACTCGAAAAAAATATACGAGCGTCAATTTTTCTATTTAATGTTGGTTAGAGAGATGTTGACGATTTAGATGATGTATAAAGCGATTTAGAAACAGCTGCAAAAGTAAAAAATTCCCTCTTGTCTTAAAAAAATAGAGCAATATATTTGTAAATAATTTTTCGTTTCAAAAGAAATTTAATATATTGAAAATTTATATATAACTTCGTCTAACCAAATTAATATTGATATGAATATTCCTCGTATTCTTCTTTACAAAATCAGTTGGTTAAATAGATGATGTTTACAATATACACAACCTAAGTAGATAGATGCGAAGAATACTGATGAAGGATGTGGCGGTCCAGAAAATGCTGCACTTCATTTTGTTGGCGTCTAATTCTTCATGTTTTCTTTGGGAAACGTCCGCATATATTTGTAAATAATTTTTTTTTCTAAAAATTTTTAGAAATTAAATTAACAATGAATCTTATACCGAAAATAATTTTTAATTCATTTATAATATTAAATTATTTTTCATTATAGCGGTATATAAAAAATAGAAAATATACAGCAATTAATTCAAAATAATGATATAACGATAAAAACTGGCGTAATCAAAATAGCTATTAAATTATTTAAAAATAGTAATAAGATTAAATAGATTAAAAACTAATATAATTGATTTTTTTAAATAAACATTTTAGTTACTACGTCTGTATG
The DNA here is from genome assembly GCA_937654795.1 of Cistogaster globosa. Taxonomy (NCBI): domain Eukaryota; kingdom Metazoa; phylum Arthropoda; class Insecta; order Diptera; family Tachinidae; genus Cistogaster; species Cistogaster globosa. The sequence goes on from OW569405.1 coordinate 23,628,435, forward strand.
TTGCATTAATTGATATTATTAAGAAATTCTTTTAACATTTTTTTATAATATTTTTATTTTGCCTGCGTGATTTTTTTTTTTTACATAAAAATATTTTTTTTATGTATTTCGCGTGTTTCGTATTTATTTTATTGCTTTAATACAATAGAATAACCAAAAATTTAAATGAAAGTTTATAATAAAAAAGTTTTTTATTAAAAAAGCTGCTTCAATTATTTAATGAAGCAAATAGTGTTTACTTGCGTGGAACATGCTGTTTTTCTCTCAGACGCGTTTATATTTGCACTCTTCGCTTTAAAATTGTCAGTTAATTAATTAGTTTCTATTAAACTAAAAAATTATTTAAAAAAATTAATGACAAAAAAAAAAATACTAAAAAAATAACCAAATTTGTAGAAGAGTTATTTCATGCTCAATTGAAGTTTAAATAAAGTAGCCCAGGAAGAAGATATAGTTTTAAGTAATTAAAGTACATAATTAATGATAAAGACGTTATTAAAAACAGATACATTACAATTGCAGTTTTATGCATCGATTAATGTTCTTTAGTGGCCATTTCCCTACTGCTCACATAGCTCATCAGTAGATTCTACCCATGGTAACCCTTAAGTAAAAAAATTTTAAAACTATAAAAAAAAATTATTATTCAAAGGTTGCTGTATTTTTGCATAAAAGATTTTTTAACTTTTGTTTTCTGATTGCTTTGTTGATTGAATATAATTCTCACAAACTTGATGAGGAGGGTTTTCTTATGCTATTTGAAGCTAAAATTAAATAAAAGAAATTTATTTATTAAGTAAAAGTCCAAAACAGAGTTTGGCAGAGATAAAAAATGTTAATTTACAAGAAAAAAATAATAATTCTAGGAGGCAACAATAGCACTGGTATATTCTTAAAATTTCTTTTACTTATGTGATGTACCAAGCTACTTTTATTAGGTTTGAGATCACAACAAAAACCATTTAATTCTGATGCTCTAAACACATTCGCCACAGCAGGCTACACGAACACACGGCAGCAAATGCTGCTAGCTACATATGCCGCCATGTAGTCAGCTACAAAATTATTTTGAACGCAGCAGCTACATAATAAAAATATGATTATAGTGTATTGCAGTGATGTCACTTTAATATTTTTTTAGCGTTTTTTAAAAGAATCAGTTCTGGTATTTGACTAAAAAAATATTTAGATTATTGTGTAAGAGGCTATTAGAAGACTAAAACAATATTTTTTAAGAGTGCGTCGATTTTTCGTTTCGCTTGTCTTCAAAATTAATAATATATTGAACTATTTCCCTTAAATGCAAACGAAGTTACTAGTCTACAGCAATAAAAAAAATGCTCGAAACAACAAAATGTTGAAAGCTATACAATATCATGATATCTACCAAAAACAAACAGGTTTCCCATACAAGAAACCATCTACTAATAAAGATAGACAAATTGAAATTATCATAATAAAAAAGTAAATGTATATCGAACTGAATGTTTTCCACACAAAAAGAAATTGTAATTTGATATACACTCGAAAACATTCCTTTAAAATATTTCGAGCTATTCTTCGTATATTTTCGCCACCACGATTGAAGTACTTTTTATAAAAAAAAAATACTTGAAAATACATATGCATACACCTAAACTTAAAAACTAACAAAAATCTTTAAATATATAAATAAATCTTTTAATAAATAACGCATGATTATTTTAAGTTCATATTGTTTTTTCTTTTTTCCGAATAAGAGGTTTTAAGCACTTATTAGTTTACATGACTTATAGTACTGACATCACTCAACTGTCTATTGTCGTCAACAAAAATAGAAATTAGTTTAATTGGACTGCACGGCAAAATGAGTTTAGACAACAACCTTTCGCCATATTGCCTTGCTGTCTTCAAAATAATCATTTTCGTATGCACACATGTTTTCTATTTTAGAAATTTTGCAGTCGGTAGTTGCTGTGGTGAATGTGTTTACAGCTTGAGCATAGTAAAATTCAGCGAAGTATGTTTATAGTAAGCAGCCACTAGTCATAGTTTTCAAATTGCTTCCAGCAGTTTCTATGAATTTATTTTAATTCTGCAGGTGCAAATTTAAGTATAGGCTGCTCTTGTTTTTTAAATAGTTTTTTTTCTAACTTGTTGCCTTTGAGACTCAGTCATGCGTTTAGCTTTTAGGAATTCTAGCTTAAAACAAAAAGTAAAATTTTAACATTAAAATTTTAATTCAGTTTTCAAAATCAAACAAAAAATAAAATGTAAGCGATTCTGCGTTAATTCATTTAACAAATAAAATTTAATTAATTTTAAAACAAATAATATATATTTCAATAATACGCTTAATTTAATTTATTTGAAATTCTACACTTTAATGAGTTTGTATTCTTAAAAATGCTAGTGATTTACTGGGAATTTGTTGAAATAATTTAATTAAATAAATTCATTCATTCGTTTATATGTCCAGCCGTTTATTTTTCATTTTAAGTATAAAATAATCCATTTAAATGAGCAAATACAAAATGCAAATAATGAAGAAAAAACAAAATACATGTTTTTGTTTTTTATTTTTTCTTATTAAAACATTCAACAAACGTACAAGAAGTTAACAAATAAATTTAGAAAGATAACATTCAATGTGTACTGGTGTTTTGAGATAGAAGAAACACGACAGAGAACAGCAATATTGCTTAATGTATTTTTAATTGATAAAAATAAAACACTAAGAAGTGAAAGGAAAAATTAAGTACGAAGTAGGTCTTATAAATATTCGAATTAAGGACGTCTAAAATTCAAATGCATTAAATCTGGAAACATTTTTAAAAGATATTTATGGGATGAAACAGTTCTTTTTTTAAATGTATTTTAGTGGTTTGGTGTGGCAATGACTCTCATTATTCGTGAGGAAATACAAAGTCCGTTATTAAATAGCAAAACTAAAAATTACAGAGTTTAGAAAATTTCTCTTCTCATAATAAAAAAACCAAGAACTTAAAAATATACCCGTAGACACTTTCTTTCCTTCTGAAGTTACTCCAATAAGAAATTTTATAAAGTGAATGCTTATTATGACGTAGAAAGAAAAAAGCATTTTAAGAGTCTGGCAAATGTGAAGGAAATCTTATCATTAAGTTGGCATTTGCTATCTTGAACAAAATGAAAAGTTCTTCTTATTGAGAGGCGACATCTGCAAAATATATTGTTATATTTTTCCCTTTGTTTCCCAGTTGTTTTTGATTGCGAATGTCATGAAAATTTTTTTTTATTTTTACTTCACTAAATAAATAAAAATATACTTTTTCGGATTTATGTTCATTATTTAATTTAATTCCTAAAAGTTTTAGAAAGCAAATTATGTATATGTATATCGACACCTGCAGAATGAAATGTAGAATTTTCTGGATAGGTACATCCATCAGCATTCTACGTATCTATCTATCTTAGGTTGTGTGTATACATTTGGCTAGACAAACTCCAAACAAAAGGTTGGTCTATTGTAAAATAAATAGAAATGACATATGCTACTGTCGTAGCTTTTTAGTATTGTCTTTTAAAAATTAAATTAATTTCTCTTGCCAAACTCTATAACATAATTCCGATTCTTTTAACTAAAATTGTAATCAAAATCCTTTGGAAATATCAATAAAAGAAGTATCGGGGTGGGAAAATTCTTCTTAATTTATTTTTGTTATTTTGTAAAGTCATTATTTTATCTCGGACTATCTTCCTTTATAAGAAAAACAAAACAACAACGACAAAGTTAATACGCTTACGCAATGGGAACATAAACAAAATAAATAATAAACAAATTGTATGAAATAAAAATATTACAACATAAATAGTTTTCAAAAACATTTTGCACAAATTAGAGATAAACAAAATCTGACAATTGCATGAAACGGCAGATAGCATAACAAACATAAAAATAATACAAAAATTGACAACTTAACAATCCGATAGCAACAAATTTGTTATACTTTAATATAAAGGCGAGGAGCTTTAATTTTGTGAGTGTTTGTTTTCTTTTATTTTTTATTTGAGTTGTTCGTGCAAAAAATTATATTAGAAATGTAGAAATAACGAACTGTTTACTGCTGACAGAAAATGACAAAATTAAGGTGTTGACATCATTATTTAAACAAGTTAAAATGACGGATTGTCTATGTATAAAGATAATTATATTTTAATTAACTCGCACTATCAGCCCAATATCCATTACACTTTTCTTGACATATTTTGAAAAACAGTTTATTTAAAATTCCACAGATAAATACATTCAAATCTATCAGTGACTTTGAAGAGTAGTTTTTTCGGAAATTACATTTCTAAGGACTATCTGTGGACAAATTGTGACACTAAATAACGATAGAAATTTTATTAGAACATAAATATAAATTCCTATTGCTATCGATGGCCCTGATCTGCTCTTGAAGTTGAAAATTAACTGACATAACTGAGGCATACGCATTTAGTTTTCGTATCGAATACCGTTAAAGGCTCTTTGACTTTTGAAAAATCTCACAGTGGATTGCTATAAAATATACGTTTTATCTCCTTAATGAGCACATATTAAAATTGTTCGACAATAGAATAAAGCATGGTACATTATTCTTAAATAACATGTCACAATATTTTGCTGTTAATTTTTTATTAAGGAGGGGATGTGGGGTTTAAATTATTTAATTTTTATTTTGTACATTATCCGTTTTGAACTTCTTCTCCAAAAATTGAAAAATGCGTTATTTAGTTATAAGAATATAACAAATGACTTCAATCTACTTAAAATTTTAGATGTCCTTTTAACTACAAATTAACACTGTGAGCCTGTTTCGTCAGATTTTGATCGAGTAGTTAGCAACGTTTAGAGAGTAGCTTCTGATACTTTTTAAATTAAACGACTAACTTTTTTTCTTTAAAATTTTATAATAATCCTTTCGATTTTTTTAATTGAATAAAAGCTTGTATATATTTTTTTCCTTTTATAAAATAGAATAAAAACCGTTTGTTATATTTAGTGAAAAAGTTTGATTTCATATAAATTTTTTATGAGAAAAAAAACTAAAACTAAGAAAAATAGTAAAAAGAAGTTTTAAATGTGGAAAGAAATCAATCAATTAAAAATTGCATAAAATATAAAGACAAAAAGACAAATATAAATAAAATAATGGTACTCCATCCTTATTTAAATGTAGTCGTAAGGATTCAATAATTCCTCTTTTTTTATTATAATGCAGGTTTATCTTTTTCATAATTTATGAAAATTTTTTTGTAATTATTTTTATACAAAGTGAAAAAAATTAATTTATCGAAAGAAAGCATTTAAAATTAAAGAGTGGCCTACACATAGTACCAGTGTAAGTGTAAGTATTACTTGCAGTTGGCGCACTCTTCATAATTGTTACCTTATTATTATTGAATAACCTTATAATAATTATGCTGAATCATAGGTCGTAAGAATAGTTTTTTCTTCCTCTTAAATAAATCGGTTGATCAAAGTTAAGACTACAAATGGTTTCAGGAGCGATTTTGAATAGAAGATTTAAAATAAATAAAACTGCAGTATTTAATATAAAAATGACAAATGTCGAAACGTATTTAGAATTAGCTTCATAATAATTAAAAACCATGAATTACAGAAGTAAATAACTTGTTCTATATTTTTTCTTAGTTTCCAGTTTTTACCGCTATAAAATACCCTAATTATAATATACAGAAACATCTTATAGAACTAGAGCTTGGGATTTCCCAGAATTTTTTATTTTCCGGGAAACGAGAACAAAATCATCACATTCCCGGAATTTCCCGGTATTCCCGGGAAAAAATAATTCTTGAACAGACAACTTTCTTGAATAAATTATATTAAAAAATTCAAACAGTAAAAATAATAGTTTTAACAGTTTATGAAAATTAAAAACAATTCAGGTTAAAAGACATACATGTTTACATTTGTACTACATAACGAGAGATAACGAAAATAAAAACACTGAAAAACTATTTTATTTATTAGCTTTATGAAAGATATGATTTTAAATCTGAACTTAACAATTCACTAGACATAGTGTTCCTTGTTTTCGTTGCAAAACTTCCAACAACAGAAAATTATAGCGATAAAATTGGGTGACTTCAGATTGGTATATCTAGTTTTTCAACAAATTGACATATTTTTATAAAAAAATAGTAGCCTATATCTGAACCAAGATACTAAGGAACCTCCTCACAAAACTGTATTTAAACCCATCCAGCAGTTTTTACGTGATGCGAACACAGACAGACAAAAATTTTACATATAGGTGTATTGTGTAGAAAATTTTTGAATGTCAAAACTAAAATATTTGAATAACAATCAGTGAATTTTTCAAAAGTGCTAATGATTTTAAACTTCCAGCTTCCCGGGAATGTAGCTAAAATTTTCCCAGACAATAGTGGAACACTTTTCTCGGGAGTTTACTTCTGAGAATTCCCATTTCCCAAACCCTACACAGAACTCAAAGCCGCTAATTGGTTCTCTAAAAAATGAAAAAAAAAACTAAAACGTTCTTCCAAATGAAACCACCATTAGATTTTAAAGCGGAATTTGGTTTCGTGTTTTGTTGTTTGCGGTTTTTAAATTTACTTTTAATGCGTGGTACCACTTAGACAAGCCATATTGCTTACCTTTGTACGCGCAATATTGCCCCAATTAAATTATACAGTGGTGACTCTTCCCCTTTTTGGAAATAAACACTATCAATCGGAATCTAAAGAAGTTAAAACAAAATAGACCGGAGTTGTTTTAAAAATATTATAAAATAAATTTTCTCTTTGTGTTTCTCGAGATTATTTTTGCAAATAAAAAATTTAGTTCAAGATAACATTAAAAAAATTCTTGAGGATAAAATTATACAAATTAATTTAAAAAATAATACTACAAATAATAATATAAAAAAAATTATATTGTCGAAGACAAAAAATGATACTGATAGTAAAAATTACTTTTTCATCTAAAAAATAAATAGCATTTGTATCATAAAATCTTAGAGATTATTATTATAGCATTTTTCAATTAAAAAGTTTATAACTAACTTTTTGGTAGAACTAAAAATAGACCATAATTTAAATCCGTTTGACTTAAATTTTTATGCCTGCATTAAAATATTTATGTTTTATATTGATTGTTTGTACTGTAAAATATAATTTTCATTTTATAAAAAATTTCACTTTGCAAGTTGTCGCCTCTAAATTATGTAATATGATTATTATTTCCTTAAACTAAAAAAATTCACGTAATATCTTGCCGTCATCAACAACTTTATAAAACATTAATAACAATTTTATGTCTATTAATCTTAAGAAGATTCCTTTAATTGCACACCCAAAACAGAAAATTTTAAAAATATGTTGTTCAAAACATTTTTGTTTTTTGCTTTCTTAAGTTCAATAAAATTGTAAGGAAAATTTGTTAAAAATATGACTAACAAAAAAATATTTATATTAAAATTGTTTTTAGGAGATGAAATATTAATAAAATATTTACGGTAATCTGTGCGCTCCTTCCTTTGTTTTTAAAAAAGTACTGAAATATCAAAGAAAATAATGAATAAAATAAGATGGAGCAAGTTAAATTGAAAATAAAGAAATAAATAAGTATAAAAAGAAAATGAAATAAAAATAATGATTGACAAAGAAAGAATATGATGAATAATGTAATGATTTATAAAAGGCGTCGTGATATTAAATTTGGAATTATGATTTTCATTTTGCATAAATACTGAATTTTTTTAATGCAAACTTTGTGGGGTTGTTAAACATTTGCCTTCAAATACTCCATAAAATTAAAACTAGTTTAGTATATTTTAGATTGATTTCTATAGCCGAAGTGTACAATACCACGAGCTGTATAACATTTCGAAGGAAAAACTTTAATTGCGATCTGGAGCAGCAGCATAATAAGGACTCCAGCTCAAAAACCTTCTAAACAGGGCTACGTGGGGGATTTATTTGTGTTATAACAATCTCATCTGCGGATAAAGAGCTCCATAAAGGTGAAGATGTGTGTTAAACTTATGTTTTAGGTTTTTCAACACTTTACTGCACAACTTTTGACAACGCCTTTGGACATGTATTTAGTTTCTCCTTTGAAAATAATTCACACACAAAAGAAACACAGTGGCTACAGATTTTAATTTTCACAACCTTTAATATCGATACACATAACAGCTCATTAAAAAAGAAGACTTTATGTGCTTTTATCGGTACAACAAACCGAACATTACTTGCGCATTGACATTTTTTGTTTGTGAGTGTAAAATACTCTTTTCAAAGCTAGAAAAAGTCATGCAGTTCAAACGTAAGTGTCGAGACAAAAACGGTCTAAACTGATAATCAGATTATCATCTTTCAAGTAACAAAATAATATAAAATTTTGAATGGAAACAAAAGGAGAAAAATCTCGGTAAATAATTGCTTAGGAACTTCAGATTTTTCCAAAAAAAAAAAAAAAAAAACGTTTTACAAGACATTAAATAAAAATGTAATTTAAGGAGGTTCTATTAAAAATCTGACTACTAAACTTTTTGAGTTTTTCTACAATTTAGCAAAATAGTTATAGTATTTAAATTTTAATGAAATCATGCATGTAAGGGCTTAATTTTGTTTTCGTTGAGTCTTCATTTCAATCTTGTTAAACAACAAAACCCAAAAAAAAAAAAAAAATTAACCAAAAAATTTATAAAAAAAAAATCAAGAATAATCAAGTTTTGTTAAAAATCTTCCCTATTAATGTCCTTAAATTGTTTTATATCAGTTAATGTAGATAAATTCACTTTTCACAAAATTTGTCAAGTCAAGCTGGAGGATTATCGCATGAGCGCGATTTGATACACATTTTTCATGTCTAGACAGAGAACTAAAAAAAGTAGTCTATAGTTTATAATAAATTACGAAGCGATACTCTTGACACTTATTGCCTGCCGAAGTAATGTGCCTCTAGTTTCCATTATTTTACATCACATTTCCATCTGAAGCCACAACTCAACTTAATTTGTTACTTAGACTTTAGCTTAATAGAAACTATAACTAAAGAACAATATCAGTGTTAATGTAGGGTCAGATTAGTCGGTACTTCTTCATAGCATATTCGCCGGCGAAGTAAAATAACTAATAAAATGGCTATATCTATCTTTCTCTTTTCACCACCTGTCTTATCTCTTATCTACCCCTTTCCTAAAGAATGTAGTACGGTTACAAAAATAACTAAAAAGGAATTATTGCCTAAAGTGCTCCTTCTCTTCAAAAAAAAAAAAAAAAAAAAAAAAAAAAAAAAATGGTTGACCGAAAAAGCGTAACCACTATTTTTAAAAATGTTTCTTCAATCTTTTCAGAGACGTATTATTGCGAGTGACGATTTATAATATTGCAATCTATCAATCTATCGTAGCTTTTACTTTGAGGAGGACCTTATATTTCCTAATTAAAAAATTAAAAAAAATTTTTTCTATTACTTAGTGGTTACGTCTTTTTAGTCAAATATTTGTATGGGTTCTTAAGACTTATATAAGCATCCAATGGCCAAGAAGACTCGAATACCGTACTTCTTTAAAAGCATTTTGCTAGGTTATTTAAATCATAAACAAATTTTATGTGATCGGAAAGGGGAAAAAATAAAAAAAAAAAATAAATAAATAAAAAAATATAAATTTGTATATGAAAAAAAATTGTTAAAAGGACAGCCGATGAAATTTTCCTTTTTGTTATATTCAGGTATTCTTTGTTAGAATTTTATCTTTGCCCATGGGAAATTTATTGAAAAATCTGTTGACAGAAATATAAAAATTATAAATTATAAAACTCAACAAAGGACAGTGATTTAATGATAAGAAAAAAGGATGCTTTCTCATACTCATATCTAGCATTCAGCAGTTTTATGAATATTAAAATTAAAAATCCAAAATGGTTGTATTTCTATGCAAAAAAAAACATCAGATTAAAAAAGAAAATTCTCATTTTTGCAAGAAATAAAAAACAACAAATTTAAAAATTGACATTACTTTTAATTTAGTACAAGATGTGCTTTGAAAAAAATCAATATTAACTTAATAACTTAATAGAGACTGTTGCCTAAACCGTAAATGTCCTTGGATGTCGCAATATCTTTAAATACTAGAAGAACCTCCTATAGCCAATGGATATATGGGAGCTTTCAGCAGATACGATTGTTTCTCGTCGAAGGGAAAAAATAAGAAAACTTTTATTATTAAATAGAAGAGAATCCTGATTCATCGAGCGCATATTGCAGCTGTAAAGTATTAAGAAAAAAGTGACTAAACTACTTTAGAACGAAGTTTTACATCATGTAGAAAAGATATAAATAAAAGAGGAACCAGAAAATAGATCCTTAAATTTTAGTTTTTCTTTCCTACTTTTCGAAGATATTGTTATATCTAAAATAAAATCATGAATTTTAGCTACTGAGTGACTTAAATCAATATATGAACACAGGATAACTTAAAAATGTGTAATTTTCTAGTCGGTTTAACATTGCATTATACTAATAATTATTGCTCCTTTTTAAGGTGCTATTCAATGTTACTTTTTATCATTGATAAAAAAGAACTTTGAGCAAAACCTGTATTACCCAACATTTGACATTTAAATCTTAGCAGTCGAAACTTTTTTGTTAAAACTGTTTTATATTGTCTTGCATCTTGCCCTTTAGAATAGGGAGTGATAGAGTCTTGCAAATATGATTTGCTATTGTCTGCGTTTCTCTTACTTTCGTAAAGTATTTCTTCAAATTCTTGCAACATGTGCATTCCCATCTCAACTTCCCATATTCATATGTTTCACAATTAATTTAAACTTTGTAGATTTCTTCGAGGCAAACAAAGTTCTTCTAAAAATTTTGAAAAATGTACATAGAAAAATTTTTGAAAAAATATGTCGTTAATTTCATCCAGAAGACATTAACTGGCACTTCTTTGAAATTTATTTTTTAGTTATTTCAATACATTTCACACAAATAAAACTTGTCACAAACTTTAATGCAATATTATCAAAACTAACGGTTTTGCAAGCATTTACGTTTCACATATTAGCACATTTCACAATCTTGTGCAAATCAGATTGCAAATTCATAGAATTGTTAATATTTTTTATTAATTTATTTTACAATGTTTCTTGCAAAATACGAAACTCATAGCTGATTAATAAATAGAAGGGATATAAGTAGGTTTTGGGAAATGGAGATTCCCGGTAAAGCTATTTTGACTAATTTTGGGAAACGGTAGATTTGAAATCATTAGCACTTTAAAATAAATATACTGATTGTTTTTCAAATTTTTTAGATTGTGACATTTAAAATTTTTGAAACATCTCGATTTGTTTGGATTCTACTACATCTGTAGGCCAGGGTTGACTATCATACTCAGTCATACGATCTGTCAAAAATTGCATGTGTGCTCAAAAAGTTTGATAGTGTGGATTAAAAGTGTATGTGTGTGACAGACTTTTTGACAGATCTGTACGATTTTAAAACCTTTTGAAATAATTCATAAAGTGATTTTTTCTATGCGATCAGGGTTGATTTTTTTTAAGTTGAGGAGAAAAAATCAAAACAATATTAAAAGCTGCTGATTTTGCATCTTTTTTGGATAATAGTGTGGCACCTATGATGCCATTTTGAAACGATTTTTAAAGTACCACAGAACTCTGTCAAATTTTTATGTGATTAAATCGCACGATTGTGTATGATAGTAAATCCTGGTCTCATACATCTGTATATGAAATATTTTTGAAAAATATAGACTACATTTTGTTTCACAGAAATATGCCATTTCGTAAAGAAAAGGGAGATGCCAATGTGAAGTCACCTAATTTTACCTGTATAATTGTACTAAAACATTTCTCAGTACATTTTATTTTTGAAGATGGAAAATTTGTAACACTCTTTACAGAACTGTACAATAAATGTTTAAGAACACATTTTTCTAAATTTTAATTTTAAGATAACTAGAAATTTTACGCGGACGAAGTCGTGGGAACTGCTAGTAAGATATAAAACAGAACAAAAAGTTACGAACTTTATTAAAAAGAATTTTAAGTTATTTGAAGCCACTATCATTTTAAACAGAAACACGGATAACCTTAATAACGCATTATTGATAACAAAACTTACATCAGTGAAAAGTGAAAGGGTTTTTTCTATTGTTGAAAATTTTGCAACAAAAATCAGCAACAGTATGTCTATTGAATTGTTGAATGCAATTTTGTAACCATATGTTTCAAAAAATAATTAATAAAATACTTTTTCATTTCTTTTATCTTTGTTATCTCTCGTTGTGTAGTACAAATCTACCTTTGTCTTGTCACCTGAGTTATTTTTAAGTTTTATAAATTGTTAAAACTATTATTTAACAATTATTTTTATTGTTTATTTATGTTTTAATTTAACTATAAATATTTTGTTATTATTTTATTAAATAAACTTGTTGCCTTCCCGGGCTTCCCGGTAATCCCAGAAATACGATAATTTTTTTCCAATTCCCGCGAAATAAAAAACTTCCGAAAATTCCCCAACCCCAGCTATAAGGCATTAAATTTTCTTAATAAAAAACATATCCAAGAAAAGATTTATAAAACAAACAGTTGATTTTTAAGTAAACGAAGCTGCAGAAGAGATTATATCTGTGGAAGGTGATGATAATATAGTCGAGCAATTTTAAATGTACTAAGTTAATTGGATTTATTCCGCCAGTAAATAAAAAGTTAAGAATAGATTCCGATCGGCTTGGTTCAGTGACTGTTTGCAATCGATTTTCAATCAAATGCTGAATAAGAGTAAACATAAACTATTGGTTTTATGTGTTGTATATAAGTTCTGTTTAAAAAATAAAAATACGAGAACGTGTTCACGTTTAAAAAAAGAACTTGCCGGTAGAGGTTGAAAGAAGAGCGTAAAAATGTGAGAGAGAAAAAAATTTGTTGCAAGTTCTGGCTGTTATAATTGTTACTTGCATTGTTTCTTATTTTTGCTTACAAAATAAATTGCTTTGAAAATATCTGGTAAAGCCAATTTTTCTAAATTTTAAGAAAATGAAATTATTTGACAATTAAGGAATATTAAAATATTATTATTTTTTTCATTAATTCAGCTATGGAAGTACACAGCAAAGTGGTGTAAAACAACAGAAATTTGGTTTCGAATCTTCGAGCTTTTCAAGTGTTTGTTTTGTTTTTAAAATTAAAAGTATACAAGCCAGTGATGAAACAGACAATGTAATGTACTTTTTTTTTTGTTACAGTAGTACAATTATGTTGTACAATATACATAAGTTATAAACATATATAAAGTTAACTTTATTTTAGATATTATTATTTTCACATCTAAATCACAATAAAAATGTTTATTAGAACCAACTTTGCATAACCATCATAAATGTTTTTTTTAAATTACCTAATCATTAAAAAAATTAAAAATATATTTTTGCTATTTGCTTACCTGGATAATTTTTATTTTTTCATGTAATTACTAGTTTGCTGGCTTTTCGTGGGCTTTGTTTTATACATTTTTGCACTCAATACATTTTCTTTAAAAAATATACTATTTAATGGCTAAAGCGTACAAATCTTAAGTCTTACAGATCATTCCCGAAGGCACAGCAATTTTCCTTGCTAATTTTTGCTAGTAAAGCATTAATTTCCCTTTTTACATTTGGAAAAATAATTTTGAAAATTTTGGCTGTTACTGAACAGATCTATTAACATTTCACGGCATTACTATATATTTTTTCTTTTTTTAAATGCTATCAAATTTTGGAAATGCTTTGTTGTAAGATCACTTGTACAAGATTGTGAACTGGGCTATTATATTTTTTTAGAATCACTTTTTTCTTCTCCTGTAAAGTTACAATTATAAAAGTTGGGGCTTTCCTACATGAGACCTACAATATATACAGCCATGACGCAGAACAAAATTCCGTTCGGAAGTGAGATTGATATCGTATTTTGCTTCTAAAGAAAACGTAAAACAATAATTTCAGAATGAAACCACTTTTAGTTTGCTATGTGGAATTGATATTTTAAGCATTTTTAACATAAAAATCATTCAAAATAATTTTTTGTGGGCAAAGCTATTCTTTATCTTGCTTATTGGTCCAAAATAAATTTATCTTAATATGATGTTAATAAAAAAATGAACTTTATAAAAAAAAAAAAAAATTAACGGAATTTGTTTAAAAGATATTTGCGTACGTTATTTTTTTTTTTTAATTCCATATTGACAGCGTACAAACACGAAAGGGCACAAGGAAAAATAAACAATTACAAAAAATTTTATTCTGCACATATTTTTCAACATCTAAACCAGATAGAACAGGCACTGATAGTATTTATGAGCTCGGAATGTCATTGGATATTTTCGCCAAAACCATAATAAAAGCTTCTTTAATTAGCTGGTAAAAACTGTTTTTGTTTTGGTACATTCGTTGTTATGTTGCCGTATTTTGAACAAACAAAAGTGGATTTGTATTTTTTTCGGCTTACTAAAACCGAACGGAATCTATAGAAGCTAAAACCATTTCGATTGGAATAGTAACTTCGGAATCATTTCAATTCCGAACGGAATTTATGACATGCCTGATAGTTTTTTAATGCGGACAGGATGAAGTATGAGTACTGGTACAAATTGAATAAACATTAATCATACGTGACATACAAAATTTAATAATAAGAGATCTTTGGATAGACAAAGTTTACTTTGCAAGGTCTTTAGTTTATGGGAAAGAGAGGATAAGTGAATTAAGGGTAGCACATTCGTTTCATTTTATTATTCGTAAGTTCAAACATACGTCTAAATAGATATTTAAATTATAAAACTTAAACCTGTAACAAACATTTTGGTCAGAAAGACAAATAAAGTTTTACAGAAAACTCAACAAAAATTAGCAAAGAAATCTCTGCCTGGCTAAAAGCGATCTACCGATTTTTTTATAAGTTTAGGCAACAAAAGCTGTCTCATAGGTTATTTTGGAAATTTACTTCAAATCTGCTTTGGCTTATTAAAATTGGATGTTATTGTAGAGAATGTTATTAAAGTCAGGACACGAGCTGTAGAATTTGGTGGATGTTTGGGCTCTTAAAACTAACATAAGCTTTCAGTGGAAAAAAAAAGGTTCACTACATAACTCAGATTCCCAATTTCCTGTGCTGTTAGCAAACTCGTTATGTTGTGTTATTTAGTTAAAGTAAAATTTGCCTTTGCCTTGGTACGAAAGCAGTCTAATGCTGTTTTAAAAAGTCAAGGTCAACTTTAGGCATAAGCAATAGAAAGCTTTTTCTTAGGTTACTTGACGGATGAATTTTTCATTCAAGCTTTTTTAAGATGGTTTTTATTGAAGAGCTTACTTGTGAATAGTTTCGATTAATTTAAATAAAAAACTTGATACTGCTCAGTATTTTATGATATATGGAAGAAATTCTAGGGCGGTTCGGAAACTTCTTAGCCTTGCACAAAAAGCGCAGTATAAACAGAAAAAAGTTAAGTGTTTTGGAAACTTTTATCTCTGTTATGAACACGTGTTAAATTTTGTTTCGATCTGCCAACATCTTCATATAGAGACAAGTGTTCAAAAAACGCATCCTCGATTTTTGTAAAATGGAAAAATTAGAAATGCGTGCTGTCATTAAATATTTACATAAAAAAGGTTTATCGGGACAGGAAATTCATAATGATATGGCGAATGTGTTAGGTGAAAGTGCTTTTTCATATGCAACACTAAAAAGGTGGGTTGCTGAATTTAAACGTGGTGGTACAAGCATTAAAGATGAACCACGTCTACCCAAAAACAGCAACAACAAAAGAAATTGTAGCCAAAGTGCATAACATGGTGTTAAATGATCGACAATTAAAAGTACGTTAAATTGCTAATATCATGGGCATCTCAAATGATTGAGTCCATTTAATTTTGCATGAAGAACTACAGAAGAAAAAGCTTTCTGCAAGATGTGTGTCACATTTGTTAACAGTCGACCAAAAACGCAAAAGACTGAAATAAAATGGATTTTAAGCGTCGTTTCGTAACTTCTGATGGATCCACTCCAGAGACAAAAAGACAATCCGAACAATGGTTTGAAGGTAGAGGAGGTGCCCCAAAGAAGGCAAAAAAAATTCAATCGGCTGGTAAGGTTATGGCAACGGTTTTTTGGGACTTCAAAGATATTTTATTGATTGACTATCTGCAAAAGGGTAAAACAATAAATTCAGACTACTATTGCTCCCTTTCATATCAATTTAATGTACAAATTCGAGAAAAACGTCCTGGCTTACAACACAAAAAATAATTTTTCATCAAGACAACGCACCAGCGCACAAGAGTGTTTTAACAATGGCTAAAATCAACGAATTAAAGTACGAGTTGCTTGATCACCCACTTTATTCTCCTGATTTAGCTTCCAGCGACTTTTACCTGTTTCCAAATTTAAACAAATTCGTTGCTGGCAAGCGTTTTACCTCAAATGAAGATGCAATTACAGTTGTAAACCACTATTTTGAAGACCTTGAGGAAAACTATTTTAGTCAAGGGATAGAATTGCAAGAAAAGCGTTGGACTAAGTGTCATGAAGTTTATTAAGTTATTATTATTAAGTAACTATTCTCTTTCTTTGATAGGCTAAGAAGTTTCCGAACCGCTTCGTATGCTTGAAGACTTTGCAAATTTTTTGTGATTTTTAATTGTTATTTTTTCTCTTTTAAGTTTTCTCTTTTAGTTTTTATTTAGTTTCTTATAAAGAAATATATAAAAATAAATATACTTTATTATTAAGATACTACACTTTTTTATTTGATTTTATTTTCATGTAAACTTAAAGAACTGTTATTTAGTATCTACTTGTCATTCTGTCGATTTTACTGAGTGTAAGGAATAAAATAAAAATTTGGAAAATAGTATTTTTAAATGCAGGCGTACATTATTTCAAATAAATAATTGTGTTAGCACAGAAAATAAATTGTAAATTTGTTCAGTATTTCCCAAAACTATTGCAGACAAGGCTACAAATAAGCTAAGATAAATAAATCAAGGCTATTTCTTAAATGGGTGTTAGATAGTCAGGAATTATTAGTACTTTAATTTTTATGAAAATAGGGGTTGAACTGTTGACATTAATCAATTAAAATTTATTTTTGGCTTAAGTTAATTTTTTAATTAATAAAAAGAAAAATTAATTTACAAATGTATGCGGACGTTTTGCAAAGAAAACAAGAAAAATTTGACACTAGTAGAATGAAATGAAGCATTTTCTGTATCGCTACATCCTTCATCAGCATTCTTTGCATGTATCTACCTTAGATTGTGTACATTTTAAACATCATCTATTTAACCAAATAATTTTCTGAATAAGATTACGAGGAATATTCATATCAATATTAATTTGTTTATACAAAGTCGACCCACAAACGAAAGTACTTCTTCATTGTTTTCTTTGAAACTTTGTCTTGTACATTTGTTGTTGCAGTGGGTTTTGAAAGAACAAAATCGCATGATCGTGAGATTATATCATTAAACTCGCCTCTCAATATATTCCTGGTATTGGCTGCAATGTGACTCCGTTTTATTGAAACCACATGTCAAACAAGTTCAGTTCTGTCATTTTTGATATCTATCGCACGTTCCCTTGCTCTATTGCCTGTAAGGTTGCGATTTTCATCGTTCTTGAAGAAGTGCAGTCCATTGATACCGTCGACTCATATGCCGCTCCAAACTGCATCTGGTTGCCCATGACACCAAATTTGGCAATTTTGTTTGTTGACGTATCTATTAATCAAAAAGTTCAACTGCGCTGAAAATGTATGTTCATCCAACTTTTCTAAGGCCCATCTACCCAACAAACGTCGTGACGTTGTGGTACCTCACCTAACTTCAACTCTTTTAGCAGCTGTATTTTGTATGGATTCATAAAGAAGTCCTTCCAAGTGGTCGAATAAAATAATGACAACGGCTATAAAATGATACATCGTGGTTTGCATTGTTCCTGGCCAATACAGAAGTAACATGTTTCCCTGTTCACACTTTTAGTATACGGATTGGTAAATTAATGGCCAGGCAAGTAACACTGGTGCTAAATTTGGTTTTAACAGCTTGAATCTCAAGTTTGGTAGGTCGATTTTTATGACTACAAAACGAAAGTAATTTACGAAACACATTTTTTATACAGCTCGAAAATTGATAATAATGTTGTGTAACTTGCAAGCGTTGTTTGTTAATTTCATCTGAACTCTTGTTCTTCATATTTTAAATTATTTATTTTTTAAATGACTGTTACTTTTATTGTTATTGAGCATAAGCGAGAATAAACCTTAAAGCTTCCAAATAAAAGATGAGCTGACAAAACCAATAATGTGTAACAGGATGGTGGCAAAGTGTACATTTTGGTTTTTATACGTCTATTAGAGCGAATGAAAATTGCTCAAAGGCCCATCTTCAAATACAAAAAATATTTCCCAATGGTACTTAAGAACAAAAAAGATAAAATATATTTTAAATAGGAACTTATAAATTTACGACGGTGACTAAACATCTTTGAGACCGTAGCAAAACTGTTGTTAACTATAGCAAAGTATAAATTACAATGTAGCCAGAAGTAATTATTTTTTATGAGCTCATATATTACAGCGATAGTTACCAGATGAAGGTTTTGTGTGTATGTAAGAATTCCCTTAATAGTTATTTACTTATTTATGACATTTCAGACTCAATTATTACCAAGTGATGACAATTAACGAAAAGTTTCCAAATAGCCTTACAGAAGCATCAGCATGAAACAAAATACAGCAGCAGAACTAATGATGTCATTACATTTTTCATAGAACATAACACAAATGAATCTAATGTACTCCTTATGGCAAAAATCTTACTTAAACTTAAACTGTCCGACAAGACAGAACCATAAATATATAAAATGATAATTTTTATTCGCAAAGTTTATGGCACAAAAATCCCACAAAACTTACTTAAGCAGTTAAAGCTTTCTTTTTGGCATTAAAAATTTAATGCATCATAAACTAGTATTTTTTATGGTTTACAAGAAGTGGCAATTAAAGGGGTCATATTTCAAATGATCTGCACATATATAAATTCTAAAAAAACAGATAAGCCTTAAAACTTGAAATAAACAATCAAGTATAGAATTATTTGCTTGTATGAAAAAAAATCTACATAGAATAATTGCTTTCTTTAAAGCGATAAAAATCAAGTAAGTGTTTTCTTCGGCCATGCCAAATCTTACATACCCTTCACCATTTATCTATATCTCTTTTAGTGAAGTAACTCCAAGCAAGAAAACAAATATAGAGGTTACAGAAAATTAAGAGTTTAAAAACATACATAAAAATGTTATCGGCTCCTAATGGGTTAAGCATTTTTTGAAATTTTTGATATGATCTCTTTAAAACTTTAAGCTTATGGAAATTTCAGAGGCCCCTAGCTCGAAAATTATGGGCGAGCGCTTTTTTCACTTGATAATTCTTATATTTTAATTCTCTAACGTCCCATATATTTCCAATTAATATAGAAAAATTATAAGTAGGCGTAGTGTTTTTCTCACTGCGTCGAAGGACATGTACCGATCTTGCCGAATTCCAATATTTCGACACTATGTCTGATCGATTGGCGTACTTAAATTTTTTTCTTTAATTACTGTTGAATTTTTTTAAGGAAAAAACTTTAGATTTGTACAGCTATTGCTGAGTTGACAGTCTTTGACCTGGTTTAGTTCAGTTTGTTTTGAGTTAAGATAGCTTGAACTGTTAACTATTAAACATAAACTGTGAAACGTTGTAAATGAAAGAACTAGAATTTATAGTATTAGAAAACAAGGCTATGTATATTATACACCCATAACACATGGACCGATCATGCTGATATTCAATAGCAACTCTTTCGAAACTATGTCTAGTCGATTGGCGTATTTAAATTTTCTCTAGCTCAACTAGTACCCCAGCAAACTTGATTTCAACACTAACACGGACGGATAGACGGGCATCGCTTAATCGATTTCGCAATGTATAAGAAGTCAGAATATATATACTTAATAGGGCCGCAAATGGATCTTAAAGAAATTACAAATGGAATGACAATGATTCAAATGATATACTTGTCCTTAGCAGTTGTCCTTCTTTGAGGCACTTATCATTGCTCTGAAAAAGTTTAAAACTCGATCATCTTCTTAGTCGTTAAACAAGATCTGCAGTCTGCTTATTATGAATATAAAGTACAGCTACAACATTTATTTTATATAAAAACAGATGAAATTAAGAATAATAAGAAAATAATGACTAGATTAGAAAATATTGCAAGTGAAACTTGCAAATATAGCATTTTGAATTAATTATTATTTAATTAATTTTAAACAAAAAATAATATGCTAGAAAAATCGGGCGATTTTAATTTATTATTCTTTATGCAGTCATTAAAGCTAAAATGACCTGACACCACAATCGCAACTCTAACAAATTTTGTATTATTTTAAAAATAAATAATTTCTGTTTCCAATAGCAAATCATTGTTGTTGTTATTTTATTTAATTCAGCACACTGAAGAAAATTTCAGGTAGTACAAGTAATGAAGTAATTCCATGGAAATCTACATACTTATTCACTAAAAAAAATTTTAGAACTCAATGTTCATTTAAAAACCATTAAAGATGGCAAATAATTTTATTAAATATCAATGTTTTTTGAACTTTATGATTAAATTTCTTTTCTAAGAAAATAAATTAAATTGAATTGTTTGAAAAATTTTTTTTCTCAATATCATTTTTGTATTTGAGAAAAACTTATTTAAAATATTTTTGTTTTCCGTTTCCTGAAGATACCAGCCAAAGGTGTGGCGAAATATTAAAAAAATAAAAAAACAATAAACAATATTTTTATTTAAAAAAAAAATAAAAAATAATTTATACAGTTTTTTCTTTTAGTTTTGCAACACTTCAACTATTAACCCATGATTTATTTTAGACGTAATTGGGTATCTTATTATATACTAAAGATATCTTAATAAAATTTGTGCGGGTTATCTCTTTTTTTTTTTGATGTTGATGTTTTTCACTTTGGCACCTTATCTATTTATTTACATTTTAATCTTCTACATATAAAGTGAGCAAACAAATTATAAGGAGGTGAGGTTTAAGAAGCTTCAATAGCTTAAACATATGCTCGATATAAATGTTAGCGGTATCAGAGGTAAGGTTATGACTTCTAGGTCAACAATATTATAACGTTTTTTTTACCGCTCCATTTTTTAAATGTCTTTTATCTCAAAAACTAAAAAACTAAAATTAAATAAAAAATTTTATTTGCCACATAATCAAAAAGCTTCGAGATATTCGTGTAAAGTTTTTAATAAAATGGTGAAATAAAATTTAGTTTTGTTTATTTTATTTATTTTTTGTTTTATTTTATATTCCTTGCATTCCAAGAAAATTTGCCTATAATTAAAAAAACTGTTTTCAAATTTGGGTATGTTTGGAGGGGACGAAAGGTAAAAGCGTTACAAGTTTTTGCCTACTTTTATGGTTTATAATGGTTAAAAAAATATATAAGTTTTGATGTAAATTCAAATGATATAAGCAAAAATTAATTCTACCTTTTTAAGGAAAATCCCTAAAAAGATGTTTATTTTTTTGCATTTTCTTAACTTAAAGGTTTGTAATTTAACAGAAAGTGTTAGTGGAACAAAACTTGGTACTAGTTTATTTAAAATATTATTTAGAATGCTTAGAAAGCTTAGTACGCTAAAAACGCTGTCAAATAAATAAAATAAACTCCACATAGAAAGGGGTAAGCATTTTAAAAATATACTGAAAAATCTCCTCAAAAGCATTTAAATGATACCCATATTGACCTAATTTTTTCATGAAAATTTCAGAGGTCCATCCATAACTCGGAAAGTATATGCGGGCGCAAATTTTTTTACTTGATTTTTTTTTCTCATTTTTTAGTTTTCTATCGCTCCATATATTTGTTTTTTTATTACAGTTACTTCATTGTTCCAAATGATATGGAAAAAATAGAGGCAGGCAAGATGTTGAGCCTACTGCCTCGAGGGATAAGGACCGATCTTGATGATTTTCAATAGCAACTCTTTCGGAACTATTTCTGAAACTATCTACTTAAGTTAATGACGACAAATTTTTCTTTCTTTTGCAACTTTGAATTTGTTATTTGATAAATGGTCTTTATGTTTCTTTTAAAAGTCACACCTATTTCACACAACTGTCTCATTTTGACATGTTAATGAAAACAATAAACTTCAAATTCTAATTAATTGCTTGCAGGTTTGCATTATGTATTTCATGATTACTCTCCATTTAATTTTAAATTTAGCCCACAAATAAATAAAGAAATAGCATAACCTTAATCATCATGGTACATTTTCATGTCAAACCAACATGAAAGGTATGTACCTCAACCTTGAACGAAAAAAAAAATAAAAAACAACAATAAATAAACATGATTCCAACAGAAAACGAAAGCAATAAATCTGTTGAGAGCTTAGTAAAAATAACAACATGAAAATGAGATGAATTTTTAAGCACAAAAATACACAACGATATTTTGCTGCCTCTTTAAACTTAATTTATCAAGAATAATAGACAACAAAATCGTTTACGGTGCTACAAATTCATTTACTATCATGAAAATACTTAAGAAACTAAGATTTATGTGTTAAACAATATTTATATTCAGTAAAAGGATTTTGCAGAAATGCACGTCTTATAAGAAAAATGCCAATAAAAATATTTTCTTACACACATGAAGGAAGATGGAACACTTAGCATAAGGAAATTTAAGTTATGTGTTTTTCTTATTTTTATTGAAGAAAAGAAAATATTTTATCAAAAAAAGATTAAATAACTAAGAACGAATGCTCATTTGTGAAAAATCAAAGAAGCTATTTACCCAGCATAGAAATGTTATGCTCTGTTTTTATGCTTATCATTATAAACAACAAATCTTATATTTTACTTTAATTTAAAAATTAAATCATTTTAAAATTAAATAGATCATCTCTCTTTTATCTAATATATATACACATATGTATAAAAAGTGGTATTCAGATATGCGGTTGGTGAAATAGGATACTTATTTTTTTTACGTGGGCATGGCACTACCCATACAGTAAATATCACTACATTATTATGGGTATAGTATTACCGATACAAAGTGCAAAACTGTTACTGTGTACCTGAGTAGTATAGACTGGATTCTAGTAGTAAGCGCGGCACGTCTCATACAAACAGAAAAATATTTACTGTGGCGCTAGCCAAAAACAATAGGTAGAGTCTTAAAATTCTTAACAAAAACTCAGATATTAGTTTTTATATTCTGAAAAATAATAGAAAAATTTCGAAAAGTGGGCGTGTTATCTCCAATACAAAGTAAACTATAATAGGCAATAAGTTAAATTTCTCAGTATGGTAAATAATCAAATAAAAAGCTGAGTGAAAGTGTGAAAGTCTTACGATAATTCTTATTGTCATAGCGAAGCGTACCAAGAATAACATAGAACAAAAATAAATTATCGTAATCTGGTTGTGATATTTTATTTTTCATAATCTTTTAAATGTATAAAAGTGCCGAAAAAAATTGACCCGTATGCTGTGGATACAGAAAAAAAAAATAATTGTTCAATATTAATATATTTCAAATATTTGTGAGAATTTACGTGGTAGTAAAATGGCCTTCACCTTCAATAATTAACACCGGTAATTTGATAATTTAATCGGAATAAAGATAGCATGATTTTATTTTAATTAATAACTTAAGTTCAATATTATCGTGTTTTTTAATAGCTAGTTTATTATACTAATTAAAAATTTTGCTAAAGCATTCACGGAAGCGCACATTTATGTGCAGGTTCAACAACTGGAGAATAAATATACGCACATAACATTAAAATTGCCCTTTATTCTAGCGGATAACTACATAGTAATAATAATAATAATAATAATAATAATAATAATAATAATAATAATAATAAAATATCTCACTTCTTTAAGTCGAAGACCTCTGTATATACCTTAAGATAGGCGTGGGACGTGAAAGAGCCTTAAGCTCCTATGATACAGTGAAATGTAGTTAACGGAGGAGTAGGAGAGAATATTAAGTTATAAATATCAGCAAATTAATTTTTGTATGGTACTAGTTGGACTTAAAACATAAAGTTTAAATAAAAAAAGATTCTTTAATTATTTTTTTTTTTTTGCTTAGAATGCTTAGCAGCCTTGTAAGAGGAACAACAACAACAAAGGCCGGTGTGGGTAAAGTATTCTGTTCTCTTATTAATTTGCGAGTATTCAAGTATTATAATTTCTTTAAAATTACATTTTCAGCCTTTTTTATCAAAAACTTATGCCTCTATTTTCGTTCTCAACTTAACTCAGGTGGGTTGTCTACGAGTCGAGCCAACTTTGACACCACCAAATTGTTTTGTTAAGTTGAAATTGTTATAGCGTTACCAACTTAAAATATCCAGTTTGACAGAAAAGCAGGCAACAACATGTAAAAGAAAAAAAAAATATTACAAGAAAATCGTGTTTAATTCGAAAAAAATAAATAATTTCAAATGGATATATACGCTGATTTATTTTATGAAAATGTAAACGAAGATGCTAATGTAGATGTGCTACTTATAAGCAGAAAAATCCACAACGAATCCAACCCTCTTGAACTACTTACTGTAAAGTAAAAATATTCAAAATATAACTTAAAATTACGGTAAGGAAATTTTTTTTACAGATTTGATAGCTACTTCCGGTTGAGCAAAGAAACCTTTTGCTATTTGCTGGATGACATAAAAGATAATTTTAAGAAACTTGTACGTACGTCAGCTTCACCACCGATATTGAAACAATGTGGTGTGCTTAGATTTTTGCTAACGGGAGCTAGTAGAAGTGCAGTGGCAGTAATTTGAATATAGGAGTAGCTTAATCTACAATGTCACTTATTTTGAAAGAAGTGTTAGATGTAATGGATTGGCGCATATGCAGCAAATGTATTAAAAGTCAAATGTACTTATTTGTCTTTTAATAAGTCGAACAAAATGCACTGAAATTTTGGTTCTTTGAAAAAAGTGGTTTCCAAATGTGTTGGGCTGTATTGATGGTACACATTTGCGAATTATTTCTCCGCGTAAATATATATAGCATCTTTACTTAAATCGGAAGGGATACTATAGCTTTAATGTTATGATTGAAAGATATACTACGTACATAGTACATATATTATTTTGGGACAAATTTTATTAATCTGTTATTTATATGAGCATATAATATGTTGACGCAAGACACCCGAAGGCTAATCATGACTCTTTCATTTTAAATTTAAGTAATTAAAAAATTTATTTGCAAAAGGAAAATTCATAGATTTTAGGTAAAATATTTGCACTTTTATATTTTTGAAACCTAATTTTATCCAGTTTTACATTTAAGATGACGCCGGTTATTCCCTTCTATCGTACATCGTTTCGAAAGACTGACCTAGATTCTTTACAAGCTCGTTATAACACTCTCCACGCCAAAAGTCGGAATATCATTGAACGTGTTCTTAAGAGCTGAAACAGATTTAAGCAACTGAAAGAGATTTAAACAATTTAAATAAAAACTGCATACATTAAAAAAATATTGAGTGGTTTGTTAAATAAAAATTTTGTCTATTCGATGTTTGAATATTCAACATTTTAACGAAACTACCAGCTGTAGGAAAGAAACCAGTTTAAACCCAGGTTAAAAGACCGGTTTAACAACCAAACTAATCAACTACTGTTAACTAATTAAATAGATTTAAATAATCAGCATTTTAAAACGAAATTAGCAGTCGTAAGACAAAAAACTGGTTTAAAACCTGTTTTAACCGACTGTTAACCTTTAAAATAGTTATGAATAAGATTTTAATGAAAACTGACAATTTTAGGGCAAAAAACCCGATTAATAACCGGTTTAAAATCCAGTTTCAAACTCGGCTAAAAATCATGCCAATTCCCCGCGGTTAACATATAAAGCATATTTATTCTTTGTTTAGTTAAAATGAATTTTATTTTTAAATTGTTTGATATTAAAATATATATTTTTGGCTTAAAAGATCTTTGCGTTATGCAGTTTTAACAAAAATTTGACTTTAATTAATATCTTGTAAATTTTTCGTGAAAAAATTAAATTATATAAAATAATTAGGCGTGTTTAGTATTAATTTTGCAAAGGTGAAAATTTTTCATTTCACTTTAATGTCTATTTGTCAGGAGAAATTCAAATGGATAAAATAAACGCAAATAATTTTTAACTGTCAATTCTGCTCTGTATGTGTAGTTATTTAAATTTGCTTTCAAAAAAAAAAAAAAAAAAAACTTCAAATGAAAAAATAAATTTCATTAAAAGATATGAACACGGATGTGTCAGTCTGGTTTTAAAAAAAAACATATTACTTTAGGTAACAGAAGATATTTTATTTTTCGAATGTTGTATTATTTTATTTTATGCCACTAAAACGAGTATGTTAAAACTTTGCAAATGTAATGCTTGTTTAAAGTTTACAACAACACGCTGCATAACTAATTTTTTACAACCACTTTAAATTCATAACGTGTTTAAAGCAACAAAGTAAAACTTTTTACCAAATGATTGATATGTGAAGGAATAATAAAAAAGTTTAATATTCCAATAAAATATTTTTTTGTAATAATTTTTATTTTATTTTCACTTTTAATATTCACTTTGCACTATAAAAATTATTAAGTACAGCTTGGTGTGTACAATGAAAACCTTTCAGATTGTAATTGAAAAAGTTATAAAACTAAAATGGCAGGGTAAGTGGACGATACGTGCACAATATGAAATAAAAGTAGCACAATATTTATTCATTAGCGTCATGCAGGGATTTTAAGTAAAACCTTATGCATTTTTCATTCGCGCACTTACAGAAATTTACAACCAGATTTAAATACTACCCATTAGTTCTGGATCACTTTTACATAATTTTGAAACTTTCTGAAATTTTGATTATTTTTAAAGAAAAACAGCAGCTGTAGCAATCTGTTGTCAGCTGGTAGATCCAAAAATTGCTGATGAAATAATTTAAGACCATACTGGCATTTAAATGCTTTAGGTAGATGACACTAAATGACTCTTCACTGCGCAGATACACACAGTTTTTATTTCACATGTAAATACTATTCGCTTACACTCGACCTTAGACATTACCGAGTGAGTAATCATAAAGCGAAAAAATTTTGCGCCGTTCTTCTGTCGTGATTAAAACAGAGATGATAAAGTAGTCAAGACAGGATAAGGTCGGATGAACGGGCACCAAGAAATGGCAAAGTTGATTCCTATATTGACAAATTTAATGGTGGCATATCTTAAGGAGAGATATGGATGAACAACAGGTATTATTCGCGACTTTTGAAATGATTAGAAAGTTATTAAGGTCAATAGCGTTTATTTAGCCAAAAATTCTACTATAAATTGACTACGACAAGTCAAGACGCTCTGACAAAATGTGTTGCTATGGCTAGGAAGTGCTCTCCACCGGACTACGTTTGTTCTAAACGTAAAAAATCTTCGTAAAAAATAGGTTTGTTTTAAATTTAGGAGTCATTCAAAGATTTAACACATATTTTTGTGGATATTAAAAAAATTTTTGCTAAGGCTATTGAGCTAAACGTATAGTATTTTGAGACATAAAACGTTGCTGGAGAGTTGTCAAACTGTACTTTAAAAATATAAATGTTATTTTTCAAAAAAAGTCATGAAATGTTCAATCACTGGACGTACTTGCAAGGAAAATTTGAGTTTAACATTTTAAACTGCAAGGTTGCAGCAGTGTTAAACTTAGATAAGTTTGTAGAATAAATCAGACTGCATTGTTACTTCGTTAAAAATATGTGGGTGTTAAAAACAAACGCTATCACTTTTGAGCTCTCAAAAGAAAAAAAAATATTTTAAAGAACATTAGAGAATTTAAAAATTTTTATATTTCAATTAGATTTTATAAATTATTTTATTTTTATTATCATGACAAGTTCTTTGTGTGTAATATTTTAACATTTTAGTTTCAATATATGAAATTATTAAGTGTTAAAATCGGAAAAATTATTTAATATGAGGGCTAAATTTCAGAAGGTTGATGGCAGTGATAATTTGGTAAGTGGCGAAGTTTATTGGGGAGGGTGCTGTGTTGTTGAGGAGTTAATGTAATAAATTAGTTTTTTGCGACAAGGTTAAACGGGCAACGAAGATAACATGACCTGTTTTCACGCTTCTTCTTGGTGTTTTCTTATGTTTTTTTTTTTGAAGGGGTGTTACTTTTTTTGCCTCGTGAAAGGGTATAGAAACTTCGGGGAAGAAGGGAGCTAGTCGTAAGTAATGCATGTCATGCCTAACGCAATCTAAGCGGATGTAGTATGTTATTTTTGAAATTTTGTCAGATGACTTTGAAAATAATTTTAACGCACTTTGCAGAAAGAAATTTACTATTTCTCACGTAAAAAACATTTATTAGGACCTTAATTGGCACATTATACATATAAATTTATTAAAACAGCGGTTGGTGCTTAAACAGAATTTTAGAAATTTATTCTACTTTGTCATTACTTTTAAGTCAAAAGTTACCTTTACTCTTTCTCTTATAAATATTATCGTAGAAACAGCAATTAAACTTTAATAATCAAGTACAAAATACTTTTAAGTAAAAAATCTAAAATATATATTTTTATATTTATGGTAATATTACCTCCGCATACATTTATTTGATTTATAAATAGAACGAAACGATAATGGAATACATTATTGGCAGTATTTATGCAAGTGGGTGTAAATTAGTTTGCAAAATTTTTTTAGTTATAAGAAAAATTTACTTGTAACAACGATATTTTTAGAAGCTCTAAGAAAATACTTTTACCTAATTATAGCTCTTCTTGCCTTTTATAGAAATCATTTTAAATTAAAAAAAAATATTAAACAAAAATAATTCTTGAGCTACGTTATTTTATGACAATAGAGAAAATAAAAAACTATAAATTTTACTAGTGAAAATGTTATATTTTAATGTTTTTATAAAAATGGCTGAAACCTGATGTGATTCGTTGTCAAGTTGTTTTGTGCTGATACATTGTTTCAAAATTACAATGTCCACTGTTTAAATTTACTTAAGTTTTTATCTGTTTTTATACAGATATAAAAGGATTTTCCTCTATAACCTTTTAAGACCAGAAAAGATGCATGGTATCCATACCCATTTAGTTAATTTTGGCCCATTTGTATACATTGATAAGGGGATAACGCAATCTATTAAAATTCTCTTGCTTCACAAAAAACTATAATAAAATTTTATGAGAAGTATTGCGCTTCCATTCAAAATCTTAAAACATATGCAGACCTTGGTTATTTCAGAACAGGTGCATTATTTCAAACAAACTGCAACCAGTGTTGCCAGGAAATGACATGAATAAGTTATGCTTTTTCTTAAAAAATGTTAAATTTTTACTATTTAAAAGTTTTCTCTAAATTAACCGTAATTTAATGTAATGAACTTCTGTTTTATTTATTTTTTTTGAATGAAAAAACAGTTTAATTCCATAATTCAGAGAAAAAAACAAGGCGAAATTTTCAGTAGTTAAAAAAACAAAACTAAAGTAAAAAAATTTACAATTTTCTTACATCTGAATACAGAGAGTCTTATAAATATTCAAAATTGCAGGAAATCTTGGACTTATAAGGCTCATATTTTTGCAAGTTCTTTAATATTATATCAAAAAAATTAAAATTGGGTTTAGCCCAAAATTATTGTTATTTCAAGTTGCAAAGACTTTTAGGAAAGAAAAATTATTTACGAATGTATATGCTTCTTAATCTTTCAATCATCATTGAGATAGCAGCTATTGTATTGGTATTTAAGATGGTCAGACATTTTGCGTTTCACTTGGCTGCATATTCTCTTCACACACGCGCTAAAAAATAGAGGAATAAAATTTTATTTGGAAGTCGAAATAAAAATTTTAGAACAAAAGTTTGTGCGCAGCATTAATAATAATAACCAGTGTGATAATTGCAGGTACTTTCTTAATAAATCCTTTTAACCCTTTTCTTTAAAAAAATTGATCTTTGATAGAATCAGCCGTTTTACTAATTTAAAAAGTATAATTTTTAAAGAAAAAATTAAGTCTTATTTGCTTTAAAATTTTAATATAAAATTAAGTCTTATTTGCTTTAAAAGTTTTACATAAAATATACGTATGTGCTTTGGCACCTCCTTTAAATTAAAAAATTGGTAAAAACAGAAAAAAAAAACAAGTAAGAGTGCTATATTCGGCTATTCCAAATCTTATATACCACCATTTATCTAAATCTATTTTAGTGAAGTAATTCCAATCAAAAAAACAAATATAGAGGTGACAGAGTTTTAAAAAGAAAGATCACATAAAAATGCCATCGGCTCCTTATGGGTTAAGCATTTTTTAAAAGTTTTAGTATTTCCTTCAAGATCTTGTTAAAAGCTTTTAAATGATACCCATATTGATATTTTAATAGCTATTAAATTTCAGTGCCCCGTAACTGGAAAAATATAGGCGAGCGCCAAATTTTAACTTGATGTTTTTTTTTCTTTTTTTTTAATTTTCTAATGCCCCATATATTTGTTTTTTTTTTTTTTTTATTAGAGTTACTTCATTGTTCCAAATGATGTGAAAAAATTAGAGGTAGGACCACTTTGCCCGCTGTGTCAGAGGACATGGACCGATCTTGCTGATTTCTAACAGCACCTCTTTTGATACTATATTTGATCGGTTGGCGTATTTAAAGTTTTTCGCGGACGGACAGACGGATATCGCTCAATTGACTTTGCTATGTATAAAAAGCCAGAATATATAAACTTAATGCGGTCGGAAATGGATATTGTAAAAATTACAAACGGAATGACTAAGTTAGTTATACCCTTTTCCACTTTTTGTGGTAATAATAGGATAATGATACGACAACTTTCTTTTAAATCAAGGTATTGGTGCATAATTACTAGCTAGTCGAAGCGGTATAAGTCGCTAAGTCGCAAGTTTCAATAGAGTAACTAGTATTCCACACAAGTTGGACAAGATCATATTATTTCACAGTTGGAAAAAATTGTTGCCAGAAACATTTTGTTTTTTCTTAACATGAAGTAAGACACTTTTCGGTTTTTTTAACTGAGAGAAATGAGTATAACTTTGCCAACATTATTATTGATTTATTTCGAATTGATGTTTTATAAGCGAGTGTGTAAACCTTGTGATTAAAGCCGAATTGAAAAATGGTTACTTTATATTGTGTCTGTAACAAAAGTTTCGAATAATTGACCATAAATAACAAAATTATATAAGTTTATTTGAGGAGCCCTCAAAAAAACAGTGATACAGAGGCACCTTAACATCTACAAAAACCGTCATAGGATACCTCTTAGAATTTAATTAAATTTAAAACAGTTTTATAAAAGACTCTTAAAAAGTATTAGTTACACAAGTCACTATGTACCACATATGGGCATTTCCATAGCATCGTACGTTAGACGTACTAAAGAGTGAACTAAATTTTTCAAATATGGAAATACCGAAAAAATATAAGCACAATAAGTTCCACTCAGAGGGTAAATACTGTATTTGCAAAGAATTTAAGTACATTCTATATATTGTGACCCGAAATATCAATGATAAACTCTCTCGTGCGCGATATAAAACGAAAGAGTTTTTAAAGAACAATTTAAATATTCGAAATTTGGCAAATTTAGAGAGTTGCGGTTTTAAGAGTTCAGTACACAAGGTATTAAATCGTAACGATATTTTTTTTTTTACTTCAACGTCAGTCCGTCTGTCATATTTAGAACCGTAATAGGCAGAGTCCTGAAATTTTCACAAAAATAAATATTAGAAATTAGAGAATATTCTAAAGGTAACGTAATAATCATGCTCTCGGTTTGTAAAACCAAGCGCTTTAGCAATAAACCGAAAAGGGTGTTCCAATATTAACATGGTTTTCATGCTCTTGGACCGTAATATGCAAACATTTTAAGTTTAAAGTATTTCTTGTATCCATCTAAATAACAAGATCAAAAAATTAACATGTACGGCTGAAAATTTTTAAGAAAATTATTCAAACGTTTACAATTTCCACAGTGTAAGTAAAAATATGTCCGTTATAAAGGTGAACAAGTTATAGGGTGATTCCATATAAGTCGTGTTTTGACGAATGAGTCTTTAACTTTTAAACAGCTTTAAATCTGTACAGAGTATGTGCTAGGTCTGCTCTAAAAAAATAAAAATTAAATAACATTTATTATAGGGTGTTCCGAGAGTAACGTTATATTATATACGGCCTTTTTTTTCATAGCCTAAGATTCTAAGTTTACAGAGCGTAAGCATTGCTAGTTCGCCATAAAAGGGAACATAGGTGTTAAATTTAAAAGGTGTTCCAATAGTAACTTTGTTTTCATACATAATATTGCTTCGATCTACTTCTCTATAAAACGGTTTAGAAATTAAAAAAAAATAAACAAATAAAGATTTTGTCTCAAAATTATATTAAAAAAATCGTCGTTTTTTGTCTTGATTATCATCATAATATCCTTTAACCCTTTCCAGAGGAATAAGGCGTATACACATAATATATTTTTCCTAATTCAACCATTTTGAAAAAAGTTTCCAGGGTTTTTATTTTTTCAGAAATGGTTGGCATATTCATGGAATCGCCCCTATAACTTTCAGTACTTAGTTTTCAAGTAATATTCTCCTTAAAAAGTTATTTTGTTAAATTTTATTTTATAACAAAGTCGACTGAAAAAAGAAAATTAATTTTCTAACCTCTTAAACAATAACCAACTTGGAAAAGAGGTGCTAAAATATTACAAGCACGATGTTTAAATTATTTTAAAACATTTCATTTTAACAACATTTGGGAAAAAAGCTTTTTCTTTTATTAAACACGTGTTGATTTTAGTTCTTGTTTTTCTTCTTCTCTCTTTGCTTTTGTATTTTTCACATAATACACACTCATAGTTCAAGGACATTTCGTATAGGTTTTATGCAACTTTTTCATAACATGTTTTTTAAGCATGAATTTAACTTTATTTTTATGGACGATTATGAAGGTGTGTAGTTCGTTACCAAATTCATTTTTTTGTTTTTTGTAAGCTTAATGATAATTATTATTAAAAATGCTTTTAAAGCAACAGAAATAAATCCGCCTGAAACTTAATTTGAATGACCTTCACTACGATTTCTTCAGTTTAAAATTTATGAACAGAAATTTGAAAAAAAGTAAAGAATTTGTTAGTATCGCTTAATTGGGACCACAATTACACAATTTAATTTGTTCAACCATCATTATTAGATTTGCAAAGCAGTTGCAAAAAATAAACTCCTAAGAATAAGTATTTTTCAGTATTTCTTACTCTACTTGCTTCTCTTTACTATTAATTAGAGAAAAATAAGGCATGCAGGTAATTGCAAAGTTATAAGTTTTTACAACCATTTTTATAACTTTTAAAGTCTTATTTGGTAAAGAAAGGCTCTTAATATAAGATGTAATTTTCCTAAGATTTATTGAAAATTATTTCCCTTCATTAGCCGTACCATAATTGCAACTTTAAACATACCCTTTCTAATAAAATGAATAAAAAATGAAAAAATGGTATATCTAAGTTTGTCATTCCATTTGTAATTTCTACAATATCCATTTCCGACCCCATTAAGTATATAATTCCGAGTCCTTATGCATTGCAAAGTCGATTGAGCGATGTCCGTCTGTGTTGATGTTGAAATTAACTTTGCCAAAGCACTAGATGAGCCAATCGATCAGACATAGTTTTGAAAGAGTTGATATAAAAAATCAACAAGATCGGTTGATGTACCTCGAGGCAGTGCGTTAAACATCATGCCTACCTCGAATTTTTAAATGTCATTTGGAACAATTAAGTAACTCTAATCCAAAAAAAAAAAAAAAAAAAAAAAATAAACCAATTTATGGAGCGATAGAGAATAATAAGATAATATAAAAATAAAAAATTAAATTAAAAATTTGAGCTCGCCTATATTTTCCGAGTTACGGACCTCTAAAATTTTCATAAAAAAGTTCAATTTTCAATATGGTCAATATTGGTATCATTTAAGAAGCTTTTAAGCAGATCTTTTAGAAAATGCTAAGATTTCTAAAAATGCCTAACCCAGTAAGAGCCGGTTATGTAATTTTTTTGTTCGCTTTTTTTAGTTTTTTTCTTTCTTTTTTTAGTTTCTTAATTTACTTTTCTAAAGTAGATTTACATACATGAGGAAGCTTTAAGATTTTTAGTTTTTCTTTTTTCGTTAAAGCTTATGCAAAAAATATAGAACTATTGTAAAAAATAAAGTTTCAAATCAAAGAATGTTTTAAAACACGATTTCGACATACCTTTTTTAAGCGAAATCGGCGGAAACTCCAAATTTTTACAAACAAAAAACGCATAAAAATTATTTGTTATTTAAAGGTCTTAAGTAGGAAAAAATTATGCGAATCAACAACTTAAAAATTTTATGAATTATTTTCTCAGTTTTCTCAGTTCTCTAATTTTTCCCGTTTACATTTCTTAGCCTAAACCAATATTAGTTTTACTGTTATAAAATATTCACCGTTTTACACAGCATGGAACTCGTAAATGAAATTAATTTATAAAATCGTTTTAACTAATTCTTTTGTTGACCAATAATTTCTTATACTCCTTTAATTTAAACTTGTTTCAAAAAGTTTTATGAATAAGGAAATCAAATTAAAAAATCTTCACACTTACCCTTCCTCAGTTACACCGAAAGTTATTTTCGCTACTGCCGCTGCGCTCATTGCTCGTACTCGTCTCCATTATGCTGACACCGGTGTTGTTCTCTGAACTTATAAAAGGTGTTTCATTGAAACGCATCTCAATCGTTTGCTCATCACCTGAATCGATATCATCATCCCGATGATGGCGTCGATGATGAGGATGATGTCTTATATCGTTGTCATTTAGCAAAATTTCCACCTGTTTGCTGCATTGTACCAGTGATACATTTGTACCCCTTTCCATACAGGGAGACAAAGCACTATTACCATTTCCATAAGTGGGTTCACGTGGTATAATCATCAGTCTATCCTTGGTAATGCAAGTTTCCTGAGTAATGGCATTACCGTCATCTTGTTCGTCATTTTCTAGACTACTGCCGCGGGTAGCAGCACCACCATTACCATGATGCAGACGAGGTCCACAAGTATTGCGATCGGAACGATTATAGCCTCTGGTAAGATTGATAATGTTATTATTCGAGGGATTAAAGCAGGGCAAAACATGTTTAAATTCTTTGCGAAAATTCTCATTTAGCCAGGCGTAGAGAAAAGGATTATAACAGGTGGAAGACATGGCTATGGAATGAGCAACAAAGAACAGCAGTGTATAGAAAGGCAATTCACTTGATTTTACATAAAAGTCATCGAATATATTCACCAAGTTGATGGGTAGCCAGGAAAGACCAAACACACCCACCATACAAATTAGCATGCGATTTGTACGCTTTTTACGATCTCTATCAGCCTCTTCTTTGCGTGAAGACTTTGAACCTGGTTTGGCTTTGGCTCGAGCATTTAACTTTATTGAAATCCAAATGTAACAAATTGAAATGATGATAAAAGGCAATACAAACTGTAGTATGGTGGTGACTGAACCAAATATTTTGCGATATCGTTCAGAAGGCCAATTTTCTTCACAGTAACTGGCGCTTGGTGCTAAGTTTTCTTCACCTGCTATATTAGTATTTGAAGAGATTACCTGCATGTGGGCATCAAAGTTGCGTTGAGCTGCATATGTTACATTAGCCGAGGAGGTGCTATTTAACAGCGAGGTAATATTTACAGTTTCTAAGGTTACATTCGCTTGTAGATTCTCCTCAGAAAATACTTTGACATACATGCCATAGGGCAGAGTAGCCAGCAGCGATATGACCCATATGCTGACAATTATGGCAATACAGGTGGACAGTTTCATACGTGGATGAAATGGATATATTATTACGAAGTAGCGATCTATGGCAATGGAGGTTAAGGTAAGTGTAGATATGTATATGCTACAGCCCTGGGCAAATGGTACCAAATGACATAAGGTACGGCCAAAGGCCCATCTACCCATAAAAGTGTACAGTGGTGTAAACGGCACAGCCAAAACACACAGTAATATGTCCGATAAAGCCAGATTTGTGATAAAAATATTTGTCACTGTTTGCATGGCTCTATTACGCAGCACCACATAACACACCAGTACATTGCCAAACACGCCCAACACAAACACCGTAGAGTAGAGTATGCAAAAAAAGATTTGTATAAATTTATTATCGATAATATTATCTTGCTCAGGTTCAGGTACTGGGGCATTTGTTGAAAAAGCCATAGTATTTAAATCGCCCGTTAAGTAAGTATGAGGTGTATGGTGTATATTTCTGGTAGCTACAAACGATTCGACGTTATCAGCGGCACGTTGTACCACTAAAGCAGACCAAGTGGCTGTGACTAGTGTTGAGGCGGGCGTAGCATTAAAGGCAGTCATTATTTATTAACTTATTTGTTTTTGCTTTTACCACTTTATATTTGGCGTTTGCAAAAACCCTTTTTAATTTTCGCCCAGAATTTTTATTGGAGTAACCTCTTACTCTGTTTTATTTAATTAAGCTTGTAAAAGTTTATTTGCTTTAAGCTTAAAATCTAATTGACATTTCAACTCATCTTTTATTTAATTTATTTCCCTAAAACTTTGTTTCAAATTGTCTTTGCTCTGTACACACTTGAACTTTAACTTCCTTGTTTAATTTGTCTGCTTCCCAGTATTTGCATTTATATTTATGTTTGTTTTGT
Source organism: Cistogaster globosa (assembly GCA_937654795.1). NCBI lineage: Eukaryota > Metazoa > Arthropoda > Insecta > Diptera > Tachinidae > Cistogaster > Cistogaster globosa. The sequence goes on from OW569405.1 coordinate 23,665,317, forward strand.
GCTTTTATTTTTAAGGACTAATACTGGATTTTATTATTGTTGTTGAGATATTTTTTATTGTTGTTATTTTTGTCGTTATATTGTTTATTATGCTGAGCCTAAAGTATTTCAATTTATTTTATAAAAATTTTTAAAACTTTTTCGTCTTTCATTTCTGGAATCATTTGCGTTCTTCAGTTGTTTTTGTAGACGTACAAACATATTTTTCAATTAACTTCCGTGTAAAAACTTGTTCCTTCTATTTTATCCTTATGCTTCCTTCCTTCTGGAGGAGGATTTTGTTAATTGTTAGAATCTTGTTGCTGCTAAAATTGTTAGAGCCATTCAAGTGTTGTTTCTTTTTCTTTTTGTTTGGTTTTGTTTTCCTTTGATTTGATTTTTTTGTTGTGATTTCTATTTAAATTCTATTTTCTATGTTGTCAGTGAAAAGCGTTTACAAAAGAAAAACAATTTTACAGCCAAATAAATGAAAAGTTGGCTAAATTGGTTAGATGAGTTCTATAAGTTTAACAACTGCAAAGAGATAAAATAAAAAACAAACATTTTTATTTAAATATAATTTTTTAATGCTGTTCTTTTAAATTTTTTAGAGGCTTAAAGAAATAATAATAAAAAAAAAATGTTCAACCGATTCGATCCCATCATCATTATACATCTATAATCATAGCAAATTGAAGTGTAAAATTCATTTTTATAACCCAATAAAACTGTCTTTTGTTAATTTACCGAGTTGTGTTTAAATTTAATTTTTTTGAAATTCTTTTTTTTTGGTAAGCTTTTGTTTTGTTAGCATGAAAATGAAGTATTTATTAAGGAGGCCCTTTAGAACCTTGGTCATACATAGAATACATTTTATTTCATAAAAATTAACAATTTCGTAGAGAAAATAGAAATACACTCACTCAATTTTATCGGTATAATGATACTAAAAAAGTTGTCAACACATTTTGTTTTTGTAGCTGAAAAATCTTTAACAGTTTTTACAGATCTCTACAATAAATATTTAAAAACACACACACGCGGACGAAGTGGTGGGCCCTGCTAGTGCTTGTTTTATATTGTTCAGAGTTTTGATGTTTAAATATTAATACGGTATTTGGTTAAATTTATTTATTATATTTAAAATGAAACTTTTGTTGATAAAGTTCAAATTTTAAAGCGATTTTTTGTTTTTGACGTGCTTTTGCCTTTTAAGAGTTTGAGGTTGTAAAGGTTGGTATTTTATCGGTTTTTTTTTGCAAAATATTTTTTGTTAAACCTTCATAATAATATGAACTTTTTTTGAATTTAATGATTTTGTATCGTTTATTTTTTCTTTGCAATTTCAAACTTTGTACTACATTTAAACTTTTTTTTTTCAGGAAATTCAGCGATCATCAGAATTTTGAAATAAATAATAAAATGAGAGAAATATAAATTAATTATTTTTTTATATAATAAAACTTTATTGATTGTAATTTAATGGATTTATATAAAAGTTTATTGTTTAATTTACTTAATTGATATAATACTATTGTAATTTTTTTCTCATTCTCGATAAACGTTAGTCGAAAACAGGTAAGAGTGCTATATTCGGCTCTGCCGAATTTTATATAGGCTTCACCACAAAATTTATGTATATATTTTTTTAAATAAAGTTATTTCGCTGAAAAATGCGTATCTCTGATATAATCAGTATATTTGGCATGGGCTTGAATTATTTTTTAATCAATTTGGGGTCTTTTCTGCATTCTGCATCATTGGCACATTCGCAGAAGCTTAAAATGTCAGAGAGCTGCAAAAATATACAGGCAATTATTTTTGAAACCAGTTCTTATACATGAAAATGAATGATATAACATTTATTTAGGTAAATGTATTAAAATATCTATTTAAATAAAAGCTGAAACTAATGTTTTGAGAATATTAGATATTTTCAGTTTCACAATAAGTTTCACAATAAGAACAAAAAACGATTTAGATTTTTTAGGACGATATATTTTTTCAGACAACATTTTGATCATTAATTGTTTTTAGTTATTTTTGTACACTTTCTGTTTTTGATAAAATATCAAATATTTATTGCCAGTAAATTTTTTTGGAAGTATTAAAAGTTTTAATGAATTTTCGTAAAAATATATATTTTGACCAAATTTGAATCATTTATTAAAACTTCAGTTATTTTAAAATCTAAAGTTTTTTGCTGATTTTTCGTTTTTGCTGAGCTTTATATTTTCAGTGAAATGTTGTTAAAAATATATCTTAGTATAATTTAAATAGTTTAGTAATACTCCAATTACTTAGTAATTTGTAGTTTTTTTTTTTTAATTTCAGTTATAAAAAAGCAAACACCAGCAATAACCAAAGAAAAAGTACAAATTAATCAGAAAAAGTTAAATATAGAAGCTCGTTTTTTAATCATATCTCGATCACTTATGGACCACTTATGAACCCAAGTAATTTAATGAACAGCGATCATTTTGGGGTACTTTTTATACCCTGCACCGCAAATACGGAAAAAAGGTATTTTTAAATTTGTCATTCCGTTTTTAATTTCTACAATATCTATTTCCGACCCCATATATATTTTCTGAGTCCTTATGCATAGCGAAGTCGACAGAGCGATGCCCGCCTGTCCGCCCGTGTTAGTGTGGTCATGGTGTTAGATGAGCTAGAGAAAATTTCAATACCCTAATCGATCAGACATAGTTTTTGTGATTGAAATTCAGCAAGATCGGTCCATGTCATTCGAGGCAGCGGGGAAGATACCTCACCTGTCTATAATTTATCCATATAATTTGGAGCAATTTTGCACCATGTTTTTTAAGATTCCAATATGGGTATCATTTAAAAGCTTTTGAAAATATGTATATTTTATGAAATGTTAAATTTTCTAATAAATGCTTAACTAATTGAGGGCCCATGATATTTTTATTTAAAGTTAAATATAACACTTAGTTTTTTTTTATTATTTTTTAATTTTCTGTCACCCCAATAATTTTTTTATTGGATTTGCTTCACTAAACTAGACTTACATACATGGCAAAGGGTATATAATATTCGGTATAGCAGAGTATAACACTCTTGTTTGTTAGTCTTGATGTCAAACTTTAAGCTTTGTCTCAAAAGCATTAAAAATCTTTTGTTTCCATTTCCATATAAGGCACATATTATCCGATTCTTTCATTGTAATAGATTCCATTTTTATCGTATTTGTGTAGTAACTTATCATTTGCCTTTATAGCACTAATGTAGTCTTTCAAAATAAGCCATTTCATCCTTTCAGACCGTGATGCGTTGATTGTGCGGGTAAGTTTCGGTTTAAATTGAACCAATGTCAAACAAATCGACATGTATTGAATGCGCTGACGGTTATTTATGTTTGCTTCTTACACTATTTCGATATTCGCTAAGTGGATACTGGAATTATATTGGAATATTCTGTGTCATATTTTAGTTTTGTCAAAATGAGCCACAGAAGTTATGTTTTCTATAAGAAAAATTATTTGCTTATAAATTGAAAGTATGCAAATTCTTACCAAAATCAAAAAACAAAATTTTTTAATGTTTCAAACCAAGTGAAGTCATTTAAATTACAAGAAATGACTTAAAGCCAACAGTTTAAAAAACTACAAAAAAATTCCCAATAGTTTAGCCTCAGACCTAAAGGGGTAAGTTTAAAAATAATTATTAAAGAACAAATGTTCATATTTTTTCTTTTCCCTTCTTTAAAATGGGAATATTTTTTTTGTGTATTATTTGTTTCATAAGGCTAATGAAAAATTAATCCTTTAATGTTTAATCCACATAATGTTTGACAGTGGCATAAAATGTTTCAAGCTACAGGGGCTTAAGTTTACATTAGAAGGCACAACGAAAATTAATCTATAAATGTTAAATTGCACTATATGACTGAAACGAAAGGGTTGACGATCTTTGATTGTCTTAAGCCTTAATGATGTTTTTTTACTAACGGTTTTTAACCTGAATCCTCTTATTGAAACCACATGTACTTTTCTTAAACTCCGCTATCACATAGTGATATTAAGCACAAAGTTTCATCTTTTTGTTTTTCTTTTGCAAATATGACCATCACAATAAATGAAACGAGTATTTAAAATGGGGTTTTCAAGCTTATTGTGAAATCAATAAGAGATCAATAAAGGAAACCAATATTATTTTAAGACTTTTTTGACAACGCCTCTGCATTTAAATAATAATAATAACAAAGAACAAATCACTCAAGATTTATTAAAAATAAAATTTTCTCATAATTTAAATATATTTGTGTTAATAATTTAGCTAAAACACCCACGTGAATATTTTCGTATGCCCAAGTTGTTTAAGTATATAAATATTTAAATTTCAATGAGATCGATTTTGTTAAAAGGCAGCTAAAATCGCAGCATGACGCGTGCTAGGTCAGACAACAAAAATATTTTTTTGTTTGAAAAAAGAAAAATTAATCTTTTCATTTCTTTTTAAATTTAAAAATTATTGATGCATTCACCCCAAATTTGTCTTTACAAAAATAAACTTTTTTCTGTTTTATTTTCTTTCACTTTTTTAATTTCTAAATATAGAAACTAAATGAATTCTAAAGAAAAAATTTTAATTAGTTATTTTAATTTGTAAAAAAATTTGACATGAGATATGCAGCTAAAAATTTGTATAGTGGCTTCAAATATACAATTAGGGCACTTTAGCACAAAGCGACTAAAAATCTATACCCTCTGATAGAAGCGGACTTTTTAATGCATTTCTTTTTTTATTTTGTAAACAAATAAATTCTTAGACTTAAGTTTTATATCTTTGATTTGAGGATGGGTGGAAAAATGGATTTTCAAAATTCTAAAATATTGTTTCCATAAAAAAACATTGCAGTTACAGCATTTGATAGGTATGCTGAATTGCAGAATCACCAGGAACAATAGACCTTAGAGAAAATGTCTACAACCAATATATAAAGCGTGAAAAATAAATTAAATTCCATTTTTTAAATTATGTTCCTAAGTTGTATAGTTTTTGTGATATGAAATTTTTTACTTTCATACAGGCTTTTTTGGCTCTGGTAAATATTTCATGGTTTGCCAGTTACAGCGGTTTTTAATTCTTTCCACGATATTTTGTTATATTAAAACTTCTCATACAAAAAATGTCTCATACAATTTTTCATCATTTAAATATTCTCATACTTTTAAAAAGTTTCATTTTACAAGGTTTTTGGATGTTTTTTTTGTGAGTTTTAATTCCTGATAAATTTTATTTTTATTTTTAGATTTCAGTTATAACAAAGTTCCACAATTTTTAAAAATGTTTTTATGAACATATATTTTATTTTGCATAATTTTATTACTTAAAAGGCTTCTATTTAGTTTCCCTTGAAACAAGTTATTTAACTTTGAATTGTAAGTTTACTTCTTTAATTTCTTTAAAAATTTTTTTTTTTTTTTGTATTTTGTATTTAAATATACAAAATTCATTTATTTGCCTTCTTAACTATTTTCAAAATAATCAAATTAACTTTTATATCTAAAAATATTTACAGTTTTAAATTTACTTGGAAATTTTTAATTAAAATTTGTTTTTCAACCACAAATGTAGACAGCAGCAGTTTACTGAGAAACTGTTAGCCAAAGGAAATTAGTAAAGTTTAATTAAGTTTAATGGTCAATAATGAAAAAATATGTTTTGAAGCTGTCTAACGCATAAGCGATATTTGTAATTTATTTTTACTTATTTCTCGAAACAGATATAAAAGTTAATGAAATGTATTGATTTCTTTAAATAAGATTCAATTAATTTGTGCGTTTTTTCTCAATATTATATATTAAAAATTTTTATCAAAACCTATTTAAGGTATATTTTTCGCTAGTTCCATAAATAACTTGAAACTTGTTAAAAAATAGAAACTTTTCAAAAATGATCAAACGCGCAAAAAGGAACAAGCAATACCTTTTTCCATGAAGTAACTGAAATCAAAAGAATAAATATTGAGGATAGAGCAATTACTCGTAAAAAAATAAAAAAATTTCCATGAAAATGTCACTTTTGAAGGGCGTTCCACAAATGGAATGAAACTACTCGTATGTGAGTCCAACTGGCACTTGACTGATTTATTTATGCCAATATGACTTTTATAACTGTTCAATAATTTTCTACTTTTCTAGCCATTCTCTTTTCAATCTCTATGTTATTTTCTTTTTGTTGTTGTAATTGTTAGTAAATATATCCACATATTTTTTTTCCTTATAATCTTTTTCCTTTCCTATAAGTACGACTGCCTAAGTTGGCGTTATTTAATGCAGCGACGTATAGAACATTGCTCCTGAAACTTGCTATAAATAATTATCAAAAATGACAAGCATCTCTTGATTTAAAGAGATTAAAAAAACAATAAAATAAAGAATATCGCAAAATAAATTTAAAATCATATATTTTCTTTAAAATTGCCGACAAATTCAAGTTCAGTTTCAAATATTAAAATTAACCGATAACTTAAAAAAATAAAAAAATTTCTATCGTCACTTAAAAATTGTCTTCTTTTAACCAAAATAAAACAAAAATTTTTTTTCATCAAAAAATAGATACATCGCAAATAAGCGAAATTTTTCCTTAAACAAAAAAATAAAAAAAGCATGTATATAGAAAAATCCTACGAAAATTGAAAATTTTTCCAAAATTAAATGTCTTTAAGTTGTTTTAAGAAACATGAAAAAAGTTTTATTAGATAATAATAAAAAACTCAAAATTTCAGCAAGATTTAAATTTTTTTTACAAAATATAAAATGTTAACTGGTATGAGCATAATTTTTCGGAAATTACATTAACGTTCCAATAAATATTAAAGAGCAAGTTTTTATATTTTAATTATAAAAATTAAATAATAAACTTACAAAAAATAAAATTAAATTAAAATTAAGAATCGAAAATCCAATATATAATTAAAATTCATTAAATCCCGAAAATGCATAAATTTCAAGATAACCTAAAATTACCAATAACACAAAAGTTCAATACAAAAATATTAATTGACATTTCACATAAATGTTACACAAAAATCTAAATTGCAATTTTAACCAAAATGTAAAAAAAAAAAAAATTAAAAGCTGCCGGTTATTTCAAATTTGCTAAATACATAAAAACTAAAGAATCCAAATAGGTTTTAGAAGCCCCTCAAAAAACTTAAATAAATTTAAGTACGTTGACCCCTCAGGTATAGATTTAAGCTTTTTAAATTTAAGCAACATCGAAAACTATATCGTGTAGACTAAAATGTTCAGATTAAGTAGCGTTAATGAACCTCATTTAGTGTTAATTATTATTTCATCAGAAAGATTATGAGGATATAATAAATTTTGATGGACGCTTAGAATACCACAGTTGATGAAACCGGTATCTATAGGTGGAAGTCAGTTGAATAAAAGGGAATGGTGGCCAATGTTGTGTTCTTTGTGTTAGCTTTATAGTTGGTGCATTTATGTGTATTAAGAACTATTACTGAATGCAAGCAAGCAAGTGTCAAAGTTGTAAACACGTTGACTAAAAACCTGGTTGGCCAGCGTTCAACTCCTGCGGCAACCAAAAACAAAAAAAAAATGTTTTTTTTTCTGTTTATTGGTAAAAATATATATTCAGAATTAACATTAAACATGCAGCCTCCTTCGTCGGTACTCCTTCATAGCATATATTTGCCGGCGAAGTAAAATAACTAATAAAATAGCTATATCTATCTTTCTCTTTTCACCACCTGTCTTATCTCTCATCTATCCCTCTCCTAGAGAATGTTATTGTCTGAAGTGCTACTTCTCTCTTTTTTTTAAACCCAACTACTAAAACATCATCAAAAATATCTTGATTATATCGAAAATATATTTTGTCAAAAGAAACTTTTATAAAGAAATAATAAGACAATTTCTTTGCGAAGGGTATATAAGATTCGGTACAACTAAATACATATCCTGAAATTGTATTATTTCCTTGTATGAAAATTACTCTAAATTTATTTTACAATTGCCAAATATTAATTGTATTCGTAAAAATAGATATACACCAAAAATTAAAAAAAAATTATTATTGGAATTTAAGTGTCAAAATAAATTTATTAAATAACTTTGCAAGGCTAAGTTTCTGCAAACCATTAATTTCATTGTGTCTTAGAAACAAAAATTCAATACTTGTATTCAATATTTAATATTAATTCAACTGTCATATTACGCCAATATTGAGAATTTTTTATAATAATACTTTAATAATACAAATTTTTTCATTATTATTGACTTTATCTTGTTGTAATTGGTTTAAGAAACTGCCATAAAATAAATATCCTTCAGATGTGACCACTGCATACATTTTTACTTTTGTTAGAATTTATTTTGTTTAAAAATATTTCCCATTAAATTAAAATCAATCGAGTGGAAATTATAAGTAACTGTGACAAGCTTTTGTTTTTATTACAGATACCTAAAACTGAATACTAAGACAGCAAATTAGCAAACATAACTTTGCAAAAAATATTTATGACAAAAATATCTTCCTAAGAATATTTAAGCACTTTTAAAATATCTAAACTTTTATGGGAAATGATAAAATTTTACAGTGTGTAATTTGAAACTTTATGACCATGACATCAATCAAATTGGTAATATATTTTGACAGCTAAATAAAATAAAATTTAGAGATAGAACATAAATACATATACTTAAATATACCAAATATTTTTTGTTAGCTTTTCTATCTGCCATCACGCATGAATTTAAAAATATTAAACAACATCGGAAAAAACCTTTATTTTTTAAATATTTAAAGCGAATTCTTAAATCATGGGTTTAATACTTTTTTTAATTTTTTTTTATTTATTATATTTTGTTTGTTTTTGTAAACAAATATTTTTTTTGTAAATTATTTAACCTTTTCTAAAAGAAAAGAAGTTTTATGAAGGCGATATATTTCTTTTAATATTGACTACCTTTCATTGAGTTATAAAAGTTCTACTGGGGGTACCGGCCTATTTTTCCTAAACTTGAGAAAATCAATGTGTCCATGGCTTGCTCCAAAACTTGATCTATGGCTTAGAACCCCAGTATGGATAAGAGATTGTAATTGTTAATTTACCTATTTCATTATAATTTTATTACTATTATTTTTTATTTATAAAAATAATTTTAGTTTTAAAAAATAATTTATTTCAAATAGTGCCAACGAAAATTTTTATGAAAAAATCCGAAGTATGGCTTATTACCTCATTTATTCAATAAAAAAAAAAATTCTACATCTAAAGAAATCAATCTGCAGAAGAATATCGGATATAATTTCTACAGGAACCATACTTTAAAGCAAATGATTGTGATAAAGAGGAAAGTGAAAGAAAGCCGGTACTTTTCGAAGAGTAATAACACAGTTATATATTCCTTATAATATGCTTTTTTAACTAACATCCGTAAAATTCTTTAAAATATAACTTCATACCATGTCTCATACATGCAATACGATAGCGCTAAAAAATAATTTTTTTTAAACTTCACTTTTTTAGAAATTCTTTATTATAACTAGTTCGAAAAAGTCTGTTTTATCTCCAGTGTTCAGCCTCAGTATTGCTTTTTATTTATTTATTTAAGTTTTTAAATGATACTCAGCCGCTTGTTTGTAAAATTATCTTTATTATTCAACTATTGCTTTAAAAAAGGCATTAAGTTTTAAGTTGTGCTTACGTACACAAGTCTAATATAGAAATCGAATGTTGCAAAAACAATGTAATTAACTGGATGAACTAACAAGTTGACGCTTTCATTATCATCGAATGATATATAATGCTAACGATACATTTAACACTAACATTATTTACAATAATGTAAGTGGTTTTATCCAAAAAGTTTCATTAATAGTTAGTTGAAAAACCAAAACATTACCATTAACTAATGATAAAATGATTCTAAATTATTATAATTCAATAAAGCATTCTTTATCTCTTTATACTCTAAATACACATCCTCTAGTATAGCAGAACATTATTTCAAAATGGCATTTTGATAACAATAGTTTGATAAAATAAATATGTTTTAACATTCTTAAAAAAATATGAGATACTATGGGAACATTCATTTGTTACACGAAGTAAGTAATAAAATCTGCTAAATGGGGTTTAAGTAACTTTAGATGTCAGACATTAAGTTTTAAACCTATCTCATTTAAAATTGAAAAATTAATAAATTTTGAATATAGATCTATCTACAAGAGTGTTGAGAGTTATTCATTTATGTATAGTTGTTGAGTACCATTGTAGTTCATTAAAACAATTATTTTTTATTCAAATTTAATAAGTATTTAAGTTATTTCATTACTATATTGTTATCATTCGTAAAAACAATTATAATAAAAAATAAAAACATTAGCATGAAATTATAGTTTAATTTGTTATTATTCTAAGTAATGCCAATGAAATTTCAATGGTATTGGAAAAATCACAAGTATAAAAAAAATGTTTTTTTCTTATGACAGAAAGTCGAGGTGTGAGGTTATGTTGCTATGCCTACTGCGTTTATTATAATATTAATGTCTGCATGCTGCTTTAAAAATAAAATAAATATTTATGCATAACTGAATGACAAACGTATAAATTAATGTTTTAAATTAAAATCGTTATATAAATATATTTTGTTTAGAAAGTAATAGCGAAATTTAGTCTGCTTCTTTTCATTATCCTTACCTTAATTTTATTTAGATTCCTAGTAATGTAACAAACACGTCATTTAAGTAAACAATATTAATTTGTTACTGGTTGCTGGAAAAATTGCAGTAATACAATTTTAATTTATTGGTAATGATTTTTAAATTGCAGTACAATAGAAAATTTGTAATCACGTTTTTTCAGTTAACAGAAAAAAATTTTCTAATTGCTACAATTTCGAATGTAGTCAATGAGGTGTGCCAATGTATGCTGAATTCTATCAGTAAAAATATATTAGGAGTAAATACTAAATATTACAAATTACTGTGAGGTCACAAAATATTATATTTTTAAATCGAAATAATTAGACTTTTGAAGAAATGCAATATTTTGCAAAAAATTTTTTATTTAAATATAAGTCATATATGTATGTTTGCATATATTTGTATATTGAATTAAAGGAATCTTTATAAATAAAGCCGATTGACTTAAATAAAAATATGCATAAGATTATATAGAGTTGAATATAAATTTAATTAAACGAAAAAAAAAAACTCAAATTACAGTGCACACCACATAACGAGGTGAAAAACAATGGATTTTGGCAGAGAAAAAAAGCAATGTATACTTTTAGTAAGTCTTCCCATCTACAATGTATCAGTCAGAAATTGTTAAAAACAATAGTTCATTTTCACGAAATAGTTCAAGTTAAAGACAATATGAAAATCATATGGAATTCGAAGGACACGTCAAGTAAAATTTCAACACATTTGTTTTAAACAATGTAATTAAGATTTTTAAAAAATTGCTTTAATTGCTTACCAAATTTTAGTTAGCATAACTGACAGAAAGATGCATATAAACATTGTGATATTAGAGAATAGCATTTGACGGTGTTTGTAAAAAAATATTTGTCCATCAACACTTATAATTAAAAATGACGACTCGTTAGAAAAATAAGTATTTCAAAATAAAACAACATAAAGAAACTTAAAAAAATTCTCAAATTCTTTTTTTCTAATAGGAAAAATTAGAATTGTTCAATTTGTAGGTAAGTAGATACGAAAAATGCTCACCAATGTAAACAACAATAAAACGAGAAATATCTCATTTTAACCGCTGTTAAACTAATTATGCGATATTCCCACACCACCTTAAATTTTTTTTGCTTTCCATAGTCAAGACCAAAGGCATTTGATTCTGTCAACCATTAATTAGCAATGAATACAGTCTTTATTTTACTTTCTTACTTCTTCACATCCGAGTAAATGCAATTCCAATTATTTTAAAACAATTTTCCACTTATTTTTAAATAATGTGCTAATTTCTGAAGAAAAGGGGAAAAAACGGGGAAAAAAATTTTACACACTTGTATTCTTACAATTTTGAAATAGAAATAGATATATTTTAAAAAGTTGACTTATGAGTTTATAAGATTGCTTATCTCAAATGAAAAAGATGAAAGAATTTATCATTGGACTTGTCAATATACATGACCATTTATCTTCTGATTGCTTTTTGTCCAATAACTTTTGCAGTCTATTTTGGTCAGAACTTTTACTGATTGGTACAGCTTAGCAAGAAAGACTGATCAAAGTTTTTAATTCATCTATTGTGTTGAGGAATCAGCAATTATATAACTCAGGGTATTAGGAAAAAAATCAGTGCCAATAAAGCCCACTAAGAGTAATCGAAAAACATTGAATCTTAGTGATAAGACGAATCAAATTATTCTTTTTTTACGACACACCAATGACAGAAAGAACATCGGGTACAGCATTAAGCAAACAACATTTAGGATGATGATAAAAAAATGCAAAATATTTTTCAAAACTGGTTTGTTTTTAATATACAAATGTTTCTGTAATTTAATAAGTGGCACGAAAGATTCTATAGCTGTCTATAGCATCTTCTCATTTAGCCAAGAAGTTCACGATTTGGCACTCAGACAGTTGGTCACTGAAAAGTTCTTAAATATCGTCCGATAGCGCATACTGCTGCTTGTAGAATAATATTCGTAGATTCTCTAAAAATTTTGATAAAGACAACACGCTGGCCTTTTTTTCGAACGATCATTTTAATAATTATCGAGAGTAACAGTAGAAAAATATGCCAGTCTCAATACGGCAGCACATATCAGACAGGGCAGCCCTTTGAATGTTTTGTGTTGTATACAATTTTTTTTAATAAAAAGAATTTAAAATCAATGCGCTAAATGTGAGTTCGACTCTCAGATAGTGGGTTCCGTACTATGTATAGATCACCCTTTTAATTATAACTTCTAGTTCTAGTTCTAACATTTTACAGCGGACATATAAATACGTATTATGGGTAAATTAAAAACAAAGAACTTTGTAAATCATTTAAATATTGGAGCACCTTCCACTTTCAACTTTTTATACTTATTTTTAAAGCGACTTAGCACTATGAACTCTGAGTAAATTGTTATAGTTCAAAAAAATAAGGCAATGCATATAAATATCACGTAGAGTCATAGTAGTACATCCTCCTTAAAAATTTCAAGAGTTTGCATGTAAAGGCAAAATTTATTGCTTATTATTTATTTTTAAAGTAGACAAAATTTTACACTCTCTGTGTAAATTCTAAATGTCTGCCTACTACGGCTAAAAAGCTTAAGCGATGTACATTAAAATAATGTCAACATAGGAATAGCCTTTAACTAAAAGTTTTCTTTTTATACTTATTGATGTAGCGCACATAATTTTGTCCTGTTTTTTCATTATAGTTTAAAATATAAAAATATTGTTATCAATATCACGTCACTTTTGGACTACCCTATAATAATACATCTTCTGAAAAAATTTTTACGTCTACCTATTACAGCTCCAAGGATATGAGAGAAAGACAGACATCAGAAAAACAGCATAAACAATAGTGTAACAGTTTTACACTTTGTGTACGGAATTATAAAAACATGTTGAAGATTATTTAAAATAGCTTGAAATATGTATTCGATTTTAAAAATTTCAAAGTGCTCCAAGACTGTTAACCTTTGTATGCTGAAGAAATTATATATCGACTTATTTTCCTTCTGAGAGAGGGGATATTTATACAAAGCTCCGTTCAGCAAACATTGACCTTAAATGAAACCAAAATGGCCAAATGGAAAGAAGTGGAACGATGTAACAGAGAATCCATACAAATTCTACAATATCTTAATGTGTACTCTGATAATTGGCTTTCACTGAGGGCAACTAGTAGTACGGAAGAATATACTGTTCCTGGCTCCTCAAGCCATTCAGATCCGTAATTTTAACCGACATTAAAAATAGGAGGAGATTATCAATTCTACTGAATGTTGCTTTTTTGTGTTGCTGCCTCCAGAACTCAGTCATTTCTGCTTACAGATTGGTCCCGTTTTAAAAACAGTTCGTAATCTTAAAAATTAAAGGGTATCCCCATACAAGACACATGTTTCTTAAGTGTATTATAAACCGTAAAACGCACTTATTAAAAATTAAAGAAAATGCGTTGTATTGTAACAAAAAGTTATACAAAAATAAATGTTAAAATGAAAGGGTGTCCCCATAGGTAGCTCATATTGACTTACATGCGCCCATATTTTAAACCGTTATAGAAAAAAGCTTGAAAATTGGACAGGATTTCGATTACTATGACAGTTATAATAACAAGTATAAATTAAAGGGTGTCCCAATAGTTGATGTTAGTTGTAGACAAACCGTTTAACCGTTATAGACAGACAGCTGAAATATTTAAAGAACCTGTATTGTAAAGTCCACTTTAACAACAAGTGTGAAATTTGAATTAAGAATTAAAGGGTGTTCCCATATTTGAAGTAAATTTACCTATATGTCCCTATCGTTTGAAACGTTATATTAAACAGAATGTCTACTTATTTATCTGGTATACAAGGAAGTATAAATATTTAAAATTTTAAATTATAGGGTGTTACAATAGTTGCTGTTATTTGATATATATGACCAAACTGTTGAACACTTGTAGACGGATTGAAACTTGCATAAAACCTTTATTGCTAAGTGCGCTGTAACAAGTAGTAAACTTAAAATAAGAAATTAAAGAGTGTTCCGATAAGTGATGTAATTTGACCTATATGGCCTTATCTTGGAAACCATTACAGACAAACTTTTGAAAATTAGACAGAATGTCCATTACTATTTTGTTTCACGATGTCAGCAATAGAAAGAGTAAAGAGTAACTGCTGAATTTCCTGGTTTAATCTGCTCTTCGACATAAAAAAATCCTGACGCAATCTTTTTTTTTCAATAAATAATATAGCACTGTTAATGTATAATTAGCGTCCTAAAGACTTACGATTTTAAGTTTGTCTGTTTTAAATTCGGTTTTTTTGCAAGAATTATTATTATTATTGAAATAAATAACCGTTTTGAAATTAATATCGGTTGTTTTGTTTAAAAAAAAAATACACAATGTTGTCTCCTAGGTACTGGCTCATTGTTGACTAAAACATATTTATCATAATATAATGTTACCTACTAAACTTTAAATAGCCCACAACAATACACAATTAACAAAACCTGTCTAATTTCCCTTTAAACTTTTGGAAAATAGAAAAAGAAGGAAAGTAAAACATATAAAATACGCAACATATATCATCAAATTGTTTGTATTGCATAGCCCTCCATAATTTTATTACTATTTTTTTGTGGTTGTCTAATAATAAAATAAAAATCTTTTAAAATTAATAAAAAAAATATTTATTTACTTTATGAACAATATTTGCAACAACTTAAAATTATTAGAACTTTACAAATTTAATATATTTTTTTATTTTCAATTTTCTTTTCTAATAAAAATTCAATCATGAGATAATTTAGTTTATTTTAGAGTACATTTCCCTTTTGCAGAAGTACAAATAATATGTATTTCGGAAAACAAAATCTTATTTGATTTTCCTTTTGAGTAGCAATAACAATTTGTTTTGATGATTTTTTCCAGTTAGCATTTCGAATGGCACGACAATAAAAACAAAACAAAAATATTTTTAAGGTGATTTTTTGTTGTATGGTTTTAGTTTCGCGTTCGTTTAGCATGTAACATGCATACGAGTATTTAAGATCGTTCTTATTTTTCGACAAATTATCATTAAACTTAATCGTTTCAGAACATAAAATACGATTTTTGGCGAAATTTTTAAATCCATTAAATAAACCTTTAGTTATGGTTTTCATTTAAGGAAATAAATTAATTAGTGGGGATAAATACACACGTAAGCATATTAATAAAAGACAAATCATATAAACAGAAGAAATATTTACCATTTCTAAGAAACTGCCTAGGAAGCTTCAAAATTAATTAAATCTTTATATTTATTATTTGGTAGAAGTTTCTTAATATAAAATACCTTAGGCTTGTCTTAAAGTAGGAGAATGGTTTAATTTTTTCTAATGAGATAAATTGAGCTGTCATTAAGTTGGAAATCAAGTGAGTTTATATAATAAATCAAACGCTAGCACTCAGTTTTATCTACAATTTTATTATTAATTTGTGAGATATATGAAAATAGGGACAAACGTGAAGGAAAAAAAGTCAGCCGTATACAGTGGAATAGAAAAAATAGAATCATTGTTGGTTATTGTTGTTTTTGCTTAAATTTCGATTTTTGTCTTTACTTTAGTGCTTGGACAAAAATCTTTAATTTATTTAAAATGTTCGCGAGAAATTTTCTGAAGAGCTAAGTAAGTGGTAGCGAAATAGCCAGCTAGAAATGCTTTCACCCTCAATAACCAATGTCGGTGATTTAATTATGAAATCGGGGTAATATAAAATAGCACAAAAATAATTTTTTAAAGTTAACGAAAGTATATGGTTAAAACAAATTTTTTTCTAAAATAAAAAAACACGATCTTTAAATGCTCCTCGTATATGAACTTTCCTGTCACAGAAGAAAATGCTTAAAAAGGCCCTTAGGATAGTCTTTTCAATAAATTAAATAATAAAATAACAAAAAGTATAAATAAAATCAAAAAATAAATAAAAACCAAAATAAGCAATACAAACAAACCAACAAAGTTAAGTTAAAATCTTTCATCAGTTCAGGCCATTGTTAAATACTTTTATAAATTGCATTAATTATTGTTATTCAAAAATGATTTTTCTTTTCTTTTTGCTAGGTATTTTCGTTTTCTGAAAAATTGTGTCCTTAAATTGCCATACTTTTTATTAAACAAAAACCAACAAATCTTTTTTGTCTTAAACCTTAACTATTGCTCAAATAATATTTTCTATTTTTTTTTAAGTTTTTCCTTTTCCTTTTTTTTTATTTATTTTATATCTTATAACATGACTATTGGTATTTTATATTCATTTGCCTCCACATGTATTTATTGAAAGCACTTGACAGTCATTATGCTGGAAAATGTATTACGGTATAATTTTCTTATTGGTTTTCAGTTCTTCTTTTGGTTTGCTGTGTATTTATAAAAAAAAAAAATAAAAATAAATCGAATACATAAAAATTAGTTATGAGTATTATCGCAATATATAATCAAAGTGTTTTAAGGATATATATATGTATAAATTTTAAATTAATTTAAAGAATAAGAGAATTGTAGTATTAGTAATATTGGAGTAATATTTATACATATAATAAAACAGTAACGGGGTCATTTCTGTACATGAAATATTTTTTAAAAGTTTCAGTGTTGGTATTTAAAGTAATCAAAATGGACAATTTTGTCCGTCTGTCTGTCTGCGTTCGCATCACGTGAACTTTGCTTAATGGAATGGAATCAAATTTTGAGTGAAGGTCCCTTAGAACCTTGGTTCAAATATAGAATCCTTTTTGTTTTGTAAAAAGAAATTATTTTGTAGAGAAACTAGAGATACAAATTTAAAAGCACCTAATTTTACAGGTATAATGATGCTAAAAGAGTTCTCAGTATATTTTATATTTGTAGATGGAAAATTTTTAACAATGTTTACAGAAATCTACAACAAATGTTTAAAAGCACTTTTTTTCTTAATTTAAGTTTAAAAAAATTAGAAATGGTACGCGGACAAAGTCGTGGGCACTGCTAGTAATAACAATAACTTGCACTTTCTTGCCCATTTGATAGTAGTTACTGTTTTCTGAATTTAATTTTGTTTTATTATAAATAATATTTAATTTAATTTCAATCTTGCTTTATTGTTTATTCAAGAAATCCATGTTTATGCACAAATTCATTTATCATGTTCTTGCATGATTTTGTTTCTATAAGATAAGTACATCTTATTTCTTGTTCTGATTTTTTACAAATTGAGCAAAATATTCCATTCATATTTCACTTGTAAATATGGTGCCTTTCAACAGCCTGAACATACTGAGGCTAATAAAAAATATGCCCAAGATCGCGCTAATGGTCAACTTCTTTTGATAAATGATTTTGCGAGTGAAAACTGCTGTAAGTGGAATGAGTAATGATACTAAAGTTGTTAGAGAAGTTAAAAAAAGTTTTCCTTAGTTTCTGCAACTTATGTTTCAACAACAACAACAACAACAACAACAAAAACAAACAAACAAAGAGAATTACTTTTTGTTTGCTACAAATTGCTTCTGAAGTTTGAAAGTAAGATATAAATATGAGCATGGATGTTTATACATCTTTCTGTTTAACACACGATAAACGTTCTAGATAGAACAAAAAAAAAAAATAAAAAATAAAAGCAATAAATTTTGATAATTTGATTTTTTTCTTTTTTTTAACAAACGGTGAACAACGTGAGGAAATATGGTAAAAATATTAGAAATTATTCCAAATTTTATAATAGACTTTTTTTCTTGATTAAATGCATCCGCCGTGTGACTTGAACAGATTTTCGGATACATACCACATCCATGAGACTCATGGAATCTTATTCAATCAAGTCGAATATTTTAGAACTGCCGACCTTTCTTTAAAGTTTTTTGGTAATTTTTAAGGAAAACAAAAAAAATTAGATACTAGCAGAATTTGCTGATTCGTTTCATACGTCTTAAGCATCCTTCACATCTATCTAACTTAGGTTGTGTTCATTGTAAACAACAGTTTTAACCAACTAATTTTACAAATAAAAAGACAAGGAATATCTCTAATAATTCAAGATTAATTTTCTTAGACAAAACCTATACATAATCCGAAGATTTTTCTATTGTTCTTTTTATAAATCGTGACATAAATTTGTACGTGCTTTTTATTAAAATTAGTACAAACCTTGATAATTTTTCTTTCTTAATAAATTTTGAAATTGATCTTAAAATAACTACTTAAGTTGTTTTTTAATATAAAAGAATTCAAGAAGTAGTTTTAAAAATTAAGTTTAAACCTGCTTATAAACTGTTAAATCCTGCATTTAAGTTTCTTCGGAAATATCATGGAAGTTCTTGATGCTCTATCGCTTCCATGCCTTAACTTTACATATATTTCTTAGTCCGATTCGGCGTAGGGTGAAAATTGTTTGTAGTGCAAGAAAATATATGCTTGTTTTTTAATCACCAGAATCATATTATGTTCTCTGTAACAATTAGTGGTTGCGATAATCAAATGCATATTGCAGTTGATATTTTAATCAACTTTAACAATTTTTTGTTAGCCTTTGATAATTTTGTGGTTAAACTGAAATTCTAACTACAACCAGGTTATTGCAATTATTATAAATAATATGAAATGGGACAAATGGAAAGATCAAGTGTAAAAATATTAAAAAGTATTTTCTTACCAAAAAAAAAAAAAAAAAAAATGAACGAAAATATGAAAAGAAACAAAAATACAATAAAATATTTAAAATTCATAATAGATATAAGATTTCGTTATAAGTCACTACTAATTTAAGCAATAACAATAAAAATTGTGACATAGCTCCCATGAAATAGATCCGAATATTGCGGTGACAGAGAAATAAAAAAATAAGAAAACAAAAACTAAGTACGAAACAAACCTTGCCATCGCCTCTTAATGAGTTAAGATTTTTTTTTAAATTTTATTGTTTCCTAAAAGATCTCTTCAAAAACGTATAAACGATACCCTTACTGACCATATTGACAATGGAACTTTTTTATGAAAATTTCAGACCCATAACTCGAAAAATATGGGCGAGCAACAATTTTTTCACTTGATGTTTTTTTTCAATTATTTTTTTTTATTTTTAATTTTTTTCCAGCCAGGGGTTAAACCAGTGATTTTCATAAATCAATTAAAATTTATTAATTTTTTAATTTAAGTTTTACAAAGAAAAATTGTTTTTCAAATGCATGCGCACCTTTTTATATACCGAAGGTGTAGAACAAAATTGCAACAAATGTACAAGACATGTTCTAGAGAAAGCAATAAAGACATGCTTTGAGTTGTGTGTGAATTTCGTCCAACCAAATTAATATTGATTAGTCTCTGCCGCCCACATATATTTTTTTTTTTTTTTTTGATTCGAGTTACATACTTAATTGTTCCCAATGACATTGAAAAATTAGAGGTAGTTGTTATGTTTAGCCCACTGCCTCGAGAGACGGGCTTGCTGATTTTCAATGGCAACACTTTGGAAACTATGTCTGATTGATTGGCATATTTAAGTTATTAGGGGCGGATAGACGGACATCGTTAAATCGGCTTCGCTGAACATAAAAGCTCAAAATATATTTACTTTATGGGGCCAGAAATGGATGTTGTAGAAATAACAAACGGAATGACAAATTGACCTTTTTCCACTTTTTATAGTGAAGGGCATAAAAATGCACAAAAAACCAATATTGCGACCAAATATGAAATTTCAATACAAAGGCACAAGTCACAAAAAAAATTAATAATGCAAAAATTTAAAAAGTTGTTATTTGACTTAATATGTTAAGCAAAATATTGAATAAATGATTAAGAAACAGTAATCTAAGAAAAAAAATTAATATAAATAATTTCATCAGAAAATACGAATTGTTAAGAAAAAGAATCCACAAAAATATTAAAGTAAGTTTGTCGGTTGTGTAATCACATTTCATAATTTCTTTATTCTTAATCTGCTTTTTAATCATTTATTTAAGTACCTCATTAATGTCTTTAATAAAATATTAAATGTAAAGGGAATATAAAGAATATTAGAATACTAAGGAAGAAAGGTTATCAATTTTCCCAATGACATGATATTGATGAAGAGACAATTAAAAAAATAAACAAAACATATTTTTGGCATGTTTACATTTAAACAAAATCTTAGATAACACATACTTCCACATTTTTTTTTCTTTTCTTGGTCATTGGCATTCATCAAAAATTATTTTGTAGAAATATCATCACAAACAACACAAAACACAAGCCAGAAAATATACCACAAAGCACAATAAAAGTTTAATGCACTAGAATCCAACACAATGGATAATAATAACAAAAGTATAATGAAATAAAAAAAATATAATGGATAGACAACAAAACAATATCCGACACCATAAACAACAACGTCATTCAAATAAAGATATTTGCACAACAATAAAAGATAAATTGTGATATTCAAAGTCACTTTTTTCTTATTTAAGTCAAAAATAAATTGACTTTCAAAACAACTACATATTTTTCATTGTTGACCCCTAACAAAAGTTAATCTATTTTGGGTGAAAATAAAATTATTTTTCAAAGCATTTTAAATGTAGAAAATTATATTTTGCAACGAAGTTTATGTGCTGAAAGCCACACATGCCAAATATAACACCAATGTAATTCTTTTCGCATAAAATACTTTGCTCTCAAAAATAAAGCAAATTATTTTTATATTCAATATTATTTATTATTTATTAGATAACTTCATTTCACGTGAGAAAAATTAAATTATTATAAACTTCATGTATTTATCTTATGGATACGAGTATTTTCAATTTACATTAGAAAAATTAAATTGCTATTAACTTAATAAATTAATAGGCAAATATTTTTGATGTAGGATATTAAACCATGCAAGATCTAAATTAAATAGAATTTTTTTACTGTAGAATATTTACATATATAATTAAACTGTAACAGCATTGTTTCTGGACAAGAAATATTTTTTTTAATTTGGTGGATTTTTCAATTTTTCTGTTTGGCTGTTCTCGCATCAAGTAAAAACTGCAAAAAAGATTTAAATAAAATATTGTGAGGATGTTTCTCAGAACCTTAGTTTAAACATAGAATACCTTTTGTTTCGTAAAAATAACACTCCTAGAAAAAATGGAGATACAATTATAAACATACCAAATTTTACCGGAATAATTATACTTAAACAGTTGTCTGTACATTTTATATTTGCAGATGGAAAATTTTTAACACTTTTTACAGAACTAAACAAAAAAATATTCAAAAATACATTTTTATAGATTTGAAATTACAAAAAATTAACAATGATACGCTGACGAAGTCGTGACCACTGCTAGTTTCTTAATAAATCTCAAATAAATACCAGTCAAAATAGCCTCATTGCTTCCATTGTTAAAAATTTTCATAATTAATATTGTTGAAATTAATTAAGATTACTGCTGTCCATTCAAATCACAATAAGCAAAAGTCGCACTTATTTTTATGCTGTTTGTTTAGTTGTCATTAAAACAGCGAATGTTGTTTTTCAGTTGTTTTGTTTGTTTTGATATTTTGTTTTTTGACGTATTTGTAGTAGATGCATCGACAATTAATACAATGAATTCCATTTCGCTAGAAAATCGCATTAAAATAATTAAAATCTACTATGAAAATTCATGCAAGAACGATCCGCTGGTTTTTCTGAAAAAAATCATTTTTTTTTGAGACGAGGCCCATTTACATTTCTCAGGGCATGTCAACCACGTGTCACTGTATGGTTCGTTATGCATGTCATAGTTCATTTTTTGCTTTAAATTGCTTTAGAAAACAAACATCTTAATTAAACAATAGATATTGAAATAAAAATTTTATTTAAGTTATAAAGTTGTTGCTTAAAGTAGCAAACAATGAAGGAAAGTAAAAAAAATTAATTATTAATTAACTTAAGGCCCAACTATAATGTGCATATACTAGCTTATGCTAACTTATACAACTGTGCAAATACATATAAATCAAATGTGGTAAACTATAACGTACTTGAGAGAACTTTTCGTCAAGTTTCGTCAAATGTCATTTGCTTATGCAATGTACGAAGCTGATCGCACATTCCGTACAGAAACAGCTGATTGCGCTTGGTGTATACATACATAAATTGATAAAGAAAAAATTGCAATGGAGAGCAACAGTGAAAATAGAAGATGTAGAAAAAAATTGTTTATATGAAAAAAAGGACGCGTTTTATAATAACAATTCGCTATTTATTTATTTTTTAATTGCTTTCGAACTAAATCATGCACACCGTTGCATCTTTTGGTACTTTTGGCCAAAAATACATAAACAAAAAGAAAAAAAACATGCGATTTTTTATCGAATTTTATTGAAAACTAGTAAAAGAAAGTACATTTATTTAAATCAATGTTATTAAATATATATAATATATTTTTTCGATGCCTTTTTCTTTACAAGTTTTATTTATTTAAAAATATATATATTTTTGGGAAAGTACGATTTAAACATGAATGTGCAACTGTGGCAAATAATGTTTTAAATTTATGTAAGTACATTGTAGCCACATAAAAATCTTTAAAGAATTACCTAAGCATTTGACAGGCTTTTCGTTGGGTTTTTGACATAAGCTCAAGCTAGCTTATGCGCATTATAGTTGGGCCTTTAGTCTTCACAGCTTTCATATTTTCTTGAGTAAGTAAAGTTTTTTTTTAACATTTTTGTTTTTTTAAAGTCGTTTAAAAAACATATTTCAACATTTGAATTTTCTTCTTAAGCGCATTTGATTAGTAAAAAACAACGTTATGAAAATGCAAGATCACTGAAATAAAATTACACTAACGAAAAACTTCTCAATAAAAAGAAGTCCTAACCACATCAATAATTTGCTTAAGACAAAGTAAATTCTATCTTATAATATCGCTACATTAAACTTGATTATCAGTAACTACTTGACCAGACTCACTCTTATACAACAAATATATTCAAAGTTTCTATTGTATGTTTTTATTACTCAATTTTTTATATCGGCCATAGACCACATAATGGCTACATTTAGGTTTCTTGATCTATACTTCTATTTAAAGTATCATCAAAGGCCAAAGGCATGTTCGATTGAAATAAGTTTTATACTCTTTCAAGGCTATTACATAATGTATGGAATTAATGAGTTGTAATGGATCCCAGTTAAATTTTCATAAAATTTTTAAGACTTTTTTCAGTAAAATTAAAAAAAAATCCAACGTTTCGAATAAAAAAAATTTTGGAATAAATTATTTGTATATTTTTTAGTATTACAATTTGGTTTCAAAAATAAAAAAAAAAACATTTCTAATGATTCACGTAAAAAATTGTTCTAATAAATTTTTTGTTTGTGATCAGCACCCGCGATTTAATCTGCAAAAATGCAATAGAAGCTTTTGACGTTAAAAAATTTAAACCAACCAAACGATGATTTTAGCCCACAATTAAATTTTTACAGCGATACATTTAGGATAAATTCGATTTTCTGCTATTATATGTAAATCCTCTGTACTAAAATTTAAAAGGTCAACAAGATAAAAAATTTTATTGTTCAGCTTTCAAAGTTAAAGATAAATTACGGTCGATATATAAACGAAGTTTGAAACACCCTTCACGAAACTAATTAGTATGACTATTAAGCTTAGAAAATAACAGCTGACATCAAACAAAGGTTATATAGCCTGATGAAAGTCAATCAAAACTTAAAATTTCAAACATGTCGTACGTTTTATAAAATAGTTCATATTTCTTATATAAATTAAATTTCAGTTCAATTTTTTTTTAAATCAAGTCAAATTATGGAAGTTATTGCTTATATTGCTTTGTCTTTTTCTCATAAGTAGTTTAAAGCCGAAAATCTCTATTCAATCTACATATTCTCATTAATCCACTTTATTTTAATCAGACATGACAACATATGGGTTAATGATTGATAGCAGGGGGAAAAAAATTGATAAACCACCCTCCAGCAGTTACTTGGAATTTATTAATTTATTTCGTATTTATTGTTTAAGGTTATCTAGGACAGTATTGATGAATATTTTATACCCGGTATTTTACAGCATTTGTAAGAAAATAGGACACTAGATATGAGAAATCTGTCAAACGAAATTCTAACATAAATAAGTTACAGCTTTTGTAATTCTTTTGTAAAGACTTACTTTTCTTTCCCTCGCAAAAACATGCTGGAACAATGTATCGATTTAACACGGTGAAATTTGTGCCACCAAAAAAATGGCTTAAGGCAGTATCGGACCAACAGTTAAAAGCTTAGAATGTGAAGATAAACTTTTAAGAATACCAGGACAGTTTGTAGGTCAAACAAACAAACAAGCAAAATTACACACGCAATTTAAGGAAACGAGCATATATGTGTATGAATGAATATATGAATGACTTACTTAACGATGTAACACCATGTAATATTTATCATGCATAAAAAAATTATATTGACATCCATTGTTAGAAAGCGTCCAGTCAACCAAAACACACATTCTAGTTTTACACATCATTAACATCATGTAATAATATCTCCATGACATTAAACACAGCAAAACCAACAAAGGAAAATAAATGTTGTTAAAATTATTGTTCAAAATACGTATAAAATGAATTTTATAAAATTATTTTGCAAAGCATGTCAGTCCCATTCATACTCTTCCCTGCATTACATCTTTTTATTCTTTTGCGCTATTTACTCTTTATTTTGCCAGAGTGAAAAAAAATTGAATTTCTAAAGGTTGTTGTTGTTTATAGTAGTTTTTGTTTTTGTTTTATTTTTAGTTTTCAGTTTTTACTAACTGCTGGATTTAAAATTCATTGCTTAAATTTTCTGCCTTTTCAGCCATTTTTTGTAATAAATAATAAATGACGAATAATTGTTTGTAGTTGTGTGAAAGCAAAAACAAATATAAAGACAGTTGTGGCAACATCAACGCAAAAATTCTAAATAAACGTGTGCACTTGTGGTTTTAATGATTTTTATGTCAAAAGTTAAAATGAATAACTAAAACATAGGAAGAAGTGGAATGAATGCCAACGATGGTATGAAATTTACAAATTTTTTATATTTTTTTTAATTTATTGATTAAATTTTGTCTCTAAAATCTTGGAAGGAGGTATCTTAACATTCAACTTTTTAAATTAAGAAAAATGTGGTATTTATATAAAACATGACAAGACTTTTAAAGTGCTGGGAAAATTATAAATTATAAATATAAAAAAAAATTTGTTGAAAAAATTAAATCTACAAGAAATCGTACACTAAACCAAGTTTTGAAGTAAAATAGAAATGATTTTGAAAACTGAATAAACACAAGTAGATTCAAAGGTGTCCTGAAAAAGTTGTTGTATAATAATTTGAAAAAACATAAAAAATAGAAGTAGAAATACTGTTTTCGTAGAAATAGTGGGGATAAGTTAACTCTGTCAAAATTATTTTATTCACATGTGATGTCTCTCGTTTTATTAAAAATAACAATTAGCTATGTAGAAATTACCGAACGACGACATAATATAAACAACCAAAATGCGCAGAAAAGATTTAGAAGGTAAAAGTAGTTTAATATAAGCGATCTAACAATCTAAATTCAGATCTGTTCGATAAAGTATTTGAATATTTTTTACAGCAGAAACCTTATGTTCACATTTATTAGTTCACTACTCCTTTTTTGAGGTTCTATGGAAAGATGGTAATTCCTTAAATTCTAATCGAGTCACATACGCTGTGATGAAAGTATGTAAAGTGAGATAAAACATTTTGATATGTGAAGTTGCGTTTTGTGAATTGAAGGAAGAAGATCAATATTTTAACAAATTTTCTGGGATGGTGAAAATTAGAAAGTGAACGCTATGTAAATGACTAGTCAACGGGCCGATACTTTTTAAATGGTAATTTTTTTTAACAACTTTAACACAACTATAAATTTTACCCCTTTTCAGTATACAATCATTCAATTTAAATGATACAGCTACAATAAAATTCAGGTTAAGTTATCCTTAACAGATGAGTAGATGTTTACAATTTTTTCTTTAAAACTAAAGCAAATAATGAGAGAAAGTTACGGCAATCATATGACAGCAATAATTCATGATTCAAAATGGATATAGTCGTCTGGATTTAGGACTCCCGTTTAACATGATATCCCTTCCAAAACACTATTCAACATTTGATGAGCAAGTTCAAGTCAGCAGTTTAGTTAGTTGTTTAGCATAAACCGCTTGTATTTATAAAGTAAGCTTGCAAATTTAATTCAGTGAAATCAACATAATATTCCTTATGTCCGTGGTAGCCTTAGTGTCAAAAATTTGCCAAGAAAGGGCAATGAGTGAGAATGCGAAATTATGGTACGGCAACTTTTAGTAGCACCGTTTATTTAACATAAAAGTTGTAAAATAGGTAAAGGTAGGGTTATACATCTCTATAACTAAAAAAGTCCACAAAAAAAAAAAAAAAATAAAAATAAAAAATAAATTTTTTTCACAAAATAAGTAAAATTTAATATAAAAATTCATAGGTATTTTTTATAGTAAACAAAAATTGAAGCAATATAAGTATTATAATAAAATAAATTAAAACAATAAATGTAAAGAAATTTAAATGCATAGTAATGTTTAAGTTTTTCTGTCAGGCTTAGAATTGGTCGAATGGATCTTAATATCATGTGTCTTTTTAAGCCCGATACAACCTTAAATTATAAAAAATTTTACTAATAATTAATTTTTGGTGAAATATTTGTTCTTATTATTTTAAGTAAACTCTGGCAAATCATTACGAGGGGACTCACAGTTAAACAACGCTTTCAAATCATCTAAGTTTATTTAGAAAATCAGTCATCAATTCGAGCAACTTATAGACGACAACGGGATTTTTATGGTGCACATAACCGTCCCTCTGAGAAAGCCATTCATCAAACTTAATCAAGATTTCGTACCACATACTCCTTAGAGGATCCAAAACACCAACACGTCGAAGGTATATGCGTACTGAAGAGAATATTACTGCTGTAAACGAAATTGTTGAAGAAGATCCAAACTTATAGATTCGTCGTCGCTCGCAGGAATTGCGGCTCTGTCTTTCTTTCGCCGATTGGACAATAAAGCAGTTAGTAGCTGACCCGTTGTTTTATCGCAAAATTGTTTTTAGCGATGAGGCTCATTTTTAGCTTAACGGGGTATTATCATGCAAAATTGCCGCAGATGAAGTGAGACCAATCCACAACATATCCTACAGACTCCATTGCATCCAGAAAAATGCACATTTGATGTGGTTTACACGCTAGTGTCATCATCGGACCTTATTTCTTAAAAAATTAGGCCGGTTTTCACGTTACGGTTAATGAAGTTCGTTATCGCACCATGATAAATAATTTTTTGTTTGAAAATATGGACGGTCGTCCACATTGACCCGGACGAAATATGGTTTAAAAAAGATGACGCTACGTGCCATGCGGCGACCGCAACCATCGAGTTATTGAAATCAAAATTTGACGATATCTTGATTTCGAGAAATGGGTCTATCGTGCGATTTGAAAACTACCGATTATTTCCACGTGAAGTCACTGGCTTATGTTGATAAGCCAGCAACAATTGACGCTTTGGAGGCCGACATTGTACTTGAAAACGTGACCCAAAATTGTACGTTCAGATTGCGCTTCATCATGAGCAGTCATGGTGGCTATATTCTCGATTAATTTTTAAATATTAATGCAATGTTCCGATTTTTCGTCTTCATTACAATTTAATTTCTTAGTTATTTCTTACTACTAAAAGTTCTATTGGGCTTAAAAAAACACTCTTTATAATGAATAACATCTGGAAAAATTTTGTTAAAAGTATTTATATTGACTGGCATACCCTTCAATCAATTACCATGAATTACTTTTTTAAATCGTACTAATAACCTTGAAATCCAATATTTTTTTATATTTCTATTTTTATTTTTCTTTCTTTTTCTTTGAATTATATTGTCCTTTCCAATATCCTATATATACCAATTATAATTAATAACATGCTATTATCCTAATAAATTAAAACAATAATACCCTACAATAAATTGTATAAACTCTAAGGGCAATAACACGTTAAGCAAACGTATGAAATACGCCATACTAAACCATAGAATGCAACTGTAAGAAGCAATATTAGACGGTATTTGTTTACTTGTAATTTCAGATCTCAGAAATATGTAAAAAAAAATTAAATAACGTAGTCAAAATTTTAGTTATCGAAAAAAAGTTTCTTGCTCAAATTTTACTTTTTACTTTTCAAATGCTTTAATTAAACTTTTAATAATAAAATATATATTTTGATCCGTCGCATCAGGAAACAGCAAAAAACGTGTTAAAGATATGTATAAGGAAAGTTATTTAACGCAATGTTTTTTTAATACTCAACTGAAAAAATTGAAGGGAACAATATATTTTCAAATTATTTAGGAAAATGAAAAAATGACGCCAAAAATCTGCACCAGAGAGCGTCATATTATTAATGCATTTTCCAAATGTGTCTCTCAAATGACCTAAGATATTCTTTAACGCTTAAAATAATTTTGTTCGATAAATCAACCTTCTGTAGTACTGTTTAAAAACCTATTTTCTTTATTTTTTATAAAAATGTATCGGGGTCCATTTCTTTTGTGATCATAACATTTATGGCAAAAGAAGCTTTTTGATATTGACAATTCTTGTCCAATGTACGAAACGGATGGCTTTGATCGGATTCTCTCACAGTATTTCCAATTTATTATTTCAATATGCCCGGTTCCTAAAACTTTTCTATCATATTTTTCACATGGTGTGAAAACAGATCTATATATCGAATATATGTTGTTTTTATGAAATCTTCAACAAGCTTTTGTAATAGTTTGAAAATCTTCCCGTTGATTCAAATGTTTTCCTTAAATCATTTATAGTCCATCCTAAACACGTTACATTTTCCAGAAGTGCAGTTGCGGCCCTTAGAAATACTTTATATAAACTGTATACACCATTCAGATATAATATTAAACCCACAAATTTCCTTAGTTGTCTTTGTTTTACTTCAAAGTGCCATACTGACATCCCAACTTGCAGAAACACGTTCTGATTAATGGTTGCTAGTGCATCTATAGTTTTCATATTATGAAGCCTTTTTAGCAAAATAAAATCCCCTTTATTTCAAATAAGAACTCACTTTTCATGAACAGCATAGCTGCTAACCATTATTTTTGACTTCTATCCATTTGATTTTAATGTAAATGTTTTTTAAATTCAAAAACTGTCGTCTGTCATAGTAAAATTTTAAGTCACATTAGTGAACTTACGCTTTTGGTTAGAGAGTTCTATACAGACATAAAAAACTAATGTACGATAATATAACAAGGCTGAGGCTGCTGTAGTCAAAGTGGTAAACACGTTGACTACAAACCTGGTTGTTCAGGGTTCGAATCCTGCGACAATCAAAACACAAAAAATGTTTTTTTCTGTTTAATGGTATAAATACATATTCAGAATGAACAAAAAACGTGCAGTCTCCTTCGTCGGTACTTTCTCATAGCAGATTCGCCGGCGAAGTAAAATAAATAACTCTCTATCTTTCTCCTTTCACCACCTGTCTTATCTCTTATCTATCCCTTTCCTAAAGAATGTAGCACGGTTACGAAACAATAACTAAATAGGTTTTAATGCCTGAAGTGCTACTTCTCTTTAAAAAAAAAAAAAAAAAAAAAAAAAAAAAAAAAAAAAAGCCGTGTGCAGTAATCAGATTTTAATTTATCAGTTTTCAAAGTGGTGTATTTTTTACTAAGAGATCAAAAAAGAAAACATAGTTTTGTGTAGGAAAGAGCAATTAAATTCCTGAAAGAAAGCAAATTACCGTCATTACACTTGATTACCGAAATCAAACTTAACATTGAAAAAGATCTTTGCCTTGAACATCATTTTAGATCTTGTATGTAAAGAATAAATATCACCACAACACCATAATTTTCAAACTTTCCTCGCACATGAAAGGGAATAAAAAATGTCTTTTATCATACGGCGACATCACATATTTAATATTGTATTATTTAAAAGTAATTTCTTAATTGAGAGTATGACACTTGACTTTTATTATACTTTAGTCCTTGATATCACTATTACAATAACATTGAGAATTTTTATTTGTATAATAAAAATAATGAGAGCGTAAATATTAAAATGTGTCTACGAATAATCACAATAAATGTTGATTATAAAACAATGAGTATTGCGATATTACAACATTTTTTAATTACGGTTGATAAGAGCGGCATCAGAAGATTGCAGATGGGCTGAATTAATTTAATTTTACAATTAAAGCCACATTTACATCTAACAGAAATATAGATTAATTAATTTTTTTAATTCACTTTTTAGCTTTTCCGTTACTTAAAAACAAACCTTTAAGAACAATGACAAATATTTGATCGAACATTTCACAGTCAATTATGATAAAAGCACCCATTATTGCATAGAATAAAGTTTTCGTTACATTCTTAAAACTATAATGAAATAAAACTGATGTAAACTTTTATATACATGTGATATCAGTAGGAAACATCATTGCTAGTGAATTTTTTGCGAGAAATTTAATGCAAATTTTGCCTGATTTTTGGACAAAACTTTTGTTTTTCTACAAAACTATTTATAAGCATCATTTTCAACTTTGCTTAGAAACCAATTCTTAGAACAAATCTAAACAAAAAAAAAAAATACAAGGAAGAATGCATATAAATAGAAGTGCTGTACCACCCGGGTGGGTATTAGACAGAGCTGTAAACGAATGATTCATTTTTGGTTTTTAACTCACCGTGAATTAAAATGTTTGAATGCATTCATCTGTTCCAAAAAATGAATTGAATTAAAATTGGAATGCATTCACAATGAATTTGAATTCTTGAGTGCCATTCACTTGGCCACACAAAGTTAATGAATTTGAATTTGAATGAATTTATTATGAACAAAATTTGTGTGAATGCATTCCTTTCATCTGCCAAAAAATGAATTAGAATCTGAATGGATGTATTATGAATTTAAACGTCGTGAATGCATTCACTCGCCATCGAATTAAGTGAATTAGAATTGGAATGCAATTATTGGAAGGAAAAATATATTGAAGGAATTCATTTTTTTTACAATAATTCTTTTAAGTTGAAAATTATACAGTGTGTGTTTTACTACGTCGGCCATGACATAAGCTGCAGAAAAGTTAACAGGTGTTATATCGGGCATGATAAACGCTGTAGAAAAGTTAAAGGGTGTTACAAAATTGACATGTTTTTTACGATTATAGTGTTATCTTTTGAACTATAACAGATAAAAACTTGAAATTTACGCAGTGTGTGTAACTACATCGGCCATGATAAACGCTATAGAAAAGTTAAAGGGTGTTGCAAAATTGACGTGATTTTTACGATTATAGTGTTATCTTTTGAACTATAAAAGATAAAAACTTTAAATTTACGGAGTGTGTGTAACTACATCGGCCATGATAAACGCTATAGAAAAGTTAAAGGGTGTTGCAAAATTGACGGGATTTTTACGATTATAGTGTTATCTTTTGAACTATAACAGATAAAAACTTGAAATTTACGCAGTATGTGTTACTGCATCGGCCATGACAAACGCTATAGAAAAGTTAAAGGGTGTTGCAAAATTGACGTGATTTTTACGATTATAGTGTTATCTTTTGAACTATAACAGATAAAAACTTGAAATTTACGCAGTGTATGTTACTGCATCGGCCATAACAAACGCTGTAGAAAAGTTAAAGGGTGTTGCAAAATTGACGTGATTTTTACGATTATAGTGGTATCTTTTGAACTATAAAAGATAAAAACTTGAAATTTACGCAGTGTGTGTTTTTACATCGGCCATCATAAACCCTATAGAAAAGTTAAAGGGTGTTGCAAAATTGACGTGATTTTTTACGATTATAGTGTTATCTTTTGAACTATAACAGATAAAAACTTGAAATTTACGCAGTGTATGTTACTGCATCGGCCATGACAAACGCTATAGAAAAGTTAAAGGGTGTTACATAATTGACGTGACTTTAACGATTATAGTGGTATCTTTTGAACTATAAAAGATAAAAACTTTAAATTTACGGAGTGTGTGTAACTACATCGGCCATGATAAACGCTATAGAAAAGTTAAAGGGTGTTGCAAAATTGACGTGATTTTCTACGATTATTGTGTTATCTTTTGAACTATAACAGATAAAAACTTGAAATTTACGCAGTATGTGTAACTACATCGGCCATGATAAACGCTATAGAAAAGTTAAAGGGTGTTGCAAAATTGACGTGATTTTTACGATTATAGTGGTATCTTTTGAACTATAAAAGATAAAAACTTGAAATTTACGCAGTGTGTGTTTTTACATCGGCCATCATAAACCCTATAGAAAAGTTAAAGGGTGTTGCAAAATTGACGTGATTTTTTACGATTATAGTGTTATCTTTTGAACTATAACAGATAAAAACTTGAAATTTACGCAGTATGTGTAACTACATCGGCCATGACAAACGCTATAGAAAAGTTAAAGGGTGTTACATAATTGACGTGACTTTAACGATTATAGTGGTATCTTTTGAACTATAAAAGATAAAAACTTTAAATTTACGGAGTGTGTGTAACTACATCGGCCATGATAAACGCTATAGAAAAGTTAAAGGGTGTTGCAAAATTGACGTGATTTTTACGATTATAGTGTTATCTTTTGAACTATAACAGATAAAAACTTGAAATTTACGCAGTGTATGTTACTGCATCGGCCATGACAAACGCTATAGAAAAGTTAAAGGGTGTTACATAATTGACGTGACTTTAATGATTATAGTGGTATCTTCTGAACTATAAAAGATAAAAACTTTAAATTTACGGAGTGTATGTAACTACATCGGCCATGATAAACGCTATAGAAAAGTTAAAGGGTGTTACAAAATTGATAAAACGCAGTGTGTTACTACGACGACTATGATAAACGTTGTAGAAAAATTCGTGTTATTAATTATTTAGCATAAAAACCAAAAATATTTCATACCTTCGCAAACTGTTTACATTTTTTAAGATATAAACTTTGTTACAGTTTCCATGACAAATGTAAATGTGAGTGAAATAGAGAGTGTACTATAAAATCTGGCTAGTATTTAAGGTCGGTATAAAAATTCTAATTTGTTTGCCAGTGTAAAGAGTTTAGTTCTAAAATTTCTTTTCAATTTTTATTATATGGTAGTTAAAACAATCCAATTGAACAAGAATATTTAAATTTTTGTTACCTGCCATTTTCACAACGTAGCACGTGGCCAACAAACAGGCTATTCAATGACCCATTTTTTTTTTGCTAGCACTAAATTGAGGGGTAGGTACTTTCTTTATTGCACTTATAATGAGATTTTTTGTGGAAACTGTTACAAAGTTTATTTCTTAAAAAATGTAAACGGCTTGCGAATGTATGAAATATTTTTGGGTTTTTTGGTACATATTGAAGAACAGGATTTTTTTATATGTACCTAAAAATCTGTAGTATATAAAATTATGAATGGGTTAATTTAACTATCACAATACATTTTACTCTCAATTGCATTTTGTGTGAAAGCCGAATAAGATCAATATTTAATTGAAAGTGAAAAGTGTTTGCGTTATACTGTGCATAATGTCTATTTCCCCGAATCTATTTAATGAGAATGAAGTTATTAATATTGAGAATACTTTATCTAATTCTAAACGAAAACGACCATTTACATCAGACGAATTTGTAAATGAAGATGGACCCTCCTGTTCCAAAAATTGTAGCTTGGATTTACAACAAACATATAAGACCGAGTTGGATGTCATATCATCATCCGCAGTTTGCAAGGATCCCTCTCAGTCGTTGCTGTTCGAAAAATATTTTACCATCATAGAAGAAGTGAGTTTATTGGGCTAAAAGTGGTTATGAAATAAGTCAAAAATTGTATTTAATTCTACTTTCTATACTTCCACAACCAATGTTACTTAAGAGAAAAACTCAAGCAAAACGAGGAAGCGTATTAGCGAAATGCCTTAGTTGTGACAAAGTGTTAGCTGGAACATTACATGTAACATCCAATTTTCTTCGTCATTTGCGAAGACTACATTTAACAAAATACAATGAATATGAAAAGCTGAAACAGGACGCAAAAATTATTCCTACAAGACTTGATGTCCCACAAATTGCAATTGCTTGATTTATGCCAACAACTTGGCATTGAGCGATTCCAAGATAAGGATTTAGAGTATTTGGCTGAATATATCGAGCTTTTACGGCCTATAGCAGAGGCCATAGATTTCCTTCAACAAAATACGGTAAAATGCAGTTAAGAAATAGTAGCGAATATTTAAAAACAATGTCCGCCGAAATGATAGGGTGCATTAAAACATGTTTTGCATCACATATAAAGCTAGAAAAACCTGTTCATTCAGCAATCGTGGCCTCAGTTCTGTGCCCTGCAGTAAAATGCCAGTGGGTAAAGGCTCTAAACCCTGAATACAATACAGCGACTGAAGCCAGAATGGTAATTCTAGCAAAAGATGCAGTGGTTGCAATAGCTGGCGAAGCAGAACAAATCACACCAAGTTCTCCTGAAATCAATATTTCGAGTTATTTTAGTTTTTCTGTTGCTGGTAAGATTTCTAGAGTTGTATAAAAACTTGATTTTTAATTGCTATTTTTTATTTTTAGAAACTTCTCAAGATCAATATATTGACAAAACTTCGCTCTCTGACACGGAAATTTTATCGTATTTGGCGGATACATCAAAATCACTAAGTTCTCTTAACAAATACCCCTTAATAAAAAAAGCGTTTTTAAAGTACAATGCTCCTCTGCCATCGTCAGCTGCCGCAGAAAGATTGTTTTCGTATGCTTCAATGTTAAATACACCTAAACGTGGATCAATTACTGACGAAAACTTTGAAAAACTGCTACTGCTGAGAGTAAATAACGCTTTATAAACCCTAAATTTCTCATACAATTTTTTTTCCTTTAAAAAAATTTAAATTTTTCATTTATTGTGTTTGAATTTCAATGGGACTAATTTGTAAAATAAATAAAGCACATCTTCTTTTGTTGGTATAAAATATTTATGTTTTTTTTTCTTTGGTAAATAATTAATAACACGTATTTTTCTACAACGTTTATCATAACCGTCGTAGTAACACACTACGTTTTATCAATTTTGCAACACCCTTTAACTTTTCTATAGGGTTTATGATGGCCGATGTAAAAACACACACTGCGTAAATTTCAAGTTTTTATCTTTTATAATTCAAAAGATACCACTATAATCGTAAAAATCACGTCAATTTTGCAACACCCTTTAACTTTTCTATAGCGTTTATCATGGCCGATGTAGTTACATACACTGCGTAAATTTCAAGTTTTTATCTGTTATAGTTCAAAAGATAACACTATAATCGTAAAAAATCACGTCAATTTTGCAACACCCTTTAACTTTTCTATAGCGTTTATCATGGCCGATGTAGTTACACACACTCTGTAAATTTAAAGTTTTTATCTTTTATAGTTCAAAAGATACCACTATAATCGTTAAAGTCACGTCAATTATGTAACACCCTTTAACTTTTCTATAGCGTTTGTCATGGCCGATGTAGTTACATACACTGCGTAAATTTCAAGTTTTTATCTGTTATAGTTCAAAAGATAACACTATAATCGTAAAAAATCACGTCAATTTTGCAACACCCTTTAACTTTTCTATAGGGTTTATGATGGCCGATGTAAAAACACACACTGCGTAAATTTCAAGTTTTTATCTTTTATAATTCAAAAGATACCACTATAATCGTAAAAATCACGTCAATTTTGCAACACCCTTTAACTTTTCTATAGCGTTTGTCATGGCCGATGCAGTAACATACACTGCGTAAATTTCAAGTTTTTATCTGTTATAGTTCAAAAGATAACACTATAATCGTAAAAATCACGTCAATTTTGCAACACCCTTTAACTTTTCTATAGCGTTTATCATGGCCGATGTAGTTACACACACTCCGTAAATTTAAAGTTTTTATCTTTTATAGTTCAAAAGATACCACTATAATCGTTAAAGTCACGTCAATTATGTAACACCCTTTAACTTTTCTATAGCGTTTGTCATGGCCGATGCAGTAACATACACTGCGTAAATTTCAAGTTTTTATCTGTTATAGTTCAAAAGATAACACTATAATCGTAAAAAATCACGTCAATTTTGCAACACCCTTTAACTTTTCTATAGGGTTTATGATGGCCGATGTAAAAACACACACTGCGTAAATTTCAAGTTTTTATCTTTTATAGTTCAAAAGATACCACTATAATCGTAAAAATCACGTCAATTTTGCAACACCCTTTAACTTTTCTATAGCGTTTATCATGGCCGATGTAGTTACACATACTGCGTAAATTTCAAGTTTTTATCTGTTATAGTTCAAAAGATACCACTATAATCGTAAAAATCACGTCAATTTTTCAACACCCTTTAACTTTTCTATAGCGTTTGTCATGGC
Source organism: Cistogaster globosa (assembly GCA_937654795.1). Lineage (NCBI taxonomy): Eukaryota > Metazoa > Arthropoda > Insecta > Diptera > Tachinidae > Cistogaster > Cistogaster globosa. Next base: position 23,702,534 of record OW569405.1, read on the forward strand.
CGATGTAGTAACATACACTTCGTAAATTTCAAGTTTTTATCTTTTATAGTTTAAAAGATAACACTCTAATCGTAAAAATCATGTCAATTTTATAACACCCTTTAACTTTTCTACAGCTTTTATCATGCCCAATATAACACACGTTAACATTTTTGCAGCTTATGTCATGGCCGACGTAGTAAAACACACACTGTATAATTTTCAACTTAAAAGAATTATTGTAAAAAAAATGAATTCCTTCAATATATTTTTCCTTCCAATAATTGCATTCCAATTCTAATTCACTTAATTCGATGGCGAGTGAATGCATTCACGACGTTTAAATTCATAATGCATCCATTCAGATTCTAATTCATTTATTGGCTGATGAGAGGAATGCATTCATAAAAAGTAATTTCATGATGAAATTCTAATTCTTATTCATTCATTTCGTGTGGGTAAGTGAATGGCGATCAAGAATTTTAATTCATTGTGAATGCATTCAAATTTTAATTCAATTCTTTTTTGTGTGGAATGAATGCATTAAAAAAATCACAATTCAATGCGGGAATGATTCGCAGGAATGATTCAAAAAAGAATCATTCGTTTACAGCTCTGGTATTAGAACACGATGTATATAAAAACCTTTGGTAAGCGAAGGTTAAACATATTTCTTCAATTTTAAAATTAAATTATTTTTTAAATGGCCCTCCAACAAAATGTAAGCAAATTTTGACGTTGGTTCTGAAAAATTTGTAAAGCGACTTCGACAACCTGAGCTACTAATTTTACCTAGTATTCAATTTGCCTTGAGTCTACCCAAAGAAAAAATAAAAATTGCTTCTCAATAGTTACTGTCTAATTGAGGATTTTTGAAGTTTTTGCCTTTTTGCTTTGTTGAGATGTAGGCATTTTCTATAAAATTTTCGGTAGAATCCGTCGATGAGGAGTAGCAAAATTTACTTAAAATATTTTTATTGTCAATTTTTGGTAACCATAGTTTGCTGCTTAAATTTTCAGCTAATACTTTATTAGATTTATTTCAATGATGGTACTTAAATACCGTTTATGAGAAATGGTTCTAAAAATATTCGACAAAAGAGTGCTTATGCTTTGCCAAGGCAAGCCCTTTCAGAACGTGTGTTTATTATTATAAATGGTTTTAGTTTAATTTTTTTAACGTTTATTTTAAACATTAAGGTTTCTGTTGCAAATTTTTAAATTTTATTAAATATCAGAGACTCCGGCAAAATTCATATTTAAATTTATCTGCTTACTAAACATGCGTCTCTTTAACCAGAACACAACTCTCAGTATGACCGGCAAGATTCAATCTCAAAATTTGTTAAGCTTTATTGTTACAGACATGTAAAGGCTAAATAAATTTTATTTTCTTAACAATATATTATTTAAATCTTCCATATCTTTTGTAACATTTTTTATTCAAAGAGGACAATATATTTCCTTGAACTTAAATTATTTATTTATGATGTTTTTATAAATCTTAAATGCGTAAATAAAATCAATAAATGTTGTTACTATTTAAATTGTATTCGCATATTAATCATTTATGGAACATATTTTGTTTAAATTTATTAAGGGGAATGTGGTTAAAATGCTATATGGGTTTGAATACATTAATATTCATTAATATGAAAATATTTGCTGAAATATCCAAGAACTAAAAATCTGTGCCATAAATCATGTTTTTTTAATTTACAATGATGTCATAAATTTTCACATTTTTAAAGGGATATTAAATCAACTTAAGGCTAAAAAGGATTAAATAATCTCTGTGCTTTTAATACTGGGAAATATATATTTTAAACATATTTTAAGAATGAGGGCAATATGAAACTTAATTAAAAAATGTCAAACGACATCTGCTACAATTACAATTTTTTATTTTCTTATAAGTAAAAAATAATCAAAACTTCCAATTAAATAAAAAATACGATATTTGATTATATTTACTTAAAACTTAGGGAGAATTGTAGATTTTGCTTAAAAATGTATCACTTTAATAAGTAAAAGTTTGTCACTCCATTTGTAATTTTTACAATATCCATTTCCGACCCCATAAATTATACACATTCTGAGCCATTATGCATAGCGAAGTCGATTGAGCGTTGTCTGTCTGTCCTACCGTGTTAGTGTTGAAATCAACTTTCTCAAGATACAAGATGAGCTAGTGAAAATTTAAATATATTAATCGATCAGACGTAGTTTCAAATATTTTGCTATTGAAAATCCGCAAGATCGATCCACGTTCAACATGACAGTTGGCAAAAGCCTACGTCTGCCTCTAATTTTTTCATATCATTTCGAAAAATTAAGTAACTCAAACCAAAAAAAAATAAAAATTAAAAAATTAGGTGGTAACGAATGAAAAAAAATGAATAAAAAAATCAAGTGAAAGAATTGACGCCCAGCCATATTTTCCGAGTTATAAGCCTCTGATCTTTTTATAGTAAAGTACGATGGTGAAACATATTTTTTACGATATCAATATAGATATCAGAACTCTTAAAGAGGTCTTTCAGATAATACTAATTTTTAAACGCTTAACCCATTAAGAGCCGATGTCATCTTTATGTAAAATTATATATCGTACTTAATTTTTTCTTATTTTTTAATTCTTTGCATTCCAATATTTGTTTATTTGATTGAAGTTACTTCACTAAAGTAGACTTACATGCAACAAGTTAATTATAATTGATTTTTTTATATTAATATTTCATGATATTCTCAGAAAATATTTATTATTTAAAACTAAAACAGGGCCGTTTGCTACTACTGATAAGTGGAAACTACTTAAATTTTGTACAGAAAATTAAAGTCTTATAACTCAAGCCAAATTTATTAAATTAGAACAAACATTAACATAAAAACTATTCCAAATAATATTTGTTATTAATTTTTATTTTTTCATAAAACCACAAATGTAAATAAAATGCTATTAAATCAAAATAAACTTTGAAAAGATAGTGGCGTCAGAGATTATTAGCATTTATTTCTTTATTTTAAATCTTTGATATAAAGTGTTTAATAAATAAATATTAGTTCTGTCTCTCACATCGAAACATATTAATGCGATAAAAGCGTTTTATTATTAAAAAAGTGTTGAAGTTTAATAATATTCTAAACTAATCATATAATTAAAAGTTTTAATCATAAAAAGATAACATGGATCAAATTATTGTTAGGAGAATAACAACATGATATCATCTCAAACACATTTATGAATTCTTTGACAATATTATTTTTTTATCCTAAAAAGTAAAATTCCTTGATTATAATTTATGAAAATAGTAAATTTGATCCCATATAATTAATAGCATAATCGTGTTTTTTCAAAGCTTAAATTATAAATTATGCTGGCTTTAAAAAAATTAACTACTTTAAAGACACTACATAAAAATAGGCTTCCTATTTTGATGTACATACAATTATTTTGATTAAAATACTGTTTTATTTTACTCTAAAATTATTATTGTTAAACATTTTAATATTTATAAAAATGAATATTTTAAATTATGGGTTATAATTGCTATTTATTTGTTATGCCTGTTCTGCCAAACTTATTGGCGAATAATTACAAAATAAAAGACGAACATATAAAGTGAAATGTAGTATTTAAAATAAAATTGTCAAAACACTATGTGATCTACGTGTATTTCAAATTTTGTAAAAAACAGTCACAATCATTTTCTTTCTTTGATTTAAATTAATTCAATGGCCTCTGTTTTTGAAGGCCTTTACATCGACCGATATCTTCTACATCATTGTGAATTAATTGGAGAAAAATTGAAGGATAATAAGGATGAGTCCACAAAAATCCTATTTCTGTAATGGATACTGAATGATGACATAACAAAAGTGTATTGAAGATTAACTTCCACCTTGCGGTTAATTTTTCTCGTCAACGAGTTCTGCGAATCATCAAAAAGGCTTCCATATGATTCAGGTTAAATGGCTAAATATGCTTAATGCACATACAAGCCAGCTAGTCCGTAATGTAAATGATCATGGCTACTATCGTTTTACAAACGAGGTTTTACCCTAAATAATCAATACAGGTGAATTTAATAATTTGGTAGGAATAACTAGCACGATATTTTTTGAAATTTCACTTAATTTAATTTTAAATTCTTGTAATTTAATATTAAAGAGGAATATTTTATATATATATTTTTTAATCATTATATTTATATTTTTTTATTTTCTTGGTTAAACAATCGTCAAACCAATATTAAAAAAATATATTGATTAAAAAAAATTTTGCACCTAATAATAGTTTTAATTTATTCAATTTTTAATTCTGTCAATTAATTGATTAAATGAAAAAATAAATACAAATTATGCTAATTAAATGTTCAATTTTTAAAAAAGAAAATTAAAATTCTTTAATTAAACGAAAAATTTTTCAATTAAAATTTTAATTAAAATTCAATCTGAAAACAAATAAAGCTAATAACAGGTACAAAAACTTTTTTCTCTATAGAAATTACTCTCACAGGATTTATTTAACGAGGCAGTAGCTTATATAATTTTCCATGATTATTTCGATTCAGATTAATAACTGATGACTCTTAGGGCGAAAAAGCGTGATACATATTAAAGTTATTACTTGAGCTAGTGGAGCCTAATTTTAAGACGTTGTGAATTTGAATTTTTCGTTTATTAATTTTGCACATAATGTTGCGGAAGCCGTAAACAAAAGAAAAATTATATCATGTGTTAAAAATTCCATAAAAAGGAAAAAATCTGGGAGAGGAAGTACAATTATTTTCTGTAGTTGACTATGCCTTTGACCGAAAGGCTTATCTACTCTTATTATTATGCAAAAGAAAAAAAAATACACAGAACAAAATAAATTAAATTTTTGTTTTCATAATTTTCTAATTCAAAAAATATATTTTATGGATTTTATTAAATTTTTAATAAACACTATCAAGGCGAAATAATTAATAGATGGCAGCGAAGAAGAATTCGTTATCTTTAACTGGTAGCCATTGCTATACATACATACAGATTTTTAATTTAGTTTGACAGCAATATTAACGTGGAAAACGATTTGCCTTGAACAATAATAAATTTTTGTAGTTAAATCCAGATTTCCAAAAAATATACACATATGTATGTAGGACTGATGTAAAATTACGCGCTATAAACGATGATGTAATTTTATGCTACAAATCACTTCTATGTTTTGTTTTTTTGTTGTGTTTTGTAATCCCACTAAATACTGGAATTTAATTTGTGGTGTAAAAGCAAGTTGTGTAATGTTTTGTAATGTGCTATCGCTTCTAGCATCGAATCGTTTATAGCGAGTACTGTGACATCAGCCTAAACAGAAAAAGTTTTTAAATATTTTGAAAATTTTGTTTTTGTTTTTTATAAAATTAATTTTTATTTTAAACGGCAGAACAGTGTCAGAAATTGTGCGCATTAATTTGTTTTATATAGAAGACGACATTTATATGGAAAATAAAAAGTAAATTTTTTAAATTAATTTATAGTGTAGAAGATTAATATATTAAAAAAAATTTCAAAATAAGTTTGAAAATAAAAATAAGTTTCTTCTATTACAAAGGAGAAATATTCATAATTCCTTGGTAATTAGAAATAGACTAAAATATACAAATTAGATATGCTCTGTTTCTTTTTGTGCCTTAAGATAAAAAAACACTTGGATTATTATTTTAACTTTATTATAATTCATTATTTAAGACACACATAAGGGAAAATTAAAGGAAACATGAGCTTGTTCCAATCAAAGTTATCTCGTTATTTCGTTAAAATTAGTCCAAATATTTTTTGTTTATCATCATTATTTACAGTAGTTTTAAAAACCAATTAGTAGTCTTAAAAACCAATTATTTATCACATTTTTTTCTTTCTTATTTTCCATAGAATATTTTGGCAATTCGAGTAATTGTTCATTTTCAAGTCATTTTTTCTCTCCCTCTTATGTGTTTAGCGGATAAAATAAACTTATGTTTTTTAAATGTTTATAATGTGGTTGCCTCGTCTGTACTTCAAAAAGCAATATGATTTTTAAGCCATGTTTCGTTTAATGTTGCTTTATATTGTTTTGCTAGTACTGGAGCTATTTTGAGACGCACTACTTCCGGTGGCAACGAAAATTTTTAGTTTTATTTTTCTTAGCTTTCTGCATTATTGGTATTAATTTTTAACTACTAAAAGAATAAAAATACTTTTATTGCCGATTTTTATCAACAAAGAAATTTATTTTCAAACTATGAAATTCTCTCAGAGCTCATAAAGAAAACAAAAATATTTAACACTAGCAGAATGTATTTACACTTTCTATGTATCGCTACATCCATCTTTAGTATAATTCGTGTAAGTTTTAAGTTCAAAAACTGTAGCTTAACTTAAAATAAGCATTTCTAAGTCTCTTCTATAGATTTATTTTCATTTTTGAAGGGCTATACCATTATTAGGCAACAAGATTTTTTTCTTGCTGCTCTTTTTTTCTATTATAACATATCTGTTGTATTCCCCACTTAAACGTAAATATAATTTTTTCCAGCTCTATTTTTAGGGTAATTTTCTATCCACTCGTAGTTTGGCACCTTGTACTTGGCATCGTTTTATATTTGCTTTTTTTTCTCTTGTTAAAATATTTTTACAATTTCTCGTAAGACATTTGAATAAAATACTTCCATTGAAAAATGTAAATGAGTTTGTCTTATTTTTAAATCAGATAAGCATTAATGTATGTAAAATTACTACGTAGATTGAGGACTGTTACCGACACTTTATTTACAATAAAAAAAACAAGCAATAATCTTTAACATAAAATAACAATAGGAATAATTTTAGCATATCAATTTTACAATAAAGTTAAAGAATATTTACATAGCCGCACTCAGACTTTATGACCAGTAAAAAAGTTGGTAAAAAATTAATTTGGCATCATGAAAATCTGTTAAAATTTAAATTTTTCGTAAGTTCGTTATAAATGTTTATGCATAAATAATGAATTAATTTTTTTTTTTTTTTAAGTTTAACATGTACATAATTATAGAAAAACTGCTCTTAAATGCTGAAAGGGTTTACGGCAGTGTTATAAAATATTTAATTTTCAATGAAAAAAAAAAAAATCAAACAACACAGACATATGAAACAAAGTTTATATATTTTGGTAATATTAAAACATTTTTTTGGATCAAGAACAAATTTTTGCGGATGCTTTCTAAAGAAACCCGGAAAAGTTAGACGCAAACAAAATGCAACGCAGCATTTTTTGAATGCTACATCCGTCATAAGGATTCTTCGCATCTGTTCACCTCAGGTTGTGTTCAGTGTAAATATTATCATCTTAATCTAATAATGTTGTAATTAGAATAAGAGGAATATTCATAGACAACCTTAGGCAAACCTGAATTAAGTTAAAATACCATAAAGTTCTATATTTACTTTGCAGTATATCAACAGGCGGCGAATTTGCCGCTGATCTGGCTAAGATGACGATTGAAATTTTAATAAATAACTACAAGTTTTTCCCTAAGTAAATAAATTATGTTTTCGTCATTTAAAAGTTTAAGCATAATAAACGGTGTTGCAAAACAAACTAAAGAATTTTATTGGCAGCCTTAAATAATAACAACTTGCTAGCAGAGAGTTTAGAGTTAACAAAATTTATGCATTAGATGATACAACAACTTACTCCCTTTTAAGTCCTATTTATACTATTACACAAGTCTTAAGATTTCCATTAGATTTTGTAAGAAAGAATTTTTGTGCCTGTAAAGAAAATCCAACATAAATTTATTTTTGTTTCTACAATATCACACTTCAAGTAGAGTAAAAATATACAGCAAATCATATAATTCAGATAAGAAACTTTAAAGAAAGAAAATTAAACTTATTTCTATTTAAGCAGAAGGGTCATTAAAAATTCCGGATAGAGTGCGTTTGTGTCGAAAAACCCGCGGCAGTTATGTGACTTGTTCTTAGCATTTCCAACGCATAGAATTTATATAAGCTTGATCCTTATACATAAGAAAGTCCATTGAGCTATATTCGCCTGTCCGTAATCTGTTTAAAATTAAATTTGGCTTATCCCCAGTGGAACTACAAAAAATATAACACTATTATTCTCGCAGACATATTTTCGAAGGAGGTGCCATTTAGATCTAGCAAGATCTGTCTATATATAATGGAGAAATTAAAAAAAAAACAAGCGCATGTTTTTTTCTTACGTTTTTCACTCTCAAATTTGTATTTTGTTTGCTTGTTATTGTTATTTTGTCATTGTTTTATTAAAAACCGAAATTTAAATAAAAACTTTAAATTTAAGGGTAATTGGAACATTACCAAACCATCTAAATTTCACAAAAATAACACTGGTCAACACAATTTTGTAGCTACTACCCACAAAATTTAAGATCCAGCATGTTTTAGTTTTATTTTCACACGGAGTGTTTAATTTTTTAAGGGCGTTATTTTGTTTACTGTTTTTTGAGTTAAGTGATTCCTATATAATGTCAAGAAAGTGTATAAATGATCCTGACAAGTTTTGTTATATATGTGGAGACATTAGTTTTATAACTCAGCAAAGAAATTTGACACCTTTAGTAACCAAGTTATTTAAAGAGTATTTTGGCTTTGCTATCGGACAACAAGACAAATCGTTGGTTCCACATATCTGTTATGTTACATGTGTGAGTCATCTTACCGGATGGGCAAAACAATCTCGATCTATGGCATTTGCAATTCCGATGATTTGGACGGAACCAACGAACCACTCATCTGATTGTTATTTCTGTTTAACTGATATAAAAGGTATTACAATTAAAACAAAAAGTAAAATTAAGTATCCTAACATGTCATCTGCAAAAAGACAAGTCGCTCACAGTAAGGAACTACCAATACCAGAACCACCTAAAAATTCCGATCTGCCCGCAACACCGAAAACAATCGAATCCGAAATTTTAGATCTTGACTTCCAAGAAGGTTCCTCATCGAATGAGCCACATCTACTATCTCAAGGAGACCTTAAAATTTGTCCAAAAAACAGGCAGAACTTTTGGGCTCTCGATTAAAGGAATGGAATTTATTACAACCAAAAATCAAAGGATGTTACTTTCGCAATCGATATCAAACGTTAAAAGTTTTTTTTTCACAAGATGATCGTTGGCTTATTGCAATAATGTCTGTGGCCTAATGATCGCTTTGGATATAGAATATAAAGCACTTCGGCTTTTATTTACAGATGGATAAAAATTAACTTTAAAAGCTTTTCTTTCACACATCGGCAATGAACTTCCGTCTATACCACTGGGGGAGGTTTTTAATATGAAAGATTGTTATGAATCTATCAAATTCATCTTGGAAAAGATTCAATATAACGAACACAACTGGAAAGTCTGTGGGGATTTGAAGGTAATTGCCCTAGTATTAGGACTACAACTAGGATACACAAAATACTGTTGTTTTATTTGTGAGTGGAACAGCAGAGATCAAAAAAAGCATTATATTAAGAAGGACTGGCCTAAACTAGATTCCCTTACTCCAGGACAAAAAAATATAAAAAATCCCTCTTTAGTGCAGCTGAATAATATATTTCTACCAGCTTAACACATTAAACTTGGGCTCATGAAAAATTCTGTTAAAGCTATAGATAAAAATTTTGATGGTTATTTATATTTGAAAGAATAGTTTCTTATACTGAGCGAAGCAAAAATTAAAGAAGGCGTATTTATTGGTCCTCAAGTTAATAAAAGGTAACATATTTAAAGAAAAACTAAGTGGTTTGGAAAAATCAGCTTGGGAATCCTTCATGAAAGTGACTCAAAATTTTTTCGATCGAATGACTATGAAAGTATTGTCGAAGAGCTTTTATCTGCATATAAGACTTTAGGGTGTAATATGTCGTTGAAAATACATTTTCTACATTCACATTTAGACTTCTTTCCCGAAAATCTGGGCGCCGTTAGCGATGAATACGGTGAAAGATTCCACCAAGATATTTCTACTATAGAAAAAAGATATCAAGGCAAGTGGAGTCCACGTATGCTGGTGGATTATTTTTGGATATTACAACGAGACGTCCCTGAAGCAAAATATAGAAGAAAATCTTAAAGTTATCCGAATTTTTTTTTATTGCAATATAGAGAAATAACTTCAATTTGTCGATAAATATTGAAATTTTCTAAAATATTTAAAAATTAAATTAAAAAAACTGGTCGTACTGGCACCATTTTGATTTTATTTATATTATCCTTATCCTTGTTCGAAACATAATTAGACAATAGCTTTCATGTTATATACAAAAACTGTTTTTTTTTTTGTTGATCAGTGTAATCAACTTAACTAAAAGTTATTTTTAAATAAAAATTTAGGAATTTCATTAAAATCCGAAATGGGAGAAAACACAATGGTGAACGGTTCTGCCGTAAACGTATAAGACGTATGGTAAAAACAAGTTTTTTGCATTAAGACATACGTTTACTAATGATAATTCACAATATTGGAGATTATATTATACGTTATCGTATGACTTAAAGTAAGTTTTTACGAATCGCGAGCTTGTAGCACCTTAATGAAGTGCTACAAGCTTGCTGAAAAAGTACTAATAAAAATAATTATATGGTGAAAATTTCTTGACCGAAAATATGGCAAGAAAAGTTTCCAAATGAAGCTTCCAAATGAAGTTTCCAAGTGGAGCTGCCGCCCTTGGGTGGAGCGTCAAAATCAATTGGAAACAAAGAAATTTTAAAATACTGGCCAGTCTGAATGCTATAGCTTTATCTGTAGGAATTTTAATTTAAAAACTATTGTGAAATCTAAAAAGATTACGATCCGTTTGCAATCGTACGGCATGATACCCTTTAGTTTATACAATAAAAGTATCACGTAATTTTTTTGTCGATCCGATCAGGTGATGTTTGTTTGTTAATGTATTCATTAATTAAAGAAGAAAAATAAGAGATAAAAATAAGAGTTCTATATTCGGCTATGCCAAATCATATATTCCCCAATAATAAAAAAACAATTATTGAGGTCACAGAGAATTAAAGAATTAAAAAAAATACATAAAAATGTTATCGGCTCTTACTGGGTTAAGCATTAAATAGCTCTTCAAAAACTTTTAAATGACAAATATATTGATATAAAAAAAATACGGTGCACAGTCCTACTTTTCTAAAAAAAACTTGGAAAATATCGGTGAGAGCAATTTTTTTCACTTGATGTTTTTTTTAACTCTCTATCGCCCCATTAATTGTTTTTTTTTTTTTTTTTATTGGAGTAACTTTATTTTCCAAATACAATGGCAAGCTTGGTGTCTTGCTCGCTACCTTGACGTTGCTGATTTTCAATATCATAATTTTTGAAACTTTGTCTGATCGATTGGCGTATTTAGATTTTCTCTAGCTCATCTTGTCTTGGCTAAGGTGATTTCAACACTAGCTCATCTTGTCTTGGCTAAGGTGGTTTCAACACTAACACGGACGGACAGAAGAACAGACGCACATCGCTCAATCGACTTCGCTACACATAAGGACTCTGAATACATATACTTTATAGGGTAAGAAATGGATATTGTAGAAATGACAAACCTTTACCTTTTCACTTCTTGTGGTGAAGGGTATAAAAAGATATATTTAAGGGCAAGTGGCAAGAGCTCGGTTAATCAAGTCTTAAAAGAATATAAAGCATGAATCAATATAATATTCTTATTAACATTTTAAAACAAAAAGAAATTAAATTTTTTTATATTTTTTACCCTTTTTCATATCGTGTTTTATTCAAAAATTAATAATGTTAAAATTATTCACATTCTTTTTTATTTTTATTGCTCTTAAGAGTTCATTTTTAATTCAAGCGAATTCTTAACAACTTGTTGGTATCTTTCTTTATCTTAATAGATTCTTGACATTTATACATGACAATAAAAACAAATTCAAGTTCTATAAAATGCAAATTTTATTTGTGGATATTATTTCTTGGTTAATTTATTTTATGTTAATTTATGTTATAAATTTATTAATAAATGCAAGAATATAAAGTTTAAATAAAGCTTTTTGGAAATAATATTTTATAGAACAAAAACAATAGCAACCCATAAATGAATATTGTTTAAAAAATGTAAAACTAAAGTTCTTTTGAAAGGCTATTTAATGCAACACAAAAAAAGAGGTTAACAACTTTTTAAAAGGGTAAAAATGAAAATCATTTTAAAGTGTTTATTGTTTTATTTTTATATTATTATTTTATTTTATTGTTCCAGAGTGTTGAAAAAATATTCCTTTGTTGAGTTATTATTTATAAAAAAAATTCTCTAGTGTTCTTAAAAAATAAAACCTTTTGTTAAAGCAATAAAACAATTGCATATTGTTTGAAATAAAAATCTACAATCATAGTTCAAAAGAGGTTCAAAAAAGGAAAAAAATGTATGAGAAGAAAATTCAGCTTAAGGAAGAAATTTAAGAAAATGTATTTCAATTTAAAGAGCCTTTCTTTTGGGACTTTTTAGGGTTCATTTATTAATTTTTTTTTAAAATAATTTTTTTAATTTATTTCAATATCAAGCTAAATGACTTAATAACCAAAAAAAGTGGACGCTTTTTCTTGTTAGATTTTGTTAAAAACACTTTTTGGCAGCACTGAATATAAATCCGTTTGCTAGTGGTTTCCAAATTTTGTGATTTTGTAAACAATCAAAAACAACTTATTCCCAACTATAAATACGCAATTTGAATGTACAAAGAAAACCACAAGATAAAACCAGACGCAACCTACTGTGAGTCTATAAAGCCTATCTTTTTTTTAAATAATTTCCAATTTTTTTTTAAATTTGTGGTGATATTTATAGCATAAAGCCAGACGGATTAAAACATAACCCTTTTGCTTTGAATCATTTTTTTTTTACTTTCACAAACTCATAATTCAATTTAAGTAAATACTATCTTGTATAAATTAAAATTGTTTTCAGTGTTTCAACAGCAGATTTCCTTTGGCACTTAATGTAATTAAAACAACAAGAAGAAATACTGAAGGTAACAAAACTTTACTTTGCTTAACACTAAGACTGTATCAGTCGTCTTTGTTGTTGAAATTGAAACTAATAAAACATTTTAAGCCTACAGATTTAAAACAAAAATATACAATACGGTGCACAAATGTACCTCCTGCTGCTGAGAAAATGAATCTTAGGAAATGGATAAGTATGCCCTCTACTTTATGTTACAAGTGGATTAAACAGTGAATAAAACTTGTTGAGACACAAAACACTCGGTATTAAACACATAAATATAAAAGAAGACATGTAACTTAAATAGAATTTTACTAAAAAAAAAAAACTTAAAAATTAATTTTGTTTTTCTTTTTTTGCATGCAAAAATTTTAAACTTTTGTGTTGTTCTTTCGACATATTTTTTGTTATATAACAAATTATTTTCATCCTCTCAAGAAAAATAAGCAATTTTATAGAAATGAATTTAAACTCAACACAGTTGTTGATTTTGACAATGACGGTTATGCTGCTACTGCTGCAGCCAAGACTTGTGGTGTTGCCGCTGTGAAAATTTGTTTAATATACCACGTTTAATCAACTTAAGATTAATTTACTTAGACCAGCACTTGTGCACGTACTTTCTAGTCTTTTGTTAAAACATAAAAAAAATGTTGAACGTTAAAGTAAAATAAAATGAAAGAGAAAAAATGAATGAAAAAAATTCAAAAAATAATGAATGCAAGCAAAAGCTTACTTTAAAATCTCATTAACACATGCATGCGGTTAATTAACTTTAATTCTAAAAGGAAATTAAAACCCAGTCACTAAACATTAGAAAAGAAAAAATGTAATAGTATGCGCTAAAAACGGTCACGTAATGCTACGACGCTATTTTAAAGAACGTAACATGTTACAGTTAATGTGAAACGAAAAGCAAGTATTTGTCTATTTATTTTAGCTTCGCTTCCAGGTCGCATGCTTTAATCCGCTGTAAATGAGTTCATTTGTTTTCTCTGTTACAAAAGTCTATCTGTCCATGTTAAAGTAAAGCAAGAAGCGAATATGTTTATAAAGCCTAGATATTAAACAACACAATTATTTCGAAACAGACAAGAGCTAGTGTTTACAATCAGAAGTACCCGTGCGTCTCTTCAAAAGAGAAAAAGGTTACCTATGAGTATTATCCATAAGTGAAGCAAAAGGTCATTTCATTAAAAAAAGTCGTTTTCGTCATTTTTTGTCTTTTTCTTGCTTAAGACTTTCAAACTTAGGCTCCATTCTTTGGATTAATACCGCGAAATAATACGTTTCTTGGAAGAATGTTTAGCGATGTTGCAATTTTTCGGTTCAGACTCAAAGGTTTTCCCTGATTATATATCAATAGTTTTATTTTCATTTTCAGCTTTTCTTTTTGTTAATAAATTATTAAAAAAAAAAAAAATACAAACTGCTGCCAAATTTAAGAGGTAATTGCTGACTATAGGTAGAGTAAATTTATATAAATATGGCTAAACATAGATGACCCTCCTTCCGCCTGTCTTAAAATCGGTTGCTTTTTCAGTGTGTGCTACTCTGTCCTGGCTTCTTACTTTAGCTAATTTTATGGTGTTGTGAATGACTTTAATGAGAAAGCAAGAAAAGAATTTTTATATACCCATAGTTTTGAAAAAATACTTGGCTTTTCTAAGGCAAAAGGAAGAACGAGAAAGAGTTCTATATTCGGCTGTGCCGCTCCTATATACCCTTCACCAGAAGAATTGTGGATTTTTTTTAATGTATTTTTCGCCGGAAATGTATGTCTTTGACATAGTGAAAATGTTTAGCGTGAACTTAAACTATTTATTAGTCTCCTTGGGGCCCACTAAAATGTACAAACTGTTGACACTTTTGGAATTGACACTTGTGTCAATTTTTGGTTCTGAAGTAAAAATTTTACCAAAGATTAAGTTTATGGTGAAATGATGATAAAAATATAAGATTTTGGTGTAATTTAGAAAGTAAGATAGAATTTTTATTTATTTGTTTGGCTTGTGTGTCCACTTCGTCTAAATAAATTATCATTGATATGAATATCCTCGTATTCTTATTTACAAAATTAGTTGGTTAAATAGATGATGTTTACAATATACACAATTTTAGATAGATAGATGCGAAGAATGCTGATGATGGATTTTGCGGTCCTGAAAATATGGCATTACATTCTGCCAGCGTCTAATTTTTTTTTTGTTTTCTTTGGAAAATGTCCGTATACATTTGTAAATAATTTTTCTTTTTTTCAGAAAATAAATTTTTTTCATTTATTTATTTATTTATTTTTATTTGGTTTTACAACAAAAAAAAAAAAAAAAAAACAATCACAATCACAATCACAATCACAATAACAATAACCAAAAACAATTAAGAATACTATATTCGGTTAGTAAATAAAAAGGTTGCTACCATTTTTTTACCTTTTTCAATAATCTTTATCATAAACAAGAACCACCTGCTGGAATATAAACGAAAGCTGAAAAAATATATTGAAAAATTAAAAAAAATTCGTGGTGTTGCTGCTGCTTCCTTGGTGATATTCAGCAGCAAAATTTTCAAAACTATTTCTGATCAATTGTGCCTTGGCAAAGTTGATTTCAACACGAACAGACATCGCTCAATCGATATTGTAGAAATTATAAACGGAATGACAAATTTAGATATAAGCTTTTCAGTCTTAAAAACATAAGATAAAAAGAGGCACTTGCCATTTTTGGACATATCTCCGCCTTTAAAAGACCCTCTCAATAGCACCCTGTTTCAAAACTGGGTTTAAGAGATTGCTGTTAAAAAATTTTATTTTGCTCGATTCCGGACAGTTAAATCTGATTTCGATCGACGGACAGACATTGCTAAATCGACTCTCCTCCATATAAGGATCAAGAGTATATATAAAAGTTATCGGGTCGGAAATGAAAATTGTAAAAATTGCAAACGAAATAGAAAACTTATTTATCTCGTTTTAGATGTTTTTTCTACACCATTCTTTAATTCAACGTATAAAACGTAAATAACCCTAATAATATGCTTTTTGCAAATGTCAGATACATTTTTAATGAAAAATTAAAAAATTTTTACGTATGCAGAATGCCGCGAAATATTTTAGATATGTACGTCTTTCATCAGCAATCTTTACATCTGTCTACTCAATTTAAGCGAACAGAATACAAGAAAAGATTTCATTATCAGCCACTATTAGGTGGTTTGAACCTTAAATGCACAAATAAAGAAATATATGCATTCATTCGTACATACATATATTACACAGTTCTCCTAAAGCTAGATTTTTAGCTGAATAGCATATGTTATTTTAACTATCAAGTGCTTCCCAAGCAAATATGGGCCACTCTTCAATTAAATTATATGTAAACTTATATTTTTCTTATCAGCCGTTGAAAATATCAAGTATCTGCCTGACGGTACAATAATTTAGTAGGTAAGTGTAGTTTGTCAGTTGATTATTTTTACATATGAATATTTTTAATAATAGATGTCAAACTACATATTAAAAAATACGAAATGTCTAAAACAACTGCTTCAGATACGAGGTGAATTACTTTGCCACAGTCTAATAATTACGGTTCAATTAATTATATATTTTATACTTGTTACATTTATACGCACGACTTACTTGCAAATAAAAGTATTGCGAAAAGAAAATTCTGCTGCATAAGCGAATTTGCGAATTGTTTATTTACGAAAGCAATTCCTGACTAAGGACACTATTTAAAAATCTAGTGTAAAATGCTGCCAAGTAAAACTTCGAGGGAAATATTATTTCATCAGAATTTTCACAATCATGAGCAGTCGAAGATTATGAAGTGGAAAAATAATTTCTGTGTACGAATTTTTAGAAAACCAAAAAATAATGGTTTAAAATAATAAAACTCGCTGCAATACTATGATGTTTATTTATTTTTATTTATTGTGGCACTTCTGGCTTGTACTTAAAAAATAACAATACCTATTTTTTAGACTCAATCTATAAAAAATTCTAGACTATTAATAGGTATTAGAAACCGATGAAACTAATATTGATGAAGACTGTGTTGGAAGACTGTGTTGGAAATATTCTGGATCTGGATCTGAATCAAATTCTAGATTGTGTTTTTGTTTAAAAATGAGGTGAAGAATAAGAAGAAAAAAATTTTTATAGCGTTCAATACAACGTAAATAATTTAGATCAATACGAACGTTTAGTAGGCTAAGAACTCAAATTACCTGTAACTGAAATAAGTTATACACCAAGTACATCTTTTGTTGGAAGAAAAAGGAAATATTATAAATATTCCAAACAGACTCTGAAGACTTAAAAAATACCACCTAATTTACAAACATGTAGAAATAGTTTGAAATGGAAATGCATTAGAGCGATTCCCTTAGCTCCACAGTATCCTGAAAATAATTACGACGATTGCAATTAAACCCCAACTGAGGTGTTTAACAAGTTTCTACCATTATGAGTTAATTAAATGATAGTATCGGAATTCAACAGTTATGTACAATTGAAAAATCAGGCTAACATACAAATAACCAAAAACGACATACGCTCATGTTTAGGCATGTTGACAAACGGTGGATATATGCAACCATCAGATAATGGACTAAAATGGAAAGCTGACGAAGGCGTTCGCAATAAAGCTGTTTCAAATGCAATGTCAAGAAACTGATTTAGAGCTATCGTCCAATTTTTTAATTTTGCTTCAAGTTATATGTAAACGCAGATGACAAAATGTAAAAGCTGCGTCCACTGACCGTCAGATTATAACGAGTCTATATTTGCTTATCATGGCCCTCATGGCCATGACTATAAATTTTGACTATAAAGTTTAATGAAGGGAAGTTCAAAAAGTGTGTAACTCTAATGCTATTCATTTTTTTTTTAATTAGGACCAGCACTCAGAGGATGACCCCTACTTATGCAATGCATTGTGCCTGAACTAGGAAATTAGGTTGTGGAATTGGGGCTAGAGGTAGTAGTGCTTGTGAACATTTGATTTGAATCGTTGCACATTGAAAGTGACAAGAAAGTTCTCTGCAGGGAGTTTATTCCACATACGAACTGTTCGGCTAAAAAACAAATTTTTTCTGTAATGCGTTGTGCGATTCACTGGCCAATCGACCACAAAGGAATGCGCTCTTGATGCAGATCGCGTTGCGCGTATGAAATTACGGTTTTCAGGAACTAGTTCGCTGATTTCATAAGAGCACATTCCGTTGTAGTAACGATAAAACAGTGAAACACACCCCACATTGCGTCGATACTCCAGTGAGTTAATAGAGCTGGATACTATACTGTCACCGACGAGTTTCTTCGCCCTCTCCTGTACGCGGTCGAGTAACTCCAAAATAGACTTTGAAGCACCGGCCCATACATGAGAGTTGTATTCCATTTTCGGTCAGATAAAGGTGACATAGATAGTAAGGAGATCAGATGGAGTGAAGTATTTCTTAAACCGTTTCAGAAAACCTAGGCACTTGAATGCTTCTTGTGCAACATGAAAAATGTGCTTGTTCCAACGAACATCGCATTGAATTTTCATGCCAAAAATATCGAGAGCTTCTGATTTCTTAATATATGTATCACCCATAATTACAGATGACGTAGCATGTTCAGCAGTACGCCTGTGCGAAAGCACACAGTACTGGATTTTATAAGCATTAAACTGAACCTTGTTTCCCAGGCCCCATTCGGAAATTACCAAAAGGTCGCGACTAAGGGTGTCATCCATATGCTTTCTCATAGCCTCAATTTCCCGAAGGCTTGGACAACTGCGAATCTAAAATGAATGGCTTATGCTACTGCCATCTGCAAAAGAATAGATAGGGTTAGAAGTCTGACGTAGAAGGTCATTAAGAAAAATAAGAAATAGGGTAGGGGAAAGGACGGAACCGTGCAGTACCCCTGAATTTACCTTGAACATTCCTTGTCACAGGATTAAAAAAACATTACCATGTTGTTTCTATTTTAACAATCTGTTTACTGGAATTCCAGATTTACATTATTTAAAATATCACGGCTATAATGGAACAGTGCTCAGCGTTACTCACGGGAGGTAACACACGAACTGCGGTTGTGTAAGCACATAATCGAAATATAGGTGGAGTTGATCGTGTAGATCAATATGTATTACCGCATACCTGTGGTGGTCAATGTTTACTTGGACTGTAGGTGTTGCAATTCAGAATGCACGGCTGTTGAATTGAAAGTCTTAAAACAATATGTCACAGTTAGAATTTCGGCGAAGTTTGGACCAACACTTGTCTAAAACTTGTGATAAGTCCCATTCGCAGAGAGCCCAAGACCACTAATGGGTCCAAAAACAAGGGTCTGCTTATTGGGGTACAAAAGATAAGATACACTGAATCATGGCAGGTTTAAACAATTCAAAAAATAAGACTATATACGTAAAAATCACTTTTTTATGAGGTCACCCTCTTATTGTTTTACTTTTTACGTTTTTAAAATTTGTTATTTTAGCTACCAAAATAATAAATTTTCTGTAATAATTTCAAGAACTTATCTGTAACATTTTCAAAGATAGAAGGCCTGTGAAAGACGGCCGGACATTGTAGTGATATCGAAAGGGTAACCTTTTTGCCCTTTGGAAATGGAGTCATTAAAAGCTGGTACTCTAAACTTAATACTTTTTCCATTATATCCTTTAAAAAATATGCAAATAATCATTTTGTGATAAAGACCAATGGAAGTCCATTATCCGATCAGCAAACACAACACTTTGCTTATTACAGTAACCACCATGAAAAGTCTGCTTTAAGAGAATTTTTTATAACTTCGCTTTAATGTTATCGTTATCTGAACGTATTAACACAAATATATGATAACAAATTTATGTATGTATCGTTAATGGAAAAAAGAGTATTCATACTTTGATAAAATTCCTTTATATGTTCATTCATTCATTTGATAAAAATGATGAGCTAAGAATCACGTATACACGTCTGTATAATCTTAAAGGGAATAAATTTACACATTTATACAAATCAAAATGCTAATCTATACACATAAATGAAAGATTGATTGAAAAACGGCAACAGCAGCGAAATATATATTTATGAGTTTGTTTAAAGTTTTTTTTTACCTTTAACTTTATTAACATGTAACATTTGTATATTAAACAAAAGAGTTCTATTTTATTGTTTTGTTAAGATTTTGGTCTTATTTCCATCATACACATTTAGAGGAGACGTCGCGCAAATTTTACCTAAATTACTACGCGATAAGTACGAGTGCTATATTGACCGATTCATCAAATACGCTTAATACTTGCAGAGTTTATAATTAATGACCCGATGCACGTGATAACTACAAAAAATAAGTAAACAAATTATAAAGACTCTTGAAAGCAATGACTCACATTTGTTGCGAAAATTATGTCATATTACATTATGGTCCTTGTTTATTGTAGAAAAAATATATAATGAAAATAAATCTGTTTGCAAATAAATCAAAATTATATATTTTGAACTTCTTCAGAAAATTGGAAAGTTTAATCGAACACTTGCAAACTATTTGGACACATAGAGAATCTCAAAGCTAACTTAAATAGTTAATAATCTTCTTAATTATAACCTTTAATATCAGCAGTTTTAAGATATTTTAGGTTGATTTATTATTAAACAATTTGTAATAAATTTAAAAGCAATATTTTAATTAAATATCTAATTCTTAATGTAACTTTAAGTTTTAATATTTTGTATGTCTTGTAAAGTGGGTTTGGAGGAAATATTCCTTCTTTTTGTATACATTAAAGAATTTTTTATTGTCGCAAACTGTCTTAAAATTTTATGTAATCAAATGCATTAATTAACAAAATTATATAACCGTAGAATTAATGAAAATCTTTAAAAAATTTATTTTGATCCACTAAACCACAGATCAAAACAACTAAGCGATTAATTCGCGTGAACTTTAATATCCTTTGAAATGAGATATGATTTATTTCAATTGCAAACGCCGTTGAAATTGGATACACGTAAAAATCATAACGTAATGTACGAATATCTGGAATTCATAATATTGAATTTTTTTTGTGAAACAAAATGCTTTATCTTAATACCTAAAGTGGTTCTTGTTACAGTTAAGATTAACCCGTAACATTTATTAATAAAAATTATTTGATGATTAGAAAAGCTGGTATCTATAAGTATTTTGATCGTTGCTAAAGCCAGCTCGAAATTTTATCAAATGCCAAAAGAAATTTTGTTTTAGTACAGAAACTTTATTAACAACATCAGAATTATTTTAGAGGCTTATACAAAAACGACCAACAAACAACCCACGTTATTATTTTGTCCTTCACTTCTTTCCTTGTATTTAATATGAAACCAACACTGTTATAATTTGATTTCCAAAGAAAGAGAAAAAACGCAACAATATGACAATGAATAATCAATAAAATTAATTATAATTATTTTAATTTATTCATACTTTTTAACGAATTTTCTTTTTTAATGTTCAGGGAATTGTATAAATTAAGCCATGGAGAATATAAAAGAACGTTGGGAATTTAAGTTGAAAATAAACAGTCTCAAAAAAAAGCGCTCATACAAATTACATATAGCTAGTTCAGCCAAGGATGGCCCTATAAAAGAATAAAAATTTTACTTATTCTTATACTTAATTTTATATGAGATATTTATATTTCCTTTATAAGTATAATAAATCATCTAAAATAAGATTTATTAAAAGCTATACAACTCAGCCTAGCAAATTTGGTTGACAATTCTTAGCTTTACCCATACAAACATAAAAAGACACTTGTTAGATATTCAAAATCAACATAATAGACATTATTTTAAAAAACATAATTTCAATTATGTTGCTGGAAACCTAAATAGTCTTGTGAAAAATGACAAAGAATTAAAAGCCAATCAGTAAAGTAATTTAGGGTCATTTAACAATGTTATTTGTCAGGCACTTTACATATTAAAGAACTTAAATAAGAAATGAAATATAACTTGAAAACAAAAGTTTAAAAACAAATTATTTTAATGTGAAATTTAAGAACACAGGCTTCTTTAAGATACAAAAAAGAAAAATCTGCTTTTTTTATCACTTGAACACGTACTTTGTGGTATTTTATTTGAACGTTACAAAAAGGAAAAAAACTAAAAGCAGGAATATAAAATAAATTGAAAGAAATTTAAAAAGATAAATGGAAGCAAGAATGTAAGACAAATAATATCAATTTTCTATTATAAATTTACATGTGAATATGTACCTAAATCAAATTATTCCTTCAGGGAAATAAATAAATATGTAAATGGGAAGATGTATAGAATTAATGGCTTCCATTTCATTCATGATTTTATTACAATCGATTTAACTTCATCTATTTCTGCGCCTTTTTGAAACAAATTAAATTTTCATAAAATTTTAAAATGAATGAAGCAAAGGTGTGGGGATTTGCTTAAAACAAGAAGCGATAACATAACACCCAATAAATGAACAACACATTAGGAAGTTTTCCCTTAAATTCTGGCATCACCTTAAAATTTTTCGGTTTTTGAATTCTGTACAGGTAGCCCTCGTTCAGCGCGATAGTGAGATATTGACAGTTTATTACGAACTATTGGGAATTAAGATTTATTCGGGTTCGAATTATCGGGATTTTACTGTATTTACCTATACAAATTAATGTTACAAATGCGATTCTTTTTAAATTTTTTTGTATTTTCAACTTCGCGTTATAAAAAAAAGAAGTTTCGCATATCCATTTTTTTTCAAATCGGGTTATGTCGAAAACGAGTTGTATAAATAAGGCGTTAAACGAGAAATACCCGTATTAAAAAAATATATCGGAAAATTGGTATGATTTAAAAATTTTGTGATTCATCATAACTTTTAATAAAACATTAAATCGGTGTTAAGTATGGCCACTATACGTGAGGAATTGAATAATAGTTGTTAGGCTTGCAAATTAAATTTCGTTCTGAATTTTATTATAGCTCGCACCCAAATTTTCTAAATTTTAATGCTTACACTTATCAAGTTAAAATGATTTCCTTCTGCTGATTATAAGGAGTTTTTCAATTAGAACTTTGTTTTATAAAAAAAATAAAATAAAAAATCTAGATAAAGATAACTCAAAAAATTTCGCAATTAGGAATGAAGAATGATATCTGGCAAATGTCAAACACGACCGCGCTGACTATCTGTCGTTATCCATTGACAATTACGGCGTTTCTAGGCTCATATTCTAATACTAATTACCCAATTATGCCTCTAGACCATAAAGCGCACCATATAGTGTTATGTTGAGTGTAAGATAAACGCTTTAGGATTTTGAGAGGCCCAAATGAGGCAATTTTGCTTATTGACATATCCTGACAAATGAAAATGTGCTTTGTCTAAAAAAAATGATTTTTTTTCAGAAAAACCAGCGGGTTGTTCCGAAATACACTTTAAGTATTTCAATATGATTTTCTGATGAAATTTAATTCATTTAAACAATTGCTAATGCATCACTACTACATCAAAAAACCAAATATCAAAAATATCATGCTGTTGCCACAATTGAAAAATATACTTCTTGTGGAAAATCCTTTACGGAAAGCCTCTCTACCGCAGTGGAAATATTCATATCACTACCACACTCTTAATTCAACCATAGTCTTCTTTGATTATCCACACTAATTTTAAAGTTTTTTTCATGAAAATTTGAAACCCTTTCTCTTTCAGTCCCCTGGATAAATGAAAATAACTGTTTTTGAACTACCAAGCCCACTATTCTTATCCATCTGGTATATTTCCAAACTGTGAAGAAAGTTTATAGTGCGAAAATTCAGGGCACAACGTGTTATAACTCTCCGAATACACAAAGATAATGTTTCACTTTTTCTGGGAGGTTTCACGACTACTTTGAAATTTAAACAATTTTTGATTCAGCCGGAATCTACGTTACTTGTGCTTGCTTTCTTTATGTATAAAAATTTCGTGTTACTCTTATGAACTATTTTTTATCCAGAAACTAAAACATGACATGAAACTTTCTTTTACTGCGTGTCTTTTTTTTTTTTTTTTTTGAGAGATCATACGTCATTAGAATAGCCCGTTGGTGGAATATTTCACCTATTTCTCTGCATCTATTTTCGCGCTCAAATAATGTGTCGTTTAAAGCTTTTGCAATATTTTTCTTATATGGTAGAGTTTATTAAACTCTGATTTATTTTAAGTTTTTTTTTACAGTTGGGAACCTATATTTATATTCCTAAATACTTTATAAATACAGATATTTTAGTTTAATATAAGTATTTTTTATACTTTTGATCTCAGATAGATTATTTTGGCCACGAAGCCTTTATATTGAGAAATGAATAAACAAATAAATAAATATATAAATAAATAAAATATTTTCATATTAAAGTTAAAATTTTTAAATTAAAATAACATACAATTTTTTGCAATTATTAAGATATTTTTATTAGTATGTAAAATATTAATTGCCAAACCTTTAAAAAATCCAGGCTGATAGCACCAATAGAAGATTTTCTTGAGGATTTAGTTTTATTCAAAAACAATTAATAAAATTTACCACAAGTCTATCAGTAATTATAATCCTAAAGCTGTTGAAACGTTAAAAACCCCTTTTATTTTTAACACTTAAGATATCATTAATTCTGAAATATTGTGTATGTACATAGCACTAATATGCAACACAGATTAAATAAGTTAAAATACAACAATTTACCACACCATTTTTACAAACAAAAGAACTAAAAAAAACTAACTTTTTATTTTTCAAGTTTTTAACAATTATACTTGAATTAATCAAAAAGAATTTTAAGATTAATACATTTTTTTTTAAAGAATTTTACTTAATATTATTGCAAATATTTATTTTTTAAGTTATCGCTGCGTATGATTAATTTTAATTAATTTTAAATTAACACACCTTAACGTATAAGTAATATTTAATATTCCGGTAATTTTTTGGAGTAGCTTTTTTTAACAAAATAACATTTTATTATTATTATTTTTTTGTATCAAACACTTTTTTGTTTTAATCACATAAAAAATGTTATTTTTAAAACACTGTTGTACGATATATAATTTTTTCCGTTTTCATCGACCGTTTACGTTGATGTTTCGCTATCAACTGAGTTGCAAACATTTAAAGTTCGTGCAAATTTCTTCATCACAAACAGAAAAATTACAAGCTTTATTTACACACGAGTATGTGGAAGTGTTAAAGAAAGTGTGTTTGTGTGTGTGTGTGTGTGTGTGTGTGTGTTGTATTTGTCAAAGAAGTCAATATAAGTTAAAATGTAGCTGCTTGTGAGGGTGTTTCACTAGCTTTTCGTTTAATAAATTTTTCGTAAAGAAAATGTTATTGCATGCTTATGTGCTCTTAAAAGTAGTACAACAGGTTTCAGCCGAAAAGTAACCAGTGCTTGTGGTTAAAAGAGATGCATTAAATTTACAAAGAAAACAAATTTTAACAAAATGCTCCCCTTATATTTTGAGTAACAGTATAAGAGAAATAAAAACTGCTCTTATTACATGCCGTAAATTTTCTTCACAAAAACATAGAATGTTAAATAAATGCTGCTGGCTTTCCTAGTATTATGGAATTAATTTAATATACAAAATTTTTTTTAAAGTGTGTCCGGGGTTAATGCATTATTGCCTAAGAGAACATTTGTTTTTTTTTGTTTAGAACATAAGTTATTCAGATAAATGTAGTTTTTGCCAAAAAATTATATAACCTTCACCTTGATATAAAAACTGTAATATTTATGGTTTAATTTTAAAAGAAGGGAGGAGACATACATATATTACATACTCAATTAAAAGATAAATTTTTTTCCGATATAAAATTTTTTTCTTAGAAAAAATAACACATTTATTAAGTAAATAGAATATTCAAAACGAGTTGGGTTGCTTGTTACAAAGTTTTATATGCTAATCCGAGGGGCATATTATGGCATTTGATATCGATCGAAATTTAAGTTTCAATAGATTTTTGTTGAAATTTCGATTGATATCGAGTGCCGTAATTTGCCCCCGGGCTTTTGCTCTTTTTTAAGTTTAATCTTTTTTTCTAAGAAAATACTATTTTTGTTTTTATTTCCAATTCACACACTTTGTCATCTTTATTTTAAATTCATTTTGAGATTTTTGGAATAATTAGTTTTAAATATTGAAACGAATTATGTGGACAACAAAAATAAAAATTAATATGGAACAGTTGTTGTAAGAGTCCTTATTAAAATTGTTTTAAAATTACACCACATTTACACAGGCAAAGTTTACTTTGCAAAGTTTTGATTTTATGTGGAAGAGAGGAAGAAAGAATGATAAGCAGTGCAGACTTTGATGTACTCGCAAAATTGCTTTTGTTGTTTTTCGTTCGTTGCTTGTACACAATTGTAAATATGTACAAACATATATTTTTGTGTTTAAGCACCAAGTGCAAAACGTCCAAAAATTAAGAGCGATCAAACAGAAGGAAAGAAGATTTGTAAAAGTAAACTTTGTGTGTCTGAACACCAAACAAAGTTTAAAAGAAAATTAACAAAACGTTGTCAAAGTACAATTTCCCTGTATGAATGCAGTCTTACAAATGTCTGATTTGATTTAACAGAAATATTCTTCCTTAATTAACTTCAATCTCATAAAAATACCTATGACTGTTTAATTCTATTGATAAAAATTTCGCTTTTAGTACAAAGAATTCAAACAGGTACTTAAAACTTTAAATGCATTTATTTTAGTTTCAGTAAAGGAGTAACATTCAACACTATATCAACACTATAACAAATTTTGCAAATACTTCAGTAAATATTTGTTATGATTTTATCAATCCTATTTATCCTCAGTTTTATCAATTAAGAAAGCGAAGAGAGGGTTACAAATTTTCTATTTATTTTATTTGCTCATTTCTAATACAACCAAGACAGAAAAATTTTCCAAGAGCTTAATGCAATATCAAAGTATAAGTCGAGAGACTTCATGATCACTTGGTCAAAGAAAGTAAATAAGAAAAACTTAGAGAAAACACTATAAATAATAATAATTTTAAATTAATATTTTCTACACTGTTTATATAGTCCAAAATTCTATAATTAATAGAGAAAGTTAAGTATTTGAAAAATACCCAGTTTTAGATGGTCTGCGCTTGAAAACAATACAAAGGCAAAACGGTCTTTCAAAATCACAAGTTTTACCTTCAGTATTGGAAAATAAATTCTAACATGGACATTTTTGATAATGCCGAAAATTAAGAAAGTAGTTAGACAATATAATCGGCAGGCCATGAATCCTCGTCACAGAAGGAACCTCGACTTAAGCA
This sequence comes from Cistogaster globosa, assembly GCA_937654795.1. Lineage (NCBI taxonomy): Eukaryota > Metazoa > Arthropoda > Insecta > Diptera > Tachinidae > Cistogaster > Cistogaster globosa. Next base: position 23,729,852 of record OW569405.1, read on the forward strand.
GCGAATAACATATTAGTTTATGTTGTTTTATTAATTTTTTTAACTTTTTTGTGTATCTTAAAAATTATGTTTATAAAAAACAAAAAATTTTTCTTTAATTTTTACTTTTATATGTATGAGGTTGCCAGATTTTTAATAAATTATCCCTGAGGAAGTTGGAAAATACCAACGAAACGTCGGATTAATATGAAATAAATAATTTTTTATTTACTTGAAAGGAAGGAAATAAGTGACCTTGAAAGCCCAAGTACAATAAATTATCAATAACATATTAGGTTTGAATTATATATTTAATACCGGAACCATATTATTGTCCAACATAAAAATTATATGGTTTAGTTTCACCACATATACATATATTTAATGTAGAATTATATTTTGATATAATATGACTGCATTAAAAAATAAAAAAATTTTATAATTTTTGATTAACTTTTTATTTGTTTTAAAATTTTTTACTTAATATTAACTTTTCTTACTTAATTTTTTTTTAATTAAATATTTTTACACGCAGCATTTTATAACACTAAGCTAATATAAACGATTGAAGCCAAAGGCCAAACTTAAGTATTTTTCATAAAATATTATTTTTATAAAATGTTGTTTATTTGTATTGTGTTCTATCCTGATTGTATAAAAACGAACTTCCTTTTCCTTTTTGTGTTTTTTCCTGTTTTTGTTTATTTAAATGAGGTAAAAATTTAAACAAGTTATGAAATGTAAAGAAATCATAAATTGAAGTATAAATAAATATTAGCAAATGTTTTTGATGCAGCATGGTTAAATACAATACTACCGGAAAATTGTGTAAAAATAAGAGATTTTAATTTGCAAATAAATTTTTGCAAGTGTCTTTAAGTAAATAAAAGCTTTTCCATTCCCTTTTTTACCACGCATCTTATATACACGATTTTTTAAGATTTATCTATTCGACAGAATATTTAAAAACTCATACTAAAAAAATATCATTATTTAAAAATTTTTTTTTTTTTTTTTTGATAATGAAATCACTAATTAAGTTAAGAATGGTGGCCTTAAATATACAGTGCAAAGCAAACTAGTACTGTCTTAATTTCTATGTGCTCTTTACTTTAATTTTTAATTAAAATAAGTTTGTTTGTTCAAACACTATTTAAATGACCACAACGATCTTGTAAAAACTTTGTTATAGAAAAAGTATTATGCACCAAAAATAATTACCAAATAAATTATTTATTTCTTTTCAATATCAAGTAATATGAAACATGATGCTTTCCAGTTACTGCCAGCTGTTATATCAAATTTTTAAATGACAATTTTGAATAGATGTTAACGAAGCGCCTGCTTGTTTTAAGCCACACTAACTAATATTGTCCACTAACTTTTTGAACCTGAATAAGATTGTAGTGCACCTTATCTTGGTATAGCATTTGAGACATACTTAAGTTTCCATTTTCAATGTTTGGGTCCTCGTGACTCTAAATCATCAGTAAAATAGAATATTAATTCTAATTAAGTCACTATGTTATGAGCTTAGTTTGGAAAGAAGTGGTACAATGATGAATCTTAAAGTTATACGTTGTGGCTTCGTTTGTTTCTCGACAATAAAATGAACAATAAAAACTTGCTAGATAAAGCATAGATATCTTCTAGCTTAATTTACTTATTATCTTGTGGCTTATTGCTTGTAGTCTAAAGGCCAGACTGATTAAACAAATGAATTGCTGAATGGACAGCTGTAGTATTTCTGATAGTTGGCTGTAATTTGTTATGTAGTGTCTTTCTTGTTTTTATTTTTTAATTTTTTTTTTTTTTTTTTTTTTTTTTTTTGATTATTCATTATCATTGACAGCCACATGGGAGATATTTCTTCCTTGGTTAAGGCTTTACCTGTCACTAGGATTTGCCTAAAGCTGGGCGGTAACGGGTTCCGAAAATTTAAGAGTGGCTATGCTTTTGGTACCTGCATGGATAACGATCCGTGTACTGTTTATAATTGAGATTCTTGGGAATTAAAGATTTTCGTTTTTTATTTTATTGATATAATGAATAATTTAAAATTTAGATAAACTTAAATCTGAGTAAAAATTGCTGAACTACTGAATACTTATACTTAGTTATACTTATAATTAATTTTGAGTACCCGACAGTCTAACTCGACTTCTCCACTTAAACAAAAATAAGGGAACCTCAAAAAAATATATCGTTGAAGCCAGAAAATTAATAGCAAACTAAAAAATATTTCGTGCTATTGTGAAGGGTATTAAATTTTAAATAATTTCATCGCGTTTATAATTTTGTTAAGTAACAACAAAAATCACAAAACCACACAATGAAAACATTATTTATTTTTATTTTTTTTTTCCATTTTTTTTTTTTTTTTTTTGTATTAAGTGTTAAATACTCACACGAAACATGACAGAGCTTATAAATAACATATGAAACACACTTCATATACTTTCGTTACTGTAAACAAATAAAGTGAATATTTATATAATTATATATATATTTGTATGTATTTGAATATGCGTTCATATGTTGAAATATGTGCAGATAAAATTTCGCTTAAATATGTATAAATAAGTAACAGAATAAATAAACAAATATTTAAAGACACACACATCATAAAATAATGTACCCTTCATGTGAGAAGTTTTATAAATAAATTATGTTCATAATTGTAAAGGGTGTGTAAAAGCTTAAAATCAAATATCGTCATGGGACTTGAGCACTAAGAAAAATATTTTTTTTTTAATTTTAAAACAAACAAATCAGAGGCGGGAAATGGAAAATGTTTATTTTTTAAATTTTGTATAGAAGAAAATAAATACTCTTTATATATTGACAATATATATTTGCAAAAAAAGGACTTCCAATGGGAGCAAAGAAATTGTTGTAGCTTCAGGAATAACATGTAAGACTTAAAAGCTGTACGATTGGACCACTAAATAGTACCATAAATGTACTAGAGTGCAGAAATGTGTAAGAAAAAACACTAAAAGCCTGCAAGATGGTAACTATACTAAAAAATTCAAAAATAATTTTTACTTCATACATCTGTATAACTTATTTATAATTATACATAATGATTGTACTACTCTTCTTTAAATTGTACCGAAAAGAAGTATATTTCAACAAACAATACAAAACACATGCAAAGCTCAAACACTCTAAACCAAATTTCTGTTGTTTTCCACTTTTTTGCTGTGTACTCCTACAGCGAAATAAAGGAAAAATATTGAAAACAAATATCGCTTTGATATTGTTTTAACTGCCAAGTTCTTTTATTTTCTTTAAAGTTAGAAAAATTTATTTTATCAGATATTTTAAAAGCAAATAATTTTATAAACAAAAGTAAGAAACAGCTGTTTGGCTTATTTTTGCGAGTAAAAATTTTACAAGCAAAAACTTACAAACATTTTTTTCTATCACAATATTACGCTCTTTTTTATTCTCTTCTTATCAGTTTTTGAGTACATAAACACGTTCAATTCAGCTATTAAGGCCGTGTCAGATAAAACTTTTGCTTTGCGTTGCGTTGCAAATTCGCTTTGACATTTAAGATAAAATGTATGAACTTATATGAAACATGTCACATAAAGCACTTTTAACGCAAAGCAAAGCGCAAAGTTGGTCAACACTCATCTTTTGGCGCGCTTTGACAATTAGCTGCTATACATTTGTATATTATTTTTTGCAAAATCTAAAGTAAAAGAGGTAAGTATTTTAAAATGTAATTTTTTAATTAAATATTATTCCTTTATTATTTTTGAAAAAGGCTTCTAGTATTAATTTGTAACAAATTATTTTAACTATAGGAAATAGTTTATTTTAATATTCTTATGTATACATGTAGTTATATAAAAATGCTTCATTCATTAAGATTAGGATTAGAACCAATTCCAATATGTCCTCCAATAACATTTTTTAATATTATTTTAATGAAAATATAAAAACTACTATGCACTTTTAACGTAAACAAACAATAATTAAGCGCTGTCAAAGTTTTTATTGTGACATACCTCTTGCGTTTTACACTTTTTTTTCAAAGTTTGAAATGTCACGCAAAGCGAAAAAGTTCTATCTGACACGGCCTTTAATGCCTCATTACTCTTACGTAAATGTTACGGACACGGAAACGTTACGGACGACTGCAACATTGTCTAGTTACTATTTGCACGTAAACGTTCCATATATTTCTTAAACCATTTGAATCAAGTGATTGCGATAATTAAATAATTCTTGCAAAAAAAAACGACTTCAAAAAAAAACAAATCTTAGATCATATTTCTATAAGACGGTAATTATACATTAATTAATTATATTATATTTGAGAAAGAATGCGTGTAGAACAAAATATGAAGACAGATTAAGAAAAAAAAGTCAGCAGTTATGTGGTCAGACTTTATTTGTTACACTTTTTATTGCCGACATTGTGAAACAAAATTTGCCGAAATCCTAGCCTTAGTCTATAACTGATCAAAAGACTTGCCATATATATCAAATTATAACCATTAATCTCTAATTTTAAATATTTATACTTGATATAGTAATAGACATTCTGTCTAATTTTCAAGAGTTTGTCTGTAACGGTTTGAAAGATAGGGCCAAATTACATCAGTTGTAGGGACACCCTTTAATTTCTTATTTCGAGTTTGCTACTTGTTATAGCGGACTAAGCAATAAAGGTTCTGTACAAATTTCAATCAATTGTCTACAACTGTTCAACAGTTTGGTTATATACATCAAGTGCAGCAACTATTGTAACACCCTATAATTTATGATTTTAAATATTTAAACTTCTTTATATACTAGACAAAGTAGTGGACATTCTGTTTAATTTTCAAATGTTTGTATATAACGGTTCAAACAATAGGGTTATATAGATCAATTTACTTAAAACAAGGGAACACCCTTAAATTTCTAAAATCAAATTTTATATATTTTGCTATTACGGACTTCGGAATACAGGCTCTTTGTAAATTTCATCTAACTGTCTATAGCGCTTTAATTTCTAAACAAAAATTTTATACTCATTCTTATAGCGGACTTTGCTATCAAGGTTCTATGTAAATTTTAACTATCTAGTTAAAACAGTTCAAAAGTTTGGCCACTTATATCCAAATTCATTAACTATTAGGGCATCCTTTGACTTACAATTAATCATTATTAGCTTTTTTGTATTACTTTTTGCTTAAACGAGTTCTAGTAATCCACATTTTTTTTTTTAAATTTGAAAGAGTGCGCTTTACGGTTCATAGTACACTTAAAAAACATGTATGCTGTATGGGGACAAAGCAACACTCAGTTGAATTAAAAACCTCCTACTTTTTTTAAAGTCGATTAAGAAAGGTCTTCTTATTACTGCTATGTGAAATACTCAATGTAGGTTCTCGTTACACATGTATTTTCTATACAAAGACATGGCTTTGCAAATTTAATTTGCGCAAAAAAGTTTCAAATAAACTATTCCGATTATTTAAGCAAGGTTGCTTTAAATAGTGTTGTTAACCAAATACTACAATAAAAACGCTAATTTAAAAAGTGAGGTAAATAAATAAAGTGATAAAATAGTTTTATACAAAACAGACTTGGGGGATGTCAATTACAGTTTGTAATTTATTACACATGCATTTACTTAGTTTTATGTAACAGTAATTAATTTTTCAATTATAATTATACTTAATTCTTTGCAATTGAAAAATTACAACTACAATTAATTGTAATTTGTTATTAAAATGGATGCTAATTGACATGTCAATTTCTTAAAGTCAACTTATGGCTAAATTTTGATTTCAATAATAATAAAATAATAAATAAAAAAATCTTGTTCAAACCACATTTCGTCCGGATCAATATCATCAATATTAAAAAAAAAAGATAATAATAATAATTAATCCTAGTGCCTTTACGATCTTCTTTGACCGTAACGTAGGTCCGGCTTCATTTTTTAAGAAATAAAGTCAGATTATCCACTAGCGTATAAACCTCACCAAACGGTTTATTTTTCTGGATGCAATGGATTCTGTAGGGTATGTTGTGGATTAGTCTCACTGTATGTGCAGCAGTTTTGCTTATTAACACACCCGTTAAGCCAAAAGTGAGCCTCATCTAAAAACACAATTTGGCGATGAAACAGCGGGTCAGTTACTAACAGCCTAAAGGCCCAATCGGCGAACGAACGACGCATATAATGGTCTCGTGGCTTTAAATCCTACACCACCACCTACACTAGATCTTATACGCGTGTAGGCTCAGATCTTTGCACAAAATTTTCCACGTAGTAAATGGGCAGAGCCCCAATTCCTGCGAGCAACTATGAATAGTAAAATTTGGATCTCCTTTTTCCATCAAAATTTAATTTTTAGTGTTAATTTTTTTTAAATTATAGTGTTATGTTGTATAAAAAAAAACACCCGAAACAAAAGTACGGATGGTTATAGATGATTTCGAGAAAATGTTGATTCATTAAATTATTTCAATGCACGTTTGATATTATAAATAAAAGAACGTTCTATATTTTTCGAAGCTTTCAATACAATTCTTAATAAAATTGTTTTGTTGCTACTGATTTTTAGAATATTTAAAATTTTTATTTTATATACTTTAACTCAAATTATAATAAAATTAAATTTTTGATGATGATTCTAAAAGTAGAAATAGTTATAATAATATATATTACAATAATACTAAAATTAATACAAGATAATTATAGCAAAACAACAAAAATACTTATAATAATATTAGAGTAGTTATAATTATAATCCCATTGGTATTTATAAAAAAACAAATTCATAAATGTGGGAGTTTTCTTTCAGTTTTAGCAAACGTTTTTCAAATTTATTAATTATATAAAAAATTAACATTAAGCAAAATACGCTATAAATTTTGCATTTAGAAAAAGTAATTGACTTTAAAAAAAGGAAGAAAGATAAAGACGTTAAATGATAAAACTTTTCCAATCCACGTAATAAATAAACAATATAGGTACGGAAGAGTAATACAAGATATGTGACAAAAACAAATGGTTACAAATCTTTAATACAATACACAAAACTGTACAGCTCTTTATCTTCATATATCAAAAGCACATACTGAATTTAATTTGGATATTTCAAATGGTGTGAGCTGTAAAACGCTTACAAAAATAGAGGCATACACAAACACCCAAAGACATTATCGCGAAAATAGCAAAACTATATTAAGAAGACTTCAAAACCTGTTGAAATCCCGACATCGATTATTTTCACGAATATGTTTAACTTTTACTAACAAAAAGTTGTTATAATGGCCTTTAAAACAATTTGAGCGGTAGGACTTGTTTACTGCCTTAAAAAAAAAAAAAAAAATTTTAATCAATAAATATATCAACATTAAAACAAATATATTGTAATAAAATCTTGACACAGTTGTACATTGCATTAACATAATTTAAAAATTTTCAAAAAGTATTATATATTTTTTCTGCAACAGAAAAGCAATTTGACAGCTGACAGTTACAAAAAAGAATGTGGCGTTTTCATTTGGTAATTAAACATCGCCAAGTTATTCTGTTTTTTGTCTCTATTCTTAATTGCCTACTGAATTCATGAAAATGTTCATGTCTATCTAAAATCTAAAATATACAAAATATTTGCTAAAATAAAAAATACTTAAAGTAAATTTTCGTGTTAAGGTTTAATTAATAAATTTAAGTTTGCATAAAATATAAACGGATTAAAATCGTTGTATACGAAATTTGCAATAGAAATTACGCTTTCTGAAGGTAACTTTTCCTTGTTGCTTGTTTCAATACTTAAATATCTAAATTGTACTGAAAACCTAACTAAATTAACTTTTGTTATTAGTTTTTAATACAGCTGATGCCTTGTGCCTAAAGTACCTTTTTATTGTTTTAAGATTTAAAAAATTCGGTTAGGGTGAGAGGTAGACCTGTTGCTTTTCTGAGAACTTTGAAAAATTGAAATAAAACAATTTCCAAAACAAATTAGCTGTTCATAATAAATAAGTAAGTTTGCTATATTCGGCTGTGTCGAATCTTATATACCCTTCACCAAAACATATCTGTATTAATTTTATTAAAATACATTTTTTTCGAAGTACGTATAACTTTAATATAACAAAGATATTTGCGGTAAGCTTGAGTTTTTTATTTCGCACTTTAAGGACTCCACTGCATCATACGTTCCCATGCATCTTGTACTTATAAAATTTAAAACACAAAGCGTTCAACCCTAAAGGAGACCGTTGGTGTTTGAAGTCTATTGATCCCCTTTACCACACTAGTTATTATTTTTGCAGATACAATTTTTTAGAAAAAATTAAAATTTTTAATAAAAGTTTCGTGCAAATAAATATTTTGGTGAGATTCTAATCGTTTAGTGGAATTCCATTTTTTATTGCAAAAACTTTTTTAGAAAAAAATTTTTTTTGGTGAAAAGTTGGTGAATATGTAATATTTTGGTGAAATTTAGCGACTTTTTAGTAATATTAATATTAATATGTTTTTAACCAATAAAAAAGCACAATTAAATGCAAACGTATGAAAAATACAGAAGCCTATTATTAAACATATTTCCATCATTTATGTGTGAAACAAATTTCAGTCCAATTACGGACAGACGGACATGGCTAAAACGGATCAAGAATATTTGTGTATACTTTATGGGGTCAGAATTACAATTTTATATATATCCTCTCCACCTGTGGTAAAGGGCTTTAATTGAATATTTCAAAAAACTGTTTTTTTACACGCTACGAATTTGGGTAACAAACTAATTTTTAACAACTTTTTAAGAAAAAAGAAAATATTAACGCGATAATTAATTTTATTGATATAAAATTTAAAAATTTACAACTAAAAGAAATTTTAAGTTTTTAGAAAAAATTTTTCGTAAATATTGGGTCTTCAATAATAAATACTTAAATATTTACGGTCGACTTTTGATAATTTGAAACTCGTTAATTTGAATCTTTCGATAATTTGAACTGTTATCCAGGTTCCTTGAAAAATACTCAATATATTGAAAAAAAAAATTTATGAAATTCGGTCCCCTCAATAATTTATAATTATTTCAAGAGAATTTTGATCACCGACTCACTATAACTTGAGTTTTTTAGCTCTACGTTTTGTAATTTGAGTTGCTTAAGTTTTCAAATATAAAAAATCCATTAATTTTAAGTTTTGTGATGTGCTACAAAATGCCATCTTTCCTGCCAACATTTTATGATTTGTAGTTCGATTATTTACACCTTATAATTTGAACTCCCAATATAATTTTGTTTCGATTATTTGAACTTTTTGTTGGTCCCTTGAGTTTCAAATTATCAAGAGTCGACTTTATATCACAGTTTCAAGCAAAGCAACATAGTTGTTGCTTTTAATTTATTTTAAAAGTGTTAAATTTTTTTTCATTCACTTTGTATATTTTTAGGTGGAATATAAAAAATTCAAAATTTATTGTTCAATATTAATTTGGGATTAACAACAAAATATTAGGATGGATGAAATTTTATAAAATGCAATATTTTCTTAAATATTTTATTTAATGGAGTGTTTTTGCTTCGTAGTTTCAATATAAATTTTTTAAAGTATTAGGAGTTGGCACATCCGAATGGAGCATTTTGTTATTATTAATACTAAAACTTAAAGCTTTTAACAAAAAAAAAAAAAATATTTATATTTTATTATTTTAAATAATTATGAATTACTTTTGGATATCATAGATGGTTTTATCGAAATCACATACCACACACTCTGTGAAGATTTACTATATACAAACGGCAGCGAACATGAGTAGATGTCCTACGTGCAATGAATAATTTAATTCTGTTAAACTTCAATAAGATAATATTTGTTTATTTTTAAATCATGTTTCCTTTATCTTTACATATAATAACAGGGTCATTTTTTTACATGACATATTTTTTTAAAATTCTAATGTTGGTGTAGATAGTAATTAATATGGAATAAAAAATACCTATTCTTGGAATTTTTGTCTGTTCATCTATCTGTGTTCGCATCACTCAAAAACTACTCGATGGACTTAAACAAGATTTTGGAAGGAGGTTCCTTAGAACCTTAGTTCACATAAAAATATGTCATTTCGTGAAGAAACTAGAGCACTCAATTTTACCGGCATAATGGTACTAAAACAGTTGTCAGACATTTTATTTATGTAGATGGAATTTTTTTAACACTGAATTCAGAACTCTAAAACAAACGTTTTGAAATACTAAATTGTCTAAATCTTAATTTTAAGAAAACTAGACGAAGTCGTGAGCACTGCTAGGTTTTTATATAAAACAAACTTACGAGGACTTAAAGATCACATTAGTATGTGTTTTGGGTTACGCAACATCTTAAAAGCACATGATATCAAAATTAAACATGACTCAAAGTTTAGTTTTTATTTTTAAGATCCTGTAAATAAAGTGATAAAATGTTTCTCTATTGTTACCGTTACAATGTCTGTCCGTCTGTCCAACTGTCATAAGTAAACACAGAACATGAATCAATATAGACGTAAAAGTTGCACAGTAAGTGCAAAGTTATATGCCCGATAGAAAAAAAATAGAAAATTGAACCTTCAAATTAAAGTGTTCTAATATTGACGTTTTTCTTTACTTACATGCCTTAAGTTTTTCAAATAGAAATTAAGAATTTACACAGGGTATGTACAAATACATCCACTATTAAAGTAAATTATAAGCAATAAATTAAGAAATTAAGGGATACTTACAAAAAACCGTAAATTTGATAAACCTTTACAAACAGACGCTTAAAATTGTTTTAGAAGATATATGTATCTGCTATGAGAATAAGTATAAAAAAATTAAAATGAAAAATTAAAACGTTTTCCAATATTTATGAGCTTTCGGCAGGGACTTTTTTAATTTACCCAAGCTATCAATTAGTATGTCCTCTGTAACAAGTTTAAAAAATTAAATTAAATTAAAAGTAATGGGTGACCAACAGAGTCACGGAATTTTTTTTATTAATTTCTAGAGTAAAGCAAAATCCTACCCATTTTAATTTAAACAATATTATAAACAAATATATTTTATTTTAATTTAGTATTTATTTCAATCAACCTTCTTCCTCAGAAAAGTCTTAAATTTTTTTTCTTCGTTAGTGCGAACAGGATCAGCAAACATATGCAAAAGAGTTTTTTTTTTGCATTTGAGCTTGTACATTTCGGAAGTTAGAACAAAGACATATGAATATCACACAAAAATCTTTAACACTACAAAAATATCAACGCAATTGAGTAGAGAGTTTCAATACCAATTTATCAAAGACGATAAAATGTTTCAAAAGTTGTTTAACGATGCAGAGAAATAGAGTAAAAATCGAAGCATTAAAAACGGAAATACATATAATTAAATAGTAAGTGAAGAGATTAATGCAAGGGATTCTGTTCAACGTTTCTTGCAAACTGCTGTTGCATTCCTATATTAAAAAAATTCTATATAAAAAAATAGTAGGAAATATAGAATAAAGTTACTGAGATTATACTCTGCTCATTTTTTAAGGAGTGGCGAAATGTGTTGCCTTCATGATTATTAAAAGCAAAATATAAATAGGACGTGCCGAGTTGCAAATAATAACATACAATATTGAAATTTTAAAGGCTATAACACACATCGATTATTATTTAATAACCGCACGAATTTAATTTCACAGCCGAGCTCATTCGAACCACATTTTGCTGTGGCCCCGATAAGATTTTAACTTACGATGTCTTGTTTATCAACCTGGTAGCGGCTGCCACGAATTATTATTTTTTTGTTTTTGCTTTATTTACTGACCATATTAGTCACAGCCGCCTTGACTAACATAACTACAGTGACAATAATTATTCTCTTTTTCTCATCGATACTCCGGGTGGTTTGAGCTACTGTTTTTTTATTTATGCATCTTTTTAACGAACTCATATTATCGCAAAAATCTAACATTTTTTATGTTTCTTTATACTTAAAGTCTCTGTTGGGACTTGAACTCATTACTTAATATGTTATATTTAACAAATTTATTTATACTCTACCAATTGCCTGTTCATTGTGTGTTAGCTAACTTTTCTTTTTATTCTTTAAATGCGTTACACTTTTCAGTGGTGGAATTGAAAACTTACAAGACAAGAGCAACAGTAGTTTAAATTTTCTTACAGATATGAAAGGAGTTGCCAGACCTTAATTCGTAACAGTGTTTCTATCAGAGACGAAAATTAAATTATAATTATTATAAGGTATTCATTTTAGCCAATTAGGATTTTTAGAAATAATTTTAAATTTAATTATAATAAGCATTTCATCCTTTCCTAAGATAAAAAGCGTGTTAGTTCTTGTAACAATTTTTTTTTAAATTAAACCCATCATTTATTTTACATTAATTCTGAATACCATTACCCAATTTTTTATTCTGGCACTCTCTTATTTTTGTAAGAGTGAAATTATTATAATTTACACACCTCCAAAGCGTACTTGAAATGTTGCACATCTTGTATAAGAGACGTTAATCCCTGGTCGTTTGCTCTATCCATACTTTGCCCGTATGTTAGTTGTTTGGAATAAAAACTGATTGGTTGTGCCACACCGTCAACAATTTGGTGCAGCCCCGCACCCGCCGCCTAATTCGATGCGTCTACCATTAATGTAAAATCACTGTGCGAGGATATGTAATACAAACAAGTAGCATTAGCCAGCTCGTTTAAGCAGGCCTCAAAAGCGTTTGAAGACTCATCTGACAACACTATTTTAGTTTTATCTTTCTTTTTGTTTCTGATTATTAGTTTTTGAAGAACACTTTAATACCTAGTAGCACTTCTGAAAAATGGGCGGTCTTTTGCTATCGCTGGGTTAGTAAAATTACGTTTAGCCTCGACTTATCTTTTAAGTGGTAGCAATCCTTCACTCGTAATGGTGAGGCCTAAAAACTTTAGCTTCGTCTGCCCAAGTTTATATTTATCGATATTGATAGATAAATTGCCTTTGCGCAATCTATCGAATACGGCCCTCAAGTCCTTTTTATCTTGCTCTTCATCGGTAGAAGCCACAAAAATATCGTCAATTTAGGCAAACGTACCGTTTAAGCTCTTGAGCAAATCGTCCAGGTATCGCTGGAAAGTTTGGGCAGCATTTTGCAACCCAAACGTCACATTAACAAACTCGTGCAAACCAAACGGTGTTGAGATGGCTGTCTTTGGAATATCTCTGGGCTCGATCGGTATTTGATAATAAGGGCATTGAAAATTAACTGCTGAGAAACTTTTACCATGAAGATAGGAAATGGAATACATATCAGGCATCGTAATTGCATTTAGTTACCGCACGGTCTCCACTCTTTATTTGGTTTTTTCAGTTTTGTTGATGGCCGAGAAATACCTTTTTCCATGACGAACTGAAATTCTCGTTTTGCTGTCCCTAGTCTTTCGCCTACAAGTCGTCTCGGGCGTGTAGAAACTGGTGGACTGGTTGTTGGTTTGTTTAGATTAAGGATAGCTAAATCATTATACTCACTTAGTATATGTGAAATTTTAAGACCTTTTTAAGCGTTAATATTTTAATTTGTGAGTTTTGTATTTACGTTTGTTTCTAGCACTGTTTTCCAGTCAATTAGTTTACCTCTTTTTATATCAACAAGTAAGTCGCATTAACGTCGGCGATGTATAAGTTCAAGCTTAAACTGCGGCGTAACTTAAGTGACAAATTAAGACGGCATTGTACAAACATTTTTGCAGCCAAAAAAGTTGTTGTTGAAGGCATTTTACGTTTGTCGGCGGCGCTGGGCGGAATTGCAGATACGTCGACACCAGTGTCTACTTGTGTTGTTATCACAAATAACAAGGCAAGCAATTTGAAAAAAATTATCGCTAAAGCTGGTCGCAGGTTCTAGAGACTTTTTTTAAATTTTTGCATAGTTTCAAGGAGCCTGTCACTTTCGTGCCTCATCACCAAAGTTTTTTTGATACCAACTGTGACCTTTTGAAGAATTGGGTGCTTTTGCCCGAGGCTCTCTACTTTTAGAAGTACGATGATTGCTTCGTCTACGAAATCGTCTTTCACGCTTATTTACTAATTGATTTGTTTGCTGTTGAATACGTTGCATACGAAGATCGGTATCAGATTTTGTATCGTGGACACTGTGGCCACATGTTAATAATCTTAAACTTCCATTATTTTGTCAGTGAGTTTCGCAAGCTTCGGCAAGTCTGCATTTGATACCAGTAATATCGTTCTTGTTTGCGCAGGTAGCCTCTATAGCCATAGTGTTTATTTTACCTTTTGCTAAACCACTAAACTCATTCAATAATTGTGTAGCACGTTTGTCGCCCAAATCAATCTCGGAGATAAGCTTTTGGATTTTTTTTTTGTTCACTGTCACAATACCTTTCAATTATACAGGATTTGAGGTTAAGATACTTGTCTCGTTCGGGAGAATTTAAAATTGCGTCGGATACTTGTTTAACTGTAGATACATTAGATACTTTTTCTGACTGTCTAGATGTTGTTGCTTGGTCCTCAGTTCTATTTTCTCTTGGCTTTCTTTCGTTCATGGCCTTGTTCTTTTGTCGGGGTCACCAACTGTAGCGTAATATAAAAGGCGTATTAGTTCTTGTAACACACCTTATATTCAGTTTAAATCATGAGTTATTTTACTGAAACCTTAACGTTAACTTTTACTTCGGCTCAGTGGCAAATTATTTTCAAGGAAAAATTCCAAAAACGTTGATTAGTGGTATTTTTTTACACTTGCTTTTAATTTTTTTTATATCTTCTTTAATACAATTTTATTTAGTAGAAAGCGATACAATAAAAAAAATCATTTAATAGAATTTAAGCCAAAGCGAACAAAGTGCAAATATGCAAAATATTTTGCTATGCACTGCGCCATTAATCTTGACTAAAAAATAGTCAAATGTAAATTTAACTTTGTTGCACAACGAGAGGTAGGATATTGCAAAATTATATTTAAAAGAATATTTGGCAAGCAAAAATGAGAAACTTTCAATACTAGTTCCTGTATACTAAATAATGTGTTGACGGCTACAAAACAAGCATTAAAAAGAGAACACAGAGAACCTGATTTTAATGCAAAAAATTTTTCTAAAATAAAATGTGTCAAAATATTCAAGCAAGCAATGGCTTAGTTGTGGTCAAGGTTAAATTACGGAAAATAATGAGTGCTTGGAATCAAGCAGTCAATCAATGAAAAAATTATTTTAAATAGTAAAGAAAAAAGTAAACTTTTACGAGTAATAAAGATATGTTATAAAATAGTTTTATTTTCCTCTTTATTTAACATTAAAAAATTCAGTACATTTATTATTAAGCACGATACGTTTTAATGTAAGCAGATTTTTAAAATTTTAAATAGACGTAAAAATATATGTATACATATTTATGTCAAGTCTTGTTTAAAAACAAAAATATGCCTATTATAAAAAATTTAATTATATCCTTATTTGTGTCTTTTGTACAGTGTACGGTGTCCCATATTCCCCTAAACATACTTTTAATATTAATTTTGATATCTTCTCTCTCCTTGATCAGAGTTACTCTACACAAACTCCAGCTCAAAAAATCTTTTGTTGTTGTTGTTGTTACATATTTGTTGTAATATCTAGATCATAGCATTTTATAATTTTTCTAAAAATTATTATTTCATTTAATTTTTAATAATTGCTTGCTCCACAATTTTTATTTACAAGTGCAAAAATACAATTCGGCAAAGAATTTACCAAATTTTCTAACAAGAATCATTAATAGCCAACTTAAGCTCTAACACAGTTTTTTAACGGTGTCCTTGGGCTTTTTTACCATTGCTTCTGCTGTTCTGCTATTCAAACCATATCAATGGCTCTTTAGAAACGTGAATAGCGACGTTATTCTGTTTAAAAATGCTGTCTTCATTCATTTTGTTACCCAGCAATCAATAAAAATATATATAAATTTATTATGGGCTGCACAAATCAAATATTTGTTTTACCTCTCGATGAAAATGTTGCCGACATCATCACGACGCCAGCACTAGAGTTTCTGTTTGACATACGCAGGTCATTGTTACGCAAATCATGCCAGCAACAACTGTAAGAGCCTGGATTATCTTAATCAAAGATGACTACTGTGTTGGGTCATAGCACTGGCTAGCTCAGCAGTTTTTCCACTTAACGTTATCCGAATTACGTTAAATTTATCCAATAATCCTACTTGTTACTGCCAATTCAATTTTTCTTTTATTTAAAAAGAATTCCAAAATTATAGTAAAAAAATAGGCTTTTTGCTCCTGGCAACTATTTTAAATGGGCATAAGATGAAAAACATGGAAAACGATCGGTAATAGACTTGAAATCTATGGCAGCAAATGTTTTTAGAAAACTTGGTGATTTTAAAGAACATCTAGTCTTATGATGGCGAAATGCTGCTTCAAATACGCTCATATTTTACTTCGAACAATGTTCTGAATAGGGTTTGGGATTTTCCGCAATTTTTTTTATTTCCCGGAAAACGGAATAAAAGTATGACAGGGAATACCAGGAAATACCGGGAAAAAACAATTCTTGCGAAAGCAAGTTTATTTAATGAAATAATATTAAAAAATTCATAGTTTTATTAAAACATAAACAAACAACAAAAATAATAAAATAATAGTTTTATTAATTTTTAAAACTTAAAAACAATTCAGGTGTCAAAACATACATATGAACATTTGTACTATATAACGAGAGATAACAAAAATAAAAATACTAAAAAAAGTATTTTATTAATTATTTGTTGAAACATATGATTTTAGAACTGCATTTGACAATTCACATACTGTTACTTAGAAAGAAGCCTTTTACTTCCTACAGAGGAAGGTTTTGTAGTCAACTATGCGTTATAAAGATTATCCATATTGGTAAATATAAAATAAAATTTGTCTTAATTTTTTCGCCTGTGCACCTCAATAAAAGCTAAAATTTACGTTCCCTTCAAAAAATGAATTTAGGTATTTTATGGGATTATAAATCGTTGTAACGTTGTATTGTGTGAAAAAAACGATTTCTGCTTTTATGAAATGTTTAAGGACTTTGATATCCGTAAGTTGGGATATCAGACACATCAGTGGTAGCTATTAATTAAGTGTGTTACCTTGTTTAAAAAAATAGAATAGAGCGACTGTGTGTCGAAGAATGTAATAGATTGCGGCATAAATTTTCAAACCCTGCTATACTTTTGTGCTTATTTTAAAAACCAAATGGCAACACCTCTGATGTCAATAGACTCATGAACAATTTTGTGGTGTTAAAAAGAAAAAAGACCTGAACTCGAGCCCTGGCCACCATACCAGTTTCGTGTTCAGCAGTCTACGAGCTAACCTTTAAATCTGTTTTCGAAGAAAAATTAAACAAATATTATTGCGAGTTAGTATTTTTAGAGAGGATTGATACTTCCGCAGTTTTTTTACTCATATACTTGTGAACTTTTGTTGAATTTTTGGACATTTCTTTATGTTGTGTACCTTTTTGAGCGCTAAAAGACATTATATTTGCTAAAGAAATAACCTATATTTCTTTAAAGCTACAAAACACTCACACTTTAAAAAAATTTTCAGCATCATTTAAATTTTTTCTTAAACTTGCGAAGCAACCTTTAAGTAAAGTTAAGCAGTTGCTTAAAACTATTTAATTAAAATTTCGTTGCTTCTCACAGTGCACAGTGGTCGATCCCATTGGCCAAAAATAAAAAAATAAAAGCCAAAAATTTGTCACCAAATGTGGCATCACTGTTTCGTATAAAAACAAGGTTTTAAAATCTGTAGTTGTTTTTGTTTTATTCTAACTGTAGTCTTTAAGAACAGCTTCAAAAAGAGAGCAAGTTAACGTTTGGTTTTTGCAGTGTGAAAAAGTGAAAAAAAGTGTAACTTTTAATTAATTACAACAAAAGAAAAAGCATTTGTGTTAAAAAAAATCAGCATGAATATTGAATATAAAGGTATTAACTAAGTTTTAAAATAATTACAATGCGTTTTGCTTATTGTGGATTTATTATATAATTAATATATTTGTAGTGTCATTGGTCATTCTAGTTAAATCATGTATATACATTTCAACTGAAGTTTTAGTTGAGTTCCCCCCTGAAATCTCCAACGAGGTTTTTTTTTGTTTATTGTTTAATACTCCAAGAATAAAAAATTGGCAATATTAGCTGCTCCTTTTTGCCCGTTTTTTTATTACATCCTACAGACCAAACCGACCTCTTTGTTTTTATGTCCAACTTTGAATTTTTTTGTGGTGTTTTGTCAATTTGTGTTCGTTCGTGCTACTCTGTTATTGCTATGCATGCAAAGAAATGTGTTGGTTTTTTACGGACTTTTAATTTTATTTTTGCCTAATTTTTTCCTTGTTATTAATTGTTTTTCCAATAGACTCACGTTATACTTGCACAATTTCGCGCTCATATATTTTTGACATTTGGCTTTTAGAAAAAGGTGGAAATACTGAAAAAGCTAGGAAAGTGAAGGATATTGTGAAAAGCTACATTAGAAATGAGGGCTACACATACGAAGGAAGTCAATTAGAAACATGTTTACATTATAATTGCAAAAAAATATCAGAGTTTTGGAAAAAATGCCATTGCATAAAAATAAGACTTCAAAATAGATATTCAGATTGGCTGGCCCAAATGGAGTCGATTTTATTAAACTCCGAAACATCTAACTTGAATGAAGAACGAGGACGTCCTAGATTAAGTTTTGGAGAGTGTTCAAGCAGGACAAAGCGACGACGAATAGCAGAAATAGCTGAAATCGATGTCTCTGCTGCTGATGATTTGCGATTTGCTAGCTTAAAAAAATATTCATCACTTTTGAAAGCAAATGTTAGTGAAGTTATATCGCTTATAACTGAAGCACATTTAACAAAACATCCATATTTGACAATAAGAAGCTTTATAAACAGTAAACTTAATTGTCATTTTTTACCTTGCTACGATAACATTTTGAAAGAAAAAAAGAAAAGCTACCCAAACAAAATAATAGTAAGCGAATCTCACGCTGAAGTTGAACTTCAAAGTCTATTAGACCATACCGCTACTCGGATATTAGAACTACAGAGAGATGTTATTAAAGAAGTTTTGGATGACTCTGTAAACGGCCTTACATTAATAGGAAAATGGGGGTTTGATGGCAGTTCGGGACACAGCGAGTATAAACAGAAAGTTGCAAATAATAGTTTGGATGATAGCAACATATTTGTTAGGTCATATGTCCCGCTTCAAGTTGTAACAAAAGCAGATGACGCTCAAATTACCAAAATAATTTGGAAAAATCCTCGCCCATCATCCGTCCGCTATTGCCGTCCTATCAGGTTCCAATTTAAAAAGGAGACAGCTCAATTGGCCATCGACGAAAAGACGTATTTCAAGAAGAAAATTGAACAGTTATCTCCCACAAAATTCAAAATTGATCAGAAGACGATATATATTGACCACATTCTGCAACTAACAATGGTAGATGGTAAAGTATGTAATGCCTTAACTCAAACTTCATCTGCAAAATGCTACATATGTAATGCAAAACCCACCGAAATGAACGATATTGCAAAATGCCTGCAAAAAGAAGTTAAAATAGATCACTATGAATTTGGACTGTCACTCTTCATATATCGTATAGGCTTCAACAAAAAACATGGCAAATTAGGTCCCTAGAAGGAAAAGCAGAATATCTTAAAAGAAAACAGAATATTCAACTACAATTCCGAGAACAAATGGGACTAATAGTCGATAAGCCAAAAACTGGAGGGAGTGGATCTTCCAATGATGGAAATACTGCACGACTTTTCTTTAAAGATGCTGACTTGCCTGCAAAAATCACAGGCATTTATAAAGAAGTAATTGAAAGATGTGCAATATTATTGCAAGCTTCGTCTTCAGGGTATAATATTAATATCGAAAAATTTAGGAAATACGCGCTGGACACTGCTAAGCAGCTGACTAATAAATATTCGTGGTACTATCTTCCCCCCACAGTCCATAAAATTTTAATTCATTCTTCAGATGTTATTAAACATGCGCTGGTATCAATTGGAGAGCTCTCCGAAGAAGCTGCAGAATCCAGAAACAAAGATATAAAGAAATTTCGACTTAAGCACACGCGCAAAATTTCACGCATTTCAACAAATACCGATTTGTTTAACCGTTTACTTTTAACTTCGGATCCTTTTATAACAGGTCAACGAAGGTTACCATGCAAGGAGAAATCAATTTTAATAAAATCAGTTTTTGAATTGTTAGAATAATTTTGAAGTCAGTTTTTATTTAAGGGGGCGTTATTAATAAGCAGTTTTAAAACTGCTTTGGGTCCTAAACCATTCCCAATTTATCACTAACTCATTCTGACCTATTTATAAAGCCGTGCATGAAGTTTTACGATGATACCTATATTGGAAATATTTTTGGCCGCCGACTCTATACAGCTCCGACCACTGTGCAGTGGGACAGAATAAAAATAATTTGAAAATAACAACCATTTGTAAAGGGGTAGGGCGATATATTCAAAACCTGGCAGGAGCATAGCAGAAGGGTATTTAGGCTTTTGCTTTGAACCTGCGTTCTATATACTTTCCAGGGATGGCCCTCTATGCTCTGAAATTTGGACACATTACAATTGAATTTTTTTCTAATGCCATTATAAATGGCCCTAAGTGCCCTCGTCAATACGTATAAAATAGTGCTTTTTATGTTTACGTTTAAAACTGATCGAATTATAAGCATTTTCAAATAAAAATTTTTGATTTTCAATTTAAAAAACCAACATTATTGCGTTTTTGTGTTTTTAAGACTAAAAATGGCCAACATTCCAATTTTTCTGATAGAAAAAAATTTTTCTTAGGGAATACATAAAAATTTTTATTTGCGTTTAAGCTTGCTCAATGTTTGTACGTCTAAACCAAATATGGTATAATACAAATCCTTCTTCTAGAAGATGGAGGTCCCTCAATTTGTCCCATTTTACATCGAAATTTTTATTTTACCCTTTATTTTCTAAACTCCCACAGCTCGGATCACAAAACGAAGACAATAACAAAAAAGCTATATATAATCCGATTTGTTGTTGAAATCATTTCGTAAGCCCTAGTCCATTTATGGCAAAAACAGCAAAAATTCCAACTATGGGATTTTTGGTCTTTATTTTGGGAATTGTAAGATATCCTTTACCTTCATAAAAATTTAAATGAATATTAAAAAAATTTACTTTTCCCGCATTAGATCGTTTTCATAATTATTTTTTTAAATTTAAGGAGATCAGCTACATGTAAAAAAAATTCTGTTCTATTAATTTATTGATGTATATAAATATATAGTTGACGTAATTTCTTATGAAACAAAAAAGATTCACTTCAAGATCATTCTTACTTGCAAAGCTATGTGTTCTTAAATTTGAGTGTTCCAATATTGATCTCACTTCTATAAATTTTTGTTACGGAAGAAAAAATCAGAGCGCGCCTATAAAATATTTGGTGAAAAGCAATTATACGTGGAAAAATGGCAACCAAGAGGCATTTTTTAAATCAACACTCGTTATTAAAAACTTCAAATAATAATGAGCTTTTTCGGTTATTTTTTATTTATGAAAATTCCTCAAAAATATTATTTATTTTCTGTAAAATAAAAGAAAAAAAGAAATTAAAATATCGAATTACATGTACTTTATGCCAGTGCTATTAATTTATAAAAATTTGGCCAATCATAAGCGATAATCATTGTAAAAGCCAAATTTTGTGTTTTGGCAATTCTGTAGGTATAAACGGCCATCTTGTGCCATTTAAAGTGAAAAGGCCTAAATATTTCACTACAATTTGTAGGCCATCGCTTCTTTAATATCTGTTATATTTTAAAAAGTTGTTTACTTACAATTGCTTAAATTTTTTAGAAACTGTTTAAGGCAGTTAAGCGTTTTTCCTTAAAAAAAAACATTTAGCAAAAAAAAAATATTTTTTCAACAAAACAATTGAAGGATATATGAATTTTTCCATGAAAATATTTGCTTTTCAAAATAATGTGTTTAATTAAAAAAAAATTTCATGTGTTCTGTTTTACCATTTAAATTGGTCTATAAAAACATATACACAATTGCAATTTCAATGTGTTCGAACTAAATAACTTAACGTTATTCTGCGAAAAATCAATGAATCTGAAAAAAGCATTGGAGTTTTAACCTACTAACAAAGTTATTCTACTTTAGTTATTATTGTCCCTAAAACTGAAAAAAAGGTCAGCCTTCTTGTGGTGGGAGTTAGAATCACGGTTTTTTTATGTGTACCATTCATTTTTTCAATGAATACGCTCGACAAAAAGTACTTTCTCTATATTCCAAAGCCAAAGGAAAATTAATAAGTTAATGTTTAGTTTTTAGTTTTAATATTTAAAAAATAAAAACTAATATGCAACATTTAATTTGTTAGTAATAATTAATAATATTTTAGTACGCAAGCAATAAAATAAAAAAAATAATTAAGTCGGACATAAGTTCATATATTTGCATTGCTTTTTCTTATAACGAAATAAGTGATGTGTTACTTTTTACCGTTATGTTTACTAGTCTTATATATTCTAAAAATAATGTTATACTTTAAGCCAAACATACTAACTTTTGTTTTGGATCTAAAAAAATGTTAACCCTGTGGCCTTAAATTTTCACCTCAGCTTCAATAATGTTTTGAAGCACTTTTTCGTACTCTATAAATTTATTTCCAATTAAAACAAAATAAACAACGAAATAAACAAACACCTGGATATTTTTTCAGTTTTTCCTGTGCATTCACATTAATCTCTATCAAATGTCAACACAAATGTATTTCTCAAAAGAGACATCCCCACAACTAAATTGATGTACAAATAAAACTGAACACCCATACAAAAAAGGAATTTATTCACATTTTTTTTACAAATAATGTTGTGCCGAGAAGTTAAGAAAACAAGATTTTAAATTGAAATTTTAGCGCTAAAAAAATATGTGACTAAAATGAAATTTAAAAAACATGTTGATAGAAATGCAGCAACTTGTGTAAATTCTTAGATATCGCTAGAGATAAAATTTAAGCTGATTTTTTTTTTCTGAATAATAAATTCTTTTCATTTAAAAAATATAAAACAAAGATAAACTTGATTCTCCTTGAATTTGTTTTCATTAAGAAACAAAAAAACTTAAATTTTTTTTTTTTTTAAATAATGTCGCAAAAACTTTTCTTTATAGGTACAAAGTAATTATTGAAAGTAAAAATAAATTAATTAGATACAACAAAATAAAAAATATACAAACAATTTTTGATTTTAAATTTTTTTTCCATCTTAAAAAACCAAAAATATTTTTTTGTAAATTTACTTAAAGTTTTTAAATTACTTTTATAAGAATTCCAAAACTTCAATATCCAAGTTTGCGGATATTTGAAATCTGTGAGAAAACAGAAAAAATTAAATAATAGCAGAATATAATCAAACATTTTGTAAATCACTTCATTAATCATCAGCATTTTTCGAGTCTATCTACCTTTGATTGTGTACAACCAACATGTGACCATTAGCTATTTAACCAAGTAATTTAAATTAAAATCACTTTAGTCAACACAATTTAATAGTGATTGATTAAGCAATATTCCTTGCAGTCTAGACAAAACAAAAATTATAAACGTGGATAAATTCTGGCTTTGCTGCCCCAAATAACGCGAAATGTAAATTGGCTTAAATTAGCTTAAGAAAATATTATTGTTATGGTTTATAGAGAGAAACCTAAATCAAAGCGGCAAAAACAGTGTCTGGAGCTGCTAACTTAACATGAAAATATCATAGCGTTAGCAATGTGTCCTAAAAAGTAGTGTTGTCAAATAAGACCCACTTGATAAAACTTAAAATATAGAGAAAATTCCAAGAGCAAGTTGGACTCACACACGAGAAACAAGGCTTTTAGGAAAAAAAACTTTCGCAGAAGAAAATATTCTGAAGATTTTAAATGTTTGCTTTCAAGACTCACTAGTACAATTATAACAAAAACAAGTTAGACTTCTACCCGGTGTCCCAACTAGAATAAAATTTTTAAATTTAACGCGATTCGAAGTGTCATTGTTTGACATTTGAACAATTGTTATTGTTTGCTAGTAGAAGGTGCGAGGTTAGTAAAAATGAAACGCTACACGAATAAACAACGCATTCTCGTTGTAAAATTGTTTTACCAAAATGGTGAAAGTTTTGCGGCTACAGTTCGCAAATTTCGATCAATTTGGTGTCACAATAATGCTCCAAAAGAGTCAACTGTAAAAAGATTAATGGTAAATTTGCCAAAACTAGGTCTGTTAGTGATGTAAAAACAACAACGCGCCTTCGACCAGGTCGATCGACCGGAAATGTTGCAGCTGTACGTGATGATGTCGCTCAAACTCCATCCATCTCAATTCGACACCGAGCTCAGCAAATTGGTGTCTCCAAATCCACTATGCAGCGAATTTTGAAGAAAGATTTGCATCTTCATGCATAAAAGATAATTGACTCAGGAACTAAAGCTAGCTGACCATAAACAGCGAAGGGAGTTCGTTAATTGGGTATTGGAGAGACAACATGAAAATGCTGATTTTGCCGATAAAATCATCTTCAGTGACGAGGCCCTTATCCATCTTGATGGCTTCGTCAATAGGCAGAATCGTCGCATTTGGGGTGAGGAAAATCCTTGAGTGATTCACGAGAAGCAAATGCATCCTCAACGTGTCACTGTGTGGTGTGGTTTTTGGGCTGGAGGAATCATTGGACCTTTTTTTATGTAAATGAGGCAAATCAAGCGCAAACAGTCAATGGTGTTCGGTATCGTGAAATGATAACCAGTTTTTTCTTGCCTAGAATTGAAGAAATTAATGTGGAGGGCATGTGGTTTCAACAAGACGGTGTCACATGTTACACAGCCAGAGAAAAAATTCAATTGCTGCTGGAGACCAGAATTGGCCGCCTAGATCGTGCGATTTAACACCTTTCGACTTTTATCTTTCGGGTTTTTTGAAATCGATGGCTTACGCAAATAAGCCGACGATGACTCAAGCCTTAAAAGAGGAAATTGGACGCTGCATTAATGAAATACCGCAGCATTTATGCAAAAAGATCATTGAAAATTTCATTAAAATATCGCGTGTGTGCCAGCAAAGCCGCGGCGGCCATCTGCGCGATATTTTGTTCCATACAGAACCTCATTCTGTCTACTTTACCATATAATAAAGTTTCATGATTTTTTAAATATCTGTGTTTTATTTAAAATTTAAAAATTGCGTTCTAATTCGGACACCCGGTATATTCGGATGTGCCTAATCTTAAATACCATTCACCATCTATGTAAATCTAGTTTAGTGAAGTAGCTTATATCAAAAAAAAAAAAAACAAATACTGCGGTGACAGGGAATTAAATAATAACAAAAATCGTCTCTTAATGGGTTAATGGTTTTTAAAAAATTTTAGTATTTCCTTAAAAATCTCTTCAAAAGCTTTAAAAAGATACCCGCATTGATGTTTTAAAAAATTTTTAAATTTCAGAGGACCGTAACCCGGAAAATGCTGGCGAGCGCCAATTTTTTCACTTGAAGTTTTTTTATTTTTATTTTGTAATTTTCTACCGGCAGACGGACATTGCTCAATCGACTGCGCTTTGCATAAGGACTCAGAATATATACACTTTATAGGGTTTGAACTGCATATTGTAGAAATTACAAACGGAATGACAAACTTAGATATACCTTTTTTCCACTTTTTTTTTGGTGAAGGATAGAAAAATGACTTGAAAATGACTTTTTGGAAAGTACAGTTTTTTTTTAGAAAATTACTAAATTATTGTAAAAATAAATATTTAATTTTACTTTTTCGGCTTTGGTTCATTTTTAATTTAACTTTTATTAAGAAAAATTATTTTTCAAATGTACGCGGACGTTTTCCAAAGAAAACAAGAAAAATTAGACGCTGGCAGAATGTAATGCTGCATTTTCAGGACCGCCAAATCCATCTTCAGCATTCTTTGCATCCAACACCTTGATTTGCGTATACTGTAAATATCATCCATTTAACCAACTAATCAATATTAATTTGGTTGGACGAAATTCACATACAACTCAAAGCATTTTTTTGTTGTCTTGTTTTTTGGGTCTTGCACATTTGTTGCAATTTTGTACTACACCGTCGGTAGTCACGAAATGTAAATTTTTATTTTAAATCATTCATACTTGTTTTTCTCACAACATTATAGATGCTGTTCCAGTATCATATCAACTGTTGATGAGTTAGGTATAAATGTTATGCGCTGTGCCTTGCGTGTTTAAAATTATTTTTAATTTTAGTCCCAAAAGTTAAATTTTAATTGATTTATGATGATCACCGGTTCAAACCCTGGCTGGGACTAAAATTAAAAAATAAATATTTAAGTAAAATTTTAATTGTTTGGTTAAACTCCAATTTTTGGTTTTGCTGAATTTTCGGTTTTAATGAATTTTTGTTGTAAAAATATTTTGGTAAAAATGTAAAATTTTGGAAAATGTTTATGGTTTAGTGATATTTCAATTACCTTGCATCATAAGAATAGTAGATTCTCTCGATTTTTTTTAGAACATATCTTAACCATTTATGTACTGATGTTGTTAAAGCACCTTTTCAAAACTCTTACAGAAGAAATTGTGGACATAAATTTTCTGTAGCTCCTCTGGAGATTTGAAAAAACTTATTTCAACCTGATTACGGACAGACGAAAATCACTAAGTCGAGGTCGGAATTAAATATTGTAAAAACTGAAAATTTTATATATCTGTCCTGCTGTGGTGAAGACATTGTAGCGAAAAAAGTTAATATATAGAGTTGTCATCGTAAAGTTTCGATTTTAGTTAAATAGCAAATATATATAAAATATTGGCTGTCAGACTGCTAATAGTACGAAATACTTAACAGTTCATATTGATTTCATAACTTTACTTCACCAACACATGGCAAATAATTTGGATGTTAAAAAAAACCAAGAGAAAACTGAATAAGTTATGAATTTGTTATAAAAATATTCTTGGTGTTTTCTTAAAATACGAACACATTTTTTTTTTTTTTTGTGTAAAAAATCATGAAAGAATAGTTGTTTCTTTCATGTTAACCACCCACACTTTGTTTAAGTCCTCATAAATTCTCATACTAATATCTAAGTAAAAAAAAAAATTAAATTACTGTTTCTATCACAACGAAAACAATGATTATTTTGAGTTTCAGATATTTTTCCTATGGCCTTTAAGCTACATACTTATTAGGGTAGGCCAAAAAGTTTTTACTCTTTTTTAAAACTATCAGATATGCAAAGTGATGATAATTTGTGGTTAAAATTTTATTGTTTAATTTAAAGCTTATTTGCCTCGGGATTAAGGTAGATATTAATAAGATAACTCGAAATTTTTAAATGTACAATTTTTTATTACTATTATTTTTATAATTATTTGTATGTTGCATTGGAATTAGCTGCCATTTATACACTTGTTTCAACACTTCGATGGTCGTACATCAGGCCTACAGACATTTAAGGGAGAAATTTGAGCGGCACTTGAAAACTGTATATTGTGAAGTTTTATACTCCAGTATAGTTTTTAATAGTAACTCACGCCAATAAATAAAGCAAATATTTTTTAATAACATTGAAAGCCTTTGTCTATCCTGTAATTCAAAGAGATGTTCATTTGCATAAAGTAATGGAGAAGCTGAACAGTTTCACATTCCCTGCTGTAAATAAATGGTATTTTACTTTATATGAAAAAATATCCTGAGAACGATTCAACAAAGCGCAGATGAAATTAAGAAAATACATCTAAAATTCGAAAGCTAAAATGGATTTGCTACAAAATAGCATTGTTAATAACTGCAATTGAATAAGAACTTTTAATAAAAGAAGTTTAACCTTTTAGAGTATAAACACAACAGGGACGAACGACGAATTTCGCACAGCACTACGAATTCGTTATTAAAGCACATTTGCGTATATTTCTCGACTAAAACTGAATAAGGACGACAAAACTTTACATAAATATAATTAAAAATATATTTTTGTATCTATTTGCCTCTTGATAGGGTGACCAAGTATTCGAAAAAAATAAAAATGTTTATATTTAGGTATGTGATGGAAATCGATCTATTTAAAAACGATTCGATTTTAAACAATAAAAAAGGAGTTACCCCAAAGTAATTGTAGAAATTGAATGGAAAGGTATAGAAAACTTTATTTAAGATATTAAAAACTCGAAAATAGTAATCATATCATTACCATTATCGGTTAAAGGTCGCTGCAATTTGGAATCGATTTCTATTATATACCTGATTGTCTTTAATTTAAAATTTTTCTTAAAATGAATTATTATGTTTTTTTCCAATTTTGGCATAGTCAATAGAAAAATATAAAGTTATATTGATAAAGCATAGTTATAGTTAAAGTAGTGATAGTAAAGGTATTTAATAACATATAATATATAACGACCTTGAAGAGAAATTAATGTTTCAAAAATACAATATGAAGGTGTTAAAATTTCTCATATTTTACTTTTTTTAAGTAGTGTCTACAATTAATAGCTACTTTGTAGTATACAAAACAATATTAAAGAAGGTGCACTTGATTCTGCTGGGTAATTTTGCTCTTACCTTTTATCACATTTAATAACGAATTTTTAATTAAAAATAGAAATAATAATTCATTTAAAAATCAATAGTTGAAGTTTATTAAAATATCTACAATATCTAATTCCGACCCCTTTATGCATAACGAAGTCGATTGATCGACGTCCATTTCTCCGTTTGTCCGTCCGTGTTAGTGTTGAAATCAAATTTTCCAAGACACCAAATGAGCTAAAGAAAATTTAAATACACCAATCGACCAGACATAGTGTCGAAAATCACACTATTGGAAATAAACAAAATCGTGCCATGTCTTTCGAGGCAGTGGGCTTAACACCACGCCTGCCTCTAAGTTTTTATATCATTTGGATAAATGAAGTAACTAAAATAAAAAAAAATATAGGGGGCGAAGAGAATTAAGAAATAAGAAAAACACATCAAGTGAAAAAATTGGCGCTTGCGGATATTTTCCGAGTTACAGGGCTCTGAAATTTTCAAATTTTTTAAAATATCAATATGGGTATCACTTTACGGCTTTTGAAGAAATATTTTAGGGAATACTAAAAAGTTTAAAAAATGTTTAAACCATTAGAGCCGATGGCATTTTGATGAACTTTTTTTTAATTTCTTAATTCTCTGTAATTTCTGTGTTTCTTTTTTTGATGGGAGTTACTTCATTTACCTAGATTTAGGCAAATGTTGAAGGGTTTATAAGATTTGGCATAGTCGAATATAATGCTCTTACCTTTTTTATAATGAAATTGTTACTTTTGTTATTCAGATGAAAATAGTTTTATAAACAAAAAATCTTCACAGTTCATAAATGTGAATAATATTAATTTACTTTTGTAAAGCGATAGGTTATTTTTCACACAAACGAATATATTTGTTCATCTTTATTTTAGCCACAACACATTATTAAAGTTCTCTCTTAATTCAATAGCTCTTTGGGCAGCCTCATTAACGCAGAGTGTGTAACATTTTTGTTGTTTCAGATATGAAATGATTTCAAGTATTTTTTATTCACTTATTTCGGATGCAATGCAAGTGAATCTTATTACCAGATGAGCATGAATTCGGATGCTAATGCTATCACTATTTTGAAAATCATCTTCTTTTTGGGTATTAGACGTAACTTTTTTTTCCGCTGTCTGCGTTGGACGACTCGTCAATCTTATTTTATATTTAGAGAGGTCTTCACCACTAAAACACTAAAGAATCTGTTCACAAAACGTGTTGCCTCAGCTGTAAACTATTTTAATGACAATAAATAGAATCAATAACTATGAATGGTGTTATTTAGTTGAAATTTTTGCTTAGAATTTTTGAAGAAATATTGCATATTATACAAATTATTGAGCTCATTTTCTAAAATATGTTCCTATATGTGTTTGCTTGTCTAGCCAACTCAAATTTCGCTAAACAATAATATCATTATCTAAAAATTCATAAAACAGGAATGTTGAATATATTTACCTGTCCGCTCGGCGCACATTTAATCACAGCTTCCATATAATTCATTTATGTCACTCTAATAATCTATCTATTTTTTATTTTTTTTTTTATATTTTTCAATTTTTTTAACTAAAAACAGTTTTCCATAAAAAAATGATTTATTTGTTTTTTTCCTAAAGAGCTTAAGTAACCCGTAAATGCTGATGTGTAAAAAATCTCTTCATCCTTCCTTGTTATCTGAGTATAAATCCATGCATGTTTTTTCAATTCGATACAGTCTTCCTTCAAAGTAGCATTTTAAATCTCTGTAGTAAAACATGAAGTTAACAAAAGAAAAATTTATGTAAATCTCTTATGAAGATTATCTTATGTGTGCCAAGGAAAATTATTCAAAAAAGAAGATAAATGCCATCATATAAAACATTTTAAAAACTTAAAAATGCTTTGTTTGCCTTCTTTTACAAATTTAACCCGATTTTTAAACACTTAAAAAAGGTGCTTTTCTTAAGATTTCGTTAAATAATGGAAACTGATAAAAACAAAATTGGGATAAAAAAATTATAATATTTTTGAACCCAAGTCGATATGTGTGCATGTTTATATGAGATACAAACGAAAATCTTTTTTTTTTTTGTAGAGTTGTGTATTTTTAAAATTTTTTATTTTGAAATAAAGTTTGAAAGATAGTTTTTATAAATAAAGATGATTTAACAGCATGAATTTTTTGTGGTTATGGATATTAGGATGGCGTAGCTTAAGAGCGGAAAAGTGGTTGTCAGAACTATTCCACCGTTCGCTGCGTTGCTTTAAGTATCTGTATCGTAAACAGAGGTTCGTGAGTTCAAATCCCATCGGAGTACTAGAATGAAAAGTCACAAAAAATCTAAATGTTGGCTGCGTACATTGAGATGATTGTCCGGTTAACGGAATGAAGTCGTATTGAATTTTAAGGTAAGAAAAGTTAGAAACTGGTTGACGTAACAGTGTAATATTATCGCTGTTTTATAGAAATTTATATTAAATAAACATCTTTCTTCTGTTAATATGTTGCCATTTAATGTTTATTTACATATTTAAGGGAAAATAAAACACAAAAATTTTTTTTCATATTTACATTTTAAATTCACTACATTTAAGCAGGTGCAAATAAAAATTTGATTTACAGATTTAAATTTAAACGCTCTTTTTTGTTTTCTTTAAATTATTTAAAGCAAATTATTCTTAGGTCTTTATGTCGCTGCAAAAAAATAATGAATAACTCATACGAAAAAGGAATGTTTTTATTGCCTTTATCAGTAAAGTAAGACAAATAAAATTTCCATAAGCCAAAAAATAAATGCAAAGAATTTAATACCAAAAGCATATAAAGTAAGCTAAACAAATGTTACCAGCAACTAACTTAATTGAAATTTTTTAGAAAAATAAATAAAGATCAACCAGTAAACGATGCATGCAAATTTAGTGTTTATATGTTGGATGGTTATAACAAAAAGTAAAAATAGTTAACAAATATTTTTCCAGGCCACACATAAAGTTTATTGCAAATACCACCTCTTTTAAAAAATTACCAAAAACAGGTTATGCGGTTAGGAGTAGGGCTGATGTATATTCGATAGCTGAAAATACCAATTCCGAAACAAGTTTTTAGACAAACGGTATTACATAATGAGTTTCTGGAGTATGTTTATTTTTTACTATTTTATGTTTATTATGAGCAACGTATTTTACGTTGTTCATACATTCGCATAGATGAATTTTTTCAGTCACAAAGCAAGCAAATTATAGATTTTTCTTTTTCGTAGATTTCCACTGAGAAAATTTTAAAACCACCGTAAATTTGTACCTCGGTTTTTATCTTTTTCTTCAAAAGTGAAATTGACAATAAAAAAAATTCTCGAAATAATGAATAAGAGTCATCAGAAAATAGTAGTTATTGCAATTATTTTACTACTCTGACTTGTTACACCCATGAGTGTTCATTCTTGTTTTTAACCGACT
This sequence comes from Cistogaster globosa, assembly GCA_937654795.1. Classification (NCBI taxonomy): domain Eukaryota; kingdom Metazoa; phylum Arthropoda; class Insecta; order Diptera; family Tachinidae; genus Cistogaster; species Cistogaster globosa. The sequence continues at coordinate 23,761,913 of OW569405.1, forward strand.
TCAAAAAATCAATTCGACTGAATGTTGTTTTTTTATATTTGTGCCTTTATTACTCTGTCATTTCTGGATCGGTTTTGAAAGTTCTCGCTTGCAGATTGCTTCCGATTTAAAAACAATTTTTAATAAGAAAAAATAAATATTGTCCCCATAAAACATACCTGTTTTTTACGTGTATTATGAACCGGGTATATGAACAGGGTATCCCCATAGGCGACGTAGATTGACCTATCTGGGCCTATTCTTTAAACCGTTATAGATAAACGCTAAAAAATTGGACAGAATGTCGATTGCTATTAATTTTCAAAATCATAGATTAAAGGTTGCCAAATAGTTTGTTTAATTTGATGTATATGGCCATAATGTTCAAAACGTTTAGACAGACTTGTTGTTATAGTGGATTTAACTTGGATTTGAAATTAAAAGATGTCCCAATAGTTGGTGTTATTTGATTTTAATAGCCAAACTTTTGCACTGTTATTGACTGAAACTTAAAAGAATCGTGTATTTCTAAGTCCACAAGTTTATAATTTTAATCTATAAATCAAAGGGTGTTTCCAAGATTAATGTAATTTTATCTATTTGGCCATATATTTTGAACCATTATATACAAACGCTTGAAAATTAAACAGAATGTCAACTACTTTGTTTGGAATAGTAAGAAGTAAAAATATCTTAAATTATAACTTAAAGGATTTTTCAATAGTTGACCTAATCTGATGTAAATGGCCAAACTGTTAAACTATTATAGATACACGGTTGAAATTTACAAAGAACCTGATTGCTAAGTCCGCTACAACTGCAAGTATGTAATTTGAATTTTTAAAGCCCCTGTAGTTGCTCTAATTTGTTGTACATTGACAAACTGTTAAGTTGAATAATTATTAAGTTTGGAAATGAAATATAATATTGTTCCAAAAGTAAAGGTAATTTAGCGGATGTAACCATTATAGACAGACAAATGGAACCTTTTTTGAAGTCGGTTTTTTTTTGCAAGAATTATTTAAAAAATTATAATCTGAATACATGTATGTTTGTATATGCACGGGATACACATTTTTATACATAAGTTAGTGTAGGCGATTGTGTGTTTATGGGTACTGGTAATAAATTTAAATATGTATAAGGCTTACTTAAAAATAAATGTATTAAATTAATTTTGAAATTAGAAATATATATAAGTCCTAAATAAGCCTCAGAATATTTTATTTATTACAAAGAAAAAATTTAATAATAAAAAAAATAATCTGGAAAACAATTCATTTGCATGTTTTCAAAAGGTCATGAAATATTATATAAAGGGTCATCCAAATGTGACGCCTAGATGTCAGCACTATATAATTTTTACACGTGACATCTTTTTAAATGACATAAGCCATTTTGTTTTATTAGAAGTTAGTACAGTTTTAACCATGGACAGGTACACATTGCAACAACGCGTTTACATCATTCAAAGTTATTATGAAAATCGGCGTTCTTTGAAAAATACCCATCGCAAAATTCGTGATTTTTTTGGTATTAATAATTGGCCAAATCAATCTTCAATTCAAAGATTAGTGAAAAAATTCGAAGAAACTGGTTGTGTTACTGATAAACCACAAAGTGGAAGACCAAAAACTGTACGCACAAATGAAAATATTGCTGCTGTTGGTGAAAGTGTTGAAAATGAACCGACAACATCAATTTCGCGTCGTTCGCAAGAATTGGGCATATCTTATGGCTCCTTATGGAGGATTTTGCATAAAGATTTGCATTTACATGCTTATAAAATTCAATTAACCCAGGAATTGAAAGAAAGAGACCATTTACAACGTCGTAATTTCGCTAGTTGGATTATTGAACAACGAACAACAGATCTATTGTTTTCAAGCAAAATTTTGTTTAGTGACGAAGCTCATTTCAGAATGGATGGATTCGTTAATAAGCAAAATTTTCGTATCTGGGGTGATGAAAATCCTCGTGTTATTCATGAAAAATCTCTTCACCCACAAAAAGTTACTGTTTGGTGTGCATTTTGGGCAAATGGAATCATTGGGCCATTTTTCTTCGAAGATGATGCTGGAAATGCTGTTACTGTGAATGCTGAGCGATACCAATCAATGTTGAGAGACTTTTTATGGACACAGTTGAATCATATTGATGTGTCTGGCGTCTATTTCCAGCAAGGCGGTGCTACATGTCACACAACTCGAGAAAACATTACGCTTTTGCGATCAAAATTTCCTTAACGTGTAATTTCACGAAATGCAGATTTAAATTGGCCTCCAAGGTCATGTGATCTAACACCATTAGATTTTTTTTGTGGGGTTTTTTGAAAAGTCGAGTGTATGCTAAGAAGCCACAAACAATTAATGATCTAAAGAACAACATTCAAGTTGCAATTCGTGAAAAAACACCAGCAACATGTCGGAAAGTCATTGAAAATTTCGATATTCGGATTGATGTCTGCAGACGCAGTCATGGTGTACATTTGAATGATATTCTATTCTACTTATAATTGTAATGGATCATACTTTTCATAAAAAAACTGCTTGATAAAATTGCAAATATGCATGTAGGCGCGTTTTTGGATGACCCTTTATGTACAAAGAGGCATGTTGAATAAGATCACAGGCAAAAAAATGCATATGTTGCAACACATCACATACAAAATTATTCTTTAAGTAATTATAAAAAACACATTAAATATGCGCACATGCAGGTAAACTACCATTTAACAAAATGTTATTTCACTACTGAGTTAACGTACAAACTTCTAGCATACAATTAGCATAACTTAAAAACAATTAAGGGTGAAATATTCAGCTATGCCGAATATTATATACTCTTAACCATGTATGTAAATCAAGTTTAGTGAAGTATCTTCTATAAGAAAAATAAATATTGCGGTGACAGATCTTGAAAGATCTCTTTAAAAGCTTTTAAATGATACCCGTATTGACAATCGCAACTTTTTGTAAAAATTAAAGAGGCCCATAACTCGGAAAATACAGTACCTCAACTAAGTGACCAGATGTTAGTATCACAAACTCAAAATCGTTTGTATTTTTTTTTGTTTGTGATGTCAGAAATTATCCTGCATGTAAATACGAATTATTGAAATTAATTAACACATCGAAAAAAAATTTTAAGCAAAAATTTATTTTATAAAAAATTTAAAAAAATAAAATGCTGCACAAATATGATCCATTTGTTGACATTTACAAATATTTTATTGGCTTTTTTTTTATCTGGCTTTTTTTTACTGCCTCAATTCTTCTTGGCATATAATCTACTAAATTTTTACAGAGCTCTTATCAATAAATCGTCGACATTAGGAAAGTAATTAGGAGTATTAGATATTGCACGCTTGATCTCAACCCATGCATGTTCGATTGGATTGAGAAGGCCACTTAAGAACTTCAAAGCCACTATCCCGGAGTTAACTTTAAGCTACGCGTAAAGTGTGTTTCGGATAGTTATCTTGCAGAAAGATGACGTCCGTAACACTCTTATCCCACATTTCTAGGCTCTTGAACAAACCTTGTTCAAGGATATCGACGTATTGATTACCATTCATTTGTTCAGAGACTCTCTAATGCACTCTCCTACTCCATCAATCCTCATGCACCCCCACATTATTATGCTACCTCCGCCAAACTTTACCGAACAGGTGGCTAGATAACGGGTCACAAGGTTTTCTCCAGATCTACTGCCGCCCATCTTTTCCGCGATGATTGATTTTAGTTTCGTCTGATCATTTGATACGCGCCCAGTCATTTAAGTTGTAGTTTTTGTATTTTTGCAGCAAAAGCAGGTCTTGACTTCCTGTGACGTTTTGTAAAAAGTTTTTTTTCCTTAGACGCGTCCATGTAAACCGTTTTTTTTTTGCAGTTGTTTCCTGATGTAACTGTTCCTTCACTATGGAAAAGATACGTATCTCCATTGCGGCATCCAAAATTGGCTATCGTTCGTACTATTTCCCGATGTGTGGTGTTCAAGTCCAAAATCTCTTAATTTCTTCTTATTTAGTTGGGCTCAGTTTCTTCATCTATAGTTAAATCAAGTTTAACAAAATATAAAAAAAACCAGACAATAAAAAGGTATTTACGTTTCTTAAAAATTGAATTGCGATATTTCAAAGCCAATTTAAGAAAAAAAAACTTTAATTTTAATTTTAAGAAAAAAGCTTCTTCATAAACTACTTATGTCACAAAGTCAACTAATTAATCAGCATTTTTAAGTATTATTAGTAACATAACGGTGTATTTCCTGTAACTCAGTACTAGAGAAATAACATTTCCCAATGAGTATTCATTTTGCTTAAATGGTTTAATCAATGTGCTTCAAAAAAAAAATTACTACAAAATTAATTCTATTTTTTAAATTCTCTATCGCTCTATATGTTTGTTGTTTTGATTGGAGCTGCTACATTGTTCCAAACAATATGAAAATTAAATGCAGGCGTTGTGTTTAACCAACAGCGTCAAACGACCGATCTTGTATTTAAATTTTCTCTAGCTCATAGGCAGAGTTGACATTAAAATGGATGGACAGACGGACAAAAGCTTATCGCTTAATCGACTTCGCTATGCATAACGACTCATGGGTCAGGAATCGATATTATAGAAATTAGAAATGGAATGACTAATAAAGATTCAGTGGTGAAAGGTATAATAATATTTCCAAATAAATCTTTTCTTTTCAATATTTTTATTGGTGAATATAAAAATAAAATTTAGGAATAAATTTTATTTTCGACTTTGAAAAAATTTTTTTGCTCGCGAATATATTAACAATAAATGTATATAATAAAAGAATTCTTTTAAAGTTTATATTTTTTAAGAATAAAAAAATGTGAATAGATTTCATACACTGGTAAAAACTATATTTGCTTGATAAAAATATTAAAGAAAATATTAAAAAATCATAATTTAATATATAAATCTTTATTCACTAGGGAAACAAAATTTATAAAAAATAACGAAATTATATATAATACAATTTTAAATCATCCAAATTTCACCAAAAACTAAAAAAATTCACAAAAAACAAAAACAAAACGAATGTCCAAATTTCTTGAATATCCAAATTACTTGAGCGATAATTAGCTTAAAATATTGCCCTTAAGAAAAATCCTAATTTCACTAGCACCTTGAAAATTTCTATGGTTTAATATCTAACCAAATTATTAATAAAAAAAAGTCCTACGATTTTGCCAAATATTATATTAAATTCAATTTCTTTCAATATCCTTTTTTTTAAACTAATTAGGATAAATCAAATCAATTAATATAGGAAATTCATATCTCAGCTTATTTATCATTATTTCTAATTACCAAAGCATACAAACGCATAATTGAGAAACAAAAAATCAACAAGGTCTAAACATAACTTTTGCTCAGTCAACATTAAATAACTGGTACTAAACAAACAGTCACAAAAAAGTCGCGCAAAAAGTAAATTTAGTAAACGCATAACGTTTTACAGTACGGAAAATTAAGTTAGAAAATATGGCTGCAATAGCTCAAAAGGCACTGTGGAATAAAATTTTGAAAATAGAAGTTTCAATGTGCTTCCGTGTACATCCGTATTGACTTGAACCTGCAGAGATGGGTAAAACATCTTAACTTTAGAATATTTCCTATGCTGTTATCCAAAGTAAGCACGAAACAATTTGAATATATTTCGAAAATATTTTTAATAATTGGCTTACAGGCACCTGGCTAGAATCGAGCGACTCCATCACTAGAGCAGTGACGAATTTTGAGTATTAGCTTTTTTACCATAGAGAGCAGACATTTTTGCTATTTTTAACGCAATAAGAAATAAATCAGTGAATTAAAAAAATACTTTATAATTACGCACCATTAATTTCAATGGTTAAAAAAGCAATTTACTGGGATCCGTACATTTTGTCTGTTGAATGAATTGTTGTGTTTTGTCTATATAATCTTTTTTGTACATTATTACAGTCGTGTTACCTGTGTCCGCTTTAGTAAGTAATAGGTCATTATTTCGTAGCTTTGTCTTTATCTGTTTAGTAATTTTCTGTTCGCTAGGATTTGTTTTTGATATAGCGTGTTCTTTTATTGTTTTTTCGAGTACATCGGCTATCTTGTGTCTCATGTGTTCTTGTCGATCAGTTGGTAAGTGTGTTATAGTAGATTCGGCGTTTACATTTTGGTTTTCAATTGTTCTTTGTATTTTGTCAAAAGGTAGATTATGTTTTAGTCCCTTCTCCATTAGCTTTGTTTCATTGTCGCTGAATCGTACGGTTCTAAGGTTAACTAACCTTTTTCAGAAAGAAGGTTTACAGACAGCACTAAAGACGAGCAACACTCTACGAAACAATCTCAAGTCATCAACAGAAATAACCGATAAATTTAACTCTAGCGGAGTATACAGACTTACTTGCACCTGCAACCATACATACATAGGACAAACTGGACGGACATTAAGAACAAGGTTCACAGAATACATACGATCATATAAACGGAAAAGAGAAGACTCTAACTTCGCAGTACACCTTAACACACATGAACACGAGCCAAGGGAAATAGATGAATGTATGACGTTAATACATCCTAGTAAAAAGGACGAAGACTGGACATTCTTGAAAACATGGAAATATACAAAACACGAACGTTAAACGGAGATATTATTAACGAAGAGTTAAATACAACCTCCGACACAATTTTTACACCACTAAAACTATTAAAACAAACTTACAAACGCAAAACACCCACTGATGGTCACACTAAAATATTAAAATTTTATACCTTCAATAAACATGACAGATATCAGGCAATCTACCTGCATAATACCATTTTTAAATAGACACCATTCTAACCGACAAAACTACCTGAACCCACCACTATCTATGCAACAAACACCTTACACTATCTAACCAGTGCTAATCAAAACGCGGCTTGAAAATGATGTCTTTACATCGAAAGCGCTCGCCAATCGTATTAAATAAACAGCCAGTGACGACGGTCTTCACCGAAAGGTATGATAACAGTTTTATTTGCAGTGACCCTGAGATATTTATTTGTCACCTTGGCGTCTGCTTTGCACTCTCCTTCAATAGGAAATTTATTAAAATGTTAGCGCAAAAAGCAAGGCTTTTAGTAAAACTAGATTTCGAGAAAGATGCCAGATATTTGTTTTAAACTTCACTTTTACAAGTAAAATTTTTAAATATGATTCAATTGTGGAAATACGTCTTTTTTTTTTGCGCGAAAAGTAAGAAAGAATGAAAAAAAAATTGAAGCTAACACAAATGTATGTAACGATTTATAAAGAGAAGAACGAAGGAACCTTGTGCATGAACTTGGTTTATTGATATAAAATTTAAATTTTGTACTTGTTGCTACATAAAAATGCAACGTGTCTGCCTATCGCAGTTAAAAAATTTTATTTTTTATGAATGTGACTTCACTTTCAGTACAAGAATGCGGTACCAGAGTTAGTGTGCTGTGTCACAAGTACAGTTTTTACACTTTCTTTAGGGAACCCAAATAACAAAAATGGTTCTACACAAACGCACTATTCTGTTATGTTCCAGTATAAAGAGAGACGTGAAGTAGGGGAACGCTTGACAGCCTAATATAATTTTTGTTGCCTTATATTACTCAAACTTAAAGAATCACTATTGCAAAATTATGATTTTAATAACAAATTTTTTTGCAGATAAAAAAAGGATTTAAATTAATCATTACAAAACTTGCAAAAGACTTTGCGTTTAAACTACGATATATTAATAAGAATTCTGAAGATACATATTTTATTTCCAGCTTTACATTAAAATGGAAGAAATTTTTGTTATTTTGTTTAAAAATAATTTTGTAATTTTCTGTACTGCTAAGTCATAATTTATTTAACATCTACATATTTAACTCGCATTTAAATTTTCCATCATAAATATTTAAACATGAAAATGACAATAAAACCCAAACATAAATACCTAAACCAACATACAAATGCATAAAATTGTGCTTGAACTGAACATATATTCTTATATTTACATAAACATTACCACAATTGCAAATTACCATAAATTACTATATAATTTGAAATAATTTATCTTTTGCTTTTCATTTGCAGTATATTATTTTAAACATAAATAATGTGATGTTTAATTCAGTGTTAACATTTTAGTATTTTCGAGTCTGCATAATATATTTTAATTTCCTTAGTATTATAACTAAGTATTCTGTTTTGACTTCAAGGCTCTTTTTGAGTAGAGCTAATTTTATAAAATTACAATGGATGGACGTACGTTTGGTTTCTAGGACTATACAAAGCATAATATAAATATAAATAAAACTTTTTTTTTTAATGAGGGAAAACAATAAAATTTTCCTTACCGTCGACACCTATTGATATATTTTGGAAATATGTATAGATGAAGAATCTCTTAGTTTTTCCTCAGAAGACATTCCAAAACAATCTCTAATTTGTTGCATAAACCGTGTGCTTCAATAACCACAGCCCTCCAATCAAGTGTAATTTAATCATGGTATTGACTATATTCCCAAATTTTAACCCACTCTTTCTTTCTTCTATCGCCCTTAAACAAAACATACAGCACTGATAAAGATACAAGGTGATCTTATGAAGAGTTCCACTTAAGCCCAATAAGTTTGAAGTTTCAAACTTGAAGTTGTGGATATGCATTTCATATTGCGCACCAACTCATTTTAGGTTTAAATATTAAAAAATGTGACGCTACCTCATATAGAAGACGAAATGTTATTGTTTTGAGCCTTTCGACAAGACAACGACCAAAAAGAAAAATAAATACAAGACTACAATACTAAAATCGTAAAATAATTTGCACAGTCGCCTGACCTAAGCCCGATCGCGAATTTTTGGAATTAAGAAAGTCGTATATGAATCAGAACCTGCTTACAGCAAAATATTTTAGGCTGTAGTTAAGGAGCAGTAAAAAAGATTTCCCAAAGAAATATATAAGGACTTAGTTGGCTCAAATCCAACGCGTTGCTCCTTCGTGTTTCTTTAATAATGTTATTTTTTGTCTAGTTTAATCTGAACAGTGCTGTTAGTTTTACCAACAAAATTTTTACTTGCGCCTGGCCGAAGGCTGGCTATGTAGAAAATCTTTGGAATTCGGAGCCATTGTTGCTTTAAGTACAGACATTATGACGCTTTCCATACTAAAAACAATACAATATTATATGTGGCTTTGAAAAACCTTAAAAAGTCCATGGACATTATATCATTTTTGAATGCGACCTAAAGTCCATTGACATTATGGCCTTGGACACTATGACATCGCACCTATGTTTCTTATACGTTTTTTGTCCACAAAAAGAAATACGGAAATTAAATTCGTCTCTTGTTTGGTCATACAAAAATTAAAACTCAAAATTTTGTTAAGGACAAGGATGTCTAGTGATATCATATCACTATTATTGAGAACAAATTCAACTATAATAAATTCTGATATTTTATGACATTCTCAGTTAAGAAGTAATATCGCCTATATCCTTCTCAAGTATGTGTTGAAAATTTTTTGTCATAAGCAGGAATAACTTTACGTAACGATACTAGATGGAAGAAAACCTACACGTATCTGTTCGCTTGATATGAAAGTACCAATCACTTTAACATGACGTTGTCATAAAAGGAGTTAATAATACTATTTTTATACTTTGTATCAACTCTGAAATAAAACCTTAGTAAGCTTATTTTATACTGGATATTTAGCATTTTTAAAATGATAACATTTTAGAGTCAAAATCTTAAAGTGGGATTATATATTGTTGCCTCGATACAAATCATTGCATTACATTTTCAATAATAATTTATCAATTTTTATAATAATTTTTAATCAGTTATATGATATGTCTTTTTATTAATTTTGTACCACCCACTGATTTTTTTTTAGGTAACAAGTAGATTTATAATTTAATTTGTATTAAACCAAATTAATTTAAATTTTATAAAATCGCGCAATTATTCCGTTAAAAATTTTAAACTCACTGATATTGATTATTGAGGGTGAAGAAAGAACGTTATGATGCCCATTTTGCTAACACTTTTTTTTTTTAAAGAGAAGTAGCATTAAAACCTATTTAGTTATTTTTCGTAACCGTGCTACATTCTTTAGGAAAGGGATAGATGAGAGATAAGACAGGTGGTGAAAGGAGAGAGAGTGAGTTATTTATTTTACTTCGCCGGCGAATCTGCTATGAGAAAGTACCGACGAAGGAGACTGCACGTTTTTTTGTTCATTCTGAATATGTATTTATACCATTCAACAGAAAAAAACATTTTTTTTTTTGTATTTGATTGCCGCAGGATTTGAACCCTGAAACACCCAGGTTTGTAGTTAACCTGTTTACCACTTTGACTACAGCAGCCTCTTACTCAGCTCTTCGTGAAACTTCTAACAAACACTTTAAATAAACAAAAGATAAATAAGACAATATTAAGGTTAAAAGATAAAGTTTAAGCAAAAAAACAACAGTAACCAAGAAATTATATTATTTTTTCTTATCCACTGCATCCGGCTGACTTTTTTCGGCACTTTTATACAAATAAAAGATAATTAAAAATAAAGTAAAAACTACAGATAAAATATAACAAAACAATATATTAATTTATTTTGTTTTATAGACGAAAATGGCCATCGAGACGTGCTTTTATCCCCAATATTCAATATCGTTTATTAAAGTTTAATTAATAAGCGTTTATAGCAGACCAAAATTTCCCGAAAGATCGAGATGGCTTTTTAATACAAATTAAAAACTATGAAATTCCGAATTAAATTAATTTGCTAGTTTTTGTCGTTGTTCTTTGCAACAATGCAATTTCTTTTTTCTATTTGCTGGCAACACGGGGAAAGTGATAATTTTTCTGGTTTATTTTAGAAACTAAGATAAGAACTCACCGCATGCAACAACTGATATAAATCATTGAAACAAAGAACTTAAAAGAGACATACACAAGCATTCTTATTATAAATAGTTGTTGCCCTTATATACAAGAAGAAGCTTACAGAACAATTTTTGTTTTATACTTAAGATGTTTATAATGTAACAGCAATTTACTTGTCATTATTTTTTTTACTATTTTTAAAAGTGAACACACTGAAATTAGAAGAGATGAAAAAATTCTGTGGCAAATTGTTGAAAAAAATGTTAAATGTAAAAATAATGATAACTGGGAAAAACAAAAAGCCACTGTAGGAAGAAAAAACTTTTAAGAAGTTGTTGATTTATATAATTTATTATAGAAAGATACATCAGCTGCTGCTGCTAAACATTACAAAGTTACTAAATCATACCGATAAAGAAGTTAGAAATAAAAAGAAATTATATTTCTTGACATTAATAAATGTGTTTATAAAAATCTTAAGGTGAGTTAAAAAAAAAAAAGTTATATAAAAAATTGTAACTACAAGAAGTATAGGAAATATTAATGAATCTCATGTAGTACTAAATATAACTTACGGGCATTCCCCTTCAAAAATTAAAAACTTAAAGAAATCAGCAAGGCAACAATACACCGTGGGCCGAACATAAGATCAATTACAACAAGCATGTAATTTCTAAGGGATTAATGCTTTCAAAATATTTCCAAACTATTATTTCTAAGTACAGAAAGCTCCAAAAAGATAACTAAATTTAATCACTTCGAGTAAAAAGACTAATGGAAGGATTTTTACATTTTTTATTGCTATTCTTTAGCTAACTGTATTTTAATTTTGATGATTTTAACCGCTACCAATTAATAGTTGCTCATTACACAGAAGTTTCTCTTAATGCTGTGCGTTATTACTTGTCTTATTAAGAAAAAGGAAAAATAATTAATTTTAAGGTTAAAGGTTCGAGGAAATGTCCGAGAACTATAGTGATCCGAGAGCAAAATTTCCATTTTTATTTAATGAACCTTGGAAAACGAATAATATAAAAAATTTCGAAAGCAATTCAGAACTCCTAGAGCATAATAGGAGCAAAATTGCTCTAAGCCCCAGAAACTCACAAAAAAAAATGTCCAAAGAAATAGCCTATTAATGTGTATAAATGTGCGCTGCATAGCAGTCTTCAATTATTTGCCGCCATTAATTAAAGATTGTACTACAACAACATGCTCGACACATATAATCCACACAGAAGAGTCTTGTATAAGGAACCAAGAGAAATTTGATCCTTCCGATTGCTAAAATGAAGTCGGAAGAATACATAACTTCCTTTTAGATAAACTTAAAACCGTGTTTTTTACAAAATCACGAAAAAAAATCACAGAAAATGTCTTCGTTCACAAGACCAACCAGACGCAAATGTAGTTACCGTGAAAATTAAAACCCCACTTGGAATTTCTGGCTTGTTCTTTTAACCAGAACCTAAATAAAAATATCTAGGTTTCTTGGAGCGAAAATCTATGCTGGCAATATCACACCAATAATGTTCCAAGGAAATAGTGGAAAACTCATGCAAAATATGCCAAATAAAATCTTTGAGCTTATTTCTTTAAATGCAGCCTGCACTATTTACATTACTAACTTTTAAATATTTTTCTTTTTAGTTATCTTTTATAAATATACACATAAATACGTGTATAAAATTTCAGTTAGTAAAACACAAAGAAAAAGAGATTTTTTTATGTTAATCGGATTTGTTTCGCCAGTAAATAACATACTGTTGTCACACATACGATCATATAAACGGAAAAGAGAAGGTTACAACTTTGCAATACCCACATAAATATGAGCAAAGGAAAATAAATGAATTTATGACAATAATATATCCTAGTAAACAAGGACGAAGACTAGACATTTTTGGAAAAAATAGAAATATACAAATCACAAACTTTCAATGGAGGTATTATTAACGAACAGGTAAATTCAACTTCTGACACAATTTTTACATCACTAAAATTACACACTTACCTATCCATTAATAAAAGAAGGAAAGAATACAAATATATACCTTCAATAAACTGACAGATATTAAGCAATCTACTTGTATATTACAATTTCAATAGACAATATACTAACGGACAAAACTACCAGAACCACCCACTATCCCACTATCTATACAACAAACACCTAACACTATCTCTCCAGTTCAAATCAAAATGCAGCTTGAAAATGTTTTTCTCACATCGAAAACGCTCGCCAGTGATTTTAAGGATGACAGTAGAAAATATATTCTAACACTTGTACTTATATAAGAAATTTTTAAACAAGAGAGTGCAGTTTTAATATTGCACCGCAGTGGTTCTAAAATTTTTAAAAATATAAATGAATTAAAATTTACTTTTTCTGGCTAAGGTTAATTTTTAATGTAATTTCTTAAAAAAAAATTAGAAATAAAATTTATTTACATTCGTATGCGGAATTTTTCCAAGGAAAACAAGAAAAATTAGACGCTAGCAGAACGTAATGCCGCATTTTTCATTAAATATTAAATATTTCATTAATTTAAATATTATTAGATATAAAATTAAAAATGAACCTAAGCCAGAAAAAGTAAAATTTAATTTATGTATAATATTCCACGGTTCAATCCCTGATTGAGAAAAAAATATAAAACTTGACTTTTTAAAAATTAAAAAAGATTGGAGCTAATATTTTCATACGATTTAATACATCATCTTACGCTTACAACTATTCTTCGATTTAATTTTCATATTATGATTTTATTTCGGATTGCTAGAACTCTTAATTTTGGAAAGTTCAAAAAAAATTTTAAAGCAAAAATGCGGCAGATTGACAAAAAAAAAATACACAAATGTCTAGAAGTCGCTCTGACAGCCCGAGAACTTGTTTAAATTATAATTGCAATGTAACTTTATAAACATTTTTAGCCCCTAACATTCAATTAGATATAACTATATACATATTAATAACTAGCACAGCCCACGACTTCGTCTGCATATTATTTTTATTTTTTTAAATTAAAATTTAGAAAAATATGTTTTCAAGAATTTGTTTTACAGTTCTATTAACAGTGTTAGAAAATTTCCATCTATAAAAATAAAATGTCTGACAACTGTTCAAGTACCATTATGCCAGTAAAATTGGGTGCCTTCACATTTGTATCTCTAGTTTTTCTACGAAATGACATATTTTTGTGAAAAAAAAAAATATGAAAAAAAATTTGAACCAAACGTCTTTCTCACAAGATTTTATTCAAATCCATCCATCAGTTTTTTCGTGATGTAAACACAGACAGAGAGACAAAAATTCCCAAAGAATTTTTTTCAAAAAATATATTATACACAGAAGTGACCCCGTTATTGTTTTAGTATATGTATAGATATATATAGATAAAAAACTTTTATTGATGCTGACATTATTCAAAAAATTTTAAATAAAACTGACCAAATTTACAGTTAGTACATTAATTTAAATTAATTTAATTTATTGTTATGGTATAAAATAAAATTCAGTTGGTATCATTGGTAACGGTTATGACTGTAGTATTATTTTATGTCACCAATAATTGAACACTGTGTTTTCCATAAGATTGGTGTGTACAGCTGATTTATATGGTTTTGGTTATGGCACGTCTAAGCTTTTAAGGTGGTCCCTACAAAACTTGTTTACCAATATGATTGTAATTTTAAATATAATTAAAGATTTCATTATTCTAAAAAGATATTCTTTTTAATTAAACATTCATTATTATTTTTAAATTTTTTCCCAGTCAGGGGTTGAACCGGTGATTCGCGTAAATCAATTAAATTTACTTTTTCGGCTTTGGTTTATTTTTTATTTAATATCTAAAAAGACATTCTTTCTAATCCACTTTTATCATGTAATAAATATTTCATTCTATTCTTGGCGATGACACGAAACTGAAATATTTTTTCTTCCTTAAATGTACACGAGTAGTCTGTTAAGAGTTTTCACCCTATTTCCAAGTTTCGTATCGGTAACTATTATCTCTCTTGACAATCCGAAGCATGTCAAAACTTTTACTGTATTAAATGTTACATAACGGCTTTAATCTTTCTTTATGCTCTCATCTGTCACTTGTTTGATTTCAAAAAAGGTCTTGATTAACATGACCTCGTTCCACATTCTTAATTTTTATAGGTTTTAATTAAGTTTTATTAATATATGTTTATAAATATGGACCAATCTTGGATATATATATATATATATATATATATATATATATATATATATATATATATATATATATATATATATATATATGGGGCAATAGAGAATGAAAAAATGAGAAAAGAAAACATCACGTGAAAATATTGGCGTTCGCCCGTATTTTTCGAGTTACGGGCCCTGAATTTTTCAGAAAATACTAAAATTTTTGAAAAACTCTTAACCCATTCAACGCCGATATCATTTTTATGTACAATTAAATATAGTACTTAATTTTTGTTTTTTCTATTTTTTAATTCTCTGTCACCCCAATATTTGTTTTGTTTTTTTTTTTTTTTCTTTTGGATTAGAGTTACTTCACTTAAGTAGCTTTACAAGCAAAGCGAGAGGTGTATATAATTATGCATATAGCAGAATAGAATATAGAATCTCGCTTTATTTATTAATAAAGTTTTCTGTAAATATGTAAAAAAAACGATGTGAAAGCTAATACACCAAATTTAAGATTCATGTGAAAAATATATTTCACATACTTTTAAAACATTTGGGAAACCAAAACATATACGATAATTATATTTTTATTTACGCCATTTTACTTTAAGTTACCAAATACAACCACAAAACTTCATTTTAATGCATTTAGTCATAAATATTTTATTGCTACTTTATATAGTTTAATGAAGCTGTGGTAAAACCGTTATTAGGATTTCATCTAGATAGTAAACTTAAATGATTTACACATTCTCTTTGAAACTATAAGTTACCATTAAGGCATACGAAATAAACGAAAGAATGTTAGCAGCAGGTTGTGTAACATAATCATCATTAACTGTCATAGTAGATGTAAACTTGTATTCTAAATATATTCTCTGTTTGTGCTCTTGATTTTAAATAGCGTTACGCGATTGCTATAAAAATTGTGACTCAAAAAAAAAATCGTATCAAGAAGTTTATAGATTTAACTAGAAACGGCCATTCAAATATTATTTTATCTTTAACTAATAATAAGAACAGCATCTATAATGTTGTGTGTAAACAAGTAAGAATGACTAAAAATAAAAATTGAATTCGTGAATAACCGATGGTTGATACAATAGCAAAAACAAATGTACAAGATAAAGTTACAAGGAGAATAGTGGAATAAAAAAATTACTTTAGTTTGTGTGTTGACTTTGTCTTAACAAATTAACATTAATATGAATATTCCTCGTATTCTTATTTATAAAATTAGTTGGTTAAACAGATGATGTTTACAATGTACACAATCGAAGGTGGATAAATACGAAGAAGCTGATAAAGGATGTAGCGATCAAAGAAAATAATGCTTTTCATTCTGCTTGTATTTATTATTTATTATTCTTTGGAAAACGTTCGCATACATTTGTAAATAATTATTCTTTCTAGAAATGATCATAAATTAAATGTAAAAAGGAACCTTAAGCCTAAAAAGTAAAATTTTAATTCATTTATAATATAAAAACCTTTAAAAGGGCAATGAAAAAGATTAGTAAAATGTAAATATTTGTATGTCAAAATCAGTATGATTAATATCTGTCAGAAAATTATACACATATCGTCGTGAATTTAAAAATAAATTCAGGTTGAAGTGAACAACCTGTTGTTAAAAATATATTATATATTTATAAATAATATTTTGATTTGATGTATTGAAAATGATAAATAAAATTGATTGTCAATACAGTTCTTATGCATAGGAAAGTCGAATAAGAGATGTGCGTTTGTGTTCGTGTTGAAAATATTTTTGCCAAGACAATAGATAAAGTAAAGAACATTTAAATACGTCAATCGATTAGACATATTTTTGAAAATTTTGCTATTGAAATCTGCAAGATCAGTTTATGTCCTTCGAGGCTGCTTACAAAATACCACGCCTGCCTTACATTTTTGCACCTTTTATGTAACTTTCGTGCAGGTGATTTTTGCTTATGATAAAAATTAATGAAAATGGTACGAAAAATTTTCGACCTTTCACCTGATACAGCAACCTTTTCATTTACTAAGCTGGGATAACAACCCTAAAATTTATCCAAAAGAAAAGCTTTTTCTGAACGGAAAATCTTTGTAATAGAAAATAAAATCCTATGGCGATATTTATTTAACTATTTAATGGGTAGTACGGGATATGTGGTTATATACTTTATTTTCATGTTTTACTATTCCCATACTTTTACATTAATTACTTTGTTTTTAAATGATTATAATACGTAAAATTGTGTTTTAGAATTTTTTTTATTTACATTCATTTAATTAAGTGCATAATTTAGGTGTGTTTTGAACATAAATGTGTATTTTTAAAACTTATTTATTGCTATTTTTATCATGTTACTTTCCCATACAACTTAAGGGACAATAAAGCACATTAATTATTAAATATTAAACAAATGATTTTATTGTAACTCCAACCGAATGCTTTTAATTTCGTATTTTTTGGCTTTTTGCAAGCGGTTAACACGTGTATACAATTATTTACCTAATGCCTTAATTAAATTTTGTGTATTTAATTTCCTTTTTCTCTCTTATGTCTTTAATGCCTCGTACAGTTAGATATTTGCAAGGTGTAAATGTCCTTTTAACAACTGTTTATAGGTGTGTTTAGCTAAACAGGATGAAACTTTGGTAATTCAATAGCATGTGTTTTCCTTAATTTATGGTCCAATTAATTGAAATTTTGTTTTTGGTTATAAAGTCAACAATGGCTTTGTAATAAAAAATTTTATGTTAATAAATTGTGTTGTTTGGTGTTAGATTTCGTGAATAATTAGAAAATTTAAAGGCCTTTTGTACAACACAGAGCTGCACGTTAAAAGTAAAATAAGGCAGCGCATTTATCTTTTTATTAATTCTCATAAAAGGCTTAATACTTAAGTGCGTGACAAGGTATCCGAGTGTCCATTTCAGTTTGAAATAAACAACAAAGTAATAATTTTCAAAAGCTGGAATTAATTGGGAAATTCTAACTTTAATTTGCATTCATAGCTTAATTTAACTGGGTTCTTTGAGTTTCTCTATGAGGTATTATTATACTTGAAATTTGTTTGCCCTTCATTGCAAAAAGTAGAAAAAGTGTATATATAAGTTTTTTAGTACGTTTGTAATTTCTACAATATCCATTCTACAATACGAGTATATATTCTGAGTCCTTATGTTGCTAATAAAAATCAGCAATATTGGTCCATGTCCCTCGAGGCAGTTGGCTAAATACCACGCCTGTCTCTAAATTTTTCATACTCGTATCATATGGAATAATGAAGTAACTTCAATCAAAAACACAAATATATGGAGCGATTGAAAATTAAAAATTAATAAAAAACATTAAATGAAAACATTGGCGCTCTCCCATATTTTCCGAGTTATTGTTCTCTGAAGCTTTCTTTATTGGAATGTAATTTTTACAGGGTCTTAAGCTCTGTACAGACGGTTATCAGATCTAAAATAATGTCAGACCTTGCAATGCGGTGACAATGAATTGGCAAAGGAAAATTGCCACCACAACGTATATTGTCAGACAACAAATATAAGTTTATACAAATGTTAGGTGTTTTCTGTATATTTTTTCTAAAAATATTGTAAGAGTTGATAACCGTCTATACAGAGCCTTATTTTAAATTTACCCAAAGTAAGTAATTTAAAAAAAAAAAAGACACACATACATATAATATATTTTGAGAGTTTTGATATTGGTGTAGATAGTAATCGATATAGAATACAAAACACCTATGTGTGTTTGCATCATGTAAGAAGTGGTAGATTAATTTTAATAAAATTTTGTGAGGACGTCCCTAATAGCCTGGTTCAAATAAGGAAATCTATTTTTTTTAGAAAAATGTGGAATTTCCTGAAGAAACAAGAGATACAAATGTGAAAGCAACTAATTTCACTGCTATAATGATATTAAAGCAGTTGTTGGCAATTATATTTTTGTAAATGAAATGTTCTTAATAGTTTCTTTAGAACTCTAAAATAAATATTGAGAAACACATATTTTTAAATTTAAGCTTAAGGAAAATAATAAATGATACGCAGTCTAAGTCGTGGGCACTAATATTTGAAAAAAAAGGAGGACCCATAGATAGTAATTTTATGTTGGTCTCACGCTTTTCGGATTTATAAAATAGAAATAGAAACTGACAAAAATTTACCTTTCATATTACTTTTAAAGCTAAATTGTTTTCAAATTCCTAAGAAACCAGGGGATTCCAAGTTATATGGCAATTTTTCACAATTTTAGTATGTTTTTAGTTCAAGTAGCTAAACAATGATAAGTTCAGACGTAAAAATGTCACTTAAAACACATTTTTTTAATCGCATTTGAACTTGTCTTCCACAAACTTTGCTGACGAAAATTACAAGCATGGTGAAAGATCTGAAATAAAAATAAGATAGAATATTTTATTTGGTAAATTCTTTGTGTATGCTAAAAGTGTGCTCAATTTCTTCAACAACATTTAGGACATTTCATGATTTCCTTGAATATGGGCGTAAAACCTAAAAAAAGATATCTTGAAAGATACTGATCTTGCTGTCAAACATACAAATCTAGTCAAAATTGCTACTCAAATGAGTTTTAAAAGTAACACTGATTGCTTGAAAGAAATATGGGAGCTGCAATTTGATTAGGTCTCTCGGCCTTGATAGCAATATTTGCATTTACATTTAACTTATGTAGGGGAAAATTTTGAGAGACTTTGGTTTTTGTAAATGTTATTGCAACAGCATTTAGTATTTCGTTTCATGCTGTGGTATTTAGGGCTTTTGAATGTGGATAGTTTGCTTAAATACATGCTCATGTTAATTGCTAAATGCAAATTTCCAGCGTCACTGCTTTTGTTGAGCTGGACTTGTTGGCTTTACAAAAAAAGAAAACAAAAATGTGTTTAATAAGCGAATTTTTTCAGTGAGACAGTAGTTCACTAACTTTTTATTATACAAACTTTAAAATAATTGTTTAACTTTTAAACTAAACACTGCAGAATTTAACTTAGCATTTTCTGGGTTGATGGGTACTAAAAAACATTTTCTAGGTGTTTAAATTTGATCATCAAAATAACCAAGTATATGACAATGCAGTAATATCAGGCTGTATTTCACCTGGCCTTACCAAAGAAACCAAAATATATAATTACATGTATTCGACGCACTGGTGTCACGTCAATAACTAAAGGGACTTTAAATCCCAAATGCGGCAATTTGTAACTTAAGCAATTTTTAAAATTGAGTTCAAAAGAGGGACTTAAGGTACGGTCACATTAATCAAATATTTGTCCAAGAAGACGTAACCATTAAACTATTGAAAAAATGTTTGTTCTTCTTAAATACTTGTTAAGAAATGGAAGATCCTACTCAATACAAAAAGCAAGATATAATATGTATTTTATTATAAATCATCATTCGTACTGATACGTGTATGAAACTATTCAATAAACATTTGTTAAAATAGTAGTTATTACTTGGTCCAATATTTGACTAATCTATCCGCACTTTAAGAGGTAATGCAAAACTTAAAACCAGTTTTCTCTTTATTGTGCTAGATCTTCTGCCCCGTTCGATTACAAAAATGCGACCAAATCGTGCCATAATTTTTGTCTCATCACACTGCTGTTTTATTTATCCTTTGCCGCGGCCATTATCTGAAAATTTCTGAAAGTGACAATCAAAAAATTGCGCTAGTATTTGCTAATAGTGCTGGCAATATAAAGTCTAAATTCTTAAAGACATTCTAATGCATGCATATATGTATTGCCCGATATGTATTGTCAGGAGAGAACTTTGTACTAAGTTTGGACTTTATTTAAGCTCTAAGCGTTAGACTCTTAAATCTTTATTACTTTTTTATTAAAAAATAATCAAAGAGTTTGAACTAAATGAGGAAGACAACTAGAGCTGCAGAGTAAGCAAAGCGAAGTATAGAAAAAATCTGCGGAGAACTTTAAAGCATTAACCCAGGAAATTTAACGCAGGTCCAACTGAGGAAAAGGAAGTGTAGTCGTGTAACTGTTAAGTAATCTGCCCAAGTATAAAGAAACGATAATTATTCTTTGTAAGATAACCGAAGAATTAACACACTATTACAATACAACGAGAATGAACAAATTAACATAGCATTTAAGGAACGATACTAACTTGAGGTGTTTGAAAACGGTGAATTTATGGAAGGCGAAA
Source organism: Cistogaster globosa (assembly GCA_937654795.1). Lineage (NCBI taxonomy): Eukaryota > Metazoa > Arthropoda > Insecta > Diptera > Tachinidae > Cistogaster > Cistogaster globosa. The sequence goes on from OW569405.1 coordinate 23,783,172, forward strand.
TATAACCTTAAAACTGTCATGCAACCAATAAATGCAGGAGATGCATCATAACTAGCAGACACTCTTTTTCAGCCGTTACCGAAGGTGCAAGGCGGTTGGCGCCAGCCACGGTCTCATATATGACAAAAATATATCAATGTGAATAAAAATATAAATATCTGCACAACGGGATATTTAAGTATAATGGTCATAAATAATAAACAATAATAAATTTTCGCAAGCACAACGGAATCTGTGGAGAAATGTGAAGCTGACAAGCATTAGCTGCGACCAGGCCTGCCATATTTGCCGATTTATCGATTCTTAGCCTCAAAATCATCGAAGTTCCGGTTTGCCGATTTTTTATTCAAAAATGCCGACTTTTTGTTTAACTCTTAACTCTAATTCCTTTTTAGTTATTATTACATGATATTAAATTTATATAAATGCAAGGCTTATACTTAGAAAAGAAATTTCAGCACTAGCTACCAGGGCTATCAGCTGTTATTTAGTTAATACTTTTAGATTTGAGCATGAAATGTAGTTCAAAGTTGAAATTATATTTCTGAGAGATGGTATCTTGAGCAGATTGAGACAACTTTTGAAGAGATAAATTATTTGCGGTTTTATTAAAGCGGGACAATGTTTTACTGAGACTGTGGCTTCACAGTAGGGGCAGTTGTTGTTTAGATTCTTGTTAATTAAGTGCTGATGAGTGGTCATCGTATGAGTATGTTGGAGTCACTATGTTTGGATTGATTTGGGAACAATGAGGATGGTAGTAGACTTTCGTACAAAAATTTTTGGTATCTTGTCATTCCTTTTTGCCAAATAAACGTGATTTTGAGTTAAAAGAAATAAGAAATGAGAAAAGTAGAATGAAATATATTTTCATTTAACAAATGCCTCAGTAGTATTTCATTCCAACGAAAGAGTCATTAAGAAAAAGACTGAAATAGATTATTTGTAATTTGCCGATTTTTTATAAAACTAAATTACCGAATTATTTGTACAAATATATTGATTTCTTATCAAAATCTCTCCAGGCACTCCTGGCTGCGACCTAAAATGATGTCTAAAGTAAATGTCTATTAACAAACAAATACCTCAAGATTATATATATAAATAAAGAAAAATATTAATTATCATTTAAGTATTTCATTTACAAATAACTTTCAAACATAATGCAACGCTTTAATAAAAAGGTTTGTGACAGTAGTCGTAATGGTGAATAAACTTTAATAAAAGTTTATTTTAACATGTCATTGTATTTAAATTACTTAGTTCTATTCCACGTATTTAATGAAGAAAAACTGATTGAAATTTATATGCTATTTTTGTTGACACCTTGAGGTATTTCTCACGTGGACATTGTACGGAAGTTCTTTGTTAAATATTACATGACTTTGCTTTATTTATTTTGTTGCCTTAACCTTTGGCTCTAAATTAGATCGTATAACTAATTCTTAATAATTTAGCCTAAAGTAAAAATAAATGATTATTAAGTTTTCCTTTTTGGTCAGTTTTCTTCCTTCTAGTAAAAGTCATCTTCAGTTTGAGTGTCAGCGCACGTGTTGAAATTGTATTATTATTTATTTATTTAATTTTTTATTTTACTAGATTAAGACAGTAATAAAATGTTACACGACATATGTTTAGATTTCCAGTAAGTAAAGCCCTTAAGGCAAATAAAAATAATTTTGTGTAACTAAAGTTCAAGCAATTATTATGTTGGATTTTTCGTTATAAGAAGCAATATAAAAGTTTACTTAATAAGCAATAAGTAGAAAGAAAAGGAAATTATTAATTGAATTAAAGGTAATAAGATCTATAATTGGGATAAAACTTCGTTTTATTATATCCACTTATGGATTGTTGGTATAATCAACCTAAGGGAAAAAAGCGTAAGATTAAATCAAATACAATTTTGTGCAAAACTTAAGTTAAATTGAAAGCAATTTGTAAAAAAAAATAACTAATAAACACTAGTTATATGTAAATGTGTGTGTGCGTGTGTGCTATTATGAATCTCAGTGCAGAATGTTCGATCTTATTTGTATGCTTTTTGAAATATTTTAAAATGAAATATGCAAAGATTTTTAAAATTTGTCAATAGTGAATCGAAATAAAAGGGGCTGTAAATGAGACAAAGTAAACATCGCACAGTGGCACATTTGGAGATTGGATCAGAACTTTGATATGCAGTTTTTTCTGTTTGGTAGGTGGGATTTTGAACTTTAGTTTTTGATAAAAAGCATAAAAGTCGACCAACAAAAAAAGTTATGAAAGGTTTAATATTCGTTACTATTATTAATTGAAGTTGAGTATAAAAGACAAGTGTTAAAACATTAAAAAAAATTTTTTCAAATGTATGTCCTAATCATATTATTACAAATTATAATTATTAATAGGTTTTTAAACTTAATCTTGTTAAGAAACCCCAAACTTTGGACCATGCAATATTTTTATGCTTAAAGCAACAAGTTTTGTTAATATCCTTTTGAAATAAAAAAATTTTAGTTTTTAAGAAGTTTAAATTTTTTAAAAAGTTTAACTTTCCTTCGCTATATGGATTAGTATGTAACAATAATACATTTTATGCGAAGGTGTCGTAAAAATCAATGCCTACTTTTCAAATTCAGATGACGAAGCAGACTCGTCCACCGAAACTTCGCCCAAGTAAACACTCACTTATCAAATGTACTCAAATATTTCTATAACAATTTAAAAAATAAATATTAATTAATTTACATAAATACTTGTACTTTCAAATCAACGAGCCACTATATGTTAAGCAATTTTAGTAAAAATTTCTTCTAAATAGCATTGATTTTTATCTTTTAATAGTTTTTAGCCTCCTCTTCTAACCCGACTGAAGTCGTTTTCAATTTTTGTCGAATGTTGGACATATATGGATCTGAAGTACACAACAAAAATGTGATAAGGTCTTCATTAGTACAACATCTACATATTTTTCTTGTGCTACGTTCGCCAAAGAATCTGTAGTCTTTGTTTCTTTTTTCTTGCGCTTCTTCAGATTGATCTCCTTATGGTAGCAAATACTGTTGAATGATTTGTTACCCAATATACAAAATTTAATAAACCATTTAAAACATATATCTCCAAAAGTGTTTTTGTTTTTATTATCTTAATCACAAAATTGTGTGCTTACCTTTCTGTTGCATGCTTGTAATATGATTTTGAATAGTCTTATTAACTCATAATCTACACCTGTGATAGATCGGAAAAAATCTTCTTGCAGTATTTTCATCATTCGAATTTCCTTCTCCTTATTTAGGTTGGTGGATTATAAGGCCTAGCTGATGATATCTTTCTTCAATTTGTTCTTTTTTCTTTCGTTTTTCTGCAAAAATAAACAGGTACTAAGAATAATAAGGTACAGATCATCTCATTCAATGTGTGTGCACATCTTTTGTGTACAAAATTGTGTTATTCAATTAGGCAAGGAATTAGCTTACATTTCTTTTCCTCTGTGATAATAAAACTTTAATTCCAAAGAATGCCTTAATAAACATGTGCATTCACGTATTTTATTTAAGACTTCCTTTTTAATTATTTCATTATTTTAGATTCATAATTGTTAATGATCCTATTGTAAAAATATCGTAATTTTTGACATTACCAACTCTAATGGTTAACCAAAATTTCATTGAATAATTAGGTTTCTGCAAATGTGATAGATTGTACTTATAGTGCATTTGTATATTACTAGATTCCATAGCAAAACTTATGAATGCCATCTTTCAAGAAGATTTGAAAAAATTTAGCTTTACCTGTGTGTTTAAAAGTTAAAATAATTCAAAATAACTGTAGAAATAAATTTTTTGGAGATTTTTCGTATGTATTCATAATTTTTGTACAAAATACCTGACTTTTGGTCAGAAAAATTGCTCTAGTGCACAAGGTCGCAACCTGGTGCTAATAAAATGGGGTGTTAGGGGTTTTAGGCTATATAACAGAGAAATATCTTTTTGACGCGGTTTGACGGAAGAGAGTTATGCTCTATTAATCACGACATTTTTGAACAATTTTGACCTTTTTTAAAACAAAAAACGTAACGACTTTATTTTGCTAGCATTGATAACTAACAAACTTCGTAATTAATGAAAATTTATTCTGATTTGATATCTTTTAAAACATAAAAATTATAGTAATTTGAAAATTAGAATTTCCTAAAAAAAATTCATTTTAACAAAATATTCGGAAAGTCTATTTAAGATCAGTGTATTATAGTTGGAACAAAGTTCTAAATTTTTGCCTCCCTCAAATGATTAAGAAAAAATTAAGATCGGTAACCACAAAAAAAAAAAGATTTTTGGCCGCCTTCTCAGAATATGTACCATTGTGCATTGTAGAAGGTCTAAGCTCATCGAATAATGTATTAAGAAACAAATTTAAAAAAAAATGACATGAGTAAATAGTATAACGTAAATCTGGAATTTGAGTGAAACTGGCTTTCATTTCACAAAACCAAAGACTTTGTATTATCTGCTGCTACAGTATACACTAGGACATAGAGGGTTATATTCAATAGTTTTTAAAAAATATTGTTTTAAAAAAATGAGTTCATTTTCAATAAAAGAGAAAATGAAATGTGAAAATTAACTTAGATACCAGCAGAATATGACACATTTCATGAAACACAACATTATTAAGATATCTAGGAATTATTATTGAAAATTTCTAACTTTAAAGTCATTGTTGAAGGAAAACAAAGAATAAATTGAAATATATGACACTCAAAATAAGACATATAGAACACGTGTAGTTTTACACTATAACTTTATTCATTAAACCATTATTATATATGTAAATCATTGTCAGTAATAACTTTTATGAATTATTAATTAACATTACATTAACAAAACTAATTGGCTTGTTGTTACCTTTCTCAACCTTAAATGTCACCTTGAATTGTTGAAATCTTGATCGTGCAAAGGTACAAACCACAAAATAACGTACAATTGCTTTTCAATAGTACAAGTAGATTAAGGTATTAACAATAAATATTATTGTATACCAACTGCTATATAAATGACATTACAAAGTTAGTAACGAAAAGATTAGAAGCGAAGGACAATGGAAAAAAATAATTATAATATTTAATTTGACTATCAAAAAATAAGTACTTGTCAATTAAAATATATTTAGCATAAAATGTATAATTAACTTATTGACAATTTTTTATTATTTTAACATTTATTGATTAAACTTTAAAATATCACACTGTAATAAATATTCTGTATATTAAAAATTAATAACGGAAAAGCTAAAGAAAGCCTAAAAATTTTTAATCAACAACATTTTTGTAATCTCTTGCTTTTCTATTAGTGAAAGTTATTTCAAAATAATATTTTACTAATACGAGAAAAGAATAAAACGAGCACGGGCCTAAGAAGAATTTAAAAGGTAAATATGTTTTACAAGCTCCTTCAACTGCTTATTTTGTATTTAAGTCCAATGTATTTATAACTTATTACTTTGATTTATCAACTATAACATAACAAACATACAAATAGATATACGCCTTAGTTATTTTAAAACAAGATTAATCGATTATTCGACAATAAAATAAACTAGCTTCCGAACATTTCAAATATTCAAACAATCTATATACATACAGTCTTATGCATACACGTACTTTAGAGTTTATAAGCTTTTAATAAAGAAAAGTCGACAAAAGATTTTTCGTAAACGTTTAATAGCCTAATAAACCATGTTAAACCAAAAATAAAATGCAGTTTGTAATTGAGATATTTTTTTTAATAAAAGTTTATCCTAGGGTAGAAGAAGTAATTTAAGAAGAAAATGTAAACTGACGAAATCGTCGGTAGCCCGTATTTTTAAAGTCACGTATCGCTAAAGTGTTTATAAATATTTGTAATACCTGAAATACTTTGTTCCGGAATGGTGCTATATGGGTTTTATAGATGATCCTATCAAAATTCCTATCAAATGCCATACATATCGCAAACAAATTTTAACCCATTACTGAAGCAATAGGAGTCTCAAGTAACAAAAATGAAAACTAGCCCTTAAATCGGTACAAAAAGGAATCAATTTTGTTCATTAAAGTGAAAATATAACCAAAGTGAATAATAAAAAGTTTATTTGGTTTCTAATGGGCTAAGAATTTTCCAACATAATTTTGTAAGGTTCCTGACAGTTTGTTTAAAAAGCTTTCTAACGATACCCATAATAGTCCATTTCGCCATAGAATATTTGTAATTTCATATAGAAACTTCAGAAGTTCGTAACTCTAAAAATATGAGGTTTGGCAGGATTTATCACATAAAATTTCTCTTTAAAATTGCTTTTTCTAAACGCCGGACACCTTTTAATTTCATACGGAGCTACTGGGCTAAACTATATTTGTTCTATAAAATAAAAAACACATTTATGTAAATAGAGAAGTATAAAAAAAAAATAAACAGATCGTCATAGAACTCGTTATTCGGAAACTTTTTATTTTATCTATTACCAAAATTAACAAAACGTGATTATTTACAGTTTTTTTATTATATTTTTTCTTCAGGTATTTTGCAGTAAGCAAAAACCTATAGTTTTACCAAAAAGGTTCCTTCTTTTGCAAAAAAATACATATAAAGAGAAAACCATAATCGGTTTTAAGGTTTAATCGATAATAATAAGACAGTGATGAGGTCTTTTCTGTACATGAAATATTTGTTGAAATTTTTTTTGTTGGTGTAGATATTAATCGATATGGAATACAAGACAAATAAATTTGGAATTTTGCCTGTCTGACTGTCTATCTGTGCTCGCATCACGTAAAAACTACTGGATGGATTTGGTTCAAATATAGGACACTTTTTGTTTCGTAAAAATTAGAAAATAGAGATACAAATATGAAAGCACCCTATTTTACCGGAATAATGGTACTAAAACAGTTTGCAGTACATTTTATTTTTGTAGGTGGAAAATTTTTAACACTGCTTACAGAATTCTACAGCAATTATTTACAAACACATTTTTCTAAATTTAAGTTTTAAGAAAGTTATACATGATACGAGGACAAAGTCGTAGACTCTGCTAGTGTTTAAATAAAAATGTATAGTCTCAGCCCGTTACTGCTCAAAGAAATACGGCCATTCATGTGAAAATCATGTTATATTCGGAATACCAATATAATATTTTTAATGTTAATCTACTTTAATTGCGCGTGATTCTTTTAAATATAAATATTTTTCCGCACTGATACATTTTACTTCACAGTTTTAAATCTTCAGTACATATAATAAATCAGTAACGGGGTCATTTGTGTACATCTGTCTGTCTTTTTTCGCATCATGTAAAAACTACTGGACGGGTTTGAATAAAATATTTTGAGGAGATCTTTAAAAACCATAAAACTACGTCATTTCATAGAGAAACTAGAGATACAAATGAGAAAGCACCCAATTTTACCAGTATAATGGTAATAGAACAAACAGTAGATAGACAATTTTTAGCACTGTTTATAGAACTCTACAAGAAGTGGTCAACATATTTTTCTAAATTTAAATTATAAGAAAAATTTAAATTTTTAAGTTGTGTGTGAATTTCGTCCAACCAAATTAATATTGATTAGTTGGTTAAATGGATGATATTTACAGTATACGCAAATCAAGGTGTTGGATGCAAAGAATGCTGAAGATGGATTTGGCGGTCCTGAAAATGCAGCATTACATTCTGCCAGCGTCTAATTTTTCTTGTTTTCTTTGGAAAACGTCCGCGTACATTTGAAAAATAATTTTTCTCAATAAAAGTTAAATTAAAAATGAACCAAAGCCGAAAAAGTAAAATTTTCATTGATTTAGGATGATCACCGGTTCAACCCCTGGCTGGGACTAAAATTAAAAATAATTAAAAAAAAAAATGGTACGCAGACGAAGTCGGAATTAAAATTAGTTATACCCTTTTTCCACTTTTCATGGTGAAGGGTATAAAAAATGGGTATGAGTGCTAATTTGGCTTAAGGATGGACAAAAAGCATCGATGTTTTAAAAACACTCCATGTATTATGTCGAAACATCGATATAATCCAATGTTTTTTTTTGCTCCTAAACAATCGGAAAACATCGAAGTTTTCTTTCGATGCACCGAAATGACAAATTGTATATGTAACGAGTAGATTGATATGTAAACGTGTTCGTAGAAATTAGAAGAGCAATAAGAGTGAAGATGTATTGTCTGATGAAATTTCAGTTTATTTGAGGATTCCTATTGGAAGACTGAACGAAAATCCGTTGGATATTTGAAAAAATTATAATTCCCAATTTCTCAAGCTTTACAAGATCGCTTTTAAATATCTTACAATGGTGGGAACATCGGTTTCGACGCAGGTGATGACTCAACAAAGAAACAGATTGAGAGGTGAAAGACTTGGTTAACTTTTATTTCTAAACAGTATTGGAAAAAAGTATTGGAGATATAAAATAAATTTAAAATTTTTCGATAATATAATAATAATAAATAAAAAAATCAAAACTTCAATAATAAAAATCTTAAAAAAACAATCGATGTATTAAAAAAATCGATGTATTTTATGAAGTATCGATGCAACATCGATGTATGTTTGCGATACATGACATGGAAAAAACCATTGATGCTTTTTTACCGTGTCCATCCCATTTGGCTATGCCGAATCTTATATGAACTTCACCATACATCTAAATCTAGTTTAGTGACAGATAATTGAAATATAATAAAAAACTAAGTAGTGTATAAAATTTAACATAAAGCTATCATGTTGTTTATGTGCGTTAAATATTTTTTTTAAACTTAAGTTTTTCCTAAAAGATATCTTCTAAAGTTTTTCAATGATACCCGTACTGAAATCTTATGAAATATGGTACACAATTGTACTTTCCTATAAAAGGTTCAGAGGCCCATAACTCGCGATATATGGACGAGAAACAATTTTTTTAACTTGATTCTTTTTCTAACTTTTTTTGCAATATATTTATTTTTTGGATTGGAGTAACTTCACTAAAGTGTTGTTTTTCCAAAAAGGAACTGATTTTCAATAGAAAATTTTCGAAACTATGGCTGATCATCTTGTCCCTCGGCAAAGTTGATTTCTACACTAACACGGACGGACAAATAAACATCGCTCAATCGACTTCGCTGTGCATAAGAACTCAGAATATATATACTACATGAGGTCGGAAATGGATATTGTAGAAATTACACACGGAATGACAAACTTAAACATACCCTTTTTTCACTTGTGGTAAAGGGTGTAAAAATTGTTTTATCGATTTATTTTCCAAACGCATAATACAAACCAGTATATTAAGATCAAAATATGGCACACAAAAAATTTTAATAACAGATGATGTGAAACGATAGCTTGTTAGCAGTTTATTAAGAAATATTGCTTGAACATTATTTATATGAGCACTGAATAGCCAAAAAATTAATGCCAACATAGCATTAACTACTTCTTTTGTGTTTCTGCCCTTTAAAGCCTTGTAGGTCTTTCTGTGCAATTTAAGAGGATTACTATGTTTTATATTTTATTTACTGGTAACATATCATGTTTCCACTATTGATGCACTTTGAATTTTACGTATACTTCTATAGAAATATTTTTGAATTTCTAAATACAACACATTACATTCCCTTACATCTGAATCCTATTTAAAACTGAACATGGCTTAGATCTAAAAGTTTAAATATACGTTCTATTTTACAAGTATAAACAAAAATATTCCGTCACGCTTCTGGTTTATGGAAAATTTAACAACAAACAGTCTCTTATGCGAAAAATAATAATACAAAAGGACAATTTTACTAGTTAGAAAAATCTTAAAGTCAATAGAGCAAAATCAAAAATATCGTAATTTAATTTATTTAAAATGCATTAAGCACATAATAAAAATGATAGCAAATTTAAGATGACAAATTCTTGTTACAAACAAAAAATGTGTTAAGATGTCGCTATTTTTTTTACAAAATAATAAAGTCTTAAAGAGAAAAAATAATTTTCTTAACTCTGCAATAGAAGAAACAGGACTTAGGCAAACGGTTTCTTCCATACAATTTAACACATAAAAGTCAAGACCCAACTTAGCAATATTTGCCACACACTGTTATATCGTTAATTTTTACTCTAAGAAATACTTTGTCGATGTCTAGACAGGGGTTTTCTTGATTTACTAAATATTCATAGATCATTAGGAGCTCATCTTCTCTACTAAAATTAAGAACACTTTGATTGTATTTATATTCCTGCTTTAGGTCTCCACTTTGCCTTGATGCAGTTGTCTGTCGTCATCTTGCTAAAAGTGTAGAATTAAACCGCACCATAACATTTTCCATAGCTTTTCTGTTGAGTATCAGAATTGTTTTTAGGATAAAGTTTAGGCTTCAGCTGCTTGCTTTGTAACATCTGATTTTCAAAGATAATAACACATATATTACGTTTTTTCCCGCTCTTCGTCATAGATGATATGTTAGTAAACATGTTAATGTCTCTTTTAGTGAATTCATCATTGTGATATTTGCTATGAAAAAGAGCTTTTGATACCAATTAACATATGTGTATTGATTTAAAGGTTCGCCTTCTTTAGCCTCAAAGCTACATGTTCTAAGAGCTTGTGACCCCATATCTCTGTAAAAACTTTCTAACAACCATCAGTTTCGTGTTTAGCACATAACCGGTAGTATATATGTCAATCGATTTTGGTTTCCATAATATTGTGCCACAGAGGAGATAACAATACTATTCCTTGCAAACAGCCCTTCAACCTCCCACGAACTCTGAAGACCACATTATTGTCAGTTGAAATAAACAATTTTACTCAATCTGTTGAAGCACTGCTGAACACTTACACTAATTTTAAAGTAAATATTTTACTAAAGTTAAATCGTTATCCTTAATACTGTAATTTATTTTTTCATGAATATAAATATCAACATATAGAGTGCAATCTAGGAAAATATTCTCAAAAGTATATCATATTATATGGGTGTAACTATCTAAGAAACATTAAATCCCAGTCTTAATGATGCATACAAATATTATAACAACATTCAACTCTAATGGCCCGATTTGTGAAGGTCTTACAAGAAAAAAAAACCAAGAAATTGTACTTGAAGTGCTTGCATGTAAATACACATACACAGTGCATTGTAATTGTGGCAACAAGAAAGTTTATGCAAACAATATGTTGCAAACATATACTTAAGACTAAAAATATTTTAGTTAGAAAGCCGCTTGGTAATACATGTTAGCAGAATTACCTACACTTGAAAATTAATGTAAGAAAATGATTTTATAATTGAAAAATATGCTAAGTTGCTGATTTATTACTTTTTACCTTATTCTTAAGCTAACAAGTTACTAAAATTCGTTCTTCTCTTGCAAACTCTAGTTGCTGACATATTATGAAAATAAGATTTGGTAACCTCTTAATGGATTGTTTCATAGGTAAAACAAACTGTTCTAAATATATAACAAGAAAAATTTATATATCTTTTGTTGAAATTCCACCGTTTCTACTTCTTACTTTATCATTTTTTTAGCTTCTACCGTTAATTGATACTAAAATGTTTGTCTATTAACGCTCAAAGTTAAGTCCATGGCTATTGCAAAATCAAACCTCGAATCCTGTGACGAACGCACAGGATTATGTAGCGATAACAAAACAGCTTCAGCAGTTACAACAACCCGGAGTTTTGTTAAAAAAAAATTAAGCAAGTTTTATGAAGCCCCGTAGATGTGTTGATGAAGTAACCATCATGCAGAGATACAACTTTTTGCACCTATTAGAGTTTTAACTTTGTTTTCAGATAATAACGTAATTAAATTTTTAATTGACTCAATTAAATGTTTTATTGAAAAATAAATAAATTTTTAATTAAATCAATCTTAACTAAAAAAACAAAATTTTCTTATCAAATAAATAATAAAATTATTTAAAAATTTAAAAAAACTTTTATCTAAACTTTAATAGGTCTCTAATAAGCGAAGAAAATACCAACCTCACAACAGTCTGTGACTGATGTGGCTGAAATGGTTAAAAGCATCTGGTTTTTAAACAAGAAAATGGAAAGTTCGGGTCTCTGATAAGCCATGCAGTATTGCTGTCTAGATAGGTGCGCTGTCGACGAGTACTTAAATTCTTCCTTAAGTTACGCAGTATTGAAGGCCATCTTGAGTAAACAAGCAATTGTGAAAACAATTCTAGAGCACACAGAGTAAGACAGAAGAGTAAAATTAAAATGTAGATTCTGGTATTTGGAATAAGGAGCGCTCCCAACGTCTGGAAACAATATATTTTCAATTGAAACTTTGTCTCCTTTTTTAAAAATTCTTAAATAGAAAACACAGATAATAATCAAATATCAAAAATTATACATGATTGATTTATGTATAGACATGCGTTAATCCAAATAATCCCCTAGGCTTGGCTATCATATGCACTTTCTTTCAATGGGACTTAAATAATTTTTGCAGTAATTCTTCAATGCTTGTGGTGAATTTACTATCTTAGACCTTCATCTTCAAATGGCCTTATTATATGAAAGTAAATGCATGATAAGCCTTAAAGTTTAATTGGCGCTGTAAAAATATTAATATTTGTTTCATGCACTGCATTTCATGTGAGACTGTCATGTTAAAACTATAATGTCTTTATTCATATCATTCAATATCATTTATAAAGACTTAGCTTCGATATTATATCTCAATATTAGGCACAAACAGTTATTTTTAAGACAGTGTTGCCGATGATGCCTTCAAATTAACTGGTTGCGGATTTATGTAGTTTCTAAGATTCACTTAATGGTTTTTTTTTGAATAAGGTAATTTATATGATTTAATCCAAGTGGTCGAACACGATTCCAAAAACAAACAAAAAAATTAACGTAGTCTAAGGTGGATATTTACCTTGGAAGAAAATGCAAACTTCAATTTTCACCAGATTTAAACCATTAAAATGATCTTTAAAGGACGCGTATGCAACATACTGAAGTGGCAAAATACATCGCATTTTAAGATGTACTTTCTTACCGAACACTTTTTAGACACCAGTATGTTGGATATGGATGTCCATGAGTGATTATAATCCATATCGATAAGCGAATCTGCACCAAGCAAGTAATATTTACAGTTCATATATATCAATAATTATAAGAAAAATAAATGTAGAATGACCTTCATTATGAAAATCATTCTAAAAATGAAATCAATGTGGAAAAAATATATTTGATAGCAATTTGCGTTTTCCTAGAATGAAGACACTAAATAAAAAAGTTCAACTAACAATAAATTTTTTTAAATTGAAAAATGTGATGTTCTTATTAAAGATGCAAAGAATGCTGATGATGGATTTGGCGGTCCTGAAAATGCGGCATTACATTCTGCCAGCATCTATTTTTTCTTGTTTTCTTTGGAAAACGTTCGCGTACATTTGAAAAATAATGTTTCTTAATAAACGTTAAAATAAAAAATGAACCAAAGCCGAAAAAGTAAATTTTTGTTGATTTATGAAGATCACTGGTTCAACCCCTGGCTAGGAAAAAAAATCAAACAATTATTTAAAAACTCGCAAGGCACAGTGCATATACATTTACACCTAACTCATCAACATTTGATATGATACTGGAACATCATCTATAATGTTGTGAGGAAACAAGTATGAATGATTTAAAATAAAAATTTGCATTTCGTGACTATACCGAAGGCGTAGTACAAAATTGCAACAAATGTACAGGACGTGTTGTAGAGAAGGCAACAAAGAAATGCTTTGAGTTGTGTGTGAATTTCGTACAACCAAATAAATATTGATTAGTTGGTTAAATGGATGATATTTACAATATGTGCAAGTCAAGGTGATAAATGCAAAGAATTTTTTATGTTTTTTTTAGGAAACGTCCGCGTACATTAAATCTAAAACTCTGCTACCTTAATATATCAGACAGGTTCAGAGTCTTCCGAAAATTTATAAAATTAAATAATATTAAAAAAAATATCAGCAGAAACCTGACACATCATTTAAGATGTTTTTCCCAATACTTGACATTTTAGAAATTTCTAAAAATTAATATTGATGTTGGGGTCTGTTTAAATCGACCAAACTGAACATAATCTTAAACTTGTATTCTTCTTCTTAAATGTAATGTTTTTAAAAGGGAGTTTAGCTGCTTACAGACATATAACTATACAAATCCACTTTTGTAAAAGATTCTTTGGTTGCAACATGTTGACAAACTACAGCCATTATGTGATTTTGTGTCAAGTATTAGATGCCATAAAATTATAACAATTGCATTCTATTTTATCCACTTTGGTTGCAATAAAAAACCATTTAAATAAGCAAACTGGCGACACAAAGTCTTTAAGGAATATTTTAAAATATTTATTGGCTTTTATTACAAGGTCTGTGACGATTTAAATAGGACTTTTGTAACAAAAAAAAAAAACAATTCTTTTGGTGTCGCCTTCTATTTATGACGTTATGATGTTTTAAAACCTGTTTAGGGGATTTTTGGAGCTTTTTACTGGAATGAGTACTTTGTATAATTAATTTAACAATTTTTTAAAATAGCATATAAATCTTTAAAAATGAAAATTGTATTAACGGGTCCATTTTGATACAAAAATTTTATTAATTTCGTTTTATTTTGTAACTCTAAAAATTCATAACTGGTTTTCAAATCCAATGCATTTACTATTTCATTTGTTTGATTCAAGCTATCATTTGAAAACTTCTTTCACCAGTCATTCCATTTTAAAAATACCTTATAATTTAACAATTAAATCTCGCACAAGAAAATTTATATATAAATAATATTTACAATAAACCCTTTAGTACTGAAAACAATATTAAAAATATTTTTTTATCTTTAAAGAAAGTTGGATTTATTACCAAATTAGTATATTTTCAAAAGATCGAAAAACCGTCAGAAAATCACAATGGTATTGATTATTGCTTATAATTTCCCAATTATATTATCAGCAAAAAATTATGTCGTAGCTTCTTGTTAATTAAATATTTAATAAAAAGCTTGATAATTATATCTTGTCTACTGCTTAGCTCT
This sequence comes from Cistogaster globosa, assembly GCA_937654795.1. Taxonomy (NCBI): domain Eukaryota; kingdom Metazoa; phylum Arthropoda; class Insecta; order Diptera; family Tachinidae; genus Cistogaster; species Cistogaster globosa. Next base: position 23,798,220 of record OW569405.1, read on the forward strand.
GTGTGACTTGTTCAACGTTAAAACTTTCAATAAAAGAAAACACATTCTCAATGTTAAGGTCATACGAAATTATTCTATGTCGAATTTAAAATTGTACTCGGTAAGAAGAAATATGTTTGTCATTAGGCCCATAACTCGAAAAATATGGGAATTACATCGTTGTTTCAAATGATATGGAAAAATTAGGGGTGGTGTTTTGCCCGCTGCCTTAAAGGATATGGACCGATCTTGCTTATACTCAATAGCAACATTTTCGCATCTACGTCTGATCGATTGGCGTGCTTAAATTTTCTCTAGTTCATGTAGTGCCTTAGTAAAGTTGATTTCAATACTAACACGGACGGACAGACTATGTCGAATCTTATATACCTTTCACTATTTATCTTTATTTAGTGAAGTTGCCCAAATATAAAAAAACAAATATTGGGGTGGCAGAGAATTAAAAATGTCCCCAGCTCTTAATGGGTTAAGCATAAAAAATAATTTTTGTATTTCCTGAGAAATCTCTCCAAAAGCTTTTTAATGATACTCATATTGATATCTTAAAAAAATGACGCACAATCGCATTTTTCTAGAAAAAATTTAGGCTCCCTTAAGTCAGAAAATATGGGAGTAAATTTTTTCACTTGATGATTTTTTATTTTTTAATTCAATATCGCCCCATATAATTTATGCTTTTTTTATTGGAGTTTTGTCTGCTGCTTCGATCAATTGGCATATTTTAATTTTCTTTAGCACATCGAGTGCCTTGACAAAGTTCATATCAACACCTTGACGGGCAGACAGTCGAATCAGAATATATGTATACACTTTATGGGGTTGGAAATTAATATTGTAGAAGTTACAAACGGCATGACAAACTAAGTTATTCTTTTTCACCTGTGGCGAAAAAATTTAAGCATGACTCAAGCTAAATGAAAAAAAAAATATTAAAAAAAATAAAAATTTCATTTTCTAGGTCGTGTTAAATCAAAACCCTGTAAAAAAAGACCGTGTTAAAATAGAACACACATATTTTCCACTAACATATAATAATTTTACACATAAATATATTATTATCATCTATTATTTAAACTTGAAACTTAAATCTTACTTTAATAATCGAATTCGATTACAATTTTACTTTTGAAGATTTATGTAACGACATATAAGTTTTATGATTTTAGGTTTTTGCGGTGTGTGATAGGAATGAGTGTATCAAGCACAAGTATAAACGTTAACAAAATACCATAATACAGAGATAAACGAAAATTTATGTCTTGTTGAGGAAATTTGTCTTATTTTATGTGATTTTTATGGTTTTTAAATAGAACATTATGCAAAAATGAACCCTCAAAAGAATTTAAATAATATTTCTATAAAATACACATACATACATTTTGAACAATAATGCTGGCTAAAAATACTTTAGGTGTAAACTTTAGTTGCAGTAAAAATTTGATTTATTTACTATTATTCCCCCAAAAGAAAGAATAATCATAAAACTAATTTCTTAAATAAGCTCTAGTTCTAATTTTAGCTCCTTTGAGAAATCTAATATTTCCCCAAGAAACGCAAGTCCCAATAATTTTATGAACGAAGCTTTTCTAGTGATCAAGTAATTTTTATATGTAAAGGATAGACGATGTAGGGAAATAAATATAAAATTTTTAAATTCAAAATGATAAATTATTTTAGCTCGGAGTCAATTATTTAAATTTAAAATTTATTTTGCCAATATTTCACTACAAACTTTAAGTTGCATCATCAGGGCTTAATTTTCTGAAAACATAAAGTTTACCAATAAACATTAATAAATTGCTGTTCATATACTTTTAAACTTCTGTTTTGTTGTTTACATTATATTGTATTAATGTTTGTTGTTAAACTGTATATTTTTTAGAAAATTAAGCCCAGATGATGCAATTTAAAGTTTGTTGCGAAATATTGGCAATATAAAGAATAAATTTTAATAATTGAACTCGAGCTTGTATAACTTTTCATTTGGATTTCAACAAAAAACAGGTCGAATAAATAATCTCAATAGTTTTTAAAAAAATTTTAGGCTGGTTTAAAAACAAAGCAAAAATGGTCTTATAATTTCTGTGCCAAAAACTGCGTTATTTTTAATAGTGGCCGTGATCGCCATTTTTATATAAACAACAAGGAAGCAGAAAGTAAATGAAAAGCTTGCTTTATCGGGTGTAAGCTTTTTTCTTTCCTTTTCTATCAGTTTTTATACAAAAAAAGATATGGAAAAATTTAAAGGAAGGTGTGGTGTTTCGCCCACTGCCCCAAAGTACAAGAACCGATTTTGCTGACTTTTAACAGCAACATTTTCAAAACGTTTTCTGATCGATTTTTAATTTTTAAAATATATATTTTCAACTTCAGAAAGTATATGACCGAAAGCGATAACCGTCTGTCCTTCCGTGTTTGTTTTAAAATCCGCTTTTCAAAGGCACTCGATGAGCCAGAGAAACACACTTATGGATCAGGTATAGTTTCGAAAATTTTTCTATTGAAAATCAGCCAGATCGGTCCATGTCCTTTGAGAAAGCGGGCAAAACACCAGGCCTGCTTCTTATTTATTCATATCATTAGGAGCAATGAAGTTACTCCAATAAAAAAAAATATATATGGAGCAATAGAGAAAAAAAAGGAAAAAAAATCAAATGAAAATATTTGCTATAGCCCGTATTTTCCGAGTTATGCGCTTCTGAACTTTTTATAGAAAAGTACGATTATGCACCATATTTTTTAAGATATCAATATGGGTACCATTTAAAAGCTTTTAAAGAGATTTTTCAGAAATTACTGAAATTTTTTAAAAATGCTTAAGCCATTAAGAGCCTATGACATTTTTATGTAAAGCTTTTTTTTTAATTTTTTAATTCTCTATCACCTCAACATTTGCTTTTTTGATTGCAGTTACTTCATTTAACTAGATTTGCATACATGGTGAAAGGTATATAAGGTAATAATAATTATAAAAACACTCGCATTTAATTATTCAATAATCCAATTTAAAATATTGAATGATTTTTGTATTTGTTATTGTAAAATAGTATGACGATTTTATCCTGGCAGTAGTTATTATTGGTACAAAATCACCAATCATGTAAGCCAGAGTGGGCTGTATGGCGACATCTGCTCAAAAGTAAATAGAACTTGGTTGGCTCATACGCAAATAAAATAGGATATTACAAAAACATGTAGTGACTGGTCATTTTGAAATCGCAGTAATTAAATAACACGTACTGAAATATCGCTTATCTCTAATTTAAGCCTTTCAATAGTTTTGCTTTTATAGTTTATAGCTTATTTTTAATGCTTTTATCTCTAGGTAATATTTTTTATTGATATTTACAGATAGGAAAAGTTCTATTTTCCAAAGCAATAAGAAATTTTTATGATCACAAAGCAAGAAAAGAATAAAAAAAACTACCATTTTTGCTCGTAAAAACATACATATATAAAAGAAAATATCAAAAGTTTTCTTTCTTTATGTTCTAATTTTTTCTGTCTTTTATACTAAAAAAACAGAAACAGATTTTTCGCCACAATAAATCTTAAACTGTAAATTCAACACTCTTGTGGCAAAATGAATTATATGATACATAAAACGAATAACAACATATTGAATATTTCTTAAAACAGAGATACATATTTTTTTTTTCTTTACAGAAAAGTTTATCTGTTATTTGGCTCCTTAGGAGAGCTATTACTAGTCCGCATTTTAGCAATAATTTTGTGAAAATATTTACACAGTAAAGTACAGCACTTGCTAAAGAAAGTGTAAGTACACCATTTCTAATATGAATTTCAATAGGACAGAATAATATTATTGAAATTAACTTATTACAGATTGTTTTAAGTCACAGCTGTTATATTTGGATTACGATTAGTCATCAATTAGATAACATTTTCAAAGCAATGGTATTGGTTACAAAACTCTCTTTTAAACTATTCCTGATTGTTAATTAATTATGATTACAAATAATCTAAAAGTAAACAAGATTACTTAGGATTACGAGAAAATAATCAAAAATAATCAAAAGTAATCAAAAGTAATCAAAAAAAACTGACTTTTTTCAAGGATTATTTTTGACTATTGTTAAATATTTTTTAAAAATTTTGAATTTACATCATGTTATATATACATTTTATCTTGAAAAATTTGCATTTAGAACGTAAAAAATTCTGAAGGAAAAAACAATCAATAACAAGTTTAGTACTTCCTTAATCAACAAAAAAAGGAAAAGTACGCAAAAAAATTATAACGAGCAAAAAATGCATACATTCAATTCCCAAAAAAAATATTTATAATTTACATATAATTGTAATTGACCTTCATTACAACTAGAATTTCAAAAGAAAAATCAGACAATGATTGCCGCCTTGGACTATTGACGACCGCTACAAAAGAAAACAGTTGTTCAACTGGAGCTGAAGACGTTGCGTGTTAAAAAAATAAAAGCATCCCATAGTAAATCATATTTTTGCTAAATCTCGTCATTGTTTTATTGCGTCTCGTTATTCAACTTAAACCTATTCTTGTGTACAAGGGCTTTCTTCAATTTCATTATCTGCAAAGTCAAACCTTTAAAGTAAAAAATAAGCTCACCCCTATCAATAAAAACAAAAATATCGGGCATAGTCGATACACTATTAATTTAAAAATTTTTTTTTAATTTTTTCCCAGCCAGGGATTTTAATAGGTCAATTAAAAATACTATTCCGGTTTTGGTTCATTTTTTAATTTAACTTTTATTGAGAAAATATATTTTTCAAATGTACGCGACGTTTTCCAAAGAAAACAAGAAAAATTAAATGCTGTAAGAATGTAATGCCGAATTTTCAGGACCGCCAAATCCATTATCAGCATTCTTCGCATCCATCACCTTGAGTTGCCCATATTATAAATATCATCCATATTAATTTGGTTAGACAAAATTCACAAACAACTCACAACATGTCCTTGTTGTCTTTTCTGCAACACGTCTTGTACATTTGTTGTCATTTTGTACTACACCTTCGGTATAGTCACGAAAAGCAACTTTTTTTTTATTCATTCATACTTGTTTTCTCACAACATTATAGATGCTGTTCCAGTATCATATTAACTGTTGATGAATTAGGTATGAATGTATATGAGTTATGCCTTGCGTGTTTTGAAATTATTTTTGTTTTTTTTTCCAGCCAGGGATAGAACCAGTGATTTTCATAAATCAATTAAAATTAAACTTTTTGGCTTTGATTCAGTTTTTATTATAAATTTTCGCTTCAATATTAAATGTTTTACAATTTTCGGCGCAAAAACTGTAGTGTTTCTAAAATCTACTGGTTATATCCTCTCTGCAACCTCCTGATCCATTTCATTTTGATGCTTTGAGTTAGTACTGTTACTGCAACTGCAATATTTGGCTGAGGCTTTAACATAAAATATGGTTGGAACCTTTCTCTTAACCTCTGTTCCATTATTAAAATAGCATATGATAATTGTTGCAGCTCCTGGGATCTGCTTAGTTTATGCAGCCTGTTACTTAGTGTCATAAGAGTTGTAAAAATAAATCCTATATTAATATTAATATAAATTTAAAACATAAAGAAGCAAAATGTAAAAATATCATTATTAATGTTGCTTTATCCTGGAAGAAAGTCCAGGGCCTTTGCAATTGGTACCCATTACCAAATTGTACATTACCAGGCACTGATGTCTGATAGCAAAGAAACTTTTAAACTGCGTCATGCAATAAGCTCCAACGGGTAAAAACAGGCAAAAACAACTCTGATCCCAAGTGCTCTTCAGTCATTTCCGGAGACTTTGGCCACTTGCACGTCTTCCACAAATTGTTGCTTTTATTAAATTTCTAAAAAAATTAACATTGAACCTGTTTTCACTAGTATAAAGCGTATTCTTTTGCGTTAAAAATTAGATTTTGTTACAATATTATTATTTGAGTTAGAATGTATCAGACGATTTTTAATTTCAACCTTTTTTTAAATTTTGATGATTTCTAATAGTTCGGACAATTTTTAATAATTTTGAAATATTTTATCAATTTTGACGATTTTTTTTAAATTTTGACAATTTTTTTTTTTGTTGCAATTTTAACGATTATTTTTTTAGGGCAAAAGAATACATTATGTTGTGCGACTTCCCATCTGCTAGATATACATTGGCCGCTCAATTTTTTTTTTAATTCTATCGAACAACATATTTAAGACAATATTGCCATTATTTAGCCAAATAAAAAAAATAATTAAAAAGAATCAAAAGTAATCCTTGAAAGTTGTCGAATTATTTCTTGATTACTTTTGATTATTTTTGATTACTTTCTCGTAATTTTTATTTATCTTGATTATTTTTGGATTATCTATAATCGTAATCAATTAGTAATCGTGCGATTCTGAACCTTCAAAAACGACTTATCTAATTACTAGTCACTACGATTAGTAATGATTACTTAGCTATGTTTTAAATAAATGAATATCAAAATTCCTTGAAAAGTTAATTAAAGACCATTGAAATAAATCAATTTCATAATCTTTTTAAAATAATGATTTAAGATATTTTGCAGAGTCTAATAATGATAATAATAAAAAAAATAATAATAATAACAATAATTTTATTTGTGATAAAATTTTGAGAAATTTCCATTTATTAAACACAAGAAATTACAATAACTTTGCATGGTCTTTGGGACATGATATCTGAGTTCTCTTTGCCTTTTTACCTTTTTGAACATGGTTATCCTAATGAGAAATTTAACACTATAACATTTTTATAAGACGGAAGACGAACAACCTCAATAATAAGAAAAACAATTTTTAAAAATTTAAAATCGTTTCCAGAGAGCAAACGGTGTTTTTATCCTGCATATTACTTGACATAACACACACATAATTCAATCTAAAGCTTAAAAATTTCTGGATAAAAAAACTGGACAATTTACAACCACAAATACGATATCGATCTGTTTTACAACTGCTGATAAAATTTTATACTTGTAATTTTTATTTATTTTATGATTTAAATTGGAATCTTATCTGCTGTGTAATAAGAAATACAAAAATGTAAAAAATGTGTACTAAAATTTATGGCAAAAACTAAGTTGAAGAGGAAATTTAATAAAATAAGGGGAAAATTGTCTTTGAAAGGCTAAGTAATTTTTACTTTTTATTTTTATTGTGCCTTTTGTAAGATTTATAACTTTATTCACTTCTGACAAGCTAGTCTCATCAATTTTTTGGTATCCAGACAATCACTGTCAAAATATTCGATTGTTATTTTGGATAAGGGAAATTGTTGAAAAAATTAATGCCTTCAAAACTTTAAAAAAAAAATCGTTCATTTTTGTGATAAAAACATTTTGTTTTATGTACATATTACATTGCAATGACCCCTATTTATGTAATGCATTGGGCCATAACTGGGATTTTAGGTTATAAAAAAGGGATAGAGGTGTTTGTGGACATTGAATCCATTTCGCAACAAAGTGTTTGAAACATGACCAATTAGTTAGAAATACTTCGAGGATACTTAACTTTGAAAATAAAGGTTCTTAAAATTAAGCTTTCTATCCCAGAAAAACATTTGATTTTTAAACAAAATATCTAAATATATAAAATTCATTATATATTAATTCCAGGTAGTGTAAAATCTAAAATAAAATCACTTTTATGTATTTCAAGTTTTTAAGAGATTAAATAGAATATTAAAACTTTATAGGAACCCCTTTTGTGACTATGCTTTTAAAGTACATTTATTAATTTGTCTGTAATTTTAAACTAAAATACACTCTCATGTTGAATGCTGCTTACTTTTGATGATTTTTTACTAATGGGCTTTCATATATAAAATTATATATTTATATATTAATTATAAATAAAACTATAAAATAACTTGAACTTTTTAAATTATTATTCTACATTAGTAACAAAAAAATTACTTAAATATATCAAAAGCATTGAAAACAGTACACAATGCATTTTTTATATCATTAAAATTTTAAATTGATTTTATATGAGGCAACTCCCTGATAACTAAGAATTTTGATAAAATATTGCAACTTCGAAGTTACTTATTTTTGCCTCATACCTTTAGAATCTGCAAAAAAAAATTCTTTTCCAATTTTGCTGCCAACCTATTTCCGTTAGAATAAATAACAAAAATTTGTAAATTGAAAAAGGACATATCGTTATTAACTAATTTCTTTTTTAATTCAAGTTTTATATAAGTATTTTCATAAATGATTCCATAATGCACCAGTAAAAGAATAAAAAATTTGTGACAGTATAAAATTGCTTAGAGAATTTAATAACACAATGCGGCAATAAAAAATTTCCAACTACAAAATTGTACTTTTTATCAAGTTTTTTCCTTTTTCTCTACAGAAGGGCAAAAGCTAGTTAGGGCCTTTCTATAATAAGGTAACAATATACACATACATGTACCTTAATATCGTCGCTTTGGTTACCGATTTTCAATACACATTTTTTTTAATTAATGAAATTTAAAATTTTTTCCTACACATGCACCCTCGGTTAAACAAAATGTTTGCTACTGATTTTTTAAAAATAAGAATTTAATACATCTAAGTTGAAGAAAAATAATTGTTAGACAAGCTAAGCAAGATGAGACTATGTGAAACAAAAAAATAATATGACAAAAATATGTTAGTTATTTTCTCAGTTGTTTAAAGCACTTGTTGACTAAGCCCCGTATTCGCATTCTACCTGTAATTTAAGGCGAGTGACAAATACTTCTATGATAGAATAAAATTTTGTAAGTGTATGCGTATTGTTTTCAAACACACTTAGTTCTTCCAAATGCGCACCTACTTATAGAACATGATCCACACGTTTGAGTGGTTGTCACCCACTGTAGTAGAAAGGTTTTCAAAAATAGAACATATTATCAATTTTTAATTGAAACAGGTTTTTCACAAAAGAAAAATGTAGTAGTTATTTCTCTTGTGTTTTAATGGTAGAATCACATTCATGTGACTAGGTATGACATATCGATTTACTTATATAATCAGTAAAATAACTTATAGGACAATAATGACTTCCTAAGCTTAAGTGTATGCACACATACAACAATCGTAATCAAAATTCAAACACAACAACGTTATGTAATCGTAGTAAGTAAACACAAAACAAACAACATGAAAATCTCCTAATCTATTTACGTTAAGGAATTTGTAAGGTATCAATTTGAATTTCTCTTTTCTTCCAGTAGATATGCAAAACGTTGCCATACGCTTAAGTTATGGAATTAATTTATTTAATAATAATGGAGATTTATTGGCAAAATTAGCTAAAAGAAATTTTTTGGCTGTAAATTGGGAATTTGATACGCAAAAGTAACATTTTAAAGAAAAAACCATGTATCGATATATTTCATTATTCAGTTGAAAGATGTCTAAGAAAAATAAGAAAAAGAAAAAAAAATTAAATCGAATATTTTCAAGTGTTTTTAATATTCACTGCGAATTTTTTTAAACCAAATTTTCGAAAATACAATTATTTTAAACTTTGTGCAAATTTGACTAACCAAATCCAAAAACTTCGAAATCATTTACCAAAATTTTTTTTTAATAAAATATCGAAAATTCTATCATAAAATCTAAGCTCGTTAAATAATTATAAGAACAACTAAGGGCTTTTTAAACGGGCCGAGCCTAGAAAGTTCAGAAGTCTCATGTTTCGTCAAAAGTTAACTTTGTTCGGCAGCAATGATGTGCATAAAAGAGCCCTTTTAGCAGAATTCTTTATATTATAGATGCTTCATCTAAGTGTTAGTGTTGTTTTTTTATTAAAATTTTTGGAAAATTCCGAATTGTAATAAATTTTCAAATTAAGAGTCTTGCTATGTACAATTTTAATATTGAAATGAATTATAAGTTGAACTGTCTAGGTATTAGAGTTCATTTTTATTTTATTTACTTAATTTATTAAAAAAGAAAAGACTAAACGTCTGTACTATTTCGTTAACTTTAAATTCTGCATTGTAAACAATGCTTTTTATTAAATAAATTTATACATTGAAATATACGTGAACTTAAGACGGACTAAATTCATGATTTTGGTCGCTTTTTCATTTTAAAAACAAAACTTTATGTTACCTGCAAAAAAAATATTTGTTATATGATTACAAGAACCACGTTCCGTGTAACAATATATAATTACGGAGAACACTTTAGTCACAATAAGAATTTATTTTATTCTTGTAAACATTTAACAAATATGCAACATGTTTTAAACTAAGCACCAACAAATAGGAACCACAATAAAATTTTTATAACTTATTAAAAAAATATATAATACATTCAACCATTAATTATTATTAATAACTAAACTATGTTTTATTCTAAACAAATAAAGATTGAGTTTTAAAATATCGGAACTTGTGTGTCTAACTACTTCTAATTTTTTATTTAATTTAATTTTATAATGTAACTGAATTTTTAGTTGTAAGATTATTATTCCTATTGTGAATTTTTTATACAATTTAATGGCAGTAGAATTGTCATTGTTTTCTCACGACTTAAGCGCTTGCGACTTTTTGTAAAAATAGTATAACTAGCTTTAATACCTACACCATTTTATAAAATACACTTTACTCTTGAATTGAATTCAAACGAGGAGATAATTTTTCCCACGCCAAAAGATTATTTTAAAACTAAGTAAAATTAGTACTTATTTTTTATTTCATTTCACCTTAAAAAACATTAAGATTTTTTTACCCTTTACTACAAAAAGTGGAAAAAGGGTGTAACTGTTTGTCATTCCCTCTGAAATTTCGACGATATCCATTTCTGACACCGTAAACTCGAAAGTCTTTATGCATAGCGAAGTCGATTGAGCAATGTCCGTCTATACGTCTGTCCGTACGTGTTAGTGTTGAAATTAACTTTGCCAGGGTACTAGATGAGCTAGAAAAAACTTAAATTTGCCAATCAATCAGACATAGTGTCGAAAAGTGTGCTATTGAAAATCAGCAAGATCCGTCCATGTCCCTCGAGGCAGTAGCTTAAAACCAGGCCCGCTCTAATTTTTCCATATCATTTGGAACAATAAAGTAACTCCAATTAAAAACAAAAATATGGGGCGATAGAAAATTAAAAAATAAGAAAAAAAAATAAAGTGGAAACATTGACGCTCGCTCATATTTTAGTTGTGGGCCTCCAAAATTTTCATAATATGGTTCGATTGCCAATATGATCAATAAGGGTATCATTTAAAAGCGTTTGAAAATATCTTTCAGAAATTACTAAAATTTTTTTTAAAAATACTTAACCCATTAAGAACTAATGGCATTATTATATCATTTTCTTAATTCTATGTTACCGCAATATATTTTTTTTTGATAGAGGCTACTTCACTCAACTAAATATTTTATGATTGTAAAGAAAACATAGCATTGCTACAATTAACAGTAATATGGTTATCCAACGTAAATATGACAAAGAAAAATAATAAAGTTTCAAATGTAAACACGTTCATGTTCAGATATTCACAATTAATTAATATATTACAATATGGTTAAAAATGTCATGAAGTGTAACTGAATCGTAATATGGTCTAAAAAATGCGAGCATTTCCTGAAGTAAAAGTCTTATTTATTTATTGGTTTTTTATTAATGCTTTGTCACAATATTTAAAAAAAAACATTAATTCACAAACAAATCAATTATTTATTTTTAATTGCTTTGATATTTTGTACATATGTAAGTTTTAATTTTCTATTTTGTATAATAATTTAATTTACATATGTATAATTTTTCATTTTCTTCAGCAATAAAACACTACTTTCATTTTAAGCGTTTTCACATTAAACAAGTAAGAGTGTTATATTCGGCTATGCTGAATCTTTTATACCCTCCACCAAAAAATGGTGTACGTTTCGAAAAAATTAAAATTGTTTGAGAAGTTTTCGTAAAAGCAAATATTTCAATGAAGTTTGACTTTTTTTAGTGAAATTCTAATTTTCGTGCTAATTTAAAATTTTTTATCAATATTTTCGGTTTTTAATACAATTTTAAATTTTTTTTTTTTTTTGCAAAAAAAAATTTTTAAACTTAGTTTAATTTTTTTGTGAAATGTTGGAGAAAATGTAAAATTTAGATGGTTTAGTGATATTCCAACACTCTTTTAATTTATAGTTTTTTTTCTTGTGTAATTTCGGTTTTCGATAAAACAAACAAGCAGCGGCAATAATTAATAAATAAACCACTATTAAATCTGCAAAACGTAAGGAAAATAAAGTATGTCAGCTTTTTGTGAGCATATCTCTACAATTTATGGACCGAATTTGCTAAATTTCAAAAGCACCTCTTTCGGAGCTGTGTCTCAGAGAATGGCAGCCATAAATTTTCTGTAGCTAATCTGATGACGTGTCATTCATTTCGGTAAAGTCCAGTGTCCTTTAGGTTACATTTGCAGGTAAATTACTGGCCTTCAACGTATCAACGGTTCGTATCTCTACATATCTGGTCCTATTTATGTAAAAAGAAATTGTTTGCTTCTGTGCCTTATTTCATTCTATTGTTGGCATTTTAAAATGTCAGTATTCTTTTTTTATCACATCCAAAAGTTATAGCTATTTTTCTATTACTATTTTTTCTATTTTCCATAAAATAATTTCCAGCAGGCATCTTTCATTACTTGTTCTTATTCTCTAAAAATTTCTTCTTTAAATAATAATTTTTTTAGGCTGGTAAAAATTAATATACTAAATTTTTCTACCATCTGGCAACCTTAAAAAAAACATGTATGCGACCCAACCTGTAATCTTAGCTTAGTTTATGATGTTCCCCAAATCAAAGAAAATGAGCCGCCTCCTTTTTTTATTGAGAGAAAAGTTTGTAATTCATCTGAAACATTATGAGGGAGGCATTTTCAATTTCAGTTTTATGTCCTGTGTTGTTGGTTTTATTTTTTTAAAAAATGTATGATTCTCCCAATACATGTTTACACATGCATTTTGGCATGAAATTGCTTAAAATTTCTTAAGTGTTTTTACTGATGCCAAGTAAACATGTGTAGTTAAGTATCTTGTTTGAATGTTGAAAAAAAAAAAAACTTTAAGAGCCACCGACAGTAAACAATTTAAGATTTTTTTTAAACAAAAATTTTATTTTTTCTTTCTTGTTTAATTTAAAAAAAAAAACAACAGTAAATAAATTATATTTAGTTGCTTTGAGAAACTGAATAAACCAAAATCTACTTACTTGCTATTTTATACTTCACCACAAATTATAAAAAATTGCAGGATATGTGTTCTTTAAGTAGTTTAAATTTTCCTTAATCAGGCAAAAAAGCTGCTAGTGGATTTGCCAATAGTATGTTTGATACATTGTGCAGGCTGCATATTGATTCTTACTTTTTACAACTCTGGAAAACGATATAACAGCTTAACACATCAATAACTTGTGTTATTCTAAATTATTTTTACCTATCTGCTTAAAAGTCAAAACTACTGAAGACATTTCATTAATTTGTCGAAATTTAAACGAATTGTGTTGCAAACTTTATGCATAAGTGAGCTCTATATTCCACGATTTTTTCAATCTACACATATTGTATTATAAAATACTTTTCTAATTCTCATTTTGGGCGTTTTTATCATTTTAATTCATTTAACAATTATGTTAATGTTACACTTTGTTCAATTAAAAGTATTGATTTTAATAAAAAAAAATATCTCTGTTAGAATCTGTTTATACACCACAGATGGAAAGAATGTAAATCAATTTATCATTATTTATAACTAGCATTGCCCACGACTTAGTCCGCATACATTTCTAATTTTCTTAAAATTAAAACTTAGAAACATTTGTTTTTAAACATTTGTTAAAGAATTTTGTTAACAGTGTTAAAAACCTTCCATCTACAAAAATAAAATGTACTGAAAACTTTTCAAGTACCACTTCTCCGGTAAAATTGGGTGCTCTATATATGTATGTGTAGTTTCTATACGAAATGACAAATTTTTATGAAAAAAAGTACTCTATATATAAACCAAGGTTCTAAGATTTTGCTCAAATTCATCCAGTAGTTTTTTCGTAATGCGAACACAGACAAACAGACAGACAAAAATTTCAAAAATAGGTGTCTTGTATCCCATATAGATTATTATCTACACCAACATCAAAATTTTCAAAAAATATTTTATTTACAGCAATGACCCCGTTACTGTTTTTTTTATATTTATTATATCATGCTAATATCTAATAAGATTTTTAAATTAAAATGTGAAGCATCCCACATTTATATTAACTTATTTTTATTTCATGTTTTACTTAAATACATGATTTCTCATTATTTAAATATAACTATGAGTTTGAAACAACATTTGAATGTAAAGCTTCTTTTCTTTCGATTTTAGGATACAACCTCGCATATTTTAAGATAAAATTAGAATTTAACGGACTTCTACTTCTTTTTGCAACTCTGTTTAATAATTATTTATACTACTATAATTTGAAACCATTCACATCGAAAATTACTATAAATACCGCAGTAGTGTGTAAATAAAATTCAATTAGCATTCTACTTCCAAAGCTTGCAGAACATTGTCCAGACAAATTTTTAGTACCGGATGTGCTATTAACGAATTGGAAATATAGAAAAAAACTAATAAAGTTTAATTATAACCAACATAAAATAAAAAAACAACATGAGAATTATTTAGACAACATGAGAATTATTTAATAAGCCCATTATAAAAATATTAAGGCTTTCACAAAAAAAAAAAAAAACAAAACGAACAAACAACCACGTTTTTACTTTTTCCTACATCTCTTTTTCACTGTTCCGTTTTTAATTTCTAATTAATTCCGACTTTATAAAATATATAGATTCTTTTACGTATCTGCCTAAACAAAAACACTATTATATTAGATTATCTAGTAATTTTTAGTATGATAATTGTACAAGGGAGAGACCAATAGAGAAATGACACAAAAGATTAGATAATTGATTTAAAATGGTATGAGGATAAATCCCAATGGTGCATCTTACCTCTGTGGACTCCCAGTAGATGATGGAATACCATCGGTTCTCTTATATGAAAGACTTTTAGTAGCCACAAAAAGTCTCTTTGGGGTGGATAATAGTTCCAACGATACTACGAGTAGAAATCAAAGGAAATTTTTTAATCCCATTATGGGTGAACTGTGTGTAAGATGATCATTGGAATCCAAGCTCCAATGGTCTTTATAATTTATTTATTAAGAAAATAGATAATTTTTTCAGAAGGGTATTATAGATTCGGCACGACTGAATACATCACTCTTAGTTGTGAAAACGTAGTTTTGAGTACAAGAATTTTCAAGATATATTGCGCAATATTGTAATTGTTAATTAACAAAAGAACTCCATAACAAATATTAAGACTATAAATAATGACAGTATATTTTTAACAGGTTATGAACTCCTTGACCAATTTGCTTTTTTTTTAATGTGAATGACTATTAGAAAAACATTATTTGTGTGTGTGTTTTCTTTTAATAAATAAAATTGGAACAAAATACATACATGTTCTGAATACTGCAATATATTTTTTATAGGAAATCCTTTAATTTAACTTTTTAGATAAATATTGCATTTCGAAGATTTTGCATAAAATATTTTTTTATTTATTTATTTATTTATTTTTTTTTTTTTTTTTTTTGTTTTAATACAAGCAACAACATAAACACCAAATTCAATCGAATGCAGATTTCAATCTAAGAAGAGAAAAAATGTAAAGAAACTTAAAAAAAAATTTGTTTTTAGCAAAAACCTTCTTTCACTTTCACTTAAAAACAACGATTGTTTGTTTAACTTAATAGAAGAAAACCAAATTCTAAAATTAGTTTTTATTAGGAAAACCAAAATCTTATTTTCAAAGCAGCAGCTGCTAAATTACTTTCAAGCGAAATAAATGCAATGAAATAACAATTGATTAAATTAATTTCAGAAATGGGAGTGAGCCATAAAAGAGTGGATTAAAATAGGAAAGTAATTTTTGAAATAAAATTTAAGTAAAAATAAAAATACCAAAAGGAAAAAAACTCCCAATTTAAAGTGCCAAGAAAAATCAAAAAGAACTGCTAATGGGGCAAAAGTTTTTCGTATTGATACAGTTAAAATTATCTCTTAAACAAGGTTTTTTTATATTGGCATGTCATAACGACCAAGGACATAATGTCTACAAACATTATGACGCTCCGGAAAGTGACATAATGTCCATCAACGTTTTTATAAACTGGCTTGCAGGACATCTTTGGTAAGCAAATCCGTTGTTGTTTTATGTGCGAACATTATGATAATTTAATAAGTGACACTATGTTTATACTAAAAACGACACAAAATTCATGGAGATTATGTCGTTTATTAAAGCGATATGATGTTCATAATATTTTGAATGTGACATAAATTTCATGGACATTATGTCTGTGACTTGCCATCTTTTTTAATAGTCAACCTACGGCGAACTATATAATTCGCCAATAATCTAGATTATGTCTACAATGGGCAGTGCATTTTTTAAAACACTTCTCTTTTGTTTTTCATCGACAGTGCAAAACGTTTTTCTTTTCAACAGTAGCTCCAAAGCCATTTTCACTTATTAGGGTTTACGCGGCAGGCGCAGGAAACTAACAGTTGACTACATCTTAAGCTCGTTAAAATATTTTAGAGCTTCTTTTCGCTTAAGGTTTTGTCAAGCTGATTTTAACACTTTCTTAAACAAAAAAACGCTGTGCTGGCAAAGCAAAAGGGACTAAAATATTCGAAGTAGTAAAAATTTTTAGTCTCATTGTTAAAGATTTTACCATTTTTCCTTTGGTTTTACGCTTTGTCTGCTAAATAATATATTTTGGGAGCTTTTCAAAATCTTAATAAGGTGGAATGACTTTATGGCGTTTATCATAGAAGTAAGATAAAAAATAAAAACAACAGTTTTCAGATTAGCTTGAATAGTTTTATTTGAACAATTCGTTTAAACGTACTTCAATTCACGTGTTTTAATCGCTTTTCGCTTTGCATTATTAAGCCTCATTTGTTAAAAACCTATTGAAAGTTAATTTTAATCAACTATTGTTTTTTTAATTCTTACGCTACTTGTACCTCTATTTCTATTTATTTGTGTTGTTTATTTAATTGCTGAGTTTTAATTTTAATTGAAAAAGTTTATAACTAAAACAAATGAATTGGATGTACTTGATAGTATTGCTACCGACGAAAATAAAAAGTTATATATTTTAAAAATATCTATTGTAATGATTGTAATCAATTGTAATGAAGGTAACAAATGATTGATGTTTCAATATCAAAACTTGTTTTTTTTTTTAATACTTAAAAAGTAAAATTGTTGTTAACTTGCATAATAATATTATTGCTATTGGAACCATGCTTTTGTCTATTATTAAAGCAACATTGCACAGTGGGGCAAAATTAAAATATTTTGAAAACAATTCAGCCATTTGTAAACGGTTAGGGGATTGACTAGAATTACAAATGAGTATAGCAGAGGAGCATTTGAGCTTAAGTTTTAAAGCTGGGTACCATCGTCTTCACTCAGATGGCGTTATGTGGCCTCAAAATTGGGTATTTCGCACCTTCTCATAATGCTTGGCATTTCTTCAAGTTTTGTCTGATTTTTAAAAGTTGTACATGGTCTTAAAGGTCTAGTCAATACCTACAAAATAATGTCTTAATCTGCCTATATATGTTTTAAAATGATCTAGTTTTAAGCATATTAAAATTAAAATTTTTGGTTTTTCGATGCCCTGATCCTGATTTTTCAAAATATTGGGTACAATTTTCAGTAAATTTTTTAAACCTTTTTTTGTAGTTAGTAATTGTCTAGATATGCATTTTTTCTCACTGCTTTTTTTAATTCTCTTATAAAATTGCATTCGCGTTCAGGCATTCAAATTTTGTTTCTGCAATTTCGGGTTTGATTGCTTAGATGAATGAGAAAGCAGCAGTGTACCCGTTTCTACTCGTCTTTTCTCTCTCACCTACAAACTCAAGAGTTGCGCAACAAAAGTTGCAAAGTGTAGACAAGAACTTAGCGCGCAACATTAGAAATTTAAAATTTAAAGATACAACTCTTCTGAATGATAAATTATACGTTTTTCAAGTTAACAATTCCAAAATTATTGCATTTTCATGTATTTTAGCCTAAAAACAGCCAGCAATATTTTTTTTTTTTTTAATAAAAAAATTTTTTACGGTTCAAAAAATTATTAAGCGCATCGTTCGGTAAAACCGTTTAATTAACAAAGGTTTAGAAGCACCACATAAATTTTTAGTAAACATAATGAACGTTATTTTGTGACAAAAATTAAAGATAAGAATCTCAGCCCCCAAACTGACTTTTAATATTTAATCTGACCTCAGCAAATAATGTTGCTTCGAAACTGTTTGCCTTGTTCTCAGCTAAGATGATTTTAATGGTCGAGCTGCGCTAAAATCAAATTATGCAGGATCAACTTCGCTATAGAAGTCCTTTTCAAGGACGCATATATTTAAGAAATTCTGATCGGATATTATGTCCTAACACTCTAACACTGAGCTTAATAAAGAAATTTTAAAGACAACAGTTAAGCATGGCATCGTCATGGTTTGGGCCGGTATGCCGGCTGCTGGTACTGTGAGTTTTGAGTTTATAGAAAAAACCATGGACATAAATAAGTGGACATAAATTCTAATGGACAATTTTTTGCAGAGAGCAGGAAATCTGGGTATAAGATCAAACTTTCGATTTTATCAGGATATCGACCCGAAACATGAATCAGGAACTGTACATTCTTGGTTAATTTATAACTGCCCTCATTTGATGATTATGCCACAACAGTCAGTAGACCTTAATGACATTAAAAATCTATAGTCTATTTTGAAAAAAAAAAAACATGAAAAAACACAAGTTTTCAAACATAAACAAAACCTGAAGAAATTTGAGTTGGAGAACATTTCTCAAGTATCTATAAAAATTAGAAAACACAATTTGCAAGTTTTCAATATGGTTAGTTATATATTTATTCCTAAGATATTTAAATGCTAATTTTAAAAATAATTGAAGTGTTCTTGTTAAAGCTCTTTTCTCTATTAAATAATACCAATTTGTTTTTTTTTTTTTAATTTCCACTGGTTTTATTGTTACACCGTTTTATAAATGTTGAAACGTTATATAAATTTTCAATAACTCCGATTGCAAAGTTAATACAACAGCATATTTTAAATTTAAATTTGTAAATTAAAGGGTGCCCCTATAATTACTTAATTTAATGTATATTGCCAAATTATTGAGCAAATGCAGCAGACGGTTGAAATAAAGAAGGAGCTGTAGTGCTAAGTCTGCTAGAACAAGCACAAGGTTTGGAGGCGGTATATAATAGTGACCCAAAAGTTCATGTAATTTGATGTATGTGTCCATACTTTTGAACCGTAATATGAGAGAGGTCACTTTTTCTTGCAGGAACTATTTTTATATGTCTTTTTTAAACCGATTTTGATTTAATTTTTTTATATATCGATTTTAACAAAGTCGGTATAACTATAGCTCCTAATAACAGATAAACTTTAATAGTAAAGAGTGGCGCCATAGGTAGTGTAGGTTTACTTAGATGGCCGCCTCTTTCGAACCCTTTAGCCAAGCACTTGGAAATTATACTGAACTCGTACTGTCTGTTATTTATAGCAAGACTTCTACGCTATAGCAAAAGAATCTAAATATTTAATTTTACAAATTAAAGGGTGTGTCTATAATTGCTGAAATTTGATCTCTATGGCATTATTTTTAAACCGCTATAGGCAGACAGTTAAAATTTACACAAAGTGTTTATTGTTAAACCATCTATCAAACTTGCAATATAACTTGAAAGGTATCTCCACAGGAGATGTTTTTTAATATATATAGAGCCTTATCTTTGAAACCATTTTAGACTGGTCCTTTAAATCAAATAATGTGTGGTATTAAGTTAATTGGATTTATACCGCCAGTAAATATAATACTGTTGTCATTTGGTAGGATTGGCGAGCGCTTGCGATGTAAAGACATAATTTTCAAGCTGCGTTTTGGTTAGTACCAGTATCAGTAATATTAATAGTTGAAGGGCGAGCCCATGGATGAAGTTCTTTAAAGTATTTGGCCTTTTCTTTTGAACCGATATATAAGAATTAAAGGTAAAGCGAAGGGCTGTCCGCATATGTGACTGTTTTTGAACACTTTAAAGCAGACAATTGAAGTTAAAACAAAGAGTTTTTTTACAATTTTTAATTTATATTCTAAGACGCCATGCCCATGTGTCTGTTTTGAAGTAAGTTGTTTTGTAGCAATGGTAGACTATATTTGTAAGAAGCTTGATGCGGGGTTTTCTGGTGTGGCTGGAGTTTTCCTTGATTATTTAAACGCCTTTGATTTGGTAAACCATGAAATTTAAATAAAGAAACTGCGTGTTATAGGAGTTTGTTGGAAAACTATAGATATAGTTTCCTGTTATCTATCTAACCAAAAATAATTTGTTTAAATTAGCGAGTCTAAGAGCACAATGCTACCAGTAACGTGCGAAGTGCTACAGGGGAGTGTCATTGGTCCTTTATTATTTAAAATTTATATTAATGACTTAAAAAATATTGGTTTCAACGGCAAGTTATGCATGTAGGCAGATGACGTTAGCCTTTTTTACTCCTATAAGCACTCTCAGTTGCTGAAGAAACAAATAGAATATAATGCTGCTATTTATAGACTTCTCGCAATATAACAAACTATATATTAACCTCTCCAAAACGAAAGTTATAAAATTAAAACTATACAATTTTAGGAATGATGAGGAAATGGCAGTAAATATAAATGAAATTCATATATCTGAGTCTAAAAAAGTAAACTACTTAGGAGTTGTGCTAAGTAAAAATTTACCATGGGATGAACACGTACTTTAAATGAAAATGAAAATTTCACCAGAGATTGGTATATTATATTTATTCAGGAACAAACTTAACACTGAAACGAAATTACTTATTTATCAATATCTTTTCAATTCTTATTTTTTTACCTTCCTGATATATTTTTACAGAGTTAGTTACTATTTGAAGTAATTTCATTCTGCTAAGAATAAAGCCTTAATACTTGTTTTCAACCGACTTTTAAGGCATTCAACATTGGATTTGTTTTAAAGAGGGCTGTATAACGAAAAGGTTTTAATTTATGTATTTAAAACACTTAAAGAGTCGGAGCAGCGATGTGTAGAATTTACTTAAACTGGACCTGTACGCAACGAATTACAAGCTCATAATTTAAGTTTTCCAATATGCCGTCTTGACTTAACAAAACAAATAATATCGTGAGCCGGTACTATTGAATATAATTAACCACCTCCAAGTTTACGTAATATGACTTCATTTTCAACATTCAAGTATAATTTCAAAGATAAGTTCTCTTTAGCCTCTGTAAAGCCTTTAAGGCTTATTCTATGAATAAGAAAAAAAGTGGATATAGCTCCTTTTCTGGTAATCTATACAGCATACGAGCTCTATTTTTATTATAGTGAATTCAAAGTAACTACAGTTTCGTTTCTTCATACAAAAACTCTTATACGTTTCAAAAACCAGATACATACTTTTTATAACTGAAATTTTCCCCTAATATTTTAACTTGTCTCTATTTCTGTCAATACTTATTTATCATGGCTAAAATTTATCGGAAAACAATAAATTAGTTTGAAAATTAAACCACTTTACTACTTTATTTTGTCCAGTTTTTACATGCCATAAATATAAAAATCAAGAATTCTGAAAAGAAAAAAAAACGGCTTAAAGAAATATTTTTATTGATGATTGCTGCCTTTTTTTATTTAAGTAAAATATGATAAGAAATTGATTACATATCATAAATATTAAAACATTTATTTATTAAATAAATAATGGTCTCATAAGATAAATAAATCTTACAGACTGTGAAAAAAAAACAAAAAAATAAAGAATTTTTAAGTAAAACAAATAAACCAAAACTCTAATAGTTGATACATTATTATATATTTATGAAATTTTTGTAATAAAACAAATTTAGTATAAGCAATTTTAATCAATTCTATCTTAATTTCTACTTCTTGTGCTCGCAGAAATATGTTCATAAGCATGTATCAAGAGGAGAAGACACAGTAGCTAGGAAAAATATTTCATTTAGTTTACAGAATTAATTAAATTTATTCAATGGTTTATTTGTAAAATATGTTGTAGTTACGCAAAAAAAAACGTGCAGCACTCACACGTTCAAATGTGCAAATTTATTAAATTTATCAAGGAGGTGCAAGTTTATCAACAAGATTAATTCAAATATCTGCCACTAGATCAAGAAAGGTGTTGCCATATGAACAAACTTTGAGATTTCAGGATTTAATTAATTTCAAAATTTTTGGATTTATATGTACATGATTTTATTGAAATTTAGATAAGAAATCTAATAAGCTTTTTTTATATCGGGTGTTTTTTAAGCCTGATAGAACTGTAAATTATAAAATATAACAATAAAAATTAAATTTTGATAAAAAACCATTTCTTATATTTTTTCAGTAAACTCTGACAAATCATTCTGAATAGACTCACACTTGAACGACGCTAACAAATCATCAACGGTTTCTTTAAAAATTAGTCACCAATTCAAGCAACTTATATGTGATTTTTTTATGGTGCACATAATGGTCCGTCTGAGAAAGCCATCTGTAGAACTGTGGATAGATTTCGTATTACATACACGTCGAAGGAATATGCGTACTAAAGAAAATATCACTGCTGTAAACGGAAATGTGAAAAAAGATTCATATATATCGCATCGTCGACGGTTGTAGAAATTGCGGCTCTGTGCGTTCGCTACGTTGAAAACTTTGCGCAAAAATCGTGGCCTTCACCCGTATGAAATCCAGCTACTGCAGTAATTAAGTCCACGAGACCATTATATGCGTCATTCTTTCACCGATTAATCTTAAAAGCAGTTGGTAACTGAACCGTTGTTTTATCGCCAAATTGTGTTCAGTGATGAGACTCATTTTTGGCTTAACGGGCTTTTTAATAATCAAAATTGCCGCATATGGAGTAAAACCAATTCACAACATACCCTACAGATTCCACTGCATCGAAAAAAATTCACCGTTTGGTGTGGTTTACGCGCTAGTGGCATCATCAGACCTTATTTCTTAAAAAAATAAGGCCGGATCTCACGTTACGATGAATATAGATCATTACCGCACCATGATAAATGATTTCTTGTTTAAAAATATGATGTTGATACGGGCGAAATGTGGTTTCAACAAGATGGCACTACGTGACATATGGTGACCACAACCATCGAGTTATGGAAATCAAAATTTGTCGAGAAGTTGATTTCAAGAAACAGACCTGTCAATTGCCCTGAAAGGTCGTGCTATTTGACACCTCTCGATTAATTTCTGTGGCACCACGTGAAGTCACTGCTGATAAAACAGCAACAATTGACGCTTTGGAAGCCAACATTGTTCGTGTTATTTAATACTTCAAAAGTACTTGAAGTGCTTGAAAAAGTGACCTAAAATTGGACATCCAGAATGCGCTTCGTCATGATTAGCCAAAGTGGCCATATGCCCAAATTCATTTTTAAATATTAATGTTAATTCATTACAATTTAATTTTTTGTGTTATTTTTTACAATTTAAAGTTCTGTCGGGCTTAAAAAGCAAGCCTTATTAAAAAAAAAAAATAATTAAATATTGTTTGCTTTTTCATAGAAATTAAAGCTTGTGCTAGAATTACGGTTTTAATTTAAAAGTGTTCGGTCTTTTTTATGCAAATATTTTGGATATATAATTTTCATACGAGTAAAACTAACAATTTAATTTAAATTTTCGGTTATTTACATTTAGATTTTGTTCGATATTTTGATTTGTGTTTTTTATTATAAAAATTTTTTAGAGCTTTTTATACCTTTACTGTAGTCATAAAAAATTGTTAATTTAACAATCAATCTTCAAAAATTGTATGGTTTAAAAACTTGCAAAGCAAATATAACTAAAATATTTTGTTAGGGAAAATAGGACTTGCAATAAAAAAAGCTTTCTTTTTATCACTAACATTGTGAGTGTATTGTATTTAAATAGAATAGCAAAACGTTATCATGGTTGCTTGGTACAGATGATTCAGAGTCTTAAAACTGAAGATCATAAGTTCAACTTCTATTGCACAGTGGTTTTCCCCATTGGAAAAAAACAAAAAATATCTATTTTTTTAAACTAAATTGCACTAAATTTATTAATAACACTCTAAATTTTATAAACAAAAAAATTTTTTTTCGTAAGATTTAATGTTTGTATCCGTTGAAAGTGGAGATAAGTTTATATTCTATATATTATGGTCTCATAGTCATTATAGAAACCTTATATTTATTTAAAACAGTTATTTGCGCATTTGTATATCTTTGATATAATGAAGATTTTAAGGAAGAACTTGGGGTCTACTATGTCCTTTGTATATACCGCTTGTGTTTCCGTGCCTCTTGTGTCGGTTTTTGTACATATAAAAGCAAAAAGCGGTTGGCCCAATGAAAATCGTTGGTGCTTAAAGGCTGTTGGAGCTCTTCTTGCGCAGAGGATCGTTGGACTGTATTTTGTTTCTATTGGTCATATTGTTCGGTCCATTACCCACCCAAAGGCCCTTTTTGGCCACTGTGTCCATTAGTGATCTTTCATACAAATCAGAGGAAAAGAAACGATCGTAATCAATTGTGAACAGGAAGTCTACAGAGGTTGACTGCACTCTTGGGGTTCATCCTTAATTCCTGTAGAATCCATTGCCCGCTCTATTATCTCTACTCTTTATTGGCCCCTACAAGGGTATTTTGGCCCCTTAGGGGTCATGACAGGTGCTTTGTGATCATTATCATTCATTCGGATCAACGATCAAATCGGTTTTTAACAAAATCCGATAAACGTAAGAAAAATAAAAGCGTTCGCCTTTTTTTCAAACATATATCTTTTTCATGTGGACCAACGCTGCTTAATTTTTTTAGCACTTTTTTGGATCTATACAGGAGAATAGTGGTCACAAATTTTTCTGTAGCTTATCTGGGGAATGGAAAAATTTAATTCAACCCAATTACGGAAATACGGACGGACACACGGACATCATTTATTCGAACGGAAAAGAATATTGTAGTAGAAATAAACGGAATAATAAACTTTCCACCTGTGGTGGGGGGTGTAAAAATGCAATACAAAATTCTCAATTCTATGCTGTTACTTATATCATTTATGAATTTAAATAGCAGATGTTTATTCCTACAGAAGATTTGTTAAATGGACTTAATACAAAAGTAATGTACCCCAGTAGAAATACAAAAAATATGGTAGCATTGAGACTATAAAGGTTTTGTTTACTAAAATATTAAAATTTGCTTTAATCCTATACATTGACCTTATTCCTTTAAAAAAGTCATTTATCTCTAAATATTGTACAAGGCGAATATATCTCTGCAAAATATATAAATGCTGCAAAAATGTAGGCACATTAAAAAATCCCTAAAGAAAACTTTTTGACCTTTTCAAAATATGCGTTTTTTACACACTTCTTTTTAACGAAGACTTTAATTTATTTGGCCCTCATCTGCCTACAACTTCACGTACATCCAATTGTAGATTTTTTACCCTTCTTTAAACTAAAAAATATTGTGGCCGTAGGTTTCTACATATTTTCGCATATGGGTGTGATTGACATAGTCATTCAACAAAAAATAATGATAAATCATATTTTGTTTTGTACTGTCTTTTTACTTTTTTTAAATGTTGAACTTTCATCAAAAATCACATGAACCGATAAGAATATTTTTTCAAACTAAGCCACAATTATCCAAGCTATAATTTGTTGATTTAAATTAATTGCAAACAGTTTGAGGAGTATTCTGTAAAGACAGTCAGAAACTTCCTTCATCGGTACACAAAATTCTGATCCATGGAGCTGAGATGATCAAACATACATAAATGTCAATAGGTGAATTATTGGAGGAAGGAGCTTAATCGAAAAATCTAATATATATTACAAACCTCTTTGTAAATTTCATTTTTAGATGACTGATTTTAATGAACACGAGTAGATATTTTTCCTCATGGAAAAATAGGATATTTATAATTTTAAATAGTGGACTAGAAGGGAAGATAGAGGAGAAGCGGGGATTTTTATTCGTCTTAATCAATTTGAACTTTGGCTAATTTGAAGTTTTGGATAATCAATTTTACTGGAATTCAAAACAAGACAGTTCCTCATCCAAATCTATTTCCAGAGTTAGGAACTACATGAGAGAAAAAGAGAAAAAAACGGGCATTTACGTCTTAGCGATTACAGTAAAATTTTGAACATTGTTAGATGTAAAGGGTAGAATATTCTATGTTTATTTTGAAAAAAAGGTAATATGGAGGGAAGTGGCCGAGAGTACAAATGTGATCTTAAAAAAAATTAATTCTAAAGGTATTTGAAATTTAGTTTTTTCTTTATCTGTATGGTGCCAACTGATATAATAGATATCGCATATGTTCGGAGTAGAGCTCCGTAGCAAACAAGGCTTCTAGAAAGACCCTAAAAATAGAGCTAGATAAGGCCGGGTATAATAAGCTAGAAAGGATATGATAAATATCTTATTAATAGGCTCTTCCGAAGTTTACTTCCATTTATTTCTGGTGCCCAAAACTTACCAACAAAGAAAACAAATAGTTAAAGCAAGGAGTTTTAAATTTTTTAATATTTGTTATAGAGGCTGCTGTAGTCATGGTAGTAAGCACATTGACTACAAATCAGGTTGGCCAAGGTTCAACCCCTGCGGCAACCAAAAAATTAAAATACGTTTATTTCTGTTTAATGGTATGATACATACTCAGAATTTAACAATTTAGCACGCTGCCTCCTTCGTCGGTACTTCTACATAGCACATTCACCGGCAAAGTAAAATAATAAATAAAAAGGCTATACTTTCACCATCTGTTCTTTTCTCTCTTCTATGCCTTTCCTAAAGAATGTAGCACGTTTACACATTAATTTAATAGGCATTATTGCCTAAAGTGCTACTACTCTTTACAACAACAAAAAATATCACACATTCCGATCAGAATGGTATTAATTGTCTATGAATCATTCCAATCGGTTTTTTTTACCTTCCTCACGTTCTGATCGTTTTTTGTATTCATAAAAAAAATCTTAATATGACCACATTGGTCACATTGAAGTAACAAACATGCTAATGTTAATAAGGGCACAAAATAAAATTTAATTTAAAACCTCAAAAATTATTAAAATTATAAAATTATTAAAAATTATAAAATTATTAAAATTATTATTCCGTTAAATTATTTTTTTTTTTTTTGTTTTTTTGTTTGATTTCTGAACTACCATTTTGGAGAAATGAAATGACACTCAATCGAAAAAGAGTTCTGTGATATGCCTGAATAACTTAAAAGTAGCTTTCAAATTTTTATTACTAAGAATATTGCAGGCACATGAAAAATTCACAAATACACATGTGAGTAATCTCTAAGTTTTATATAACGAATTATTGAAAGAGAAGTGAAAATTATAAGACGATAATGCTGCAGAATAACTTAATAGAAAACTAAATAACAATACGTGTTAAATAATTTTTTCTTAAGTTAGTTCTACGTGTCAGATTTGTCTTCCTTAATTAAAATAAATTTTGTAATTTGTTGAATTCATATGTCACGTACATTAAGGCCTTTGTGGCAGGAGAAAAGTTCTTCAAAATTATTAGTTCTACGCAATTGACAGGAAACTGAAACAAGAACACAAATGTTAAAACTATTTCCCTAATATATTTAAGTAAATAAATAAACTTTAAGTAAAAGATAATGTAAACTTTCTTTGACAGGAGTTTGTTGTTTCTCGTCTTAAAGTTAGGTAATGTGTAATTTTTTACATCAATAATTACCACTACGACAGCAATTAAAATATTAGTTACATTTCAACAACAGCATAAAGTTCTAAAAATTTATCAAAATTAGAAACATAAGTTAAAGTAACGTTTTAATTTATGTCAAAAAATAGAAGTAAGATGTCGAAATATGTAATATTATATTGCGTTACATAATGTTTCGAATTTCTTTGTAATTATTCTTTATTATGTCGACTTCTTTATTTTGTTGCCTTTTGGCACAAAATAAAACAATAAATAACGAATTCAAAGGAGGAGTTACTGATGATGTATAAAAGCATGTGTAAATATAAGATGTAAGGCAAAGCAGAATACATACAACATAAAAACACAAATAAGTGCAGATCTTATTGGCATGAATTTTAAATGCGGTGTCCAGTGGAACAAGCATATTTTTTAAGTCGCACAAAAAGCATTGAAATGCTTTAGTTTCTTGATATCTTTTCTATCTATGTATGCCAATTTTATTACACCGAGAATGAAAACAACACTTATATATAGGCAGATGCTTCAAAGACTATTTTGGAGAGCGAAGTGGATGACAGTAGAGCATCTATCTTTGTTGACTCACTGTAAGATATGTTTTAATAAAATTAGGGAACTTGTATCTGAAAACCGTAATACGTACATAAAGCACATTCTTCATCAAGACTGCATTCCTTTGTGATCGATTGGCCAGTGAAGCGCACTTCGCCTTACAGAGAAAATCCCGTACAGTTCGTATGTCTTTCCTATCACTTTCAGTGTGCAGAGAGCAAAAAAAAAATCCCATTTCTCGAAACTTTTAAAATTTTTCTGGGAATCATGGCTTTTTGCCCCAGGCCAATCGTTGTATTTACTTTACAATTACATATTGGAAAAGATTGATAATAAAGGACTTTAAAATAAATGTAATTCATCAAAAAATTGATTTTAAAATTCATCTTCCCCGTTTTTACAAAAAGTCTTCCAAAAATGCCTTTCAAAAGCTTATCTCTCCTATTTTAGAAGTCAAGCTTATGTATTAAAGCATATTGTTCTACAATTGTGTTACAATGTTAAAGATGTGTGAATACGACATACATAAGTATAAAATATATTTCACAACTTTCTAATAATTCAACACTTCTCTTTGTATTTTAAATTAAATATTTTTATAAATCATTTAAAATTTAATTTTTTTTTTTTTTTTGCTTTGACTCAATTTTTACAAAGAAAAATTATTTTTCAGATATTGCGGACATTTTCCAAGAAAAATTAGACGCTGGCATTATGTTTAAAAACACGCAAGGCACAGCGCATTTTATTTCATACCTAGCTCATCAACAGTTTATATGATACTGGAACAGCATCTTTAATGCTGTGAGGAAACAAGTATGAATTATTGAAAACAAAATTTGCATTTCTGATGGTCTAGTACAAAAAGCAAGAACAAATATACAAGACTTGTTGTAGAGAAAAAAACATATAAATGCTTTGAGCTGTACACAACTTAGGGTAAATAGATGCGAAGAATTCTGATAAGGGATTTGGCGGTCCTGAAAATGCGTGATTACATTCTGCCAGCGTTTGATATTTTTGTTTTCTTTGGAAAACGTCCGCATACATTTAAAAAATAATTTTTTTTATAAAAATTAATTTAAAAAATTAACCAAAGCCAAAAAAGTATATTTTAATGGATTTATAATAATCCAAGGTTCAATCCCTGGTTGGGGAAAAAATTAAAAATAATTAATCAATAATTAATTAAAAATTTTTTACATCAGGGAGATGATCCTATTAAATTGCTTTTCTGCCTATTTCACACGTAACGTATTAGTTAGGCAATTTCGAAAGTAATTCATCTTGTGGAAGTAAGAAATATTTGTATTTTCTATTTATTAGCATTTTATGAACAATCTATAAAATATTTTTTAAATTTATAAATAATCATATGATAGTTATTTCTGGTGCCCTTTGCTACCTCAAAATAAATAGTAGATACAATACGCTCTTCTAATCCCGCCAGCTATCTAGTTGATTATTCACCATAATAAGAGTTTTAACACTCTACCTATAACAGTTGTTAAGGTATATGGTAATAACATACACTGTTTGTATCTAATAAGAACCTCTACATTTTGAGGAAGTTCAATCCAGTGTAGTGTAGGCAACTATAGCTTACCGGCAAACAAACAAAAAATTTTGTGCTTTATACTTATCGATATATACTCCTAACAAAATAACATTCTTTCCTCAGGAAAATTTTTAAAAATACTTTTTTTCTTAATTTTGAATAAAAGCCGAAAATTTATTCAGATTTTAATTGTTTTAAGGCCCAACTATAATGTGCATAAGCTAGCTTGAGCTTATGTCAAAAACCCAACGAAAACCTGTCAAATGCTTAGGTAATTCTTTAAAGAATTATATTTGGCTACAATGCACTTACATCAATTTAAAAACTTATTTGTCACAGTTGCACATTTATGTTTAAATCGTACTTTCCCAAAAATATATTTTTTTTAAATAAATAAAATTTGTAAAGAAAAAGGCATCAAAAGAATATATATGTATATTTAATTACATTGATCTAAATAAATCTCTTTTCTTTTACTAGTTTTCAAAAAATTCGATAAAAAATGGTATGTTTTTCTCTTGTTTGTGAATTTTTGGCCAAAAGTACCAAAAGATGCAACGGTGTGCATAATTTAATTCGAAAGATTAAAAAATAAATTTTCAGCGAAGTGTTATAATAAAACGCGTCCTTTTTCCATATAAACAGTTCTTTTTTTCTACAATTTCTATTAAATTAAAAAAAAATTATATTTCACTGTCGCTCTCCATTGCAATTTTTTCTTTATCAATTTAAGTATGTATACACCAAGCGCAATCAGCTGTTTCTGTACGGAATGTGCGATCAGTTTTGTACATTGCTTAAGCAAATGACATTTGACGAAACTTGACGAAAAGTTCTCTCAAGTACATTATAGTTTACCACATTTGATTTATATGTATTTGCACAGTTGTATAAGTTAGCATAAGCTAGTATATGCACATTATAGTTAGGCCTTTAGTAAATTAAAACTTGGTTCAACTGAAATATTTCTGGAAATCATTCTTTTGGTAAAATATTAAATATTTGATTTAGTTTTGATTAAATAGTTAAATTTTGATTTTTTGTGTGCATATATTTTTAAAAAAATTAGATCAGCAAAAAAACTTTTTTATTGTAAGACCAGGAAAAATTTAAATAAAAATTTAAATTTACATTATAAATTTTTATATTTGGATCGCTGCATCTGTCTACTTCATACAGGGCAAATAGGACATGAGAGAGGTCTTTTTATCATTCACTATTGAGTTAATGGTTTGAAATTCACAAACTACTTTAGGCTTTCCTTCTTAGTTATCACATGCCCTTATTTTTACTTCGAAATTTAAATGGTTTCGTATTACTAACTGCCTGATATTTTATAGAGGTTTTTTCGACTTGATTTTCAACGATAAACAACAAAAAAGCAGGAGTAAATCTAAAAAAGTAAAGAAATTAGAGATGCTCAATTTTTTTGCACATATCTGCACTATTTATGAACCGATGCTGCTCCATCTCTTTCGAAACTATGTCTAAAAGGATAGTGGTTATAAATTCTCTACGGGCGTGGGAAAACTGATTTCAAACCGATTAAATCGGCTCCCCTAAGTTTAAGGATATAGAATAAGAACAATTTCTAGAACCGAAAATAAATATTGTAGAAATTACAAACGAAATGACAAACTAATATTCACCCTTTCCACCTGTAATGAAGGGTATAATAAATAAACCAAAGTCTGCTTGAACATGGAATATTAGATATTTTAAGAAAGTTAAGCTATTTTATTAAAATTACTATTTTTCTCTGAACCTTTTCATGAATTTTCTTTCTAGAAGGAGAACACCACTTACGTGTTTATGTGTTATGTTGATATGTATGTTTTAAGATAAAACTCTTTTGTCAACGCTTTACCGCACAAGCAATAACAAATCAAAATTCTGCATGGTCTTCTGAACACTTCGCTTTTTTTGTGATTAAGATTAGAAGTGTAAACACATTAAACAACACTTATGCAAAAGTTACATGTAATAAATTCTCACTACAAAGCGTAAAAACTATTTTTTTGGTAAAAGAAAGTTTAAGGTTTGGTTTTATCATGATTGTGAGAATAATTTTTGTAAATTATTTTTTGTATTTTTATTTAATGGTTGGTGTAAAAACGTTAAATAAATAGTGAATGACAAAGCAATACTTATGTTTTAACATTAAAAAAAAAAATACTTATTTTATGTTTTGATAAATTTTTAAGTTAAGGGTTTTCTGTGGTAGTTGTCAATTTTTTTATAATCGAAATCGTTTAGGCTGTGGCTTGGAATATTTTCCTCTACCATTTACTACTTCAGCCTTCTGAGGCTTTTTCAGAAGCTGCTTTTTATCAAATTTAAAACTCGGTAAAATGATAATTGAAGTGACGAAGTGGGTCGTTAGAAAAAAAAAATTTTTTAGGGTACTCAGTTTAATTCTTTCAGATAAATTACTCGCTAGTTAATATTTTCATGAAAAAAAACTGACGTTTTTGCAATTTTTCGGGACTTATCCATTCGAAAGATAATTGTTGACTGCATCGCAAACAAGTAGCAGCTATTTTTGTTTTAGATATCTCACCTTCTTAACAATTTTGCTTTTAGTGCAGGTGCCTCAATATGGAATATAAATACATGCAGGTTCCTATCAGTAGCCAATTACTGGCGCCCGTTCCGATTATTATCGTAGCGCTTTGGAAAACAAAGTGTTAGCATTGTAACAGAAGTCGCTAACAGTGCGCTGTGTGTTTACAGGGTCTTCAGTAATCAGTTACAACCCGGTCATAACAAGCATGGTTATAAAAGTTTAAAATTTGTTGTCGTTATATATTTTGGGGACACTAATTTTACTCGGCACAAGTTTCTTAGAAATCGTGTTAAGTCATGGTGAAATAAGCGCGGTAATGTTTTAGGAATGAAACGGCTAAAGCCTAAAGAACGCATATAGTTGCAGCTCTGTCGAACCTGATAATCAATGCTGCAAAATCATGGTTTTATAGTGTCTGCACCCAATTATAGGATAAAATTTCGGCAACAAAAAAGCTTTACTTTTAACGCAAAAGGAAAATTAACGCTATTCTCAGAAAACAGTAAGACTTTGCCGAGTTTCTCTAAGTGATTCTAATTGATAGCTGTGCAGGTGATGTGACAAGATAAATTATAATTTGACTAATATGAAAATTGAACAAAAGAATGTTGCTTGCGGTGTGGCAGGAGTCAGTACACGTTCTGCAGAAGTTCATATATGTTAACGTCGCACTGTTGAGGGCTTGAAAAAAATGGAAATAATTTTATAATTCCCAAGCGCCTACTTCCCTGTATTAAAACTTCACACGACGATGGTTGAGGTATAGAGAGTTCAATTTTTAAATTTTAATATTATGCCGCTTGCGATCTGGTGCCGCTATGCTTTAGATTGATTTTTTGCGTACAATTCTTTTACTAACAAACTCCAACTTTGGGAATAAATTAGTTTACCCCACTTGTGAAAAATTGCCGCGAAAATTTGGAAATTTGACGTCGGTAGCCAAATGCTTTTCAGAAAATAATTGAAATTATTCCCACATTTAGTAGTCATGTTGAATTGTTTTAAAGAAAAGAAAAAAATACTTTTTAAACTTTTATTAAATATCTTTAGATCATTAAATAAACATTATTAAAGCAAATATCTTCATATTTAAATAAACAAAATTCCATTGTGTTTAATTATTTAAATATTTTGTTCACTAATTAGCCATTTTATTTGACTAAATACCTCAAAAAAAATATTGATTACAGCATATAAGTAACAAAAAAGACCACAAGATACTCATTATTTATTTATTACATAAGAATATTAGATAAAGGTATGGGAAATAATGAATAATTATTGAAAATTTCTAATGAAATATTAAGAGTTAGAGAATGAGAAAATGATTAAATAATCAAAGGCCACATTTTACTTGTTTGCAAAATCTATTTCAATTATGTAACTCAAGTACATTTTAGGGACATTTAGGAAGCTGAATTTATATTAAAATGTTAAAGGTAATAAAGGTTTAATTACAGCATTGACCGTAGTTAGGTATGTAGGTGGTTTGTCTTGTGGAGGGTTCAAACTCCAAATATTAAAATTATTTTGCCTGGAAATAATTTTCATATTTAGTTTGTACATAAATTGCTTATATTGCTTTAGTTCACAGTGGGGCAGAACCAAAATATTTGGTATATAACTTAGCCATTTTTGAAGGCTGATTAAAACAATTTGAAATTATCACAGCAGAGGAGTAGCGGTGCCTAAGTTTAAAAGGTAGGTACCTACCACTTTCCAGGGGTGGTGCTATGTAGTCTCAATATTGGGCACATCACACATGATTATTTTTCTAATGCTTGGCGCTAGTAAATTTTTTTCTGATTTTTAAATCTATACATATTCAAAAAGGTCATGTTAATACGTAAAAATGATACTATAAACATGTATGTACTTTAGAATGATCGACTTATAAATATTTAAAAATTAAAACCTTTGGCTTTTCGATACCTGGTCCACTTTTTTTTTATAAATTTTTGCAACTTTTTTTACAAATTTTTTTATTTTAATTTTTTGTCGCTGTCATCAATGCCAGAATGAAGATTTTACCTTAATTTTTAAGATTTTTTAATTAAAATAAAATCTGAAGATCTTTTATTCCAAAATTAAAATTTTTTATTTAGTTGTTTGACAACTAATATTGCAAATTCTTATTTAAATCTGTTACACATACCTATTTGTATCACTGCCGCTAATGGATAAATAAATAAATAAATAATGATGACGTTCGATATTTTCGATACAAAGTTTAATGCTACTGAATTAAATGAATTGCTTTTTATTGCCTTTAACTTTGAGGCCTGTAAATAAATAAAAAACGATTTGATTTTAATGAAGCAACCTTCAAAAAATCTTTCTTATATTGACCCTCAAAACCTTATTAATAAAGAAGTTTCTTCAATAGTAAGTCTTATAAAACTTTTTCCAAATTAATTTAAAGACAGTGAGATACAATATTTAGATGACGAATTTGGGGAACTCCGCCACATGAATTTAATAAATATTTTATGAATTTAGAAAATGTTACAGTGAAGTAGTTTTTTGCACACAATGTAAAATATTTCTAAATTGGATAGTAAGTTAACTTTATCGAAGTTTGCTATAAATTTGATATGTCATTCTTGTTCATTCTTAAACATTGAACAAATATTTTTTAAAGTAAAAAGTTAAATAAAGATTTTTCTCAGATAAATATTTTGGAAAAATCTCTATTTTAAAAATCTAAATTAATTGCATTATTGTCATTGTGACCAGATCCGAAAAATTTTTGGCCCTAAGTCGGCATCAAAATAATGCTAAAAAGGGCTAACCAAAATTTTAAGTGCTAAAACATAGTGCTAAAAATTAAAATGTTTTTATTTTGAGCAAATATTTTCTTTGAGAGTTAATAGTTTTATCATATTCGCCTACATTGCCCAAGAAAAATGTATTTTCATTGAATAAAAGAAAATTTCTTAAAACAATAAGTTATTTATTGAACATAAAAACCTTTATAAACATAACAAAAATGATAATTGAGTCTCTTAATTAAATATCACATATATTCGAGTGTATTCTGTACTAAGCAATTTTTTTCCAACTTTTCAGTTCAGAAATATAAAAAAGTGCTTAAAGAGGTTGAAAAATAAATTATTCGGCCTTGTACTCTACAAAAAATAACATAAATATGTAATAAGTTTTGACAATTGTAGTAAGTTTTACAAAAACAAAATTGTTATTGCTGTGTACTTTGTACATTGTTACAAAATTAATAAAAAAAATTCAAAGTGCTATATTCGACTATGTGGAATCTTATATACCGTTCACCATCTATGTAAATCTAGTTTAGTGAAAAAAAACAAATATTGTGGTGGCAGAGAATTAAAAAATAAGAAAAAAATTTTAGTACTACAAACATATACATATATAATTTTACATTTATAAAAAATTTTTGTATAACCTTAAAGATCTCTTCACAAGCTTAAAAATTATACACATTTTGATATTTTAAAAAATTTGAAAATTTCAGAGAACCACAACTCGGAAAATATGTGCGAGCGCTAATTTTCACTTGATGTTTTTTTTCTTATTTTATAAATTTGTATCGCCCTATAAATTAGTTTTTTTTTTTTTTTTTGATTGGAGGGAGGCATTATTGTTTCAAATGATGTGAAAAATTTAGAGGTGTTTTGTCATCAGCCTCGAAGGACATGGACCGATCATGCTGCTTTCCAATAGCACCACTTTCGACACTACGTCTGATCGTTTGGCGTATTAAAATTTTTTTCTAGTTGTCTAGTGACGCGGCAAACTTGATATTTACACTAACGGACGGCTATGCATAGAAAGTCAGAAAAAAATCCTTATGGGGTCGGAAATGGATATTGTAGAAATTACAAACAGAATGACAAAATTAGTTAAACCTTTTTCCACTTCTTATGGTGAAGGGTTAAAACAAACTAAAATTCTTAAATACATAAATTCATTTGTGATATATTAAAAACATCATCAAATGAGTATTCTTCATCAGATTTGGTATTGTTATTAAAATTGTTATTATAAAATATTTTATTACATTTTTTGGCGAGATCACTTGTAATTTTAAAACTAAGAGCTTTATAAGTCGCATCTTATAAAAACAAGGGAATTTAAATTCATTCCATTTCTTGTTTTTGTTTTTATGAGATTCATTCACTAAAAACCCGTTCAACTTTTGCATTGCTAAACAGTAAAACCAAAAGTTTCATTACGAATGAATCTAACTCAAAAAAGGGGTTTTCTTTGATGCGTTTTTGTATTCGAATACGTTTATCCAAAATTCTATTGTGGAAATTTGGTTTTCCATTCATATGAACTTAACTTTTGGCATTATTAACTTTACGTTGCCATTATTGCTATTGTTACAAGCGAAAAGTAGTATTTTACAAAAAAGTGAATTAATTCTTTTTTGGAACATTCTGTTAATTATATTTATTAAAAGTGCTAGAAAATTCTAAATGAATAATTGAAAAGTGCAAAAGTGCTGCTAAATCAACAAAAGAAAAGTAATAAATCTAGCACCGAAAGTGCTAAAATGGGCATACTGATTATTGTGTGTTTTTGCCTACAAAGGGCTAGTTGCTAGTAAAATTACAGGAGAGACGTATAGTTAGCTTAAACAAAAATAAAAATCATAAATATAATTAATTTTCAGTTAGTTCTAATAAACATTAAAATTGTTATTTAGATGTAAAAATATTATTATTAAAAGAAATTTAACTTTATACATGTGTATAACTTATTTATAATTATAGATAATAATTGTACTACTTTTCTTGAAATTGTACCGAAAAAAAAAAGAACCTTGTATTGTATGTTTTATTACTGGCTTGTTTACCCTCAGTTCTAAAAACCATACAAACACCTGCAAAGCTCGAAGATTCTAAACCAAATTTCTGTTGTTTAACACTTCTTCGCTGTGTTCTTCCACAGCTTAATTAAAGAAATATATTTATATATTTCTTAAATTGCCAAATTTTTTTTTAGGCATTGAAGAAAATGCACATTTATACACATTTTAAAGCAAATTTTTTTAAACAGAAGTAAGAAACACCTGTTTGGCTAATTCTTGCTAGTAAAAATTTTACTAGCCAAAACTTGCAACAAATTTTTTTCTCCCCCACATTTTTATGCTTATTTTTTTACGCAATTTTTTTGAGTGCGTTAACACGTTCTAGTAACAATTAGTAACAATTTTTAGTAACTGAAAATACTTTATATGTGTGTACGCTTCAACCAAATTTCGTATAAAATTCATCATCGTTGTAGAAATGAAGGTCCTTCAATTTGTTATACTTTATATGGATATTTCGACTAAAGCTCTTATGTTTTAAAATTAAAAAAACACTGATGCAACAAAGCTATATATAATGAAAGTATTTCATGATCCCTATTCAATATGTGGACTTCATATGCAAAAGAGAAAAAATTTCAGTTTCGGTATTTCTGGTGCTTATTTCGGGAATTGTAAAATTTTTTTTTCTTCATGTTGCAGATTTTTTTGCATTTGTTTTAGCCAAATGAACTATACACGCACAGCAAATTTTATTTGATTTACTTAGACTGTAAAAAATTGAATCGTGTTTACCATAATTTTGAGTAGTTTAGACTGATCAAAGGCCCAGCCCTTTACAAGTGGCTGAGCTAATTACAAAATATTTTAATTCTGCCTCACTTGGCATATTAAGTTTTTCCTCTTTAATTCATTTTGAAGAGTTTGATATGTTTATGGAGTTGCTAATTTTTGTTTAAATACAAAAAAAAAAAAAAATCGCTGAGAAAATGTTTTTTCCAAGTAAACAAGAACATACTTGACGTTACAAGAAGATAAAATTAAGACGTAGTAAAAATCGTTTAATTTTACACGAGTACCTAAACTTTCTTTTTATTTTCGTTAAACTGTTATAGAGTCACTAAAGTTAATAAAAAAAAACGTTGAGCCACAAACACTATGAAATCTATCGTATTTTGTGGTTTTGTTAATACTTATTTTATAGCTACACTACATACAATAAAATGCCCTCAGATACGATATATTACATTTTCTAATACATCCATCCAAAATAGTAACTAATAATAATTGCCATTAAAAAAATTGATAGCTAAATAATGTATGTCATTTGCACAAAATTGGTTTTAGGCTAAAATGAATTTACCATTGTTTCCATGTTGTTTCTGTGGGTGTCAAAGAACATCAAATAAAGTAAGAGAAAATATTACATGTATTAAATATGTCAGTTTTAAATACAGCCTTTCTTATACTTATGTTTATATTCTTAAGATACTTTTTTTATATTTGGTTAACTTCTACACATACAAATATTTTTTCTACGAATTAAAGTCTTAAGTGCTACATATTTGTATTTATTTAACATTTTCTTTCGTAGGAGGAATTTCTGTGAATTTAAGTATTTGGCATCTGTCGACCTAAGAATTGAACGCAGCACTGATGGCATGTGCTTTGTTGCCTAATGTCAGTTTGTGTGGTAAAAACAAATGCACAACCCCGATAAAAAAATGTATATTTTGTGAATGAGGTTAAGAATCTCTAATGATGTGTTTGCGAACAAACAAAAAATGCTGAATAGTTACAAAAAGATTAAAGTTTTGTAGTTTATTGCACTTCACGATTGTACGAGGACATTAAACTTTATTTATTTTAAGCAGAAAATAACAAAATTATTGATGTTGTGCAAAGAAAAAAAATTAAAACAACATGTGTGTAGTTAAGTCTGGTATTTATTATTAAGTTGAATTTTAAAACAATAAAATTTTTGTTATGAAACATAAAATTTTTTAATTTAACTTTTATTAAGAAAAATTATTTTTCAAATGTACGCGGACGTTTTTAAAAGAAAACAAGAAATTTTAGACGCTGGCAGAATGTAATACTGCATTTTCAGGACCGCGAAATCCATCATCAGCATTCTTCGCATCTATCTACCTTAAGTTGTGAACATTGTAAATATCATCCAATTAACTAACTAATAAATATCAATTTGGTTGGATTAAATTCACACACAACTCAAAGCATTTCTTTTTTGTCTTCTCTACAACACGTCCTGTACATTTGTTGCAATTTGGTACTACATCTTCGGTATAGTCACAAAATGCAAATTTTATTTTTAATTATTCATACTTGTTTTCTCACAACATTATAGATGCTGTTCCAGTATCATACCAACTGTTGATGAGTTAGGTATGAATGTATATGCGCTGTGCCTTGCGTGTTTTACATTCTGCCATCGTCTAATATTTCTTGTTTTCTTTGGAAAACGTCCGCGTACATTTGAAAAATAACTTTTTTTAATAAAAGTTAAATTAAAAAATTAACCAAAGCCGAAAAAGTAAATTAAAATTGATTTATGAAGATTACTGGTTCAACCCCTGGCTGTGACTAAAATTTAAAAATAATTTAAAACATAAAACTTTTATTATAAAAAATAAAATTTTTATTATAATAAATTAAATTTTTATTACAATCAGTTTATATTTTATTAAAAAAATGGCATTGCAAAGTCTAAAGTTTTAAAAACTACGGAAAAATAATAGCATTTTAATTAATCAAACACGTGCATGTTGAACTCACAAATGAGGGATTCTCTGCCACGTATAAACCACTCTTTAGATAGAAGCTTGTGTTCTTATTATTTTTTCTTTTAATATTAAGCGTCTGCCTATTCAGATTTTTCTTGGTAAGTCTACATGAAAATCACGTCCTATATGGAAACAGTTTTTAATTTTTAAATTTACTATTTATATTTCTTTTTATAGCGGACATATTTGTACTCTATGCAAATTCTAACTGTCTGTACCATAACTAAAAAACTAAAGGCATTTAAGTAATAATCCCTAGAGGAATACCCTTTTAATTATAATTTAATTTTTAGTTTCTGCACTTGTTTTGATAGCGGTTATAAAAGTACTTATACTTAAAGTGTCTGCCTATTACGGCCAAGTATATGAAAATCGCATCACTTTTAGGACACCCGTTAATTTAAAGTTTTTTTTTTGTTGCACTGTGCAAATTTGGCGTGTCTGTCTATAACAGTTAAAAAAAATAATAATATTATAAATATAATGTCACTTTTGGAACATCCTGTTATTATATCGGTTATAGTTGTACTCATTCTCTGAAATTTTCAACAGTCTACCTAATAAGGATCTACAGATAGAGGGCAGTGACAGACGGAACCCTAAAATTACAAAACTTGTTTCCACGCTACTTAGAAAATTAAGCGTATCAACAGAGTTTAAAATTCATTTTATGTCGAGAGTAATAAACTTTTCATTTAATTGCTTTTAGCAAATAAACAGCAAGTAACAAGTATAAAATCCTTTTTAAATTAATAAAACTGCGTGCCATATCATTTAATATTCAATATTTTCACATTTTAATTAATAAATAAATAAATTATTTTAAAATATTCAACATATGCATTGTGCTGCAAGTAATTTAAAATTCTGATCCTCTTACTCTTAATTTGACCTCAATCAAAAAATAATAAATAAATAATAATATTTAATTTATGTACCATGTGGCAAAAAATGCTTGAAATGTAAAAAAATATGCGTTCATTTCATTAAAATATTATTTGCAGTTATAAGATTTATGACATTAAGCTGAAAAAATCGATTGGTTAAGGGCCTGTTGAGCTGATGTACATTTTATTCCTAGGATAAATTTAATTTCCGATTTTTTCTTCCGGTTTAAAATCTAAAAACTTCTAGTTTTATAATTGATTGTGATAAATGTAAAAAATACATACAGTAACAATAATTCCGCAATGTACACACATCGCTCCATTGCCTTATGTAAATAAGTTATTTATTTCTTAACGTTACAGATGTCAATGAACAATGATATTTGAGGCCAATTTCACGTTAATTAACGGTGAATAGAAAAATAGAATATCAATTTGGCAAAAAGTTATCTTAGTAGTCTTATTAACTTAGTTGCTCTTACTTTGTTGAAGACAAACGGAACCACACAAAGCAACCGATTTGCTGGTAGATTAAGAAAATACAGGATTGCCCTGTGTGATATTTTCATCGAAAACTTCTCTGACATTTTCTATTCAACCTGCGTATGAATAAGTAGTGATGACTTGCACGATTTGGCTTGAATTACATAGACTAATGGATCGATATGCCCGGCTGGACTGTGAGAGATCAATGTGATAATGAGAAAAATTTAGAACTTCCCACACATATTTCTGCATTAGTTGCCACAATAAATTAAAAAAGAAGAAACCGATTGACTCTGCCTTGTACTGGAGCATCTGTGGCTTCAATAATTTTGATATAGAAAGCCTGCCTGGAATACTGTAGTGCGATTCATTGCTCTATATAAACGTTTATCAGGTGGATAAATTAACTTAACAACAAAATTGTCGATTTTTGCCTTCAGTAACATATTTTACAATATTCGCTGTTGCTAAAAACCAACTGTTATTTTTAGCGAGTTGATCATCGTTAGGAAAGCGACTACAATTTTTTGCGTTATATATTCGGTCAACAAAGAAGCACAGAACATATATATTGGAACACAAAATAAACACAGTTTGTTTTCATTCTAATTAAATAAAACATACCTGTTTAAGTAAGTAGATATAAGCACATTTAACATTTTTTTTTTCGAATATTATGTATATAAAAAATAAAAATTACACATAAACAATATCTCTTTACCGTCTTTTACTGAAACAACAGAAAATGGTAACGAATAGAACGATTGTCGTGTTTTTTAAGGTTAGTGAATCGAGCTACTGATATGGGCTCACAAAGAAATGATTTCTTCATAAAGAGCAATGGTTGGTTCCTCAACAGTCTCTGTCCCGTATCGCATAACTTAAATATGTATTCCTTCTATCCTGGACTAGGACACATAAATTGTTGTTTCTTCATTTCCACAGTTCTGGATCACGTTCGCCCATGTTTTGCATTTCCACTACCTATTAAGAGACATATTATATTCAACTTCTTTGCTTTTATCTTTTAATTTGTATTTATTCATCTATTCTATTTTCTGAAGGAAGCTAAAATATTTGCTTAAATTAAATATTTTTGTTCAAACTAAAACCTTTCTTTGTATCGTGTACAACCAAAATGTCAAAATCTTAAATACCAGTTTAATTTGTGGCATAAAACACTCTTTCAAAATAAATTATTTTTAATAATTAAGTCTCAAATACGTATTTAAGGTTCTCTTCTTAAGAAAAAAAATATATTGTTAGGGTTTTACTCAAAGGAAAAAACATGTACCCTTCTTGTTTCTCTACATCTCCTGCTCGTCTGTCACATTCCTCTAAGTCTGGAGCTATCACAGGAGGTGTGTGACTATAACCTATATTAAAGTTTGTTTTAACAGTGACGTGATATTTTTGAAAATATTGTTATTTTTTGAACTGTAGTAGGCAAACTCCTAAATTTGCACAGGTAAAAAAATTAAGCATTAAAGTAAACAGGTGACATAGTGAATAAATTTTTATGTACGTGGTCTTGTGTTCGAACCGCAGTAGGCAAGCATTTTAATTTAAACACTTTTATGTCCACTGTAAGAACAACACAAAAAAATACAAAAGTAAAACTAACAAGTGGGAGTTCTATATTCGGCTATAACGAATCTTATATATCTTTCACTATATATGTAAATCTAGTTTAGTGAAGTACTTCATTAAAAAAAAAACATATATATTGGGGTGACTGAGAATTGAAATATAAGAAGCAAAGAATTAAGTACTAAACATAATTTTACATAAAAATGATATTGACTCTTAATAAGTTAAATATTAAAAAAAAATTAAGTAAGCTTTTAAACGATAAGTTTTTCTATGAAAAGTTTAGAGGCCCATAACTCGGAAAATATGGGCAAGCGCCAATTTTTTCACTTGATGTTTTGTTTATATTTTTTAATTCTCTATCTCCCCAAATATTTGTTTTTTTTTGTGACTGGAGTTACTTCACTAAACTAGATTTGTTCTGAATTATAGGAAAAAATAGAGACAGGCGTGTTGTTTTGCCAGCGGCCTCGAAGCACAGAGACCGGTCCTCCTTATTTTCGAAACTATGTCTGATCGATTGGCGTAATAAAATATTCTCTAGCTTATCTAGTGCTTTAACAAAGTTAATTTCAAACCAAACACGGACGAAGGGACGGACATTATTTAATCGACTTCGCTATGCATAAGAACTTAGAATATATGGGGTCGGAAATGTATATTGTAGAATTAACAAATTTTTCTACCTGTGGTGAAAGGGTAAAAAAATGATATTAAGGGGCATTTTTACACGGAGTATTTACGAATATGTCCGCTTTAAAAATAAACGTGAACAATAAATTCCCAAATTAAAAAGGTGTTTTCATAGTAACATTTCCTTTCAAGCCGCTTTATGCAGACGCTTAAAGTTTACACAATGTCTGATATAAGAACAAGTACAAAAATATATGCAAATAATATAAAATGATAGGATTCCTATAGTCATCTTGAGGCATATTCTTTCACATTTGAAAAAGTATATAGAAATAAAAGGATTAAATTAAAATAAGGTGGCTCATCCTTTGACGCACAATCGTAATTTTCTTTAAAAATTTCAGCGGCTAACAACTCGGAAAATATGGGCGATCGTCATTTTTTGTACTCGATATTTTCTTCTAATTTTTTAATTCTCTATCGCCCCATTGATTTTTTTTTATTGGAGTTACTTCACTAAACTAGATTTGATCGAAATGATATGGAAAAATTAGAGACAGATGTGGTGTTTTGCCAGCTGCCTCAAAAGACCAATCTTGCTG
This sequence comes from Cistogaster globosa, assembly GCA_937654795.1. Taxonomy (NCBI): domain Eukaryota; kingdom Metazoa; phylum Arthropoda; class Insecta; order Diptera; family Tachinidae; genus Cistogaster; species Cistogaster globosa. The sequence goes on from OW569405.1 coordinate 23,842,612, forward strand.
ATTTTTAGTAGAAACATTTTCGATACTATGTCTGATCGATTTAGGTAGTTCCTTGGCAAAATTAATACCAGCCCGAACACGGCCGTAAGTCGCTCAATCGACTTCGCTATGCATAGGAACTGAGAAGATTATACTTTGTGGGTTCGAAAATCAATATTGTAGAAACTACAAACGGAATGAAAAGCTTAGATATACCCTTTTTCTACCTATGGTGGAGGGTACGAGTATAAAAACAACAAAAAATTAAAGTAGTTATATAAAATTTAATAAAAACTTCCATTTAAAATTACTAAAAATATCCATTAAATTATAACAGTTGTAAGTTTGTTAAAACAACGGGCAAAATTTTATAATAATTTTTAAACTATTATTTTAATTGCTTTATCCCCGTATTGTTTTTTAAATTTTATCTGAACAGCTCAACTCAGTAAATTGAAATATAAAGATTTTTTTTACTAAAGTATTTTAACATTAGAAGAGCAATCTCTTAAGTAACACACATCAGGTTCTCTTAATAATTCTATGTTTCTGCTAAACTTAAAAACATGTCCAGACGTGGACAATTTAAATTTTATTAAATATATATCTGTTGCTACTTCCAAAGAGTTGTCAGCACCTGAAACTAGTAGCACGGAATTTAATTTGTCTGTGGTTGATTAAAGTTTATCGATTACAATTAATACTTTTTGACACACATCACCAAAGAGTGTTTTTATAGACGTACAGAAAACAAAGCTAAATCTTGTTAAATTGATTAGAAATTTACTTCACTAGAAGGATTATCATCGGGCACTATAATTTAAATATGACTTCTGACATATGAGTGCCACGGTTGGCTCGGACGTAGCTTAATCTGCAGAACCAATTTTTATTTCACCTTTTCCAACATTTCTGGCTGTATATCGGAAATTATACGGCGTGAAGCTTATCGGTATATACGCGCCATCACATATCGCTCAAGAAAATAGTTTAGCCGCGTTAAATCGTACGATTTTGAAGGCCAATTCATGGGTCCTAAACTTGAAACTATGCGGTCATCAAACTCCTTCTTCTGAAATTAACTGTGGCAAGTTGTGCCATATTGTTGAAAACAAAGCTCCTGCACATTATGGTTGCTAAACTTTTAAATAAAAATGTCAGTAATCATGGCTTTATAAGAGTCACAATTGACTATTCTGACTAGACCCGCTTTAAGATGTTTGAACCAACAATTCCACCATCTCATAAAACGCACCAAACAGACAGTTTTTTTCATGTAACGGTGTCTTGAAGACTATCATCACTTAAAAAAGGCAGTTTTGTTTACTAATATATCCACTCAAACAAAAGTGCGCTTTATCGCTACACAAAATTCGCATATAAAAATCAGTGTCAACGGTAATTTTATTTTGGACCTATTCACCGAATCTGCCTCTTCTAGGAGATCGTATGGCTTCAAATATTCAATTGGAAAATGAAAAATAAAAAAAAATCAAGTGAAGAAATTGTCGCTCACCAGTATTTTCCATGTTATGGGCCTCTGAACTTTTCGTACAAAGGCATGATTGTACGTCATATTTTTAAGAATATCAATATGGAAACCAATTAAAAGCTTTTGAAGATATCTTTCAGGAAAAAGGGGTTTTTTCACTTAAATCTTGCATATATATTAGTATTAGCCAACCTCTGTATAAGCGATTTTAAAAATTCTGGCAACACTATATATTTCTCTATTTTGTCAATCGTTGTTTCGTTCTCTCTTTTTCTTTTAAATAAAGTACATGCATTTTATACTGCACACAGTTTTGCCAAACACCTGTTGGAGCATTTACCAAGGCTAACATTTGTTCATATATTGTTTGTTAATTATATGTTAATCAAGGATTAAAAAAAAACCAATATTTAAAGCAATGAGAACGTTAGATTTGCGCTAAAATAACATTAGCATTATTGTTATGTCATATCAATTCAAAAACAAAAGCAAAACTAGAAACAGCTTTTTTTGGGTAATGTTCTCTTTTTGGAGCGGTAGTGATAGAAGAAATCAATCAACCAAAAATAATTAGGAAGCATTAGAGGAGAGCTGTACAGTCAACTATTAATTCCTTGGATAATAGCAATCAATCAAGTATGACAACATTGTGCTGACAGATATGTATATGTATATCAGACCACGTCTAGTCCAATTACCATATATTTCAGTCGAAGAAGAACAAACTGTATGTGTATGGTTTTAGAAATAATTTGCTCTTTCGCAAGAAAAATTTTAAAAGTAATAGGTGAAAATGTTTTTCTTTATTTTTGTTTTTTCAACAAAAAATACTGGTAAGAGTGCAAGTGCGGCTTTGCCGAATCTTTACCAGAGGAATTATATTAAAAACTATTTTTTAATTTTTTATTTTTTTGAGTAAAATTGTTAGATATTTTAAGCAAGTAAGTTGGTTAATTCGGCTAATGTTCATTTTTATTTTAACTTTATGAAAGAATAATTATTAACAAATATTTTGATGTTTTTAAAGAAAACAGGAAAAACTAGACTCCAGCAGCATTATTTACATCTATCTACAATAAGTTGTGTACACTTTAAACATCATCTTTTTAGCAAATTAAATTTTTTCATCAAAGAAGATAAATTTTCGTGAAATTTCGATTGAGAATTTACGAAAGAGCTTTTTATTTATAAGATTTTGATCATTTTTGTGATATTTCGATTTTGCTGGTCAATAATTTTTTTTCGTTAAAGCTTTTTATGAAAATAAATTTTTTTCTGTGAAATTTTATTGAAACCAACATTTAAATAAAATATGGATCAGTTTATGACATGGCGATTTTTTTTTCGTTATGCTTTTTCTGAATTTTTACTTTTCAATGTGATATAAGCTTGTTGATTGCAAGTACGATTTTGGTGGCATAATGTTTATGGACTTTATGTTGCATTCAAAAGTGAGAATGTCCATCAACTCAGAATCATAACGTTCATAGATATTTTGGGTTATTTTGTGGTACTTTATGTCAGAAAAATATAACGTTTTTATAAGTTCGCTTGCAGAAATTCTTTGGTAAGCGAAGCCTTTGTTGTTTTAAGTGCGAGCATTATGACACTTTCATAATTGATAGTACGCCATTCTAAAAACGACAGAATGTCCATGGATACAAAAAAAGGTGGCATGTCTATGTGCACTTTGACATGTCTCCTTTTTTTGTCACCTTTTTTTAAGATAAATTTTTGCTCGATTCGTGAAATTCTAGTGTTTTTCTATTATATCTGTTTTCAATAAATCAAATCAAACAACAACTATATCTAGTTGAGTAGTGGTAAGCGCCTTTTTATGACAATATGTGGGCCAGTATTGCACCTCTTTTAATAATATTACCTTCAGAGTAATGGCCTAAATTTCTGTTGCTTTTCTAAGACCTTGTCGAAACTTATTTTATAGACAGACGGACATCGCTTAGTCAACATTCCTGTACTCAAGTGTCGGAAATTAATACTGTAAAACAAAATCACATGTGACGAAGGGTATAAGAACGTCAAAAACTTTTTAAACAAACAATAGTTCTATATGATAATTGATTTTTCTACTGAATCTTGAGCGTATTTATGTACTACTTACAAATAATAATATTGCAATGAACAACGATTTGCGCAAAACGGTTACTCTTAACTAAAATGATTGTTGTTCATTAAGCAGAAATAACTACATCACGGAGCTTGTTACTCATGACGTATTTTTTCCGTCGCACTATGATATTATCTACACAAAAAATGGTCGTTCGTCCCATATGCTTCTACTTTCAAAAACATATCTGTGGCAAATAAACCTCACCCTTAAAGTATTCTTTTACCTTTCATGTGTTACGGAACAAATGATTAAAATAGTTTAAATGTGCTTGAAATTTAAATGGGAAATCATATTCAGAAAAAGGTTTACAACAATAAACTTGTTGTTTTTTTATGTAAAACGAAAAACAGAAAATTAAACGATTTATATGTTGTTTATTGTTTAACAGATTAAATACTAAAAAAGCTTTTTTTGAAGAAAAAACTTGATGATGTTGAAAAATTGTTTCTGTTTAAGTAAAAGTTAAGCATTTGATATATTGTGTCATGCAATATGTGTTGTGTGTTTTCATAAATTTTTAAAGAAGTAAGATCTTTAAGCAGTGTTTTATGGAAATGCGCAAACATCTTTCTAGGGTTTGCTTAATAGCAAATATATATTATTTTACATAGAAGATAAGTATTTTTTTTTAATTAAAAAAAAAGTTACTTTAAACAAAAAATTCTCTCATTTATTTATTTATTAATATTATTAATAGAAAATAAGTTTACATATTAATATTCATACATTATGGCACTGGCTGCAGCGGCCTTCGTCTTTCGTATCTCTTACATACGTCAACATAGCTTATGACCGCTTGTGATTCTCATTTTAATTATAACATTTATATTTAATTGTTGACATATCCCTCCATTCGTTTAGATTCATAGAATCCAGTTTTTTTAGTTTGTCTTGATTGACTTACGGTATAAAATATCTGACAGTTTCTACAGTTTACTCTCTAAGTGACTTCAATATTCAACGAATATACTTTTCGGGCTTAGATCGGATTTGAACTCCAGGCTACACCAAATCTTATATACACTTTACCGCTTTATATGTATAAATCGAAATAAAAAATTCTTTTCACCATTTAATTTTCCTGTTTAAAAAAACATCGAAAATTTTAAGTTTTGCTTGGGGTTGTCCCATCTTTTGTTTATAGTAAAGACAACCTCCTACAGGAACACAAGCAAAAGTTGAAAAAAGATATGGCGTAAATCTTGCAAAAAAAGGTCTTCAAAATTGACTTCTGTCTATAGCGGTTCAAAACATACATCAAGTTAAATTAAATATTAGCTTAAATTAAATATTGGTTATTTGAAACAAATCTAGTTTAGTGAACTCAAATTAAAAAAAAAAAAAACAATATATGAACAAATTGGCCATCGCCAATATTTTATGAGTTATGGGCCTCTGAGCTTTTCATAAAAAGTACGATTGTGCAGTATATTTTTTAAGATATCAATATGGGTATCATTTTAAAGTTTTTCAATAAAACTTTCAGGAAAAACATAAATTTAGAAAAAATTTAGGAGCCAATGACATTTTTATTTACAATTTTTTTTTCTTTTTTATTCTCTGTCACACATATATTTTTTTCCGTTTTTTTTTTTTTTTTTGATTGGAGTTTTTTCACTGAACTAGATTTACATAAACTTATGACTTTTTAAGTTTTAACTGGATACCTTGTGATACACATTTGATTTGATAATTATAGTTTTTACAATAAATACGGTTTTCTGCTGAATTTTGTATATCCTAATCAAATTATTATTAAAAATTTTCTGCTAACAATTTTTATGTTAATAATAAAAATCTGCGGCAGCAACTTTAAGGTTTTAAAAATAAAAAACGTGTTCAGAACAAACCTATTTAGAATATTTAAATTTTATTCTTCTTCGTTAAGGACCATGAATCATATAACGATAAAATAATTTGTCTGACGTTGGGTAATTAATTTTTTCATTGTAGTTTAAGACATGAATAAAAAATAAAAATAATCCTTTATTTTTAAAATGTTAAAATGTTAGGCTTTAGAAAAAAAACTGGAATATGGTATAACACATAAATTTATATTTTATCGTCTTGTTAAGGCTTTATTATTAAAATATGATTTTATTAAAAATATATATATATATTTTAAGTAGAATAGAAATACTTTAAGGTGTATTTCTTGCCATAGTTTTGTCAATACCAGCAACTAAAATGCTGAAGAACAAATATTTGTCTTTATCAAAAAGAAACAAAAGAAAAAACTTGCTACATACATTTTTTATAAAAAATAAATAATCGTAGCGTGAGTACTTTTGCAATCCAGCTAGTTTTTTATTTGACTATCCAAACTTAGTTATTAATACGAATTTTTTAGGCCCTTAGGCTTACAGTTCTCTGGGTAAACGATAACAATTTTTCACTTGAATGAAATGTACCACGCCCACTATCCCAATTCTCCCAGTATTTCTCTAGATCATACATATTATTATTCTGTAGATAATCAATACTAATTTTTACTTTGCGTGGGGGGTACCACGCCGACAGTTTTAATTCACAAAATTTTTTCTTCGGCTATGCACGTTAATACCAGAGTTATTTATTCACAATTTTAAGACTGTAGCTTTTCTAGTTATCCAGGAAACAAATAAAAACATTGTTGCTGATCATGTCGTCTGATGTCTTGCCAACGACTACAAGCATGACAATGCTGTCTGATTTTTCGTATAAATTGAAACAAAAATAGGTTTGTTTCTTTCTTTTAGCTTACTAATTAATTTATATTGAAAGAGAAAATACTCCGTTTTATTTGAGTTTTCTCACTTCTATGAATAATTTTATGTTTCTGTTTTCCCTTTACGCTCGAGGTATGATATTGGTTACAACCGCACTTATATCGACAAATTACTCAGACAATACAACACCAAAAACAAACAAAAAAGACAGAGAGAATTTCGATACAACACGTCGACAGATTTTGCTTACACAGAAATATACAGATTTACCAACTTTTTTAGAAAGTTTACAGACAACACTAACTGCCAGTCCCACGATATCGCAATCAATCGTTCGTTCGCATAATTACATTCAAAACAAAAACAATTTTTAAGAATTTTTTTTTGTTTTGAATATAATTTTGCGAACGAACGAACGATTGCGACATCGTGGGACTGGCAGTAAATCCGAGCAACACTCTACGAAACAATCTCAAGACATCAACAGAAACAACCGATAAATTAAATACTTGCAATCGTACATACATATATAGGACAAACTGGATGAACATTAAAAACGAGGTTCACAGAATACATACGATCATACAAACGAAAAAGAGAACACTCCAACTTTGCAATACACCTTAAAACACATGGATACGAGCCAATAAATAGATGAATGTTGATGACATTACAACATCCAAATATAAAATTGTTATTTAAAGGCAGTTACTTGGTGTATATGAACCGTTATAGACATACAGTTAAAATCTGCACGGAACGTGTATTGTTAAGACCTCTGCAAAAACAATTAAAATTGGAAGTTATATGGTGTCCTCATAAGATGTTATTATTATTTGATGTATATCGCGTTACCTTTTGAACCGCTATGATATTTGACAATAACTTGTCTAAAAAATTAAACCGTTATAACGCAAAATGTATTAAATTTTAAAAAAAGTTTGTATTAAATTTATTTTCATTTCATATTCTAAGACCGTCTAACCGTCTGTCTGTTTTAAATTGTATTTATTGTTCTGCAATTTCTTTTTTAAATTTCCTCTGAACGATAAATTTTCTTTCTATTTTCATCTTTCTAAATAAAAAGTTTTAAAATTGAGATGCGTAAATGAAACTTTTCTTAAAGTGAGAAAAACATTCACTAAAAGAAATGATTAAAATTACTCTTAAACATTGTTGGCTTTATTGTTACTCTAAACATTAACATTTCATTAACATTAATATTTCATTGATTCAATTTTCGTTAAAATAAACAAGTGAAATCTACACTCCCAAACAAACAAACAAAAAAAAAAATTCAAATATTTATTAAAAAAACAAAACAGAAGAAATAAAAGAAAACGATTTGAAAAAACAACACTTTTATTTTTTTTTTTTTTTTTTGTTGTAAAATTTATTTTGTTCATTTCTTTATTTGTCTGTCTGTCATTCATTATGCTGTTTTAATTGCCAAAATAAATAAAAGAGAAAACTTAAGAAATACGTATTTTTTTTTATATTTGTCTCAAAGTGCACAAAAAATAACGGTGGCATGTCATAGCGTCTAGGGAAATAATGTCCATGGACTTTATGTCGCATTCAAATGTTTGAAAAACGTTTTAATGGACATCGTATCGTTTTTAGTATGGACATAATGTCACTAGTGAAAGTGTCATAACATCCGCACTTACAACAACAACAGTTTCATTTACTATAGATTTCCTGCTTAACCGGCCTTTGTTAAGAGGCAAGGATTTTCTCCTCTATGGTATAATTAACGTTTATAAAAACATTATCTTTTTATAACATAGAATACCGTAAAATATACCTATATTATCCATGGACATTGATGGACATTATGTTCTTTGATGTTATGACATGCCACCAAAATAATATTAGTCAGTGGAAGATTTAAAAAAAAATATAAAATCATACGTGACTACTTATTAATAAAATAATTTTAACAAAAAATAAAAAACGATTTCAAAACAGATTTTAGCTGTCTGTCTATAACGATTCAAAGGTTTGGCCACATACATAAAATTACATTAACTATTGGGACAACCTTTTGTTTCCAAATTTAATATTTATACTTTTTGTTTTAGCGGAATTAACAATACAGGTTCTTTTTGAATTTCAACCATCTGTCTTAAATAGTTTGGCCATAAACATCTAAATACCTAAACTATTGTAACATCTTTTAGTTTATAGTATTTCTTTTCTTATAGCGTACTTAGCAATGCAGGTACCTTGTAAATTTCAGCTGTTTGTCCATAACGGTTCAAGAGTTTGGCCGTATACATCAATTTACCTCAACTATTGAAACACCCTTTAATTTCCAAAACCAAATTTTATACTTGGTGTTGTACCTGACTAAGCAATACAGGTACTTTGGAAATTTTAACTGTCTTCCTACTATTGGGACACCTTTTAATTTATAATTTTGAATGCTTATACTTGTTATTATAACGATCATAGCAATCGATATTCTGTCCAATTTGCAAGCCTTTGTCTGTAACGGTTCATGAGATAAGTCCATATAGATCAATTTACGTCACCCTTTAATTTTAAATTAATTTTCGTATTACTTTTTGCTATTGGGATCTATAGTAATGGATTTTTTAATGTTAAAGAAATGCGCTTCATGGTTCATTATACACTTAAAAAACATGTATGTTGTATAAGGACACCCCTTAAATTTTTAAGATTATGAACTGTTATAAAACGGGACTAATCTGTGCATAGTCTATCACATTACAAAAAATTCTTAAAGTCGATTCAGAAATGACTGAGTTTTGCAGGCACAAATATAAAAAAGCAACATTCAGTCGAACTAATAACCTCCTTCATTTTTTAAGTCGGGTATTTAGACGAATTGATAACCTCCTTCTTTTTTAAAGTCAACTGATTTTAACCTATTCTCTGGACTTTTTGCTGTGTTTTTATGCATCTCTTCTGGGTCTTTCCATTAAACAAAAAAAAACCTGTTGGATTCTGTCCGTCCTTCTCAGTAATAAAAAAAATGTATTCATCCCTACAGAGCTCAATATGCTCAGTTAAGTCCGCAATTTTAAGAGAGGTCGGCAGATTTAAATTTTTATGAAAAATAAAAATTAAAAAAAAACTAATTTAACAAAAATCGTGTTAACTAAAATTGAGGATGCTTTCTTAATTAGCAATCACATGTGGATACACTTCAATGTTCTGTTTTTATTGAAAATCATATTTACAAAATTTTTGCGAAAAATATGCTGGATATTTTTTTTTTTCATTTTATTATAAAGATTACTCTCCATTATTATGTTTTTTGTACCCTGCATAGATTAATTTTTGTAGTTGTTGTATTTTTTGTATGAACATACAAGAGTTTATAAAGGGCGTTTTCTGAGCTATTTAAATTTTGATTAATAATCTAAATGATTATAATCTGATGAATTTATTATTTTAAATGGCTCGTTGTGCTTTATCATATGTTATTTTATCTTAAAAGTTACTGCAATCAGGTTACTAATCTGTAAGGTTTATATATTTTAAATCTGGAATTGAATCTATGAGGTCTACTTAAATTAAAAGACCTTATTCAACAACTTAAGGAGGCATTTTTAATACTGAACTGAGAATTGAAAAAACAGTAGTTTTTTATTTTTTTAGTAACTATATATTGACTTCAGGTTAATTATTTTTTAAATAAATATTTTGCGTTTTTATATTTTAATTATATTAAACATATCATAAAGAAGTTAGGCAAATTAACGTAGATTAAGATAAAAAAGATTTAAAAAAATAAATCTTACTGTGACTCGTATTTTTATTAAATAAAAGATCGGTCCATGTTTCTCGAGGCAGCGGCTAAGACACCACGCCTGCCTCAAATTTTTCCGTATTATTTGGAACAACTCTAGTTCAGTAAAGTTACTCAAGAAAAAGAACTTATTTATGGGACGATAGAGTATTGAAAAATATGAAAAAACATCAAGTGAAAAAATTGCCGCTCGCCCATATATTCAATTATTTATTTGAGTAAAGAATAGGAAACCAGTTTTGCGATTAAATATTTAATTGAATTAATTAAAGGTTTAATTCAATTTCTATCTGAAAAAAGAGTTTGAACTATAAAATTTAGCAATCTTTAATTTGGTGAACATGGAGTACGTTTTCTAAACAAAAGAAGAAAAGCGAAGCCGGTGTTGATTATATTATAGAGGTGAAAATCCTTGCACCCTGCCGAAGTCCGTCTATGCTGAAAACCTTTAGTTAGCGAAACCCTTGTTGGTTTATTTGCGGATATTATAACACTTTCATTTGTGACACTATGTTCAAAAACTAAAAACGACACAATATCCATGGACATTATGTCGCCTTTGCAAACGACACTTTTCTGTGCAACATAAAGTCCATGAACATTATGTCCGTAGACACTATGGCGTGCCATGTAATATGTAATATATTTTATGTAATTAAAGCTCATTGCGTATATAGTGAATCTATCCTTTTATTTCATTTTACTATGGAAGGAGCTAGTGCCTACTACTCTTGCAACTATTAAAAAAATATCTTCAGACAACTGTCAAAATGATGATGTTGTTGTGGAACAAGTATTAAGTAATCAGAAACTCTTGATGTTCTTGACGTGAAAATTCAGTATAATGTTCGATAGACTAAATAGTTTTTCAAGTCTTAGAGGTAGCTTTAAAGTACCTCGGCTTTAAGAAACGGTGTAGAATATATTTCACTTTAGGAGAGGGCCAAGAGGCTCTTAGGTTACAGGAGGGTACTCAACTCTATTGGATCTCTTAAACTTCGAAGCTATGTTTGTTGATTTTTGCTGTTTTATCGATAGTACAAATTATGTATATGAGATAAGGGAATTCGTTCAGGATGTTTGCACGTTTTGCATTCAATACGCTTTTTGTTAAGAGTTCATCCATTACATCAATTTAGCAGTGAATAGCACTATGCATTACAGAGAGAATTAATTATGGTGTATCCAACAATATCAATTTTTTCACAATTAAAAATCGAACGTATTGAAGTAGAACTAAGGTTCAACTATGTCTCTATCTCACAAATGTTACATGACGATCCTGCATTATTATTTCAAGCACCACATCGATGTTTTTTTGGCACAAAAACCGATTTTGAACAACCTTCGACCTAGATTAAGTTTCGATAAATTGTAGTTTTAAATGGTGCTTGATTGCCATAGAAAGAAATGAGTTCATCGTCACATTTTTGTTTAGACAATCCACGTCGAAAACGAAAACCTTTTCTTGAAATTTCCATTTTTTTTTTTTTTGTTAAATTGATTTTCTGAACTCACCTTAACCAAAGCAAAAAGTACTTGAACTTGAAAACCTCATGAGTACGTTTATGGTAAAAAACATTAAGCTTTATATTTATAGATTCAATTATTCTCGAGCTATTAAGGCCTACAGTTGTCAAGTAATTAAAAATCCAGTTTAATTATTGTTTTTCCCGACGTTTCGTCGATTATTTGTCGACTTTATCAGGGCGTCTATTTTTTTATTTAAATAAATCATAACATAAAATTACAATTACATTATAATTGAAAACAAAAACTTCAGAAATACATACTTACAAAATAAAACGTTATTACATTAAATTAAAACAAAAATAAACACATCAAACATTAACACAAAACATCTGAACAATTTCAACAATAAACACATCTTAGCTTAAATGCAGATTAGCTAATAGCGACTCTATAGCTGCCATTAATGTTGTCAGAGTCCTCTTTCAGGTTCATTGTGATCCCTACTTTCTTCTGTATATGTAGACTTTCTTTTGTATATCTCTTTTTTATAATTTTTTCTTTGTCCAATATTTTTATATTATTAAAGTCAGCTGTGTGACCTGTTTTTAATATGTGTTGTGCCAATGCAGTTGTCTCCTTTCTTTTATTAATGTCCATTTTATGCTCAGCTATTCTTGTCGCTAAGCTTCTCTTTGTTGTTCCAATGTATATTTTATTACATTTTGTTTCTTTATTCCCCATGCATGGTATTTCGTAAACAACATTGTTTTGTTGTTGCTTTTGAATAGGCGCTTTAATTTTTGTAAATATTGTGTTTAATGTATTAGTTGGTTTGTAAGCAAATCCTATCTTGTTGTTGTTTTTTATTATTTTCCGTATATTTCTGTTGTCAGTTAGGCCAGGAATGTATTGTACACTGTGAAAAATACGATTTACCTTGTCGTCTGCATTGTCATTAGGTTTTTTAGTTTTTAAACGGTGTTTTACTGCTTTTATTAAAGTTTTAGTAAAGTCTACATATACAGAAGAAAATAGGGATCACAATGAACCTGAAAGAGGACACTGACAACATTAATGGCAGCTATAGAGTCGCTATTAGCTAATCTGCATTTAAGCTAAGATGTGTTTATTGTTGAAATTGTTCAGATGTTTTGTGTTAATGTTTGATGTGTCTATTTTTGTTTTAAATTAATGTAATAACGTTTTATTTTGTAAGTATGTATTTCTGAAGTTTTTGTTTTCAATTATAATGTAATTGTAATTTTATGTTATGATTTATTTAAATAAAAAATAGACGCCCTTGATAAAGTCGACAAATAATCGACGAAACGTCGGGAAAAACAGTAATTAAACTGGATTTTTAATTACTTGACAACTGTAGGCCTTAATAGCTCGAGAATAATTGAATCTATAAATACAAATTAAATTATTGGCCAACTATAATCATCATAAACATTAAGCTTTATTATGGCGTAGTCTGATTTAATCCTTCGACATAAGGGCTGCCAGTTCCCAAATTTAAATAGTATCCCTCGTATATGCTCAAACTAGTATTTCTTAACAAGCTTAATTTTCAGGTGGTAAATATTGCATGATTTTCAACGATTAAATCAGTGATTTTACATCTACGAAAAAAATTATCATCAAGCCCCAACGATTACATGATGGCTTTTAACAATTTTTTCTTTGATCGATCAAATCAGTTTGTTTTCTTTTTTTTAATAATTACAGAAATTTTAAACTAAATTTATAAAGAGATAAGAGGCATACGCCCCCATATTTACTTGTTAAATCTAACAAACATCATTCATCAGTATTTAAGTAAAGTTCACAGTGATTGGACGTTGACATAAAATGTTTTAAAAATATAAAATAAAAAGTGAAATGTTGAAATTAAATAATTAAATCAAGGATAATTTATTTATAGAAAAAGATAAAACTGAATAATATCCTTGAAACTTAAAAAATACATTTAGCAAAAATGTATAATTATAAATTAGCGCTTATAATCGTAATAATAATTGATCTCACCACTCATATAAGTGGATTAGTGAATTCGTAAGCTTATTTGAAATTATTTGTTTCTTGGTTTCTTTTTAATTTAAATATCAATTCCAGGCCCAAAATAATTTCTAAAGATGGCCATTTAATATTCGAATCTGGTTTAGATCGTAACATTACGTTCTCACTTAAGGGAAAATCCCGTTTGAATGTGAATAATGAATACGATATTATCGACATGTTGTTACAGTCTAATAAGGGGCGTATCTCGCCATCGTTATCAACACAAAGCGAATGGACAGAGGAGGAAGATGCTATACTCAAGCAACTAATGGCTGATGTAACATCATTGAAGACTAGAGTTTTTGGTGTCGACGGTTTACAATTTATGTATCGTATGCTACAGAATCGTACCAGAAGTGCCACCCAACTACTAAGACGCTATAATATTCGCATGCTAAGAGCAGAGAATAGAGTTCAATCGTTATATGATTTATTAGAAACAGACAACTGTAAAAGTAATCCTTGTCAAAATGGTGGTTCTTGTTTAAATATATTTGGAAGTTTTGCTTGCAAGTGTCCCAAAAATTTTGAGGTGAGTAGCGGAAAATCTTTATTAACAATCCATAGTTTTTATATGTAAATCTAACAAAGGAAGGAAAGAAGTTACACTAAATAATAATAAATAAAATTAACTTATAAATAATGAGTAAATAGTGATTTTCCCAATAAAAAACAATGGTTAGTTTAGCAAAGATAGCAAATTTCACTCGAGAAATAAGTACTTCACAATACACAAAAAAGTCACAAAAAATGTAACTCCAAAAAAATCGAAACTTAATCACAAGTCTGAAATTTTGTTAAAAGTTATTGATTTTAAATTTTCAAATTTATATTCGTATTACAATTGTTCCGATATTTTTTTTAACTTAAAGAAGAACTAAAATCTCAACCAAGCAAATTTAATTAAAAAATAAAACCAGAAAATTAGTAAATAATCGTCAAAAAATAAATTCCAAAAAAAAGCTTTTGGAAAAAGTTCAAAAAAATCACAAAAAATTAAAAATAAGGAATTATTTAATTCGGCTTAAGTTCATGTTTATGTTAATTTCTTAATTTTTATTGAGAAAGAAAAATTGTTCACAGATTTTTGCAGGAATTTTTAAAGAAACTAACAAAAACAAGATACCTCCAGTATTCTCTAGATCACATCCAAAATCACCTTTTATAAATTTCGGTTTTCAATCAAGCAAAGCGAATAATAACAAAAACCTACAGAGAAGACACCACAATAGCTGAGAACGTAAGAAAATTTTAGGAGTCGCCTTTTCTCAACATGTCGCAACCATTTATGGACCGTGCTAAATTTTTAGACCACCTCTTTCGATGCTACGCCTCAAATTTTCTGCAAGTCCTCTGGAGCCGTAGTTAAACTCATTTCAACCCAATTAGGGACAAACGGACAAGGCTATATCTCCTCCCTTATATATTACAACCGAGTATCTATAAAATTTAACATAAATTGTAATTTAAAAAGGTTTCAAATTTTATAATTGTTCTTTAAACTTCATTCTCATCTTGTCCTCGCATTTTTTTAATTTTCCTTACTCAACGAGACAAATGTTTAACTTTCCTAAAAATTTTGATAAAAGTTTTCTTATTATCTGGCTCATGAGGCAGGGCATCAAATCAGCTTTTACGCTTTTTTAACTAATTTAATTAAACTAAATAAAAATGGGGCGTAAACGATATTTTTTTAGAAAAAAAAATTACTTTTTTAATTTCAGGGTCCAGCCTGTGAAAAAGATGTCAACGAGTGCGCTCTTTATGCTGGCACTGATCTAGGCTGTCAAAATGGTGCTCAATGTATTAATCAGTTTGGTTCGTATAGTTGTATTTGTCAGCCTGGTTGGTACGGTATTCACTGTACCCAACGTAAGGGTGATTGCATGCAATCATCTGTTTGGGAACTTTGCGGTCATGGGACTTGTGTTGCTAGTAATGATACATTTGGTTACAAATGTATTTGTGATCAAGGTTGGAAAACAAACGGCTTAACACCAGCTTGTACTGTTGATGTTGACGAGTGCGCAGATAGTCATACGGCGTGCATAACGAAATGCATTAATTTACCTGGATCTTTTACATGTGCACCCTGTCCAGCTGGCCTAACAGGTAATGGAGTTAATTGCCGTGATATTGATGAATGTGCTACGCAAAATGGTGGCTGTAGTCTAAGTCCCAAAGTGTTGTGCATTAATTCTTATGTAAGTAAAAATAAAAAGTTAAAAATTATTTTAGTTTGATTAAAAATATTAAAAATTTTTAAGGGATCTTATCACTGTGGTGAATGTCCTTTGGGCTGGTCGGGTGATGGACGTTCATGTGAACGTTCTACCAAAACAGATACAATAGGTGAATCTAACATTGGTGCTGTAACGAGATGTGCCGGTAGTAACATTTGCCATCCCCAAGCTAAATGTCATGAAATTTCAAATACTATTGCGTGCAGTTGCCCGGAAGGCATGGTTGGTAATGGCATTGGCATTAATGGTTGTATTTTGGGAACAGCAAAAAATTGTATTGGTCAACCTTGTTTGGTAAGTTAGAAAACCCATTAACAGAGGCTTTTGATTATAAGTCACCTAAATAATATTTGGACATGTAGAATGGCGGCACTTGTGTTGACAGTGTTGATGGTTTTAATTGTATTTGTCCCTTGGGCTTTTTGGGACCTACTTGCACACCTGCTCCTAGTCTTTGTTCTCCAAATCCTTGTCATAATGGAGGCCGTTGTTTTGTTATAAAAACCGCTAACGTGCACAAATATCTTTGTGAGTGCAGGCCAGGCTTTCGTGGCGAGAAATGTGAAAAGCGTGCAAATGATTGTGGTGGCATTTTAAGAGGAGAATCTGGCCGCCTTATTTATCCACCCGGATCACAGTCACGGTACGAGCATAATTCCCAATGCGCCTGGATAATTAGAACAAATGAAACATTAGTTTTAAACGTAACCTTTAACAATTTTGAACTGGAAGACTCTACTGAGTGCCGTTTTGACTGGCTGCAAATTAATGATGGTCACAGTGCTGGTTCTCAGATAATAGGCCGCTTTTGTGGCACCCATAAACCTTTGGGTGGCAATATCATTTCCTCAACCCATCAGCTGTACTTATGGTTCCGTTCCGATAATTCGACTTCTAAGGAAGGTTTTGATTTGGAATGGAATTCAATACCACCTCAGTGTGGCGGTTTGGTTAATGTGACTACGCACGGCACAATTTCCAGCCCTGGTTCTCCTGGCAGTTATCCTAAAAATAGAGATTGTCGCTGGACTTTAAAAGCACAAAATAATAAACGCCTAAAATTGACTTTCTTCAGTTTGCAAATTGAAAAGCACGACAGTTGCAATTATGATTATGTAGAGGTAAGTTTTTATGTTCTCCAAAAGAAATTAGCTTTTTATTATTGAAATCTAGATAACTGATGCCATTTCTGGTGAAACTTTGGAAAAATATTGTAACTCCACTCATCCTCAACCAGTTTTATTGCCAACTAACGAAGCTATTATACACTTTCATTCGGACAATATTGGCTCAGATACAGGTTTTCAAATATTTTATTCCACCGAGGAACGGGTACACAATTGTGGAGGTGTTTACACAGCCAAAGATGGTATCATACAGTCTCCTCATATACAGGATGAAAGCATTTCTTGCGAATATGAAATACGTATGGCTGACAGTGAATCGATAACCATACAATTTCAAATATTTCAGATGGCTGTCCAAGACTGCATTGAGGTAAGATATTTTGTAATGAAAAAATAATCTTTAAAATTAAACTTTAAATATTTTTTCACACAGATCTACGATGTAGAACTAAGTTCAAATGAAAATGTATTGCAAGCAAAATATTGTGGAGAATATGAGACAATACCACCTGTAATACATTCTCAATACAATAAAATTGTATTGAAATTTTATGGAAAACGGGGTGCCGAATTTAAATTGAAATATTTTTCAGGCAAGATTTAAGAAAAACCAAAATTAACACCAAAGTTTTATATAAATAATTTCTTCAACAGATTGTTCTTATAACTTTGAAGGATCGCAGGGTGTTGTACAAACACCCAATTATCCTCAGCTGAGTAATAAAGATCGTTATTGTATTTATAAAATTATAACAGAACCCAATACCGTTATATCGATGCATGTAGATGATTTTGATTTAAAGGATTCAAGCATAGGAGAAACTGATTGTGCCTACACAAACTTAATGGTAAGCAACGTTTGATAAATAAATTACTTTTAATGTAATAATTTTCTGATTTCAAGATAAATGTTGAAATGGGTAAAAATAATATGGGTCCCTACTGTGGGGAAAAAGCACCTTTAGCTGATATAGTTTCCAAAAGTAATGTACTAATTTTATTATTAAAAACGGGATTAACTACTACAGGTCGTGGCTTTAAAATGTCATATAAGGCTATACCTATGGGTAAAACTGATTGTGGTGGTGTTTATACGAAGCCAGGCTACAATATACGTTTGCCCACTGACGAGGAGGGTTTTTATATGCATGACATGATCTGTTATTGGATTATTATGGCACCCAAGGATAAATTTATTCTTATTGATTGGTTGTCTTTTGATTTGGAGGAATCTGCCGACTGTAGCTATGACTATGTAGAGCTTTACGATAATATGGCCAACGAAGAAAGCCAAGCCTTAGAGAGGTAAGTAATGGGCTGATGTGGGAACTAATTTCTTTATTAATTTGAATTTTTTCCATGATATAATAAGCTTATTAGCTAACAAAGTAAGAGTTTTCTTATTCTTTATGTAGGCTCCTTTCAGATTGTTTTTAAATTTTACGAAATTTGTTAAAAATCATTAGCTGCTTCATACTGCCAATTAATTAAGTAAAATAAACCTACATTTATTTGGCACTTTTTTGACGCTTGGGCCTTTAAAGGGTTTTAAAGTGCAAAAAATCTAAAGCTTTTTTAAAACACATTTATTTCCAAACTATTTCTAGCTCAGGTTTCTTTTGATAGTTTTAGCTCAGGAGAGAAATGTTCACCTGCTTTTGGTATCAAAAATGTTCACTAGCACCCACAAGCATCTGTGACGCTTGAGAATGGAAGGTAAAAAAGTCCCAAGCCTTCCTAAAAATCCGGTCTTGTTCTAGCGCCAGACCACTGCGAAGCCCTGATAAAATAATTTTTACTAAAAATCGCACCACTTTTTCTTCCTGATCTTTCACGATGGACCCAATCAGCAGGCCAGTAGCGTTCTCAATTTCCGAGAGATTCCAGCAGTCATACTTTGATATCGTAAAATGTCCTCGTCATAGCACCTGGTCTGAGGAGATCCTAGTAATATTATCTTTCTTTAGATTTAGCAATTCTGACCAAAATTGTGATTGCGGGCAACTTAAATAAACCTGTACCCAGTGGGGTTGCAAGTTCGAATATCTTATTCTTTTGTTAATAAATTTCTAGCATTCACGAACTAGCTTGGATATTTTGTAGATACCTGGTAAAGAATTTATCCTAGTCCACAAAAAAGTTACTCACTTTCAAAGGAACTACAATTTTTAATCATGCAACTTGAGGTTCATTGTGAAAAATATTTAAATGGACTTTCTGTGTGATTCAGACAATTATAATCCCAATATTCCAAAACAATGAATCAGAAATTTCAAAGGTGGATGTTTTACCCTTTTGCCATAAAAGCCACAAATGACTCTATGGTCATTAAATTCTTTTGAGAAAAGCTGACAACATAGTCGGTTTCGCTTTTTTGATCGTATCTTTAGAATTTAGGAGCACGTGGGCTTAGATCAAAATTTCATTAGTTGTAGCAAAGGAGCTTCAATGGTAAGAGTTAAATCAAATTGAGTTAAATTTTCATACAGATGTTTTACACAGGAATACAAAAATATTACATGTTTAAGGCGGAGGACTTAAGTTTATAAAAGCGTAGTATTTTAACAAATTTAAAATAAAAAGTCGGATATTTTCTAATCTAGTGAAGGCAGTAGGCTGATTTGAAATTACAGTGAGTATCTAATGGAAATTTTAAGAAAATACGTAAAGTTCAATATTTTGAAAAAGCTTAATTAAGGTTTTGAAAAATTAAAAGCATTCTATTTTCAAAAACCAATAACTCATAACTAATGAAAATAACTTTAAGGTTACGGTTACTTTGCTTTGAAAGCTAAACAAAATCTTTACACCTAAAGCATTTTTTTGAATCTGGTGATATACAAAAATAAATCTGCCAAGTGGGAACTATACTTTTACCTATATGTTGTTAGAAAAGTTGTCTGCCTATAACGATTTAAAAGATATGGCCAATTCACCATTGTCTGCATGTACGTCGCTCCCTTTAATTTTTAATTTTTTCCCACTTATATCTGTTGCATATTTGTGCGTATTTGGCATATTATTACATAATCTATCCACATTCTAAAAATCTGCTATCTACGGTTTAATGACTGAAGCCATATACGTCTGTAAAGCTAAGTCTTAAGCCAGAATACTCCTTGGTTATTAGTACTTGAATATTGTTTGAATCAGTTCAGCTGCTCACAAATAACTGATTTATTTCGAAAATATTTTGTGTGTGCCCTTCTGTTCACTATAACAAGACACCATCTGTTAAAAAATTATAATTTTTGTTTTAATTTCACTTTATTAAATAAAAAAAAAACTATTTTAATTTTGCCAACAGGTACTGTGATGCCCATCGTCCACAATCCTTCCTAACGCATTCCCGCATCTTAACCGTTAAGTTCATGTCCGATGCAGCGGACACTGCTAAAGGGTTTGAATTTACCTACAAATTTGTAGATGCTACAAGCCAGTGTGGTGGAAAAATTTACTCATCCACTGGTAAACTACATACGCCATTATGGCCCTTGAATTATTCCGGGAATTTGGACTGCACATGGATTATAAATACAGCACCGGGAACACAAATGGAACTGCAGGTAGAGATATTTGATGTAGAAAAAACAACAAATTGTTCTAGCGATTGGCTGGAAATAAGGTATTTATAAAAATCTACTTTAGACAGTAAATCGCAATGTTTTTATTTATTAATTTTTTATAAGAAATGGTGGTTCTATTCATTCGACTTTATTGGGACGCTTTTGTGGCAACATGACAAATATACCCCATACGTTGCCCTCCTTTACAAATCAAATGTATTTGTCATTTCATTCCAATGGATTTGTTAATCGAAGAGGTTTTCAAATACATTGGTCTGTCTTCTCCAATGGCTGCGGTGGTAATTTGGAAGGTGAACAAGGTGTCATTACATCACCCTTTTATCCTGAACCTTATCCCAATAATGCTGAGTGTGATTGGAGATTACATGTTCATCAAGGCTCTGCTATACACCTAACTATAACAGATCTGGCCTTGGAGAGCTTTTCCAATTGTCGTTATGATACTTTGTCTATATTCGAAGGTACGACGGATAGCAAAACCCACATAGATTCAATATGTCAGATGAAGGAGGATATGAAACCTTTGGAATATTTTATAGACAATAATCAGGCCTTAATACAACTAAGAACAGATGAAACAAATCGTGAGAGAGGTTTCTTACTCTCCTATAGAGCCAATTGTTCGGTAACACTGACAAAACATTACGGCGTCATAGAAAGTCCCAACTATGGACTTCCCTTTAATGAGTATAACGATGACATAAATTGCACCTGGACTCTAAAGGCTCCTAAGGGTAATCGCATACAAGCCGAAATAACCTATTATAATGCTGTAGATAAAAAATCTAAATTGGATATAAAAGATGGCAATAACAAAACATACAGTATTCAAAGTCAGGGCCAAATGATTAACTCGTCCAGCGATATTCTTATTATTCGGCAAAGATCCAATGAAGTAAGTTTTCAATTGGAATATGTTATGGTGGGTTGTATTGAAATGTTTCGAGCCGACAAAGGTCAGTTCGAGACCCCCAATTATCCAAAACCTTATCCCAACAATATTGAGTGTCTATGGGAAATAATTACACAGCCTGGAAAGGGTATTGAAATTTCGCTAGAAAATTTAGATTTAGAAGATTCAGTTAACTGCACCAAGGATGCTTTGATCATATCGCCACACTATCATAGCAACAATGTTAAAGAGCGCCATTGCGGTAAACACGAAGAGCTGGTTATAAACACTTCCAGCCATAAATTGTATGTAAGATTTGTAAGCGATGGCCAAAGTAATGGTCAAGGCTTTCAAATTCATTATTCAACAAAAATAGGCCGTAAGTAATTTTCTTTAATATTTTTTCTACTTAAAATTTTAAGATAATTAATTAAAACTTTTTTTATAAAAAGAATGCGGCGGTGTTTTTCAAAGTAAAAATGGTGTTATAACTTCGCCTAACTATCCCAACAATTATCCAGAAAATTCTGATTGTGAGTGGACCATAACTGTAACACCTCATCATGCTGTTATCATAACTTTGGACGAGCTGGATTTGGAGGATTTCTATGATTGCGAAATGGATTATGTAGAAGCTTTTGAAGAAAACACTGAAAACGAAGACGAGCCCTTGCAACTTTTTAAAGAATGTGGCAATATGAATTCTGAATTTAATAATACTTGGAGAAGTTTAAGTAATACCGTGACTATACGTTTCCATTCGGATGATTCGGTGCCAGCTAAAGGATTTAAATTGAGTTATGTTGAGGTAAGTTAAACCATCAAGAAAATTAAAAAAACATTTGGAGGATCATAGTCAAACAACTTTAATATATTAAATTTTATTCCTATCTTTATGATTAAGGTGAGTCGGGTTTCAAATTGTTATATTTTCCCAAAATAGTCCATAGTTTATAAGGACAATAAAAACATATATTTACTGTAACAACATAAAACTAATAAAAAAAAGTAGAAATAAAAATAAGTCCATATCAGGACGACTTTCAGCCACACTTATACTTGTTATAATTCTCGGTATAGTAATGAATATTCTGTCTAATTTTCAAGAGCTTGTCTGTAACGGTTTCAATGATAAGGCCATATAGGTCAAATTATATTATTTATAGGGACACCCTTTAATTCCTAATTTCAAGTTTTCTACTTTTTATAGCGGACTTACCAATACAGGTTCTTTGAAAATTTCAGCTGTCTGTCTATACCGGTTCAAAAGTTTGGCCATATACATTAAATCACATCAACTATCGGGACACCCTTAAATTTCCAAATATAAATTTAATATTTGTTATTATAGTGGATAAAGGACACCTTTTATTTTTTACTTTGAATGTTTATACTTTTTTATACACGTTTTTATACAAAAAAAAAAAAGAAAAATTCAAACAAAAATAGTTAATAAAATCGAAAGATGTTAAATCGCATGACTATTAAGGCCAATTGACAAACGCATTTCTCTAAGTCAACTATCATCAAATTTCGATGTAAATATGCCGATAGTTGCCGTATATCACGTGTTTAAATAATGCAGAGCAGATCATGCATCATTTTTCATTGCCGACCTGCCTCATCTTTATTTTAACAAAAAATAGAGTGCAATTCATGTAAATTGCACCAAACAGTGCATTATTCTTAATGTAATAGAGTCTCTAGGGTCACTAATGAATTATGTACTGTTCATATGCAGCAATTACATTTACTTAAATTTCTATCACATTAAAAATGAGCTTCGTCGTTGAACACAGTTTGAGATATGTAGAATAGCTAACTAATTTTCAAAGTAAATCTTAATAATTTGGTGCATTGTTCAAGTGACAGTCTATTCATTACGATGTAGACTTATCATAATCACAGAAAATTAAGAGCAGAATGATAGTCAGTTTATTAGCAAACAATTAAACAAATACACACTCAACTCAAATATAAAAATTGTTTTCTGTTCCACTGCAACATGACAGTCCTCTTTTTACCAATCACGACTCGCGATACTAGTTTCCTACAGGGTAACTAGAAAGATTTCAAGAGTACTGTAGTTTCTAAATAGATAATGCAATTATATAAATTATAAATATTTTTTTTCTTGTCTTTAGGACTGTGGAGAACGCATAATTATCGACGAGATGACATACGGCGGTATTGAATTTAGTAAGCATGCACAAGTAAATAAAACGTGTGAATGGCAACTCATTTCTAGAGATCCTTCCAAAAACATTGTCTTAACATTTAGTCATGTTCAACTTAATCCTGCTCTGGCCAGTTTATATCGCACTGAAGCCGATTGCATAGATAAAGGTGTTGTAGTATACGATGGTATATCAGACTCAGCACCAGTACGAGCTAGATTTTGTAAAACTCATCCAGGTGATATAATATCAAACGGTCATGCCTTAACATTAAAAGTTCCAATGGGTTTTATATCGGAAATTGATGCAATCGCCTATCAATTGGATAATTCATGTGGCAATGTCTATCGTTCGTTGACAGGAAAATTTGCAACACCTTATTATCCAGCCTCATATCCAATTAATGTTGCATGTTATTGGTATATAGAAGCGAGTCAGGGAAATAGTATTAGCCTAACATTTGAAACTATGGACTTAGAAGATTCGGATGAATGTAACAATGATTACGTTGAAGTCAGAGAGGCCGATTCGTTAGGAAAATTATTGGGTGTTTATTGTGGCAAAAGGATACCAGCTGTTATTAAAGGATCTCAGATGTTGGCCATATATTTTAACAGTAATGATGATATTGTGGGACAAGGTTTTACAGCAACTTACAATTATAGTAAGTAGATACCTTTCCTTTTTTGTAATTTAACTTTTGTTTAATCTTCTGTGTTTGTAGTTAAGCATAATGAGCTTAATGGATCAAGAGGAGAGATAGAATCTCCTGCTTACCCTGCCAAATTTCATAGTGATGATTTGTACAGTTGGCGTATAACAGTTGATAAAGATTATGTAGTTTTATTGACGATCAAACATATTTTGGATACAGACATTCCCTTCATTAGGGTAAATGGAGATAAAAGCTTTTAAAATTTTTATTCTTAAAATTTTCTAATTTGTAGTTTTATGACGGTTATTCCGATATTGGAGCTCCAATTGATTATGCAAATTCCCATATTGTACGCTCGAACACCAATATTTTGTATTTTACCGCCACACGAGGACCATTCCAGTTTGAGTGGCAACAATTATCTAAACAAGTGGTGCGCAGCAATCAAACAGCTGAGAGAATGTCTGAACTTTGTGGCAATCAAAATCTATACATTAACTCGTCACTGTTCTTTAGTTCACCTGGCTATCCTAATGGTTATGGCAGTGATTTACATTGTTCTTGGATATTTATACCAAATAATCCAGCCATGCATAGTGAAATATCTTTTCTAAATATTGACCTTGAAGAATTTGATGAGTGTTTTGCAGACTATGTAAGAGTTTCCAAAAGCAGTGATCTTCAAAACTGGAAGGAGTTAATTAAAGTATGCAAAAAGTCCTCGGATAAAATAAGATATCAAGGAAATCCGTATTTGAAGCTGGAGTTTGTAACTGATACAAACATCAATAAGACGGGATTTTCATCGATGATTAGAACTATATGCGGTTCTGAATTGACAGATAAAAGAGGCTTTGTGAATATAACCGAACTTAAAAGTAACGCAGGTAGCTTTAATCAAGACTGTGTTTGGACCATTAAAGTGAGACAGGGTAGACGTATACGTTTAACTTTTCCTGATTTTTGGTTGCGTACTCCTAATACAGAGGGTAACTGTAAAACATACTTTTTGGTACGCAATGGCATTGATGAAGATTCACCATTCCTGGGCAAAGGAAAATATTGTGACAATGATATAAACGATATATTAGAAACGTCTTCAAATCGAGCTTATATTAAATTTTCTCGTTCTGGCTTTCCAATTTATCGGGCTTCTTTTCACTATGAAGAAATTTCACCAGAATGTTCTAAAGAAATCATTTTGAGTGAGGGTTATCAATGGGATCGTATTCAAACTATAACTACACCCAACTACCCGAATATACCAAATCCTCACTCAGAGTGCATTTGGAAAATTATTGCTCCGATACATAAGACCATAACATTAGACTTTTTTGGTGATTATGATTTGATACCTGTTAATTCGGACTCTAAACAATGTGAACTTGAATACGTTCAGGTAAATGATGGAGCCACAGAAATGTCACCTATAATTGGTAAATATTGTGGTGCCAAAAAACCAAATACTATACGTTCTACGAGCAATATAATGAGAATATTATATTTCACTGATGTCTCCGAGCCTCATAAGGGCTTCCAGGCTAATGTCAGCATAAGTCGTTGCGGTGGTACGTACTACGATTCTGAGGGTACCATAAATGCACCACCGCTACAGCTGAAACCCAATGAAAAGGATGTGGAATGTATTTATACATTGGAAATGCCTTTAGGCTCCACCATCAACATAAGCATAGACAAAATAAACTTTCCACAGTCCTATACAGATTACAATGCAGACTGTAAACTCGAAACTCACCTGGAATTACAAGAAATTGACGCTTTTTCTATGGACATAGAAAACATAACAGACACTTTGTTTTTATGTGGCTCTGAATCGAATCGTTATATTGTTGAAACCAATAAACTTAGAATAGTTTTGCGTATTAAGGATGGCACTTACAGTTCAGATAGTTTTCAGATCAGCTATTCGTCTATTGGGGACAGATGTGGTGAGACAATAGTTGGTTCACGTGGCATTTTACAAACTCCTAACTACCCCAAGGGAACTGGAGCACCAATACATTGCACTTGGAACTTAAGAGCTCCTAAGGGCTTTCGTATTAAAATTGAATTTCTAGATTTTGATATTGGCAGTGAACATTCTATGGGCAGAGTGTATCGTCGTTTAACTTTCGCCAACGATCCCAAGATGTCTTCTATTATAGAACGCGTAACCGATAATCCACCGGCTGTAGTTTACTCTAGCGATAACACCATGACTATTGATGCACTCATGTTGTCGTTCTATCGAAATCGCGGTTTTAAACTGAAATACACAGCCGAAGATTATTCCATACATTGTCGCAGCTTTTTATGGTTCTATGATGATGACTTAATGAATCTGCCACAGACATTAAAATTCAAAAGAGAGAACAGTACTAAATCCGTTTATTGTTCATATGACCTTAAGCCCAGTTATAATCATACTTTATCCGTGCGTATACTGAAAGAAGAACAATATAATATAACACAGCAATGGTATATATTTGGTTGCCAATTTTCTTCACCTGTACAATTATTTGCCGGGGAAGAGCGCATCTTACCCATGCTAATGTGTCGCAATGAAACCCAGCCCTCATTTAGGTTGCCTTATGCTAGCAAATTAGTTCTAACCGGACACAGACGTAATGGCTTGCGTGAACTAGAGCTACAGCTAGCCTCATATAACTGTGGTGGTGTATGGCCAATGTATTACTATGATGATTTTGTAATTACCCAACCAATTATGAAAAATCATACAGGTCATTTGGAATGTGCTTGGGCAGTTTGGGGTTACAGTGACACTCAAAATGAAGCGCCTGTATATGAGGACATTATAGAAGACATGCAAGTAGATATTGCTCTTTCCGTTAATTTCAAGGGCAAATGTGAAGAGGAATACATAATTGTCTATAACGGACCGAATCAAAATTCACCTCATTTGGGCCGATATTGTGAGCAGAACACAATTACAAATTTGGTAGCCACTGGTGGCATTTTTGTAGAGTTTATAACGCTTAATTACGACCCGCTTTCTGTTTTCAATTTATCGATCCATGAGGGCAGTGGTTGTGGCGGTGAACTTAAATATCCTTATCGTCAAATAATGTTTGATTATCAGTATAAAAATAATGTCGAATGTATTTGGAATTTAGTCACTGATCCTGGTTTCCATTTAGCAGCTGTGTTTATAGATCGCTTCTTTATAGAATCATCGCCCAATTGCACCAAAGACTATCTCAGAATACAACAAAAGTCCATAAAAGGAGATTGGGAAGATATCGTAACGTTATGTGGACGTTCACCACCTCCTGCCGTCAATACAACTACCACCGAAATGCAAATCATTTTTCGCTCTGATGATTCAGTCACAGGAAGTGGCTTTACTATTAGTTTTGAGCGAAATTGTGGTGGTATTCTTTACGCTACTGACAGTATGCAAAAAATAACTTCACCCAACTATCCATCGGATTACCCGCCTAATCTAGTGTGTAACTATACCATTATTCCCTCGCCCACTATTAGTAAAACTGAATCTGATAGCTTATTTATACGATTCGCTGACTTTTTCGTTGAAGATTCTCCGCTTAACAAGTGTATGTTTGATAATGTCACTATCGATACACTTAATCGCTACGATCAAGTGGAGTCCACAATACTGTGTGGCCGTAAAACCAATTATGAAATTAGATCTAAAAAATCTGTTACGGTTATCTTTAAAACAGATGGCAGTTATGGTCGTAAAGGTTTTCTTATGGAATATGGCCATAATAAGTGCGGAGCCATTATAACTAATTCCACAATAATTGAATCACCTAAAGATTCTGCCACACAAATGTATCCCCATAGCAGTGTATGTCATTGGCAATTACAAGCTCCAGAACAATATAAAATCATGATTAAGTTTGAATATATTGATTTTGAGTCACAAGGCATGTGTTCATTTGATGCTGTAGAGGTATACAAGGGTTTAAATAGTGTAGAGGACCAGCGTTTAATTAGGTTTTGTGGCAACATAACGGATAAAAAAGAATTTGTGAATATTCCACAAAACACCGGTCTTATACGGTCATTTACTGATGACTATGATTCCTCCAGGGGTTTTAAAGCTTTAATCAAATTTGTGCCCAATTGCGACAATCACATACACTTGGAATCTTCTAATTTCTCTTATGACTTTAATCGTTTCTCTGGTCAGTATGCAAATAGTTTAGATTGTTCTTGGCTTTTTACGACAACAGCAGATCGGCAGCTTAAATTGGAGTTTGGCAGTTTTCATGTAGAAAATTCCTCAAACTGTTTGAACGACTACTTGGATATACATGATGGTTCGGGCTTATTTGCCGATCAAATTGGAAAATTATGTGGTCATGATTTGCCTGCTCCTATAATATCTTCCCGTTCTGCATTATTAGTGAGATTTGTAACAGATTCTACGGAGACTAGTAGTGGTTTTGTTGCTAACATAAAGTCAGTGCCTAAAATGTGTGGTAAACAAAATTTCGATTTGACTAAGGACAAGGTAATTATGCTTAAAAAAATTTAAATTGTTTTGAATTAAAATTCTTATTCTTAATTTTAGGAGGCTGTCTTAATAGCGCCTGACAATGGCGCTGGAAAATATCTGAACAATATTAATTGCATTTGGAAAATAAAAGCCGACAACAATATTCATTTACATTTTGAAAAACTTGATCTTAATGGTCCCGATACAAATGGTTCATGTTCCAAGGATTATATTAAAATTATTAACAGTGATGTAAGTAATTTATTTTCTTGTTTTTACTTTTAAAGATTACTAACTCTAATAAAAATGATTAAAAATCTTATGTTCTTTAGGCAAAAAAACTTCTTGTGTATTCTTAATCGCAAATTTATTGGCAAAGATTTAGACAAAATTTTTAGATTCAATTAAGATTTAGTTCGCGAGATATAGACTTAACATTCAACACATGTCTATTGAAAAATGTACTAAAATCCTGCTGCGTGTCGAAAACTTCAAAGTTGATAAAAAAAACTTAGCTAATAATTTAAAACCCAGCTGGGGTATTTCTTCTACCATCAAAAGCTTTCAATAGGTTTAAGATTTTGAAGTTTTAATGTTTTTTGGATTGCCATGGCTAAATTTTCCCTTTAAAATAGTCAGGTTCGCAGAAATAGTTCAGCCTAACTCGAGAACGACTCATCTGATTTTAATAAGCAAAACGCAAAATGTACATAACAAAATTAAATTGAAATTAATTTTTAATAATTTTATTCCATATTTTATCGTTATGGAATTGTTTAAAAACTTGAGAGGGGAAAATTTCTTTTTACCAAATTCCCTTATTTTTCGTTTTAAAAATGCAATAAAAAAAGAAAAAGCAAATAGTTTTTATTTTTCATATTTTTCTGAAAGCTAAACACCTCAAGAATAAAATATTATTGTTATTATTCTTAATTAATCCCAAGTACCCAATATTGAAGGAGTATGTTTGAGGCTGCTGTAGTTGAGGTGGTAAGCACTTTGACTAAAAACCACGATGGCCAAGGTTCAACCCCTGCGGCAATCAAAAAATCAATATGTTTTTTTTTTTTGTTTCATGGTAAAAATACATAATCAGAATCAACATTAAGCATGCAGCCTCCTTCGTCGGTACTTCTTAATAGCATATTCGCCGGCGAAGTAAATTAGCTAATAACTAATAATCTATCTTTCTCCTTTCACCACCTGACTTATTTCTTATCTATTCCTTTCCTCAAGAATGTAACGCAAAAGAAACTAAATAGATATCATTGCCTGAAGTGCTACTTTTCTTAAAAAAAAAACTACATATGGCGATAGGATTGTGTAAATTTAGCAGATATGATATAAAAATTAAGAAAAGGTTTTTTTGTATGATTCTTGGAATTTTCAAACTGACTTGGATTAATACATTAATTTAATATTTTTCAAGTTACGATGAAGAACTCCAATTTTTACAGTCAATGAAGTTTGTGTGCTTAAAATAAACACGAATTTTTTGTTAGTAATTCAGAATTTTTATTTTAAAAACACTGTTAAAGTAAAAAGTAGCTTAGTTTTATTTAAATAACATTTCCTTTTTCACTTTTTTTGTTTATGTTGCCAGCTGGAGTTTCTCGCCAAATCGACCAACAAAAAATGTGAAGTATCTCTTCTGTTGGTTTGCCATTATTACGCTTTTCTATATGTGAAACCTTTCTCTCACCGTGTTTACCTGATACAGCACCAATATTTTCCGGAAAAAATTTAGATGCGAGTCCAAAAAATAAAATGATTTTCAGGAGACATATTAAATTTTAAAGCTTTGTAGGCAGAAAGCAGTTCTTTAATAATTTCTTAGTAGTTTTTAGCTTTTTGTTTCCCAAAAAAAACGGTGACAGACATTCATGAAAGCCATCCATGCTCTTTCTTGCACATCGTTCAGTTTCGTTCAAATATGCCTTCTTTTACTTTTGCATTGCTGATTATAGAAAATTTTTCCTTAATGTATAGAAAGCATTTACCTATCATCGCTGTAACATTGCTACGCATTCTTTGGTGTTTTGTTTATTGAAATCGTATGAGACGTTCTCGAGCTAGGCTGAAATATGTCTGCGTATACGACTTATTTAAAGGGAAAATTTTGCACGCCCACCCCAAAAAAAAAACCTACACGATAGAAAACAAAACTGAAAACGGATTTAATCCAGCGCATCAAAAACAACAGTTTACTTAGTGACCGGTAGTACGGCTTCCGTAGGACTCGCTCTACGGGTGACTTATTGGCCTTGCTTTCAGGAAAATGGTGTCAATCCATTCACAATTTCGGCGAAAGTAAGGTGGTGGATTTAGATATTTCCAAAGCGTTTGATGGTGTCGGTAATAGCTGCACTCGACTTATATTGAGCTTTCTTAGTGATCGCACTATAAGAGTTGTTATGGATGGGATCTCATCAAACGAGTTCAAGGTAAATTCAAGGGTACCGCAAGGTTACGTTCTTTCCCCTACCCTATTTCTTATTTTTCTTAATGACCTTCTATGTCAGACTTCCAACCCTATCTATTCTTTTGCAGATGACAGTAGCATATGCCATTCATTTTCGTTTCGCAGTAGACCAAGCCATCGGGAAATTGAGGCTATGAAAAAGCACATGGACGATAGCTTTAATCGCGACCTTTTGGTAATTTCCGAATGGGGCCTGGAGAATAGGGTTCAGTTTAACGCTTATAAAACCCAGTGCTGTGTGCTTTCGCACAGGCGTACTGCTGCACATGCTACCTCATCTCTAATTATGGGTGATATATATATTAAGGAATCAGAAGCTCTCGATGTTATTGGCATTTAAATTCAATGCGATATTCGTTGAAATAAGCACATTCTCCATGTTGCAAAAGAAGCATTCAAGTGCCTAGATTTTCTGAAACGGTGTAAGAAATAATTGACCCTATCTGATCTCCTTACTAACTATCTCAGCCTTATCAGACCGAAAATGGTATACAACTCTCATGTATGGGCCGGTGCTTCAAAGTCTATTTTGGAGTTACTCGGCCGCATATAGGAGAGATCAAAGAAGATAATCGGTGACAGTAGGGTATCCAGCTCTGTTGACTCACTGGAGCATCGACGCAATGTGGGGTGTGTTTCACTATTTTATCGTTACCAAAATGGAATGTGCTCTTATGAAATCAGGGAACTCGTTCCTGAAAACCGTAATTTCATACGCGCAACGCGATCTGTATCAAGAGCGCATTCTTTTGTGGTCGATTGGCCAGTGAATCGCACAACGCATTAGAGAGAAAATTCGTTTTTTAGCCGAACAGTTCGTATATGGAATAAACTCCCCGCAAAGGTCTTTCCTGCCACTTTCAATGTGCTAAGATTCAAATCAAATGTCTACAAGCACTACTCCCTCTATCCCCCATCCCACAACCTAATTTCCTAGTTCTGGCAGAATGCAGAACATAGTTTTGCTGAACAGTGCAATTTATCAGTTGTAAATAAGATAAGTTAAAAGTTGATGTGTGAGATCTAAGGCAAGCAGATCTGATTTCTCACACAAAAACTATATTATTTTCCACGGATTTTTTTTAAATTTTTAAACGTAACAATTTCACTTATTTATTGTGATAAAAATGTAATTTTAAATTATATTCTACGATATTTTCAAGTGTTTATTTAGTGTATAAAGACAAGGAGTAACGTTTATTAACAATATTGCTTTGAAACTATTTAAATTTTTGTCAATGATGATGAATTTGTTTTTCAAATAACCATCAATGAAAACTTTTCATTAAAAAGCATTAGTATTAGTGAATATAATGGTAATGCTAAAAAATTATTAGCATTGCTTGGAATTCAACGCTAATAAAATTGACAGTTAATAAGTCCATCTAATTGCGTAATATTTTAGTAAAATTTAAAAACTTTTGTCTGTTCAATAAATTTTGATTCTTATCTTTCTAGGATGCTGACGCTATTGACAAAGGTTATGGTAGCAAATTGATTTACAATGGACTAACGTCTTCGTATTTAGGAAATTTTAATTATGCTGGAGAACATATTTATTGTGGTAATAGAGTTCCCGACGATTATTTCTCAGCATCAAAAGCAGTATTTGTAAAATTTAAGTCAAGCAACGATGCAGCAAAAACTGGTTTTAAATTAAGAGCCACTACAGCAGAGGGTAAGTCAATAGTGTGCAAATATGTTAAGAAAAAGAAATACATTCCATTAATATTTTTTCAAGGTTGTTTCCGTAATTTCACTGGAACCCAGGGCCGCATTAAATTATCCGAATCAAGCGATCACTGTGATATTTATATTAAGGCTCCTCTCAATTATACCTTAAGTTTATATTACAGTGATTTATTGTTTTCGGAATATGACTGCAATAGCGAAAATATTGAAGTTTTTGATGCGCACACCAATTCATCTTTACAAAAATTATGTGAATTTGTCGATACGGGCAAATCCTTATTCTCGAATACTAATGAATTGCGTATGCATCTCAAGCTGAGTGGCTACTATACCCAAATTGATGTCACGTATTTGGCCAGCAATAATGGACCTGGCTGTGGTGGAGATTTTTATAATACACAAGGCGTATTTACCAATCCATTTTATCCAGAGCATGTGCGCAACAATTCAGATTGTCGTTGGAATATACGTGTTCCTTCCAATTTAAAGGTACTTTTAAAATTTCCAGTTTTTAATTTGGGTGCAAAAAGTACCTGTCGCACGGATTACGTACAAATCATAGAACACGATGATCATGATAGCGGCATAGAGAAAGTTATGCGTCAATTTTGCGGAGAGGTTGGTTTTATAAATTTTAGAATTAAAACATAAGAATTACTTATATTTTCTTGTTTAGGATGAGCCTAAATACTATGAGAGTTCTAAGAGTTTTGTTACCGTTCGTTTCCATAAATCAGTTAATTATGATGGCACTGGCTGGGTTATTACATTTAAAGGAGTTCATCCCGGTGATACAAATAACTATTTTTAAACTTTGTATTTTAAAGTTTTTTGCTTATTTCTGTATTCTGTATGTGCGCACAAATTTTTTTTAAAAATAGATTGTATTAATTAAATTATTTGGAATCTATGGCAATTTTTTTATTCGTAATAAACTTTAAAAAAAATTATTAAAGGCATTGTCGTTAGCAAATTTAGTGGTTTAGTGACAATTTACAATATTATAAGTGTGATATTATACACCACATAGATATTGAATAAAAGTTTTGAGTAGATAATTCATTTTTGGTCTGTTTTACTAAACTACAATTCAACACGTGTGCAAGGACAATCAAAAGTCTAATTCTCACAAGTGCTGAATTGTGTTGCATTAAAGTTTTCGGAAACGCTTAGCTGGATACAAAACTTTTAGAGTTCATTTGCAAATTAGTAAGTTTATCGAAAAGAAGAATCTTATGTTTGTTAGACAATCCGGCTCTTGATCGAACCACAGTTGTATTACAGCCCTGGTTGATGTTGCTGAAAATATTCGTCGTCAACTTGACAATGGTCATATCACGTTTTTGGTTCTTCTCGATCACTCGAAGGCTTTTGATTCAGTGGATCCTGCCACTCTTATTTGGAAACTTAAAAACTACTTTAATTTCTCTTCAACCTCCGCCAAACTTATATCATCATACTTAAGCAGTCGTACACAAGCAGTTTTTGTTGATGGTTCATGGTCCCAACCTCTAACTCTCCATAGAGGAGTGCCACAAGGCTCAATTCTGAGACCGTTGTTGTTCTCCATGTATTCTAATGATTTGCCAAAACAAATATCGTATTGCAATATTCACACATATGCAGATGATATGCAGTTATATTTGAGTAGCTCGAGGCACATGGTGAAAGTGAAAATTCACCTGTTGGCGACAGCAAATGGCCTCATCTTAACCCACATAATTCTAAATGTTTGATAATACACAATAAAACAACCGTTCCAGTAATCACTGATGACATCATTATAAACAATGAAAAAATCAACTTCGTACAATCAGCCAGGAATCTCGGAATAATTTTCAACAATCACCTAACATGGAAAAACTACATTAACTCCCTAGTGGGTAAAACATATGGCAAACTCAGGTCACTTTGGCAAACACAATTTTATACCCCCTCAAAAATAAGAACGCTCCTCGCGAAATCTTATCTAATTCCTTCCTTGATGTATGGATGTGAGCTATTTGCAAATTGTTACGTGGCTAGTAAGCGAAAGCTTTATGTGCTTTTCAACAATATGTTAAGATATGTATATGGACTAAGAAAATTTGATTGAATATCTTACATTTTCAACGAACTCCTCGGTGTTTCATTCGAAAACTTTCTCAAGGTGCGCGTATTTCTTTTTCTTCATATCTTGTTTCTGAATGGCAGTTTTACGTTAGTGGCATACGTCTTTAGAATTCCTCACCACACAATCAACAAATTAATAGCAACGCAAACAGTTTCATAAAATTCTTGTATAACTTTTTTGCACATACTTGAATGTTCTTGATTTTAATAACCATTTAGCAACTATGTGCCTTGTTTTTAATATTTAATTTATCAGTAATAATGATTATTTTGTTTTTTAGTTAATTTAATTATTAATTGTGTCTCAGTATGTTGTAGTTTAACATTAACTATTTACATTCCTGTACTTTAAATATAAGATATAATCTTGTTGTATAGAAAACGATGACGATGATGATGATGAAAGTTTTCCCGTTTTAATTAGAAACGCTCATTGTACTCTAACGTCGATTCCAGAACTCATATTTCAGACGTGTTCTAAATAGTCTGCTTCTTATTAATGCAATTTCATTATCTATCGCTTTTATCACTGAACATTTTCATTTTTCACTTAAAAAATTAACAACTTAATATCTTATATGTGTTTCACTTGCAAGTGTGTTGATTTGTTTATTACATATGATTAGTAGTGTTGTGGCTTATCGATAATTTCTATTAAACAAACAATGTGATAAAGTTAGTTTTTTTCATATTTATAATCACATATGAAAAAAAAAACAGTTCAAAATAAATAAATAAATGGTAAGAAATGTTAACATTGTTTGATTTTCTGTTTATTTGAATTAATTTTTATTAACAAATAAATAAAAATCAAATTTTAATTTTTTTTATCATTCACTTGTAACTTGTAAATTTTTTTCAGAGGGTTTTCATCGACCCTAAGCTTTTTTTGTTTAATTCTACAAGTGAACAAGTTTAAATTTATTTTAGTGAAACAAAACCACTTGTACAAATATAACTTGTAGACTCGTGAATTGTATAATTCACTTGTGGCCACAAAATTTAAATTGTATTTTTATGAAACACAATCATTTAGAAGTTTACAGTTTTGCAGGCGAAATCATTTGTAATTGTAAATTTATAGCTTAGTAAAACAAGCCTCAAATAATGCATTAAAACAAGAACTGTTATATTGCTAAGTACAACGACACTACAGAAGCATGTTATATAAGATTTTAAAAGTTGGATCATTTTAATGTTAATTAAATTTATTAAATTAAAATTGAATGCTTTAATTTCTAAAAAGTTTTAAACCATTAAATTATTACTTTCCATTGATTTTAAATTTTTCGATATAATGCAAACAATAAGCATTGCTGTATTCCAGATTATGGACATTTATAAACTTTTATTCTCTGCCGCAGCCGTATCAAGACTGATGTTGGTCTATTGGTTATAGTTATAGAAGTTGTTTTTTAATCCAGCCATTTTTGCCAAAAGTTGCGGTCTCGTTCTGTTTCTTTATTAAAAGTGTCCAATGATAAAACGCATTATTATATTATTTTTTATCTCACGTATTTACTTGCCTTTTTAAGCAGCATATTCAGTGTTATACCCATCAACACAGTGACATTAATTTTAACGGACATTTGACTCTTTCTGTTGACAGAAATGCCTGTTAATGCATAGAACAAAATTTTTGTGACTATCTTACAGGGAAAACAAATAAAAAAACACGATAGTAAGTTGAATATGCAGCGTTGCCACTGATGTTTTTTCACAAAAAATTAAATACAAATTTGAAATAAAATTTAGCGTTAAAAAAGTAGTTATTTTATAAAAAAAAGTGATAAAATACAACTGTATATGAATTTATGTTTTATAATAATACAGTTTTTTTAAATTCTCTAACACCTTCAATTTTGCCTATTGGATCTTCAGGATCAGGACGTACCAATATTTCAAATAACAAAGTAAAATTTTGTTAAAGTTGATTAAGATGCAAAAATTGCTGTTAAAAACATTATTTTTTAGTAATATTTTTTTGAAATTTAATCAAATAAATATTTTACTTTTTAAACTTCTTTCAACGTTGCACCATTAAAAAAATTAATAACAGTAATACACACCTGTCACATCTCAGAAGTAATATTAGCAAAATTAATAATTCAGCTCTTAACAGCAAATATAATTGTTACAATGATTATGAATTCGGTAGCCCAGTTCTTTTTTTTTAAGAAAATTTGTTTTGATTATTATTTATTCATTTATTTCTTTTTTTAATGCATTAATATTTTAAGCTTTTTTTATTGTGAAAGTAAATAAAAATTTAATAAATACAAAATGTTTTATTTATTTTTTCTTTTTCAAAATAAACTTAAAATTTTACAGCTGATTTAACATTTTATGACATTTTCCACTAAAATGAACAATTTCATATCAGAATCTTTTAGTCGTAGTTGTAAAAATATATATTTTTTGTTGTTGTTGAGATTCAATTAAATTTATATTCAATACATATACATTCTTGTACATGTATGTATGTATACGGGCAATTATTCTAGTAAGGTCTATGTGTATTAGAACGTCTTTGTTTATACGTTTATTTATTGCTATTAATTTAATTTGATTTTATTTAATTTTTTATAATTTGTACTGAGGAAAACATGCACACATACAGACATAAAGAAGAGGGTTTTTTTAATTTGTTCGTTTTCATTTCTTGAAACAAATCATCGATTTGTAAAAAAAAATAATCTAAACATAAAGTAAAAAACTTTCTCCGTGCGAAAACTTTCTTTTAAGAGCAATTGATTAAAACCGACTTGCAAGTCAATGCCTTATGTAGCAATCATCCAGTAAGACGCACATCTAAACTAATGAAAGCTTAAAGACCCAACCGCAATCACAAAATAATTTAAAAAAGGCGAGTTTATCAAATCCTTCTAGGTCCTTCGTGGTCTGATGTTTTTAAAAAATAATTCTCAAAATAGTAGAATCTCCTGACTAACTCCAACATTTTTTTCACATTCGCTGAATAAAGACCAATCGACATTCTACTCAAATTATTAAAAACTTTTGAAAAACTACTTCCCACCCAAATATTAAAATATCTCGGATAAAGTGGCCTCCTGACATCTCAGTAATCTGGTTTTCGTGCTAACCTTTTGCCGATAAAGCTCCAAGCAAGAAAAAGCTGAGTAATGGCCGTATGGCAACGCTGCTATTGTTAGATTATTTAAGGGCGTTAAATACAATCGACGATATCGAGGTATAAAAAATAATGCACATTTCATCCATGTCTTAAGGACAAATATAAAATAACTTAGAGCGCGAAAGTTCAACCCATAGCTAATGTCAAATTTTCTTTCAGTCACCAGCGAAGTAACGCGAGATTCAATTCTTGGAATATTGCTCTTTACAATTATTGCAAATGATCCACTTAATGTATGTTACACTGTACTGTGGGGCAGAATTAAAATATATTGGTAATTACTTAGCCATTTGTAAACAGTTAGGCCGATTGTTTAAAAATTTGACATGAGTATAGCAGAGAAGTATTTAATATTACGTTTTGAAGCTGCGTACCATTCACTTTTTAGGAATGGCGCTATGTGGTCTCAAAGGTGGGTACTTCGCACCAATTATGTTATTTCAGTTCGTCTTGATATTCTACTGAATTGATTACCTGGCCTCAATTTATATCGGTAAGACTTTCTGTCAATTTTAGAAAATCCGCTTGTAGTGTTCATAGACTCTGGCAATGGCTGTTAATATTGTTTATTTTGAAGCGTTATCAAAACGCTTGATCTTGTATGGTGTATATTTTGTTCCCTTATGCAATAATCAAGTGCTAGAGGCAAGGTTTCTGGCCTCACTGCTCTGGTAGTGGTAGCCATAGGTTTGCGTAAACCAGATAAAAATGAACTCAAGCACATTTCGGAAAAAAGATTTCTACTACCTACCTACATTTCCATCGGACTCAAGTATTGATAAATTATTTGACTGACTTTATTTCCATAACCTCACTGTAAAACTTTTCTATTTGCTGGTTATATTGCTTAGGAGAATGTCTACCTTTTTTATTTCTTATATCTCTTAAAATACTATGTCCTTTTGGCGTGTTATCCGCTTCCCTAATGTTGAGTTGTATTTCTTCTATTTTGCTTATAAATTCCAAAAAAAATCTTGAGTTACCGTCAAATTTTGGTAAGTTTTTAATTACATCCGGAATTCTGAGCGAATTAAAAATGTCATTACTATTAGTTGTCGCTTGGCTCATTGGAGTATTTGGAGCCGCGTTATCTACAGGCATTGCAATATTCTCGGATATAGTAAAAGTTTTTGATCTAGATGTTTTTAAATTTTTAGGGTATCGGATAAATCGAGATTTTCCACTTATTGAATGTTACTTAGAATGTTTTTTTTTGTTAAATTCACTATTAAATTTATTTTTCGCGAAAAGATTTACTTTACTACTACTTTCTTAAAATTTACTTTTCTTAATTCTTTTGTTAAATGAATATTTGTTAGAATTTCTTCAAATATATAAATTTTATTTCAATGTGTATTTATATGGTTTTTACTGTATAAATATTTTTTATATTTTTCTTATATTCTCCTATTAGTATTCAAAATAGTATCTTTTTTTAATCTTTGTAAAGGGTCTTCCAAATTTGACGCCTAGATGTCAGCACTATATAACTTTTACACGTGACATCTTTTCAAATGACATAAGCCATTTGTTTAATTATAAGGTAGTACAGTTTTAACCATGGACAGGTACACATTGCAACAACGTCGTAATTTCGCTAGTTGGATTATTGAACAACGAACAGCAAATCCATTGTTTTCAAGCAAAATTTTGTTTAGTGACGAAGCTCATTTCAGAATGGATGGATTCGTCTATAAGCAAAATTGTCGTATCTGGGGTGATGAAAATCCTCGTGTTATTCATAAAAAATCTCTACACCCGCAAAAAGTTACTGTTTGGTATGCATTTTAGGCAAATGGAATCATTGGGCCATTTTTCTTCGAAGATGATGCTCGAAATGCTGTTACTGTGAATGCTGAGCGATACCAATCAATGTTGAGAGACTTTTTATGGACACAGTTGAATCATATTAGTGTGTCCAGCAAGACGGTGCTACATGTCACACAACTCGAGAAAACATTACGCTTTTGCGATCAAAATTTCCTCAACGTGTAATTTTACGAAATGCAGATTTCAATTGGCCTCCAAGGTCATGTGATCTAACACCATTAGATTTTTTTTGTGGGGTTTTTTGAAAAGTCGAGTATATGCTAACAAGCCACTAACAATTAATGATCTAAAGAACAACATTCAAGTTGCAATTCGTCAAAAAACACCAGCAACATGTCGGAAAGTCATTAAAAATTTCGATATTCGGATTGATGTTTGCAGACGCAGTCATTGTGGACATTTGAACGATATTCTATTCCACTTATAATTGTAATAGATCATACTTTTAATAAAAAAAAAACAGCTTGAAAAAATTGCAAATTGTTTGTGTTTTATTTCAAAGAAATATGTAGGCGCGTTTTTTGGATGACCCTTTATATTCATTTATTAGTTAGTATTTGTAATATTTTCTTTATTTAATCTTTTTATAATCTATTATTTATTTGTGTTCAAAATTTTCAATTCTAATATTTTCTTTCATATATTATTTTTATCTTTGTATATTCTTTTATTCATTAAAATTTTTTTTTTTATAATTTCTTTAATAATAATATTTTTTCTTTTAATCTTTGTAAATTCTTTTATAGATTTGTATATAGTATATTTTTCTTCTTCTTTTTTTTTTTTTTTTTTTTTTGGTTTTTTAAATTCTATTTTTTATATATTTTAAAGTACTGCACATAGTGCCCCTATGAGTTGTATTGTCTTTATAAGGTCATTTCTCGCCAGCTAGGGGTTGAAATCCCACTGGGTTAGTTGAGATCCTTTGTAAAAGCTTAGTATAGATATTTATTCGACACTTGTGCTCCATTCACTATGCTCTTAATTGTTGCACAGACGGCTATAGTTTCAGGTTTTTAATTTTTATAAAAGCCTGGTACCGATATTAATTCGATACTTTATTCAATAGTGTATTGAATATTAACAGGCTGGTATTACAGGATTTATTTTTCTGCGATACTTTTTTTTGTTGTTTTTTGTTTTTTGTTTTTTTAATACACCTTATATTACGCACAACTACCCGATCTGCTAAGTTTGCCGAATGCTTGGTATCTCTTAAATTTTTGTTCTTCAAAACCCAAATGGTGCCTAAATCTGCAGGCATTATGTTTTGAAATAATCGAGTCATAAGGAACTTTTTTTTTGTTTTTTAATAGAAAAAACTTTCTTAAGCACTATATATACATTTTTTATTTATTTTAATATTTTGTAAAGCTTACGTATACACGTGGTATACGTTTGCACCAAATGCCGTATGAAATTGATCATTATCACGGTGGTCCCTTAATTTGACTTATTTAACATCGAAATTTTTACTTTACCTCAAATATTCTTAAATACTAAGACAGGGAACGGAAAAAAGTTATATATACCACGAATTGTTGCTGAACGTAATTCATGAGCCTTAGTGCATATGTGGACCTTATGGGAAAAAGAGTAAAAAATTCCAATTTTTGGATTTTTGGTCCTTATTTTCAGAATTGTGGGATTTTTTTGCTTTAATAGTAGTAGCACTATAGCAGAAAATAGTTAAAACTATAAAGATTAAACGGTGTAATTTGACTTATATGGCCATATTTTTAGAATCATTATAGTCACAAACATGAACAGGTATGTCACGACCGTTTAAAAAAAGTATTTGTATATAAAATTACAAATTAAAGGTTGTCCCTATAAGTAATGATATGTGATTTATAAGACATTATCTTTTGAACCGTCACAGAAGGAAACCTGAAATATACAAGGGGCGTGTCTTTTGAAGTCGGTTATAATAGAAGGCAAACAGAATGTGTATTTCGATGTCCGATATAATAGGAAGTTGAAGTCCGTATTGATGACTTCGACTTACTTAGTTTGGCCTTATTATTAAACCACTACGTCTAATCTATGCCACTACACCTATAAAATTAGAAATTAAAGGGTGTCTCAATAGGTTATGTACTCGTTGATCCTCTGTTCGTGTGTCTGTTTTTAAGTCGTTGTTTTTTTTTTTTCTTTTTTTACAAGAACTATTTTTCACCCAATGGATTGATCAGCTTATCAATCTCGTAACTTTCTCGGCGTATTGCAAGATATCGTTGCCAATATTGCTGTAGCAATAAAACATTTACGTGAGTTTTAAAAATTTGCATGTTACGCTTTAAATTAACGTCCTTAATATTTCTTAACAAAATTAGCAAAGAAAAAAAAACAAAAGTCCTAAAAATTTTAAAACATTTATTGATTTTACACGCAAAGAAAAAACATGATTGAGGTAACCATAATCTTAGAGCTTTATATTATGGTTTTATTTCTTAGTAGGGAGCAAAACATAGCATTATTGCTGTAATAGTTTGTCTTGGAACTGTATTCATTTTCAGTCAATTAATAATCTGGTAAATTATTATTTATAATATAATTAATGATATTAAAAAATAAACATTTTATAATTAAATGTTTAAATTTTAATTTAAAATGGTTAAATTAAATTATCATATTATGAAAATTTCATATAATGTTGTGGAATCATAATTTAGTCTGAAATAAAAAATTATATTATTTTCTGTATTATTTATTAATGATTTGTCACAAAAAGTAAAAAAGTCAACTGTTTATTCCATATTTATATTTCTTTTGATATTTTTCATATTCAAGTATGTCACAGAACTCAATTCCCTACGAAAGTGATTTCAATTCCGTAAATTGCTTCTTCAAAAAACTAAAAACAAAAAAATTCCTTCGGAATGAAAACACTTTCAAATTTCAAAGGGAAATTTAGTTTCTTTGAAATTTTGTTATTTGCGTTTCTTGAATTTACTATTATGATGTGTCGTACTTAAATAGACTTGTTGTTTACTTTAGTGTGCAAAATATTGCCACATTTAAATTAAATAGTGGAGATCCAATACTTTTCAGGAATAAACAAAAATAAACAAAATCGATCGGAATCTGAAGAATGTAAAACATTATCGATCAAAATTTTTAATACGGAATTAAAATCATTCCGAGCGGAATGTGTTACATGCCTGATTATTTTTATTTAATTTTAATGAACATTAATTTTTTTTAACAAAAACAAAATATGGTTATTGTGACAATTTCGCAACCATATTTTTTTCTGCGTGTATTGGAGCAAAAAATAATAATCAAATAGGAATTTTTAAATTATTTTAAAATATAAACCAAAAATATTCTCCAACATAAAGACTTCTCACATAAACATATTTTAATAATAAAAATCATATGTTGAACAATCAGTTAAACAAAAAACAACTTAACGCTGGAATTATAGGCACTTGGTTAAAAAATTTAAGCACTATTTGTTTAAAGTATTTAATTAATTAGTAATTAACACAGAGCTTGTAAATATTTGGTTACATACACATGTACATATACATAAACATATATACATATAACACAACAGTAACGGGATCATTTCTGTATATGAAATATTTTTGGAAAATTTTGATGTTGGTGGAAATAGTAATCGATATGGAATACAAAACACCTATTTTAGAATTATTTTTCTGTTTGTCTGTATGTCTGTGTTCGCATCACGAAAAAACTGCTCGATGGCTTTGAATAAAATTTTGTTAGAAGGGCCTTTTATAATCTTAGTTCATACATAGGATACTCTTTTTTCATTAAAATATGTCATTTCATAGATAAATTAGAGATACGAATGTGAAAGTAGAAATGATACGCAGACGAAGTCGTGGGCACTGCTAGTAACATATAGGAGCAATATGAATGCCTTTTACAGGCGACATACAAATGCACAAATAATTCAACTTATTGAACGCAACAAACTTACAGTGAAGAGTAAACGCTTACGCAGCTCTACGGTTCCACTTGATATTCCATACCACAATTCCGGACATTATTTAGACTTTCTAGAAAGATTTGTTATTTGAGGATTTTTTTCAACAATTTTTTTTCACAGTTTTCAGAGCTCCTCCCAAGCTGTTAAGTTTGAAATCTATTTATCTAAAATTAAACCCTTTATTGTATTTTTTAAAGTGAAATAAATATCCTTATCATGGTTGGCGTTTTTGTGGCGAAAGTTAGTCCTTTTTAAAAAGTTTTGCAATAGATTAAGGAAAACCCGTAACAGTTATCATTAATCTATTACAAAATTGTCGTAGTCGAAATACGCCTACGCCAAATAAGATAGGGGTTAAGGTTTCATACTTGTCATGAGTAATTCTCTATACTCCTTAAAATATTTAATGAGCATATATTTCTGTTGTTTTATATTATTAATACTTTACGGTTTTTTCCTTCATTTTTTTGCCAAAATAAACTAACATAATTAACATTAAACAAAGAAATATAATTGCTTCACTCACATTTTAGCACCACAAAATATTCGTTGCTAAAAATTTAATTTTTCGGATGTAAAAACACTTTTGAATTACAGAATACAAAATTAGAGCGTTATGGATACTGGAGAATTAAATTTCAGGACGTTGCCAAATTGAAGAAAAAGTGTTACAGAATTGCATTTGTAGCTTAAGTCGCTAAATAGATTGTTAAGATTTTTAGTGATGGAGATTTAGCTTTAGCGATTCACAGAATAAGGCTGCTAGTTTTAGTAGAAAAGCAAATTTTAATTTAATTTATTCAGCGTATATTTTATATAG
Source organism: Cistogaster globosa (assembly GCA_937654795.1). NCBI lineage: Eukaryota > Metazoa > Arthropoda > Insecta > Diptera > Tachinidae > Cistogaster > Cistogaster globosa. The sequence continues at coordinate 23,887,458 of OW569405.1, forward strand.
GAAACATAAATATAAACAAAAATATAAATAATTATAAAGTTTGACTTTTTGCCTTTAAATAAAAAATGATTATTTTGACTTTTAATTAAATAATAAAATAAAGTACAAAATTAAAGAGTAACACATCAGAAACGAAAATTCCATGACCTTATTTTGTAAATCATTTTAGCCACACACATTTTATATATATGTAGAATAGATAGAATGTATATTTCATACAAAGGGAATAAGAAGTAAAAAAATTAAATTAAAAATAAATAAATAAGGTTGTCCTCATTAGGACGGGATGTTAACAAATATGACTTTATCTAAAAAACCGTTAAAAGCAGACATTTGAAATTTTCATAAAGTATGAAGCAATAAGTTTGCTCCTATAAAAAGGTATCGCAAGCTTATTTAAAATTAAAGGGTGTCCCCTTATAAGACTTAATTCTAGCCCATTATACCTTATCATTTAAACTAAAAAAAAAAAAAACATAAAACTAAAAATTCAGGAGATTTATATTTTGAAGCGAAATATACAGACATTTAAAAGATACACAGATCATGATTATATTCGCAATAAAAAAAAAAAAGTATTAAAAGAGAGTTTAAAAAAAAAAGTTTTTCAGAAGACGTGATTTTGACACCTAAAATTGACTCAGAGTTTGTATAAGCAGCAAATATTAAAAAATAATTAAAAACAAGCTACTATACCCTGTCTATATAAGTACAACAGAAAAATGAGTAAAAATTTCAAGCAAACAGTTTCAAATTAAGAGAATTATAAGTCTGTTATAAGATAAAATCTGGAATTAAGTAGGCTAAGACCTTAAGTTAAAAGATCTAGTCTATATGTGTAACTGCACTGACAACTTAAAGAGTTCCTTAAATTAAAATCTTTAAAAATGAATCAAAAATAAATAATCCCTAGCGGCTTAGATTTTTGTTATACCCAGGGCATTCCTTTTAAATCCAATTTGAAGCTATATTTATCAAGGCTAATTACACAGGCTGCCAATATTTATTATTTTTACTAAAGATATTTTTGGATTTTTTTACGACTTAATTTTTTTTAAGAATATTATTTCATTTAAAAAAAGGTCGTACTTTATTTTAAAGAATAATAAATTAAAAAAAAATTTCACAGTTCTTTAATATTTTTATTTTCTCTCATGAGCATTTTACACATTAACAGTTTTTCTTTTTATTCCGCCTCTTTGTACAAGTTCTTTGATTTTTTTAATGCACATTATTTTTGAATTATATTATTTAAAAACAGCAGCAGTTATTTTGTTTTAACCTTTTTTTATTACATATTTTCTGTCATTAATTTCATTGGGTTTTCTTTTGCTTTTTTTAATATTATGTTATTTAATTAATAAAATGTTGCATTCATTAACTTAAGTAAAATAGGCATTTTAATGATTTTTACTTTTGGGTACAATTGTGTCCTTTTTTAGTTTTACAAAGACCGTGACCTTTTTCTCTATGTTAATTTATCAAAACAGTGCAAGTTAAATAAAAAAATTTTGAATTGTTAATAAACATTTTAATGTCACTTCAATTAGAAGAATGGTGGCAGGATATTAAACGCTTTTCACAAAAAGAATACATTTATCAATAGTTATACTGTACAACACAAAAAAAAAATAACAAACAGTGGGCCGTGGTTAAGAAAACAACCAAATATTCATCTCTAGCAGTGCACTAAAAGTTTACATCTGAGCTTAGTTGTAAGAAGATTAGAATTTTCCCCTTTTATCTATTCTTATTGTAGGCCAGCATTAAAAATCATGTAATTCTCGTATTTTTTGTAAATAATACGTAGAGCGTATTTATTTAAAGTTTTAAATTTTTAAGTTTTAAGTTGTGGAAATTTTGAAGTCTCCACAATGTACGGGTATCTTTTAACCCTTTCGTAAAAGACGACAAGAATACAAAAAATGCATTAAAATGTTCCACAAAAATATCTGCCATAAAATCCTTTTATAACAAAGCACAAAATTTAACCTGATCATGTAAAATAAATCAAATTTCAGAAGGTTTTTTTTGTGAAAAAGATTTTTGTACTTTTTTTTAGAAAATGAAAAATGAAATTAAATTTTTTGAGGAATTTTGATTACCTGCGGAATTTGATTTCTTAACAATTTTAATTACATAAGTTCATTTTTATTTTAATTTTCAAAAATTTCTGATAAAGAAACATTATTTAAAATGTTTGTGGGCGCTTTCCAACAAAAAAAAGCAAAAAATAAACACCAGCAAAATAAAATGCGGCATTTTTAGAGAACGCTGCATTCATCATCAGCAATCCTTGTATCTGTCTACCTTTAAATTTTTCTTAAAAATAATAAAAATTATATTATTTAAGTTATGAATTATTCTCATCCACTATAAAAAATCCTTTGCGAATCTTAAGTTTCTAGTGAAATTTTAAATTTTTTTATTTTTTTGTTTTTTTGAGGTTTTATATTTTTTGGCTTTCATTCTTAAAAGTACTGACGAAAACTACAGAAAGTAAAAGAAAAATATCATACCGATGCAAACTATTTATTGATTTTTTTCTATTTTATTGGCCGGAAGCAGTAAAGTTTTCTCCCCATCCGAAAAGAATTCACAATATAATTTCGTCAAATAGATAAAGCACATTGTGTATGAATTCCCAGCAGTGGGTGGAAAGAGGCTAAGAAACATGGGCAGGTACATAAATATGGGTGCTACGCTTCCTTTGCTTTAAGCAAATGTTAAAAATTACAAGAGAGTGCATAGATAACAACTAACGTAGATAATAACTAAATATTCCTATTGAACCATTAAATACCTAACGATTATTAACGAGTTGAAACGAATATGTATTTTTAACAAATGAAGTCTATATGTATTCACAATTATGATCAATCCTACCAACATGAAACTTTAAAGCTAAAAAATAAGTATTGATTGAGTTTCTTTCTTTTTCCTAATCCAATTTCACAAATTTCTTTAAAACTTTTATAATTTGTCTTACAGAGAAGGCTTCTAATAAATTATTCATTTTCATTACGACAAATGCCTTCTTCAATAATGGTACTGTTTTTATTTACTTTTAAATAGAATGTGTTGACATAAAATTTATAAAAACTTGTATTCACTTATTAAAATTGTCATTGGATAAAAAAATAACGTTATCCAGATAAGATAATACACAAACTGTTTTAAGTCTACATGAAAAAATACAATAATATTTTTTGTAATTATAAAACATTGTTTATTTATTTTTTTAGAGCTCTAAAAAACATTGGATCTCCCTTCCAAAAAGCGTTTCTTTTGGAATGCAAATTCCATTAGCAGGACTAAATTTGTAATGTAATTTTTTTAATAAAATGTTTTTGATGTCTGTTTATTAAAAAAAACTATGCCATTAGGTCACGCAGTAGGAAACTTAAAAAAAAAACAGCAGCAGGAAAATTCAAACATATGTTTATTCCCCAAGGATATGAGATTTTTAAAACAGACAAAAGTGTGTGTCTGGATGCAGTATAAAATATCAGAAACCTTCCTACTTCCTCCTTCCTATTCATTTTTGTGTTCTATTTTTTATGTTCTTATTTATCGACAGTAGAAGCTGTGCAAAAATTTATGTTAAAATGACATTTCATCCACCAAGAATCTTTTCATGTGATTTTTTTATGTGAAACGTTTTTCTTTATTTTTAATAAGAAAATACTTCAGCAAAACTTTAACATGTGGACTGTATAATTTTTTATAAAATGAATAAAAATTAAATTTTAAACCACAAGAGTTAGAATAAAAGCTATGCTTATGCGCAGAAGCGCCTTCTGCAATACGGCACGACTGAATTATTGTTATTATTTTAAATTTTTATATGTTTTTATACCCTTCACCACAATAAGTGGAAAAAAGGTCATTCCGTTGGTAATTCCGGCAATATCTATTTCCGGCCCCAGAAATTGTACGAGTATATTTTGACTTCTTATACATAGCGAAGTAGATTAAGCGATGTCCGTCTGTCCGTCCGTATTAGTGTTGAAATCAAGTTTTCTAAGGCAATACATCAGCTGAAAAATTAGATATGCCAATCGATCAGACATCGTGTCGAAAAAGGTGCTATTGGAAAAAAGCACGATCTGTCCATACCCTTCGACGCAGCGGGCAAAACAGCACGCCTACCTCTAATTTTCCCACATCAATTGAAACAATAAAGTAACTCCAATTAAAAAAAAAAACAAATATATGGGGCGATAGAGAATTAAGTAATAAGAAGAAAACATCAAGTTATAAAATTGGAGCTCGCCCATATTTTTCGAGTTACGGGCCCCTGAAATTTTTAAAATTTTTAAAATATCAATACGGGCATCATTTTAAAGCTTTTGAAAAAATTATAAAAATTCTTATTATTCTTTTTTTTAATTTTTTAAGTCTCTAATCACCTCTATATTTGTCTTTTTGATTGGAGTTACTTCACTTCACTAGATTTAGATAAATGATGAATAAAAGCTTTTCATCTAACTATAAAAATAGCTTTTAGTCTGCAAAAAAATTCAAAAAATGGATTATCATGTTTAGGATACAAATTTAATAATTTAATTTTATTTTAAATTATTATTTTAAATTTTCCTGTTCACATTATCATTTGAAATTTAATTGGGCATCTGCTTTTTATACTGTTCCTTTTTTAAGAAGAAGAGCTAGAACTTTTATTGAAAGTTATAAAATATTTGTTTTAAATTCTACAATGTTTACAATTAATACAACAAAAACTTACTTGACTTCAACGCTTTGGTTTTTTTCAAAAAAGTCAACTCAAAATGTAAATATTTTTAGTAAAAGCAAAAAATTGTTTTTTTTTTTCTTTTTGTTTGTAATATTCACAATGAAAGCTGTAAACAAATACGACAGAAGTTCGTTATATATTTTTTCAGGGACTATCTATTTAATTGACAAGAGGGACTCTAGGAAAGAGGATATTATTTTTTAGCAAACGAAAAGAAAATGATGGTAAATTTCCACTGCGGGTTGATATGACGATTGCACATCGATTTCCTGCAAAACGTGAATTTTTAGTTGACTCTCCTAAGAGGAACCAGTGTGATATTTAAGTTTTTTTTATCACTCAATCTACATATTTGCTGTTAAAGCTGTTTTCTGTATTTAATTTTTACGTTTTCTTCTGAATAATAATAAATAATAAACATACGAAAAACCTTAGAGTTGACATAGATTTGCTCGCTAATTGGAAAGTTATAATTTATAATTTAATAAAGACTTACCTGCATATTTAAAGCTTCATTTATGTGGATATCCTTTTTTCATTACTAAACAATCTGAAATGGCTGGTTTAAAATAATAAAAATGGAAAACTATTCAAACTGAAATGTATGAAGTCTGGTAAGAGGTTTGCTAAAAAGATTTTAATGCTGCACTTAGATGCAGCACGTTTTTATTCCGCTAAGCTACCGGTTACAGTGCTCAGTTAGAATAATGAGAATATCTTTTTCAATTAGTAGAAAATATTCTGATTTTTATTTAAAACTTACACAGCTATTTATACTTAATTTTAACTCTAATTCTTTCAACATGTTCTTTGTTTTATGATCGACATAATTATTATTCAATCATTTGCAATTCTTTGTGTGCGGTCATAATTCTTTTTTAAATCCACTTTATGTTATAATAGGTTACTTCAAGTTATTATTTATTTTACTTGGCAAAGTGACAAATGTGTTGTAGATGCAATTTTATTGTTATTGGATAATGTGACTAACAGTGTACAAATGTGACCAACACAATACAAAACTTTATTTTTAACCCAATTGTCCACTTCTGAAAAGTCTGCTTTAATAAGATTATACAAAATGTTGTTCTTATCGCACTAGTCGCCTAGAAACTTTTATTTTTTTTTTTATTTTTTTTTTTTACTATCCCACAATTATCTGGAGGTAGAGAAGTTTAAATTAAGTTTATTTTGACGACCACAAAAAAATGCACCAAAAGCAACCATCTCAACAAGAATAGAAGCTCTGAATATTGTAATTTAATAATTTAAAAATTATTCAACCATAAGCATTTGCGCAGTCCAATAATAATTCAATAAATCCCCGGAATCCAGCAAAAATACACTCTATTTAAATAAGTGACAAAACAATTAGGTTATTGTATTTTAAAATACTGTCATGTACAGGTAGGTACTATGAAATATCAAACATTATTAAACAATATTTTACCTTTAAAAGAGAGTTAAAAAAAACTGTCCGTTACATTTAAAAGAGCAGTTATGTCAGTTTTCAAGGTTTTCCTAAATATTGTTTGCACTACACAACACAAATTTTTTTATTTTTTTTAATTTGTACAGAACAGCTAGAGAGGAGATGAAAAATCAAAAACATAACATACACATCGGCTTTAATAAATTCAAGTCAAGGATTTTTTTTTTTAGAATTTTTATGATTGTCTCTTATTTTTTCTTTTTTGTCTGTTCTTTGAGGGCAAATAAATGCTTTTTTTCTGCCTTAAGAAATTTTATTTATTTACTTAACATATTTTTTTATTATTCTTCTTAACAATTGCCTTAATTTTCAAGACACTTAAATATTTCCAAACGTTGCTATAAGACATCAAGAAGCAGTAAAGGAACTTCGTAAGAAAATAAATAAAAGGAGGGGAAAAAATATATGCTAAAAAACACTTCTTTCTCTGCATTGTTGCCAGATTTTCTTGAGCTTTCTCGCCAAATGGCTTGTCGGATATCACCAAATATCGCCAAAATATATAGTTATGAAAACATTTTTATTTAATTTAATAAAAGAAATTATCATAAAACATAAGAATTACTTTGCTTACAACAAAATTATTGATTACAACAAAAACTTAAAAATGTTCATAAAAAAATAGAAAATGAAAACCTAGTTCGAGAATCAATGAATAGTATTTAAGTAATTGTTATAATTAAAGGATGTCTAGACATAATAGTGGTAATTTAAAATATTTTAGTAAATGTTAAAAGTAAAAACTCTATTTAAAAACCTATGTATATTAATTATTATCAAAACTTTAATACTCATTTGGTTCAATGTATCCTTTCTGCAGTACATTTCATTTGTATTAACTGTACTTAGCATGTCTTCGAAGGAATTAATGTGTTATAATATTCATATATTAATAACATTCATAAATGATATTAGTTACAGAAAAAATTTCTTGACAAAAGCATTATATATCGATAACTCCTTAAAGTGGTAAGTACCAGCAGCATCCTGGTAATCGTAAACTTTGGGACCGAACTCGTATAGACTTTTTGGTACTTTATTATCAAAATATTGAGTTCAATTTATGAAAGGAAGTTTTTTAGGGTGTCCAAATCTTTTAAAAACTTTTTGAACTGCATAAAGTTTAATTTAAAGTACAGAGTTATAGCATTTTAAAATTGAAAATAAACTTCAGAAATAGATATGTTTCTCTAAAACCGATCAAGCATTTCTTTTAACATTTAAGATAATTTTGTCCAATTCAGTTTGAAATTCTGCACTAAAATGAATGTTATCTGTATTCAATTACATATTTTTTCTCTTTTTTTTTAATTAAATTATCGCTGTTTTCTGTACTAGCTGAAATATTAGCTAAAAATTAGGTGGTATAATGTTTTTGATCCATAATTCGCGTATTCATAAAGTTAGATTAGCATATTTCCTCTGCTTATTTAATATTTAAAATTCTATTTATGAAATCAAAATTTTTTGATTTTTTTAGCTGGCTTATCTGCTGCATCTCTCTTGCCTTTTTAAGTCGTCTTTAAACATATTAAATAAAGTTCCAATGTTTTTGTTGTCATACCTTAGGGTGAAAACCGTCGTCACTAGCTGTTTATTTGGTACGATTGGCCAGCACTTTCGATGTAAAGACATCATTTTCAAGCCGCGTTTTGATTAGTACTGGTTAGATAGTGTAAGGTGTTTGTTGCATAGATAGTGGTGGGTTCAGGTAGTTTTGTCTGTTAGGATGGTGTCTATTTAATTGGTATTATGCAGGTAGATTGCCTGATATCTGTCATGCTTATTGAAGGTATATAATTTTAATATTTCACTCTTTTACTATTGAGTAGGTAAGTGTGACCATCTGTGGGTGTTTTGGGTTTCTAAGTTTGTTTTAATAATTTCAGTGGTGTAAAAATTGTATCAGAGGTTGGTTGTATTTACCTGTTCCTTAAAAATATCTCCATTAAACGTTCGTGTTTTGCATATTTCCATGTTTTCAAGAATGTCCAGTCTTCGTCCTTTTTTACTAGGATGTATTAACGTCATACATTCATCTATTTCCCTTGGCTCGTGTTCATGTGTGTTAAGGTGTATTGCGAAGTTAGAGTCTTCTCTTTTCCGTTTATATGATCGTATGTGTTCTGTAAACCTTGTTTTTAATGTTCGTCCAGTTTGTCCTATGTATGTATGGTTGCAGGTGCAAGTAAGTCCGTATACTCCGCTGGTGTTAAATTTATCAGTTATTTCTGTTGATGTCTTGAGATTGTTTCGTAGAGTGTTGCTCGTCTTTAGTGCTGTCTGTAAACGTTCTTTCTGAAAAAGCTAAGTTAATCTATATATTTCAGGTCCTGTGTAAGTAAAAATGTGTCGTCGTGTTGTATCGATTGTCTCCTTGTTTTCTTTCTTCTTTTTTTAGTGTTGTATTGTCTATTTGTCGATAGTAGTGCAGTTGTTACCGTTATTTTTAGCTATAGTATAAATTGTGTCGAGTTCTTTGTTATATTTGACTGGAGCAAGTGGGACTGTCTTAAGTCTGTGAATCATATGTCTAAATGCTGCGAGTTTATGTTGGGTGGGATGGTTTGAGGAACTGTGGATAGTTGTGTCTGTTGTGGTTGGTTTTCTGTATATGTCAAAGTTTAAGGAATGAATTCCTCGTGTTATTGTTATGTCAAGATAATGTAAAGTTCCGTTTTGCTATTTTTGATTGTGTATGTTATTTTGCTATGTATTGTGTTTAAATCCGTTAGAACTTCTGCGTTGCCCTTTTCTAGGATCCATATTATGTCGTCTACGTATCTGTAACAATGAGTAATTTTATGTTTTTCCATTAGGGTTTAACGTGTAGTTAGAACAACTACAATGTTGCATAAAAATCTCTGTAAAAATAGCGGATGTCGGGTTTCCCATGCCGAGCCCATCAGGTAATTTATAAAAATTATTGTTATATCTAAAGTAGTTTTGTTTGCAATATCTATTATTTTGTTAATATATTGATTGTCGTATAAGTTGGAAAGTATGTTACGTAGAATTGTTTACGTTTCTTGCATGGGTATTGATGTATATAAATCCTTAATGTCGTAGGAAACAAGTCTCGTATTTTCGGTAGTTTTGATGTCTTTAAGTTTATTGATAAGGTCTTGTATATTCTGCAACATGCATATGTTCTGCAAATATATTTTCTCCTTCAGTAATATGGTGAGGTGCTTAGCCAAGTTATATGCAGGTGCAGGTTTGTAATTTACAATGTTTTTTATTAATTTTTTTTATTTTATTTTATTTAATTGTTATCATCAAAGATTTCATAAAAAAATAGCCAAAAATATCGACAAGTATTTTGAATATCGACAAGTATCTCGGTTCTCGCCTCTCGCCATTCAAACATTTTTATGACCAAAAAGGATTTTTAATCGCCATGTTTGGCGAAAAATCGCCATATCTGATAACACTGCTTCTCTGTGATGATGGATAAGGAAAACAGGGTGGAAGCATTTGGTAGTGGTTAGTAATGAGACTGTTCTTTTATCATTTTCATTTAATTTCTTAGATTAAATATATGAGTTTTATAGCGTACACTAGCTGGAAATAATAAAAACGCAGGTGAATGATGTAGCGATATAGAAATGCACTTAATCTTCTTGATATCTTGACACATCACTTAAAAATATTTTTTCTTTCTAAATTAAATTTGAAATTAAATGCGAAAGACTAACAACTAACTAAAGATTATTAATCTATTTTTTTTTTTAAATAATTTAGTACATTTTTTTAATACAATAGAACTATCAATCATTTTTAGTGTAAACGAAACTAAGGTTAAATACCCTTTCACTTATTCCTGACAACAAAGCTAAAAGGGTTTAACAGGGTCTAAATGCGTAGTTAGTTCATACATTTTTAGCAGTAGCTCTGAATGCATTTTAATTGTTAAAAAGCAGATCAAAAGTTCATGTCCCAAAAGAGCCCTAAGTAATACAAAAAATAATTACTGTTGCGAAGCTGTGTTGGATGAGTTCTTTAAAAGGGGAGTAACTGGTAATCAGTAGGTCAGACCTTTCAGAAAATTAATTATTACTTTGTAACTACAATGGATGAATTCGTGAAAACACCCAAAACATAAGAGCAGCAGTAGAACTATTGAAACCTCGATTATTTAGTACGGAAAGTAACAAAATAACAGTGGCAATCGTAACTTAGTTAATTAAAAGATTCTGATTGGAGCCACAGCATATTTTGAAAGACTGTATATGTGTATGTTAAAATATATGTGCATTAAACATATGAAAGAACTTCTTTGTAAGAAGAAACCTGGGTAAAGAGACACAAGACAAGATTAAATAGGTCTCAGAAAAAACCGACTTTAAAACAGACATACGAGCAGAGGGTCTTTTGATATACAATTAAAGATTTAATGCACACTTTTTTTAATTTTAATTACTTTCTAGGAGTTTATCTTTTAGTTTCTTATAAGAAATATTTTATTTTCTTGTTTTTTTTTGTTTAAAAACAAAAATGTTATATAATAACGGGCCATACAAGTTAAATTAAGTCACTCATAAAATTTTATTTATTTTTACACCCTTTAATACAAATGGAAAAAGGGTATGTGTAAGTTTTTCATTTCATTTGTAATTTTTACAATATGTATTTCCGACCCCATAAAGTGTATCTACTCTCAGTTTTTATGCATAGCGAAGTCGATTAAGCGATAACCTTCTGTCCGTCCGTGTTAGTGTTAAAATCAAATTTGTCAAGGCATTATATGAGCTAGAGAAAATTTAATTACGCCAATCGATCAGACACAGTTTCGATTATTTTGCTATCAAAAATCAGCAAGATCGGTCCATGATCTTTAAGACAACAGGCAAAACACATTAACGATGTAACTCAAATCAAAAAATATATGAGGTGAATGAGAACTAAAAAATAAGAAAATAAACATCTAGTGAAAAAATTAGCGCTCGTCTATATTTTTCAAATTATGCGCCTCTGAACTATTCATATAATAGAACGATTGTGCACCATCTTTTTTAAGATATCAATATGGGTATCATTTAAGAGCTTTTTTTAAAGAGATCTTTCAGAAAATACTAAATTTTTTTTAAATGTTTAATCCATTAAGAGCCAATGACACCCCAATTTTTGCTTTTTACTGGAGTTACTTCAATAAACTAGATTTACATACTTGGTGAAGGGTAAGTAAGATTCCGCATAGCCGAATATAGCACTCTTACCTGTTTTTTTTTTAAGTCAGTTAAATTCAAGTAATAATGCCATATTCTTTTTTTATTAGCATTTTCTAAAGGTTTCTTTAAAATGGTTTAAAAAAATTAGCTACCACTGAAGTAAATTTTAATTACATTAGCGAAAATGAGGATAATCCTTAAAAATTGTGTTTTTCAAAAATTCTCAGTTCAATAAAGCGTTATTAGAACAAAAATTTAAACTTGTTTATTCAAAATTTAATTGAGAATATAGCATAAATCTTAAAGTAATTTACAGCTCATTAATAATTTCACTACGCCAAAAATATTAAGTTAAGGACGGCCAAAATTCCAATTTTTTTCCAAACTAAAATAAATAACTTACACATGTACGCACATTTTTTTAAATATCTTCAAAGTCTAATTTAATTTGAAAGAATTTTAGTATTTTTTTATGAAATTTAAAAAAAGGTTTATGCCCGGGGTACCAAACATTGGGAGCCTGCCATTGCGAGCCGGATGTTCACAGCTCCACTCAAAGCCATCTCTGCTTTGTCTCTTCTTTGAGATATCATCAGTGGTTCATGAGATACTGAATTATGTGCCAAATAATCGTATTCAAACCACACTGAACAATTTGGTATTGCTTAACAAAGCAAAGCTTTTTTTGATCGAAAAAGAAATTTAAAATTATTAAATAATTTATCAGTATAAAAAATAATTTTTTACAAACTAAATAAATATAAATTCTGAGCGAAATAAAAAAACTTTGTTTAAATCGGCAGTCATTTATTTAAAACTTTAAGAATTACGTAATTTCAGTATATCTTATGCGAACAATAGTTTTCTGTGATTTGTATAATTTCACATAATTTTAGACTGTCTTAAATTTCTAATTATGTTTCTTTCTCTTTTGTTCCTCCCTTAAAAAGTCAATTTCGGATAAAATAATGTCTCAGTTAATGATATATACTGAAGTATTTAGTAATTTTTTTGTCTTTCATTAAATCTACTTTTAAGAATTCTAATTAATTTTGTTGAAATTCAGTTATTATATTGATTCGACAGCTTACTATTTCCTTCTTAAATTTTTCGTTGGCTCTACTGTCAAAAGCTGTTTTATGTCAAATTTCTACCATTTCTTGACATAACGATTCAGCAAAACCAATAAATAAAATCATAAATAAAAGCAATAATTAAACAAAGATTTTTTCTCTTTCAAATTAATATGTTCGCATGCATAATAAAAATTAAGTATTAGTTTTGCCAGCATCTAACGAAATTTAAAAGAGTCTCAGTCATCCCATCCCATCCCATCCATATAATTTGTCAATTTGAACATCTATAGAACAAAGTTATGGACGACGACTTTATTCTGTAATGACTGTTTGTTTTAAACCGTACGATAACATACGCTGAGACCCGGCCTAATTCTGTCAAAAGTACTTACTAATATGTATGTATGCCCACTTCATGCTAAGTTTTTGTATTGCGTGCGGCCGCTTTCTATCTAGAAACTTTTACAGATAAAAAACAGCATGAGCTTTTCTTTAAAAATATTTGAAAAATTAAACAAACAATATATTTTCAATTTTGTGATTAATAAAGGAAAACAAAGAAGTAAAAATTTTATTGAAAACAATAAAAACATGTCAATTCATGTTTGTGCATGCATGATTGTAATGCAAGTACATATTTTGCAAACAGAAAAAAATTGCGAACGTGATAGCGAACTTTATTAAAAGCAATGGATTACATTTCTATATTTTGTTTTTCTAATCCAAGGTTAAACAAAGACAGTATGACAAATATACAATAGGGAATTAAAAAATGTTTTATAATAAGTTAATCCAAGATAAAAATAATTTTTAAGGTGGAAAGTTTTTCATAAAATAGATTGGAATATTGAACTTCCTTGAATGAATGTGGAGAGGACAAAAAAGCAGCGGAACAATGGGCGTAACATATAAATATGTCAAGAGGAAATTAAACATATACAAAGCTGTCAATACTTATTATATTATGTAACAGATCAACGATATTTTTTTTTAGTACCAAACTATTTATCTGCATAATAATTATATTATTTTACCTTAACAGAAAAGCTTAGTTTTTTATTAAATCATAAAATAAAATTTCCTTTCCTTCCCACTGTAAATATTTATTTTAGTTTAGCACGTTTGTTAAAAATATTTTCAATTTTTTTAAAGCGAATGATATAAAGCAAACATGAAAATGTAAATAAAATTTCAATTAAAAACAAAATTTATGTTAGTCAATATTTTTAAAATCTATTCCTAACAAAAATTAACTTTAATTTTAACAAAAACAAATTTAATGAAATGAAATTATTTTTTGTTAACAATTAATGCAGTTGGTAGTTGTAAAATAAATAGCGTTTCATTTAACTTTAAGAGATTTTTAATTATTAGTTTTAAATAAGCGTTTCCGCATCAACCATGCAAATATATGCCTATAAAGAGAAATTTGGGTAATATTACTTAATTTTTAAAGAGTGTTCTAAATAGAGAAAAAATATAGCAAAATTTGTTTATCCATAAAAAATTAATATCTGCGGCATTCACTTTTTTAGCAAAAGTAAACACATGCCGCAAACTGTGCTCCTCTTAAAATCAGTTGGATCTTTAAAATTTTTCTGTCCATAAGCGTTTTCTCTGCATAGTAAAGCAAACTTTTTTATAGCACGATTTACAAAAAAATGTGTTATTTACCTGAAGAATTTGATTAATAAAAACTTTAAAAAACCGAAAATGTTGTTTTGAATTTTCGTTCTCTAATATTAATAGAGAACAACATACAACACCTACAGAGAGTTCAAATTTTATTTGGAACTAGCAGTGCCGACGACTTCGTCCACGTTTCATTTCTAATTTTAATAAAATTTACATTTAGAAAAATGTGTTTTTAAACATTTGTTGTAGCGTTCTGTAAACAGTATTTAAAATTTTCAATCTATAAAAATAAAATGTGCTGACAACTGTTTTAGTACCATTGTAACGATAAAATTTGGTGGCTTCACATTTGTATCTATATTTGAATCAAGGTACTAAGGGACTTCCTTACAAAATTTTATTCAAATCCATCGAGCAGTTTTTACGTCATGAGAACACAGACAAACGGACAAAAGATAGGTGTCCTGTATTCCAAACTGATTTCTATCTTCCCCAACACCAAATTTTCAAAAATATTTCATGTAAAGAAATAACCCCGTTACTGTACTGTATAGATAAGTTAGGTATGAAAGTAAAATTTCTGTTATTGTTTGAATTTACAGAGTTTAAAGAAGTGAGCCCTCTCTACGGAGAAGTGCGATACAATAATCACGATTTAGTTTTTTTGTTGTAAAATTTAAAAAAATGGAGTCTTCTATACAATTATTAAACTCTTTGTTTAATTCTAGAGAAAAAAATAAATTAAACAAACATATTTTTCTTAAACCAAAAACTTTAACGAAATAAGAAAAACAATTTCACTTGAGGTCACTGTCAAGACGTTTTTAGTTTTTGAAGTAGAAGAATTGATCAGCCTAAACGATACCCTTAAAAATATAAAAATTCCAAAGGCTAAAAGTTATAAAACGTGTTATATACAGTACTTTTCGTTTATAGTCCATTCAGCTTAAAGGCCAAAAACGGATGTAAGCCAAAACAGTCCTATTCACTTGCAGGTTTTTTCCAATTTCATACAAGTTATTTGTTCTTAAGTCCACTTCGCCTATAGTCTATTTTCGTTTAAAGGCCAAATTTTCTTTACATACATAGCTAATATTGTATAGAAAAAAACTTTCTTATAGTCCACCCTGTTTTTTTAATACTTATTTTAAACAAACTGGCAACCTTTTTTATTTAGATTTCTGGCAACTTTTACAAATTTCAAAATTTTTTTAAATAAACTTTTATTTTGTTTAAAAAAAATGATTTAATTGAAGAAATTGCATACTTTGTATATAGTCCAAAATGTGTATTATATCTGGATTCAGTTATAGTCCATAAAGTGGCTTAAAAAGAAATTCGGTTATAGTCCTAATTCGCTTACAGTCCACAAAAATTGTTCAACTGTAGTTGTGGACTATAAGCGAAAACTACTGTAGTAACAAAGATAAAATTGAAAAAGGATTTAATTAATTTAAAAATAGTTGTTTTTGTTCATGTATGTGAAGATATATTTTAAAATTTTTTAGCTTTGCCACAAACCTATTTATTTAACAGAGCTCTGTGAGATATAACAGAGCCCTGCTAAGGGAATAAAAATTAGGTTTATGCATTTACACTATATTTTTCATAGAAACAACAGAAGATGGCAAAACCATGAATAGGTTTTTCTTGTGAGATACCCCTCTATAATTTCCCATACTTGGCATTCTTAACAGAGAAAATTGGAACGGGTCCTTGGGCATTTTACAATTTTTTAAACTTGATTTTATCTAAAGGATGAAGCAATTTTTATTAAAACAACGAAAGACGGTAAACCCAAAACGATTGGGATTTGTTTGCTCTTAATAAGAGAGTTAAATAAAAAGGTTTGTGGCAAAGCTAAAAATTGTAAAATTTATCTTCACACACATTTTCTGTTCTACATGTCCTTTTAAGTTATTATTTTGAAGCAAATAAATCCAATTTGACACAATTTCTTAAACTTAAAAGAATTTCTTTAAATCTACTTTCTATTCAGTTCTATTCAGTTAAAAATATACTGAATTTTACCAGAACAAATTAGTTAAGTTTTACTTAGAATTAGATTGAAATCCAAAGGAGACTCTTTTTCAAACTGCATAACTTCTTAATACAAAGATACCAAATAAGTTGCCACAATAATGATTATTGTTTTTCCTACGTTAAAACGAAAAGCACTTAGGCAAACATTTTGCATTTATTTTTGGCTTATTAAATGAACAACTTTTTGAAATATAATGTTTTTACTCTAAAATATCTTTGATTAATTTGATCACTCTTGTAATCCCACTTTTCAATCAAGTTCCATTTTCTATATAAAATAATCATCTGTAATTAATGTAATAATAACAACAGCCCTGTAGGCGGTCAACTAAATTCATAGAACTAATATAGCAAACATACACAAGAACACTTAATAACTGAACTGAATACAACTCAGCTTAATTTTGAAAAGTTAATGTAACAAACAGCTTACAGTGAATTATTAATTCAATGATAATCAAATAAATAAACTTGAAAACTTTAAGCATTAAGCTCACACACAATGACAGTTCAGTTGGAGACAACTGACACGTAGTATTATTGTCAATTTTTTAATTACTGCTTAAGTCAATGTCACAAAACAATGAATATTTGACGTTCATTTTCTTTTACAAATAGTTGTTGTAACATTGGAAGAGTTTCATGCAGCTTAAGCAGTCGACAAAGGGAAAGCTTTTGTATTAAGGAGACAAAACTTTACAGTTGAGATTTGTTTTTTTGTCAGAGACAACTGAAATTAAAACAGTAATAAAAATGTTAAATAAACAAGTATGAAAATCTAAAACAATCAATTTACGCAAATGTTACAGTTCATAACCTCTAATTGAATTCTAAATAACTAGAAAGAGAATTCATGTTAAATAAAACAAAAGCAAACAAGCTGAAGTGGAAACAAGCCACAACACAAGACAATAGAAAATGAATGATATATTTTTTTGTGAGTTATTAGCAGTGTTAAGTGAGGGATGCTTTGAAAGTTTGGAAAAATTAAGAGTATTTCTCCGCCGCGGCTTTGCTGGCACACACGCGATCTTTTAATGAAATTTTCAATGACCTTTTTCCATAAATGATGCGGTATTTCATTAGTGCAGCGTCCAATTTCCTCTTTTAGGGCTTGAGTCGTCGCCGGCTTATGCGCGTAAACCATCGAATTGAAAAAACCCAAAGAAAACAATATAAAGGTGTTAAATCGCACGATCTAGGCGGCCAATTCTGGTCTCCAAAATGCGAAACAACACAACCGGAAAATGACTGATGCAGCAATTGAATTGTTTCTCTGGCTGTATGACATGTGGCGCTGTCTTGTTGAAACCACATGCCCTCCACATTCATTACTTCAATTCTAGGCAAGAAAAAACTGGTTATCATTTCGCGATACCGAACACCATTGACTGTTTGCGCTCTACCTGCCTCATTTTCATAAAAAAAAATGTCCAATAATTCCTTCAGCCCAAAAACCACACCACACTGTGACACATTGGGGATGCATTTGCTTCTCGTGAATCACTCGAGGATTTTCCTCACCCCAAATGCGACAATTCTGCCTATTGACGAAGCCATTAAGATGGAAATGGGCCTCGTCACTGAAGATGAATTTATCGGCAAAATCAGCATTTTCATGTTGTCTCTCTAACCCAATTAACAAACTCCCTTCGCTGTCCATGGTCAGCTGGCTACAGTTCCTGAGTCAATTGAACTTTGTATGCATGAAGATGCAAATCTTTCTTCAAAATTCGCTGCATAGTGGATTTAGAGACACCAATTTGCTGAGCTCGGTGTCGAATTGAGGTGGATGGAGCTTAAGCGCTATCATTATGTACAGCTGGGACATTTTCGGCCAATCGACCTGTTCGAAGGCGCGTTGTTGTTTTTATATCACTAACAGACCCAGTTGATTGCAATTTGCGAACTGTGGCCGCAAAACTTTCACCATTTTGGTAAAACAATTTCACAATGAGAATGTGTTGTTCATTCGTGTAGCGCTCGATTTTTAGTAACCTCGTACCTTCTACTAGCAAACAATAACAATTGTTCAAATGTCAAACAATGACGTTTCGAATCGCGCCAAATTTAAAAATTACTTTCTAGTTGGGACACCCGGTATTTTATTTGCGCTCTAGAAAACATTCTTATATAAATAGGCATACAAGAAAACTACAAACATTTAAAAAAATTAGTGTTTTCATGTTTTCAACAATAAATTTTTTCGAATTTTGACCAAAGGTCGAAACCTATACATATCTCAAAACAGCAGTAGTATTTTTGTTGTTCGTATGTGTGTGATAAAAAACAGAGGTGAACAAGTTCTTTCACTTATGTTGCATGTATAGAATAATACTGTATTTACACTGTGCAATTTTTCATGATACTAGCATAAAATTGTTGTTTTATACTGAAGCAAGATAGGTAAGCAATATGATATTGCTTGAATTTTGTTGCTTATGTTTATTTTTAAAAATTACGCATAGAGAATTGAAATTAAAAATACCTCAAAAAATTGCATAGTTTAAATCTAAACTAATAATTCAATTAGTTGATTAACCTCAATGGTTGCATTGATAGAGGTGCGTACTCGCTGTAAAACAGAAGATCATGAGCTCCAGCCTGTAATCGGACATGAGTGCATGTGCAGGAAAGATAATAATTTTAGTCGTATTAATAAATTAAATGTAAAGAAGCAGCATTACAAACCTCACTGAAAGAAAAAGTCAATTATTGCGTGAAGCCATGGCAGAAAATTTAATTTGAAGTCGAGTAGAAGAGTAGGAAATAATTGTCAAGGCGTTTGTTACAATAAAGAAAAAAAGCTCTAGCTTTTAGCACATGGAAATAACAGCATAAAAGTAGTGTATGGCAAACGTATATTGTGGCTATAACATAAAAGAAAATGACTAGCTTGGATATGCAGGCTTAGTTGGTCTATGGATGGCTTTGTTTATTATAGCGCATGCTTAGTAATCTTTTCAAGAGAACGTATGATCTAGAAGTATGTATAGCCAGATGAAGCAGAGTAAGAAATAAAGAATTTATAATGTGCTGCAGTGTTATTTGCAATTAAAAAAATCCGTACGCATGCCAAAAATCTAAATTTTTTGATTTTTCATCCATCATCATTTGTGTTAAATATACAAATACATTTTCACAAATACTAGATAATGATGGCCGAATATCTTGATTGAGGATAGACCACTTTAGATAACCAAACTGAGTTGAGTAGGGGTAATAAATTTTTAGTTTGGCAAAAATTACAGATTTTTGGTAGAATTACCAATTTTTTTTTTAATTATTGTTTATTGACTCGAACAAACTGACATTCTTCTGAAATTGTTATTATCTATTTTTTGGCAAATATTTATTTTTTTGTCAAATATTCATTATTTATTTATCTTTTACTTGCGGTTTTTTTATGAACTGTTTCTGTTGCTTTTTATGCAACTCTTCTGTTAATAAATCGCTTTTAGAAAAACTTTTTTTTATATTTATTTAACTAAAAAAAAAGGTTGTTAAATGCACGAAAACGGAAATAGTTTCCGAAAGCCACCCTAAATTCAGGGCTGCTCCCATATTGCCAACTTTAAAACCAAATTAAAAACTGTCATGTTAATAGAAACAGATTCACTAATTTGCCACAGTTTTTAATTTTTAATGTGAATTTATTACTTTAAATATGTATAAAAATTATCTTAATATTTCTAATACGTGACAAGTACGTACATTGATTTCAATATGAGTTTTGTCTTATAATTTTTTAACTGTTAAATCCTAAGACAGAAAATAAAATTTCCTATCCATATAAAATATGTGTTTATTTTCGTTATACATTAAACCACTGATAATAATTAAATAAGCTGCTACTGAGCTAATTCTGTAATTCATGTACTTACTCTTCGTTACAAGATCTTTCAAATTTCAATCAAATCCGGCGAGGGTTTAAAAGTTAAACACGTATTTAGATTGAGTTTGTGACAGCAAAAAACTTAAGATCGGCATAAAATAAAATTACTAGCAGTTGAAGCCATTGTCGGTTATCTTTACCACTTTGTAAGTTCTTAGCTCTGGAAAGAAAGTATTATACAGTAAGATACAGACGCAAAAAAATGCCCGCTTTGTCTTTTTCTTCCCATATGGTGCGCAAGTTAGAAATATTAATACTCTATTTTACTATGAGGACAAATTTCCACCTATGTTTCAGATTTCATTAAAATCAATACAGCCGTTTAGCTGTGATTAATACACTAACAAACAAATTAACAAAGAGGTTTACAATATTTACATACATTCGAAATTTTTTCCTTTATTTTAAATCAAATTCAACTCATTCATTTTTCATTATCTTAAAAGGTAAATAAATTATTAAACAATTTAATTTTTTTTAACGTAGGTTTGAATTAAATAATTTGGATAAAGTCGAATTAATTAATCTGTTATTATTACATATTTTACACAACAAAATTTGAATGTTGCTAAGTAAATTTATTTTTTTAAATTCAAAGAGGTCTTGTTACACGAAAGGTGAAGAGTATATATTTTGCAAAGAAGTTCTTAGCGTTGCCCAGTTTTTTTTTCGAAATTTTTCGATGTCAAAGGTAAAATTCCTATGATTAATTTCAATAATTTTTATGCTTCTGGTGGGAATTGGAAATTCTTGCAATAGTTTTTGCGATTTTCAATCTTCAATTTCATTTTTTTTTTCTTTTAGTGGAATCGATAAGAGAAGAGTGTGTAAAGAATAGAAAATAATTATTTAAATTCAATTTTGTTTAATACTGCGTAATATTGTAAGATATTTTTATTGAGTGCAATACCTTCTGCAGCCAGGCATACTTTATAAATTTGCAAAATTATTTAATGTAAACAGCTTTTTTATGTTTTTGGAGATTTCTGTATATAGAAAAATAAGTCTTTGAAAAACATTTTATTAAATGCAAATTTATATCGTCATAATTCTACTAATTAGTCTCTCGATATGCCATTGAAATTAACTCAAGCTAATTGTTTTCTAAACGATGCTATTGAAGGTAAAGTGCTTGTGTATGTTGAAATGAATTAATTGTAAGCGTTTTTATAAAGAAAAATTTGTTCGCAGTTTTATTCCCTGAGCAGCTTTATTTTATTATTTTAAAGAAAATTTATTCAATTTAAGGGTCGCATGAAAAAATTATGGTTTTGCTTCAGGAAGCAGTTGAGCCTCCTTTAGTGTTATTCAGGAGTTGAAAAGAGTATAGCTTTAACGTTAAGCGATAAGTGAGCCCTTATTTGTTTCAAAGTATTTATTATCTCGCCAATAAAAGAAGAGGTAATAAGCGAATATAAAATAACGGAGTTTGGCTTCGAATTCAAGTTTTCTTTATAAAAATTTAAATTTTATGCTCATCGTTATATAATTGTTATTGTTACTTTCAATTGTTTTATACAAAAGTATGGCGTAAATATGACACGATTGCCTAGACGATCACAGTTAGGACAGAGCATGCTAGAGCCTCCAATTTATGATTATTATATTAAAAATTCTTGAAGCAACAAATAAGATAAGTGAAGAAGAGGCAGATGTCTTCTTAGCGGAATCAAACTGTAGGGAAAATTATTTAAAGTTCACAAAAGGTTCACGATTGCCCAGGAGCCGGCCCTGAAAAGGTGAAAAGTAAGACAAACATAAACATACCGGCCCTCATATCCACTTCTCCCGGAGGCTTTCACATAAAAACTTATTTTTTATAAAATTTTTCCTGTTCTGTGTACTCTCCACAAAGTGTCCCTGAAATATTAAAATGTTTCACCGGCCACTAAAATTTTCTTGTCCGGAACATCTTTATCAAACGTTTTTGCCCTATATTTCCAACCATAAAGTTGTCTACATTCAGTTTTTCTTTAATTTTTTTTTTAATTTTTTTTCATAAAATTAAAACTTTTTTGATTCACAAAAATTTATTGTCAATTAAAAGAAAATTACAAATAAAAATTGTGAATAAAATTAAATTAATTTTATCATGAGACGAATATTGCTTTTTACTTTCGGCGACAACATGAGGCAAAAAAGACTTAAGTTCTGTATGAATTTAACACCTCTTCAGGCAGCTTCGTTAATGACACGCAGTTTACGCATTATTTCTAGCACTTCCTAGCAATCATTACACAATTCTTAAGTTTCTAGGTCAGTAACTTAAAAATTTTTTTACAAAACGAAGCGTGCAAAAAAAATTATATTTTAGCTGTGACAATAATTTTTCTTTATTTCTTTATTTCTTTGAAAAAAAAATTGTTAACCGTTCAGTCACACTACACATGTATATCCACAGTTCAACTTTTAATTTCATAAAAATCAAATTAAGAAATATTTCTATATTTAAAAAATTCTTTTTGCACTTCCGAAACTAACAATATCTACCGGCTAAGCACGCTATTGGTTGTCAATGACGTCGTTATTTTCCAAACCTGTTTCTTATTCTTAGCAAATTGGGTTCTATATATTTCATTATTTTATTGTATAAAAAGGATTCTAGCATATCGAACCGTTATCTGCTTAACCCATACTATTCCATATGTTCCAACTGTGATTGATGACACAGTTTTTTCATCCCAAAAATGACTTTTTCAAAGATATTTTATCTTTTAATTTTTTTTTTCTTGTTTCAGCGTATACTTGTAGAAGTCTGCGGTTTTTATGCGCCTTCTTAACAACCCGCAAAGTTTAGAGGTTTGGGTATTATTTGTTTTAATAGATGCAAAACAATCTGCCCATGATACGCTTAGCTTCTACCAAAATATTAAAAACTAACCTTTTTTTAATTCTTCTCCGAGAAAATAAGTTTTCGCCACGAAATCATCTTGTTGTCTTCTTTCGCAGTTAAAGAAAATTAATTTTTCAAGTGAAATAAATGTTAAAAGTCTCTCAAAAGTGAAGTCATATTTAGACAAAAAATAGCATAAAATTATTACATATTTTATTATATGTAATAACGCTTCCTAAGAACCTTCTACTCGTAAATACAATGAAATATAAATTTTAAATTTTGCATACAGTATTTCCGCCCTCCTTTTGCTTATGTTTCTTTATGTGCCAAGAATAAGAGGGGAGTTGATGTTTGCTTTCTTCATCGCGATTCAAAATTATTCCTTTTTTAATTTATGTATTTAATTTTAGCTAAATGTGCAACTGACAGCAATTTATGTTTCAAGCTATTTTTATATTAACTTATGCTACAAAAAATATATTTTATTTACACTTTGTTTAAATATTAATTTAACAAATTTACTCTTGAGCTTTACAAATATATTAAATTTGCACAGTGACATTTTTTAAAAAGAACGAAAATTTTGAAAACAAGCAGAATGATATACTTGCAACGGATGTTCGGGAACTTTGTCAAAAATTTGACATCAAATTGCAAACTTTGGTACAAGGAAAGATAAAGTTGTACTTTTTAAGAATTACAAATATCAATTTTTAAATTATCAATTTTCACAAATTCGTGTTGTACGTGAAATTATTAGGTGAATTGTTTGAAATTATTTTTTAGAATGAACAATTATATGCAAATGTTTGCGGACCTTTTCTAAAGAAAACAGGTAAAAAGAGACACCAGTAGAATGTTATGTTCTAGTAGCTTGATAGCAATCCTCCAACAGTCGAAGTTTATGGTGTAATCTCCTGTACTTCACTTGGATCATCAAGGTTAAAGAGGAAAAATTTATGCAGTTGTAAAAAAAGTGTAAATTGATGCTCATATAATATCACAGCAGAAGAAAGTCAATCATTAGTTGTTCAACGTAAGAAGAATAGTAAAAAAAATTTTTATTAAAAAAAAAATAATAATAATAAACACGCTAAACCAGTTTATTCTATGCAATTTCCAGTCTCTGTTGCAATGTCCATAAAATTCTTAGTTTTGGACAGTCAGAGATTTTCGATAAGGTCATTTAGATCATATTGTTTCAATGGTTCTGTCGCTTCTAGATCAAAGTTATTATCACTACTGTCAATTTTCTTTTCAAAGTTATTTTTATTCCTTCTGTAAAGCTTGAGGTTTAGAGCTAAGGACACAACTCTGTGCCGATCGTATTCAATAATTTTTGCATTTGGCACTATTTCTTCGTTTAATGACATTTATGGTCGCTAAAAACTAGCAATCGTCATGGTGGCTTAATGATTCTTCCCACATCGTAACGGTTTTCTTATTTGTTCACAAGCCTAAAATATCGATGCACCTTTTTTATACCCTTTGAAAGTTTTAAGGCTTATTTTTAATTTCCAGCAGAGACCCGAAATAATTTTTAAACCCTGATTTATAAACTTTTCGAAATTAAAACAAATTTAATTTAATTTATTCGAGCAAATTTTTCTTTACGATGTAATAGTGAATAAGCCAAATATAAAAGAAAATTTTTAATTAAAGCTTGAACTCGTAAGCTGGAGCTGCTAATGAATAAATGAAATTAAACTTAATGACACATGGGTCATTTATCGGTCAAAAAGCTTAAAATTGTTGTGCAGTATTAATTAATATAAAAAGTATTTTAATTCTTAGTAAAAAGTATGTTCTTGAACTCTCTGAAAGTTAAAAGTAAAATTTTACTTTTCAAAGATATTCCAATTTTTCTAATATTTTCATTATACCCTTCGCAACAAAAAGTGGAGAAGTTTATCATTCCGTTTGTAATTTTAACAATATCCATTTCCGACCCCATAAAGTTAATATATTCTGTGTCCTTATGCATAGCGAAGTCGATTGAGCAATGTCCGCCCGTCCGTGTTACTGCTGAAATCAACTTTGCCAGCGCACTAGATGAGCTAAAGAAAATTTAAATACGCCAATCGATCAGACATAGTGGCAAAAGAGGTGCTGTTAAGAATCAGCAATATCGGTCCATGTCCCTCAAGGCAGTGGGCTTTTTGAAACAATGAAATAACTTCAAAATAAAAAAATATGGAGCGCTAGAGAATTCACAAATAAGAAGAAAAAAACATTAAGTGAAAAAATTGGCGTTTCCCCATATTTACCGAGTTATGGGCATCTGAAATTTTCGTAAAAAAGTTTGATTTCCAATATGGTTAATATAGTCAATAAGGGTATCATTTAAAAGCTCTTGAAGAGTTATTGCAGGAAATACTAAAATTCTTTTAAAATGCTTATCCCATTAAGAGCCAATGACATTTCAATTTAAAATTATATATAGTACTAATTTTTTTTCTTATTTTTCAATTCTCTGTCACCCCAATCTTTGTTTTTTTTTTTTTTTTTTTTTTTTGATCGGACTTTTTTCACTTAACTAGTCTAAACTAGGGTAAAAGGTATATATGTAAGATTCTTATTTGCTTTTATAAAATTTTAAAATCATTCTTTGTTTTTGTTACAACGTTGCACAACTAAACAAATAGTTTTGATGTGGGCTTGGCATCGTAAATCGTCATATATATTCAGGGATAAAGATAAACTAGTAAAGAAAATAAGTGGCTTACTGCTGAAAGCCACTAAATCGAATACTTTTTGCTTTATATCTTCTTAAAAGTTTTTTTTTAAGAAAGTTATTGTCCATTAAAAATTTTCTTTTCTAAATTTTTAAGCGCTAAGTAATTCTGTTTCCTGTCTCCTGAATATGCCTCCCAACGGTGTGCCGAAGTATTGGAGAAATAGTAATAAACAATATTTTTTTTACTAAACTGACCAATTGCTTAAAAAGTTAGAAAGGAAAATAATTTATAAAGGTCAAAAAAAATTTATATTAAATTGTTTATTAAAAATGTTGAATTAGTTTATACTTCCACAAGTAAGAAGTAGACTTGTGTAGTTCATAATCAAACTAGTTCATCTTAACGATTCCATCGATTGAACTAAGTGAACTAGTTCATACTTTTAAGTATACCTAGCTCATTTCTAAGCTATACTTTGTATTTGAACTACTAGACAAGATGAACTAGAATCTATGTTTGTGTTTCCCTGTTGACTATTTCGAACATAAAAGTAACGCTGCCACGCATTTTATTAAACATTCATTTTGGCAATGCTAAGCTGTTGTTGCCGTCATATTTTAAAAAGAACATTTTAACTAAAATAGCTTTTGAACTAAAGAAAGCGTTTGAACTAAAAGCTGAAAAGTAAAACAATACGTCAACATTTGAACTGAGAGAGATTTTGAACTAAAATTTTAACTAGTTCATTTTCAAACTTTGAACTAAAAAGAGCGATCACTAAATTGAACTATGTGGCACAAGTCTAATAACACGTGTTAAGCAACCGCAGTAGTTGCATTGGCATCAATTGACATCAATTAAAAAATGTTAATTCATTTATTTCTATAACATCGAAAATGTGTTTAGAGCTTAGTATATAATTTCTTTAAACGCTGCGAATTTTCTCCGATATAATTTTGAAAATTTTAGGAATTTGTAAACTTATTCAATTAATGGACTTTAAAAATTTAAAAAAATATCAAATTGTAAAAATACCGCAAATTGGGTTGCTTCTCTGTGTGCATATGTACGTATGCATATGCTAGTAAATTTATAGATGTATTTAAATTTCAATATAGAACAGTATGAGACTATATCCGGCTATGCCGAATCTTATATACCCCTCACCTTGTATGTAAATCTAGTTTAGTAAAGTAGCTCCTATCGAGAAAAAAAGAACAAATAGTGCGGTGACGGAGATTAAATTCTCTAATAAAAAAAAATTTAGAATGATACATAATTTCACATAAAAATGTCATCGGCTCTTAATGGATTAAGCATTTTTAATAGATTTTATTATTTCTTTAAAGATCTCTTCAAAAGCTTTTACATGATACTCATATTGATCATATTGACCATCGAACATTTTTATAAAAAATTCAGAAGCTCATAATGAGGACGTATTTAAATGTTCTCTAGCTCATCTAGTGCCTTTGCAAAGTAAATTTCAACCCAAACACGAACGGACAGACGGAAATTCATCAACTTTGCTATACATAAGAACAAAGAAGAACTAACAAACGCAATGACAACCTTAGATATACTGTTTTTCCACCTGTGGTGAAGGGTATAAAAAGTTTATATATGAAGACTCAGTTTTTGTCGCTTAAAACCTTTTATCGTCAAAACCACAAAATATTTTACAAAACTGTCAACACCTTTCAATACCACTAAACAAAGTCTGAAAACTTTTAAAATTTTTTAATATATTATGTTGGTCGATTATAAAAGTGGGAGGTTTTTAAACAGAGTTCGTACGCTAATGGACATAAGAACTACCCTGCAGTTCAAATAATTTCTATAAAGCTAAAAAAACTGAAAAGTAATTTCCAAACAAATTTAAACTCTTAAATAACAGGCAGTCGTCACTGGCTATTTATTTGGTATGTTTGGCAAGCGCTTTTAATATGAAAGTACATAGTTTTAATATGTCCGACTTTTGCTATTGGATATGTGTGACCAACTGTGGGTGTTTTTCGTTTGTAAGAGTGTTTTAAAAATTTTAGTAGTGTAAAAATTGTGTCCGAGGTTACATTTCAAAATTAAAGTACTGCGGTAAAATACACGGTTATTTAACCGGTTCTGAACGGGGTTTCAAACCGGTTTTTTTCTTATTTTACATAGACAAGTTTTTATTAAACCAAACCAATTATTCGAATATTAAGCTTTTTTACAAATAAGTTTTTCGAAAATAAAAACATAACCGGTTTTATAAAAATGATTCCAAATATTCGAAGTTTTGAAGATGAAGTTATGCAACAGAAGCTTATAAGTTTAGGGTAGAGTTTATTCTAATAAACCAGTTTAATTTTACTGCTTTCACTAGATTTAAATTTTATTATGCTGCTCCATGTCAGGTGCCGATCATGATGTACATCAATGTTTCTAACCTCCAACAGCTGTAGTAACATTTTGTTAATTATGCAGATAGGAGAACATGAGTCTTTACTCACTAAAAAAGTTATGTGAGGGCATTTTTATTTATTTTCCTTTATTTTAAATTTTCTCATACAATCTTTTTAATTGACCATATGTAAATATTATGAATTTAATTGGAGACTTGTTTGAATTCTTAGCAAGGCTGTATGTCGATTAATCAATCGTCCTATAAAGAACACGAAGTGTAAGCTATTGCGGATGAGGCAAATGCTTTTAGAAATATTAAAATGGATGATGGTGATGGTCATGGGCTGGCAGCAGCAAAGTCCCGATTCTGTTTAATATCTCTTAAGCACTAAAAGTAACAGTCTCTAGCTACTTTTTCGAATTTCTTCTACAACGCAGAGTAATGGCAACCTTTTAGCCTGCCGTGTCAATCGTCACTAAGCAATAAAACCAAGATTAATGAAATTTTATCTATTAATTTATGAAATTTTAATCATATATTTATACCTTCCTAGAAACTGCAACAATTTCAATACACTCGTTTTTGTTGCATAAAAAATGCAGAGCTATTTCCTTGTTTTTTAAATCGCCCTGAGTGCGTCTTATGATGAATTACACACATGAAATAATTTCAATTCTAATGCAAGAAAGTGGGCTTGAATGCCCACTCATTTCAGTCGTCTGATGTTAACATTTACATTCAAATTTTGCATTATTTCCAATGCCTTTAGGTATGATAAACCTAAGCTCCTACGTGTTTTAATACCCTCCTGATTCAAAATTTTCTGATCTGTATTTATTCTAAATTAAATAAGAATAATTTTGGCTGTTTGGGCGTGATTCGGCAGCACACAAACAAACTGTAACATGATTTTCAAAATTTATGTTGTATTATAAACTTGAAAATTTCTTGCACGAAAAAGCCAAAAAGTTTGTTTGAGCGTAGAAGGATCTGGCACTTCATTATTCTAATTCAGTGTACATTCTAATTTACTTTCAAATTCCTTATTATTTCAAATTAAGAAAAAAATTTGCTATTTTCCTAAGAAAAAAACTTCAGTCATTCCGTTGAATTTTTGTGGCTTGCTTTTGATTTATTTGTTGTTTTTTATATAAGTTGAACAGCTTGTGCAAATTATTGTAGCGCCCCTCATACACTTGACTGCTTCTAAAAACTCACAACAAAAGGAAACACAACATTTCCCTTAAGGTTTTAAATGTAAATTTATCATTTTTTTATTACTACTTTTTTTGGGGTTTTCCACGCGCACGTTACATAAATTTTTCTTGTTTTCCTTTCTCAAAGTTATATTCAAAAGAAAAAAATTTGTTTTTGCAAAGTGTAAATTGAAATTATCTAGTAAAAAAACTTTTTATATAGTAAATTTTTCTTTTCATTTTTTGTAGATATAAACGAGAAGGAAAAAAGCTGAAAAGTTTTAGCAATTTTTTAAGAGCAATAAAATAATAAAATGGTACAATAATAATTCTATGAAAAAATTGTTAATTAAGGCTAATTTACAATTTAACAAGAAAGTCAATTAAACAAGGAAAAAAATTTGTTAATTTAAAAGAATTCAGCAAAGTTAAAAGATGATGAAAACAGAAGGAAAATAAAGGCATAAATCCAAGGTTCAAAAATTATTTTTTGCTTAGTTTTTTATTAAAAATTTAATTAATGTCCAAAGAAAAGGGTATAATCATGATTATGTAGCAATCGACCTTTGTGAGTGTGCTAAAGAGAGCAACGACAGAAACTTTAAGTTGTGTGTGTGGAATTCATCTAATTAAATTCATCTAATTGAATTAATTGATTGTAAATAATCTTTGTATTTCTAGTTACAAAATTAGAACACAACCTTAAGTAAATCGATGCAAAGAATAGTAATCGAATAAGTAATCGACGCAAACACTTAAAAATAATTTTTCTTTCTTAATAAAAATTAAAAATGAACTTAAGCCGATTTAAGTATTTAATTTTCTTTAAGAACTCTTTAACATACTGTGGAGTTAGAATGATTGCCCTATAAGGTAACAATTTATTTTATGAAGAATTTTATTTTTCATTTTAATAGTAGAGAGACTTTAGAAAACCACAACTTTGAATGGTGTTTGTTCTGCCTACAACCAATAATTTTGTAGAAAAAGTTTTATATATTGAAATTCTATTAATTTAGATTCTAAAATTTTTTACAAAGAAAAATTATTTACAAATGTATGCGGATGTTCTCGAAAGAAAACAAGCAAAATTATACGCTAGCAAAATGATATGCTACATCTTCTGAACCGCTACATTCTTCATCCTATCTTTTAAACCGGTCTATACAAACAGTTGAAAATTAAACAGAATGTCGATTACTGTGACCCTTATATTAACATATGTAAAGATTAAATATTAAAAATTAAAGAGTGCCCTGGTTGTTTATGTAATTAGATGTATATGCCAATATTTTAAAGTTATAGCCAAATGATAAGAATTTCAAGAAATTTTGTTTTACTATGTTAGCAATAATAAGTGTGGCAAAAATAAAGGGTGACTCAAAACTTTTGTACATTTAAAGATAAAGTTTTAAAATCCTAACAAAGCTTATATTCGCTATGAGCAAAATAGGAAATACAAAAACCTTAAAGGGTATCCTTATAGGTGAGGTAATTTAACTATTTTGGCGTTGCCTTTAGAATCGTTATAGACAGATAGATGATATTTATTTATAACATGTATTACTATATCCATTATAACAAGTATAATGAAAATAAAAGGGTGTCCCTATATCATATAAAATATAACCAGAAAAGTTAAAACAAAATATATATTTTTTTTTAATCTGCATTCATATTTTCTTTTATGATATTTTAAAAATCCTGCAGCAATCTCTCTCAAGTGTAATATAATATATTCAATGTATATTTAATATCTAAATGAAATATGATTTTAAGTTTGTATCGACTTTAAAAGAGATTTTTATTTCAGAATTATCTGTTTATATAATACAGATATATTTCAAGGAGCCACCCTTTTTAATTAAACAGTATCTTATTATTACTGCTTTAGTAGTTATATTACTTAAGCTCTAACAAAAATTTTGAAAAATTTTAACTTGTAAACACCGCATGAAGCTTTTTGCAACTATTAATAAGATTCTATTAATTCAAATTACAATTTAAATAAATTTTTAATAGAATCAACTATATAATTATTAAAAAATAAATACAAAATATTTAATTGAATCAAATATATAATTAAATAGAAAATTACTACAAAAATTTCAAACCAAATAAATAAAAAAATCAGTTGTATATTTGACTGAAAAAGAAAAAAATAAAAATGTAAATAATTCAAAAGTTGAATCAATTAAAAATTCAAAAATTTTTAAATTTAAAAACAAATAAAAATAGCATCATGAACTTTTTTCTGTGTGCTAATATTTCTTTGTACGTAAAAGATGAAGAAATTTCAATAGCTTAAAGACTTGGGTACATCCTTTTATTGCACTCATCACGGCTACCATTCATATAACACATATTGTCTGTACCCCAAGAAAAAACACCCTCTAGCAATAAGCAAATTGATAAAATTATAACACACTGACCTGTAAATGTATTTAGCCTAAAGACATTTAATACATTGTTTAAGTATCTACTTAGATTTTATAAAATAAATACTTTAAAAAAATAAATATTTTATGGGAAATTTATTTCAATAAATTGTAAAAAAATAACTTTTTAGTACTTGCTTCAAGGTCTTGTTGTACTCTGTTAAACTTAAGTGATAGGTAACATGCGGTTTTATAAAATAAAAATATTCACTTAAATGTTAAATATTTTTAATTTTTTTAATCAGCAATAACAGCTACAATAATGAAAAAATTATATCAAACCATACGGCAAATTGAGAAAAATAAACGAGTCGGAAATGTTCACACACATACACACACTATACACACGCATACACAATTTCCGGTTTGGATATTTCGTTTATGTTTAATTCTTATAACTGACAGATCCAATTGCAGCAACATAAGTAACAACTACTTTGCCTTGGAAAAGACAAAGATAGAATAAAGAACGAATAACTATTCGAAAGTTAGGTGGCTTAGTGGATCGTAGTTTAAACCGTTATTAGATAAAACTGGAAAGTTGGAAAAATGTAAAGAGAAACAACTTACTATATGGCAAATCTTGCAAGAAATTTTTTTTAAATATAAAAGCTTGAAGATACCTATTAATATCATTGGAGATGAATGCTGTAACCAAGTTGGTAAAAAACGAAAGCTTAATGGCAACATTGGTATGCCTGTCAAATCTTTTTAAAGTCGACGGTTAGGCTGTGAACATAACTAAGCTCACAAAACCCAAACAAGCCGGTTATAGACCTGGCTACTCAGTCTCCTGTAAAAATTTTATCATTTTATTTCGCGTTTCTCGATTTCACTAAAGCGTTTGATGCTCTTAGATGTGACTTTATATTGTCGGCACTTTCTGCTAAAAGTCTACCTGCTAAAATACAGGAATACCATTTGCCATTTGCTTCCTTTGGTGGTAGAGTAACTTTCACACTTAAATTTTCACTTATTTTATTTTTAATTTAAACTAAAAATCTAATTATACAAGAGTCAACTTACTCTACCATTAAAAAACGAAAACAAAAAATCCGGTCTACAGGCACGCGATCGCTTACACCACGAAATTGTCGTTGTCTTGTTGATTTAGCTGTATAAAAACAACTGATATGTTAAACGTATCGGATACATTAGCGAAAGCGTACCGTTTGTTTTCATATTAACGTTTTCATTATAGGAAAAAATGCTGAGAATTGAACTTTTTCATATAGAGGATTAAAAATTAAATTTACCATTTTATATTCAAGTGAAAATACTAACATTTTATAAAAAAAAAAATTTAAATTTTAAAAATTTAACTTTTTTACGGCATTTACACTATGCACTTTTTCATGAAAATAGCATGAAATTTTTGTTTGTTGGTGAAGCAAGAGGGGTAAGCAATATGGTCTTGCTGCAACGTTTTATTCGTGTAGTCGACAATTTTTTTTAAAGAAAATTTTTAAAACTTGGAAGCGTTGATTTGGCATCAAACAATTAATGATGACTTGCCAAAACTTACTGAACAATAATGTCAACACAGTTTGACTTTCTTAACTTTTGAAAACCACAGTTATCAATAGTTTTCATGCAACTAAAAGAAATACTATATCCATTATAATAAACTGCTTTTAATATGTTCTGCAATACTTGCAGTGTTAAAGACTGACCGGGCAATAAAAAGAAGTCCCATATTTCCACAAAAAACAAATGAAACTTTGTCATTAAGTGTTTTTTGAATATTTACTAAAGACATCCCTTTGAAAAATTACAAATTAAAAAATGTTTTTTTGTTTCGTAATTTTTAATATTATATTTTTTTTTCGCTTTAAAAACTTTGTGGTTTACCAACTCTTATAGTTCAATATTTTGACCTTTTGCAAATAGGGAAGTTAATAAAGAAAACATTATCATCAAACCTTTACACATTGGAATTTTGCTTTTATTTATATTTAAGATATTTCTTGTGTGTTAATGGAAACGCACAGTGAAACTAATTGTTAAAATTAAAGCTAAAGTTCCATCATTAGAATTTTAATAAATTTTAATTTTAATCAAATTAAACAGAACTGTACGAGTCCTTCAGGCGTATAGGAGAGTTTAATTTCTAAGGACACTCCTAAAGAAATTGTTCTTTTGCTGAAAGCCCTAGCAATAGCTTGGATATAGTTAAGGTACCAGTGAAAGTTTGTGGAAACTTTAAGTCACATTCGCCAAGATAAAAATCGAAAAAATAATTATTTGCAGACTGTAAGACAGCGCACAAAAACATATGAAATGTAAATATCTTAATGCAATGGGGAAACTTAGAAAATTTGCTAACTACAAGAAAGTCTATGGTGAGAAAGAACTATTTGGTACAGCCGAAAATACTGGCTGATGACAACAAAAGGTGCAATGAGTGAAACAATACATACAAATACATACATATATGTTTATCTATAACGGTTTCAAACATAGAGCCATATATATCAAATATGTCAGCGATTGTAATACCCTTTAATTTGTAGATAAGGCCATATAAGTCAAACTACATCAATTTTGGGAACACGGCATTATAAAAAAATAGTTTAATTTTATATTTGTTGGTAAAAAAAAAGGTCTAGTGTTTATTTAATAATATTCCCCTGAGTGCCTAAATCTAAAATAATTTGAAAATTTAAATCGATTATATCAATAATTCTGTTGTGAATGTTAACGGAAGGAAATTAGTTAATAAGTTTGAGTTACTTCCTCTTTTTTTTTTAGTTGGCAATCCTCCTAAAAGAGCTCATTTAGGTAGGGAAAATAGTAGCGATTAGTTACATTTCATCTCCTTGTTGATCTTTTTTCATTCCGGCAAAACCCAGCGAACAGAATTTATTGAATTTGGCATTGTTTTTTTATATCTTCGTTATTACAAATCTTTGTTTTTTTGAACCCATACTTATTTTCTATTTAGGCATAATGTTTGTTTCAAACACATATTTTTAATATTTGTTAATTTTATTAATTCTATTTTATTACCATTTTTTTTTTACTATTATTATTATTTAAATATTTAATTTGTATTAATTTTTTATTAGATTCAAGTTTTTATTGTTTAATAAATATGTAATTTTGGTATATTATAGGAAAACAAATATGAATTTGTGGTAAACGTTTTAAGATTCGGTTGGATGTGTAGGTAAGTGTGGTTTGTTAGTGTGTGTGGAATTTGGGGAACACAAGTGCAAATTTTTATGAGGAGTTTTTTTTGTGTTCCAGGTAGGGTGGGCGAGTGGAGAGTGAAACACCTGGTTCTCCCTCAAAAGTGTTTCTACGGATTTGTAAGTTTTCTTTTGTTTGTTTCTCTGTTTTGTTTTTTTTTTATTTTATTGGTTCTTGTCTCTGTCCTGCAGTAGGGTTGGAACCTTCCCTGGATGTGCGAGCTTAGTTAGCCGGTGACAAAACTGCAGCGACGTCTGAGGCACGTAACAGACTACTATAAACTCTACGCGTGGTATAAATATTAAAGTCTGCATAATTACTTTTTAATTGAGCAATTTTGCCTAAGATTTAAATCAAAATTTAAAGTTTTTTTTCCCATTTCACAAAAAAAAAAATTATCGTGTAATAATTTTTTTGTAAATAATTCCATTATAATTTCACTTTATTTTTGCCTTGTTACCCTTTTGAAAAACTTCTTTAAGATTAATATAACTTAAGCCCTCAGAAAGGTAATTAGTTTACTTTTATGGTAATTTTATGCCATTTGGGTTTTCCTACACAATTTTAAATTACTTTATTAAAGAAAGACTATAATTCTATTACATTAAGAAACAAAGTGATTTTAAACTCTCACTTTGGTACGTAAAAAGGTGTGTATTTATTTTTTATCTTTTTAGAAATTAAAGGCAATAGAATTAACAGACAATCGCAGGCATAACTCACACATAGACTTTTCGGCTGAATCTTAATTGTTTATATGATAATAACAACATGAATGAGAAACAAATGTTTATTAATCCCATAATATGAAGCGTCAAAAAGTATTTATACAATCAAAAAATTTAAATGATGTTTGTTAGAAATTGTGATTAACAAATTTTTTGAAACATGTACAGTTGGGTAAAATTAAATCGCTTCAGTTTTTCTACGTCAATTATCACAGACACCAAAACAGTGATGTAATATAGCATCAGCATGAAATGTGTTTAATATATTGACATCTATCTATCTATTCTCTATATATATAAACCACAAAATGTGTTTGTTTGTTTGCTGGAAAGTTTTGGCGCCTACACCAATTAGGCGAATTTCTTGGAAATTTCGTTTAGAAAAATTGGCCACTTATTTTCTTATTCTTTTTCGTTTTTTTATTTTGATAATTCATGTGGGCCTGGAACTTCCCATACAAACTAAATATTAAACTAAATATTTATCATATGTTACCTTGTAACTGGAATTTAAAAAAAAAAAAACCCTCTTATTTATATAGGGAAAAACTGGTTGGAATGAAATAATGACGTGGTACCCTTTATACAAAGTGAATAATTATTATCGTGTATCTTAAAAAACTGCAATAGGTAGGATCTTGAAATTCTGCTTAGGCAACTCTGCTCTTAAGGTTCATAGCTGGAGAAAAATTGTCTGATTTGAAACAGACAATATAAATAAATATCAGCGTCTATCTAGAAAATTATAATCGGTAGAGCCCTGAAACTTTCTTTTTAATATGTATTAGGTAACGTAAAATTGAATGAATGGGCACAGTGGGCATAGTACCTCTAAAAAACTGGCTGGCTTGGATACGTGTTTTTAGTATGATTATTACAACTGGTGCAGCGAAGCACACGTGGAATAGCTAGTGACTTAGAAAATAGTTTCTTAAATGTAAACGATAGAAATTTAACTAATTATATGTACTAAATATTTGGTGGTAGAACCAATTTTCCTGTTTCACAAACAGATCAAGAGAAATATTTTTTAATGCAAGGTAAGCAATTGGCAAAGATCTTTACAAAATAATTATGATAAAAGACGTTATGCAATACCTGGTGAACTTAAATAGCCGTAGGTATAAAATTAAAGGTCATCCAAATATGACGCCTAGATGTCATCACTATATAATTTTTAAACGTGACATCTTTTTCAATGACATAAGCCATTTTGTTTTATTAGAAGGTACTACAGTTTTAACCATAGACAGGTACACATTGCAACAACAAGTTTACATTATTCAAAGTTATTATGAAAATGGACGTTCTTTGAAAAATACCCATCGCAAAATTCGTGATTTTTTTCAGAATGGATGGATTCGTCAATAAGCAAAATTGTCGTATGTGGGGTGATGAAAATCCTTGTGTTATTCTTGAAAAATCTCTACATCCACAAGAAGTTACTATTTGGTGTGCATTTTGGGCAAATGGAATCATTGGGCCATTGTTCTTCGAAGATGATGCTGGAAATGCTGTTACTGTGAATGCTGAGCGAAACCAATCAACGTTGAGAGACTTTTTATGGACACAGTTGAATCATATTGATGTGTCTGACGTCTACTTCCAGCAAGACGGTGCTACATGTCACACAACTCGAGAAAACATTACGCTTTTGCGATCAAAATTTCCTCAACGTGTAATTTCACGAAAAGCAGATTTCAATTGGCCTCCAAGGTCATGTGATCTAACACCATTAGATTTTTTTTTGTGGGGTTTTTTGAAAAGTCGAGTGTATGCTAATAAGCCACAAACAATTAATGATCTAAAGAACAACATTCAAGTTGCAATTCGTGAAATAACACCAGCAACATGTCGGAAAGTCATTAAAAAATTTCGATATTCGGATTGATGTCTGCAGACGCAGTCATGGTGGACATTTGAATGATATTCTATTCCACTTATAATTGCAATGGATCATACTTTTAATAAAAAAAAACCAGTTTGAAAAAATTGCAAGTAGTTTGTGTTTTATTTCAAAGAAACATGTAGG
Source organism: Cistogaster globosa (assembly GCA_937654795.1). Classification (NCBI taxonomy): domain Eukaryota; kingdom Metazoa; phylum Arthropoda; class Insecta; order Diptera; family Tachinidae; genus Cistogaster; species Cistogaster globosa. The sequence continues at coordinate 23,925,012 of OW569405.1, forward strand.
CGCGTTTTTTGGATGACCCTTTATAAGGTTGTTAATTAAAAATAACCGGTAAGTAAAAGTAACGGGCAGAATCAAAATATTTTGGAAATAACTAAGCAATTTGCAAAGGGTTCGTCCGATTGATCCAAAATTTTACATGAGCATTGCAGAGGAAAATTTAAGCTTAACTTTTAATTTTGCATCCATCTTTCAGGGATGGCCCTTAGTGCTCTCAAAGTGGAGTCCATCGCACCTGCCGTTTTTTTTATTTTTTTTTTTAATAAGTGGCATTTAAATAATTTTTGTGTGATCTCTTACACTTTCACATGTTTTTAAAGGCCTATTAATACTACAGTGCTAAAGTCTGCATGCTTATCATTTGAAATGATCGAGTTATAAGTATCAAATCATGAGTTCGTATCCTAAAAGAGCCTGTAGTATAAATAAACCTAATAGCTGTCAAGGCTTCTGGTCAGGCGTGCCATATTTGCCGATATATCGGTTTTTTGCCGATTTTTTTTCTCAAAACTATCAAAGTGCCGATTTCCCGATTTTGCTCTTAAATGCCTTTTTTCCATAAATTCTTAGAAACACGGTTTTAGTAAAAAATATTTTTTTGGCACCACTGAAATACTTGTTATATTAAATATATATCGTTAATAAGTTCATTGTTCTTTGGTAAATAGTATCCTTAGTAATGGAAGTGATTTAATTAAAAATAAAAAATTTTCTTTACACCATATTGCTCTAAAAAAATGATATAATGTAACAAAAAAGTTTATTGTGTATTTTATAATATTATAAAATATATTTTAAAATACCTTATGACCTTGATTTTGAATTGAAGGATGTAAAGCTAAAAAAATAAATAAGTTATGTATATCTGATTATTACTATTAATGGACTGCATAGTCAGCGAAACAACATCGCAGTACAACAAAAGATTTAATAAAAAAGTTGTGAAAAATAAGACATTTTAAAACTGATTTAGTGACTCTAATGAGCAAAATAATAATTGGTTCCACCATTTTATTATTTGGAACCGTACTTTTCGAGACACTTGGTCCCCATGCGCTTATTTACGAAATTTTTGTAATTTTTCTTTAATTAGCTGTATAAACTTCATACACCTATTAAACGAATCGGATACATAAGCGACGCCTGCCTTATGTTTTAATATTAACGTTTTCATTACAAAGAGAGAGTACCAAAAATTTAATGTTTTCATTTTCTTTTCTTATTTGTTAAGCCGTAGGTTAGTTTATTAAATAAAAATATTATTTATTTTTTTTTTTTATATCTTCAATATTTTGCTACACCGTTAGGTGGAAAAATATTATTAAAACAATTCTGTTTCCAGTTTTCTGAAGATTCCAATCCAACGTGTGGCGAAATATTGAAGAAATAAAACATAATAAAAAATATTTTTATATTATAAGCTGACCTAGTGCTAAAAAAATTAGAAAGGAAAATTAATTTTAAAGGTAAAAAAACATTGACGTGTAAATTTTATTATTATTTAGAACAGTTTTTTCAAAAGCAAATTTTATCGGTATTTTAGAAACGAACTATAGAGAAACCGCGCTGATCAAAACAGTACTATACGAGGCATTCCTGTATTGGGTTGTTTCCACTATATACGATTTTTTTATTTATTTTGTGTTATCTTATATGGTGTGAACATTATTTTATATAAAATTTATTGCAAATAATAATATTTTTAAATGAATTTAAAATCTGCATTTTTAATTTGTCGATTTTTTTAAAATAAATTGCTGATAATGACGACTATTCTTGCCAAATATGCCGCTTTCATATTAAAATTATCTGGCATCCCTGCTTCTGGTATATAACTTTATCATTGGCTGTTTGATAGATGGGTGTAGCAAACGTTTTGTATACAAAGACATATCAGCATTAGGTATCTTGAACTGATCATTTAAAAGCACCCACTAACTGTAAGTTGGTAAGATGGTAAGTTTTTACCAGCGATAGTTGCCCATAGTAAATGAGCTGGTGAAAACGCATTTCTAAAAGAACAGATAATTTTCTCTACAACACCGCATATATTTATGTCAAAAATATTTTATTTTGTTTATCTAATGTTGTTTTTGCAGGTTGGGTAAGCATTGTTTTAACTTTTTTCAAATTCTCAATAAAAAATCAGCTGTTCGCTAAAACAAAAAAATAAAATAATCAGTTTCATTCTAACTTTTAAATATATCCACTGTTTTTTCTGGAACGACTGCTTAGATTCGTGTCTACGTAAGACGCCGGCATAGTAAAACGAGTATAATATGTTCATATCTTAACAGAGCATTGGTCAGTAAAAAATAAATAATGACATCAGAATGATTTGTTACAGATGTCGCTTAGTTCTTTAAAAAGTTTCTGGTTGGTAATAAATATGATGTTGAGTTTGAATCTCTTCAGCACGATACAGTATTGTCGTCTGGATAGTTTCTTAGAGCAAAAACGCATGTTTGCTTAAAGAGACGTCAAGTAGTTTAAGTCTCGTTAGAGTCGCAGAATGTTGTAATCTGGATAGCTGATTAAGCGCATTTTAAGTAAACAAGAGCTGTAGGAAACAAATCTAATCCTAGCGGCTAAGTAATAAGCTGAAAATCATCAGCTAAAATAAGGAACGTTGTATTAAGCAACAAATTCTAAATCAGTTTTTCTATGGAACTTTGTACCCCAAGTTAAATTGTTTTCTAGTGAAAGAGAGAAGGAAAAACGAATTATTTGTCAATTTTATTGTTATTCATTTTCGCTAACGAAATATAGACAATATAATGACCATAGAAGAGTTACAATCAAATGAATTTCTAATTTAAAAAGGAAAAACTAAGAATATAAAAAAAATTTTGCCAAGAAAACAATTAAATTCAACGATTAATAATAAATATAAATAAAAACATAAAAACTTAAAGTAAACAAACGTGTAACCATATTTTAAGAACCATTTTTATCAATGCTAATTTGTGAAAATTGCAACAATCTGGTTTTTTTTTTCTTTTGATTCAAAAAGACACTCTTTAAAATAAAATATTGTCGCAAAGAGAAAATTAATAAAATTTACTTTAAAATAAATAAAAAATTCGTCGCTGATTATTATTTGAAACTTTTAAGAATTTTGGAAAAAAAAATTCAACTGCAAATATTTAATCATTTTGCCCGCTACTGTAAAAATTAATTCAACTGCACACATAATTTCATTTAAGCATCAATGAAATTTTCAACATGTATTTAATTAACATGTAAAGTACTTAAATGGATATTAAAACACCACCATAACAACTTTGTAAACAACAATAAAATAAATTACATCACAACAGCCACTAACGAAAAGAACGACAGCCTTAATAACAGACATTACTCGTATAAGTTATGGTGCACAGTGCTTTGTTGATAGATAAAGTTATAAATGTTTTTCCATTAAACATTTAACAATCGCTCCGGAATTGGAGCAACTTTTAACACAAAGTTTATTCAAAAAAGAATTTCTTAAACACAGATTTGTTGTTACTGCAAAAACTTTATATAACAAATTGCAGGCAAATTTGTCCTTTTTTTGAATACTTAGTTATGTTAAAATAAATATCTATTTTTCATTTTCTTTACATATTGAATGCTAATGTTCTTGTAAAGTTTTAAATTTTTTTAAAGTAGGAGTTTTTTGTTGTAAATACCAGTACAACTGTTTTCATTTATTTTTTCTGGAAAGCTTTATTTATCTCTTCTTTACTGAGCTTCAGATGAAAAGGGTGTTTTTTTAACCCGATAGAACTATAAAAATAACACAAAAAGTTAAATTTAATGAAAAAATTTTTTTATACGAAAGCTCAGAACATGGCATTAATATTTGAAAATGACTTCGAGCATATGGCCACCGCAGATGCTCATGACGAAGCGCATTCTGGACGCCCAATTTTGGGTCACTTTTTCAAGTACTGCTGGCCGTATCTCACGAATAACATGAACAATGTTGGCCTTCAAAACGTCAATTGTTGCTGGTTTATCAGCATAAACCAGTGACCTTACGTGACCCCACAGAAAATAATCGAGAGGTGTCAAATCGCACGACCTTGGAAGCCAATTGACAGGTCCATTTCTCGAGATCAACATATCGCCAAAATATTGATTTCAATAACCATATTTTCAAACAAAAAATCAATCATGGTGCGTAAACGATGTCCATTGACCGTAACTTGAGTTTCGGACTCATTTGTGAAGAATTAAGGTCAGATGATGCCACTACCGTGTAAGCCACTCCAAACGGTGCATTTTTCTGGATGCAATGGAGTCCGCGGGGAAGGTTGCGGATTGGTCTCACTCCATATGCGGCAATTTTGCTCATTAACAAACCCGTTAAGTCAAAAATGCCCCCCATCGCTGAACGCAATTTGACGATAAAACGACGGGTCACTTACTAACTGCTCTAGAACCCAATCGGTGAAAGAACGACGCATATAGTGGTGTCGTTGCTTTAATTCCTGCACTAACTGAATCTTATACGGCTGTAGGCCAAGATCTTTGTGGATGAACAGGGCCCCAATTCCTGCGACCAAAAACAAAACTATTTATTTGGATATTTTTTACACTTTCGTTAACAGCAGCGATATTCTCTTCAGTACGCACATTTCTTCGACATTTTAGTGTTATTGCATCCTCTGGAGAGTACGTGGTACGAGATCTATCCACAGTTCGACGGATGGCTTGCTCAGACGGACGATTATTATATATTTTTGATTTCTTTTTTTTTAATTTTTTATATTTTTATTTTTATTATAAGTTGCCCGAATAGATGACTGATTTTCAAACTAAACATAGATGATTTAATAATGTTCATTAATGTTGATTAATGTTCGGCGAGAGTCGACTCATAATGATTTGCTACAGCTTATTAAAAAATAATAAGAACGAATTTTGATCAAAATTTGAATTTAGTGTTATTTTTTATAATTTAAAGTTATATCGGGCTTAAAAAAACACCCGCTACACAGTCATCCAAGCTACACGAATATGTTATTACGACAAAGTTCGAACTACTCGATGTCTTGTTTTAGAAATCCTACTCCTTTATCGAGCATAGACATCGAAACCACAGTACGTTAAGGCTTCGATAGACACACGAATTTAAGATTTCATGATTTACCAACTGAACCTTCTTAACCATTACAGTCACGTTTGTTTCACATCGCTGTCGCGTTGTTGCTTTTTACTTATCAATGTTGCGTAAAGATCATCAATGTTGCGTAAGATTAAGATAAAACATTTAGTGAAAAAATTTCGGATTCTGTTTTTATAGCGCCTTTCTTAAAAAGTTACAAGTCTCTTAATTTGGAAAATGGTAAAAATACAGTTTTTTGAAGGACTTTCCCAAACAGGAAGTATCTTTTTCGCTTATGAAATTTAAGGTTACTTCTGTACTGTCAGAGAAAAATTAGGTCAAAGACTATAACGGTTCCCCTTTAGCCTTAGTGTAAAATTCTTTGGATTGTAAAGCATCGATTTACAAGAAGTTAAAGAATTTTTAAATCCTTAATTGACAGCCCGTGCAGAATAGTCACATTTCCAACAGAATAAAAAAAAACACATTTCTTAAACGTTTTTTCCCGTACCGGGAATTTATATGTTGAAATAAAAAAACCAAAAAATTAAATTTCCATCAGCTCTTTTATTTATAGAATTTAATTTCATTAAAAAATAATAAAATTAATTCTTAAAAAACCAATATAATTTTATTAATACAGAGGTCATTTATTGAGCATATATTTTAACTATAGGAGCTTCCTTAGCCTCGCTTCTTCATGATTTTTTTGTTATTTTATATGTAACTTAATAACAGATGGCTTTTTTAACAAGTAGCCACCTCTAATATTTTTGATCTTATTCTGTTCGCTTGTTGGTGATAAAAAGATTAGTTAGTTCATCTGTTCTCTTTTTGGTTGCGGTACAAGCCTCCTAAAACACACCACACATGTTGGTGATGTAAGTAGTACCTATTTCAGCTAAGTTCTTTCTTAGCTAATGTATAAATCAACAATTTTACTGGATATTTCAGCTCTATGCAAAGAACTACCAAATAATATTTTCTTTTATTCTAAATGTTTTACCCAAAAAATTATCGTGTATATTTTTTTCGAAACCTGATTTTTTCTCTGCTCCTTTTACTTTTGTCCAAAAATTTTCCAAAATTTTTTCAAAGACAAAGGAGTGTGTGGCATTTTCTACAACCAGTTTTCTTGCAGCAACAAGAAATATTTAAAACAAAAATAATTTTACACACTGACATTCATATTTATGCACATTAACACAAAATTAGCATTTAAAGTGGTCGTTTAATGTAAAACACCTTTACGAAATCGTTTTTTTACTTCTTCTCTTTTCTTTTTGTTTTTTCAAAAAAGGTTTAACGAAGGAACAAAATGTTTATTTTCTAAAAAAAAAACCGTTCTCATTTGAATATAATAAAATACTTTTGCTTGCGACAGATAAATTTCATTTCAAACGAAAATGATAAAGAGGTAATTTAATTCAGTTTTTTTGCTTATTTTAGTTTAAAATTTAACAAAAAAGTGATTTCGGATTAATTTTGTTTTCTACATCAAAAGCATAACTTTTTTATAGTTAATGAAGCAGAATGTTTAAAAAAGTTAAAATATTCCATTTAGTGTTTCTTGATTTTTACATATCAAAAGACAATTTGTACTTTGATTGGGAGAGAGTAGTGTCTACAATTTAAATAGTTAAATGAGTGTGATAAGTTATGGTTAAATTTATGCTAAATGATTTAAAATAAATTCAAATACCTAAAGAAAAATGGGCAGTATCAAACAAAAAGGGTATTTTTAACGAAATGGAATTTTAAATTGATAAAAATAACACACACAAAAACTTTTTAACAGACATTAAGAGCTGAAAATAATGTTGGTCGTATGGCCACTGCAAATTATCATTGACATTTTTTTAGCCTTGCTGGCCATATTTCGCATATAACTCAAAGAATGTTGGCCTCCAAGGCTGCTAGTAGATCAGCATTAGTGATTTGACGTTACCCCACGGGAAAAAATAAAGAAATTCAATTCTTTTTATCACCGAATTTTGATATCCATTAACAATGTAACGACACGTTCTACGCTGGTTGCTGGAATAACTGCAGCGGAGTCCAGAGTCATTGATATGAAAACAACTCTTTTTTAAAAACGTTATAATACTTAAAACCACATTTTATTTTTCTTATCTTAAGGTCGAAAGGTTAATAAAGACTGACGGTCGGTTGATGTAGTCGAAAGTGACAGTTAGGCTGGTCAGCGTTGCAATGCGCTTAAATTTGTCGTGGTAGACAGGTAGGAGCGCTGCGTTGAGACAGGGCAACGATGTATTGTGGTGGCAACAAGCGCCAGTATCAGTGAGGTAGTCGAGGCTGTGGTGACCACAGTCCGCGTCAGCGTCGAAACGTATGTCAAAACAAAGGTCAGGTATGGTGTTGGCAGCAGTCAGTAGCAGCTTGTAGATGAACTGCGGTGACAATGATCACCGGCAGCTTTGAGTTGTACGCCGGACAAGAGGCAAGCTATCAGGCCGGCGGCAAACTGAAGCAGCGGTTATTGTAGACGAACTGCGGTCACATCAGTCAGTTGAAGTATAGAACGTAGGCCGAACAAAAGGCAGGCAATCAGGCCGACGTCAAAAGAAAGCGGCGGTTATTGTGGATGAACTGCGGTAACAAAAGTCAGCGGCAGCATCAAACGTAGGCCGAACAAAAGGCAAATGGAAGCAACGGTTATTTTAGATGGAATGCGGTAGGCAAAACGCAGGCTAACGGCAAACGGTAGAAGCAGTTGTTGTAGACGGACTGCGGTGACAACGGTCAGAGGCAACGTGGAAACGTAGACCAGACGTAGAGCCGGCTATCAGGCTGGCGGTAGACGGCAGTAGCAGTTGTTATAGACGGACTGCGGTAAGAACAGTCAATGGCAAAGTGAAGACGTAGGTCGACTTGGCTGCGTTAGCGGCAATCAGCGGTTGCTGTAGTGGCTGCTGGACTGTCTGCAAAAGAGTTGTTGAGTATGCCGAATATTATGCTGCGGTTATCCCGAGCGATGGCAGCTAAGATGACAGAGATACCTTGGCTTTGACCGCATATTTCTGCAGCTGTAGCGATGATCAAATGCAGCGCCCGGCATTTTAAGCCGGACATGCTCCTGGCACGTAGTACAGGGCCGCACAGACTCAACCTGGTACAAGGTGTAGCTAACGACGGTAACAGTGTAACTTTTGTGGTGTACATCGCGATGTATGGAAACCACTATGGGAGAGGTAGGCAGAGCACGAATATACTTTGGGAATTTATTATTCACCAAGACTTTCTACGCTAGTCGAGTCACCTACAAATGAAATTTACATAAGATAAGAAATAAGTTAGGGAATTATAAATTCCATACCAAGCAATTTCTTACCTGTAAGCCAGCTGCTTGTGCACTAAGCACATACATTCATCCACGCACATAAAAGCATTCGGTTGTTTTTAATCGGTAGTTTATTTCGTGACAGCTATGACGTTATTACTTTTTACAGCTGGCTGTTTGGTTGACAGGTTTTATCTTCAAAAGGTCAGGATCTATCAGCGGGCCGTTAATTCAAAATAGCTTAGAACACGTCACAAACGAAACGAAACTGGATGGCATATGGACGAATACGTAATAATTAGCGTCCATGTAACACGTTTCGGTTTTTTCGTTTAACTTACGTTGTTTTTTCTGTAAATAAATGTTGTGTCAAATCGTAGTATTGCCAATGTATTAATTAATATTTTTTATTTACTTTTTTTAATATACATTTTTTGTTTTTGCCTTAAATAATGGTAACCCTACTAAATAAACAAAACAAAATTATCAAGCAATCAATGTGTTAAAAAATTTGTGCAAACAAAAAGTTTAAAGAATTAATAAATAAAAAAGTTTAAAATAATAAATAATAATTGTTAAAGTGTGAGTGTAGTGATTATATGAATATTATTTTAAAGTAGATGCCTACATAGACGTTTTATTAGTGAAAGTGTTACATACATATGTAAAATTTTTAAAACGAATGGTATTTTTCCTTCGCTCAGCTTTAACGTTTCTGACACTACAATGCGCGATACATAAACGAGAAACAATTGTCATTTGTTACGTTTTTTACAAAAAAAAAAATGACATTCGTGTTTTAAAGACCCAAAGATGGAAAACGGTAATGTTTTTGCGCGTCTAAACGGTAGATTGTGTTCTGTAAACTGGCTGGTAAATTAACAAGCAATAGAAAAAAAAGGAATTTATATCACAGAAATATAAATAAGAATATAAATAAACAATATAAATTCAAGTGTTAGCAAAATTTTTACTAACGTAACGCGAGATCTGGCTCCATTTTTGAAGAAATAAAGTCCAGTTATGCCATCTGCGTGTAAGCCGCATCAAACGGTGCATTTGTCTAGGTATAACGGTATCTGTAAAGTCTGTTAATTTTTAAAGAAAACTAATTTATATTTTTAATTTTAAAAAAAGTGCGCCTTACGGTTCATAAAACTCTTAAAAAACATATATATTGCATGGGGACACCCTTTACTTCTTAAAATTATTAATTGTTTTTTGAACGGGTCCAACCTGTAAGCACAATCTATGAAATAATAAGAAATTTTCAAAATCGGTTTAAAAACGACTGAGCTCTGCAAGATAAAACATAAAAAAGCTACATTCAGTCGAACTGGTAACCTCCTTCTTTTTTTTAAGTCGGTTGAAAAATAAAGTAAATTAATTTTTAAAAGCTAAATTGATAGCAACAAAACTTAACGCGGGAACAGTTATGCTAGGTAGAAATTTTAATGGTCATAATCACATTGTATTGGACGAGTGAGTGGTCGTGGTATGATTATTCCCACTGGGATAGCGAATCGCACCAAAAATAACTTGTTAAATAAGAAAATTTAATTTTTTTGTTTCACACTTTATTACTGAGTATTAAGATCTATCAAGTACCTGTGTTTGATGAAAATACATGGTAGTGGAAAATCAAATAAAATGCATGAATCAAATAATACAAAAGCGAATTTGACATTCAAAGTAAAAATTCTTTTTTAGAAATATTTTTTAACACTGAGCATTTTCATTTCATCATGAATGGTTATTCATTCATTCATACTACTCATTTTACTTTAAGCATGATAGTGTGGAAGCAGATTTTATTATTTTATTATTTTTTATTATTTTTATTTTTTTTTTTTTTTTTTTGTTTAATTTAAATTTTAAAAACTTACAAATCTTTGCGTATGATTGATATTAAATATTTAAATAACCCATACGTTTAAATTTACCGTATGTTAAAAAAAAGCTTTTAAATTTAACTTTTTTGCTTACATTTAAGCTGAATGAGCTTTTATAGCAAAACAATGTTTATGATAAGCAAATAGTACAACCACAGATTTAACATTGAAAGCATAATTGCTGTAACATTTTGAGATTTTGGTGAGTGGCAGTGTTACCAATTTGTATCCTAAATGTTCATATCATCCATGCAATCTTTCTTTGAGCAATGTTCGTCTGTTCACCTGTCCGTCCGTGTTAGTGTTGAAAACAATAGATGAGCTACAAAAAATTTAAATACGCAAATTGATCGGATATATGAGGCGATAGAGAACTAAAAAATAAAAAAAAACATCAAGTGAAGAAATTGGCTCTCGCCTCTGGAACTCTGAACTTTTCATAGAAAAGCACGATATTGTACCATATTTTTTTGGAGATGTCAATATGGGTATCACATAAAAACTTACGAAAAAATCTTTAAGGAAATGCAAAAAATTTTTTTAAATGTTTAACCCATTAAGATCGTGTAATATTTTTATGGAAAATTATATATAGTATATATTTATTTTTTTTTTAATTACTTCTTTAAACTAGATTTAAATATATGGTGAAGAGTATATAATATTCGACATGGCCAAATATAGCGCTCTCACTTGTATATATTTAAAACCTATTTTATTGAAAAAAAAATTAATCAAATTTATTTCGTTGCAAGTAACACATCAAAACTTATTTACGAATATAAAACATACATAGAATTTATTGCATTGTATTTAGGCATATAATTATAACAATAGTAAATTTAGATTACAGCGATTTCTAGTACGTATGAGATTTTGAGCAAAATTTAAATTATTTTTCTATCTTTCTAATACAAAACAACTCTACTCCGCGATGGGATTTTGGCAAAATTATATTTACAACTATTTGAAAGAAATATTTCTTTTAACTCATAATAAGTTTAACTGAATGAATGTAGTTATTTGCATCTTAGCTTTTGTTGATTTTTATTTATTTTTTTAACAGCGTGGCAATTTAAAGAATATAAATAAATAGTCTTAAGCCCTTAGCAGCTTTCCGTAATATTAACGCAGTGAAGAAAACTATACTAAGTTTGTTATTTCTTTTGAGTTATTATTTATTTTAATTTCTAATTATTTTTAAAGAATTTATATTTTCAAATTTCTTAAGCACTAGGTTTGTAAAATATTGTAGGTGTAGAATATTGTAGTTTGTAAAATATTTTTTTTTTTTTCAATATTTCACCACACCGATAAATTATGTTTTTTTTTTCAAATACAAAAATAAAAATTTAATTGAACAAATTTGTTGAACCAATAAAAAAAATTCCAAAAAAACATAGACAAAACGCTCAAATATTCTAACGTAAGAAGGAAAAAAATATAGAAAAAAAAAAATAAATATAGTAACTGAATGTTTGCTGTGTTTTGTATGAAACATTTTTGAATTTTTGTTATCTTTTTACTTAGTTGATTCAATGTAGTTCCATTCAATCTATTTGGCTTTAGATAAAAGAATCTTTTATACACTTCATTTTTTAGTTTTAGATAATAAATATTTCAGGAGAATATCATATTTCAGTTTTAAGGAACAAAGATTATTTAAAAATGTGTCAGACTCTTTAAAAAAATAATAATAATTAGACACTAGCAGAATGTGCTGCACCATTTTTAGGATGGCTACATCCGTCATCAGCATTTGTCGCATCTATCTAACTTAGGTTGAGAACATTGTAAGCATCATGAATTTATCCAACTATTTTTATGAAGAGGAATATTAATTTAATTAGATAGAGTTCACACAAAAATCAACACATTTTTACTTTTAACCGACTTGAAAAAAAAAGGTTATCAATTCGTCTAAATATTACTTTTTTATGTTTGTTCCTGCAGAACTCAGTCATTCCTGAAGCGATTTTAAAATATTCTCTTTATTTGAACGATGCATATATATTGGCCCCGTTTTAGCAAAAGCTCATACTTTTAAAACTGAAAGGGTTTCCTCACATTTGTAAACCAAAGGCGCTACTTTAGAATTAAAAAAAAAACAAAACTACGTATGGCTCCATGGCACAAATAAAAAATAAATCTTAAAATTAAACGGTGCCCCTTAGGTGATATAAATTGAAGTGTCTACCTTTTGAAACGCTTGAAAATTATACAGAATGTCAATTATTATGATCGTTATAATAATAAGTATCAATATTAAAAATTATACAAATGACTGTATTATTGAATAGTTGTAGACAGATGGTTGAAATTTAACTATATTTCTTAGTCCGCTAAAGCAAGTATTAAATTTGAATTTTTAAATTAAAGTGTATCCCAATAGTTGATGTAATTTGATGTATTTGGTAAAACTTTTGAACCGTTATAGATAGACAGCTAAATCCGCTATAGCAACAATTATAAAATTTGAATCTGAAAATTACAGGATGCTCTTACAGTTGATGTTGTTTGATACCTTTGGCCATACTGTTGCACAATTGTAGACAGAAAGTTGAAAATTCCAAAGGCCTTTAAGTCCACTATAAAAACAAGTATAAAATTTTGATTTGGAAGGGTGTCCCAATAGTTTATCTAATTTGATGTATGTGGCTTAACTTTTTAACAGTTAGAGAAATATAACTGAAAACTACTTTGAAGTCGCTTTTTTGTGCAAAAATTATTTTAGGGCAAAAAATCTTTATTTTTTTGTTTTAATGTCTCAAAAATTTTCACATATGATAATACTGGCGAAAGCTTTTTTTAGGATTAAACCATATTAACATTTCTGTGCTTTTCATCAATTACAATGTAAATCTTAATTTAATAGTTTTCAGGAAAGCCAATAGACTACTAAGTTTTAGGATAAGTTTAAAATTTCAGAATATTTTTTGGTAATTTCAGAACATTTTTTCATAGAAGAAATATATAACAATTTTCACACTAAAATTCCATAAAAATTAGGTTCAAACGAAAAAATATACACTTTGAAAGCGGTTTCAGATAAGACAATTCTTGTCAACTTCAATGTCCTAAAACTTGTTATAGGCAAAATGCTGGATTTTAAGGAAAAAAAAACAAATTTAGGAATATAGCACGGATATATCATCAGCTAATTTGAAAACTCTGATTTCGTGTTTCAAAAAAAATTTTAGTTTTTCTAAGTCACGTGTTTTTTATTTTTATATTAACTAACAATTTATTTCTTAACTGATTTTTATGTATTTTATCACAGTTTGCATTAAAATTATTATACATAATAAAATTTTAAGTAACAATTCAAAGTACTTCTTGATTTATAATTTCGTAATAAAATAATAAAATAAAATAATAAAAATAAAAAAAAAAAATAATAAAAATAGCAATACAAAAAAAATCTTTTAAAATGGCAGGGACAATTAAAAACGTTTAAAATAATAACAAAATCAAAATATCCAATCACTTTTTAAAGAAACTAATGGGACCTCATTTTTAAAGCAATGTATTTCTTTTTGTTTTAAGCATTACTATTTTAAAATTCAGCTTCATAGATTTGTGTTTAATAAATGTGCCCTCTCAATTATTTTTTCAAATCATACCTACAGAACTTTTATGATTCTCCTTTTTAGTGAATTACTTCAGCCTACTAAATTGGAACACAATATCGGATTTGCAAGTCAAATGTTTCTTTAAAACATCGTTTAAATTTGAATGCTTGATTCAATATATTCGGAACTTTGTTATGTTCTTAAAAAATTGTTCCTTCAATTTCCTTATTTTTTTTTAACTGCTATCCCGTTTTTGTGCTTTGTTTAAAATATTTTTACTTTTCTTTTTATTTGCTAACTATACATTGAACAACATCAAACGGAATATTGTTCAGAAGTCATATTTTTCCTATAGTACAGACCATGCAGCAACACAAGAAAACATTAAGCAAAACATCAGTTCTGCGTGTTTTGTATGCTTAAACTTATACGTGGAAGAAAAACGTATAAATAACCAAAATATATTATAAAAAACGAAAAGGAAGTTAACAAAGAAAAAGAATTTTTTAACGAAACTTTTTGGAAGTTTTAAGACTTATAAAAAACGAAAAGAATAAGATTATTCTCGAAATATAAGACAACCCTTAAACCACGACTGCTTTAACCAAATCTTTATTTATTACCATATTTATTTATTTATTTTATTTTACTTTTATTTCCTGTGCAACAAGATCTTGTCTTATATTTACAGCACAGAAAAACTGTAAACATCGATACAAAGAAAGAAACAACACAGTGTGGCAGTCTGGCCCTTAAACTTTGAAACAGGAATAAATGGGCACTTAAAATTTTTGCAGAAGATATATACTATAGCTGCCATAATAGCAATCACTAAACATTAAAGGGTGCTCTGATAGTTACGTGATATATCATGAAAATATTGCTATATTTTGAGCAGACACGTAAAAGTTGCACAAAGTCAATAAGACTACGTGCGTTATACCAATAAGCAGAAAAATAAAATTCTAAATTAATGGAAATTATTGGTACAATATTGACGTGAATTTTACATCCTTGGTTTTAATTTATAACAGCAGGATGCAGACACTTCAAGTTTAAAACAATTAAAATTAAAGCTTAAAAATACAAAGGGTGTGCCTATAGTGACGCGATTTTAGTGCAAATGGCTTTATTTTGTTAACTGTAGCAAACAGACGGTTAGAATTTATAAAACAATTGTAAAAATAAGTGTGAAAAATAAATTTAAAAAATTAAAGGGTTCTTTTATACAGGCTTTTTGATCAATGATGGCACATACATGCTACGGAAATTATCGTAGGTAAGTCCAGTTCGTAATTAGCTGATTTTCATTAAATGCTTTTTGTATGTGGTAAGTGTATTTTGAATACAAACATATTTTTAAAAGAATGTTTCTTATTTAGTTTCGAATGTTATAAGCAACCACATAGACTTATTATGTGACCTCGAAAGCAAAGGCAATGAGTGAGCTAAGCTTATTGCCTAAGTAATGCTCTTGTGTAATTAATAGCTGTCGTTTCCGATAGCACAAAAGAACTGTTAGAAATAAATAATCTTAATGAAAAGCCTGCACTTTAGTGACTGAATTAAAAGTTCTCTTCTAAGAAAACTAAATAAGTCTTCTGTAAAGTAGCAGAAAGTTTCATCAAAATCACCATCATCAGATCAAAGATCAAATTTTTTGATTTGGCAGCACACAGTGGTTTGAAAACGATTTATTTTTGATATAATTCGGTATCTCATGAACCACTAAAGATAATTAAATAAAATTTTACAGATGCAAAGCAAAGGTGTTCCTGTTTAAAGGGTTGCAACTTCTTAACGAAAAGCGCCATCAGGACAAAACTTAAAATTTATTTAATTAAGAATATAATTTATGTCCTAAAGTAATAATCCGATCATTAATAAGTACACCATGCTAAAAGTACATAAAGCACATTTTTTGTAAATATTTGCAGGTTTTAATAGATGAAAAAAACTTTTTCATGAGTTAAAAATAAACTTTTTATAACATTTCCAAAAAATTATATGCCAGAGGTACCCAACTTTGGTGGCCTAGCTGCAGCTTCACTCTCAAACACCTCTGCTTTGCTTCTATGAAATTTTATTAAGTTACCTTCAGTGAATCATGAGATACCAAATTATGTACAAAACAGATCGTTTTCAAATCACTGTACAGCCTCCCAGATTAATAGCTAGCGGCTTTTTAAACAGTTTAGTATTAGATTTACCGTAAATATATTTAATAATGTCAGAATTTCCAACATATTATTAAACATAGTACAAAAAGGAAACAGAACTAAAGAGGCAAGTGAAATCTCCTATCCCCTTAAAATAACTTGTAATAATGCAGTAACTAAAAGAAATAAAATTCAAACACTCTTTTAACATTTTTGCATAATATATATATTTTTTTAATTTATTCATACAAGTTTTTAATTTTTTATTTATAATACAATATTACAACAGGCTTTTACGAGTATTCATTTTATCTATGACGTCTTTATTTTTTTTTTTTTTTTTTTGTATATTTATATAGGTTTCTTAAAAATATAAATAATGAATATTTTTATGTTTGTTCAATAAGCTAGATAAATGTATGTATGTGTTCTTAACTTATGTTTATAATTTATATATAGTTCTCCAGACTACATAATTATTGCATATATTAAGTCTCTTATATTTTTATAATATATATTTTATTTTACAACTGTTTTATTTCGTATTTGTTTTATATAAATTTACTTTGTTATTTATTTATATAAATAAATTATACGAATATCCTTTGTTATAAATTATAATAATTTGTTGAGTTATAATTTTTTTCAATTAAAACTATATAATGATATTTATGAGTGTGTTAATTTTTTACTAGTAGTGGTAATTTTAATATACTGCTGGACATTATAAAATAATATTTATTTACATATTTAAAAAAAGCTATAAAAAAACAAATAGATGAATGTATATATGAGAAATCATAATTGAATTAGTTATAAAATTAAGAAGATCTGTTAAGATAAATACCTCCTAAAGTTCGAAATCGTATGTTTTGCTTCTTTTCGTAGTTTAATATAAAATTAAGTATGAATTTTAATTTACTTTTTCGGATTAGGTACTTTTTTATTTTAATTATTAAAAAACTTTAGAAAGAAAAATTATTTTAAAATTTATGCAAAAATTTTTTTAAGAAAACAAGGAAAATTAGACTCTAGCGGAAGTAGATGCCTTAATTTCTAGATCGCTACATCCTTCATAAGCATTCTTCGCTTCTGTCTAGCTAACGTTGTGTACATTTAAGACATCCTCTACTTAACCAGTAAATTGGTTAGATGAAGTCCACACACAACTCAAAATATTTCTTCCTTGTTCTTTCTGTAACTCGTCTTATACATTTGTTTTTGTTTCTGTACTAACCATCGGTATGTCCACAAATGCAATTCCTAATTCATTTATAATATCCACGGTTCAAAAAAAAAAATTAAAATAAAAAAAATTTCTTAAACTGTGAGAAATAAAAAAAATTCAACTAATTTTTGTCGAATAATCGAATAAGTTTTTAAACAACTTACAACAATAATTTAAAGCTTTTACAATTTTTCTACAAACGCTAACATTGTTAGGGTTACTATTTTAACAATAATTATTTGAATATTCGAAGAGTTTTGTTTATTTTCTTTTATTTGCAAAAACAAATTTAAATTTAATATTTAAATAATGTCATTCGAATTGAGAATGATTTATTTTTATTTATTATTTTTAGTAAAAAAATTTTTAGACAACATGAAAGAATTTTCGATTATTTTTTGTTAAATAACCGAATATTCGAATAAGTTTTTAACAATATACCGCAATAATTTATAGCTTATCTTTTATAAGTTCATTTTAAAATCTATAAACATTTTCGATTATTCAAAGTTATATAAAGTTATGTAGTTCCGTTCATAACCATAAACTTTATAGTCTTTGTAACTTTGTAATTCATTTTGCAAAAGTGTTCTTTGAAATTTCTCACTTTTACCGTTAATACCAAAAGAACTCTTAAATGTTACATTTCGATACTCAAGAATCTAAACTAAAAAATTAAACTGTTCGAATTGTAAAATAAATAAACATTTATTATTTTATAACTCGTAAAAGAAAGATTGTCTATAAAAAATGACGTCTTGTTTGCAACATTATTTTACAACTTAAAGCATGCTATTTCTATGAAATTAATATAAAAATGTTTATTTACAAAATATTTAAAAAACATACGGTTATAAGTATAAAACTTATACTTTTACATTTAGTTAGTTTTGGTTTTTGTACAAAAAAGGAAGCAAGCATAATTGTCTACGATTTGTTCACATTCGATTTAATAGTAGAGTTATCTCTCATACTTTTTTGACTATATTATTTTAGTTTTTTTGGATTCTTATCAGTTTATTTTATTTAAAATTTTTTGTTGTATATGAAAAACTATAAAATATTGTGTAAAAAAATTTTTAGCTTACAGTAGAAAATTTAATGCAAATCATAATACTTTTATTATTAATTGTTTATATATATATATTTTTTTTTTTTTTGGTATCAATGTTAAATGACTTCAATTCTGTTCTATGAGAAATGATTGCTTATTAGAAAACAAAATTTGTTTATGTAGAGCGTTACTCTGTGATGACTTTTTTTATGCTGTATTACATTTTATAATAGTTCTTTACAACTTCATTAAGGTAATTAGTTTCAGATGAAATTTTCATTTTGCCAAGTATAGATTTTTAAAGAAGCAACGCTTCAAAATTTAACTCAATTGACACTAATAAGTTTTTTCATTTACTTTATTAAAAAAGAAGTCGTCGAAAAATACCAAACACTTAGACATTACAAGACTTTATATCTAAGATTAATTGTTCCTCTGAATTACTGATTTCTGGACTACCAGTTATTAGCTTCTAGTCAGTCTGCAAAAGCCCTTCTCACAGTCCCAGAATGCCGTTGCCTTACTTTTAAAAAACAGAAGGTAGAGTCCTTAGTGAAATATCTATCTTCTCAGGCAAGAACTGGATCATTATAAATAAAACCTTTCTAAACCAAATAATAGTGTGTTCTTGTCCCTCTTTAAGCATGAATTTAGGTAAATTTTTTCATCACTAATAAATTTTTATTGTGTAGCATTTGAAGGCTAAGTTTTTTCGCCTATTTTTTCATTTATTATACAAGGCCGTACTAAAGCCTATTTGGTTGTATGGCATTTAGCTTTGGGGAACCGCCTCATCATCTAACGTAGAGCTGCAAAGAAGACAGTCTAAGATTATAAGAATTATAACAGGTGCCCCATGGTACATTCGCAATTATATCATCCACAAAGGCCTGAAAGTTCCCCTTATTCGCGAGGAAATTAAAAAGGCAAACACCAACTACATTTCGAAATTATCAACTCACCCAAATCCTCTTGCAAGAGACTTACTATCATTTGAGGGTCATAGACGTCTTGAAAGTGTTGAAACATCTGATCTGACCAGATAAATTTTTAGTGTGCACTTAAAGCTGTCTGTTGCAGTGGCAATACCAGCTCTTTTATTTAGGTTAAGATTTTAATACTTGTTGTAAATTTCATTGAGAAAGATTCAATAAATAAATAAAAGTTAAAAAAAAATTTTGTCATTGTACTGTACAGAACGTATTTGTAAGCCTGATAGAATTTGCAAAAGAGGCTACTATCAAAAGAATGTGTATACCACGCTCTTCCTGAATATGTTGACCCTAAAGCAACACTAACAAAATAATAAAATTTAGTTTGAAAAGCAATCACCAATTCGCGCAACTTTTTGACGCAATATTATCAGCCATTAGCTTCATTTTTACCTTAATACGTGTATTGCAAAACAAAATTTTAAAACCAATGCACTACACACCCCTCAGAGACCACTATATTCAGAAAAATTCACCATTTGTTAAATCGCCATTTGTTAAATCGCAACTTTATACACTGTTTCCTCAAAAATAAAGTCAAAGCTCACATTACGGTCGATAGAGATAATTTTGTATGAAAATATGAATGCCAAATGGCAACCGTAACCATCGACTTAGTGAAATCAAAATTTGGCGATAAGTAAATTTCTGAAAATGAAAAGTCATGCAACGTGACACCTCTTGTTGATTCTCTGCAAGGCCACATGAAATCACTAGTTTATGCAGATTAACTAGCAACGTTTAATATCTTTATAAGCATTTTTTCTATAAACAAGCTGTTCCTCCGAAAAATGAATTCTCTCTAAAATTTAAGTGCAATGAAGAACAAATTATGTGCAAAAAAGTATCCTAGTCGTACAAGAGCCCCTTCCATGCATTGATAACTCAGTGAGCCTTCATCTTCCAAGCCAAGTGGCTTCAAATAGACTTTAAGGTACCTTCTAACCCATCTAATCTAATGTTCTATGTTGCAAAAATAGTAAGAAGAGTATATAAGGTGAGATATCTTTAAAAACATTTTAAAAACCTGAGTCTATTTTAGCGCTTCTTTTAAGATTAGCACAAAAACATTAAGAGCTAAATATTTCTCATTATTTCTAATTCCCATAAAAACAATGGTTCTTACGAAAACTAAAATCGCTGCGGGTCGTGCGAATTAAATTAGTCGCAAATTTTAAAACACACATACGGTCAGAAGGTCATCGAGTATGAAATAAAAATTGCGATAAACAGATTGGTTGAATTTTAATTTTATATTAAGTATCGTTTAAATGTCAGGCCTATATGCATTTTAATGATTCAGCTATAGGGACACCCTTTAATTTATATTTATAAATGTTTATACTTTTAGTTGCAGCGGACATAGAAGTTTACATTCTGTAATATATTCTATTGCTTAAAAATAACAGTTAAAAAAAGGATCATATCGGACAAATTACATCATCAGTGAGGACACCCTGTAGTTTTTTATACTTGTAATTGTGGATATATGGTATGTAAACACGTATGTAAATACGTAGTTTAAATTTAAAGTGTCTGTATATAAGAATTTAAACGTAAGGCCCATATACTCCACATAACATCATCTATGGGGACACCCTTTATTTTGCAATTTTAGATTTTATTTTATTATTATTGAGGACTTAACGTTATGTATAAATTTTTACAGTCTTTCTATAACGGTTCAATAGTTACTTTCCTATACATCATAAAACATTTTTAATTGGAACACCCTTTATTTTTCAATTTTATACTTATTATAGCAGAGATAAGAGAACCCTTCTGAGAATTTTAAAGTGTCTCACTGTAACGGATAATAATACACAGCTATTTATATCATTTATAGGGACACCCTTTAATATTTAACTTTTCATTACTTTCGTTTATTGTAAGCTATAGTGATACCAGCTTTGTTTATACTTTGTATGGGTGCTTGTAACGGTTCAATGCGTGTATAAGAAATATAAGTGTTTTATGGATCACCCACTTATTTTTAATATTAACAATTTTTAAATAGGGCCAGTCTATAAGCACCACTTTCAGTTAAGAAAGGACTAAATACTACCAGCCCAAATATTAAAAATATTTAATTATTTATTTCATCTGTAATTTTCCTTTGAATTTCAATGTATAAATTAAAAAATGGCAACTCAAGCTTAAATTTTTTTTAAATAAATAACTTAAAAGCGATATGTTGATCTAAAACGAATGAAAAATATTTTAATTTTTATTTTTACCTATAAATATTTTCTTTGATAAATTCTAGAAAAATAATAATAACAATAATAATAATTTGATTTATTTTAACTACAATATTTATTTTTATATTTAAAATCAAAATTTGATTTCTAGCGGCCTTTGAAGGGCTTTTTATAAATTTCTACATATTTTTCTCTTGTTTGCTAAATTATCGGTTACTCTGTATAATTTTGTAGGAGAGTTGAATTTCACTATTAATTTTAATTTTTTTATGGTTAAAGCTTTTTATATTTTTTGTTAATTAATATTTGGCTTATAAATAAATTTTTATATTTTCATTTCTTACACGAGTAGAAAGCATAATCGTATTTACATGAGAACAAAAAATTAAAAAAAACTTATTTTATTTTTAATTATTTAATATATGAAATTTTTTATAAAAACCTTTAGTTTTAGTTTGATTTTGGCACAGTTTTTATAATTTTTCTTTCAAATGCCAAGTTTTTCTAAATTGCAGGAAAAATAAATTTAAAAAGAAAAGAAATATTTCTTTAAGAATTTAACATGGACTTTTGTTATATTCTTAAATATGGTGAGATCGTTTGAAGACCTGTGCTAAATTTGAGAAAATTTTTATAAGAACCAGTTTTTTATTGAATAAAAATTAAGTATCTATTAAAGTTTTTGTTTGCTTTCAAATTAAAATTTTATTAAATTTTTAATTGATTCGATTAAATATTTTGTGAAAAAAACATAGAATTTTTGAATTACAGATACCACTTTATCTAGAAGAAGTCAACGTTTGCTACAATTTGCACGCCAGTGACTCTATTTTACTTTATTGCTTCTAAAATAAAGTTGAAGCTGGCGTTACGATCGATCAAGGGTAAATCTGGTTTCAACAGGAATGGGCTAAATGCTATTAAGCGACCGTAGTCATCGATTTATCAAATTTTGGCTGTAAGTTAACTGCTAGGGATGAACTTGTCAATCGTTCTCCAAAGTCACGCGATGAGACAGCTCTTGTTCATTTTCTGCGAGGGCACATTAAGTCAGTAGTTTATGTAGATAAACCAGCAAAATTTGATAAGGACTGTTCGACTTAAAAACGTTTTCTCTACGTTATGCTTTGTGTTATTTACCAACCAATTCATTACAAATAAACGGACCCTCAATGAGGAATATATTATATGCAAAGTAACAAGTACGGATTTCTCGAAGGAGTACATTTATTTTTTAAGAGGCCATTCTAGGCATTGATACCTCGGTGACCCAATTATTAATTTATTTTAAGAATAAGGAAAAACCAAACTAATAAATAATAGAATCAATTCAAAATTTTATCAGTTTTCGATCAAAAAACAAACATTTTTTTGTGTTTAAATAATTTCTTTTTAAAATATGCTTGTTAAAATTGTACGAAAATTTGCCAAAATTTGACTTAATATCCTAATAACACTCTTATCGATAACAAAAAAATAATTTAATTTTTAAAAAAATTTTATTAAAGTAAAGTCTTAAAGATAAATAAATTTAATAACAAAGTTTACATTTAAATCAAAGTTTAATTTGTTATTTTACATAACACTTTTACAAGATATTTCTATTAAACCTATTAACTCATTTAGTTTTTGAATTAAAAACAGAAGAATTACAAATTTTGCTTAAACCATAATATTGTGATTGCTTTATAAAACAGTTATTATTTGTTATTTCGTTTAAATTACTAAATAAACTGATACCTTTCATTGAACTTAAACTAATTTATATCCTCTTAAAATAATTAGTTTTGCTGCTTTTCTTTGGAGTATAAATATTTAACTAAAATTATTTGTAGTTTTAATTCTTATATTAAATTAAGTTTTCTTGCTTTTTAATTATTTGTCATTTGATATCTGGTTAGATCTAGTAAATGTTCATAAAGAAAGTCTTCATGGGGTGTTAGACCAATCATTATCCAGCCACAAATAGCACCAATGCTTCTTGTCACCGATAAACTACTCCAAACAGAAAAAATGCTATTGCTGAGCTGTGTGATAAATAAAAAAAATTAAATTATTTAAAATAAAATACATTAAATATCATATTTCATGTAAAACAACTTTTTTTATGTTAATCTTTAAAACATAAAATTGTTTTGCCGTCTTTTAGGGGATAATTTAAACTTAAGCATACATTTAAGCTGATTTTTGTTAGATTTTTCATTGCATACTTACTATTTCATCTTGCGTTAATGTTAAATTTGCATTATTATTAAAATATAATTTATCATCTATGGTATCGGAACAGATTGTTAGAATTAATGTCGCTATATAAATCATTGCTATAATTAACCAACGAAAAGAAACTAATTCAGATGCATTAGATAAATTCCAACGACAAATGTCCATTCTGAAAAAGAAATAATTTATTGAATAAACTTTATTACATTTGCAAAATTCTATATAAAAATTTAAAACAAATAAAAATTAAAAAATTAAAAAAAAATAATCAAAAATTTTTTTTATTCGAAAAATCAATACATGGCGTTAACATTTGAAAATTATTTCAGGTATATGGCCATGAAGCGCATTCTAGTCATTTAATTTGAGCTAATGTTAGTGTGTGATTTGTCAACTGCTGCTGGTTTATCAGCATAGACTAGTGACTTCATGTGACACAACGGGAAAAATCAAGAAATGACAAAACACCAGACCATTATAGAAAGTTGACAGGTCAATTTTTCGAAGTCAAATTACGATTAAAATGAATCAATAGATGGTGTCACCAAATATTACTTGGCACTATACTTTTGAAGCCATCTCTCATCATAATTTAAAGAAATATATACTTTTAATAAATTGCTCTTGGAGTAACGATTTCCATAAACCTTAACGCGAGATAGAGCTTTATTCTCCAAAGAAACGGAAATAAAGTCGATAGGTACTGTAATCATATACTTCTCTTTTGCTTGTATTTTTATTTTTTTTACAATTTACAACGTTTCCAAAGTCCATAGACGTACCTCTTAGCCAGAAACATGGCTTTTTACCAACAGAAACCTCAGAATTTAAATAACATTGTGTTTTATACAAAGATCCTTTACAAAGTTTTCTAGCCAACACCACTAAAATGAATTATATCTGGTATAAAATCTGCCGAATAGTATACGGATGTTATTCGCGTAAAAGCAGTAGGATGTATTTATCATTCTATGTAAGTCCCATACGACAGTGATTTAATAAGTTTGTGTGCGACGTAAGACCATCCCGATTATTCTCAGGTAAATCACTCCAAAATATATCGTCAAGCGTAATACCCCAACACTCATTTCCTCACGTTCCATAAGAAGGGCTTATCGCCTATATGAAGATCCTTATATCAGTACAAAAATTTAAAATTTTTTATGTTGATCCACATAATTGTGCTTCATTTAAAACTAAATAATGGAAGGAAAAAGATATGGACATTTCGCTACCAGTTATAATGTTCTTCAGTGGATTTAACCCGAAATTTGTGTAGAAAAATCAAGAGTCTTATATCTCAAGCCAAATTTATATTCTGGGTCCTTATGCATATCGAAGTCGATTGGGCGATGTCCGTCTGTGCATCTGTGTTAGTGTTAAAATCATTTAGATCAGCTAGAAAAAATTTACATACGCCAATCGATTCAAAAATTTTGTTATTAAAAATCTGCAAGATCGGTCCATGTCGTTTCAGGCAGCAGGCAAAAGACCACGCCTGTCTCCAATTTTCTCATATCATTTGGAGCAAATGTAGTTTAAGGTAATTTCAATCGAAAAAAAAATATATGGGACCGATAGAGAATTAAAAAATAAGAAAAAAACATCAAGTTAAGAAAGTGGCGCTCGCCCATGTTTTCCAAGTTTTGGGCTAGTGATTTTTTTATAAAAAATACGATTGTGCACCATATTTTTTTTTAAATCATCAAAATGCGTATCATTTTAAAGTTTTTAAAGAGATCTTTCAGGAAATGCTAATTACTTGTTGTTTCTTCTTTCATTTTTCTTATTTAGAGAAATGAATGCCATTAAATTAGTTCTGAAGGAATAAACCACAATTAATATAGATGAAGATGCATACTAAACACGACACTGATATAGAATTATGCAACATATAGCGGAGATTATTTGAGTTAATCTTATTGTAAATTGTATCATATTTTGCTCAGAATTATGACTTTATCCTTGTAGCAATTACATACATAAGCTAGAGACGTTGATTATGTGTTCCAGCTATAATTTTGTTGGTAAATTATTTATCTAATAGAAACCATTATTGGCTTAAAAATTAGCACATGATTTAACATTAACATAGAACACTACAAACTACCAAATCTGATTATTTCAGCTACTCAGCAGTATTTGTTTTTCTTGTTCCCTTGGTTTTAAAGATAATTATAATATCGAATTTATGCTAATATTTTTTAACATTAAAAACAGGTTATTATCCAGCTTTCTTTGTAGAATAATCACATAAGGTAAATGCAAGATCGAAAAATATATGCTGGACAAAAACATGATCTAAATATTAATTAAAAGTGTATATTAATTACGTTTACTGCAGAAAGCCTTAGACAAATAATTTTATATTGCAATGTATGGCAAAATAACCACCTTTTAACTTTTATATTCAAGTTTTGCTTACTTTATTTATAAACTAGCCGTGCTCACGGCTCCGTGCGCTTATCATTTTTAATTTTCTCATATTTAAAATTTAGAAAAAATAAAACCTTTCCATCTAGAAAAATAAAATGTACTGACAACTGTTTTAGTACCCTTATACTGGTGAAATTGGATGCTGTTACATTCGTATCTCTAGTTTCTCTGAGTAATGACATAGTTTTCTGAAAAAAAAGGATTCTAAGGATCCGCCAAATAACTTTTGGACTTTTAATGGCTTCATACCAAGGTCTTTATGCAAAATTTGTCTCAATAATGTCTCCCAAATGTTCAACTATTGAGAGCGACGGTGAATTGATGCTGATGGCACTTCAGGCACACTTCCTGCCACAGCAGCAATATTCTCGGGTGTACGCACTGTTTTTAGCTTTTCACAGTTTGGTTTATCGATGAGGATGCCAGTTTCTTCACTTTTTTCACAAGATAACGAACATACAGAGCTGACGGTGCTTCTCTTCTTCCAAAATGTATACGCAATTTTCGCACACGTTCTGCAACATTAACATAATTTTCAAAATAATGTCGCAATATTTCCCAGCGTTTTCAAGCGTACACACAACCATATTCGTTTAGCGGAAGGATGAAACTAATTATTTGTCAAATCAGCCATGAGCTAAGTGTTACCAAACGTTAGATGGCGGACCCTTTATATGTGAACCAAGGTTCTAAGAAGCCTCTATACAAAATTTTATATAAATTCATCCAGTAGTTTTTATGTGAATCGAAAACAGTCAGATAGATGGACAGACAGATATAAATTCCAAAAATATGTATCTTGTGTTTACATATCGATTACTATCTACAAAAAATATTTCACGTACAGAAATGAACCCATTACTGTTTATTGCCATCTTGCTCCTTCTGTAAATTATGTAGGTGTTTTCAGTGATTTTTTATTTACTTCAGACAATATGTCTTAAAATATACTTTTAATTTCTTTTCAATTTTATAACCTTATTTATGCAATACTAACAAGTGGGTTGTACCTAATAGTTTTGTTTATGTATTTGTATGTATTGTATAAACAAGAAAAATTGTTATCCCACACAATACGGCTTACGATTTAGATACTTTCTTTTTTATTGAGATGTCACTGTCAATAGTTATAAATTGATTTATCTAGATATACCTTTATGGTTGTGCTTTGAAATAAAATTTTTATTCAATTTAATTAAAGCCTTAAAATATACTCAAAATAATTTATAAATTTATTACACACCATGTTCATATTTATTGTAACTTTTTTTTGTTGTTACTAAATTGTAGTGGGCATAAAAATAAAGAAACTTCGAATTTAAAGATAATATGATTGCATACAAAAATTCTTAAAGCTTTCATTTTACTCCCACCTTAAATAAACAAAGAAATAATGGTTTCTGTTTATAGAGAGAATAAACAAAATAATTTAATAAATTACATTTAAACGATGATTTTATACTATTATCTTTTTGGCAACACTGGCTTAAAGAGCTGACGCACGTTTCGTGTTTTGTTTCAGTGTCAAACATCTTCAATTTGGTCTATAATTTAACCATGAATTGTCTTACAAACGAACAACGCTTGCAAATTATTGAATTTTATTTTAAAAATGGGTGATCTGTTAAGAAAGTTCATTTACCGAAAACTTTTGTTCAGCAACGAAGGTCATTTTAGGCTTAATTGGTACGTAAATAAGCATAATTGTCGATTTTGGAGTGAATATCAGCCAGAAGCATTGCAAGAGCTACCAATGCATCCAGAAAAAGTCACAGTTTGGTGCGGTTCGTGGGCTGGTGGCCGTATTTCTTCGAAGATGAATCGAATCGTAACGTAACCGTGAATGGTGAGCGCTACCGTGAGATGATATCCAACTGTATGACATGTGGTTTCAACAAGACGGTGCCACATGCCATACAGCACGCGCAACAATGGACTTATTGAGAGGAGGGTGAACATTTTATTTCACGTTCGGGACCGGTCAATTGGCCGCCTATATCATGCGATTTAACGCCTTTAGACTATTTTTTGTGGGGCTATGTTAAAGCTCATGTCTATACAGACAAGCTCGCTTCAATTGACGTATTAGAAGACAACATTTAAGCATTTATTCGTAAGATACCGGCCGAAATGTTAGAAAGAGTATGCCAACATTAGACTAAGTGGATAAACCATATGAGGCGCAGTCAAAATCAACATTTGCATTAAATAATCTTCAAACATTAAATTATATGGACCGAACTATCGATTCAAATAAAGATTTCATGAATTTTTCTGAATTTTATGTGTGTTTCTTTTTTTAACTTTCCTATAGCTTTTAAAAAATCACCCTTTACAAGTTGACAATGATATAATTCTTGACTAATAACTCGAATGACGCCATTTTCTTTAGATAATATTTACTTTTATAAAAACTATTTTTTTTTATCAAACAAAACTATTGACAAATACATTAAACGTATACGATCAAAAATGTTGTTTTCATCCGCATTGCAATGACAACCGTAAGAAAAGTGAACCTTAAATTCACTGAAATATATTCCACTTGTCGACAAAACCAAATACCCCAAAAGCTTGGACGAATTTGTTTTCTGTACCTTGTTTCTGTAACTTAAGTGACAAATTTCGCACATAAAAATATTAAATTCATCCTATTTTTATTTATTAAAATATTTATTTTGAATAAACTTATCCTGTTGAATAATTTAAAATAAAATACACCTGCCTTAATAGTGAATCCCATTTATGTATTTAATATTGAATTTTTTGTGTAGGTTTTTATTCCCACATTTTTTTTATTTTTTTTTGCATTTAAAATCTCTAAAAATTTGTTTATTTTTTGTGTAGGTCGTAATACGAAAAAAAATTATATGTATGAATGCGTGTGTATATGTGAATGTAAAACAAAACTAAATAAAATTACATGTAGTTTTTTTATTTAAACATCACACCCCCATCGTCTTTAATATACAAGCATTTTATTCTCAACTACTTTTCCCTCATCTTATCTAAAATTAGAAACTTAAAAAACAACAAAATCTTTAAAATGTTTTTTTTTTCTTTCTCTGGTTACGTTTGACATTTGAAAAGTGTTTTGTTTTCTACCAAGTTTATAAATTGTAATGTGTTACCACCTTCATTATGGTCTTCTTAGTTGTAGTCAGCTTTTGTATCAACATCCATCCACACGTTATTTTATATTTTATTTTATGGTTTCTTTTTCTGAATGTGACATTGTCAGCTGAACGAATAAATAAAAAACATATAAAATAGCAAAAAAGTTCTTGATTTATTTCAATTATTTTTCTAACCGTTTTCCTAACCGGGGCTTCAAATGGTTTGATGTTTTATTTTCTATTTATTTAAGTTTTAAGCGATTTATCCACCATGGCTACTCAAAAGCAATTATTTTTTTATTTTTTATTTAAGGCTTTGCTGAGGTTTGAACTTATACGCATGATTTTTTATTTAGCGAACAGTTAGATACAATTTTCTACTAAGTAGTCTTCGCTACAGCTTTTTTGCCACTACCACTGCGGCTAAGTTTTCCTTTTATTTTTTCACACACACCACACTTTTTAGTGGTAGAAATAACAATTTCTTATCTTTGTTTATAATACAGAATAACGATTTTTAAAACAGTCAAGAATATTCACATCGTGCTTCTTTTGTTGCACCGTTAGCTTAACTATAAATCTCGCCAACAAACGTCAGAATCGTTACTTATGTAGCCAACGACTCTTAGAACGAAATGAACAATTAGCTAACATATGTTGAGAAACCGAGGTGTTCGAGGTAGTAGAAGAATTGTTAAAAAGAGCAAGAAAGATGGAAGAAATTAGCAGCAGTACAAGCTTCCGGAGTCGAGATTAAAAGAAAGAATACAAATATTGTTATTACCGCGACAGGTTAATTGTTTAAGTCGCCTGTATGACATTAAGGAGGCAAAGAGAGGAGCTTAAATTAACGTAGGAAAGTAGCGATATATCAACAATATATGGGAGTTGTGTTAAAGTTGGGTAAAAGGGCCTGGCTTGGCAAACAAAAAACAAGATTAAAAATTTCAGTCTGTGTCGTAACCAGAGCACAGAGTGTCTTTATTAACTACGTGGGTTAAAAGCGCAAATTTACTGAACAAGGCCTCGTCGTGATACATAGTGTTGTAGCTTTAATAGCAGTTTAAGAATGCCGCGCGATGAAAATGTTTCAAAAAACTGAGTCTGCTTCAACCCTTCTAATATTTACTGAGTATAAGCAAGAATGCCAGAGCAATAAAGAGAGAACAAGGAAATAGAGAATTTATAAAGTGTTGCAGTGGAAAGCAACAAAAATTACGCGCTGGTATTTGCAACCAAAAGCACCCCTACGTTTAAGAAGGGGAAAACATAAAAAAACTTAATTCAAGAACAAAACAGGCTCCATTAACACCAAATAGAAAAAGAGGAAGTGAAAGTAGAATCTTAACTTTCAGGAGAAAGGGAAGCGTTACTTTTAACATTGACAGAATTTAAGGTTTAAAGTAGGAAGAAATTAAATAAGAAGGTTGAATTCTGAAGAAAAAAGTTTACAATTCATTTTCTATACCCTTTACCACAGGTGCAAAAGTGTTTATATAAGTTTTTTATTTCATTTGTTATTTCTACAATATCCATTTTCGAACCTCTAAAGAATTATATTCCGAGTTTTTATGCATAGCGAAGTCGATTGACAATGGCCGTCTATCTGTCTGTTCATCCGTGTTCGGGTTGAAGTCTACTTTGCCACGGGACTAGACGAGCTAGAGAAAATTTAAATACGCCTATCGATCAGATATAGTATCGAAATTTTGCTATTGAAAGTCAGCAAGATCAGTCCGAGATCATACGACGAGCAAAACACCGCGCCTGCCTCAAATTTTTCCATGTCATTTGGAACAAATCTAGTTTAGTGATATCACTGCAATCAAAAAAACAAAGATATGGGGCAATAGAGATTTTAAAAATAATAAAAAAAACAATACGTAAAAAAATATGTGTTCTCCCATAATTTTTGAGTTTAGGGCCTCTGAAATTTTCATAAAAAATTTTCGACTGTAAATATAGTCAATATGGGTATCATTCAAGAGCGTTTGAAAAGAATGAAAGAATGAAATGCTAAAAGTTTTTAAAAATGCTTAACCCATCAAGAGCCGATGTCATTATTATGTAAAATTATTAAGTTCTTAATAACTTTTCCTAATTTTTTTATTTTCTGTCATTCCAATAATTGTTTTATTGATTGCAGTTACTTCACTAAACTAAATTTAGATAGATGGTGAAGGGTATATCAGATTTATAGCATAGCCAAATATAGAACTCTTATTTGCTTATTTCTCAAAATGTCTTGCTGTATTAAAGTGTCTGTTTGGTGTGCATCACTTCTTAATTTAAGGTGGTTAGCTTTTCAAGTAAAATTTTTTATTTTTTTTTTTAAATTAATTTTTGGTTCTTGCACTTGAAATTACTTAACTAACCTTAGTTAAAAACAAAACTGTTTTGTTTGCAGGAAATTAGTACAACTAAATTAGTCTAATGCACAAGAAAGCAAATAATCAACCTTGTTACGAAACACTCATATCAAATTAATACAATTAAGTACAGAAATATATTGGAGGTCAATGTGTTCTAAAGTCTTGAAACCTTAATTCTTTTATACATTTTTCTTTTTTTCCTTACAAGATAAATAAATACATTTAAACACGCTAAGGTCAATTAAATTAAGTATAAAAAAGGTTTTAAAAAAATAAATTTTAACATAAAAGAAATTAAAAAAACACTTATTACTAGCAAACAATAGTAAAAACAAAGGACTTAAATCAGGGAAGGATAAATTTTCTAACTGAATAAATAATATTGAAATAATAAAACAAAAGTTCTTCTTTTTAACGTTACTTACCGATCCAACACAGACACCATACATACAATGGCCAGACAATAGAAAGTATTAATATAGTAATTGGCAAACGAAGCATATTCTGAATTAAATCCTGTCGTTAAAGATGATGCTGCTATATCATTGAGTTCAATTTTTGTTGTGGCCGTTGTTGATGTAATTGTTGCAGGTATTGCTTCCATAGAATTTGTCTCGCCAGCAAGACTTTTTATTGCCTTGGACCATTCCAAGGGATGAGTACTTAAGACAAATAGTAAATGTGCCAATGCTAGACCAGCTAGTAAACCATGGCATATATTCGAAATTAATAACCAAATTCGTTGAGTTAAACAGGCCAGTTGTATGTTGGTAGTGATTTCATGTCTAAAAAAATATAAAAATATAAATTTTAATATTTAGAAAATTACTCTTAATCAGTTGAAAAATATTTAATGTCTAGAAATTATATTTTTGTTGTCAAAAAGGCAATCTACTGTAGACTTCGCCTTTGTAAAACAAATCTTTTTTGAGGATTTTTATAAGTTTTCTGCAAAAGTGCCACTTTTAACTCCCTGTGGTGACTAACGAAAGCGCACTCTTAGTAGATCGTATGTCTGCTGGGAATTCTGGCTAAAAAATTCAACCAAAGACAAATGAACTAATTAATCTACGGTGTATCATCAATGACCAAATATGCAAAACCTAGAGGAAAATTGGTCTGAATATGAGAACACTTGTTGCATGTTAAGCTGCAATTAAAATATAGACTTAACATTGTAATAAGAGCTTTACGTAGGTTTGCAGATTCGCACCTAAGTAGAAAGAAAGCAACACCTTTCAAGAGATGGTGAGGTTCATCTTCGAAATCAAATTGGTCAAGAGTGTTTCTAAAAAAAAGAGGGGACCTACAGTATTCGTGGTACAAAAGTATATTCCAAGTACAGAAACATCAACTGGCAACAAAGGCTTGGACTCAACGGAAATTAAAGAAGATTATATTAAATTGACATAGGTTACAAGCAAGTAAATAACGAAAGAAGTTTAGTACTACTAACCTTGGAAATAGGAGTCTAGTCTACTCAAGAAAGAGTTAATAAGGTCGTATGGATTCCGTATGGTGTGCCAAACAAAAGGATATCGTGGCAAGTGAAAGATCCGTAGCTGCTACTTTGAAAATTTGAAGGCAGACACTATGTCCCAAATGATGTTATGATATAAGATAGAGAAAGGCAACTATGTGGCGGCTGGCCAAAATGGTACTCAAAAATGTCTCAGGAGATGCCTGGAAGAGGCTGAGACGCACTGCATATCGTGTACGAATTTCCATCATTGGAGGACTGTACTTCGTGAACAAAATTGTTATCAACGTAACTTTCTATAGATTAAACCATTATAAAACAAAATTAAATATTAAAGGGTGGCCCCGTAGGTAACGTATTTGACTTATATAGCCGTATCTTTTGAAATGTTATAGTAAAACAATTAAAAATTACACAAAAAATTTTCTTCTACGTCCTTTATAACAACAAGTAAACTTATTTAAAATTACAGGGTGTGCTCAAAAGTGATGAAACTTGATTTCTTTTAAACCTTTATAGACAGACAGCTAAATTTTTGCAAACAACGTGTCGGCTACAGCAACAAGTATAAATTTTAAAATTAAAAATTAAAGGGTGTCCCTATAACTTTATTGACTCCCTAAATATGATGACACTACTGACACTTAAAACTTATAAAGAGTGTATATTATTACACCACGACAACAAGTTAAAAAAAAATAAAGGGTGCTCTCATAGCTGATGTAATTTGAGGTATGTGGGCTTACTTTTTGAGCCGTTATAGACCAACAAACTTTTAGTTTAATGTATATTACATTATCTTTTCAAATTTGAGGCTGCTATAGTCGAAGTGGTAAACACGTTGGCTGCAAACCTGGTTGACCAGGGTTCAACCCCTGCGGCAACCAAAAATAAAAGTTTTTTTTTTTCTGTTTAATGGTATAAATATATATTCAGAATTAACATTAAACATGCAGCCTCCTTCGTCGGTACTTCTTCATTGCATATTCGCCGGCGAAGTAAAATAACTAATAAAATGGCTATATCTATCTTTCTTTTTTCACCACCTTTCTTTTCTCTCTTCTATCCCTTTCCTAAAGAATGTAGCACGGTTACGAAAATAACTAAATAGGCATTATTTCCTGAATGCTACTTCTCTTACAAAAAAAAATTACACCGATACAACAATACAACTATTGCTTAGTTCGCTATAACAACAAGTATTAAATTTGAAATTGGAAATTAAAGGGTGAACCCATACATTATAGCCTTTGAAAAATTTTTCCAATCTCTTGAAGAGTTATAGTTGGCGGTTTATAAGTTACACAAAATGTGTATTTCTATGTCCGATAAAAAAGGAAGAATAAAAAATAAAAATAATAAAAATTAAAGTTGAAGTTAAATACTGTTCCAATAGGTGACTTAGCTTGATTGTATGGACTTTCACTTTGAATCGTTATGGGTAGACACTTCAAATTTTCACGGCATATGTATTGATATATAAGTTATAACACAAAAAAAATGTGTATCCATAGGTGATGTGATTTAGTGTATATGGACTTATTTTTTGAAACGTAATAAATAGAAACTGAAATTTAAACAAAATGTTTATTGCATTTTTTTTAAGTCGGATTTTTTTTTTTTTTTTTTTTGTTTTTTGTAGGAATTATATATGCAAGTACATATGTAGACTTTGTTAAAGATACAATTTAGCAAAACATAAAAATATTATTTATCTTTAACTTTATTTTAAACACTGTAGCATGTAATTTAGAATTTTTTCTTTATTATACTATTTAATTTTAGCACTTAAAATAGATACAATTTCTTAATTGACCTAACACATTTATTGTTAAAGCATGGGTAAATCTAAAAATAATTTTTGTTTCATATTGTGGATGGGTGGCCTTTTATCTTTAATATGAACTTGTTTTGTTTTCATGTATGGATATGTGTGTTTTTTTTAATCTTATCCCTTCATGTTCATGTTAGGGCAAATGATTTTTGTGTCTGCGTTTAAAAATAGAACCTTAATTTATTTACTGTATAAAAGCAACCTTTTCCTCTTTAACAAATTTCTATTTAAGCAGCAGTCTACCTGAAGGGAAAATTATTATAAAGTAAGTTATATTATTTTAAATGGCAGCTGTTATTATATAAACCTACATTTTATTAGCTTGTGCTCTAATTTTAGTCACTACGATAAACGTTTTGCTTAGTATGAAGTAAATTTAAGAAAAAATTATTATTGACATTTAAAGTGGCATTGGAGTTTATAAAAGAACTATAAAAAAATACGAAAGATGTTAAAAAATATATTAAACAGAACAAGACAGAAATCTTGGATAACTTTGGTTTCTATTGTAATACATGATTTAACATGTCATAATTTTTATGCGATTCATTAGTCGATACAAGAATGAATATTAAGATCGCAGTGGCAATTTTCTGTTCTCTAAAAAATGCAAAATTTAAAATCAAAAAAATGTGTTCATGATTTTTTACTCTGTATTTTTTATGAAGAAAACTGCACAGAAGAAAATCTCACCCAACTTGTGGGAAGCTATAACCTCGAAGGTTTTGATTTAAATTAAAAAAAGAACGTTTAGCTATTCAGAGCATAGTTCGATGAAGTTTAGAGATGCACAAAAATTAGAACACCTAGAAACAACATATTAGTGTCTCATTATATTAATTAAAAGGAAGGCAGACCGTTTTCGTAATGAGTCCCCTTTCGATCTCCTTGCTTTCTCAATGATTATAGGCATCTCATTCACAATTTACGACTACCTTACCCTTATTGAGTCACGTGCTTCCATCAGCCTTTGCTCTTTTTTTAGTAATTCCAAAATGTCGAGTGGTAACTGTCAGCTTTTTTTCTCATCATCTCATTCTCTCATAGTCTATACTACTACTTTTTTGTCACATTTAACGAATAATGAATATCTATTCAAAGATTTTTTCATGATATTCTGATAACATTTTTGTTTAATCACTAAGAAAGTAATCATGACAGCAGAATTAATTTCTACTCCTTGTAAAAAGTAACTTCTTCGAAATTAATCGTTAATTTTTTTTAAATGTCAATCACATAAAATCTCCATTCAATGATAGATTGCTAAATATAGAAAACAACACTTTAAGGGTTCACTTCAATGGCTCCTTCCACACAAGTTGAATTAATGTGAAGTTTCCTTATAATAAAAATTCTTAAAATATTAAACAGCTTTAAAAAAACGTTGACCTTTAGCAGATATCCGAAAACAAATTGAAGCGAACATAAGAATAATTAATAAAACTTTTTAAATAAAAGCAAGTAAAAATTTAAAATATTTATTATAATTACTATTTCTTTTTTATATTTTTTCTCAAAAAAAACTAAAAACATTCTTTGAGATCAAAATTATATTTCTTATATTTGCAATTGAATTTATTCATATCATTGTGTTTTATCATATCAGTTTTTTCTATAACAAAATTTTTTTTGTTTTAGATTTTCTTGATAATACAAAAATTACTTTAATCCTTTCCAATGATAAGATTTAAGATTTTTGTAAAATGTAACAAAAAGGTAAAATTTTAATCTATTAAGTTTACATTCAAAGCAAAATTATACTCCTGTAAGAATAATAAGACTTAAAAGAAATAAAAAAAATATATAAAAACATCCATAATCCTAACTGCAGTAATTCTGAGAAATGTGCAACAAATTTAAGCATTATTATGCACTTACTATCCCACTCTGAACTTCTAAAGTAAGAGCATTTAGTATAACAGTTTAAAGAAAATTAGAAAAACGAATAGAGCAAAGCATTTAGTGTAGGAGTAAATTGTACCCACTAACCAGAGATTTGTTAAATGTCATGACATTTAAGTGGTAAAAATACTTAAAGGCCAAACACAAAGGATGCTGTTGTAGATGATGTAGATGAAATAGATTTGTGTGCTTGTGGGTATGGATTTAAATTCATGGATTTGTTCAAATAAAAACCATAGACATTTTTTGAAATTTTCCAATTTCTTAGAAAGGCTTCGTTAAATTCAAAGCTTGTTAACAATAGTTATCCCACAAAAAACTCCTTATTAAATATGTATATCGCAAACAAAATGAGCTGTCAAACCCAAAAAATAAAATATTTACTCGAATTGAAAATTAATATCTCCATGGGTGTGTTGATAGAGATTGTAGTATTTAAGGACACTAAGTTTAAATCTCTGCATATTGAAAGAGACGGAAAATACCGCTACAGCGAATTTATTCTGCATACGAACTGTTCGACTAAAATACGAATGTTCCCTGGTCAATCAACCACAAAGGAATGCGTTCTTAATGTTGCGCGCACAAATTTTCGATTTTAAGAAATAAGATCCCTGAAACACCTTCCACGTTGCGTCAATGTTTCAATGAGTCAATAGGGCTGGAAACCCTACCGTCATCGGTAAGCTTCTTGGCTCGCCCATGCGTTTTTAAGTAACCCCAAAATATACCTTAAAGCAACGGTCCTTATATGAAGGTGGCAATTTGTTTTAGATATAATAAAGGTGGCATAGATAATAAAAAGATCGTTTTAGGCAGCCAAAGCACTTAAATGCTTCTTTTGCAACCTGATAAATTTGTCTATTTTAAAAAAAATCTCATTAATTTTTTATGCCTCTTATTAGTTAATATCTAATCAACCATAATTTCAGATGCGATAGCACAATCAGCTGGACGTCTGTACAAAAGAACATAGCACTAAGTTTTTTGAGCTTTAAATCGAATTCTTCAACAAATATCAGTTGTTCGTTCTAATCAAAGAAAAAAGGTTTATTTACTTTTAGATTAAAATTTTCTTAAATTTTCTAATTTGTTCAATTAATTATTTAATTAGAAAATTTGTTTTTCCATTTATAATTACACGTGTTATTGATTCAATTAATTATTTAATAAAAAATTTTATATTAATATTTATTGATTTAATAAAAATTTTTATTAAAAGAAACAAAACAATTAAAAGTTTTTCTGTGAATATAAAATAAATATGACAAGATTGACTTGAGAACTCAAGAAGACTTATTTCACTAACCAGGCCTTTAAACCAACTTAGCGTTGACTGCTACTCACAGTCTTATGTTGCTACTTTTCTATTTTCGGACTATGATTTTCTAGTGTTACAATAAAGGTGACTTAACTATTTTACCTGCTGTTTTAATCTAAAGGCCGCTACATAAAAATTTGTTTCTTTTTTACAATGAGAATCCGGGAGTCTCCATTTAACTGCGTTAAAAGAACTAATCGACAATAGTTTTTCTGATGGGAGTCGAACTTACGGGTCTTGTCATGTTTTGAAAAAGAAATAATCTTGTAAATGATGAAATGTCACTGTTTAATTTTTTAGGATCAAATTAAAGAAAAACTTTTAAATTTTTGTCCGCATTTTTCTTTATTTAGCTCTTCTGGTACTTTAATGTTCCATAAAAAAAACAAAAAAATTTTAAAAGCGATAACATTTAAGTTGTTAAAGCTCTTTGGTACTTTTAAGTCCCCTTAAAAACGATCTTTTTTAATGATAACTTTTAAGTGGTTAGAGCTTATAAAAATATTATGAATTTTACTCTTTTTATATTGACAAAGTACTAAAATATAGGACCTTTTTTTAAAAAGAATATTAGAATTTAAATCTTACCTAATGTTTATCAGTTAAGAAAACGATACGAAAAAAATATTTATATCAATTTTTACCTTTTAGGGAGCAAAGTAAAGAAAAACTACTTAAGCTTTGTCCGCATTTTTCTTAATTTACCTCCTTGGTACTTTTTTGTCCCTCTCAAATAAACGCAATTTTGTCTAAAAGTAGTTGGGACTTATTTGAATATTCACAAAATATTGAAAATCCCTATTTATTATTGTAAATAAGGAACTATTTTAGATAATTATTAAATCAATTAAAACACACAACTTTGCAACTTTAAAATTTGCATGATTGCTTTTGGGCAAAAGCTTACATTTGCATACAAATTTCTTATTACTTTTGCTTTAAATATTTGAGAATTTTAAATAACATCACAACCCTTTATACCAAATAAAATAGTAATTGAAAATATAACAAAAGGTTATTCAAAATACTCACCTATAATATTCACCATCTAGTAGACAACGTGTATCACCATAACTACCACTTGTGCGCATATCAAAGCCGGCACCACCACCATCACGTATTACACCACTCCCAGCACCACTACTACTACGCAAACCACTACTGCCACCACCACCACCAATACCACTACCATTGCCTCCAGCACAACCATTATTTGTGTTTCCATCATTTGCTATATGACCACTAATACGACCACTCATGCCACCCGAACGCATAAACGAATTTTTGCCATAATAACTGTAGTGTTCAACTGGTCGATATCCTGATGACGTTTGCATAAACATTTTGTCAATGTGCGCTGGCGTATCATCTGTGGGTGAGACGACCGGTGTGAATGGATTGTAAATTTCTTCTCCGTCAGCGGGTACAATGTCATCTGAAAGCTCTTTTAATATCGATGTTAAACCACTGGCTGTATAAAATTTACCTAAAATTATTAACAAAAATAAAACCGTTTTGAAAATTGCAGCATTTAGCAAATAGGCTTAAAATTGCAACCTTAAGAGCGAAAGATATTCTTAACTTGATATACATATGTAGAAAAAAAGGAGCTTAATTCATCACCAATACTAATTTTAATGTGCAATAATTGTTATTAGTACTTGGGACATTATATTATTGAACAAAAAGTGTTGACAACATTGTATAATATTAATGTCACGTTTTACCTGGCAATACCTTTTATCATTTACTACTTGGTGCTTTAAGAAAACAATTTTCAATTAACCCGAAAACCAAATGTGGTTTCCTCTTTATATACGTTTTTTGCAAGGAACAAGGAACCTTTTTAGTAAAAATATATGTTTTCGGTTACAGCAAATAAGCTAAACACAAATGTAATACAAAAATTGTAAATAAATACGTTTTGTTTATTTTGGTCATAGATTAAAATAAAAGTATTCGAATAACGAGTTCTATGAAGATCTGTTTACGTTTTCTATACTTCAATGTTCACATAAATTTGTTTTATTTTGTTTTTATTTTACAGAACAAATATATTTAAGAAGCTCCAAATGGATTCAAAAGTTTTCTAGGGCTCAAAAAAAAACATTTTTAAGCAGAAAATTTATGTAATAAATTTTGTAAAACCTTCTATTTTCAGAGTTACGAATCTCTGAAGTTTCTATATGAAATCACAAATATTTTGAGGCGAAATGGATCAATATGTGTATTGTAGGAAGGCTATCAGGATCCTTATAAAGACTATCAGGAAAAATAATAAACCAGTTGAATGTTTTTAAACTTTTTATTATTAATTTTGCTATTATTTTCACTTTGTTAAACAAAATTGACTCCTTTTTATACCATAAAAATTTGGTTTGATTGCATAGCTATAAATAAGTTCTGAGGTACTTCCTTAAATTAGATGTAAGTGGTATTTTTCATTTTTATTGCCTGAAAGTCCTATTGGTTCATAATGCGTTAAAATTTGTCTATAGTGCTTGATAGGAATTTTAATAGGATCTTCTATGATACCCATATTGTTCCATTCCGAAAAAAAATATTTAAGGTATTACAAAATATTTATAAACACTTTAGAGATACGAAACTAAAAATATAAGTTGCTGACATTTTTGTCAGTTTACATTTTCTTCTTAAAATTACTTTTTCTAACCCAGGATAAACTTTTATTAAAAAAAACATCTTAATAACAAAATTCATTTTATTTTTGGTTTAAAGTGGGGTAGAGGCTACAAAAAAACACTGATATTTATTAAAGGTTTATAAAAAGTTTATTAGGATGTTAAACGTTAATGAATACTCTTTTGTCGACTTTTGCCTATTAAAGACTTATAAACTCTTGAAGTATATTTACGAATTAGACTACAATTTTTTATTTTTATACTCTTCTCCACAAAAATTGTGTATCTAAGTTTGTCATTCTGCTTGAAATTTTTACAATATCCATTTTCCCATAAAGTATATATATTCTGACTTCTTATGCATAGCGAAGTAGATTGAGCGATCTCCATCCATGTTCAGGTTGAAATAAATTCTGCCATGGCAATAGATGAGCTAGAGAAAATTTAAATGCGATCAGACATTGTTTCGAAAATTTTGTTGTTTAAAATCAGCAAGATCGATCCATGTACTTCTAGGCAGCAGACAAAATACCACTCCTGCCTCTCTATTTTCTATATTCTTTGGATTAAATCTGATTTTGTAAAGTAAAATAAAAAAAAATAAGAAAATAACATTGAGCAAAAGAATTGCAGCTCACCCATATTTTCCGTGTTATAGGCCTTTAATTTTTTCATAGAAAATAACGATTATGCACCTTAGTTTTTAAGATATCAATATGGGTATTATGTAAAAGCTTTTGAAGGATCTTTTAGGAAAAGCTACAATTTTCACAAATTAAGAGCCAAGGACACTTTATATACAATTAAATATGGTACATCATTTCTTTTTCACATTTTTTAATTTTCTGTCACCCTAATTTCAGTTTTGTCGATTGGAGTTTCTTCACTAATCTAGATTTATATATATGATGAAGGGTAAATAAGATTCGGCATAGCCGAATATAGTACTCTTACTTGTTTTTTGTTAAAAAATATTTGACAAATGGTAAGAAAAATTGCAGCATATTTTATATAAAAAATATAAACCAACTTATTTAGTAGAGGAAGCAAAACAACAATAATAAAAGCAGTAAAGAACTCAATAATATTATGCTGTCTATGGATTCTTTTAAGGGTTGCTTGGAAAAATTAGACCGATTTGAATTTTCTATTTTAGGTTCCATTGGCACCTTTCTATGTTTTTTTTTCTAAATATATATTAATTTAACTTTAAGCTTTATGAAAAGTATTTTATCTTTAAATTTTTAAATAGGACATCAGTGTAGACGTTTCTTATATGGGATATTCCTGAGGTTCAAAAATATTATTGCAATTAATATAAAATCGATTATAATTTGATATCATATTAAACTGTTTAATTTTTTTATATTCAAAAACTATTTAAAATCTATTTTTATATTTTCTTCATTGTTCTACATTAGGTTGCCATTTATAATGCAGATAAGCTTTTCACGATTTCATATTATAACAACTAATTTTTCTTAAACAAAGCAATAGAAATCCAAAACATTACTAACTTCCTGCAAGTACATTTCTTTCGAAACTATCTACCATTCTACCCACAAACAGGTAAAAAGTTTAATAGGAAAAGTCTGCTTAGAACACAAAAAAATTTAAAAAAATGATTTAAAATAAAAAAAAAATATTTATTCTGAATTCATTTTAGTAAAAAATGTCAAATTTTAATGCTTTAATTTGACTTCCAAAATAGCCAAGGAATCAAGTATTTTGTATGAAATAAAATTTTTCAGAAGACTTTTTATAAAAATGGGAAAAAATTACGTTTATTTTAGTTTTTGTTGGAGTTAACTTTGTTTTTAACGCTATTAATTTTTTTTAAATCATATCAAAAAAATTTTGCAATTTTATATCAATCAATATCTTTCAATAGAAAAAATTAAACAAAAATATATCGCGATTCATATGTATACGCAAATCCTACAATTTGCAGAAATTTGTAAAAATCGGTCCATTTTAGAAGGTAAATGATCGATAACTGAAAAACTAACATTAAAATATTTTTTGAGAAACAAAATGTAGAATTTAAATTGAACCAAAATTAAAACGCATCGAGATATTCTCACAAAATTTTTAAATAATGCAGAGGAAAGAGCTTTTAATAAAGTGTTGAAATAAAGTTTAATTTTTTAACATATAAATTCCCGAAATCACGGTGCTCTCAAATCCTTTTTGAATTATTTAGCCAACAACTGAGGATATAAAAATCCCCATAAAAACTGGAAAAAGGGAATAACCAAGTTTGTCATTCTGTTGGTAATATCTAAAAATCCATTTCCAGCCCCATAAGGTATATACATTCTGACTTCTTATACATGCGATGTCCGTCTGTCCGTCCGTATTAGTGTTGAAATCAAGTTTGCAGAAATTAAGATCAGCTAGAAAAAATTTAAATACGCCAATCGAATAGACATAGTGTCGAAAGAGATGCTATTGGAAATCAGCAGAATCAGTCTATGTCCTTCGACGCAGCGGGCAAAACACCACTCCTACCTCTAATTTTTGTTATATCATTTGGAACAATGTAGTAACTCTAATCACAAAAAACAAATATTTGCGGTGATAGAGTATTAAAAAATAAGAAAAAAAAAAACATCAAGTGAAAAAAATGGCACTCGCCCATATTTTCCGAGTTACGAGCCTCTGAAATTTTTAGAATTTTTGAAATATCAACATTGATATCATTTTAAAGCTTTTGAAGAGATTATGAAGGAAATATTAAAATTTTTTAAAATTGCTTAACCAATTAAGCGCCAATAACATTTTTATGTAAAATTTTATATTTGTAGTTCTTAAAAATTTTTTTATTCTCTGTCACCCGAATATTTGCTTTTTTGATTGGAGTTGCTTCAATAAAATAGACCTACTTATAGCTAAATGTATTACTCTCACTTGTTTTAATCTCCCATGGATTTTGCAATAATTTATAAATTTTGTTTCAAAAATGTATTTCCAATGCTTGTGAGAGATCTGTTTTAAATTTTGACCTAGTTTTTTACTCGCATTTGTTTAATGTTGCCTTTAAAGTAATTTAAAAAGTTAAATGAAAAGCATTATCAGAACAAAAGCCAATTTTACTTAATTTTATTGAGAATAAAGGAAGTGTCTTAAAGTAAAAATCCAATCATTTATAAGTACACCACCCCAAATATAAT
Source organism: Cistogaster globosa (assembly GCA_937654795.1). Lineage (NCBI taxonomy): Eukaryota > Metazoa > Arthropoda > Insecta > Diptera > Tachinidae > Cistogaster > Cistogaster globosa. Next base: position 23,968,999 of record OW569405.1, read on the forward strand.
AAGTGAAATTCGGTTAAAATTTTGAAAAAATGTAACTTCTAAGACAAAAGAGATAACCTACACAAGAAAGCACATTTTTGTTGTTATTTTCAGGGTTTTATTAAATTTAAAACGTCTTTACATATGAGATAAAAATAAATTTGTATGACTTTTCCAAAAAATTATATACCCCAGGTACCTCACTTTGGAAGAAGCCCCTCTCAAAATACCTCTACTTTGCCTCTGAAAAATTTCATTAAGATATCTTAAATGGTAGACGAAATACCGAATTTTGATCAAAATACATCGTTTTCAAATCACTGTGCGCTGGTACATTTTATTTTATTGCTCAAATCTATTAAAATACAATAAAAGCTTTTTTTTTTCATAAAAATTTATTTTAATATTAAATAGCTGTTTGTTGTAACATTGTGTGGAATGATGTTTATTGCTAAAAATAGAAGCTTAAAACCTACAACTCATGTTTTATTTTAGCAAAGTCTTCAACTCACATTTTCATAATTTGTTTAAGAAAAGTCTGCTTTTGTTCATGTAATTCTTTATGAAGGTGCCGAATTATAAAAATAAAAATAACAATTATTTCCTCAAACGTTTGTTATTTCGTGTGGGTTTTTAAAGCTGTTCGTGCTCGTTATTATTTAACAATAATTTTTTTTTGTATTTTTAACATTAGTGGTCATAAGATGTTAATTTTAGTTGGTATTCGCATGTAAGTGGGTGTATATTTTTAGTTCATTAAGGTTATTATTGGCCGGAAATTACTTTAATATATACAGACACCATAGTTTATTTTCGTACATAAAGGTTATTTAATATTTCTTACTTAAGTGCTTGTATGTTTTTGAGTACTATTCTGATAGGCAAAAAAAGAAAATTTTAGTAGTCCGAAATTTGCAACTTTCTTAAAAAAATCCATCAAAAACGTCCAAAAGTAAAAAAGAGTATGCAAAAGTAACATTTTTTAATATCACTTGCAAACATTTTTTTTTAAATAACAAAACATTTCCAATGTGAACTAGTTCTTTTAAGCTTAATTATTTATAAACCATTTATTAAATTAATTTCTTCATGTTTATTTTACTGGCGTAACGTATTAGAATGACAAGAAGAAAACATTACCAAACCTTAAAATCTCAAATAATTAAGGATCTCGATAAAAGAGAAAAGCAAGCTTCGATTCCTAGGAAATATAACATTAATATATCTATTATTTGCAAATTGTTTAAAAAGTATAAATCGACAAAAGTCCACGAAAAACGTCCGACCGAGAAATAGCGAAATATGTCTTATTTAAAAAAAATCTGATTGCCACTCTCAAGGAAGTTGTTCAAAGTCTTAAGCTAAAGGAGGACGATAGTACAATGCGTAAACGTGCCATAGAAAAATTTTTAAAAGTTACAGACCAGCAAAAAAGCCATTGCTAACCAGGAAACATATTCAGAAAAGGTACTTATCTAACTTCTTGATTTTTGTTTGCTTTTGAATTGAATTTTTGTGTGATTTTATTTATTAAGATTAAATATTGCTTAAGCACAATTGAACTGGACCGTTCAAAACTAAAAAAACCGTACGTTATAGCGACGAATCTAAATTCAACTTAATAAACTCAGATGGTACATCCATAGCACTACGCTTGCCTGGTAAACGGCTTGACCACAGAACTGTAAAATTAATTTTAAGCACGGTGTGGCAGCGTGATGGTGTGAACATGCTTTTAAGCAAATGGAGCTGCACCGTTTTACAAAATTGACGGTACAATGGACCGTTTCATGTATAAAGAAATTCTTGAAACGAAGGTGGTTCTCTATACTAAGTAGAATATGCTTCTACGAGGGGTGTTTCAACATTATAATGATCCGAAACACATATCGATAGACTTGTGTAGTTCATAAACGAAGTAGCTCAATTAAACGATTCCATCGATTGAACTAAGTGAACTAGTTCATACTTTTAAGTACACCTAGTTCATTTTTGGACTATAATTTCTATTTAAACTACCAGACAAGATAAACTAGAATCTATGTCTTTATTTCCTTGTTCACTATTTTCGACATGAAATTAGTACTGCCACGCATTTTATTTAACGTTCGTTACTGCAATGCTACGAGTACGTGTTGTTGCCATAATATTTTGAAAAAACTTTTGAACTAAAAGAGCTTTTGAACAAAAGAAAGCATTTGAAGTAAAAGTTTAAAGTACGAACAATACGTCATCAGAACATTTTAACTAAGAGAGATTTTAAAGTTAATTTTGAACTAGTTCATTTTCAAACATTGAACTAAAAAAAAACGATCACTAAATTAAACTATATGGCACAAGTCTACTAATCGAGGTTGGTCAAGGAGTTCATAGAAACGAATGGGATTCAAGTTCTCGGTTTGCCGGCACAATCGCCCGACTTAAATCCCATTTAAAGCTTTTGTGGGATACTAAAAAAGCGTTCCAATGTCTAGAAGATGGAAGCGTATTTCACAGAATTAACTTGATAATCTTATTAAATTCGTGCCGCGCAGTTGTGCAGAAGTTATTAGAAAAATTAGATCTTATAAAAAATATTAATGTGTTGCTTCTGTTTTGCAGAGCTTTTTATAGAGACCTGAATATTTTAATTTGATTTTTTAGTAAATACATAAATAAATTTATTTATTTTTTATTTAGTTTAAATCATACATAATTGTGAAGTTCTTATGAATTTTTGTTTTTTGAAAAACCATGTTAATTCGAATTAAATAATTTTTTTATATTTATAAAATTTCTTGCTTTTGTTTTGCACAACACTTAAACCGTGTTGTATTTTGAACCACAACAAGCGTAATTTTTAACATTTTAACAACAAATAATATATAAATTAATTTTAAAATAAAGGGTAACCCCATAGATGGTGTGAAACACTTCATGTATGAGTGCAACTTTTACAGGTGAGATTTTTTAAATATTGGGAGTATTTTAATCGTGGTCTGTTCGCACTGGGAAGATGTGAATGCTCTCATTCCAACAAAAAATGCTTTCGCCATACTAATTTACTAATCACTCTGAACGTGACGATTTTGTATAATCATTAAAAAGTTTTGTGTGGGCTCACGTGCACAATACAACCATAAAAAAACTCTCAACAAAGAGAGCAAAACGAAGTAATTTTTTTCTGTGCATACTCACCAATGCATTTTTATTTAAAGCAGACCACTGTGTATAACAAACAAACAAAAAACAAATATACGCTAAAATATTTAACCTTTAGGCTGGAAATTTCTGTTTTAGTTTCAAGCTTTTCAAAAATCAAATAAGAATAAGGACATATTCCACATTAGGTATATTTGTGTAAAATGAATATTCTACCACAAACGTATTTAAGCTTGTAGGAAGATGGATCAACACATGCAAGCAAACAAATGTCACGCATCCTTTCTCTCATTATACATGTATTCATTTATAAGTATAAAACTGTGTAAACTTCATGCTTTACATATAAATATTATATAAATATAACTCAGTTAGATTAGATGAAAGTCATGCAGTCACTAATAACAAACTACAGCTTTCTTTTTTTATAGTTGTTTTTCTTATTTTTTTGTTTTGTTTTTTTTTTTTTTACAGCTGCAACATCAGCAGCAACGTTAAGAGTGTGGTTTTTTGTTATTTCAACAACATACTTGACCTTTAACGTCTAGTGTTGGAGTATTTGGTATTGTAAATTAGGACAAATATATATTATTATTTTTGATGTTATTTAAAGGGCATCCATCATATTTAATATACAATAATTACAATAAATAGTAAAAGTGCTAATATTATAACTGATGGTTTAAAACTAAAAGCCTAAAGGAAGTAGGAAATTTACTATGAAGTTTAAAAAAGAAATTGATTTAATTAAAACCATATATAAAATTAGCTGAAAAGGTCACAATTATATTCTAACTGAATATAAGGTTTTGCACGCAAAGAAAATTTATGGCTGTTTTATGATTACAACAACAACATTATAATCTCTGTAACAATATATTACAGTGTCAATAAAAAATTTTATTTTTTAACGACGAGCTCAGCAATTCGTTTAAATGTTGCCTTTTTTAATGATTGTAACCGCAGAACTCAGTTTTTTCTGAAACGATTTTGAAAATTGATCTTTATTTGAAAAAGTGCTTAATTACCATGTGATTTTTAAAGATTGAACCCGTTTTAAAAACAATACATTACCATAAAAATTAAAGTTTGTCCCCATACAACATACAAGCTTTTTACGTGTATTATGAACCTTTCAAGTACTACTTTAAAACTTAGCACAACTGTGTTTATTTTCACTTCCAATGGCAAAAAGTAATACAAAAACAAATCTAAAAATTAAAGGGTGTCCACATAGGTGACGTAAATTGATGTAAATGGGCCTATATTTTGAACCTTCTATATAGAAACGCTTAAAAGTTGGACAGAATATTGATTGCAATAATCGTTATAGTAACAAGTAATAATATTCTAAATTATAATACAAAGGGTGCCCTAATAAATCATTTAATTTATAAACATGGCCATACTTTTGAACAATTGTAGACGGACGGTTAAAATTTAAAAAGAACCGGTATTGCTAACTCCGCTGTAAAAAAAGGGATAAATTTGGATTTATAAATTAAAGGATGTTCCTATAGTAAGTGTTATTTGATGCATGTGGTCAAACTTTTGAATCGTTAGAGAAAGACGGCTAAAGCTTGCAAGGGACCTTTTTTGATAGGTCAGCTATAACAACAATTTAAATTTAGAAATTAAAGGATGTTCCCAAAATTAATATAATTTGACCTATTTGGCCGTATCTTTTGAACCGTTAAATGCAAAACCTTGCAATTTAGACAGAATGTTCACTGCCTTGCTTCGTATCTTATACCAATATATAAACTAAAGGGAGTTACAATAGTTGATGCAATTTTATAAATGGACAAACTGTTAAAACGTTAAAGACAAGCGGTTAAAATTTACAAATAACTTGACTGCTTGCTACTACAACACCAAGTATAAAAATTGAATTCAGAAATAAAGGGTGCCCCTATAGTTAATTTAATTTGGTGTATGTTGCCAAACTGTTGAACAGTTGTTAACAGGTGGTTTAAATTAGCAAGGAGCTGAAGTGCTAAGACCGCCATAACAAGTATAAAATTTGTAGATGGATTATAAGGGTTTCCCAATAGTTAACCGTTATTGACAGACAAATGAAATTTGTTTTGAAATCAGTTTTTTTTGCAGGAATTATAAATCAACAAATACTTCCTGCCTTTCTAATAGTAGGATGTGTATTATTTGCAAATATCAGGACTTTAATTTTTTGAGTTTCGTGCGTAAGTTTGAAAAACGTAACCCTATTTTTTGCTACAATGTCTGTTTATCAGCCACAGCCCTCTGTCTGTGGAATGGCAATAAAAAGAAGGTATATTAATATGGCAGTAATAAATGAAAAATACTCAAAACTAAAGGATATTCTGAAAGTGTCGTAATATTTATAAAATTGTTCTTATCTTTTAAACTGTGATTTGTAGACACTTAAAATTCGCACAGTATTCGCTATAGCATCAAGTAATAAATTGAAATAAAAAGGTATACAAATAGTGACGTAATTTTCATTTACGGCGAATGATTTTTAACCCGCAGTAAACACACACATATATTTTTATGTCTACTATAAGAACAAATGTGTCCGCCATAAAAGTAAGCTTAAGCAATACCTTAACAAATTAAAGGGTGTTGAAATTGAGGCCTTGTATTTTAATCCCTTTTTAGGCAGATGCTTTAAGTCCGCGCAGATTAAGTACTGCTACTTCTGCTATAAAAAACCAAAAATTAAAATGAAAATTAAATAAAGGGCGTTCCGATAGTATCATAATTTCCACAATAAAGACATATTTATTTTGTGAGTGAGAAAAGCTCGCTTTAAAAGCAAATTTAAACATTTTTAAATGTCCCAAGAGTTACGTTATTTGCAAATATCCTTATTTGAGAAATACTTAGGGTATGAATTATTACGCCCACTATAACAAGTCTAAAAAATAAAATTTAAAATTGATGGATGGCCCGTACATCTTACGGAATCATTTGTGTGCGGGTTCAACCTGCACTTGACGAAATTATTATTTAAATTGTCTAAAACTTTATATTTATTCTTTATTTCTTTTATTTTTTATTCCATTGCTTTGATGAGATTTGTTTCTAAAAACCATTTCTTACATTTTATACCATTCACATTATAAAGCACTGTATTGTCTGAAGAGGCTCGAACTACATCATATCTTATTGTTCAGCTTCTTCGAGGCTCAAAGGTACGAGGTATTGTTTATCACCCAGACTCTTTTAAATGATTCGTTAAAGTTTGGGTTACGATCAGTGTTTTCAGATTAGGGGATTCGGTTAAGAGATTGAGGAATTATTTAAGGATATATTTTGCGTTTTAGGAATTTAAAGAGGTTTTTTCGGTATTTTTTATAATTTGTTTTTGTTTTCTGTAATTTTAATATTCAAACAAATGTTGCCTATTTGCTTTATACAATTACTGCAAGAAGATGGTTATCGCATGGATTAGCTGTAAACATACTAATGAATTAATAGGCTTAACTTGAATTTTTAAGGTGGCCAAATTGATGCTGGTAGTATATATGACAAATTGCATTTAAGTATATTTTCGCCAGCAGCAAAAATTTTAAAAAAATACGGTAGTTGGAGGTTTAAAAGATTTGGATGACGTAGACAAAATAATTTATGCAATAGAACTGGATTCATCCTGTTTACCTTAAGGCGCAATGGATTTTGGAAACGATTTTGAAAAAAAAAACACAATCTGCTGATTTGGCATTGTCATTATAAGAAAAAGTAACACGCTTTTTAAATCTTGAAAATTTATTGCAACAAATGTTAAAGCGTTTTTCGCCAAATCTCATTGTGATCTATTGGGACAATTCTAGTTTGGTTGTATTATATAAATTTTGTAGCCAGCGAAAAATAGCAATGCGCCAAGAGAAAAATGCCATTCGTAAGGTGAAATAATCTATTTAAGGAAACAAATAACAAGTAACTTTAATGAATTTAGAGCAAAAGTTTTTGCATTTGAAGATGCCGCTGGATCAAGGCTGTTTGAAAACCTGGCCGAGTTGATATTAAATTTTCATAGTGTACCAACGAGCAATGCTTTTGTAGAACGAGTTTTTACGGCAATGAACTCGATGAAAACCAAAATAAGAAACAAAATGCTCGTATATTTATTGAAAATCGATACATATTTTAAAAATAATACAATTCGTTGTGACACTTTTGTTCCATCTATAGAAATGCTTCAAATGTTTAAGACAACGATTCGGAATATTTTGATTTATATATAATAAACTAAACTTGTACAAATACAATATTAACTAACGTATGTTTATACTTAAACTAAGTTTGAAAATAAACAGTATTATTTATAGTGGGGATTTTTGGTGATACTTGAAATTGTTTTTTTTTTTTTGGGAAATCGTATGAATAAAATTAATGTAATTAGGGATACGCCTGGTTAACATTCCTTATTTTTATCACAGAGGCTACACAACAAATGTTTTCTTTTCTCAATTTCTTTGATTTACTATGTAGGCGTCTAATACTATCTCAACTCACTTATCTCATTACAGGCTCATTAACCAAATGATCCACTGCTCTAACGTTTAGGCGCCTTCACAAAAATAACTGCCTGCGATAACCCAAACTTTTTTTCATCTTTATTTAAATGTACCTCCAGGAGATTTGAACCGCGGTAATCCATTTATCCGCTAGTTTATCAGAAAAATCATAACAGCTGATTTGTTCTTTATACAAAAGACTCTGGTGGTATTGAGCAACTGTGTTCACATATATGGAGAGGGAGTGTTTAATTTTTACTAGGGTTTTTAAAACTACCCACGTTATAAATCGTAATTAGTGAATTAAAAATTTTTTTCAGATTTAATATTCTCGAATACTATTGAGTATAGGGTAAATATCGAATATGCAAAATAAATGCCGCTAGACATATCAAAACATGAATTTCGACATACTGAGTTTTTCCCCTTTTTGACTTAAAGACTTTTATCAAGAATCGAATCGTGCCATAAAAGCTAAAATCAAAAAAACAAATATAAAATTTCTATGCAAAAGGCTATAAAACATTAAGACAATTTTTTTTTTAATTTTGAAGTCAAATATTATTTAAACTGAATGAGAGATGCAGTAAGAAATGTGAAAAAATTATTTTTAAGTTTATGAATTCGGATAACATATGAAAAAGTTAAGAGCTTCATAAACTCTTTTGGACCCTTGTTAATCGATTTTGGTCTACCATAAGTTCATTTGTGCTATCGAGACACGCTTTATAGGGGTTACCCTCTTTCAAGGAGATTCAGATAAATTTAAGTTTTAGATAATTCCAGTGCAGTGTAGTCATCTTTTTTTACACAGACTGAGCTACAGTTAATTGTGAACCTTTTTATTACTTTATATTAAATGGTTTTAATAAAACTAACTCACTCTATGTAAAACAAGGTGACTTTAATATTTTCATGTAAGAAATTTTTCACTAAAATAACAGAAACGAAGCACTGAACGAAAATATGTAATTTCGTATTGCAAAGTTTAAAAAAAAACAATTTATGCCAACAGTGTCGCAGGCTAACAGACGCACAACAGCTGATGTTAGTGGGGGAAAAACTAAGCCGAAGGTGGCCAGATTATTGACAGGACTAGCATGATAATTAAGTTGGGGTTTTAGTTCACTTTATGGGGAGTTCTTTGGAACAAGTTCAGGTAATTTTAACAACGGGAGGCTAATTTTGTTTATTTGAATTTATTACTTTCAGAACCAAAGTGATATCAATAGAGTGACCAGAATTATGACTAAATGAGCCACTCAATAATATAAGATAAAATAAACAGTTTACTGATCGAAAATATTATATATATTGTTTAGCGCAGTAGCTCTTTTAATAATAGTCTGTGTACCCTAAAATATGTATTTGTAAAAAACTTTTAATATCCTATAATTTTGTAGCAGAATGAGACAAAATTGATAAGAAGGAAATAGTTTTTATTAAACTTACTTATTGTAAGCCAATTATAATTGTATTTAAATTTTTATTTTTATTTGTTTATTTAAATTAAAAAAAATTTTTGTCCTTCTCCATAATTTTTATGCAGATATCATATGCAAGAAGTACATACATTCATAACTCTGAGAATCAAGATTGCTGCCACTTTTTTTATATTTTTTATATTCTCCTTAAAATTATATTTTCTAACCCCGAGACAAAATTAACATTTTTCTTTAAACTTTTGCGGTAAATTTTAATCAAACTAAAAGGTTCGCTAATTACATTTTAAAGTCTCTTTTATAACAACCCCTTCATAATAATTTCTTATCTTTAGTAAATATAAATATATGTATTAATAAAGATTTTAGAATACTCACTTATAATGTGTCCTCTTTTATCACGCTGCGATTTTGTCTTTCGATGTACTCTACGCTCCTCTAGACTCTGATCGATTTCCAATTCACCCGACAGAGAAGCATCATTCATTTCCGAACACTGCTTTAGATAGCGCATCAATGTTTCATTGGCTTGTCTTACTTCCATTTCGCCTGCAGCTATTAGTTTGCGTTCTCGTCTACGCCTAGACTCTGATTTACTACGCTTACGTCTTGGACTCTTTTCCAACGAACTACGCGAACGTATTGATCTTTGAGCTGGACTAGCTGTGGGATCTGAAAGAGATTGATGTTTTCGTGTTGCACCACCACCACTGCCAGCACTTAGGGCTGAGGGAGTTGGTGACGACTGCTTCAGTTCACGATCCATGAAACCTAAAATACCGCGAGCAAATGAAGCATCTGCAGCAGTTTCGTGAACTCGCCGTGAAGGTGAGTGAGGAGATAGAGTACGTCTGTGTCTGTGCGTTGTTATGGTGGGAGGTAATTGTTGTAAAGTTTCACGTAAACTCATTGCATCACCTGATGAGTTCCGACTGCTACTGGGGCCATCTGGTGGACCTGTTGCAGCCAATTCACTAGCATCTGCTTCTGAAGGTTTCGTTAGATCGTTGTTTTCATTGGTTTCTGTGTTGTGATAATGATGATGATGATGGTTGTGTTGAGTATGCAAGTTTTCTGCACTTGTAGTCTCCTGTGGTGCATGTCCATTAACCAGAACTACTGTTTGTTGAGACTGCGACGTTTGACTAGAGTTTGGATTACCCAAGGTTTCTGATGTTTCTTCATGTGAGGTCTGTTTTTCGTGCTCTTGCAGTAAACGTGTTGCTACAGCTGCTATTAAAGCATCTGATCCCACCACATTACCGGAGCATGTTCCCTCTTCGGCATGTAAAACGTTGTCTGTATTGGTACGCGCTGGTGATTTACTATCGGATGTACTACTTGTATTTGCAGTCTGTCGTTCGTTTCGTCTATGACGTGATTCAGTTCGTCTTGGGCGATGGCGATGTACTTTTGGTGTTGATTCCATTATGGCTCTGCAGTGCCTTATTTTTATTTTTATTCGATTTTTTTTGTTGTTGTTTCGTTTAGCCAAATTAAATTCCAGTAAAATAACACTTGCTATTCATGCATGTGTGCTGAACGTTTTATGTCCACGTTTCTTTGTGTATGTTCGCTGCTTGGCTGTGTATTTAACAGCTAACAGAACAGCTGATTTAAAGGTTAAATTTTTTTTCATCCAATTACATAAACATTCTTCATATTTAATGTTGTTGTAAGTTTTTATGATGTTTTTTTTTTTTTGTATTTTTTATTTTCAACCTACACGTAATTCTTTGCAATTGTTTAATAGTTGTCCCGGGCCATTTACATTTTTCTTACTTTAATGACATTAAATAAGAGGAGGGATGATGAGAGAATATTGTGTCTCTTTTACTTATTTTTCTTTTATTTTAATTTGAGTTTGAAAATGTACTAAAAGATTTCGTATTTTAGTTTTAAATTAAATATTGATGAATATTGATTTTTTTTTCTTAATTTTTAATCAACTTTCAAACTTAAGATTTTAGCTGGATTCCTTAAGTAGAAATTGGTTTATACATATGGATGTATTTATTGATTAGAATAGTATTATGAAAAGAGCTTTATATTTTTAGTATTAAAGTTTAAAATTCATTTATATGTTTTTTTACATTTACATCCTAATTATTTACCCGGACCAGACGCTAGTCATATGAAACTCTATAATCTCAGGATCTATTCTGCCAACTCTTAATGAATGCAATAACAGATAATGGAGAAGTGCCCCAATCTTACTGGGATCCAAGTGTTTCCAATACACGTACCTTCTCTCTGTGAAAACATCAATACATTCACAAAAATGTGTTCCTTCATCTCCTCTTGTTCTAGACAGAATTAAAATAACCACGTTTCTTTTAGACCTATACTTTAAAGATGATAGTTTAGGCTATAGTGGCAGAAGAGTTATTTCATTAGCGATATTAAGTTATTCCTATCCAGGTTCCATATTTTCCTACAAGAGTAGAGTTGATGTAGCAGCTCGGACTGCCGTTACCCTGCAGATAAGAAATAAAAATCTTACTTATCTCCTCCTGTCTTATTAGGGGAACACAAGTTCTTTAATTCACTCCATAGAATGGTTCGGGCCTAGTAAATTAACTTTTTTTTAATCTTTCATCAGTATTTTAACATGTAAAACTCGCACCTAACGAACGTGAACTCCACGCTATGTTAAAAAATTCTAAAACTCAGTGAATCAAAAGTGAATAACAGTAAACGTACAGCAAATAAATAAAAAATAAAAAAAAATAAAAATAAATCAAAAGTAAATAACAGTAAACGTGCAGCAAATAAAAAAAGATTAAATTAACCCTTACAATAGTCGAAGTCAATATCTATGAAAAAGCCCGAATGTTACTCAACAAACCTTTAGCAAGGGAAGCAGAAAAGTTTTAAATAAGTTAAATAAATCAAATATAAAATAAAAATGTTTAAAAGCTGTGTCCGAAAGAGGCTAAGGAGGCCCACAGATATTGTAAAAATAGTCAGCACTACATCAGACAAAATAAGAGTATTTGGATTCTATTGATAACCAAAGCTCAACACAAAAGCTGGTGTTTACGATAAATAAATTCAATGATAAAAAGATAGTTTCGAAGATATTAGAAAACAGCCGGAATCAATACAGCCGAGATTATCGTTAATGACACACAGTGATAAAAAACAAAGTTTGACGATCCAAAATCACTGAGTGGTCGTCTGATTAAAATTTAGGAGTTTTTTAAAAGATTTTACTGTGATACTGTCTGCTTTTTTAGATTTTCTGTGGATGTTTATGCAACGATTCTGCAACATTATTGCTTATGAAATAAAATTTCTGTAAGTTATCAAAATAAGCTTAAGTTGAAAAGATAATCTACTTATTTAAAGATTAAACAAAGAAGAACGTAACAAAGAGAAACGTTATCTAAAGAAATAAAAGAAAGCAGCAGGGATTCGTTGGTTCGATTCGAAACTTTTTCCCTCCTAAAGAATTTAGAAATTGACATTAGTTCTAGATTTAGTAGTAATTAATCTCTTCATTTAAAGTTTGGACAAAAAAGAAAGTAATTGGGACTTTAACCTTAAAAATTAAATGCTGCAGCGGAGTTACGAAAATCAACTTATTTTTTACCATCGACACTGCACAGTGCAATTGAAAAATATTTAAATGAATAACTACTTTTGGCATAAAAAAAGAGTGGATTTATTTCTTGAAATTTTAGTTTAATTAAAGAAGACCATTAGTTTTATTTTATTACTTAGCCAGTGTTGACAATTTTACATATAAAAAACTGTGATAGTTTTCGTTGTCTTTGCTTTGTATTTAAACTACTTTATTTCATCTTATGTGGATTGAATCATATTTGATCAACATCATTAACTTTTTTAAAGTCAATTTTTTTGTAAAAATCAAACTGTTCCTACATTTTTGTGGCCTCAGTTCGACTTTTCTTATTCACAATTACAGTTACTAGCAAAACAAATGCAACTCTCCCTTAATAATTTAAATTTGTTTCGACAACATTCCTTAAGATTAAATATGATAATCGCAAAATTTGGTTTACCGATGAGGCTTTATTGTGGCTTAGGGGGTTAAGTAATCACCAAAATAACCGTGTATGAATCTAAACAAAACCACAAAAGACTCTACAGAATCTATTACATCAACAAGAACAGGAACGTTAAGTCCAGTTTACATGCTATTTAAGCCAGAGTTTGCGTTACAGTAATTGAAGATCGTTAGCGTTCCCTGATCATTGTTTTCTTAGCTTAAAAATACAGATGACCAGATTTAATTTCAACTGGATTGACTTACGTGCTGTACGGCGACCACAACCATCAACTTACTAAAATCAAATTTTCGCAATAAATTAATTCTAAGAAATAGACCTTACAATTGTCCTAAAAGGTGAAGCGATTTGAGACCTAGAGATTATTACGTGTGAGACCACGTAAAAGTCAATGGTTTATGTGAAAATATTACAACAATTTACGTCCCTTGAAGACTTGAAGATTATTTGTCTTATTCGTAAAAATGGCCAGCAAAGCTCGAGAAAGAAGCCCATAACTAAATGTTCAAAAAGCGCTTCGTCAAGTTAATGCCATATAATGATCTCTTGACTAAAAAAAATGTTAAATTTCTTTAAAGCTTAAAAATATCTCTACTCCATTTCATTCGATTTTAATAAATAGATCCACTCCGGAGTAGGACTCGCTTATTTATTCACTACGTTGTATCTATGGTTCAGTTGAAAATCGACTTTTTCTTATTCCACATCATAGTTGTTCTTACGATATTTGAGATAGTCTAATTATTAATTATATCGGCACCGAGTAAATAAAATTTGCTTTCATCGCTTTAGAATATCTTTGGCCATTATAGCCGTGACTATTTTCTAATGTCACTGTGTTTTCTCTCATTGCATTTTTGCTAAGGGTTGTCACTTTTTGATTTGTCTTCTTCATTTGTCTAATAGAAAGTATCCACTGCCATCCTTTATGGATTTTGACCAATTATATATTTCGATGATCTTGATGCTTAGTAATTTACAACGCCCGACCACTAGTTCATTTATTTTCTAACTAACAAAAACCACAGAAACTATTCTTATAATCCTGAGTTAGACAGAAAACACAAGAAAATAATTGATTGGCGTTAGGCGAAGTGAAAAAATAAGGGGTGCATCTTGCATTTTTTTTTCTTTTTTTTTTTAAACTACCGACTGTAAATTAATGATATAAAAAGTTACAATCGCAACTGCACTTAGAAGCATATACTCGTAATTTGTTTGACTAGTCTCCGATACTGGTACAACAATTTTATAGATTTCGTCACATTCATCTATAATATTTTTCTGTGTTTTGCCTTTCAAGTCGCAATGTGTGAAGAAATCTTTTATTTTTAAAACTTAATAACGGGTTTTTGAACTTGTTTGTATTTTCAGTTCTCCTTTTTTTTGTAAAGACCTATTGATTTCTTCTTGTAAGTTTGTTTTAATTTTGACAATTATTACATTTATCCTTGTTATTTTTTAATTACTTTAACCTATTTTAGCATTATTATTTTAATTGCAGTTGCAAAATAGTTTAAAAGTTTGAGTGGCTTTTTAATATAATTTTGGAAAAAAATCAATCGATTTCCTTCAGCATATTGCCTGAATTACAAATGAAATAGAGCACAAGCTTTTAAAATTTTTCAATTACCATATATTTAAGATATTTAGGAAATTAACTGCCTTTCAATAAATAAAAAAAATCAAACAAAAATAATAGAATTTAATTGTAAATTTAATTATGTGCAGATTATTGCAAAAATTTCAAAGCTATTTATCGATTAGTTCTTAAGTTGTCGATTGGTTGTTGTTGTTTATCAAAACAAAATTTTTCGCTCTATTGTTGTTTATTTAAATTTTTTATTTTTAAATCGCCATAGAAATTTATTTCATTATTTAGATTATAAAAATATTTCAACACTTTTTCTGCTAAATTTTTAATAATTTTAATAATTTTCTTAAAATTTATTTGTTTGTCTTTTAGTCTGTTTTTATATTTTTTTATTTTTGTAAATTCTGACCTAAATTTCTATTTTTACTGGGTTACCCCAACACATCTTTATCAAAACATTGCAACACACACACACACATACTCAATTGTACACTTTTGTTTAAAGCACTTTTATACCTGTTTAAGCTTTTGTTTAAAAAAAAAATTTTAAAGTATAATTTTTAGTTTTTAAATTTTCTAAAAGGGTTTATTTTAATATTTTTAAATATTTACATACAAAGAAAAACAATAAAACAAACTTTTTCCTTCACTTATGTATTTGTTTTATTTAGCCTCAAGTTATGCTTCAGATTTTATCAAAAAAAATTTATTTTTTAATAATAAGTTTCACTTGAAATTTGTTTTGGTTACGGTTATAATTGTAATAGACACGTTCACGGCTGCCGAGCAACTGAATTGTTTTTCATTGCACTAACACCTCAAAATGGCCAACTTGAATTCTATCCTGTTTATTTCGTTTTTTGTTATTGTTTGGAAAAGTTTCTAAAGGAAAATATGAAAAAAACAAATAAGAAAAAAAAGCTTTTTAGTGACGTCAGTAAAATCTATATAAAAAGTATTAAACTTGTTGTTGCTTTTAAAACCACTTAAAAAATGATTTTGTTTTCTACACACACTCAAAATCTACACGGATATATTTGCAGGTGTGTGTAAACGTTTTTATTGCCAAATAAATATATTTGCGAGTATGTATGATGAAAGAATTTTACTAACTCTTGATTTTGTTTTGTAAAAAAAGGATGAGAAAGAGAGAAAAAGAGAGAGAGGTAGAAAATGACATTTCCTTTTTATTTTGTTGACAGTTTTATTTTGAGGTTGTTTTGAAAGCCAAAAAACTTTAATAAATTATATTGTTTTCGTTTCCATCCCTCTAAAAGGATACACTGCAAATATTTTTTTGATTAAAAACAATTCTCATGTTGTTGATAAAGTTTGTGTACTTGAAGAAAAATATTTTGCTTTTCTAAAAACATGAATAATAGTCCATGACGAGCTATCTTAAGCAACCACTTGAATTAGCTTTACACAACCAACAAATAAATTTCATTTCTATCATGAAATTAAAAAAAAAGGCTATTAGCATTGAATCTTTGAATTGGGGCTATGCAAGAGAACATGGACGATAACCCTAATCGTGACCTTTTGGTAATTTCTGAACGGGGCCTAGTGAAAAGGGTTTAATTTAACGGTCAAAAAACCCAGGCGTACAGCTGAATATGCTACTTCATCTCTAATTATGGGTGATATATAATCGTACCTGATATAATTAATATATATATATATATATATATATATATATATATATATATATATATATATATATATATATATATATATATATATATATATATTAAGGAATCAGAAGCTCTCGATGTTTTTGGCATAAAAATTCAATGCGATGTTTGGGGGAACAAGCCTTCAAGTGCAAGAAACGGTGTAAGAAATACTTCACTCCATCTAATCCCCTTGCTATCTATGTCACCTTTATCAGACCGAAAATTGAATACAACTCTTATGTATATACTGATGCTCCAAAGTCTATTTTGAAGTTAATCGACTGCGTGCAGGACAGAATGAAGAAGCCCATCTGTGATAGTTGATTAACTAGTTCTATTGATTCACTGGAGCATCGATGCATGTTTCACTGTTTTATCGTTACTACAACGGAATGTGCTCTTATGAAAGCAGGGAACTTGTTTATGAAAACAATAATTTCGTACGCGCAACGCGCTCTGCATTAAGATCGCATTTCTATGTGGTCGGTTGGCCAGTCAATCGCACTACGCGTTACAGAGGAAATTCGTTCTTTAGCTCAACAGTTCGTATGTGGAATAAACTACCTGCAGAGATCTTTCCTATCATTTTCTATGTGCACACATCTAAATCGAATGTCAACAAGCGCTACTCCTTCTATCCCCCTCCTTATTATCTAATTTCCACGTCTGGGCACAATGCATTGCATAAGTAAGCGTCATCCCCTGAGTGCTGATCCTAATAAAAAAAGTGACATAGAAGTACTGTTTATCTAAGGAATCTAGTATTAATTTCAAGCTATAGAAAAATATATTTATTTTTATTTTTTTATACGAAATATTCCTTGCAGTGTGAACAGCTTGAAAAAGAAAATCTGCTCCCACTCATAAATACAATTCTTTCTCTCACTACATCTCTCAGCATAAAGACAAATAATTACTTTACATAAACTGGAAATGGAGAAGATGGTACAAAAGGAAAACAAACAAAAAAAGCAAAAGTTACAAAATTAATAGAGCGCATGTCGGTAAAATACTTCCAAGGATGACGTCAATTGAAAAGAAGAGCTTTGACATTTTTTTTACTGTTGTATGAATGTGTTCAAAAACAAGTCACTTTTTGCATAATTATAAGAAACAAAAACAACAACATACAATTATATTATATACAAAACACAACCTTTTAAACAATATACAATTTTTTACTATACAAAGTTATTTAGTTACACACAAACACATTTGCAGATATGTTTATGAAAAAGCAGAGCAGACATAAGGAAAAAAAATTAAATGCCGGTATAAATACTTACAAATCTACGTGCTTGTATATATAAATCTACATATCCATATATATACAAGCAATGATATAAAAATACATACTCGTATGTATAAAATAAAAATAAATTTTTTAAACTTACAAGACTTGACACAATGTATTTTAATTAGAAAATTACCGCTAAAATGTTAAAAAATAATTACAAAATAAACTGAAATACAGACATAAATTATAATAGTTCCTACAACAAATTAGAAATAACTTTTAATATACTTTGTTGTAAAGGTGTTAAATATATATATGTATGTATAAGTAGAATCAAATGTCATATAATGCCACAAGAATAACAATGTATTTTACACGTTTTAACTTAAGCCCGTTGTTTTTCGCTGCCTTAATTTTAATGACATGAAACAATTGATATATACGATGTTGTTACGTACCCTATTTGCACTGTTCACTGTTTATACAGCAAGAATATTTTTAACATTTTAATGGTACCGGATATCAATTTTATGTTTAACTAGTAAGTCGCCGTTTATACGTGGAAAAATTTGGAAGGGAAACATTTAGTTTGGTAGCAAATTACGGGTGGGCAAGAGAAAATCGTTTTTGTGTTCGGTATTCGGCGATACGCTTTTTTACTATTTTCTATGTTTACATTTTTGTTGTTTTAGGAAATAAAAATTGAATGTTGCCGACAACAATGTTCGTCTGTGTAAACGCGAATGAAAAACCAAAATTGAATTCCAAATGTTTCCCTTCCAAATGTTTCCACGTATTAACGGCGACTAAAATATCGATTTATACAAACTATTTTTCGCTCTTAAAACAGAAAAAATACATGTGGCAGCTTTCCTTGTATTTTCCTTATAAGCTAATTGGGCCACTCAGCGTTTTACAAGTAATTGCAAATAGTGTAGTTAATCAGGAATTGCTTCTGTGAGTAAGATATTCGAAAATAAAAAATGAATTTACCGTTTATGCGGCAAAATTTTCAATTCACTGTATTTTTATTTGCGAGAAAGACGTGCGTTTAAACGTAATAATAGTAAAGTAAAGTTTGACATTCCGTTTGTAATTTCTACAATATCCATTTACGGTCCCATAAAGTATATGTATATATTTTGATATCTTATGCATAGCGAAGTCGACTAAGCGACGTCAGTCTGTTCGTCTGCCCGTCCGTGTTAGTTTTTTTTTAAATATCAATATGGATGGGTATCGTTTTAAAGCTTTCGAAGAGATAACATTCAAAGTAAATGCTTAATCCATTAAGAGCCGGTGTCATTTTTATATAAAGTTAATATATATATATATATATATATATATATATATATATATATATATATATACGTAGCACATAATTCTCTGTCACCCCAATATTTGCTTATTTGATTGGAGTTACCTCAGTAAATTAGACTTACATAGATGGTGAAGGGTATATAAGATTCGGCATAGCCGAATATAGCACTCTTACTTGTTTTATATATAAAATTATTTAGGTACGTTCCTATTATTGTAATGAATTTATTCAATCGACTCAATATAAAAAACATATAATCAATACATATAATTTCAGAGGTAACTATAATTAAAGCAACGAGTATAAAGTGCAGGAGGGAATAAAGAAACATTATATATAATTTCATTCTCTTCTCAATACCTATTGTACCCGGCATTATCTGGGTTGTAATTTACAGCCTTTCTAGGCACTATAGAATATATATTTTAGCCTTGTTTGCTATAGGACTCTAATTCGTACACCAGAGAACAATATTTTGTAATGAAAAAAGTAATAAAATATTAAAAATCTCAGAAGTGGCGTCACCTATCAAGTTTTAAATCAGTTGGATCTTATAGATCAGGACATATAAGATTAAAAAAATTGTGCAATTTTTTTCTTTTTCTCACTTATCACGCTGACCTTCTAAACCATTTTTCAATATAAATATAGAATATTGCACCCTTTACATAAATATCTTAATATGATTAAATTTTACTGTAAAAGGTAAAGACGTAAGTAACCGTTTTACACCTTTGTGTTTCATCTACGTCCAAGTTCTGGAAATAGATATAGATGAGGACCTTTGTACGTTTCTAATTTAATTCAAATTGAGTAGCCGCAACTTTGTAAAATGGATTCACGTTTTCTCTCCTCTTGATTCAATATTTGAAAGTATAAAAAAAGGGTTTTTTACCATTAGGACAAATATATACTATTGTTTGAAATTTTAAATTTTTGGAGGCAAGTAAATCTCATAATATGCAGTAATGATAAAACAAACTTAATTAAACATTTTCTTCAGCCTTATTACGGTTGTCATTGTCGTGTCAAAAATCGTACGTTTTTTTAAAATTGCATTAAGCACGTCGTGATCACTAATCGCACGTTGACTACAAACCTGGTTGGCCAGGGTTCAACCCCTGCAGCAACCAAAAATTAAAAATGTCTTTTTCTGTTTAATTGTATAAATACATATTCAGCATTAGCCTTAAAACATGCAGCCTAATTCGTCGGTACTTCTTCATAGCAAAAAATAACTAATAAAATGGCTATACTTTCACCACCTGTCTTTTCTCTCCTCTATCCCTTTGCTAAAGAATATAGCATGGTTACACACTAATTAAAAAGGCATTGTTGCCCTAAGTGCTACTTCTCTTTAAAAAAAAAATTAAAAAATAAATCTTTTACAAAAACCGGTATTATGTATGTCGCAATTGAGTGTTAATTTTTTCAAATATTTTCGTTGAAATTTATGTACACGACAAATATTTTTGTGTAGACTTTCAAAATGAACGCTAACAAAAATAAGTATGCTCTTAAATTTTTACATTATGCTTATTTAAATTTAATTTTTGCATGCTGTTCTTTATTTAAAGTACAAAAATAAAAATCGTAAAGCAGTTCAATCTGCTAGTCGAACTTATGGAGATACATTCACAATTAGCTAGAGGCTTCAGAAAAGTAAAAAAATAGCAACAACAAAAAAATAAACTGTATACTAAATTTATGAAATCGTTAATAAAAATTAAAGATTTAATAGAAAAAACTACACATCAAAGGAAGAAAAATTAATTAAATGTTTACATTAGAGAGTCTAAAAGAAGATCATAGAGAACATCTTCTAAGGCTAACGTCTGATAAAATCGAATTAAAAAAGACGTAAAATTGAATTAAAAGAACTGCAAGACAGTTTCTATTAGTAATTAAATTGCATTTTATTTTACACTATGTAATTTAAAGTTTTTTCTTACTTTTATATATATATATATATTTTTTTCATTTTATACTTTAGTTTCCAAATTGAATTAAGATCTAGTCATTTTACTTTTTATTATTATTTTTAGCTGTTTAATTATAACATAGAAAGCTACTGCAAAAAAATGAAAAAAATTTAATTTTTTGATCTATTACAAAATATTTTACTGTCGAATAGTTTACATAATACCAAAAAAAGTAACTCACGATAGCCACTACCAATCTTCTCGAATGTCATTTTCGACAATCGTAATAAGGCCGATTGAAATAAAAATTCATTATTTTTAAATATAGGAGAAGCTTAATTTGTTTTATTGAATTTTAGTTATTGGAAAGTGTTTTCACTTAAATTTGTTTCTAATTGCAGCTGGTGCAACACCTACTGTAATTTTTTTTTCGAATTTATTTTTTTATTTCACTACTCTGTTCCCAGTAAATTACTTTTAATAAATACTTCAGCCAGAGTTTGTTTCTTATTTATTATTAATGTTTTTTTTTAATAAAGTCCTTCAAACATTAAATAGTAGTTGTCAATATATTCTTATATTTTGGTTGGCAACACTTTACATAAAACTGATAGCTACATTAATATACGATGATGAAAAAAATCTTTATATTAAAATTGCCAGGCCCACCTATGGACTCCCATCTTTTTCTGGTATGACTAGAAATATTAGTTAATGGTGTCTTAATAATAATGCAGTATAAATTTCAATTTTGCTGCGCTGTAAAGCGCATGTAGCAATTCTGATATTTAACCGCTTTCACAGCTGGTCCTTCGCCCGAATAGATTCACATTTTTTTTAAAAAGCTTTCGAAAACACAATTCTGATATTTAACAGCTTTCACGTATGATTGCTGGTCCTTCGTCCGAATAGATTTACATTTTTGTTAAAAAGCTGTCGAAAACACAATTCTGATATTTAAAAGCCTTCACGTATGACTGCTTGTCCTTCGTGCGAATAGATTTACATTTTTGTTAAAAAGCTGAAATCACAACGAAATGAACAACGGCCTGTCATGAAAACCAAAGGGTGATAATTCGCCAATTATATAAATTCATATTAATCAAAACATGCGTAATTCTAGTAATTCAACAAATCTGTTACTCCCTCAATGTTTAGGTATCTTAATTTTAAATAAAATTACTTTGAATAGGAATTGATTCACTTAATGTGGAAATGTCATAAACATCTGTCTACTGCAGTTTTCAAATACACAAACAAACAGACAAACGAACGATTTAATATAAATTCATTTTCATGTACAATTAAATTGTATATAAAAGCCTACATAAATTCGAACTGATATTAATTTGTTAGCACACAAAGGCTGCTCATTCATAAATGACCTACCAAATTGTGAATTTAAGTAAGTGACTTTTTGAGATTCTCCTTAACAACTAAAAGCAACTTTGAAAATATAAAATAAAACTACCATACCAAACTGCTACATTTATCTTCCAACAATCGAAACTTTTGTCAGACATTTGTTTTTTTTATTTTTTTGTTTCATTTGTTAAATTTTTCCATTTCTGCCCACGTGCAGTGCTCTTTATGCTTGACAATTTTAAAGGACCTTTTTTGAGAAATAAAAAAACGCTACCAGAATTCGTTAAAGTAATTAAATTGGACAACAAAATAGCAGACACTACTTTGTACTGATTTTAGTAAAAAAATTATAACTATTTTATAGATGCTTAAACGTTGAATGTTTGTTAGTCAATTACATCTAAAGCGCAAAACTAATTTTTATAAAATTTAGATCACAGATTGGTATTTTTTTGGCTACGGGTATTGTTATTTATATAATCAGCTGAAAGGTGTAAAATGCTTAAAATCGAAGCATACTTTTAGGAACTAAAAAAGTACCAATATAATACTGTCTAACAAATTAGATAATAATTTCTAAAAAACATAAAATTTGACACATCTTTGGTATCTGTACATAAAAGAAAAATATTTTATGCCCTTTAAAAATTCTGAATTGTGTCTTAGCTAAAAACACAAGGTTGTATGTGTTGTTTTTACAACTACTAAAAATTATGTTGTTGTGAGTTAGAAAAGTTAGTAGTGTTGAACAACCGCTGCGGTGAAAGCACTGTTTTAGGTATTTGCGTGCCATCTCGAATCATAAGTTCAACTCCTACCCGCACCCTTAATAAAGAGAAAAATTAATGTTTTTAAGTAGCCGTGATTGATAAATTGTTTAAAAGGCCAACAAATGACAAACAGCAGAGGAAACTTCCTGCAAACACTAAATTAGAAAACGGAAAACAATTGTAGTTTAGCAAAGTTGTCGGTTTATTATAACAGAAAATATAGTTAAGGTGCCACACTAATGATAACGTAGTCAAATCGACCCAGTCCTGTCTTATTAAATTAAATGTTTGCGAAAACTGTTGGCACTAACGAACATTCATTTAGACATACCATTCAATAGTGTAACTTGCTAAAGTGACGTCACTTAGCCAAACGCTGTCCCAATCCAACCAATATCTGATAGTAGCTTAAATTCTACATTTATCAATATAAAAGGTGTCGGATCTTGTTGTGGTATTTTTTTATAAAAAAAAGCTCAAATTTTGTTGTTTTTCTTTTTTATAACATTTATCTTTTTCATGTTTTGTTTATTTAAATTTTCTATTTTCTTTTCCATAACTGTATTTTGGTACTCTGCGCGCATCCTATTTGTATTTTCATTTACATAGAAAAATCCTTTTTGAAATTAATAGTTGTGCCAACACATGCCATCATTATGACGTCATCAAATTTGCTGACGTCTTAAACTCCCAATGTAATATAACTAAATATATAGATATTATAATAATAAGTGAAAGAGAGAGAGAGAGCGAGAGAGAGAGAGTAAGATAATAAAATTTTCTTGTGTATGTATATATGTATATGGATATGTGTTAGTGTTCAATCGAATATTTGTTGCCAAAAATAGGCTTATAAAACAATTAAATAAAAGCCTACAAACAACTGACAAAATGTCAAAGATTCTGCATCTTGAAATTTTTAAATAAATGAAAAGTGAAGATTACACTGATGTGTACACGCCTACACACATAACAACCCGTACACATTTAGATAAATTTTTACATCGATAATTTTTTATATCTATTCTGGAATATATACGAAATTGTATAACAAACGAAAAAAAAAACGCAATTTAATATAAAATGTTGCTTTCGGGCAGAATTTTATTGCCTTTGAAATTTGAAATCTTATTTTATTGAATCTTTGTCAATGAAATCATATTTATTTTAACGTGATTAAAAAATCTTCAACTAAGGTTATTTGAGTAAATGTGAGTAGTTCAAATTGTTTCTTATATAAAAGTTACATTCGCCAATCATATATGTAAATATAACATAAGCGGTCAGTAGCTATTCCCGGTGCGCTTTGCTATCCCAATGGGAATAATCGTACCAAGCCCACACTTTCAATCCAGTCAATATTTTATTTGATATGAAAGTTACTTGTTTGAAAATTTTAAGTCCCTGTTCCTTGGGTATACGGTAACCACTTTTCACTTTATATAGGAGGTACAATGCCCACTGTCCCAATTCATTTAATATTTTCCTACGCTATGCGTATTAATAGGGAAGCTTCTACGACATAAACTATCTTAAGATGTACAATGGTAATTTTTAAACGTTGTGTGGGAGGTAACATGCCCATTATTTAAATTTAGAAAAAAATTTCCAGCTATGCAGGGATACTTCTGTAATTGTAATTCTCTAGTTATACGATAGTTATTTATGCATTTTGTATGGAGGGTGATTTTCTTCCTTAAAACAAAACAAGGAGACACCTACCGCCCAAGTTCCAAAAAGCAACTATTTTTATATTTTCTATGTTAATAAAAATTGTGAAAACATAGGCTTGTTCTTTCTAAAAGGACTCCTTATCCTGCTTAATGTCCTTTGTAGAAAAAATGCAATAAGCCCCAAAAAAAGTTATTCGAAATTTTTTAAAAATTGGTTTATATGTAAATATATACTTCTTTTTTTAAAATTCAAACTATGATTCGCATTCTACTTAAAAACTTATAATAATAACTACTAAATAATGAAAAATATAATTTTAATTAAAAAGTAATAAAAAGCAATAAATACAGGCATGTCACAAATTCCGTTCGGAATTGAAATGATTCCGAGGTGACAATTCCGATCGAAATGGTTTCAGCTTCTATAGATTCCGTTCGGTTTTAGGTAACCAAAGAAAATACAAAACCACTTATGTTTGTTCAAATGTGGCAACATAGCAACGAGTGTAGCAAAACAAATAACAGCTATTAACGGCTAAATAAAAAAGCTTTTATTATGGTGTTGGAGAAAATATCTAATGATCTTCCGAGCTCGACAATTCCATCAGTGCCTGTTCAATCTCGTTTAGATGTTAAGAAATGCGTGCAGAAATTTTTTTTGTAATTGTTTATTCTTCTTTGTGCCCTCTTATTTTTTGTGCCCGTTTATTTTTTTGTTTCTTATAGAGGATTAAGAAAAAATTCATTTTTTTATTAACACCATATTAAAATAAATTTATTTTGGATCAAAAAGCAAGATAACAAATAGTCTTACCTATAAAAAACGTTTTGAATGGTTTTTACGTTAACAAAATGCTCAAAATAACAATTCCCCATAGCAAACTGAAATTGGTTTCATTCCGAATTTTTTACGTTTTCTATTGAAGCAAAATACGGAATCAATTCCACTTCCGAACGGAATTTTGTTCTGTGCCATGGCTGATAAATTAATTATATTCGAGAAATATTGCGTCAACATTTTTTATGTGTATTAGGACAAAATATGAATGCAGATTAAACAAGAAAATTCAGCTTTTATGTGGTCACCCTTTATTTTTTACATTTTTTATTGCTGACACAGTAAAACAAAATTTGTTTAAATACTAAGTGTAAAAAAGATTGGCCATATAAATCAAATTATAACATTAAAAATATTTTTATACTTCATATAGTAATGGACTATCTGTTTAATTTTCAAGAGTTTGTCTGTAACGATTTGAAAGAGAGGATCATAATGATCAAACTACATCAGTTATAGGGACACCCTTTAATTTCTAAATTCAAGTTTGCTACTTGTTAAAGCGGACTTAGCAATAAAGGTTCTGTGCAAATTTCAATCAACTCTCTACAATTGCTCAACAGTTTGGCTATATACGAATACATCAAATACAGCAATTATTGTAACACCCTATAATTTATAATTTTAAATATTTATACTTCTTAATATACCAGATAGAGTAGAGGACATTCTGTTTATTATAACGGTTTGTATACAATGGGTCAAACGATAGAGCCATATAAGTCAATTTACTTCAAATATGGGAACATCCTTTTATTTCTAAATTTAAATGTTATAATTGTTGTCAAAGGGGACTTAGCAATAAAAGTTCTTTGTAAATTTCTGCATATAACAGTTCAGAAGTTTGGCCACATGCATCAAATTACATTAACTTTTATTATTGGGATACCCTTTAATTTACAATTTTGAATATTTATACTTGTTATTACAACGGCGTTAGTAATCGACATTCTGTTCCGAGCGTCAACCTTATTTATATGTATAGAAAAATAGAAAAATTTAGATGACAATCTAGAATAACACTGACACCTTTTTTTCCCCCAATAAATTTTAAACTGCAGCTATTTAAATGAAAATTCAAATTTTCATAACTACGTCTAAAACACATGACTATAGTCTTATCTGGATTAATATTAAGAACTCTTAACTTCCAGCCATTGATGAATTTGGCTTAAAAAAAGTTTGTTATTCTCATGAACATCGTGTATGGATATACACGACATGTTTTTTACATCTGACATGTCAAATTTGTCACTGTAAAACACATACATGTCGTATAGGTCTGTTAAAACATTGCTTCTGTAAAATACATGTGGAAAGTCATCTGACAAAATTTCATTTAGAACGTGTTCTATTTTGATCTAAAAAAACATCGCACATCAGCTGTTGTTATGAATCTATGCCGTATGAAAACAATCAACGGCGGTTGAGCGTTGGCGGTAGCATTAGCCGACTGAAGATAATATTTTATATTACTAAAATTTAAAATTGCTTTTAACTATTTAGCAACAATTATGTAAATTTTGTATCATTATTCAATGCAAACTGATCTTCTTTATATTTTTTAGTAAAAAAAAAAAATAATTAAAATTGACAAGTCTTCAGTAATTCCGCAACGCCAGCAAAAATATTTTAAGACGACTACAAGCCATTTTAAAACCGGACGGCTTAAATATTTGTACAGTAAAAAAAGCGAATTATTTAAAAAAGGAAATTCTTTTATTTTTGATTATAATTTAATTGCTGTTACAATTGAAATAACACTACACAATTCAATTATTTTAGTTTCTAAATCCATTTTTTAATAATCACTTTTAACAAAAAAACAATTTAAAAAAAAATTTGCAGATCAGCTGTTGTAAGTAAATAATAATTATGTCAGACGTAATTATACATGTACATTTGTGACCAAATATTAAAAGTCTTCTTTAAAATACCAATTTTGACACACATGCAAAATTACATATGACTTACTCAGATAAAAAGTCAGATGTAAAAAACATGTCTTGCATGGGTACCTTAAGTGGTCAGATGAACAAAAAATTTTAAAATCATCCGCATGAATGTATGTTTCAAAGGATTTGTTATCAAATAAATCTATAAAATCATTAAAATACATCATAAAAAGCATAGGACCAATAAAAGACACTAGATAAGCTAGAAAAATTTAAAATACGCCAATTAAATAGACATAGTGTCAAAAGAGGTGCTATTGGAAATTGGCAAGATCGGTCTATGTTTATGTCTATGGGCAAAGCAACACGCCTACCTCTAATGTGTCAATATCATTTGGAATTATGAAGTAACTCTAATCAAAGAAATCAAATATACTGCGCGATAGATAATTAAAAAATAAGAAAAAATCAAGTGAAAAAATTAGAGCCCATATTTTCTGAGTTATGGGCCTCTGAAATTTTAAAAATTTTTTAAATATCAATGTAGGTATCATTTTAAAGCTTTTGAAGAGATCTTTAAGGAAATACTAAAAATTTAAAAAAAAGCTTAACCTATTAAGAGCCAATGGCGGTTTTATGTAAATGTTTTTTTTTTTTTGTAATTGTTTAATTCTTTGTCACCTCTATATTTGTTTTTTTTTTTTTTTTTTTGTTTTACTGGATTTACTTTACTAAACTAGATTTAGATAAATGTTAAGGATATATAAGATTTGGCAAAGCCGAAAATAGCATTCTTACTTGTTGTATATTTTCTTGAATTTTAACAACTGAGTCATAAAATCCTAATGCGTGTCTATTCGACACATATTTCTTATATTCGAAAATCGTTCTTTCTTTAATTTTCGTGATTTGCTTTTAGCTCTTCTTCCGACATCTATCCTACGATGATTTTTTCATTTCAATATTACTAAAATTTCAGAAAGGTGTGGTTACCTATTGGCAAATTAAAAATTTTATATTTTAACTTTAAACTTTAAAAAGTTTTAATTATTAAAATATTTTATAATATCACATCCATGGATTAAAACTAAGCATAACCCTTTCATAATGGGTTAAATACATTTCTCTTTTCAGTGTTAAAAATGTTTAAAATATTTTGTATTTATTGGCAAGCCACATAATAGCACTTTAAGTATAACACAAATTCTGTCAAGAAGCTTCTTTTGAGTACCAGTTATTTCTGCCTCAACACTATTATTTAAAGAAAAAAAAACAGCGTGCAGTATTTTTGTCAATACTGTTGCCATCACTAAACGTTAATTATGAGGCCTGTTTTCCTTTAATACCCTTCCCCACAAAAAGAGGAAAAAGGGTATATCTAAGTTTGTTATTCCGTTTATTTTTTCTACAATATCCGTTTCCGATTCCATGAAGTATATATATATTCTGAATCCTTATGCATAGCGAAGTCGATTGAGCGATGTCCGTCTGTCCGTCCGTGTTAGTATTGAAATTAACTTTGATCTAGAAAAAATTTAAATACGCCAATCCATCAGGTATAATTTCAAAAATTTTCTATTAAAAATCAGCAAGATCGATCCATGTCCTTCGAGGCAGCGGGCAAAACACCACGCCTGCCTCTCATTTTTCCATGTCATTTAAAACAATGAAGTAACTCTAATCTAAAAAACAAATACATGGGCGATAGCGAAAATAAAAATAAGAAAAGAACATCAAGTGAAAAAATTTCCGCTCGCCCATATTTTCCGAGCTTTGGGTCTCTGAAGTTTTCATAGAAAAGTACGATTGTGCGTCATATTTTTTTAGATATCAATATGGGTATCATTTAAAAGCTTTTGAAGAGGTATTTTAAAAAATACTGCAATTTATTAACAGTTAAGCATCCATTAAAAGCCGATTAAATTTTTATGTAAAAATATATTTTTTTTTTTTGAATTTTTTAATTCTCTGCCACCTGAATATTTGTTTTTTTTTTATTTTGAGTTACTTTACCAAACTAGATTTACACACATGGTGAAGGGTATATAAGATTTGGCATAGACGAACTTTAAAGAAAAAACTTTAAACTTAAAAGAAAAAAATAAGTTTAAAATTTAAAATTTTTTTTTAAAGAACTACCAGTTGAACGTATTTGAAATATAATGCAGTATGCCCATGTATGTCTATTCCAAGCAATCGTAGCTACCACTCGAAGAAACAGAGGAAGGTGGCCGTGTAGACTGGTTAGAAGACGAGCTTTCTGATAAATTAGCAGTGTTGTACATACGACTTTTAAGATGTTTTCTTTGGCGGGCTAAGGCTACAACAGAGCCCATCACAGGAGAGCCAGAAGACAAAGAATTACAGCGGGAGTTAGGTGAAACTAAAAATATTAAAAATATAGAAAATGTTTATATAAAATTTAAAAGCACTTTACCCGTATAAATTCTTTGACCAGATAAAGAAGCGTTATTGTTGTCTTTAGTACAATTCATTGCAGGTGCTGTAGCAGGTAAATGATCTGATTTCATAGAAAGAGAAACTGAAGATAACGACGAAATATCACCGCTATCTAGAGATGTTAGAGAATTTGTTGCAATGTCATCATTTTGTAGCGCCACACCATCTAACACTTGTAAGGAGGGTATACAACGTTGAAGTGTCTGCCTGTAAAACGTTTGATGACATACGGGATTTCCTTGTAAATCTAATTCCATCAAATTTGTACATAATCCCAAAAATGTCAACATACTTAATTCGCTAATACGGTTATTACGTACACTTAATTGTTGCAACAATGTTAAATCTGTTAAAGGGTTAATACGTTGTATCATATTGTCATCGGCTATAAACACACGCAGGGAAGGAAAACCACTAGTCCCATCAAAACTATTTAAGCCACAATTGCTAACATTCAAATGATTTAAATGTATTAAGCCAAAACCTAAATCTCGTAACGTACACAATACCGAACCGCTAAGATCTAAGTGTTGAAGACGTGGTAAGAATAGAGGCAAATGTGACAAGCTTAAGGTGTACGATATAACACGTAGTCTAACACTTTCCACATTATGTAAATCGTTACGGGAAGTTACACGCCTCTAACAGAAATATTTTTTCAATTACTTCACTATAAATTTGTAATTAATACCTACCAGTAATTCATCTAGTGTTGGCTCTGGAGCTTGTGGTGGCAATACAACAGGTAATAAATGTACATAAGCTGGAAAATGATTTTCTTCTTCTGATTCTATTATATCGCGATCGTAAGAAGCAATAACTCGAAAACTTCGTTCACGATTTCTCATATTTTGATGTAAAATTTCCGCATCTTGTATTTGCGGTTCTGGTGGTGTTGGTGCACGAATTTGGGCTGCTGGTACTGGTCCTTCTTGATTAAAGGATACATCTGGTGAAGATTCGTTGGAATCTGGTGGCGCCTCTAAAAGGGGCATTATCGACAAATAATTTATTTAAAAACAGTTTTTTACGTTCCTCTTTTTTTATATAAAAATAACAATAATAATAATGTTTTGTTTATTGATAAAACTTTATGCAACTAATAACCATGGAAACGTTTCATAGCAACAAAACGAACAAACATTTCAGTTTGAAGTACCAGCAAAAAAGCTTTTTAGGTTTTAGTTTTTGCTTAAAACTTACATTAGTGAAAAGTAGTAATAAAAAGCTTTACTTTAAAGCTCATATTTCCAGTAAAGTTAAATAACTGTATTTTAATCTTTATTACGTTTTTTTAATCGATGGGTATAAAATAAAAACGCCAATTATTATTATCTTTTTCGTAGATAGAAATCTGTGATGCTTATTTTTGATTTTTTAGATGACACCAGCATATTTCTTTATTCAACTTAATTGCACGCCATCTGATTGATGTTGTTGAAACACGTGTTTTGTTTCAAACGCGATTAAAGTCTTTTGACTTCTTAGTATTCGTATGTAAGTATATCGTCATCGAATGATTATTTATGTTATTGGCGTGTTGTGCAATTTTATTAGAATAAAAAAAGTAAATTATAAAACGAAAAAAATTCTTATTATTTTTTCCTTGCGATTAGAATAGGATTCTTTCTACCTTAATCCACGCTTTTGAAGCAACTGAGCTAAATTTTGTTTAAAATAATTTTACTCAATCAAACAATCATTCATCAATAAAAAGGTTTTCTTTACGATCAAGTCTACCAACGAAAGGAATACTAATGGAATAAGCTCCCAAAAACAGCTTTACACATTTGGACAGTGATCACATATCCAACAACTTTTCCCAAGTCCTCTAAGCTTCCTCCAATGTATTAAAGAGAGCAAATTTTGTTAAAATTAATAACAAATTTTTTGTTTAATAAATTTTATCTCTTGTGGGTGCCTCAGCTTAAATGAAGCAAATAATAAAAATGATTTTTGAAAAACAGTAACTTAATTTGAAGGCCAAAAACTGAAGAGCGTCAAATATCTTTAGGTCATAAGTAAAGACGTAAATAAAGAAGAAATAAGAG
Source organism: Cistogaster globosa (assembly GCA_937654795.1). Taxonomy (NCBI): domain Eukaryota; kingdom Metazoa; phylum Arthropoda; class Insecta; order Diptera; family Tachinidae; genus Cistogaster; species Cistogaster globosa. The sequence goes on from OW569405.1 coordinate 24,000,899, forward strand.
CCGGCCTTCAGAAAAATTGGATTTATGGTTTAAAGTGTAGCTAACCTAGAAAATTGAGAAAGCATCCTCCAACCTCTATTGCGAATTTAGTTGGAGCACTGTGATAGTAGATTTGTTGTTTTCAACTTTTGGATCACAAAGTTACTGTACATGAACCACATTAATAAGCAGAATCTTCTCAGTATGTTAACAGCCAAAAATTTAGAGATACTAAGGCCTATTGTAGGTTGCCACCCTATGACGGTAAATTATATGCACCAATCCCAAAGACGATTTAAAAGGCAAAAAGTGCTTACGAGGTGGCCCTGTTTATATTTTAGTCAAACGTGCAGAAAATCAAAAATCCTCTCTAGCCACTCACTAAATTTTTTGTTTGTTTTTTTTTTGGAAAGAGAAGTAGCACTTCAGGCAATAATGCCTATTTAGTTATTTTCGTAACCGTGCTACATTCTTTAGGAAAGGGATAGATGAGAGATAAGACAGATGGTGAAAAGAGAAAGATAGATATAGCCATTTTATTACTTATTTTACTTCGCCGGCGAATATGCTATTAAGAAGTACCGACGAAGGAGGCTGCATGTTTAATGTTAATTCTGAATATGTATTTATACCATTAAACAGAAAAAATATTTTTTATTTTTGGTTGCCGCAGGAGTTGAACCCTGGTCAACCAGGTTTGTGGCCAACGTGTTCACCACTTCTAATACAGCAGCCTGTAATGCTACTTTAAAATCTAATCGTGCCCCAGAGCAGGATCCGATAGCTTGCATACGCGGAATCTAAGGAAGAAATTCCAACTTTGAATTTTATTCGTCTCGAAGACATTATTAGTCAGAAGGCAAAAATTTTTTTTTTATTATAATCAGTGCCCAAACTAAAAAACTGAAATCCTGAAAGACCGAAACGAGGATATAATTAGAAAGAAAACTTTAAAAAACAACTGAAGAAAATAATAAAATAATCAAATAAATCCTTGAGAATAGAAAATAATTGGAACAGTACATTTCGTAAAGTGAACTCAAGTTCAGGGAAAACATCTTTTTTGCAGTTAAGGGGCTATGCATTCCAACCTATTAAAATAAAAATAGTCAGAGAGTCTCACAGATGTTGTCAGAGGGCGAGTTAACGCAATCCGATAGAATTTTTGAAGGGGTATCGTCATTTTTAGTTAAGCAAGGACAACCGAGAGTATGCAATTAAAATAGCAGCAGAAGAAAGAATTAATCACAGAAAAAAATATATTAATAAAAAAGTGGTTTAGTGACAAGTTGTTTAATGTTAAGGAGTGGCCTAAACAGACACGACTAAAAAGTGTTGCAAGCCTTGAAAAGCTATTAACTACATATGGAACTCCATTTCTGTACGATGGGGTCAAAACAAAGTCGATTCAAAGGAAGGCCGTTTGCAACCGAAATTGTAAATAAAGGGCATGCAACAAAGTATTGAACATTCTTTTATATCCCTTGCAGTTTAACAAAACAAAATGTTTTAGTTTTTTTTTTTCTTATTCTCAGAAGCACAGACTATTTTTATAACAATTCTTAAATAAAATAACGACTTCAATACAGATTTTAGCAATTGTCCATGGGAAACCCTTTTATTTTCAAATTCAAATTTTATACTTGCTGTTGTAGCGAACTTAGCAATACAGGTTCTTTGTATATTGCAACCGTCTCTCTAAAGCTGTTTAACATTTTTGGCTTTATACATCAACTGTTGTAACATGCTTTAATTTATAACTTTTAACATTTATGCTTCTTATTACACCAGAAAAACTAGCGGACATATGGTCTAATTTTCAAATATTTGTATAAAACGATTTAAAAGATGTGCCATACACCCTTAAAATTTAAAAATCAAATTTTATACTTTTTCGTATAGCGCACTAAGCCATAAAGCTTGCATGTCTCACACACACAACAAATTTTATCAACCCTTCTAATTCTGAATCCAATTTTTATACTTGCTATCATAGCGGACTTAGCAATACAGGTTCTTTGTAAATTTTAGCTGCAGGTCTGCAACTATTCAAAAGTATGACTATAAACATCAGATTAAATGAAAAATTGGAGCGCTCTTTAAGTTAAAATTTTAATTATTTATGCTGGTTTTTAATACGGTCATAATAATCGACATTCTGTCTAATTTTCAAGCCATTTTCTTTGACAGTTCATAAGTAGGACCATATATTATCACATTTTTGTTATTGGAAGCTATAGTGATACGCAGTTTTCCTTAAATATAGAGTAGTGCCTTTTACGGTTTATATTACAAGTAAAAAACCATGTATGTTGTATGGTAATACTCTTTAACTTTTTGTAGTTATAAACTGTTTTAAAAACGCGACCAATTTGTAAGCACAAAAATAAAAAATTAATAAGAAATGAAATATAAAATAAAAAATAAAAAAAATAAAAATCGGCTCAGAAATAACTGAGTTCTACGATCAGAAGCATAAAAAAGAAACATGTACGAGGGCTGCTCTATATATTTCTGGCCTAATAGTGAAATGCGAGTATTTATAATCAAAAATGGTTTTATTGTCTTTCAAAGTATTCTCTAGCATGATTTATATACTTTTGCATGCGCTCAAACCAGTTGTCGAAGCACTTTCTCCACTCCGATTGAGACACCTCTAAAACATGGTTTTTGAACACTTCAACAGCTTCTTCTGGCGACGAAAATCGTTGACCACGCATTTTTTTTTTGATATGCGGAAACAAGAAGAAGTCATTAGGTGCCAAGTCAGGGCTGTACGGTGGATGATCCATTAATTCGACGTTTTGGCCGATCAAAAACGCTCTGGTTTGTGCCGATGTGTGAGAGCTCGCATTGTCATAATGAACAATGATTCGTCTTCTCTTGTTGGTTTTTCGAATTTCTCCGATGACTTCAGGCAAACAAATTGTAGTGTATCACTCAGAAGTGACCGTCCTATGTTGCTCAAGCGGAACAGTCGCCACATGACCAGTTTTGCCGAAGAAACAGGCGACCGTTTGCTTCGAAGTGCTTCTTCCACGAACAACTTGGATTTTGCTCGTCTTTGAAGACCCACACGGTCGATTGTTGTTTCGTTTCGGGCTCATACGCATAGATCCATGATTCGTCACCTGTGGCGATCTTATAAACAACATTTCTTTGCACCAATCGACACGAGCCTTTTTTGAGCGACTTTCAAATTGTGCGGGATCCAACGAGAACAAACCTTTTTTACGGCCAGGTGTTCATGCAGTATCAAATGTATGCTGGTGGAAGAAATGTCAAGGATGTCTCTATCTCTCGGTATGTCGCATGTCGATCTTCCATTATGAGTTCACGCACGGCATCAATGTTATCTTGCACAACAGCCGTTTTTGGACGACCTTCACGGAATTCGTCTTTGACCGAGCTTCGGCCACGATTAAATTCATTGTACCAATTTTTCACAGGGCTATAGGATGGTGCTTCATCGCCATACAAAGATTTAAGTTCATCAATCCACTCTTGTCGTAATAATCCACGTCGAAAGTTGTGAAAAATGATGTTCACGAGTTAATTCCATTTTTTTCTATATTAATTTTTTCAAGTCACTGTAAACAACACAAATAATGGTCGTACGTCAAAATGTTTTGAGTACGATTATGCTTAAAAATGACAAATTTTCCAATGGAAATGTCAGATTGCACTTGGCAGCACTCAGTGTTGCCAGGCCAGAAATATATATAGCAGCCCTCGTATACGAATTCCTGACCACGTTCTTTTTTTAAGTGGGTTTTTAAGCGCTGTTATTTTGATTAAAATGTTTTATAAATTTTTGTAAATCAAAAAATTTTCAAGGAGACAAAATAATATAATTTATAATTAAAATAACGCACATAACTAACATTTTTATTTAAATCAATCTTTAAAAAAATTTAATTGGGAGTAACTAAAATTTTTCAGCTCTATGTATGTACTGACACCATCTTCACATTCTAAGTATTGAAATAGAATTTTTTCAACCATCAAGGTTCTGTTCATTTTAAATTTATTTTTGTCATTTCTACCAGCTTTTTGTACAGGAAATGAAATTTACAATTTCTAAAGTTAAAACTGACCAACGTATTCATTGCCGCACTAAACTACTGTGGGATTCATTGGCTTACTTTAAAGTTCAGACTGTCTCTAGTTGCAGAAAAATTTCCCCGGGGCCCGGAGTGTATTTTCTCCCGCATAAACAAGTAAAAATTTTTTAAAAATACGATATGAAGAAATGTGTAAAAAAAGAAGGTATGTATGGATTTCCACGCATATCCCAATAATGGACCAGGTAGATTGACATTATTAAATTATTTTTCCGACTAATAAGGATCCAGAGTTTGCGAATTTATAGTATAAACGGAATGACAAACTTATGTTAACCAATTCCACCAGTAGTGCACCTGTAAAATTGCATTAAAAATACATTTTTAAATTAAATTTTTATTACCAGTACATTTTTACTGATTAAATGAATCAATTAATTCAGATTAATTTCATATTTTATTTTAATTCCTTAACGTTTTACTAATAAAGAAAAAAATTTTACAAATGTTTGGGGCAGTTTTCCAAAGCAAACAAGAAAAATTAGACACCAGCAAAATGAAATGCAGTATTTTTTGGATCGCCACAACCTACCTCAGGTTGTGTCCACTGTAAACATCATCTATTTAACCAACTAATTTTGCAAATAAGAATACGATAAATATTCATAATGGTTTAATATTAATTTGATTAGACGAAGCCCACACACAACTCAAAGCTATTCTGTGTTGCTTCTCTTCAAATCATCACATACCATTGTTCTTGGCTTTCTACCAACCGTCGGCTTATCTACTAATGTTATTTATATTTTTATTCTTTCATACTTTTTTCTTAACAAAATTGCAGATGCTGCTTCTGTATTATTCCAATTGTTATGAAGTTAAAATGAAAACAAATCTTTATATATAGTTTTACTCTGCAATTTATTTTTATTAAACAAAATTATTTCCAAATTGCCGCTTGTTAACAAAATTTTTGAAAGGTCTGCTTCCTTAACTCGTGTTATGCCTAAATACACTACGTAATTTTATGTTTTCCTTTTATGAATTATCCCTATCCTCGAATAACAATAAACACCTTTCATTGCGGTCAACACCCACTAAGGCGTACAAAATGTATAACTTCTAGTTTTATGTGTTTTTCCCATGTAATTATGTTTACATTTTATTAGTTTTTGATTGATTCGTTGATAAATTACATTCCATTATAAATGAAATTCAAATGTGTTTTGTAAGAAGGACAAAAACAATAATAGTAATTTTATTATGTGAAGGATATTAATTTGAAAGGGTGTCTTAAAATTCATTTTATTAATAAAGTAATTTAATAACAATTTAAGAAATAGAATGCTGACAATTTACAATAAATTTCATAGTTGAACAGTTTTTTGCGCCTTTTCCGGCTGTGTTGCTTCGCTAGATCATGTGCTTTAACTCCCCTGGATTATTCTAGTATTTTGTTAAATATTTTTTTTTATAAATTAAGCAATTCAAGTATGCTAAAACTGAAGCGAATTAAAATAATTCATTTAACTTTAATTCAAATTTTTCGTAAAACTTGGACCACCATTTTGGTGTAAAGGTTTTATTATTACTTTTCAATTTGGCCTCCAAAAAAGTTTCTACTCATTACAAATAAATACCAATAACTAAAAGCGAAAGTCACTATTAAAATCCAGTGTTAAAAAAAATATATTAGTTTGTTAAAACGCAGAGGCTTTTGACGTTCATTCAAAAGTGTTTAAATAAGTCCATTAATAATTATTTTCTTAATTAATAATACTCACTCGTAAGAAACTAGTTATTTATTTACTACATCGATTCTTATTCAAATATGTTTTGTTGAAGAGTATGCCAGCTTTTAAAAGTTTCTGCATATTCTTGGCAGCATGGGCAAATATTCTTAGTCTAAATAGCTAATAGTACAAGATTTTTTTAGTCGAAATAATATTGGCAACCCTTGACAGATCTATAAATTTTAATGTTGTCCGTAAAAAAATGTTGGATTGCCTCTTAAGCCCCATATAAAAATTTGGTGCGAAATAAATAAAAACAAGTAAAAGGACTATATTCGGCCATGCCAAATCTTATATACCCTTCATCATTAATCTAAATCCAGTTTAGTGAAATAACTCCAACTAAAAAAAAAACTTATGAAGGTGACTGAGAATTAAAAAATTAAAAAAAAAAATTATATAAAAATACCATCGGCTCTTTATGGGTTAAGCATTTAAAAAAAAATACTATTTTCTTAAAGATCCCTTCAAAAGCTTTAAAATGATACCCATATTGATATTTTAAACATTTTGAAAATTTCAGAGGCCCGTACTCGTAAAATATGGGCGAGCGACAATTCTTTCACTTGATGTTTGTTTTTCGTATTTTTTAATTCTCTCTCACCCCATATATTTGCTTTTTGACTTAATTTATTGTTCCAAATGAAAAAGAAAAATTAGAGGTAGGCGTAGACTTTTGCCCGCTGCGTCGAAGGACATGGACCGATCTTGCTGATTTCCAATAGCACCTCTTTTGACCTATTTCAGATCAAATGGCGTATTAAATGTTTTCTAGCTGATTTAGTGCCTCGGCAAACTTGATTTCAACACTAACACGGAGACCAGACGGACATCGTTCAATCGACTTTGTTTTGCATTAAAAGTCAGAATATATACACTTTATGGGGTCGGAAATGGACATTGTAGAAATTAAAAACGGAATGACAAAATTAGTTATACCATTTTTCCACTTTTTGTGGTGAAGGGTATAATAATGTTGCTGTAGTTAAAAAGTCACAAAATGTTTCTGGATTCATGTTTATTCAAAGCAGAATGCATCCAGCAAAAACTTTTTCAACTGCTGAATGGAAAATTTAAAAAAAATATTAAGAACGGCAATTTTCCTTCAGCTAATTATGGAATCTATTATGCAAAATAAATTTGTGCTTAAAGCCTGGTATTCTGTTTAAGTTTTGATGCGAAATTCCGTCGAACTACGTACATGTTGCAGAAGTATAAAGCCTAGTACTCTGTTCGATTTTGAGCAACATGCATTATTTCGTTTGTAAAATTTGACAATTAGCATGTGGTTACAATACAGCTATTCAGAAGATAACATTTACTGAGCAAACGCTTTTCTGCATCATTAACATTATTTTTGTCTTTTTCTCTTTTTAAGCTTACACTTTTTCATTTCTTTTTTTAAATTACTTGAACACAACAAAATGAAATCAAAACAAGCGGTCTGAAAAAATGGTTGCCAATAGTCCCGTATGAAAAAAGTGTTGCTTATGTTATTTCGTAGTTGAAAACTTTATATTACCAGAAACACTTTTAGTTTGAAAAATATGCTGCGCGAAACATTTCGTGACTTTTTTACAAATAAACAGAGTACTACTTCAGCAACATTGTTTCTCATTTATTTTGCAGTAATTTATTTTTGTATGGACTTTTGTCTTGTAATAGAGTCTTCAAGTAGAGTACTAAACTTTAGAAGAGAAGTTGTTGATTTTATATCTCCGTGTGAGTTGGCTTTTACTTTTTTTTTACTAATTACTTACATAGACTTTTCGGAAATTCGCTTCGCTTTTGTTTAAAGTGCGTTTTTGCATTTCTGACGATTTACACTTTCTCGAATGGCTACTAACATTTAGATGTCAACAAATGTGAACAGCATAATAAGATGTCTGCATGTTTGTTAACCAGACCGTAATGTTTAAAATCCACAAAGAGCTTTCGATATGAAGAAAAATATTCATTTGTTGCTGAGTATTTTTAATCAGGGAAAATCATAAAACTTAAACCTTGGAAATTTCGATCGAAAAAGAGAAAAATTCTTGTGTGACTGCGTGGGCGAGTATTATAAGCAACAAATTGAAAGGCTTGTTAGCTTGATGTAAGCAACCCCGTATATCGCAAGAGCAGTCTGCTCAAAATTTTTTAGCGAAATAAATGAGTGAAAAGTACGACAGAGTTAAATTGTTTAAATCCTCCTATGAAAAATACCAAAACATGACAACTTTTTTGGAAGGATTGGAATCACAAGACAAAGAAAAAAATTCGAAAACATTTAAATTGTTCAATTCTAGAGGATTGGAAGCGTCCCATATATAACATTTCATTCTTCTAATATCACACCGAATCTTGTTATGGCCATCGTCTTAAAGAAAAATATGTAGTTCTATTTAGCTTATTTTGGATAGAAAATTTTCGTTACTCATTTTTAAACGAATTTCGCACATTTACTGCAGACGACTGTTCAAACAGGCAAATTTTACTTTGACAAAGTTTTGTTAATTTTCTTTTAAACTTTGTTTCGTGTTCAAACACACAAAGTTTACTTTTACAAATTTTGTTTCTTTCTGTGTGATCGTTCCTAATTTTTGGACGTTTTGCATTTAATGCTTATGTGCTGTTTCTATAGTCTGAAAAATTTATATGGAAATAACTCAAAAAACTGAGTGCTTTTCATACAAATTTTTCAGACGGGTTGATCGTCTGTAATACAGAAACAGCACATTAAGCACAAAAATATATGTGTGTACATATATACAACTGTGTACAAGCAACGAATGAAAAACAAAGCAACTGCGAGTACATCAAAGTCTGTACTGCTTATCATTATTTCTCCATCTCTCCCACATAAAATCAAGACTTTGCAAAGTAAACTTTCCTTGTGTAAATGGGGTGTAACTAATAATTTTAATTTTATATGGTACTTATGTTCAGTGCAACACTTTGCGTTTTAAGTTTTTTTTTTAACTCTTTAGCAAGTTATTTCATAAGTTGCTTTACGTTATATATTCACATGCGTTATCGATGATTATAATTAACGAGGTAGTTTAAAACAAAGTCGTTAGAAAAACTTTTTCCTTTTATCACGCGCTTATCTTCCTTAATGATTATAACTTTAAATAGTACTTCTGACATCACGATATAAATACTTTTGTCACTTATAAAGACAGCACAACGATAAAGCAATTAGTAGTTGATTTTCAATAAAAATACTATAATAACAGTAATTAAACCATTAAAATAAAATAATAACGCAAAAGTGAAGAATAAAACTTTTTTATTTTAATAAATTTTAAAATTTAAAAGAAAAAGTTTTAACATCAATTATGTATAAAATTTCAAATTTTTAAAAGATTTAAAAAACACAGTTCACATAAAAATAAATAACATTAACATTTACTTGGTCAATTGGTCAATAAGCAAATTTTAAGAAAAACAATATTAAAAAAATATTAAACTAACGTAAAAAAAACTCCCTACACTAGATTTGCCACAATTTCTTAATCTGTGTAATTGTACTGAAACAGAGCAGCTGATGGTACTCTAACTGGCACTAACTGCCTCTGACCATCCGGCGTACGATATACCATATATTCTCGACCATTTATGAATTTTCTCAAACCTGTCGATGTAATACCCATACCACCATATTGAGCATCAGCAACTGCTGGTCTTAAAGCACCAAAACCTTGAATACCATTTTTCTTTAGATTTCTGTTATCTTTATAACCCCTACTGTTAAATATACTTTGATAGGGTGGCGGTGGCGTGATATTGCTGTACTTTGAACTATTAAGTAATACGTTAGCACTATCCGTAGTATTTTTAGTCCAGAACCATTTGCCGGCTTTATAGTGATGACCATTTGCTGTGCGACCCACACCATGTGTAGCCCATTCATGTTGAGATTCGTTACGGCTGTTGATGCAGCGAAAGAGAATTTCTGTACCAAAAACTACAACGGCTGTGGCAAAACCGGCAAACATTATATAATAAGTCATAACAAGATCACCGTTTCGTAATTGCCTTTCAGTGCCGCCTAAATCTTGCGGACATATTTCAGCATTAGGTAAATCTCTAGCTGATAAATGTTTGATGATGCCTGATTCAACGAGATTTAGTAATCTGTAAATAAAGAAACCACATTTAAATAATAACGGTTAAAATTATTAAATCGATTTCTTTAAAAAATTCAATTTTCAAATAATTTATATTTAAGATCACGCATTGCAAAAGGCATTACAGATAATGAGTGTATGACTCTCTTTTTAACGGTTGAGCAGGAGCAAATGTTAACTCCGATGTGCAAAATCTGTCCTGTTGTTTATATTTTACGTCTCCTTTTACCAGACAAAACTGCTTGGGTTGCTGAATGCGTGGTCTGCAAGTGCTCTACACTTGTTGAACAGTTAAGTGCACTTTTAAAAACGAATGAGAAAAGTGAACATGTACTCTAATCAAGTGCTGTAACGCGTCTTAAAACTTAGCAGATGTGCCTCGATTATCAAGGTAACGTTGGTGTGGGTTAAAGGACACATACGCGCAGCTGCAAATGAGGCAGCAATCAAGCTAGCAATAAGAGGATCTGCTGTGAATTGCAGTTGTTTTAAACCCAGAGTAGCACTGGAAAATGGCCTAATGTGAGCAAAGTTTCTACAGGATAATCCGAAAAGAGCCTACTACATGTGCCAGAGTCGAATGGGGATCAAAGAGCCCCAGAGTGGGGTTCAGATATAATAGAGGTACCTTTTTTATCTCGGACCAGCACTCAGGGAATGACCTCCATTTAAACAATGAAAAGCCACAACTAGGAAATTAGATTATAAGAAGGACCATAGAGGGAGTAATCTTTGTAAATATTCTGGAACGACTTCTCAAATCTCATTTGTGTACATGCCATTGTAATAACAATGTAGCAGTGAAGCACAACTCATATTTCGTCGATGCTTAAGACTGTCAATAGAGTCGGACACCCTACCATGAGCTATAAGCCTCTCCTGCAAGCGGCCGATTAACTCAAAAACATACTTTTGAGCACCGGGCCCAACATGATAGTTGCATTCCATTTGGCTAATAAAAATAGCAAGGAGATCTGATTGAGTAAAATATCTTTTACGCCGCTTTAAAAAACCGAAGCACTTAAAAGCTTGTTTGGAGACTTTAGTCTATCGAACATCACACTGAATTTTCATGTCAAGCACATCAAGAGCTTTTATTTTTTTAATACTTATACCACCGCATTTTTAGTCGAACTTCTATGCGTAAGTATACAACATTGAGTCTTACGAGCATTAAAATCGACTCACTTTGCCCAGCCCCAATCAGAAATTGTTATGAGATCGCAACTTATCGTATCATAATTTGTCACTTTCCTTCAGCCTCGCTTAGCGATTTGCCGAATGAATACAAATGGCAACTGGTGCTGTCATCTGCAAAAGACTAAAAAGGGTTTAAGGTTTGAAAAAATAGAGCCTTGGGGTACCCCTGAGTTTATCTTGAACGCTAAGCTGCACAAATGTGTCATGGAAATTTCAAGTATCATCTTGCCGGGATGAGAATCGAAGAAGATGATACTTGTAGACTGTACCTCGAAGAGGCTGAGATGGTAGCGCACATAATGTGCAAATGTTCGGCACTGGCCAGAATAAAAGTCAAAAGTGGGATCTTAACCTTGGACAAATGCCAGCAATTACTATAGACTCAGTGAGGAGAAAGAAAGCCGACAGTTACCAGTCGATAGTTTAGAATCCTTTAAGTCTAGAGTAAAGGCTGATGATAGTGCGTGACTTATGATTGAGGAAGGAAGGGGTTCAAAAAGGGTCACTTTTGGGAAAAATATAAAAGCTTTATAATCCATTAGTATACTTACTCTCGATCGAATAAACTACTCAAATTACTGCCAATGGGATAAGCAAATGAACGTTTCTTCTTTAAAAATGGGTCCTTAGCTTTGGCGAAGGGGCAATGAATTTTTTCATTTGTTAAACTAATCGTTTTACGATAACGATAATCTAAATAAAGTGCATGTGTTATTGCAGGACGATCACGCACAAATACATAACCATTTCTTTCAACATAATTGTGTAAATTAAAGGTGTCGTTGGTGGCATCCGAAAAGACAGCATAATTTTGTTGAGCCATACGACTAAGCATCGATAAGCTTTCATTAGTCTACAATTAAAAAAATTTTAAATACAAATAATTTGAATACAAAAATTAAAAAAGTTTATGTTGAAAAATTACCGACTTAATTGCATATTCAATACCACCGCCACGCTGTGAAACAAAATGCTTATTTTTAATCAATATATCGTTGACTGTATTAAAAGGCAATGTAAACTTTGATAGCGTGAGGAAAGCTGTTAAATTCGCTGTATAGAAAGAGGTCAGTATAGTAATAAAAATCCACCAAGTAGCAAATAATAAACGTGTTGAATCTGCAAATAAAGAGAGAGCAGATAGTTTTTGATAGAAAACCCAGCAATTTAACGAAACTGTTTAATCAGAAATTGGAACATTTTGTCTGATAGTCTTAGTTTATACAAGAAACAATATTTTCATATCATACTTAATCTGTGTTTGTTTTTGTTTGTGCCTTAGAGGAGGACAAACAGTGAAACCGATTGTTTAGGAAATTAAGGACCTGGCATACTAACGACCCGGAAAATTAAATAAGAAAAAATTTTTTTTCTTTTTCTGAAGAACTAATAATACAATTTTGAAGGTATAGGATGGGCAAAGGTTATAAAAAGTACCTAGCCCCTCTTTATATGTATTAAAAACTAAAATAGTGATACAATTTGAATTTTACAAAGTTTTCCTTAGCACCAACGTCCATCGAGTTAAAGCTGCACTGTAAAGGTCCCAGGTAGACGGATACTTCCCATACAAAGAAATTATTAATTATTCTTTATCTCCTGGACTAGGATAGTATATAAAATTAACACTAGCTGCTCTAAGAATAGCGTGTGCTTTACAGAAAAACTTAGTGAACGGGCACTCCACATAAAGAATAATTATTGATTATCCTACATCTAGAAAACTGCAGTAAAGTCACTATTCGAATTTGAAAAGAACCCTCTAAAATTTACATGCATTTTTTAGTAAAACCTTGGGTACAAGATGGGGGTACGGGTACTGTCCAAACAATAGAACTTTTTATTATCCTATATCTCAAGAACTAAAATAAGATCAACATCTGCAAACTTAAATAGTGACAACCTATAAATATTATATAAGTTACTTCGAGATGAGCGTTAGTTTTTAAGTAAAAACTTCTTAGTATTGGGCGGACGGAACGGGTACATAAAATAAATTCATAAACACCCTTTTAGAAATAAATATTTATTTCATTTTTAAACGATGGAGGCAAGTTTTGGTTTGAAGGGATTAGTGAAAAGGAATATAATTTAAACTGCTACAATTAAGTTTAAGAAGCGTAAGAAAATTTCGATAACAAATCAACAAATTCGCATTCGTTTTCCACGTCCACAGGCCAAAATATTTGCTAAACATTTCCGTAAGTACTCTAAAATTACTAATAATGCGATTCACCCAACTTTAACAGGAAAATTCAACGTTTTGTCATTATGAGCTCAGTCAAAACTGAAAAAAAAAATCCACTCGACTGTCCGACAAGGGATACGCTGTTGGCTTCATGGCCAAACTGTTTTTGGACCCCAAGTTCGTTAAAAGAAGTCACAAAGTACTTAAACACCACAGCCCTAATCTCATATGAAGAAAGAAGAACCTATTGATAGATTAAACAAATGATATCACCTCTTGAGTCACCGTTCTTCTGCTAAGAGCTGACACTAAGTTTGGTGCACCCATTGGACCTTGCTGATTTCGTTAAAAAGGGTTATTCTTCAAATAACGAAGTATCCGCATTTTTTTACATTTCAAAATTAAAACACCCAAGTTGCTTCTGCAAGCTTTCTCTTGCAACGGGATGTACAGAAGCCAAATATTCCAAGTAGTACCTGGAGCGTGCCATATAGAACATTTGAGCTTTTCAGTGGCCGGCCACCACACTAAGAGTACTTTAATATCGTTCTTTCAATGATAGTAAAAGGTTTGTAGTTCAGTCTCGGTGTTTATCCCACGTTTTACTGGCAATAAAATAATGAACTTTTTGCAAATTACGTACGGCTGTAGGATGTAGGGTTATCGGTCTGTTGCAATTACTAATTGCCTGTTAAGGGCGAAATGATTTTTAACTTGTACTAAGCGCTCGCTGGCTTAAAAAAGCGTTACGAAATCGCAAGGAGCCCGTTATTGTTTCGATTTAATTGTGTTGAATTTTGGAGTTTTATGTATGAATTTATTTTAATTCTACTGTGAAATAACCACAAATATTTATAGATGACTATTATTTCTAACCAAGGGAATAACTCTAGCATTATGAATAGATGATTATTGCTAATGTTTACCTTACATTTTCGTTAGCTGCATGATATAACCGTTAATTACTTTAATTTTTATTATTATTTACTTTAAAATCTTATTGATTTTATTATTATCTACTAATTTTTATTTGCTTGCAGGAAATATGAAATAAATAAAAAATTTACATATTTAATGAAATTATTATAATTGAATAATCGTTTGTTATACAAATATTTAAACAATAGAACTAATGGAGGCGTAGCAAAAAAGGAAAAAGAAATAAAACATAAAATGTTTTAAAAACCATTAAATTTTTTACATATTTAAATGGAATATTAAGTGGCAAAAGTGAGAAGTATTTCTTTTTTGTATTTTGTTCGAACCCGACTCTTATTAAGTACCATAATATGGAAGGTACATATTGCATTGAAACAATTTTTTTGATAAAATTTAAGGTTATTTAAAGTCGGTAGAAAGTTTATAATTTTTAACACCTGGTGTGGTATGAAAGGTCTGTTCTAGAAAAAACTAACAACGAGAGAGTAAAACAGAAACTTTCAAAATTATTCTCCTAAATGTAAAAAGTAAATAAACGCTTTACTAGCAAAAATTACAAACATGTTAGACTTAAAAACTGTACGGTATGACCATAAAATAGTACCATTTTTAGCATAAATGTACTGGAATGCAAAAATATGTAAAACAATAGACCACGAAAAGCCAGTGAACTGATAACCACAAAGAAAAGTTAAAAAATAGAAAAAATATGTACATAAAATGTTTTAAATTTTCTTTGGTTTGGTAATATTCAAAAGCGTTAGTGATGTTTAAGCGCATCATATGTATAATTTTTTTGCAGTGAGTTTCAATAAACATTCTTGTTGTGATTGAAATTTAAAAATCATTAAATCAATAATAATCTACACTTTATAATTCCAAACTTCACTATTTATAAATAAAGTTTATAATTGTACATAAAAATCGTACAAATCCCATAAAATTTGCACCGAAAAATAGCACATTGCATTAAATGTTTCGTCAAAATGTTTCTTAAAAAGCAAAAACACTTGCAAAGCAAAGAAGATTATAAATCCAATTGCTGCTGTTTTAAACTTCTTTTCTCTATTCTTCCCAAGCTAACTTAAAGAAAAACAAGTAAGAGTACTATATTCGGCTATGCCGAATCTTATATACCCTTCACTATCTATGTAAATCTAGTTTAGTGAAGTAACTCTAATCAAAAAAGCAAACATTAGGGGGACACAGAATTATAAAATCTAAAAAAAAAAATTTAAGTACTACACATACCTAATTTTACATAAAAATGCCATTGGCTCTTAATGGCTTAAGCATTTTTTAAAAATTTTAGTTTTTTCTAAAGATCTCTTCAAAAGCTTTAAAATACCTACATTGATATCTTAAAAATTTTGAAAATTTCAGAGGCCCTTGACTAGAAAAATATGGGCGAGCGTTAATATTTTCACGTGATATTTTTACTTATTTTTCAATTCTCTATCGCCCCATATATTTGTCTTTTTGATTGAAGTTGCTTCACTCTTTTTAGAGGTAGGCGTGGTGTTTTGCCTGCTGCGTCCAGGACATTGCCCGATCTTTTTGATTTCCAGTAACACCTCTTTCGAGGTGTCTGATGGATTGGCGCATTAAAATTTTTTCTAGCTGATCTAGTGCCTCGGCAAATTTGATTTCAACACTTACACGGACGGTCAAATGGACATATATATATATATATATATATATATATATATATATATATATATATATATATATATATATATATATATATATATATATATATATATCTAGAGATTAGAAACTCAATGAAAAAATTAGTTAGAATTAATAACCAAACAACAAAATAATATAACTTTTTTTTTGCTTTCACACTCAATAATCAATATCGGTGATTTATTAATTTAATCGGGATAGAAAATAGCACGATTTTTTTAAACTAATTAATTTAATTCCTGTGGTTTAATTTAACAAAATAATACTACTTTTATATTTTTATTTGCCAAATACTTGTATTTTCTTTAATGTTACAAAAACTTCTTTTATCAGACATTTTTTTAAGCAAATTTTTATTGTAAACAATAATAAAATACGGCTGTTTGAGTATCTCTTGCAAGTAAAAATTTTACTAGCCAAGTTTGCAACAAATTTTTTCTCTCTCACATTTTTAAGCTCTTTTTTCACTCTCTTCTTGCAAGTTTTTCGAGTACGTGAACACGTTCTAGTAACAATTAGCAGCAATTAATTTTTAGCTATTGAACAGACCTAATATTTTTTAGCTTATATGTAAATTAGCTTATATGTTAATTATATGTAAGTATATTAATTATTTAGAAAATAAATTTCGAAATATTGCGTTTTGATTCGAACCATGATAATTAATTAGTTTTGTTATAAACCCTATAAAAGTTTAACTTTTTTTAATATAAACTTGCTGTATAATTATGATCTTTTTATGATATTGTAATTTTAACTTTTTTTAGTTTAAGCAACAACACTCTTACACGAGCATGGCGAAATCATATACCAGGTGATATCAACGGCGAGTTTTTTAATTTTCGCCGTTGCTTAACAGCCCAGGTAACTTTGTTATTTTTTCCCTCTTCGAATATCAAAAGTTATAATCTCCTACTACACTTCCTTTTTTTTAGATAACCGAAGACGATTTTTACAAAAAGAAAATGTATATATTTCTTTCGCAATGTTGTATTAATTTCCGCCGTGAATGTACCAGTTATGAATTCCCCTTGCTATTGACCATGTAGATTAAACATTCGCCGCGTTTTCGCATATACACTGTTACAAATGTTGGAAACATTCAACGAAGATTGGACCTCCGGATTAGTCTACGTCCGAACGAGCTGTGGCGGTCATATACCAGAAGGATAAGTAAATAAGTTGATTTTATTGAGACTTTAAAAATTGATATTACAGACTTTCTTTAATAAAAGTTTACAGGTAAGAATTAAAAACCTAGAACTATGTGTGTGACTCTTATCATGTTAACAGAAAATCGCGTCATGCAATAAGAAAAATTTTGGATACAAAAAAATGTCAAGATAATGAAGGATTATCTTTCAAATAAAGTAAATTTCACGTCAAATGCATTTTTGTTTTATTCCATTTCAAAATTCTACGTTTATAAAAAAAAACCATAATTCAAAAATATTTCCTCTGATTCGTTAGGGTTATAATATAAAAATGAGTTTTCAAATTCTTTTTAAGTTTTATTAATATGATTTGTCGTTTATTGAAAAATAAACTTTAAGACAAGTGACTACTTCAGCACCAAGTCTTCCGGAAGATTAGAATATCAACAACGCCTATTACTTAAGGAAATTTTGATATATCATAAAAATGTGTAGCTGTTTTTTTCGTATACTCTTGTTGGGTAACTGGAATGGATATAAAATTGTTAGAGAGTTTTGCGATTGCTGTGGATATTTTTTTAAACGTTACTAGCTGCTGAAATAGACACTCCAAAATATTCACTTATGACAATCAGAATGCTTCCTGTAAAGTAAAATCTTCAGGTTAACAAAACTCTTTGTATGGAAGAAAGCGCATTATTTCTGTTGCAGATTGTATGTGACGTCCAACAGGATAAAGAATATATATTGCTGTGGACTTTAATATTTTAAACATTTGTCTAACATTCTGCCAGTCCCACGATATCGCAATCAATCGTTCGTTCGCATAATTAAATTCAAAACAAAAACAATTTTTAAGAATTTGTTTTTGTTTTGAATGTAATTGTGCGAACGAACGAACGATTGCGACATCGTGGGACTGGCAGATTATCTTCAGATTAAGCAATATGTCAAAACGTACAAAATTTTGCCTTTCGCGCCTTAAATTTTTAGAGTTTAAAATGTTATAAAAAAAACAAATGTTACCTTTCCCTTTCTTATTTGTTTTATTATATCTATTGTTTTTCTTTTATTCTTTCAATTAAAACACTAAACGGAATATTTTCTTTGGTTTTATTTAACCTGCAGTTAAACTTCAAGTTAACTTATAATCATAAACTGTGAAAAGAGCCAATAATGTTCTTTTATTTAAAATATTTAAATCATCTTTTTACTCACCTGCAACTGGCGATAAAACACTGCCCTGTTTCATAAGAGCACCATAAACGAACCAGGCACAATGACCCAAAGAATATGGCTTTTGTTCCGTATCACCTGTTAATTTATTACGCAATATGATCAATAAGTAAATAATAGGCCCAACAGTCAGCAAAGAAATAAAAATTAGAATCCACACCCAATAATCGAAAGGTGCTAATAGGCCTGAACCCGAAGCCGATTCACTAGGACGTTGCATGACCATAATCCATTCTCCTTCATCTAATGTGGTCGTAGAATAAAAAATGAAACCACGTTGTTCCGATAGTAAAGGTAAAAAGGCAGCAGCCATATCAGCTTTCTAAAAAATTTAAGAAAAGCAAACAATTTTCTATGCGATATTAAGAAAACTTTAGAATTATTTCATAACAAAACTTACCGTTGTATTTAAAATTTCGATTAAACTATTGGAAAAATCTGTTTTCGAGCCAATTATATTGCTTTTTGGCACGAGCACCTCATAAGTGAAATTAAATTTCTCCTTTAGGAAATCAATCAATTGAAATGCTACACCTAGACCCACAACTGTACCATTATCATATTGTTTAGTATAACTTAAGGGATAATCCTCCAATGTTGCTATACGCAAATGGCGACCATTTATCCATTTTCTTAATTGTTCTAGCATGTAAGCTTTTTGAACTATGTTTTCTAACGTTTCAATTGGTACATCTTCTAGTTGAGATGTTGTTTCTTCCCCCAATGGTTTTAAGTCTATATGTCGTGTTATTTCCATTTTTTCATTAACATGTAAAAAACCAGGCGGATGTCGTACAGTTTCATTTGGACATGATAAACATAAGGCTGTAGCCAATAACAGTTCAAAGCCAGTCGCCATGTCTGTTATATATTTTTTTCAATTTGTTTTTAAAATATTTGTAGTGTAGACTATAATAATGTTGTGTTTGTTTGTTGTATAAAATTTGATATTTTCACAAAGTTCGTGCAAAACGTAGTATTTGAAATTTAATAATTTGTAGCAAATTTTTCTTTTTTGGCCGTCGTTTTTTCATAATGTTTTTTTTTTTTTTTAATTTAGACATGCAGCGTGTAGCATGCCATTATAGACAATCGTTTATATCTCATTAAAACTATGCGTGTGAAAAAATTTACAAATTTATGCATGTGTTAGAATGTCTTGTAATTTTTTTTTTTTTTTAATTTACTTTACAATTTTAACAAAGCAAAGTTTGGGTTCATACAAATTAAAAACCTTTTCAGTTTTTAAGCAATAAGAGATTTTTTAATGGATATTGGCATTAAACTAATAATCTTGTGGATATTACTTAAATCGTTGACTGCATTTTATTGCTCATTTTCAAAATAAAACAAAAGCTATTTTGAGATCAACACGTCAGAAAATCATCTCTGATTGAGTTCAACGTTTGTTGAAATGAATATCCCAGCTCTTATTCCAAGTGTAGACCATGTGTTACTTTCGAATGTTGTGATTTCAAACCATCGACTAGTAAAAACAACGACTAATTTTTTGTAAATTTTTTCCACTAAGGATCTAAACCGTGGATATTTTAAATTAATTAAAAACTACTTTTTTTGCTTAAGGTTCATTTATTAATTTATTTTTTTAAATATAAAATAAAATATACACAACCTTTATAGGTAGATAGATGCGAAGAATGCTGATAAAGAATGTGGCGGTCCAGAAAATGCTGCATTTCCTTCTGCTGGCGTCTAACTTTTCTTGTTTTCTGTGGAAAACGTCCGCATACATTTGTAAATAATTTTTCTTTCTAAAAATTTTTAGAATTTAAATTAATAAATGAATCTTAAGCCGAAAAAGTAATTTTTAATTCATTTATAACAACAACTAATTATTCAACATAATCCTCTGATTTATTTATAAAAATATCTGATTAAATTTTTCCTACTAAGAAAAATCGTATGAAAAAGAATGATTAGTAGCCATACTGTCACACAAGATCAATGCAACTCAAAACAAAATTTTGATCATACAGAAACTGCTATTTTATGAGAAAGTAGCAGTGCCCACGACTTCGTCCGCGTATCATTTCTAATTTTCTTAAAATCAATATTTACAAAAATATGTTTTTGGACACTTGTTATAGAGTTCTGTAAACAGAGTTAAAAAATTTTCATATACAAAAATAAAATGTACTGACAACTGTATCTCTAATTTCTCTACGAAATGAGATTTTCTTATAAACCGAGATTTTAAGGAACTTCCTCACAAAATTGTATTCAAATCTATCATGCAGAATCGTACTTTTCCTTCACAAGAAAATTTTATTGAAATCTGTTCTTCAGTAAGAGATCGTAAAAAAAGTATGTTTAGGTACCACCGTGTTAGAAAAGAAAGTAAAGACATAACTCTGATCACACAAAAATTATTATTTTATAAAATTTTTAAAAAGATGAGCAAATCGAACAGACCTCTCTGTCGTACATTTTATTTTAATGCACTTCATTATACTATTTTAACACACACGCAATTTTTTACAAATCGGCTGAATAAATCATGGGCTTTAACACGTACCTTAACGCGATCTTAAGCCTAATGCTTGCAATTGAAATTGTAATTTTCCTGATTTTTACCTTAACCATTTAATACTTGATGTTTTCCTGATCTGTCGCCGACGCTTTTTTTATTTTAAGTTAAAGTACCTCAATGTATTCAAATTTTTTTGTTTCCATTTTCTGCGAAAGCGTCTTTACAAATTTTGGTTATGCATAATTTTTTATAACTTTATTAAGTTCAGTTAAAGGCCGTCCACTGGAGGACGGAAGGGTATGGCTAGCCGAACAGAGTATCCTGTAAAACGTCCGCAGTCATGGTAGGTAAGAAATTCTAAGGTAGGCTTTGTCTGTGCTAAATGAAGTTGAGGCAACTCTGAATACAATTTTAATATAGCCCTACGCATGTGGAACTCCAAGTATTTTGTAGAATTAAACATAAAACTGATATGAATAGACAAGGAAGCTACGCAAAATGTGGAAAGGTTATTCTCTACAGGAACTTTTGGAAGAGGAAGAAATCAGATGTAGCCAGAGGTAGACAGATTAATTTACTAACACACTCCTTGGGCAATTGCACTTCGGCAGGAACTACAGAAAAATGTTTGGATATAATGGAGGTACTTTAAGATAAAAACTCTGGCCAAGATAAAAATCTAAGAAAATTACAATAGCAATTACTAGCCTTAGCCTTAGGATCCCGGTTAAGATACATAAGTGTTAAAAGCTATAATAAATGAGATTTAGTCATTCTATATGTCAAAAAATTACATTTCTTTCACTTGCATTTTTTTCTCTGACAGGGTGGCATCTAAACACATGCTTTCTTGCGATTTTTCACTGTAGGACAGATTTTTATCAAAATTTCTGGTAAATGAATCGTACGATTGTCTGGGATGGTTTTAAATATGAATTTACTTTACCCTCAGGCTAACGTTAGTAGAAGAAACTACAATAAGAAAGAAGTGGGCTGGTAAGAATACACTATGATACGAGTACGTAGTCCTTAGATCTGTCAAAAAATGGCATGCATGTCCAAAAAATAAGTTATTTTTTATTTATATAAAATATGTGACAGCTTTTCTTAAAGGTCAGTGTGGGGGTCATTTCTGTACATGATATATTTTTGGAAAATTTTGGTGTTGGTGCAGGTCAGAGTACCGAAATGCTCTCTTACTTCTCACACATGAGAGAGCAGTAAGAAATTTTAGTTTTTGTTGCTTCTTTTCATAAATGTGTGAGAGGCTAGAAAATATTTTGATTTTCTCATTAATGAGAGCGATGATTTACTTTTTATTATTTCTATTCAAAAGTGAAAAAATGAGAAAATATTTTTTTTCACACAAGTGCTCATTTATGAGAATTTAAAATTTTGATAATTTTTCAAAAGTAAAAAGACCGTAAAAAATTTTTTCATTAAGCATTCACTTCTCAATCATGTTTGAGTATGTTCATTTTAAATTGATTTGTTTTAAACGCTGAAAAAATACCCATTCGTTTATGAAAAACAGCATTAATGAGAATGATATGTTATTTTGCCCTTAAAAGTGCAAAAGTTGTGAAATTTTTATTAAATATACATAAGATTTATTTAAATTAAATATTTAAAACTCACAGTTGCAGTGACTGTGACTGCCAAATAATTATAAAATATCGTGAGGTTATTAGAGAACGTTTCCCCTTGTTTGGGATTTTGATTAATTATTCTGAATGCATTCTCTTTCTGATTATCCCATGATTTATCCCAGTTGTAGACACTGTGTAAAGACAGTAGGGACAGCACGAGACTCTATTAAAGTAAGATAGTAGCAAATTACTAATCGGGTACCAGAAATCATTGAACAACATAATGTTAGAGATCTGCTTCAGTAAGAACTCTCCCTCTTTATGTATTATTTAGAATGCCCGAAAAACTGTTGTCAATTCAGAATCCATCTTACTTAATTTCTCGCACCTCAAAATATTTTTATATTTTTATATTTTATTGAAAAACACAGTTGGTTAAAACATATGAAATCAACCGAAAATAATAACATTTCTGATCTCATCACCTCCAAATTTGATAAAATTTTGTACACATGGTCTATGGATCGGCACAATAATATTTGCCAACTTTCAGACATATAGCCTTCCAACTTTCAGAATTATGGCCATTCCAATTTGGCAAAAATCAATAAAAGTGCACTCAGATGCCTTAACACAATTTTTTATATCTCGAAAAGTATTCATTGTACGTTAATAATGAAGGGCTCATTCTACAGACAAAAACATGCGCCATTAAAAAAAATTTTTTTGGAATTTTCGATCAAGGATAATGTAAATAAAAAAAGGACTAAAGTTTTTAAAGGATATATCTTGAAAATCAATACTTTTAAAAATCTCAAAGAAAAATACATGTTAATTCTTATTATGTTTTGTACAAGTCTGTCAAATTTCAATGTGGAGTTTTTATTACAACATGAGTTATTAAGAAAAGAGCAGGCGTAAGTTTATGTATTTCATGAAATGTACAAAAAGATGACAAACAACAAAAAGAAGAACAAATCAAATGTAACGAAACATTTTCGAATTTACTTTGCTTAAACTCTTTTCCTCCATTGCTAAACTTTTAATAAAAAGTACAACATAATGTATTATCATTATTAAACACTTTATTGCAGCATATTTATTATTTCTGAAGGATTTCAATTACAAAATCGGCATCTGCCGAGTAACGCTTGACTTTAATTTTTTTTTTATCTACAGGTTCAATAGAACGCAGCTTTTGAGTTCCAGGAATAGTACGCAAATCTTTAAAACGAATTTGAAGGAACTGTGCTTCTTCTTCGTGGTCTTTTAGAGTTAAAAACTCGAAATTACAGTTCAAAAGATTTCGCAGGCACCATTCATATAACTGTTTTGGAGTAGTTATTTGACCTTGTAATGGACGCTGTAAGCTAGCTCGACGTGACTCTCTCTTTACGGTACCTCCAAGACCGTCACTTGGGCCTTTTCCATGGCTTGTTGTAAAAAATGCCACTCTGCATTATATCCAAAATCTTCCATATGATAACATAAATTGATCAAGTTCTTTTTATTTTTAAACTGGGCAGCACTACCGTCTAAAAAATACGTGATTTTCTTCAGGGTTGTTTTAAACTTTTTTCTCAAAAATACATTCAGGTGGCGGTGGAACAGGTGAACAGATATTATTATGAAGTTTGTATGTTGTGTTTTTCCATCTGATTTGAAATAAATAGCAATTGGGTATAAATTGGCCTGGGAGTTGTTCCAGTGAAATCCCTGGACTGCATCCTGAATAGTAAAAGAAGCATTTTCTGAAAAATCGCAAACTGCTATATACTCATTTTCTTCCAAATTTGATTTTCTTTCGCTCAGATATGCTGCCTGCTGTTTTGCAATAAATGAATGAGGTAGTAGAATTTCAAGCTTTTCACATAGGGAATCCACAAAAACGTCAGCTTGGCTAATCATGGTCTCCAAATTATCCATATCTACACTTACCCATTGTTTATATGGTATTTCATCAATATCATTTTGCTCTAGTAATTGATTTAGTTTCGCTTTTAAATTTTCAATTCCTGGACATTTGTTACATTTACGTAGGTGACACTTTGAAGAAGATGGAATGCATGTCATTTGTTTCAAGCAATCTTTGTAACATTCAAGCTGATGGTTCGGAACACCAGCAGTTAATTTTTTTTAAATTTATAGCATCAACCATCAGCTTCACATTTTGATGCTTTGTACAAACACACACGTTATGAGATCCACAGCAAAATGTTGAATTGAATGGCATATTTTTTATTTAAATACCGAATGAATTGTGTAATAAAGACTCCACATTGAAATTTGGCAGACTTGTACAAAACATTTTGAATGGCGCATGTTTTTGTCTGTAAAATGAGCCCTTCATTATTAACGTACAATGAATACTTTTCGAGATATTAAAAATTGTGTTAAGGCATCTGAGCGCATTTTTATTGATTTTTGCCAACTTGGAATGGCCATAATTCTGAAAGTACGAGAGCTAGGACACTGAAAGTTGGCAAACGCTATTATTATGGTTAACTTTCCCTTCGTACCAAATTTCATCCAATTCGAAATCGTTGCGGTCAACTCATTGGTTTCATATGTTTTTACCCAGTTGACTCATTGTTGTCTAACTTAATACTAAGATTGTTTCAAAATTGGGCCTCCAGGTACACCATATTTATATTCTTTTTACCAACTACGTGTTCAAAATTATTTTAATACCCTTGACTGCACAGGAAGTTTAATTTTATTTTCAACAATATTCATTTTCAACAATATTCATGGTCAATATGGGTATCATCTGAAAGCTTTTGAAGAGCTCTTTCAGGAAATGATAAGTTTAAAAAAAATGCTTAACCCATTAAGACCCAGTGACATTTTTATGTAAAATTATATAAAGAACTTGATTTTTTTCTTAAATTTTAATTTACCAGAAGTCTAATTTTCTTACAGGAACAATTTATAAAATATTTTTTCTGATTAATCTATTTATATCTACTTCAAGTTTATTTTCTATCACATTTTATTCAATTTTTGGTGTTTAAGAGTTTTTAATTTTTTAAGCGCTTTTCTTATTAGTTCTTATTAGATTTTTTTGGTACATTTTTTCTAATCTATTAGTTTTAAACACAACGGCTTTTTTTAATGAAAATATTATTTGAATATTTCACTATTTTATCTTTGTGAAACAATTTAACATTTTTTATTTTCTTCTTCTATTATGTTTGATTTTTTTTTTTTGTCGCTTTAGTTATTTTTTAATTGTATTTCTTCCACATTTTTTGGGCTTCATTTATTTAGTTATTTTTTAATCTTTTCGTCTGTTTCTATCTTTTTTATATTTCTGTGACTTTTAATATATTTTCACAATTTTACAATTTTAACACAATAAAATGGCTAAAAAGACAATTCTGTTCTTGCGATTTTTCGAGTTTTTAGGATTATTAACGATTTTACTTTATTTGTGAGCTTTTTTTTCGTTTATGAGGTCGAAAATGGATATTGTAAAAATGACAAACGGAATGACAAACTTAGATAAACTCACTTAATACCTCTGTAGAAGGATATAATAATTGTTTTTATAAAACATAAATTTATAACAGAAGCTAAAAGAAAAACTAAGCATAAAAAATCTTATCTTATTAATTACTGCAATGTATTCCCCTGACAATAATGCATGAATGTCAAGAAATTAATTATTAGGAAAATTGCAAAAAAACCTTAAAGGTCATAAAAATATTAGCCAAATGCGAGGTTGTATAATTAGGCCCATTTGATAAATGATTGAATAAAAAATTTAAAACTTAAATACATTTTCTAAAAGCAGTTTTATGACATTTTTTAGTTGTTATTATTAACATACAAAAATTTATAATTATTATTAAATCGTACATGAGAGTAATTAATAAGATCACCAAATAATTGCCAATTTTAAAGATAAATAATGTTAATATGTTTTTACATTACATTACATTAGTTAACATAATGGTAATGCGTTTTAATGAAAATGTTTTACTGATAATTATTTTAAAAAAGTCATTGTCATTATTAAATTATTAAATGGTTCCTTAGCATTACCGTTTATATACGTCACCTCTTATCTTTGGGCACTAAATAAACACCTTAAAGCTTGGTAGGGCATAATTTTTAAATGAATTTTTTTTTACAAAAACTTGGTGTTTTGATTTTTCCGGAAAAACTAGACAATATAAGAATTTATAATTATTTAAATATTCAAATAAAGATCCATTTATACATATAATAAAACAGTAAACAGAAAATTTCGATGTTGGTGTAGATATTAATCGATATGGAAGACACAACACCTATTTTTTGAATTTTTGTCTGTCAGTCCGTCTGTTTGTGTTCGCATCACGTAAAAACTGCTAAATGGATTAAAATAAAATTTTGTGAGGTGGTCCCTAAGAACTTTGGTTCAAATATAGAATGCTTTTTATTTTATAAAAAAAAAAGTAATTTCATAGAGAGACTAGAGATACGAATGTGAAAGCACTCAATTTTACCGGTATAATGGTACTAGAACAGTTGACAGTACATTTTATTTTTATAGCTAAAGAGTTTTTAACATTGTTTACAGAACTCTACAACAAATGTTTAAAAACATATTTTTCCAAATTTGTATTTAAAGAAAACTAGAAATGATACGCGGACGAAGTTGTGGGCACTGTTAGTCTATAATATGGTGAAGGATTATTTGTTTTATGTATAACTGTTTTTGAAGGTTCTGCTATTATAACTTTACTATTCATTAACACAACTATTTTTTCCAATTTTATTTCCATTTGTAAAAACAATTAGAGTTAAAATAGTTTTATTAGCATTTAGTGGTAGTTATATTTTTTCAGTGTCAGTATTTATTTAAACAATGCAAACGAAATTCGATGATAATAAAAACATCCCAAGTAAGTTTCAAATCCTAAGTGAAAGGCATTGAGTCAAACAAATTAAATTTTCTCAAATTTCATATTCAACATACTTAGAAAAAAAAAATGTTTAAATGACTTTTTTTTTTTTTTTTTTAATAAAATTGTTTTTAATAATAATTACGTTTTTAAACCCCGCTATATATCAAATTACAATTAGCTTGTATCTTTTAATTTATAATATTACTTTAAATCACTTCTCATAAATTAATTATTTTAAATTCACACTTTATATTAATTTGTTTTCATACGTTTTTAGTAAAATATACATATTTATGTATGTATGTGTGTATGTTGTGTAATCTTTTATTATCTCAATAAATTATTTTTTTTCAAAATCCGTTAGTTTCACTTTTTTGAACCGTTGCCGCCTCGAGTTATTAAAGAACTAATGAAAATGTTAATTTTAACGAAATTGTACGAAGGTAAAACCGCGTTTTATTGTTTTTACAACATGTTAAACAAATGAAAACAGAATGGTCAAAAATGCATGCATGTGTACATACATTTGTATACAAAACTAACAAGAATTTAGACGTATGTCAACAAAAAAAAACAAGAACAGGACTGCAGCACACGAAAAGGCCTAAGATTTTATCCATAAACACTTGATCCCTTTTAGTGATTATATTCTATAATCCGCAGGTACTAAAAGAAATCCATAAAATGGACTAAGGCAAACTTAAGTAGAATTACATTCGCAAATGGTTCTGAAATCTATTCCCCTTATTTTTAAAGAATATGAACAGAAATCTTGCCCTAAACTGCCTATATGATAGAATTACTCAGACCAATGTTTTTTCATATAGTAATGATAACTTCAATCAAAAAAGCAAATATTGGAGTGACAGAAAATTAAAAAATAAGAAAAAAAATTTAAGTACTACAAATATATAATTTTACATAAAAATCCCATTGGCTCTTAATGAGTTAAGTATTTTAAAAAACTTTTGTATTTCCTTTAAGATCTCTTCAAAAGCTTTAAATGATACCCATATTTACAATCGAATTTTTTTATAAAAATTTCAGAGGCCCGTAACTCGGAAAATATGGGCGAGCACCAATTTTTTCACTTGATGTTTTTTCTTTATTTTTTAATTCCCAATCGTCCCATGTATTTAATTTTTTTATTGGAGTTACTTCAATGTTTCGAATGATATAGAAAAATTAGAGGTAGGCGTGGTGTTTTGCTTGCTGTGTCGAATGACGTAGACCGATCTTGCTGATTTCCAATAGCACCTCTTTCGACACTATATCTGATTCATTGGCATATTTAAATTTTCTCTCATCTTGTGCCTCAGCAAAGTTGATGTTAACATTAACACAGACGGATATCGCTCAATCGACTTCGCTATGCATAAGAACTCAGAAGATATATATATGCTTTATGAGGTCGGAAATGGATATTGTAGAAAACAAACGGAATGACAACATAAGATATAATCTTCTTCCACTTTTTTGTGGTGAAGGGTATAAAAATTGAGGATAAAGGAAAAAACTCTCTCGCCTGATGAAGCACTATCAAAGATTTTGAAATACGGTCTAAGTCTTAAATTTATATATGGTCAATTCTATACTGTCATGCAGGTTAGTGGTACACATTTTTAATAGAAAACAGATCAAAATAAAATAGATATTTGTTTTTATTATTAACCTAAGGTATGACCCCTGATTACATCTATTAATGGTGCTAAATCCAACTATAACCAATTTTTAGTTTTCGAGACAAAAAAAGAATTTTTGAGAGAAATGCCTATATAAGTAGCGGTTACTTGCACGAAGGATCAGCATTCTGTATCTGTTATGTAAAAAGTAATACGCGTCGAGCCTGGTTTTTTATGCCAACGTTTTTGCATGTTTCATGACTTAAGCCGTGGAAAATGTCACAATGTTAAATATGTGTTTATTCCAAAGTTGTCTATATACGTATTGATTCAATAGTTGGTCTGCGTATTTCTTTCAGTTTACTGAGAAAACTTTTGAATTTTTAATTTAAAATCTTTAAATAAATATATTTCTCAAAAGACGTATCCATCCACCTTTAACATAGAATAAAACAAACATTCATTTTTTTTAATTGGCACTAAAATTTATATATTTCAGTCTAAACTGGAGGTCCAACTTTCGATATTCAATCGTTTCAAGCTTATCGGCGTAAACAACTGACTTTACATATCCCCAGAGAAAATAGTTTGGCATTCTTAAATCGCACGATCTTAGAGGCCAATTCACGGGTCCGAAACGTGAATATATGCTGTTACCGAATGTTTCCTACAATAAATCACGAGCTGTGTGACATATTGCACCGTCTTGTTGAAATCAAAGCTCCTGCACATCATGGTTGTTTGATTGATGAACGAAAAATTTAGTTATCATAGATCTGTAGGGTGAACGGTAACAGTAACCTTCTGGCTAGGATCGTTTTTAAAGAAGTACGCACCAATGATTTCATCGGTCCATAAAATCAGTTAGTTTTTTTTATAAAACAATGTCTCAACGTACATTTGAGGATTATCATCACTTCAAAACAGTTTTTTTTTTGCTTCAGCGCTTAATATAATTCGTTTATAAAAATTATGATCAACACTAATGATGTTTTGGACCTATTTACCGGATCAACGCCTTGCTAGATGATAGTGTTGCTTTAATTATTGCACAAGTTGGATGTTGTAAGCAAGTAAGCCAATATTTTTCAAAACATCTTCCATAAAGCAGATGGATCGTGTGCACGATAGTGGATAGACAGATCAGGGTCTTCCTCTACTCTGCACTTTACAGCAGCAATGACTCTTCAGTACAACGTCTCTCAAGCGTTTCGTAATTAATTTATTTAATTGCTCTAAAGAACGATTATGTTGACCGCAAAGTGAAGGTATTTCAAACAGAACGATGATTTTCAAAATAAATTTGGACAACTTAGAAGCGTGTTAAGTCTATTCATGTTGAAATGCCAAGCTGTAGTCAAAGTGGTAAACACGCGTACTACAAACCTGGTTGTTTCAGGGTTCAAATCCTGTGGCAATCAAAATACAAAAAAATGTTTTTTTCTGTTTGATGGTATAAATACATATTCAGAATGAACAAAAAACGTGCAGTCTCCTTCGTCGGTACTTTCTCATAGCAGATTCGCCGGCAAAGTAAAATAAATAACTCTCTCTCTCTCTCTTTTCACCACCTGTCTTATCTCTCATCTATCCCTTTCCTAAAGAATGTAGCACGGTTACGAAAAATAACTAAATAGGTTTTAATGCCTGAAGTGCAACTTCTCTTTAAAAAAAAAAAAAAAAAAAAAAAAAAGCTACTTAAAGCTCTACGTCTATAAAAAAAACATTCTTTAAAAGTTTAATGTTTTTAAACTATTTGACACGCGCTAAATGATATTATCTTGCAATCTGTAACCATCGTGAACATCTACAGCAGCGCCATCTACCCGAACAAAATACCTCATCTGACCACATAAAGTATACATATTCTGACTTCTTATGCATAGCAAAGTCGATTGGGTAATGTTCGTCCTTGTTAATTTTGAAGCCAACTTTGTCGAGGCACTAGATGAGCTAGGGATCAGACATAGTTGCGAAAGAGTTACTATTAAAAATCAGCAAGATTGGTTCATGTCCCTTAAGGCTGTGGGCTAAACACTACTCCTGCCTCTAATTTTTCCATATAATTTGGAACAATGAAGTAACTCCAATCAAAAAAACAAAATATAAAGCGATAGAAAATTAAAAAATAAGAAAAAAAACATCACGTGAAAAAATTGGCGCTCGCCATTATTTTCTGAGTTATGGAACTCTGAAATTGTCATAAAATAGTTCGATTTTCATTATGATCAATATGGGTATTATTTAAAAGCTTTTGAAGAGACCTTGCAGGAAATAGTAAAATTTTTTAAAAATGATCTTTCTATGTAAGATCGTACTTATTTTTTTTCTTATTTTTTAATTCTCTGTCACCGCAATATTTGTTTTTTGATAGGAGCTACTTTGCTAAAATAGATTTACAAACATGGTGAAGGGCATACAAGAATATAGAACTCTTACTTGTTTTTAAACATGAAAGACTTTCGCCTCTGTCTGTCTTTCCATTGTCATCAAGTCTTTTTGTTTTCCCTATGTTGACATGGTAATGTAAATAATGTTAATAACTGCTAATAAAAAGTTAATAATGCCAATGGTACAATACAGTCATATATAAAGATATTTGTAAATGAACACAAAAAGGATA
Organism: Cistogaster globosa; assembly: GCA_937654795.1. Classification (NCBI taxonomy): domain Eukaryota; kingdom Metazoa; phylum Arthropoda; class Insecta; order Diptera; family Tachinidae; genus Cistogaster; species Cistogaster globosa. The sequence continues at coordinate 24,032,473 of OW569405.1, forward strand.
CAATACACACATGTCAATACAATTTTATTGTTGGACATGTTAACACTGTAAGTCACAACGACTTTATAAATCAACAGTCTAAGCTTAAATAATTGTTCGCGTTGATGTCAACACAAACGATAAAAAGTTCATGTTATTAAAATTTACTCAAGTGTATGAACAATAGGGAGACACCTTTTTTTATTCTTTGAAAATATTAACAGGTTGAAGGGCGGTTGAGTAGAATTTTTGTAATTAATTCTAAAATTGCGTTGAATTTTTGTTTTTTTTTTTTGTATTATAAACCGGCTTCAGAAAAAAGGAAGTAATCAATTCATCTGTATATTGCTTTTTTATGTTTGTACCCTCAGAACTCAGGTCATTTCTTCACCGGTTTTGAAATTTTTTCTTTATTTGAAAGGTTTAAAGACATGGCAAAATGTAATACAAAAATCTCAAACAGTAATACGAGAATAAATCTAAAAATTAAAGGGTGTCCACATAGGTGACGCAAATAGGTCTAAATGGGCCTATATCATAGACAATCATTTAAAAATCTGACAGAATATCGAATATTGTGACCGTTATAATAAATATAAATATTTAAAATTATAAATTAAAGGTGTGACCTAATAGTTTATTTAATTTGATGTACAGGGTGTCCCAACTGGAACGCAATTTTTAAATTTTAAATAAAACACAGATATTTAAAAAAAAATCGTGAAACTTTATTATATCGTAAAATAGACAAAATGAGGTTAAGTATGGAACAAATATCGTGCAGAAGGCCGCCGCGGCTTTGCTGGCACACACGCGATCTTTTTATGAAATTTGTAATGACCTTTTTGCATAAATGCTGCGGTATTTTATTAATGCAGCGTCCAATTTCCTCTTTTAAGGCTTGAATCGCCATCGCCTTATTCGCGTAAACCATCGACTTCAAAAAACCCCAAAGAAAAAAATCTGAAGGTGTTAAATCGCACGATCTAGTCGTCCAATTCTCCAAAACGCGAAATAACACGATCGGGAAATGAATGATGCAGCAATTTACTTGTTTCTCTAGCTGTATGACATGTGGCGCCGTTTTGTTGAATCCACATGCCCTCCACATTCATTTCTTTAATTCTGGGCAAGAAAAAACTGGTTATCATTTCACGATACCGAACACCATTCACTGTTTGCGCTTGACCTGCCTCATTTTCATAAAAAAAAGATCCAACGATTCCTCTAGCCCAAAAACCACACCACACAATGACACGTTGAGGATGCATTTGCTTCTCGTGAATCACTCAAGGATTTTCCTCACCCCAAATGCGACAATTCTGACTATTGACGAAGCCATCAAGATGGATAAGGGCCTCGTCACTGAAGATGATTTTATCGGCAAAATCAGCATTTTCATGTTGTCTCTTCAATACCCAATTAACGAACTCCCTTCGCTATCCATGGTCAGCTTGCTTCAGTTCCTGAGTCAACTTAACTTTGTATGCATGAAGACGCAAATCTTTCGAATTCGCTGCATAGTGGATTTGGAGACACTAATTTGCTGAGCTTGGTGTCGAATTGAGGTGGATGGAGTTTGAGCGACATCATCACGTACAGCTGCAACATGGTCGGCAAATTTATCCATTAATCTCTTTACAGTTGACTCTTTTGGAGCATTATTGTTACCCCAAATTGATCGCAATTTGCAAACTGTAGCCGCAAAACTTTCATCATTTTGGTAAAACAATTTCACAATGAAAATGCGTTGTTCATTCGTGTAGCGCTCCATTTTTACTAACCTCGTACCTTCTACTAGCAATCAATAACAATTGTTCAAATGTCAAACAATGACACTTGGAATCGCGCCAAATTTATAAATTGCGTTCTAGTTGGGACACCCGGTGTATGGCTATAGTTTTGAATAGTTTTGAACAGATGTAAACAGGCGGTTGAAATCTACAAAAAGTGCACAATTTGAAAATAAGGTAGAATTTCTGATTTGAAGTCGTTTTTTTCATTTTTGCCATAATTATTTTTTATACGTTAAACAAAATTGACACATTTTTTCTTTGCTTTAACTTTGTTTGAATTTATTTAATGAGTTTGTACATTAGAATTTGTATTGTTACGTTTTTACCTCATTATATGTTGGGGTTCTTTAATTACAACGTATTAACTCTCTATTTCTCCAGAGACCGTAACGTAATGACTGTTTTTAAATTTTAATTTTTGCTTGGAAAAATTCGTTATTTTAAAAGTTTTATTTTTTGCTTATGAATAATTTTCTTTTGTCCTTAGAAACCGAGTTTATTCTTAAGCTTTATATTTTCCTTACAATTATTTTAAATGCAATTTAACAAATGACAGTTTTTGTAAGGATTCTGGAGATAAATTTGTCCTTAAATTAGTTGCCATTAAATCTAAGACGGAAAATTAAGTTGGTTGTTCAATAAAAAATATGTTAAAAAATAAAATTACTATTTTCTAGCAAAACATTAAGAGTAACCAAAAAAGTTTGGTATAAAGCAAAAACAAAGATGAGTTACAGAGCAAACAACTAGGAAATGCTTTAGGTTGTGCGTGAGCTTCATCTTACCAAATTATTATTGATTAGTTGGTTGAATAGATGATGTTTACAATGTACACAACCTGAGGTAAATAGATGCGAAGAATGCTGATAAAGGATGTAGCAATCCAGAAAATGCAGCATTACATTCTTCTATGTCTAATTTTTCTTGTTTTCTTTAGGAATTGTAAATAATTTTTCTTTTAAAAAATTTGAAGAAATTAAAATAAAAAATTAACCGAGATATTTAGTTTTAATTCATTAAAAAATTAAAAGAAAAACTTTTAATTGCCAAGAAAAAAAATAAAACTTGCAAAATATATATTATTATCTAAGCAAAAATTAGGCTCAACAAATTATTTTGGAATCGATTTTTTTTAATAAAACTCAAAGAAATAATAATAAATGCAGACAAAGGCCTAAAGTTACTTCACTGAAATAGATGTGTTCCAAATGATATGGAAAAAACGGAGGCAAACGTGGTATAATGATTGCTGCCTCGAAGGACATGCACCGACCTTGCTGATTTTTAATAGCGAGCGCATTTAAAGCGAAAATATCATTTTCAAGCAAAAAGCCAAGTTTTGATTAGTAGTTTTTTTTTCAGGTTTCTATTCTTATTGCAAAACCAATTTTTAAGCAAAATTTAATATTTTTATTGAAATACATTTAAATGTAATATTTTTGTGAAATTAATATGTTTAGTTAAATTCTCTTTACCTGATAATTTATAGATTTTTTCTGAAATTCCGGTTTTCAATACAACAAAGCAAAACATCCAACAAAAAAAAAAGCACAATCTAAATAGCATATCTCCACCATATATGGACCGATGTTCCTAATTTCAGTCTCACCTCTTTCGAAACTATGTTTGAGAGAATAGCGGTCACAAATTTTCTGAGCTCTATTGGCGTTGTAGCAAAACTGATTTCACCCGGGAAAGCAAACAGCGCTTAATCGACTCGCCTCAATATCGGGATAAGAATTTATATACTATATAGGGTCGAAAATAAGTATTGTAGAATTTAAAAATGGAGTGACAAACATATACGAGGACTGATATATGTATTTCTGGCCTGGCAACACTGAGTGCTGCCAAGTGCAATCTGACATTTCCATTGGAAAGTTTGTCATTTTTAAGCATAATCGTACTCAAAACGTTTTGACGTACGACCATTATTTGTGTTGTTTACAGTGACTTGAAAAAATTAATATAGAAAAAATGGAATTAACTCGTGAACATTTTCGTGCCATCATTTTTCACAACTTTCGACGTGGATTATCACGACAAGAGTGCATTGATGAACTTAAATCTCGCTCAAAGACGAATTCCGTGAAGGTCGTCCAAAAACGGCTGTTGTGCCAGAGAACATTGATGCCGTGCGTGAACTCATAATGTAAGATCGACATGCGACATACCGAGAGATAGAGACATCCTTGGACATTTCTTCCACCAGCATACATTCGATACTGCATAAAAAAGGTTTGTTCTCGTTGGATCCCGCTCAATTTGAAAGTCGCTCAAAAAAAAAGGCTCGTGTCGATTGGTGCAAAGAAATGTTGCAAAAATACGATTGCGGTGCTTCAAAAGATGTTTAGAAAGATCGTCACAGGTGACGAATCATGGATCTATGCGTATGAGCCCGAAACGAAACAACAATCGACCGTGTTGGGGTCTTCAAAGACGAGCAAAATCCAACGAAAGTTGTTCGTGGAAGAAGCACTTCGAAGCAAATGGTCGCCTGTTTCTTCAGCAAAACTGGTCATGTGGCGACTGTTCCGCTTGAGCAACGTAGGACGGTCACTTCTGAGTGGTACACTACAATTTGTTTGCCTGAAGTCATCGGAGAAATTCGAAAAACCAAAAAGAGAAGACGAATCATTGTTCGCCATGACAATGCGAGCTCTCACACATCGGCTCAAACCAGAGCGTTTTTGACCGGCCAAAACGTCGAATTAATGGGTCATCCGCCGTACAGCCCTGACTTGCCACCTAATGACTTCTTCTTGTTTCCGCACATCAAGAAAAAATGCGTGGTCAACGATTTTCGTCACCAGAAGAAGCTGTTGAAGTGTTCAAAAACCATGTTTTAGAGGTGTCTCAATCGGAGTGGAAAAAGTGCTTCGACAACTGGTTTGAGCGCATGCAAAAGTAAATAAATCATGCTGGAGAATACTTTGAAAAACAATTAAACCATTTTTTATTATAAATATTCGCATTTTCACTATTAGGCCAGAAATATATAGAGCAGCCCTCGTATAAGAATGACAAACTTATATAACTAAAAGGAAAAAACAAAATTTACTAAAATCTTATATACCCTTCACTATCTATGTAAATCTAGTTTAGTAAATCAACTCCGATCAAAAAAACAAATATTGCGGTGACAGAGAATAAAAAAATTAAGAAAAAAAATATGTTTACATTAAAATCATCGACTCTTAATGGGTTAAGCATTTTAAAAAAATTAGAATTTCCTTAAAGATCTCTTCAAAAACTTGTATATGATACCCGTAAATAATATTTTAAAAAATTTAAAAAGTTCAGTTCACTTAAAGTTTTTTTTTCTTATTTTTTAATTCTCTATCGCCCCATATATTTGATTTATTGATTGGAGTTACTTCGTTGTTCCAAATGATATAGAAAAATTAGAGGTAGGCATAGTGTTTTGCCCGCTGCGTCGAAGGACATGGTCCGATCTGATTTTCAATAGCACCTCTTTCGAAACTATGTCTGATTGATTGGCGTATTAACGTTTTTTCTAGTTGATCTAGTGCCTCGGCAAAATTGATTTTAACACTAACACGGACCGACAGACAGACCTTAAATCTGTAACAACAAAAGCAAACTTGCTATTGCCCATAAGTGAGTAGTAAACAGTGCTTAATAATGTGTTCCTTAACCATAAACAAAGTGTGTTGTGTTTTTGTAGAAGGAAAGCGGCAGTTTACATGGAATTTATTTTCGTTTCTATCTTCCGCAAAATTTTGAAATTCGTTGAAGAATTTTCATATATCCTGGCAGATAGTACATCTTTATGAAGTCCTCGGTCTAGCAGGTCTGCCTGTACATTGTAGATTCTTTTGATTTTGTGTTAGATTTCGTCAAATAGTTTACGCAGTAGCTCGCTCGCTCCGGAGAGGCTATAGTTTTTTATCAGAAACCTGCGTTTTGTTTTGAAACCCTGTATGGTGTCATAAAATACTAAATAGTCAATCTAATGCAGTGTAGGGTATAAAATAAACCATTAACCGATGACAAAAACAAACAATTAATCAAAATGTAATAATTTAATGTTTATTTATTTAATTGTTATGTTGAACACATGATATAAAGTTAATAAAACTAATTCATTAGTTCTTGTTAGTAATTGGACTACACGCCCGCCCACCCGTAGATGTAGTTTTAATAGCAGAAATGTAATAAAATATGACAAATTTTGGTTTTGAAGCTTTTTAAATACGTAGGAATTATTAAGGTACGCCCACGTATTTTGTTCGTTTTTATGTGTTAATTTTTTGTAGCAGCGTTTTAGGCAGAGTATATTTTATTTATTGTTTCCCGTATATAAGTTAAAACCTACATGGGAGTAATTAATTAGATTGACTCCATAATTGCCAATTTCATTAGGCATTAGTTAGTTAGTTAGTTTATTATTGAGACTTTTTTTCATATTACAGTTGTTTTTTTTTTTTAATATACATTTTTTTTAAAGAGGACTTAAAACTATAATGTATTATTTTAATTACAGTATTATTAGGTGATAATGCAACTTGCTTTTCGAAATTAGGATAGGAAACATTAACAAAAAGTTAATTAACATAAAGATTAAATAACAGTACTTGCTCCCGGCACTTGGCTACATTAGTAGAGTTGTATCTACATTTATTAAACTTAATACTAAAAAAACTTAAACCTAAATCTTACAGGTAACTCTTAAACTATATTGAAGAAATTAAAAGAAATAACAAAAATGAAATATAATAAATAAGGAAACAAAAAACAAAAATGTTTACCCCCTATGAACGCCGGGAGTAATACATGAATAAAAGGTCTGACCAGGATTATTATTGGGAGATTCTTGTAAAATTCCAATACTGGAAATGTATTGTGTGTTTGACCAACAAAACTCTTGCTCACGAGATAAAATATCTTGAATAACACTGCCTTCAAAGTAAGACAGTTTTTCTACAAAATGTCTCATTAAGTGAAGAGCATAAAATGAAATAGGTGACAATTTCGCTCTATCATATATGTAGTTATTTGAAAATCTTCTGTTTAAAGTTTTATAATTTTTTTGTACGCATTTTCGCACGATGTGACGTTCGAATATTTCCATTCTTTTCATAAGCGTTTTTGAAATTGTGAACCATATTGGAAAGGCGTAAAGAAGAATTGGCCTGATACTTACTTTGTACAAAAGTAATTTTGTTTTTTCTGATAGGTATTTACTGTTAAATAATCTTGCAAAACCTCCTTTAACCTTATTTGCCTTTTGCAAGTTGTAGAGAACATGACTATTAAATTTAAGAAGTTTATGAAAGTTGATTCCTAAATACTTTATACTATCTTTAAATTTTATATCATTACCATTCAATGCTAGCTTCAAATTCTTGCTTTCAGGCACAACAGTGTACTTACACTTCCCGGAAGCATTTCGTATACAAATTGCATTACTTTTCGCCGCATTTATTTTTATCCCCCAATAAGAGTAAAAATCGTCAACATTTCTAAGGTGCGATGAAACATGTTGAAGTGCAACGAGTTGAGATTCAGCATGTGCGAAGAGAAGGGAGTCATCAGCAAAAAGAATACCTTTAGAATTAATAAACTCATGAGGAAAATCATGTATAAAAATATTATATAAATGTGGCGCCAACACAGAACCTTGTGGAACACCACAAGAAATCTCACCCTGACTTGATATATTATTTCCTATGTTAATATAAAATCTCCTGTCATTGAAAAAGCTATGAAACAACTTTATGATGGAAGGATTGAAACCAATTTGAATCATTTTGTATAAAATACCATCATGATAAGCCTTGTCAAATGCCCTTTCAACGTCAAGAGATACAGCCACAGTACATCGACGTTCTCTCAAGTTCTGAATGACATCGGAGTGAAGCTTTAATAGAGCATGTACCGTAGAGTTACCTTTTTTGAAACCAAATTGTTCCTGAGGAATGTACGAACAATCTACACCTATATCCATTTTCTCGCGTATGATTCTCTCAAAGAGCTTCCCCACATTGGACAGTAAAGAGATAGGCCTAAAATTATTAATATCACAATTATTTTTCTTTTTTTTTATAGGGATGATTTTAGCTACCTTCCATTGACGCGGAAAATAGCAATTATTTAAACAGTTATTAAATAATATAACAAGGTACTCAAAAGCCTTCATAGGAAGTTTTTTTATTAAATAGTTTGAAACATTATCCAAGCCACACGATTTTTTGCTATTAATAACTTTACAAATTGCTGACAGAGAGTTCAAGTCTGTAAACTTATTATCCCCTTGATTATTTAACGATGTGTTATCATCACTAAATAAAAAGGGAGCTGGAACATTAAAAAGTGTGTCATTGATTATGTCAGTTATCTGGGAAATGTCTCTATTAGGAGAAGAACCTAGAAAAACATCTGAAAAATGATTTTTAAAAGCAGTTAATTTGTCAACCAAGCCAGTAATCTTACAACCGTTAACAGAAACATCTTCAACAAAAGTACGTTTTTTATTTCCGATAATTTTATATATTTTTTTATATGCCCATGGGCCTGGCCTAATTTCTTTTAATCTATCGTTAAAAAATTTTGCCTGCTCCTGATCAATTTGTTCCCTTATTATTATTTTAATAAGTTCAATTTGTTTAGAAATTAATAAGTATTGAGGATGTCTCCTATTTAAGGTTCTGCTAAATATTACTTTCAACTCCTTCTGCCAGTTATATTTGATTCTTAGCATCGTTTTGACTTTATCTGAAGCAACAAATTTTTTATTCTTATTTTCAATTCTTTTAGAATGAATTTGCGATACAAAATTAACGGAAGTATTGAATTCTTTGAGAAAATAATCTATTTCATTGTTTGACAAATTTCTATTTTTTGGCGGAAAATGGTTCAGTAGGGCATTAATAATATCAACTTGAAACATACTCCAGTTTGTGTCCTTATATGACAAATAACATAGAGGAGTTTTCAAAATAAAGTTATAAGCCGATAAATCTATATGTAGTGCTAACGGAAGATGGTCGGAGAATGTAGGTAGTGTACGTGTTCTGTAGTTTGGATTACATGTATCTAAAAGATTGTTGCTAACAATAAAGTGATCTAAATGCGACGATCCACTTGGATAAGTGGGAAATGAGTTACAAATTCTTGTTACTGAAATTGATTCACTTTGAAGCCAAGATGAAAGCACTTCTCCATTATAATTAGCGATCGCATCACCCCAAGAGCTATGTTTTGCATTAACATCCCCACCTAAAATCAGTCCATGGTAACGATTAGAAAAATTTAAAATTATAGAAAGACCCTCACATATATACCTACGATTGTAGTTACATTGAAAATAAATGGAACCCAGTAGAATTTTTTTAACACTACCATTCATCATAACTTGAACTTCCGCAAATAAGTTTGAAAATTGCAAGCCAGGAATGGACACTTGAGAAAAACTTATAGGTTTCTTAAAGGCAATGCCAACACCTAAGGTACTCTTGTCTCTTAGAACGTTATAATTATCTAGAAAGACATTTGTGACCGAAGACAAACGCATTTCCTGTAAAAAGGCAATATCAATTTTGAATTGATTTAGTAACATGTCTAGCTCAGTTCTTCTTGCTACATGGACAAGAGAACCAACGTTAAAAGTAACTAAGTGGAGAGAGTTACGGACCATAGACATCTTGAATATCTTTGATTAAGTTCAAGCACTCCTTCTTCGCCTGATCTTTTGTTAAGGATTTATATGAATCCAAAAAGTTTCTAATCCTATCCTCTAACGTTAACGGATTTGTTGCGCATAACAATGTAGCTACCCTCATAAATTCCTGTATCAAAGCAGGTTTTTGTGGTTTCCTCTGTGTTGGAACCTCATTAAACAAACTTGCAAACGACTTATTTGGAACAACATTAGCCTGACTAAATTCACTTGCAATATTCCTTTCAGCTTGCTCCCTTCTATTCTTTGCTTCCATGTGAGATTTTTTTGTAAAAGAAATGTATTTTTTATAAGCTGTACATCCTTTATAATTCGAAGTGTGACCGTTTGTTTTACAGTTAACGTAAAAAGGTTGTACATCACTACCGATAATAATGGAGCACTCTCCAGGACCATGCTCTTCGCTACATTTTAAACAAGAAAACGGGCGACTACAGTTTCTGGAGTAATGGCCCCATCGTTGACATCTCCAACATTGTGGAATTTTTGCGCTTGCCTTTGGCCGTTCCCAAGACACCACCTGATTTAGAATATATTTCAGCCCTAGCAACTCACTAGCTTTCCGATTCGGTTTAAGTATTATTAGAAATAGACCAGTATCGATACCCTGTTTTTTGGAATATTCTGTAGAAAACTTCGAAACAGAATCAACCGTATCTGGAATCAATCTGTCAATTTCAGACTTAATCTCATTTATATCAGACTTAAAATATAGTCCCCTACAAAGAACGCTTTGCCGTTTGTACTCCTTAGGAGTATAGCTATAAGAAGAAATTTTCTTGTCCTTTAATAATTGCATCATTTCTGAATGTGCAGAGGGATCTTTAAGGTACAATTTGCTTTTGTACCGGGATTGATTCTTAATTTTAAATTCAACTTTCTTAGAGTTTAATTGGTCAATTAGTGACTTGACGTTAACGTTTTCAAGAAATATGGGAGGACAATAAGAAATCCTGGTCTTTACATTTGGTTGGGAGGGCCTATCAATATTGGATTCCCTAACGTTGTTAATAGGCGCTTCTGCCTCTAAATTTAAATTTCCTAAAATCGAATACTTATTGCTACGATTAACATTCTCGAAAAACTTATCATTACTTTTATTTTTAAAACTATATTTTGATAAGTCTATTTGCACTTCACCTGGATATTTTCTTTTCTTCTTCTTAATTGTTTGGAATTCATCATTCAATGTAGAAATTGATCTCATCTCATCTTCAAAATTAGTTTCATATGGGTCTGCAACCAAAGGCTCATCAGACTCCTCATTTGCTCTTGATGGCGTGTTTTCTGCAAAGACTGCATCAAAAAATTGCTTTCCAAGCTGGGAACTGCTCTCATTATCTTTATTTGGATATCCATTTATTTTCTTTAAATTTTTTCCTTTGGTTTGAGCGCCTGATTGAGATTCATTTACAGTTAAATTATTTGGGATTGCTTTTGCTTCCTCATTGGCTTTAGATGCCCTTAAACTGTTGGGAGGACGTCCTCCAGATTGGCTTAGCAATGGATTTATTTCCATCGCAACAGACTCGTTTAGTTTATTGGAATTTATGTAATTAAAATCCCAAAAAAAAATTTTTATTTACACAAAATAATTTAATTTTTTTGACAGGAAAAAAAATGTTATATTTTTTAAATATTTTTCAAGAACTTTTTCAAAAACACGTCCGACACGTTTCACAGTTGACAAGAAACTCCTTCATTAGGCATTAATTGATAGATAATGCCAATGTTTTTTAGCATGCTTTTCAATGGAAAGGTATTACTAAACTTAAATTTGCGCTTAAGGTTTCATCGAATTCGTTGACCGCCTGAAATACTAGCTAGTAATTAAATAATTTCATTATAACATCCAACGATTTTTATTTAAAAATTTTTGGAAACAGTGTACAACTTGAGTAGCTATAGACTTTTCCGTTCTGATAGGTTAACTAATGGTGGTGGTGTTGCTACATATATAAAATCAAATATTGCCTGCAAAGAAAAAAATAAAAAACATTTTTGTGAGAACATTAAGTATTTATTTGTTGAATTATGCAATCACAGTGAAAAGTTGTTAGTCGGGACTATATACAGGCCTTACAGGAACGTCAATATGACCTATTGCAATACAACCATATCTGTCAAAAGTCTTTGAAAGGCTACTTCATTTACAGATAAGTCGTTATCTGTATGCAAATTCCTTGTTAAATAGTAGGCAATCTGGGTTCAGATCAAATCATAGCTGCATTACAACATTGATTGACGTCACTGAGGAAATAAGATGCCAAATTGACAAACGTCACACTATATCATTCTTAATATTACTTGACCATACTAAAGCATTTGAAACTGTTCACCATTCGATTCTTTGTCTAAAACTAAAACACATGTGTTATTTTTCTCCCACTGCATTAAAACTATTATCATCGTATCTTAGTGATAGAAGCCAAAGCGTCTGTCACGGTACTAATGTTTCTAGAGGCTGCTTAATACCTAGAGGGGTACCTCAAGGTTCGATACTTGGTCTTTTTTTATATTCCATATATGCCAATGATCTTCCTTTGCAAGTAAAACATTGTAAAATACAAATGTATGCTGATGACGTGCAACTCTATGCAAGCTGTAACATATCAGAAGCTCCTAACTGTATACGGTTGATAAATCATGACCTGCACCAAATTCATCTTTGGGCATCTGCAAATGGCTTAAGTATTAACCCAACAAAATCAGTAGCTCTCATTATTGGTCCATCAAACAAAGACACGTGTTACCCACCAATAATTATTAATAATAATATTATAAGTTTTGTAGATACTACAAAAAATCTTGGTGTGGTATTTAACAAACAACTTGATTGGTCAAATCACATTAAAATTAACTGTGGAAGAGCTTCTTCAATTCTGAGGAATCTTTGGATGTCCCAGTACTACACACCAACACATATCCGTATTCAATTGGCCAAAACGTACTTATTGCCTACACTAATGTATGGTTGCGAACTCTTCGCTAGTTGCGATGCTGTAAGCAGGTGCAGGCTGAATGTTACGTATAATAATATTGTTAGATATGTTTTTTGCATTAAAAGAATGAGTAGAATTTCACAGTTCGCTAAACAAATTTATAATGTAACCTTTGATAACCTCTTAAGATGCCGTACTCTAATCTTTCTGCATAAAATCATATATACACGACAACCTGAATACCTATGTATACAACAGGCTAACATTTTCTAGATCGAACAGAGGTAACAAGATAATTAACATGAAATAAAACAAAGCGATATCTACGCAGCATTTTTTTATAAATTCGATTTGCCTTTGGAGCCAATTACCCCCTCAAATACAAACTTAACACAATGCAAACAAATTTAAATCTGCCATTTTCAACTTTTTCTCCTAATCTAATCACTTACACTCATGAGCTGAAATAATTGTTATTATTATTATCGTTATTCTTATTTATATTATATTATTATTATTATTATTATTATTATTATTATTATTATTATTATTATTATTATTATTATTATTATTGTTATTATTATAATTATTATTCACTTAAATTCAGCTAATTAATATCTTTTTTTTTTTTTCTTTTTTGTAATAAATATATTTTAGTATCCATTGTACCTTAATTGTTCTATAAATTTTCAATTGCTTAAAAAGTTTAATTTTAATCATCTTATGCCAAATATCTACCCAATACTTAAATATAAGACTTGCTCTTGTTGTATTGTAATGATCTTATAAATAAATAAATTAATAAATAAATATATCCAATACATAAAAATTAGATGAGGACAAACAACAAAACCAGAAATGCAATTTAAACACTCAGAGAAAACTGGAGATCAAATGGACTTAAGCAAACATCTATCAAGAAGCTTTTAATTCTTTACGAGCAAGTGCTAAGTCGAATCATGCAATGTTACTAAAACCCAGTTCATAAAGATAACAAAAGAAAAATTATTATTGGCAAAGCCATACATTAAGATCAAGAAACACAATAACTCAGGCAGCACTGACATAAGATCCACAAGGACATCGACGCAGAGATCATCCGCGGAATAAATGGTGTTCTACAGTAGCGAAAGAGTTAAAGGCAGCCGATTATAGCTGGAACGAAGAAAAAATACTGGGTCAGTCAATACCAAATTAACAGAGCTTTCAATCCGACCTTCTCAGAATTTCTATATACATATTGTAGATATCTTGTAAGTTATTTAACGGTAAAGTTGGCAAAAACGAGGATTTTCCAGGAGGTAAGCACCTTAAATTGATATTCATCTCCTAAATAAAATAGAAACATAAATTTACAGCCAAATTATAGCTTAAATATGCTTTAATATGATATGCATTTCAAGTATTTTTGGGGATAACAAATTTTTTACAAAAAAATGTTTTTTTTTAAACATGTTTATTGAAAAAGCTACCTTTTTAAAATTAAAAATATATATACAGTGGCACAGAAAACTCTACATACCGCCCAAAAATGCATTTTATGTAAAGTTTAAAATTTTTTATTAACAATACTTATACCCTATCATTCGTTATAAAAAAAAAACTTTTTTAAACTAAATGATTTTTGAAAAATTTAAATATTTATTAAAAAATTCAGTTTTTAATACACAGAAAAGTATACATGCTCCCATTGTTGGTCAATGGTACTTTTCTAATTAAAGAACTTACACATGTTTTGCCATTACGTTGTAATGGTTGATGTCTCAAAATAATATTTGCAAAGCTTTACAACCAGCTTTGGCAGCCATGTTTTCAAATGTTAAAGAAATAAGCTTAGATATGAGAAATCTCATTGTTCAGCATCAAGATAATGAAAAACCGTTGTGCGAAATTTCTAAAATTGTTGGGCACTCAAAGTATAGTGTACAAACATTTTTAAGGAATTGTGAAAAGAACAGCAGTATTAATTGTAGACCAAGAAGTGGCCGTAGGCCAAAAATTACTCAAAATATAAAACGACACATATTGAAAGAAATGGACAAAAACCCGAGAATAACGGCTGTTGATATAGCAAAAGACATGAAAACAATGTCGATTGCCACTCTTTATCTAGAAACTGTACGCAGTGTACTGAGAAGTGGAGTTTTTCATAGCCGAGTTCCTCGGAAAAAAACAATCATAAGTGATATTAATAAGACCAATCGAATGGAGTATGCTAAAAACCATAAAAATGACGATGAAAACTTTTGGAAAAACGTCGTCTTTAGTGAGAAAAGTAAATTAAACATATTCGAATTTGATAAAAAACTAATAGTTTGGGGCAAAAAGAATGAAGAGCTGGAACATAAAAACTTGGTGCCCACAGTAAAACGAAGGCGGTTCCATTATGATTAGGGGATGTATGTCGGCGACTGGGGTTTAGTTTAGTTTTTATTAAGATAGCAATAGATCGACTTATGTATTTGAACGTTTTAAAAGATAATTTGAATGAGTCAGCATCCAAAATGGGTCTTTTCTTTCAACAAGATAACGACCTAAAGCACACTGCAGCCATTAGAAGGAATGGCTGTTGTACAATGTGCCTAAATAACAACATTCTTTTCCTCAGTTGCCTGACCTAAACTGCACTAAAAATTTATGGAATGAATTAGATCCCAGGATAAGAAAAACTGCGATAAGGAACAACCAGGACCTAAAAAATGCTCTTATCAAAGAATGGTACAAAATTTCTTAGAAAACTACCGGTAAACTGGTATATTATATGAAGAACCGCTTAAATTCCCTGTTAGAAAGTAAAAGAGGCGCAACATAATATTAAAAAATAATATTTTTTATAAAATCAAACGGTAAACTACAGAGTATGTGCACTTTTCTGTGTACTAAAAACTAAATTTTTAAATAAATATTTCTATTTTTCAAAAATCATTTAGTTTAAAAAAGTTTTTTTTTATAACGAATGATAGGGTTTAAATATTGTTGATAAAAATTTGTAAATTTTACATTAAATGTAGAATGTAGCTTTTTTATTTTTTTATGACATTATTAGTTTACTTTATTTATTTATTTATTTATTTATTTATATTTTTCACCTTGGTTCTTATATTGCTTGGTTCTTTAATTTTAACTCATTTTTAAGAAATTTCATTCTACGATTTCGCATACCGACATGAGTTTATAAAAAACTGTTTAGTACTTCACACAATTTACTGTCACCCAACTGAATAATATTTCAGGACAGGACTTTAGATATCAAGTATTGTATAAACGTAGGTCATAATGTTTAACAAAGTTTAGAACAACCGTTATATTGTTGACCAGTTGTATTTGTTGATCGCAGATGATAAGGTCTTCGGTTACAAAGTACTAAGTATTTTATTATGTGATACAATCAGGCATGACAAAGAACTAAATTCCGATCGAAAATATTTTTAATTCCTTAGATTGGTTCTTCAGAAAATGAAAAGTGAAAAACTTCTTTGGAATGAATCCAAGTAGGAAATTAGTTTCTTTGAAATTTGTTTTGCGGTTTTTAAATTAGGTTTGCCTTCTTGTTTACTTTGCTATGCGCAATATTGCCACATTTAAATAAAAGAGTGAAGAGTGTGAAGCATTTTCAAGAAATAAACAAAATTGATCGGAACCTTAAGAAGGTGAAACATAATCAGTCGGAATAGTTTATAAGAAATTAAAACCATTCCGATCGGAATGTGTGGCATACATTAATAATCCCATATCTAAATTTTAAAACAAGAATTTGATTTTTTTTTTTCTAGTTATATTTAATAAAAACACATTTTTTATGTAACCAAACAAATTTAATTCTGCCTATTGGACCTTGTAAACCAGGACACAAGTATATTTTAAATATCAAATAGGTTAAGACGCATAAAATTGGGCGTTTGTTCTCTCTTCTTTTTCTTTACGGCCCCTCCAATTCCTTTTTTTTTAAATAAACATCGCATATTCTACCTTCCACTAAAAAATATTCATGTTTGAAATTTTATTAAAATCATTCCCGTTTTTCGCCTTTTTCTCTCTTCTAAGTCGTAGCTCTGGAAACAGATAAGTAAAGGACCTTACAGGTGAAGATCGATCCATGTTACGAATTTTATTAAAATCGATTAGCCGAGATTTTATTATATCGATTCAGCCCTCCCTTTGGTCTGCTTGACTTTCAAAATCAATTAATGCAAGGTTTGTATACAGTTTTGCTGCCGTGTTTAGACCTTATACAAAGTTACGAAACAAAGCATCAATTTAGAAACTGATGCGCTAGTTGCTCGGTTGCTACGTTTCTACTTCTTGTCTGCGACATTTTGAAATGTAAAAATTTAGTACCACGGCATTATGAAACACAATACATTGTTCAAATACAAAACAACGGACTTCCAAAATGTCAGCCCCTATTAAACAATCCAGAAAAACAAGAATTTAATTTTCGAAGCGATATAACTTTATTAATTCAGAAAACAATGTTTTCATATCCCGAATAAAAGAACCAGAAACAAACGCCGTTTGATCTTTCAAATACATTTACAAAAAAGTATTGTTTAATAGTGCCGTCAGCCGAAAATATGTCCCTCCTAGGACCTACCTCTGGAAACAGATAGGTAAAGGACCTTTAGGTGAGGATCGACCTAATGTTTCGAATTTTATTAAAATCGATTAAGACACATAAAAATGCCCTCCATCACCTTTTCTACATTCCTAATCCACTGTTTTAAAATACAAATACTCTGGTTGACTTCCAAAATGTATTAATACAAAGTTTGTTTACAGTTTTGCTGCGGTATTTAGATCTTCTACATATACAAAGTTGCGAAACAAAGCATCAATTTAGAAACTGATGCGCTAGTTGCTCGGTTGATACGTTTCTACTACTTGTCTGTGACATTTTGAAATGGTATGCATTGTAAACATTTAGTACCACGGCATTATGAAACACAATACATCGTTCAAATACAAAACAACTGACTTCCAAAACGTCAGCCCCTATTAAACCATCCAGAAAAACAACAATTTAATTTTCGAAGCGATATAACTTTATTTAATCAGAAAACAATGTTTTCATATACCGAATAAAAGAACCAGAAACAAACGCCGTTTGATCTGTCAAATACATTTGCAAAAATGTATTGTTTAATGGTGCCTCCAGCCGGAAATATGTATTTAAAAAGGTGGGGAAGGCTGTTGAGGTGATGGTAGTAAGCACGTTGACTACAAATCAATTTGGCTAGGGTTTAACCCCTGCGACAACAAAAAAAGAAAAAATATGTTTTTATTTCTGTTTAATGGTAAAAATATGTATTCAGAATTGAACAATGGAACACATTCACCGGCGAAGTAAAATAATTAATAAAGACTATACAGGTGGTGATGTGTTTTCTCTTCTCTATCGCTTTCCTTAAGAATAGGCATTGTTGTCTAAAAAGCTACTTCTCTTTTAACAAAAACAAGTGAGTTTTCTGACTTCCAAATGTAGCAGTTTTGACGATTAAACAACGTGCTTTATCGTTTCAGAGAATATGACTTAATAAACTAGCAACCACAATTTTTGAAAAATTGCACAAATATTAAAAGCTGTTTGTTTATCTGACAAGACTACTTACTAAACTAAATAAGATAAATTTTTTCAAGGAATAATTTGTCGACATTTATTTTCGTTTCCATTATATTACAATTTTGATCAATACTTTGTATTTTTAATTTATGTATTTTATTTTTACTTAAAATATTTGTTTGCAAAATAAAATTTAAGACTAATCAGTGCTCTTTTTGTGCCAAAAAAAAAAAAAAAACAATAATAACATTGCGAATAGAAAAGTTAGTAATAGACGACAAAACATTTAAGCATTTATAAATTCATAAATTCATAACTAGCTCTTTAGAAAATGTTGTATATATTTAATACATACAAACGTTACACATATTTCTAGATGAAAGATCAATTTACAAATTTAATACAATTCATTTGTAGCTGAAGCAGCTGATGACAATTTATCAAGTTTGAGTATTAAGGCTGTAATGACGCAAGCACCAGCTTCTTTGGTGAACCAGGTCTGATCTTTAATGATCGGAGCAGATGAAAGCGAAGTGGAGGGACCAGCATAAGTATCTACGGCGGTATTAGCATTATGACCGCCTACTGATGTCGAGGATGTTGAACAGGCTAGGTCCACGTCAGAAGTGGATGAGCGTCTTTCGACATCATGTAGTTTCGAAGTATCATTTTCTGTTGATTTTGAGGAAGCGCATATACTTTGTCGACGAACATACACTTCGAAAGCGGTATTGATTTTATAAGCTTGACTATTAGAATGATACTTATGCTGTTGGTTAATAGGAATAATAGCTGTAGAATTTGGTGTAAAATGTAATTCTAGTCTTGTACCCGGTTCATCCTTTTGATTGCCGGAAGTATGGTTATGAGTTTCGCCATTCGTGTCCATGGGTAAGGGTTGACCATGATCTAATATTGCTCGGATTTTATCAACTCTAGTCATATAAAATAAAGGCAACCAATCGCCATGTAAATCGGAATCTAAAGCATGTTGGGTGGAAGAATTAGAATTAACTGTTTGTTGATTTAATTTAAAATAAACCCAGCCGTGCAATTTTTCTGATGCCTGTGCATTACAGTGAGTGCAAAAGCATATCGGTTCTACAGTTGCTTGGAAAAAAGTATCGGGCAGTACCAGCGAGCTTCGGAATTGTTGAACTAATTTCAAATATTCACAATCTTTACGTTCTATAGAGGCTATGGATTGCATACTATCGAATTGAGTTGACGACGAAGAAGAATTATTTTCGAAAATTAAATGTTGTTGTTGCTGTTGTATTCTCTGCTGTTCTTGCCGTCGTTGCAAATGCAATTGTCTTAAAAACATTAAGCGATCATTATAAACTTCTAGGTTTGTCTCTTGTTCTTCATTTATTTCTATTGAATTATCTCGGTTCTCATTGTCTTCTGGCACAGAAACTGTAATTGAAGCTACCGCACTATTTGGGTTGTTATTTGCTTCTAAATTGTTTATAGTGTTATTGTCTTGATCCAAAGCATTTGCGTTTTCGGAATTTGTGTCCTCATTACGTTGCTGTTGCTGTAAAGCTAAATTAGCCTCTTCATTTAACTCGTGCAGATTCTCTTTTGATTCACCTTTAACATCTTCTCGGGGTGAAGAACCCCCCACAGCACCTAGTTCTTCTGTATTTTCAATTTCCTTATTAGTATCGTAGTTTTGTTGATTGGTAGCTACCGTTGAGGTAGTCGAAGCAGCAGACGATGTCGAAGGACCATCAACCACTATCAAACAGTTGTCTGTAGGTGGTGTATACGCATACGCTATTAATGAGTTATGAAATAAAAATCTTTGGGTACTTTGACTGCGTTGTATGTTGAGATTGGTAGTATGTTGGAGTTGTAGAGATTCACGAAGACAGCTGTAATAAGATGTAAAAAGTTCAAATGACTGCAAGTTGTTAAGAAATTCGCAAAAAAATGTCTGGCTACAGTTATATTGCACGAGAGTCAAAGTCAAAAGGTCTCAAAAATCCCTAAGTGAGCACAAATAATTTAAAACAAAATAAGCTTTTAAAGAACCTATCTAAGGTTTGGACGAAGTTTATGATTCTATAAATTAAAATCTTGTTCAGTTGAGGCAGCTACATCGAAGGTCATCAATCAGTTCCAAGATAAGCTTTTGGGTAACAAACGAGTTGAAATGTGAGAACTTTGTTCAGTAATATCAATTTTACATGATTTGCTGACAATCGAAAATAAATGGAATCTTCTGAATGATCCGACAGCTTGTTCAAAAACTTAGAGGGATCATGATAGATTCTTTAGCCGTTGCATTAGCACTTAATGATTAAAGCAATGAAATCTGCTTCAATAAAAGCAAAGAAAATATATCGGAGCATATAAAGGCTACCATTTTTTAGGGTCTACATTAGCTAGATTAAGAACAAGTGAAGAGAGGTGAATGGAAAAGAGTGAGAAATAACAACTAGTAAGACTGGGATCAAGCTTCTAAAGTACGGACGAAAAAGCCGTTATTGCGATACAAAATTCCCCGTTTGGCAAAAGTTCACGTTAAACGTTACAAAATGGAAAAAACGGTCGAGAAACTTACGACTACTCCAGAAAAGGAAGTCACTTCCGCGTAAGCCTATCCCGAATATGACAGAGCGGCCACTAAATCTTCTGTGTCCCTAATGGCAAAGACGGAGATGCCCAAATTCGGGGCAGAGGCAGAGGATATGTACAATCTTTAATTATTTGTCATCGCGGAAACTCCTGCTGAAATCACTGTAGAGGATTACCCTTGCCTTTCATGCATTTTAAATGTGCAGTGTTTAGTAACCGTAGCCACAAAGTCGAAGAGTTGACTTCTAGACATTTCTCATAATCGTGACGTTCTATCACGGTCCAGTTAAGGTCTAATTCTTAGTGCAGTTAGGCATGTAGGTTAACTGGATCGCCTTATCTTAACGTATAGAGGAGCGCCACAGAAGACGTCTTTTTTCATTAAAACTTTTTATTAAAATTGAAGATAAACTTACCATGACGAAGAAGAACTGGGTTCCACACGATTTTGTTCAGTAGAACGATTTTTAATAGACATATTTAACAGCAAATTTTCAGAAACACTTTCCATAACGGAACGGCTCCTGCAGATAAATAACACAAGTAAATATAATTAACAAAAAGCTTACGAACATTACAGTTTTTATTTACAAAGAATTTGATGGTGCACCAGTCGCATTTATAGCTGGAGATTGTTCAGTTTCTTTTTCATGTACTTCTAGATCGGCTTTTTCACATTGAGGCACATTTGAGTCTTGATCGTTCAAGGAATCATGCTCCAGAGCCGAAGATTCTTCTATAATTGGAGTACCATTGCGAGCAGCATCACTGCCCGTAATAATTGTAATACGTTCACATTTTCCATATAGATCGAAAACAGGATAGACATGATTTGAAAGACCAGCTGTCAAATCTTCCAAATTAACAGAACCAACCATTATAACTAGGGGAAAATATAATTGATTTAATTTTAACTTGAGATTGAAAAGTTATTACAAAGAAGAAAACTTACTTAACATGCCAGCATGTGTTAGTGTCATGGTTATAACAGTGCCAGGCTGTATATGTTCTAAAGCTTCACCATACTTAGATGCTATTTTTTGACCATTTATATTTATATAATCATGTGTTGCCAACCAACATGGACGTTTGCATTGCATAATGGACGGTGGTAGAGTTGAAGAATTTGTTGAATTAGGACATTGTCCTACCACACCCAAACCTATTGTACCCTTCCATTTGCTATTAATGGCATCAATTTTAATCTAAATTAATGTTAGCATAAATGAATATTAAGAGTGTCTCCTATGTGGTCATGTACTTACACTTATACTTTCACCCTTGCACAGGGGCTTTGTGACATAAACCAAAGCATTATTGTATGATTGAGTACGCGTAGCCGATCTATGATCTTCCAATAAACGTATATTTTTACCACAGCAGTCAGAAAATTCATATACTAAAGCTTCCGAATCAATTGATTCTAACATGGAATCTTGTTTATTTAGAGGGTCTACACCAAATTCTAACGAATCTTGCAGGCGTAAACTAAATGGTCTTAGAGGGGATGTAGGTGCTTGTGATGATATGACTTGTACAGCCATGGTCGAACCTTGCAGTTCTACAACTACATAAACATCCTAATATTAAAAGAAAAATGTAAAACTTGTTTATCTTGAAAAAAGGAAGTTATTTTTCTTTTACTTACATTTGGTACATTTTGAAATTGTATATTCATATCCTCGGAATTTAAAAGTATCCTCAAGGTTCTTGTTGGCGTCAATTCCAGAGCTATACGATCACCAACACGTAACCACTCAAGCGACGTCATAGATCTTTGTAGAAGTGTTGAATTGTAACGTACTTCGTTACCGGACACATACCATACATTGGCTGGTATACGTTTAATACTCAACGGTATATTCTTGCGTACATTGTCAACAGAAAGATTAAGGTCAGTAACGCCGACGTTAAGGCAACCTAAATTCCAATAAAGATTTTATATCAGAATCTTAAATTAAATGAAAAAAAAAATAAAACCTTTTTAAAACTTACCTGCAAACAAAGGATTATAAGAAATAAGTTTTATTTCGAATGGTGAGCCTACGCTCAAAGGATGCTCCGAGAATACTACACATCTGGATAACGCAGCAGATGCACCTGTTATACGTGAGGCTACAGTCCAATTTTGTGTAAGAGTAACATTACCCGACATACAAGTCCAACGATGTTTGGTCTCTAATGTAGCCGGTTGAATAACGGAAGTAGCTTGACAGCTTTGGGAGTTCTCGCTAGTAGCATATGGTGCACGCATATCAGCCGCCGGTGATTGAGTCAGGGAAACTTGAGCACATTGGCCATACAAATCAATCACAGCCCAAATATTTGGGGAGTGACAATCACACGCTGGACCCTGATCTACACCATCAATAAAGAAATGTATAAAGTCGCCATTGCGCATAACACCCACCCTTGCCCCCACGCCCAAAGTAACAAGATCAACCAAAACATTGGAACGAAGTTTCTTACGATTATGAAAAATTACAGGGCCGCACAAAATAATAGTATCGCTAGCATCCATTTCGGTGGCATATGCTGCTAGTTGTATGTCTTCGGGCCGCGAGCCCGTTACACCAATCTCAATATTACCCGACCAATGTCTCACCATAGTCTCAAGTACTACCTCAAATAATTCTCTTTGTCTTAAGGGGCGATTACTAAACACAATGGCTTCATTAAATTCTGCCAAAGAATTAGGACGAGAAGCTGTTAAACCACTATTCGAAATGCTGGCATTTTTACCATGTATCGTATGAAATCTTAAAGGAGTTTCACTATACAAAGTTGTGTTTGAGATAGTAGAATTACCCGTATCTGGACTATTGCACTCAGAAGTATCAATAATGGACGCCTGTGCTGCCTGGCCATACAAATCGATGACACCATATACACGTTCCGGTACTTTGGTGGCAGCAGGACCTTGATCGACACCATTAACGAAAAAATGCAAGGTGCCATCATCTTTGCGCACAACGCCCACACGATCACCCACCTGCAAGCGATCTAAGTTTTCGCCATATTTTTCAATAACTGTTATGCCATTATGCATGACGCCATTGCCAGTCATCATCCAAGTACCATCTCTAAAGACAAAAAACATATATTTATAATAATCAAAGACATTTTTCAAGCCAATATTACCTGACATTGGTCATGGTAAATGGAAAGTCTAATTCCTCAGCACTATGAGTTGTCACACCCATTTCCACTGAGCCAGCCCATTTAGTTACAACACGCTCCAAACGCACTTGAAATAATTCATTGGGTCTTAGGGGTCTTCTTGTCAATACAACACCATTGTTAAAATCATCGGAAGCACTAAATTAGGAACAGAATCACTTAATTATAAATAAATATTCAATTTAATTTGTTTTAAATGTTATTACTTTGGTCTTAAAGCTGTTCTGCCAGAGTGAGTTACGCAAGCATGTGAACCGCACAGAGGATGAAATGTTAAACGATCATCATTGCGTTGATTCCCCGAAGGAGCGTTAAGACCTGAATCGGCCATTCCGGCAACTTCACTCTCTGGACTTAATAAACTCAATACCGGTGTAGGAGCAGCTGAGTTTCCCATGCTACTGCCATTTAAAAGTGTATTTCCTAAGTTTCCAATGGCAGCCACAGCATTGGAAGAAATTAAATTGTTGCGTCTAGTTACCAAGTTCTGTTGTTCTCTTTCGTCTCGATCTACAATGGTCACCTTTATAGTCATGCCATACAAATCGATAACACCCCATAGTGTAGAAGCTACTCTAGTCGCCGCCACTCCTTGATCTTGACCATTAATATAGTAGTGTAAATTACCATTCGATTTACGCATCATACCAACACGATCACCTTCACGTAATTCATCCAAATTGAATTCACCATATTGACGACGCGTCCCCTTGCCGTTGGTCAAAATACCACATCCTGACATCATGATTGTTCCCGAACGCATATTTGTCATAGTAGCCGGAAAATGTAATACATTTGGATTGTGGGTTGTTACACCCACCTCTATTGAACCAGACCACTTGTCTACCAACTTATCGATGCGTATCTCAAAGAGTTCATTATCTTTGAGAGGACGGTGAGTCATAACCACACCATTGTTAAACTCATCTAAAGGTCGCCGTCTCTCAGCAGAACGACAGTTCGGTGATAATTTTACTAAAGAACCGCAACGTGTATGAAATCTTAAACGATCATTCATATCATAATAATCGCCCCCCGAAGAAGGTATTGAAGACGTTGTGGTGCCTGCGTTTGTCAAAGATAAGTTACAAAAACCTGAAGTAGGTATTGAGGGGAGGACAGCAGTTGTTGCTAGTGAACCTGATGAATCGGAATGAGTATTAGTTGAATGAGGATTAAACGAGCTAGTGACCGTCACATCAACACTCATCGGAACATCAATATTTTGTACAACCTGTTGGGAGTGTTGAGATACTGTATCGAAAAAATCCTGGAAAAAATTTATTTTTACATTTTTTAAATTTAGAATGAAATATTTTTTGAGAACTTAAGTGTCCATACTGCTAATTTTTCGATACTTTCCAAAAATACTTCTTTTCCTATTAAGTCCTGTTTGTATTTTTACTTATTTAATTTTTAAAACGGGTTACAAAGGAATACTGAAGCCTAATAATAAATATTGGCGTGTTTATAGAAATTGGAAAAGCAATAAGAAGGAAGATATATTTTCTGATGTACTTTCAGTTTATTTGAGGACTCCTGTTGGAAGACTAAACGAAAATCCGTTGGATAATTGGAAATATTATAAATCGCAGTTTCCTAAGCTTTACAAGATCGCTTTTAAATATCTTACAATGGTGGGAACATCGGTTCCGTCTGAGAGACTATTTTTACAAGCGGCGCAGGTGAAGACTCAACAAAGAAACAGATTGAGAGGTAAAAGACTTGGTAAATTTTTATTTCTAAACTGTATTGAAAAAAAGTATTGGGAGATGTAAAATAAACTTAAGATTTTTCGAAAATATACTTATTAATAATAAATAAAAAAACATCAAATTTTCAATAATAAATAGTAAAAAAAAAAAAACAATCGATGTATAAAAAACATCGATGTATTTTATGAAATATCGATGCAACGTCGATGTTTGTTTGCGATACATCGAATGTAAATGAATATGTTTGATGTATTTTTTATTTAAACTAGATTTCACATATGGTGAAGGTTACTTTTCGAGATTTATTTTTTTATTTAGAAATAACAGTTATTTTTCGAGTTTTATTTTTTTCTTTCATTATGATTTTTTTATTTAAATTTGTTAAATAATCGGTATTTGCAATACCTGGTTCTAATATCAAATATAATTTGAAAAACTTAAGATATAATTTTATCTTATACCGTTAGTGCCCTTCTCATATTCCTCCTTAGTTATAGAAGATTCAAATAAAAACCTATTAAACGAAATTCCCTTTGTAATCATCCAATGTGCTACTTCTTCCGTAGTTACGACCATGCTAACAATTCAGATAGTGCTTATTTTAACATTAGAATTTTGGTGATAAATAATTGTGCACGTGTGCTTGATGGTAAAATGTACAATGACTTGCCAAGCATTCATTTTTAGTTTAATTTTGAGCTGCCATTATCATGCTTTCCATATCGCACACATGCCTTTTATAGCATTTCAATAAAATTCAATCTCGATCATCTTATAATTTACAGTCACTATACTGTGCACTTTTTACATCCCAAAGTGTAGTGACCGGTAAGCGTCGATTAGTTTTAAGATTTTTTTTATCTTTCGACAACCCCACAGCTAAAAATCTCGTTTGCATGCCAAGAAAAAAAATTTTATTATTCTTCACTTAGCATTCACAATACATTTTCACAAAACTGCCATAATGCTAGATTAGTATTTTCACCGTGTCTCGACGTTCGTTTCATATTTAACCCAGGAAAAACTCTTAAACTTTAGCAAAGCTGGTACTAGTTAAAGTGACGTCCACTCTACAAAATATTTTGAAGCTCTAACTGGGCCCTATCGCCTAGATCAAGTCAATTGTCTCCTTACATTTGAAACATTTAATAACAACTTACCCCAGCACCAGTACCATCAATGGGGCATATAGACACCTGAATGCATCTGCCATATAGATCGACTAATGCCCATAAAGGATTCGGCATGTTACGTGCTGCAATCCCTTGAGATTCACCGTTAACATAGAACACCAGCTCGTTATTGGAAGTTCTCATTACACCAACTCGATCATTCTCATTTAAGGTCTCCAAGTCGGTGCCATAAAGCCCTGTCAGACATAAGCCATCCTTGCGCACATCAAGCCCAGACATAACCCAAGTACCATTACGCATAACTGTGGCACACGATGGAAGCTCTAATTTTTCTGGCGACTCAGACGTAACACCAATTTCGATACTACCGCCCCAACAATGATTCTGCAACAAAAGGGTCATGAAA
The DNA here is from genome assembly GCA_937654795.1 of Cistogaster globosa. Taxonomy (NCBI): domain Eukaryota; kingdom Metazoa; phylum Arthropoda; class Insecta; order Diptera; family Tachinidae; genus Cistogaster; species Cistogaster globosa. The sequence continues at coordinate 24,059,472 of OW569405.1, forward strand.
AATCAATGGTTTTCATTAATAATAAATCTACATAAACCAACAAACAAAACAAAAGCTTTATGTACCTTTTTCTCAATTACTACTTCAAACAAAACATCATCTAACAGTGGCTCCGCACTAAATACTAATGCATGACTGAAGTCTCTAGCAGAACGTGTGGCTGTGCGATTTCCATTGGATAAAGTGATACGACGGCCGCAACGTTGATGGAATGTTTGTAATAATTGTAAATTTACATTTATAGCATTTATTCCTCCACCGCCACTATTACCACTCATATTAGTTATTCCACCAGTAGCCATAGTTTTTTAAAAAAGACTTAAATATTAGTTTTTCAATAAATCAGTATTTCTTTTCTGAATTATTATATACGTTTTTCTTCTTTCTATTATAATTATAATTAATGTTTAAAATACAAGTCTGTAGAACGCGTTAGCAAGAAAATTTTATTTCTTTCAAAATGAAAATTTTTCTTGAAAACTTTTTTCATTTGACGTTTTCGTCCTTTTTTTCTTTTGTTTTATTATGCGTCTGCGTATATTTTATGTTTTTGCTATTTCTATGTAGTTCAACAAACGTAAACAATTTTTATTTTTAGATAAACACATGATCTTTTTTGTTTAGAATGTGTTATGAAAAGGAAATCACAAAAACATATGACAACAGGTTTGATATATAAAGTATTTTTTTTAAGGGATTTTTTTCAAAAGGGAAATTTCCTGAGAGAGAAGTATTTTAACCCATAAGCACAAAGTACATATAGGCACAATATATATTGTGACATAAGTGGCTGATGTAAGGCCCAACTATAATGTGCATAAGATAACTTGAGCAAACTTAAACAACTGTGCAAATACATACTAATCATATGTGGCACAATATAAAGTACTTAAGAAAACTTTTCGTCATTCGCTTAAGCAAAGTACGAAACTGATCGCACTTTCGGTACGAAAGCAGCTGCTTGTGCTTTGTGTTATACATTTATAAAGAAAAGTTGCTATGAAGATCGACGTTGAAAAATTTTAGCTTTTAATTTAATAGAAAATGTAGAGAAAATAACACTTTTAAATTATTTGACCATTTTTAACAAACACAATGCGCGATAAAATTTAATTTTTAATTGTTTATTTTTTAGTATTGTCGGCCACAAATATAAAAAGAGACACAGAACTTGTAATTTTTTATTGAGTTCATCTTACAATATGAACAAAAAATGTAAATATGTTTGTGAATGTTATTAAATGCATAAAAAATGTTCTTTAAATGCCTTTTTGTTTTTAAATTTTGATAATGTATAAAGAAATTATTTTTGCAAAAGTACGAAGTCAACATAAATATGCAACTGTGGCAAATTAGTTACTAAGCTTTTGTAAGTACATTCCAGTCACCTAAGTGTGTTACCTAAGCATGTGACAGGCTTTCCGTTGTGTTTTTGACATAAGCTTAAGCTAGTTTATGCACATTATGTCAGGCCTTTAAACTTAAGCATTTTATTTAACGAACAAATAAAGGCAGCCGTTTTATACGGCTAAACAAGATTTTAAAAAACAAAATACACGTAAAAGCTAAAACATATGTTCTGATGCAGTCACCTGGTCAATGCGCCTTGGAAAGAATAATATCAACAACGAAAGTTATTTATTTTAATATAAGGATAGTCATCTTTCTCTTTTGAGAAAGCTTAGAATGCACTATATTAAAAACATGATGGCGTAAAAACTTTCAGTAACAAATATTAAAACCCTAAGAGAAATACCAAAATTAGCGAGAAATATTTTTTTCATATTCTTCCATTTGTTTTGTATTTAAATAATTTAGTTTTTCGACATATTCACTTATTAAAATTAAGAATATAATAGTTTTTATAATTAAGACTTTTTTTATTTCATTATTTATTTAATCGTACCCATAAGGCCTTATAAGCGAGAAAATAATTGAACAATTTAGTTCTATAATATAATAACATAATATTTGATTAATAATAATAATAACACAAATTTTTGTGAAACATCTGCGATGAAGAAAAATACATATGGAAGCCGTTATGGACGTGATTACGCGGATGAAGTGCGGTAAAAGGAGAAAATCCAGCTTAATAATAAATTTTTACACACTTTTTTGTTCTTTGGAAGTTTTAAATATATTTCCACGTCACATGATATTTTTTTGTAATAAAAATTCTAGGGAAAAATAAGTGTAAAAAAATTTAGACATCTGAAAACGTAAACAAAAAAGTCAGCTGATTCACTGTCTTTGCCTCGTATATTACACCACGTTTACATTAGACAATGCTGTCATGACAATAAAATAATACGTATTAGTTGTCAAAAATGCTGACAATTTCTTCTGCAGTGTAGGCGTCCAGACAATATTTATGACAATTTAATTTGAGCAAAAAACCACGCGCTTCTTCCTACTTTCTTTTCGATTCTATTTTTATATATACAGAAAGTTGTAGTAATTAAAATAATAATATAATTCAAATATCATTTACTTAAAAAAATTATAATAAAACTGTCGGCATACGTCAAATCACTGTCTTACACTGCAGTCACATGGTCAAATTTTTGTTCAATTATATTTCAAGAAATTTACACATACTGCTTGTCAAAATTCACAAAAATTGAAAGCTGTGACGTAGGCTGCAGACAATTTCAAAGCAAGTTTTTAAGCAAGATGTCAAGAAAACACTGGCAGCAGAATTTTTAATGCAAATTTCGAGGGAAAAACTTTAATCAGCTATTTTCTTGAATGTAATTGGAAAGACTCAATTGAACGAAAACTTGAAAGCAAATTCTCAGCAAGTTTTTAAAGTGTGAGTGTATTGGTTAAAAAATGCGAGAAACTTTTAAACTTGAATGAAAACTTGATTGTCTGACACCCTAGTTATTTACTGTCTTCAAAATGTTCAAGACAGTAATTCAGACAATTGAAAAAGTGTACATGAGCTAGTGAAAAACTTTGTTTGTATTGTTGTAGTCATGACAGCATTGTCTAATGTAAAATGGGCGTTAATGTGCCATGAAACCAACATTACTCCAATTGTTCTATTTTTTTATTGAGACATCTTCTTTCAATTACAACTCTAATATACATATTTGTTTACATTTTTTTATTTTTAAAAAAAATCATGGTACCTTCAAGGATATCAAGTTTATTTTTCTCTTTTTATTTAAGCGGTTGCTGTCCTTTTTTGTAATGGTATACACTGTGGTAATGGCTCTATAAAAATTTTGGGAGCAGAATATATCTTAGTTAGTGGTTTTGGCACTTTTAGTGGAGCAATTTAAAAATCAAGCAAACAACAATCTAAGAAATATAGAATATATACAAAAATGGACACAGAAGGTATTAATTTATAAATAAATATTTTTTTTTTTTATTCAAACTCTTAAAGTTATAGAGGACATGATAGAAGAGCATTTGGACGAGGAATATCAGAACAGTGTAGAAGGAGCGGAATTCGCGGAAATTGAAGGTAAAATCTTAGAACTAGAAAGAACTAAATTGACTGCTGATTGTGATAAAGAACTTCTTAAAAAATTGGAGAAAGCTATTACTTTGCTGAGATTACATGTACAAAATTACCAACGCATTATAATATTTAACAGACGTAGATCCAGACAACGTTTGAGAAGAAGACAATGCGCCTTGAGAAATTTCTTTCTGCAATCTTTAATGGAAATGCAAATAAGATTTATCGAAATGTTGCCATTTGCTGTAGAACCTCGAATATTACTAGACAACTTTAATAACACTCAGACTGAGGAAGACTGTTTGCTGCAGTGTAATTTTTCTGAAAATTATAAGAAAGATAATACACAGGACCACCTGAATTTCTATAAAGATGTTGTTTCACAGTTCACAAATGATCAGTGGCTCGAAACATTTCATATGTCTAAAGCTAATTTTAATCTTATATGTAGCAGACTTAAGACCGCATTAGATAATGTAAAAATGGACTTGGAAGACTGGATAGCAATGTGCGTTTATATGTTTGCTTCTGGTAGCAAGTTTTCTTCTGTTGCAATGCTGTTTAATGTGGAAAAAAAGTTTGTGCGGCAATCGTTATTCAAGTTTTCCGAATGCTTACTTAATGAGTTTTCGGAAAAAATGTCTATGCCCAACAGCAAAGACGAATTAGAGAATATATCAAATGGGTTTCAAAAAGCATCAAATATGATGCCATGTGTCGCAGGTGTTTTAAGTCTTTTCCAGCTCTCAAGTGCTTGTGATTGTGGTCGCTATATTACCTGCGGATCGGAATGTATCAAAGTACAAGTTTGTATTGATAATCGCTTAATTTTTCGTAAAGTTGAAACAACATGCCACAAACCAACTATGTTTCTAAGGTCCCCAAATGAAATCAGCCTCAGTTCGAGAAAAATCTCAGAAAATTGTGTGGTGCCGTATTTTATAGTCGCTCCTGATTATTATCCCCTGCGCACTTGGCTTATGCGAAAATTTGTTAAGCCATGTGAACCGTGGGAATACAATTTCAACAAGTGTTGCGGAAGTTTAAACATCTACAGAGAAGTATCTTTAAAGCGATTATTTGGTCGATGGCATATACTTGATTTAAACGAGTGTATATTACCAGAGTCAAGAAGCTTCATTGTTAAAGCTTGCTGTCTTTTGCATAATATCCTGGAAGAAAATCAGGATTACTTTTCATTGGAGTGGTGCAAAAATTTTAATCCTTCTAAATATGAGTGTAGATTAACTGCAGCAGTAACTCAATTCTTCAACGATTCAAGATTGGCCATAGAAAAAAGAAATGTTATTGCAAAAATGATGAGTTCAAATAATATGCATAGTTAAAAAATAAGTAGACAATAAATAAATTATTAATTAATAAATAAGATAAATTGTATTTTTATTTTTCAAACTTTAATGTATCAAGATGATTAGTTGGTTTATTAAAAAAAAGTATTTTGCAATTAAAACGGATTTGTAATTAATCAGAGTTTAGTCCGTTTGTTTAGGAAACCACTTGGAATTTATTATGTTATAGTTTAAGAAGAGTTAAAAGCACATTCGTCCTTATTCTTTTTGGCGTTGTTAACATAAGACGGAATCGTTTTTCATCGTTCGTTGTAAATCGGTATTCCCGTTGTCAATATTGTCATTAATCAATGACTGTCGACAAGTGTTTGCCATTTCCTAAGAACAAATGATGTTGCCACAATTTCAGGTCTTGCTACTCTCAAGCATGTCATCTTTTTAATTCACCGATTATAAGAATCGATTTAATTTTATTCAAAATGAATTCGATTTTTGCGAGGTTCCGTAACAAGTAGGGACTTTTATTTTTTACTCTCGCTATTATAGAGCGCCCACTCTGTATACATTTTATGTGATCGATTCAAATTGCTTTAGTTTGTGCTTGCGATTTGAAGTCGCCAAATTTCTTCAATCGCAGACGCTAATTTCAAGTGAATTTAACTCGCATCGCAGTTTTAAGCAATTTGCGATGTCACAACATGCGTTTTCCTCAAATCTCCTTTTGGTAATTTTAAGCTTAAAGACTAAGTTTTTGTAGTATCGATTTTTTTTGCAAATTATCTTCCAATGTTAAAAAATAACTTGGAAACAACGGAATTAAGAGAATATCTTTAGTAAAGAACACGACTTCCCCGTACTACAAGTCTGCCTTTCAGCAAATCCAAACTAATAAACTTTTTTAACCTATGTATACACCAATTATTTTATATACCTACCTTTCCCCGTAATACAATAAAGAAAAGAATTACTTTTGCAACTTTTTTATTTTAACTCTTAAAAATAAAAATTGTAGCTACAAAAATAAAAAGAAATTAGTACAAACGTTGAGGCGGTCCCATGGACGATTTGATGTGCAAAGAGCGAACGTTTTGCCAGTTCTTCTTTAGCAAGGATACCAAGAAATTAATAGACAAATGGATGTTTTGGACTAATTCGTCTTGTTTCATGTCAACGTGACCAACAGCGACAGACAAACACAAAACTTTTTTCATTTGGAACTTAATGGTGGATTTAACCTCTTCAATCTTCGCCATCATGGATTCTTGATGAGACAAAAGGCCAGGAAATTTACCAGCTTTGTTTAAACCTGGACCAAGTAGACGGGGAATCTGTTTAATCAAAGATTCCGAAGCCAAGAAAGCATCATAGGATTTCGCCAACTTTTTAACCAGCTTCTTGTTCTTGTTTAATTTCTTTAAAGCTTCAGCATCCATGCACTCAACGCCGTTCGCTTTAGCTTCATCACAATGCTGTTGGTCACCCAAGATGCAGACTTTCATTTTTGGGCGGGGGATATGCTTTAATCTGGAAATAGTATAAAACTGTTGGTTTAGTAGGATTTATGCAAATATATTACAGATATTCAGATATTTAAATCAGTCATATTTATCTACACGAAAACCAAAAGGCTCTTAAGGTTTTCAGGTAATACATGCATTAATATTTTAACATCATTTTAAAAAATCAAACTATGTACTCCAGACTTCACAACAAAGGTCTAAAGAAACCTTTCTGTTAATAATTGTAATTCTTAATTTATTAAACTTACTCATAATCCCTCTTTGGTTATAGCAGAAGGATGTGGCAAGTTTTTTCATGATCGACTTTAATAAAAATACAGTTAAGAGGCAGCTCTCTTTTCACAGTTTAAAACCGGAAAGAAATAAGCCTACTCAGTTTGATTTTAAGACCCTGAGCGAAGGTCCGTCAAGTGCCAACACACTTGACTTCCTGTAGAAAACCAAAACACCCAAAAGATGCATTAAAATGCATTTTTTGAAGTTTTTTATTTCATACAGGTTTAAACAAAACATACTTGACAGTGCCGGAGAAACGTTTGTCCTTTTGGGGATCGTAGTTCTTTAAACCGATCTGCAACTCGACGGTTTCCAAGAAACCACGCTTCTTTTTCTGAGAGAATTCTAGGACGGCATTAACGCTCTCGTACAAAGTATCACGCGAAACTTTTGAACTGTAACATAAAAGAAAGGTATTAAATTAAAATCACACTAGGAAAAGATGCTATAAATTTTACTTTGTAAAGATTTTTGATTTAATTAAAAACTTTAAATAATAAGTTAATAATTAGACGATGTCAAAAATTTTCATATTTATCTGGCAATTTTTTCCAAACTTAAGAAGAATATTGGAAAATTCATAAAGCTGGTTTAAAATTGCCATAAGAAACAAAAATATGACAAACAACATTAAAAAATCACTCGATTTATCGATAAATCTCAAATATATATTGGATTCGTTTAAAGATGTTTGCAATTTTTCAAGATTAAAACAACCATGGAAAAAACTTACGCCATGACCGATTTCTTCAAAAGCTAAAACAGGAAAGAAGGCTGTCAAAATTTCATCAATCGAATTCATATATCACACGCAGTTGTATTTTACAGGAGCATCATAAAATAACAAACAAAGTTGATTCATATGGTATTGTTAAGTTACGAATTTATGTTTAGCGCAGACATTAACCATAAAAAAAAATGAATAAAGGCATCGGTACTCTTATGTTAACGTGCACGTTGCTGTCAGCAGTTCCGTTTTCCTTAATTAGGTGGTGTGCTAACGTGACGTTACGGACAAAACACTAAAAATTAAAATTTCTCTACATTTTTACGTATCAGCTGTTATAAATTTCATAAGCAGTGATATTAACAAATTGAAATAATATATTTTATAGCGTATTTCAGTTAATAATGTTTTTGATTTAATCAATAAATTTGATTAACATAAAGTCGTACATACAGATTATTATTTTATAAGTATTATATAATTGTTATTGTTATATTATTATTAATATTATTATTATTATTAGTATTATTATTATTATCATTATTATTATTATATTTTTGTGTCTGTGTTCGCATTACGTGAAAACTGCTGAATGGATTTGTATAAAATTTTGTAAGGAGGTCTCTCAGAACCTTCGTTAATTAATTAATTAAGCTATTTCGTAGTGAAACAATAGATACCAATGTGAAAGCATCCAATTTTTACAGTATAATGCTATCAGATTAGTTGTCAGTACATTTTATTTTTATAGATCAAAAACTTTATACACTATTTATAGAACTCTACAACAAATGTTTAAAACACATCTTTTAAAAATTAATTTTAAGAAAAATAGATTCAGGGATGAAGTCGTGAGCACTGTATTTGCTCACCCAGGATTGATTTGATCGATGCCAATTTTTAAGTTCATATTTAAGTTGTATTTTTATTATTTTAATTTAAGTTGTATTTACGTACAATTTTATTTAATAGTCCTTAATTTAAATTTTCATATAAATACGACAAATATTAAAATACTAAAAAACAGCTGCTTTAAAAAAAACAATTTTTTTTTAAGTTTTAGTCATGGAAAAAAGAAGTATAAATTTTAATTTAACTAAAGTTGAATAGAGATCATACTCTAATCAGCTCCAAAACTTTATATGTCGATCTCGTTGACATCTATTAAACTCTTTGCCTCAAAAAAATTTGGATATGGTTTGGTCGAGTAAGTATTGTCCGTGGTTTTCATAAAATTGTTAAAACATTTTTGCTTTAATCATCTAACTAATTTTTTTAATATTATTATTTACGTTGCTACAAACTTGTAATTTAATTTTATTTAAAAAGATAATTTTGGCAAAATAAATGTCGTTTTTATACTTTTTGGGCAAAATACATCATATCTTTTTACAAAATACCCAAATAACAAAAACTTAAATTAATAAAAAGTATTTTTTTATTTATCGCTTCACTTTTTGATAGTGTTTTTATTTATTTTCTCTAAATTTAAAAACATATGGTACGTTTACGTGTAAATAGTAACTAGCCAACATTGAAGCCGTCCGCAACATTTACATTAGATTAACGAGGCCTTATTGTTTTTAAAATTATATATTATAAGAAGAATTAAAATAAATATTTGATTAATTCTTAAAACCCCTTGTATCCGTGTATACTATGTATTGTTCAATTAAAATACAATAGTGCATGTTTGTTGTTGGAAATTTTCATATAAAATTTCAATACACCAATACACTTTTATTTTGCATGTTTTTAAAAAGTTGTACTGGTAATCGTGTTATCAACTACAAGTGAATTCCATATCACATTGAGAAGAAGAAAATAAACAAAAGACATTTGTATTGGTGATGTTAAAAATTTGTTAACAATAAAAAAAAAAAGAATAATTAAAAAGAATATATTAAAAAAAATCTTGTACAACTTACTTGAGTCAACCATTATCATATCAAAAGTATACTTTTCGCATAAAAAATTTAAAATTTTACTTTTTTTAATCCTATTGTCCATTTTACTTCCTGTAAACCTTCTTCTGAATACTTATTTTCTTCTTCTTATTTGCTTTTTGACGTTTAATATACAAAATAAATTGATACAATATACTGCGTGTTCACAAGCATATAAACAGAAAGTGTATTCCATGGCGCAATAATACCAGGCGAATGCATTACCTTTTGCGTGTATTTTGTTTTTGTATAAACTAATTCGAGCAGTCAAAAACGTCTGGCAATATGTGTGTATGTATTCCAATATATTTTAAGTGGCTTTCATATTTCTCACAAATACATACACACATTACTAGACTTTTTGACAGCTCGAATTAGTTTTTACAAAAACAAAATACACGCAAAAGCTAAAACATATGATGAACACATGGTCTGATGCAGTCACCTGTTCGATGCGCCTTGGTGTATTCAATGCAAAATACACCATACAAGATTTTGTGAGTTAAGCAATTGTTAAAGTTAACACCACGTTTACCTTTGACATTGCTGTAATGACAATCACATGCATACAGAGCCATCAACTTAGTATGTGGTCTCTTAATATTCATGTTTTGTTCATGTGTAACGTCTCCACAAGCACATAACGCAGGCAAAACAACGGTATTAATTTTCCATGTTCTTATAGGTGGCGAAAACGTGTTGAAGTTTATGTTTTGATTGAGGGTTTTTACACTAGACTAATTTTTAATCCGCACAACTTTTGTTCTTTCGTATTTACACTAGACTAATTATGCTGGCATAAAATTGTGCACGTATACACATCTTTGTGTGGGTTAGTAATTGTAGTTGGTTTTAATTGTAGCTTTACGATCAGATATGTGCAAGATGAATAAAATTGAAGTTCGTTGTCATAACTCTCCAAACCACTGTTTTTAGCACAGACATAACGTTTTTAGTACTAGTTGACAAATTAATCTGAACAAACGTTGGCAGCAATGTTGTGTTGTTGATTTTTAGAGCTTTTTTTTTTATTTTTGTTTATTTGTCTGTTTTGATTTGTATCACGAGTAGTGTACAAAATACTAAAAGAAAATATACATGTATATTGTGCTTATATATGAATACATACTATATTCTACATTATTTTCTATTTGTGATTAAAATTTTGATAAATATTTACGTCAGATTTTTTATTGTTCTGTGCCAAGTAAAAGCCGGTTTTATCTCCTATTTGCAAAAACTAAGAGGTATAGTTAAAAATTTTTATTTTTGCTAATTTTTATGTTAAATAAATGTGGTTTTGTCAGTGCCGTTGTATCTAAATTAATGTTTTTAAATTTTAATGTTATATAATATTTTTTAAACTTCCAATTGCAATTAAACTTTCGTTTACGTGTGACAGTACTTTATATGCAAAAAGAAATGTAGATTTTTAACATGTTTTTAAAAATGACTTGGAGACTATACAAACGTTCTTTAGTAAACAAAGTAAAAGATACGGTCATATTTGACGCATTATTTGGCTCTAATGCGAGGACATTAAATAAAATTTTGGTTTTAATCTAGTTTACGGACACAGTTTAAAAATTAAAAAGAAAGTTGTCTACAGGGTGTAAAATTTAGTTTTAAGCAAAAAATTCCGGAGTTACGAGCCTCCAAGTTTGTATGGTACAATATAGCATACGTCGAGTATTTTGTGGTGGAGTAAGGCAATATGGGTGTCATTGGAAAGGTTATTTTAATATCTTTTCAAATGAAAAGAAAAATATTAAAAAAAAAATAAATAAAAGAACAGGTAGCGACCAATTCTAGCAGTGCCCGCGACTTCGTCTGCGTATCATTTCTAATTTTCGTAAAATCAAAATTTAGAAAAATGTGTGTTGAGTTCTGTAGACAGTGTTAAAAATTTTCCATCTGTAAAAATACAGTTTTGTTATACATATGTATGTATAGGTAAATGCTAAGGAACAAGTTTAAACTATTGTATTACAATAACACATACCTATTTGAAAAATGAAAAACATTTTACCAAAATTTTTTTTATTTACTATTATATAACTTCGAAAAGTTAAATTACATTATTGTTGAAAATTTTAATAAATTATATAGACGTTAAAAATCGAGGTATCTGCGATACCTAAGAAATAATATAGTTTGCATTAATTAAATAACGAATCTTTAAATATATAAACATACATGCATATGAATATGTATTAAAAGCTTAATAAAAACACAAAATTTGTACAAGTATACACAATTATTAAACCATTAAAACATATTGTTTTCTTTTTAGAATAAAATACACATTCAAAATATTAGCAGCTGCGCGACTCTCTGAGATGAACTCTGCATGAGGAAAGAGAAAAAGAACAATCAGTCTTTCTATTTCTATTAAACAAACAAAACATTTTAAAATTAGACCTCTAACGTTATTATTTCTTCCACAGCAAATCATTTTTCTTTAACAAGTGGGTCAGTGAGTAAATTCCTAAATGTCAGTGGTGGAAAAATTAAATGAAAAAAAAACATTATAAGTGTTTAAATTTAACAATATAATTCCTAGTTGGTCAGAAAACCCAGAAAGGCAACAGTGCTAACACCAACCAAAAAAAAAGAAAAAAAATATATACTATTCATATAAAAGTTCCTAAGCTGAAAAACACAACTAAAAAATAAATATTTGTTTAATACATTTTAAAACTAAATGAAGGTGCCTTGATACTAAAACAGGAATAAACACGGGATAAACAAAGAAATCAATATTTTTCTAAAAAAAAAAAGAATTAAAACTGTTGAAAAAGAGACACGTTTGTATAAAACTGCCTCTTAAAAATTACATAATTCAATAACATTAACAAGAAATCTTTAAGTATTTGGGAGATTCGCTAAAAACGTGCTAAGTTTTTTATTTACAAATAAATCGATTTTGTTCTGCTGTATTCTGACGCTGATTTGAACATATTGCTGACCATAACCTAATACAATGGCAAGACCAATAAGTGATAATAATGTAAGTAAGTTTAATCAAAGACGTATTAGATAATTTATAAAGATGAGTCATATTTTTAACATTTTTTGTTTCTTAGCTGTCGTAACATTTATTTATAAATTCCAATTATGAAATCACAATATTATATGGCTTTCATTAATTGTTTCTGGTTTTTTATTTTGGTTGTGTTAATAATTAATTTAATTTAACAATTTGGGTGCAAATTTTATGCAGACTGAGTGTCATTTGATTAAAAATATGCATTTAAGTGGCGTACAATTTTTTCATGGGTTTTTAAATAATATGTTGAAAACAGAACTGTTTTTTTTTTTTTCTTTTTATGAAATATTTTTAATGTTGTTTCGTACAACGAATAAAAGTAATTATGGAACAGGTGTTAAACATAAATATTCTAAAGTTCTTATTTTATCCATTTTAGTTTGCTAAAATAATAATTAATTTACCCGTTAACAAGTGGTAAAGTGCTTATTAATATTTCATTAATAAAATGTTTCAGTTTAATGTTAATATTTTGTTTAAACATTCTCCATTAATGTGGAAATTTTTGTGAAGATATGACATAAGCATTTGCTTATAATTCCAACTGGAACTGATTGCATAATGAGTGAATTTCGTTTTTTATTTTGCTGCATCAATTGTAATATAAAGGCAGCACCTAAAAAATGAAACTTTCCTAAAATATTTCTGATATTCTGAAATCATTCCACCTACTTAATAAATATGATTTTAACTAAAGCCATGATCGTTGTCATTAAGCTCAGTTAGAGGGTAATGTGGATTATTGTAGTATGTAAAAGTTTACATAAAAATAAATTTATGTTCTCCAACAATGTTAAGTTTTTTGTTGTTGAAAAGTAACAACAAAATAAATACAATTTGTGGTAACTTCAGGTTATAAAAGTTTACATATTCTGTTTAAAAAGCGATATAGTTTTATAAGTGCCAGAATAAATTTCTTTTGGATTGGCCTTTTCCAAAATAATATTTAAATAGTATCCGTAGTGCAGAAAAATTAAAAATAACAAAGAAATTTCAGAAACTATTATCAAATGATGTAATGATGACGAAAACCTCAATAAACTTTAAAATTTAATATATTTAACAAATAGTGGTGAGATTTTTCAAAAAGAACGGTATTTTCAAGAGTAGACCTCGATCTTACTGACCTTATTATTGAACCGACTGTTATTCGGTCCGTCCAATAAAACCTGATGCAATAGATATAATTGTGCAATAATTGATATTGCCAATGTACATGTAATATGTGTACTTGGCGTAGTGATTTTAAACAAAACTAATGATCAATAATTATTTCCCACCACACATTAAAATTTATTTTTGTACCCTTCATCACAAGTAGAAAAACGTTATATCGAAGTTTCTCATTTTCTTTGTAATTTTTACAATAATTATTTCTGACCCCATAAATTGTATATATTCTGAGTTCTTATGCATAACGAAGTTGATTGAGGGCGATGTCCGTCTGTTTTTCCGAGTTCGTGTTGAAATCAACTTTACCGAGACACTAGATGAGCTAAAAATAATTTGAATACGCTAATCGATCAGACATAGACTTGAAAATTTTACTATTGAAAATCAGTATTTTTTCGAGACACCACGCCTGCCTCTAATTTTCAAATTTATTTTTTTTTTCAACTTTCAATTTTATTCTTGCTAAAAGGTAAGAAGTACTAACTAAGCTGATTATAACTTAGCTTTTATTCCAGCAGGTTTCTATGAGTTATTGTAAAACTAAAAAAAAAAAAAAACTTGGTAGCACTTAGTTTCCTTGGATTGGTAGTTGGTACAACAACCCTAAGTAAAACTTACATTTTTCTAAAAAAAAAGGTTTTTTGAACAGAAAACGAGTTCAAGGTAAATTCATGGATACTTGAAGTTTCGTAATTAGTAATAAATAGGGTAGTTTTAATTCTTTCTTAATGACCTTCCCATCTTATCTATTCTTTCGCAGACGATAGCATATGCCATTCATATTCATTTCGCAATTGGCCAAGCCTTCCGGAAATTGTTTTTGTGCGAAAGCACATGGACGATACTTTAAATCGCGATCTTTTGGCAATCTTCTTATGGGGAATTGCGAAAAGGATTCAATTTAACGCTCGTAAAACCCAAAGTTATGAGCTTTCGCACAGGCGTACAGCTGAATGTGCAGCCTCATCTGTAATTATGGGTAATATGGATATCAAGAAATCAGGAGTTGTCGATATTCTTGGCATGAAGATTCAAGTCACAAAAGAAGCATTCAAGTCTCTGGGTTTTCTGAAACGGTGCACGAAATACTTCACTTTATCTGATCTCCTCGCCATCTATGTAACTTATATCAGACTGAAAATGAAATACAACACCCATGTATGGGCCGGTGCTCCAATGACTATTTTTAAGTTACTCGACCGTGTGCAGAAAAGAGAGAATGCGGGGTGTGTTTCACTGTCTTATGCTATAAACACAATTAAGTCCACCGATCATCGACTACAAGATGTCAAAAATAGAATACATGTGTGTTTATGAGAATAATTTTTTTAGCAGCTACACGACTACCGACTACGCGGCTACTTTTGTAGCCTGTAGCCAACTTAGGCTAATTTCTATTTTTCTTGACTACAAAAAACAGATTAATGCTGCTAATACAATAAATGCATGAAATGGTGGTTTTAAAAACGCAATACATTAAATATCGCTATTTAAAACTTGAAAAACTATTATAGTGGCACCATTGAAAAATAATAATTATCTGTGTATTTGTTTACATTTTTCATTTACTTTTTATTTGGCGCATTTTTTTGGTTTTTTGGTTGTTTTGCTTAACTTTAATACATATGTCAAAACATATGTTTGTTTTTTGTAGTTAGTGTTCGGTAGTCGTTAAAAGAATTAATTAGCTGGCGACTTGGCTATTTTTGTAGCCAGCTACTTTTGTAGTCGGTAGTTGATGGTCGGTAGCCTTTGATTGTGTTTATAGCATTATCGTTACTACAACGGAATGTGCTCTTATGAAATCAGGGAACTTATTTCTGAAAACCGTAATTTAGTACGTGCAACGATTGACCGTGAATCATACTACCCATTACAAAGGAAATTCGTTTTCTAGCCGAACAGTTCGTATGTGGAATAAACTCCCTTTCCTGTCACTTTCAGTTTGGAAAATTTCAATCAAATATCCTAAAGCACTACTCCCTTTCCATAACCTAGTTCCGACACAATGCGTTACATAAGTAGAGTTCATCCCCTGAGTGCAAACAATCAACTTATCACCTGGTAGTTGAGAAAAAGGATACCAGTAGAGTTTGGGATTTCCCGGAATTTTTCATTTCCCGAAAAAAGGGGTAAAACTATCGCATTCCTGGTATTCCCGGGAAAAAAGCAATATTTTAAGAAAAGTTTACTTAAAGAAATGATATTAAAAATTTATAGTTTTATTAAAACACTAGCAGCTCATATCTTATTTTCTTAAAATTAAAATTTAGATAAATATTTTTTTAAACATTTGTTGTAAAGTTCTGTAAACAGTGTCAAAAATCTTCCATCTACAAAAATAAAATGGGTGCTTTCACATTTGTATCTCTAGTTTCACTACGAAATAACATATTTTTATGAAAAAAAGTATCCTATAACGGATCTCCTCACAAAATTTTATACAATTCCATCAAACAGTTTTTACTCGATGCGAACACAGACAGACAGACAAAAATTCCAAAAATAGGTGTTTTGTATTCCATATCGATATCTACACCAACTTTAAATTTTTAAAAAAATATTTCATGTACAGACCCCGGTACTGTTTTATAGGTTGATAACTTGTTCAACCACTGCTCCAATTGCAAAATTTAATCTGTCTACTTTAAGATTTATTTTTGCATCCTTACGTGGGTGTGCGAGAAGACTTACATCGACAATTATTTTTTTGCTGTTTCAAAGGCAGCTTCTACTTCAGAAGTCCACTTAATACTTTGCTTGTCCTTTTTGGTAGCCCCTTTCATGTATTTATTAAGAGGTGTATGGTGCTGAGCAGCATTTTTAAGGAAACGTCGATAAAATTTCACCACGCACAGAAATCTAGTCCATAATAGACTGCGGTTTTTTGTTATTAATTATTGCTTCAGTTTTTGATATTGATGGGTAACTACATTCAGGTGTAATATGAAAACCAAGAAATTAAACATTTGTTACACCGAATTCACACTTTGCGGGGTTGATAACAATTCCATATTCCCGTGTAAAAAGTATTTTCAGGTGGTTGTACACAAAAACGAAATTCAATCCTCGTACGATTTCATCGATGAGACGTTGAAAAGTCTGTGCAGCATTTCGCAAACGAATGGCATTCTTAAAAATTCATCAAGCCCAAAAGGTGTGATGATGGAATATCGTCCAGGTTCATTGCTATTTGATGATATGCACGCACAAGGTCAATTTTAGAATATATGTTACAGACACTGAGTGTCGTCGAATAGTTGGTAATGAAAGGTATGGGATATCGATCAGGAATAGTAACCTTATTTAAAAATCGATAATCTCGGCATGGACGCCATTCGCCGTTATTTTTTCCTGCCATATGGAGCGGATTAGACCACATAATTTTCGAAGGCCGAATTATTTCATTGTCAAGCATAAACTTGAATTCTCTTTTAGCAATGTTTAATTTCTTGTTATCTAATTTCCTTACCTTAGCGTGAACAGGGGGTCCAGTCGTTTCGATGTGATGAAATTGTTGTTATACTAAAAGAAGGTTCACGGGTAAGCAATGCGCTAGTAGACAACAAAGTTGTACCATCTACTAATCTCCTGTTCTTAAGATCAGGAAGTAGGTTAAAATGTTTTAAAAAATCAGAACTAATTATACATTTTGTGACATCTGCAATCACAAAGAGCCAGGAAAATGTTCTTCGAGCTGAAGTATCATCGTGCTAAACGTTGGAATTTGTGTACCGTTTGCTGCAAATAAACTAGAACACGAATTAAAATTCTTACTGTCAGCGCCTAGGTCGATTAAAAAAGTTCCTTTAGAAGTTTTGTCTGTGATAAAAAGGCGGCTAGATGTTGAGTTAGCGAAATCGGCTACCGAAATTCCGAAACGTCTACTAGTTTTTGGAAAAACTGCAAGGCTGGATGCATTTCGTTGCTTTGACACCAAAGCAAGTGTGATACCAACAATATTGGGAGTCCCGTCTGTTGTTTTTAGATCTTCGACGATATGAGTTGCGATGGGACGAGTGGTGATGTATTAAGTCTTTGTTTTTGTTCCTACATTTGCAGCAATGCAAGTTTGTTTTCGATAGCTTCAATTCGTGCTACGATTGTATTCTGAGTCTGCATTTCAACAGAAGCTACATTAGCAGGTTGCATCATATCCATAATTTTATCTGCTTGGACGAGTATAGCACGTACATTATCCGGTAATTGCTCGAGAAAAAGTGAACGGATTACTTTGTCATCTACTTGACCTTGTCCAAGGTTTTGCATTGTTCGCAAAAATTGTGATGGCCGCTGATCGCCAAGTACCTGACCACATAATAAGCGTTTTAACTTTCTCTCATCTGATTCTGAGAATAAGGAAATGGTTCTAGATTTGAGGCTTTCATACTGACTTCCCGCTGGAGCATTCTCCAGAATATTGCATACTAAACCCAGTGTACTTGGATCCACATTTGCTACTAAATGGCGAAACTTTGTTTCGTCTGAAGTTATGCGTGTGAGTTCAAAAAAAGTTTTTACTTGAAAAAACCAGATTTTTGGATTCTTTTGCCAAAAGGAAGGTGATTTGTGAACCGTGTTAAATTCGATTTGCGGTGTGTTGCTTCTGGTCTCATTAAATAAAGGTTCCGTTGGGTTTAACTGACCATCTACTCTATCCTGATGTAAATCCGAAGGTCTATTTGCGCGTGGGCTGTGTAGCAAAGCCATGTTCTTTATTTGGGGTCGCCAATGTAGGTTTCTCAAGCTCCTTACGTTAATTTCAAAGATTGTATTAAAAAACAAATAAAATAAAAATAACAAACTTCGATTGACAAACAAAAAATTTTACCAATCCTCTAACAAGAAAAACAATTCAAAGTAGCTTAAATAATATTTAATTTTCAATAAAGTATTTTATACGCCACGATATGTAGAGATAAAGAAACAATTAAAATAATAGCTAAATAATAATTTTAACAGTTTATAAAACTTTAAAAAAATACTGAAAAAGTATTTTATTAATTGTTTTTTTTTTTTTTAAGACAATTTATGTGTGTGAAGATAAATTTTAAAATTTATAACCCTAGCCACATTCTGTTACGATAACAGAGCTCTGTTAATCACTTAACATAACCAATGTTAATATTAAAAATTTAATATTAGAGTTTCAGAACAATATTTAAATATAATTTAAAGTGGATAGAACAAAAAAATATATTTTAAAACACTTGTACTAGTGTCGTTATTAAACTCCAATGGTCAAATATATTAAAATTTAGTTTTTTAAGAAATTATGGAGGTTTTTCCAAAAACACCACTTTTGAAATTTGAAAAAGGACTTTGGTCCTTTTCTCGTAAAGGAAAGAGAGTGGGCGAAAAAATTTATTGGAGAAGACTTCTAGTAGTGTCTTTATTAAACTCTAATGGTCAAATATATTAACATTGTGTTTTTTCAGAAATTTTAGCGGTTTTTCCAAAAACACCACTTTTGAAATTTGAAAAAGGACTTTGGTCCTTTTCTCGTAAACGAAAGAGAGTGGGCGAAAAAAATTTATTGGAGAAGACTTCTAGTAGTGTCTTTATTAAACTCTAATGGTCAAATATATTAACATTGTGTTTTTTCAGAAATTTTAGCGGTTTTTCCAAAAACACCACTTTTGAAATTTGAAAAAGGACTTTGGTCCTTTTCTCGTAAACGAAAGAGAGTGGGCGAAAAAAATTTATTGGAGAAGACTTCTAGTAGTGTCTTTATTAAACTCTAATGGTCAAATATATTAACATTGTGTTTTTTCAGAAATTTTAGCGGTTTTTCCAAAAACACCACTTTTGAAATTTGAAAAAGGACTTTGGTCCTTTTCTCGTAAACGAAAGAGAGTGGGCGAAAAAACTTTATTGGAGAAGACTTCTAGTAGTGTCTTTATTAAACTCTAATGGTCAAATATATTAACATTGTGTTTTTTCAGATATTTTAGCGGTTTTTCCAAAAACACCACTTTTGAAATTTGAAAAAGGACTTTGGTCCTTTTCTCGTAAACGAAAGAGAGTGGGCGAAAAAAATTTATTGGAGAAGACTTCTAGTAGTGTCTTTGTTAAACTCTAATGGTCAAATATATTAACATTGTGTTTTTTCAGAAATTTTAGCGGTTTTTCCAAAAACACCACTTTTGAAATTTGAAAAAGGACTTTGGTCCTTTTCTCGTAAACGAAAGAGAGTGGGCGAAAAAAATTTATTGGAGAAGACTTCTAGTAGTGTCTTTATTAAACTCTAATGGTCAAATATATTAACATTGTGTTTTTTCAGAAATTTTAGCGGTTTTTCCAAAAACACCACTTTTGAAATTTGAAAAAGGACTTTGGTCCTTTTCTCGTAAACGAAAGAGAGTGGGCGAAAAAAATTTATTGGAGAAGACTTCTAGTAGTGTCTTTGTTAAACTCTAATGGTCAAATATATTAACATTGTGTTTTTTCAGAAATTTTAGCGGTTTTTCCAAAAACACCACTTTTGAAATTTGAAAAAGGACTTTGGTCCTTTTCTCGTAAACGAAAGAGAGTGGGCGAAAAAAATTTATTGGAGAAGACTTCTAGTAGTGTCTTTATTAAACTCTAATGGTCAAATATATTAACATTGTGTTTTTTCAGAAATTTTAGCGGTTTTTCCAAAAACACCACTTTTGAAATTTGAAAAGGGACTTTGGTCCTTTTCTCGTAAACGAAAGAGAGTGGGCGAAAAAAATTTATTGGAGAAGACTTCTAGTAGTGTCTAAAATTTCTGAAAAAACACAATGTTAATATATTTGACCATTAGAGTTTAATAAAGACACTACTAGAAGTCTTCTCCAATAAATTTTTTTCGCCCACTCTCTTTCGTTTACGAGAAAAGGACCAAAGTCCTTTTTCAAATTTCAAAAGTGGTGTTTTTGGAAAAACCGCTAAAATTTCTGAAAAAACACAATGTTAATATATTTGACCATTAGAGTTTAACAAAGACACTACTAGAAGTCTTCTCCAATAAATTTTTTTCGCCCACTCTCTTTCGTTTACGAGAAAAGGACCAAAGTCCTTTTTCAAATTTCAAAAATGGTGTTTTTGGAAAAACCGCTAAAATTTCTGAAAAAACACAATGTTAATATATTTGACCATTAGAGTTTAATAAAGACACTACTGGGAGTCTTCTCCAATAAAGTTTTTTCGCCCACTCTCTTTCGTTTACGAGAAAAGGACCAAAGTCCTTTTTCAAATTTCAAAAGTGGTGTTTTTGGAAAAACCGCTAAAATTTCTGAAAAAACACAATGTTAATATATTTGACCATTAGAGTTTAATAAAGACACTACTAGAAGTCTTCTCCAATAAATTTTTTTCTCCAATAAATTTTTTTTTACGAGAAAAGGACCAAAGTCCTTTTTCAAATTTCAAAAGTGGTGTTTTTGGAAAAACCGCTAAAATTTCTGAAAAAACACAATGTTAATATATTTGACCATTAGAGTTTAATAAAGACACTACTAGAAGTCTTCTCCAATAAAGTTTTTTCGCCCAGTCTCTTTCGTTTACGAGAAAAGGACCAAAGTCCTTTTTCAAATTTCAAAAGTGGTGTTTTTGGAAAAACCGCTAAAATTTCTGAAAAAACACAATGTTAATATATTTGACCATTAGAGTTTAATAAAGACACTACTAGAAGTCTTCTCCAATAAATTTTTTTCGCCCACTCTCTTTCGTTTACGAGAAAAGGACCAAAGTCCTTTTTCAAATTTCAAAAGTGGTGTTTTTGGAAAAACCGCTAAAATTTCTGAAAAAACACAATGTTAATATATTTGACCATTAGAGTTTAACAAAGACACTACTAGAAGTCTTCTCCAATAAATTTTTTTCGCCCACTCTCTTTCGTTTACGAGAAAAGGACCAAAGTCCTTTTTCAAATTTCAAAAGTGGTGTTTTTGGAAAAACCGCTAAAATTTCTGAAAAAACACAATGTTAATATATTTGACCATTAGAGTTTAATAAAGACACTACTAGAAGTCTTCTCCAATAAATTTTTTTCGCCCACTCTCTTTCGTTTACGAGAAAAGGACCAAAGTCCTTTTTCAAATTTCAAAAGTGGTGTTTTTGGAAAAACCGCTAAAATTTCTGAAAAAACACAATGTTAATATATTTGACCATTAGAGTTTAACAAAGACACTACTAGAAGTCTTCTCCAATAAATTTTTTTCGCCCACTCTCTTTCGTTTACGAGAAAAGGACCAAAGTCCTTTTTCAAATTTCAAAAGTGGTGTTTTTGGAAAAACCGCTAAAATTTCTGAAAAAACACAATGTTAATATATTTGACCATTAGAGTTTAATAAAGACACTACTAGAAGTCTTCTCCAATAAATTTTTTTCGCCCACTCTCTTTCGTTTACGAGAAAAGGACCAAAGTCCTTTTTCAAATTTCAAAAGTGGTGTTTTTGGAAAAACCGCTAAAATTTCTGAAAAAACACAATGTTAATATATTTGACCATTAGAGTTTAATAAAGACACTACTAGAAGTCTTCTCCTATAAATTTTTTTCGCCCACTCTCTTTCGTTTACGAGAAAAGGACCAAAGTCCTTTTTCAAATTTCAAAAGTGGTGTTTTTGGAAAAACCTCCATAATTTCTTAAAAAACAAAATTTTAATATATTTGACCATTGGAGTTTAATAACGACACTAGTACAGGTGTTTTAAAATATATTTTTTTGTTCTATCCACTTTAAATTATATTTAAATATTGTTCTGAAACTCTAATATTAAATTTTTAATATTAACATTAGTTATGTTAAGTGATTAACAGAGCTCTGTTATCGTAACAGAATGTGGCTAGGGTTATAAATTTTAAAATTTATCTTTACACACATAGACAATTTTAGGACTGTTAGTGCGTTCAACAACTCACTAGATATTTTGTACCTTGTTTTTGTTGTAGAATTTCCAGCAATAGAAGAAAATCTTTCACTTTTTACTGAGGAAGGTTCTGTTTTCAAAAATTCGTTATAAAGATTATTCATGTTCGTTGTTCTTTAAAAAAAAAGTTATTCGCCTTATGCAGTAGAAATCACACGAAACGAAATATTTGAAATTTTTTTATTTTAAAACCAAAATATTTGAAAACATAAGTGTTTTTTAAGTTTTAATTATTTTAGACTTCCCGTTTCTCGGGCATTTAGCCAAAAATTCCCGGGACCTATATTGAGCGGTGTTTTTGTATAAATATAACGGGTCTTTTTGTCCAATAAACTTTTGTTAGAGACAAAAACGTATTTGTTATAAGATCTTAATTCGACAACAATAATGATCTTGCTTTTGTAAATTGGATTTTTGTTCTAAAGAAGTAACAAAGAAGGGAAAAATATGCTGGAAGGATATAGTTATATATAGTTAGTTTGTATTAATCAATCAAAATTAAATTCACTTTTTAATGTTTCAATTTGTTCACAATTTGTTCCAGCAGCTTAAGCAAAGAAATGAATGAATTTGCAATTGCTGCAAGAAAAACTGCCGCATCTGGTAAAACGTCAATCTAATTGAGTTTTACACTCTTGCAAAAAATTACAGTCTAGTAAGAATTTTCAACGGTTTAATTTGTAAGAAACGAAAATGACTTCGAGACGACTTCACTAATTGTGAATAATAAGTTTTAAAAAAATATATAGTTTTTCTTTTACACAGTTCTTAGCTTAAATCAATTTTGCGTGCCTATTTCTAATTATTTTTTAGATTTTATTTTCAATAAAGACGTCAAATTTAAATTTAGAAAGACAGTTGCAATTGCAAAAGATCTAGTTAATGGCTT
This sequence comes from Cistogaster globosa, assembly GCA_937654795.1. NCBI lineage: Eukaryota > Metazoa > Arthropoda > Insecta > Diptera > Tachinidae > Cistogaster > Cistogaster globosa. Next base: position 24,082,732 of record OW569405.1, read on the forward strand.
AATGCTTTAGAGTTTAAAAGCATTCATTATTACTGTTAAGATTCAGCTGTTTGTGTTTATGTTTTGTTTCCTTTAGTAAAGTTACTGAACAAACCTATATTTTTTATAATTTTAATAATTATTAAGAGAGTGATAATTGTTCTCTTATTGAAAAACGTTGGAAATCTATTCCTTGTTTAAAGAGAGAAAAAATGCGTTGTTTTTTATTTTTCTTATCACAGTTTTGTTATTCACAAAAATAATAATTAAAACCAAATTATAAACCCCGTTATTTGTGGTTGCCTACCATTGAATTTATTCGATTTTAAAACGACATTCTTTAAAAAAGTTAATGGATTTTGACTGATTTTAAAACAAATTTTTTTTTTTGAAAAAGTATTAAAAATTTTAAAAAATATAACCTAATGCCAAATTTTATAAGGAAAACAAAATCCTAATGTAAGCTTAGATACGTATTCAGCGTCAACTGGCACCCTTTAATATCATATATATATTTTTTTTATTTATTTATTTCACAAAAAGCAATAACAAAGCCTTAATGGCCAATATATTCATTACTTTATTTGATATATAATATACAAAAGATAATTGCAATACAAGCATAAATAATTCCTATATTGTATGATCTAAAAAAACCCTTTACTGCGAAATTTTAGAAACATGAAGGGCTTCCAGTTTTTTTAAAACTTCTTACAAATTAGTTTTTATCCCAAAAAAATTTCTTTGCATATAATACATTTCAGCCTAAATATAAGTAGGTATATCGTTTTTGTTATGTATTCAATTTCATTAGTTAAAATATGCCACATTTGTATACATAATATATTTTTATGGATATAAAATTTGAGTTACAAAACCAGAAAATTCAGTATGTCATCTCGTAGTTCTAATTTTGGTCTTTATTGCCGAATTATTCTCTTTATGTTGTTTGGATTTAAAGTATACAGCTAAATCATGAATATTTTCAAGGAATTTCTTTCTCATGGGAAAAAATTTTCTCAAGAATAGATTTCTCCGGTTATGGATTCCTTAGGAACAAAGTAATGATAAAGTGGCATCATTGTAATTTAAGGGCAGTTGATTTGTTTACTTATATTGTAATTTTTCTTCATAATTCAGAATACTTACTATTTGCCCTGATTATTTTCACTTTTCACAGTCGTTAAAAAGAGGAGAAAAGAAAAAAGAAAAAATTTGAAAGTTTTATTGATTTGTCTGATTTTTTTTCGATTGAAAGTGTTTTTATGTATTCTTCACAGTCCTAACCCAAATCCATTGAATATAAATGCAAATACTATAAATCAAATTTTATTGCAAAATTTATTACTTATACATTTTTTTATGTTACTGTTACCATGCTGAAAGATAAAATGATTAAATAATTAGAATTCTAATCAAGGTGTTATAAATATTTAAATTAATTTAAAATATAAATCCTTAAACCATTTAAATATTCCCCAATTTCCCCACATGATTTTTAATCTTTATTTAACAAGTTCAATTTAAATAGTTGCAATGGAAAACAAGTTGAGTTGCAATATTAAAATTAATGTAATATTAAATCATTTAACATTTCTCAAAAAAAAAAAAAAACCCAAACAGGATGTTTTAAATTTAGTTTTCAAATAATAAGGGTAAAAATCCTGTAATATGGCAACACTAATGTCATGAGTTTTTACAAAAATATTTTTCTCTTTACTATCCATGTGTGAATGCAATACATAAACCTAAAATATAATCTCATGAGTTGTTAACAAAAGCTCTGTTTGTAGTAGTTATTAGTAATAATTGATTACTATTTTTATTCTTACTAGCAGCTGTGTGTATTGCTAGACGCCGCATCAGTCAATAACGGGAGTAGCAAGTGCTTAGTATTAACTTTAACAGTATAGAACATACGTTTGTAAATTTAAATTATTATACCATTTTGTATTTTTTAAAACTTAAAAAAATAAGCAACAAAATGCCGTTTGATACTGATGAATTTGATGTAAGTTTTTAATTAAAAAAAGATGAATGTTTACGAATTTGATATACTTTAAAATTTCGCTCTTATTTACACGTTTTAAATTCTATACATGCATATGTAAATAAAGCTTTTTTGTAGTAACAATACGCTTTTTGTTTCTCTTTCTTCTTACGGTATGTCATGTTTTTATTTTTGCATAACTTATTTTTTATCATTCAATAATTAAGAAGAAGCAAAGGTCAGGGTTTTATAACACTTAAGAGCTTGTTTCATTTTGACAGCATAATAATTTAAAAACTTTAACCTATAATGCTTAAATATAGTAATCGGTAGGAATACAAAACACTTATTTTTGGAATTTTTGTCTCGATTTTCTACTGGATGGATTAGAACGAAGATCGCTTACAATCTTTGTTCAAATAAAGAATACTTTTATTTCATAAAAAAATGTCATGTTGAGAAACTAGAGGTACAAATGTGAAAGCACCTAATTTCACTGGTATAATGGTACTATAACAGTTGTCAGTACATTTTATTTTTGTAGATTTAAAGTTTTTAACATTGCTTTCAGAACTTTACAACAAATGTTTAAAAACATATTTTTCTAAATTTTAATTATAAGAAAATTAAAAATTATACACAGACGAAGTCGTGGGCACTGCTAGTAAGATAATAAAATTTTACTTACATACGTTAATCCCGCTTAATTTCTTCAAAAAAAAACTGTTTTTAACAACAAATTAGCTTGTGTTATTCTTATTTATTTGTTTATTACTGTAACCTACCGAGTAATTAAGAAAAACTTATGGCTTAAGTACAGTTTAGTAAAAAAAAGTAAAGTGGGAAAATTTGGCGCTCACCCATATTTTCCGAGTTCTGGGCTTCTGAACTTTCAGTGATAAGCACGATTTTGCACTATATTTTTGAAGACATTAGTTCAATGTGGGTATTATTTGAATGCTTTTAAGTGTATCTTTTAGGAGGTACTATTTTTTAAAACAAATCTACTTTATTTACGTTTGTTTACGGGAGGGATGTAAAATTAATTTTAAACAACAAAAGTTAAAGTGAAAAATTCGGCAGCAACCCATAGTTGTAGGAGGAACTTCAAATATTTTATGTAAAATATGGCTCGAGTGTTTAATGGCGAAATAGGACAAAGTAGGTATCATTGAAAAGTTGATTTAAGAGCATATTTATTGAAACAAGGAATAAGTAAGAACGTTACTTTATGTTTCACACATATAAACTTAAATTTTATGTTACTTTGTACTGAGAAGTATTAGGACTTTTGACTCTTGTTCTTTCATAAGTCAAAGCGGCGTTATTACTACCTATTAACAACAGCTATTTTTTTCAAACTTAAAGACAACAAAAAATGTTGTGAGCTTTTTTTATTTGAACCCAATCAATCAGTGTTATTTCTAGCCAAATTTAATTACAGCTGCTTTGAATATAGAGATCAAAATGCCGTTTCCATTATGATTAGTACTGTCTGAATAAAATAATATTTAATATAAAAACTATATGCTTCCTACGGTGATTTCAAAATCACATTTACTGGTAACGACGTTCCTCAAAAATCATGGAACAAGATTGGAACAAGTCTAGTTTAGTGAAGCTTTACCAATTAAAAAGAAACTTATACAGGGTGATAGAGAAATAGAGAATTAAAAAATAAAAAAAAATATGTATGTATATGGCGGTCGCGCTTATTTTCCGAGCAATGGACCTCTGTGATTGTATAATTTTAAAGGTTTTGGATTAACACCGGCTTAAGTTAATAAAATTTTCCAGCTTCCGGCCGAGCGCAAAAATTTTCTACTCTATGGTATAACCAACACTGGCTTTGCTTTCATTTAAATTTGCTTTTTAATATAAATAGTAGAATCGGCAGTAAGATTATTGCTATCAGTGCCAAGAATTTATTATGAAACATACTGATTATAAGTTTAACGTTTTGTAATTTAATCATTTTCATCCGTGTAAACTGGTCTGAATAAACGTTTTTGTTTTTTTTTTTTTTTTTTTTGTTTTTATTAAATAATACTTTTTCAGTTTTAGCAAATGACTAGTTGAATGTTGATTGTGTTTGATTTGTAAGCTTTTATTTTCATTTATGTAAAGAAAATATTGTAAACAAATCTAAATTAGATACCTTAGATTTGTTATTATACAATCGTGCTAACAGTTCATTATCTAAGCAGTTCTGATTTTAATGCTTAATAACGACAAAGAAGGAATTAAAAAAAAAATTAAGAAAACTATATTTAGCGATGCCGAATCTTATTACCCTTCACTATATATGTTAAGGGTGTGAAGATAGCTCCGCCAGTAAGCTTCGTTTTTTTGACAACTCTGTTATAGTTTACATACCTCTCACTCAAAAAATGTTAAGTTAAAATTATTGAATTATTTTTAACATTTCCTTGTGAAAATTAAAAAATTTATATAAAAAGTGTGTAAATTTATTAAAAGTTTAATTTTATTTATTTGTAGCAAAACATAAAAAGTCAAAATATAAAATTTTTAAAATCAGGTAGAAGAACTCATGCTTTTTTTTCAAAAAAGATAATTAAATAATTAAATGATAATTTAATTTAATTATAATTTTTTTTACTAAAGGTAAAGAAATTTTAAAAAATCGTTTAATGAAACATAATTGTGGAATAGTTGTTAATTTTAAAATAATTGTTTTTATGAAACACGATGTTTTGTCCGCAGAAACTCAAAAATAAATATGTTCCCATTGTTTTTCATTTTTCCTAAGGAAGCTAAAACGTATATATTTTATTAAATTTTTCTAACAAAATTTCATTTATATTAAGATGACAACTTATTGTACAAAGATAAGGAATACTTTTATGATGATGATAATGATTTTAAAGCATTTAATTATTAGTTAATGTTAATAATTTTGTTTTTTAAATAATTATTAATGAAACATTTTCATTAAAAAGCATTACCATTAGTGAAAATAATAATAATGCTTAATAAATCATTAGCACTATTTATCATTCAATGCAAATAAAATCGTCAATTAATTACTCCATTTAACTATATGCTCCCATGACTGATGTAACAGATAACAATACTTTGCGCGCACATACAGACTAAGGTGATCCGTTAAAAAATAATACTTATAGGTTGTTTGCGTACTGATATAAAGAATATATTAACCCTTAACAGTCCGAAAGAATTTCAAGTTCACTTCTCACCAGTTCCAGCTATTTCTCAGACGAAGAGAAGCTATAAAAAAATTTATAAATCAAGTATATAAAACAGAAAAAAACAAACAAAACAAAAAACGGTAAAAGATAACGGAAAATAGATAAAAAGCAGAAAAAAATCACATAGATGGCATGACACAATACTTAATGCGTCACTTGTAAATATAGCAACAGTAATTGTAATAAAATTAATAAAATAGTAAAAGTATCATGTCGCCTATACGGCACCCATGGTCCGTTAAGGGTTAAGTGCAATATAATAAAATACAAAATTCCATTTTAGTCGTCGTAATTTGTCTCTACGTTTGCTGTAGGGATTATTAAAACAAATTACACAAAAAAAAAATATTTTATTAAATTGTGGAAAAACAAAAAAAGTGGAATAATCAAGTTCTGAAAAGAACATTTTGAATTAGCAACTTTTTATATAATTAAATTTGAAAATGTGAGAGCTAATTTAAAATCTTATCTTACTTTTTTTTTGCAGATAATCCCCATTGCTGTAGGAGTAGTTGCTGTAGTAGCCGGTGCTGTTATAATTCATTATTTAATAAATAAGAAAGCTGCAAAGAAACCCCGCCCAGAACCAAACAGAACAGTACGTTTACGTACATTGGTCGATGCAAATGACAAATATCAATTGCCCCTGATCGAGAAAGAAGTTTTAAGTCATGACACACGACGTTTTCGCTTTGGCCTACCATCACATCAGCATATATTGGGTCTACCAGTGGGACAGCATATACATCTTATTGCCACCATTGAAAATGAATTAGTGATACGTCCATACACGCCTATTTCATCTGATGATGATGTGGGCTATGTTGATCTTGTGATCAAAGTGTATTTCAAAGATGTACATCCGAAGTTTCCGGCTGGTGGCAAAATGTCTCAACATTTAGATAAAATGCAAATTGGCGATAAAATCTCTTTCCGTGGTCCTTCGGGACGTTTGCAATATTTGGGCAATGGTAGCTTCTCCATTAAAAAATTGCGTAAAGATCCTCCTAAAACTGTTAAGGCTAAATATGTTAATATGATTGCTGGCGGCACTGGCATTACACCAATGCTACAGTTAATACGTGATGTCTTAAAACATAGTGACAAAGACAAAACAGAGTTAGCTTTATTGTTTGCCAATCAGGTAAGTTTGTCTTCGCATTTAATTTAATTTTTTTTTGTTGCTTAACACCTGTCTATTGTAATTTTAGAGTGAAAAAGATATTTTGTTACGCAATGAACTTGATACTTTGGCCAAAAAGCATTCAGATCAATTCAAAGTTTGGTATACAGTTGATAAAGCTGCTGAAGGTGAGTTTGGTTTATGTATAAAAAATAGATATGATTTTTATTTGCACAAAAGACAACAAGAAATTTCATGTATTTATTTTAAAATAATTTATTTTATTTATTTTGTATTTAATTTGCACTTCTCAAGTCCCTTGTAAAACCTTTAATGAACGCTTTAGCTCCGTTCCCGCACTTTTTGGGTAAAGTTCGGTAAAATCAGAGTAAAAGAAAATTATTCTCATTTGAAGACGAAAATGCCCAAAAGTACGGGAACACAAAAAAACCAAACTTCTATCCCAAAACAAACATGCGGTTGTTCATAGTAAACATAAAAACACAAACATTTTGTATGTTCTTAAATTCACTTTAATATTTTTTGAGATAAAACTTGTAAATAACACGTTGCGTGCATGAAACACAGAATTTCTTTTATTTGCTGCTGTTTACATTTCAACCAGCTGACTGTTTACACAATCTACCCAAAGAAAAAGTCTGGGCTGTTTCGTGCAAAAAGAAGACCAATTTTATTCTCTAAAAACCTCTCTTCGTTACCCAAACTTGTAGTACGGGAACAGTTTTTGGTATCATTGGGTACCCGCGAGATCCCAAAGTTGAGTACGGAAACGCATCTTATGTGACTGAAGTCACGTTTTTGCTTTTGATAAAACCGCGCATTTTTAACCCTTAACGGACCATGATCGCCGTATAGGTGACAGGATACTTTTACTTACTGAATCTAATTTCCCCAGAAAGTAATTAATTAATTTTATTTCAATTACTGTTGCTACATTTACATGTGACGCATTAAATATTGTGTCATGACCTTTTTGTGTTATTTGAATACAAGTGCAGTATTGTTTTGATATTTCAAGAAAGCGTTTATATTTCAGGAGTATTTTTTACACAATTTCATTTTATTTAAAACCGTAAAGTATGGCAAGAAATTCTGAAAGAATAATACACGATAGTAACAATAATTTCAGTGATAGCAGTCCTGATGAGAGGTGAACTTGAAATTATTCTGGACCGGAAAGGGTTAATTTTAAACTAAAATTAAAAGTTTTTACAAATTACTTTGTATTGAGCTAAGCCTCTTTAAATTATGTGAAATAAGTTCAAGGACTCGATTTGATATAACTTGTGTAGGTTTTAATAATTAGCATTTCAATAGAAAAGTTTTACCCAAATTTTATCTTTCTTGTATTATTAAAGATAATTAATAAATATTCAAAATTAATTAAACTACAGAATTTAAAAATTTCCTTAGTTGCTATGGCGAGATACCGGGCTTCTAAAAGTCAAGTTCTTGTTTTGTTCATTTTTATTTCTTTTATTTCTAAGCACACCTTTACTTTAAAATTTACATATCTAGAGTAATTGAGCTATTACAATCTTACCGCAGAAATTTTGCAAGAATAACAACAATAACTAACCACAAACAAATAGCAGCTAACGGTAAAATTTTGATTTGCTTTTAATGTTGTTCTAAGATAACGTAGTGTTAGGCAAAAAATAAACATTGTTTCTCTCTACGCTTACGATCGCAGAAAAAGAATCATATAGAATCCGTCATACGTTAAACTTTGACGTATTCAACTGACAAGAAGTTAAAATATATATTTTGTTATTAGCGATATCACAATCAGTACGTGTACGTCATCGCAAAGTACGAAAATTTGCTGTGTTTCAATTGTAGTCTGTAATTTTAATAAAATAATTAAGGTGGTAAAAAAATAGAAATTAAATTAACAAGTGAATAAAATAAAAATTAAATTTAAAAGTGAATAAAAATGTAGAGAAAACTTTGATTTAATATCCGTCAACAATAACTCATTGTACCAACCTCATTCGTCGTTACTTTGACTTAAGTTGAATACCTCAAAGTACAACGTATACCTCAAAGTGTAACTAAGGGTACGGTCAGATTAGTCAAATATTTGACAAAAAAAGCGTAACCACTATTTATACAAATGTTTATTCAATCTTTCCTGACATGTTTCATTACGAATGACTAAATGTCATATCTTATTATTTATATTGAATAGGATCTAAAATTTGTTAGTAAGTATTTGAGAAGGACAAACAATTTTTTTCCATTATTTAGTGGTTACGTCTTTTTGGTCAAATATTTGACTAGTCTGACCGTACCTTTAATCATTCGTTTTTTAATTAATTCGCGAATCATTAAAAAAATGAAATGATTTTTCGTTTCTAACTGAAATGATTTTTTAAAGCGAATGGCAATTCATTTCCAATTCATTTGAATTAAATTTATTTCGAGCAATTCGTTACACATTCCGTGCTTTTTCTTTGGCTTTTTTCGTTGATTGATGGCTCTTAAAATAATTTTTATACCCTTAACCACAAAAAGTGGAAAAATGAGAAAGTTTGTCATTCCGTTTGTAATTCCTACAATATCCATTTACGACTCGGACATATACTCCGAGTCATTATGCATAGCGAAGTCAATTGGGCAATATCCTTCTGTCCATCTGTCTACACCCGCGTTAGTGTTAAAATCAACTTTCCCAATGCAGTAGATGAGCTAGAGAAAATTTTAATATGCCAATCGATCAGACATAGTTTAAAAAATTTTGCTATTAAAAACTAGCAAGATCGGTCCATGTTCTTCGGGGTAGCGGGCAAAACATCACGCCTGCCCCTAATTTTTCCATATCATTTAGAACATTGAAGTAACTGCAATAAAAAAGGAAATATATAGGGCGGTAGCGAATTAAAAAATAAGAAAAACCATCAAGTGCAAAAAAAAAAATGGCGCTCGCCCGAGCTATAGGCCTCTAAACTTTTTCAAGAAAAGTACGATTGTACCCCATATTTTTTAGGACATCAATATGGGTATCATTTTAAAGCTTTTAAAGAAAATACTAAAATTTTAAAGAGCCGATGAGATTCTTATGTAAAATTATATATTGTACTTAATTTTTCTTTCTTATTTTTTAATTCTCTGTCACCCCAAAATTGTTTTTTTGGTTGGAGATACTTCAAGTATCACTCCTATTCTCTTGTCAATAATTTGTACTTTATTCTTTAAATAACTCACTATTTAAACGGGCAATATCCCGAAAACTAACATCTTCTTTCCGAAAAACTATATTTTTGACTTTTTCGAAATCGGACAAAAAAAATCCTTGAAATGAGCAAATAATAAAGGTACCCACGTGACCAATTGCGAAAAAGTAACATTTTGCACTTTTTGACCTGAGTATCCATTTCAGCAAGAATAACTCTAAAAACAATGCAAAATAACAGAAGCTATTTTTAGTAGAGTTAGATGGCAACTCATATCACTAACAAATAAAAAACTGTTTTTATTGATTTCAAATCAAATAAAAATGTTTTTTTTTTTTGGTTGAATTTCTATCGGGCTGTAATATTGCTAAGATAAATTCCTTTATGCGGTCTTCGGGGTGGCTTAGGGATGGGTCTTATGGTTGTGTAGAGACCTAAAAGGACCCAAGTGATTTGATTTCTCATACTGACAGCCAAACCTTGACCTATTATATAAACTAATTGCATATTTTGGTAATTTTTCAAGTAAGAAAGTAATTTTTGTAAGGTTGGCAATGCAATTGGACTGACGTTAAACATACATTCGTTTTGTGCAAAATTTTGCACTGATTTTACGCAATTATTTGGGGCTAGTTTTCATTAAGGGGATACAATGCCCCCCATGCTACAAAAGTCATGATGCAAAAGTTTACAGTCAAGAGAAACTTACGGGGTAGCAAAAGTAGCACGAAATGATTATTCATGACTTTTTTAGTTTTTTCTCTCATTACTGTTTCTCTCTCGTATTTTTGCAGTTTTATGCTTGAGCAGTGTTGCCAAAATGGCTGTTTTTTATATGTTCAATATTTTTTTCAAAAAAACTTTTTGCCAACATCATGTGGACAATAGAATTGAGGTTTTAATAGCAAAATATTATTATAAAATATTATATTATTACAATTATTATTTTATTATTAACGTTTTATTGTTAGTGTTACCCACAAAGCATTTTTCTGCTACACTCAAAAATACATTTACATAGTTTATGGCAACACTTCCTACCTAAAAATAAGTAGAAAGAAAATGTCTGTCACTTGCTACAAAAGAGTCATAATATAAACACGTGACGACTTACGGAAATACTCTAAAAAAAAAACAATAACAAAGTCAGCAACAATGCCTTTTATGTAAACTGGCTCTTATATGTAGAACGAAATGAAAAGTTAGTAAGAAATTATTTCAATATGTCGCTGTCGTCATGGTTGAATAAAATTTTGCTCTCGCAATTTCGCAAAAGTAAAATTGGTGACTTGATAACAGTTAAAACAAACCAAATTAAAAAATCGTGAGCTAAGTAAAGTGCCGCTATAACAATGAACCAGCCTAAATTAAACTACGAGGGCTGCTCTATATATTTCTGGCCTAATAGTGAAAATGCGAATATTTATAATCAAAAATGGTTTTATTGTTTTTCAAAGTATTCTCCAGCATGATTTATACACTTTTGCATGAGCTCAAACCAGTTGTCGAAGCACTTTTTCCACTCCGATTGAGATACCTCTAAAACATGGTTTTTTAACACTTCAACAGCTTCTGGCGGTGAAAATCGTTGACCACGCATTTTTTTCTTGATGTGCGGAAACAAGAAGAAGTCTTTAGGTGCCAAGTCAGGGCTGTATGGCGGATGACCCATTTATTCGACGTTTTGGCCGGTCAAAAACGCACTGGTTTGTGCCGATGTGTGAGAGCTCACATTGTCATGCTGAACCATGATTCGTCTTCTCTTGTTGGTTTTTCGAATTTCTCCGATGACTTCAGGCAAACAAATTGTAGTGTACCACTCAGAAGTGACCGTCCTACGTTGCTCAAGCGGATTAGTCGCCACATGACCAGTTTTGCCGAAGAAACAGGCGACCATTTGCTTCGAAGTGCTTCTTCCACGAACATCTTTCGTTGGATTTTGCTCGTCTTTGAAGACTTATACGGTCGATTGTTGTTTCGTTTCGGGCTCATACGCATAGATCCATGATTCGTCACCTGTGACAATCTTATAAACGTCTTTTGAAGCACCGCAATCGTATTTTTGCAACATTTCTTTGCACCAATCGACACGAGCCTTTTCTTGAGCGGCTTTCAAATTGTGCGGGATCAAACGAGAACAAACCTTTTTTACGGCCAGGTGTTCATGCAGTATCGAATGTATGCTGGTGGAAGAAATGTCCAAGGATGTCTCTATCTTTCGGTATGTCGCATGTCGATCTTGCATTATGAGTTCACGCACGGCATCAATGTTCTCTGGCACAACAGCCGTTTTTGGACGACCTTCACGGAATTCGTCTTTGAGCGAGCTTCGGCCACGATTAAATTCATTATACCAATTTTTGACAGTGCTATAGGATGGTGCTTTATCAATGCACTCTGGTCGTACGTCAAAACGTTTTGAGTACGATTATGCTTAAAAATGACAAACTTTCCAATGGAAATGTCAGATAGCACTTGGCAGCACTCAGTGTTGCCAGGCCAGAAATATATATAGCAGCCCTCGTACTTGCTGTAGTGGTTTATATTACACAAACACAAAAAGGTTTTTATAATATTGCACCGCAGAGTATAAATAAAAGTGAAAAATCTTATCCTTTGCTAGTACGAGCCCTAACCACTATTAATTCGTACACTGAGCATTTTTCAACAATGGGATATTAAAACAAGTATATTTTGATAACAATATTGATTACACCAGAAAGTTTATATATTTTTTTTCTAAAGATACTTTTATTGTCCTTAAATTTGCATTAAAAAATTAACATATATAAAAAAAATTATTTTAAAAAGATAAACATAAACGAAAGTCCATTATTTTTAATTAAAATAAATTGATCACTATTAATTCATTCGGTCGTATAGTTTCCTACTTAGAACTGTGTTACGTCTCCTTTGTTTTTTAATACGCAGTCAATTCGCTTTGGCATGGTGCTGATCAGTTTCTGACAATCTTCGGGGGTTATTGAGTCCCAAATTTCTTGAATTTTGGACTTTAGTCCGTCGAGAGTCCGTTGAGGGTCATTTCTAAGCTTTCTTTTCATTAGAGCCCATAGATTTTCAATTGGATTAAGATCTGGACTAGATGATGGCCAATCCAAAACCTCTATACCATTTTCCTGCAGCCATTTTTTAGTTTTTTTTAGCGGTATGGGATGATGCACCATCCTGTTGAAAAGTATATTTGCCGCAATGAGACAACTTAGCTGCTGATGGTATTAGATTTTCTTCTAAAATTTTTATATATTTTTCTGTGTTTACGGTTCCATCAATGAAGTGGATACTTCCGACACCCTTTGAGGATATACATCCCCATATCATGAGGCTAGCTGGAAACTTGACAGTGCGTTTCAAGCAGTCTTTGTTGTAAGCCTCTGTGCTTTTGCGAATTACTCTTTTCCTAGCATCACCAACACAAACATCAAACTTGGATTCGTCACTGAAAATGATACTGTCCCATTGCCTTTGAACACAGGAACGTCTCTTCTTACACCATAATAAGCGTTTTTTTTTTTTGAAGGGTGGTAAGCAATGCTTTTCCTTGGCCTAAAAAAATTATATGATTTTCTAAACTAATCTTGACATATCGAATGAACTTTTAACTTACTTTATAAAAATTGTACCCTATATTTTTCATTTGCTGTCGTGTCCATTCACGTCGTACGGGCTTTCCAATAGCATCAGACCACTTCGAAGCTATATCGCGAACAGTACTTCGACGATTTTCTTTAATAATGCTCGCTAAAGCTATTATCTCGAGGCGTTATTTTTGAGGTCCGGCCTCTTTTTAAAACTTCATTGCAGTAATTTCCACTAATTTCGTATTTTTTAAGAATGCTTTGTATTGTTGATCTTGCCAGTTTAAGATCAGTCGATATTTGCCCATAGGTCTTTCCCGAATCGAATTTTTTAACGTTCAAAATCCGAATTTCTTCACAAACGGGCTTACCACGTGCCATTTTTTCAGAAATAATAAAAACTAAAGTATAAGAAAATGAAAAAGTATTCTTTTTTGCTCTCTTGCATTTTTTACTCTTTTTGTAACGGTACATTTTAATTTTTTTTTCTTTAACATCTTGAGCCTAGTTTATACACTGTACGAATTAATAGTAGTCAAATTAATTTTAATGAATAATAATGATTTTTAAGTTTATGCATTTTTTTAATATTTTCGTACAATATTTAAGGATGTTTACAAATAAATTTAAAGGAAACAAAATCACCATTTCGAAAAGTATAACTCTGTATTTATAGTTAACTTAGTTTAGTTTTTTTCAGGCGTTTATTGTTAGATAGCTAAAAAATTTTTGGTGTACGAATTAATAGTGGTTAGGGCTCGTAGACTTAGAAAAAATCCATTCATTAGTTATGAAAAATATTAGCACAGAAACTTATTCTTTATTTTTGTATAATTTCTTCGTCTTAATTTAATAGCACGGACATTATTTTGCTTTAGTTTTAATAAATTTTTAAAAGCGCACATTTGTTTTAAACTGGAAAGAAATAAAAAAATATCTTTTAATTTTTTTTAATCCTTTTAAAAAATACTTTTGAAAATGCTGCCAAAAATATGTCGACGCAACGTCGAAAACTGAAAGGCTGGTCATATAATACCGGCTATATAAATGATGACATGATGAAAAATCACCTATATCCGCCGTCAGATGATACACTATGTCTGCTATGTGGACCACCACCAATGGTTAACTATACTTGCATACCTGGCCTTGATAGGCTGGGTCATAAAAGTGAAATGCGTTTTAGTTACTAAAATAGATGTAGACTTCAAATTGATTGAAGGAACTTAAAATGAAATCTGTAGATATGACACTTGTTTTATTTGTTAGTATTTTATAGTATATTTAATTATTAATTAATTTATTAACACACAATGTACTTATATATTTAATGCTGCCTTAAAATGGTGTAGTTTAAAAAAAGGTACAACATTTTTAATGATAATTTAAATTATTAAATTATTACCTCTTGTTTTAGAAATTCAAATATTTCACTAATTATTGATTATTAATTTTAGGCTGGACCTACGGTGTTGGTTTTGTCAACGACTTGATGATTAAAGCTCATTTATTCCCCGCCGATGATTCTACCATTACTTTAATGTGTGGTCCACCGCCCATGATTAATTTTGCCTGCAATCCCGCTTTAGATCAATTGGGCTATCATCCAGATAGCAGATTTGCCTATTAAGTTAATCAACCCTAAATCCCTTTTACATTTACTTTCTATTTGTTTTATTTTGACATAAAAAATGTTATTTGCATTTCTAAATCTATTATTATTCTTAAATTAATTATCTTAAGTATTTGGGAATTTAAATACATATAAATAAATGAACTGCTAGTTTATTATTAATAATTTTTTAATTTGGCTGCTCTTTGTATTGTGAACAAATTTTAGTTCCGTTTTTGTAAAATAAAATGCATACATTTATTTTAATAAAATATAAACACATTAAAAGAAGTGTTAAAGCTTTTTATTTATTATAAAGCATTCAATTAAAGGGCTCTTTTTTGAAACCGAGGCAACTAACTCCATCCATATTCTTGTTGTTTTTAGATATTTAAAATTTTTCCTTTTTATACCCTTCACCAGCTTGTCATTCCGTTTGTTATTACTACAATATCCATTTCCGACCTCCCAAAAATTCTATATATTCTGCGTTTCGATTAAGTATCCGCACTCAGTTCCGTTGCGATCGTAAATTGGTATTCTGAAGAAAAACGGAATCGAAAGAAAAAGAAGAAGACAACAATGTTTACAAACTTAATAGCATCATTGTAGAATGTGGAAATGAAAGAGCAAAATAAGCAAGTTTGTTATCATTTTCATAATCAAATGTCAAATTTAATACAAAAAGTTGTATGTTTACATAATTAAAAATAATTTCTTGATGAAGTTCAATAAAAAAATTGTTAAATAAAATATAAAAACAAATTAAAAATTGTTCACGGCAACTAATTTTTGCACTGGCATTTTTTGTTGAAGGACCTAGTGCTTTGAGGATTCCTGCAACTTCCTCTCAGAACGCTGCTACTTCTTCCTTTGATCGCTGGTGGTATCCACATGTAATGTCTGTTTTAGATGCCATTACATCTGCCAGTTTTTCATACTGCTCTGGTGTTGTTGTTTTTGACCCGTAATACATAAACAAAACTCATCAGATTCGGGTACAAAAATTAACAATTTAAAAGAAAATTAATTTAATTAAATAAATTAGTTAAAAATAAATTTAAGTGTTTTTTTAAACTGTTTCTGAACATTTTATCTCATTTTCTACCTACATTTTTTCAATTTTTAACTAAAAACACAAATAAGGAAGCCCTTCCGTTAACAAAAAAAAAACAACTGAGAAAAACGGAGCTCCGATCGTAATGCAGAATACATACAATCGAAAGAAACTGAGCGGAATCGAAACGCAGAATACCAAAGTTGTTATTATAAATCGGCAGGAGCGATCAATGTCCTTCGTGACAGCTAGCAAAACAAAACGACTGCATCTAATTTTTCAATATCTTTTTTCAATTTTCGTTTGCATTATACTATGGTTGTCTGTTCTATTTATTCACCTCTTACTATTTATTCACTACAAGTAGCTAAGACAGCCCAGCAAGAAATGAGTGAGGGAAACTTATCCATACACAATTATTTACTAACACATTTGCAATAATTTTATACTGAAACAGCGTTGCCGTTGTACGGCTTTTCGTATTAAATTTAAATGAATTTTTTGTTTGTTAATTAAATCTAAGTTTTTGCTCAAAATTGATTAGCAAAGTTCAAACTATAGCTTATAAAAAGTTTTGTAATTAAATGTTTCAAAAATCAAGCAAAATTTTCATTATATTTCTTGTAATGAAAGTCACTGGTAACGCTGTTTGCTACAGACATTACACGTATACAAATGTTTACATCAAGTTTTTAATTTTTCCTTTAAGAATGTGATAGAAACTTTGTTCTACACAGTGGTTGATATTTCCATCATCAGTGATTGTCATTTGATGGATCATATGATGGTCACTGTTCTTGTAGGGAGTAAAACTTTATAGTAGAAAAGAATTTGTTATGCCGATTTATGGTAAAGGGTATACAAAATTCAGCATAGCCTAAATGTAATACTCTTACTTGTTTATGGTATATTCCAATTTTTTATACGTAGGAAAGTCCGACTTAAAGTTTTCGTCTATTAAACCAATAAGTTTGCAATGGATATTCAACAAATACGGCTCAAGATTTAACTGATATGTCTGTCTGGTATGCATTATAAAATTATGCTGTATAATATTGGCAGAATCGGTCTGTGATAACCGAGGTATAATTTCTATTTTAAAAGTCTTGCAAAAAAATATTCGGTGGTGTTAATAAAAATATAGTTCTAGCTAAAACTAGCAAATCTTAAGTTTAACCCAGTTTTGAGTTGATAAAATTTTTAGATAAAGCTAGTAGTTTTTTGTTGCCGTCAAAAAGTGCATTTTCGTTTTTTTTTTTTAATATGATGGCTGCATTTATGAATGTTCGCAAAAAAAGAATATCATGAGCGGTCACATTCTCATCCTGCAGACTATTTAAATTTATACAGATTTAAAAAAGAAATTGTAAAATGGTTAACGCAACATTTTCTGAAGGAAAGCCATGAAAACAAATAAAAAGGATGGCAAAATTTCTGCGATTTCTAAGCGACCCGGATTTCCAATTGGGAATTGAAAAAGAAGAAGCTATACATTGAACAGTGAAAATCGTTTTAAAGAAAGTCACAAATAAAGCACATTTGTGGATAAAATTTCTGAATAATAGTGACAAAATCAAACTGGCTCAAGAACAGTGAGCATTGCGATTTTTCTTTCTTTGCGCTATTGGAACGATCGACTGCACATATGTTGCAAAAAAAAAAAAAAACCGGAAGGGTTATTGCAGCATCAACGTTCAAGCTACCTGTCTGCAATGCTAATGAGGAGTTCACTTCAACTGATTGCAATTGGCCAGGATCAGTGCATGATAGTCGAGTTTTGAAGAGATCTCGTATTTTCAGTTTTATAAATAGTCAGCGCAGCCATGCAATAATTTTAAGCGATATCGGCTATAGCATTCGACCATGGCTATAAAAACCATTTAAGAACCCAAGGAATCAGGATGAAAAAAAAGGTATAATTAAACACATGCAAAAAATCATGTTATAATAGAGCGTTGTTTTGGACAGTTAAAAAGACGATTCTCAATTTTGCAATATAAAGCGCGTATTGCATTGGAAAAAGTTGCATCAATAATTATAAGCTGTGCGGTATTGCATAATATAGCAAAATTTCTTGAAAACGATTTTGAAAATTACCCCGAAGGTTTATAAGAGAATGAAGAAGAAATTGCGACAGACCCGTCAGATAACTGCAAAGTATTTGGCAAAAGGAGGAGTCAAGAAATTGTAAATGTACTCAGTTCGTTATCATAGATTACATAAATTCGTTTTTATTAAACATTTTTATTATATTATAAACTCAGATGTTCATATGTTTTAATTTTCCAGTATAAGCTATCACTTTTCAGTACTAGCTACCTAGTAGTAGCAAAGATTTATTCACACTTTCTGTAGTTTGTACTTTTCAGCTTAGCTAGTACTGAAAAGCTTAAGCTTGTGATAGAACATGGTACTAAAACTACTTTTTTATTCACTCTACTCATTGTTTATGTATTTATTAAGTTAATCACCCTTATTCTGTTTGGCGTCGTCAACACAAGATGACGTCGTTTTTCTTCGTTTATTGTAAATCGGTATTCCCATTGTCAATATTGTCATTAATCGATGACTGTCGACATATGTTTGGTATTCCCTAAGAACAATTGATGTTGCCGTTTAGTTTGTCGTCGCCATTTTTGGTGTTGTGTTGTGTCGCGTGCTAAAGAAAACTTAAAAAAAAATAGAAAGCGTACGGCGATATTGAAAAAACAAAGTAAGAAACATATAAAATGAATAAAGGAAATGTAAAACACTCAAATTATTAACCCCTGTCACTTTAAGAAATTAATGGAAGAGTTAGAAAAAGTCTATTTCTTGCTAGAGAATTTCGCAGAGACATTATTACAACTTGTCGGACTGATAAATGGATTTGCATATTAAAAACTTCACTCTTTTTTTTATCCATTAAATAATAACATTAAAAATTTAAAGTTTTATTAATGCAAAGCTCTATATCAAGCAGCTAAAATCATACCTTTAACTAACGGCAAGTTGCAATAATGGCCCTTAGACTATTTAATTGTTCTTTTTAAAATTTTTATTAATTTTTTTCAGAAAACAAACTTTCCATAACACTTTCTCAACATAATAGAAAACAAATTAAATCATCTGTCACAAATATTAGATATGTGTGTTTTACTTATTTATATTATCGATAAACAGTCAACGTCGTCATTAAGCTGTTAAAAATTCCAAATTAGTATTGATGTTGTGTTTGATGTTGTCTTAAAATTCACGACGCCAAACAGAATAAGGGTGAATATTTATTGAGCCTTTTTTTTAACCCTTTACGGCGCAAAAACGCCAATTTTGTTAGTTTTTGGTTAATATGTTGTAAAAATTAATAATAATTAAAATAGTATTAATTAAAAAAATTCTATTTTGTAGAAATGCAACAATGCGTATGAAAATTTTAAAGTACTTGTTTTGCACAAGCAAATCACGTATTTTTCGCAAGATGCTTGTGTATAGCCTTTGCATATCAATTGTTTATCGGCCCAAACTGGCCAGTGCCAACCTGACATCTTTCGCACGAACGTTTAAGCCGGCCCTTTCTTTTTATTTTGAATCAGACATTCAACATCCACGCTTTGTAAGATTTGTAGTTTTATGTTTGCAAAGCGTTTCAGTAATACATAATCTAAAGTCTGCAGAGTTGAGAGTTTTGCTGATACTACCCTTCTTAGTTTGTATTCTACTATATAAAAGTCAAGAATTGTACATGGTTATGTCTAATAAATGATAAAAAATCCGTAGATACCAGCGTTTACTACGAATCTTAATATTATAGTGGCCAATAATGGCGTCTAAAACGTCGACTCCACCCATATGTCCATGTCGTTTTAGTCTTAGACACATGATCAGACAATTTTGTTGTAATTGTAGTGTGAGAAGCGGTTACAGAAGTGAAATCCTTTTCAGTTCCAATGCTCTGACTGCAGGTGGATGCAGTTAAAAGATTGTTAGTGGGCTCAATTTTGTAAGCAAGATGATGCTTCTAATTCCTCATCAGAGCTTTTATCTATATTCGTCTCTAATTCGTTCGTTGGATCGACAGCATCATCGTCATCACAAAAATCAAGGCCACCTTCACTACCTTCCCATTGTGATAGAATAATTTCTAGGCCCTTAGGAGTTAGTTTATGCAATTTACGGTTTATTTTCATACTGAAGAAGAAATATTCACAGTAGTAAAAATAGTAAAATAATACATCTCAATAGGCAATGTTGCATACATATATGCAACAAACCACAATTAGTATAAGACATAAACGAAATTATTTTTACAAAAAAGTATGAAATTGATTATTACCTTTCACTCACACAGAATCCAATAGCCAAATATCATCACTTATACTTCAAAATATAATTTTTCTCAAGAGTTCAAAGAGAGCACAACAGGTTGGTACACGAGTGTCACATGAAATAAATACAAAACTGTTGCTGCCTAGAAAGCTTATTAGTTTTTAAACCGCAAGAATACTATATTGCCAAACTGTAACATCGCCTTAAATTGGTATGCAGAAATACAACATAACGCCATTAAGGGTTAACAGTGAAAGATTTTTTTTTATAAATGACAAATAAAAAAGATAACTTAAGACTATAATGTATTATCTTAAAAAATAGTACATTAACTCCAGCGTCTTGCTTAACCATTAAAATAAGAATAAGCTAAAGAAGTTTAGCACAAAAGTTAAAATGCCCTTGCTCCCGAGCCTAACATAGCTAAAGAGCAGGACTCTTATAATGCATTTAAATCTAAATTACAAATATTAAAAAAATAAAAAATGTATGAAATTAATTCTCAAGTAATTGTTTTTTTTAAATAATACATTGTCGATGACCGTTGCCGTTTTCAATTTGTTTTTATCAGTGAATTAATTAGACGTAAAATTTGAATGGAATACGTTTTTTGCATATCATAAATATTTTATTGTAAAATGCAAATACAACTTTAAAAGCACGCGAATTAATAAAATACATTTAAAATTTAATTGGTGATATGAATCATTCATATTCAACTTTTAAAAGGGATCCAAGTTGGTGTATTTGTGTTAATAAAAATGAAAAACTTTTTTTTGTAGAGCAATTAATTTGTCATTTTATTTTTTATGGCATTATAAAAAAAAATTATGCTTATTTTTTTAATGTTAAGTAGTAATTAAATTAATTAAAAAGTATAATAAGTGTACGTGTGTGAGACAGTAAAATATCTATTTATTTATAATATAATAAGCGTCTTTTCGTTAATACACTATAAATATTTTATTTGTTTTATCCAATGAACTTAAAATAGTTTAGGAAACTCTTTTAAATTGAATCTTAGAAAAGCTTTATCCAAAGCTTATAAAAGTAATATTGTTTGTCATGCATGTGCTGATTTAAGTTTTAAAGTTATACTTAAATTTAACTTAAGATTTATGTCTTTATAATTTGTTTCATTTTAATTTTCTAAGTTTTATTTTATTTTTATAGTACTGAAAACTTTAAGGATTAAAAAGTTTTTTTTTAAATTATTTTTTTCTTATTTTATTGAAATATTTTGAGAAATAGTTATGGATTTTTTTATTTAAAAAATTTTTAAGCTGTACTCGTTTTTAACCTCAAAGAGTAATTTCAAGTTTTGAACATGGAACTTGAAATTAAAACAATTAAATTTAATATATTTTTTAAATTATCATCAATTTGAACAAAAATTTTATGTTAAAATATTTAACCGAAAAGGTAACTTTTTTCTCAAATGTTTGGTTTAAAAGATTAAAAAAAAGAACAAAAAAAAGAAGTAGAAAAGGAAGCTATTTTCAAACGTTACTACTATTCATATTAACAACATTTACTTCAATTTATAGAAATCATAAAAAATTAAAATGTTTTAAATTTTAAATGCAAAACACATGATAAATGTCAAACACTCAGGTCTGTTCTGAAAATCACGTGATTTCAAAACACGAACGGTTTTAAAATCACGCCAACGATTTGGTGCTGTTCTGAAAAGCACGCGATTTTCAATTTTTCGGCGTGGTTTTAAATGTTCAAAAACAACTGATTTTTTAGATTTGTGTTTTGTTTTTTTATTTTTTTAATTCGTAACAAAAATATTATTGGAAATTCAATAAAGTCAAAATGCCTTAAGCTAAAATAAATAAGAGAATTTTTATTTGTTTATAGTAGTACATATATTTTTACTTTTATTTCCTTACTGAAGCTGATTGAATTGCTTAAAACTCGGCGTCAAATGAAAATTCGTAAAATAAAAAAACGAAAAAAAAAATTTTTACATTTCGCACTTATTTTTTTTTTTTTGCAAATTTAACCAAAATATTGATTTTTATTAATTTTTTTAACAGCAATGATCAAATTTTGCGTTAAACTTATGTGAAAAAAAGGATGGTTTTAACACTGTGTTAATTGGGAAAAATTAGAATTAACTTCCAAAAACAAAAACTAACTGCTAAGAGAGAAGAAATCACGAGCATTGTTGAATAAGCAAAATTTTTTTTATAAAACATGCAGAGTTTTCAAGATTTTATAAATAAATTCGTTTTTGTTTGTATAAAATCTATTTTTTTCACAAAAATAAATAAAATACATAGTATTTAAAATAAATATAATCAATATTTTTATATTCTAAACGAAATAATTAGTGAAAATAGGCAAGTGATTTCAAACCGGCAGTCATTTAGTTTACCGTTTTTAAATCACGTGATTTCAGTATAATTTGTAGGCAGAACACCTTTTACGTGATTTGAAATCACTTTGACAAAAAGTGATTTACAGAACAGACCTGACTGTGTTGAACTTTTCGGAAATGCATCGGTGCGCAATGTTTAAAAAGGCATCAGTTTACAGAATTGCAAAATTCATGCATTCTAAAATTCATCATTACTGCGCATGTAATCAATAAAAAAATCCATAATGCATGAATGTGTAAAAATTAAATTGCCAATTATTCATTTCTCTACGAGAGCTGTAAATGAATTATTCATTTTTTAATTAATTCGCGAATCATTCATGCACTGAATTAAAAAATTTGAATTAATTCTATTCACAAAAAAAGTGAAATAAATGACATTTGAGTCAATTCAAATTAATTTGGTATAAAGGATATTGAAATTCGTTTCTAAATCAAATGAATTAAAATAACCAATTGCAATACGTTTCTAATTCAAATGAATTTGTCAAAGTGGATTGCAATTTATTTGAATCGAATCGATTTTTAAATAATTCAAATAAATTATAAAAAATAATTGTCAATTTAATAAGAGCTCATTGATTAAAATTTAACTTGATTTTGTTTGTAAATATGCAGTAAGCATTTTCATATTTTATTTGATGTTTGATCATTGAATATTTTTAGTTCGTAGGAAAAATTTTAATTTTTCATTCTCACTAGACCTCTTCTTAAATATGATTGAGAGCAACTCATTTTTGATTTAATTTATTTGAATTGATATTCTTGTTTACTCATTTGAATTAATTCGAAATCAATTATTTTCAAACGAATTGGAAATGAATTGCAATTAATTCTATAAATTCATTCGAATTGGAAACGAATTAAAATTCATTTCTGCCTAATTTATTTGAATTAATTTAAATTTCATTAAATTCTTTTTTGTTGTGAAAAAAAAAAATTAATTCAAAATTAAGTTAATTCGTACCGAATTAAAATCAATAAAGAATGATTTTTTACAGCTCTATTTCCTACATCAAAATTTTTTTTGGCTTTGTGAATTATTAAATTATTTTGTCAATAAATACAGAACAGAAACTGATATTTATCACTAATGTTATAGAAATCTGTCGGTTCTAAAATAATCATTTTTAAAAGTCGGGATGCATTTTTAAAAAGTATGAATTAAATCGAATGCTATCTGATGCAACAACAACAGTGAAACGCTCTAAACAGGCTCTGTTTATGAACATGAAAAACGTATATGTCATAGACTTTCAGTTCAGCTGTTAAATGTGAACTAGGCCAAGAAAGACATGTGCTGGAAAACAAATATTTGCTTTTCAAATTGATATACAATAGCCAGACAGTCATTCAGTAACTTAATATAAATTTTATGCAAGATCAGTTAATTTGTAAAAAACCTTAAAAGAGAAGTTGTTCTACTAAGAATCTCATTTTATAGCTTTTGAAAAAAATCCACATGTTTTTATTTTAAAAGATCATCTCCTCGTGCACTTGCCGTTCATGTTCTGTGACTTGGTGATCATCAAATTTGTTGCCATTTTTAAATCGTTAAATTTTTTCTGCATGCTTTTTTGTTGCGGTTTCTTAGAGACAGTCAGAGGTTTATATAAAAATTCATTGCAAGAAAACAGGTAAAAGTTTTTAATTAAAATTCTATGACAATTTTGATATACAAAATATATGATATACAAAACACTCAATTCAGATACTTCGAAGTATACTGCATGTTGTAGACAAGTTGTGACTGTAAAAACATGTAAAGTTTAAGTTGGTGACTTTAATGGTGAGTAAACATGTTTAAAAAACTATAAATGAATTACCGATCACAGTTTCTCTAATATCGAATATTTTCGTTCTGCAGCAAAACAGCAACTTGGTTAACTAAAGCTTGTATGTATTAAAAGGCTCAGATAACGTAAAAGTTCTTGCAGAAATTTTCTTATAATATTTCAGCATTTACGTACAGATCCCAATTTTTTTCTGCTGCTTTCTGATATAAAAAAGATTTTATGTTTTAATACTTCTTTCCGATATTTTTTTAAATATATTTAAAATTTTTTATGGTTCACAGAACATAAAATAGTGACAAAAAGTAATTAATTTATACAAAATATAAATACTAGCTGACTATTTGCGTCATGACATTTTACATATAAAAAAAAAAATTTAGAACTATTTATAATATTTTAGGAATTTCATAAAGATTATAAAGTGTATTTTGAAATGGAAATAAAAATAGCTTGTAAGACTATGTTAACTTAAGTTTAACAAAATATAATAATTAAGGTTTTTTGTAATGGCAAATAATCTAGTGATATTTATGGTTTTATAAAATTCTAAAATTATTACTAAAAGAAATCTTTTCAAAATGGCAAAACATTTGAATTTTGTCCAAAAAGATATTTAATTTTATATTAAAATCATTTAATTTTCTTTTAAAGAAAATTATGAATTTTTTATCAAATTTATTTCGTAGTTTATTTTGTAGTTTTGAAGTTTGAAGAAGGATAATTTTATATGCCACTTCTTTTATTTTTAATTAACAATATTAAATAAATATTTTTAAATTGCATTTAAAAAATCCACAAACAATAAAAATAATTTTTTTCTTTCGTGTATTTGTTTGAATGGTCTACATATGTTTTTGTTTTTTGGTTTTTTTTTTTTTTTTTTTTTTTTGTTAAAAATAAAAAAGATATTAATAAAAAAATAAATGATGATGTATCAATTATTAATTATTTCTAGAAATAGAGCTACAAATAAATCTATATTTATGTTTTTGTTTTAAAATTAGCAATAAAAAAAACGAAAAAAATAAAATACATAAAACATAAATAATTAATAAATTAAGATTAAATCAAAACTTAAAAAACAAATTCACTTTTGATGAAGATGACGTTGTTGTATTAGACCCTGTAGCTTTAACTGACACATTTAGTTGTTCCTTATTTTTTTCAACCAATTCTTTGTACTCTTTCAGAATTTCATCAAAATTTTCTTCAGAGACTTTTACTGGGGTTACAGTTGAAACTTGACGGTATCTTAAAGTAGAGAATATAATAAATTATTTTTAGTATGTAATTTTTTTCCCTTAAAATACAGAAGGTTTAAAAAAATGTTTAAATAACAATTGTGTATAAAAAAATTGCACACAGTTGGTGTGTCGGTGCGTGGTTTATTTATATTTTTTACGTAGACGAAAAACAAATTTTTTGGTGCAAAGCGCTCATCTTTTTTTTATTGTTAAAAACACTTGTTAGATTTGTAATTAAAATAATTTTGTAAATTGTATTTTTAATCAAATTGAAAATAAAAATTAAGTCACTTTTGCATAAAACAGAAAACGAAAAATACGAAATTTTTTTCTGCTAACATTTATTTGATTCTAAGGTGTACATTTAATTTTTACTCTAATATTTATTTTGTTTTTGATTTTATTTATGACGCAAAAACGAAATAAATTTTATTTCTTATTATTATATTTAAAAATAAATAATAGTGCTTTCTTTCAAGATTAAAATAAAAAATTAGCAATAACTTTGTCATCGTACATGATTTTCAGCCGACGAAGTAATGCAAAGATTAAGTGATGACGAATTTGTCCTACTGTTAGAAATTTTTTCGGTAGTTGTTTTTTTTTAATAATATATTTGTAAACTAAAGTTAAGGTTTCAAAGCTTAAATAATCTACTTCTCTCAAAACGTCGTCACAGTCCAAATTTTTAAAAGTTAGCAAAACAGTTGTTAGGAATAAATTAAATTACTGTAGAAGAGATAGATAGTAACCGATTTGGAATACAAAACACCCATTTTAAAATTTTTTGTCTGTCTGTGTTCGCATCACGTAAAAACGGATCGATATATTTAAACGTAAAACTATACAAACACCTGTTGTGGAGTTCTGTAAACAGTGTTAAAAACTTTCTATCTACCGTA
This sequence comes from Cistogaster globosa, assembly GCA_937654795.1. Lineage (NCBI taxonomy): Eukaryota > Metazoa > Arthropoda > Insecta > Diptera > Tachinidae > Cistogaster > Cistogaster globosa. The sequence continues at coordinate 24,109,152 of OW569405.1, forward strand.
AAATGTACTCACAACAATTCTAGTACCATTTTACCGGTAAAATTCGGTGTTTTCACATTTGTATCTCTAGTTTCTCTACGAAATCACATATTTTTATTAACAAAAGTATTTTATATTTGAACCAAGGTTCTAAGGGACCTCCTTTTATTTAAATCCATTCAGCAGCTATTATGTGAAGCGAACACAGCCAGACACAAAGTAAAAAATTCGAAAAATAGGTGTTTTGTGTTCTACCTATATCGATTACTTTTTACGCCAACAACAACATTTTAAAAAACTATTTATGTAGAGAAATGGTGTTGCCATGCATTTCGGTGAAGACCGACGTAACTGACTGTTTATTTGGTACGTTTGGCGAGCACTTTCGATGTGAGAACATCATTTTCAAGAAGGTATTTAGTTTTAAAATTTCCTTTTTTATTATTTATTGGTTAGGTAAGTGTAATCATCTGTGGGTGTTTTTCGTTTAAAAGAGAGTTTTAATAATTGTAGAGGTGTAAAAATTGTGACAGATTGTGATAGGTTCGTGTTATGTATGTTTCCATGTTTTCAAGAATGTCCAGTCTTCGTCCGTTTTTACTTGGATGTATTAACGTCATACATTCATCTATTTCCCTTGGCTTGTGTTCATGTGTGCTAAGCTGTATTGTAAAGTTGGAGTCTTTTTTTTCCGTTTACATGATCGTATGTTATCTGTAAACCTTGTTTTTAAGGTTTGTCCAGTTTGTCCTATGTATGTATGGTTGCAGGTGCAAGTAAGTCTGTATACTCCGCTGGTGTTAAATTTATCATATCTAGGTACTTTGTCGATAGTAGTGCAGTTGTAACAGTTATTTTTAGCTATAGTGTAAATTGTGTCAAGTTCTTTGTCATATTTGTCTGGAGAAAGTGGGAATGTCCTAAGTCTATGAGACATATGTATAAATGCTGCGAGTTTATGTTGGGTGGGATAGTTTGAGAAACTGTGAATAGTTGTGTCTGTTGTGGTTGGTTTTCTGTATATGTCAAAGTTTAAGGATTCAATTGCTTGTGTTATTGTTATGTCAATATAGGGTAAAGTTCCACCTTGGTATTTTTCCATAGTGTATGTAATTTTATTATGTACTGTGTTTAAATCCGTCAGAATTTCTTTAGCGTTGTCTTTTTCTAGGATGCATATATTATGTCGTCTACTTATCTATAATAATGAGTAATTATATGTTTTTCCATAAGTGCTTCAACGTGTAGTTGTTTCTAAATGTTGCATAAAAATCTTTGTGAAAATTGCGGATGTCGGGTTTTCCATGCCGAGTCCATCAGGTAATTTATAAAAGTTTTTGTTAAATCTCAAGTAGTTTTGTTTTATTATCGTTTTTGAAATATCCATATTTCGTTAATAGAGTAGAATAGTTAACGTTTCCTGCGTGGGTATTGATATATATAGATACTTAATGTCGAAGGAAACGAGTCTCGTATTTTCGGTAATTTGGTGTCCTTTTGATGTCCTAAGTTTATTGATAAGGTCTTGTGTATTCTGCAAATTTATTTTTTCTTTTAATATTATGGTGAGGTCCTGTTGACAGTTTTATTATATGTATAGATAACATTTCTTTTTGCAACTGTCTTAATGAATCTTCCTAAACGTGACTAAATAAAAATAATTCTTCTCAATAAATTAATTTTTATTATCACAAAAACTTTCGAACTGAGGAAGAAGTTTACGTAAGAGTCTACAAAAAAAAAATATATATTTCTTAAAGTAAATTTAATCCTAAGTTTCAAATGTTTTATTTAAAAACTACATAGTTTTATACTGTGTTATACGCTCTCATAAAAAAAAGTTTAGTGAAGTAAAAAATCCGATTAAAAAAAACAAATATTAGGGTGACAGAATTAAAAAATAATTTTCATTAAAATGCCATCGACTCTTAATGGGTTAAGCAATTTTAAAAGATTTTAGTACTTCCTGAATGATCTTTTCAAAAGCTTTTAAATGATACCTATATTGATATCTTAAAAAATATGGTGCACAATCGTACTTTTTAGAGGCCCATAACTCGGAAAATATGGACAAGTGCCAATTTTTTCAATTGATATTTTTTTAATGCTTGACCTATAAAGAGCCGATCACATTTTTATGGAAAATTATATATAGTAATTGATTTTTCTGTCATTACAATATTTGTTTTTTTTTATTGAATTTATTTCACTAAACTAGATTTACATACATGGTGAAGGGTATATAAGATGCGGCATAGACGAATATAGCTCTCTTACTTGTTTTGAATAGTCATTTTTCTCAACTAGATTTTTTCTAAATGATATGGAATAATTAGAGGCAGGTGTGGTGTTTTGCACTGCCAGAAAGGACATAGACCTATATTGCTGATTTTCAATACCAATACTTTTCGAAACTATGTTTGATCGAATGGCGTATTTAAATTTTCTCCAGCTCATCTACTGCTTTGATTTCGACTCGAACACGGACGGACAGGCGGGCATCGCTCAATCGACTTCGCTATGCATAAGAAATCAAAATATATTTATATATACTTTATGGGGCCTAACGAATTTTTGATCAAGTGAATCCAAAAACGAACAAATTTTGCATTAAGAGACTGATAATATGATTATAATTGTTAACATTTTAATACAAAAAGATTTTTTTACGAATTTCTATAATTTTAACGATGGCTTTGACGATACTTTTTCGAAATTTTGATAATTTTCCTAAAGATGGGTTGCGTAAGGTTACGTAATTTGTAAATAGCTTAAAGGCCTTGTTACTCTAACGTAAATGATGCGGACGGCTACAACGTTGACTAGTTATTATTTACACGTAAACGTACCACATGTTTTTTTTTTTTTTTTTTTTTTTTTTTTTTTTTTTTTTTTTTTTTTGGAGAAAATAAACAGAAACGCTATCAATTAGTGATTGCGGTAATTAAAAAAAAATACTTTTTATTAGTTTAGGTTTTTGTTATTTGTTTATTTAAAAAAAAAAAATATGGTTTATTTTGTACAAAAAAATGACATTTATTTTGCCAAAAAGAGAAACAAAACATTTTTTTTAGTAAAGTTGCTTCAAGCAATGTTGTCAATCAGCGTACTATGTTAAATTCGCTAATTTGAAAAGTAAGCTAAATAAAGAAAAAAGTTATACAATAATTATATACATAATATCTGTTTACATATTTGTGTGTTTATATATAAATATAAAAATATCATTAAATTATCTTCGTTCAAATAGGGTTACGTTCGTTATTATTTGTGATGAACTGTAAAAAGTAAAAATTAGATACTTGCAAAATGAAGCCGCCTACAAGGTATTTATGCAGATATTTAGAAGAATATATCCATTTCCATTTGCACGATATTTTATTTTATCATATATTCATATTTGTGAAAAATTTATTTCTGTACAAGAGTCACTACATAGTATATTGGTAAGTTACATGATGGACATTTTTAAGTAAAAAAAAAAAAAAACAATAAGAAAGTTTGTGGTCATTATTATAATATTTTTAATAAAATAAAATATACAAGTTTGTAGCAACGTAAATAAGAATATTAAAAAAATAAGTTCGGATGAAGAATAAATACGTAACGCAAAAATGTTTGTTTTCTTAGACTCTAACAGTGACATCGACTTTCTCAGCGTTTCATTTCTTATTTTCTAAAATTAAAATTTAATAAAATGCAATTGCGTTTTTAAATGTTTAAATTATATTATTCTAGGGTTCAGTAAACAATATTAAAATTTTATAAACATAAAATGTGCAATTTTGTTAGTACCACTATACTTTCATATTTCTCTATTTTCTCTAGGAAATGACATATTTTTATGAATTCTATCTTTGAACCATGTTTCGAAGGGACCTTCTCACAAAAGTTGATAAAAAATTTATACTTCTTTTTCCACGACTGAAAGTTAAAAAAATGTTTTTTCAAATAAGCAGCTGCCTGTTAAAAAACAATTGTTAAGTTTTTGATATTTCAATAAAAAAAAAAAAATACAACTTAAATACGAACCTAAAATTTGGCCCTATGTAAATTAATTTTTGTTTAGCAAATGCAGTATTTGCTCTATTCTTTATAGTTTTTATTATGTTTAACACAAAAGTGTCTAAATTTACTTGATATATTCTTCGACTTCTAAAAGTTCTAATTCTAATGACAATAATGATAATGAAGCAATAAAATTTATAACAATAATAATACCAAAAATATTGATAATATAACACTAACAAAAGAAATAATGATCGTTATAATAGTAATAAAAATAATCTATACTTTCCTTTTGGTAATCAACTTTATTGGTTAAATCGAAAAACAACATTACCTTAAAAACGCTTTTTTTAATTTGTTGCCATCACTGATACGTGAAAACTTAGAGAAATTTCAATTTTATTAGTTTCTTCCGCAACGCAACGTCACGTTTACGAAAGAGTAGCTATTTACACACAACCTAGGTAAGGAAAACGTAACAGCTGATCAGCAACATGTACGTTTACGTAAAGAGTAACGAGGCCTTAAGACTTTTTTTCGTAAACGTATGACGACGTAGTATCGAATTAAAAAAATAAAGATTCAAAGCATTAAAGAAAGAATGTCAAAATAAAGTGTGTGTCAATAATGGATCAAATAAATCTTATAGATATGACCAACCGGTTCTTATGAAAATTATAATATTGAGAGGAAAATAAATCATGTTTATTTTAAGTGTCTATAATTATAATACTTACTTTTCTGCTTTGTACTTCTCTTGAATGGCTTGTTGAGGCAAACCAACAGCTGCATTATGACTTTTACACAAGCATAAGAAAACCTCTTTTAAATCCTCCAACCGGTAAGAGGTGATTTCTTCCAGTTCTGCAGACCAAATAGGTAAATCACATATATAACGTGCTAAAGCTAAAGCAGCAGCAGAAATAGTAGAGGGATAAAACCGCAAATAGGGATCAGCCTCGAGTAAAGATAATTCTGAAATGTACTAAAAAACAAAACCAAATCTTATTTACTGAAAATTAAACTAAATTGTAAAACTTACCAAAGTGAGATATTTCACTTTATCAGGAATATCAATAAGAACACAGTAGGTGTTGACAAAAACATAAGCAGTAGGTGTGCACAAATCAAAAGCTAAAATTTTTAAAATAATCTGTTCCATGCGTAAAACCTGAGCCTTGTTATAGGTGTCATCGGTAATGAAAACAAACTCAGCTACATCGGGTGGATAGATTTCTTCATATTTTCTGTAATGTAGATGTAATATAATTTTTTTTTAGAAATTTATTACTATGGGCATTAACTAAACAAGCAGTTTGTAACAGTAGCAATGCAGTAAGTGAATAGTAAAACAATTCAAACTTTCTTACATCGAGCAACAACCACAACAAAGATTTGCAAAGTGAATAAAAAAAATTGCACGGTTAATTTAAAGTGGATTGAGATTTTTAAATAATAAAAAAGATATTTAAAAATTTAAAAATTTCAGAGCCCCATAAATCGGAAAATAAGAGCAGGCACCAATTTTTTCGCTTGATTTTTTTCCTATTTTTAATTCTCTATCGCCCTATATATTTATTTTTTTTTTCATTGGAGTTACTTCATTGTTCTTAATAATGTGAAAAAATTAAGGGTATGCGTATTGTTTTGTCCGCTGCCTCGAAGGACATGGACCGATCATCCTGATTTCCAATAGCACCTAAACGATTGGTATATTTAATTTTCTCTAGTTGATCTAGTGCCTCGTCAAATTTAATTTCAACACTAACACGGACGGACAGATGGACATCGCTCAATCGACTTCGCTATGCATAAGGACTCAGAATATATAAATACCTTATAGGGTCGGAAATGGATATTGTAGAAATTACAAACGGAATGACAATCTTAGTTATACCCTTTTTCCACTTTTTGTGGTGAAGGGTATAATACCAAAGCTGCTGTGTGAACTATTTTTACTTGTTGTTATGTTTTTATTTATTTAGGTTCTTTTAGTTTCAAAATAAACCAATTCAGGAGGTATTTTCTTTACTTGTCACTTATTTATTCGGCTTGGAATAATTATAATTACACACTATTTTGCTGTTCGTTGTTTTTTATTTAACAATGCCATACCGCTCGCAACTGCGATTTATATTTAGAGGACGAGTTAAATCGTCTAGATTTTTATATTATATACTTTTATATTTTTTCGTAAAATAGTTTTTATGAGTGTGAATATCGTAGAGATATACTGCAGAATTTTTTTGTGTGTTTGTGAAGTATTTGTGAAAATGTGCTAACTTATTATTAGAGGAACTATATTAGTAATATAGCCAAAGAAATATTTTTTTAATTTTCGTAAATTTCAATTTCGACAATAAATCTTTGTGTTGATTCTTAAAAAAAATCGACTTTAGAACAACAGAAAACAGATAAATTTACTTTTTTATAAATACAATACGAGTGTAAACGTATGGTCAGATTAGTTAAATATTTGATCAAAAAACAAAAACGTAACCTCTAAACTATGTAAAAAAACAAAATTGCCCTCAAAAGTATATAAATTATAGTAATTTCTAATGATACGTGTTAAAAAAGATTGAGTTAACATTTGCAAAAATAGTGGTTACGCCTTGACTTTTTGGTTAAATATTTGACTAGTCTCTGGCTGTATCTTAAGACTTAATTTCAATTTATCGAATGAATACTTACGATGCAATGTACATGGCAGCCGTGCCAACCAATTGTAATTTATTACGCACCACCGACATGTGACTAAGGAAACGATCAATATACGATACTGACAAATATAAAGTTTCAGTATCTAAATTATATTCTTCAGAAACTTCCACTAACCAGTCTACTAAAATGGTTCGCATAGAGTAGTTAATATCGGTTTGACGGCGCATATAGTGAGGCTTAGGACGATGTTTTTTCTGAAATGAGAGAAATACAAAGTTTTTAGTTTAACTAAAGAAATTTCTAAAAATTATAATATATAAGTGTACTTCATTGAAATTCTTTGGTTTATAAATATAAATAAAAAAGAATTGCCGCCAAACTTTTTTAGTAAAAACGAAATGGCGCCAATTATAAACCTAAAACTGCTCGTCCTTTGACAATCCCACAGCAGTTTGTTACAATTTATTTATTTTGAATACATCTTGCGTTAAGGTTGCATATTGAAAGATCCAGTAGTACGACAGTCCAAATTTTTTAATATAAAAATTTTTTTTTTGTTTTTTTTATAGAAGACATAATAAAAACTAGGTTTGCGACTAAAGATGCTGAAAGCAGCGCCAGACCATAAACTTAGCTTGCGACGTATTGACGGCGTTTGTTGCACAAAAAGCTTAATTTTGCGCCCGCCAGCTTTCTAAACATTTTCCTACTCTTTGTATATTCCAAATAAAAAAAAATAAAAAGTTCAAAACCTTACAAAAAAAACTAAAGCTTCGATTGCTTAAATCGGAAATCATAAAACACGAAAGAACTCACGCTAGGAAACTTAAGCCACACCCCAAATCCTTAGTCATAATATATTAATAAAATATATTAGTTACACTCGATTACTAGGCATACCTAAATAAAAGCGTATCATTTTCTTCCGCATAGATTTTACTCTAAATTGCCATACCTAAACAAAAGCACCAAAGCGACGTCAAAACAATAAAAACAGGGTTATAAAAAATTAGTCTTAAATAATATACGTAACTGACAATTTCAACATAAATAACCACTCAATTTATGTTGTGTAAACAAAAATCTTATAGAAAAAAAAAATTCTAAATGAATTATTTAAACTATTATTTATATATTCACCACAAAAAGGATATATCCCATTCAAATTCTGAGTACTTATGTATAGCGAATCAGGTGCTAGATGAGCTAGAGAAAATTTAAATACGCCAATCGATCAGACATAATTTCGAAAGAGGTGATATTGAAAATCAGCAAGATCGGTCCATGTTCCTCGAGGCAATGGGTTTAACACCACGCCTGCCTCAAATTTTTCAATATAATTTGGTACAAACAAAAATATGGAGCGATAAAGAATTAAAAATAAGAAAAAACATAAGTGAAAAAATTGGCTTCTGAAATTATCATAAAAAATGTAAATGTCAATGTAGTCAATATGGTTATCATTTTAAAGCTTTTGAAGATATCTTTAAGGAAATGCTAAAAATTTTTTATAAAATGCCTAACCCATTAAGAGCTGATGACATTTTTGTTTTTTTTTTTTAATTCTCTGTCACCTCTGTTTTTGTTACTTCTCTAAACTAGATTTTTATAAATGATGAAGGGTAACTAGACTTGGCATAGCCAAATGTAGAGCACTCTTACTTGTTTTTATTTATTACTAAGCGCTTTGTCACGGACGGATTTTTCAAATGCAAAGGGATGTCGTTGCGTTGCCGCCGTGTTATTTCGGTACCAGTATGAGAACTTTTGACAGCTTTCCGCTCTTGTTTAAATGTGGCTGTAAGAGGGAGGTATGCGATTGAAATCGATCGATTTGAAAACGGTCTCTTTAAAGGGTGTAATGAATTTCGATTGACTTCATCACACAAACCAAAAACTAGTCTCTGATAATGTATAAAAAGACATTTTTAACAACAATTATGTTCAAAAACGAAGTTTTCCTTGGTCGAAAACCAGAGAGATGAAACCTAACGTGTTCAGCTATTATGATTATACAAGGTTTAAAAAGTATAATTTTTAGATTAAAGACAAGTATTTAATTATTATTAATAAATATTGTAAGATTAATTAATTTCCCAGCCGCATAACGTTTCACAAATTTATCTATAATCTATAAATAATAAACTGCTAAAGATATTTTTTACTGTTCAACTAGGATTACTGATGTTTTTCTCGTGACACAGCTTTCATGTACTCAAAAGACCAGAAACGAGAGAGTGAAAAACAGAGCGTCAAATTTTAAGAGAGAAAAACTTGTTGCAAGTTCTTGCTAGTGAAACAGCGGTTGTTTACTTTTGTTTCAAAAATGTCTGCAAAAAAGTTTTGTAACAATGAAGACATAGCAACTATTTGACAAATTAAAATATATTTTTTATTTTTTACTAAGCTTTTGAAAATTACCTAATAATTAAAAAAAAAATTAAACATTTTTGCTTTTTGGTTACTTAAGGTGCGGTTAGATCAGTTAAATATTTGACCAAAAAAGCGTAATCATTATTTTAAAGTGCTTATTTCAATCTTTCCAGACAAGTATCATTACGAATGATGATTTACAACAAATCAAAATGTGATATCGTACTTTTTGTTTTGAGTAGGATCTTATATTCCTTAACACGTTGAGTGCCACGTCAGTCATCGGTGACTGAAACCGACCTTTCCGTTCAGGCCGCGTCAGTCACCGGTGACTGACAGTACAAAATATGATAATAAAGGTAAAAATTGAAAATTTTTTCAGAAAATTTTAATGAATTTGATTGAAACAAGGTAAAAATAAAAAAGGTTGTCCCACTATGCTAAAAAACAATGGCCCTTATACGTTTTAAAATTTCCATCGAGTAAATTCTAATTTGCCAGTATTGCGCTTCGCATTGCTGTACTACAATACCTGCACGCGCGGTCTGACGGGGTAGTCGCTATAAATCCGCGTGGAATTCAGCGGTTACGTTTTTTGTGCCAAACATTTGACTAATCTGACCGCACCTTTACACTTCATTCCCAACGCTACAACTATTTACACTTTTAAAATTTGGGAGAATAATTTTAGAAACTTCTGTTTTTATTTCTCGTTGATAATTACTGAACAGACTTATTATTTTAGTATTTGTGTTGTTTGTATTTAGTTGTTTGCTAAGTTAACCTCTTTAATTCATAAATTTAAGTCCAATCTTTTTTCTTGAAGATATCAACAAAGTAAGAATTATTTTTTATGACGCATTTATTTTTGCGCGCCATTAATAAAATTGCAAAAAATTTAAAAATAAGTAGCACTAATGTGTACATGGGTCATATAAAAGAAACTTTAATAAAAAACATTTACATTACACTATACAATTCTAACAAAACCTAAAAGAACATAAATCATACATACATTCATGCTTATTTACATACATACACACAAATGTCATACATAGATAAACAAACTGCTTAAATTTCCAAATTTTAACATAAAGAAACCGAATACTTAAAAATAAACAAATCTTAAATAAGTAAACGACTCTATCTTTTATATGGGCCCAAAATTATTTCTTACATACATACATATGTACATACAACAATATTCCTCATATTGTTGTAAGAAAACATTTAAAGACCTATCTCATCTTTGCTCCTATCGCATTTCAAACCATAATTTATTAAGTACTACGCGTACTGTGTGAGAATTGTAAAAACAAATTAAAGCGCATAGTTGCCAGAGTAAATTGCTTATCGACGAATTTCGTTAAAAAAAATCGCCAAATAGAATTTTGATCTAAATTTTTAACTTACAGCTAATTTAAAATAACAAGACCTTTATATAATTTTATTTTCTTCATAAAAGTAATTATCTAAAGCTCGAAGTCAGTTTAACCTTTTAATAGATTCATTTATTCTACTAATAAAAAAACTAAATACTTAAAAATAATAAAACTTTATGCGTTTCTATTGAAGTTCAGAGGCTCATAACTAGGAAAATATGGGCGAGCGCGAATTTTTTCACTTAATTTTTCTTCTTATTTTTTAATTCTCTATCGTCCCATAACTTTTGATTTGTTCCAAATGGTATGAAAAAAATTAGAAACAGGTGTGGTGTTTTGCCCGCTGCCTCGAAGGACATCGACCGATCTGGTTGATTTGCAATAGCAAAATTTTTTAAAATATGTCTGATCGACTGGCGTATTTAATTTTTGTCTAGCTCATCTAGTGCCTTGGAAAAGTTGATTTCAACCCGAACACTGACGGACAGATGGACATCGCTCAATCGACTTCGCTATGCATAAGAACTTAGAATATAAATACATACTTTATGGGGTCGGAAATGAATACTGTAGAAACTACAAACGGAATGACAAACTTACGATATACCCTTTTTTCAATTGTAGTAAAAAGTATAAAAAAATCAAGAAACAATTTAGAAATGAAGGCATTTAGCTCTCGTATGTTTTATTTAAATTAACTGTACAATATCTTGAAGATTATTGCTTTTTGTTATGTTTGCTTTTGCTCTTTTTTCTTTGTGTTGTTTGTTCTATATGAATTAGTGGAATTGAGGGTGTTAATAAAAATGTAAATAATTTAAATACATTTTAAATATTATCTTTTATGCTTCATTCATCGTTTAAATAGTTTTGAGTACGTTTTGATAGCCATTTATTTTTGTTGTTGTTTTTTAATTATGAATAATTTTTTATTTTAACATTCTTAATAATTTGTGTTCATAAAAATATTAGTAGAGTTTTGAATGATATGAAGAAGAGAAACTCATTGGAGATTATGTATAAATAAAAATTTAGATTTAAAAGCACTTAATGCCCGTTGCTTTTAACATGTCGGTCATTCTCGCTAACATTTAAGACTACATTTCATCTTGTTCTTCATTCAATTAAACAAAATTATCAAAAACCGTGATAACAAATTATTCTTGAAAACAAAACCGTTAGGACTGTAATTATACATAATATATTTTATATTCGGAAGAGATTATGTCAGGATTTTTTATATGTCGTAGAACAAAATATGAATGCAGAGTAAAAAAAAAAACATTTTTCATTTATGTGGTCACCTTTTATTTTTTCACTTTTTATTGCTGACACAGTATATATAACGGTTTAAAAGATCGGCGCATATAAGGCAACTTACGGCACATATGGGGACACCCTTTAATTTTTAGATTTATTTTTACATTACTTTTTGCTATTGGGAGCTGTAGTAATAGGCATTTTTTTAATTTTAAAGAAGTGCGCTTTACGGTTTATAATAAACTTGTATAATAAACATGTATGTTTTATGGGGACAACCCTTAATTTTTAAGATTATGAACTGTTTTTAAAACGGCACCAATCTGTAAGCATATTCTAGCAAATTATAAAAATTTTCAAAATCGGTTCAGAAATTACTGAGTTCTGCAGGCACAAACATAAAAATCAACATTCAGTCGAATTCATAATCAACCTCTTTTTTTTTTGAAGTAGTTAAATGAAAATATTCTTGAAGCAGTTTTCACTTGTACAAAGCTGAAGTCTATTTTTTAAATTGTTTCATTACCTCCTACTCTAAAACGAAATGCGGAAAATCATGGAACAATATACTCACTAATTCCAAGAATTAATAAATATACTATGTGTAATTACTGTATGCAAAAAAACTGGTTTTCTAAGTTAAAACTTTACTTGATTACATTAAAAAAAAAGTTGATAACGGCCTTTTAGTACACATGGTGCTTAATTCCTTAAAAATAATAAATGAATTAACCATGATTAATGTAAAATATTATAAAGTGTAGGAATAAATATTACCTTAGTATGTCGGTTGCTACAACAATAAAAAGTTTTACAAAAAGATAAAATTAAAATCCTGGTCAGCTTATGCATTACAGAGATGCATTTTCTCGTCAAACTGGCATTATAGCATGGTAACTTTTCCCTTGTTTTTCTCAATTGCACATCCGAGCTAACAATTGCACCGTAAGGAATGCAAACTAACGTTTTTGTTTAACATTGCAAAATAGAACATAGCCTAGACACCTCCCAAGGTTTATTATAGATCTGAACTAACAAGATCTACATATCGGACTTGATCAAAACTTTAAAAATTTTAGTAGAGGTAAAAATCTGTTTGTGGTTACAAGAGAATTTGAAATTCCGAATACATCATAATTAGCAAACTAGAAAACATATTTACATTATTTTTTCTTTAAATCTGTACTATTATTGCAAAAAATCAATTTTTTCAGTTAATACCAGTTTTCTGCAATTTTTCGATCATAAGCTGAAACAAATTTTATTAAAAAAATAAACAGTAATAAATCAAATTTAAATTAAATAATTTGATTATTTTTAATATGAACAAGAGTACTTGCTACATTCGGCTATGCCGATTTTTATATACCCTTCACCATGTATGTAAATCTAGTTTAGTAAAGTAGCTCATTAACAAAAAAAAAAAAAAAAAAAAAAAAAAAATATTGCGGTAACAGAGAATTAAAAAATATGAAAAAAAAATAATAATAAAGTACGATATGTAATTTTACACAAAAATGAAATCGGCTCTTAATGGGTTAGTCGTTTTTAAAAAAATTTAGTATTTTCTGAAAGATCTCTTCAAAAGCTTTGACCATAGGCTCATAACTCAGAAAAGCTGGGCGAGCGCCAAATTTTTTTACTTGACGTTTTTTCAGTATTCACTATCGCTCCATATTCTTTTTTTTTTTGTTTTTGGATGAAGTTACTTCATTGTTCCAAATGATATTTAAACAACAGAGGCAGGCGTGGTATTAAACCCACTGGACATGGACCTATCTTGCTTATTTTCAATAGCACCTCTTTTGACATTATGTTTGATCAATTGGCGTATTTAAATTTTCTCTAGCTCATTCAGTGCCCTGGCAAAATTGATTTCAATACCAACACGGACGGACATCGCTATGCATAAGGACTCAGAATATATATATTCTTTATGGGGTCGGAAAAGGATACTTAGATATACCCTTTTTCCACTTCTTTTGGTGAAAAGTATAAAAAAGTCTCAATTAAAAATAATACCATTTTTTTAAATATACGGTGCATTCCTATTTTAACATTTGCATTAATTTTAAATACCTTTTTGTTGATATAAAGATAGTCACAACACAATCACGAAAACGTTCTTAAATGTTGTTTTATGAATGAAAGAGTTAGCAGAACGCGTTGAAAATTGTACAGTAAAAATTTCAAAACTTTCGAGTTATACCTCCCCCCCCCCCCCCTCCTTTGTTTATCATGTGCGATATAATAAATGTTAAAAGTCAAATTAAAAATAAGCTTATGGCACCGGATAATTTTTTTGATTTCAAGAGGTAACTAACTTTGTCCACCTGGACTGGCTGCTCATCGCCTAATGATTTAGTGTCAAAATTCGGAAATTATACACTACTATTTTCTATGCATATAATAGAACAGTAAGAAAGGAATACAAAATATATATTTTTGAAATTTTTTTCTGTCTGTGTTCACAACATCATTTATAAACTGCTAGATGGATTTGAATTAAATTTTGTAAAGAGGTCCCTTAGAACCTTGGTGCAAATATAGACTTTTTTTTATAAAAAATAGTCATTTCGCAGAAAAATTAGACATAAAAATATGAAAGCACCCAATTTTACTGGTATTATGGGGCTAGAGCAGTTGTCAGTACATTTTATTCTTTTAGATGGAAAGTTATTAACACTAATGACAGAACTCGACAACAAAAGTTTAAAAATACATTTTTCTAAATTTGAATTTTAGTAAATTATAATTATGTAAAAAACACAGAGACTTCCTCAACATTTTTGATAAGAACTTTTAATGTTTTAATAAATATTTTATTTTAATTAAATAAAAGAAATATATAATTGTTATTTAGTAAAAAATTATAAGTTAAATAATGTTTAGCAAATTGCAGTAGCAATCTTTGTTGACGAAAACAAATTTAAAGATTCCAAAAATAAAATGAAAACTCTATTTAATGTTCCTTCATTAGTTTCTAGTAATAAGTTTTACGAGTCAATTAATGTTAATAAATATCAATGACTACGTATTTTTTTTGTCATCAATAGAAATTGAAAAGCAAAAGAAAAAAACTGTTGGAAATATTTAAATGACCAATTAATAGCTTGTTTACATATTGTTGCCACCCATTCGTTTTTTTTTTTTTCAATTCTCATACAAATTTTAAATTTTTATTTCTTGTCATTGTTAAGGTCCGAAAAAAAATTAAACTTACAGGTAAAAAAATATAAAAGAAAATAAAAAAAAATGCTTCCAAAAGTGTTCATTAAATTCTTCACACATATAAAAACATGACCTGGTTGTTTACACGTGTCTATTACAAACAATTACTTTTAAAAATTCAAAATGCAAAACATGTAATTGTTTATTTAACACAGGTAAAGAAAAAAGCCTAAAAAATCACCTTAAAAATATAAATGGGGATATTTGCTCGGTCAGGCAATGAGACTCAACTTTTGTTTAAAAAAATGTTTAAAAATTATGAAATACATTTTTAAAATATCAAACATCTACAATTTTTTTGTTTCATCCTCTTTATTTTATTTTCGTATTTTTTTTTTTATAATATTTATATTAACATAAGAGTTATAAAGTTTATATTTATGTATATACACAAGTATGTATGTATATAAAAGACGAGTTTTAAAATTTTATAGGTCAGGACTGAAAAGTCAATGATTTAAAAGTGTTAAAACACTCATGGGAGTAATTTATTGGATGAACTAATTAATTTACACTTTCATCAGCGTTGAATGATTAGTAATGCTAATGATTTTCAAGCATTTCTATTATTTTTATTAGTAGAAATGCTTTTTAATGAAAAAGTTTCATTGACAATTAAAAACCAAACCCATTCTCATTATTTAATGATTGAATTGTTTCACAGCATTACTATTATTAACGTTTTTTATTTGTCATTCCTTATCTTTGTACCCTAAATAATCTCACTTTAAAGTATAGCAGAGCTTAATTTTCAAATGGCATTTTAATCGCAAAAACTTGGTGAAATATATATTATTAACAGGAAAAACAGGATAGATGAGAATATATTTTGATTTTTCTACAGGTAATAACCTTGGGTGTTAGGGGAGTTTAGGTCTCAGACATCAATCTCACACAAAGTTGACAAATTATTTAAATTTATCAAAAACTAAAAAATCACGTTTCTTTTATAAATAATATATAGAATTAAAATTAACACGAAATCAAAATATTCTTACAAAATTCGATAAAATTATAGATCAGAAAGCTTTTAATTAATTAATCTAATATAATTTTAACACATATATTACCGGAAAAGGGGCTATTCTGCCTTATTATTTACAAGGCTGTTAAATCCTTTTTAAATTGAGGATTTAAAAACTCGCTTACGTTTTTTGTAATCGGTGCTTTGCACTCCAAGGAATTTTAAAATAACTTATTTATTTTTTTCAAAATTTCTTATTTTTGGATAGGGCTTAAGGAGATCCGTTATAAATTTTGACCTAGTTTTCTTTTTTCGCATTTGCTATAGGTTGTCCTTAAACTGGTTTAAAAGAATTGCTAGTACTTAAGTAAGATTAAATCACAAAGCAAAAAAAGAATACCACATTTTTGGGGAAAATGCTGAAAAACGGTATTTTTACATTTTTCTAACTTTTAAACGAAAAGCGCTAAGTTTTATAAGGAATATAGCAAATGTCTTAAAGTAATAATACGTGTATTACCCACGCACACATCGCAAAATTAAATTTAAGAAATGTAAAAATTTAAGTACGCAGCTCGACAGACTGCAAAATTCTACTTCGTATAGTGAATTTTCAGGGCTTTTGCCTTTTTTTTTGACTTTTTATGGTTTTAAGAAGTTGGCAATTTATTGTTTTGTTTTGTATTCACAGCTATCTTTATTCAGTTTTAGAAAATGAAAAAAAAATTTTTTTTGTAAAAAATAAATAAAAAAGATCTTTAAGAGTAGAGGCAGTTGCGACCCTAAAACTGATTTAAATCACTATAAAATTTTAGATTTTCTGTGGAAAAAAAATAATGCGCATTTTTGCGCCATTTTTTTTAGCGATTATTTGTAAATTTTACTTTTTTGTGATTAAGGGCTTATAGTGGATGTACTGAAAACTGGACTTGAACACATCAACAGAGGCTGCTGTAATCAAAGTGGTATACACGTTGGCTACAAACCTGGTTGACCAGGGTTCAACCCCTGCGGCAACCAAAAATAAAAAATGTTTTTTTCTGTTAAATGGTATAAATAAATATTTAGAATTAACATTAAACATGCAGCCTCCTTCGTCGGTACTTCTTAATAGCATATTCGCTGGCGAAGTAAAATAACTAATAAAATGGCTATATCTATCTTTCTCTTTTCACCACCTGTCTTATCTCTCATCTATCTATCCCTTTCCTAAAGAATGTAGCACGGTTACGAAAATAACTAAATAGGCATTATTGCCTGAAGTGCTACTTCTCTTAAAAAAAAAAATGGTAACACGCAGCTGATTTTTTTTAAATCCTGAATTAGCTGAAAAAAAAAGCTTATTTTATTTACCAAATCAAGTGGTCACAAAATTTATTCGTAGGAATTTGTAGATTATTGCTCAGATACTGAAAAATTTACGTTACTTTATATATGTGACACAAGAAAAAAAATTCACAGGGATATTTCGGAAGGGGTGGGTTGTTGAATTGGGGGGATACCTCCGCCTGCCAATAAAAACAAAAAATTTTCCTTTTACCTTTTACGTTATCATGAATTGTGTGCTTTTAATATTTAAATTATTTTTTAATCAATATTTTATGCAACCGCCCACAAAAGCGGGCGAGGCGTAATTGGAATTTTAAAGTCTCCTTGATCCAAGTTGAGGTTTTTAAACTTTCACTAACCTTAAAAGTTGTATTTGCTAAACAAAAGTATGAGAAACTTCAGAGGTAGGATTAGTTCTTCTAAGGGAATTTTTTCTCCTTGGTCCGATTTTTTTATTTTCAAGATAAATATAATTAAGACAATTTTACCAAGTTTCATTGACTTCAGTAATTTTTTACAGCCAATTTAAAAAAAAAACAAAAGTAATGTCCGGCTTTAATGCCAAAATATTTCTATGTGGGTCGACCAAAATAAAAAAAGATAATTAAGATTTTCAATAGTTCATGAGATACCGAATTTTGTCTAAATTAAATCGTTTTCAAACCACTGTGTTTACGCAGATTATGTATGATAAGAATAAATTGTTTGGCTTAAGTTTATTCATGCGTACTCTATGGAATCGAGAAAAAAGTAAAAGATTGAAGTTGTTACAAATGCAAAATACAAAAGACTAAAACAAACACAAACACAAAATCCAAATATTAAAATCCATTAAATCAAGGGAGGAAGACATATATGTATTTATGGGACTTGCAACATTTTTTTTTTTTTATTGTAAAGTTTGTTATAGTTTTATATTCTGGATTAAATATACACATCATCACAGCAACATCAATGTTTTTAAATTTTTTCTGTTTGTAATGTCTAAGTGACTGATGACATGTACATACGTTTATGTATAAAATATTTTTTGTTTCCTGTTAATCGGTTATTCGAAATTGTTATCTTCAGTTAGCACGTTGCTTCCAAGAAAGCTTAAAATTGCAGGGTTAGGACCTTCGGGATCGAAGGAGTTCCGACATCTCATTGGTTTCAAAAGACTTGAACGGTTATTGGTTAAACACTGGCTGTTATTTGAACTCAAAAGAACAGTTTAGCTTGGGGGAAAGTCGTTCAGCTTCTCAGTCATAAGGATGAGAATTGTCACTTCTGTTGCTAGAGGTTTAGGGGCCTATTAAAATTTTATGCAAAACTTATCGATCCTACCTCACGATATTATAACTCAATTTTAGAGAACAGCAACAATATTTACAACAATAATTATTTTTCTGTAGTTGGGATTTAAACTCATGACTTGTGATCTTCTATTTAACAATCAAGCAGACGCCTCTAACAACACGGCAGCTCAAATAAACTTTCTTTTTATTCTATTAACACACCACATTTACAAGTGGTAAAAGTTAATAAATTATACAATTCACACATACTCCAATTTGATAATGGTGAAAGCTAAAACTTATTGAGCTGTGTTTACCGCAAACACGCAAAACAAAAACCTTAGCCCATGTCTCAACTATATAAGTAAAATAAAAAAGGATTTTTAAGATTACTGTCCAAATTTAATGTATAAAAATTATTTACAATCATTGTGTACTAAAAATTGCATAATCTTTGAATGTACCACTACAGTAGTGTTGAAAAAAAAAATAACTGACAACTTAAGGATGATAAAAAAGAAACAGTACAGTTAATTATTCATTTTAACATTTTTTCAAAAATGATGAAAATGAAATTCATATTTTTAGAGTTACGGATCCCTAAAGTTTTTATATGAAATTTAAAATATTCTCTAAATAAAAAAAATTTGTTTGAGGCTCAGAAAAAGCAATTTTAAGGAGAAAATGTTATGTGATAAATCCGGCGGAAATTATATTTTTAGAGTTACGGACCCCTGAAGTTCTATATGAAATTTCAAATATTCTATGGCAGAATTGGCCAATATGGGTATCAGCTTTTTTAATATACTATCAGGATCCTTACAAAATTATGTTGAAAAATTGTTTGCCCATTTGAAACTACTTGAATGTTATTTAACTTTTTATTATTAATTTTTCAAATATTTTACCTTTTTAAATAAAATTTGTTCCTTTTTGTACAAAGAATATTTTATACGTACTTATTTAGGGTACTTGGTAAAATCAGATTTGAGTCTCATTGGTTCATAATAGGTTAACAATTTGTTTGCGATGGCGCTTGATAGAAATTTTAATAAGATCATCTATAATACCCACATTGACCCATTTTGGAAGAAAGTATTTGAGATATTATTTACGGATAACCGGCGATTTTGTCATGTAGCATTTATTTAAGTCTGCGCGCATCTTCCATTAAGGTCGTGTCTTAATTGTTACATAAAAATGGATTCGAAAAAAAGAAAGCATTTATTCTTAAAACAAAAAGCGACATTATAAAAGAAATTGAAAAATCTGCTAGTGTTACCTGGGTATAGTAAAACCGCACTACAAAAATTAGTTCATTCTACCCAGACAGCACTGTATTTTGCTGTGGTGGAAGGTGGTGTAATCGATATGAAATACAAAATACCTATTTTTAAAGTTTTTGTGTCTATCTGTGTTCGCATCACGTAAAGCCCGCTGAATGTATTTGAATAAAATTTTGTGAGGAGGCCCCTTACAACCTTGGTTCAAATAAAGAATAATTTTTCTTTCTATAAAATTATGTGATTTTGTAGAGAAAATAGAGATACAAGTGTTAAGGCACCCAATTTTACTGGTATAATGGTACTAGAACAGTTGCCAGTACGTTTTATTTTTGTATATAGAAAATTGTTTACAGAACTCTACAACAAATGTTTAAAAACATATTTTTCTAAATTTTATTTTTAAGAAAATTAAAAATAATACACAGGCAAAATATTGGGCGCTGCTTGTTAAATATAATATTTCATCATACAAACATACTATGTTTATATTTATTTTAGTTATATTGGCGTATTGATAAATTTTAATAATAAAGATTGATGTCAGCATGATATGTGAACATAAATTAAAGTTTTTGAGACAAAATTTCTTTGACGACCAATAAAAATTAAATGAAAATATTTAGTAACAGGACCAATGGCTTTATTAGAGAACTTTAACAGTCTTTATGCGTAGAGAACGATAGAAAACAGAAAATATTTACCGTAGAAAAGAAAGATTGGTTTGATGGGCGAGGGAAGTTAATTTACTTTAAGGTACAGTTTCTTCAAATGGGTTTAATTTGCCAGTAAACAAAAAAAAAAAAAAAAAAAAAAAAAAAAAAAAATAATAATAATAATAATAATAATAATAAAATAGAAATGATAGTCTTTATATACATACGAGTATGTATCTATAAAAAAAAACTCTGACGTCAGACTTGTAAGGAATTCGTTAAGACGTAGTTTGTATAAGATTTGTCTTGTAGTAACGAATTTGTTAAAATATTTCTGTTGGTTTTCTATTTCGTGTAAATAAAAAAACATAAAACTTTGATTTACTTTATGTATGTATATGTACGGTAAATAAAAAATCGGTAAAAACTTTTTGCATTATTTAAAAGATTTTTAATAAAGAATAATGACAATCTATAGATATAATAAAACAGCAACGGGGTCATTTTTGTACATAAAATATTTCTTTGCAATTTTGCTGTTGGTGTAGATAGTCGATATGGAATACAAAACACCTGTTTGTGTGTTGGCATCACGTCAAACACCATATATAAAAAATACTTATGTAAATTTTAATGAATTCGCCATCGCGACCACCTAGTATTATTTCGCCATGATTGTAACTGTTTACCATTTAATATGCTTCAGCTGCTGCATGAAACAATTTAATCGGACCCGCAAGTTTAAAATTTGCCTTTTGTTAAAAAGTGTCTAAACGACTTAGTTCGTAGAAGACCGCACTATTTAGCAAAGATAAATTAACCAGCTCAATTTCAAAACACATACTAGTTAATTTGAGTATTAGATTTAAGTTCAGAAATATCATTCGTTAAGAGCGGGGTATTCGCGAAAAAGTTTTAAAAAGCGTTTACTTTCACATGATGTCCTCAGTTGACGACAATGAATTTTGTGTAAAAGCCCGAGTTGCTTCAGCTGCACTTCTCTTTCTTTCTCCTGAAAATGTTGCTTAAGAACCACAATTTCGATATTTGTCCACCATGTAGTCTCTTTAAGACTAGTTTAAGCAAAACCAAGTAAGAGTGGTAAATTCGAATTTTATATACCCTTCACCATCTATGTAAATCTAGTTTAGTGTAGTACCCCTAATCAAAAAGCAAATATTGGAGTGACAAAATTAAAAAATAATAAGAATTTCCATAAAAATGCCGTCGGCTTTTAATGGGTTAAGCATTTAAAAAAAAAATAGTATCTCCTTAAAGATCTCTTTAAAAGCTTTAAAATGATACCCATATTGATATTTTAAAAAATTTGATAATTTTAGAGGCCCGTATAACTCCGAAAATTAGGGGCGAGCTCCAAATTTTTCACTTGCTAGTTTTTTATTTTCTTAGTTTTTAATTCTCTATCTCCCCATATACTTGTTTTTTATTGGAGTGACTTCATTGTTCCAAATGATATAGAAAAATTACAAGTAGGCGTGGTGTTATGCTGGTTTCCAATAGCACTTCTTTCGACCTTATGTCTGATCGATTGACGTATTTAAATTTTTTATAGATTATGTAGTGCCTCGGCAAACTTTATTACAACACTAACACGGACGGACATCGCTCAATCGACTTCGCTATGCATAAGAAGTCAGAATATATATACTTTATTTGGTCGGAAATGGAAGTTGTAAAAATTACAAACGGAATGACAAAATTAGTTATACCCTTTTTCCACTTTTTGTAGTAAAGGGTATAAAAATGAAAGATCTTTTAAAAAGTTTTAAAACGACACCCATATTGATCTTGCTCGATTGGCATATTAAAATTTTCTCTACCTCAAATTGTGCCTTGGCAAAGTTGATTTCAACACTAATACGGAAGGACTGACAGACATCGCTTAATTGATTTCTCTATGCATAAGAATACAAAATATATTTATATACTTTATGCGGTCGGAAATGAATATTGTAGTAATTACAAATGTAATAAGAAACTGTCGTGATGGGTATAATAGACAAAAAAAAAAAAATAAATTTGAAACTTTGTAACGTATTTTTTTATATTGCTGTTCAAGCCTTTTTATCGTCGAAATTTAACAAAGTTTTGGCGCAAATGGTGTAAGTCAATCAAGGTTTTTCCTAAGTTGTTTGCAAAGCATAAAGTGAAAAGAAAAATTACGCTACGCTCGTATCCTAAGAAACACAAATAAATATCAAATTTTTCATGACAACAAGAATTAGAAAAGTAGAAACAATATTAATTTATTTCCCAAGTGAAGAGGAAGAAGGTTTAAATTACAACAACAGAGCAAACAATTGGCTAAACACACACAATTATTTAAAAATTTACTTTTGTACATTTTTTTTATGTCGAGCATTTTTCTGTGGCAACTTTTTTTAAAATTTGTTTTTTAACTAATTTTTTTTTGGCATTTTTTTTTCAGGCCAGGAAAAAATAATAATAAATAATTATTTTGACAGAATTCTATATTTTTAACAAAATCTTATTAACTTTTGTATTTTATAGAGCTGACCATTTTAAAAGTGAAATTTAATTTAAAAAAATGTCTTTAAGCTTGGGCATTTTAACACAGGCGGATTTAAATGAGGCTGCTAAATTGGAAAAACGTAAACAATATGAAGAAGAGCGCAAGAAACGAATATTCAATGCTAGACAACGTTTATATGGGGTGAGCATAAATCAACTAGAATTAAATTAGTGCACAGATTTAACTAACACATGATTTTAAGAATTTATTTTTAAATAAATCCTTTTTTTCTTAGCTCGATTTAGATACTTTACAACGTCAAATAGCCGAAAAATCTAAAATAAAACAAATTGAGGCGGAACAAGAATTTCGCTATGAACAACAGGCGGATATGATGCAAAAAGTTGTGCACAATAAAGAGCTGGAACTGGAAAAACGCAAACGTGTTGTAGAAAGCGACATTAATTACTATCGCTGCCGATTTCAGCGTAGTGATCAGCGTCGCGAATTTGACCTCAATGATCCGCAGTTTTTTAAAAAATCACAACCAGTACGCATAGCAGATGATGACACCAACCTAGGAATTTCCTCGGCCCAAATATTTAGTGGTGAAGATTTGGGCAATCGTGAACGTAAACAAAAGCAGCGAGAACAACAGAGAGCATGGTTGGATCAACAGATTTTGGAAAGAAAAAGGGCAGAAGAGTCTCGACTGCAAGCCGAAAAAGCTTTACAAGAGTCCATACAATCTCGTGATAAACGTTTAGAAGATATGGCCACTTCAGAACGTAAATTACGCAATCAAATAGTGGATTCCATTAGACACTACAACTGTCAAATGGCGAAACAAAAACGCGAGGAAAACTTGCGTAAACAAAAAGAAAAAAATGAAGATGACATGGCCGAGATATATAATATGTTGACAAGTGATATGCTAACTGAAAATCCAGGTGTGGCTGAATCAAAGGTAAATCCTAAAAAGAAAATTGCCATTTTGTATCGTGGCATGACGCCAGAAGAATTGAAAGCATTCCGTAGGGATCAAAATCAGCAGGTGATCGATAAAAAGAAGCAACAAACGGAACAGCAGTTAATGGATAAGCAATGGGAACAATATGCTTACAATATGGACAGGGAGTTAACAGCAAAGGATTTAGAAATGAAACGTAAAAAACAAGAAGAATTCGAAAAGATATTGGCAACTAATGATAAATTGGCTAAAGAACAAAAGCTACAAAAGGAGCTAAGAGATAAGGTTTTAAATAAAAATGAGGTTTCCAAAGAATTCTTCGAACAATTTAACAAAAACTCGCGATAGGATTGAAAGGGAATTAAAAGGTTTTTATTGACTTGCGACCATATTCATAAACAAATATTTTTTTTATACTAAAGGTTTATTTAGCAAATTTTTTAGCTCTTTTACACAATTTGTTCAATAAAACTTTTGTAAATTAAAAAAAAAATATTTGTTATTAATAACGAACATTTAAATTTATTTACCACGAATATGTCTTCATTACTTAATATTTTAATAAACAAAATATGAGTACGTATGTAAATAAAAATGTTTAATATTTTAAAGGTTCAGAAACAGACACTTCAAGGCGAACAAGGAAAATAAATGCGTCGGCAGGTGTAGGCAGCAGTTGAGTTTTTTGGTAGGTCTGAAAAAGGGCAAAATTATTTAAATTTTGTATTAAGTGGTGGTAAGTTTTGCTTAGGATTGTTGTCCTAACTTACTAAATGAAAAGGTTGCTGTATCAGATGAAAACTCAACAATTTTTCGACATAAACAACAACCACCTGCAGGAGTACAAACAAAAGTTGAAAAAATTAGGCTTAAATCTACTAAGTAAAGTAACTGCAATCAAAAAAATAAATATTGGGGTGACGTAAATTTACAAACATGGTGAAGGGTATATAAGATTCGGCATAGACAATTATAGCATTCTTATTTGTTTTTCATTGTTGTTGTGGTCAGTTTTTCATACGCACGTATTTTTTTACATCTCACAAACCACCCGTATTTAACGAAAGTAATGTAACAACATGAAAGAGTATTTTCTAACACATAATTAAAATTCAGTTCGTATAAAATGATAATAGAAAAACGCACACAAAAAAGAAAATAATAAAAGTGTAATGGAGTTTAAAAAAAAGCAGCTGCCGGTGATGGAATTTAAGAAGACACATAAAAATATTATTCTTAAAAAAAAACAAGCAAAATCACCCTCTTAAAAGGTAGAAAGAAAAAAAGTAAATAATAAGAAGAATGAATAAAGATATAAAAGAAAATAAAAATAACTGCATACCATTAAAGGGTGTTTTATTTAATAAAACAAAATTACAAACGTTAAACATCGAGTTATTTTTGACCTGTAAAAATTTCTGTTTTTCTCTTAACTCCAGAAGTTACAACTTCTTGGTGTATGATTTTTGATTTTTTTTTTTTTTACAAAGAGAAGTAGCACTTCAGGCATTTAAAATCTATTTAGTTATTTTTCGTAACCGTGTTACATTCTTTAGGAAAGGGATAGATGAGAGATAAGACAGGTGGTGAAAGGAGAAAGATAGATAGTTATTTTACTTCGCCGGAGAATCTGCTATGAGAAAGTACCGACGAAGGAGACTGCACGTTTTTTTTTTGTTCATTCTGAATATGTATTTATACCATTAAACAGAAAAAAACATTTTTTGTATTTTGATTGCCGCAGGATTCGAAACCTGAACAACCAGGTTTGTAGTCAACGTGTTTACCACTTTGACTAGGTAATTAATGCTAGAAAAATGGCATAATTTATCATAATTACAATTAGTGTGATATGACGAATTTGATCACAAAGGATTTGATAAAACGAATTATGGGGTCTCAAGTTATTATTTTATTCGAAATTTTAGTTTTCTCAAATGATAAGCTTTTCTCATTTTGCTAAAAATTTTTTTGTCGCCATGTATTTTATAGCCGGCCGGTTACATTCCAAGACATTTTCTTTTGCAAATAATTGGTAATGCATAATTGCTTTATGAGGGCCTATTTCTTGAGCTATTATCAGTCGCGACACCTTTCGGCGGATTCAATTGAGATCTTATTGTGGTGGACCAAAAGAAACAAGGTGGTTAGGTTACATGTTTAATTCATATACTTATTTTCGGATGGCATGAAACCGCTAAGGTCAGTAGGATAAGTTCTGTATTGCTTATCTGTTCCTCTCGCCGCTGATGCCCGAAAATTCGGTTTTAATAAATCTTCCAACGCAGATATCGGAGGGGTGGGTAAACCATTAAGTTAATCGTTCTGGTTTGCCTTTTTGTGGTCTGCCGGTCATTTTATCGAGTCTTACAATTAGAAGAAGCATAGTTTTAAATAACTAATTAAAACTGGTGAAAATACCCATATTTCTGCTGGGAATAGCATCGTTTATTTTGCAAAAAACCTGCAGTTCAAAGCTTTACCTTTTTAATCCTCCTCTAAATTCGATTGCCACGGCTCCTTGTAGAAGAATAGGTTTGTTCGAGTGATATCCTGCAGCTAAACTATCCACAAGTGCAAAGCACACGTTGTCGGACTTCATTTAGGCAGCACCTAACCTGAATGATAGCCCTCAATATTCGACCTAGAAATTGAGAATGCTGCGCATATGAAGATTTGTGTAGGGGGACATCTTTTTTCTATTATTAATAACTTCTGAACTTTAATTTTAAAACTGTGAGAATACAACGGTTGGGCAAAGAAGCTTCGCAAAAGGTGAAGAGATTAGTATCTATAGGAACTCAGGTTTTTAAAAGCCAATTGACGAGAATACCCCTCAAGAGGTCGACAGGTTAATCGTTCAAGACATCCCTGACCAATAACGTTTTTGTAGGAAGTCCAGAAAGGCTCTTGGATATAATTCAGGTACCTTGAGATGAACAACTGCGCAAGTGACAGGTCATGGAAACTTCATTATCTGTCCAAGATTAAAATCGAAGAAGATGATACCTTAACACTGTTTCGGGAAGAGTTGGAGATGTAAGCGCATCAACCCTGGCTAGTATTTTGTTTAGGGTCATAGGCAGATACATTTAAATGTGGATGCTATAGGGGACTTGTGTTTAGACAAATGTTAGCTCACCAGTTTCGGTCGGTAGTCTGAAATCCGTAAAGACACCAGTTCTATGTCCCTTTAGAATCTTTATATATAGTGACATAACATCCCAAATCCTATTATTGCAATTATTATTGTTATTGCAGCTGCTGATGCTGTTATTGATGCTGTCGAATTTAACTAACTCTATGGGAGTAAAGTGATATTGTGTAATCAATAATTCAAACAATCCGTGAGCGCCATGCAATTATGTTATCATTATACATTCTTACAGTATGATAATTAATCAACTTAAGAAAAATAGAAAATATAACAAAGTAAAGAAAATATTTACTTGAACAGCACTAAGTATAACAACAACAAAAACATCTGCTTCTATAGGAAAGTTTTAATTTTTGTAAAGAAAAAAATAAAAAAATTCAAGAACCATGTGCTGTAACTGCTAAAAAAAATATTGTACAATATTTTTCTTTAAATTTTTTTGAAGAAAATGAATTGTATAAAAATAAGAAAACCTTTATGTGCATATGGAACGTAATAGCACATATCCATTCACACCCGTCTTATGTACATACACAATGTTATACACACGAAGGTGTTGATGAAAAACATAAAGGTCTTATTACCACTACAAACACATGACATATATTTCTATTTCTATTTTAAACAAAATGACTAAGGAATTTCATATTTTGACTGATAAAGCAAAAAAGGCATCTTATGGGTATGATATCCTGTAATTATTAAATAACAATTTTTACATTTTTGTTGTAATGACAACACACATGTTGGAATTGTTCGTGGAACAACCAGTTAAAGATTTCCATATACTCTATAAATTTATTAAATGTAGTTTTAATAACAAAATGATTTTTGGCATCGATAAAACTTATAAAATATTTTTTTTAAATAAAAAAATGTGTGTATGAATAAATTTAAGCAAAAATATAATTTGCCGCCAATTGTCCCCCTAAAAAGCTGCGTTAAAACATCTAAGCGGATTTTATGAATATAAATTTATACAAGAAATAATAACTTTTTTCATACAAAAATTAAGGTTTCAATGTTGAATTTTTATGTTTGTGGTCCGCAGAACTTAGTCATTTCTGAACTGATTTTTTAGGTATGTTCTGACACGTTTTTAAAATAGAAATACCAATTGTTGCAAAAATATTTCTTACTTTGTGTTATTTGTTTAAATTAATAAATATTTATTGAATTGAAATAACCATCACATTGAAATAATCTCTAAGCGTCAGTCTTAATTCGACCTTTTTTGCGTCAAAAAAAAAAAAAAAAAAAAAAAAAAAAACAAATCAAGAAGGCTGCTGACATTTTTGTCAATTTTCTTATGTTTTTTTTTTTTTTCAGAGCATGTAAAACAAAAGTTGGCGAGTGTCAGAACATGCCTGTATAACTTCACTTCAGTATATGCTTGCGATTTAAAATCGCCAAATTTCTTGCGATTGTGAACTATAGAACACCTTTCATGTGATTTCTACTCGCATCGCAAGTTTTAGGCGATTTGCGATTGTCAGAACATGCCTGTTTATTTTTTTTCTTACAGATTGATTCCTTTTTAAAAACAGTTCATATTCTTAAAAATTAAATACCAATAAGTAATAGAAGTGAATAAATCAAAGAATTAAGAGGGTTTTCCATAGGTGTCTTAAATTAACTTATATAGGCCTATCATTTGAACTGTTATAGACAAACGCTTGCAAATTTGACAGAATTTCAATTAAGATGACCTTTATAATAACAAGTATAAACATGTATTTAACATTACAAACTAAAGGGTGTACCAATAGTTCGTTTCGTTTGATGTATATGGCCATGCTTTTGAACCTGTATTGCTACCCCACTAAAAAGTACAAAATATTGTTTTGGAAATTAAAGACGAGACCCTTAGTTGATGCAGTTTCGATGTACATGGCCAAACTTTTAAACCGTCATAGTCAGATAGCTAAAAATTTGTTTTGAGATGTTTTTTTTTCGCAAGAACTTATTTAGGTAAATATTAATTGTACAAAGTACAAAATTTGACATTTGTGCGGTCAAAAAGTTGACTATTTTTAGTTGAATAAAGATGTTTTACTTGAAGACTTTTTAAATCGTCATAATTTTAGAATCTGAAATAAAAAACTGTAACTTTAGTTCTTTAAAGTTACATGCATTCATTTATAATTTGTTGTTACTGTTTAGTCCGGTATTTGAGCTAGAGGCAAAATCGGACCATATCTCTTTTAAAACATTAATTGTAATTGGTGAAGGAAACAGAGACATAACATAAAATTGTGGGCTGTAGATTGGATGAAATTGATATTAAAGGTTGTCATGTCCATAATCAAACCCAGTTTTAGATTATATTTCAAGTCATTATCATGAAAAATATGGAAACATCTTTGTATTGTATAATTTTCATTATTGTTTTAACAAATAGGAGATATTGGATAAAATATTTTTGCGATTACAACAGCAAACATAAAAATATTACCGCCGTTGGATTCCAATGTTTTTCTTTTAAAAATTCCTAATCAAATGCGGTATTTTATCGAGAAATAATAAACCTGTTGTGTTATTCTGTAGTTATCGTAACAAAAAGTGCTCCAGAATAGAATTTATAGCCAAAAATCACTAAATAGATTTTAGTGATTGAGATTTGACTTTAGCGATTTACAGAATAAGGCTGCTGCTCAGACTTAATTTTAATTAAATAAATTGCTTGCCTGCCTGAATTAGAATATTAACTTTGTTTACTACTTTTATATTGTTTTTGTGCCATATATGGGAGTAATACATAGACTAATTAATTGTTAATAAATGATAAACAATACTAATTTTTATAAACATTATCATTATTTTCAATAAGTATAATGCTTTTTATTGAAGGTGTTTCATTAATAATTACTTAAAAAATAAAGCCATTATCATTGACTAATAATCAAATGGTTTTAAAGCCTTGCCATTATCAAACGTTATTCTTTGTCTATGTACACTAAAAAAAACTTAACGTAAAGAGTAGAGCGTTAATTAAAAATGACAAGAAGAGATTGCGTTATGCTAAGTCGACTTCGAGTTAGGAAATCAAAATTTCATACGCTACTAAAATGGTGTAGTACAGGCCAAATCTACTTTCTTTGTTGTTACCCTTTTAGTTTAACATATTTTAACGGAGTGTGATGTATACAAATTAGTTTAAAAAAATCATCAATTATACTACGAACAGTTCAGTCTGTAGAAACACAGAATTTAAGATGTACTATTGCAAATTTTATATATTTTTTTAAATCTTTATGTTTATGTTTTTCTAATACATAGTTTTTTTTAAGCTTGTGTAATCATCATAAAATTGTGTTTAATAAAAAGAATTATTTTTAATCCAATAATAATTACAACGATTTCATAATATTTTATTAACATTAGTAAAATAATTATAATTTGAAAGAAAAAAAAATCATTAGCATTAAATGGCAGTTAGTTTTTTTTTGGCATTGTAATTGATTCAAATAAAGCAAATGAAATTTTAATGGTAATGAAAATATCCCAAGTATGGTATTTAAATATTGTATATATATTTTTTCTTATTTTCATTTTAGTTAAATTTACTTAACTGATGGTCTGTCTAATGTTTTCTTATATAATTTATTTTCTTGCCTTTCAAAGTGAGGAAACATTAAACATTTGATACTTCTTTTTATTAACTTTTCCATCATACTGTTTACGCTCCTGTTGCTTGCTATTAAAATTGTATCATCTTCTTTGTGTACTCAACTCAACAAGCAACATATTAAAAAAGTATAAGTAGTAAAAAAAATTACTTTTCTCTTCAAGTTGTTTTAACATTCTAATGACTGGTTTATTTATACCTGCTGTTTTTCTTCCATATACACTAATACATATAAACGATTTTTAATGTGTACATAGAATTTCCTTTTGCAAATTTAAATAAGACTCTAAGGATTTTTTTTGTACAACTTTCGTCTGGTTTATTATGATGAAAAGGACCTGCAAGAAACTGCAGTGGGTGTATACAATATTATAAAGGTCATTGACTAAATATCCTTTAAGCAGAAGACGACGTAAGAGTGTATAAATATAACAAGTAAAGTGTAATAGTTAACTGTATTAAAGGTTAGTTAAAACTTGCATGTCCTAGAAAAAAAATTAAGTACAAGTAAAAGTGCTATATTCGTCTATGCCAAATCTTATATACCCTTCTCCAAATATATAAAAGCACATGTACCATGGTGCAGATTTCCCGTTGACTAGTTAAACAAAAATCGGCAAAAAAAACTTCCCTACCATAAAAAACTTTTTTGAAAATTCTAAGTTTAGCTTAGGGTTGTTGTCCTAACTTAGTAAAAGAAAAGGTTGCTGCATCAGGTGAAAGTTCACCAGTTTTTCAACATAAACAACAATCACCTGCAGGAATAAAACGAAAGTTGAAAAAGAGATGACAGATAATTACAAAGAGAAAAATTAAGAACTCTAAAAAATAACTTTACCTTAAAAAAGGTCATCGGCTTTTAATGGGTTAAGTATTTTAAAAAAATTTTCGTTTTTCTGAAAGATCTCTTCAAAAGATTTTCAACGATACCCATATTGACTTGATATCTTAAAAAATATGTTGCATAATCGTACTTTTCCATAAAAAATTCAGAAGCCCACAACTCGTAAAACATACGCGAACGCCATATTCTTCATTTGATATTTTTTTTCTTATTTTTTAATTCTCTATCATCCTATATATTTGTTTTATTATTGGAGTTACTTTACTAAACTAGATTTGTTAAAGAAATGGAAAAATTAGAGACTGGCGTGAAGACTTTTCCGACGCCTCAAAGGACATGAACCGATTTTCGAAACTATGCCTATCTAGCTCATCTAGAGCCTTTTGACGCGAACACGGAAACATCTCTTAATCGTCTTCGATATGCAAGAGAACTTAGAACATACATATATACTTTATTGGGTCGAGAATGGATATTAAAGAAATTACAAACTTATATGTACCCTTTTTCCATCTGTGGTTAAAGGGTAAAACAATGCAAATAAAAGTTTTATATTATGATTTTCTATTTAAAGTTTATTTCAAAGTGTTTTCAGAAAGTGTTCACATTTGAGATGTAAAGGTAAAAATGCTTAAAATAAATTTATTAAATCTTACATATTAAAGCGCTTTCCAATCCTTGACTAAAATAAAATGAAAAATTAGATGAAATTAAATTTTTTTCTTTAGATTATGTTTCATTAATTCATAAGCATTATAAAAGAACACAAGAAAAAGAGATGGGAAGATAGTGCCGTAGTAGGGCAACAATAGTTTTTTCTCTCAATATATATATATATATATATATATATATATATATATATATATATATATATATATATATATATATATATATATATAACTTTTTAAAATTTTTATAAGACCTAATTGCAAAAACACTGTTTTAAAAAATGTGACTGCATTTTACAAATGGTGTAGTTATTCAGGAATTGTTTTTTAGGAGTAAGCTATTCGTAAACAAAAAAATTAAATCACCGTTTATGCGGCAACATTTTCTATTCACAATATTTTATTTGCGAATAAGACGTGCGTATAAACAGCCATTAATCCTGTCTGTTAATAAACAGTTTGCCTTTAAAATTTGGTAAGAATGATATAGTTTCGAGGATTGCAGCAATTTCAACCCAATTCAAATAGGAAATAATATAAAAGGATGCACTACTACAAAATCCCCAATGACGGAGCAAGTTTTGTTAATATTTTGCCTCTAAAGGTTACAGTGCACAGTGGAGATAAAAAATACAGTGTTAAAAAAATTTTACATAGCTACAGGAAGAAGGTCTGCCAGAAGCTGTGAAAATATATCACCTCGAGAATTTAAGATATATATGGGCATTTCTATTACATTTAAAGTGACTAATGAACTAACAAGAAGTTCTAAAAAAAAGGATTTTATTTTGTTAATGGGTTTTTGTAGAACAAGCAGTCTTAGCTGCTTTTAATTCATGAATATCGTAGCAAATAAACTGATCTGAGCTATACCTAGAATGTTTTTGACTTTTTGTCCGTTTTCGTCTAAATTATAAAACAAGGGATGCTTTTTCAATCTGATCACATGACATGAAGTTTATTTTTTACCCCGTTTATACTATATTGTACATATTGTTAAAATGAAAATGCATCGGGAATAATTACGTTTTTAAACTTGGTTATCTGCAAGACTTCTGTTTTGATGTGAGGTATCGAAAAGATTTCATTTCACTGAAGAACATCCTACTTGTTTTATAAAACGATCTAGAAGCTTGATAAGACAAATTATTTTTTTAAACTGAAGGTTGCTTTCTTCAGAACATATAAATTTTTAAAAAAAAAACATCCATAAAATTTCTTAATTTTATTTAAAAGATTTTTTTGCTGTCACTTTTGTTCATCTACAAATAAATAACTAAAAAAGTTTTTCAGGCCTGTTCTGATAATTCACGTGGTTTTAAATCACGAACTGTTTTAAAATCAGGCCAACAATTTAGTGATGTTTTAAAAAACACGCGATTTTCGTTTTTTCGGCGTGGTTTTAAATGTTCGAAAACGCAAGAAACAACTGATTTTTTAGATTTGTGTTTTGTTTGTTTGCTTTTTTAAATTCATAATTAAAATATTAATTTGTTAACATTTTGTTAAAAAAATAACAACCTTTTATTAATTAACAGCAATGATTAAATGTTGTATTAGGTAAATAATGTTAATGGTGTGATCACATTAAAAGCACTCGCCGAAAAACCATACATACAGCCAGTTCTTAAATTAGAAACATAATCATAAAATAGATAAACTTTAAATACTGTTTTAAGATTGTGTCAATTGCCCAAAATTAGAATTATCTTCTAAAAAATAAATTAACTGCTAAAATGAAAATAAATCACGAGCATTGTTGAATAGGGAAAAAATTACAAAACAAGCAGCATCTTCAAGAATTTATAAATAAATTAGTTTTTTTGTGTATAAAATATAGTTTCTTTACAAAAACATATACAAGACCTATCATTTAAAATATATAATCAAATTTATTATATTCTAAACGAAATAATATAAAGTAAGTGATTTAAAATCAACAGTCATTTAGTAACCGTTTTTAAAATCATGTGATTTCAGATTAATTTGTAGGCAGAACACATTTTAATTTGAAATCACTTTGATAAAAAGTGATTTACAGAACAGACCTGGTAAATATATATACCAAAATGAGAAAAATTGCAACTAATTATGAATATATATAAAACTTTTTTACATTACATTACATTGATTGTTTCTCTATAAAAAAACATCATAGAAGAAAAATTTTTTTTAAGTTTTATTTTTTTTTTTTTTTGTCACAGTGGACCTTTTAGTGAAAATGCCCAGTAAGGAATGTCGATTTGTCCTCGTGGTGCTTTTTACTAAAAAAAATCCATACTTGCAAAATTTAATTACCACGAAAAACATGGATTATATAAGCACGCTAAAATCCAAACTAAGTTTTTAATAAAAAAATAATATTAAAAACAAAATGTTATGAGAGCACTAAAGGATTTTTGCAGAAGCCATTTTAAATTTACGTTCTTTTTTACAAATAAAAATAAAATGCATTTTCCTTTTTTCTAACTACTTTTTGAGCTCACAACTGTTTAAGTACCATTGTACTAATGCTTTCACATTTTTATCTCTATTTTCTCTATGAAATGGCTTATTTAAAAAAATCCTTTCTATATTTAAACTACGGCTCTAAAGAAACCTTCTTACTAAATTTTATTAATATCCATTCAGCAGTTTTTATGAAATGTAAATTAGGGGAAAATTCCAAAAATATGTGTTTTGTATTCTACATCGATTACTATTGAAATCAACAAAAAAATTTTCAAAAATGAAAAAAAAAAAAGAATGATCCAGTTAGTTTTTTTATGTGTATAGATTATTTAACCGATAGTATTTATATACCTATGTAGATATTTAAATAATTGACTAAATTCATTTTATTTTTAACAAAATTAAAATTAA
Organism: Cistogaster globosa; assembly: GCA_937654795.1. Classification (NCBI taxonomy): domain Eukaryota; kingdom Metazoa; phylum Arthropoda; class Insecta; order Diptera; family Tachinidae; genus Cistogaster; species Cistogaster globosa. The sequence goes on from OW569405.1 coordinate 24,144,181, forward strand.
ACAACTGCATAACTATTAAAATTCAATTAAAAATTCATTTAGTTTATATTTGCTTAAAAATTTTATTTTTTCAATTTCTTCGTTGGACACTTACCTCGCTCTCAAGAAAATATTCAAGTATTGAACGTTGATATTCTACTACTTCAAAGAAACGTTGACGATTATTTCGTGGTAGCGGTTCCTTAATATCTGTCTGTTCAGCAATTTCCTTAGAATTACTATCGTCGAATAAATTAGATGCCGTGACTGAACGATCCACAGACATAGGCGATAAAACCTCAGACACCGACATGGGGGTAGTATCCAATATATACTGATTTTCTTCATATTTGTGGCTGTCACTAAAAAAAATTTATATGAAATTAAAAATTGTTCATCTTCAAAGTAAAATAACAAATCATTTGTAAGTAAGAGTTTAGGTGATTCGCCGTAAAATTATAGAATTAACTCGAAAAACGTGATTACTTCTTATACTTTGACGAGTTGATCGCTTATAATAAAAAATAGGATATAATACAGGCGGCAGATGGATAATAATGGATCACAGTAATCAGAAAAATTTTCAAAACCTGGACGGAAATTTCGACAAACGATAACTTCTAATTCGATTTCAAAATTTCGATCGATATCGAATGCCGTAACTTAACTCCTGAATCACTTAATTTTTTTGGAATGATTTCTGTTTCTATTTGATTATTCATATTTGGGCGACAGGTTATTAATGTTTCTTCTGTGTTTGTACAAATCATTGTAATGAAGAATTAGCTAACATTTAAGGCGACTGACTGTTCCTTTGCACTATGGGCTAACTTTTAACATAACCTTTAAATGTTATGATGCATCACCTACAAGCATTGCGATTATTTTATTAGCATTTTTATTTTTAAAATATAAAATTTAGAAAAGAGAACGAAAATAATTCCAATATTTAAATTTACGTCTAAAGCATGAGGAAAAACACCGCCGCTCATCAATCTTTATGTTACATGTAAAGATATTTAGTAGCTACACTAGGGATTACAAGAAATAAGAAGTTATGGAGAGTATTTGTCAGGGGTTATCGTCGAAATAACACTAGACTGCAGCTGTCAGACTCAAAGTCAATTTAAGAAGCTGGCTGGTGTAATTTAAATATGTCATTAAACGTTACCCCGACATGTTATAACCTTTCTATCTGTTTAATTAACAGTTTGCCTTTAATGCATATTAAAGGTTTTGCAAATATAATTATTTCTTTATAATTAATATAAGAATGTACCTTCTGTCTGTCAAAATATGTTGCTGATGGAAACGTTGCTGTTGCTGGTGTTGCTGTTTTTCATAATAAACATTTTCTTTATCAACAACATCATGACTAATTGCTGTTGCTGTAGCTGTAATTGTTTCATTTTGTTTTTTTATTACCACTGCTGATTGCTGTTCAATTGCTTCCGTTTCGCTGTAATCTTCATAAACTGAAAAGGTTTTAAATTGTTCCACTGGTATAACTGTTGACTTTTTTGCCGCCAATATCTCATCTTTACCAACGTTGTTGCTATTACCCTTAACATTGCCAACATCACGAAAAGCCTGAAAGGAAAAATAAAATAACAACAAAAATAAAAATAACAGGCAAAAAGTAAAATGTTTAAACGGCAAACGTAAAAAATGAAATGGAATACAACAACAATATTACAGAAACAAAATTGCTTTCTATGTTATTGTCACATTATAATCTTTTGAACAGATGTTAGGATCTTTTGAACTTTAATTTATGAATAGAGATTTTTGCACTCTTAAAAAACATAAATTTGTAGGGGGTAAAAATAGAAAGAAAGAAACAGAACAGAGAGAGAGAGATAGAGAGAGAGAGTTAAATAAAATTGTTATTGCGATGTAAACAAAAAGCTTTAAGTACAACGGTTGAAAACACTTAGGACTGTTTATTAATCTAAAATTGAGTTACTATTTTAAAGAAAATTTTATGTGGAGAGCCGCGCACAGTAATAAAAAATCTTAACTTGACATCATTTAAATGGTAAAAAGTAACTTTATTTACATATTTCTTTCCAATATTTTTACTAACTTTTATTGAATGTTAATGCTTGAATGCTTGAACCGTACATGGGCATTGGGTGATAAATAACGATAATGTTTCTTCTAGCATTACCATAGTTTTCAGTAACTGTATTGCTTTCTAATGAAAAAGTTTCATTGATAATTAGTTTAAAAAAACCAACTTTTTACAGATGACAAATGATTAACATTCTTTGGCTTTGTAAACTAAATTAACACTCACCCTAAAATGTAGTGGAGAATTATTTTAACATGGCATTTTTTACAAAAATTCGATGCAACATAATATATCTTTAAAATTTTCGCAAGATAAATGAGAGAGGATAAGAGTTTTTTTTTTGTTTTTCCTGCTAGTAATAAGAACTGGGTGTTATATTTAGTTATTATAGCTTTTTCTCATACAAACATTTATTTTTTATCCAATTGTAATTACGAGTAGTAATAAAATGCATAAAATTTCATTACCATTATTAACAGCAATTGTTATACAAAAACAGAAGCATTAAAGGTCATTGTAATTATTTCAAACAATGCCATTGGAATTTTAATGGTGATGAGAATGCCAAGTATGGCTTCAAGCGCAATATCTCCTTATAGCATGTTTCCACGGCAAAATGAAGCACTTGCTTCGCTCTTCGAATCATGATTGGAAAGCATGCCGTTTACACGACACATGCTACCTGCTTCGATTGGATGTCAGCACAAAACTGAAACAACTTTCAAATAATATATTCAAAAATTTTATTTTCGTTTGAATTTCGTTTGTTTATAATTTATTTCATTAAAAATTTTAATGAAATTAATTGCTTTTTATATTACACATATCCACACACGACTTTAAACATTTTTTTTTTTTGTTTACATTTTATACAGCTAGTTCAGATAAACTTGCGATAAAAATTAGAGGAGACAGAAATTTTTCATAATTTTGTATGGCGCAGCACGTTGAATCTCTCATGATTGGAGTGTGAAACAAGAATAGAGAGCGAAGCAGGTGCAGTGAAAACATACAATTATAAACAGCCCACTCAGGAATATACTCATGGAAAAAAAAGTTTTTTGAGAAAAGATTCCTCAAATTATAAATTAAGTGGGAACAAAAAAATTGGCATCATGGTTATTCAAAGGAAGCTGTTTTGTTTATATACATTTTATTTATTCTTTATAATTCACAACACATACCTACTTTTTTCCTCTGAATTTTTTCACTTTCTACAGTCAGTAAAAAGGAGAATATATATATAATCGGAGAAAAGGGAAAAGTGAAAAACTCGCAAGGAAATGAAAAACTAATACGTTAATTTTGCTGAGCTCCTTTGTCGTTTTACGGCGTTTCTTACGCCTGGAATAATTTGACTTAACTTAAGACAATTCCCACTATGCTGTTAACCAGATTAAGAAGTTTTTTGTTTTTAATACGACTCTCCGTACACCTTTTGTTCTCTGTTTTTAATATCAATCAAGTCGATTTAAGTCGATATCGAACTAAATTTAAATTCAATGTGTTGTCAGTTGTTTTTACTATCCAAAAAGTAAAACAGAAAGCAAAAGAAATAGAAATATGTAGAAACAAACTTGCCAATTCAAAGCAAAGAAAAATGGTTAACTTGCATTAGTCAAATAAAAGGTATTCAGCCCAATAATGAATATTTTTACGGAATTTCTTTCTTACGGAAAAATTTTTTCTCGAAAAAAGATTCCTCCAATTATAAATTACGAGGAACAAAGAAAGAAAAAAAGTGGCATCACCGTAATTTGAAGGAAGAATATTTGTTTATTTACATTAAATTTCTATTTATTTATAATACCTACTTTTTTCCCTCGAATTCTTTTTACTTTCCGCAATCGATAAAGAAGGGAATAAATTTATAATAGGAGAAAGGGAAAAGTGAGAAAACTGATTATTGAACGAATGTAAAAACAAAACTATAGAGCATCAGGTGTATACAAGATAAATTTAGGTGAAAAAATAACTTTCACGGAACCTTCAAAGGTTATCTATATATAAAGGAAAACAACGTTATTTTAAAGGTTCGCAAAATTTTTAATTGAAATCTAACTTATTTCTTATTTAGTAACTAGTACGTTTTTTAGATTGAATAATACGTTTAACAAAACATGTTTAAATAGTTTCTTTTTATGTGAAAGTGGCGGACAATTTTTAAAGGGCCTGTATACTGTTTAAAAGAAAGGTATGAATAGTCAGAGTCTAACCAACAGCGCACAAAAGTTGTTTAGATCCCAAATAACGGATTTGTTTTTCTCTAGAAAAACATGCTAATGATCCAACTCCATATTAGTCCTAAGATCTGTACAGAACGATCAGAAAAGTAACATGTCTGGAGTAAGCAGATGATGTTTTTTGTAATCTTTACACACTGGTAACTCCAATGAAGTGGAGGGAATGCAAACCCCTGTTAGAAAAGTCATTAAGTTTCGAAATACCTATTTAAAACTTGCACATGGGTATTAATTTAAGAAGGAAAAATGATAGACCCATTTTTATTGTCATTACATTCTGCTAAGGTAAACTGTTGCTGCAAATTTAGGCAATGACAGCAAAAAGTAAGTTTTATCCAAAATTGGGTACTTTAACTTTTTGTGGAACAAAATTAGTATTTGTCCATGGAAAATGTATCCATAGAATTTGAAATACTGATGATTTTTGAAGTTAGGCAACCATAACGCATCAAAAAAATATAGTGGTCGTTCAATGTTTTAAAATTTTTTTTTTCCATTTTTTGCATAGTGTAATTGGGAATTCCAATAGTGGATTGGTTGTAACAAACGTGGCTTTGATTTTGAACCGAAACAGGCAATATGCTTTTTAAATAAGTATAAAAAACTTATAATAAAGCTGTAAAGGGTATACCGATAGTGACATGATTTTAACATGGCTTTAATTTTTTAACCGTAGTAAACAGGAATTTAAAATAAGTGTACATGCATTTAACTAAGTGTAAAAATTAAATTAAAATATAGTCCTATACTTTAAACCGTTAAAGAGACAGACATAGCATATGTACTGCTATGTCTGTCATAAAGAAAAGTACAAGAAAATAAAAAAGAATTAAATGAAGGGTATCCCGAAAGTATAGCGATTTTCACACAAAAATATAAAAAATTAAAAGATGTCAAAATAGTAACTATACAAACTTTCCTATAATATATTACATTTGAATCAAGTGTATTAAATGTAAAAACACACATGGGTGTAGGTATGCAATATATGTACAAGTGTTTTGTTTGACCCGACCTGCAGCTCCACACGTATGTTTTATTTCTGAAATTATAAAATCATACAGCATACATGATGGTATTTCCCCGAAATAAATAACTTACGAATATTCATTAATATTTAAAATATTAAATTTTCTCATACTCTTTTTTTACTTTTTCTGTACTGAAATATTAATATTGATTATACTTGTAAATAATATCAATATTGGCATAAGAATAACGATTTCTATAATTATCATCTGGCAACCTTGATGGTATGCATTTGCTTGCATTTACACGGATGGGAAAAATCCTGTTACATACCAATGAATTTTTTCCATTTGTTGTTGTTAAATGTAAGTTGACATCTGCATGTGGCTACTTTATATTTTTTGTTTGCAGGGAGCCTTGCGTATCATAAAATGCATTTGTGATGTCTTATATACATACATACATATATACATACACACATTTTGTTATGCACTTAATAGTTGGACAATCAGTTAAGCGTCTCTAAACAAAAAAAATTATTTTTGTTTTGAATGATAACTGACAACATAGAGAAATAGAAGAAAAAATAAAATAAGAAATGAGCGGGAAATATTACATGAAACGACTGTATTTACATGCATATTTATATTGTAAATACCAACAGAAAATGTCAAAAAGAATAAGATTTAAGAGAATAAAACACTTGATTATTGGGTAAAAGAAATGTTTAAAAATACATATATTTTGAAAAAAAAAAAAAACAGCGTTAAATTCTTCGTTTCATTAAAATGAATTTTCTACAAAAGCAGGTTAAAAGAATGTTCTTGCTGGGAATGATTTCTCTAATTACTTGACTAGAAGGGAAAACTTTGTAAAACGATTTCATAACTTTTATTAGTTTTCGCCACAGTGAATTGCTTTTATTTGAGACAAATAGCGATTTTATGAAAACTGTAAGAAATATTTTTTGAAGTGACTACCTTATAATCACCCTTATCGTGGTTGGCGTTTTTGTGGCGAAAGTTAGTCGTTTTTAAAAAGTTTTGTAATAGATTAAAGATAGCTCGTAACAGTTGTCATTAATCTATTACAAAATTGTCGTAGTCGAAATACGCCTACGCCAAACACGATAAGGGTGAATATATAATCTATTTTTCAAAGAAGATTTTAAAAACTTTCTCTTTTCCTACTATAAGCTTCTGGTTTTAGGGTTTAAATGGCCATGAGATTGCGTTTTATAAGCCATAAAAAGCGAGAATTATTGCTCAATGCGTAGTACAAATTTGAGAAAACTGTCAGGTGAATGCTAATTAGAAGATCTCTAGAACTAATACTTTGCATAAAGTTTAAAAACTTCAATAAGCCAAAGTAATAATAAATAAGAATGAAATTTAATTTTTAGAGAAACAATCTGCCAATTATCCTTTAGCTTCTCTTTCAATATTAGAGCAACAGCTTAGGTTTAGCAGGCAGAACTGATCAGCTTATTTGGATTCGTCTAACGATTCCTTTGTGACATCGGTAGAAAAAAAATTGAATCAGCGAATAAATAAAAGAGATTATACAAAACCGTATAATTCTGTCAGGTATTGTATAGCTGCCCTTTAGACAGAAATATTTCCGCTTAGAGAATGCTGGATATCTGAAGGACATTTTAATTGGAAAATCCCCTATTTCACCAACACCAACCACCCTAACCCCCTCTTAAAACCAAATGTGTGAAAAAAGTGTCCTGTTAGAGAGAATATTAGCTTAAATTTGATTGTCGTTTCCACCGCCAGTTTTGCCTTTAGATCTGCCGGCATTAGGCAGCATTTCCCATGACGTTGGTGTTTTTTTCATACGTGACTAATGACTGGACCTGACGTTCGTTCTATTGTTTACAATATAACTGACAGTAATGTTTAAAATATCGACCATTGTTTTTTTATTCTTCACCACTTCTTCCGAGTTCTTATGCAAAGCCAAGTCGATTGAGCGAGGTCAGTCTGTCCGTTCGTGTTGACATCGACTTTGCCAAGGTACTAAATGAACTAGAGAAAACTTTAATACACCACAAATCGATCAGACATTGTTAAGAAAATTTTGCTACTGAAATAAGCCAGATCGGTCTATGTCCTCCGAGGCAGCGGCAAAACACCACTCCTACCTCTAATTTTTCCATATCATTTGGAACAATAAAATAATTTTAATAAAAAAACAAATGAATGGTTTGATAGAGAATAAAAAAAGAAAAAACATCAAGTGAAAGGAAAAATTAGTGCTCGCCCACATTTTCCAAATTATGAGTATCTAGACTTTTCATGAAAAGCGCGATTTCGCAACATATTTTCTAAGATATCAATGATACCTATTCATTTAAAAGCTTTTGAAGTGATCTTTCAGAAAATACAAAATTAAAAAAAATGCTTAACCCATTAACAGCCGATGGCATTTTTATGTAAAATTATAGATCGTACTTAATTTTTTTCTCATTTTTTAATTCTCTGTCACCCCAACAATTTTTTTTTGCTTGGAGTTACTCCGCTAAAACAACTAAGAGTGAAAGTAGCACTTTTATTTGTTTAAATTTAGTCTAAATAAGATTAGAAAATTATAGCGATCAAACTCATTCTCTTTTCTGTGGTTTTATATTTTATTTCATCTTTCTTATCGTAGATATTTTGGCCTAATCGCCACCTCAGAGAAGAACTGAGCGCTGCATCTGATACGTGGTAAGTATTCGATATTCAACATTTATTATTTAGTTGTTTTATGGCATCCTAACTACAACAGAACAGCTTATTTCAAGTAAGTAAGAAAATATGTATCACTACTTTAATAAAATTCTAAATTTTATAGTAACCAGAGATTTGTTATTAAAGTCAGCAATAATTTGCATCAGCAATTTTAATAAAAAATCAACACGAAAACAAAATAATTGTATTTGCTACACATTTCTTCTTATTAAAAATAGTGTGTAACAAAAATTAATATCGAATATTGTTTATAAATTCGAGTAAAATTTAGCACACAGTCTGAAGATTTTTAGAATGTAAGGATTAGAATAATTCTGTTTAGTCATTTATTAATTAATAAATTAATTCATACATCCTAAAACGTGAGAGTTACGGGGAGAGAAAATAATAGTTTATTAAATTCTTGCATACAATTTTGTTTGCTAATACAAAGTTTGCTTATCTTTAAATACAAAAAAATCTTAATCACTTTCTACGTTTCCCCCAGAATACAACATTTTATAACAAATGTTCGGTTGAAATTAAAAAATTCTGTTATTTGGTCATATTAACATCGGGCTATTCTTATTCGTTATATCTCAATAAATTATTAAGTATGGTGACCAATCAACTGTAAAATTCCTCGTTATTTTATCAACATTAAAAAATTTACATAGGTATTTTTAACTACTGTAACAAAGTACATTTTTTTTAATAGGTAATAGCGGCTCTACAACAAATACATTTGTTAAAACAACATGGAATTTTATTGTTGCTTTGTGAGTGGAAATGTCAAAAATAGAAAGACAAAATAAAAGATAATTGCTCTAAAAACAAACGCTCTCTTTGTTCCGCATTTGCTTGTTGTTAGTGTTTTTTGAAATTCGTAAACAAAAAATGTAAAATATAAACAACTTTTGACATGTCCAACTACAAACCGGCTGGGCGGACGACACTACCTAGTAAAATAAATGTACCTTGCTACTGTAACATTTTCATTTGTAAATTTGCCTACCAAATCTTCTTACTCACTGATTTTATCAATTCTTTAGAACATGTTTTCCCAGCTAAAAAAATGAAACCATTTTTGGAAGCACTTCAAACGTTGGGCAACGAATGGTTCTTTGTGTAAATTGTATAAATGCTCACGTTGATTATTTTCGTCTTAACGGTGCTTAAGAAAAACTTTCTACACAGCATTGCCCGTAGTGTAAGCTTCAATTCTTGGCGTCTTGCTAAGTATAAATTTTTATCCAAAATATACTATTTCTATCCAAAAATAGTGTTCGTTTATTTTAAAAAAGGGAGCAACAATTCTAATATAATGTTGCCGACATATTCGACTGTGTTAATAACCTATTGAACAAGCTGTTTACTTACTATTTTTCCCCTAACATTTCTTACTTAAATACTATTATTTTTTTCTTTTGGCTGGGAAGTTGATTGTGATAAAAGTTGTTAATTAAATATATAATAAAGCATTTAGTTTATAAGTAGAATAACATTTTTTAGGTCTTTTAAGTTAAATATTACAAAAAAGATGTTCTTTTGTAATATTCAGGAATTATTTTTCTTCCAATGCTTGTGTCGAAGAACTTTTTGAGCAATTTTTTGTTTCGTGATAATGGTAGTCAACTACCTGAACTTTTAATTTAATCACACCTATCGCGAATTATTTTCCTCATGAAATTTTTTCACATTTCACTGAAAACCAAATTGACCTTATCATGAAATGTGGAATTTGATTGTGATTGTGGAAGTATTTTTTATCTAATAAGAAGTTTTAGGTTGATAAAAAGTAACTTTAGGGTGAAATCTGTAAATAAATTTCAAAGAGACATTTTTCTTAACAACATGCAAGGTAACAGATTAATTGCCTCGATATATGAAGGTGTGTAACGCCGAATCTAAGGGTCAGTCCAAAAATTTTCACTTAAAATTGTTTGCTTAAATTTGCATTTTATACCCCGTAAACAACTTTTTTTTGATTTTTACAAATGCAATATTGTGGAAAATTTGTTCACATGAAATTCCCGATACCAACTTTCAGTTCGGGTGGTATAAAAATTTCACATGAACAAAAATTTCACTTTTTATTCACAAAAGGGGTAAATATTACATTTGGCGAAAAAACTAAAAAAATGTTGGCAACACTAGCTAGCGCAATTTTGTTTTGAATGGACAAAAATGGTAAATGGCAATTTTTGCGATATTTTAATGAAAATGAAAGTCACTTTCTTATGAAAACAAGAGAAAACTTATAAAGAAAGCCGATTATTTAATTTAATTTTTAAATGTGTAAATGGAATTATTAAGCGACAAGAGAACTAAAATTGATGCGATGATCACTCTCACCAAATATAATAACTCAAATCAGTGTAATTATACTTTATGTAAGTTTAGCTTAAGTATTCTATTGTAAATTAAAAATCATTTATAGGGACACTAATAAATACAAAATATCATTTACATAACAATTTGCAGATAAAAATATTTATAAACATTTTGAACAAGCCATTTTTAAGTCTCATTTGAAAGACCAGCTATCAGACGTTTTAAAACATAAAAATAATTATTTTATTGTAAAAAATTATTATGTTAATAAAAATGAGCAGGCGCACAATTACATATATTTATCAAAATGTGGCAACACATGAAAACAAAAAACAAGCAAAAATATATTTAAAAAACAATTCGTCCCCTACAGTACTACATTTATACAAATAATAAATTCAGTAAATTTTAAATAAAAATCATTAATTTGTAAATGCAGCCTTTTTTTTATTAAGAAGAAACCAAATTAATAAATGTGTATTTAAAGTTAATATGGTAGCTCTTTTTCACCCTTTGCTAATCGCACAAAAAAGAAAAGGATAAATAAAAGCAAGAATAACACCACAAAAGAAATAAGAATGTGCAAGAGGATGATAAAAAAAATGACGTCACATAAAATTAAAAAACACAAAAAAGAGACACTAACGAATATAGATTGCGACAAATTTTAATGTTTAACATAAAATACCACCACCATTTCCTAGTTTCTGGATACATACATACATACATATATATAATGATGTATCCATGCACCATAATTTGTTTATATTAATAATTAAGTATATCCAGGGACTTACTACTTTGTGATTGTTGTTGGATGTAATAACACTACTGGCTGTTAAATGTATGCGACCATTGGTGTTAGAATGAAGTACGCCAAAATTGGCGCGTCCCTGCTTTGAGGAGACGCCACCAGTTCCTAGTGGCTGTAGAACATGCGATTTTCCTCCTGCCATAGTTTTCTCTTTTAAGATCACATTCCGAGGATTTTCCTTTTCAGAATCTTGGGCAATTTGAAAAGCCGTTTGAGTAGCCGCCATTGTTATTAGTTTAAAATTGAAAAAATGCACACACACAGACACAAATGTACAAGGTTTTGTAAAAACTTATCGGACAAGGTATAGGATTATTATTCGATGCAGGCTTTTTTAATTTTACTTTAATTAAGTAGTACTTGCAGGAATTTTCCTACAAAAACTAAAAATTATTATTTTTAAAGTAAAATTTTATTAAACTTTGATTTAAAAATCTATGTTTGTACATCTAGCATTTTTTTCTACAAAGAAGCGAATACAAAAGAAGTTTTTTTGTGTTAAATTTTAATATAATCCCGTTTGTTTTGTGCAAAAATGGTGGCTTTTATATAATATATTATTTAAAGAAATTCGCTTCAAAGTTTTAACACTTAATTACCGTTTACTCTACAATGTTTCTTTTTGCGTTTCTTAAAATGTTTTTGTTGATTTTTATCCTCACACACGCATTAACACAGAAGATCTTTGAACACAATTCCGAACAAAAACGCTTACCAACACACACACGTACACTTTAATTAAATTTACAAATTATTTTTATAAATTTCTTATGAAATAAGGCTTAAACTCTTGTCAATTACAACATTTTCTTGGGATTTATGGATTTTGCACTTTCTCCACAATTTCGGCCTTGGGCTTCAATGTTGATGATGTTCTCTCGTTGCCGTCATAAATTCAATTGAGAACACAGTTTTGTGATCTTTTGCAATTCTCACCAAATTTTTGAATTTGTGCGCTTGAATTGTATGCTGCCATACTTTTTCTATATTTTCCTTTTTCGTGTGGTGGATAAAAACGTACTCGCTGCTTTATTATTACAGAGTTGTTCGTTTTCATGGCATATATCCTTTTGATAAATTGTAAACAATTAAAGCACCATGTACTAATATAAACAACATGAATAAAATTAATATTACTAAAAATAACATGTTTAATTAATTATGCCCCAAAACTGATTGTATCAGAAAGTTGATACCAGTAGTTTGTGATGCCGGATCAATCAATTTTTATACATAACAATAACAGTCCACCCTAAATACGTGCGTTAGGCACGACGTAATTTAGCGTCTAGTTTTTACGCTGTAATGAGTAACTTAAATAAGAGCGCCAACGTTGTGAAACGAACAGTATTGTTTACTTATCTTATTTGCTAAAAACCACAAAATTAAAATAATTAAGAGAGATAAAATCGCGAAATTGACCTTAAAGTAGCTGTAATGTCATTACTGTTGGAAATACTTTTGTATATACCAAAAAAAAAAAAAAAACAATAACAACACTTCTTTTGCAGCCAACTTCACTTTTTACGCGCGTCAAAATTGGATTTTTCAATTGTTCAACGTTAGCGTCGCGCTATTTGGGTTGGTCTCATACATTTTGTATGGGCATGAGAATTTTTGACAGTTAAATAACGTCTTACGCTCGTATTTAGGGTGGACTGTAACAGTCTTGGTATGAGTTTAAAGCGTGTTTGTTTTCTTTCTTTATTTAAAATAACTTAAAAAGAGTGATAAAAAAGGAGATATAACTATTAGACCTAAGTTCTACAAGGAATAATTAAAAAAGAAAACATACACAACACTTATTCATTATTTATTTCAACAAAAGTCAGATCTATCCCCAGAGATTCTTTTTTACGTGAAGACCACAAAATAGTCTATGCAGAGGCAGGATAATTGTGGTGAGAGTGAGCTAAACACACCCAATTAGTAATAAACGTCAATAACAAGTTTAATTGTTTTTTTATGTTGCAAAAGTCGTTAAAATTTAATAAAATATTGAAAATAATAAAATTGTTTGCGATTAACTAAATAAAATATTAAAATACACAAAAATAAATAAAATATTTTTGAAATTTCACGATTGCCAGATAGTACTGTAATTTCATGCTATAATTGTTTTTAAGAAATGATTTTTTAATATATAATGCAAAAGTTAATCCAAGTTGTAGACACTATGTCAGTAGTATGAGTAAAGAAGAGAGAGTCATTTTACACAGCGATCGAACAGAATCCCAAAATTGAGTGCAAGAACGAAACTATACATATAATAAAACTGTAACGGGCTCTTTTCTGTACAAAATCGTAAATTTCGAGCAAAATACCACGCCTGCCTCTAATTTTTCCATATCATTTGGAACAATCAAAAAACAAATATATGGGGCGATAGAGAATAAAGAAAAACATCAAATAAAAAAATGGCGACCACTCATATATACCGAGTTATCGGCCTCTGAAATTTTCATTAAAAAGTTCGATTATCACTACGGTCAATATGGGTATCATTTAAAAACTTCTGAAGAGATATTTAAGCAAATACTAAAATTTTTCAAAAATACTTAACTCTTTAAGAGCCAATAACATTTTTATGTTAAATTTTATATATGGACCTTTTTTTCTTATTTTTAAATTCTTTGTCACCTTAATATTTATTCTATTTTTTTCACCACAAAAAGTGAAAAAGGGAATAACTAATTTGGTCATTCCGTTTGCAATTTTTACAATATCCATTTCCGACCCCATAAAGTATTCATGTATATTCCGAGTCCTTATGCATAGCGAAGTCTATTGAGCGATGTCCGTCTGTCCGTACGTGTTAGTTTTAAAATCAAGTTTGCCAAGGCACTAGATAAGCTAGAAAAAATTTAAGTACTCGAATCGATCAGTGCTATTGGAAATCGGAAAGACCGTTCCATGTTCTTCGACGCAGTGGGAAAAACACCTCGCCTACGACTAATTTTTCTTTATCATTTGGAACAATGAAGTAAATCCAATAAAAAAAAACACACAGTATAAAGCGACACGGTGGGCACCTGGAAATTTTTGGAATTTGAGTTATCAAAGCCCAGCTATTTTACGAATTAAAACACCTTGCTTCTATACATTTGCAAATCTGTTTGAATATTAAATTTGAGAAGGAAAGTAAAGCAGTGCCTCTACTAAAATGTAAAGAGAATTTATTTTTAAAATATATAAATCTTTACATTATTATTTGAATAAATAATTTTTTTGGCATATAACATGTGCGGTAATGCTGTAACAGTCCTTCATTTGCATCCTACTCTTTATCTATGCCACACCCATTATATAGTAACTGCAGTCGTTTTGGGTGTTTTTGTGCACACGATCAATGTCTTGTTTTACATGTTTTTTTACAGGAACACTCACATAATAGAGATTTTAACACAGCAAGTTTGCACTTTTATTTAGCAGAGCGCTGAACAGTTCCAAATCAATTTTTTTTTAAATTTTATACTCTACGTGTACTTCTCTTCTGGGAGAGGTTCTATATACAATGACAAATAAATAAATGCTTAACCCATTAAGAACCGATGAGTAAGCATTTGACAGACTTTTCGTTAGGTTTTTGACATAACCTCAAGCTAGCTTATGCACATAGTAGTTGGGCCCTTAAACACATTCATATATGAGAGCTTTCAGTGTAACTTTTAACGAATATACAATAACACACTTCAGAAGTATCAGTACCCTCTAAAATGTATATAGGTAAATGCTTTGTACATAATATAATAATATATATTATGTACTTCCATATTAAGTACATATATCAATGACAGGAAACGATACATTTTTCGATAGGTTGCGAAACAAAAATTAAAATAATACTCAATTAGCTGTCTCACTACAAAGAAGTCGTTTAAACTCTTGAAGGTAAAAAGTTCTGCTTTTACACTCACGAGACAGAAGACGGCAACTAAATTACTAAGGGTGAATTTGTTAAGAGGCACAATATCAAGCCGGTAAGTGTTAAGGAAATTACAACCAAATGAGCTTATGGGGATGATGCGTTATATTTAATCGAGTTCGACAGACAACATTTTTTATATTTTCTTTCCCTTGAGAAATTACAAAAAAAAAAAAAAAAAACTTTGTTAATAGTCGCCATATAACCAACCTTACTCAGAAGAAAATTAAGAAAAAAACGTGGTTTGCTTGTTGGTAATGTTTGTTAAAGCCTTAACATTTTTGTATCGGATTCTAAAATAACTCTCATTTTGTTTTTAAAGTTTTGCTACTTAAAGAAAAATATTTTTATAGATTCTCCACTGACTTGCTATATATTAAAATTCTGAACATGAAAAGATTATTTCATTTGTAAAGAACGCGGCCATTTAATAAAAAATGCAGATCGTCAAAGTTTTTAACTATTAGAAATTTAGTAAGTAATCCTAAGATCCTATTGTAAGGAAAGTTTCTTCTATTAAATTCTTTGTAATTGTTGACGTATTTTTAAGTAATAGTATTTCAAGTCAATAAAAATTGAAATAACACAATAATTAAAAAAAAAAATTGTGTTCTTACTGATTTCTTAGTAACATTATAAACTTAAGGCCTAACTATAATGTGCTTAAGATAGCTTAAACAACTGTGCGATTACACATAATCAAATGTGTATAACTAATGTACTTAAGCGACTTATCGTCAAGTGATTTTCTGATCATGAAATAAAACATCTACTTCAATTAAATATCTAATGGAATTTTTAATATATTCAGAGTCTTTGATAATTATAACTTTTTTTCCATTTTATTCCACATAAATTTTCTAAATGAAGGTGTGTAAAATATGGAGGAATCAGAATTAAGCGCAGCATTGTTGAAAAATGTGGAATTTTTCGCACAAAACAGTATTTTTCTCTCATTGCATTTTGTTTGAAATCTATCTAAAATCTGCATCTTGAGTTCTTTCTGGGGTAGGAGCATTTATGTATATCAAAGCCAATTCGTTAAACTTAAACGTTTTAACCCAATTTTAAAGAATCCATTATGTCTCTCGGCGAGAGCCAGGTTATGATTATAGAACCATAGCTTCCTAGTTAAGTTTTCTTAAAATTGATTGTTGATTTTTAAAAATAAAACTGCTACTGCCATTGAAAAAAATGTATACTCTCCACCACAAAAAGTGCAAAAAAGTTAAATTTCAGTTTGTCAGTTGTTTGAGCGATGTCCGTCTGTCCTTCTGTGTTAGTGTTGAAATAAATTTTGCCAAGGCAATAAATGAGCCAGAGAAAATTTAAATACACCAATCGATCAGACATATTTTAAAAAGAGTTGCTATTCCATGTCCCTCGAGGCAATCGGCTAAACACCATTCCTGCCACTAATTTGACCATATTATTTGGAACAATAAACTAACTCCAATAAAAAAAAAAGAAAAAACATCAAATGAAAAAATTGGCGCTCGCCCATATTTTTCAAGTTATGGGCGTCTGAAAATTTCATATAAAAAATTCGATTGTCAATATGGGTATCATTTAAAAGCTTGTAATAAGATCTTTTAGAAAAGACTAGCATTTTTCTAACCTGCTTAAACCATTAAGAACCGATGACATTTTTATGTAAAATTGTATTTTTATTTTCTGTCACCGCAATAATTGTTCTTTTTTTTTTGGAAAGGAGCCATTTCACTAAGCTAGATTTAAGTACATAGTGAAGGGTATATAAGATTCGGCATAGCAGAATAAAGCACTCTTAATCGTTATTTCTAAAAATGTTCTGTCTTTTAATCTCATTAGTGATGAGCGATTCAATGATCTTAGAAGAACTCTGTCACCAGTGAACTAAATTTTTAAATAACCGTTCTTTTAAATAGTTGCCGTGATTACCGTTAGCGATTTTTTAAATAAGAATACACTTTTTTACTCGTATTGGAGGGTTGATAACGGTGGGTGTATTTGAAAAAAATGTTGAGTGCAATAATTTAATAGAGGCATGTCTAACATTTTGGGGGCTTTTTGTGGATTGCTACCATTTATCCCTACCTTTAATCCCGATGACCAGCTATATGCCTTTACCTCACCTGTCCCATTTGTCGCCTTAGGAGTTTTTGTTTTAAATCTCACATCATTAGGAGTTCTAACGTGTCCAAATCTTGTTACTGAAGATCATTATATAAAACTATCACACACCTAATGGTTACTTCATGAAAAAAATATAGTTTAATTTTATAATATGAGCAAAAGGTGTGTAAAAAGAATAGAAAGAAATATATGAGGAACGTGTGATGTTTAAAAATTTTTTTTATTGTAGATACAATTTCCTTTTTGAACACTTTATTAAAAACCTAACCTTAAATTAAAGGCCAAATACACAACAAACCCACATACAAATTAATAGGAAAACATTAAAATATATTTTGAATTTCTTACCTGGCAAAGATAAAATAATCTAATTTGAAATATTTTCTTTTTCTTTGCTTGAACTACCTGAGTTTGTTTTAAAAAATTCATCATTGGTAATGCCTGTTTGTCTAAGAACAAAACAAACTCTTTTTAATTAATGTAATTTTGTTTTCTTAATTCTCTTCCCAACCTCCTGTTGTTTTTCATTGCAAAGATTTTTTATTCCTTTTGTGCCAATAATAATTATCTGCAGTGAAAAAATTGTCTGTGATTGAGTGAAAAAAGAACACACGCCACAACTGAATTTGTATACAGTGTCTTGCAAAAACCAGATGATCTTTGTATTTGTAAGGACATATTACTTTCCCTATATTATAACCTGGAGGCCGAGATATCCAAAAATAAAAATCTTGTTGTATTGGTGAGAATAGTATAGTTGCACTGTAAGAAAAGTTAAGTAATTTAAAAGAAAATTTGTTTGTTTTTTATGTAATTAATGATGTTGAAAAAAAATAATTGTTATACAAAGTTAAAGCAAAAAATGTAAGTAAACATAAATTTCAGAGTTGGTGTATGGTGTTGGGTATAACTTTAATGTCAAAAAAGTAAAAAACTGCTCTAAGATGTGAATAAAAGAGTATAGAAAGGGGATATCAAAATTAAGAAAATAAAGTACAAAATGGTAATGGAAAAATATTTTAAAAGGGGATATTTTTCAAAATTTTTTCCAACAAAAATTCTGCAGAAACTGAATTATAGACCAGAGTTGTGTTACGAAAATAAATAAGTTTGCAACGTCTCTGGCGCATGAATTTGGTTAACTTTCAACTTTTCGCGCGTTGTTTGTAATATGACATCTCTCTCGTCAGCTGACTTCTTTCTTTTTTGTTTTAAAATTCATCTAAAACGGAAGAAAAATTAATAGAAAATATAAGAAAATAAAATAAAAAATATTGAACAATAAAAGTAGCTACGATTACAAAAGTAAAAAGAAGCGTGCAGAAGCTTGGGTTTAATGTAACTTGAAAAGTTTGAAGCGTATTCAACCCGTGTTATGTCTTTCACCTTTAAGCTGCAACAACTCATTTAAATAATATAAACACCCCAGTTACACAGGCAAAGTTTATTTTGCAAAGTTTTTATTTTATGTAGGAGAGAGGGAGCAAGAACGATAAGCAGTACAGACTTTGATGTACAAGCAAAGTTGCTTTGTTATTCGTGCGTTGCTTGTACACAGTTGTATATATGTACATACATATATTTTTGTGTTTAAGCACCAAATGTAAAACGTCCAAAAATTAAAAACGATCACACAGAAGGAAACAAACAAAGTTTAAAAGAAAATTACCAAAATTTTATCAAAGTAAAATTTTTCTGTATGAATGCAGTCTCACTGAACACAGTGCTGTCAGTTATGACGATTTCGCGCCAAACCTAGTGATAAAAATTTTAGAATGTCAAGAGGCGAGATACCTGACGATATTTGAAATACTTGGCAATATTTTTGGCTATTTCTTATGATTCTCTTTATGATAACATTAGAAATAAAAAAATAAAAATATTGCAGCTTTATTTTATGTTTAAGGGCCACTTTAAATAATCTGCCTAATTTTTGAAATAAATGTCAATTGATAATGGCGCTAAAGAAAAAAGGCAATAAGACACAGTGAATGGAGAAAACGATAAATCAGCTAAAAGATATTCACGACGAACTGTGTGCTGAAAAATATAGATTTCACAAATAGAATTATATATAAATAAAATAAACAGTTTAAATATGATATGCCAGTCCGACTATATGAACGCATGAGTTATGCATCGAAAACCTTACACTACACTTCTCACATTTTCAAAAATTAAGAACAACAATTTAAGAAGAAAGTGCATTAACAAAATTTGTTTTTAATATGGATAACATTCATTTTGGCACAGAATTTTAAACTTAATTGAACAAAACTCTTTTAAATGTAGCTGATACGTTGATTTTGTCTTCTATTTATTAAAATTTGCTAAAAGAAATGAATGAATTTCAAAATGAAATGAAAATGAATGAATGAATTTCAAAATGCTCTAACTCTGTATTTCAAATTAAACTTTTTACATTTTAAGAAGTTTTTAAAAGAAGTAAGCAATTTACTTTTTACCTAAATACATTTTGAATTTTTGTTTGTCTTATTATTATGTTAATTCAATGTTATATTGATTCTGTCCCTTTTTCAAATGAATTTAATTTTGTAAATTTTTAAATTGTTATAAGCATTGCAATTGTTATTAAATTTATGATAGTTTATTTCATTACATTAAATAAAATGTTTTTATAACTAAAATTGAATATTTTTATATATTGGCGATATTTGGCAATATCTGACCAGCCATTTGGCGAGAAAGCTCGAAAAAAATGGCAACACTGTCTGAGCACATTAAGCAGAGAAGAGAATTAATGTACATATTAACATTTTTCGTTTTCTGTCTTTTCTTAATCGATTTTAACTTTATAAAACCATGCTTTAAATTTAATACTTTTGTTTATTTATTTATTGCTAAAAATTTAAATTTATAAAAATGTGTTTTTTAAATATTTATTCCACAGTTCTATAGACAGTGTCAAAAATTTTAAATTTACAAAAATAAAATGTTCTGACAACTGTTCAAGTATTATTATATCGGTAAAATTAGGTGCTTTCACATTTGTATCTTTACTTTCTCTACGAAATGACATAAAAGTATTCTATATTTAAAACAACATTCTAAGGGTCCTTCCCACAAAATTTTATTTAAATTCATTCACCACGAAATAACATAGAAGTATTTTATATTTGAGCTAACATTCTAAGAGAACTCCTTACAAAATTTGATTCAAATCCATACAGCAGTTCTTACTTGTCAGACAGACAGACAGACCGACAAAAATTTCAAAAATAGTTGTTTTGTATTTCATATCAATTACTATCTACACTAACATTAAAATTAAAAAAAAATATTTCATGCAAAGAAATGCCGCCGTTACAGTTTTATTATATTTATAGATATTAATTAATTCAGATTGTTATAAAAAGACTCGAAATTCCCTTTTAATACATATCCCGACGTTTCTTTTCATTAATCTTTTATAATATACGAGCCACTGAAAACTTCAAAAAGATTTCTAATAATAAAAAACATTTCGCATATTATCTTTCTATTTTGTTCAGTGCATATTGCAAAAATCCACTTAAATTGTACTCTTATTGATGACTAAATGAAAGAGCATAAAAATGTTTGTGACTAGGTGGCAAATTTGTGCTATGGATAGGTATCAAATGCCTGGAGTGTAACTAAACAAGTACTGTGTGCAAATAGTTAATTTGTTTCTGTACATAAATTTTATTTTTCATTTCTTTACACTTCACCACAAAAAGCGGAAAAAAAGGTATGTTTCTGTGTCCACAAGCAATAACAGCTAAAGTCGTGTTAAGAACAAATTGAGTTACTGCTAATATTACACTTCTAACACCCGAATCTGTAAGGAAGCCAAATTTCATTTTTGTACCTTAAAAACTGACTATTTTTTACCTTAAAATCTAAACAGCTACAGTCGATATTCCCTTATTAAATGCAACAATATTTAAATTTAAAATGCTGTTAAAAACTTCCAAAAAACGTGTTAAGCTGTTATTGCTTGTGGCCATAGATTTAAGTTTAATTTATTTTATTCCGTTTGTAATTTCTACAATATCCATTTCCGATCCGTCTATCCGTATTTCCGTCCGTGTAAGTATTGAAATCAAGTTTGCCAAGGCACTTGATGAGCATAAAAAAATTCAAATACGCCAATCTATCATACGTAGTTAAAAAAAGTTGTTATTAAAAATCAGCAAGATCGGTCCATGCCCCTCGAGGCAGTGGCTTAAAAGCACGCCTGCCTCTTCCATATCATTTGGAATAATAAAGTAACTCCAATAAAAAAAAACACACACACACAATTATATGGAGCGATAGAAAATTAAAAAGTAAGAAAAAAACATCAATTGAAAAATTTGGCACTCGCCCATATTTTCCGAGTTATGGGTCTCCGAAATAATATGGATATCATTCAATAGCTTCTGAAGAAATCTTTTAGGAAGTACTAATTTTTTTTAATGTTTAACTCATTAAAAGCCGTATTTTTTAATCCTCTTTAACCGCAATATTTGTGTTTTTGATAGGAGCTACTTCACTAAATAAGATTTAAATACATGGTGATGAATTCGTTCAGTTGCTTTAAGGCCTCATTAGTCTTTACTTTCTGTTGCTGTTATGTTCCATGCCGTTCTACTTTTTAAATTATTGTAATTAGTTTTTCTGTAACAACATATCAGCTGTTTATAATAAACAAAGAAAACACACAACACACATCATAACAACAAATAAACTACAATTACAAAAATGAGTTGTTTACAATTTTTTACTCACACTACCAAACAACTTCCAAGTAACTTAACGTTGAATTCTATTTTCTACTGATTCAAACGGAACAAAACAGAACTTCAAAGTAATAACAAATACATATTTTCCATTTAACAAAAACTGATTAAAGACATATTCTGCCTTTATATGTTCCTTTGACAGCTTTGTATTTGTATAAAATTTTAATTTGAATTGATAAAATGCAAAGGTATTTTTTATTTTAAAGCGGTTTTCGAAAATTTAGTTTATCGTTGTAAGACCCTTTAAATTAATTTTTAAACCAAAGTTAATCTTCAATTATTTTTTAAATAAACCAAAATAATGTTTCTTTCCTTTTTTTCTTGCAATATTTATATTTCTTATGTTGCCGATATGGCTCATAAAAAATAACGACCAGAATGCTTACTGTTGATGAACGAAAAAAAACTCTTTTTTCTTTTTATTAAAACTTCGAAAAACTTTATTATGGGACTTTATGACACCTACACAAATACGCAGTTAGACAAAAATAAAGTACCTTCAATCAATACATATTTTGATTTGGCAGTTTCCTAGTAAACAAAAAAACAAAAACAAACTCACAAGTTCGTTGGATCTTTTGTTGGCTTGCTTCCTATTTATTTGTTGTGTTTCCTCAATCCCTTCAACATTATTTCAAAACTGCAAAGGTTACAGTGCTGTTGATAGCGACAAGTTAAGCTTAAAAACATTAAAAAAATTGTTACAAAAATAAGATATGAAATCCTTACAAATCTATTAAAAGATAGCTTAAGCCTAATGTGATCCAAAAAATTTTTTGAATTCCACCACTAACAAGTGAGGTATGTGTGTGAACAAAACGATAATAAAAAGTTATCAAACACATATTGGGCAGCGGCCACTGTGGCTACATGAGTTAAGATGTTTGAATCATAAGTTCAAATCCCAACAGAGCCTTTAAGTATTAAGAACAGCATTGTGTTGAGTAGCCGCAGTGGGTTAGTTGTTTAAAAGAGCAGATAAATATAAAATAGTAGCTGAAATTCACCGGAGTCTCGATAAGAAATGGAAAATAGTTAATGAAGTTCTTGTATGTTAGAGAAGGTTGGGTTGTCTGTGTATAAGAAAAACAGTAGAGCTGGTTAAGGCACCTGCTTAAAGAAACAAAAAATCGTGAAATCTACAGTAAAAGAGAGGAATGTAATAACCCATAGGGCAGTATGTAGCAGTCATTGGTACGTAACTTGAAGCCATTATCCAGATAACTTATTTTATAAAGTTTTTTTGCCAATGTATCCTACTGTATTTCATAATCTTTTTGTACTTTTCCAACTTAAAATATAAATTGTAGACAAAAGTTGGTGTGAAAAAAAGTTGAAAAGAGAAAATATACAAAGTTGGCCAAAGTAAAAATTATATTTTTTGCGAAAAACATTAATATGTGTGTGTGAAATAGTCCTTGCGAACTCGTAACATTTCCAACAGTAAAAAAAAAACTTTTTATTATTTTTTCTCTCTCTTTTTGGCAGAAATTGATGTAGATGTTGATTTAAGTCTTTGCCTGTCAACAAAAAAAGACTCTTTTGCTATTTGAAGGTAGATTTAGTAGAGTAAAAACTAAATTTAAAAGTTAAGTTATATTTCATAAACTTAAATACTGTAAGGAATTTTATAGGATTTCTTTTTGAGTTAAAGAAGAATATATTAGCTTAGAATAAAACTGCTGCAAAATTATTCTATTTTACGGGCGTTAGGCACGACGTAATTTAGCGTCTAGTTTTTACGCTGTAATGAGTAACTTAAATACGAGCGCCAACGTTGTGAAACGAACAGTATTGTTTACTTATCTTATTTGCTAAAAACCACAAAATTGAAATAATTAAGAGAGATAAAATCGCGAAATTGACCTTAAAGTAGCTGTAATGTCATTACTGTTGGAAATACTTTTGTATATACCACAAAAACAAAAAAACAATAACAAAACTTCTTTTGCAGCCAACTTCACTTTTTACGCTCGTCAAAATTGGATTTTTCAATTGTTCAACGTTAGCGTCGCGCTATTTGGGTTGGTCTCATACATTTTGTATGGGCATGAGAATTTTTGACAGTTAAATAACGTCTTACGCTCGTATTTAGGGTGGACTGTATACCTTGTCTTTGTAACAATTTATCAGAAAAAAAGCGTAAGGTGTTGATATTAACAGTCCACCCTAAATACGAGCGTAAGACGTTATTTAACTGTCAAAAATTCTCATGCCCATACAAAATGTATGAGACCAACCCAAATAGCGCAACGCTAACGTTGAACAATTGAAAAATCCAATTTTGACGCGCGTAAAAAGTGAAGTTGGCTGCAAAAGAAGTGTTGTTATTGTTTTTTTTGTGGTATATACAAAAGTATTTCCAGCAGTAATGACATTACAGCTACTTTAAGATCAATTTCGCGATTTTAACTCTCTTAATTAGTTTAATTTTGTGGTTTTTAGCAAATAAGATAAGTAAACAATACTGTTCGTTTCACAACGTTGGCGCTCGTATTTAAGTTACTCATTACAGCGTAAAAACTAGACGCTAAATTACGTCGTGCCTAACGCCCGTATTTAGGGTGGACTGTAAGAATAATTGCTTAATTCACCAAATCTTGTATGGTGTATTTTGTATTGGATAAACTTTCTGTTTATATGCTTGTGAACATGCAGTGTATTATTGTACCAATTTATTTTGTATATTAAACGTCAAAAAGCAAATAAGAAGAAGAAAATAAGTATTCAGAAGAAGGTTTTCAGGAAGTATAATGGACAATAGGACTGAAAAAAGCAAAACTTTAAATTTTATATGCGAAAAGTATAATTTTGATATGCTAAACATTACAAATGTCTTTTGTTTATTTTCTTCTTCTTAATGTGATCTGGAATTCACATGTAGTTGATAACACGATTACCAATACAACTTTTCAAAAACATTTAAAATAAAAGTATATTGGTGTATTGAAATTTTATATGAAAATTTCAAACAACAAGCATACACTATTGTATTTTAATTGAACAATACACAGTATACACGGATACAAGGGGTTTTGTGAATTAAGCAAATATGTTTATTAGTAATGCAAAAATATATTAAATAATGTAAAAAATTTCTTTAAAAACAGCTTTTAATCAGGTGTTTCCAATTTGACATATCAGTTGTTGTATTTCGTTTACTGAATGAATATGTATGTCCCTGCAATCAAGAAACCAATTTTGAATTTACATACATACATGCTTAATTTTCTATCGCTCCATATATATTTTTCTTATTTGAGTTACTTCAGAGGGTCTTTCGGCCCTAACACAGACGAACATCGCTCAATCGACTTTGATATGCATAAGAAGTAGAAGTATATTTATACTTTGTAGAAACTACAAACGGATTAATAAACTAAGATATACCCTTTTTCTATCTGTGGTGAAGGGTATTCAAATATGATGCACCATCGTACTTTTCTATAAAAAATTCATAGAGCCATAACTTGGAAAATATGGGCTGCCTCTAATTTTGCCTTATCTTTTGGAACAATGAAGTAACTTCGATTAAAAATAAATGTATGGGGCGAAGAGATTAAAAAAAAATAAGAAAAAAAACATCAAGTGAAAAAATTGGCACTCGCCAATAGATTAATTTCATAATAAAACTTTTATTACTCTTTCAATGGCAAAAGTTAAATAAACATTTACGTACATAACATGAAGTATAACATAAAAGAAAAATATATATTTTTTCCTTCAATTAGGGCACTAGAGCGCTTTTATATATCCGTAAAGTTTTTACTCGGATATTGCAACAAACTAGGATTTTTAACAATCTCTATCTCTAATTGTTGCTTAAAGCGTGAACGTACTGTATACTTTAAAATCGCTAGTGTGAAAAACCATTCTCTATATAAAAGTTTTTATTAAGTTTAGAGCTTTTATAGCTTTAATGCAATATAAAGTTCAGCTTTAATTATACAAGGTATAAAGAGAAAAAAAATGGCCAGACTTTATAAGTTAAAAGCAAAACTAGTGCATACTTTAGGGAGCAAATATTAGTAGACTACTAAGATCTCTTGTTTTTTCATTTTCCACGGTTAACCAAAAAAACGTAAATTTTTGAAGAGAACTTAATACCGACTTTCATTTTAATTGTTATTAAGTATTATTTTATTTTAACGGCATGTGTTTCAAATAAAACTATGATAAATTTTTTTTCTGCAGAACAATAGTAATAACGTAGTCAATTTTTAGTGCAAAGGGAAAATCTTATAGATCCAACTATCGTCAGATGACCCGGGAAAACAAACAAATATATTTAAAAATTTTTTGCTTTTATTGCAAACTGTTTGCATGATAACTGTACCTTGTGTCAAGGGTACCACACCCACTATTTCAATCCAGTCTGTGTTTCACTAAACTATGTTTATTTACATGTGGGTTATTAGTGCTAAGTTTTGAGAGTCTACCCCGGTCTTGGATCTAAGCAACCAAAAGCACCGCGTTTTTTGATATTGGTTTTAGTTGTCGAAATATTAAATAAACACAACTAATCCCTATTTTTTTTTATTAAAAAGCGTTAAACGAGAATTTAAGAGCAGTCGAACTATTCCCTTGTACTGTTTGGGATCTTTTTAACGCATTTACGCCTTTTAGCAGTCGCTTATCATGCCCTTAACCCAAAATCCTTGGTTTCAGTTTTCGAGTGACGTAACAGACCAATTAAATAATAAACATTTTTTGTTTAGGAGCTAATTAAAAACAGTATGTTGCCGGCTGTTCTCTATTGCAACTGTATAACTTAGATTAGTTGTCAACATCCTTTTTTTTTGGTCATTGTTTTGTTTATTTTCTGTTGAATTTTTAAGCTTTCTGAAAATCTAAATGTCAAAAAGTACAAAAAAAGCCGGTCAAATGCTTAGGTAACAAATTAAAGAAATTTAGGTGACTATAATGTACTTACATAAACTTGGTAACTTATTTGCCACAGTTAAATACGAGGGCTGCTCTATATATTTCTGGCCTAATAGTGAAAATATTTATAATCAAAAATGGTTTTATTGTTTTTCAAAGTATTCTCCAGCATGATTTATACACTTTTGCATGCGCTCAAATTGAGACTGAGACACCTCTAAAACATGGTTTTTGAACACTTCAACAGCTTCTTCTGGCGACGAAAATCGTTGACCACGCATTTTTTTCTTGATGTGCGGAAACAAGAAGAAGTTATTAGGTGCCAAGTCAGGGCTGTACGGCGGATGACCCATTAATTCGACGTTTTGGCCGGTCAAAAACGCTCTGGTTTGAGCCGATGTGTGAGAGCTCGCATTGTCATGGTGAACAATGATTCGTCTTCTCTTGTTGGTTTTTCGAATTTCTCCGATGACTTCAGGCAAACAAATTATAGTGTACCACTCAGAAGTGACCGTCCTACGTTGCTCAAGCGGAACAGTCGCCACATGACCAGTTTTGCCAAAGAAACAGGCGACCATTTGCTTCGAAGTGCTTCTTTCACGAACAACTTTCGTTGAATTTTGCTCGTCTTTGAAGACCCACACGGTCGATTGTTGTTTCGTTTCGGGCTCATACGCATAGATCCATGATTCGTCACCTGTGACAATCTTATAAACGTCTTTTAAAGCACCGCAATCGTATTTTTGCAACATTTCTTTGCACTAATCGACACGAGCCTTTTTTTGAGCGACTTTCAAATTGTGCGGGATCAAACGAGAACAAACCTTTTTTACGGCCAGGTGTTCATGCAGTATCGAATGTATGCTGGTGGAAGAAATGTCCAAGGATATCTCTATCTCTCGGTATGTCGCATGTCGATCTTGCATTATGAGTTCACGCACGGCATCAATGTTCTCTGGCACAGCAGCCGTTTTTGGACGACCTTCACGGAATTCGTCTTTGAGCGAGCTTCGGCCACGATTAAATTCATTATACCAATTTTTCACAGTGTTATAGGATGGTGCTTCATCGCCATACACAGATTTAAGTTCATCAATGCACTCTTGTCGTGATAATCCACGTCGAAAGTTGTGAAAAATGATGGCTCGAAAATGTTCACGAGTTAATTCCATTTTTTTCTATATTAATTTTTTCAAGTCACTGTAAACAACACAAATAATGGTCGTACGTCAAAACGTTTTGACTACGATTATGCTTAAAAATGACAAACTTTCCAATGGAAATGTCAGATTGCACTTGGAAGCACTCAGTGTTGCCAGGCCAGAAATATATATAGCAGCCCTCGTATTTATGTTGACTTCGTACTTTTGAAAAAACAATTTCTTTATAAGTAAGCAAAATTTAAAAACAAAACGGCATTTAAAGAACATATTTTATGTATTTAATAACATTCACAAACATATTTACATTTTTTGTTCAAATTGTAAGATAAAATCAATAAAAAATTATAAGTTCTGTGTCTGTTTTTGTATTTGTGGCCAGCAATACTAAAAATGCAATGGTGTATATTATCGCGCATTGTGTTTGTTAAAAATGGACAAAAAATTTAAAAGTTTTCTTTTTTCTACATTTTCTATTAAATTAAAAACTAAAAATTTATCAACGTCGATCTTCATACTGTGCTTAAGCAAATGATATTTGACGAAACTTGACAAAAAGTTTTCTTAAGTAGATTATAGTTTGTTACGTATGATTAGTATGTATTTCCACAGTTGTTTAAGTTTGCTCAAGTTATCTTATGCACATTATAGTTGGGCCCTTAAGCACATTATAGTTAGGCCTTAAAATTTTTTTCCAATAATCCTTAATGATCCGGTGATGGTTCTATGGGTAGAAAAATAAAAAAAAATTCCTAGGAGTGGTATCTCCCAAATTAAAAACTATTATTTATTGTTTGAATAAAAAATTATAATAGATGAATGTTTAACATACACGATCAAAATACTCTTTCAGCATTTTGATGATATTTGTGAAAATGGCTTAGTATGTGTTACATATACATTTATTTTAAACGAGATTTCAAATTGTGCGGTTGTCAAAAATGTTGAAAGTAAAAGCAGAAGTAATCTTGGAATTTATTGAAGTTTACTAGTCATTGCATGCTTTTCCGGATGTAAGAAGTGCACTGTATAGTAAACGTAATTAAGAAAACCTCCGGAGACAAACTTCAAGATTAAATAGAAGAAATAAATTGCTGCGCACGAATTTTAGCATAAAAGTTGAAAGGAAAAATAATATTTTACCGTCCTTTTACCCATAAACTTTTTTCCACTAACTTTTTCACAGCACAAACTCAAACTAAAAATGAATGCTTGACAGGTTATCCAGCATAGGTCCATCAAAGCGTCAAGCACATGTAAACGATTTTAACAACCAGCATTTTGGTCGCGTTTTTAAAAATAATATTTTTTTGAGAAGGTTTAGTAGAGTATCTAAAAGAAATATTAATATCATTTAATCGAGTGGAGCAAATTATAATTAAGCGGGTTGGGGAAAGCAAATAAAAGGAAATTAAAACTATTTTTTAATAAATCAACTAGAATTATTTAATATAATCTTACGTTGCTGATGAATTTAATTTACTTTTAACCTTTTTAGACACTGTTCAAAGGATAGATCGACATACTTAAATCGCAATCGCAATCACTGATGCAATTTGGTACAAAATCTTCTAGAACATGGTCAAATAAGTTTAGCGTTCTCTAATTTTCTTAAAATTCAAATTTAAAAAATGTGTTTTTAAATATTTATTCTAGAGTTTTGTACAAAAATAAAATGTGCTGACAACTGTTTTAGCTCTATTATGCCGATAAAATTAAGTGCTTTTACATTTGTATCATTATTTCCTCTATGAAATGTCTTGTTGTTATTATAATAAAAAAGATAATCTATATTTAACTAAAGGACCTCGACACAAAATTTTATTCAAATCCATTTAGCAGTTTTTACGTGATGCGAACACAGACACACAGATAGACAAAAATTCAAAAAATAGGTAATTTTTTCCATATCGATTAATATCTACACCAACAGCAAAACTTTCAAAAAATAGTTCATGTACAGAAATGACCTCGTTACTGCTTATTATACGTATAGATGTTTTGAAGCTTCTTTGTGTGAGCTTCAGCAATTTTGCCATACCAGACTTGGCAACCATTAGTCATACACATTTTGCATAACAATATTTTGTTTTTTAGCTTAAGACTTGATCTCCTGGCTAGTAAATGATGCAGTGCACAACCACACTTTGTTTTCTTGTTACATATGATTTAAATGTTGTTTAAACAAAAGTTTTTTGTCTAGGATTATACCTAAATATTTTATATTTTCACTAATAGAAATGACATTTCCATAGCAATCGAAGTTTTGTCAAATAATTCGTTTTCGAGATTTGTTATATGGAAATATGATAGTCTGAGTTTTATTATACCCTTCACCACAAAAAGTAGAAAAAGAGCTATTAAGAGCCTTTGTCACTTTAATGTAAAATTATATATATGCAGCACCAAAAAATTTTTTTTATTTTCTAATTTTCTGTCACCCCAATATTTGCTTTTTTGATTGGAGTCGCTTCACTAAATTATATTTACATAGAAAGTGAAGGGTATATAAGATTCGACATAGCCGAATATATCACTCTTACTTGTCATTGTTAACTTTAATTTTCCATTTATTAAAGTATTTTTGGCTTGAGTTTAGAGTCTGTTGCATTCTCCTGTCTTTTGTGTTTGATATCTTGCCGCAACACAGATCCCACTGTCGTCAGCATATCCATTTCCGACCCCATAAAGTCTATATATTTGTTCTGAGTTTGCCAAGGCAGTAGATCAGCTGGATAAAATTTAAATACACCAATAAATCAGACATAGTGTCGAAAGAGGTGCTATTAGAGATCAACAAGATCGGTCCATGTTCTTAGACGCAGCGGGAAAAACACCACGCCTACCTCTTATTTCTCTATATCATTTGGAACAATAAAGTACCTCCAATCAAAAAAACAAAGAGAATTTAAAAGTAGGAAAAGAAAAAAAATTGGCACTTGGCTATATTTTCCGAGTTACGGCCTCTGAAATTATAAAGTTTTTGAAGAGACCCTTAAGGAAATAATAAATTTTTTTTAAATTATCGACTATTTAAACAGCTTTCTTCTATATCTTAAATTCTTAATAAGCATGTGTGTTTTTTTAAACGTTATGTTTGTAATACGTGTTATTTATTTGTTTTTCACAAAAAAAAAAAAAAAACATTTATACATACATTAATCATATCAATTTATATTCTGTTTTTTTAAGAGCAAATATTTGGAAATATTTTTTGGCTTTAACAAATTCGACGTACACATGTTTTTACGCATTTTATTGAAAACGTTCCTTTTTTTAAACACAAATGCTTACTAAGAATTTAAGATATAGATTGTTATCTAATAACTCTTTTGAAATAAGGCAAAATAATATTGAAATAAATTTTTTATCACTATGCTGATATGTTTGCTTTTAACAAAAATAAGTTATTTTATCTTCTTTGATGTGTCTTATTATTTGTTCTGCTTATATTTTCAAATCGCTAAATATAAAAATTATTTAAACATTTTTTTAACAAGTTGCATCAGTTGTTAGTCTCAGATTTATTTCGACCCACGTTGTGTCATCAAAAAAATGTGCAAGTTTTTGAAAAATTCTCTACATAGAATATCTACGTAGAATATACGAGGGCTGCTCTATATATTTCTGGCCTAATAGTGAAAATGCGAATATTTATAATCGAAAATGGTTTTGTTGTTTTTCAAAGTATTCAAGTATTCTCCAGCATGATTTATACACTTTTGATGCGCTCAAACCAGTTGTCGAAGCACTTTTTCCACTCCGATTAAGACACCTCTAAAATATGGTTTTTGAACACTTCAACAGCTTCTTCTGGCGACGAAAATCGTTGATCACGCATTTTTTTTCTTGATGTGCGGAAACAAGATGAAGTCATTAGGTGCCAAGTCAGGGCTGTACGGCGGATGACTCATTAATTCGACGTTTTGGCCGGTCAAAAACACTCTGGCTTGAGCCGATGTGTGAAAGCTCGCATTGTCATGGTGAACAATGATTCGTTTTCTCTTGTTGGTTTTTCGAATTTACCCGATGACTTCAGGCAAACAAATTGTAGTGTACCACTCAGAAGTGACCGTCCTACGTTGATCAAGCGGAACAGTCGCCACATGACCAGTTTTGCCGAAGAAACATGCGACCATTTGCTTCGAAGTGCTTCTTCCACGAACAACTTTCGTTGGATTTTGCTCGTCTTTGAAGACCCACACGGTCGATTGCTGTTTCATTTCGGGCTCATACGCATAGATCCATGATCCGTCACCTGTGAACGATCTTAAAAACGTCTTTTGAAGCACCGCAATCGTATTTTTGCAACATTTCTTTGCACCAATCGACACGAGCCTTTTTTTTGAGCGACTTTCAAATTGTGTGTGATCCAACGAGAACAAACCTTTTTACGGCCAGGTGTTCATCCAGTATCGAATGTATGCTGGTGGAAGAAATGTCCAAGGATGTCTCTATCTCTCGGTATGTCGTATGTCGATCTTGCATTATAAGTTCACGCACGGCATCAATGTTCTCTGGCACAACAGCCGTTTTTGGACGACCTTCACGGAATTCGTCTTTGAGCGAGCTTCGGTCACGATTAAATTCATTATACCAATTTTTCACAGTGCTATAGGATGGTGCTTCATCGCCATACAAAGATTTAAGTTGTCGTGATAATCCAAGTCGAAAGTTGTGAAAAATGATGGCACGAAAATGTTCACGAGTTAATTCCATTTTTTCTATATTAAATTTTTCAAGTCACTGTAAACAACACAAATAATGGTCGTACGTCAAAACGTTTTGAGTACGATTATGCTTAAAAATGACAAACTTTCCAATGGAAATGTCAGATTACACTTGGCAGCACTCAGTGTTGCCAGGCCAGAAATATATATAGCAGCCCTCGTAGAATAGTAGATTTTTCAAACTTAAACAACATCATTTTTGACCAACAGATTGGTTTCCGTAAGGAACACTCTACCATTTATCAATTAAAAAGCACTAAAGTACTGAAGTAATCTTCCTTGATATTGAAAAGGCATTTGATTCTATCTTGCATGATAGTTAATTGTTCAAACTTAATAGTTTTAATTTTTTTATATAATTACAAAAAATAGTAGAAAGCTTTTAAAATAGTCGATCAATTAAAATTTTTTTAGTATTTTCTTCAAAAGTTTTAAAATGATACCCATATGGATATTTAAAAAATTTTAAAAATTTCAGAGGCCAGTAATTCGGAAAATATGGGCAGCGCCAATTTTTTTACTTGATGTGCTTTTCCTATTTTTTAAATCTCTACCGCCGCATATATTTGTTTATTTTTTAATGGAGTTACTTAATGAAAAAATTAGAGGTAGGGGTGGTGTTTTAGCCGCTACCTCGAAGGACGTAGACCGATCATGCTGATTTCCCATAGAACCTCTTTCTACACTACATATGTCTGATCTTTCAATTTTTTAAGCTGATCTAGTGCCTTGGCAAACTTGATTTCAACACTAACTAGACATTCTGTCTAGTTTTTTAGTGTTTGTATATAAAGATTCAAAAGATCAAATTTCATCAATTAGGGAAACACCCTTTAATTTCAATTTCTATATTTGTTATTATATAACTAAGTTACTTAATGGGTTCTACTTTATATTTAGCAAATATTTGGTTGGAAAACCTCTGCTTCTTAAAACTTCAGCACATCTTTTTGGCATTAGGGGAACCAAAGCAGCATATTGGGCGGGGCTTATTTAATTTTGCTCCTCCTGAATTACTTGCTATAAACAATGTTTCTTGTTTGAATTTCGTGCTGCTGCAGCCCTCTTTATGATTCCCCATTGATTTTCTATTGGGCTTAAATCAGGACTTTGTGCTGGTCAATCTAGAACTTTAATATTGTTTGATGAAAACCAAATCTTGACTACACGTGAGCAGTGCTTGGGGTCATTATCGTGTTAAAATTTCCATGCTTAGGGTAAAGAATCAGTGCAATCACTATCCATATTCTTTTTCAGTATACTCTTGTACATATTGCCCGACATTTTGCCATCAATTTTACAAATTGGACCAACACCTGAAAGCAACCCCATACCATCACAGATGAGCCAATATGCTTTACGGTTTTTTTTGGTGTACTTTGGGTTATTTTCTTGCCGTGGAGGACTATCACTGCCAAGCACATTAAATTTGGATTCATCGCTTCGTTTTTCCACAAATGCTCTTTAGCAAATATCATTCTTCGTTTGATATTTTTTTCGATACATTCGGTTTTTTTCTAGCCATTCGTCCGTTCAAAGCATTTTCTTGTAAACGGCGACGTACGGTTTGGGCAGATATTGTATCAGACTTGCTTAATCTCATCAAGTGTCTATTTTCTGTAGGGGTAGTTTTTCTTGCCTTCTTACGTGGCAAACTTTTAAATGTGTTTTTTTTTATAGTGTTGGACAGCATTGGTGACTTTACCACGAGAAAAGTCCAAAATGTAAGAAACTCTTGCAATATTTCCATATGCCTCCTAAATAATTTTTCTCTCAACTGAAGTTGATGATTTGTTTTTTTCCATTGCGATTCCGACCACAAATGTTCTTAAAATTACCTACAATTTATTAAATTTATATATATCTACGATATTTCCTGTAATAAAATGTAAATATACCTTGCAGAAATAAAGTGACTTAATTGTGTGAGCACACGTACAATGATCTTTTCAAATACTTTCAACTGTAATCGCGGTAAGAACGTTCTTTTTAACAAATAAATTATAAATGGAAATGATAAATTAACGGTAAGAGGTGTAAAGGCCGGGGCACATAGAATCCGTCATACGTGAAACTTTGACAAATTCAACTGACAAATCAGTTAAAATACATGTTTCCTTATGAGCGTTGTCACAATCAATACCTGTCCGTCAACGCAAAGTATGAAAGTTGGTTAACTTTTAACTATTGACGTATGTTGAATTCTTTGACAACTATCAACTGCTTCTTCTTCTCTGTTTTCTTTTAACTGTTGCTGTGTTTCAATTGTGTTTTGTGATTTTACTAAAACAATTTTGGTGGCAAGCAATAAAATACAAATTTAATTAAACTAACAAGTGAATAAAATACAAATTAAATTTAAAAGTGAATAAAAATAGACAGCAAACTTTGATTTAACATCTGTCAGCAAAGTATTCATTGTGCCAACCTCATCCGTCGTTACTTTGAATTTAGCTAAATTTGTCAAAGTACAACGAATGACGGATTCAATGTGCCCCGGCCTTAATGAAGCAAGCGGGGTAAGCAAAATGGCATGGCTTAAATTTTATGGTGATTTTTTTCACATTTGCTTTGTGTGCGTTCGTTGTGCACATTTTGTTGTTGGTATGTTATTTGAAATAACAAAAAATAGCTACAAAAACGAATATCTAAATAAAAGTGAAATGTAGAAATTCTGATTGCATTAAAATTTTTTTAATTAAAATTTTGAGCGATGTCTGTCTGTCCGTCCGTTTGTGTGTTAAAGGCGAAGGCACTAGATGAGCTAGAAAAAATTTTTGTACGCCAATCGATCAGACATAGTTTAGCTAGATCGGTCCATGCCCTTCGAGGCAGTGGGCTCTACACCACGCCTAACTCTAATATTCTATATCATTTGGAACAATAAAGTAACTCCAATCAAGAAAAACAAATATATGGGGCGACAGAAAATTAAAAAATAAGAAAAAGCATCAAGTGAAAAAATTGGCGCTCACCCATATTTTCCGAGTTATGGTCGTCTGAAATTGTCATAAAAAAGTTCGATTGTCAGGAAATACTAAACGTTTTTTAAATACTTAACTGATTGAAAGCCGATAACTTTTTTATGTAAAATTATATATCGTTTCTACTTTTTTTTCTTATTTTTTAATTCTTTGTCACTGCAAATTTGTTGAAACTGTTAAAAAGGATTAAAAGAAATGACATGTCGTAAATCTGGACTCACTTAATACTTTAAAGAACCAAGTTAGAAAATAGTCGACATATGAAACATGTATTGGCTCCTTCACCAAATTTAGAAATGAATTAAATGCAGGCCCTGATCTGCTTCTGGTACGGCCCGTTGTATCAATTTTTTTCTCGTTGTTTCCAATACAATGACGAATATCAAACTAAAAGCAAAACTTTTAATTTCCGATGGCATTAGACTTTAAAAGAGGATTAAAATAATTTTATGAAAAATGGCATGTTGTTAATCTGGACTTATATAAGAGTAAAAAGTTGCCAAATTTTATACTACTGAAGCAAAAATGGTATTTACTTTTGTAGTCAAGCGAACCTTTGTGCTTCTGAATGAAAAACCAAGTTTCATTGTTTTTAAAGAATTGTTTTATTTACATTTTACAGTTAACATTAAATTAACTTACAATCTATTGTTAGACGAATTAATATTTTTTTCTTTCTTACACAAGAGCGTGATATATGGCACATCCTTTTACATACTTACGTACATTTTGTATTTTTCAATTTCTTTAAACGAATAAACGCAAATTCATTTTTATAATTTTTAATTATTTATTGAAAATTTAAGGAAGACATAGCACTTTGTACAGTTTTTTTTCCACAGATCAAGGTCTGTTTATTCTTTCTAATAGCCAATGCATTTTTCGTAATGGTATCACTATTTTTATTTATCTCTTGATGCCTTTGATTTACAGCTTTTCTTAGGCTCTCTATTTTCTTATCAATTTTCTCTATTCTACCCCCTCCTTCTTTGGTTTTCTGTGCCAAAGTCAGTTTACCAAAAGCTCCAGCCATTACAAGGATAGCAAAAAAAATTTTAAAAAATTGTCTCATCGTCTTTTGCTTGATATTTTTGCCTTTGATATTTTGTTCTTTATTTAACCAACTATCGCAGTCAACTTTGAGTATTGACGTGCTTTGCGATCATTATTTATAGCAAAAGTCTTGTTGACACAATTGTGCATTGATAAAAAACATATTGTTTTGAAAATGTTATTTTATTTTAAAGCCCAAAATTATTTGCAAATATTTACTACCAACAAATATGACCCAATTAATAATTGTTTAAATAAAACAAAATGTATAGAAAATAAGTAAGACTGCTATATTCGGTTATGTTAAATCTTATTTACCCTTCACCATATATGTAAATCTAGTTTAGTGAAGTAACTCCTATGATGAGAACATACATATATTTAGTCGATAGAAAATTAAAAGATTAAAAAAAAATTACATTAAAATGTACCGTAGTTATTTTTAAAAATTTTAGTATTTCCTATAAGATCGCCTGAAAAGCTTTTGAATGGTACCCATATTAACCAAATGGGCAACCGCATTTTTTATGAAAATTTCAGAGGTCCATATCTCGGAAAATTGTGCGAGCGCCAAGTTTTTTACTTGATGTTTTTTTTTTTGATTTTTGAGATCTTCATCGCTTCATATATTTGTTTTTCTGATAAGAAAAACCAAATTAGAGGCAGGCGTGGTGTTTAGCCCGCTGCCTCGAGGTAAATGAAATGAATGATTTAGCTGATTTTCAATAGCAAGTCTTTCTAAACTTTGCTTGATCGACTGACGTATTTAAATTTTCTCTAGCTCATCTAGTTGATTTCAATACTAACACAGACAAACAGACCGACATCGCTGAATGGACTTTGCTATGCATAAGAACTCAGAATATATATACTTTTTGGAGTCGGAAATGGATATTGTAGAAATTACAAACGGAATGATAAACTTAAATATATCCATTTTCACTTTTTGTGGTGGAGGATATAGTAATGTCGAATCTGAAAGATCGTATATTAAAAATTATCTTCTATTTTAAACAAAATATTTTTATGCATTTTGTTGATTTGTTATAGGCCTACAATTTCCTAATCAATATTTTAGTATTTTTATAGGAAATGGAATAAAACAATGATGAATTTATTAAATTAACATGAAATTTAGTTTATACAAGAGATAATCTTTTGGATTATAATTTTAATATGACTTCTAGCGTATGACCGTCACGGCTAATATAAAGGTACAATTTTTGAAGGCCTTTTCCAACATTTATGGCCGTATATCGGCAATAACGCAACGAATTTTATCCTCCATAGAAAATAGTCTAGCAACGTTAAATCGCACGATCTTTCTTCAATGAATGGTATGTGGCGCGAGCTGTGTGACATGTTGCGCCGTTTTGTGGAAACTACAACTCCTGCAAATAGTAGTTGTCTAATCGATGAACGAGAAAGGTAATAATCATGGCTTTATAGCGGAAACCAACGCCTGTAACTTTTTCGCCAGCATCGTTTTGAAAGTACGGACTAATGATTCAACCAGCTCATAAAGAACACCAAATAGTCAGTTTTGCTGTATATATTGGTGTTTCAACAACACTTGAGGACTGTCATTACTCCAAATATGGGATTTTGTTTTATTGAGATATCCATTTAATCAAAAGGGAGCTTCATCACCAAACAAAATTTGCTAATAAAAATCAGGATCAGAATTAAGCGAATTTACGCCTGGCTTGATAATCGTGTTGCTTCAATTGGAATTAGATTTTGCAGGCATGAAAACCAAGATCTTTCTGCAAAATCTTCTATAAAGTAAGTGGATACATATCCAATTCTTGTGCATGATGATGAATAGAGTGATTCCAGTCTTTCTCTACGCTACACTCAGCAGCAATGACTTTTTCTTTTTGTGATTGCAAAAAGTCAGTAAACTACTAAAAGAACAATTACATTATGTATGAACAATGTCTGCAAGATGTAATGGGGTTCTCAAACTTATAAAGTAACAAACATGCAAAAAAGTTGAGCAGAAACAGCAGGCGAACAATTTTTACATGATTGTGCATATGTGCAAGTAAACATATTGCACAAAAAGCTCAAAAGTGAGCGAATTGGAATGGAAACATGCGCGCCGGATCGTCGTAATAATAGGTACAGCAAAATATCGATAGTGCCAACAAGTACACTGAGCGTTTACATACATCCTCTTTGTTACTTTGTCATACATTCAAGTAAAATTTTTTTCAAATAACTTTACTACCACGGAAAAGGGCATTTTCGTAAGACTGCAAAAATAATCACAACGATATTAAAATTTAAATTTTAAAGCTCCTCTTATAAAACGAACAAAAACAGAAGTTTCCAGTCATATTTCAAAACCACTTTGCATTTGATTTTTCTTTTTCAAGTAGCCGCATTTGATTTATGTATATTTGAAATCCTTTGTGAAATAAGATATTGCTTTCTAAGACGAATAAATAACAGGTGGCTGTGCGATTTTTCCTTGGCGAAATAATATACGGTGGAAGCGATGGCGAATTCGTTCATTTTCGCCGTTAGCCTGAATGTCTAATTACATATAAAAAATAGTATACAGATTTCTTATATATATAGAGTTTGACAGTTAGGCTACCGGCGAAAATTAATGAATTCGCCTTGGATTTCTCTTTATGAATGTCAAAATTAAAAATCTCTTAATGTACTCTTTTTTTTTGACAGCCGAAGACGATTTTTACAAAAACAAAATTAACATATTTCTTTCGCATTGTTGTATTAATTTTCGCCGTGAAAACTTTCCTCTTAACAGAAGTGACATATGGGAAACAAAATTACTTTAAATATAGTGATAAGAGCCAAGATTGATCATTTTCAATAAATGGCAGTCTGAACTGTTAGATAGAAAATTCGAATTGTTAGTTTATTTATTTGGGGTTCGAACTTTCATAGTAAGCTGCGTAATAGTTAGTTGATGGATGACTTAATAGTTAATCTAAAGCCAGTCAAGCATTCGATTGTGCCATTAAAAAACTCTTTCTATTTTAAGTTAAGCAAGGCCAACAGGTTAACGAAGGAATCGCAACACTAAATCAAGTGAAGTTTATTTTTGTCAACGTGTTATTAAATAATAAATGCGTCAAAGAATAACGACTATAACATGTGTCTATTTCTATAAAGGGTGTTTAAAAATTTACACATAAATTATATTTTATATGTAAAATTATATATCGTATCTACTTTTTTTTTCCTATTTTTTAATTCTTTGTCACTGCAATATTTGTTCGTTTGATAGGAGCTACTTCACTAAACTAGATTTACACACATGGTGAAGGGTATACGAGTATAAGTTTCTGCACAGCCGATTACAACAATCTTACTTGTTTAAAAAATTTTGTGCAAATTAAAGTTTGGCTGAGGCCTTAACATTGTGAATTTGTGTGCGTCTCAATGATAAAGAAACTTGAAATTGGAAATATATCAGAGATATTTTTGTCCCTACATCCAAAACATTATAAGATAATCACTGTGTGTAACAACAATCGACAGGCGCTTCCATCTGCTAATTGATATGTTTTGACAAAAAAATTTTTTCTGCTTTGAATTGCAGTTTCAGAGTGTTTTTAATTTGTGAAAAATTTCTATCCGTAAATGTTAAAAAACCCTTTTTAATATAGAGTAAAAAAGTTTTCTAGTTGTTTCCAGCTTTGCTTTTAGATAGACAAATTTTTATTGTTACTTTTTATTTGCTTAAAAAATAGAGGCAAAAATTTAATAAATAAATAACTATTAATTTGTTTTTAGAAAAAACAAATGTGTGCGTTGTTAAATGTTAATCTTAGAATAAGACTGTCAAAAATTTTAGTATAAATAGAGGAAGTGAATAATATGACTTTCAGTTAAATCAAATGTAAGATTGGACACAGTTAAATCATAATAATAATAGAAAACAGTCAAAGGAAAGGAAAATGAAACTTTATATAACATTTGTTTTTTGCCTATTAGTGGCATCAACAATTGGCCAAAATGGTACTTCCCAACCTGAATCAGCAACAACTCCGACATCTCCAGGTTTAAGTACTAATAATCCAACACCATCAAACTCAAGCCCAGCACAACCAGCTTCTGTAACTCCAGCTATAGTACCTGATAATACACCATCACCAACTGTACCATCAAACGCAACCTCTGCACCACAACCTACTAACTCGTCAGCATCTCCAGCAACACCAGCACCACTAGCAACTCCAGCCCCACCATCACCTCCAGCACCACCAGCACCTCCAACATCCTCAGCTCCTTCAGCACCATCATCATCTCTAGCGCCACCAGCATCTCCAGTACCACAAGCATCTCCAGCACCCTCAACTCCTCCAGCAACACCATCACCTCCAGCACCTCAAGCACCACAAGCATCTCCAGCATCCTCAGCTCCTCCAGCACCACCATCACCTCCAGCACCACAAGCACCTCCAGCACCACCAGCAACTTTCGCACCACCAGCACCTGTAACACCACCAGCACCTCAAGCACCACAAGCATCTCCAGCACCCTCAGCTCCTCCAGCAACACCATCACCTCCAGCACCTCAAGCACCACAAGCATCTCCAGCACCCTCAGCTCCTCCAGCACCACCATCACCTCCAGCACCACAAGCACCTCCAGCACCACCAGCACCTCCAACATCCTCAGTTCCTTCAGCACCATCATCATCTCTAGCGCCACCAGCATCTCCAGTACCGCAAGCATCTCCAGCACCCTCAGCTCCTCCAGCAACACCATCACCTCCAGCACCTCAAGCACCACCAGCAACTTTCGCACCACCAGCACCTGTAACACCACCAGCACCTCAAGCACCTCCAATACCCTCAACTCCTCCAGCACCATCATCACCTCCAGCGCCACCAGCACCTTCAACACCACAAGAACCTCCAGCACCCTCAGCTCCTCCAGCCCCACCATCACCTCCAACACCCTCAGCTCCTCCGGCACCATCATCATCTCTAGCGCCACCAGCACCAGCAACACAAGCACCTCCAGCACCTTCAGTACCAGCAGCACCTCCAGCACCCTCAGCTCCTAAGCCTCCATCACCAACAGAATCTTCAACTACAGAATTACTTATACTGAAAAAAAAGTTAGCTGAATTAAAAGTAGAAAAGATTATTTTTGAACAACAAACAAATTTACTTAACTACCAAACGGATAAAATTAAAGAACAAGAGGATACATTGAAAAAGCAAAGGCAAAAGTTAAAGATACAAAATAACATGATAGTTAATTTAACAGGTAAACCAAGAAGATGTGCACTTAAACTTAAAAACAAGAAACTTACAAAAAAAAGGTATTAAACATTAAAAATTAAAGAAATTCCAAAAAAAGAGGAAGGAAAAAACATAAATAAAGAAATAATAAAATAAAGAAATAAAGCTGAATTAATTAATTATTTTGCTAAAATAATAACGTGTAAATAAATAAAAAGTTTAAGTTAATTAATTATAATATTACAAGGGCTGCTCTATATATTTCTGGCCTAATAGTTAAAATGCGAATATTTATAATCAAAAATGGTTTTATTGTTTTTCAAAGTATTCTCCAGCATGATTTATATACTTTTGCATGCGCTCAAACCAGTTGTCGAAGCACTGTTTCTACTCCGATTGAGACACCTCTAAAACATGGTTTTTGAACACTTCAACAGCTTCTTCTGGCGACGAAAATCGTTGACCACGCATTTTTTTCTTGATGTGCAAGAAGAAGTCGTTAGGTGCCAAGTCAGGGCTGTACGGCGGATGACTCATTAATTCGACGTTTTGGCCGGTCATAAACGCTCTGGTTTGAGCCGATGTGTGAGAGCTCGCATTGTCATGGTGAATTTTCGAATTTCTCCGATTACTTCAGGCAAACAAATTGTAGTGTACCACTCAGAAGTGACCGTCCTACGTTGCTCAAGCGGAACAGTCGCCACATGATCAGTTTTACTGAAGAAACAGGCGACCATTTGCTTCGAAGTGCTTCTTCCACGAGCAACTTTCGTTGGATTTTGCTCGTCTTTGAAGACCCACACGGTCGATTGTTGTTTCGTTTCGGGCTCATACGCATAGATCCATGATTCGTCACCTGTGACCATCTTATAAACGTCTTTTGAAGCAACGCAATCGTATTTTTGCAACATTTCTTTGCACCAATCGACACGAGCCTTTTTTTGAGCGACTTTCAAATTGTGCGGGATCCAACGAGAACAAACCTTTTTTACGGCCAGGTGTTCATGCAGTATCGAACGCATGCTGGTGGAAGAAATGTCCAAGGATGTCTCTATCTCTCGGTATGTCGCATGTCGATCTTGCATTATGAGTTCACGCACGGCATCAATGTTCTCTGGCACAACAGCCGTTTTTGAACGACCTTCACGGAATTTGTCTTTGAGCGAGCTTCGGCGACGATTAAATTCATTATACCAATTTTTCACAGTGCTATAGGATGGTGCTTCATCGCCATACAAAGATTTAAGTTCGTCAATGCACTTTTGTCGTGATAATCCACTCCGAAAGTTGTGAAAAATGATGGCACGGAAATGTTCACGAGTTAATTCCATTTTTTTCTATATTAATTTTTTCAAGTCACTGTAAACAACACAAATAATGGTCGTGCGTCAAAACGTTTTGAGTACGATTATGCTTAAAAATGACAAACTTTCCAATGAAAATGTCAGATTGCACTTGGCAACACTCAGTGTTGCCAGGCCAGAAATATATATAGCAGCCCTCGTATAACAGCTTTGAGAGATGCCTTCAGTACACAATTAATTTAATAGAGTGACTAGTAAAAGACATGTTTTGTTTTATTTTAATAAAAAAAAAAGATTTTTTAGAAGATGGTATAAATGACAATAAATACCAAAAATATTTCCAAATCAAGAATATAGTAAGTGTCCATCTAAGACTTTTAATATCAATAAGAAAGCAACAAAAAGTGGTACTAATAAACTTTATTGAAAATAAAGCAGCCATTTGGAATCTATTATACTATTTTTTAAGATTTTATTGATTGAAGTATCCTAGAAAAAACCCTTTTATTAAAACAATTCAAAATGCAAGCTAATTTTAAGTGCAAAATAAATTAAAATAAAAAAGATTTTTGTTTCGCTTATTAGCCTAAAGCATGACCCCTGATTAGCTCTACTGATGGTGCTAAATCCAATTATAACTAATTTTTAGTTTTAAAGAGAATTGCAAAAAACAAATACTGTCGTACGAGACAAAAAAAGACTTCCTGAGAGAAGTGCCCAAATATAACTTTAAAGTATTTTTCTTCCACAATGTGAGCCGCTGTTAGCTATCGCAAAGTCTTGTCTTTATTATGAACTACACGGAAATTGTGCACTTTAGGGGGTATCGCTTTAAATCAACAAGCACACACTTTTATATCTTGAAAATCACTCTTAATGAGATTTTGCAAATGGCATTTTAATAACGATACGATTTTGTTATCATACTTGTACGTATTAACAAAACAAACAAACCTTTTTTTAAAAAAGAAATAGCACTTCAAGCAACAATGCCTATTTAATTAGTGTAATCGTGCTACATTCTTTAGGAAAGGGATAGAGAAGAGAAAAGATAGTTGGTAAAAGTAGAGAAATTTTATTAATTATTTTACTTCGCCGCCAAATGTGCTATGTAAAAGTACCCCCGAAGGAGGCTGCGTGCTGTATTGTTAA
The DNA here is from genome assembly GCA_937654795.1 of Cistogaster globosa. Classification (NCBI taxonomy): domain Eukaryota; kingdom Metazoa; phylum Arthropoda; class Insecta; order Diptera; family Tachinidae; genus Cistogaster; species Cistogaster globosa. The sequence goes on from OW569405.1 coordinate 24,188,615, forward strand.
ATTCTGAAAATGTATTTGTAACATTAAACAGAAAAAACTTATTTTTCTTTTTTGGTTGCTGCAGGGGTTCAACCCTGGCGAACCTGATTTGAAGTCAACGTGCTTACTACTATGACTACATCAGCATTTAGCTTTTTTTAACTGGAGAATACTTTCGTTTGAATTTTTTTTGCTCCATACAAAAAGTAAAATTTTTAATTTAAAGTAATAAAATATCCATTTTCGACCCCATTAATATTATATATTCTGAGTCCTTATACAGCGCAGTTGATTGGGCGACATCCGTCTGTCTGTCTGCCCGACCGTATTCGGGTTGAAATCAACTCTGCCAAGGCGCTAGATAAGCTAGAGAAAATTGAAATACGCCAATCGATCACACGTAGTTTCGAAAACTTTGCTATTGAAAATCAGCAAGATCGGTCAATGTCCTTTGAGACAGCAGGCAAAACATCATGTCTGCCTCTAGTTTTTTTATATCATTTGGAATAATAAAGTAAATCCATTAAAAAAAACAAATGTAAGGGGTGATAGAAAATTAAAAAATAAGAAAAACAACATGTGAAAAAATTGGTGCTGGCCCATTTTTACCAAGTTTTCGGCCTCTGAAATTTTCATAAAAAAATTCGATTGTCAATATGATTAATATGGATAACATTTAAAAGCTTTTGAAAAGATCTTTAGGGAAATATTGAATTTAAAAAAAAATGCTTAACCCATTAAGAGCTGGTGACATTTTTATGTAAAATTATATATGTACTAGTTTTTTTCTTCTTATAATTTAGTTCTCTCTCCCCCCAATATTTGCTTTTTTTTTTATTGGAGTTACTTCACTAAACTAGATTTACCTATATGGTGAAGGATATATAAGTTTCTGCATAGCCGAATATAACACTTTTACTTGTTTTTCTTCCGTTTTAGCTATGATTATGCTAGGGGGTAGATAATAAAAACTCTTTACCTGTTAGCGTTAGGAAGTAACAGCATAACAACAATGTATGGCCGGTAAAGGATATGGCTATTGGATAAAAATGAAAGACTAGATTTGGATGTATACAGCAAAAGCGGTCTATGATAGTTTAGTGGACCAAACAAGGCATCGAATAGTTCATGTTTTGTCAAAGTAACAAAGCAGTGTAGCTTGGATATGCATGTTGAGTATGCAAGAGGGACCGGTAGGATCAATCGATAGTCATAGTCAGAAAGAGCAACCGAGTAGTAAGAAAAAGAGAGAATTTATAATGTCCCACGGTGATATTTGTAACAAAAATATATTTGATATTTGTCCAAAGTCGTAACAAAATTATTGAATGTTCTTAAAAAAGGGCCATATGAAAAACAACTAAGCGCTTAAAAAGTTTCACTTTAGCAAATTTTGTGCTTATGGAAATATTTGCAAAGGTCTGCCTCATTTATTAAGTGTAATAACAGTGACTCTTAAATCCAATATATCTAGATAGTGTTTTTAAGACATAGCGTGGAATAACGTAGACATTTCATACAGTTCACCACGACTATTTTATCCTTTCGAATGATGGTACCTTGATGAGATATATTTTTCTCGTCGTACTTAATGTGAATCCCTTTCCATTAAGGGAATTGCTTATAATTAAGCGAATGACCACTGAAACTTCTTTGTTAATTTATGGGTAGGAAACTCGACAGAAATCTTAACAAAACATGCTTGCAAGCTGCTTAAAAATATCATTTAAATAAAAAAAAATTACTTAATAATACAAATAGAGGTAAGAATTAGGCTGCTCATACAGTAATGTGAAGAATAATAAAATATATGTACGAAAAGGCTCGTTGGGCTGAGCTCAACGAATTTTTTCGGCATTTCAATTGGAAACTTTTTTTCTAGAAAATAAAGTCGATGCTATGGCGGAAATGGTTGTGAACATTGTTTTGCTTGAATGAAAACTTTCATTCCATCTAAGCAAATCTGTGTTAATCCAAGAAAGAATTCTTGGTTTAATGAGACGTTCAAAAATGCAGTCAGATCCAGAGAGGAAGCATTTAGTAAATAGCGGTGTAACAAAAACGCCGTAACTGATTTGCCACGCAAAAAGGTGAGATCTTCGTGTGTCAAAGTACTTAGGCGCGAAAAAGCTTTATACGAGCAGCGCCTTTGTGTTAAAGTTTTTATTAATCCTCGTTGTAACAAAAGCTTTTGGTCATTCGTTAAAAGAGTGAAGGATAATGCTAGTTCCTCAACTCCGCCTCTTTTAAAGGATGATCAAATAATTAATGACCCGGTTGATAAAGCCAACCTCTTGGCCGAAATAGTATCAGTAACTATGCCAGATATATTCTTTCGAGCACGTGCAGTTAAAAAGTTTTAGCGGATCTCAACATATAAAAATCTCCTGGTCCGGATGGAATTCCAGCACTGGTCTTGAAGCAGTGCTCTTCGACGTTAGCGCGTCCATTAGCAAAACTGTTTAACATTTTGTACCATGTTGGTGAGTTCCCGTCATGTTGGAAGGTTGCTAATGTAACACCAATCCCTAAAAAGGGAGAGGCTAGCAACCCTAAAAATTACCGCCCAATCGCAATTTGCTCTGCACTTTCCAAAGTATTGGAAAGTATGCTTAATTTTCATCTTATGAAATCTCTGGAGTCCAACAGCTTACTTGGTGACCGGCAGTGCGGCTTCCGTAGGGGACGCTCTACGGGTGACTTATTGACCTTCCTTTCAGAAAAACGGAGACAATCTATTCACCATTTCGGCGAAAGTAAGGTGGTAGCTTCAGATATTTCCAAGGCGTTCAATAAAGTGTGGCATGGTGCATTCACATCAAAACTTATTGCTTTTGATGTCGGTAATAGCTTCACTCGACTTATATCGAGCTTTCTCAGGGATCGCACTATACGAGTTGTTGTAGATGGGATCTCATCAAACGAGTTCAAGGTAAATTCTGGGGTACCGCAAGGTTCCGTCCTTTCCCCTACCCTATTTCTTATTTTTCTTAATGACCTTCTACGTCAGAATTCCAACCCTCTCTATTCTTTTGCAGATGACAGTAGCATATGCCAAATATTTTCGTTTCGCAATAGACCAAGCCTTCGGGAAATTGGGGCTATGAGAAAGCACATGGACGATACCCTTAACGCTATGTGCTTTCGCACAGACGTACTGCTGAACATGCTACCTAATCTGTAATTAAGGGTTACATATATATTAAGGAATCAGAAGCTCTCGATGTTCTTGGCATGAAAATTCAATGCAATGTTTGTTGGAACAAGCCTAGGTTTTCTGAAATGGTGTGAGAAATACTTCACTCCATCTGATCTCCTTACTATCTATATCACCTTTATCAGACCGAAAATGAACACAACTCTCATGTATGGGCCGGTGCTTCAAAGTCTATTTTGGAGTTAGTCGATCGCGGACAGAAGAGAGCAAAGAGGCTCATTGGAGACAGTAGGGTATCCAGCTCTTCTGACTCACTGGAGCATCGACGCAATGTGGGGTGTGTTTTAACTGTTTTATCGTTACTACAACGGAATGTGCTCTTATGAAATCAGGGAACTCGTTCCTGAAAACCGTAATTTCATACGCGCAACGAGCTCTGCATCAAGAGCGCATTCCTTTGTTGTCGATTGGCCAGTGAATCGCACAATGCATTACAGAAAAAATTCGTTTTTTAGCCGAACAGTTCGTATGTTGAATAAACTCCTTGCAGAGGTCTATCCTGCCACTTCCAATGTGCAAAGATTCAAATCAAATGTCCACAAGCACTACTCCCTCTATCCCCCTTTCCACAATCTAATTTCCTAGTTCTGGCACAATGCATTGCATAAAAAAAGGTCAGTAGTATTCAACCTCTTTGGTGTTTACGAATTCATGTAAAATGAAAGAATTTGTGCTAAAAGAGAGTTGTTCTGCAATGGTTGTAAATGACAGAAACACGTTTTCTTTCGTTTTGATAACATATTATTTTCTTTGTAAACTGTGCGATTTCTGCTGTGAAAAATATTAAGGACAGCTTTTTGTTTTTGTAAAAATACAAAAATAAAAATTATAAACACTTGTTTTTTTTAACAAACGAGTAAAACAAGTTCATAGCTTTACATTAATTGCTAAATAAATTGCAAATATGTATCTTTTTAAGCAAATATGTGTAAAAATACCCATTGCGACCACGCAAATGGAAATAATATTAAAAATAGAAGTAAAAGCAGATATTCGTACAGAAAAATTGCACAAATGCTCGGTATTTTGAAAGCGGTGGTCAAAAATGCTAATAAATGGATTCTCAAGGATGACACCTACTATAAAGAGAAGTAACATTTGATGCGTAACTATTCGAAAAACACAAATCGACGAAAAATTTAAAGCCCGCAGTGCAAAAGAAGAAACAAAGATTAGAGTTGCCAAAAATCATATCAATTGGCCTAAAGAAAAATAGCGTAACTTTCTGTGGTCCGATGAAACAAAAGTAAATTTGTTTTCTTTTGATAGAGGTTCCGACCATGTCAGATGACCTGTTCATCAAGAATTCAATCAAAACAATATATTTTAAAGACAGTCAAACATTGTGGTAGTAGCTTCATGGTATAGGGATCATTCCCTTATTATGGTGTGGGTCCTCTTCATCGCATCCAAAACATTATAAAATCGACTGATTACACTGAAATTTTGACAAATACGATGCCGAAGAAAATATGCCACTCAAATGGGTCTTCTAGTAGGATAATATTAAAGCAAAGTACACAAAGGAGTAGTTCCAGGATAACAATTTCACTGTTTAAGAATGGCCAGCACATTTCCCTTATTTGAACCCAATAGGAAATTTTTGGAACGGAGTTAAAAGGGCAATCAGGGGAAAGTGTACATCAAATTGCGACGAGCTTTAGAGTCTTATAAAGATAAGTGGTGGTCTTATTACCTAGAAGATGTGATGCTGTTCTGGATACCAAAGGATCCGCAACAAAGTACTAATGTGGAACTAAGGGTTTATGCAACAATATTCATTATCTATATAGTTTTACTTAAGTTAATTATAACATTAAGATTTCATAAAGTGTCTTTATTATTTTCGCACGTTAAACTATATAAACTCATACAAAATCACAAAAAAATCATAATATAAAAATAGCAAAAATGTATATTATTCATTTATTATTAATTTTTCTTTATCGCTTAAGAAAAAATAATTCGTTTAAACAAGAAAGAATTTTTAATTTTTTATTCAGGTAAACATAATGTGTTTGGGTAGGAACTGTCCCTATTATTTTTCACATAACTGTATATCTAAAACAGTATTCAAATGAGTATAAAATGTCTTTTAATTGTTAATCTAAGTATTAATGGTTTAAAATCTATTTTAACAGCTAAACAAGCTAAGCAAGACAGTCACCACCATTAGGCCCATTTTGATTTTGAATATGTGATTTAAGATTTAAGAAGTTTTATGAATTTTTAAAATAAAAAAAGAAGTTTACATAAAAACTTAAAAAAACTACAGGGCGATTTTTTTGGCAACACTGGTTCAAACAGCTGACGGACGTTTTGTGTTTTTGTTTCACTGTCAAACATCTTCAATTTGGTCTATAATTTAACCATGAATCTTCTTACAAACGAACGACGCTTGCAAATTATTGAATTTTATTATCAAAATGCGTGCTCTGTTAAGAAAGTTCATTTAGCGAAAAATTGTTTTCAGCGACGAAGCTCATTTTTGGCTCAATGGGTACGTAAATTAGTAAAATTGTCGATTTTGGAGTGAGTATCAGCCAGAAGCATTGCAAAAGCTACCAATGCATCTAAAAAAAGTCACAGTTTGGTGGCTTGTGGCATCATTGGACTGTACTTCTTCAAAGATGATGCGAATCGTAACGTAACTGTGAATGGTAAGCGCTACCGTGAGATGATATCCTACTTTTTTTTACCCAAAATGCACGCTTGACTTGCATGACATGCGGTTTTAACAAGACGGTGCCACATAGCACGAGCAAAAATGGTCAACATTTGCATGAAATAATCTTTGAAATAATTTTTCTGAATTTTATAAGTTTTTTTTTTAAACTTTTCTATAGCTTTTAAAAAATCACCCTTTAATTAGTAACTCCATTCCTTACGTTATTAAAAGTGTACAGTTATATTTTGCTCAAATGTTATTTGTAGATCTATCAACTTTTTTGAATTTGTTTATTCAATGTTGGGTTTTATCTTAAATACATACATAAGTACCGTAAGCTCTTTTTAGCGTTTGTTTATCTTGTTTCACTTCTGCATTTTGTTAAAATTTTTTGTTATCGAAACTATAACTGATTTTTTGTTTTAACTTCTTTTTTTGCTGCCAATATCATTTTTATGGCTTTCACTCAAAATCTTCAATTTAAATACAAACATTTTTCTCATTTGTGTATTTAATTTGAATTTATTTATATTGTTCTGTTTTTGTGAATTAAATACTAAAGATAAATTTAAAATATTCTTAAACCTATTATTTTAAAATGGAACTAAATTAGAAAATTAAGATTAAGGACTAGTAGGCATGCGATAAAATAAATTATCCTTTTGGCCAGTTTTACGTAATTAAAACTTTTGGGAATCATATTTTTATTTTGTTAAAAAAATGCATTGTCTATATATTTTTTGTGACCAGTGTGGCCAGATAAAGGTATTTCTCCCGAAGTTGGAGATTTCAACACAAATTTGGAACAAAAATTCGTATGGAGGGTTTTGGGAGACTTTTATTATAAGCTTTTTATTATTAACGCGTGTTTATTATTAACGCTTTGGCCTATTAGTTTTATATTTTGAATGTTTTTTTCTAACTGTACTTAGATAGTGGTTTTAAAATTTTTGTATGTTAAATTAAAATCGCCATTGCAACAAATACTATTAAATATCAATTGATGATCTTTGCGATTAATGTTTTTTAATATGAAATGCCGGTAAATACTCATTACTGATGGATGAGTCACCGGATGTATCAACAGTTAAAAGAAATAGCAGTTTGCGTTCGTTATTTTAACAAAAAAGATATGCAAATAATGACAGAGTGTTTGGGCACTTTAGTTGTTACCGAGGCAACAAGAAAGGCATTTTTCAAAAGCCGATAAGATTTTAAAAATACTTGAATTTAACTGCCATTGGAATAGACGGTGCAAGCAATATGTGTGATGCAGAAAAGTTTCTTTATGTTTTACTTAACAAGGAAAATAGTTTTATTTAATAAGTTAAATTAGATTGCCGTTTACTAAATTTATGCAGCTCGAAAGCTGCAAAATTATTTTCTAACTCATTCGAATTTCTTGCTAAGGAACCAAGGTACATATATTTTACTGGGTAATAGCGGCTTTACAACAAATACAACATTGCAAAAACAACGTGGCATTTTATTGTGGCTTTGTGCGTGGAAATGTCAAAAATAAAGAAAGAAATAAGAGAAAATAAAAGATAATTGTTCTAAAAAGAAACACTTGCTTTATTTTGCATATGCTTGTTGGTGTTTTTTAACCGACTTAAAAAGAAAAGGTTATAAATTCTAATGAATATTACTTTTTTTATGTTTGCACCTGCAAAACTAAGTCATTTCTGAACAGATTTTGAGATTGGTCCGGTTCATAGTCTTCAAAATTTAAGGGTGTCCTCAAAGGTGACGTAAATTGGCTTATATGCGTCTATCTTTTGAACCGTTATGGACAAACGCTTAAAAATGGACAGATTGTTGATTACTTACACAGTTATATTAAGTATAAACATTCAAATTTTTAAATTAAAGCGTAGTAAAATATAAACAACTTTTGACATAAGCAAGTACAAACCAGCTGGGCAGATGACAGTATTTAGTAAAATAAATGTACTGTATAACTAATTTTCGCATTCTCTATTACGAACAATAAAGTATAAATAAGTATTTGATTTATATCATCTTTTTAAAATAATTATAGCTACAACATTTGTCGGCTGAATTTAATAACAATTCTAGTAAGTTGTAGTTATTGTTTTTAAGTCCAAAATTAATTGAAGTAAATGCCATCAACTTATTATTTTAAGGCATTAATATTGAATTTATTTCATTCAACTAGAGCAGTGCCCATGACTTTGTCCCTGCATCATTTCTAATTTTCTTAAAATTGAAATATAGAAATACATGTTTTTAAACAATTTTTGTAGAGTTCAATAAACGGTGTTAAAAGCTTTTCATCTACAAAAATAATATGCACCTTTTTTATAAGGAGAAGTAGCACTTCAGGCAATAATGCCTATTTAGTTATTTTCGTAACCGTGCTACATTCTTTGGGAAAGGGATAGATGAGAGATAAGACAGGTAGTGAAAGGAGAGAGATAGACAGTTAGTTAGTTTACTTCGCCGGCGAATATGCTCTGAAGAAGTACCGACGAAGGTATAATTATATGCTTTTACATTTTTATCTCTATTTGCGCTACGAAATAACTATTTTATATTTTAACCAAGGTTCGAAGGGAACTCCTCACAAAATTTTATTCAAATCCATCCAGCAGTATTTACGTGATGCGAACACAGACAGACGGACAGACAGACCGAAATTAAAAAGAAGTGTTTTTTATTCCATATCGATTACTATATAAACCAACATGGAAATTTTCCAAAAAATATTTCATGTACAGAAATGGTTTATTATTTGTATAGATTGGCATTTTTTATGGATTTGGGTTTCCTTAAAAAAATTTATTAAGTTTTCCAATTGAAGTATTTGTATGACCAGGAAATGAAAATGTAAATTGTGTAGGAATTTCAGGATATCGTGGTGTTTCTTTATACCCACCTATACTTTCTATATATTTTGACTCCTTAACAATAAGAGTAAGGATGGCTGGATATACAAATGTATAAATGTAAAGGTACGATCAGAATATTCAATATTCAAATATTTAACCGAAAAAGCGCAACCACTATTTTTACAAATGTTTATTCAATCTTTCTTAATACGTATCACTACGAGTGACGATATGTGATAATGTGACATCTTACGTTTTATAGTCAGTAGATAAATATATTTCTTAATACGTATTTCAAAAAGACAAAAATTTTTTTTCATAATTTATTGGTAACCTGTTTTTTTGTCAAATATTGGACTAGTCTTAACGTACGTTCACTGTGATATTGAAGAAAAATTAAACAAAATAATAAAAAAAAAAATTAAAAAAAATCCTTTATTTTTTTAAAAATCAATAACGCCATTTTTATTATTTAGACTTAGAAACTTTAATAACTATTATTTTTTGTTTGTTTTACCAATTTCCTTCTTTCTGCGCCATCTACATTTGCATTATTTCATGTCTTAACTTCAAAATCCTCCTAAAGATTTGAGAACCTGCTTTCCACGGATCAGAGTTTTTTTATTTTCTTTAATAATTTGTTTATTTTCTGCTATAATTTTGTCATTTTCATTGATCTGGTCTCGCCTTTTTTTGATATTTTCATCTTGCTTTAATATATATTTTTCTTGTCGCTGAATTTGTTGATCATTTAGCAGTACTTGCTGACTTATTCTTTCAACTTCCTCTTTTAAACTGGATTGACCAAATACGAATGATAACACCATGATAAAAATGAAAATTTTTAAGAAACGTTTCATTGTTATTTTTTTATATTTTCACTTTTATTTCTTAAATACAACTATGAGTGTTTCTTTACTTTAGGGTCACTATTTATAGCAAAAAATTCTTTTTGAAATATTAAAAGTTAAATTTTGTTTGTTTATTAAAATTTAAGAAACAGAGATATAAAACAAAAATTAACAATCGAGAGCATTTTATAGCTTTAAAGCGTGAAGGTGTTATCTTATAAAGAAAATATTGTCTAAATTGTTATTTTTATGAGAAAAGCATGCGTTAATTGAATGCCTTAATTGTTATTGTTTTTATAAATAAATAGAACAAGATAATATTGCTACAACTAAATCATAAGTCAAATCAGAATATGTTTGTTTTCCTTATTTATTTCTTTCCCCAATATTAAGTTTAGGCTATTTTATATATATATTTTTTTGTATATTTAATTATGTAGAATGACAGAGGTATAAAGAACCCTCTCAGTTATCGTTATAAGCCATGTTTTTATTAACAAAACCAGAGAGAAAGATTTTCGTGTGGATTATATTATTTAATACTGAGTATTTTGCAGGTTGATTACAAATATTTTATATTCTTTGTCACTGGAGAGATAATTTTTTTTTGTTATTATGAGCCTAATTTAAGCCAAAACTGAAAGAAAGATATTCCTATTTTGCATTTGAAGTTGCTAAAATAAGAATAAAAAGATTTATTTTTATTTAATTTTACAAATTAAAAAAATAACAATGAAAAGCATAGCAAGTTTGTTTTATATGCACGAGCTAGAGAATATTTTTGAAAACACACAAAATACTGGTAAAAAACATTTAAAAGTATGTCGTTGCCACTATGTGTGTTTAAGAATCCATTTAATATTTCAAAAGTAGTCGATTTTGCGCTGTGGTGCTGCCACATTTTGAATTTTTTTTTTACAGGAAGTTTGCAATAACAAATAGTAGAAAGAGGTCACCTTTTTACTGACTTTAGCCAAAGCTAGCTTTTACTAATAGGAAATTTAAAGGAAAGTTGTAATAAAGGGCAAAGGGCTCATTCTCCGGGTTATTTTTTTTTCTAATGCTGCCTATTTTTTGTTCATTGTCTTTTAAAACTTAGGAATAGAAATATAAAACAATTTTTCTTACACATAAAGCAAAGAAGCTACATGTTTTAACTTTTGTACAATTAGAAATCGCAGTTGTGACTGGTACAATAGTGTTAGGCGAAGCGCATATGACTAGTAGTAAAAAAAATCTGCATTGCTAAGCAATGATATTAGAACAATAAAAAAGTCGAGTTAACCAAGTGACCTGTAAGTAGAGATGAGCGATATTTCAATACCTGTTATCTAATCACTGTCATTAAAAAATCACTGGGAACTACAGTGACTGATTTTATCAAGTAGCAGTTCCACAAAAGAACGTTCTTCCACGTTCTGCACACATACAAACTTTAATTACATTTTACTTTGTGGAGAGAAATATTAGTACTTTTGACCCTTTCATTCCCTGCCAGCATTTGGCGGAGTATTTTTAGATAGAAGTCACTTCTTCGTTACATTTTTACATTAAAAACTCAATTTTACAAAAACAAAATACATTATTGTCGAATAAAGATCTTCTAACAATCACTATTTCGTCTCTACCAGAAGTTAATTGGACAAAACAACCAGTTATAATAATACAAAAATCCTTCCCCCTAAATTTGTTATGATAAGAGTAACTTTTTATAAATACCTGATGATAAGTAGTTGATTGCTCTAAAATTTACAAAAACAACTTGCATAGGCTTTGAATATTGATCTCTTATAGGTCACAACTTCGACTCTACTAAGAGGGAATTAATTAATAGGTCTGTTCCGGATGCATAACAAAACAGTCCGAATTAGTACAAATTAGTCCAAAAGCGTTCCAGATAAAAATTTTTGTACAATTTTGAGAGAAAATGAAAGAGTAAAATTTTTCATTTCCTGTAAAAAGTTGTACGAACTTTTTCTTTGGGTAAGTTCGGACTAGAATTAAATTATCAGCTGTTTTTTCGAAAAATTTTTAAGTAAATACAAAAAGTTGTTGCTTTAAAGCAAAATGGAAGAGTTTTCAAATAAACTTGAAGTTGTAAGTACTTTCTTTAATAAAATATGCTTTTATAGATCATTGAAGAAATCATGGACACATCAGGTGATTCTGGTCAAGACGACATTTTGGACTTAGTTGCTGAAGATTCTGATGGGGAAGAAATTTTTGTTGAAATTCTTGCTGCTTTCGTAGTAGAAAAAAGAAACAGCATTAATAAATATTTAGAAGATGTGGTGTCTCAATACACAGAGGACGAATTTAGGAAACATTTTAGAGTTTCAAAAGAGTTGTATTTGAATTTGTGTAAAAGATTTGAAAAAAGTGAAGAATTTAATTCCTCTCCACTGTGTCTAAAGCCCGAAAAGTCCTTTTAATAAATTTTTAATAAATTTTTAAATAATTGGCTTATACCTTTTTCAGTTTATTTTCAATTACTTTACAGCTGTTGGCAATGCTGCAAATTCTTTGTTTTTTAAATACTTTTTATCTTAAGCGTCAAAAATCACTAAAATAAAATTTATTTAATTAAGTCAGCACCATTAGCATTTTAGGATGTGCAATTGTGGTTTTTTGCGTTCCAGCAATTTCGGACTACTTTGTCACATTCAGAGAGTAATTTCCCCTTTTGCTCTCAAAAGTCCGGACTATTTTGTTAAGCATCTGGAACAGACCTAGTATTACAGATAAACAAAAATTTTATTGTCATTTGGTTTGACTTGTGCAGTGTTCGGTCATATTAAATGAGTGTGAAAAATGTTAAGAAAAATTGTGAAAAATTAATTGATAAAAATAAAATAAAAAGATATATGAAGCTCTTACTAAATTTATGTTAACAAATTAATTATTTATTTAATTAATTATTATTATTATTATTATTTTAATTAATTATTTATTTAAAATATTTTTAAGCTCAGAATTTTCCTAATCTCGACATTTATAAATTTAAACCTTACTACTATGTTAAAATTTACATTTTCTGTTACTTTTAAAAGTTTTATACTCGATTCTGTTAAAGATCCCCTTTTAACACTTTTAACAGACACATATTCGTAACTACTAAAAATCCCTTAGAGATGCTAAATAGTTTCCCATTAGTTGTATAACTATAGAGGTACGTTTCTTCCCGACTGGGGATACTAATTAATCCGAATTCGATATTATTTGCGATACATTTCAACGTAATGAAGTAATGATTACTATATAATTTATTCATATATATATATTCATATATATATATATATATATATATATATATATATATATATATATATATATATACTATAAATTTATAAAATTTATTTATAAACTTATTTATAACTAATAACAAAAAAAATCTCTGTCTGCATAATATTTAATTCAATATAAATATTATTATTATTATTATTATAAATCAATTAAAATTTTACTTTTTACTTTTTTTTAATTGATTTATGATAATCACAGGTTCAACCCCTGGCTGGGACTAAAATAAAAAATATTACTTTCTATATAAACATGTATACTTAAATAAAAAAATAATAAAGAACTGCAAACGGTGATCGTGGTTACTATTAAAAAGAACGGTGATTTGAAAATTACGTTCACTGGTAACGATGTTCCTTAAAAATCACGGGTTCGCTCATCCCTACCTGTAAGACAATATTAATTGGCGTCTTTTTTTTTTTAAACTAAAATGACTCAACAAGCAAAATACACGTTACCAAAATTTTTGTTTTCGACTACAAGCACCATTAGTCCTTCTACTAAGATTTTAAAAGGGAAAAAAATATACATCATCATTTGGCAAAAAAAAAAAAAATGCAACATAAGTCACTAACTAACCAATGCAACAGAAGCACAAAACCAGCTTCTTCAACTGCAAATCCATCTAGTACCGCTTCGACTGTTTGAACTCTTTTACTGCTGCTACTCTATCTACCATAGCAGCTACTACAGCTTCATCATCTGCAATTCTTACTACTACAGTTTCAACTGTGGCAACTCTAGTTATTACAAACAAAAAAACATTACAAAAAAAACAAAAAAAAATTAACTGTAACTGTGCTTTTTTTTGTTGTTTTTTACTTTTTTTGTTGAAAACCAAAATTTCAGAATCATTGAACAATTAATATCATAGGAATATTTCCTACCTTCAACATAATCCGAAAAAGTGTTGGAGGTTTTAAAACTCTGCCTCAGGAAGAAACGTTAGGAATGAAATTTTTCTGAAGTATTTTAATGATCAAATTATAACAAATGATGTGGCAAAATTTGAGGAACTCAATAAATATTTTTTGCAAATCGCTGATAAATTAAGAGAACAGATTGAATACACAACAAATAATTCCTGCAATGGGCCTAGATTTCTCGTATATAACTCCTGTGAATTTCGTTTAAATAACATAACAGTTGCAGATATTTTTGAATAATCTCAACTTTTTCTGTAAGTAAGAGTGATGGACATGATGAAGTGTCACTAAGAATTTTTATTGAGTTTTAAAATGAAATATCGCCTCAACTAGTTACCATAATAAATAGAATATTTGTAACTGGGTAATATCCTAATATTTTAAAAATTGCAAAAACAGTACCAATACCTAAAGATACTAAAGCCAACAAAACCCATATGTATAGGCCTATTGCTCTGTTACCAGTGATTGATAAAATCATTGAAACGTTTATTTAAAAACAACTTCTAGCGTTTTTAGAACATAATAAAATACTCTACAATGGCCAATATGGATTTAGAAGAGGTAGTGAAACTGTATCTTTAATGACTTTACGAAAACGTTTGACCTTGTAAATCATGAAATTCTGTTCACAAAATCTCATTTTTATAGTGTAAGAGCTATAGAGCTAAAAGTTGAGTTAAACAACAAAAGAAGTTTCTTAGGAAACTAGAAGCGTGGAATTGCACAAGGCAGTGTACTAGGTCCTTTACTATTCTCACTTTACATAAACGATATAATGAACATTGAACTCAATGGAAGAATTTTATTTGTATAAATTTAACATGCAACAATAAAGTTTGAAAGTAACCAAATAGTTAACACAAGAAATCGTTTAAATTTAAAAACAACAAGATGTAGATATGAAACCACAAAACAAAGAGTGGAATATGCTGGAAGTATGCTGTTTACCAGTTAACCTCAAAAATTAAGAAACATCGATGTTATTTATTAAAATTTATATTAAAGAATTTTTATTTATAAATATTGAAACACTTTTGAATTAATTCTTTTTTAATTTCGAACTTCAATTTTTATTTCTTATATGTACTCGTATTATATACTTCTCATAACTTTTTTCATTTATAAGAATTTTTTGTTTTAATATTATTATTATTATTTTTTTTTAAAATTTTCTATTATATGTATGTTAATTAGGAGTTTTGGTGAACACACGTAACATCTGCCGACTCGTTTCAACAATGTCTATAAGACGCAGAAATATATATAATTTTGTACATTTCTATAATTTTGTTAATAAATAAATATAAAAAAAACTATGTCACTAGGTAATGGGAATATACTAAGCCATCTAAATTTCATCAAAATCTTACATTTACACTAACATTTTACCGAATATGTAAACTTTCCTAAAAAATTGCTTTTGCAATAAAAATTTGGAAATTTTAATAAAAATTGAAGGATGAGCAAATGATGGGAGTTTCACTAAACGAAAGAATCAAGCACTATTAAAGTAAATTAATATATAATTTTTTTAAGAAACCAGCTTAAGTTAATTTTGCTATTTTAATTTCTAAAAAATTTTAGGAAAAAAAAAAGAATTATTAACAAATTTGTTCGGATGTTTTCCGAAGAAAACAAGAAAAATTAGACACCAGCAGAATGTAATGATGCATTTTCTGGATCGCTACATCCTACATCAGCATTCTTCTCATCTACCCACCTTAGATTGTATACATAGTAAGCAACATCTATATAATCAACTAATTTAATCAATACTAATATGGTTAGACGAAGTTCACGTACTACCCAAAGCATTTCTTTGTTGTTTTCTCTGTAACTCTAAAATAAATAATAAAAATAATAATAATAATAATAATAATAATAATAATAATAATAATAATAATAATAATTTTTCTTTCTTTTGAGAAAACTAACAATATTTTTTTCAATTGACGTAAGTTTAAATTTTTATAATAATATTTGTTTACAAAAAAAAAAAAAAAAAAAAAAAACAAAACTCTGAACGACCTTGGAATAACATATAACGTAGATTATTTTATAGCTTTCACACTTTTAATTACGTTTGTTTGTACACAATAAAAATTGCGAATATACAAATTTTAATAAGACTCAGTAACTCTTCTTGCTCTCTTCAAGAGTTTTTTATAACGTATCACTTGTGTGAATATCAGGGTTCAGAAAATACACACATCGTATACAACATGTCGTCGGTCACAGGTTGACAACTCTTAACCCGCACAACAATCGAATCGGGGTATTAATTATATTAATTTTTTAATGAAACATAATTTCAATAGCTTTGTTTTCCTAACGTCATCCCACAATAAATATCTCCTTATAATTTTGTTTTTTTTTTATTTACTTCTAACACGGTTTAGCAACGGAGTAATAACGTTTTTGTTTTTGTCTTTTGAAAAGTACAAGAAACATGTTAAGAGTTGTCAACCTGTGAC
Source organism: Cistogaster globosa (assembly GCA_937654795.1). Classification (NCBI taxonomy): domain Eukaryota; kingdom Metazoa; phylum Arthropoda; class Insecta; order Diptera; family Tachinidae; genus Cistogaster; species Cistogaster globosa. Next base: position 24,204,885 of record OW569405.1, read on the forward strand.
CGCTGATGTACATATCAATTATGTGTGCCTTTGAATTTTGTCTAACATGTATGTATGTTTGTGTAATTTTTTAATATTTGGTTGTTACACCAACACGTGCTCGAAAAAAATTAATATGTGTTGTTTACGGAAAAAGATACAGGTACAATATATTTGAGGTTCGTGTAAGTGTTTCGAGTACACGATTTATGTACGATAAACACGACTGATTGCATAAAAACTAATAACTTTTGGCGCAACAACAACAAATACATGACAATATTCTTATAAAGACAACATAAAATAACGCTGTAATTTATACAAAATAAAAGTTGAAGAGTATTTTATTATTTAATGTAGTTTTAATAATAAAATATTTAAAACAAAGAGTATATTGGACCCCGTAAGTGGAATTTTTTTTATATAATGCAGATTTTTTTAGGTTATGTATTTTTGAGATTTTGCTACATTATCTTAGCCATAATGTGATTTTTAACTTTATACTTGAAATCCTCAAATTTAGAAAATTATTATACATACAACAACAATTAAAATTAAAAGGGCATTCTATCAGTTAATGTATAATATTTTGACAGTTCGCTGTATCTTAGAGAGAGAGAGAAGGGTATAAAAATAAAAATAGTTGTGTTGAGAAATTTTTTTTTCAATACCGCTCTCTATCTCTAGAACCATAATAGGTTGACTCTTGTAATTTTTACAGAAGATGTATGGCTAAGTAATATTTTGAATCAAAGGAAGACCCGAATGTTACGTGATATTCATTTCTGAGTAATAATCGGTAAATTTAGATTAAATATATCCGGTATTCCCATTACTTAATTTTAACTGCAGGCTTAAGACGCTGCGTTTCTGTAGCTACTTTATTGAAACCATTCCGAACAGATTGGCAAAACTGAACTATTCAAGAACATAAACATTGTTTTAATACATTGGTTACTCTAAGACGTGAACAAAAACTGAAAGCTCTTGAATGTGAACTTAATGCTACATCACATCCGTCTGAAGCTAAATAAGGACTAAAAATGGCTCATCAAACCCATGGATCAAAGTGTGTTCAGATAAATATGGCTTTTTTACAGAAATGCCCTACTAGTATCTATGTATTGCAGCAAATGACTAAGATTTATTTGAATCTGTAAAAAAGATTACGCAAAAAGAAGCAATTTGCACTTAGAACAAGCATGGAACGATTCCATAGTTAGATTTTGAAAAAATATTTTAAATTTTACGTCAGTTCTAGACAATTGTAAATAGTTGAAAATAAGTAAATCATTAACCTTATTCCTCATTTTTTGTAAGGTTATTTATTTCACATTTTCACTGATGAGAATTAAATAAAATGAACTTTTACTTTAATAAAAGAATAAAGAGCAAATAAAATTATTATATTTTATAACAAAAGATTTACTGAAGTAATGTCATATAAAATGTTAATAACTTAATAAATCCAACATAATTTTATATAACACATTTCATTTACTAAGAAATTTTCATATTTATTCCTAAATACCTATTTGTTTTCGTTACGTTTTTGCCAAAACCCACATTTCTTATACTTGATGATGAGCAAAATAAAATATTCAATATTCGTTTCTCACACTAAAAATTAGCAAAATAAATTTTTGATGAAAAAAAAGCACACATACTCTCACATGTGCGGTGAGGAAAACAGAGCAAAGCAGATTCTCACTCATGTGCAATGAGTGGAAATGAGCAAAAACTAGCAAAAATTATGAGCCAATATTTTGTGGGTGGTTCTGAGTGGAGCTGAAAACGATCAGCCTCGCAGGGTAAAAGAGGGCTTCTGGGTAAGTCCCCATAGTTGAACACTTTTTTCTTTTAATGTTTCTTCGCTTAAACTAAATCTCAATCAACAAAAATCTATTTTGCAATTTTTGGCTACTTTGTAACATTTTTTTGTCGTAATTTATTTTTAGTTTCTTAGCTTTAGCTACGAGAATTACAGAAGAAAATTTTTTTTCAATTATAAAAAATAGATTTTTTACGCACAAAAATTCCTGCTGTTGATGTGTTTAACAATTTTAAATTTGCTCTGTTATAAAGATTTCGTTGGGTGGTATTTTAGTTTGGAAACTTTTTTCAGAATTTTTTCCTCTTAAAATTAACATCTTAGCTATGAAGGAAGTATATTATGTTTCACTGGAATAAAAAATATGATAATGAGTTCTGAAATTTAAAGACTCAAATAACAAAAAGTCCTGTTTTTACTTATTGTAATTCTAAAAGACAATTAGCTTTGACCATTGTTGCTTAAAAATTTCTATTTAGGCCGCCATTCTACATGGCAAAGTATCTAACGCATATGCATCGGCGTCGCTTACAACTGCTCAAACAGAAAAGGAACTTCTTGCAATTCTTTTTGAATGCGTTTTATGTTGCATTTCCAAAGTTATGGTATTGTATAAACCTGCAAAGTATTTGCATATAAATATCCGATACATCATCATGTACAGGAGAGAGCGAAAAAAATCATCGGTGACAGTAGGGTATCCAGCTCTATTGAGTCACTGGAGCATCGACGCAATGTCGGGTGTGTTTCACTGTTTTATCGTTACTACAATGGAATGTGCTCTTATGAAATCAGGAAACTCGTTCCTGAAAACCGTAATTTCATACGCGCAACGCGCATTCCTTTGTGATCGATTGGCCAGTGAATCGCACAACGCATTACAGAGAAAATTCGTTTTTTAGCCGAACAGTTCGTATGTGAAATAAACTCCCTGCACTTCCGATGGCCAAAAATTCAAATCAAATGTTCACAAGCACTACTCCCTCTATCCCCCATCCCACAATCTAATTTCCTAGTTCTGGCACAATGCATAATTAGGGGCCATCCCCTGAGTGATGGTCCTAATTAAAAAAAAAAAAATTGCCGGTTAGAAACTAACACTCTTATTAATACCCATAATGATACAGTATTTCTTTGCAGTATTTCGAGGTCGCACCCAGAAATATAATTTTCTAATATTGAAGATATTAAACAACATGTATGTAAATGATGTGTAATATAAATGGCCACTTCATAAGAGACTAGTTCAAAATGACTTTATATCCTCCTATAAAATAGAGAAAGCTATTTATCTTACTGATGATATTATTCTTAATAATTCTTAAAAAAACCGACTTCAAAACAGAGCATGTTTGGGCACAAACATCAAGTTACATTGACTATTGTGAACCCTTTAATATCAAAAATGTGTATTAAGTTAATCTTATTTGTTCCACCATTAAATATTGTACTGTTGTCATACCTTTCGGTGAAGACCGTCGTCACTGGCTGTTTATTTGGTACGTTTGGCGAGCGCTTTTCGATGTGAGAACATCATTTTCAAGCCACGTTTTGATTAGTACTAGAGAGATAGTATTAGGTACTTTTTGTATAAATAGTGTTGGGTTCAGGTAATTTTCTCTGTTAAAACAGTGTCTACTATAGTGGAATTATACAGGTATATTGCTTGATTTCAATCGTCCGTCTGAGCAATTCATCCGTCGAACTGTGGATAAATTTCATACCACATTCTCTCTAGAGAATGAAATAATACCAACACGAAAGTGTGGAAGAAGATCCAAATTTATCGATTCGTCATCGGTCGCAGGAATTGGGGCTCTGTCCGTCCACTACTTGAAAAGATTTGCTCAAAGATCTTGGCCTACACCCATATAAGATCCAGCTAGTGCAGGAATTTAAGCCACGAGACCATTACATCAGTCGTTCTATCGCCGATTAGGCTCTAAAGCAGTTAGTAACTGAACCGTTGTTTTATCGCCAAATTGTGTTCAGCGATGAGGCTCATTTTCGGCTTAACGGAACTGTTAATAAACAAAATTGTTGCATATGGACTGAGACCTATCCACAACATATCCTACAGACTTCATTGCATCCAGAAAAATCCACCGTTTGGTGTGGTTTACACGCTGGTGGTATAATCGGATATTATTTCTTCAATAATGAGGCCGGATCTCACGTTACGGTTAATGGAAATTGTTACCGCACCATGATTAATGGTATGTATAACATGTTTATCTTTAAATTGTATCCAAAAAAATTACATTGCATTTAATGTTTCATCAATGGCTTCTTTACGAAGCTCAAAGATTCTAAACCAAGTTTCTGTTGTAGCTACATTAAAGAAAAATAACAAAATAATATTTTTATATTTTTTAATACTTGCATTTTCTTAAGTGCTACGAAAATTTCTTTTACCAGACATTTTTAAAGCAAAATATTTTTTAAACAAAAGTAAGACAGCTGTTTACTTGCTAGTAAAAATTTTACTATCCAAAACATGCAACAAATTTGTTGTCTCTCACATTTTTGAGGTATTTTTTCACTCCCTACTTGTAAGCTTTTTGAAAACATGAATACGTTCTAGAAACAATTAGCATGTTCTAGTAGCAAATAGTCTGTTCGTCACTAGATCAGCTAGAGTTTAATAGGCCAATTGATCAAACATAGTGTTAAAGGAGATGCTATGGAAAGTCAGCAAGATCGGTCAATGTCCTTGGACGCAGCAGGCAAAACACCACGCCTACCTTAAATTTATCTACGTCATTTGAAACGATGAAGTAACTCCAATCAAAAAAACATATATATGGGGCGATAGAGAATTAAAACATAGGAAAAAAACATTAAGTGAAAAAATTGGCGCTCGCCCATATTACAGGCCTCTGAAATTTTCAAAATTTTAAAAATGACATTAAGTCTATCATTTGAAAGCTTTTCAAGAGCTCTTTAAGAAAATACAAATTTTTTTAGAAATGCCTAACCCTTTAAGAGCCGATTGCATTTTTATGTAATTTTTATTATTTTTTGTTTGTTTTTTTGATTAGAGTTACTTCACTAAGCGAGTTTTAGATAAATTTAGAAAGGTTTATAAGAACTGGCATGGCCGAATATAGCTCTCGTACATATTTTTTTTAACTAACAGTCTTAGCCGAAGCTAACACAATTATAAAAACTAAACATTTTCAAAAATTATTTCATTGTTGTTGCTTAATATTTTTGCTTTTGTTACTTGAGTGCGTGTTTCTCTACTTCAAGGTCATTATTTGTACCAAAAAACTTTTTTTATTTATTTAACTTAAAAAAAGAAAAAAGAATGAAAATTAACAATCGAGAGTATTTCATAGCTTTAAAGCTTAAAGGTGTTATCTTATAAAGAAAATATTGTCTAAATTGTTGTTATTTTTATGAGAAAAACATGCGTTAGATGAATGCTCAAGTTGTTATTGTTTTTAAAAATAAAATAGAACAAGATTTTATTTCTAAAACTAAATTATAAGTCAAATTAGAATACGTTTATTTTTCTATACTATTTCTTTCCCCAATTTTAAATTCAGGCTAATCTTATATTTTGTATAAATTTAAATTCTTTCTTTGAGATCTGATCAATGTTTCTATTTACATAACCAAAGAGCAAGGTTTTTGTATGGATTATTTTACTGAGTAATTTTGCACGTTAATAACACATATTGTATACTCTTTTGCCTCTTGTTACAATTAACCAATAGTTAAAGTAAGGATGTCATAATTATTTTTTTCATTATTATGAAAGAAAGATATATCTATTTTGCATTTAAAATTGCCAAAAAATAATTAAAAATATAAATTTTAATTTAACTTTACAATTAAGAAAATAACAATGGAAAACATACCAAATTTGTTTTATATTCATGAGTTAGAGAATATTTTTTAAAACACACAAAATGAATGTTAAAACATTTTTCTGAGGAAAAAACATATAATAGTATGTTGTTGCCACTATGTGTATTTAGCAATCCATTTAATTTGGGTGCTGCCACATTTTTAAAGATATAATTTTTACAGGAAGTTTCCAATAATCAATAATAGTTGGGGGTCAGCTTTTTCCTAACCTTAGTGAAGGTTAGCTTTTACAATTAGGAAATTTAAAAGAAATTCGTAATAACGGATAGTGAGCCCATGCCCCGGGAGAGAAGAGTTATTTGCTTTAAGATAGCTTGCTAATGCAGCATTAAAATAACCTAAGATAATTGGAATAGAAAAAAGAATTTTATAAAGTTATTGAGCGAAGTTTGAATCAGAAAAGTTTCATGTATAGAGTAATAGAAAATGTGCATTTCAAAACTGTTATATACAAAAACGAATAAAAATTAGTAAATAAAGTGAATGAGAAATAAAACTAACAAGTGAGAATTTGATACGTTAACAAACTATAGTTTCCAAACGCACACAACTCTAGTCATTCTACTAAGACTTTGAAATGTGTTTTTTAAAAACATTAACTTTTTTTTAAAAACGTAATAACAGTATAAAATTATATGGCGCATTAAAAGTATAAGCAAACAGCTATAAAACATTTTATAATGTTTACACACTTAAATATTTATCTTTCAAAGAAAAAGCCTGAAGTTTTAGTATAAATTGAGATACTATTACTATCAAAATCTCAGTCCAATTAAGTACTTAATTAGCTACAGAACAATATAAAATTAAATTAAATAAAAAAAGAAAAGGATCAAAAAGAAAATGAAGCTTTTTCTAACGTTTGAATTTTGTCTTCTAATGGCTTCAGTATATGCTCAAAATAATGCAACTTTAACTACGACAGCTTCTAATGTTGCAAATCCATCTAGTACAGCTTCATCTGCTGCAATTCCACCTAGTGCAACATCAACTGTTTTAACTCCACCTAGTACAACTTCATCTGTTGGAATTCTACCTAGTACAACTACAACTGTTTTGACTCCACCAAGTACAACTTCATCTGTACGAATTCCACCTAGTACAACTGCAACTGTTTTAACTCCACCAAGCACAACTTCATCTGTTGGAATTCCACCTAGTACAACTACAACTATTTTAACTCCAGCTAGTACAACTTCATCTGTTGGAATTCCAGCTAGTACAACTACAACTATTTTAACTCCAACTAGTACAACTTCATCTGTTGGAATTCCACCTAGTACAACTGTAACAGTTTTAACTTCACCTAGTACAACTTCATCTGTTGGAATTCCACCTAGTACAACTGCAACTGTTTTAACTCCACCTAGTACAACTTCATCTGGTGGAATTCCACCTAGTACAACTGCAACTGTTTTAACTCCACCTAGTACAACTTCATCTGTTGGAATTCCACCTAGTACAACTGCAACAGTTTTAACTCCACCTAGTACAACTTCATCTGGTGGAATTCAACCTAGTACAACTGCAACTGTTTTAACTCCACCTAGTACAACTTCATCTGTTGCAACTCCACCTAGTACAACTGCAACTGTTTTAACTCCAGCTAGTACAACTTCATCTGTTGGAATTCCACCTAGTACAACTGCAACTGTTTTAACTCCACCTAGTACAACTTCATCTGGTGGAATTCCACCTAGTACAACTGCAACTGTTTTAACTCCACCTAGTACAACTTCATCTGTTGGAATTCCACCTAGTACAACTGCAACTGTTTTAACTCCACCTAGTACAACTTCATCTGTTGCAATTCCACCTAGTACAACTGCAACTGTTTTAACTCCAGCTAGTACAACTTCATCTGTTGGAATTCTACCTAGTACAACTACAACTGTTTTGACTCCACCAAGTACAACTTCATCTGTAGGAATTCCACCTAGTACAACTGCAACTGTTTTAACTCCACCAAGCACAACTTCATCTGTTGGAATTCCACCTAGTACAACTACAACTATTTTAACTCCAGCTAGTACAACTTCATCTGTTGGAATTCCAGCTAGTACAACTACAACTATTTTAACTCCAACTAGTACAACTTCATCTGTTGGAATTCCACCTAGTACAACTGCAACTGTTTTAACTTCACCTAGTACAACTTCATCTGTTGGAATTCCACCTAGTACAACTGCAACTGTTTTAACTCCACCTAGTACAACTTCATCTGTTGGAATTCCACCTAGTACAACTGCAACTGTTTTAACTCCACCTAGTACAACTTCATCTGTTGCAATTCCACCTAGTACAACTGCAACTGTTTTAACTCCAGCTAGTACAACTTCATCTGTTGGAATTCCAGCTAGTACAACTACAACTGTTTTAACTCCACCTAGTACAACTTCATCTGTTGGAATTCCACCTAGTACAACTGCAACTGTTTTAACTCCACCTAGTACAACTTCATCTGTTGCAATTCCACCTAGTACAACTGCAACTGTTTTAACTCCAGCTAGTACAACTTCATCTGTTGGAATTCCACCTAGTACAACTGCAACTGTTTTAACTCCACCTAGTACAACTTCATCTGGTAGAATTCCACCTAGTACAACTGCAACTGTTTTAACTCCAGCTAGTACAACTTCATCTGTTGGAATTCTACCTAGTACAACTACAACTGTTTTGACTCCACCAAGTACAACTTCATCTGTAGGAATTCCACCTAGTACAACTGCAACTGTTTTAACTCCACCAAGCACAACTTCATCTGTTGGAATTCCACCTAGTACAACTACAACTATTTTATCTCCAGCTAGTACAACTTCATCTGTTGGAATTCCAGCTAGTACAACTACAACTATTTTAACTCCAACTAGTACAACTTCATCTGTTGGAATTCCACCTAGTACAACTGCAACTGTTTTAACTTCACCTAGTACAACTTCATCTGTTGGAATTCCACCTAGTACAACTGCAACTGTTTTAACTCCACCTAATACAACTTCATCTGTTGGAATTCCACCTAGTACAACTGCAACTGTTTTAACTCCACCTAGTACAACTTCATCTGTTGGAATTCCACCTAGTACAACTGCAACTGTTTTAATTCCACCTAGTATAACTTCATCTGTTGGAATTCCACCTAGTACAACTGCAACTGTTTTAACTCCACCTAGTACAACTTCATCTGTTGGAATTCCACCTAGTACAACTGCAACTGTTTCAACTCCACCTAGTACAACTTCATCTGTTGGAATTCCACCTAGTACAACTGCAACTGTTTTAACTCCACCTAGTATAACTTCATCTGTTGGAATTCCACCTAGTACAACTGCAACTGTTTTAACTCCACCTAGTACAACTTCATCTGTTGGAATTCCACCTAGTACAACTGCAACTGTTTTAACTCCACCTAGTACAACTTCATCTGGTGGAATTCCACCTAGTACAACTGCAACTGTTTTAACTCCACCTAGTACAACTTCATCTGTTGGAATTCCACCTAGTACAACTGCAACTGTTTTAACTCCACCAAGCACAACTTCATCTGTTGGAATTCCACCTAGTACAACTACAACTGTTTTAACTCCACCTAGTATAACTTCATCTGTTGGAATTCCACCTAGTACAACTGCAACTGTTTTAACTCCACCTAGTACAAGTTCATCTGTTGGAATTCCACCTAGTACAACTGCAACTGTTTTAACTCCACCTAGTACAACTTCATCTGTTGGAATTCCACCTAGTACAACTGCAACTGTTTTAACTCCACCTAGTATAACTTCATCTGTTGGAATTCCACCTAGTACAACTGCAACTGTTTTAACTCCACCTAGTATAACTTCATCTGTTGGAATTCCAACTAGTACAGCTGCAACTGTTTTAACTCCACCTAGTACAACTTCATCTGTTGGAATTCCACCTAGTACAACTGCAACTGTTTTAACTCCAACTAGTACAACTTCATCTGTTGGAATTCCACCTAGCACAACTGCAACTATTTTAACTCCACCAAGTACAACTTCATCTGTTGGAATTCCACCTAGTACAACTGCAACCGTTTTAACTCCACCAAGTATAACTTCATCTGTTGGAATTCCACCTAGTACAACTGCAACTGTTTTAACTCCACCTAGTACAACTTCATCTGTTGGAATTCCACCTAGTACAACTGCAACTGTTTTAACTCCGCCTAGTACAACATCATCTGTTGGAATTCCACCTATTACAACTTCAACTGTTTTAACTCCACCTAGTACAACTTCATCTGTTGGAATTCCACCTAGTACAACTGCAACTGTTTTAACTCCACCAAGTATAACTTCATCTGTTGGAATTCCACCTAGTACAACTGCAACTGTTTTAACTCCACCTAGTACAACTTCATCTGTTGGAATTCCACCTAGTACAACTGCAACTGTTTCAACTCCACCTAGTACAACTTCATCTGTTGGAATTCCACCTAGTACAACTGCAACTGTTTTAACTCCACCTAGTATAACTTCATCTGTTGGAATTCCACCTAGTACAACTGCAACTGTTTTAACTCCACCTAGTACAACTTCATCTGTTGGAATTCCACCTAGTACAACTGCAACTGTTTTAACTCCACCTAGTACAACTTCATCTGTTGGAATTCCACCTAGTACAACTGCAACTGTTTTAACTCCACCTAGTATAACTTCATCTGTTGGAATTCCACCTAGTACAACTGCAACTGTTTTAACTCCACCTAGTACAACATCATCTGTTGGAATTCCACCTATTACAACTTCAACTGTTTTAACTCCACCTATTACAACTTCATCTGTTGGAATTCCACCTAGCACAACTGCAACTATTTTAACTCCACCAAGTATAACTTCATCTGTTGGAATTCCACCTAGTACAACTGCAACTGTTTTAACTCCACCAAGTATAACTTCATCTGTTGGAATTCCACCTAGTACAACTGCAACTGTTTTAACTCCACCAAGTACAACTTCATCTGTTGGAATTCCACCTAGTACAACTGCAACTGTTTTAACTCCGCCTAGTACAACATCATCTGTTGGAATTCCACCTATTACAACTTCAACTGTTTTAACTCCACCTAGTACAACTTCATCTGTTGGAATTCCACCTAGCACAACTGCAACCGTTTTAACTCCACCAAGTATAACTTCATCTGTTGGAATTCCACCTAGTACAACTGCAACTGTTTTAACTCCGCCTAGTACAACATCATCTGTTGGAATTCCACCTATTACAACTTCAACTGTTTTAACTCCACCTAGTACAACTTCATCTGTTGGAATTCCACCTAGCACAACTGCAACCGTTTTAACTCCACCAAGTATAACTTCATCTGTTGGAATTCCACCTAGTACAACTGCAACTGTTTCAACTCCACCTAGTACAACTTCATCTGTTGGAATTCCACCTAGTATAACTGCAACTGTTTTAACTCCACCAAGTACAACTTCATCTGTTGGAATTCCACCTAGTACAACTGCAACTGTTTTAACTCCGCCTAGTACAACATCATCTGTTGGAATTCCACCTATTACAACTTCAACTGTTTTAACTCCACCTAGTACAACTTCATCTGTTGGAATTCCACCTAGTACAACTGCAACTGTTTTAACTCCACCAAGTACAACTTCATCTGTTGGAATTCCACCTAGTACAACTGCAACTGTTTTAACTCCGCCTAGTACAACATCATCTGTTGGAATTCCACCTATTACAACTTCAACTGTTTTAACTCCACCTAGTACAACTTCATCTGTTGGAATTCCACCTAGTATAACTGCAACTGTTTTAACTCCACCAAGTACAACTTCATCTGTTGGAATTCCACCTAGTACAACTGCAACTGTTTTAACTCCGCCTAGTACAACATCATCTGTTGGAATTCCACCTATTACAACTTCAACTGTTTTAACTCCACCTAGTACAACTTCATCTGTTGGAATTCCACCTAGCACAACTGCAACTGTTTTAACTCCACCTAGTACATCTTCATCTGTTGGAATTCCAACTAGTACAACTGCAACTGTTTTAACTCCACCAAGTACAACTTCATCTGTTGGAATTCCACCTAGTACAGCTGCAACTGTTTTAACTCCACCAAGTACAACTTCATCTGTTGGAATTCCACCTAGTATAACTGCAACTGTTTTAACTCCACCAAGTACAACTTCATCTGTTGGAATTCCACCTAGTACAACTGCAACTGTTTTAACTCCGCCTAGTACAACATCATCTGTTGGAATTCCACCTATTACAACTTCAACTGTTTTAACTCCACCTAGTACAACTTCATCTGTTGGAATTCCACCTAGTACAACTGCAACTGTTTTAACTCCACCAAGTACAACTTCATCTGTTGGAATTCCACCTAGTATAACTGCAACTGTTTTAACTCCACCAAGTACAACTTCATCTGTTGGAATTCCACCTAGTACAACTGCAACTGTTTTAACTCCGCCTAGTACAACATCATCTGTTGGAATTCCACCTATTACAACTTCAACTGTTTTAACTCCACCTAGTACAACTTCATCTGTTGGAATTCCACCTAGCACAACTGCAACTGTTTTAACTCCACCTAGTACATCTTCATCTGTTGGAATTCCAACTAGTACAACTGCAACTGTTTTAACTCCACCAAGTACAACTTCATCTGTTGGAATTCCACCTAGTACAGCTGCAACTGTTTTAACTCCACCAAGTACAACTTCATCTGTTGGAATTCCACCTAGTATAACTGCAACTGTTTTAACTCCACCAAGTACAACTTCATCTGTTGGAATTCCACCTAGTACAACTGCAACTGTTTTAACTCCGCCTAGTACAACATCATCTGTTGGAATTCCACCTATTACAACTTCAACTGTTTTAACTCCACCTAGTACAACTTCATCTGTTGGAATTCCACCTAGTACAACTGCAACTGTTTTAACTCCACCAAGTACAACTTCATCTGTTGGAATTCCACCTAGTATAACTGCAACTGTTTTAACTCCACCAAGTACAACTTCATCTGTTGGAATTCCACCTAGTACAACTGCAACTGTTTTAACTCCGCCTAGTACAACATCATCTGTTGGAATTCCACCTATTACAACTTCAACTGTTTTAACTCCACCTAGTACAACTTCATCTGTTGGAATTCCACCTAGCACAACTGCAACTGTTTTAACTCCACCTAGTACATCTTCATCTGTTGGAATTCCAACTAGTACAACTGCAACTGTTTTAACTCCACCAAGTACAACTTCATCTGTTGGAATTCCACCTAGTATAACTGCAACTGTTTTAACTCCACCAAGTACAACTTCATCTGTTGGAATTCCACCTAGTACAACTGCAACTGTTTTAACTCCGCCTAGTACAACATCATCTGTTGGAATTCCACCTATTACAACTTCAACTGTTTTAACTCCACCTAGTACAACTTCATCTGTTGGAATTCCACCTAGCACAACTGCAACTGTTTTAACTCCACCTAGTACATCTTCATCTGTTGGAATTCCAACTAGTACAACTGCAACTGTTTTAACTCCACCAAGTACAACTTCATCTGTTGGAATTCCACCTAGTACAGCTGCAACTGTTTTAACTCCACCAAGTACAACTTCATCTGTTGGAATTCCACCTAGTATAACTGCAACTGTTTTAACTCCACCAAGTACAACTTCATCTGTTGGAATTCCACCTAGTACAACTGCAACTGTTTTAACTCCGCCTAGTACAACATCATCTGTTGGAATTCCACCTATTACAACTTCAACTGTTTTAACTCCACCTAGTACAACTTCATCTGTTGGAATTCCACCTAGTACAACTGCAACTGTTTTAACTCCACCAAGTACAACTTCATCTGTTGGAATTCCACCTAGTATAACTGCAACTGTTTTAACTCCACCAAGTACAACTTCATCTGTTGGAATTCCACCTAGTACAACTGCAACTGTTTTAACTCCGCCTAGTACAACATCATCTGTTGGAATTCCACCTATTACAACTTCAACTGTTTTAACTCCACCTAGTACAACTTCATCTGTTGGAATTCCACCTAGCACAACTGCAACTGTTTTAACTCCACCTAGTACATCTTCATCTGTTGGAATTCCAACTAGTACAACTGCAACTGTTTTAACTCCACCAAGTACAACTTCATCTGTTGGAATTCCACCTAGTACAGCTGCAACTGTTTTAACTCCACCAAGTACAACTTCATCTGTTGGAATTCCACCTAGTACAACTGCAACTGTTTTAACTCCACCAAGTACAACTTCATCTGTTGGAATTCCACCTAGTACAACTGCAACCGTTTTAACTCCACCAAGTATAACTTCATCTGTTGGAATTCCACCTAGTACAACTGCAACTGTTTTAACTCCACCTAGTACAACTTCATCTGTTGGAATTCCATCTAGTACAACTGCAACTGTTTTAACTCCGCCTAGTACAACATCATCTGTTGGAATTCCACCTATTACAACTTCAACTGTTTTAACTCCACCTAGTACAACATCATCTGTTGGAATTCCACCTATTACAACTTCAACTGTTTTAACTCCACCTAGTACAACTTCATCTGTTGGAATTCCACCTAGTACAACTGCAACTGTTTTAACTCCACCTAGTACATCTTCATCTGTTGGAATTCCACCCATTACAACTTCAACTGTTTTAACTCCACCTAGTACAACTTCATCTGTTGGAATTCCACCTAGTACAACTTCAGCTGTTTTAACTCCACCTAGTACAACTTATACTGTTTCAATTCCAGGTGCTACATCTTCAACTGATGCAGAATTATTGGCTGTTTTGAAAACGCAATTAGATAAGCTGAGATTACAAAAAGTTACGTTAAAGGAACAAGAGGCCAAAATAAAACTACGGAATGAAATTACTCAAATTCAATTGGAAACACTCGCAGAACAAAAGGCAATAATTGGCAGACAAGAAAATTTAATAAGGATGCAGAACGAGAAATTGTATATTCAACAAAATAAAATTAAGAACCAGAAAGTAAGGCTGAACGGATAGCTTACTAGGAAATTCAACACCTAATGAAAATTTGATATAAATTAACTTATGCTGTAATGTTCTTTTATTTAGAAATAAATCTTTTATTTTTTGTTGCTATATTATACTGTGTTTTTCTATATGTATTTTTCTTGTGAGGATTTTTGAATTTGTTCAATGCATTTAGAAAAGTTTGTATAATTGAGATGATATGCATTACAACAAATAAATAACTTGATCATAAAAATCAATTATAGCCAAATACGAACAGAACGAAAACTATTTTCTTGATCACTTTAAAAGTTTTCAACATTCTTTTATCTATATATACGGTTACTTTTAACTGTTATTTTTTACTCTTTTTTTATAGATTCCCAAAACCATATAGATTTTATATTCTTTGGTTCCGTATATGTAGGACAGTCGACTTAGTGATGGCCATATTTTCATTTCTAAGATTAAAATCAGGTTAAAGTGGGACTAATCGTAAACTCGGAAGTGCTACAGAAATGCATAACTTGAAAAAGTTGTTACGGAAAATAAATTCCACTAATTTTTCCCACCTAATTTCAGGTTATTTTAATTTTTTTTTCCTATTATTATGATTTCTCTTAGTGTTTTCTGCTAATGAAAATTTTGGAGCATTCGTCATATTGTTCCGTAATATGAATGTAAAGGATAGTCAGAAAACATTAAAAGGGCAGTTAATAGATTGCAGCATTGGAATTTTAAAAGTTTTTATGTTTTAATTTAACAATCAAGGACTTATGATTGCAAGGATGGTTAATTGTAGGTTTCTTAAGTTTTCTTTTTAATTCCAACTTTGGTTTGACCCTATTAAAAGCAATAATTGCTGAGCCATCGAACAGGAGAGAATTCGAATATTGGGGTCCCCTTGATATGCAATTAAAGGATTTAAACTTTTTTCTTGTTTAGGTATGTCCATTCTAGAATTAATTAATTTAGGGCGAGCTAATGGACTGCATGAGGTAGACCGTTACGCCGATTATGCATCTGGATAAATGGTTGCAGAGTAGACCTTTGGACTCCATCAGGATGGCAATGAAAATTTTATAGTGGGAGGGACAGTATGAAGTTCTTAGTATTTTAGATTTTATGCTTTGTTAGGTGAGCAAAAATTCGATTCTATTTCGCTTGGTTGTTATAATTTTTAGCACTGACTTTCACAAAAAAAAACCAATTTTGGGAGTTGTGATGATTTTTTAGGAGTTTAGAGTTTTGGCTTTTCTACACATGAAAAAAAAAATTAATTTAAAAGATTTTATTGCATCTTAAAAATTTAGTTATTTATTATTCACAATAGTAATATAAAAGCCTTCTGAGGCCAATAACCGTGTATAACAAAGAAAATATTTACTGAATAATACAAAGGTAATGTTATTGTTCTATTTTTATGCTTTATGCATTAAGAGTGTTCTACTAAAACCTACACAATCAGCTTCCTTGCCAAAATAATTGCAAAGTTAACGTGCTTGTAATTTAGTAAAAAAAAGTCCTATTAGTAGCTTGATAATATATACAAAAAGCTGCTAATACTAAATCCACAATTTGATATGATGTAACATAATGAAATAACTATATACATATAATTTTCAGATCTTTTAGAACTCCAAAATATGGCATATCGGACATGTAACTTTTTTAAAGGATTAAAATTTGTTAACTTTTTTTTATCAGATTTATAAAAATTGCTGTTCTTGATATGGTCTTAAGAGTATTATCAGTTAAGTTATCGTTTTTAGTTAACATGTTAAATATTTTTGTTCGAAAATGAAAATAAATTTATAAAGTCCCAGCCTTGTTATATAAGAAGCCTCGCTGCTCAATAACAAATTATGTTTTTCAAACTGAAAGTAAAATATTAAAACAAGTAAAAATGGTGAATTTTTATTCAAAAAATGCTTCATTAAATTTAATTATAAATAAAATTCCTAAACATAACACTGTATCATCTATACATAGAATAAAACAACAATGGGATATTTCTGTACATGGAATATTTTTTGAAACTTCTTATGGTGATTTAGATAGTAATTGATATGAAATAAAAAACACATATTTTTAGAATTTTTGCCTATTTGTAAAAACTGAAAAAATTTTGTGAGGAGATCTCTTAGAACCTTGGTCCAAATATAGAATACTTTTTTTTCATAAAAGTATGTCATTTCGTAGAGAAACTAGAGATACAAATGTGAAAGCCCTCAATTTTACGGGTATAATAGTACTAGAACAAATGTCAGTAAATTTTATTTTTGTGGAAGGAGAATTTTAAACACTTTTTACAGAACTCTACAACAAATGTTTAAAAACACCTTTTTCTAAATTTTAAATTAAAGAAAATTAGAAAATTAAACAAATTTTGTTCTAATGTACATATATTTAATAAGGTAAAAAAATCACAACATCAGTGTATGTATGAACATTTATAAAGCGTCTTAAACTTAAGAAAAGTTATGTTCGTAACACGTTAAATTTGACAAAATGTTAAAAAAATTAATTGTTTTTATTTCACATCACTAATTTACCATATAACAACCATGAGAAAATCAATGTTATACTCAGTTGTGTATTATTTAGTAGCAACATAAAAGGATTTATTGAAAGTACACACACTGGTTTAATTTAAGCCACAATTCAATTGGATACAAAATGCTTTGTTGCAATAATTCTATATTTGAATTTAAATTTCAATACAATTTTATGTGGGTGTTTTTCACTGATGCATTTTATTTTTAGAGGGTTACTTGTTGTTTAAAGTTTATGTTGCTTTTCTTAAAAATTAAAAGTTTTTTTGATTGCATTTTTGAAATTTACCTAAAGAAAAAAAAAATTATTTGCAATTTTTTCGTATAAATTTTTTATTACTATTAAAAAATAATTGCAAGCGCAAGTGTTTTTTTAAATGACAAAACAAACCAAAATATTAATGGTTGCAAACGGATATTAAAATTTGAATACTTTTTCAAAGTAAAAGTGATATATTTCATTGTTAAGTTTCTTAAACAAACTTCGTCTTCTTGATTTGAATCTGTTTCTACAATTTAGTAGTCAGGGGTGTTATAGAATCCAAGTCGGTTTTGCAAATCAATATTGGTTTCATTTGGTGTCATGAAACCAAGTCGGTTTTGTTACTTTCGAATGCAAATAAACCGATATTCGAATCAGCTGTTGCTTACATTTTTAATTGCTTTCATTTTTAACTCATACTTTTTTGGTTATAGATATGGTGAAAATATTAAAAACTGTGGCGTTTTTATTAAAATAAATACGGTCATTAAAAAAAACTATATGTGAGCACTGTTGTTATTGCATATTTGCTATTGGAGGAAGAGCGCTTAGAGAAGGTAAAAAATTTTTTTTGCGAGATTGCAGCAATCGACTTGAGCTACCGGAGGCAGCGTTATTACATTTATTATATTCTGCATTTATATTAAAAGTTGCTTTGCAGATTCATAGGTTATTATCGGTTAAGCAAATATGCTTTTCGTGTAGTCCTAGACGCAATGAAAGAACACCTGATCCGTTCTAAAATTCCGCCATTGCTGCAACTTGCAGCAACGTTGCGATTTTTAGCTGAAGAGTCATATGAAAATCGGTTGAAAACGACTCTAGCATATTTTATTATGAATGTATGATTGTAAGTATAGTACAAACTCAATTCTACATTTTTTACGTGCTTATCTTTTTAAAACAAATTTTAAGGTGCATTTATATTCAAATTTGTGACCATGACACGAAAATTCGAGCGGTAGATGTACGGTACCCCGGCTCTAGCCATGACGCATTCATATGGAATATTAGTAGCGTCAGACAGCATTTCCTTGAGAAGTACGAGTCAGGAGAACGGGCGTCAAAATTATTGGGAGACTGTGGATATGGCATTGAGCCTTTTTTTGTTAAGACCATACAGAAATCCATGCTACAACTCGAAAGAGTAAAGATGGCTCATTCATCTGCCGACAATATTGTAGAACGAAAAATAGGGGTGCTGAAAAGCCGGTTTCGTTGCTTAATGAGCACATTACATTATCGTTCAGAGAAAGTAGTGCAAATTATAAACTCTTGTAGTACGCTACACAACATCTGCAGGAGCTACAACATTGAAAACAATGAGGACGACAAAAATTTAACAGCACACGATTATGTGGATAATGTCATATTACTATCAAATACGTCTCTACAAAGTGAAGGTCAAAGGATCAGAGATTAAATAAACGAAACTTTATAACAAAATTAAAAAACTTATTTATTAAAGTAAACTAAAAATAATTTATATTTCATTTAACAAAAGCATCAAAAAAGAACTGTAATTATTCAGTCTAAAAATCTTTTAGAATTAAAAGGTAGAAATGTATGTTTAATATTATAAAACTTAATAGCTAAATGCATATTAACTTAAAATTGTTTTTGTATCACTCCTTATTCTTTTGATATTCAAATTTCAATATTTCGAGTTCTAAATGTTTCTTTCTTAGTTCGTTTTTTTCTTGCATAGCTTGCAAGATTCCTCGGTTTACCCGCACATATTCAGTTTTCAGTTTTTCGACTACATTCTTAACAGACTCATGTCCCTTCTCAATCGCTCTGTATACCCGTCGTAAGTTGCTTGCGTTTTCTTTTGCAATTTTCAATAGCTGGTCCAGTTTTTTATTTAGTTCCACCTTTTTCCTACTGTCTGCATCCAAAAACTTTTTTAGCCACTCCCCAGTGTTTTCTTTTTTATACCTTTTTGGAGTGCTAATCATGAAAAGTGGAGATAGTGGACGTTTTGTCGATGTTGACGGAATTTCTTTCTCACTCCCACCACCTACATTTTCAGCTAAGCCAATTGCAATATCAGCAACACCTTCCACCGATTGCGAAATGCCACATACGTGTGTAAAAGCTTCTTCACTTTTTGCAAACTGATGCTTTGAGAATGGTCCTCCATCAGTTGCTTTGGACTCTGCTTTATTTTGTGCGAGCTTCCTCTTTACATCGCTTTTCAATTCCGTCTGCTTCTGTATAAAATAAAACAACAAAATTCAATAATAGGATATGGTATTCGGCATACATTTTCTTACCTTTTTCCATCCATTTACATCCTTTTGCGGTGGGCCTGTGCCATATAGTGATTCAGCCAACTGTTGCCAAAGCGACTCCACAGTTGTCTTATCACGCTTTATGAATCCCCGCGCCAAGTCCGGATATTTTTCCATATACTCTATAATCATGGAGTTTTGGGTGTTATTTTCATGCTTTTCCCTGTTTTCGATTATACAAATATATATAAATATTTATTTTTATAAAACACACTATATTTTTCAAAATATCCACATGCAGAAGAAAATTAAATTAAAAACGACGATCTTAACAACTTAAATTCTTTACAATAAAGAAAATCGACAGCTGTTTGCTGCTTGGTTTATTTCCAATAACAAAACCGATAACATTGGATTTCATGACACCAAAGTATTTTTTTTTTTCGGTTTTAAATCCAATTCCGATAAGATCGGTTTCTATGATACCCCTGAGTAATTTTCATTGGTTTTTTTAAAGCTGCAATAAACAGAAATTAATGATATATATTGTTAGGAAAATTAAATATGGCAACTCTTAAATATCTGAAAACAACAGTGTTGCTTTTGTTGTCCGTGAGTGAGGGGCAAAAACACAAGTGAATGAAGTGGTGTGTACAGAATGCGTTTGTAGAGGTGTATGCTTGCTGTCGTTCAGACCAACCTTTGGGACAAGCGTGCAAAGGAAAAATAATAATTGTGGAAAATAAAGCTATTAAATGGGAACTATTGTTGGACAAGCCTCCCGTAATGCTATACTCAGATGTGCCGAATGTTACATACGCTTTTTTTTACCGAAATATATACATCGTTGATATAATGGAGATATATGGGTCCCAGTGAAGGCCTGGATTCCCGCGTCTCTTGCAATACTTTTTTCTATAAAAGCACCAAACAGAGAATAGTTAGCCCCAATGGATAGCATTAGTGTTCTGATATATAGGATCATTAAACTCTCTTTGGTTTCTACTGGTCGTGCCGTTGTTACCATTATATAATCCAAAATCTCTTCGTGCGATCTTTGTGGTCATTGATATTCTTCCATACACATCAGAGAAAAAGAAACGATGGTCCTCCATCGTCTATTGAAGCCTGTATAGATTGGCTTTAGTATTAGCGTTCATCTCTAACCCCTTTGGAATCCATTAACTTTTATTACTCTCTTTTCGCTATTGGTACCTCTCTTGTAGGATCATGATATAAAAAATGACTCAATAGTGTAAATGTATTTTTTTTGATGTTGTTGCGAAAAAATGGTTTTTTAGAAAATTTTTAAATAATGAATAGTTTTTAATTATTTTTGTGCATTTTTGGTTTTAAATAAAATTTTAAATGTTTTATAGCAAATAAGATTTTTTGGAAAAAAAAAATTTTCAGTAAAATCTCCTTGAAAATAAATATTTTGTTAAAATTTCTGTTGATCTAGAACTTTTTTAGCTTGGTTTAAAATGAACACACATTTTTTTTGTAAGTGTTGTTTCTGATGTTGTTATTCAAAACTTTGGTGTTGTTGATGGTGTTGTTTCTCTTATGACTGATTGACGTTTGGCTATTACTATTGTTGAGTCTGATATTGATATTGTTGCTGTTTCTGTTGTTAACGATTATGTTTTTAATGTTAATGTATTTGATGCAATCGTTGTTGACGTTAATGTTGTTATGGGTATTAACATTACTATTATTATACATGTTTTTTATATACAGAGTTTGACATTCGGGGTTTCTGCGAAAATTAGTGAATTCGCCATCACGACCACTTAGTACTTATTCGTCTTGTGAGACTGGGTGTTTTGACAAAATCAAGGCAACAAGAAGGCAGGTTGTTGTGCAAGATAAATAAACAGTTAATTGATGTCTATGTAATAAAATATGTAAAATAAAGGAAGCTTTAAATCATTTTATTCTGAAAAAAGAAACGAACGATACAAATTAAAAATAATACTGCGTTATTTATGCTTTTATTTAAAGATTTCAGTTCATAATCCTAAGAATTAAAGGGTGTCCTCATACAACAAATATGTTTTTAAGTGTTTCTTGAACCGCAAAGGGCACCACAGTATAATTAAAAAAAAACTGCGTATCACTACAGTTCCCAATAGGTAAAATTAATACAAAAATAAATATAAAAAAAATAAATCTAAAATAAATAGGTGGCGTTAGTTGTCGTATATGTGCCCTTTGATTGATCCGTTATAGGAACAAGCTTGAAAATTGGACAGAACATCAATTACTATTACCGTTATAACAATAAAAATAAATTTTTAGAATTGTAAATTCTAGACAGAAACTGTATTGGTAAGTCCGCTTAAACAACAACTATTAAATTTGTACTTAGAGGTGTTCCAATACTTGATTTGTTTTGATGTATATGACCAAACTTTTGAAGCGTTATAGACAGGGAGCCAAAATTTACGAAAAACTTGTATTGCTAAGTGCGACTTTTATGGCCCGATCTTTTGAACCGTTTCCTACAAATCTGAATAATTGTTATTTCAGTTTCAGTTATTTCCTGTTGTCTTCTTTGTAATATCAATATAAAATTACCTCCGCCAGTAACCATTTTTTAAAAAGTGAAACTCTTTCATTTAATAGTAAACTTTATTTAGATAGTGGTGTCATAGCTTTTTTCTTTCCTTTTTAAGGCCCTCATTTGTAACAGGTCGAAATATATTGCCGGACAGAGAGCTCGTAACTTTATATAATTTTGTTCTCGTCCAGTTGCTATTGAAAATTGTCCTTCATTCGCTAGCCATTTTTACGTGCAATTAAATAAGGAGCAACTTATCTCTTTTTACACGTTACTTAACATTACGAATTGTGCGGCTTTAAGTAGATTCCATTTGAACTAGTCCAAAGTCGACATTGGTATAAATCCTTATTTAAGGGTAGCTTACCTGGTGACAGAAGTCTTACGACATGTCAATTTTTTAGTGACGAACAGTATTAGAGGGATTGTCTAAGTAAAATATGTATTGAATCTTCAGAAATTGAGAGAACATATGGATCAAAATTAGAGATTTGTTGTTTTAGTTTTGGTGTGTTTTGTCTAATCCAATTGCGTGAACGCAGAAGAATCTAACATAAGATTTTTACTCTCATTTTTACTGATAGCATTTTTAACTATTTTCTCTTGGATTTTTTTTTACGTAGAGTCGTACCGTCTAAACCTCCCTTTAGTGAGGTTATAATATAGAACTTTAAGAAGCATAAAAATTTAAAATTCCTGTTTTATAATTCTTGCCGAACGTTTTCAACAACTTTTTAAAAAATAGCTTTGATTCTAACGAAAACAAAATTATATATAATTATAAACTGAAGCAGCCTACTATTTGTGTTATTTTCAACTCAGTGAACTACATAAAATATTTGTTATTTTATTATTTCATTTTAAATTTAACATTCTTTTTGAAATTAACGGATTTTATTTAAATACAACTCTGTTAGTACGATTTTATAACAACTATATTTATGTGTAGAATTCACTACTTTTATATGCTACTTAAGGCCAGGATTCACTATCATACTCAGTCGAAAGATCTGTCAAAAATTGCATGTGTGCTCAAAAAGTATGATAGTGTGGATTAAAAGTGTATGTGTGTGACAGACTTTTTGACAGATCTGTACGATTTTATTATCTTTTGAAATAATTCATTAAATGATTTTTTCAATGCGATCAGAGTTGATTTTTTTGAAGCAACAACAAAATATAAAAAGCATATGTTTTTCGCATCTTTTTTGTATAATAGTGTGGCACGTACGACTCCATTTTGAAACGACTTTTAAAGTAGGACAGAATTCTGTCAAATTTTTGTGTGATTAAATCGTACGATTGTGTACGATAGTGAATCCTGGCCTTTAACTTTAGAAATATTATATAAAAAGCATTAGTTGCGCAATAAACTTCACTTTGCTTTTGGCCTTCAACCAACAAACAGCTTTGTCCAGTACAATCACCGGATGGGCTTAAGTTATTGAAGTAACTTAGTAAAGGTTTTATAAAAAATAGACTGCGTTTGTTTTTTTATCGGCCGGGGCACATAGAATCCGTCATACGTTAAACTTTGACGTATTCAACTGACAAGTGAGTTAAAAAACATGTTTTCTTATGACCGTTGTCGCAATTAATACGTACGGATTCTATGTGCCCCGGCCTCAAATGAAAATTTTTTATAATCTTAGAAATAAGATTACTTCAAAACTTATTAAATCATTGAAATATATTTTTGTACATAATTATTTCGGATACCTTTGTTAGAAAAAGCCAGATGTGCTGTATTCTTGATTCGACTTACGCAAAGCTTTAATTTTTGCTTGTTTCTTGTATTTCAGCGGGTGAAGACAAGGAGCCAAAAAAAGTTTTTAAATTTTGAGTGTATGTTATCAATGAAAAATTTTTTAAATGTTCACAATCATTTAACAAAAATAGTTGGATTTGTTCGGATAAGCCTACACTTGGCAAACAAAATTTCTATTCGTGTTGCTAGTTTGTAATTCACAAATAGTAAAATTGTTAAAAAGTTTTAATATTTTTGAACATTTGATCTGTTTATTAACTATTTTCGGCAACAGAATATTGCAAGAGGTTATAAAATTTTAACATTTTGCGTATGCTAATCTCCATGGATGTGTAGGTATTGATGATTAGGGTTCCTGTTGTCATACCGTTCGGTGAAGACAGTCATCACTGGCTGTTTATTTGGTACGTATGGCAAGCACTTTCAATGTAAGAACATCATTTTCAAGCCTCGTTTTGATTAGTACTGGTGAGATAGTGTAAGGTGTTTTTTGCATAGATAGTAGTGGGTTCAGGTAGTTTTGTCCGTTGGGATGGAGTCTATTTAAGTGTTTATTGAAGGTATATAATTTTAATTGTTCCTGTGTGGACTGTAATAAGGTACAATAATGTCTTTGTTTGTTCACTTTAATTTTATTATGAAATTACAATTTATTTAAATTATCGCCTACACCTTTACAATTCTCAAAACTCATCTAAAACATTTTATACCGGAACCAATATGTCCATCTCCCCATTTTTGCAAGTTGATGGTAGTTAAGCAAGGTTGTATTTCAACAGTGTGTATTTGAGATGGTACATAATAGGGCAATTATTTGACGTTGATGACACTCTTCAACATACTGGCCCACCTTGAAGGGACTCCTTTCAACAATCAATGAAGAGGGGGCAAAGCTTCGATACAGGTCGCTTTACTAGTCCACGTTTTGTTTTGATTGTTGCTACCCGTACAAGCCCATCTTTACCTGGATGCGTTTCCGTAACTCTGCCAATCAACCATCTAGCAGGAGGTAGATTTTCATCCTTTAAAATAACCATGTCATCTTGTTGAAGGTTTTTCAAGCTTTTTACCCACTTTGGTCTTTTCTGAAGTTGATTAATGTATTCCTTCGACCATTTCGACCAAAACTTTTGAAGTAATTGCTGCATGTACTGCCACCTAGTTAGACGATTAACATTGATCTTCATTAAATTTTCATCTGGCAATGTGGTCAGTGGACGAAGAATTAAGAAATGGCCTGGTGTCAATGGATCAGGGTCACCTTCAAATTTGAGGCACAATGGGCGGGAATTAAGGCAGCATTCAATTTGGCATAATAATGTGGTAAGTTCTTCATACGTTGTGGATGAGTTACCAAGGATACGGATTAAGTAAAACTTCATAGACTTGACACCTGCTTCCCAGATGCCTTCAAAATTTGGTGCTGAGGGAGGGATGAAGTGCCACTGGAGTTGTTGATTTGTTAATTCTCTGTGAATATGATCATGGTTGTTATGTAAAAATTCGTACAATTCCTTTAATTTTTGATTGCACCCGACAAAATTCGTAGCATTATCAGAATATATATGACTGGGTTTACCACGTCTGGATATAAATCTGCGTAGAGATGCCAAAAAAGCTGCGGTAGTTAGTTCAGTCACTGCTTCCAGGCGTATTGCTTTAGTGTTTAAACATACAAACACTGCAATTCAGCATTTATATACTCTGGATCCTCGACCCTTCCATGAGCGGACAAATACTGGTCCAGCAAAGTCAATGCCGACGTGAAAAAATGTTGCTCCTGCTTGAACGCGATATGGAGGAAGATCACCCATTTGTTGTTGATAAGGTCTTTGACGATATCTCATACATGTTGTACATTTGTAAACTATTCGTTTGAGAAGATGAGTTATGTGTGGAATCCAGTATTGTAAGCCTAGTAGATACTGCAATTGTCGTACACCAGCATGAAGATATCTGAGGTGGTAATAGTTTACTAATAAGTGTGTCAACCTGTCATCCTTGTGTAGCACGTACGGATGTTTTTGATTATAACTTATGTTCGCGTTTTCTAGACGACCACCAACTCTAAGTATGCCATCGTTATCTAAAAACGGTGCTAGACCTGCCAATTTGTTTGTTGGTGCTAGTTGTTTCTTATACGTTAAAACGTTGATTTCACTGTGAAAATATTTTTGTTGTGAAAGTTTTATCAATAGTTTCCTTGCTGTTTCAAGTTCTGTAGTTGAAATGAAACCAGTATTCAGTTTATGCTTGGATTTTTTTAATATACAGTTGTGGACAAAACGCAGTAAAATTGCTGTTACACGAAGAAGTTTTGTAAATTCGGAATATCGATCCGTTAAATCTTCGTTGTTGGTATTAGTTACAGTGGCAATGATGTTCCTCTTTTTATCTAGACAAACATCATCAGGGACCTTGGGTACTTTTTGAAACTGTAAAGTTCAGCTTTGTAGAATTTGGGGGCCTATCCACCACAACTGGTTATCCACAAGGTCAGAGGATAGTATACCTCTCGTAGCTAAGTCTGCTGGGTTTTGTTTCGATGGTATATGGTGCCAGTGTGCAGCAGGTAGATGATTAATTATGAATGAAGTACGGTTAGCAATGAAAGTCTTCCACCGGCGAGGGTGATCACTGATCCAGGCTAACACTACTGTAGAATCTGTCCAGCCAAATGTTGAGACTTCTTTAAATTGAAGAGCATCCTTCACCTTGATCATTAACTTCACCATGAGTTGCGCTGCGCAGGGCTCTAACCGAGGAAGAGTGATTTGCTTTAAGGGAGCTACCCTTGTCTCAGCCGTTAATAAAGATGTTGAAATTAAGCCATTCTGTTTTACAATGCGGATGTAAATTGCAGCGGCGTACGCAAGCTCTGAGGAATCTGAAAACCCATGGAGTTCAACGATATCATCTATTGAGAATCGAAACCATCTTGGAATTTGAATATTTTTCATGTACATGATATCATACTTTAATTTAGGCCATTCTTTAGTCGTATCGTCAGACAATTCTTGATCCCAACATACACCCTTTACCCAAAGCTTCTGCATAAATATCTTGAACTGTATAACCATTGGAGCCAGCCATCCTATGGGATCATAAATTTTTGAAATTTCGGACAAAATATGGCGTTTAGTTATTAAATCAGATGGGCTCATAATTGGAAAACTGTATTGGAAACAATCAGATGTTGTATTCCAAACTAGTCCTAAGGTCTTTACTGTTTCTGAAGAATTGTTCATATCATCTGGTGTTGATGCTTTGTCTAAAATACTAATGTGTTGTAGAAATTATTTAGAATTTGACGACCATTTGCGTAAATTAAATCCTGCTTTAGACAATATAAAACATAACGATGTACGAAGAGAATTTGCAGATTTTAAATCTGGATAGCTAGACATATAGTCGTCTACATAGAAATTGTTTAATATTTCGTGTGATTCTCTTGGAAATTCTAATGAACTGTCAATAGCTACTTGCTTTAAAGTACGCGTTGCCAAAAATGGTGCTGCTGTTGTTCCATACGTCACTGTTGTGAGTTGATATTCCTTCACGTCGTTGTCTGGAGCCTTACGCCATAATATCGTTTGATACGCTCTATCTGATGGGTGTACTATTATTTGTCGATACATTTTCTCTATGTCAGCGGCAAATCCAATTTCATATTTTCTGAATCTTAGCAATATTGTATAAAGATCATTCTGAACTGTAGGTCCAAAAAGCAAGTAATCATTTAACGAACAATTGTTTGCACTCTTGCATGAAGCGTCAAAGACTACGCGTAGTTTTGTCGTTGTACTGGAGGGTTTAAAAACAGCATGGTGCGGCATGTAATATTTTCCTTCATTAGAGGCAACCAACTGCATGTGGTTCAAACCTTCATATTCTTCCATAAATTTAAAAAATTCTACCTTAAGCTCCCGATTTCTAATGAATTTACGCTCCATAGATTGTAGCCTGCTAAACGCTTGAAACTTAGACTCACCGAGTTCAATTGAGGTTTCTTTAAAAGGAAGCCGTACCATGTACCTTCCATCTTCTAATTTTTGAACGTTTTCTAAAAAGTGTTTTTCTGCCTTTTCTTCTTCTGGACTTAAGTATTTATTTTGTCCTTGACAATCTTCGACTTCCCAAAATTTCTGTAACTGAGTATCCAAGTCTGAATAAACGTGGGCGATAAATGTTGACTGCTGCAATCCAGTAACATTTCCCATTACTATCCAGCCAAAAATAGTGTTTATGGCTATCGGAGCTCCTGATGGATGTGAAATTTTACCGTCCAAAATGCAATACGCGAATACATCTGCGCCTATAATCATGTCAATTCTATTTCTCTTGTAGTATCCGGGATCAGCAAGTTCTAAATTTTTAAAAAAGTCTATACCAGTGTCACTAATTGTATGAGATGGTAGATATTGCGTCAAATTCGACAAGCAATATGAATGAGCAATTATGGTTCTGTTTGTTTTAGCCGTAAAGATTTCAAGCTTGACTTTTCCTTTCGTATAATTAGGGTTACTATTGCCTACACCATAGAGCAGGGTTTTGTCAAATTTCCGAGTTAGTTGTAATCGCTGGACACAAGCCTCTGAAATAAGAGTAGACTGTGCGCCGGAATCAACAAAAGCGCGGCAAGGTTGTAAAGTATTAAACCTATCGCGAACCATTACAATAGCCGTTGGTAAAAGTGTGGTTTGTTGTCTTTTCTGTTGACTTGAGTTAATACTAACTGAAGTATCGTTACCAATGTGCTTATTTTGGTAAGTTTGTCCATTAATGTGAAGTAGGGTATGGTGCCTTAAATTGCAAGTTCTGCATGAACCTGACTTACAGTCTTTTGAAAAATGCTTTTCTTTTAAGCAGTTAAAGCAAAGTTTCTTTATTTGTACCACCTTTCTACGTTCATTAATGGTTAAACACTTGAATTGCTGACATTTGTATAAAAAGTGAATGCCATTACATAATGGGCAAGACTCTGTAATTGTTGTCATTGCTATAGCTTTACCTTGTGCATGTCGTGTAAAAGATTTAGTTTGCTGAATATCCTCAAGTTCCAGTAAACGTTTTTTCAAAAAATTTAACATCTGTTGGAAAGTCTGTAATTCATCGCCGTTTTTCTCTCTACGCCAAAGTGTTATAGATTCTGAATCTAGTTTATCTTGAATATGGTATAATAAAATAGGATCCCAAGTATCTATTGAATTATTGATAACTTTCAAAGCATTGTAGCTTTCTACTATATTATTGTAAAATCGTTTAAATTCTGTATATGTTGAATTCTTAACGGATTTCTGTTTAAAAAGTGAATCAAATAATTGTCTTTCTATTAAATCTGGTCTATTATAGTTTTGCGTAATTAACTTCCAAGCTACCTTATAATTATCGTTTGTTGGAGAGAGATGTTTTATGATAGACGCAGCTTCACCTTTTAACTTTGTTTGTAAATATTCTAATTTCTCGACGTCGGACAGATTTGTCTTTGAGTCAACCATAGCGTTGAACAAATCTCTAAATCTTATCCGGCTTGTAATATCACCATCAAAATCAGGGATTTGTGTAGGTGGTAAACGTAGTTCGGTGTTAATACCAGTTGAATGAAGGTTTGTAACCGCCGATAACGTAGCTGAAACGCACTCTAGAATGGATGTGGTTGCTGTCTGTTGTTGTACTATTGCTTGTATCGATATGCTTAAATCGTTGGCAATATGCGGAATATTCGCTTGGGAACTATCTTCGACTGTGTCATTAAAGTTATTTTTGGATCGATTAGACCAAATAGCTTTCACCGTAAAAAACATCTCATCAATTTCGTCTCTATAAACATTCTCAATTTCTAATTCCTCTTCGCCTTTGCATAAAGCATCAAGCTCGTCTTGTAATTCTTTGTACTTTGTATAAATAATATCTAATTCAATTGTACGTACCTTTATTTCGTCATAGGTTGCATTTTGATTAGTTACAAAATTGTGTATTTTTGTTATAGAACGTTTAGTTTGTGCACGTTTTCTTTTTAAAGATTCCATCTTATTCGTTTTCTTGTTAAATTTAATTTCAAGTAAATTCTTAATGTTTCGATGCTTGTTAAAGTTCTAGTTATCAAAAATGTTCACTGTGTTACATACAAACTCATTATTCTTTTAAGAGTTTTAAACTGTAACTTTAACCTTGACACACTGCCTCACATATGCACTTGACCTAGATTTTTATTGTTTAAAAGGCACCACTAATTTCTTATTTATGTAATGGTCACAGATAGGGTTATTGTCTTCGATAATTTAAACAGTCTGAAAAGCACTGCACTCCATAATTCCACAATTTGCTTACATTGATCACAAACCGCATGTACATAAGTAATATTTGCGCATAACTTTTCTGCAAATTATCAAGCAGATTCGGATCGAATGGACCAAAAAAATGTTCCTGTGTGGACTGTAATAAGGTAAAATAATGTCTTTGTTTGTTTACTTAAATTTTATTATGAAATTACAATTTATTTAAATTATCGCCTACACCTTTACAATTCTCAAAACTCATCTAAAACATTTTATACCGGAACCAATACGTCCATCTCCCCATATTTGCAAGTTGATGGTAGTTAAGCAAGGTTGTATTTCAACAGTGTGTATTTGAGATTGTACATAATAGGGCAATTATTTGCCGTTGATGACACTCTTCAACATTAATTTTTCAGTCTTTTATTGTTGGGTAGGTAAGTGTAACCATCTGTGGGTGTTTTCCGTTTGTAAGATTGTTTTAATAATTTCAGTGGTGTAAAAATTGTATCAGAGGTTGTATTTACCTGTTCCTTAATAATATCTCCGTTAAACGTTCGTGTTTTGTATATTTTTATGTTTTCAAGAATGTCCAATCTTCGTCCTTTTTTTAGGATGTATTAACGTCATACATTCATCTATTTCCCTTGGCTCGTGTTCATCTCTTTTCCGTTTATATGATCGTATGTGTTCTGTGAACCTTGTTTTTAATGTTCGTCCACTTTGTCCTATGTATGTATGGTTGCAGGTGCAGGTAAGTCTGTATACTCCGCTGGTGTTAAATTTATCGGTTATTTCTGTTGATGTCTTGAGATTGTTTCGTAGAGTATTGCTCGTCTTTAGTGCTGTCTGTAAACCTTCTTTCTGAAAAAGATTAGTTAACCTATATATTTTTGGTCCTGTGTAAGTAAAAATGTGTCGTCGTTTTGTATCGATTGTCTCCTTGTTTTCTTCTTTTTGTTTTTTGTGTTTTATTGTGTAAGTAGTTTGTCGATAGTAGTGCAGTTGTAACCGTTATTTTTCTGTTTCAGTGTAACAGTTACTCAAATTCGAACATGGTTAATTGATTGTTAAGCTGTACAAGTGCAGATTTCTCAACAATATACGATAAAAGTTATAATAATTAAAATATTACTCCACTTAGAAAGCAAACAACATATTTTTCTAAAATCACGTAACCTCTCATCTTGTTTATGAATAACACAACTTAAAAAGACCTTGAAATGGCATACTGACATATTAACTTTAATTAACATAATCTCTTATCTTAATATTTGTTTACGAAAAAAAACTTAAAAAGACCTTGAAATAGAATTTTGCGTATTTTTTTTACTAAATTATTTAGGTGTTTATTTAATTTATTTAATACTTTTAATTACCTCGTAAATATTTATGTGAAAAGAAAAACACAACTAAAAGACCTTGATGGAACTCCATAATCGGGTTATCCATTATGGCATGCAAGCATGACTCGTAAGCTCCTCTTTGCGGGAGGAAGAATGTATTACATACAGAACGCCAATTCAGCTTCAGAAAATAACACAGCCTTTCTTAGAAAGAAATCTGAATAGCAGCAGAAGTCAAATGCCCTGGTAGGGTCGCTTACCTTGATAAGGCTAAAACAGTAAAATAATGTGGCTCATTGACAGAAATCGAGTTGACAATATTACAGTTACAAATTTTAAAATAAATTCAAAGACACCAAAATTCAGCCTTTGTTATCTAAAAAAATTCAGACATTCACAAACAGAGAATTTATTGTGGCACTTGAAAAACGCGTCCCAGCACGCAAGTCTATAAAATCCTTTTCTATCTTTTGTCGAGCATAGTTTTTCATAATAACAGCGGTTAAGAATGTTATTCTTGTCTATCACTTGCTACATCTGTTCAATAAGTGTAAGAAAAAGATGTTTTATTAATTTTGGAAGTTTTACTGCTTTTATTGGATATTTAATTTCCGCTTTTGTTTTGTCAATTTTCCATTTAGATATTTTTTATACTCTATTTTTCCTTAAGTTTTTCTAGTTGCCTTCTAGTTGCCTCTTTAGTTTGAATTTTAGGTTTTACAAAATTAAACTAATCGTTTTCACTCTTCTCTTAAGTTTCCTTAGTTCTAAGGTTCCATTTGGTTTTTAAAGATGCAGAAACTATCGCTATAGCGGTAGTTGGATTTATTTGTCCAATGCCGATGCTTTCATTTTTCCTTATTTTCCTGTCTTTGTGTGCATTTGACTCGTAATTATCACTGTTATTGTTTGGCCTTAGCGGTTTACCCGTTAATACTAAAAATTAGGACTACTTTCTGCGAAAGATAAATTTTATCGCACGCAAATAATGTTAACTTTTGTTTGCTTATCATTTTTCAACCTCATTCCTTTAACGTAGTTTTTTAAAGCAGATTTTTTAATTATTACTACGGTCGATTAGTTAACCCCAAGAGGGTAGGAAGTGCCACCAAGCACCAAAGGATTGATGGGCCCCCTCAGGTACTAAGAGCTACTTCGGTAGTTAATTGGTTTCCTAATGATTAAAGGGTGTCCCCATAAAACATACATGTGTTTTACGTGTAGTATGAACTATAAAGATCACCACTATAGCTCCCAATTACAAAAAATAAAACAAAAATAAGTCTAAAAATTAAAGAGTGTCCCCATAGATGATGCTAATTAACGTATATGGGCCCATTTTTTGAACTGTTAAAAACAAAAGCTTAAAATTGGACCGTTATAATAATAAAAATAATTTTTTAGAATCATAAATTAAAGGGTGCCTCAATTGTTTTATTTAGTTTCGTATATATGGTCATACTTTTTAACTGTTAGACAGATGGTTGAAATTAACAAAACAATACACTCCTTCTTCTTCAAATGTGAAAATATATTTGACCATCCATACGTTATTATTGTGTCAGAGAAAATTACCTTCTCAAAAAAAATATATTTTTCTTTCTCCTAGATGACCGCATGTCCAAAGTTCAGTGGCCTCCATGCCAGAGGTGCAATAAGTCTAACCGCCAAGTTTATTGCTATTGGCTTAGCCATAGGTCGGCTGGTAGACAGTGCAACATAGTGAATAGCGTCTTTGAGGTAGTGCATATTGCACCTGTGAATATCAAAACGTAAGTAGAAAAAATTCTGTTCACTTTACTGCAGTAACTCAGCCTGCCCAGTGCGGTCCACCAAATGAGAACCCCTTACATTAGTATTGGTTTAATCCCCGTGACAAGTTTAATTTCAGGATGATAACTAGATATTTGGCCTGTTAGTTAACTTAAGCTTTTCTTTATTTAGTAGTCGTAGCGGAAAGAAAGGAGTTTTATACCTTCTTGGAAAGAGTGTTCTCTTCCGATCTGTTATTTGAGCGCTTGCGTTAAGCCCACTTTCGGTGCTTCACCTACTGTTCTGACTTAGAATGTCAAGGTACTTTCCTGACACTGCAATCACAGTGTTCTCCGCATATGCCACAGTTCTGAACGTCTTCGAGTCTATTTATGTTAGCAATGAGTTCATGGCATGGTTCTTAACAAGGGGTAATAATACCCGCCCATTTTGGTGGCTTCTCTATATATCTCCATATCGGATGTAAAGAACCTATTAGTTAAAAGATTTCATACGAAGCTAATAGCTGACTGACTTCCGTTCAGTCTTTCCGTTTTCTTGGTTTTACGTTTTTAAAAGCCCCTTCGGTATCAAGAAAAGTCACTAATACATATTCCTTATGTTCTAATAAATAAAATCAATAAACCTCAAAAGCGTGTGCAATGCAGTTGAAAGGCAGAAAGTTGGTCCGAGTTAATCGTCCTCAGATGGAGGTCGATCTTTCGTTCCAGTGTTTTCAAAAAGAAGAAGGACATGCTTATAGGTCTTCGGCATATTGTGCGTAGTCCTTGCTCTATTAGGAATAAAAACCACGGAGCAAAAAGTTTATGGCTCTGGATATATAACCATGCAATGCATTCTATATATTTTCGAATTAGCCATGGTATAATAATATCCGCTTTTTGCTAAAGATCAGTTGGTATAATGCCATGAGGACTTGCTGCTTTAAAAGGATTAAAATTATGTAAAGCCTACATGAGCCTTTTTCAACTTATCGCGAAGGGGAATGATGCGTGAGAATTCAGGGTGGTTGAACATTTTCTCTGGAAGGGGTGAAGCCTGGGAAAAAAGTGTTCATAAGAACCTCTGGGGTCTCATGAGAAGTCAAGGTCCAATTGCCACATGAAACTGGAAATTATTTGACGCTGACAGGATTTTGTGAAGTCTGCTACAGAAGGATCTCGGCGGCTTCTGCTTCGCATTCCTTACTAGATTTTTAAATCTATTCTCTGAGGACTTGTACGTTAATCAGTTTCCCGATCTCTTTGCCTTATTGAAATGTTTGTGAAATTTGACATTTCCACCAGGCAAAAAATAAAGGCATTCGCCACTGTCAGCACTTGAGATATAAATTTGCAATATTTTGGATTTTTTATTATACATTTTGTAGTGTTGTTAATTAATTTCAATTTTTTGATAGCAAATCAAATAAATACAGGAACCCAGTTTTATGCGGATAGTATTTATGATGACAACTGGCTGCTTATGCTTATTAGAATATCAAAAACAAATAGTTGATTCATAATATCTTATTAATGAAGTCACACTTTGTTTGAAATAGGTACCGAAATAGGCTACATTTAAAATATTTAGTACTTTAATAAGGGTTAAATAATAGGTCCCCACGTGTTGGTCCAATAAATTTTAACAATAAACAGAGAGTTTTCTATTTTATTAGAACACACTCACATACCCTGTAATTCTTAGGCTTTTTTCAAACTTGTTTATTTGTCATAAACAGCTGAGATAAGAAATTGGCTAACTGCTAGCGCCACTATTCTTTATTATTTAAGTCGGCGTAAAATAAGATAACAATATTCTACAATTATCTCTCATATATACCACTTAGGTTTATGATGATACCATAAAGTCGTTAGCTTGAATATACAATGTTGAAAGATTCTGATAAATTCTTCTGTTGCACTAAAACGGTGCCATGTCAAGGACATAATGCCCGTAGACTTTGCACTCAAAAATTTCGCTTTGAAAAACCTTATAGTATCCATGGACACTGTGTCGTTTTTAGTATGAACTTAAAACAAGAACGGTTTTGCACACCAAATATTTTCTGCATAGCCAGCCTTCGGCCAGTCGCATGAATTTTCTCCTGTATTTCATACCCAACACAGGCTTTGTTTACCATAGATTTTCTGTAAGCCAGTTTATAAAAGAGTTACTTCTTTCTTATTCAGAATACAATAAAATATTCTTGAAATATCCATGGACGTTATGACTCTACGTTGATGGACATTATGTCACTTTCTGGTGCAACAAAATGTCCATTAACGTTATGTCTTTGAACGTTATAACATGCCACCGTAAAAAAAGTGTGAGGTCAGCTTGATAATATGACTTCTTAAATTTTTTTTTTACAAATATATTTTTTTTTAATTTATAATAATTATTTGTTATTTTTTGGGAAAGGCTTTTTGAAAGTATTAGCAAACAATTTTTTTGTATGTTTAAATATGATTAAAACTCGGTTTAACGTGACAATTTTATTATTACCTTCGACAAAAATTCTTGTACACCATGCTATTTTTCTTCGATATTTTAAAAACATCGTCAACATCGTGACTTAAATTTTGCATTATGGTATTATTTCAAGGTATAAAAGTTTAAGTTTTAAAGTATTCTGAGATATTGTGACAAGTGTAAGTTTGTTTTTTTTTTATCGAATATTGCATTTTTATAGAAACATTTCAATATTGCTTTTCACTCAGTCATTTATCCACCCCAAAGGCCCTCTGTTTAGCTACTTTGATCCAATAAATGCCCGATAATTGTCTTTCATACAAATAAAAGTAAAATAAACGATGGTCCTCCATCGTCTACAGGGAGTCCACAGAGATCAACTTAGCTATTGGAGTGGTCGATTGACCAGTGAATCGCACTACGCATTACAGAGAAAATTCGTTTTTAGCCGAACAGTTCGTATGCGGACTAAACTCCCTGCAGAGGTCTTTCCTGTCGCTTTTAATGTACAGAAATTCAAATCAAATGTCCACAAGCACTTTTCCCTCTATCTCCCTTCCCACAATCTTATTTTCTTGCTCTAGCACAATACATTACTTAAGCAGGGGCCATCCCCTGACTGCTGGTCATTATAAAGAAACTTAGAAGCCTTTACCCGCTTTACTGTCTTATTTCTCAATTGGTTTTTTCAAGGATACTTTGACTCCTTAGGGGTCCCAACGGAGGTTTTTTTGTCCTTTTCATTCACTCACATCAAAGAAAAAAATATATGAACTTAAAAGTGATTCAAACATTGCCTGATTGTGAGGACATTGTTTACATTGCATCCTAAACTAATCAAAGCAGTTTCCTTTAAAATGTTGCCACATTATATGCTACTGACAAAAGAAAAAAACAAAAATAATATATTTTTAATACATGACAAATTCATTGCTCCTTAAGACGTAAAAACGTCACGAAAATCGCCAAAAAGGCCATCACTGCCACAAAGTAAGAGTTAAAAGAACCTTTTCGCTTCAGGATAAAAAACTAAGTTTTTTTATTTTTATATTCTACTTTTTACATTACTTTCTTTCGCCTGATATTTGGGACGTTCTCTTTAATACTTACGTTTTTGTTATTTATTTTTAATTTCCTAACACGAATAAATTCAAAGTCATTTTTACAATTTTAATTTTTTATTGAAAAGTTAAGGAAGACATTTTAATATAAGAATCTTTTTTTATTAAAAGCAGCATCTTTTATTATATTTTGTCCACAGATCAGGGTTTTTTTATTTTTTCTAATAGCCAATGCGTTTTTCACTATTGTATCATCATTTTTATGTATCTCTTGTTCCCTTTGATTAACAATATTTAGTATTCTCCCTAGCTCCCCGTTAATTTCCTCTAATGTAATTTGTCTTTCGTAGAATTTCTGTGCCAAAGTAAATTTATCAAATGCTACAGCCATCACAAAGAGAGCAAAAAATATTTTGAAAAATGATTTCATCGTCGTTGATATATTTTCGCCTCTGATACTTTGTTCCTTCTTTAAACAGCTATCGGAGTCAACTTAATGTGTTGCAGTGCTTTGCGATCACTATTTATAGCAACAAGTCTTCTTGAAACAAGTGTAAATAAATAGATAAGACACATAATGTTTTGATAATGTTATTATGTTTTTATAAAATGCGTAAGAATATTCGCAATAATACTCTTAACAAAAGTAACCCCATTATTGGTTGTTTTAAGAAAAAATTAAAGAAGAAAAACCGAATTTGAAAGACCCTATACACATATTTAATGTAAATATAGATCGTATGATTATGAATTTTGTCTTACAATGATTGATGGCAACAGATTAAATGTAATAACAGTTACTTTGTCAACTTTAAGGTTTGTTATTTGCAAAAAGTCATAGGAAGATTTTCAATATTGTGATTATTGAAATGATGAGCAGAACTATAAATATGATATGGAATTGTTCTGCCAGAAGAAAACAAGCTTATGCAATTCTACACAAAGGAAAATGTTTTGGTAGGAACGCAAAAAAAACTATCTGCTATCTGGACAGACAGAAGACTTGAAATACTAACGAATTAGTTACCCTTCACCATGTATGTAAATCTAGTTTAGAAAAGTAACTTTAATACAAAAAAAAAAAAAAAAAAAAATATTGCGGTGACAGAGAATGAAATAATAAGAAAAAAACTAAGTACTTTATATAATTTTACATCAAAATGTTAGCGGCTCTAAATGGATTAAGCATTTTGTGAAAATTTTCTAAATTTCCTAAAGATCTTGATTATATTGACAATCGAACTTTTCTATGAAATTTTCAGAGGTCCATAGCTCATAAATATGGGTAGCTATAATTGTTTTCACTTACAGCCTGTTTATAGAACACAATTTGCTCTTCAGACACACAAAAACGTTACCGTTTTTCATTTTTGGGTTTTTGAAACACGAATGTCATATATTTTTTTAAAAACCTAACAAATGAAAATTTTTTCTGGCTTATGTATCCCGCATTGTAATGTCAGAAACGTCAAAGCTGTGCGAAGAAAAAATACCATTCGTTTAAAAAGTTAACCTTATACTTATTTTGAATTCCCAAAATTAAAAAAAAAAAAAAAATTACAATCAGTGATTAAGGAGTTGGCATTGTAGGACATCATAACACTTTCATGAATGATCACATCTATGTGTACATCAACTATATTTGAATTATACACACATATAAAATGTACACTCACCCTTTAATAATTTTTAAGAAACTATTGCTTAAACTTGTTATTTGTACCAATTTTTATTTAACAGATACAATTTTATACTCTGCTCGTATAACAAATTTCTAGGCGAATTAATTTTATCAGGTGGTATCAAGGCGAATAAATATACGGTGGGAGCCATGGCTAATTTATTGATTTTTGCCGGTAGGGTAACTGTCAAGCTCCATATATAAAAAATCGGGTTACTATTTTTTTATATGTAGTTTGACATTCTGGCTAACAGCGAAAATTAACAATTTCGTATATTTATTTGCCTTGGGTGGTATCGTTGTGGCAGCTACTATTTTTTGCTAAATTTTTTTAGGTGTAGAGTAGCTGTCAAAAGTGTATCATTTTAAAATACAAACGTGCAGTTATTAAATGTGTTTTGAAGTTTATCTATATATAAATGCCACCACCACCTTATATGAATTCGTCTTAGCAGTTTTATTTTGTTTATTAAACTCAGCTGTTACCTTTAAGGTGCCAAAGCAGGGATGCCACTAAATGTGGCAAAAACAAAAAATGTATATGAAAAAAAGTAAATAAAAAATATTAATTAATACATTGGTAACACTTCGATTTGACACAACAAAAATTCATACGAAACACAACGTAAGTTAAACGAAAAAACCGGAGCGTGTTACAAGGACGCCTATATTATTACGTAATTGTCCATATATCATCCGGTTTCGTTTTGCTCTTGATGTGTTTAATAAACAGCTGTTAATGTTTTTTTTTTAATTCTCTATCTCTTTATATAATTGTTTTTTCGACTAGAGTTACTTTATTGCTCCAAAAGGCATAACAGAGCACAGATTACAGAGAATAAAGAAAAATAAAATAATTTATTAATTATTATTGATTTTGCTTAAACTTTGATTTTTGTGTTGATTGTATTGTTGGGACAAACATCTTTAATTTATTAAAAATGTTAGTAAGAAGTTTCCTGAAGGGCTAC
The DNA here is from genome assembly GCA_937654795.1 of Cistogaster globosa. Lineage (NCBI taxonomy): Eukaryota > Metazoa > Arthropoda > Insecta > Diptera > Tachinidae > Cistogaster > Cistogaster globosa. The sequence goes on from OW569405.1 coordinate 24,244,523, forward strand.
GTAAGTGGTACCGAAATGGCCATCAAGATGTGTTTTCGCTATCAATAATCAATATCCCAGACTGGTACATACACATTTTTATACCTTTCAACTTCGGTGGAAAAAGGGTATATCTCTGTTTGTAATTCCTACAATATCCATTTCTGACTCCCTCAAGTATATGTATATATATTTTGAGTATTTATGCATAGCGAAGTCGATTGAACAATGTATGTCTGTCCGCCTGTGTAAGTGTTGAAATTAACTTTGCCAAGACACTAGTTGAGCTAGAAAAAATATAAATACACGAACTGATCAGACCTAGTTTCGAAAATTTACTATTGAAAATCAGCAAGATCGTTCCATGTCTTCGCAACAGCAGGCAAAACACTACGCCTGCATCTAATTTTTCCATATCATTTGGAACAAATCTGGTTTAGTAAAATAACTTAAATAAAAACAACAAATACATGGCGCGCTAGAGAATTAAAAAATAAGAAAAGAACATCAAGTAAAAAAAATTGGCGCTCGCTCAACGGGCCTCTGACAATTTTCTTTAAATGTATAGCGCACAATGAAAGATTTTGCAAACCAAAAACTTTAAGAAATGAATTATAAAAAATAAATATAAAATTTAAACGAAATAAATCCCACGTTTAAAAATGGGTACAGCACTATAATTATCTAAAAAAATATATGTACGAGTGTATAAAAAAGGAAAACATGTTTTTAAGAAAAAATTGTACAAATAAAACTTTTTATGAGGCCTTAACATTATTTATTTGTGTGCGTCTCAACGATATAGGAACTTGAATTTGAACTTTAAAATGTCTCTGAGATATCTTTTGCTTTTTGCAAAAACTGGCTAAAAATTAATTAATTTTATTTTAACACTTGTGGAATGCTTATTTTCTTCTAAGATATGGACGATGGGGCTGTCCGTCTGACATACTAGTATGTAGAAACAGTGTACAAGTAGATTTTATAACACCCTTTTTATTATAGAATATAACAGTTTTACGAGTTGTTTTTACCTCAGCCTACGAATAGACAAATTATGTTTTTCTTATTGTTAAAAAATACTTAAAAAATTAAATCCTTAAATAAATATGTTTTATTTGGTTTTCGCAAAAAAAAAAAACAATAAAAAAAATATAAAAACAAATAGTTAAAACAATTATCTAAAGTAAATAATGTATACGCCGTTTAATGTTTATATTAAATAAAAACCTACCGAAAATTTTAGTATAAATAGGAAACGCATTCAGAATTATCAACTAAAGTTAAAACGAGTGGAGATTATACTAAGTTAAATCTTAATATTAGTTGGAAAAAAAGTCAAAGAATAGGAAAATGAAACTTTTTTTAACATTTGTTTTTTGCCTGTTAGTGGCAACAGCAATTGGCCAAATAAACTCTTCCCAACCTGCTCCTGCACTTTCTTCAAGAACAGCATCTTTAACTATAGAATTGGCGGACAAGTTAAATAAATTAAAAAAAATTTTTTGGGAAAAACAGGAAGAGGTACTTAAAGACCAAGCGGATATAATTAAAAAGCAGCAGGATACATTGACAATGCAAAAACAAAAGTTAAAGGAACAAAATAAAAGAATTGTTTCTCTAACGGGTGAACCAAGATTTTGTGACATTCTATGAACTTAAACTTCGAAGTTGTAATTTGTTCAATTAAGAATAAAAAAATAAATAAATTAATAAAAATTTAACAGTTCAAAAGTCAAATTGACCTGTGTTTTTGCCACGTAATAAATAAATAAATTAATTAAATTAATTGTTATAATAAAAATGTATAAATAAATAAAAAGCTTGAACTAATAAAACCAGAAGAGTAAAACTGATAAATATCAGATATTTCGCAGAACACAATTTCGTTCGACAGTAGTTTCAATGCCTAAAATTGGTTTTACAGGAAACGAGAAACGTAACATTTTTTCGTAATGAAACCACTTTTAAATTTCAAAGTGGAATTTAGTTTTTTCTGAAGTTTTATTATTTTTAGGTTAAGCAAAATTGCTTGGAATCTGAAGAAGGTAAAATAAAATCGATCGCAATGTTTATTACTACATATATAAAAACTATTCCCATTGAAATGTGTGGCATAACGGTATAGGAGCTTTGTGGAATTTAGTGGAGCAACTAGTACAACTTAATAAATTAATTTATAAGAGTAACTAATGGAAGACGTGGTATGTTTTGTTTTATTAAAAAATATTATTAGAGAAAGTCTCCAGAAAATAGAATAAATGACAGTGCAAAGCAAAAATATTTTCGAATGAAGGATATTCTATATGATTCGGGGAATCTTTTATACCCTTCCTCATATATAAAAATTTAGTTTAAATTTTCCAGGGTCATTTCTGTTGGTATTGGTATTTTTGAAATTTTTGTCAGTCTATCTCTGTTCGTATAACATAAAAACTGCTAAATGGATTTAAATAAAATTTTAAGTGGAGGTCTTTTAGAACCTTGGATAAAATATAAAATACTTTTTGCTTTATAAAAATAAGTTATTTCGTAGAGAAAATAGAGATAAAAATGTGAAGTCACTTAATTTTATCGGTATAATCGCACTAAAACGGTTGTAAACACATTTTATTTTTAAAGATTGAAATTTTATAACACTGTTTACAGAAAATATTTCCTGAAAGATACCTTTAAAAGCTTTCAAATGATGGAATCAGATGAGGGATCAGATAAAGAAATCTTTTACGATTACTCAAGTTTTACTTTGGAGATTTTGTTTAAAAGTTTATACGTTACATTTTACCACGCAATTCGATAATAAATTTGTTAAAAAATAAATATTAAATGAACCTATGATTTTGATTTACAATATTCATATTCCATGAAAATTTTTTATATGTTTTGCCATTTAATATAAAACAGGTACATTTAATTCTACAACTCGGCATTAGCTTGTATTGTGTCTTTATTTTTTTAAGGATACTTTACTGTGAGTACACGTATATGTACATACATGTGTGTTTGGGAATTACTAGTTTTGAAATGTACAAAGTACTATTTTGTGCACTCTTAGAAATAAGGGCTTAGGTAAAAATTAAGAAAAGTAAAGAACACGTATTAAACTTTACTGTTGTTATATGAACCTACTTGCTCAGATAAATATTTTAATGCTCTTAAAGAAAGGACATATGTACATCCATGAATAATTTTATGATATTTTTTTCTTCTGTTTATTTTTCAAGTATATACAAGCAAACAAAAAATAAAAAAAATAGTACATAATTATTTATATATTTATTTAGAGTTAGAGGTACTCAAGTTGAGTAGAAATATATTTGCAAGAAATATTTCCCTTTAGGATCATTTGTAATTCTTTTGTTTTTACCTTGTTAACCCCACCATTAGTGTTTTCTGTGTGTTTTCGGGTTTTATTGAATTTTTTTATTTTTGAAAAAACTTATTTTTTAAATTATAGTGAAAATAAATTTGTATTTAGGTGAAAATTTGTTTAGTGAAATTTTGATTTTTTGGTTATATAGAAAGTTTTTTTTTTCTGAAAATCCAGTTTCTGCGGAAATACAAACTTTCCTCAGCATACATTTGTAAAAAAATTTTTTTTTATTAAAAATGTTTTAAAATAAAATTAAAAAAATGAACCTTTAGCCGAAAACGTAAAATTTGAATTTATTTATAACATCCACGGTTCAAATCCTGGTTAAAAAAATAAAAAAAAATTTTAAAATTTCGTAAAATTTTTGTGACATTTTTGTAAAAATTAATATTTTGATGAAATTTCGGTTACTTGGCGAAATTCAGATAAAGTTTTTCTATATTTACGATTTTAATAAATTAAAATTTTTTTTGAAAAAAAAAAAAAAAACATTTTTGTTATATTTTGCTAAAAATATTATTTCCAGTAAAAAGGATAGGAAAATGTTTGAAACTATGTCTGACAGTTTGGTGGCCTTAAATTTTCTTTAGCTCTATTAGTACCTTGGCAAAACAAAAAGACAGACAAACGCTACTAAATCGGATTCACTTTCAATTTAAAGACATTTTAATATAAGATGTACATCGCTATTGAACCGACCTCACTGACCCTTTAAAGCGAAATTCAGGATACTATTTGAAATTTAAAAATAACTGGAAAGTTCTTTAAGTATTAAAAATTTATTACAAAAACATTCTATGTATGTAAAAAATGTTTAAATTATTGTCTTTTAAATTTTAAGATTTTTTTTTAAAAAATTCTTTTAATTTATTTGTAACTAGCAGTGCCCACGACTTCGTCCGTGTTTTTAAACATTTGTTGTAAAGTTCTGTAAACAGTGTTAAAAATTTTCCATTTACAAAAATAAAATGTACTGAAAATTGTTATAGTACCATAATATCGATTAAATTGGGTGCTTTAACATATATATCTCTAGTTTCTCTGCAATATAACATATTTTTATAAAAACAAGTATTCAAGTAACCAAGGTTTTAAGAGACCACCTCACAAAACTCAAATCCATCCCGCAGTTTTTACGTGATGCTAACACAGACAAACAGTCAGTCAAGAATTCTAAAAATAGGTGTTTTGTATTTCATATTGATTACTTTTTACACAAACATCAAAATTTTCGAAAAATGTTTTATGTACAGAAATTATCCTGTTACTGTTTTATTATATGTTTAGATATAAAAAATTGCGTACTTTCACATTTCTTTATTTTCCCTAGAAAATTACATATTTTTATAAAATAAAGAGGATTCTATATTTGAACCAAGGCTTTAAGGGACTTCTAAACAAAATGTTATTCAAATCCATAAGCAGTTTTTACATAATGCCAAGGCACTAGATGAGCTGGAGAAAATTCAAATACGCCAGTCGATCGCACATAAAAAAATAGTTGAGTATAAAAATTGGCACTTGCCAATATTAACTGAATTATGCGTCTCTGAAATTTTTATAGAAAAGTACAAGAAAAATATTATTAGGAAATACTTATTTTGAAATGCTTAACCCATTAGAACGCGATGACATTTTTATGTAAAATTAAATATAGACCCAAATTTTTTTCTTATATTTTTAATCGCGTTTGACTGAAGTCGTCATATCTGACATTCCTGCACCTGTTTTTTACAGTTGCCTTATTCTCTATACATTTCATGTTAAAACTACATTTGTTTATTCGTACATTATAATCTTCATACTCAACATTTGGGTTGCTTTAAGTTAAATTCTATGTTACTTAACACGAATTGGATTTTATGTTATTTACTTCTTACATAACATTTACGTGATATATTCAATGCATTGTGTTAATTGAAAAATTTTATTTACAGATTTTTTAAATGTTACACTTAACATTGAAAAATGTTATCTTAATGCCGTTCAAAATTTGAGCGAAACTTGTTCAATAAAGTCAAAAAGAAACAAATAAAGTTTTTTATTCCTTTTATACACTGAAAAATGTGTTAGTTTATTGAGATATAAAAACACGTGGCAAACACATACAAAATATTTAGTTCAATAATTTTATAGTGTTAATGTTCAAAAACATTAACTTATTTTAATGAACTCTTTGGAAAAAATTTATTTAATTATTAATTATTATTATTTTTATTATTATTATTATTATTATTATTATTATTATTATTATTATTATCTTTTTCATTGATATTTTTTGTTAATTTGGATTTTTCAAGAATAATCGTATTTTGTTAATTTTAATAAATTAATTTTAAAGCTGAGGCGAATTTTACTTTCCTTACAAATTTACGTAATTTAACTTCGAATTTTAGAAAATTTTGTTGGCAAAAATCCTCGGACTTAAGTTTTGTTGTTAATTTTCATTTCTTGATTTGAGTTAAATTTTTTAAAATAGTAGAAATTTTTTTTTGTAAACATTAGATATTTTGGTGTTATTTCAACACTCTTGCAAAAAAACCAACTTTAAATCAGATTTAAGCCGTTTGTCTATAACGCTTCAAGAGTACGGCCACATACATCAAAATACATTTGCTTTTGCGACACCCTTAAGGTTCCAAATCCAAAATTTTTACTTGTTGTTATAGCGGATTAAGCAATACAGGTTCTTTATAAATTTAAATCGTCTGTCTAAAATAGTTTGGTCGTATATACAAATTACATCAACTATTGTCACACCTTTTGATGTGTTGCATACTTTTTTTATAGCGGACTTAGCAATTTCAGGACTTGTAAAAACAAGCTTTCTGTCATTAATGGTTCAAGACTTTTGCCAGATAGATCAAATTACATCAACTATGGAAGCACCCTTTAATTTCTAAATCCATATTTTATAGCTGTTGTTATAGCGAACTTAGCAATAAAGGTTGTTTGTAAATTTGAACTATTTGGCCATAACAGTTTAAAAGTTTAGCTACATACATAAAATTTCATTAACTATTGGGACACCCTTTAATTTATAAATTAGAATGTTTATGTTTGCTATTATAACCGTCATAGTAATCGACATTCTGTGCAATTTTCAAGCGTTTGTATATAACGGCTCAAAAGATCACCTATGGGGATACCCTTTAATTTTTATATTTATTTTTGTATTACGTCTTGCTATTGGGAGCTATAGTGCTCTTCAAGGTTTATAATGTATGTTGTATGGAAACACTCTTTTAATTTTAAGATTATGATATTTTTTAAAACCCAAGCAATCTTTACGCTTAATCTATAAATTAAAAAAAAAAAAAATTAAATCGGTTCAGAATTGTCTGAGTTCTGCAGGCAGCATTCAGAGGAATCGATATACTCCTTTTTTTAAAATCAATTAAAAAGATATAAATTGAATATTTAATCTGCCATAATTTAGCTGGCAAAAATCGATTTCATTACAAATGTTTGTGGCAACAGAGAATAAAAAAATAAAAATTAAATACAAAGTAAAATTTTGCATTAAAAATTATTATCGGCTAACCATTCTTTAAAAACTCAAATGTTGCAAGTCGCGTCTATAGGTCAGAAAAGGGGAAATAAAAGCTATTAAATACGAGTATTAAAGCCACTTGTAAATTTATTTTTAAATGGTTTTCTGCGCAAGAGAATCTACTTGTGGTTGCAGGCTTTATAGATTAAATCCAATGGGTCTTTGATCTTCAAATTGGTATTTCTAAAATAACTTTAATAATTATCCATTTCACCAGTGCCAAGAAAGATTCTAAACGAAGAACCCGGTATTCCGGCTAAATTTTTCAAATACCAACTTTATAACGTTTTAACTCAGGAAGTACAGCATGCACATTCTTACTTTTCCTTAGGCAGCTAAAAATATGATCATTAAAAATACTTTCTTTTATTTAAAGCAGCATCCTGAACATTAAGTCATGACAGTGTTTAAAAAAAGCAAGCATATGCAAACAGAAAAAAAGAAAACATTTAAAAAGCATTAAGTTTGACAATAAAAAAACGACAAATTCATGATGGCTGAAACTGGCTCTCTGTTTGTTGGTTGTTCTAGAATTTGTTACACACATACATTAATGGAATTAAATTTATAAAACGAAAGTTTAATTGTTTATTTATTTAATCAAACGGCATTGTTTGCTTGTGCTACTGAAAAAGTTATTCTTTACGAGAAAAAAAATGCTTGGTGTCATCATTACCATCATTTTCAACTGTTACAACTTCGACACTTTAATCGACAAGAAACTGTGACGAATCCTTTTTTTAACTAAATTTTAGTTCTTTTGATATCTTTAATTTAATGAATACGGTCAATAATATTATTGATATAAAAATTTGAGAAAAGATGACGGGCTTATATAAATGAATTTGAAAATGTAGGCGGGCTGTTAAGTTATCCAAATAAAATATTGTTTTAGAAAGTTTAAGAATTTTTTTAAAATGAGAAAACAGTCTTTTCGAAATGCTAAAATTTCTAAAATATTTTAATAAAAAATCTTCCTTTCGAAAGAAGTTATGTTAAAATGTAATGTTTAGTTGTAAACATTTTTAAAATAAAATTTTTGTCGCAACAAATTCAATTTTTTTATAAGGCGTTCTGAATGGTGTACATACATGCTTGCTGTCGTTGTTTATCATTAACAACAGCTAACACGAACACGAGCATTCAGTGTACTGTTTTTTGTGTTGTTATTAATTTATGTGGTGAGGATTTTGTTTTCAGGTGGCTTTACACAGAATGTGACTTGTCAGTTTTGTGATCAAAATACAACTTCATGTGTGCAATTATAAAACTTAAAATTTTTTCCTTTCAAATTGGAATAAGAAATTGAATCTGTAGTCATCGTAGTAAGCACGTTGACTATAAAAAATTGGTTTGGACAGGGTTCTACCCCTGCGCAAGCAAAAATAAAAATACGTTTTTTTGTTCGTCGGTACCTCTACATTGCATATTCGCCGGCGACGGAAAATAGTTAATAAAATGTTTTTTATCTTCTCTTTCCACCGCGAGCGCGATGTTTTGCCCGCTGCCTGAAAGGACATAGACCAATCTTGCTGATTTTTAGTGGTAAAATTTAAGAAACTAAGTCTGATTGGAATTGGCATATTTAAATTTACTCTAGCTCATGAAGTGACTTGGAAAATTTGATTTCAATCCGAACACGGACGGATATTGCTCAATCGATTTCGCTATGCATAAGGAAGCAGAATACACTTATATGGGATCGGAAATGGATATTTTAGAAATTACAAACGGAATAATAAAGTTAGATATAGCCTTTTTTCTAGTTGTGATTAAGGGTTTAAAAAACAAAAAGCAGTATTTTTATAACAACAGACTTTTTAGGAATAAAATTTTATCAAAGAAAAATTAAAAACAAATTCTGATTTTTTGTGCGCAAAAAACAAGCACAATACTAATTGTTTTAAATATAATAAAACGATATTGTAAAAACCTTATAGTGTATAAGCTCAGTCACAGTGGTTAAATGTAATCACAGTCATAAAATCATAGTAATATCGCTCTTCTCTAATACTTGGCTTCCATACATGAAAAACTGACAATTAAGTTGTGTTGTGAAACATTTTTTAATCTCGTTTTTCTTAGCAATAAAATAAAATAAAAAGTTTCTGTCTGGTAATTTGGCTCAGCAGCCAAAAAAAAAAAAAAAAAAGAACTTAAGTACATTGGTTGGGATTTTAGACATTTTGTTTTTACGGTTTCCCTAACAATTTCTTTTTGGAAACATATAAAACTTTGGTTAAAATACTGATTCTTGTGGAAAGATATAAATATATTGCATAATAAATAATTTTTGATGTTTGTGTTTTTGTTGGTAAAAAGTATTTGTTAAAGAAATGAGACGTATGCCTTATGTTGTGATATATTTTTTCGTATATTAAAAAGATTATGTTTTTGTTTGTCCAAAGCAAGGCGAATTCATAGAAGATGGCAGCGCCGCTACAACAATTCAACAATAAAGAGAAAAACAGACACTTAAGTGTATGGTGAACTTTCGAACTCAGACATAACCCTTTTCAATAACGTTTTTGCTAAATTTATTTAAAACTATTCTTATAATTTTTCTTAAAGAATAATAAAAAAAGAAATTTTGTTAAATAAAATTAATAATTTTGGACAACTATTCTACACAAAATTAAGCAAAAAATTGTCAGCTGCCGCAACGATGCCACCTGGTAAAATTAATTTGCTTTGGTCCAAAAACTAAACCAGCCTGCGCTATTAGTCCTTTTCCTTAAATTTGCCTATAAGAATTACAGCATTTATATATTTTTGTTTTATTTTTTTATAAGAGATATAACCTTTCAGTTTGAAAACAAGAAAATCAAATGGATCTTAGCAGTGAGCGTGTTACTTGCCATGAAAATTAAATTATTAGTTACTTTTACCTTTAAAAAAAAATTTGGACATATATTGCCTTTATGAATAAAAGTGGAAGGGTCAAGGATTAACTAAATTGGGACAGTGGCTATGACTTTTCTTATACAAGTTAAATAATTATCATTTTATACCCAGAAGAACAGCACGTGCGAATTAGAAACCTCATGTGGATATATATTTTATAAAGATAAAAGTTTGACTCTAAAATTAGCAGGATTTCTACTTTTAATTCAGTTGTTATTAGACTTTCGTATGGCTAGAAGACTCTTAGAAGGATCTTAAAATTTTGTATAAGCAACCTCTTTATTTATGACGTAGATGGCTTAGAACGAAAAAAATCGTTATTTTATCGCTAATGGAGAAAATTAATGTATTTTATTTAACAAGAAGAGGAATCGCGAACCTCTATCATTAGAATATAAACATGTATAACAGTGGAAGCAAGAACACACGCCCTTCTGTGTTTTCTTTTGTTTAGTTTTTCAATTTTTTAACTTCCAGCCTTTTTTGTTCAATGCGGTTTACAGTATGTCACTATGAACACTCAGTTCAAAATGGACCTTACATGTCATGGTTCTGATATATCTTGTTCATGTTTGGCATGGCATGCTACCTGTGAATGCATTGGAAAGATTTTCACATGTTGTTTTTTTACAATATGTACATCGCTGATCTTATGCAGAGGCATACGAGTTTTTGCGAAATTAATTTTTTTCATTATCCCAATACATTTCACACAAGTACACGTCTTCACAAAAATTTTATGCAACAGTATCAATATAACGGTTTTAAAAAAATTTACATTTTAAATACAACGATTTGATAACTGCAGTTTATATCATGCTTTTAACTTAAAGTTACAACTATGAAAGTTAGGTTCTTTCTAAATTAACAACAATATAAGCACTAGAAAATGTAAATTTTTCATTAAACTGCAACATATTTTTCCACACCTTTTTTTCTTCTATGATTTTGTTTTACCTCGCATAGTGTTTTCAGTTTTTGTTAATTTTATTTTGGTAATAAAACAAAAATAAAAAACAAATGAATTTCTAGAAAAACTGGTCAAAGGGGTTAAAATAAGCATTTGGTTGTTAGTAGCTAAAACAACAGTTGAAATAGTTTCTAATGAAAATTTATGTTGCAAAAACATATCTAAGTGATGTTGTTCATGTCCGGTAAGTAAGAAATGCTTTTATGTATGTAAAATTTACATTGTAAATAAAGCTTAAAATAAATTAAACAAACACAGTTAAATGTAGGATTTAAAATTTTAAACTGAATTAAAAAAGTATGATCAATTAAATAAAAATTGCATTCGATGAACAATCGTCGGAAAAAAAAGAACAAATACATGTGACTACTGATAAAGGGAGCAATGAAAAAGCTTTTAGGTATTTGTGGACTTTGTCTAACAAATTTAATATTGATTATTAATGACTACTTCTCGCACTCTTATTTATCCAATATGATAATGTTTTCAAAGTAAGTAAACAAGAGGAATGCAGATGACGGATGCAGCGATCCAGAAAAATCTGAACAACACTCTGCTAGCTTCAAATTTTTTTCTGTTTTTATTTAGAGTTTTTAAATAATTTTACATTGCTAAATAAATAAATGTGTTAAAATTTTTCATATTAATTAATTTTATGATTTTAAAAATTAACCTAACTAAGCCGATTGTAATTTAGTTTTGAAGAAGCTTTATTTAAATTAGAAAAAGTTAAAAAAACACTATGTAGTGTATGGTAACTAAAACGAGATATTTAAATTTCTTTTGAGAAATGATTTACATTAAGGGTTGCTATAATATTTATGTTATTTGCCTCTCATTTTATTTCGAAGTTCAAGAATCAACAAGTTAAAATTTTTATTTTAATTCAAACGAGCTTTGTTCTTTTGCAGTTTTGTTTGAATCTAAACGAAACATTAATCACTACTCCAGCTCCTGGTCTGGCAGCGCTATACTTTTGTAACAAACGCTTTCAGCAAAATTTATGTGTTTTCGTTTTTTAAATTTACAATTAGTCTGTGGCAAAGTAATATGCCTCATAAAATTTAATTTAAATTTATTTATCTTTTAAAATATTTCTTTCGTTTATTGTAGGAGTCAAAGCAAATGGTAACTAATTATCTTTCTAAAATATGTACTTTTTTTTTTTGTTTCACTAATAGTATTAGAAATAAAGAAATAAAGAAATAAATACAGAAAGGCATCATCTTTTCTAGTTTTTAACACACAAAGAATAGTTATAACCGAACTAAGTCCTCTTAAAAATTTGAACTAGTTCATTATGTTTAAAAATTAAAATCGTTTAGTTGAACCAGTTCGTTAATAATTTTCCAAGCCCTACATGGATAAGTTTAAGCCTAAAATATAAAAGTTATTGAAATTTCGTAACCTGAAGAAAAATTATATCACGGTCAGCAGTTGGTTTCGTATCAAATTATATAAATTTTTATTCTTTTATAGTAATAACAGTGCCCGCGACTTTATCAGAGTGTCAGTTTCTAGTTCTGGTTTTCTTAAAACTTAAATTTAGTCAAACTCAGATGTCATTCGTTTGTGGATTTTTTAATTTTCGATTCACTAAATTTCACAAAAAGTTTTGACGAAATTTCTTGCCTTTTTGTAGTCTAATTTTAATTTGCTTTTTATCTGAAATAATACAAATTTATTTGTATATTCACACTTGACGTAACAACTACAACCTGTGTTGCCAGAGTTATCCTCTTTTTCTTTCCTCTTTTTATTTTTCCTTTTTCTTAAGCCAACTTTACGAAAATTACAAATTGCGAACCCCTTGATCCCTTAATACACTTTTAACTCGCACCCGCTGCGCAATTTAATTTCAATTTCGAAGAATTTTTTAAGTTAAAAAAAATGAAATCATTATCGATAGCGAAACCATTAACTAAAAGAATTATGCAAAAGAACTGATGACTATTTTTATGTCATCCATCTATATAGATTCCAGATTTAGAAGAATACTATGTTAACACTTAGTTTAAAAACAAGTAAACGCAAAAACCTTACAAAGTAAATAATGTCGTCCCTTTTTTGTATTTTAGATTATTGAACATAAAAAAGTTTATTTTTTAGCTATTTTTCCTGGTGCTTTAGATATTTTAGATGTTTGAGAAAATTTAAGTAAATATTATACACACAACACGTGGTTAACCTTTTTCCCCACAACGGCAGCCGTGATATTTATTCTAAATAGTTTATTTCTCTTATACATTAAGTTGACATATTATAAAAAAAAAAAACTTAACATTAATTGGTTACAGCTGCTGGGAAAGATATAATTTTATTTTAACACACTTTAGAAATGTATTTCTATATAAATTGTAAGTAGTTTAATGAGTGCTGGTTTTTCCCATAAAAGTTAAGCTGAAAAGAAGGACGTCAATTGCCACTATATTGATCACTCGAATTTCGAGAGGTTCCGTTTCCGCTTTTTAGTTTTACATATTTCAAACCGACTTAAAAAAAATGAAATCTTCAAATTAAAGAGTGCTCCAAAGGGGACGTAAATTGACATATATGCTCCTATCGTTTAAATTAAATTAAATTTAATAATATATTAAAGGGTGTCCCAATAGCAGATGCTATTTAATGTATGTGGCCAAACTTTTGAACTATTATAGCCAGATTGTTGAAATTTACAAAGAACCTTTATTGCTAAGTCTGCTATAATAACAAGTATAAAATTGGACTTAAGAAATTAAGAGGTGTCCTCAGGGTTGATGTACATGGCAAAACTTTTGAACCGTTATAGAGAAACAGCTCTAATTTACAAAGAAGCTGTATTGCTAAGTTCGGTATAACAACATGTATAAAATTTGAATTTAGAAATTTAAAAGATGTTCCCATATTTGAAGTAAATTGACCTATAGGGCCCCATCCTTTGAACTGTTATATACAAACATTTGAAAATTAAACAGAATGTCCATTACTTTGTCTGATATATTAAGAAGTATAAATTTTTAAAATAATAAATTATAGGGTCTTACAATAGTTGCTGTTATTTAATGTATGTGACCAAACTATTGAACAGTTGCAGAAAGTTGATTGAAATTTGTACAGAACTTTTATTGCTAAGTCCGCTATAACAAGTAGAAAACTTAAAATTAGAAACTAAAGGGTGTCCCTATAACTGATGTAATTTGATCTTTATGGTATATCTTTAAAAATTAGACAGCATATCCATTAATATTACAAGTACAATAACAAGTATTAATATTTAAAATTAAAAATTAAAGGGTGCCCTAATGGTTGTAATTTGATGTATATGGCAAATTTTCTTAAAAGTTATAGACTAACGCCTAGAATTTAAACCAATTTCGTTTTACTATGTCAGCAATAAAGTGTGTAAAAAATAGAGGGTGACAACATAACTGTTCTTATTTAATCTGCATTTATATTTTGTTCTACGGCATATAAAAAATTCTTACGCAATTTTTCTTGAATATCAGATAATTAATGTATAACGACTGTTCCAAAGAAATATGATTTTAAGTTTGTCTGTTAAGAAGTCGTTTTTTTGCAAGATCTATATTTATCAAAGAACCCTGAGCTTTTATACAATTTTTTTCAAGCTTTTCATGATTATGTGTTTAGGAGAAACAAATTTGAAATAAAATATTGATTGAACTACTAAAAAGAAAGAATGTATTTCATCATTAAATTGTAAATATGAAATAATTAGTTTATCGTTTTGAACTAAAATTTCTATATAGAAAAACTTCTATTAACCTCCAAATTTAATGACAGACTAAGTTAACACTCAAAATAAAACTATAAAATGAGTGGTTGGTCAAATTATTTGGATGGCTTTCAGAATGCTTGTCTAAATATTGTTGATTACCAGATTAGTTAGTTTACCGATTTTTAAGTCTTAATCTTCATCTAGTTGAATTTATTTTAGGATTTCTTTTTTGTAGCCGTCACCAAAGGTTTAAAAAGGGCACGCACGAAGGGCTTCGTACCACTTTTTTATGCAGTTATATCTTAGTTTGTCACTCCGTTTGTAATTTTTACAATATCCATTTTCTACCTCTTAAATTTCTTATGCATACCGAAGTCGATTGAGCGATGTCCATCTATCCCAAATAGACTTGATCATTTTACTGTTTTTCTTATTTTCTGTGTGCTTATATATTAATTGATAATGGATAAGATAATGTTGATTTTTTATACCTTCCATATCATCACTTTTGTCAGAAATAACTTTTATCTGGTTTAGACTTTTTTTAAAAACGGTTGTTTAATGGTTTTATTAAAAAGTTTTATTGCTTGTGCTTGGTCTTTACCATTAAAATGCAGTAGAGAATGTTGCTTTGACAATGATAAATGATAATTGGTTTTTAAAATAACGCTTGTGTTCCTTAACAAAAATTTTATTCAAGTGGGATGATTTTCTCAATTTTAATGATTGATATAAAGACAAGTTACAATGTAAAATTAGAATTTAAAAACTTTTTTTAAAGTTCCTTTCAACATTCGGTAAAGGTGAGAGAAGCCCAAAAACCTAATTTCTAGTTTAATAGTAATTGATATTAAAAAGAAGGTGAAAAGTTGTGAGTTGTGACGTTATTTTATTTTTATAGTTTGATAAATTATACTTTAAAAAATTTAGGATTTTAATTTAATAATCCTTGACATCGTTTTTTTGTTCTGTAAAGATATTATGCTTTATTGCCAGTGTTTTTAGGGAATTTGCCAAAAATTTTATAATTTTGTATTTATTGGCTTACATTTTGATACAACTGACGTAGAATTTTCATATAAACCGAATATTCGGAAGACTAAGCCATGCAGGCTGCGCTAATTTTCCACCTTTTAGGCGATTTTAGACTTTCGACTTCATATTCCACTGCTCTGCAAAAAGTTACTCTTTGGCTCGCCTTTAAATTAGACTATTTGGACTATATGGTTTTTGATGTACTGAACCCACATAGGTTTTTTTTCTGAATGGGCGTGGTAAAATTTTCCCTTAAAATTAGTCAGGTGCGCAGACATATTCAAGCCAATCTGGATTTTAGTTAAAAAAACATCAAAAGATTATTTATACCTTTTTCTGTATATTATATCGTTTTGAAATTATTCTAAAATTAAAGAGTGTAAAACGTTTTTTTATTCTTTACCGCAGGTACTCAATATTGAAAGAATATGTGTGCAGTCAACCTCACATATGGCGATAGGAGTCCGTTAGCTTAGCAAATATAAAATGAAAATTCAGGAAAAAAATGTTTTGTTTGGTTTTTGGAATTTAGAATTTCTTTGTTATGGATAATATTTTTCAGCTGCTTTGGATTTAAACAATAATTAAATATTTTTCAACTTACGATGAAAAAATCCAATTTCTATAGCCAATTTAATTTTTCTGTTTAAAATAGCACAAATTTTTTGTTAGTAACTTGTAATTTTTTTTAGAAATATTATTAAAATAAGAAGAAGCCTAGTTTTATTTGAATAAATTTTTTTTTAATTTTTAATATTGTCAGTTGGAGTTTCTCGCCAAATCGAGGATTTTGTTGCTGATCAGTGTTATTATTATTATTATACGGATCACCATAAAAGGTGGAGAAAGGTTATAACTTATGTTGTCATTTGTAATTTTTACAATATCCATTTCCGACCCCATAAGGTATATTTATTCTGATTTCTTACTCATAGCAAAGTAGATTGAACGTTGCGTCTGTCCGTCTCTTCGTTCTTGTTAGTGTTGAAATCAAGTTTGGCGAGTCACTAGATCAGCTACAAAAAATTTTAATACGCCAATCGATCAGACATAGTCTCAAAAGAGGTGCTATTGAAAATTAGCTAGATCATTCCATGTTCTTTGATGCAGCGGGCAAAACACCACACATATCTCAAATTTTTCTTTATTATTTGGAACAATGAAGTAACTTCAATGAAAAAAAAAACAAATGTATGGGGCGATAGAGAATTAAAAAGTAAGAAAAAATTTTCAAGTGAAAAAATTTGCGCTCGCCCATCTTTCCTGAGTTACGGGCCTCTGAGCTTCCCAAATTTTTATAATATCAGTATGGGTATCATTTTAAAGCTTTTGAAGAGATTTTTAAGGAAATACTCAAATTTCTTAAAAATACTTAACCCATTAAGAGCTGATGATATTGTTATGTAAAATTTTATATCGTACTTAATTTTTTCTCTTATTTTAAATTTTTCTGTCACCCGTATATTTGCTTTTTCGATTAGAGTTACTACACTAAACTAGATTTACATACAAGATGGAGAGTATATAAGATTCGGCATAGACAAGTATAGCACTCTGGCTTCTTTTTTTAATCGGTCTTCGAATGGCAAACTTAAACCAAAAGGTTGCAGTTTGCACACAAAGACTAATCGAGTCTTAGTTATCGAAAACAGTACAGTTTTATCCCTTGGTATACACAACAAATCTAAGATATTTCAAAATTTTCTTATCTCTACTAAAAAATAAAAATATTTTAGTTTTTGTTTTGTATGGTTAGTGAAGATGTGTTAATTATACATCTTAAAAATTTGTAAATGTACAACAAACTTTTTTCTTAACCCTTTTAACTGAAATAATATTTGTCTTTTATTATACAATTTTTATTTTTTTTTGTACGTTCCATAAAAATTTATGAAAACTTTCAGTGAAGAGAATTTCAACGTGCAAATAAAAAATAAAAAATTGCAATAAAATTTGAAAGCTTTAAGAAAATCATAATTCATTGACTGGGTGGCTGGAATATTAAATACGAACGCATTTTATACTTTGTGTATTTCAAAGAGGTCAGTAACTTTAAATACAAATAAGAAATAAAAGTCACGTGAATTAGATTAAATCAACTTCGTTAAGTTTGTTTTTGTAGGCAGACTAGTAGTTAAATGTGAAAAGATTTTTTTTGCTGTTGTAACAGTTTTAAGACTGCTTACATTTAAATATGTTTGAATAAAAAAGCAAACATACAGAATGTTGTAAGGAATGTATGCTACACAAAACAGCAGAAACTTCTATCAATGTAAACAAAAGAAAACATAATTCATGTAAGCAAAGGATAATGACTGCAAAACTAGTCACCAAAACTTAATATATAAAGTTCGTTGAATTCTCGTCGAAAAACAGTGGCAGATATTCTGAACGTAAATACAAAGGGCATTAAATGGCTCCAAGAGTTGCTGTATTCTAGAAGATTTGCATCTCTGAACAACTACGTAGAAGAAATCGATGAAACTCTAAAATGGCATTCAAATAGAAGCTTTGAAAGTTTTATTGTATGTAATTAGGACTATAGTAGTAACACTGAAAAGGTAAAAAAGGCCTTCTGGTTTCTTATAGCATCCCGGTATTTTCAGTTTCAACTGAACGTATTTTAAAAGTGATTGAAAATTTTGAGGACGAAGGTTATTGAGTAGAGTCTACACAAATATCAATCACTTTTCGCATTATGTTTCGTAAGTAAAGTACCAAAGTTTACGTCTTGATATACTTTTAATTTGAAAAACCATAATGAGGCGAGGCTGACATAGATGAGACTAAAAGCAGCATAGGTTATCGAACTAATTGACAGAGGCATATTCTATACTCTGAGATTGCCAACTATTTATAATAAAGCAAGAAAGAGTGCTATATTGGGTTATGCCGAATCTTATAAACCGTTCACGATGTATGTAAATCTATTTTATTGAAGTAAGTACTCTCAAAAAAAGAAATATTGGGGTGACAGAAAATGTGTTATATAAGAAAAAAAATTGCTATAATTTTATATAAAAATATTAATGGATCTTAACGGGTTAAACATTTTTTTAAAAATTTAGCATTTCCTATCAGATCTCTTTAAAAGTTTTTAAATGATACCCATATTGACAATCGAACTTTTTTATGAAAAGTTCAGAGGCCCATAACTCGGAAAATATGAGCGACCGCCAATTTTTTCACTTGAAGTTTTTTCTTATTTTTTTAATCTCTATCGCCCTTTACATTTGTTTTTTGATTGGATTTACTTTATTATTCCAAGTGATATAGAAAAGACTAGAGGCAGGCATGGTGTTTTGCCCACTGCCACGAAGGACATTGACCGATTTTGGTGATTGTCAATAGCAAAAGTTTTGAAACTATTACCGATTCGTTGGCGTATTTCATTTCATTTTTCCATTTTTTGTAGTGAAGGGTATAAAAATTCCAAATCCTAATTTAAAAGAATTTTACTGTATTTTGCGAATATGTGATTGATTTTCTATATAAATTTTAAGGCTTACCCGTACTTCATTTTAGTTTTAGTTTAGATTAATTTTGTTAAATCTTTTGGTTATTTAACTCTTGTACGTTTTCTTGTTTACTTTTAATTACTTCATCTTTGTGTTTACCAAGAGTCTACCCCACATTTTCCTTTTATATAAGACAATAAAGATAGGAAAATGTGTAGTGAAATAATAAAGGAACACAACTAAAAATTCCACCCAACAAAAAAAAATTTTTTTAATGCTTTTCTCTCCAAGTAAATAAATGAAAGTTCAACGTTCTTTTGTGAAAAGAAATAGTGTTTAAATATTCTTCTTTATGTGTCAGCATTTTTGTATTCAAGTAATTTTATACAGAAATTGAATACAGAATCTACTAAAAAATGTTATAATATAACTTTGTTAGGTTTTGTTTTTAAGCAAAAATCTTGATACCTACAAAAGTGTGTGGAAAAGCTCAGAGGAGGAAAAAGGCTGGAAAAATATGTTTGATATTTACAATTAAAATTTTAGTAACTTTAAAAATGTTAAATAAAAAATAAAAAATGTTAGTTATACTAATTAAAAGTGTTGATTTGGCGTTTCCTTGATTCACGTACCAGATGTAGAATATTCTAAAGCATAAAGACCATAAAGCAAATATGACGTGATTTTTGATTAAGATTTTCTTACCACCAACCGCCAAAAGACAAAATATTTTAAACCAATTTTGGTGTTCCGTATATAACATCATTAGTATTAACAGTTATAAGAAAAAAAGGGTTTATATAAAATTTCAATGCTGCAAATTTTTTCAAAGATTGTGAATCCTTACGACAAACATCAGTGCGTACACTCAGATATTATTGCACCGACTTAATCAATCTAAAACACATAAAACTTATTTATTTATTTTTTTTGCACAACAAATTTAAGGGGAAGAAAAATATAAAAAAAAAAAAATACTTTATTGCAGTCTTTGTGGTTTTTTTTAGTGATTTTTAAAATGTTCAAAACTACATCCAGCTACACAACATTTTAATTTATTACGAAGGGTTATTATAAAATTTAATTAAAATAATTTCCAACATACAAAAAAATATTTAAGTTTACAATAACTAAAAACAAGTTATACGGATATGTCAAGTTTTACATAACCTTCACCATGTATGTAAATCTAGTTTAGTGAAGTAGCTCCTATCAAAAAAAAAAAAAAAAAAGAAAAAAAAAAAAACAAATCTCTTTAAAAGCATTTAAACGATAGCCGTATTAATAATCGAACTCTTTTATGAAATTTTTCGAGGCCATTAACTCGAAAAATATGGGTGAGCAGCAATTTTTTCACTTGATGTATTTTTCTTATTTTTTGAATCTTTATCGCTCCTTATGTTTGTTTTTGAATGGAGTGAGGGATATGGACCCATCTCGCTGATTTTCAATAGCAACTCTTTCGCAACTATGCCTAATGGATTGACGCACATCGCTCAATCGACTTCATAATAAAATTAGTATTGTAGAAATTACAAACGGAATAAAAAACTTAGATAACCCTTTTTTTTGGTGATGGGTATTAAAATAATATTATAAATAACGTATTTTTGTTCTTCTAAATGAAAAAAGTAAAGTAACGTATTAATTGCTCCCACCAACAAAGTAAAAAAAAAACAAAATATTACTTAAATCAGGAATTAATTAAAAACATTGCGCACAAGTGTATTTAATTAAAAACAATATTCTCTTGTTAAAGCAGGAATTAAATTAATAGAAAAAAAATCTTTATATTTTAAAATTTGCATGCATTCATTGTTGAAACTAATTAAATCGTCATATTTGTGTGGCAAACATTTCGTAAAAGGGAATTAAATACTAATTATGATTAGCAGGGTTTGATTTTTAGTAAAAATTTTCGCAAAAAAAAAAAAAAATAAAAAAAACTAAAAGCATTGTAGAGGCGAGACGGAAAAATAACAAAAAGTAAAACATATATACATAGTAAGCTCTATATTAAAATAATTTTATGAAACATATTTGTATACTTAAGATCAATAAAGTTACATTAGAAGCTCTTCAACATTTTGCAAAATATATTTTTTAAAGGCTTTTTTTTTTTAATGAGCCGTTTATTTTGAAACCGTCATTAGTCACTTTACTTTTAAGCTAATACACATATTTAAAGGATTATGTTTCAAAGGTTTTAAAATTATTGAGGCTTAATCTAGAAAAGATTCCCTTTTACTTCTATCTCAGGATACTTATTCCCCAATAAAAACTTTTGTCAACATAAAATCGTGGCAGATCTTAACATTTAAATTTTTTCTTTATTTTTTAAGTAAATTAAGCCACTTTCAAAATAAACGGATTAAATAGTGAAATCTATTTATAGATTTTAAGACTTATGGCGATATTTTGAAGTCACGCTTACCCAAAAACTCAATACATTGCTTTGTTATTTCAAGTCGATACCAGCTACTGCCAAATTGTTATGTAGGAAAACACAAAAATAAATACTTGCATTTTGTAAATTCCAGAAATCGGTAATCAAGCTTTTTCTCTATGTAGCTGTACAGTTAAATACATGATAGAAAGGTTATATGCCGCTTTTAGAGCCTTTAACTCAATACTCCTTTTGAATCGATACAAAATCGTTAAAAAGTAAAATGACTGAATTAATGCTGAACGTATATAACATACCAATATCTTAAGCTATTTTTACCTTAAATGGTGTACATGTGTTTTCAAATATTTTATAAAGTTGGTTTCAAATGTGTATTTCCTTGCCATCGACATATACACTAAAGTCATAAAAATTACCATGCGACTGGAATCTAAGTAATAGGTTTGGTTTTAAGTTAAGATATTAATGCAGCATCACGTTCAATATATGCTTTAGCAACTGTTCTTCTAATATTTTTTTTTTAATAAAATTTTCTTAATATTTCTCCTTCTTATACCTAATAAAATTAAGCGACTTCACAATTGTGAGTTATGATATATAAGCGAAGAGTGCTGATAATAGAAAAAGCGATGCTAAAATTGACTCATTACATTCTACTAGTGTTTATTTTTTTTTATTTAAAAAAGGACCGCAAATATTTTTGAATAATATTTCTTTCTTAATAACTATTTAGAAATTAAAACGAAAGTGAACTTAAGCCGAATAGATTAAATCACACGCTTTCATATCGAATAATTCACTTAATAATTAAAAAAACTAAAAATGTTAAAGCTTTTAACCGATCGTTGTCAGTTTTATAACTTTTTTACATTAAAAATCTGGCCGCAAATTTTTTCAGATATTTTTTTAAAAGAAAGCATTTAAATTTAGTATAAAATACTTTAAGTAAAATTTATATATTTTTCTTTTTGTTCTTTTTAATACCAAACACTGTCAAAAATTTTTTTGAAACTACTGGTTTATTTTTTATTATTTTTTGTAAAAAGCAGCTTCTTAATCGACAAAAATCAGTAAAAATTTTTTTAAAACTTATTCCGATCAAATAGATTAACTGTCATTCTTTATTTCATGGCTCCAACGCAAAAAAAAAAAAATTCCCATTAAAACGGTATGAATTTAATTTTTTTTTTATTACCAAAAACCAATGGTGATCGTTTTTCGATTTGTCCTATTATTGCCCAATAGCTCATAACTTTTTACAAAGCGTACATTATGATCAAAAATCTACAATAAACTTCACCAATGGACACGAGAGAACCACTTTTTATTTATTATTACTAAAAAATATAGTTTCAGGACTCTCTAATACGAATTTTATAATTCACCAAATAAATTTTTTCTTCTTAATTATTTTAGACAAAGTAAATACATTTACATAGTAATTCTTATACCCTTTACCGCAAAAGGTGGAAAAAGGGTATATTTTAGTTTTTCATTCCGTTTGTATGTTTCTAAAATATCCATTTCCAAACCTATATAAAGTTTATATATTCTGGGTCCTTGTTATAACGAACTCGATTGAGAGGTATCCCATCCGTTCGAGTAAGTGTTAAAATCAACCAGGGCACTAGATGTGCTAGAGAAAATCTAAATACGCCAATAGGTCAGACATAGTTTCGAAAGAGTTGCTATTGAAAATCAGCAAGATCGGTACATGTCCCCCAAGGCAGTGGAATAACACCACTCCTGCCTTTAATTTTTTCATATCATTTGGATCTAATCTAATTTAGTAAAGAAACTCTAATAAAAAATGTATATATGGAATGATGGAGAATTAAATAATGAAAAAACCATAAAGTGAAAAAATTTTCGTTCGCCCATATTTCCGACTTATGAGCCGCTAAAATTTTCATAAAAAAGTTCGATTGTGAATATGGCCAATATGGGTATCATTTAAAAGCTTTTGAAGAGATCTTTTAGGAAATACTAAAATTAAAAAAAAAATGGTTAACCCATTAAGAGCCAATTACATTTTTATATAAAATTTTTTATTTTTTAATTCTCTTTCACTGAAATATTGGTTTTTTTGAAAAGAGCTTTTTCATTAAACAAGATTTACATATATGATAAAGGGTATATAATATTAGGCATAGCTGAATATAGAACTTGTTTATATAAAATTTATTACAACAGAAGCTAAGATTTTTCGGTTATAAAAACAAGAGTCTTGTTATAATATTGTAACGTTTTTTTATAGCAAATTTGCAAATACCAGCACAGAATTTTTTATTTGGCTCCGTTTTGGAACATTAAAAATAATCTATTTCTTACTCCTTGGCTCTATTTATAGTTTTATACTTAGGTCTTTTGCTTACTAAAGATGAGTTTTTCTAAACGCAGCCATCCGCGTTAGTACGTTGTTACCTCAGCAGAGATATTCAGTACAGCCCCTTTTTCTAACTTAGCCACAAATGCGGATAGATGTCTTTATCGTTGTTATAAAGACGCCTTGACCATTTAAACCACTCTAATAACAAATAGAGGTCTTCGCCAAGTTATCTGCGCAATGGCTTCACCCAATAATGGTTTTTTTTCTATTCGGGAGGTTTGTACTACTGCCAATATTGTTGTTTTTAGATGTGCAGGGTTTGCCAGATCTTAATTTTGTTTATTGCAGATTAAAAAAAATCAATAAAAAATATAAAAAGATTCAGTTGACAAAATTTATTTTAAAAACACAACAATGAAATATATCCCTTTTACTTTGAAAAAATATCCAAATTTTAATATCTGCTTGCATCCATTAATATTTTTGTTTGTTTCGGTATTTAAAAAAACTTGAGATTGCATTATTTTTATAGTACTATACAATTTATACAGAAAAATAAATAACTTTTTGTAATTCAAGGAAATTTCAAAAATGCAATCAAATAAATTTTTTTTAAAGAAAAACAACATAAACTTTAAATAAAAAGTAACCCTCTGAAAACAAAATGCATCAGTTTAAAGTATCCACATAAAATTGTATTAAAATTTAACTTCAAATACAGAATTATTGCAACAAAGCATTTTGTATTCAATTGAATTGTTGCTTAAATAAAACCAGTGTGTGTACTTTCAGAGAATTCGTTTATTTTGCCACTAGATTTTACATTCCATTCTATTTACTTTGATACAGCAAAATACAGCAAAGTTATTCTGCATGTGGGAATAAATACACAACCGAATACAACATTAATTTACAGCATTTCTATTTGTTCTTGTATGTATAAGGAATCACGGTAGTTAAATGGTAAATTGATCATATTAAATAAAGCTAATTTAACTTTTCTAACACTTTGTCAAACTTTACATGTTACGAACAAAACGTTTTTGAAATTTAAGACATTTTATTAAAGTACATACTACATACACTTGTTATGATTTTATTACATCATGAAATATACAACTGCACCAAAACATGTTTAATTTTACAAAATATTTTAAATACTGTGTTTAAGAATTTTCTTTATAATTTTAATTTTAATGAAACATTTGCGTGAGTTTTCGAATA
Organism: Cistogaster globosa; assembly: GCA_937654795.1. Taxonomy (NCBI): domain Eukaryota; kingdom Metazoa; phylum Arthropoda; class Insecta; order Diptera; family Tachinidae; genus Cistogaster; species Cistogaster globosa. The sequence continues at coordinate 24,269,473 of OW569405.1, forward strand.
AAAATTCACTATTTCTGCTTGTTTAACTATTTTGCTTCTAAACTGAAAATCATCAAGCCAAGCAAAACTTCTTAAATAACAGAGTTGGGACTTTATAAATTCATTTTCATTTTCGAACACAAATATGTAACACGTTAACTCTTTACTGATAATAATTTAAGACCCTATCAATGACATCAAGGCTGTAGAAGGTTTTTAAATTTGAAAAAAAGAAGACAACAAATATCAAGCCTTTTTAAAAGTTAAAAACAAAACTTTAGCTGGAATCAGCGCTACGGTCTGTGACTTTTTATGAGATTTTTTTTCAAACTTTAGGTTAATTTTTCAACATTTTTTATTTTGTTGTGACTTTTTTCCTTGTTTTTGCAAGAAATCGTAAAAAAAATAAATTAATCCAGATTTATGTTTTATTTTGGCTCGGAGGATGAGGAAGAGACCGTACTGCACCTCCTGTGCCACTGCCCATCCCTGGCTCGAAGAAGACTAAGAATTCTGGGCTCTCCTTTCTTTGGAACTCTTACGGAGCTATCATCCCACTCTGTAAGGGACATAGCGAAGTTCATCCGTGAATCCTCATGGTTCTCGGCTGGGTAATGGGAGTCATGCCGCCTTCTTTGTGGTATCACAACGGGCCATTCGTTTGTGCTCAAGTGAGCTTCGTCGCGAGAGGCTGCCACTCCTAACTAACTAACTATGTTTCATTTAGTAACAGCTCTTGATAAAACTATTGAGTTTATTTTTCGACCTGTTAGTTGTTAAGTTGTTTAGTTTTTGCAAAGGTCTTTACAGTTATAATTGAAGAGATTTTATTTAAAAAAAAGTAAACAACTTTTCTAGTTCGAGGTCAATTATTTAAATTTATTCTTTATCCTGCCAATATTTGGATGCTTGAAAAACTTCAATGTTTGTCCATCGTGTATTTATGTAAGATGAAAACCTGATGATGCTACTTAAAGTTTGTAGCGAAATATTGGCAAACTAAAGAATCAATTTAAATAACTGAACTCGAGTTAGAATAATTTTTTATTTGGTTCTTAATAAAATCTTTTTAATTATAAGTGTAAAGCCCTTCGTTATCAGCAGATGATTTCGTTTTCGAATGAGCAGTTAGGAATTGTTGATTAGTTACAAAAATATTTATTTTCTACCACACTGTGCATTAGAAAGTTAATCTTGCCTACTCTTTAGAAGTTCTAAAGCTTGTTTTCTGTTTAAAAAATAAAGTGTAAATCTACGTTGTGTTCGCTTTCTTCAAATGTAAATGTTTCATGATATTTTAATGAAATATTTATTATTTGAAACTAAAAAATGAAAGGTTTTACTGTGGGAAGGCATATCCATATAGCCAGTTTGCTACTGCTCATATAGCTTGTCACTGGAATTTAATGAAATTTTGTATTAAAAACACAAAAGTCCTATATCGAAAACAAAATTGGTTATATGAGAACTATAGTGGCTCCAAAAAACAACAAGACATCAAAAACTCAAAAATCTATTATGCACAAGCACAGCAAACGTTGAGAATGTATTTGTATTTTTTGTTTAATTTTTCTATATAAAAAAAGATTTTTTAGTTTTTTATGACTGCATTTTTGAGTCAATGTAGTTCTCCTTTATCCGATCGGACAAACGAAATGACAAACTAATATATAACTTTTTTTATGCTTTGTAGTAAAGGGTATAAAAAAATTACCGTTGAAGAGGAAATCAGTACAAATTATACAATAACAAAGAATCCCTTAAAAGCAGATAATAAAAATCAATGAAAAACAAACTTTTTTTAATTTAATTCAAGTAAACATAGAAACACTATAACATTGTATTTTGTACGAAATAAATTGTTTCCTAAATAAAACAAGAGTTTACTTTCAACGTTTACCGTTAATTAAAGCATTAAGCTTTTCTTTACTTTCTTCTTATTTTCCTCCTTTAATATGTTACTAAGTACCTTCGCATGTAAAATTTATAAAAATGATGATGCTGAGAAATAAGGGAAATAACGTTCATTTACATTTTTTCTTTAAGTTTTACACATGGTTACCTTATGGTTACTTTGTGTAAAATGTAATTCAAGAAGGAAATTTTAATTGTGTTATTTATTCGTAAAGTTTTGTCGCTGCTTAACATTAAACTTTTTTGCAATTAAACACACGTAGTTATTGTACTTGTTATTTCATAATGCAGGTTAATAAATGTTAAATGATTATGGTGAACATTTCTTTTTTTTCAAAACACACAACTAGAAAAAATAAGTTAACACTAAGAAGAATTGCAGTTATTGTTAAAATAATAAAATTTATTAAAAAAAAAAAAACAAGTTTAAAAGCATGAAAGCATCATGGTGTAGTTATATTGTGGCCTATTATGGAAACACACACTCATATGTCATTCATAAAAAGAATAAATAAAATAGAGGCACTAACCATCACAGCAGCCCAGAAATCAACAGCAACGAATGCACTAAGTAAAATACGCGGAATCGACCTATTAAATTCTCACATTAAAGAATGAACTTTGAAAACACAATTAGGACTGAAACATCAGAGATTAGCCCATTTCCAACTAGTGGTAAAAAATCGACCAGTGACTTTCGAATTTTTTATTAATTTGCTGGAAACAGTTATAAGGCAATTCTGGTAGTTTACACCTTTGTAAATCTTAATAGTTTTGATTGGGTCATTTACAAGTTTTCCAAAGTGACTCCATTAAACGATTTGACGAATAAGAAGTTCATGCAGTTTGGTTTGTTTTCTTACAGTTTATCAATTGACGAACAGATGATAGCATACATCGGCCGCCACTCATGCAAAATGTTGATAAAGGGAAAGCCGATCCGTTTTGAATTTAAGTATTGGGCCGAAGGATACAAGTTCTTCTTCATTCCGTATGGTGGGACCAATGCAGTGCCGGATTCAGATTATATTGAGTACGGATTAGGAGAAACAGTCGTTATGAAGCTGCTTAGTAAATTGGACCATCCATTGCAACATTGCGTTGCATTCGACAATTTTTTTACTTCTCATCGATTAGCATCTCGTTTGTCTCAATTGAACTATTTCTTCACTGGCACTATTCGAGAAAACTAAACTAACTGCGCTCCACTTGTGAATGTTAAAGCAATGAAAAACAATGAGCGTGCTTCGTTGGACTACGTGTTCGACAAGAAGATTGATTTGCTAATGGCTCGTTGGAACGCTAACTATGTCGTTACAATTGTATTGAAGCGATCAAGCATATGCACCATGTAAAACGATGGGACTGAAAGGCGGGAAAAATGACAAATATTCAAATGCCACAAATTTTCAAAGCTTACAAAAGCCGTATGAGAGGAGTTGACTTATTTGACAAAACCACAAACAACTATAGGATTCGCATACGCGGCAAGAAGTGGTACTGGCCATTGCTATCAAATGCCCTTGACGCCGCCATGGTCAACGCGTGGAAACTTCACTCTGTGCTTCGCAAGCACACAGACTTTCGCGAAACGCAACGGGTAGGAACTGATCGTTCGTAGAATCGAGTGACTACAAAGAAAAGCAATGCGATGATAGAACTAGAATTTCGCGCCTACGCTGCAGAATGTTTAGTGCGGCAAGCGAAACCATCGACATAAAAAACCACTAATGCACCCAAGCTGGGCGCATTAGTGGTTTTAGTGGTTTTAAAAATAGAAATTTTTATTTAAGTTTAAAGCACATGTACGAAGTTACATTGCTTTCTACTGAGAAGTTTAAGTGCGGCTGGAAATGGATTAAGGGAAATGTACAATTAGAGAAATATTTAACCGTTTATAACACCCCTGAGAGCCATTGGGAGCGGTTAACTGCTAAAATTTCATTTGTTAAGTATTTTTTGTTTAATAATTTTTATTTCATTTTTTGATTTGATTTTTTCTCGTTTTTTTATTTTTTTTATTTTCGATTTTTCGGTTAAAGTAATTTGAGAATTTTTTTGCAAATACTCACTCGGCTTAAGATGAAGTTTTGATTATTGAGAATAGGGTAATTTTTTTTTTTTGAGAGTTAAGGTTCCCTGTGAAAGTTCATCTTTTGGTTACTTTGCGGTTTGGGTTTTTCTTAATATTTTTGATGTGTATTTCTTGGATATTTATGCGCAATTTTTGGTCGAAATTAAATTAAATTTTGTGATGTTGATGATATCTGTTTTTAGCTTTCAAGATAATAAAGCGTAAGCCAACAAGGTGTCAAAACAACACTAACTCATAATAAAATAATAGAAGAAATCTTTTCCAATCCGATCACGGGGAGGTGTACTTCGTTAAATCAAGAATATTTTAAATATGAAAAACTAAATGAAAATTTATTTATATTACGATGCTTCCATTAATTTTTCTATGTGATTCTTTAAAAGCAGTTTTAAAACTATTTAACTCATTCAAATCAAAACAAATTTATGTCTTTAATGTTATAATGGCTTTCATTCAGATTTATTACAAAAAAGGTGAATCCTAAAAATATATATTTTTTAAATTATTATCAAATTCTTGGTTATTGAATTATTCATACGCCTGCAGGGATGCATATTTACCTCGCTTTCCTAAATTATGATATTGTTAATTTAAATAATAAAATATCAAAAAATCTACTTTTTATTTTAAACCTTCAACATGAACAAATTTCCTGTAGTGCATTTTATGGCTTAAAGTTACAAAAAATACATTTTTTTACTTCTGATACATTTTCCATTTACTTTGTGTGCTTTCTGTTTTTAATGTTAAGGCTTATGGTTTCTTAAGAGATAATTACTTGAGAGAGCATTTCAGCACCATTGTTATCATTATTAATGTCATAATTAGGAACAATAGCTTTATGTTTTTCATTCTGCCTTCGTACTGATTAAGAATAATACTCTAGTGCAACTTGGCGAGAGAAAGAGAAATTACAAGAAACATTAAAAAGATATTAGTTAATGCATTTAATCTCTAATGTTTCTTTTTATCTTTTGTGTGGCTAGTTCTTGCTAAATTTATATCCAGCAATTTAGTTAAAAGTTAAGTTTGTTTAATAAGGAAAAACTATATAAATTAATGATAATGCAACATTTATTAGAGATTTATGTGAAATAAAACTTCTATTGAAATAAAAATCCTTCTGAATTAATGCATTTAAGAACCAAATCTTTATATCTATACATATAATAAATCAGTAACGGGGTAATTTCTCTACAAGAAATATTTTTTGAAAATTATTAAAGTTGGTGTGTATAGTAATCGATATGAAACACAAAATGTCGATTCTTAGAATTTTTGTTTGACTGTCTGTCTGTTTGTAATCGCATCACGTAAAAACTACCGAAAAGATTTGAATAAAATACCTTGGTTCAAACATAGAATACTTTTTGTTTTGTAAAAATAAGTTATTTCGTAGAGAAAATAGAAATAGTAATGGGAAGTCATCCAATTTTATCGTTATAATGGTACTTAAACAATTGTCAGCACATTTTATTTTTTTAAATGGGAAATATTTAACATTGTTTACTAAACTTTAAAAGAAATGATTTAAAACACATTTTTCTAAATTTAAATTTTAAGAAAATCATACTTAAATGACACTTGGACAAAGTCGTAACCACTGCTAGTCATACGAGTACATAAATTAAAACTATAAAATTTACAAAGAACTAAAAAAAAATAACAAATTAATTAAAAAATAATAAAAAGGAATTATACAATTTTATTAGTAAATTAGGATCTATAATAGTAATGATTTTTTATATCCAGAACGTATAGGTCTAAGTGGAATCTTACCGAAAAGTGGTCAAACAGTACAAATGCTTTTGTAACATAATTAAAATCTGTTCGCATGTTATATATCCTTAACCTTGCATGTACATTTTGTTTAGTGAAGTAGCTCCTATCAAGAAAACAAATAATGCGGTGACAGAGAATTAAAAAATAAGAAAAAAAAATTAAGTACGACGTATAATTTAACATAAAAAGGTCATCGGCTGTTAATGGGTTAAACATTTTGAAAAAAAATTTTAGTATTTCCTGAAATATCTCTTCAAAAGCTTTTAAATGATACTGACCATATTGAAAATCGGAATTTTTTATAAAAATGTAGAAGCCCGTATCTCGAAAAATATGGTGGAGCGCCAGTTTTTTCACTCGATGTTTTTTTTTCTTGTTGTTTAATTCTCTATCTCTCCATATATTTGTTTTTTTTTTTGATTGGAGTGACTTTATTTTTTAAATGATTAGCAAAAGTTAGAGGCAGGCGTGATGTTAAGCCCACTGCCTAGAGGGACATGGACTGATCTTACGGATTTTCAATAGCACCTCTTTCGACACTACGTCTGATCGATTGGCTTATTTTAATTTTCTCTAGCTCATTTAGTGCCCTGGGAAAGTTGATTTCAACATTAAAACAAACAGGTAGACGGACATCGCTCAATCGACTTCGCTATGCATTAGGACTTAAAATATATATACTTTATGGGCTTACATTTTTTTTAAATTACAAATGGAATAAGAAACATACATTTACCCTTTTTGTGATGAAGAATATAAAAACAAGTTTGTTTTTTTCATATATGTGTGAGTATGTAGGCTATAACATTTTTGATTGTAAAAGATTTAAATAGTTAAAATTTTATTTCTGCTTAACTGGGCCGCTGAAATAATAAAAGAGCTACAATGGCAACAATTGCAAATGGCTAAGTTCATGCATTAGTTTTAATAGCCCACTACTTTCTAAGACAACGATTAATTTATAGTTTTCGTTTTAATACTTTTTGTTGTAGTGAAAGTTGTGCTACAGTTGTTAACATCTTATCTTAATTTTTATAAAAAAAATGTATGAAAATTAAGTTTTGATGGAGACACTCCTTAAGTTTTACCTTTATTTGTTATTGTATTTCAACAGTCTAGCTATTGCGGCTTTAGAGACGTAAGTCTTTGAAAAAGGGACCGATGAATATAAATTGCTGCGACATTATAGGGATACATGGGATACACTTTTACCCTTTGGGTAAGAATTCCAAAAAAAAAAACTATTTAGAGAGAGAAAATACGTTTTGTTAATAATGGCGCAAAGATAAAAGGTTATTGGAATATAATTATCTTCCGTAAGACGTAGTTAAATTATCATCTAGATATTTAGAAAGTCAATTGTCTTTTACTTGTGCTTAAATCAAAAATCCTAACACACATGCAAACAAAGCGCAGGCTTTCTCAAAATCTTAAATCTACAAAACAATGGATTTACAACTTTTCCTTGTATCATGTGTCGTATGTATGATTATACAAATGCAATTTGATTGTATCGGTTGTGTTAATATATAATAAATTTATCCATGGGAAGTTAAAACATTATACAACATTTTATGAAATATGGACAAGTTTGTATGACAATTAAACGTAATTGAAAATAAAGTCAAATTTTAATATCGGATGCTTTTAAGCCCCATAGAAATTATGAAAGGCTTAACTGCTAAACTGCGCGTACCTTTTGACATTTGCTATCAGTAAACTCTGGCAAGTCATCAGTAGTAAATTAACATTTGCACAATGGAACCAAATTATTTACATTTACTTTGAAAATAAGTCAAGAGTTCGCGAAATTTTTTAACTTTTATTGTTCATAGAGTATTTAATCTGAGTAACACTTGCGTCAAATTGTGGATAGATTTCATACCACATACACTCATAATGTTGGATATTATGCCAACACGTTAAAAAGAATATTGCCGCTGTAAACTAGTCTGGAAGAAGATCGAAATTTATCTATTTATTGGCTTTCGCTGCAATAAGGACTCTGTCCGTGTACAATGTGGATATTTGTGTGCAAAGATTTTGGCCTTACACCCAGCTGCTACAGGAAACTATTATACTCGTAAGCTTTCGCTTCTCGCTAATTGGGCTCCAGATCAGCTGAAAAGTGTTACGCTCTTTAATATGAAAATTGTTTTCAGCCATCATTTTTAGCTTAACAACTTTGTTGATTAATAAAATTGCTGAGTACGAAGGGAAACCGAGCCACAACAAGAGTTTAACGCTGACCCCTTGGAGTACAACATTGTAGCCATTATTTGTGTCATACGAACAGCAATGCTCATAAAATTGGGACATATAACTGAAATAATTTTCAAATATTAATGCCATCCATGTATTGATTTTTTGAATAAAAAATTTTGTTATTTAAAACTTAATTTTTGTATTATAATTTTCAAAGTTCTATTGTAGTGATACGGGCAAGGAATGATTGGATAAACGTTTGTAAAAAATGGTTATGATTTTTTACACACTCTCTGTAAATAAATAAAAAGTAATACAACCCCACTACAATACACCTTTCTTTTAATGGTTCTCAGGAGTAATGAAGTTTGGTTAGAAGAAACAGTGAAATTTTCTTGAGTTTTTTTTTGCAATCGCAAAATTTTTTTATTTGTTTATTTCACAAGTTTATCCTATAACGCTTTAGCAACTTTTTCTTCACATAATTGGTTGCAGCTTCCATCCAAAAGTAGCTATAATACCCCTTGGGAAAAAAATATTTTACACAAAATTGAATAAATAACCCATTTGATTTTTAATCAAAAACAAGTTAAAAACCCAGTTCCTTCTGTCTTAAAAAAAGGTTGGATAAGAAATAAATGCTTTAGCTACAGTTGCGAGCAAAAAATTAAAGTTGGATTAAATGTTACATTACTTTTATATGCTTGTCTGTCTACAGTTGAAGCATTTTTGGTCTATATGTTGAATAAAAAACAAATTTGATAGAAAAGTAAAACTGAACTTGATACACATACAATTTTTTGCAGGACCACATATGCAAGAGCTTATTACGGACGCAATTTTTAGTACGAAATTAAACAGTGTGGAAAAAGGAGCTTTAGTAAATTTTTGTTACAGTTTTTTATTTTGAAAACAGAAAACCTATAATGAAATTACTGAAGAACAGCTTTTAGCCTTCAAAGCACTAATATGTAAAATGTCTCTTACAATTAATTTTTTCAACATGTGTGTCTAGATGTTTTTCGGAAAATCTTAGTGCTGTATCAGATGAACGTGGTGAAAGGTTTTACAAAGAAAGAATGCTTGCAGATTTTGACTCGTCGATTTGGCGAAAAAGTCCAACTGACTATAAAAAAATTACAAAAAGGATATGTTATTTAAATAAGACTCAGCTACTTTTTATCTTAACAATGTTTCTGAAAAAATTATAGGTAACTAACAAAAATTTGTGTTATTTAAAACAGAAAAATTACAAAAAAAAAAAAAAAATTAAAAATTGGATTTATCATCATAATTCAAAAAATTATTAATTAATGTATAAATCCACAGCACCTGGAAAATTTGATCAATTACAAAGAAATTTTAAATGTCAAAAACCAACAAAACACCCTGCTAAACTAACGCAATCCTATCGCCATATGTGAGATTGGCTGTACACATATTCCTTCAATATTGAGTACCTGCGGTAAATTGAGAATTAAATCTTCATTTGTTAATGGATTTGCATTTTTATACCTTATTTTATTCTTGAGAAATTTAGCTTTCAGAAAAATTTGCAAAATAAAAAATATTCGCTTTTTCGTTTTATTATTGCATTTCTAAACTGAAAAAATAAAGGAATTATAAAATATAAAATATAAGAAAACTTTATGTAGAATTGATTTCAATATAATTTTGTTATGCATCTTCTGGTGTTTTGCTTATTAAAATCGGATGAGTAGTTCTAGAGTAAGGCTGAAATATGTCTACGTAACTGACTAATTCTAAGGGAAAATTGTGCCACACCCATCCAAAAAAACTCTACGTGATGACGAAAAACCGAAAACGGATTTGAGGCCAGCACATCAAAAACCGTACAGCCCACATAGTTTTATTTAAAGGAGAGCAAAAAAACTAATTTTTTGCAGAGCAGATAATCAGATAATCAAAATTTTGGTCTTAAAAAATATTAGTTTCTTATATCAAATAGTCAAAGATGTACGTACTTACATTTAAAATTTCAATAAAATCGGTTCAATACTTTTTAATTTTGGTTATTCTGCTTATAAAGTTGTTAGTAGCAACACTATTCAGAAATAAAGAGGTGTGGAAAAAGGTGACAACTAAGAACTATTAATTTCTAAGTTTGACTGATACTTGTCGCCTTTTTTTAACATCGGACGTAGTTACGAGTACCCGCTTTTAAGTGAGTTTTGTTTTTGGCAACTGCATTTAATATGCGATTTATTTTAGTTTTACGGAAATAATTATTATCCGAAACCTTAATGTCTGTCAGCTCACACTGCATTTATTTAAGTAAACTATAACTTTAATCAATAGAACGGATTCAAATTTTATGTTTGCACATTTCGAGCCTTAATACTTTGTGCGTAAAACTTTTTTTCATTGAAATGAAAAGAATAAATTATTAAAAAAATAAGTATTTGAGGCATGTTTCTATCTAGAAATTGCAGAATCCTCGCTACAAACAATTTCACTGATTAATAAAAATACGCACTTGGTTAAGATGTTTTAAGTTTATTTTATATATTGTTTACAAATCACAGATTGCACATTCTTTCAAAGCATATTTCTGGGAAATAGAGGATATGTTTGTAGACAAATATTTATGGTTTGTGGCTTCTAATCTTTCGTGAAAAATTATTAATTTTCAGTGCAAACGTAATAAGGAATGTTTCTTCCTCAAGTGGTATGATTTCATAAGAAGCACAGGAGTAGCGAAATAAGGACTTGAAAATTTTCAACAGCAGGATCAGATATTTCTGATACTGATTAAAAAAATATATATTTAATTTAAACAACAAGAAAGAGTGCTAAAAAACCAAAAACAAATATTGAGGTGACAGAAAATTAAGAAATTAAAAAATTTTTTTACACAAATATGTCATCGGATCTTAAAAGGTTAAGCATTAAAATATTGGTATTTTTTGGCAGATCTTTTCAAAAGCTTTTAAATTATACCTATATTGATATTTTAGAAATATGACGCACAAATGTACTTTTCTATAAAAGTTGAGTGACCCATAATTCAGAAATTATGGGCGAGCGCAAATTTTTTTACTTTAATATTACTTTATCCACTTCTGATTACTGTATTAGCCAATAACATTTTTATATTCGCAACTGTAAACTTATATAACTTGTAATAAGCAGCAAGGACAATAACAGCACTACAAGTAACAACAACAACAATATCAATACAAAAACAAATTGCTTTTACAACCACTAGAGAACTTTTAATATCAACCTCTTTTAACTTATCAAGTGCTACATCAACAACAACAAATAATGTGACATAAAATTCTTACATTAAATTGAATATAAAGAATGTGAGTAAAAAAGAAAGGAAGTTTTTGTACATGGTCAAGGGCGAAAATTTTAGATTATATTTTTTTTTTTTTGGTTAACAAAAAAAATTGTCCCAAAGTCAATTCAAGACATGAATTTATTTTTATAGATTTTTTTTTTATTTATTTATAAATTACTCAGGGTAGAAATTTGTATAGTGAAGAGCATGTGCCAATGGCTATTGAAGATTTTCTGTCGAATATCTATGATCTTTGTTTTAATAAAACAGGTTTTATCCTTTAGTTCATGGATGGCTGATAAGGTCTTAAATTAAAGTTTCCTAACAAAGTATTTTTCAAGGCGTTGCATCACACATTCTATGTATAATAATTTCTTCACAGGATGTTTCGCATGTGGCTTTGTCTTGTAGAAGCCATCTAAAAGAAAATACTTTATTATGTTGCGGTATATAGTCTAAAAATAAGCACATTTTGACTAAGCTAGTTTTTTGAAAATTTTTTCTTTGCAAGATTGTGCTTACAGATTGGTCCCGTCTTAAAACCAGTTCATAGTTTTCAAACAGAGAGGGTGTCCCCATAAAAAATACATATATTTACGTGTATTTTGAAAAGGAAAGGGCGTCAATTCATAACGTTATCAAAATTGCGCATCACTATAGCACCCAATAGCACAAAGTAATAGAAAAATAAATCTAAAAGTTAAAGGGTGACCCCACAATTGACCTAAATTGGCCTATCTTTTGAATCGTTATAGACAAACGATTAAAAATTGAACACATTGTCGATTACTATGATTGAAGAAGTATAAATATTCTAAATCTAAAATTAAAGGGTGCCCTAATAGCTTATTAATTTGATGTGTATGGCCATAACTTTAAACAGTTGTAGACAGATGGTTGAAATTTACAAAAAATCTGTGTATCTTAGTTCGCTATAACAAGTATTAAATTTAGATATGGAAATTAAAGGGTGTGCCAATATTTCTATGTATATTTTTTATTTGATGTAATTGGATGTATGTGACCAATCCTTTGAACCGTTATAGACAGACAGCTAAAATTGAAAAGGAACCTGTGTCAGCTATAAAAATAAATACATAATTTGAATTTAAAAATTAAAGGGTGTTCCCCTTTAACTATTAAGTGGACAGAATATCCACTTTTTGCCTGGTAAAATAAGAAGTAGAAATGTTTTGAATTACGATTTAAAGGGTGTAACAGTAGTTGATGTAATTTGATGTATATGGCCAAATTGTTGAACATTTCTAGACAGACGGTTGAAATTTAAAAAGAACCTGTATTGCTAAGTCCGCTAAGACAGCAAGTATCAAATTTTAAAATTTAAGAGTGCCCTATTGTTGATGCAATTTTATGTATCTGTCAAAACTGTTTAACCATTTTGAAAGAATTCCTTTTTTTGTAAAAGGTATAAATTAAAACTAAAAGTAAAATGTAAGCATAAGCCAGAAAAAAAGCAAAGAATCACCGAGAGCATTAAAATTCCATAAATAAATCACATTTTTACCAAAATTTTACTACAAGAAAACTGTTATATCATTTCGCTTTAATGAAAAATACAAAAATTACTTTAACTTAACCACAAATCAAATCCTCATTAAAAAAAACGGGTTTTTGCTACCAGTATCGCATTTTTACTAAAATATTGTTGAAAAAAGGTGTACTATTCATTTCTGAATATTTTATTACCTTTACTCTTGAACGAAAAATTAGCACTGTCACAGATAGTCAGTCATATTAGATATAGAAGATAGAAAAATAAAACTTTAAAAAATTAACGGTTTTAATTTTTATTTGATATCAAGAAAATATATTGTTATTGTATAATTTTTTTAACAGCAACAAACAACAGCTTTAGCACATTCTTTACTTTTATCGCAACATATTTATAGTGGGTAATTCATAGGTTCTACGCAGAACTAACTGGTTCAATTTAGGAGAGAAACGCATGATTTGAACATAAGCCTGTCATTGGCGAGCTTTGGTTCATATAGCTTGGCATTTAAATGAACGCTTAAAACCAGTGAAAATTCGATGATTAGAATACGTTTTTTCATTAGTCTTTGTTTTTTATATTTTCTTTTTTTATTAATTTTCAAGAGTTCAAACTTAGTTAGAATAAACGAATTTATTAAAAATGCATTATAGAAAACAAGTGCAAGAGGAGCAATGAAAATACTAATGATTTTTGAACTACTTCATTTTTTTTTTGCTGGGTATGAATTTATTTTTCTTAATTAAGCACTATTCATCCAGTACTTTCATCATTGCTTGCAGTTTTGTTGATTAACTTAAATCTAGGCAAAGCTGTTATAAGAAACTAAAAGCATGCATTTTTATGTGCCCTTCTCGTACAAAGTTCATCAGTTTATTTGATTTTTTTTTATAAAAATTAAAAATGGTCAGAATTCATACAAGTAAAAATTATGGAAAACCAACATATGTTATTGAGCAAACAGAACAAAAAAACTAAGATTGGGGCAGAAGCTTTATACGAGTGATGATAAAACAAATAGAAAAACGTGTGTTGAGTTGTAACGAAAATGCTCTATCGATTACTCAAGTTAAATAAAAATTGCTTATTATCAAAAAAATAATTTTGTTTTAATATTTTGACCCTGAATTTAATAATTATAACCTTGTCTTTTGAAACTTTTTGTTATATTTACGTCTACTCTGATAAAAAGTGCAAAATGGTATAAGTGAAATGAAGAATGTCCCTATATGTATGGCTTTATTTTCTTGAATGGTTATAGGTTGAGACTATAAATTCACGCAGTATGTGTATTGCTAAGCTACCATAAAAGCTAGTGTGCCAAAAGTAACGTCATTTGTACAGGGGCATTTACCTAAAGTATGTTTTATTATGTCCGCTGTAAGAGGTTAAATAAGAAGTAGAGAGTGACTCATATATAGTACGGAACTCTTTGTGTGTGAGTGAAATTACCGTATTTATTTTTGAGGTTTGAAGTTGAAAAAAAATTGAGAAAAATGATTTTTCTAAATGCTTACTTTTTTTTGGGAATCGTAAAATTCAGATAGTATTTTACACCCCAAAATTATACTTATTATGCAACCTTGAACTTTATCGGTCTTATTCATAAAAAATCCTATTTTAAGTTTAAAGTTTAAAACAATTCGGTTAATAAACTCTTTATTTTTTAATATTTTTAAATAATTTTAGACCTTTTTATTATTAATTGTTTATAAGTTAATTTTTCGGCTTAAGGTCTGTTGTTTAATAAATTAAGAAAAAATTAAAAAAATTAATAATATTGCATTTAAAAACACACAATACCATTAAAGGCAAGGATTGACTATCATACTCAGTCGTACGATCTGTCAAAAATTGCATGTGTCCTCAAAAAGTATGATAGTGTGGATTAAAATTGTATGTGTGTGACAGACTTTTTGACAGATCTGTACGATTTTATAATCTTTTGAAATAATTCATAAAATGATTTTTTCTAGGCGATCAGAGTTGATTTTTTTTGAAGATGAGGAGAAAGCAACAACAGAATATTAAAAGCATCTGTTTTTCGCATCTTTTTTATATAACAGTGTGGCACCTATGACGCCATTTTGAAACGATTAAATCGCACGATTGTGTATGATAGTGAATCCTGGCCTTAAATAGCTAATCTACACTTTAAGCAATTAATTGTTTTACCTGCCAACTCCTATTATTATTAAATACTTAGAACTTTTAAAAACCAATTTTTAGTTAACACGAAACACGTCTATATTTATTTTACGCAAAAAAAGATCTCTTCAAAAGCTTTGAAATGAAACTCATATTGGTGTCATAAAAAATATGATGCTAAATCTGATTTTTCTATAAAAAGTTCAGAGGCCCATAACTCGGAAAATATGGACGAGTGCCAATTTTTTACTTGATGTTTTTTATTTTTTAATTCTCTATTACCCCACACATTTGTCTTTTTTATTGGAGTTACTTCATTGCTCCAAAAGGTATTGAAAAATTAAAGGCAGGCTGCGCTGCCTCGAAAGTCATGGACCGATCTTGCAAAATCTATGAAACTATGTCTATGTCCTTGGCAAAGTAAATTCAACTTTAACATGGACGGACAGACGGACACTTCTCAATCGTCTTCGCTATGCACAAGGACTCAGGATATATACACTTTATTGAGTCGGAAATGGGTATTGTAGAAATAACTAACGGAATGACAAACTTAGTTATACCCTTTTTCCACTTTTTGTGGTGAAGAGTGTAAAATAGTTAAACTTCCTAATGTGAAAAATACAAAAGTGGAGTAAATTTATGCGCATTGTTCAAAAAATTGTAAAACGAATTTATTTTAACACATAAAATAAAAATGTAAGTTTATTTTATTTAAAAATAAAAATTTGAGTTCGGCAGAACCGGATGAAAATGTTTATTTAACTTCTATTTGTGAACTTCTTTATCCATTAATAAAAAGTTAATTAAAACTAAATTTAAAATTCAAAGGCTTCTAGGGCATTTTTTTTGTATGTCTTGAGTTAAATATTGTGTTAAAAGTGAGAACCACTAAAGTGATTCCCTTGAATCAAGAATAATCATGGTTTTTATACCATTTTCCTCAAAAAGTGGAAAAAGGGTATAAATAAGTATGTCGTTCGGTTTGTAATTTCGCAGCGGGAAAAACACCACGCCTACCTCTAGATTGAGAATTAAAAAATAAGAAAAATACATCAAGTGGAAAAATTGGCGCTCGCTCATATTTTTCGAGTTACGGGTTTTGAAATTTTCAAAATCTTTAATATATCAATATGAGTATCATTTTAAAGCTTTTGAAATTGTTTTTGAAAAATGCTTAACCCATTAAGAGCCGATGGCATTTTTATGTAAAATTATATGTTTGATGTACTTAAAACTAAATTAACATAGATGGTGAAGGGTGTATAAGATTCAGCATAGCCAAATATAGCACTCTAACTTTTTTAATTTTGTATGCAATTTTGAAATGATGCATTATTTTGGGAAATAGAATATTTATTCGAAGGCATTTTGTAATCATAAATTAACACTATCGTCCTTATTACTTCATTGTATTTACGTGAGATTTTTTTGCAAACTCCGACATAACAAAAGTTTATTGGGAGCTGGTTAAAACTGTGCACTCAATTTTCATGTTATGCTGCTGGAATAATTGTAAAATATATATTCGTCACTTAGAATTTCCCTTACTATGCATAAGTTCTTAATACATGAACCAGAGTTCATTTCTTATGCTCTGTTGCCGATTCGTCAAATTTCAGAGGAAGCCGAATAGGCTCGTAGCAAGCACCTGTAAATTTTAGAAAAGACATTTTGCTGTTAAGTAGCCGGGGTATATAAAACATGCTCCTACTAATTAAATATTAAAATAAAAATAAAAACTCTTTAAAATCATCATAAGAAAAGATCAAATGCGGAGAAAGAGTTATTAGAAGAATCAAAAACGTTGATGTCTTTAAAAAAACATTTGCTTCTTCAATTAATTATCTGCATAATTCATCGAAAATTCGATTGAAATTTCTTTCTTACAATAAATACCACAACTCATAGATAGCACTTCCATTACAAATTTATTAACAAAAGTAAAAAGGTTTTACCAATTTTTCAGTACATCTACATTATTTTTTATGAACTTTTCTACAAATAACTTGAAATGTGGCAATTTATACATTCTTACCCAAGGGTGACTATTATTTTTTAACAAAATTTTAAGGTTTTCATTTCTGTTGAATATTTTCTATTTCAAATGTCTATTTTTAAGGATTATTTACTCTCTGTGTTGTTTTTAATATTTTTTCAACCACTTTGTGGTTTATTATTATTTTGCCTTTTAGCACAACAATTTTGCAAAAGTGATTTTTTATACATTTATTTGTAATGGAATATTTTCTTTTTGTTAAATATTTATATAAATGTAAATTTAATCTTTTAGCAAATGAATATAAAAATATCTTACAAATAACACGTTTTCACAATTGTAAAAATATAATATTTAGGATTTTCTAAAAAACACTTTTACTTTTAGAAAGCCTTGAGCTACAATTTTAACAAAAATATGTATTTTTTGTTTATAAAAATGCATAGTATGGAGATTTCCATAAGTGAACCGTTGAAATGATATGTGAAATCTATACAGAAAATAAAACAGTAACGGAGTCATATCTGTACATGAAACATTTATTGAAAATTTTCATTTTTGTTTAGATAGTAATAGATATGTAATACGAAACAACTATTATTGTCTGTCTGTCCGTCTGTCTATGTTCGCATCACGTAAAAACTGCTGGACAGACTTAAATAAAATTTTGTGAAGAGGTCCCTTGGAACTTTGGTTCAAATATAGGGGAGTCGATTTGCTGTCGTCCCTTTGTCCCTATGTTCGCCCGTTCAATCGAAACCGAATTGAAATCGGTTTTGTCCTCAGTGGAGTTAAAGAAAATTTAGCAACATCGTTCCATAAATGGTAGAGATTTGTACAAAGGATGAATAGAGCCTCCATCCACACGAATTGTACTTTGGATAAGGGAACATTAAACGGAAACTGCTTTGATTAATTAAATTCAGCATGCGGGCTACGATCGTCGAGGAACCAATGCATTAATGGAGGATTTATAACTATTACATATTTAGGATTTTGATATGAATAAATAACAATGACAAAAAAACCTTCAGTGATACCCCTAAGAGACAAAAGTACCCGAATGGAGGCGAATGTAGAAAACAGAAAAAAAGAGCAGATATTGCTTTCCAAAATGGTTGAGAATAAGACCCAGTAGTGCAGTTAACCTCTATAGACTCCCAATAGACGATAGAGGACCATCGTTTCTTTTCAACCAATTTGCATGAAAGAGGATCATCGGATATTTGTTGGACTACAAAACAAAGGACTTTTGGGGTGGCTAAGTTGACATTGGACCCAAGAACACTACAAGTAGAAACCAAATATTATCCAACGGCCCTATAAAAATTACTTGTGAGCAAGAAGGGACTATGGACCCTAAACACTAAATGATTTCCATTAGTCCAACGGCATAAAGTGAGGGCAGAGTAGACACCCCAAGTGACAAACAACTCAAGTTCATCTCAAATATCTGCATTATATTAATGATGTACATGTTCCTACAAAAAAGCTATATTAAAAAAAATAAATTTACAATTCTCTTGGTAAAAGGTAAATAAGGCTTGGCAGTGCCAAACATAGCACTCTTACATTTTTTATTGCAATTTGCCCAGTGACCACTTAAACACTATGCACACGAAAACTCTTTTATTGATGACGCTTTGTTTCAACTGTCATACCACTTATAGCTGCGATTTATAGTTATACACTTGTAGAAATGTCTATGTTCTTTAAAGTTGGAAAAAAAGCAAAATATGCAAATTCCAATGTTATGAATGCGATAAATTTCGCTAAAACTTTTAAAGAGAATTAAAAAAAAATTGACATTAAAAATGCTGTCGTGTGAAATGGCTCTAAGTCTAACTTATCTCCCTGCAGTAAATAAATCAATTAAAAATTTTTTGTTAGTCACATGGTTTTTAATTTTAGCTAACGAAATCCATGTTATGTTTTCTTTGTAAGCATCATGTTTAGTCGCATGAAATCTAAAAGTTTTTAAATTTTTTTAATGATTTTGTTAAAAGGCTAATCATTTATTTGTGAGAAAAATCTTGTTAAAGGCAAGTTACAAAGTATCATAAATGTTAAATCCTTTATAAAATTAGAATTTTAAATTTTAATGATATTCACAAGTATTAAATAATATTTTTAATCAAGATATAACGTTAAAAACTGAAAGTTTTTTAGCTATAGCATTCAGAAAAAAAAAAAAAAAATATTCATGCATGGAAAGTCGTTATGTAAAAATTAAAAAAAAATTAAATTAATTTAACTTATATGTATTTACACTTCTGTGTATTTACACTCCTCTGCAATTCATTAAGCCTATTAAATTTTCATAGCCTAGCGGGCCATACCTTTATAAATGTTTTGTCGACAGGCATAACTTCACTACCCCTGGTAAAAGCACTTACTTAAGATTGCAATAATATCTACTACATACAATAAAGTTTATTTCAATAATATTTTAATTTTATTTTCTACAAAAAGACAAAAAACTTTTTTTTGTTCATATTAGGACCACTTTCTATGAATTTTTTTTTATTAAATTATTTGAAATATAAGAAATTAAATTTAGATAATAAAAATAAGTTATTGTCCTTCGACTTGCTATATACGACGGAAGAATAAAATCGAGGTCACGGAATAAAGATCTCAAACAGAACATAAGAAATTGTTTTTGTTCTGAGTCTATAAGGTCAATGTGACGTTATTGTTTGGGTCCCACACAACAGATCCATACTCAAAAATAGGCCTTATAAAAGAAGTATATGATTGTTTCGTAATATTTACATCAGTGATCTATTTTGTACACCATGAACTTTGTTTATCATCATGATAATATGCATTCGAAAAACTTACTTACAATAGAGAATGATACCAAGATCAAAGAATTGATTTACTGATTCCATTAAACATCCATCAAGTGAAAAGCATATGCTTATAACTCTTAAAGTTTCGTTCCTGTTGCAAGAAGAATATATTTGCCGACAATTTATTACTTTGAAAAAATCGTCACATCTTCTGGGTACATTAAAATATGGGAAAACCTAATTACATACGGCAAATAGTTAATGAAAAGGGAAAAATAATAGAGGGCCAAAGTGGCTCTCTTGAAGGACTTTAGAGTTTGTATAATTGAAATTAACTCTTTAAATTCTGCTAATTAAAAAAGTTTTAATCCAGCGTAAAGTGATTTGAGTAAGCAAAAGATTGTGGTTAACTTTATCGAAAACTTTACTAAAGTCTGTTTAAATGACATCTGTTGTTTGACCGTAATAAATTTTTGTTAGAGTAGCGTTAAAAAAATGCTTCAATACATCTATTAGTTACTAAATTTTTTTGTTTTCTTTGGAAAAATTCCTCAAACATATGTAAATAACTTGTCGTTAAAAAAAATTATTTAAAACAAGTAGGAGTGCTATATTTGGCTATGTCGAATCTTATATACCCTTCACCATGTATGTAAATCTAGTTTAGTAAAGTGGCCCCTATCCAAAAAACAAATATTATGGTGGAAATGAATTAAAAATAAGAAAAAAATTATGCACCGTATATAATTTTACATCAAAATGTCATCGGCTCTTAATGGGTTAAGCCTTTTTAAAAAATTTTAGTATTTCCTGAAAGGTCTCTTCAAACGCTATTAAATTATATCTTTACTGACCTCATTAAAATCTAAGTTTTTTAAAAAAAAATTTCAGAGATAACTCGGAAAATATGGGCGAGCGCCAATTTTTTACTTGATGTTATCTTTAATTCTCCAATTATTTAATTCTATAATTATTTAATTCTCCGTTGCTCCATATATTTGTTTTTTTTAATGGAGTTACTTCATTGTTCCAAATGATATGGAAAAATCAGAGGCAGGCGTGGAACATTCATGATCTTGCTGATTTTCAAAAGCAAAATTTTCGAGACTTTCTCTGATCAATTAGAGTATTTAAATTTTTTCTAGCTTATCTAGTACTTTGGCAAAGTTGATTTCAACACTAACACGGGCGGACATCGCTCAATCGACTTCGCTATGTATAAGAACTCAGGGTCGAAAATGGATACTATAGAAGTTAGAAATAGAATTACAAACTTAGATATACCCTTTTTCTACTTTTCGTGGTGGAGGGTGTAATGAAAGTGAACTTAAGCTGAAATGATTTAATAATTATTTATATTAAACATAATATATTCGTTAAAAAGTTTCGTTTTATAAATAAAGGGTTTAATTGCCAAAATGTAATTTTGAAATCACAAGAACTTTACAAATGCAGAGTTTGTTATAATCTGATGGTAAGTCAGAAATTTACAAGCATTTAAAAAAATTGTCCATGTGCGTAGCTCTATTTTAAGAGCCTCTTAAGTTGCTATTGAAAATTCGGTAGAGCTCGGAATTAAAAGTTATATTCAAGTACGCCTTTTGCAGCGTTTGAAAATTAGTTTGGTTTAAAAAAATACCGCTTTAGCTCCACTGTGCGTGACTCTATTTTGTTTTTCGATAAAAAAAATAAACAGAAATATATATATGTCTTTCGCCAATAATCGCCAAATAAGTCCGCGCGGACTTACATTTCTACACAGAAAAACTCTTAACAAAGATATCAAAAAAGACATTCCATTTATTTATTGATGTTTTTTAACTCTAATAACCATTAAAATACGAATCAAGCAATTCTATAACTTAATTATTAAATATTTAATGTTTTTGTTAATGCAAAACCGCATAAATTATTATAATTGTTACACTCAAATTTAAGGCGCACTCTCTAGATGGCGACTTCTGCTTCCGTACAACAGCTTTTTGCCTGCGTATCACTAAAAAGCAGTGTTCCTATATTTGAAAATTGAAAATTAGATTTAATATCTTTTTAAATTAGGAATTGAAATAAACTTATCAGCTTATTTTCATTACCATATCGATTTAGGAATTTCCTTAATCAACAATTAATTGGTTTTGATATTTTTATACGGTTTTTGACTATTAATGATTAATTAATAAATCAACAAAAATATGAACTCCTTAGTATGTAAAGGTTATTTCTACTAATTATAAACTCATATTTTTAAATCAACAGATAAAGGTCATTGTTTTTATTATTTTAATCTGTTGTTATATGAATAATTGCAACAGCTGCTTCTCATAGTTATGAAAGCACATATGAAAATGAGTGTCACATCAAGTCAAGAGTTCTATAAATGTGCAATATATGACATTATAATTAAGCCTTGCATTACTTGTATGCATAATATCTGCTTGAGTATGGATAAACCCATATTCATAATAATGTGAGTATATTTTTCGGTCATGTATTACATTGTTCCATTTACAAAACACTTACACATGTCATATTAAGTAGTACACATAGATACGATATGTGTTTTTAAAATTTAGTAAAAAAAATACATTTTTCAATTCACAACATTTCCTATATTGTTGTATAGCTGTATAATTGTGTTTTAATACAATAGTTAAAATTTCTAATTGGAAATTTTCATTAAAATATTTATTGTGGATAATCCCACAATTTAATTTCATACGTTTTAGAAAAGTTGTTTTGTAACCACACCACACACACACTCATTAAATTGCCTAAACAAAAGTATAACGATTTTACATTATTTTTGATTTATATCTTTAATCTTTTATCAGGAAATATTGCCGCTATTAGTGCGTAAAAAACGAACTTATTCAGATTATCAAGTAAGAGTGTTATATTCGGCTATGCCGAATCTTGTATACCCTTCACTATGTGGTAAATCTAGTTAATTGATAAGGTTCCTATTAAGAAAGCAAGTATTGCGGTGAAAGATAATTAAAAAAATATGAAAAATACTATACATAATTTTACATAAAAATGACACCGGCTCTTAGTGGGTTAAGCATTTAAAAAAAATTAATTTTTTTCTAAAAGATCTCTTCAAAAGCTTTTAAATGACAATCGAACTTTTTATTAAAATTTCGAAAGCCCGTTAATTGGAAAATATGGACGAGCGCAAATGTTTTTTATTTATTTTTTAATTCTCTATCGCCCTACATATTTGTCTATTTAATTACAGTTACTTCATTGCTCCAAATGATATCGAAATATTATAGGCAGGTGTGGTGTTTAGCCAACTTCCTCGCTAATTTTCAATGGCATCTCTTCGAAACTACGACTGATCGCTTGGCGTATTTAAATTTTCTCTAGCTTATCTAGGGCCTCGCTAAAGTTGATTTTGCTATGCATAAGGACTCAGAATATACATGTAATTCATCGGATCGGGAACTGATATTGGAGATTTGTGAAGGGTATAAAAAGGTTGATAAGAGCAGAGGAATTTTCAACTGCTACAAAAAATAAAGTAATAATGTGATGTTTAAAAAAAAACAATGTTCTATAAGAACATTAAGTTTTGTAAGGTTTTGTTTTTATTCAAAGTGTATGATATCACTTTAAAAAAATGTATTAGATTGAACTCACCAACTTGTGGACTTATGGGTGTAAGAGTTCTATTTAATTCATATTTTCTTAGACAATTTAAAAAATGTGTCACTTCAGAATGACATCACTAACATGTCATTAAAAAAATTATTTAAATTAATAATCCTTTTCAATCACACCTCGTTTGTATAGATAGATTATGTGTATAATGTACATAGTTTTAAATGCTGCTAGAAATAACGACCCTATATGGCTTACCACAGCCATAATGTTGTTGATGTGATGAAAAAACACTTGTTGGAAAATAGAACAAAAATTCTTTACAAGAGTTCAGTAAGAATACAAGTGCGTTTATGGGTTTTCTAAACATTTTTAAACTCTTCTCTAATTGAAAAAAAAAATATATATATTTTAGTTTTAAAAACCAATTTGTAACAATACTTTTTTAATGTCGTCATTGAAGCTGTATATTTTACAAAATAATTAAGGAAATAGAGTTTGTAAATAAACTAACATAACAAATAAAAGAACAAGATGATTACATCTGGCACGATGAACTAGCAGACAACATATATGAGTAAAATCCATTAAATGGACATTCGCCATATGCTTTCCTCTCAGTAATATTGACCATTTTGTATTTTTTAGCAAATATTTGCAACATTTAACACAAAATATTATTTTTTTAAGGAATTAGGCACATATGGTTTTAACTCGCATTAACGGCAAGTGATAAAAATGGCGAATTGATTTACTTTTGCCGTTGTCTGAAATGCCAAACCCAGTGTACAAAAAATCTGCAGCTTTTTTTTATATGAAGCCAAAAAAATTCACAATAGATGTGACCAAAAAGAATTCATAGCAGGTGACTGCCAAGAAGAATAAATGGCCACGTACATGACGAAATTATACTAGGAGATCTCGGTGGGGAATTCATTGATTTTTATATGGAGTTTGAAATATAGCATTTCGCTGAAAATCAATGAAATGAATTGCGACCACCTAGATTTATTTCGCCATGACCAGGTAGTAGCGTAGGCGAATTTTTTCTGGACAGTACTAAAACTCTATGTATAAAATATATATAACATTTTTTATGTATGGAGTTTGACAATAACATTTATGGCAAAAATTAATAAATTCCCTTACGCTACCAGCTGGTTATTGTTTCGCCATAGTGACTGTATTAGCTTTAAAAGCAATTCGCTCTAACAAATTGTTCAGTTATCAAACAGTTATAATCTGAATAAAGCTTTTTATAAGAAGTTTGACATTTCTAGCAACGAAGAAAATTATTAAAATAGCGCTACCATCACCTGTTACATGATTTCGCCATGTATCAAGGCATCTTAACCGATGTGTATGTAAAGTAGATTCATTATTTCGGTGTGTCAAAAGAACAGACTAAAATACAATAAAAAATAAAAATTTAACGCAACAAATTTTTAAATAAATTTGTGAAATAAATTTTTAAATCTTTAAAATATTAACAAGTATTAAATAATTTTTAATGTTAAAAAAAAACAAAAACAAAGAACTATCGGTTCAATAGTTAGACCCCTGATAATTTTGGTGTGGCTTAGATGAAAAACATGTTATTTTTTTAAAGCAAACTTATTTTAATATATTGATGACATATTTGTTAGCAATTTAATTAGAGAACAACCACAACTCTTCTCTTTGGTTTCTTTTATATAGACACATAAAAGAATAATTGTCGAACATTGTCACTAGAAAAATGAGTGTTCTCATTAAGACACTTGGTTCTAATGATGATCAGATCAGATGACAGCCTACGAAATAAATCACTAACAGTCCACCCTAAATACGAGCGTAAGACGTTATTTAACTGTCAAAAATTCTCATGTCCATACAAAATGTATGAGACCAACCCAAATAGCGCGACGCTAACGTTGGACAATTGAAAAATCCAGTTTTGACTGCGCGTAAAAAGTGAAGTTGGCTGCAAAAGAAGTGTTGTTATTGTTTTTTTTTGTGGTATATTCAAAAGTATTTCCAACAGTAATGACATTACAGTTACTTTAAGGTCAATTTCGCGATTTTATCTCTCTTAATTATTTTAATTTTGTGGTTTTTAGCAAATAAGATAAGTAAACAATACTGTTCGTTTCACAACGTTGGCGCTCTTATCTAAGTTACTCATTACAGCGTAAAAACTAGACGCTAAATTACGTCGTGCCTAACGCCCGTATTTAGGGTGGACTGTAAATCAGCTGTTGGTAAATTATTGATGATTTCGCAATATTTTCTTTTGTATTTTCTGAGATTCTTCGGATAAGTGCCCTTATATATATATTCAGCAGTATGCTGAATGTCGAATATTAATTTTTCACAAATTCGCTTAATTTTAAATCTATTACAATCCTTTTTTTTTCTGCCTTTTTCGATTTTGAAAACTATACACTTTTAAAGGTAATTTCATTTACTATAAGAAAACCACAATTGAATTAAATTGTTGACTGTAGGGTGTACAATCATCATTTACATTTCATCCTTACTGTTCCTTGCACAGATCATTGTTTTGAATTTTATTTGTTACATGCAAAATATAAAAATATCGTTAGCTAAAATAAAAAACCATGCAACTTACAAAAAACTTTAAATCTGTATTCCTATCAAATTTCGTATTCTTATTAAAAATTTATCCTCCTGCAACTAAGAAAACTATTCTTTTTGTTTGTATGTAAGTTATAACGTATATTTTGTTATGTATATACAAGTATGGCTATGTAGGTTAGACCAAAAGTGTGTGAAGTATGCTTTGGTTTCCCAAGCAGAATAAAAAAAAAAAATTAAAGTTGGAATTAGTTTTTTTTCCTTAGTTGTCTGTATTCTGTTTTCTTTTTCTAAACTTTATAAAAGAGAGAAAAATTTCCTGAAAATGTGTATTTGCTTAGGAAAATATTAAAAATTGTAATAAACTTGAAAAAGTAGTAATGTGTATGTATATTTTTTGGTTGGCTTAAGGGTAATAAGAAAATAAATTAAATTTCATTTATTTTCTAGGTTTTGGTACAATTAAAAATTTAAAAATATATTTTTTATTTTGTTTCAATACAAGAAACTTTTTCACACCAAAAATTATTTGTCAGAAAATGGTTATACTCGTAATACTAAAATCATCATAGAAACCGAAATTTATAGGCAAAATTTACTTCAAGTTATATTTTTATATTTACATTATTTTGATTTTAAACAGAACTAAATACGTAAAAATCAATTATATGAAATATCTTAACGATTGGAAGACTACCAAGCAAGAGTAAGAAAGAAATATTCTGAAGATATCACATATTTGGTTTTCAGCTTCATTTGTACAATTATTAAATAAAAACAAGTAATAGTGCTATATTCGGCTATGGCGAATCTTATATACCCTTCACTATCTATGTAAATATAGTTAAGTGAAGTAGTTCCAATAAAAAAATGCAAATATTGGGGTGACAGAGAATTAAAAAATAAAAAAATTTTTGGTATTTTATATATAAAATTTTACATAAAAGTGACATCGGCTCTTAATGGGTTAAACATTTTTAAACAAGTTTAGTACTTCCTTAAAGACCGCTTCAAAAGCTTCAAAATTATACCCATATTGATGTTTTAAAAAATTTGAAAATTTCAAAGCCCCGTAACTCGGAAAATATGGGCGAGCTCCAATTTTTCCACTTGTTGTTTTTTTTTCTAAATTTTTTATTCTCTATCGCTCCATACATTTATTTTTTTGACTGGAGTTAGTAATTTTTTCAAATATGAAAAAATTAGAGGTAGGCGTGGTGATTTGCCTGCTGCCTCGTAGGACATGGACCGATAATGCTGATTTCCAATAGCATCTCTTTCGACATTAGGTCTGATCGATTGATCGATTAACGTTTTTATTTATTAATTATTTTTTTTTTTGTGAAATCAAGTTTGACGGACAGGCGGACTGACGGACATCGCTCCATCGACTTCGCTATGCAGAATATATGTACTTTATGTGGTCTGAAATGGATATTGTAGAAATTACACACGGAATGATAAACTTATATGAACCGTTTTTCTACTCTTTGTGGTGAAAGGTATACAAATTTCAATGGTTAATAATTTTTATTTGTTTTTTTGTGGATTTTTGGTTTTTAATGAAATTTAAAATTTTTTTATTGCAAGTACAACTTTTCGGAATAATTAAATTTTTTCGTGAACTTTTCGTGAAAATAATAATTTTTATTTTAAATAATCAGTAAAAAGAAATTTTTTTAATGACGACGATAAATATTAATTCTACTTTTGAGTAATTTTGCTCGTTAAAATTTCTGCTTTTAAACAATTGTTCCAATTGTTTACCTATAAATAAAAATTTTTTTTAAGTAAAAGTGCTTATGTGGAATATAAAAGCCATTTTCACCAACATTTTGGATTTATTTTATGTGCTTCAGTAAGCAGGTAATCATCATCGTTATAATCAACGTAACTGGGATATTTTTGCTTTATAAACAATAATTCAGGTAAGTTAAGTACCTATAGAAAATGCTTTTGAAGAGCTTACACTTATGCACTTTAATTAGTGATGCCAGAATTTTATGTATAAAACCCCCGAAATCAAACAATTTTCTGCAAAAAATCTGCAATATCTGCACTTTAACAAGAAAATTTATTATATGAAAATATTTATTATTTTAAACTAAAAAAATGAAATGTATTACTGCGGGGAAAGCATATCCATATGGCCATTTCACTACTGCTCATATAGCTCATCCGTGGATTCTGCCCAAATTTTGTAAAGAAAACCTAAAGGTCTTATAACAAAAGTTAAATTAATTAAATGAGAACTCCATTGAATCAATAAGTCAAAAAGGCCATAAAAAACTCAAATATTTTATTACAAAAACACAGTAACACTATTTCTGTTATTAGAATAAGCGCCAAAAATTTAAATTAAAAGAAATGTGACCTTATAGTAACGTTATTTCCCCATATATGGCCTTCTTTTTGAACCATTACTGGCTGAGACAATAAGCTCACGTAGCGTGTATGTTACAAAATCGCTATAACAACAAGTATAATAACAAACTTAAAATAATGTCAAAATAAGGGGGGGGGGGGGAGGGGTGTTGATCTATATATAGTACGCACTGTGTGAGTCAAACTCACACTTTACAGATTTTTTTATGTACGTAATATTTTTTATGTTTTTACTAATTTTTGCCCTTCACCACAGTTGGAAAATTTGCCTCTAATTTTTCTATATCTATTTTTTAACTTTCGTTTGTTTATGTTTAAACGAATATATCCTTTTCCACTTGTGGTTTGTAGAAAACTTTACTTGTGATAAGAGCCAAAAAATATAATTTTTATGATTTTTTAAATTTCAAGCACACAATGTTCTATAAGCTTAAACAGTTTACCTGTTTTGCAAACAGTTTTCAAGTTTCATTTTATCTCTTTTGTTTTCATTATATAGCTTTTGTTTTTATTCAAGTTTAATTGCGTTGGTCTAGTAGATATGCTCATGTATGCGCTGTTGTAAAATAATATTTATTTTATTAAAATAAATGTATTTTGTGTTTTGCAAACAAGAGAGTATAATGTGTAATGCCTTGTTTTATTTTTGCATTTATCATAATTTGGTCAGATGCTAACAGAAGAACCTACACAACGTACATGTGAACAAAATGCTCTTGTGCAAAAAGTTTTATTCACAAAAAAAAAAAAAAAAAAAAAAATATTTTGCTATATTCAGCCATGCCGAATCTTCTATACCCTTCACCATGTATTTAAATATAGTTCAGTGGAGTAACTCCAATCAAAAACAAATATTAAGGTGACAGAGTAAAAAAAAAATATTTTTACTAATAGGTTTAACATATTTAAAAAATATTGGTATTTTCTAAAAGATCTTTTCATCATTTATACCCATATTGATGTTTAAAAAAATATAGTGCACAATCGTACTTTTCTATGGAAATATAAGCGGCCCACAACTAGGAAAATGTGGCCGAGCGTCAATTTTTTTCTTGATGCTTTTTCTTATTTTTTAATTTTCTATCGCCCCATATGTTTGTTTATTTATTTAAAGTTACTTCATTGTTCCAAATGATTAAGTATAATTTGAGGCAAGCGCAGGCCCCGAAAGAAATAGACCGATCTTTATCATTTTCAATAGCAAAATTTTCGAAACTATGTTTGATCGATTGGTGTATTTTTTTAATTTTCTCTAGCTTATCTAGTGCCTTGGCAAGGCTGATTTCAACATTAGCACGGGCGGGCAGGAGAAACGACGGACATCGCACAATCGACTTTGCTACGCTTTAAAAGTCAGAATGTATGTACTTTATTGGGTCGGAAATGGATATTGTAGAAATTACAAATTGAATGACAAATTTTGTGTATCTTTTTCCACCTGTAATGAAGGGTATAAAAATACTCGTACAAATGATTAACACACTTTTAGAATGGATAAAATTAAAAATATAAATATTTGGATAGTTGTTTATATAAATGAGCACGGTAGAAATGAAGGTATTGTGAGAGTAAAAAATTAAAGTTGTTTCAGAATTGCGTGATTGATTTTAGTTTTAATTGGCTGGTCATTAAACAAATGAATAATCTGAATTAAAATAAAGCAAACTCGACTAATTTTAAGCAAATAAAGTTGAGCTCACAAAAGACAAGTAAGATTTTTATACTTGACTATGCCGAATACTATATACTCTTCACCATCTATGTAAATCTTATTTAGTGAACTAATTCCAATCAAAAAAACAAATATCTGAGTGACAGAGAATTAAAAAATAAGAAAAAGCATTTTTTAAAATTTTTATTACTTGCTTAAAAATCTCTTCAAAAGCATTAAAATAATACCAATATTGATATTTTAAAAAATTTGGAAATTTCAGAGCTAAGTAATTCGGAAAATAAGGGCGAGCGCCAATTTTTCATTGGATTTTTTTTTCTTATCTTTTTAATTCTCTATCGCCCCATACATTTGTTATTTATGATTGGAGTTACTTCACGGTTGCAAACGATGTAGAAAAATTAGAGGTAGGCGTGGTGTGTTTCCCGCTGCGACGAAGGACATGGGCCGATCTTGTTAATTTCCAATAGCACCTCTTTCGGCACTATGCCTGATCGACTCGCTATTGAAATTCTTTCTATCTGATCTAGTGCTTCGGCAAACTTGATTTCAACATTAACACGGACGGACATCGCTTAATCGAATTTTTGGGTCAGAAAAGGATATTGTTGAAATTACAAACGAAATGACAAAATTAATTATACCCTTATTCCACATTTTGTGGTTTAGGATATAAAAATAAAAAGTTACTTTTAAGTGTAACTCCGACAATGTAGGGACCAGAATTAATTTTTCATTTTGTTTTTTGCTTATTTTTTAAACTTAAGTTTTCTGCATATAAATGATAAAAAAAGTAACAATATTTTTATGAATATAACGTAATTTTAGGAACACCATTTCCAGTTATGAACAAGTAGTATGTGGTGAAACTAAAAACAAATCTTTCTAAACTTTTCATTAATTTTTTATGCAGAAATACAAACGCAAGTTGGCAAATATTCGCTTCATATGAAGTAGAGTTGTCGTATATCACAAGGCTTTAGTTTTTAAACACACTTTGTTGGTGAGAATGAAGCAGTGAAAGAATTTGCAAAGTAAGGTTCCACAACTGAGTTCTTTGAACCAGAAGGAACGGCTGTCCTTGATAATGATTTTATTAGGCCTAGAGTCGACGATTGGATACACTCCCAAGTTTTAAAAAGTTAATAAAACTTTTTGCAGACGTACTATGTTATCACTGAGTTCGCCGCAAAACAGAAAGACAACAAACAAAAAAAGAAAAAAATACTGTGCTACACGAGGAATACTTTAAGCAGGCTAATTGCCCTAATAACTTACTATAGTCTCTTAAGGTATTATCTGTCTATAATAAACATCGAAAAAGAGAAAGATGCTAAGAGGAGGTAGGCATACTCTATGAGTGATCGGTATTGGCAAGCATGTGACGAAGGTAATTTAGATAGACATTTCAGACAATGGGATAGTTTTGTTTGAGAAGTATGCTCGAGCTATACTGGATTTATAAAGCGAAAAGCAACAAAAGCGAGTCAACAACAGCCCCCTGGCAAAACTACAAGGCCACAAAGAAATGCACAGCAGCAGAGGCCAGCTTCGGTCTTAATTCTATAATTTTTGTAGGAAAAAACACAATTTGATTAATTGAATAAATTTAAGCTGAAGAATTAATTGACTTAATTTTAAGTGCTTTAAAGGAATAATAACAGCGTAGCAATTCCTGCAATTTTAATATGATAAAAATTAATAATTCATATGTAATTGATGTGGCTTTATTATTGTGTCAACAAATATTATTATTAATAAATGTTTTTGTTTGTTAACGTTCTACTCACTGTAATAAAATAAAAATGTTTCTTTAAAAACGTTTTTGTGTGTATAATTGTAAAATAAAACTGCATGAATACTTAAGCTTTTACACTTCATACTATGTTCATCCTCCCAAAAAAAGAGAACAAAAAATATTTCAGTGGTTTTTTAAATTAATCTTTGTTTTCACTACTGTATTTCTAAGTATTTGTTTGTGTGTTTTCATACACTGGGAATTTGCTTTGTAAAAGTTATGAATATTTAAATAGAGAATAATTGCTTGAGGTAAATTTATTGTAATAACTGCGCTTATTTTAGAAGCTGCTTAAATTATATTATTTATTTTTATCGTCAGGAGATTTTAAAATAAAACCACAAAATAAATTAATTTAGCCAAATTATATGCATTCTTTAATTCAGTGTTTATTTTTTTAATAATTTAAATTTTATTTATATTTTTTTAATTAGTGAATAAGTAAATATTGTTTTGAATGATTATAATAATATGTTGAAAAATTGCTTTTTAAACATCCACATGGTGACCACCAAAGAACGTGCCTAGTGTATCCTGTAACACGTTGGGGTGCTGGCTAAATAAGTAAAGAAATTAAATATTTAAAAAACATTTATTATTTTGGTTCGGCATATGTAATGTATGGCCAGAAGGGCTCTAGTCTTCTAGCTATGTCTTACTTTTGCCAATCTCCTAGTTTGATGTAGGCCTACCTGAATAATGAAGCTCTGCGTAGATGGAGGAAATTCCTATATCGAATGCTTGTGTAGTGGAAATATAAAACCGTTTAGTGTTGCATTTTAGTTGTCAGGTAATGATAATTTTTAAGAGGTGGACTCACTCACAAAAATCGCGTTGTCCTACAACGATGCTAGAGGAGTACGTAGTAGATTAATTATAGAAAGTCATGTTTCCAAAGGAAAAATTTTAACTTACACATAGAAAATAGTTAATTAATAGTTAAATAATATTTTATTTGCTATGAAAAAAGTTAAAATTAATTAAAATTTTTACTTAGAAGATAGTTGACGATATCATCTTTTTAATTGAATTTATAATCAATTTAATTAATTATTTATTTTTCTGTTAGTTACATAATTGACCAAAAATTTAATTGAATTTTAATCTAAAAACCAATAAAGTTGGAGCAACTTTTTTCTTTGTAAGCATGTCGTGGACTGAAAGTATAACACTTTAGACCGGGAGAAGCAAAGAAAGAGGAAAATAAAAACCTAAACCTAAGCGTCGGGAAGTGACCGAATAAGCAAACAAATTTGAAGTTATTAAGCTAAGAAGTACTAATCCATTTAGTCCACTAGTCGTTTTATTATCGAACACTCTGTTAAATAACCAATATATGAGGCCCATATCTAGACAAAACTGTAGACTCTTTACCGTTCTCCGTAGGAAATCGTTAAAGAGGAAGTTCAAATATGGATGAACTATGAAAAAGATATGATCAAGATTTAACTTGGCACCAACCATGTTAGGTTAATCTGATGAGCGAAATACAATGCGTCTACAAACGCCCTTCACAAGCGTAGCCAATAAAGTTTTAAATCTTAGCACATAGCTGATAGGACCACATGCTACCTCTTGCCCAAGGAATCAAAGACCATCCAGTGCTGCCTGTTGAGGTTGCACCATCACACTTCGGTCGGGATCACACCTTCCCTATAGACCTTAACCATAGCTACCACAGCTACCACGAGTACCTCCCGCCCATCTCTGTGATCGGTTATTGGGTTAACGGTTCCCGTGGTATCAGAAAATATGCACCAGGGGCCAGGCCTTCGACATGTATTGGCTTGTTTATCCAGATATGGTGTCCACACACCAGGCGACTGATTCCTCTTTTTTCTCCGGGAGCGCTTTATCAAAGCTTAGGAATTAACGATCCCGACAATAAGCATCCACCAGGGGGATATAAGAGGATGTGCAAGCCCTTTGTTATACGAGTCAAAGCGACACTCTTCTTTTGATGGCCAAAAAAAGTCCTTAATGTAGCTCTATAGCGCCCACCGGCGTCTGAGATGGTGTTTTGAGCACAATTTTCTAAAAAATGTTCTAGCGATGCCACTACTGCGAAATATACACCAAACTATATTTTTCCGTAGATATATTAGCTTCTTGAAAATGACGTGCGTATTATCCAATTCTTAAAAAAAATTATTTCATTAAAATTGCCGCCGAGATGAAAATACTCCACATCAAAAAAACAATTTTCCGACTAATTTTTGCGCCGAGAATCGTTTGTTTTTGTTTGCTGAGTCCATGGAGAAGAGGACAAGTAACGTTATCAAATAACGAGCTCGTTTTGTAGACTATTTCTAACTCGTTTTGGAAACTATTTCTACAAATATACGTAAAGCACTCGTAGTAACTACGACTTCTTTTAAACAATCGCACAATTTTGACAACATAGAACTCACTTTGGAAGAAGGTTTTAAGTTTTTCCTTTTAAGCGACTTGGTTTGGTCCGTGAACTGATTGATAACCGTGTTGCGGACAAAGGTAATGTCAGTGTCAATTTACGCCATGGTAAAGAACTACGGCCCATATAGAAGGTTAAGGAATTTGGCTTGCCAGAAAATATTTAAAGGGTTAAATATATATTTTAAATTATTATCGAATAATTAAAAAATGTGCGATATCGTTAATAAATTGCAATAAAATAAAAAACCTATTGTAGTAATTAAAACATTTTAATTCCTTAGCTTTACGCACGCTGCTGTTTAATAATGTTCTTTACCCTAAATAATGATTTCTGTCAAAGCTTCATTTACACAAATGAAACATTTACATCAATACAGTCAAAAATGTATTAAAGTTGCAAATCCTTAATACATGAGTATGCCAGAAAAATACTAAAAATAACAAAACTACTATTGCAATGCAACTACATCATGTGTTAATAATTCTGATATGAAAATGATGCACCACTATGGATGAACTACACATAGTGATGCCAACAAAAAAGTTAAAAAAGAAAAATCACTGACAATTTTTAATTGCAATATGTATTGTAATGGCAATGCCAGAAATTGGCAAGAGGTATTTGAATATTTATAAATAGAAAATCAGAACACATCAAAGTGGGTTAAAAGAAAAAAAAAAAAAACGACAGAGTTACAAAATGTAAGTGGTTGTTTTTTTTAATTTGATAAAGATCCATGCAAATTAACGAAAACAAATATTTAGCTTGCTAACGTAGTTACTGCTCCACAGTTCTTCACAGCTTTGCATTTATGCATTTATAGCTTAAGTGAGTGAGAAAAAATTGGATTAAATTATATCAAGTTAGAATGGCCATCAACCAAGCCATTTGGCCATTTTGAAGTTACTTGAAATAAAATTTACGAATTATTTAACATTTGAGTGCCACAGGAAATATTTTTCGAATAAGTTTTGTATCTGACATAATTTAAATTAAAAAACACTGAATAAATGCTCATACTTCTGATATTAATTCATGATTTTTTTGTTTTCCTATTAACCGGACAGAAAATTACATGGGAGGAAAAAAAGCACGATTAAGGTTTTTGTTAAATAGAAATGGAAATAAATTTATTTGTTTTTGTACTAATTCTTAATTTTATTTCTGTTTTTTAATTTTTCCTTTAAGTTGATGAAAATAATAGGTTGGCAACTTGTGTAGCAGGAGAATTATTTATTCAAATTAATTTTTTGTATATTATTCGAAGTAAAAATGATTTGAAGTTGCAATTTAAATTGTATAATCTAATGGTTACACATGAATATTTCAAGGGAATTTACTAATGAAACACTAAAAACAAATTAGGCGATAAAAATCTATTGTATTGTTTTTTATAAAGATAAGTAGCACTTCAGACATTAATACCTAATTAGTTATTGTCGTAACCGTACTACATTCTAAAGGAAAGGGAAAGATGAGAGATAAGACAGGTGGTGAAAGGAGATAGATATAGCCATTTTATTAGTTATTTTACTTCGCCGGCGAATATGCTATGAAGAAGTATGGACGAAGGAGGCTGCATGTTTTAATGTTAATTCTGAATATGTATTTATACCATTAAACAGAAAAAAACATTTTTATTTTTTTAATTGCCGCAGGGGTTGAACCCTGGCTAACCAGGTTTACAGTTAACGTGCTTACCACTTTAAGTACAGCAGCCCCCACGGTTTTTGGGGAAAGCTTTTAGAGTTATCAGAAACATGACTTAAAAATTCATTATATAAATTTACTGTTAGACAGGCCACTCAAGTACAGTTTTAAATGTCAGTTTCAACTGTTCAGTAATAACTGACAACCTTAACTGTGAACTGAGATGTACACACACGTGCAGTTCAGGGTTATCGTTAGGAATTTTTAAAAAAGTCGCACAAAAGGTCGTTTTTTAAAAATAAAGTCGCACAAAAAAGACGTTTGAGATAAAAAGTATAAAATTTTTTTTAACACTTATATTAAATAAAATCATAACAAAAAAAAAGGACAAAAAAAATTGAAGGTAAACAAAAAGCTCATTACAGAGCCCATTTTTATCATATATCATAAGATATACAGTTGCATTATACATATTTTCATGTATATTAACAGCCTTACTTAAGTTTAATGAATTTGGCTTTCGTATGCTATTTATAATTTATAACTTACTGAAAATTAAATGCGTTTTGTGAGAAACTTTACAAAAAAAGGTAGAAAGTCCCAAAAATTAGAAAAGTTGCAAAAGTCAGTGACAAATAAAAATCTAACAAAAAGTCGTAGACCGCTAAAAAGGGTCAAACCCTGGTGCAGTTCAATACTTTAGTTTTTAAAATGGATTCGTACGAGCAGGGCGGTTTGGCCTCGGTGT
Organism: Cistogaster globosa; assembly: GCA_937654795.1. Classification (NCBI taxonomy): domain Eukaryota; kingdom Metazoa; phylum Arthropoda; class Insecta; order Diptera; family Tachinidae; genus Cistogaster; species Cistogaster globosa. The sequence goes on from OW569405.1 coordinate 24,306,059, forward strand.
ACTTTTTGTAATTAAAAAATTAATAAACAGCGTAAACAGTGGTACAAGAAGTGATTATTACAATGAAAATTTTCTTCTCACATTATTTATTAAAGGAATAAGTGAAGAACCATTAGACTTTCTCAATTGTTTGCGCATGACTCAATCAGGGTACCAAAAACTGCTTTGGATCAGATCTATATATTGCAATAAAATCAACTATCAATTGGTTCTATTTACGCGACATGATACGCACTCTCGCTCGACACAAATTAAACTGAGAACGTTACAGTTAAACCCCCACACACGTTCACTTCAGTTGAAAATATAAAAATTTTAAATTTCTCAGTTAAACTGAACAGTTGAGTTGAACTGTGAGTTATTATCAGTTAAAACTGTCAGTGAAAACTCTACGTGAGTGGCCAGCCTTAGAGTATAAAATAATAAAAACTATTAACGAGTTAAATTTCGAACATGCAGAATAAATTGCAAGGATGTATATATTAAACATTTTCATTAAAGAAGTGAAAAATATAAATTCAAAAAAGAACAATTTTTTTTTCTTTAATCACCTTAAAAAAAGAAGGAGAATATCATTTCGGCTGAACGTTGCTTTTTTATGTTTGTGCCTGTAGAACTCAGTCATTTCTGAACCGATTTAGAACATTTTTTATAATTTGATAGATTGTGCTTACAGATTGGTCACGTTTTAAAAACAGTTCATAATCTTTAAAATTAAAGCGTGTCCCCATACAACATATATGTTTTTTAAGTGTGTTATGAATCGTAAAGTGCACTTCTTAGAAATTAAAAAAAGTGCGTATTACTATAGCTCCCAATAACAAAACGTAATACAAAAATAAATCTTAAAATTAAAGAGTATCCCCGTAGGTGAGGTTTTCTGACTTATATGCGTCTATCTGTTGATCCGTTATAGACAAACCTTTGAAAATTGGACAGGATGTCGATTACTATGAACGTTTTAACAACAAGTATTAGCATTCAAAACTATAAGTTAAAAGGTGTCTCAATAGTTATTGTAATTTGATACTGTTATAGGCAGAAAGTTGAAATTTACAAAGAACCGTAATTTCTAAGTCCGCTATAACAACAAGTTTAAAATTTGAATTTGGAAATTAAAGGTTGTTTTTATATTTGTAGTAAATTTACCTATACGACCCTATCGTTTGAACCCTTATAACAAGCACTTAAAAATTAAACAGAATGTCCATTGTTGTCTGGTTTATTAACAAGTGTAAATATTTAAATTTATAAATTATAGGATGTTACAACAGTCCCTGTTATTTAATGTATATAACCAAAATTTTAAACAGCTGTACAAAAGCTTAATAGCTAAGTCCACTATAACAAGTAGCAAAGTTGAAAATAAAAATTAAAGGGTGTCCACTATAACAAGTAGCAAAGATGAAATAAAAAATTTAAGGGTGTCCCTATGACTGATGTAATTTGATCTATATGGCGCTATCTTTGAAACCGTTACAGACAAACTCTTTAAAATTAGAAGGATGAACATCCTTCAAGTATAATAACAAGTTTTAATATTTAAAATTAGTAATTAAAGGCTGCGCTAATGGTTGTAATATGATGTATATAGTCAATCTTTTGAACAGTTATAGACTAACGCTTAGAATTTATACAACTTTTGTTTTACTGTGTCAGCAATAAAAAATGTAAAAAATAAAGGGTGACCACATAACTGCTGCATTTTCGTGTTTAATCTGCATTCATATTTTGATCCACAACATATAAAAATCCTGAGGCAATCTTTCTCGAATGTAATGTAATATAATTTAAGAATAATTACCATCCTAAAGAATGATTTAAAGTCTGTCCGTTTAAAAGTCAGTTTTTTTTTGCAAGAATAATTTTCTAGCAAAATTTTATATATCTGAAAATACAAATGCAGATCAAAAATACGATACGATTTTGTGTGGTACTAAGTAGCGTTGAATTTTATGTATGTAAATGCACTTAAAATTTTCCAGATTCATTTATTAACATTAAATTTTTAAAAATAATATAGACAAGTAAGAGTGATATATTCGGCTGTGCCGAGTCCTATATACACTTCACCATATATGTGTAACCACATGAAACTTACTGCAGATTTCCCATTGAATGTCTTAAATAAAAAATCGGCACTATTTTTAACCATAAAGTTTTCTGTTCAAAAAAAGTATTATTTTTCCTTAACATTTTAAGTTTTGCTTAGGGTTGTTGCCCCTGCATAGTAATTTATTTTACCATTTTTACTTTTTTATCATAAAACAAAAGTACCTTCAGGAATATAAACCAAGGTTGATATAAGGATATGGAAAAATTGGAGGCAGGCATGATGTTTTGTTTACTGAATGGACCGATCTGGATAATTTTCAATATAAAATTTTTGAAACAATGTGTGATCAATTAGCTCATTTAGGGCCTTAGCAATACACGGATTAACAGACATTGACTTCACTATGCATAAGAACTCAGAATACATACATTTGATGTGGTCGGAAATTGACGTTATAGGAAATACAGGCGGAATAATAAACTTAGATATACCCTTTTCCACCTGTGATTAATGGTATAAAAAGAGGAACTGAAATATTTTTTTACCCCCAGTGGGAATAGTGTGATTTGCCTCATCTTGGTCATTTAAAAGCTCTAATTTTTGTTGATTTTTTAGATGAATTTTTTGGGTTATAATTGAATGAAATCTATTTTATAATGAATTCTTTAACATCTGTACATTCTGTATTTAAAGTTTTTTTTTTTAAATTTTGGTATTGATAGTAATCAAAATAGAATACAAAACACCTATTTCTGGAACATATGTCTGCCTGTCTGTATGTCTGTGTTCGCATCACGTTAAAACTGCTAGATAGATTTTAATAAAATTTTAGGAGCAGGTCCCTTAGAACTTTCATTAAAATATAGAATAATTTTTGTTCCGTAAAAATAAGTTATTTCGTAAAAAATAGAGATCAAAATGTCAAGTCACACAATTTTATTGGTATAATGGTACTAAAACAGTTGTCGGCACATTTTATTTTTACAGATGGAAAATTTTTAACACTGTTTACAGATCTCTACAATTGATATTTAAAAACACATTTTTCTCAATTTGAATTTTAAGAAAATAAAAAATGGCACGCAGCCGAAGTCATGAGCTAATTTTAAATAAAAACACTCTATTTGTTTCATAAACAAAATTTATTTCAAGCCCATTCAGCACTAAATGGAACATCAATACAAATTTGAGCGCTAAAGAAAGAATTTGTTTTTAAATTATTAGTTCTTGATCTGTTTAAGACAATTCCTTTGTCAAAAATATTTTTAATTAAATTATACTAAATTTCTTATTTTGTGTTTAAAATAAACATCAAAGAAATTTGTTTTTTTAACATGTTTTCTGCTGATTACAAAGACTACACTCATTTTTTAACATCAGTTTGAATTTTGGAAAAGCTTTTACTGAGTTGTTACCAGAACAAAATATGCAGGAGAAACTTTTTCACTCTGCATAATAAGAAAAAATAAAATTGATTTTAACAGTTATTTATTTTTTCTGTGAATTAATTTTCATTCCGTTTTTTACTTGTTAAATGCTCAATGTTTTCTACCCCCGGTAAGCACGACAAGAGAGTCATTGACTGAAAAGTTATTTAAGCGGAAACGGAAGTAAGCAACAAGCAGAATAAACAGGTAAAAAGCATTTTTTTGTGCTATTCAAATACAAAATGCTAGCAAAATACCATTTAAGTTAGATGAAAAAAAAACAAGTATTTGTAACTAAAAAAAAAACAAAAAATGAAAACAAACAATAAACAACACAAAAAAATCTTTGTTTGTTGAACAGTTTAAATTTAATTGTAAATTGCTTTGATAATAATAATTTTATTGTAAAACAATAAATTGACTTTATTAAAAACTTAAAATTTTTGTCGATTTTTATGTCACAAAAATGTATTTAATATTTGTTGAATTAAACTGAATTCAATTCAAATGAAATGAAATGTAACGAATACTTGCTCCAATTTTTGGGGTTTTTATATTTATGTGAGCTACATTAAGTATTGAAAGACTTAATTCGTGTTTATCACGTCAAAAACGTTTCTAAAGATTTATTCACAAATTGTCATTCGTAAGGAATCTTTTATAACCTGCACTTAAGTGATTTTAGAATCAATAAATGTTTTAAACCTTTTATGTATTTATATGCGTAATTATCAGCTGTTGCTCTTGTTCTTGCTTTTTATTTTTACACTATCTTATTAACAAAGATTTTCATTTTGAATTTTTTTCGCTTCTATTTTTCAAACTTTGATGAGTTATAAATCACTTTTTTATTGTTTAATTTAATCGGAATAAAAGTAGTACCACACTTTTTGGCTACCGTCTGATATTCAATAGAGACGTGTAGTGAACAAATAGCAAATATTTTGCTTGAAAATTACCTACCACAAACATATTTAATCGAAGATTTGTACTTTTAACTCCATTAATCTTAACATAAATTTTCTTACCACTGCATGCACTACATTCATACTTCGTTCATAAATCCCCTTCTACACTTTGCAACTTTTATTGCGTAATTCTTGAATTTGTTGGTAAGAGAGAAAAACAATTACATAGGGATACACTATTTATTGTACTTGAAATTTCCTTTTGCTTTGACATTCGTAGAGTTATACAAACTCTTAACCTAAGCAATCAAGGCCGAAATTGCAGAAACAACATTTGAATATGTGGACACAAATGCAATTTCAAAAGAGGATTTCGAAAAACTACAGAAACAACAATTGCATGTATAGACAGGGACTAATAATTATTTTATTAATGAAACAGCTTCTACTGGGAGGTAAAGAAATAATTATGAAAAAAAGTAAAAACATTTGTGTGACATTTGTTAAGGAGAACAACCAAAAAGCTCTGGCTTGTATGAGGACTTAGTCTAATAAAATTTTATGTTCGTTTTAAGTATTCATCGCATTCTTATCTGTCAAATTAGATATCTTAATATATGATTATTACAATGCACACAGCCTAAGGAAGGTAGATGCGAGGAGTACTGATGACGGATGCAGTTATGCAGTAACTGAATCATTTTTAATAAAAATTAATAATTAATTTTTTCTTAATAAATTTAAAAATTGAAATATACATAACTTAAGTTAAAATTAAAATTATTTATTTGATTTTATCTTTTTACCTTTTTTTATATTATGTATTAAGTAAAAAAAAAATCAAAATCATATAATTAACTAGCAGTACCCATGACCTCGTTCGGATATATTATTTATTTTCTTAAAATTAAAATTTAAAAAAAATTGTTTTTTATCATTTGTATTAGAGTTCTGTAAACAGTGTTAAAAATTTTTCATCTACAAAAAATAAAATGTACTAATTACTGTTCTGGTGCTTTCACATTTTTATGTCTTGTTTTTTTTTTAAGAATGACATATTATTATGAAAAAAAAGTATTCTATATTTTAACCAATGTTCTAAGGGACCTCGTCAAACAATTTTATTCAAATCCATCTAGCAGTTTTTACGTGATGCGAGTACAGGCAGATAGACAAAAATTCTAAAAATAGGTGTTTTGTATTCCATATCTATTACTGTCTAACTTCTATATTTAAAAAATATAAACTTAATGTAAAGAAATGACCCCGTTACTGTTTTATTATAAGTATTGATTGGCTAATTTTAATGTAGGTGCAACTTGTAACTTGCATTGTGGAGGCGCAGTCTAAACAAATTGCTTCTGTTGTTGAAAATTTTCCACAAAATAGAATAGAGTAGCAGGTTTAAAGAAAAACTTTTTCTGTAAGCTGTAATACATAACAAAATACTCCATGGAAACAAAAACTTAAAGTTTTATACTTTAGATAGCGGAAACTCATTTATTTAGAAAAATACTCTCTTCCAATTTTTTAAAATTTTTTCAGCATACATGGGCCCACAGCATTATATTTTGACCGCATTTAGTATTAAAGGAATACTAAAAAAAATGTTAATCAATAAATTGTTGCTAATCATTAAAAATTATTTAAATTCCCAGTAAATGCTTAATGACAACCGCCATTTTTTCATCAAACAGTAAAAGTTAAGTTACAGCAGTTTTTTGAATATATTTATTTAAGAAGACAATAAAAAAGACTTGCTTTTCATGTTGACCGCAGGTAAAAAAGTGTTTTGTAATAATTTTCGCATTCATTTAACTTGAAAATAATAGTGTGTTTTACTGAAATGACATCAACGAAAAGTTTTTTATATTTTAAGAAATGGTTAACATAACGCTTTAGATTTCATATTTATGTTACCAAAAACATTATTATCGAGCCAAGGTCGTAAAGGTCCGATTTTAGCATTTTTTTACTTTCTTTAATTAACATATAGGGCCTTTTCTAATAGCAAAAGGATAGCTATATTTTGATGCATTCTTTATTGAGACTTTGATTCTCAGTTCTATTTTTAGATCCTAAGAACTTACACAAAAGTTGTCACGTACATTATTAGAGACCGGTGTAGGATCAAATACATTTTATGAGCCCTACAATGGGGTGGTGAATTATAGCTTTTTGTGCACTCTGTGACATATCACTGTTACATCCGTGTTGATTTATATAATACAAACAAAGTATTTTCGTAACAAAACTTGAAAAATAACTGAAAAAATTTGTTCGAGAAAAATAAAAAGCTGATACCAAAGTGTTAGATTTAAGCTAAACTTATTGCCAGCAATTATGGCACTATCTTAGTCCTAACTAAAGCATTTTATCAGTCATGAATAATAACTGTTTGTAACACTTGTGTCATAAGTAGGAGGATTAAAACGGCTGAAGTATTACCCTTAGGGAATTGTTGCTATAACTTCCAAGTGCAGTCAAACATAATAACACCGAATTTGAAGGGACCGTAATAACAAATTCATTCTGAAGGTAGTAGTATATATAAACTGCAAAAAAGGACAAGCAAAATAAAAACGAATTACTTCAATTTAGGGGAAAAACTCATTACTTTACCATTAGCTTGTCATTGAAGATTGTTTAAAAACATTGAAAATTCGATGATGACGATACGTTTTTCATTAATTTGTGTTTTATATAATTTCTCAAAATAAATGCAAATAACTCGTAAGTGTTATAAACTTGAATAATTTTTATTTTATTTATTTGTTGCAATAAAGTGGAACTAAAGTTTTAAACTTTTTATTGAGATGCTTAATACATCTTATCTTAACTTATCTTATCTCATCTAATCTTATCTCATCTTATCTAGCTTTAAATGCAGTTTTTTATTAATAGAATTTTCGTGAGTTTTTCATGATTTCGAAAAATGCATTATAGAAAATAATTACAAAAGAAGCAATAAAAATACCCTACGAATTTTTAAACTTCTTTATTTTTGTTGCAAAAATTATACTTTTACAAAATACAAAAAATTCTTTTTGTAAATATTCGGCACAACACTTCTACTTTTCTAAATTCTTCTTCAAAGTTTCTGCGAGCTTCATCGCCTCCTTAGCGGCAAATTTTTTTCACGTCATTTAAATTGTACATTTCGTTTTTGATTTAATATTTGTTATTTTAATTGTTTGTGTCATTTTTTTCAATAATTATGAGTTATAAATTGAAAACAAAACTTAATGACAAGAATGACATTTTTATATTGAATAAGAAATGTACAGATGTTTTTTTAAGTGTACCATAACCGGTGCTTGTTAAACAGTCTTCGTCTCTAATTAAATTTAGCATCCTCATGTTCAATATAAATATTTATTTAGGGTCCAAGTAAGGAACAACAAATTCTACTACTATCAATATTTTACTAAGAATATTAATTCTGTTTAATTCAATATACATATAATAGATAGAAAAAATAACTTTCACTGCACAGTGGGGCAGAATCAAAATATTTTGGAAATAATTCAGCCATTTGAAAACGGCTAGGTCGATTGATTCAAAATTTGGCACGAGCATAGTAGAGGAGTACTTGAGCTTAAGTTTTGAAGGTGGTTACCCTCCACTTTCTAGGGATGGCGCTATGTGGTCTCAAAGTTGGACACCTCGCTCCTGAAAATTTTTCTAACGCTTGGCATTTCTTTAATTTTTGTCTGATTTTTAAATATTTTACATGGTCTTAAAGCTCTCGTAAATACCTACAAAACGGTGCTTTAAACTGCATGTTTATGTTTAAAAATGATCGAGTTATAAGCATTTTAAAATTAAAATTTTTGATTTTTTCCATACCCTGGTCCAGTTTTTTCGAAATATTGGGTACAATTTGCAGCAAATTTGTTTGAGTTTTTTTACCGTAGATAGCAAACAAAATTTAAGATTTTCGGAAGAAAATTTGATAGTAATATCTTTTCTGGCTTAAAAATTATACGATTTTCAATTTAAAAAATCCAAAATTATTGCATTTTTGTGTATTTTAGCCTAAAATGGGACACTAATCTAATTTTTTAGATAGAAAAAAATTTTCTTAAGGATTATATAAAAATTTTTTATTTTTGTTGAAGCTAACTATATGTGTGTACGTTTAAACCAAATTTCGTATAAAACTGATCATTCTTGTAGAAGATGTAAGTCTTTCAACTTGACCTATTTTACATCGAAATTTTGACTTTACCCCATATTTTCTAAAATCCCAAAGCTGGGATCGGAAAAAGAAGAATACTATAAAAAAGCTATATATACTCCAAATTGTTTCAAAAAGTATTTCGTGAGCCCTAGTCCATATGTGGACTTTATGGGCAAAAGAGTAAAAAATTCCAATTTTGGGATTTTTCTTCTTTATTTTGGGAATTATGGGATTTCCTTTAGCTTAATGTTGCAGATTTTTTTACCGTTTGATTTAAGTTAACAAACTACATATGCACAGAAAATTTTATCTGATTTGCTTAATTAATAAAAGTTTTATAGCATATTTAATATTTTTACTTTTCTCAAATTGGACCGTTTTTACCATAATTTTTCAAAATTTTCGGAGCTCAGCAACGAATATTAAAATTTTGTTCCCTTTTTTTATTTTTTTTATGCATGTGAATAAAGATGACGCACTTTCCTATTAAATAAAAAAAGATTCACCTCAATATCATTCTTACGTGCAAAACTATGCGTTCTTAAATATGAGTGTTTCAATATGTATCTCACTTTTATACATTTATCTTACGGAAGTAAAAATTTTCATGCCTGTGTAAAAAATTGTGTAAAAAAACAATTATACCTGAATAGAGGATAACCAAGAGGCATATCTTAAATTAATAATCATTATAAAAAACATCAGATAAAAAATAAAATTTTCTGTTAATTTTTATTTACGAAAAGTCGTTAAAAGTATTTTTTATTTCCTTAAAATTATTATTTATTTTCTATAAAATAATCTGTCATATCATTATGCATGTCTAAAAGATAAAGTAAATCCTTTAATTCTGTTTTGTTAGAAGGTGAAGAAGCCTCATAATTAATCCAACGTTTTCTCATTGATGAGAGTACAGGATCAGAAGATAACAATAGGCTATAGAAAATGTCTTCGTTTTGTGACTGCCTGGAACATTTTCGAGAACTGAATATTTGAATGTATTTGAAATCGCAGTTTCTTGCTTCTTGGGCTTCTTCTGTTAATTCCCCAAGAGGAAGAATATTCGATTCTATAATTGTTTTACCATGACATAATATTTTATGTACTGTGGGCGTCATATCCCTCCATGGATATAGGGAAACGAGTAGCTGAGATATTTTTGCTGTATATTCTCCAAATCGAAAAGAATTAATTTGAGTTTTGCTATTAATTGCCATTAAAACTACGTTAACCATTCTAAGCAACTCTTTGTCAATTCCTGTTATGTTTGAAGTAGTTTCAAAATCCCCAAAAAATTTTCTTGCAGTATTTCCGTCGTTAGTGTTTCCTCCACTACAAAGAGGCTTATCAATTATTAACCCCGTTTGTACTCTAAACTCTTCTTGGATTCTACTTTTCTCAGAAGCTCTTAGAGCTTTTAGTTCATCATTGTTTTTTTTTTTTTTTTTTTTTTTGTTATTAAATTTTCTGTCGTACTTCTGTATTTTAAGTCGTATGCAATATGCAGAAAATGCTCCAAAAATCTTATTCTAGCATGAAGGGGGGATATTCCGAAAGATAGAACTTCTTCGTTGACTACGTTGGTTTTTTTATCTGAGAATTCTGACTTCTTCTGATCACATATGGAACATTTCCAATAAGAAGATGTGTTAGTTATAGCGTTACTAACTTTTCCATCAATCATTGTTAAACTAAGTTGAAAGGATATGTTAACACAGTATTCTTTTATTTTTATTGATATTGGTTTCAATGATCTTATTTCGTCTTTGATATGCTCGACTAATTTTTTTGTCGTAGTATTTGATTCCTTTACATACTCAAAACAAATAGGCCTACAAAAATTTTTGGATCCTGGGGTTGTGTTTTTCCATATATCTTCAAATGTGTTTGCACGTACTAATGAAGATGCAACTAGTGAGTATGAACGAATTCTTAGTGGTACTAAGGATGCCATGAATATGCTCTTAAAATCTATTGTATGTTTTTGTTTGTACTCAGGAAGGGCTGATATTCCATCACATCCCCACTTACACATTAGTACTACATCGCAGTTTTTAACCTTTTCTAGTTGGTCAGTAGAAAAATCTGAAATAATCCGTGACGCCGTATTTTCTAGCAAAGAAGATAGTCCAATAGAAGCTTTCGTTTCATCAACTGTTATTGGAGATGGCATAATCGCTTTCTTTTTTTCTTGAATAGACTTATATGATGGTAATATTGCATGTCCTTTCTCAAGTAAAGCTTTTCTCAAAATTTGGTACTTATTTCGGCTTATTTTCATTTCCAACATCAGAGCAATAGCTTCTTCCTCCGTAAAATTTGACTGCGATGTCGGAGTAGGTATGCTGTTAACAATTCGTTTCAACCGTTTTGGAGATGCGCTGGGAAGAATATTGGCGATGTGCACTACCTCGGAAGGCTGATTTTCTTTTTTTAGCAATTCTTTGAACGTATCGGAAACTTCATCTTTTGAAACTGAAGAAAGTTTTTCGGTTAACCTTTTTTTCTTAGACTTCGAACATAAGTCATCATAAGATTTGCAGGGAGCTCCACATAATGCGATGTAGGTTGAGAATTTCGCAACAGTATCCATCCAAGTAAGATACTTTACTTTAAACTTATTTTTGTTTCCGCGAACTGATTTCATTTTTTGATCAAATAATTTTAAAAATTTTTCCAGTTTTGCAGTACCAATGACATCAACTCTGCAGTTGTATGTAGCCTTAATAAATTTTTTCATGGCCTTAATTCTATCAAGTCCTTTTGTAGCATCAGTCCACAAAAAAGAACACAATGTCTCAAACTTCAATGTGATCGGCATGATGTTTTTTTTAAATATGATATCTATTGTATTTATGCAAATATTTATATGCGTGTACAGGTCATCCAAGAGTTGGGTACCTAAAGAAGCAAAGCAGCTAGCTAAAAATCAAAAAAGGCACTTAGGTAAGACATAATTAGTCATAGGTCATCCTAAAACGAACACCTGCACCATTATTTTTAACCCTTACATTTTTAACCCTTTTTTCAGGTATAGTTGTTTTTTTACACAATTTTTTACACAGGCATGAAAATTTTTACTTCCGTAAGATAAATGTATAAAAGTGAGATACATATTGAAACACTCATATTTAAGAACGCATAGTTTTGCACGTAAGAATGATATTGAGGCGAATCTTTTTTTATTTAATAGGAAAGTGCGTCATCTTTATTCACATGCATAAAAAAAATAAAAAAAATGGAACAAAATTTTAATATTCGTTGCTGAGCTCCGAAAATTTTGAAAAATTATGGTAAAAACGGTCCAATTTGAGAAAAGTAAAAATATTAAATATGCTATAAAACTTTTATTAATTAAGCAAATCAGATAAAATTTTCTGTGCATATGTAGTTTGTTAACTTAAATCAAACGGTAAAAAAATCTGCAACATTAAGCTAAAGGAAATCCCATAATTCCCAAAATAAAGAAGAAAAATCCCAAAATTGGAATTTTTTACTCTTTTGCCCATAGAGTCCACATATGGACTAGGGCTCACGAAATACTTTTTGAAACAATTTGGAGTATATATAGCTTTTTTATAGTATTCTTCTTTTTCCGATCCCAGCTTTGGGATTTTAGAAAATATGGGGTAAAGTCAAAATTTCGATGTAAAATAGGTCAAGTTGAAAGACTTACATCTTCTACAAGAATGATCAGTTTTATACGAAATTTGGTTTAAACGTACACACATATAGTTAGCTTCAACAAAAATAAAAAATTTTTATATAATCCTTAAGAAAATTTTTTTCTATCTAAAAAATTAGATTAGTGTCCCATTTTAGGCTAAAATACACAAAAATGCAATAATTTTGGATTTTTAAAATTGAAAATCGTATAATTTTTAAGCCAGAAAAGATATTACTATCAAATTTTTTTCCGAAAATCTTAAATTTTGTTTGCTATCTACGGTAAAAAAACTCAAACAAATTTGCTGCAAATTGTACCCAATATTTCGAAAAAACTGGACCAGGGTATGGAAAAAATCAAAAATTTTAATTTTAAAATGCTTATAACTCGATCATTTTTAAACATAAACATGCAGTTTAAAGCACCGTTTTGTAGGTATTTACGAGAGCTTTAAGACCATGTAAAATATTTAAAAATCAGACAAAAATTAAAGAAATGCCAAGCGTTAGAAAAATTTTCAGGAGCGAGGTGTCCAACTTTGAGACCACATAGCGCCATCCCTGGAAAGTGGAGGGTAACCACCTTCAAAACTTAAGCTCAAGTACTCCTCTACTATGCTCGTGCCAAATTTTGAATCAATCGACCTAGCCGTTTTCAAATGGCAGAATTATTTCCAAAATATTTTGATTCTGCCCCACTGTGCACTGTTAAACTCACTGCTTTAGGCGTAAAGTAAACATCAACATCTCAATGCTTTTGTTTGCTACAATACATGAATTTATCCGCTATAATGCTCACACTCACACCAACATGTCGAAAAAAGAACAAAATTCAAAGCAAAAATAAAATCGAAACAAAATAAGTGAAATTGTAAAACTCATTTTCATTGCATGAATTTCTGAAAGGAAATCGCATGGCAGCAACAAAATCTATACAACAATTCAAATAGCATTATGGAATTTATTTTTTATTTTTTGAAATCACAATTTTATTGTTAAAACTTTTAGCCTTTGTTGTGTGCGACAGTAAAATTGATTGTAATTTAAAAAAAGGGGGAAAAAAATGGAGCCAGACATGCATGACTCGCATTGTCCTGTTAAATGAGACTATGCGTGTATATCGTTGTAATACAAAAGAAAAATACATCCACATAAAACAGAATATTTATTATTCGTTAAATTTTTCTTTTAAAAATTTCTTTTATGTAAAATGTGTAGCAAGTAAGCAGGGATATTTTGAAATCATTGCTCTCGCACACGCATATTCAGACACGCATACTTCCACCCATAACGTCAGTATTTTACTGTACATTTTCTGGATTACAACCTTATGGGCAACTTAACATAAATGGAGATCTTACAGTGGCAGCTGAGAACTTCAAGACATCAACTTTTTCACAAACAAGTTGGACTTTAAATAAGCTTTCTATATGTTTATTGCTTAAATCAGTTTATTTAGAGATACTGAGACTTGTTTGTATTATTACTTGGTGAGCACCAGACCATAAGTCACAAATAAACTACACAACTTCACTCAAAATATCTTCATTGCATCAATCGGCAAAAAATATATTTTAAGCAATTAAATACACAATTATTTTGGCGAAGGGTATTAAGACCCGGCACAACCGAATATAGCACTCTTACTTGTTTAAAATTCTTCTTTAAAGTTTATGCGAGTTTCATTGCGTTCTTAATGATAAAATTGTTCATAACATTGGATTTGTATATTTCATTTTTAATTTAATATATAACGAATCCACTGATGAGCTATATGAGCATTAGTGAAATGGCCATATGGATATGCTGTCCCCGCAGCAATAAATTTCATATTGTAGTTTCATATAATAAATTTTTCATGAGAATATCATGAAATATTTATATTTGAAGAACAAAGCACGATTAAAGTAAATTAATATACATACATATATAACGAGCGTACAAAAAGCAAATGTAAAAGCAAGCCATTTTGCTAACCCCGCCTGCTTCAGTAAACACATCTCTTGCGACTCTTTGTTATGAACTCAATCAATTCTGCAGCAAATTTGTTCATAAAATCGAATTTTCCGAATTTTCTAATTGGAAATCTTCAAACTAAAAATATTTGATTTTCCTTAAGCAAAAGAACTTTTTACAGGAACAAACGCTTGACATGCCGATTTAGATTTAACTAGAGACAGATTGTTTAAGATTGTTCTAACTATTAAAAATAAAATAAAGATGGACGTGAAATAATTTTTCGGGTAGTCACTAGAGCGACATTTTAAAGTTGTTATTAATTCTCCTTGTTCTTAAGCACTACAGATTTATTAAAATTTGCTTTCAATCTTTATTATTACAGGTTTATTTGCCTTTGTTGTACCTCGTACGTGGGTATTGTTAAAATTTAATAAAAAGCTATAATTAAGTTAATATATAATCTATAATAAGTAAAGGATTTTGTTATACTCAATGGTTATGGAAAGCTATTGGACTTAATATTTAAAAACGAGTATGTAGACATCATGGTTAAAAGCTCTAAGCCAATTACCACTCGGAAGATCGATACCAACATAGAATTGAAGTAAATTTACCAATTTCTCTTACATCTAATTTGCAACCTACTGAGGCAAAGGATAAGTTTCTGGTATTTTCCAAATATAATTTTTCATCCTCTCAATAGGCTTTTGAATAATATAAACAAGGATATATTATTGTAAAGATCGCTGAGTAAAACATAATATAAAATATTTTGCTACTGTAACTACCCTCGTAAAATGAGGAACGATTTCAAAAATAATGCTGAATCAATTTACGTTAATGAAAGTGAATACTGCGATGACCTTAACATAAGTAACATGTTTGCGGATTTCGCTTTCTACAACCTTTTCTAATGCAGATTATAATGGTATTATTATTTTTTCATGTTCTCAATCAGCCAATTAAATAATATCGATTCCTTTCCTTGATATTTCTACAGTATTTTATAACCTTAAATTTTTAGACAGAAGTGGTCCCTACGACATTCCCAGCTGCATATTGACAAACTATGCTAAAGTTGTCGCAGTACCATTGACTTGCATGTTTAACCAGTCAATAAAATGTGGATTTTTTCCTAATATCTTGAAAAAGTTAGTTATTATTCCATTTAATCTGGTGGTAAGTCTGATATTGATAATTATAATTGCCATCACTTATCGCCTTTATGGAACTTAAGCCAAAAAAAATTCATTTATATATATTAATGGTTTAACTCCTAATTTCTTTAAAAATTAAATTTCTCTTTCATATAAAATGAAAACAATTCTAATATAGAAGCCAGATTCTCTGTGTTTTTTTTCTTATCAATAAAAATTCAATTTTTTTCTTCAGAAATTAATTTTGTAGCAAAGTTTAATATTTTACCTAAAATTTTAGTAAAATTATAAAATTTCGGTGAAATTTAGATAGTTTTGTAATTTATGGCTTTTTTCTGAAATTTCTGTTTTCAGTAAATCAAAGCAAAAGACGTAAAAACAGAACGACGCTAGCCTTTTTTTGAATGTATCTCCACCATTATAGACGGACGTTGCTTTCTAAACTGTGTCTGAATGGTCACAACTTTTCTACAGCTTTTTTGATTTCAAACTGATTTTAACCCGATGTAGCGATGCTCGTCTCCCTGCAACTCCCTTATGAATAAGAATAAAAAATTTGGGTTCGAAAATAAATATTGTAGAAATGACAAATGGAATGACGAACTTATTTAAGTGATTTCCATCTGTAGTGTAAGGTATAAAAACTAAAGTAAGTTTTAGGTCCTAAAGATTTTTTAATTTTTGTTGTTTTAAAACTATGATTTGTTTGTTTTTGATGTGTCGTCTTTAACTACTTTACTTTACTCCAGTTCAGTTTATTTATTTTCCATGAGCTGAACATTAACTCTTAATAAGCTTTATTCTTGAAAACATCACAATATATCTTCCCACTGTTAAAGAATTTTGTAATATTTATTTTTATTTATTCCATCATATGACTTTCAATATTTCTTTTGCCACACAAAAGAATAAATACATTTATGTATGTGTAATAATATTTTTACATGGCTTACTTTTGTGGTATGTTTAACTATTACACAAACAATTTATGGTAACGTTTTTACGCCAGGTTAAATACTTTTACTTTACTCAAAGGTCTCAGGTACGATTTTAAGCTTTTATGTTTAACAACAACATTTCACATTCATTTTGACGAAAACCAATTATGGTATGCAATCTTTATATGCTGTTTTCTTTGAGCGGTGCAAGGAAATAAAATAAAACCACAATTTATTTAAAAAAGTTACTGAAACCAATTCATTTACTAAATTAAATTTTGAGTAAATTCATTACCCTTAAAACGATAACATCGACTTAAATTGCTTGTTTGGTTTATAAACTATCACTCTTACAAAGCAATGAAATTTGTGTGCCTCTAATATACACTGCGTAGTATTAATTTAAACACACCTCAATTTGAATTTGTAAAATTGAAGAAATTATTTATTGCTGAAAAAAATAAAAGAAAAAAAAATTTATTTAACAAATAAAAAATAAAAATAATATACAAAATAAAAAAATTAATATTTGCTTTTTTTGTGTGAATTCATGTTTTTAAACCATTAATAATTAATTTTTTTATTTTAGGTAATGTTTGCACTTGTGAAAATATATTATAATTCAATTGCATTAGATGACAATTGCAACCATATTATGATATATAATCATAACTTTTTATATACATAATGATTATATTTAATTAAAATAATAACATGTTATTGTTATGCTATACAACAATAAGGTTCCAAGAACAACTACGAGGGCTGCTATATATATTTCTGGCCTAATAGTGAAAATGCGAATATTTATAATCAAAAATGGTTTTATTGTTTTTCAAAGTATTCTCCAGCATGATTTTTACACTTTTGCATGCGCTCAAACCAATTGTCGAAGCACTTTTTCCACTCCGATTGAGACACCTCTAAAACATGGTTTTTGAACACTTCAACAGCTTCTTCTGGCGACGAAAATCGTTGACCACGCATTTTTTTCTTGATGTGCGGAAACAAGAAGAAGTCATTAGGTGCCAAGTCAGGGCTGTACGGCGGATGACCCATTAATTCGACGTTTTGGCCGGTCAAAAATGCTCTGGTTTGAGCCGATGTGTGAGAGCTCGCATTGTCATGGTGAACAATGATTCGTCTTCTCTTGTTGGTTTTTTGAATTTCTCCGATGACTTCAGGCAAACAAATTGTAGTGTAGCACTCAGAAGTGACCGTACTACGTTGCTCAAGCGGAACAGTCGCCACATGACCAGTTTTGCCGAAGAAACAGGCGACCATTTGCTTCAAAGTGCTTCTTCCACGAACAACCTTCGTTGGATTTTGCTTGTCTTTGAAAACCCACACGGTCGATTGTTGTTTCGTTTCGGGCTCGTACGCATAGACACATGTTTCGTCACCTGTGACGATCTTATAAACGTCTTTTGAAGCACCGCAATCGTATTTTTGCAACATTTCTTTGCACCAATCGACACGAGCCTTTTATTTGAGCGACTTTCAAATTGTGCGGGATCCAACGAGAACAAACCTTTTTTACGGCCAGATGTTCATGCAGTATCGAATGTATGCTGGTGGAAGAAATGTCCAAGGATGTCTCTATCTCTCGGTATGTCGCATGTCGATCTTGCATTATGAGTTCACGTGCGGCATCAATGTTCTCTGGCACAACAGCCGTTTTTGGACGACCTTCACGGAATTCGTCTTTGAGCGAGCTTCGGCCACGATTAAATTCATTATACCAATTTTTCACAGTGCTATAGGATGGTGGTCATCGCCATACAAAGATTTAAGTTTATCAATGAACTCTTGTCGCGATAATCCACGTCGAAAGTTGTGAAAAATGATGGCACGAAAATGTTCACGAGTTAATTCCATTTTTTTCTATATTAATTTTTTTAAGTCACTGTAAACAACACAAATAATGATCGTATGTCAAAACGTTTTGAGTACGATTATGCTTAAAAATGACAAACTTTCCAATGGAAATGTCAGATTGCACTTGGCAGCACTCAGTGTTGCCAGGCCAGAAATATATATAGCAGCCCTCGTATATCATTATTATTGTTATTATAATTATAATTATTATTATTATTATTATTATTATTATTATTATTAAACATTTACGCATTATGATTATCTCAACTATGTTTTTACTTTACGTTTATTATGTTTTTATTTGCGAACACGAAGTATTATTATTTTGATAATAAGTTAATTGGATTTGTTTTGCAGTAAACATTATACTATTGCTTGTAAAGACTATCATCACTGGCTGTTTGTTTAATACGTTTGAAGAGCTCTTTTAATGTGAGAATATAATTTGCAAGGCTTGTTTTGATTAGTACTGTAAATTTTAATGACTTTTATGGAATATAATATCGTAGAAATTTAGGTGCATTCATACTACTGCAATGCAGTGTAGAAAAACATGGACTTCATTGCTTATGTTTGTTCATACTCTTACAAATATAACAGAGTTTAGATGTGTTTGAATAGGAAATAATGTAAATGTGTATGAATTTTATATATAACAACATGCATATAAATTTTGCTTTTGACTTCCGAGGGTAAGTGCTTTAACATTTGATTTTTACAACTTTCTAAAGAGATCATAATCAATTCAAATTGTTGGAAAATATTAGTTTTATTACAACATAAATAAAATGTTTTAATCAAAGACAAATTAAATTGAGAATTACCTTGATTTCTCAGCGAACTTTAGCACCAAAATAAAATACTTTTAGTTTTTGTATATAAAATCAAAGTATTAAATTATTCGTTAGAACCAGAAAACGGAGCGTTGTATGGCGAACAAAGTACTTTATTACAAATTCGATACCGTTCTTCATCCCGTTAAAATGTTAGCTTATGCATATTTAGTACAGCACCAAATGAAAAAGGACTTAACACTATTAAACTGAATGAATAATTATAATGTTTAAAAGTTAGGCAAACTTCGCGGAGTGTGTGGTTTATTGAACGTTACAAATTTTAGAACTATCAAGCGTTTTTCAACAAAACTTTATAGTTTTGACATTTAATTATTTGACTTATTCGTAGTAGATGCGTTGGCAATTGTTATAAAGAGTTAAATTTCACTGGAAGTTTGCTTTAAAATTATTAAAATCCACTATGAAAATTCATTTAGGAACAACCCGCTGGTATTTCTGAGAAAATTTTTTGCTTAGACGAAGCCCATTTTCACTTTTCAGGGTAAGTCAAAAGCAAAATGGACGCATGTATACTTATGAAAATACTAGGGCGATTATTTAGAATCCTTTGCATGTTTAAGGTATCACTGTATAATGCGCTATGTGATCTGGAGGAATAATTTGTCCAAAAAAAGATTGAGAACTTTGATGAAAGAAGCAACATCTGTCAGTGTGGTCGTAGTGAGCATTTGCTAGATATCAGTTTTTATTCATAATTACCAAACGTATTACTTCGTGGTATAATACAAATTAGAATCGTTTTTTTGTGTTTCATATACTTTAAAATTTTAATTTTTTTGTTAATGTTTGTTATTGTTAAGCTTATATTTTGAGAAAATTAAGCCCTGATGATGCTACTTAAAGTTTATAGCGAAATATTGAAAATAAAATATAAATTATAATAATTGACCTCGAGCTAGAAAAATTTTTTATTTGGAACATCATATTTATCAAAAATTTTTTTAAGAAATCAAAGTTCTTGTTAAAAACCTCTTTAATATTTTTTCCTTTCCTTAACGCAAATTTTCTTGAATAAAGGGAAATAGGACCGATAGTGTCTGATATAGTGCATTTAGTACCAAAAGAGATGGGCAGTTAGTTGGTTTAATTTTTAGGTTTTTTCCGCGGATTTCAGCTTCCATTTTTGTCGTATGTTGAAGATTAATTGTGTTAAAAAAAATTTTTGGGTTGTCTTATGTCTTTAGGAGCTTAATTTTGTTTTTGGTGGACCTTATATCCAACGTATTGATGTTAAAAAAACCAGTTTTATGGCGAAATCCTATACCCAATTTTAGAAATACGAACCACAAGCAGACAATTAAGAGTGATATAATCGGAAAAGATTAAGTACGATATTCAAATTAATATAAAAAATTACATCGGCTCTTAATGGGTTAAGCATTTTTTGAAAATTTTAATATTTTCTAAAAGATCTCTGCAAAAGCTTTAAAATGATAATCATATGGACAATCGAACTTTTTTATAAAAATTTCAGCGGCCCATAACTCGGAAAATATGATGAGCGGCAATTATTTTACTTGAGGTTTTTTTTTCTTAATTTTTAATTATTTTTTGCCCCGTATATATTCTTTTTATTGGAGTGCTGTTTCAAATGATATGGAAAAATTAGAGGCAGGCGTGGTATTTTTCCCGCTGCCTTAAAGAAAATGGACCGCTCTTGATTATTTTCAATAGCAAAAATTTAAAAATTATGTTTTATTAATAAGCGTATTTTAATTTTCTCTAACTTATTTAGTGCTTTGGCATAGTTGATTTCCACACTTACACGGATCGACAGACGGACAGACGGAAATTGCTTATTCGTCTGCGTTATGCATTAAAACTCAGAATGTGTACTCAGAAATGGATATTGTGGAAATTACAAACGGAATGACAAGCTTAGCTACATCCTTTTTCCCCCTGTGGTAAAAGGTATAAAAAAAGTAGAAATCAATTCTAAACACTTCTCGCAGCATCTTTTTAATTTATTAAAATGACTTTTTCGTTGTAGACAAAACGCGGCATACACACCACTGTGGCGCACATAATAAATTCTATATCTATTTCTTGCTGTACCTGTATTCCAAGGTCTATTGCTTACTAAAAATGCGCTAGTTGAAACGCAACTAAAAACGTTGAGCAAATAACTACTCGATTTCTAATTTAGTAAAATAAACAAACCACAGACCGCTTACGCTGTACATCCAAGACAGTCATCCCCTTTTATCCTGAAATATTGTAGTGCTGTACTGCTGTTTCCCATGTAAATTGCCGATTATAAATTTATTTCAAGTTTTTACCATGTCGCTTTATCAAGATTCTGTGGTTTAAATTTTTTTAAAAACGGTTTGTACGTTTATGTGTGACTAACAACAAACATCTTAACTTTACATTTAAAATATTGGAAAGTTATTTTACTTTTAAATATTTAAACTATAAAATATTTTCAATGTCGCTTTCTGGTACTGGCAAAAGTAAAATAAAAGTATGCCCACGACTTCTATTTTACTTTTGCCAGTACCTTTATATTAAATAAACACGAAAAAACATAGCTGTACTAGAAAACTGTGCAGTGTTTAGGTTCTTAAGTTTTTTTTTAATTTTTTTTAAAACGACTTTCCCTAAAAATATGAGTAACTAAGTTTTTCTATCAATTTGTATATTGTGCAATTACTGAATTTTTATTTATTTGAAAATAAGAGCCAACTTACCTCACAAAATTTTTCATGAAACTAATTTCGTGAAATATTTGCTTGTTGGCAAGTGGTGTAGGGAAGTAAGCGTAATAATCAAAATGTTATGGCTTGAATTATTTTTTGTTTGTTTTAAATTCATATCAAATAATATAAACAACTGCAATATCGAATATTTAATAAAAAACGAAATGCACAAGTTTCGAAGCCATGAAAAATTTTATCGCTTAGAGACGTAATGAAACTCGCTTACACTTTAAATGTGATTTGAAAAAACGGCTTGAAGAAATGGCATTTATATGCCTTTATTCTTATCGTTTTCTATTACCCAAGGAAAACGAATATGATTTAGCGTTTTTGAATTCCACGTCTGACTTTAATTTCAAAAGTGTTAAACTGTTTTCCTCTTGCGGACATGACATTTGTAGAAAAACATTTGCACGGTTTATTTAAGATTAAATTTATGTACAGAGAATATTTTGTCAATCTTTTTAAGATACTTACTCTTCAACTAATGATTCCCTTTTGTCTCATTTGTCACAAAAAAAAAAAAAATTCTTCAATAAAAAAATTTCCAAAAAATTTTTTTTTAAATTATTGAAGTCACAAAATTTCAAAATTGAACTTGAACACGAGGATAAGTTCAAAAGTTCAAATTTGTTTAATCGCTTAATTTGTTATTGTTTAGAATTAGTGCAAAAATGTCCCAAATTACTGGATTTGATTTGCATTGAGGAGGTGGTACTAATCATTTAAGTTCATCTCACCTCTAAATGAATGAATAAAGTTATTTGTTATTTCTATTACTACAAACTTTGAGCCAAAAATTTTTAAAAATTATAGCATCCACTACAGGTGGAAAAGGGTTAATCTAAATTTGTCGTTTCGCTTGTAACTTCTACAATTTTCGAACCAATAAATTATTTATATTTTGAGTTTTTATGCATAGCAAATTCCAATGAGTGATGTCTGTAAATCGATCAGACAGAGTTTCAAAATTTTGCTATTAAAAAGCAGCGGCCAAAAATTCCATTTTGATGGAGAATTTAAAAATAAGAAAAAAAAAACATTGGTAAAAACATTGGTGCTTGTCCTTATTTTCAGTTTTTCAAGAAGAAGAGATCGCTTAGAAAATACTGAAATTAAAAGCCAATGAAATTTGTATGTATTTATTTTTTTTATTTTTCAATGCTTCGCTAAACTAGATTTACATATTAGTGAAGGGTATAAAGATTCGGCATTGCCGAATGTAGCACTTCTAGCAATGAAAAAAATCTTATAAGCTGCACCTTAAAATATAAACGTTAAACTTTAAAATTTCAGAGAACGTAATGCGGTTCTGGGGATAACTAAAATTAATAATGATTTTCGTTAATTCTATACGCATTTTGTTTTTAATTTTACTTATTTTTGCTGCTTAAGCAAACAATTCAAAGATTCACAAAATTTTGAGATCAAAATACTATACTTTCATACTTTTGTGTTGGTGTTTAAGTGTAATTAAATTACCTATCAGCTTCAACTAATGAAAAAAAGAGCTTACACATGAACACCTGCAAATTTCAATGCTTTTACACTTCAATTGTATTCAAAACACATGAGTAGACATTTAAGATTTTATTTGAAATTTGCAACCTTGCAAATGTATACATTATGCATTTTAAACATACACATACATACTTCGAAAATGTAATCCTTTTCCAGAATTATAAATTCAAGTAAATAGTGAAGCAACATGATTTCAAGAAATGCGAAATGAATCCATTATATTTTCAATAATGTAAAACATTCATGTGCAGAATTTGTGTGATATTACGTGGGAGAAACTATGTTTTGATAGAAAGAGTATCTGCTGGCACGGAGTGACGTAAAAGAAACAGATTTGTATAAATTTTAAGCTTTTAAATTATTATGTCGAATTGTTTTAAGTAAATTGTAGTTTTGAAGAGAAAGTCAAGATTCGGGAAATTTTAACGATTTACTGAGTAGCGTGCTGTTAACGATATTGACTTTCAAATGCATTGACTTCAGAGTGCCGACTAGTATCTGTCAACCTCCTTTTTCATTAGAGATTCTCTCGTGCTGTACATTCATACATAATGTGCGCTATCATCTCAGTCTCTTTTAGGCACAGTCTAAAAGTATCACCCTTAAATCTTCGCCAACTTCAGTTTAAGATATCTGAACTTCATGTAGACGAATTATTTAAAAAGGAGCACTTTAAAAGATTAACTCGGTAAGCTTTAGATATGAATTCTGGTTCATCTTTTCCGTCTTTCTCATTTGATCAATAAGAACAGGACTTCCTTTAGTGATTAACCTCTCTTGAAGTTCGGATTCTCACTGTGTTCATTTTATCAACACTAGAAAATATATCCCAAGCAGAGGTCGAACTGAGTAGATAAAGCTGTACTTTTACTAAAGTTTGACAGTTATTATACACAGGAAAGAGTTAGCTAGAAGCCTGCTACTGGACGCCACCAACAGAAAGTATAAATTGAACTTTAAATAGTAAGCAAAGTTTCCATATATGAATAATCAAATATTTGTACAGCTATTCGAAAAACTCCAAAGCTGTTCTTTTAATCCTGGCACAACATTTTTTCGGACTTAAAGAAACATTTTTAATATCACGACACAAAGAATTTAACAAAAAAAAAAAAAAAAAACAGTTTAAAAATTCACCTTTATTCATAAATATGTTTAAAGTAAAAATTTGTGGTTAAAAAAATTAATTTTTTGATATAATTTTCTGGCTTTCCTTTGCACAAGTTTTTTAAAACGGCAATTATTTAGCTACAAGTCTTATTTAATGTTAGGAGATCTAAGAAGCAGCTGCCCTCTCCTTTTCTTAATCAATTGCTGTTCAATGTCAACAGAAGAAAAGCACCTGCTTTTTGATTTAAGGTCTCTCATTCTCTCCATTTTTCTTTATTTTGTATACCCTTCACCCCAAAAAGTAATACCTTAGTTTGTCATTCCGTTTGAAATTTTTACAATATCCATTTTCGACCAATGTCAGTCTGTCCGTCTGTCCGTCTATTCGTCCATGTTTTTGCCAAGGCACTAGAAAAGCTAGAGAAAATATAAAAACCCCAATTGATTAGAATTAGTTTCGAAAGAGGTGCTATTGAAAATCAGCATGATCGGTCTATTCCCTCGAGGCAGTGGGCTAAACTCCACGCCTGTCTTTAAATTTTCCGTATCATTTGAAAATCCAAAAAACAAAAATATGGAGTAATAGAGGATTAAAAATAAAAACCATCAGGTTAAAAAATTGGCGCTCACCCATTTTTCCGAGTTATGGGCCTCTGAAATTTTTATAAAAAAGTTCTATTGTCAATATGGTCAAAATGGGTATCATTAAAAAGCTTTTAAAGATATCTTTCAGAAAATAAAAAAAATTATTAAAATTGCTTAACCCATTAAGAGCCGATGATTTTTTTTTAATTCTCTGTCATGGCAATATTCGTTTTTTTGATAGGAGCTACTTCACCAAACTAGCACTCTTACTTGTTTTTTTTTTTTTTTTTTGTTTTGTTCTTTTGTAAACATGAAACCTATTATTCTTTTTAGGTTAAGAAGGTCCCATTAGTTACAGCATTTTGATATGCGAAAAATAAAACGTGTTTATAAAGCATTTAAAAAAATATTGCTTTTGGCAACAGACTTTTTATGTTTTCTCAGGGTTAAACTGTTTTCATTAAGAATGACATATAATTGGGCTCACAATTAAGTCCTAATTTTCATATAGAGATAATCAAATCGTTTTTTAATACAAATAAAACGCATTGCATGAGTAGACATTATAGTTCAAACAACTTTCAGCAGCTTCTTTTTTTTATATCTGTGCCCATATGCAATAACAACATAACTCGTCTTTTGAAAGTTTTTAACAGCATTTTTAATTTTAATATTGTTGCGTTAAATCAGGGATTATCGACTTTAGCTATTTAGATTTTAGGCTACAAAGATGAAATTTGATTTGCATTACAGATTGAAATGTTAGAAGTATATTATTAGCAATAACTTAATTTGTTACTAAGTCGACTTTAGCTGCTATTGCTTGTGGACACAGATATATATAAAAAAATGGTATGTCCAACCAATATGCTATCCTAAGCAAATAATTAACTGACACTGCAAGTACTACAATGTGGTGATTATATGATGATAATGTTATGGTTTTGTTTATGTTCTTTGTTTTATATTTTTCCTACAAACAACAGCTGCCATTATCAAAGTGGCGAAGTGTTTATATATACAATAATGGACTATATAATATATATAAAGTAAAAAGTATTCTACAGGTTTTAGCAAGGGCATGACCAGTACATCAACTGGAAATTATAGTTAAAAAAAAAAACACTACAATCATACAAAAACTTACAACACTTAATGCATAAGTACCTTTGTGTTAGTTCTAAAAGAATAAGAAAGTGTCAATTATTAAGTTTTTACGAACCTTGCAACAATGAGAAAGTTTTAATATAAAATTTTTAATTATACTGGTGAGAAAATAATATTTTCAACAAGTTTTAAAAGGTTCTTCAATATAAACTCGTGCTTTTTAAAAAATTTTAAATGAAATTAAAAATGTAAAAAAAATATTAAGAACTTGTTTGTTTGAAAATACAGGAGGTTTATAAAAAAGTATTGAAATTTTTAAAATTTTAATTTTAATTTTCTATAATAAAACATTTTATTCAAATGAATATTTATTAAAAGTTCACGCTTATTTTAGTTTTTAAATTTTTTTGAAAGAAAAATTATTTTTACTAATTTTTTGTTATGTTTTAAATAAAACAGGAAAAATTATAAGCTATTACAATGTGATGCAGTGTGTATTGGGCCGGTAATATTTACCTTATTCTGTGTACGCTGTAACCCTCATCTATTGAAACAACTAATCTAACAGAGCCGCTCACCAAAATTACTGTTATAAACGATGATTTACTTTGTAGGTTATGTCAGATGTAATTTGCATGTACGTTTAAATGCAAAATATCAAACCATGTGTAAAAATTATTACTTTAGCATACATAAGAAATATCATGCAGATTTTCTAACTGACAAGTCATATGTAAAAAACATTTCGTCTAAAGATACCTTAAGAAATAAGAATACGAGAATTATTAGGTTGTATAAATTCCACGCATATCACAAAGCTTTTTTCGTCATTCTTTTGATTAATCGTTACACACATTTTTCATGCTTTTTAGCAAACGCACTTGAAGCAACGGATGATGTTTTTTTATTTTACTTTCTTTATATCAAAGCAGAGATTGTTTCAGAATATACTAATTGCTATTAAGTATTTTCTTAATAAATTTAGATAATAAAATGAATGTGAACTCAAGCCAAATTAAAGTAATTCTTTTGGTAATAATTCTAAAAGAGTTTGATTAATAATTAAAAAAAATTAAAGATATTTGATTTAACGATTACATTCACAGGTGACTACTATTTATCACCTATGATTGAATTAATTATTCACTAGCTAAGTCTCTTGAAAAATGTTTGCGGTTAATCTGATTGTTGCAAAGGTGCACTGAGCATTTTAGAAAAGTTATTTACAATAACCGTCACTATATTTGTTTGCCCAACACTTTAACGTTTTTTAAAGTATATTTTTGCAGCTCAAAAATGTATCGTTATTTCAATTATATTTGGTTTTATTTATTTGTTAAATAATTACAATTCGAATAAAAAATAAGAACCTTCTTCAAAATCGTACTTAAGAATATATTGCGTTTCACATTTAGGAGCTCCTTAAGCAAACAGAAATGATTTGGTTCATATAAATTTATTAGGGAATTTATTTGAAGTCGAACAAATTTCTTGAATTTAGTCATCAAAGACTTTTAAATCTATAATGCAGATGGTAATATTTGTGAATTAATACTAAATACTTGATTCAAAACGATCTGCAAAAACCATAATTTTGAAACAGCTTCATATTAACTTAAGTGCGAAATGCTCAAACATGTTTGGAAAATCGTTTAATGGCAAACGGAAAAATGTGAAATATGTGTCCTTTAATTTAAAAAAAATCATCTATGGCGATAAAACACATTTCCAGTTAAGTGGCTTTTTTAGAAATGTACAAAGAGTTACTCTCTGATGATAGCGATTTTGAGCCCAAATGAGCCCAAACTTGCATAAACTTTAAATGAAAGTACAAAAATACCTTAAATTAAAGGGTGTACCAATACCAGTGGAGAAATACAACCTCACGCTTGCGAATGCGGTTGTTTTTTTATATGGAGTTTTGACAATAAAAAACGTTGAACCAATCCGCATGAAATTAGAATCTATTTTAATTTGAGTGCGTTTTCTCTCAAATTGATAAAATTTTTAATCTTTCAGCATGTTGCCACAGTTTTAATGTTTTTCTAACAAAAGATACTATTTGTTAATAGTTTTGTGAATGACTTCGAAAAAAGAAGAGAAAGAAAATGTAAGAAGTCATTGAAAATCAACAGAAGTTTTGAAATTTTTCAATTTATTGCTTATTTACATTTAAATTTTTTTTTTAAATATACATATTTCAATAAAAAAGAATGAAAGAAAATTAGAATAAAATCCGCATCCGTCGCCGCAATTCATTTTATTTTTTTTTTTCTCTGACATGCGGAATCCGTCGCCGCAACCGTAAGGTTATATTTCTACTCCCACAGTGGTCTTTTACCTATGTGGTCTTATATTAGAAGCGCAATAGCAAGTCTTAGGTGGAAAGTTTTTATGTCCACTATAAGAAAAAGTAAAGAATATATTATTTGGGATCTTTTATCTGTTAAAAATTACACTTAATATGTATAAAAAATAGTGCGAGCAACCAAGTTATAAATTAAAGGGGTTTGCATTGCAAAAATGCCATCTATACAAATTATCTTTCTTTTCTCCATTTGGAACTTACGATTTGCCCTCTACAAAAATAAAAATAAAAAAATAAAAATTCCATTACTGACTTATTGAAAAGTGTGAAGCCTTATTTAGTGTAGAAGCACAACAGATGACGGTAACGGAACGATTTATCGTTGCTGAGAGTAAGTAAACACAATAACGACGATTCTCTGACGGCATTCAAAATATTTATTTTCATTTCAGCTTTGTGTTTGTTTTCAAAAATATTGTGTTGAAATATTTTATTACATTTAAATGAATTAGATAAATTCTATTAAAGACTCGATGAAACGTAAAGAATATTAAGTACATTTAACATATCCATGGCATTAGAGTCTATTGGACTGGCTAACCTTGTAAGAGATTCAATAGGTCATTTCAAAACTTTCACACAAATTGAAGAGCGGGACGAAGAATAAATGATGACTGACTTAAGGTGAGACATGGGCTCATATTTTTCACCTTTTCAGTTATTTTTTCAATCAATTTTATTTTCATATTTTTAACCTTTTCAATTATGTTTTTCATTTACGTACATACATGTATCAGTTTTTTTTTAATATTTTTATTCCTGAAATTTTGTTCTATTTTTATATAAATAATGTGCCTTTGCTATCATTGTTTATTCAAATGCTTATAAAATACTTATATTTTTGGCAATATTGTTAGGAGAGTGAGAGACTAAATGTGAGAGAATAATGAAAACCGACAAGAAAATAAAATAAATTTTATCTCAGCGGCATTGTCGTTGAACGATAACTTATGTCAAATTTGTATGAAAATATCGTTACCGTCGTGTGTTGTGTTCCTACACTTATGCTGATAAATAAGTAGTAATTGATATCTCAGGGACCAACATTGAACGTTCAGAATGTGCTTCACCAAGAACAGCCGGATTACGACATCATTTTTAAATCACGACATTTTAAAAATCAACGTCGTGTATTATTTTTTTTTTAACTTTTTTTTTCCTTAAAATTTAATATTTTTTATGTTCAATTCCACAATTTAAAGTTTTGTTGTGTTTAAGAAACAGAAGCTCATTCAATTTAGATTAATTTAATTGACACCAAGATGTAGTTAAGGCTCTAACAATAAGCATGAAAAAATTTAAATACGTGGCGTCACGTATGTAGCTTTTATCGATTTTGAGAAATACAGCACTATGGAGTACACTGACCTGTAAAAAAATATTCGAAAAAATTAGTGGTGTTATAAAATATTTTTTTATAGTTATTTTGTAGCCAGGGGTTGAACCATGGATTTTCATAAATCAATTAAAATTTAACTTTTTCGGCTTTGGGTCATTTTTTAATTTAATATTAAAAGTTAAATTTTAATTTATTTACGTCATAATATATTTTATGTAAATGCAAAATGCTGTAACATACAAGATGCATGCTTCGCTCAGGAAATAAATAGTAAGCTGAAGTTAGCCATCATACTCAACTGCGGACTAATTTAAAAATTGTTGCAGCGTAGGTAATGGTATCAAATCAAGCTTTCAAATAAATATAGTGAAAACAAATGTTATGCGAATATACTCTCCTAACTCTACATCAACAACTAATGCCTTAAACGGTGGTGGCTCGAGTGTTGACATTGCAAATCAAATTTACCCAAGCGTTTGGACGATTGAGCTCCATACGGTCATCGTGAAATACATCGACAAAAGCAAAGTTTAATACGTTTAACCACTGCATCAAATTCATTATTAATGTAAATCGTTAAACTGCATTCCAGGTACTCACAAAGCGCTACTGCAAAGGCTCCACAATATATCTCTGGCAAAAGACACACTAAACAGCAACAATTAAATATTAAGAAGAAATGTGTGATAAACCATCTTTACTGCAAACATCCAAAGAGAATATTACCATTACAAGAAATCAGAAGGCAAGATGGACTAGCTTTTACATGATGCCATCAGATAGAGAACGAAGATGCAACATAAATAAAGAGCTGAAATCAATAGTCTACACAGTATTAGATAGGTATACTTTGAAAGACTTAACAACAATAAGATATTCACTCTGTTTAATGCTCAAAACAATCAATGATATCATTAATGATATAAATATCTCACAAATATGGGTACATAAGCAAATACGTTTTCAATTTCTATTAATATTAGGTAAACTGAATATTTTATGTGAATAAAAAAATTATATTTTTAGCTAGAGTTGTTTACCCAACTTTTATAATTTAGACTTATTTTCATAATTTGATCATTTTAACTGATATTCTTATCACAACCCACATATCACACTACAAATCAAAAGGTCACAGCTAGACGTAGAAAAAAGAAAACAAATAAACTTTTTTCTAATTTTTATTGCTCTGAGTTGTAGATTTTTGCTTCAAAACATAAAATGATTTATGTGCTGGGACAACCATAAAAAATGAGAATAAACAGAAAACATTTTATTAACAAATATCAACAACAAAAACGTTTGGCGTTAATAAAAAAAAAAAATTTGGTTGTGTTTTTATAGCTGCAAGATATACAGAGAGGCATATATTACAAGCAACAAAGGCATGGTAATGGTAAAACCACAAAAATATGATAAACAAAAAAATATGAGCCCACGAGCCTACTAATTGAGAGATAATTCTAAAGTCAAATAGAAAATAAAAGTGATAATAAATTACTTGTTGAAATTGTAACAACAATAATATGTGTGTTTGAAAGTAACAGGGTTAAACATTAAATGTCTCCGTAAATAAAATATGTAGATCTTAATATAAAAAAAGTAAGAGTGATATATGCCGATTCTTCTAAACCCTTCCATGAATATAAATCTAGTCTAGTCAAGTAATTTAAAACAAAGAAAAATTATTTGCAATTAAAAAAAAAATTAGTATTTCCTGGAAGATATCTTCAAAAGCTTTTAAATGATACACATACTGACCATATTGACAATCGAAATTTTTTATGAAAATTTCAGAGGCCCATAACTCGGTAAATATGGCGAACGCCAATTTTTTACTTGATTTTTTTTTTTTCTTATTTTTTAATTTTCTATCTCTCCATATTTTTGTTTTTTTTTTGGAGTTACTTCATTGTTCAAAATGATATGGAAAAATTTAAGAGGGGCGTGGTATTTAGTCCAGTGCCTCGTGGGTCATGACCGATATTGGTGATTTTTATTAGCAACTCTTTCGAAACTATTTCTGATCGGCTGGAGCACTTAAATTTTCTCTAGCTTATTTTGTGTTGATTTCAAAACTTACACGGATTGACAGACAAATATCGCTTAGTCTACTTCGTTATGCATAAGAACTTAAATATATATACTGAATGGGGTCGGAAAGGGATATTGTAGAAATTATAAACGAAATGAAAAGCTTAGATAAATCCTTTGAATTTTTTGTGCTAAAGGGTATAATAATTTTACTAAAAATTTAATTTATAACAACTAAACTAAATTTACTTATACGAAAATGTGAAAATTTATAATCAAAAATGGTTTTATTGTTTTTAAAAATATTCTCCAGCATGATTTATACACTTTTACATGCGCTCAAACCAGTTGTTGAAACACTTTTTCCACTCCGATTGAGACACCTCTAAAACATGGTTTTTAAACACTTCAACAGCTTCTTCTGGCTACGAAAATCGTTGACCCCGCATTTTTTTCTTGATGTGCGGAAACAAGAAGAAGTCATTAGGTGCCAAGTCAGGGCTGTACGGCGGACGACCCCTTAATTCGACGTTTTGGCCGGTCAAAAGCGCTCTGGTTGGAGCCGATGTGTGAAAGCTCGCATTGTCATGATGAACAATGATTCGTCTTCTCTTGTTGGTTTTTCGAATTTCTCCGATGACTTCAGGCAAACAAATTGTAGTGCACCACTCAGAAGTGACCGTCCTACGTTGCTCAAGCGGAACAGGTGCCACATGACCAGTTTTGCCGAAGAAACAGGCGCTCATTTGATTCGAAGTGCTTCTTCCACGAACAACTTTCGTTGAATTTTGCTCGTCTTTGAAGACCCACACGGTCGATTGTTGTTTCGTTTCGGGCTGATGCGCATAGATCCATGATTCGCAATCATTCGGGATCCAACGAGAACAAACCCTTTTTACGGCCAGGTGTTCATGCAGTAAAGAATGTATGCTGGTGGAAGAAATTTCCAAGGATGTCTCTATCTCTCGGTATGTCGCATGTCGATCTTGCATAATGAGTTCACACACGGCATCAATGTTCTCTGGCACAACAGACGTTTTTGGACGACCTTCACGGAATTCGTCTTTGTGCGAGCTTCGGCCACGATTAAATTCATTATACCAATTTTTCACAGTGCTATAGGATGGTGCTTCATCGCCATACAAAGATTTAAGTTCATCAATGCACTCTTGTCGTGATAATCCACGTCGAAAGTTGTGAAAAATGATGGCACGAAAATGTTTATGATTTAATTCCATTTTTTTTATATTAGTTTTTTCAAGTCACTGTAAACAACATAAATAGTGGTCGTACGTCAAAACGTTTTGAGTACGATTATGCTTAAAAATGATAAACTTTCCAATGGAAATGTCAGATTGCACTTCGCAGCACTCAGTGTTGCCAGGCCAGAAATATATATAGCAGCCCTCGTATAAAAGTAACCCACATTTAATTGCAATTTCGCTACATGCTGCATTTAGTTCAAGAAAATATTAAGTTTTTTAAAATAAATGTAAAAAACAACATACGTACATACTTATGCAGAATACATTTTAATTTTACTTTAAACAAGCAACAAAATCTGTATAAATTAAGAATTGATTGTAAAGGTAAAAAAAACTCTGGAGCCACACGGTAAGAATCGTAGGACAAAAGACTAAATTATCGTGCTTGCATTTCAGTCGCAATTAAAGAAACCTCTACTTTTAAAAAGTGAACAACACAAGTTGTTACACTGCTTCAAAGAAGAATATTATTTAACTGATTTAATAAACATAACATTCATTATCTTATTCAAAATTATTTAAAAAATTAGTTTCTTAGATTGATGACATAGCAAATAAGTAGATTAAAAAATTGTCAGTAACAAAACAAATATTCAAAATGAATTTTATTCGTTTCTCTTAGGGTTTCGTTATGTTTAAAAAAAAAACAAATATAAAAAAGACAACATATCCTATGCCTCGTTCCTTTTATAATACGGAAACTGAAAGGGCAGGCAAAAAATCGTTTGAGCTGAACAGACAATTTAAATATTTCATCGGAAATTGATTTAGAATTAAAAAAAAAAAAAATGATTTCTTAACAATATTTAAGGATCTGTAGCAAATAATGTCAATATAGAAATTTATGGCTCTTTTTAGTTAAATTGATGCTGTATTTTTTCCGTTTCGTTGTCTATATCATTGACATTTTATTTCTTTAGTTAAAATGAAAAATGTAATAAATCCATGGTGTGTCATAAAAATGTGTTGCCCTTATTGAAACCATTCTTAGCTGTTTAAAAAACAATAGATATAAAAATTTTATTTTAAACAAAATCAATCAATAAACAGAGTAAAGTGTTTCCATGCCAATCAAAGCAGTAAAACAGACATACGAAGGAGCATTCAAATTTTTGCAAACAACTTCGATCTCTTATTTAGAGGGTAAGTTACTTTTAATATAAAATTGAAGAAATTGTATGAGCATGGGATTAATAAAGCTCGTAAAATTTTACAATTTATACGTGCTGTGCAATAGAAGTCCTTACGCTTGGTAGTATTTATTTAACAAGTTATAATAAATTTTTTTTATATGATTATATTTATTAAATTTTATTATTTGCCTTAGTTTTTTATACAAGATTGACTTTAATTAAATTAAAATTATTCTTCATACTTAAAGAGACCAAAAACCTTTTGCTAACCTTGCAATACAAATAACTTAAAACATAAAATCTTATTAAATAAACCAATCGCATCAAACCACATAATGAGGTAATTTTTGTTCCACATAGATAGCAAACGCTATCTGGACATTTCACAAATTAATGCCTTGGTTAAATTGTGGTTCAGAAATTGTAAATAAATAAACATGTTAAACGAAAATGCAAAATAGTAAATTTCTGGTATCGATTTTTTATGAACATGTGCTCAATAAACAACTTATGTTAACTTACAGAAGCAATGAGCCACAGATTGTATCCAATTATATAATATACGCTGAAACAATAATTACTGTTAAATCCCATCATAAAATATACACCGAAAAAATAATTACTTCTCAAAGTAATAGCAGCGTGGTCTCTTTCACAATTTCCAAAGATAAATTTGGAATTTTTTACTTTCACTAATCGGTTTAATAAATGAAGAATTAAGGTTAATTAGCCAAAATGTATACACATCGGCAAGTCATAAAAACTGTCAACTAACTTAAGGCCAGGATAAACGATTGTACGATTTAGTCACACAAAAATATGACAGAATTCTCTCCTACTTTGAAATCGTTTCAAAATGGCATCGTGGGTGCCACACTGTTATAAAAAAATTATGCAAAAAAGTATGCTTTTAATATCTTGCTGTTTCTTCTTTTCTTATCTTCATAAAAATCAACTCTGAACGCATAGAAAAAATCACTTTATGAATTATTTAAAAAAATTATAAAATCGTACAGATCTGTCACTCACACTCACACACTTTTAATACACACTATCATACTTCAAATCGTACGACTGAGTATGATAGTCAGCCCTGGCCTTTAAATGAATATAAAAGCAGTAACTCTAGTATGAAGTACAACTCTGACCTAAAATAGAAAAAATATATATATAAACACTGACACACTGTTTGGCGTCGGCGACATCGTCATCAATTTTGAGGCAACATCACTTTAACGATAATGTTTATAAAAAATAAGTAAGAGAGCTATATTCGGCTATGCCGAGAATTAAAAAAAACTGGTACTGCATATATAAAATTTTAATTTTAATGGGTTAAACATTTATAAAAAAATTTAGTATTTTCTTAAAGACCTCTTCAAAAGCTTTAAAATGATACCCATATTGATATTTTAAAAAATTTGAAAATTTCAGAGCCCCGTAAGTCGGAAAATACGGGCGAGCGCTTCGAAGGACATGGACCGATAATGCTGATTTTCAAAAGCGCCTCTTTCGACACTATGTCTAATCGATTGACGTACGGATGGACAGACGGACAGACGGAACATCGCTCAATCGACTTCGCTATGCATAAGGATTCAGGGGTCGGACATGGATTTTGTAGAAATTACACACGGAATGACAAACTTGTATATAACCTTCTTCCACTTTTTGTGGTAAAGGGTATAATAACACACATATTTAATATGTGAGTCTGTTAATTTATTTCTTTACTATTTTTAATTATTTTTAAAAATTTTGTAAAAATTTGAAGAAATGATATTTCTCTCCGATACTGACTTTAGTAATGAAGAAAGTAAGACAAAATTAATGGTGCAGGGAAGACTTTTTAGACAAAAATCAAGAATCTTTTGGTTAGTAGATGAAAAGTAAGGGATAAATTTAAAGTTATGCCTTGTGTCTTCCTGTAAACATTGTAAAATATCAATTAATACAAGTGGACCTCTTGGGGCAACATAACGTACAATTTGAAATGATTAAAGCAAGTTCAAGTAGACGTTGTCTATGACTTCAGGAAGTTTTCATTCACTGAACTGAACCATACCGAAGAAGATTTGCCACAGTTTCTTTTAAGGGACTTAGTTTCAGCTACTTATATTTATATACCGCTTCCAGATGCTTTACCTTCCATTTTGTTTGTAACCATCTTTGTTTTACTTTAAATTTGAAGTCGCGTAAATCTGTAAAAACAATTTTGTCGAACATGAATTTGTAAAGCACTACATACCAAACCAAATCACTCGGTTTATTTGGTGGGCCAAGGGCGTTTAGAGCAGTCCCAATACTTTCCCACTGTTCCTTAAAATAAAAAGTAACAGTGCCTTTTCGAAAACCTCTGGCAATCAATGGACTTTTTTGCAACTCTTTAATTAATTTTTCAAATTGGATGGGGTTCGTAATATTCAGTTTTTCTATTTTAAATTTTATTTTTACTATTTTTATAATTTATTTAATTAAACTTATTGTTTTGTCAAGACACTTAAATCGCAAACGGCAATTCAAGGCAATAGTAAAGTCACATTTCCCTACAAAATACTAAACTCATATTGCCAATCATCGATAAATAGCAATATTGACAACAAAAATACCGATTCAAAAAAAAAAAAAAAAAAACGATTAAAATTGCCATCGCCTTGTATAGCGGACGCCATACAGAAAAAGGTTGAATATTTTAACTAATTATGAATACCGACAGGTAACAGTCAGTGAACCAAGTAGATTATTATTTCGCCATATATTTGATTAAGGTTTTAAGGTATTGCTATCCTCGACGCAATTTCACCACAAAAGATAATTTTTCAACTTATTGTTCTTTAAAGCTCCTCTTAGACATATTTTTTTTGTATTAAAAAAATTTTATGGGAAATATTCTTCAATATATCAGTCAGCTTCGATTTATTAGTGCCTAATACTAGCTGTGACTGATTAAGTTATAACAGTTGTTCAAGGATATTAAAGATTCAATTAATAACAAGGAAAAAGTATAAATACATACATACATACGTATGTACACAAATAAATGAACTAAAATTTTTTTACGCTTATATTAATTTTTTAATTTAATGTTCAAAAATTTTTAGAAAGAAAAAATAAAAGAGCAAGACGAGTTGCCGATAGAACAACAAAAAAATGCTTTGAATTGCATATTAGCTTTAACCAAATTAATCCTGATTAGTTGGTCATATAGGTGATGTTTATAATGGACACAACCTGAGGTAGATGATGCCAAAAATGCTGATGAAGAATGTAGTGATTCAGAAAATGCTGCATTTCATTCTGCTAGTGTCTATTTTTTTCTTTGGCAAAGGTACGCATACATTTGTAAATATTTCTTTCTAACAATTTTTAAAAATTAAAATATGAACCTAAGCCGAAATAAAAATTTTTAATTCATTATATCCACGGTTCAAATCCTGATTGGCGAAAAATAAAAAATTCAATAAGTACATAAATGTTTTATAACTCTCTTTAAAAGCTCCAATGATTTTAACTTGCTTTCATTCCATTTGGCACTGAAAAGTCCGTAGTTTTCTTTTAAATCTTACTGTAAAAAAAGGGACATTTTTATGTACGTGGGATTTTTCTTTCCCCTTAGGAAAAATCTGTTATCACGATTTTTTTGTTAAATTATTTGTCTTTAAATTTCGTAGCTTTTTAAAATAAAGTGTGCTGTCAGTACAAGCTATTTTAAATGAACTGAAAAAAATTGGGCACACAAGTTTTTCGCCGCTTATCGTTGATAAGTCTCTGTATAAGCTTTGATTTTATATATTTTTTACTATTCTCACTAAAGCTTACAAAATATATCAAATAATAATAAAAGCTTTGCAGGCTTGCCCGGTCCAAGCTATGATTGGTGGAAAAAAAATTTTTAATAGATTATTTTAAGGAATTTTTTTCTCTATTACATATTTAAAAAAAAAATTATACTAAAATATAAATTTCTGTCAAGTAGATGTCAAATTAAATTCACTACCTTAATACACGACCACAACCGTCATCAGCAGCATTTGTAGTTACGTAGTTTGAAGTCTTCTATGTGTCTAAGAGGTATCATTTAAAGCACTCTCTCTGGTTGGCAACGCCAACGGAAAGCATATTTTTACTGACATTTAATGTCATAGATGTCAGTAAACAAAAGTGAACATTTTATATAATCATTCGGTTGTGTAATTTCCAACTTTTTTTTCTTTTTTTTTTGTTTGTTAAATTTTTGTATTTTGTGTTGTATCAAAATGAAACCTGAAGGACATGCTATTCAAAATGCTTATGAACATCACCGCCAGCGAGTTAGGTGTGCTAAGCCTATGATTGATCATAGTCCACCTCTAATGCATACAGGAAATTTTGCTCGTTTCTCCAAAATGAAAGAAGATGTTGAGACATACATTGCCCGTTACAAAAAAAATGCCGAGCTTTTGCTATCTCTAAATAAAGTATTTCGTACCAAAGGTGAAATCGATAGTTTTCGAACAGCAGAAAATTCATTTTCACCACCTTATAGCAATTTGCCCCTAAGAAATCGTCTGTTGGTGGAAATGGATATTAACAATTTTAGAATCGGTAAAAATATTATGTGCGCAAGGCCGATACTCGATACCTGGCTATCGGATAAATTTATTAGGAAGATTGTACCAAAAAAGCCTAAACCGTTTCAATATCCAAAACTGGTAATGGACAAATATTCTCATATGGATATACCCGATGATCCTGTGCAGTTGCAAAAAATTTTTAGACCTAAAATATGGTTTAATTTAGAAGTAAAAGGTGTTCGTCCTTTGGGCCGTATTATTATTGAACTTTATACGGAAGCTGCCCCTCAAGTGGTAGTCGAAATTATACGCCTTTGTTCAGCTAAACAAAAGGAACGTATTCATTTTATACGCTTATTTCCACGTCTTTGGCTGGAATGTGATATATTGCTGGACAAAGATACACTAATTCAGAAAAATATTGAATATGATAAACGTTGTATGGATCATGGTCAATATGCAGGCATTTTATCATTTAACCGACATCATGTTTATAATCCAATCAAGTCCTGTCTTAACTTTTCCTTAAGTTTTAAGCCACTGAGTTCGTGTAATGGTCGTCGTATTGGATTTGGTCGCGTAATTCAAGGCTGTAAAGTTTTAAATTCTATTGAAGATTTTGGCACAAAAAATGGCAAACCTTCAAAAGAAGTTATTGTGACAAATTGTGGAATTTTAAAGTAACAAATAAACTATGAGTATAAAACTATTTGTTAAAAATTTTTATTTAAAAAAGTAATTGCTGTAAGAAGGCGTTGCAAATAAAAAAAACTTTTTTTTGGCACACCCTTTTTTCAGTTACGGAATATGTTTTATTTTGAAAACAAATTTTGATCTGAAATTATTAGCGAGAAGTTTACGAAAGTTTTTCTTCTTTAAAGTTGTGTTAAATTTGAATTATATTTTAAGGCTTGAGAAATAAATTTATTTTCCTGCGAGCTATGAAGTTGATTTGTAAGAGATATATTGGCTTTGCATCATATTTAGAGATAAATAACTTCTTTAAAGAAATAATAATAAGCCAAACTTTTAAAGGTTCAATGCTGCCATACTTTTTGTATTTCTACTGGGGTACATTACTTCTGTATTAAGTCCATTTAACAAATCTTCTGTAGGAATGAAAATCTGCTATTTAAATTTATAATTGATATAAGTAACAGCACAGAATTGAGAATTTCGTATTGCATTTTTATACCCTTCACTACAGGTGGAAAGCTTATTATTCCGTTTTTATCTATTACAGTTCTCATTTCCGTTCGATTAAGCGATGTCTGTCTGTCCGTCCGTATGTCCGTAATCAGGTTGAAATAAATTTTCCATGTCCCTAGATAATACAAAAAATTTATGACCAGTATTCTCTCACATAGCTTCGAAAAAGGTGCCAAAAAATTAAGCAGCGTTGGTCCACATAAAGAAGATATATGTTTGAAAAAAAGCGAACGCCTTTTTTTTTCTTGTTTTTCGGATTTTGTTAAAACTGTTGCGATCGTTGATCCGAATGAATGGAAATGACCAAAAAGCCTTTGTCAAAACCCCTGAGGGGCAAAAATACCCTTGTAGAGGCCCATACAGAGTAGAGATAATAAAGCGGGCAATGGATTCTAAAGACATTTAGGATAAACCCCAATAGTGCAGTTAACCTCTGCAGACTTCTTGTTGACTGGAGATTACAATTGTTTCTTTTCCTCTGATCTGTATGAAAGACCATTAATGGACACAGTTGCCAAAACGAGCCGGTGGGTGTGTAATGGACCGAATGGTATGACCAATAGAAACAAATTAAAATCCAACGATCCTCTGCGCAACAAGAGCGCCAATAGCCCTTAAGCACAAATGATTTTCACGGAGCCAACTGCTTTTTGCTTTTATATGTACAAAACCCTTCACAAGAGGCACGAAAACTCAAGCGGGATATACAAAGGACATATTAGACCCCAAGGTAACAACTAGGCAACTCAAGTTCTCCCTTTAAATATATAAATACATAACCTTCTTAATGAAGGGCATATTATGCTCGCCACTGCCGAATATTGCACTCCTACTGTTTTTGATATCAGTTTCGTCTCATGACAAGACATTTCAGGGAAAGTTCTGTCGATACAATCATTATTTGTGAAAGCGATTTTTGGCAATTTTAATTAAAACACATATTTTATTTAATTTATGAAAGAAAGAGTTTCTTACAGTATTTAATAAACAC
Organism: Cistogaster globosa; assembly: GCA_937654795.1. Lineage (NCBI taxonomy): Eukaryota > Metazoa > Arthropoda > Insecta > Diptera > Tachinidae > Cistogaster > Cistogaster globosa. Next base: position 24,347,002 of record OW569405.1, read on the forward strand.
TAAAATATGTTCTGAAGTTTCCCGAATCTTTTCAAAACTTTTTAAACTGCCGAAAATTTGGCTTAAGATACGGATTTAAGGGGTTTTATAATAGATAAGAAACTTGGAAAATGTTCATGTTTTCTGGAGCATTTCATTTAGTTACGATTTACAAAAAAAAAAACTTTCTTTTTAAATCAACGAATTACTTGCACTTAAACTTAAGAATAATTAAATCCATTTACTAAAAAATAGTAAGGAATTTTATAAATAAATTTTTTCTTTCAATTTTTTTTTGTTATCATTGTTTTCTGTATTAGCTAAAATCTACAACTCATATTTAAAGTGATTCTCTGATTTATAATTGGTTTTATGGAAATCATACAGAACATTCTTTTTATTTACACTGCCATTCTTCGTTTAACGCCTTGACCAAGAGAGACACTAAAGGTATGTACTATAGCAGGGGTTCTCATCAAATTCCTGCTCACGGACCCCTAGTAAACTAATTTTTTTTCGCGGAACCCTTTGAAGCCCAAGTTCAAAATAAAACTTTTATTTTTTTGAAGTCACTGTTTTTTTGGTTCTTCATGCGGACCCCTATTTGAGAACCGTTGTACTATAAAGTAATTTTTAGTCCATCTTCCAACCTTTTTGTTATGCAATATCGTAGAAAAATTATAAAAATACTCAAATTATTCTACAGTGAGGTGCTCAAATGAGTACAAGTTTTTACTTTGAGCACATTTTACTTCATAGAAATGAAAGTAATACAGCAAATTCAAATATTTTTGTTGTACTTTATTAAGTGTTAGGTACTTAACAAAATAGTGTAAAATTCAAAACTTAAAGCATTAATTTCTAAGAAAAAATTAGAAAAACAAAAACAACAATGTAATAAATTTGGCACCACTGAAAAATCTTTCTTTAATACTCAGTCCAAAGCCCTTTATTTTGAAAGACAACATTTACTCGATTTGGCATACTCTTCCCCAATTTCTGTACAATTTCTGTTGGCATATTCTTCCATTCATTTTGGAACCGCAGCCAAAGCTCATCCAAATTGGTAATTGTTGATAATATTATCAGTTTTTTGCAGTAGTCCAAGGTGCCACTATGTAAAGTGACCCCATACGAGTACCATCACGTTTACTCCACCGTGCTTCACAGTTTGTTTCACCTGGCACCTTTGAATTTTTTCACTAGGGCAGGGCTAGCTGTATTGTTTAAAGTCCGATTGGAAACGGTTAAATTTGTTTTCTTCTGACCAGATCACACCTTTCCAGTCGTCCGTTGTCCTAGTTCTGCGCTCTTTAGCAAATTTTAACCGTGCTTTTACATATTTTCCGATAATGCAGGTTTTTGGTTTTTTACTGCTGCAATAGAGCCAATGTTGCCAAGGGCTCTACATGCCGTCCACCGGCTAATAGGTTTTCCATTTGCTTACGAAGCATCTTTTGGTGTAAAAATTGCATTTGTCGCATCATTAGACGTGCGTCTGCTATAGTTAAAAGTTGTTAATGACCTCTAAATTGAGGCTTGGGAACAACGGAACACCGTTTTTGTACTCTTATGACGACTGGTTGACTCACTCTTAGTTCTTTTGCAGTTTCCTGAGTAGAACAGCCTCTTTCAGTCATGACCCGGATGTTCTCTGCGGTCGGTTTTGAACGTTCCTTCATTACTTGTTATTGTTAGATATTTTTTTTTGTAACTTGCACAATGTTCTTACCACACGCGATTTAAATAATTTTGAGCTTCTTCTTTAAAATAAAACTGATAAAAAGCAAAAAATATTGAAAAATAACGATACTTTTTCATTTCTTTTCTTCAAATTGTTCATAAAATGCAGAGGTGAAAAATTGAGTACATAAGAGTTATTTTTTTTTTTTTTTTGTTTTTTTCTTGGTGCTTGATGCATTTGTTACAAATTTTATATAATCTTATTAAGTACTAGATACTTAATAAACGGCAATTAAAATGTTGAATTTGCTTTATTACTTTTATATTTATAAAACAAAAAGTGCTCAAATAAAAAACATGTAAAAATTTGTGCACCTCACTGTAAGTATTATAAAAATTACCAGGTATTTCGCCTTTTTATAACAGTAAAAAGTATTATCAGACCAATCCTTCTTGACGCCTTTCCAATATGGCTTAAGATTTCTAAGACGTTAATAAAAATTTGAATACGAGTATTCGGACGTCTCATCGTAAGAAAATGCTTATAGAAAATTATGAAACTTCAAACAGAAAACTTTCAACTCTTATATTTATACTCGTATAATTATAAACCTCTTTTTAAAATTGTTTGTTTGTGCGTCAATTACAATAATTTTTATAAAATTTGAATCACGGGTAGATATCTGTCTGGTTGGTGTAATAGGGTAGATACATTTTTAAATAGGAGGGATGAAAAAGGGGACAGGGTATTTGTATGCGTCGAAATTTATTTTAACAGTCTCGTTTAATCAATTTAAAAAAAAAGGCGAAACATAAATAGGTCCTCATCTGTAAGCTCCAGCTGTTTGCTGAACTAGATATGGAGGAGAGAAAAATGGGGAAAAACGGGCAAATACGGCTGTATCGAATTTACATATTTATGAAGAAGGTAGAATATTAAGAATAAAAGATATATGAGGGGGAGTGGGAGAGGACAACGCGCAATTTTATGCATCTAAGCCGAAATCAAATTTGAGAAATATTTAAAATATAAAAACGTATGTCTTGATCTATAAGGTCCAATAGGCAAAACTAAAACTGTTTCAATATTTCAAAACTGTGCTCTCATAAAACATTTACATATTATTTGCATTTGAACACTTGCAAGAAATACAGTTTTTTTTTAACCCGTAAATATAAACAAAAAATTATTAAATGTGTTATCATGTGAATATTTTGATAATAAAATAACTCATTAAAAACAATTTTGAAGGTTATAAAAAATAAAATAGAATCAGTCAACTGTAGGAGCCACATAGACGGAAGGACAGGCTTATATCCGAATATTTGGAATGTTGCAATAAATAAGACTCAGAAATTGCCATGTTCGATAAGCTAGTAACCACATAAGTATATGTTAGAGCAATATTGTCTCCTACTTTTAAAGATGGCGGCACCTTATAAAATATTTTCTAGAAAAGCTGTCTTACTAGGAAGGCAGGGTTATTAAAGACATAATATTTTAAGTAATCCTCAAATATAAAAAAGAAGTCTTACTTTAGACTCTAACTAAATTATTTTTTTTAATGATTATTTGTATTCTTAAAAAAAACTTTCATTTTTATTTGCATTTATTATCATAAGTTTTCAACTTTGATGACAATTCACCATGACGTGTGTAATTACTGTCTAAATTAAAAAATAAATATATTTTTATAGAATTCACTTTAATTATAAAAAAAATACTTTTATTTGATTTATCAAACTGTGCGACAGATCTAGTTTTATACAACCTTTGTTATTATTAATTTCGTACCTTTAAAACCAATGCAAATGTTTGGTAACTTTTATTTACGACTAAAAGTACAATAACTCGCAATAATTATTTAATTTAGAATATTTGCTCTTTCCAACATTTTTAACATCAACTCTTTTCTATTTGCAGTAGTTTCTTTATGACAGAAACTAAGCGCATGTTGAATATTCATGTGTTTATAATTCATTTTCCTTTTCTTAATTAATTTCATTTAAAAGAGTGTAAATATTTCTTCTGTCAATAACATCTTAAGACTACATCATTTTAAATGCCTCTTTATAACTAAAATATATTTGTTCATTAAAGTTCAAAAGAAATAGTAAGTTGTTAAAGGAAAGATAAATATTCATTGCGATGTTTGTTTTTTATATATAAATATAATTCTTTTTTATTTAAAAAACAAATTGCGAGCTTTAGTTAGATGCCGTAGTAAAAGAAAATTCCTAAATAAAATACACACTGTGTATGTTGACTAAAATTATCCTTACACTCAAAAAAATTTAACGTTAATTCTTTTTACTAGATTAGAAAAGTTTTGTTTAAGTTAAAAGTAAGAAGAACATTTTAATTTGACATTTAATAACGAAGTTTAAAAATCAAAGAACAATAGTTAACTGATTTTCGGTGGAGATACTAATTTTAAGTAGCTTGAACATATTCAATCAGCAAACAAAAATACAATTAGTACAAAATAATGTGTGGAAGAATAGCCCCAAAATATTGATTGGTATCTGGTTACAAAGTAATTATAATTGCCATTACAGTACATGTACACATAAAAGATAAAGAATTCCGTAGTCTTTAAAATTTAAAATTATTTGATCTAATTTGACCTTATAAAATGTTTTTAATAAAATAAATTAGGTTTTGATTGCATAAATATAAAAAAAAATGTTTTAAAATAATTTTTTTCTCCAAAAATAAAAATTATGTAAATCAAAACAAAAAAAGAAGAAAAATTTCCATTTGTAAATTATAAAAAACGGCCACATACATTTGTAAAACATTTTTATTTCTAAAAATTAAAAAAAAAAATGAACTAAAGCCAGAGTTATTTTTCAATTCATTTATAATATCCACAGTTCAAATCCTAATTTAATTAAATTTAAATTATAAAACGCACGGCACAGCGTTACGTACATTCATATTTAACTCATAACAATCAATATGATACTGAAGCAGCATCTATAATGCTGTGAGTAAATAAGTAAGAATGACAAAAATTAAAATTGCTTTCATGTCCGATCGATGATTGGACCAAAGCAAGAACAAATGTACAAGATGAAATTCAGAGAGAACATTGAAGAAATACTTTGGTTTGTGTGTAAATTTTGTCTAACTAAATTAATATTGATATGAATATTCCTCGTATTCTTATTTACAAATTTAGTTGTTTAAATAGATGATGTTAACAATTACACAACTAAATAGTAGATAGATGCAAGGAATGCTGATAAAGGACGTAGCGGTCCAGAAAATGCAGCATTTCCTTCTGCTACCGTCCAATTTTTCTTGTTTTCTTTGGAAAACGTCCACATACATTTGTAAAACATTTTTTTTTAAAAAGGTTTTTAGAAATTAAAATGAATGAACTAAAGCCAGAATTAATTTTCAATTTATTTTAAATTTAAAAACTTAATACCTAATAACTAAATTAATCCTTTTTGGTTTTTAAATTAAATAAAAAATATTACATTATTGTTGTTTTGGTAGTTTTTTTTTTAATTAAAAAAAAGCAGTAAATTTGTAACTTTAATTTTATAAATAAAAATAAATAATAATTTTTGTCAAAAAACCGACTTCAAAACAGATAAATTTAAAATCATATTTCTTTAGGACGGTAGTTATACATTTATTATCAGGTATGTTGCAGAACTCAATTTCGATCGAAAGTGGTTTCATTTCCGCAAATTGATTCTTCAGAAAACGAAAAACGAAAAATTTTTTCGAAATAAACACAATCATTAATTTTAAAGCAGAATTAAAATTCTTAGGATTGTTGTTATTTTCGGTATTTAAATTTTTTTTTAATATGTGTCATATTTTACGTAAGCCTTGTTGTTCACCTTGATGTGAGCAATATTACCCCATTTAAATTAGAGATTGGTAATTTAACACTTCTTAGGAATAAATATAGCTCATTTTTTTTAATATGGGAACACCCGTTAATTTCTAAATTAATATTTTATACTTGTTATTATTAGCGGACTAATCAACACAGGTTCTTTGTAAATTTCAGCTGTCTGTCTATAACGCTTCAAAAGTTTAGCCACATACATTAATGTACATACAGTAATTATTGGGACACCTTTTAATTAATAAATTTTAATGTTTATACTTGTTATTATAACAATTATTATAATCGATAGGCACATATAAGTCAACTTACGTCATCTATGGGGACACCCTTTAATTTTTAAACTTATTTTTGTATTACTTTTTTCTTTTGGGAGTTAAGTAATACGAGTTTATTTCAAATTTTAAAGAAGTGCGCTTTACGGTTTGTAATACACTTAAAAAACAAGTATATTGTATAGGGACACCCTTTAATTTTTAAGATTGTGAACCCTTTTTTTTTAAACAGGGCCAAACTGAAGCATAATCTATAAAATTACTAAAAATTTTCCAAATCGGTTCAGAAATGACTCAGTTTTGTAGGCACAAACATTAAATAATTTCATTCATTCAGTCGAATTAATAACCATTTTTCGTAGTCGGTTAAACAACAGTAATTATTGTTTTTTACTGGTTGAAATAAAAGAAAAAAAAGGTATTTTTAATTTACCTATACAATATTTTGAGTGTATAATTTCAAGCGGTACGCATAGAGATTTTAAACATTTATTGGAATTTTGTCTGACTTGTAACGTTGTTTTTTATCATAGACCCATAAAATGGCAGTTTCAGGAACTTAAAAGCTTTAAAATACCCGGAGTTTCCATATGGTACACTGCACTTGAGAAGGAATTTTACGTACTTAGCATTTATTTAACGAGTGTTAGCCGCACAAAAGCAGAAGCAATTACTGCGACAACTAGAAATTCTATGGGACTACACTAGATTATTGAGAACCTAAGAATCTCTTCTCATTGTTGCTTAAGGTAGTATTGTATATTAAGAAAACTTATCAATCGAAATTCTATATCTTGTGTAGAAGAAGTCCCACACACTGGCTAAGCATCTTCACTATGAATATGCGTGATAAGTCTAAAAATTAAATCTCAACATTTGTCCTACAACCCACAACAAAATTTACTTTTTAGTAGTGGTTTGAAATATAAAGTGTAGAAGAAAGGATCAAAAATTTGTTAAAAATAATACAGTTATTGTACTGTATTTATATATTGTATATGATTCGGTCTGAAATAACTTTTGAATACAAGCTTGACTCTTCTGAAATCTACAAGGCCGTAGATCTTCATTCTATAGGCTCTATTTCCAGCACTGCGATGAGATGAGAGCAGCAGTAACTCTTCCATTAAATTTCAAAAAGTTTCTTAATAAAAAGCCTAGATAAACGGTGTTTCACTTTCTTCATATTCCAAAATAAGAATTTTAACTTTGTTTTAGTTTATAGTTTTCATTTAACATGTTATTTTGTATACTTAGTTATTTTGTATAAAAAAATATGCGTGTGTGTATGTCTGTATATGTTAATGTTATAATTAACAGCATGTAACATCAAACGGTTATGAATATAAAATGGCTTTAAAGCACTCACTCGCACAATCGTTAGTAAATAAAAGTAAACGTGTGTAAATGTAAAGTGGATGTAAAATATTAATGAAAATTTTTTAATGGTATTTAAATACAACTAAATTAGAATGAACGTGTTGTCAAGGAGAACATGGGTTATAAAACGAAAAGTAAGAACATATAAAAATATGGCTGTTAATTTAGTTAGCAAGTCAGGTGCAGGCGTTTTCTCTATGAAAATACTAAAAAAAAAAACAATTATTAAAATTGCATATTAAAATGTGTGGTATTTTTTTCGCGTGCAAAAAAAAAGCTATTTTGCTTTGGAATCCATTTTTTATACAAAGACAAAGAATAGCGTTTAATCATGGTAATGCTCTGAATTTATTTTATCGTTAATCAAAGATAATGATGTTAAGTAATTTTAATGATATCTTTTTATTCTAAAACATTACCATTATTGAACGTAGCATTATTTATCATTCAGTGGTGATGAAATTGGTTATTACTTAGCCCATTCATCAATTCATCTAAAATAACGAACTGTTTGAACTGGTTTACACGTTGATAGCATCGAAAGATTTACTTCTTTAAAAATGGAGCCGATGCTCGAGTTACGGAGCAATCACTACCGAACTATTGCCTCCAAGTTCGCGCGATTTGACACTCCTCGATTAGTTTCTTTTTATATGGCCTGATTTATGATGATAAACAAGCAACAATTAATGATTAGGCGGTCAACATTGTTCGTTTTATTCATGACATACGGGCAGTAATGTTAAAAAAGTGTGGCTCCAAATTTGAGATTAGGAATACGCTTCGTCAAGTACAGCATCGGTGGTCATATATACAAAATCATTTCGAAATATTAATGCATTTCGAAGAATGCTGATCAAGGATGCAGCGATCCAGAAAATCCTGCATTTAATTCTGCTAGTGTCTAATTTCCTTTGGTTTTCTTTATAAAATTTTTGCATGTATTTTTATATAATTTTTCTTTCAAAATTTTTTTAGAAATTAAATTAAAAAATAAAGCTAAGCCTAAAAAAGTATGTTTAAATTTCTTTATCTTTTAATACATTCATTACCAGTTCAAGTCCTGGTTAGGAAAAAATTAAAAAGTAAAAAATAGGCTTTGGTAAAATTCAAGAAACTTTTTAGTAGAGTTCTTATTTTCTTTTTCAATGCTGATTGTAATATTTACAAAGATGGTAAATAAATGCTCGCAAAACTTCGCTGCTCGAATGTAGAATCTTTATTAAAGCTTAAATGTGTTTGTTTTTGTGCGATAATTTTATAGAACAAGAAAGCTCAATTTTTGAAATATGTGCAGCAAAAAACTTCTCAACCTGTCGTGCACAAAATCTTTTAAATAAAAATGTTTATACACATATACATATATGTATGTATGTATATTACGTGTTATCAAGGCATTACTAGCAAAAAAAAAAAAAATACATATTTGATTTTCATTATATTTTGTTTTCTCTTTTGCAACACAAAGGAAGCAAAATACACATGAAAAATGTTCTTGGTTAAAAAAAAGGTAATAATAAATTTTAATTATATCACAAAAAATTTTTTCTTTTTATTTCAAAAGCAACATAAACGTAATAAATCATTCACAAAAGAAAACAAACTGTTTGCCTTAATGAAGAAGAGAAATTGCATTTTGTGCATATTGTGGGATAAAAAAAAACACCAGTATTTATTACTAATTGCCATCGTCAGAGTGAAAAGAAAAAGTTTTATATGATTTAGAGCACTTACACATATAAACAGACCGCCAAACAAGTGCAAGAATATAAAGTTTGAAATGTGTCAACATAAATTGCAATTAAAAACTTTTTATAAGCGACTTAAGAAAACCTTGAAAAATGATTTCAAAAACAAAATTCGCGCATGCACAATCAAACACGATAAAAAAATATGAAAAGAACTTTTATTTAGTTCATAGAAGCGGTCTCAAAATTATATGTCCTGATGTACAAATAATATTTCTATAAATACAATTGTCACAATTTTGCTAGATAAATCTTAATCTAAAGGAAATTAAAAATTTTTGAAAAAAGAAACACATAAACATCGTATATATAGTTCACAGACTCGTCGCTAAATGGCGTTCGGAGCATCTACACGCAGCATATTTTTATAATCCACAATGTAATGGCAATCCTTTACTTTTTGAACTAAAGATGTCATTGGAACATCCATCTTCAAAAATCATGCGGTGAATATTGCTACTGTTTGACATAGCAACGTAATTTCAGAGTTATTTAACTCAAATTTAACGGTGTCACGTGCTTAGAAATATTGCAATTACCTTTTAATATATGTATTTCCCCGCCTTGAATATGTCATGCTGGTAATTGGGATTGCCTATACAATCGTTTAATTAAATACCGTTGTATATGTTTTCTTAAATAAAATGTCTTTGATTATTATTTCGACGGAATTGAAAAAAAATCAAAATGGTCATGCTTGCGCTTTGCTTTAACAAATTTAAAATTACTAACAAAAAAAAAAAAAAAAAAATTAAATATTAAATTAAATTATCTATTTGCATATTTTTTAGTTTCTTGTGCTCAAGTCAAAACGTTGTATGTTTATGTGTCGTAAAAACGGTGTGATTCGCAATCATTATTCACAGAGCTAAGGGCACTCGCAAAAATAAAGTATTTTTGTAAGCTTATCTTAAGAGTGTTATATTCGGCTGTATCGAATCTTTTATATTCCTCACTAAAAGAATTGTATATTTATAATCTTTGATATAATAAAGATATTTGGAGTAAACTTAGGTGTTTACTTGGGGTAAAATCTGCACTCTTCTTCATTAAAGAATCTATAAAAATATAAGCAAGAAGAGCAAGACCGTTAGTAATCCGAGCCTGTGCTTAAAGAAACATTCTACAGATGTCAGTTATTTAGTTTCTTATTTGGTAGAAATAGCCGGAATACAAGCGAAAGTTTTCGCTGCCGCGGAGAACATGAACCGATCTTGCTGATATATCAATTAAAAAAGTTTCGAAACTATATGTGATCTATTGGCGTGTTTAAGTTTCCTATAACTCATTTAGTGCTCCTGCAGAGTTGGCTTCAACACGAACACAGACGTACAGGCGAACCTCGCTCAATGAACTTCGCTACGCTTAAAAACTTAAAATATATGTACTTTATGGGGTGAGAAGGATGTTATAGAAGTTACAAAAGTAATAAAAATTTTAGATTTACCATATTTCCAACTATAGTGTAGGGTATAGAAATGACTCAATAGTGTAAGTGTGTTTTTTTCGCGAACGTGGATTTCTGTTTAGAACACTTTTATTTACATTAAAATATTTTTTTTTGTGAAAAACTAAATTTCTATTGTAATTTTTGCCAAAGTAAATGAAATTTTAATCCTTTAGTGAACTTCCAATTTTCTTTGTCTTTACGTCATTTTGGGAGATTGCGTGCAAAATATCTGATTTCAAATTAGCGATTTTAGTTTCAGTGTTAGTTTTTGAAAATAACACGGTTTATGGATTGCTTTGATCAATACGAAATTTCAACGAATTGGATTCGAGGACTTCGGCGTAAAACAACAAAAGTTTATGCTTTTGAAGAGTTTATGAAAAATTTAGAGGAGCATAATTGAAAATGGTAAGAATATTACAAGTGAAATAAGATATTAAAATCGATGCATACGTGTAAGATTAATTCGCAACCAATAAATATTTGTGCTCTGATTTAATGATTTTAATGATTTCTTAGTAACCAAGAAGCTGCTTAGCAGATAAAAAATGTGTTCAACGTAATTTAGTACCGCAGTGCAGATTTTTTAATAATCAAAATTTAAAAAAATACTTTTTCTTCGAAAACGGTTTAAATTTTTGCAATAACTCCAGCTAGTTGGGGTGTATATCTCTTTACTGTTTATTGCAACTCAATACTATTTATATCTGACGAAATATCAATTTTAAAGCAAACAGTTATCTTGGGCTCTTGTTCTTTTAAATTAAGGATATTAACACTTTCTTATTAACTAAAATTAAAAATAAAATACTATTTTAGCACAACACGTTGCTTAGTTATAAACAGAGTAAACAACATCAAAAGCCCTTTGAAAAGTTCAGTCTTAACGTTCCCATGTTAATAAAATACAGCTAAAGAAATATATTTAAGAAATAAATAAACTAACTCAAAAATATGGTTGTGGTTTTGTAACAGAAACCATTTTGTGTTCTCTGTAAAATATATAGTCGCAGTGAGAATATTATGGTTTTTTTTCAATCTTTCGTCATTTAAGAGTAACCGCACATAAAAAGCCAACCTGAATAATTTGAACTAAAAAACATTTGGTCTTCCAAACTATCTAATAATGTTGTGATATTAGTAAACATAATATTATATTTTTTTTAATAAATATGTTAAGTTATGCAATTAAAGTATAACTAAAGATGATCAAATAATGTTTGATTATGAAAATAACAAATAATAATTGATTATAATTATGACGTTAATAAACAAAAATCGTTGCTTAATTGTTTAAGACTTTGTATACATATTGAAAATTGTTCTTTAGGGTCGGTCCCAAGATCTGCAATAATTTAATTTTTGTGCTCATTATTTGCAGTCTATACCAAAAGTTAAATATTAGTTTTTGTGGAAAAAATAAAAATTAATTTAATTTGTGTTCACTAAAAATTATATAAGAAAGATATAAATTGTGAAAAATTGATACCAAACTCACTTGAGCACTCGCGTTAAAAATGTATCAAATATTATGTAAGACAAAAAACTTAAAATTATCTAGTTCCAAATGCTGGTTAAGACATAATTTTAACTTGCAATTAAGAAATTTGTAGAGTTTTTAAACCTTGGATTATGTTACTTAATTCTTTAAAACAAGCGTATTCAGTGAATTATATGATAAGGATCTTAACGATTAAAGAAAACTGTCACTATATTTATTTATGTAAGGTTAACGTAAACAGCTAAAAGAGGATTACAAATTTCTTGGAGATGGCTGCTTAAATTTGCTTAACCGAGGTTTTGGAAGCAAGAATATTTTGAGTACTAATTAAGCCAGTTGTACAGGGTAAGGATTTAAAATAAAAAATTGAAAGTATAAAATTTCGAAAGCGCTTGATACCGTAGATCATAACATTCTTTGTTATAAACTTGAAAGTTTTTAATTTCTGTTCGACCGCTACTTCGTTTTTGTCAACATACTTACGTGACAAATTTTAGTATGTTGAAACTAGCGCCTATAAATTCAAGCTACTGCCATTAACGAGAGGGGTATTTCAGGGGTCTCTTGTTGGGCCCTTGTTATTCTCACTGTACTCTTATGACCTCTCAGGTATTTTGACAAACTGTAATGTAAGAATGTACGCGGATGACGTGCAACTTTATACCAGTTGTATTACAGAGTTAACCAACCAGCGTACTATACATGGGCAAGGGCAAGTGGCTTAGGAATAAATCCAAGAAAATTAAAATGCATTGTTTTTCATAAGCGACTTGCCAAACTTGATATTACACCTACTACAAATTGAGGTAGTAAAATCTGCTAAAAAACTTGGAATTTTTTTAAATTACACTCCGACGTGTTCGAACCGTATTAACTGTGCTTGTGGTCGTACTTTTTCTATGATTAGGACCCTTTAGCGTAAGCAGCACCTATCAGAATAAGAATCCTTCTTATCTGGTGCTCGTTTTACTGTATGCGACTAGTAAAGGTAAATTTGATGTTGCATTCAACAACATTATCCAATACGTATATGGACTTGATATAAGGTCTAGTGTATCTTTGTTTTTGCCTCAGTTGTATGGCCTTTCCTTAGATAATCTTCTAAACACAAGAGTCTTAGTCTTTTTACATAAAATAATATATACCCAAAAACCTGATCATCTGTATAAAAAACTTTATATTTCAGATATCGGAGTGGCATTTCTACAATTTGCAGTATCTCTCTGGAATTCGTTTTTTAAAGAGAAGTAGTACTTCAGGCATTAATACCTATTAAGTTATTTTGGTAACCGTGCTACATTCTTTAGGAAAGGAAAAGATGAGTGATAAGACAGGTGGTGAAGGAGAGAGATAGAAAGTTAGTTATTTTACTTCGCCGGTCAATATGCTATGAAGAAGTACTGACGAAGGAGGCTGCGTATTTTAATGTTAATTCTGAATATGCATTTATACCATTCAACTGAAAAAAACATTTTTTTTTTTTATTGCCGCAGGGGTCGAACCCTGGACAGCCAAGTTTGTAGTCAACGTGTTTACCACTTCGACTACAGCAGTCCCACTTCATAGCTCACCTAAATAGTAACGCACGATATAATTTGACAATAAATTTAATATCATGACACAAAACAAATAAATAAATAATTTAATATTAATTTGTTTTGTTTTTTGTTTTTTATTATTAATTTTTTTGTTTTTAATGTTTTAAAATACTTAATGTTTAATTTTAATTGCTTTTGTATTTTTAATAAATAATTTTATTTAGTTATTAAGTTAATATTTAATTAATGATTATAATTATAAATCTTCATATTCTCAGCTTCATACTGCAATCTTAGGCTTTTAGTCTTGTGTAAATATACAAATATACAACAAAAATATTTTAAACTAAAAATTACCATACAATATTTATTTTATTTCCTTCCAGTTTAAAATATACCGAATATTCGAAAAGATTTCTGTCAAAAATTGCTTATAAAAAGACTTACCAAGTTGTCATGGTAGTTATTTATTTTTTTATTTTTATTTTATATTGTAACATTATAAGTATTTTTATTGTTTTTGTTTTCTTCTTAGATATCAGTAAGTTTTTATATAATTTTTCTTTTAACTAATTTGTCTCGTAAATAAAATCTTGACTGTCACTTTTTTTCTACTCTTTTTATGCTGTTAATGCCATTTTCTTTAACACACTTAAAGAAACACTTTTGCTAACCAGACAAATAACAAGTCATATATCTTTTAATGTCCATGTACTGGTTTTATTTCATATCCCAAAAAATATATTTCCTAAACCATTTTCTACATGTGTGTTTATAGGGCGAAAAATAGCTTAGTGACTTTGATATATGATATAATTTAAGGGTGAGATCCTCATAGTTTTATTTTATATAGTTTTTGTTTAATACAATTTTATTGTGGTTTTGGAGAATTTTTTTCTTTTGTCTTTTAAATCATTTATTTTAATTAACGGTAATAGATACAATTAAAGTCGATATAGTCCGTTTTTCCTTTTTAAATAAATATTTTGAATTATTGATCTAATTATTTGCGAATATAATTAAAAAAGTAGATATTCGTGAATTATGCTGTTGAAGGGTAAAACGAACAAGGCACTAAATAGAGAAAAAACTCAGGTATTTAAGCCTTTCAAAATTAAAAATTTCACTAAAAATTATACACATGTTTTGAAAAGAAAAAAACAAGTAAGAAGGCTATATACGGCTATGCCACATCTTAAAAACCCATCACCAGTTTAGTGAAGTAACTTCAATTAAAAAAAAACAAATCTAGAGGTGACAGAGATCAAAAAACATTAAAAAAAATTATATAGAAATGCCATCGGCTCTTAATGGGTTAAGTATATTCAAATTATTTTAGTATTTCCTTAGAGATCTTTTTAAAAACTTTAAAATGATACCCATATTTATATTTTAAAATGTCAGAGGCCCGTAACTCGGAATATATGGGCAAGTACCAATTTTTTCTTGATGTTTTTTCTTTCTTCTTATTCTCTATCGCCCCATATATTTGATTTTTTGATTGGAGTTACTTTATTGTTCCAAATGATTTCTGATTTCAAATTGCACCTCTATCGACACTATGTCTGATCGATTGGCGTATTTAAATTTTTTCTAGCTGATCTAGTGCCTCGGCAAAGTTGAGTTTAACACTAACACGGACGTATAGACGGACATACGGACATCGCTGAATCGATTTAGCTATGCACTCCACTTCCACTTTTTGTGGTGAAGGCTCTTAATAATACAAGGCAAAATCAGAAATCAAAATAAGGGCAGCATAAATATTTTAAGGTTGGTGTTAAAATTTCTGTATCATAAATTAAACAAGATGAAGGTTTATAAACAATTTAATTTCAAACAGCTTCTATTGCATATCTGCTAAATATATGTGCATTACACTGAAATTTTAATGTTCCTGTATAAAAATATTTTAAACAAATGTTACAATACCAGAAAAAATCAAAAGAAGCGAAAAACTTAGCAAAAATTATTTTTATTTCTGTATAAAATAAAAAATAAATGAAAAGAAAATTGTTGCCATTAAACCGTAAGGCAATAATTTGACATACATACATACATATGTATGTTTATTTAAAAATTTTTGAATTATAAAATTATTGGACAATATTTTACAGTGAAGCTGCAAGTTGTTAAAGCCATTTTTAGCTTTTTAGTCTAAAACTTTACATTTGTACCATTTGCTACTTATGTTTTGCAACTATTGTTAGTGTTGTTTGAAAAATATAAGCTGTATTCGAATTTTTTAATAATGTTCATTTTTATATACTTTTTATTTTTCTAAGCTGAGAAGCTTGTGAGATACTTCATTTTTTGTGTGCAAAATTTATCCTTAAAAGTTGGTAAAATCATCATGAAAGTATTAAAGTAATTTATTATTTTGAAAAAGTGTTTTATTCTGATTAAAAGGTTAAGAAACCCAAGAACGCCCTTTTAGTTTTACTAAACTTTTCCAATGGTCACTTGTCTCTTGTTCACAATTATGTGTGGTTTTGTTAAACAGTCTGTTGCTAAAGCGTTTTGCAAATGTTTGATAACTCTTGTGTTAAGAAAAAAAAAAAACAGGTCAAAATGTATTTTTTGCGTTCCCTTCGCAGTTGCTTGTTGATTTTGTTAATAACAATTGATTGTGTGTCCTTAAAAAAATACCTTAGGGTTTAATTTTTAACAATGTTGTTTATGTGTTTCATTTTTTTCTATTTGTAATCTTTCTTTGTTTTTGGTGCTTTTTTTGATTTCATTTTCTCCCCCTTTAGTATTTTCTGTTAAAAAATAAAACAAATGAATTTAAATAAATTTTTTATATTTAAAAAAAATCCAGCACTTGATGCTTAACTGTTGTAAATCAAGTTAAATTATTGTTGTCCTGTATAAACTTAAAACTCTCGCTTGAAAATGCAACATTCATTATAACTTTTATACGATATTTTTATAAAATTAAGTTTATGTGAGTCTTTGAAAGCAAGAATGAATGTTTGACACTCTTTTTGATTTTCGTAAACAACGGGCCACATTTTTAAATATTTGAAATACTCATAGCGAAGAAATTGTACTTTCGATATCTTCTCTACCCATATTAATAGAAGGACAAAGAAACTGGAAATTCAATAAAATTTGTAGCTATTGGTATCAAATGTTTAACATTAACATTCGTTACGTTAACATTCGTACTATTAAACGTATGATAGTAAATTTACATTTAAATTCTAGGGGAACCAATATTATACAATTGTAAACGGCATTGCCATATGGAAGTTGTCTAATTTTCATTCCTTTTTATGCTTTTTAGATATAAGAGATATTGTCCTTAATTATTCCGTTTTGGGTGAAAACAAAACAAAATTATTTCTTGCAAAAAAAGTTTTACCTGCTCATTAAAAAATACGCTTTGTGAAGAAGAAGAAGAAGAAGAAGAAAAAGACTAACTTGATACCCATGTTACATCAAAGCCTTAGAAATATTTTATTTTTATTTTTTTCATCATCAGAAAACAAAATTATTTTAATTAAGTTTTTTCAAATACAAAATTGAATTGAAATGAAAAAACTTTTAAAACACAAAAAATTCAAAAAACAAAGCCAAATACAAAAAATGCATACATTTTAACATGAACACTGTTATCACCAATATATGTCCCATACGACATATTTCTACAAATTTCAAAGCTGTTATAACCAAAAAAAAAAAATTAATATCCGACAAGATTGCCAAAATCTCCCTATGTGTCACGTGTATTCCGTAAAAATATCAGGAAATTGTTCGTTGTTAGAAAATAAAGGTATTGAGGGAATCAAGCACGATTAAAAAAGAGCCCATTAATTATTGTTTTATTAAAAGCGTTATATTTTTTTATCCAAAATTACAACAAATATTTCAATTTTCCTGCTGAAATCGAAACTTAAAACTAAAAAGTACTTTCCAACAAAATAAGTTATAGCACCAGAAAAAATCCCAAACAGTCAAATATTGAGCAAAAATTATTTATTTATTGAAAAAATTAAATATCATTATTTTTTTTTTAATTTTAGTCCCAGCCAGGGGTTGAACCTAGGGGTGGAAATTAAATATCTTAGATAGTTGCTAGAAATTTTTCCATAAAATTTTAAAAAATTTTAACTTACAAAATTAGAAGAAAAGTTTTTAAAGCTATTTGTAAATTTTTAGTGTGCAACTGAATTTTTTTATCATTGTTTAAAAATTAGTGTTAGTTTGGTTTGAAATTTATAAAATGTATTCAATCGCATATGATCCATCAAGGTATCTTTTTATATTTATATTCTTTTTTAAATCTTTTTACTTATTTTATTTTAAATGAAAGGGTATTGATTTTAAGATAATTTAAGTTTTTTTTTTGTGTTCAATATTTATTCATGTTATTTATAAAAGTTGGCAAAATCATCATGAAAGGTTCAAGGTAATTTATTATTTTGAAAAAGTGTTTTATTATGATTAATAGATTAAAAAACCCAAGAGTTCCCTTTTGACTAACTAAACTTTTCCAATGGTCACTTGTCTCTTGTTCACAATTATGTGTGGTCTTGTAAAACAGTCTGTTGCTTAAATGTTATGCGAATGTTTGGTAACACTTGTGTTAAAAAAATCAGGTTGACATGTATTCTGTGCGTTCCCTTCTTAGTTGCTTTTTGATTTTGGTAATAACAACAGATAGTGTGTCCTTCAAAACAAAAAAAAAAGAAAAAAAGAAAAAAACTTTTAGGTTTAGTTTTTGACAATGTAGTTTATGTGTTTTATTTTTTCGCGTATGCAATTTTTTATTTTTGGAGCTTCTTAAAAAGGAAATTGTTTGACGAATCTTTGATTCTTTTTACTTTTCCAAAAAATTATTATTATGGAAGTGATGACCCATTATTTAACTTAATTTTAATTTTATCCCATAAATACTAGTGTTCAAAAGGGGAATCCAAAACCTTGAACTGGTTTCCCTTATTTCTTATTGCTGTTAATTTCAAGGATGTTTTATTACATTAGGCTCAAATGTGGATTGCATTGGTGTAGGTTAAAAAACTAACAATTTGAATTAAATACGAAATAATTCTTGTCTAAGTTTCTATTTGTCTAATAAAGTATTTTAGGTTCCTTAAAAAACTTAAAACAAGGCATTTACCCAACCTTGTTTTTAATAAACCTTGGCCTTGAATGTTATGAACATAAAATCCAGTGTAAAAAGAACGCAATAACAATTTTTTTTGTTATTTTGAATAGAAAAAATTCATTGAGAAGAAAATAAAAGCGGCAATTTAATTTATCTTTCTGTTCTGTCTAGAAAACACTTGAAAAATACAATATTTATTTAGCTCTTGAAAAGAAACGAGTGCTAAATTGTGTTCTTTTTTAGCGTAAAGGATTTTTTAATTTGCTACAGATAAACAAAAAAAATTTTTAGCTAACAAAGAGATCCGACATTTTTATTCTATTCAATTATTTGTTTATTTTTTTTTTTATATATTTCTTTTGTTAAAAGAGTTATGCAGTTCTTTGTGTGCTTTAAGAACGTAATTTTTATTTTTGGATTTTTAACAAAAAATTTATTTAATTCAAGCACACGTAGAGATAAAATGTATTTCGTGTACTTGTGTTCATCTAAATAAAAAAAATAATTTATTTTACAGGCCTCTATTTCTAGAACCGTTGTAGACAGACGCTTGACATTTAGAAGTGTTTTGACCACAGCATTGACAAGCATAGAAAAAAAAAAATATTAAATAAAATATAAAAAAAAATTCACGATTTTTTTAAACTGAATATTTAAACATAAAAACTCATTGTAATTCCGTGAAAGCTCAATTGACATTTACAATTACTGACAGCTGCTTAATTGTTTGTAGGTGTTAAAAACTGCACAAAAGGCAGTTAATACAAATCCCTTAGCTTTATTGAAAATGATAAAATTTGAAAATTACTGTTAATATTATAACTCTCTGTAGTATTATTATTTAAATGAAAATTACCTTTTGGAAATGTTTAATACTTTAAGCAAATGTAGCTTAAGAAACATGCTTGTAAAATTAATTTCTAAAATCAAATATGGCGTGATATATTATCAAACAGTTAGCTAGAAGCTCGCCTTGTAGTAACATCTATTTTTTTTTTTTCAATTTTTTTTAAAGAGTATTGAATCTTAATTCGAGTTTGGCTTCCGCTACAATTGCAGTTCTAAGACAACTGCTTTCAATAGCTCATACTGTACTGTCTGTGTAAGGTTGTGAAGCCATTAGCCTGGTTGCAGTTGTTTAACATTTTTTCAACTTTTAGGTTCACAACGTATAGTGTGTCGTTCCCATAGAGCAAAACTAGAAGGAGTTGTCGCAAAAAAATTACATTTGGTGAAGGTGTTTATAAGGGCTACATAAAAGTATTTGCGCAGTTTTGACAAAATAACATGACAGACACGTACAAAGCCCACATATCTGTTAAGAAAACGTGTCTCTAGATACTTCTTGATATTTGATTTTTTTTTTTTTTTTAATTTTTTTTAGAAACTAAATTTGTGAAACTAACAAAAATTACATATAATATGAAGAAAAAATGTGTATTAAATGAAAACAAAAAAAAAAAAAAAAATATATCTTCGTACGTAGTAGGACTAGTTAATAAATAAATATCACTAACAAATTTTAATAATATGACCAATTATTATTGCTTAAAGCCAATTAGTCAGGCTATCATAGCATAATAAAGTAACGGTTAACAGTAAATAAAAAAAAATTTAAATTTAAATAAAGTGTCTGCGTATGATTAATATTTTTCTAAAATTAAATTTAGAAAAATGGGATTTAAACATTTGTGTTAAAGTTCTTTTAACAGTGTTAAAACTATCCATATGCAAAAATAACCTGGGGGCAAATTACGGCTTTCGATATCGATCGAAATTCACTTTTATTTCCAATAGAAATTCCAATCGATTGCCGTAATTTGCCCCCTGTACTTACAACTGTTTTAGTATCATTATACCGATAAAATTGGATGAGTTCCCATTGGTGTCTCTAGTTTCTCTACGAAATGACATATTTGCATAAAAAAGTATCCTATATTTAAACCAAGGTTCTAAGGGACCTCCTCACAAAATTTTATCAAATGCATCCAGCAGTTTTTACGCATCGCGAATACAGACAGGTAGACCTACGAACAGACAGACAAATAATTCAAAAAGTAGGTGTTTTCATGTACAGAAATGACACCATTATTATTTTATAAAGTGTATAGATATGTATAGATATAAATAAATAAATTTAGAAAAATCTTAACGAATCATAATCTGAAATCTTGCCTGAGTTTTATGTTCGCAAATTTTGAATTTGAATGATAGATTTTGTTATTTCAGTTTATATACATTCAGTAATAGTTAAAATTATTTTAATATTTATCTACCTCAAGCAATTTGCCGAAGCTTACAAAAATTCTCTAAGACATTTTTTTAATTAAAAATCTTTTAAGTTTCAGCACAAAATTGCTTCTATTTTTTGCTCTTTTAATTACATTGGTTTTTTAAATACTCCATAAAATTTAGGTTATTGTAAAATCTTTTATTGGAATTAATGTTTTTTTAAAACAAAATTAAAATTAAATTTTTTTTCCAACTTTAATAAGTAGTAATACAAAGGTACTAATCGCAAACTTAATAAGAAACGATTCTATTTAAGACGACCTACGCACTCCGGTTGTTAAGGACGTTATAAGAACTTATAGTGACAATTACTTAAATCGACTAAGTTACCATAAATGAAAGAAACAAAAAAATTAAAAACATACCACATCGTAGACTTACCTTACCGTTGGTAAAGACAATTAGCATATAAACATGTTCGGATATGTTAATTAGTTAATTCTTGTTGTTTTTGTTATTACACAAATAGTTTTAGTGCGTTATTTAAATTTAATTATATTTTTGTATTATTTATTTATTTATTTATTAATCCAGAAATCTTATGGCTTAAATAATTTTAAAATATATTTCTTAAAATGTAAATTGCACATATATTAAAGTTTAACAAGTATCAAAAATGTTACGCATCACATGATTCTGCTCACGATAGCACTTTTTTATTTTATAAATATTTTTTTGAAATATTTTTAAACTCCGTAACTGAAGTACAAAATTTTCGCTTCTCATAAGGAATGTGTTGGTTCCAAAAGGTGAGAATTTTTCTGGTACCCTAATATTCTTAATAAAAGGCAGATTATTAAATAACCCCTTTTTTTATGTTACCAAAATTATAATTATCTCGAAACGAAAAATTATAATTCATAATTCTCTTTTAGAGTGATCAATTGATTCTTCCTCTTAACTCCAAGTCAAAGATTAAACAATCAAATTAAACAATCAACAATTTGTTCATGGTTCACCTTTTATTTGTTCAACTATCCATGATATTTAAAAATTATATCACATTCACTTATTGTCTTATGTAAAGATAGGTTGCATTTAATAAAATATAAGAAAAAACCAACGTTATTTGTAACGCTGCTCCTCGTTAGTGTGTCATTTCTAATTTTTCTTATAATATAAACCAAGAAAAATGTGATTTCCATCTGCAAAAATAAAATGTGATGGTGCTTTCACATTCACATTCATATTTCTATTTTTGAAATTACATTCTTTAAGAAAGAAATGTATTCAATATTTAAATCATGTTTCTAAATTTAATTTAAATCCATCCAACAGTTTTTACGAGATGCGACTTTAACTTTAAACGTGAGATTGGTTTAATTAGCGATGACGAAATGGTGGCTTTTTTCAAAGTTTTTTGCTTTGAACAATGTTAGTAAGATCTTTGTGATCGAGTGCACTGATTTAGTAATTTTGATAAAACTATAAAGATTTCGTTTGCAAAAAAAAAAAAAAATTGGTTGCGATCTTTGCTGCCAACTTGCAATAATTTTAAAACTTTAACATTTAATTTACGATAAGATTATGAAAATGAAGCATAAATAAATTTCAATTTATTGTTTATGGGTACAAAAATAAATTTATTTCTCTAATTAATAAATTTGAAAAGGACGCTGGATTCTGCTGAAATAGCACCAGCAACCAGCAATTATATGTCTGGTAATACATGCATGCATTTATGATTATCTTCCACGATAAGGTAGATCAAGCAGTTATTGCTTCTGATGATCGATATGGGGACAAAGTCATATGCTTCACAACCACCTGGTGCAGAGAAAAATTAAAAAAAAAATTATGTAGGTGTTTGCAAAATTATGGTGAGCCTTTTAGTTGTTTGCTGTTTCATACATAACCATATTCTTAGTACTGCGAGAACTTAACGACACCCATTTCCAAATAATATTCAAATTAAAATGTTCAAAGATAATAATTTATAATATTTTAGGTCTCTACTTAAGGCCAGGATTCACTATCATACACAATCGTACGATTTAATCACACAAAAATCTGATAGAATTCTGTCCTACTTTAAAATTCATTTCAAAATGGCGTCGTGCGTGCCACACTATTATACAAAAAGATGCAAAAAACAGATGCTCTTAATAAATTGTTGTTGCTTTCTCCTCATCTTTAAAAAAAAAACAACTCTGACTGCATAGAAAAAATTATTTTATGAATTATTTCAAAAGATTATAAGATCGATCAGATCTGTCAAAAAGTCTGTCACACACACACTTTAAATCCACACTATCATACCTTTTTGGGTACACATGCAATTTTTGACAGATCGTACGACTGAGTATGATAGTCAAACCTGGGCTTTTTAAGGTTGCATATTCTAACAAGAATATTAATGATGATTTATTTATTTTAATAGTAAATAAAGAATATAAAACAAGTAAGTAAGTAAGTAAGTAAGTAAGGCAGCCGTGGTGTTCAGCCCACTGCCTCTAGGGACATGAACCGATCTTGCTGACTTTCAATAGCAATTCTTTTAAAACTATGTCTAATCGATTGGCGTACTTACATTTTCTCTAGCTCATCTAGTAACTTGGCAAAGTTTATTTTAATACTAACACGGACGGACAGACGGACATGGCTTAATCGACTTCGGTGTGCATAAGAAGTCAGAATACATATACTTTATGCAGTCAGAAATAGTTACTGTAGATATTACAAGTGGAGTGAGATATACCCTTTTTCCACTTTTTGTGGTGTAGTGTATAAAATTAAGCAAAACATACGTGGAAAGATGAAGTTGTGTGCAATAAATCCCCTTTATTTATATTTTGGGTCAAAGAGGAGTTCAACAAATAATGTCTCTATATGTATATTTTTTAAATTTACTTTTTACTTGTTATGTATACATTTTACATCAGATTTATGGTGAAACATGTACGAGTAATACATACAAGTGAATGTGTAAACAGAGTAGTAATAAAGAAAAGTAGACACTTTAAAATGTAAAAGAAAAAATTAATGATGTATAAAATATTTATTTCCATAATCATATTTGCAACTGAATAACTATATTTTTGAAATGAAATAAAACTCAATTGTATGAACGCAAAAAATTATAAAGAATAACCATTGAGCTGGAATATTGAAATTATGGAGCTTTGAATTAAACATGAAACCAGTAACTTTTTAAACATTGTTTTTTTTTTTCATTATTTTAATGAAAAAATCCACCATAAGTCATGCTGGCAATATCATATAAATTACAGCAAACAAAAAAAAATTTAATGAGGAGGAATAAAGAACATCGTACAACACTTCAGTTAAAACATCAGCAAAATAATAAACGTATTTATGAAACTAGTGCACCTTCAGCAAAAGTTAAAAAAGAAGCATAATTGCGTTTATAGTTTATTATTATGGTGTGAGGTGTTTTTGACCTGTATGTAAATGGAAAAGCGAAGAATTTTTCTATGGCACTAAAGAGCAATTTGTGAAAGAAGAATGATATTTAAATTGAAATTTGTAAAGTATGGACAATGCATACATTCGTTGTAACATATTAACGCTAGGTTTGTTAAAAACATCGGAATAGTGTTCAATTATCATTGGGAGTTCTTTTACTTTTATCATTAACAACTTTTTCTTTCTTTTTTGAAATCTCTTTTAACATAAAATATTCTCTACGTTATTGACCTTTTTACTCTTAGCAGTGCACACGACTTCGTTCGCGTATCATTTGTCCTTAAGTATTTTTTGCAGTGCTAAAAATTTTTTATCTATAAAAATAAAATGTACTGGCAGCTGTTTTAGTTTATACAGCGTAAAATTGGGTAACTTCACAATTGTATCTCTATTTTCTCTACGAAATAACTTATTTTTACGAAACAAAAATTATATTGTATTTGAGCGAAGGTTCTATTGGTGACCCGGTTACTGTCTTATTGTATGTATAGATCACAGCACTATCACCGCCGCACCCTCAGTTTAAAATTTTTTTTAGCGTTTTTGGAAGAAGCTGTTCTGGCTTATGGTTGAATAAAAATTTATGTTAATGTGTAAGAGAAATTAATGTGTAAGAGTAAAAAAAATATTTTTTTAAGGTCACCTCAATTTTCGATTGTGTGTCACTTGTTTGGTCTCTACAACAGCTAAAAGCTATACAGTTAGATGGTGTCGACCTGGAACACAGTCGTGTTGAAAATTAACAGGTGTCCTATACAATAAACCTTTTATTTTTAAACAAAGACAACATCAAGATTAAGAACGGAAGTAAATTAAGAAGTAAATGCAGTAAATCAAGTAAATGTATATATATATATATTTACATATTTAAAGATTTATTTATTTACTCAAGGATTTTATACTAAACATTATATTATATATATTAGACCGTATCGCGAAAAGAAATTTTCCGTACACCACCTGATATGAAGTATTTTTGTTAGGCAGTTTCCAAAAAAAAAAAAAAAAATTATGCCGAACGTAGGGGTCCCCTTTTTATATTTTTCGCTATATCTTTGGCAATTACAGGCGGACTTCAAAGTGTGATACATCAATGTTTTTGTCTCTCAAAGACCAATATTTTGATGTAAGTGCTAGTATTGCGAAGTATTTATTTTTAGTATTTATTCACCAAGGATTTGTTTCTACCACCCTACAGTACCGCTCTAATGTCAAAAAATCAAAGCTCCTAATAAATCATCAAACTTTTGCTAAGGAAGTAATTCGATAATTTCACCAAAAAGATTATGAAATTTAATTATGCAAAAAGAATCCAAAAAATTAAATTAAAACAAAAAATTTTAAATTTTAGTCGACCATATTTCGACGTGATTCAAGTTGGCTGTATTTTTGGGGGCTGTGTAGCTTAGAAAAAATGTGGCCTGTGCGTTGTGTCATCAGTGACTGCCTTGGTAGATTCATGTACTACATGAACAAAACGTGTGTGTTTAGTGTATTGTTTATGCAATGGCAACATTATGCACCAGGTGGTGGCAGTGGCGAATTCATTCATTTTCGCTGTTGCTAGAAATACAAAACTTTATATGAAAAAATTGACAAGGTTTTTTTTTGTATATTAAGTTTGACATATCCTTCAATGACTAATATTAATGAATTCGCTCCTGCCAACACCTGGTACATAATGTTGCCACGATTTAAACCAAAATTTGTAATTTTAGTCCGCCATAGTTGAAGGTTTATTAAAACTCAGGAGTTCTCAGAAAATTCTTATACTTTAGATTATCAGCCTCTTTGAAAAAAACTTTGTGTAAGAACGGGACACCTTGGTGTGAAAAAAAACTAAGAGTAATTTTCTTTTTTAAAAGCAGGTGTAAGCTTTAATTTTTTTAAAAGGTATTTTTTAAAATTTTTAAAACAGGATGCAAAAACAAACCCAAGCTTTCAAAATATTTATGTAAATAATAAGTGTGAAAAAAAATTTGTCAGAGGAGACTACAATTTTAAAGCAATTAATTTTTGTATTATCTTTTCCACGAGATTCTTGCACTGCTTTTTAAAAGTTTATCTGGTGTTCTAGTATGAGCAGCTTATGCTATGCGTATAGATTTCATATTTTGCCGCAATAAATTAACTCCTCCCTCCCGTCACTTCTAATTAATTATTTCGGAAATTTTTATATGTAACATTTTTAAAATTTATGTTGATTTCTGCGAATAAATAAATTCCGTGAACAATTTCGTTATCGCCTACAAAGTTTGCCAGATAATTTTCTTTTTTTTCTTGCAAAAAATCACACAAAAATAAATTTTTTTATTTCCTTACGGTGACAAACAAAAGAAAAGCGAAATATAAAAAATAAAAATAATGTGGTTAGTTTTATTAAAATAATAGCTTGTGCGTGAGTTAAATATTAAACTACAAAAAAAAAAAAAAAAAAAAAATATATTAAAAAGGTCAATATTTGGAACTAACATTTAAAAAGATTAGAGGCATAAGGTTAGCGCAGCTGTTTTGACAGAGCGCAGTGTGAACGTCTTATTTTGGAACCTTTTTCAAGCTGGCCTTATATAAAGAATAAAACAAAGAATATGGGAACCGTAGGAGCAACCCAGCCGAACAGGAAATAATTTCAATTCGCACAAACTTGGGGGTGAGTAGACATATTAATTTCTCGCGATTAACTCCTGCCCATGTTTACTCTAGGACGTCAATAGCTGCGGTCACCATATTGCACAAAGCACTTTCCCATTAAAACTTAATTTCTTTGGATCAATGTAATCCGCATTTACTAACCAAAATCATTAAAATGAAAAATTTTTTAAACGGAAATTTGTTTCGTTATTTCTGTTCCAGATGCAAATCAAAAAAATAGTCCGGACTTTTGAGAGTAAAAAGGAAATTACTCTCTAAATGTAACAAAGTAGTCCGAAATCGCTGGAACGCAGAAAACCACTATTGAACATCCTAAAATGCTAATGGTGCTGACTTAACTAAATAAATTTAATTTAAGTCATTTAAGACGCTTAAAATGAAAAGCAGCATTGCCAACAGCTGTAAAGTAATTGAATATAAACTGAATCTTCAGTAACTAAGTCCAAAATGTCGTCTTGATCAGACTCACTTGATGTGTCCATAACTTCTTCAATGTTCTATAAAAGCATATTTTATTAAAGAAAGTGATAAATTTCCACAAATATATGCACAAGTACTTACAACTTCAAGTTTATTTGAAAACTCTTCCATTTTGCTTTTAAGTAACAACTTTATGTAAAACTTTATGTAAACTTATGTAAAACAACTTTATTTAAAAATTATTTGATTTTTATATGTAAACAAAAACAGCTGATAATTTAATTCTAGTCCGAACTAACCCAAAGAAAAAGTTCGTACAACTTTGTACAGGAAATGAAAAATTTTACTCTCTCATTTTCTCTCAAAATTGTACAAAAATTGTTATCTGGAACGCTTTTGGACTAATTTATACTAGTTCGGACTGTTTTGTTATGCATCTGGAACAGACCTATTATATATTATTATAAAGGAACATTTAATTGACATGTGACTACGTAATATTTCGTTTCTATTTTTATTCAGTTTCGAATTGGTGCAACTTTATATTTTTTATTCGTTAGGATAATGTTGGAATTTAAACATATGGCATTCTGATTAAAAACAATCAAATATCTTAAATTACATGGTGCAACGGCATTCTTCAAGTCCTGTTGTTTTCTTTTTTATTTCATTTCCCTTGTACTTGGGCGTCTTCTGCATACAGAAATCAAGAACAAACATATGTGACGATTATTAAAGAAAAGAGAAAACGAGAGCTATAAATGAATTCTTATTCTTATTTATCACATCCTGAGATAAATAAAATGCGAAGAATTGCAATGACGGATGTTGCGATGCAAAAAATGTTACATTAGCTAATCCTGCTGATATTTTATTTATCCGATTTTCTTGAAAAGCAACACACAAATTTGAAATATAATTTTTATTATGCATTTCAACTTAAGCCGAATTATGACTTTAAAATATTTTAAACTAATCGTAGTAATAGTTCAGATATAGTTCACGGCTGTTATTTAATTCGTGAATATCTTTCTCTCGACATTTTAAATACATGTATTTTATTAAAAAATACATATGTATTTGCAATGATCTCAAAGTGAATATGATGTCTTTATTCCATACACTTGTTCACTTTTATTTTAAAGTGTTTGCAGTTAAAGCTAAGGATATGCAATAAAAAATATGAGAAAAAAATGACATATTCCATAGAAACACGTTAATATAAAGAACAATCACATAAATTTATTTATATGTTTACGGATTTGCTTTAATGCTTTTGAATTCATTAGTTCGATGTATTACAACACGTATCTTCTTTATATGTAGTACTGGGTAAGAGGGACAAAAGTTAGCTTTTTTTTTGCTCTTTGGTACTTATTTCTTAAATTATTTCAAAATTTAGAGATAAAACTGATGCCTGGAAAGTAGCTGATGTACTTCAGAAAGAGTGGTCTGCTGAGAAAAGTGGTTGACAACAAGAAAGTGAGATTTATCTATTTTTGTTTTTGATTTTAATCTTGTCTAATTAATAAGAATGCAGTGGGAAAAAAAAAAGATATTTCGTTTTTATAATTAATATCTTCTCACATATTTATTTTTATCGTAATAGACAAAGAAATCGACTTTATTATGAAGTTTTGATACTAAATTTTCAAGAATACCTTACTGCTTATTTATTAAAATTTATTTATGCTTTTCTTAAAATTTATTCACTGTAAAGGAATAAATATGATTCAGACAGCTTTAATATAGAAGCAAAACATTGCATTTGAGTTACATGTTTGTACCAAAATTATATCATTGTTATACATAAATATAATATTGTTGTTTGTCGTAATATTATTACTTTATCTAACATATAAGAAATATTTGTTAATATATAAAAATTAATATGTAATAATTATAATGTTTAAAGTGAATATATTTTATTAGTTAATAGGACTTTAATATGATTAGAAACTCTTACACCTCTTATATCCTACACAGCAGGTAGGGTTAGTGTTTAAGCCAGATAGAACTTTAAATTGTAAAAAATAACACAAAAAATGAAATTGTAATGAAGAATTTTTTTATATGAAAGATCAGAATATGACATTAATATTTAAAAAGGATTTCCGGCATATGGCCACCGCGGTCCATTTATTTTAAAGAGAAGTTGCAATTCAGGCAACAATGCCAATTTAATTAGTGTGTAACCGTGCTACATTCTTTAGGATAGGGATAGAGGAGTGAAAAGAACAGGCGGCGAAAGTATAGCAATTTTATTATTTATTTTACTTCGCCGGCGAATGTGCTATATAGAAGTATCGACAAAGGAGGCTGCGTGCTGTATAGTTAAGATCCGAGAATGTATTTATACACCATGGCACGTAGCGCCATCATGTTGAAATTACATTTCGTCCGGATCAATGCCATTCATATATTCAAGCAAAAATCATAAATTATGGTGCGGTAACGATCTCTATACTCCGTAACGTAAGATCAGGCCTCATTTTTAAAGAAATAAGGTTCGATGATGTCACCAGCATGTAAACCAAACCAAACGGTGCATTTTTCTGGATGCAGTAATTTTGCTTATTAACAAGCCCATTGAGCCAAAAATAAGCCTCATCCCTAAACACAATTTAGCGGCAAAACAACGAGTCAGTTACTAACTGCTCTAGAGCCCAATAAGCAAAGAACGACCCATATAATGTTGTCGTAGCTTTAATTCTTTCACTAGCTTGATCTTATATGGAAGTAGGCCAAGATCTTTGCGCAAAACTTTCCACATAGTGGACGAACAGAGCCTTAATTCCTGCGACCAACGACAATCTGATATATTTGAATCTTCTGCCACAATTTCGTTTGCAGCAGTGATATTCTTTTCAGTACGCACATTTCTTCGACTCGTTAGTGTTACTGCATCCTCTAGAGAGTATGTGGTACGAAATCTATCCACAGTTTGACGGATGGCTTGCTCAGACGGACGGTTATGTGCACCATAAAAATCCCGAAGTCGTCTATAAGTTGCTCAAATTGATGACTGATTGTCAAAGTAAACTTGAAAAATTTGATAGCCTTGTTTAAGCGTGAGGGTATTCATAATGACTTGCCAGAGTTTATTAAAAATTATAAGAAATTTTTCATCAAAATTTTATTTTTAGTGTTATTTTTTTATATTTCAAAGTTCTATCGGGCTTAAGAGAACACTCGTTATAAGTATATTATTCCGTTTGTAATTTCGGGAGTCGGTTTATCGATGTCTGCCTATACTTCCGTTTGACCGTAATCTAGTCAGTCAGTTTTGCCATGTCTCAAAGGGACGAATCACAGTTAAAATTAATAAATCTGCTTGATGCTATTTAAGATAGAACTATCAAACATTTACACTTAAAAACGATATGACGTTACTAGTGTAACGCATATTTTAAATTATGAATTCAATTAAACTGCGATAACTGAAATAATAAACTGAAAAACACCGAGCTGACTCATTGTGAATTTAAATTGTTCTTATCAATCATGTATGGCTTAGATCAAACACATTTACATAAGTTATTTTAGAGAAATTTTCCATTGCGGCAATTCATAGATCATTCTATGATCTTATCTCATGCCACTTTTATGCCATTTTTACCGAAATCACTTTCATGGAAACTTTTCAACATGGACGCAAATATCTCTGGAACCACTGCATCGATTTTCTTACAACTAGTGCGTTTTGTTCGTCTAATATTCCTCTTTCAAAATTTGTCATACTTGTTTACAAATAATTTTTAGACCAGATGATCGTTTTTTGTAAGCGGAATCTATACTTTTTTTTTATTGAGAAAATTAATTTTTCCGTGTAGTTGTGTATTATTAGCCGCTTAACTAATTTTGTACTTTTGTAAAAAATTTGTACCAAAAATTTGAGCCTGCTATTCCTGCTCTAGTGAGGTCTGTGTATATATAAAAAATAAATTCTATTTACAAAACATTTGCATTTCCCATAATACAGGTATAGACGATAACATTCATAAAAGCGATTATGATGATGTTGATGGTTTTTACGTAAATAAATATAACCCAGTAAACACTTTCTTTTTAATACAATCCAAGACTTCTTACAGAAAAATTTTTTTGGTTTGGGTTTTAAAAAAAGGGGTTTTTCTTTTTTTGTTTTTTTTTTTGGTTAGGTCAAGCAAAGCAAAGCAAAGCAGTTGGAGTTCGATCATGTCAACTTCTTACCAATGAACAATTTAAGGCTATCCTCTAGCATTAAAAAAAATTAACGTGCTGAAAAATAAAAATAATTTTAATTAATGTAATTATTGAAGTAGAGTGCAATTTTTTGTTTTATTCACTATTTTAAGAAAAGCTTCTTTCAAAATAGGTAAAACAAGTTACTTACAACTTTTATTCAAAATTCGCCGATTATTTGTTGAATTTTTTAAGATATGCAAATCAATACTGATTGGCGCACGGACAACGATACAAAATTATCCAGACATCCTTTAAAAATATACGCGGAAGTCATTCTTTAAATACTTCTGTTCTTTTGAAGAAAAAAAAATAAATAAATAAATAAAAACTTGCACTACTTGATGGATTGTCCGCTGTTGTTTTTAGTAAGCGGGGTCCGTTATCCAACAGAAAGCTTGTCATTGGCGAGCATGGGTTCACATTAAAAAAAAACGGCGAAAATTTTATGATTAAGATACGTTTTCTGTTAACTTTGTTTTTTTTTTTAATTTTTCTTTTCATTGACTTTCATGTGTTAATTATAAACTCAAAAGCTGAAACTTAACAAAAATAAACGAACTTAATAAAAATACATTATAGAGTTCAAGTGCCAGAGAAGCAATGAAAATACCCATGATTTATGAACTACTTATTTTTTTTGCTGGGCATTCAATAGTTAAATAATTTTTATATCTTTGATCATTTAAATAAATTTTTAAATAAAAATTTGGCGATAAGTAAGTTTGAAAAAATTTACCTTTCAATCGGACTCCAAAGTTAAGGAGCCACGTGTAGTCAATAACTTATACAACTTGACGGCTTAGAGGCCAATATTCTTCGTGTTGTACTTGACTGCAAAACTCCAAGGAACCAGAATGTGCTTTGTCAGGAACATCCGCGGTGGCCATAATACCGAAATAATTTTTCACTGTTAATGAACTTAAATAATCAGTACAGTGCAACTTCGACAGCCCGGACACTTATAGTTTTAGGCACATCCGGATTATTGAATTGTTTGGTCTATTGTAGGTAAAAATATTGAAAAAATCGAAATAAGTTAAACACATGTATTGTACTATGTTTAATTAAAAAATATTAAATTATTGCATTGAATTGTTAAAATATGTACATATTTTAAGTGAATTAAATTTATATTTTTTAAAAAAAAGATGTTAGTTTCTGCTTTTTGCTCTAGTCCCTTTAATAATAAAATATTCTTCATATCCAAATTATTTTGTAGAAAATTTATTTGTGTGCAAAAACTTTTAAAGAAAATAAGAAAAATTAGAGGGTCTAATCCGAAAAAGTACGTCTTAATTTATTTAATTTTAAGGTTTGTCAGCGTTTAATTATTCGCTCTCGAAGAAGTTTTTCTTGCATAAGCCAGGATTTATTTAGTGGATAAAAATGTAGTGGACTTCCACTCACAATTTTTTTTTCAAAATCATTGTTCTTCTATTTAGCATGTTAGTTAAAAAGTCAGTTTATTTATATCTTCGAGCTATTTAAGGTGGATGGTAGTCAAACGTAAATTATTTAAAACTTTAAAATAAAACATTGTTAAACTGGCATAAAATTGTTTTGCAACTTAATTTGTATATTGAGATATTTTTGTTTTCAACTTGCAATGTTATTCTGCTGTTGTTATCGTTGTTGCATGTACTTTGTAGTTGTTGTAACGGAATGTTAAAAAAAGATGACAAAAGTTGTACTTTAAGCTAAAAAGTGCAGCTAGAATGTTTTTTCCTACATTTATGTTGTTTGTTCTTAATGCTTGCCAGGAGAGTCAAGATAAAAACAACAACAAAAGCAAATATTAACTACATTATTATCGTCATCATAATCGTTGTAGCAGTTGTTGGAAAAAGAAAATAAATAAATAAACGTCTGTAATGCAAAAATATACAGCAAATATTTAAAATCAACTGCCAGCAAAGAAATACAAACAAGAGGAACAAGAACGAAGAATAAAAAACACAAATGACATCAGGTGTACTTGAAGGTATTTTAGATTTTAAAAGCAATTGCATGATAAAACAACAAAAGGGATTTTATAGGAACACAACAACTGGAAACAATACAAAGAAAAACTTAAGTTTTTTTTTTGTGTTCTTCTGTTGGACTCACTTATCGCTTTATGAAAAAAAGGTACACAAGGATCAAATAGTAAGCAAATGAGATATGAAATAATT
Organism: Cistogaster globosa; assembly: GCA_937654795.1. Lineage (NCBI taxonomy): Eukaryota > Metazoa > Arthropoda > Insecta > Diptera > Tachinidae > Cistogaster > Cistogaster globosa. The sequence continues at coordinate 24,380,729 of OW569405.1, forward strand.
TTAAGTATTTTTGCTGTATAAAGCTTAAAATTTAAACACGTAATAAAATAATAAATACCAAATGAATGTTTCTTAAGTTACGTAAGAGTTTATTTTAATAATAAAAACACTTTTTTTAGATATTTATTTTTTTATGTATTTGAATAAAGATGATACAGTTTCCTTTCAGACATAAGAAAATTAACCTCAATATCATTCTTATGTGGAAAAATTAAATTTAAATTTCAGCCTCATTATAAATACTTATATTAATATTAAGACAAAAGAAAAATAAAACAAGTAAGGGTGCTACATTCGACTATGCCGAATCTTATATACCCTTCTTCAATCAAGATAACAAATATTGGGATGACAGAGAATAAAAAAAAAAAAACAATTACCATACATCGGCTTTTTGCGGGTTAATCATTTATACTTAATTTACCTATTTAGTGAAAGATCTCTTAAAAATATTTTAAATGATACCCATATTGATGTCCAAAAAAATATGGTACACAATCTTACTTTTTTCTTAAAAGTTGAGAGGCCCATAATTTAGAAAATATGGGCGACCGCCAATTTTTCACTTGATGTTTTTTTATTATCTTTTATTCTTTATCGCTCCATATATATGCTTACTCGATTGGAGTTACTTCACTTAAAATGATATGGAAAAACTAGAGGCAGGCTCTGCCTCAAAGGACACTGGCAGTTCTTGCTGATTTTTAATAGCAAAAATTTTGAAACTATTTTAGATCGATTGGCATATTTACATTTTCTCTAGCTTATCTAGCTTATCAACCTGAAAATGCACGGACAGACAGATATCGCTCAATTGACTTCGCACTTCATAAGAACTTAGAATATGGGTGTTGGAATGGATATTGAAGAAACTATAAGCAAATGGTCACGAGATCAACAACATATTCTTTGCAAAAATATATTGTTGTGACAAATTATACCGATAGTTATTTTTAAACTTTCTTTAAGCATTTTTTCGAGAGAAATGATTGGTTGCTAAAATTACCCGTATTTGGGTAAAAATTGAATTTGCTTGAAAAATCCTTAAAGCAAACATACTTTAAAAAAATGTGGTATATTTAATTATAGGGTATTTTAAAGCCTATTAAGTCACTCACATTTTTCATATTTTCCTGATATAGTATTGAAAGACTAAAAAAAACCAACAAAAAATAAAAATAAATATAAATTTTTTTATCTTGTTTTATTTTATTCTACGAAAAGGTAGCAGCATCATCATATTTTAAGCTTTAAATTCCATCTTTGAGCCGTTTATATAAGCTTTTGATATTGTAAAATTTTCATCGATAACATGAATGAAAATTTCTTTGCTCTGGTTAAAATTTTATATTACAATACCCAGCAAAAAATTAATGCAAAAGAAGTAGATTGTTCATGGTCTCTACCTTAAATGAATTGGTTCAATTAAGGAAAAAACACACGATTTTAAACTTGTCATTAGAAAGCATGGATTCATCTCAACAAAACGGCTTGGCATTTAAATCCATGCTTTAAACCAGTTGAGTTTCTTACTTAATTTTTTTTTAATAATTTTATTCAAATAATTGCAACAATTCGTAAATATTATAAAAAAATAAATAAATATTTCATTTAAAATTTACTTTTTCGGCTTTGGTTCATTTTTTAATTTAACTTTTATTAAGAAAAATTATTTTTCGATTGTACGCGGACGTTTTTAAAGAAAACAAGAAAAATTAGACGCTGGCAGAATGTGATGCTGCATTTTTAGGACCGCCAAATCCATCATTAGCATTCTTGTCATCCAACACCTTTCGTCCAACCAAATTAACATTGATTAGTTGGTTAAATGGATGATATTTACAATATACGCCAATCAAGGTGTTGGATGCAAAGAATGCTGATGATGGATTTGGCGGTCCTTAACAAGCGGCATTACATTCTGCCAGCGTCTAATTTTTCTTGTTTTCTTTAAAAACGTCCGCGTACATTTGAAAAATAATTTTTCTTCATAAAAAATAAATTAAAAAATGAGCCAAAGCCGAAAAAGTAAATTTTAATTGATTTATAAAGATCACTGGTTCAACCCCTGGCTGGGAATAAAATTGAAAAACAAAATAAATAAATATTGTAGTTCTCCTTAATATTTACTTGTTATAATGAAATGGAACTAAATTTTTTAAGTTTTTATTGGGACGGTTAAAATATCTTATTTAGAATTTTCAAAAAGTAAAAATGATCATTTAAAAAATGCATTACAGAAAATAAAAATACTCATGATTTTTGAACTACTTAATATTTTTTGCTGGGTATATATGTATTAATCTTAAAAATCTTAAACTGACAAAAAAAGTTAGTGTCATTACGGCTTAAAAATTGAAGCTCTAATTAAATACTGCAGCCATTACAAAGAAAGAAGAATCCAACAGATTGGGTAGAAATTAAAATATATATCGAAGGATATTAATTAGATTATTATTGCCTTTCAAATTCTGTTTTAGTAAATACATTTAAGAAGTTGATACAAATTTAATTGTACGTACTTTTAAAACTTGATTTTAAATTATTCTTTAACTTAAAATAAGTAACTCAAGGCCTGTGCTTCGTAGAGTATTATATAAAAGAGGAAAATGAATTATTTTTAGCAAGCAAGCAACACATACATATGTGTAATGTAGTACTTATTAAATTCCATAATATAGCTGTTTACCATAATTTAGCTGTTAAAATTAAATGTCTACATTAAAATATTTTATCGTTTAATGTTTATTTCTTCGCGTTATAACTGCCTCATAAATTGCCGTTGATAAAATCAACTTTTAATTTTTTCTAAAAAAGAGATGTAAAAAAATCCCTCAAATTTATTAAACGCAGAAAAATACATAAATTTAAACCCAAATAGATCTCAAGGACTTAAATCAAGTTAGATTTCTGAAAAATTAACAATTATTTTTTTTAAAAGGCTACTGATATTTAATTTTATTTTTTTAATGTAGTTGAATTAAATTTAAAAATGTGTTCGTAAATGAAAAATATAAATAAAGGAAACTTCACCAAAAATACTATCACTTAAGGTATGTTAAGACTACGTGTACAAGTCATATGGAATATTAGATTTTCCATATGTAAGTCAACACACATCGTGCAAACCCCATGAATATAACATGTGCTAGTTTTTTATATTTAGAGCACGCTCTCAGATATGTACCAGATGTTTTCATTGATCCAACTTTCAGTTTTAAAGCTTCCACTCGCAATATTAAGGCGATAAAAGCTAGATTTCTAAAAACAAAAAAAAAATATTTTTTAACTTTTGTAGATAATTTTTTAATATATTGTGAGCTCCACAATAATATTTAGGCATTTTCATGAATATGTCAACAACGATAAAAAAACAGTAACCCTAAACCTATTTTATTATGATAAAAAAGAAATGATTGAAATTAAGGGTTCGGAGATTACTGCTAAATGTATTTTTAAAGAGAAAATATTGCAATTTTAATTCAGCGTCTATAGACAAAAAGTAAAAATGTACTTCAAAACACGTACCACATTTCTTTGTTGCGAAAAGTATTTGAAAATAATTTTTAAATATTTGTATATCAGGCATATTCTGAATTTCACATGAAATTGTCTCTTTGTATTTTCCAAAGAATTGTTTTTGTAAAAAAAATTTATAGCAACAATGGTGTGGAATATATAAAGCGAAAGATTCGTGTGGAATTCAAAACATGCCCGTATATGTATTTCCAGCTTAAATTTTACAAGTATTTATGAATTGTTAGTAATCACGTGTGCGTTGTTTAGGAGTATAAAACTTTCCAGCGCTCTATGGTTTTTTTTTAAGACAAACAAGTGTGCATCTTCCAGGTAGTTTGCTACCTCAAAAAGCATCCTTAAAACGAATTTGTGTACAACAACTTTTTCATTAATGGAAATTTTTGATATGTGTTGCTTCCAGGTTATCAAAAGCACTTAAATAGTTTAATACATATTATACATGAACAAAGAATTGTATGTTAATTGCTTTAAAAGGATAATTAAAAATTTCAGATGTGAAAATAAGTTGATTATATGTAATTTAGAGTTAAACCTTTTTCTTTAAATGAATAAAGCGAAGTACCTCAATGCAGACCTGTAATATATATGATAAGGAAGGACAATATTGTGCTCAAGCTTAAATCTTGAAGTTCTAAATTGTTATCGCTAAAAAAAATTTAAAAGTTGATATCAATGTTTTAAGTATTTGAGTTTTCTTTTCAATGACAAAAAGTTATGTCATATACACGTAACAAGTTACCTAAAAAGAACTTTTAAAAATCAATATATTCATAGATAATTTAATAAATTAATAAAATTATTTTTCTAATTTTTTAAATTAAATATTTAGCAATATGTCAAAACGAATTATTTGCGAAAAGAAAAACGTTTTTATTATTGAAAATGGTTATTTAGGGCTTCAGCAGCAACTTTTGTTCTGTGACTTTTTTATAATTCCGTTATTTGCAAAATTACCGTTACTTTTAAGTTGTTGAAAAAAATCAAATTTTTGATCTTTAAATTTACGGAGTTCGACCAAATAATGTTTGGCAAATTTGTACAAAATCCTTTGGCTAGTACTTTTGCTGAACATATGAAATCATTGTGTTCGCAAATACTGGGTATTTAGATACATTTTTCAAAAAATGAATTTTGCGCCATCTAGAGGCAATAATTTTTACTCACAAGATTCAGCAATTTGAGAGGTATATCTTTTTATTATTTTTTTGAAAATCGGTTGAAAAATAACCGAATAAGAAAGAGAAGAGCTATAATTTAATTAAAAATTTCAAATTTATATAAATATGTATTTAACTTGAATTCGTCATTAAAGTTTTGTACTTTCAAACACATCCTAAATTTTTGAGGTCTACATAAGAGTGTACATTCTTTAATTTTTCTTTGAGTTGAGTCCAAATTTGTTGTTTGCCAAACTTTTTCACCGCGATATTTATAATTCAAACCTCTCAAAATGTTTATTTGCTTTTTAAAATTTTTTATCCTAGTATTCTGCACATCGACAAAAGGTAATTCACGTAATAAATTAGATTATTCCATAAACTCACTCATATCAATCAAATTTTGAAATAGGACTTTAATTTCCGTACGTCTTTTTTTCTTGTTGTTTGCTCTTCATCTCTTCCAACCTTTTTATTCGTACTTTAGCCTTCCATTTTTATTTTCTTAAAAATCTCTTTTATTATTTTTACACCATTTTCCATAAATTTTCTTGTTAGATGTAACTGCAGAATGTCAAAAAGGAATTGAATGCATTTGTTTTGCCAGGCTATTACTTGCTGACATCTGGTATATATTTCTTTATGAAGTGCCATAACCGCTGAAACAAAAAATTTTCGTCTGCACTATAATCATGAATCTTTTTCGCATCAGCGGGCGCTTCAAGATATTTTTGTACGAACTGAAAAAGCAAATCTGCCAAGCTAAATCAAATAAAAACATGAACCTATGTAATACCAAATCCCCAATGCTTTTTGGGTGGGAAATTTCCTTTCCGGCAGAATTTTTTTAAATTCATAACTTTTGCAACGTTTTTGATTTTGGCATATACCATAGAATTAAAGGTTTAAAAAGATCTCTCTATCCGTAGCACTGTTCTTATTTCGAGAGGACCTCCTACTTCGTTTAAAAATTCAAAAGTGTTATCTTTATCATAAGTATACTGTGCATTAATATTTTTATCCATAAATAGTTTAAAAAAGTTGAACGCATCACTATTTCCACTCTAGACGACTGTAAATATCAAAAAAAAAAAAAAAACACGGCCGTTTTAGTTCACTTTAAGTTAATCACTAAAATTTAAAATAAATTATAAAATATAATGACAAATTAATATTCTTGCACCTTTGTTTGTAATAATTTAAGACATTTTTACTGATGTTTTTTCCCATTCGCTTAATTTTTTATACAAAAGTTTTCTATGAGAGTAATTTTTTCAATTTACTTAGTATTCATTCAGCTACTAAATTTACGGAAAAGTAAACAAACACACCTTATATTGATAACACTAATAGAGATGCTCTTATAAATTATTCGTATATACTAAGAGAGTAAATAACTGTAAATCAATAAAAAAAATTTTTAACAAAAACATTGATATACAAAGAAAAAAATAGCATTACAAATTATATTTTATTAAAAATTATAGCGGACTATTTGCAATGTAATAATTTGAGGAGGACGAGATACAACAACAAGAACATATTTGAATATCATACAATTTACTTATATCGAAAAACAAGTAAAAGAAAAACAAGTAAAAGACTGTTGAAATTTCTTTTTCACTTCATTTTTGTAATAATGTAATGAATAAAATTTGTCGAAAATAGTCTTTAATATTTGTTGTACGGCACAAATTGGGCTAAATATTATGCATTGAAATTCAACATAACTATTATGCGGTGGTGCTTGAAGATTACATTCCTAGTTTAAAAGTTATATATGACCCGCTCTACGGGTGACTTATTGGCCTTCCTTTCGGAAAAATGGTGTCAATACATTCACCATTTCAGCGAAAGTAAGGTGGTGACTTTAGATATTTCTAAGGCGTTTGACAAAGCTTGGCACGGTGCACTCATATCAAAACTTATTGCTTTTGATGTCGGTAATAGCTTCACTCGACTTATATCGAGCTTTCGCAGGGATTGCACTATACGAATTGTTGCAGATGGGATCTCAGCAAACAAGTTGAAGGTAAATTCAGGGGTACCGCAAGGTTCCGTCCTTTCCCCTTCCCTATGTATTATTTTTCTTAATGAGCTTCTACGTCAGAATTCCAACCCTATCTATTCTTTTGCAGATGACAGTAGCATATGCCATTCATTTTCGTTTCGCAGTAGACCAAGCCTTCGGAAAATTGGGGCTATAAGAAAGCACATGAATGATACCCTTAATCGCGACCTTTTGGCAATTTCCTAATGGCGCCTGGCAAACAGGGTTCAGTTTAACGCTTATAAAACCCAGTGCTGTGTGCTTTCGCACAGGCGTACTGCTGAAAATGCTACCTCATCTGTAATTATTAATGATACATATATTAAGGAATCAGAAGCTCTCTATGTTCTTGGCATGAATTTTCAATGCGATGTTCGTTGGAACAAGCACATTTTTCATGTTGCAAAAGAAGCATTCAAGTACCTAGGTTTTCTGAAACAGTGTAAGAAATACTTCACTCCATCAGATCTCCTTACTATCTATGTCACCTTTATCAGACCGAAAATAGAATACATCTCTCATGTATGGGCCGGTGCTTTAAAGTCTATTTAGCAGTTACTCGATCGCGTAGAGGAGAAAGTGAAGAAGCTCATCGGTGACAGTAGGATATCCAGATCTATTGGCTCACTGGAGCATCGACGCAATGTGGGGTGTGTTTCACTGTTTTATCGTTACTACAGCGAAATGTGCTTTTACGATATCAGGGAACTCGTTCCTGAAAACCGTAATTTCACACGTGCAACGCGATCTGCATCAAGAGCGCATTCCTTTGTGTTCGATTGGACAGTGAATCGCACAACGCATTACAGAGAAAATTCGTTTTTTAGCCGAACAGTTCGTATATAAAATAAACCCACTGCAGAGGTCATTTCTGCCACTTTCAACGTGCAAAAATTCAAATCAAATGTTCACAAGCACTACTCCCTCTACCCCCTTCCCACAACCTAATTTCCTGGTTCTGGCACAATGAATTGCATATAAAGGGGTCATCCCCTGAGTGCTGGTCCTAAATAAAAAAATCTTTATTTTTTTCAATTTTTTCGCGTCTTTTAAACATTTTCCAAATTTTCTTGTAAACGAAAAATGCGATCATCACGCACCACTGCAGAATTTTAAATTTTGAAGTCATTAAGAATTGTGGTAAACGGCAAGACATTATATTCAGCCCAATATGTGTCGCGTTAAATGTTAACAGTAGTACTTTCTTGCTTCCAAGTTTTGTTGTTGCCATTTTTTTTTCTCTTAGTATATTGTTGCAGTAATATTCGTAAATGGAAATCATTGATTTTGTAGCTGTTAATATAAATATTGCGTTAAATTCATTAAAAGTTAAGAATCCCAAAATTTCCGTCTTAAAAAGTTTTCTACTTAAATAATTAACAGGAGAAATTTTTCGTGTCTTAGATCAGAGAAGCATTTTGATTAATTTTTTAAACCTTACGAGTATTATGCAAAGGGAGTGAACGCTTAAAGAAATTGTGCTTTTTATTTATGTAAAGACTGTTGTAGAAAAACCCCTATGCTCACTTGTATTGACAATGCCTACCCCTATGCACACATAAACATATGCATCTGAACTTGTGGTATTACAAAAAGTATGACGTATTTAAAATAAATTGAACATCTTCAAAATATTTAACATCTTCCTGATAAAAATTTTCCTAATTTTAGTGGCATTGTGCTATTTACAATATAAACATTCAATACACACATACAGTCACAAGCATTTAAATGCAAATATCTTCTATAAATGAACAAAGTGCCAACAAGACATTTTCATAATTTACAGCTTGTCACACAAACATCTTCATATTGTTTTCTTTGTAGACGGAAGTTTACATGTGCAAACTAAATATAGCGGCATATTGAGGGTGGATTGAAAATTTTATTAATTTTTAAATTATTGTAAAATTAAACTTGTTTTATTTGTATAAAGTGCTCGTTCTTTAAAAAAATATATTCTTGCATTTTATATGAAAGAAAAAATATTTTAAATAATAAAGACTTTTGAGACTAACTTCGTAATAAAATACTTACATACCTACATACTCTCTCTTGTTTAACATGCTATTGAGGTTGAAGCTTTAGATTTATGTAGGAACTGTCAGTAAACTTTAAAATGTATAAATTACAATGGGTTGTTGATTCAGTATTTCTTTAATGAACAATTGTGTGTTAAAATATAAAAAAACAGCTGTAAATTGTGCAAAAATGTGTGTTAGAAACTGTTGTCAGAGATAAAATTTATATTAATAGAAAACAATGATTCTTAAAAATGTATTTATTATGTGGGCTTTGAATGAGGTTTTAAAATTTCACCAGCATTATTTTTTGTTAATTTTAAAAATTATTATTATAAAAGTTTAAAATGTTTACATGATTTACTTCAATTAAGTCTTGAATTAATTTATTTTTTGTTTTATAAATATTTTTCTTGTTAAAAAATTTTCTGATTTTATTTACAAAACAACATGGCATAGAACATTAAGTGCAGCATTAGTATTTTTAAGCCAGGTTATGTTAGAAAATTATAGTAAATGATACCATAATTATAAATTTTAATTATCATAATTGACAACTATAAAAAATAAAATTTTTTTTTAATTTGTTTTATATAACAAAAACGTTAACATTTTTAGGACCAAAAACTTCAAAAGGCTCCATGTTATCTGATAGAAAAAAACGAACTTTCTAATATAAGATAAAACATAAAATTCTTTGTAGATATTTCAAAATTGTCGGCTTTTAAAGAGCCAATTTTTTAATGGAAAAAACTAGAAAATAGCTTAATAATTGAAATGTTTTAGCAAAAATGTTATCTCTTTGTTATTTCGTGAAATTATTAAATATTTTAAAATTTAAATTTTAATACAAAGATTAAGAGAAATTGAAAACGATTCTAAATAATTTTAAAATAAATTGCTTTTCGAAGACTATGAAAAGTTCCAAGAACCTAGGCATTAGGACAGCAGTCCTAACGAAGGAAAAATTGCTATTAACTTTTTACTACAATTTTAGTTGGCATGCGTTTTTTTAAGCATTCTATATTTTGATTCTCCCCTAAACATCAGATCTGTCAGATCGTACGGCATGTTAAACCATGCAACTACATTTTAATTTCATAGAGGCTTTGTTTAGTATTTGAAACCATAGAAGAAAATCAGAAAATTTCAAGATGAGAAAGTTTTAAGACAACAGTGCTTACTGAAACCAGCTTAGATAGTCTAGATATGGGCTGATTTTCGTACGATAGTTTTTTGACAAAAATTTGTTGCTTTCGTTGTGTGTACATTCGCTTATCCATAATCACAAGTCACTACTCAGATGCCGTAATAGTTTGAAATTTTAAATTTTCACAGAGTTTGAACCCCGCTTTAAAAGCAGAAACTAAAATAAAGTTAGAAGTAAAAGGAAATGCATATTATTTTACAACTATTGCTTAATGTATAACGCCATAAAAAAAAGGCACTTATAATTTTCACAGAGTACGTAGTGTTATGTTTAGTAGTTTGAGAAGTTTAGGTGAGAAAATTTTATATTTTAAATTCAGCCAGTTTTTTATTTAACTATTTACGATCAAAAGGAAGTTATTTGTATGAAATTTAAGGATCTTTTCCCTTACAGCTTAGCGATAAAAATTTATCACATTAAATTTGAGATACCACGCCCATTGCTTCAATCCATCCAGTATTTCGCTAGACTGTGCATGTAATAAAAATGTTTGTAGTAGAAAAAATCAGTGCTCTACGACAATTCTCTAGAGACACGTGATAATTATTAACTGTTCATGGGAGGTACCACGCCCTATGTTGTTATTCAGTTAACTTTTTAATTTTTTTGTTACAATAATGTATTTTGACGTTATTGCGTCGGCATTAACGTCATCAATTTTGAGGCAACATCAATGCTTATTTTGTATTCTCTAACAGTTTAGTGATGACGTTGTCTGTTTATCGATAATGTCAATTAAAAGTAATACACATATATAGTTTTTGAGTAAGTTGATATATTTGTTTCATATTTTTAATTTTGTTAAAAATAAAAAGTTTTTAAAAATTTAAAAAAAAATTTTGTTTCCGACATTGACTTCAATAATGAAAAAAGATAAAACAAAATTAATGTTGAAAGAAGATTTTTTAAATAGAAATCAGGAACCTTAAAGTTAACATATAAAAAGGAATAGATAAATTGAAAGTTATCTATTTCAAAGTAATGCTTTGTTTCTTTCTGTAGACATAGTAAAATATCAATAAATGCAAGTGGACCTCTTGGAGCAACATGGCTTACTTACCATTTAATACGATATGCTTGTAAATACTTTTTTTCACTTAAAATTTTAAGTCGCGCTAAATCTGTAAAAAGAATTTTGTCAAATATGAATTTGTAAAGCACTATATTTCAAATTTTGTGCCATCCATAACTCGTTCTATTTGGTGGTCCAAGGGCGTTTACAGTAGTCGCAATACTTTCCCACTCTTCCTTAAAATAAGAAACCATTTGGCTAGATTTTTTTGTAACTCTTCAACTAATTTTTTAAACTGGTTGGGATTGGTTATCTTCAGTTTGTGCATTTTCAATTTTGTTTCTACAATTTTTATATTTAATTTGTTTACCTTTTTGGTTTGTACACGATACTTAAATCACAAAAGACAATATCAACGGCAATTCGAGGCAATATTAACTTCACATGTCCTTGCAAAATACCAAATTCTAATTCCTAGTCATCGATTAATGGCAATATTGGGAAAAAAAATACCGATTTTCAAGAAATAGTTAAAATTAAAAAAAAAAAAAAAAACGGGATAAGGTTGAATATTGTTCTTGTGATTGTAGTACAATTATGTCTTATATTTACTTGTTATCTATTATTATAATTCTTTGTTTGATGGGCATTCTTGAGTGCTTTATAAGATGAAAGAGGTTATCAATTTGTCAAAATTTTACTTTTATTATGTTTGTGCCCACAGAACTCAGTCATTTCTGAACCAACTTTGAAATGATTTTCCTTGTTTGAAAGAGTAAGCTTATAGAGTGTTACCGTTTTAAAGAACAATTCATATTATATTTTTTACGTAATACCATAGCTCCCAATAGCAAAAATTTATACAAAAATAAATCTAAAAATTAAAGTGGACAGCATAGGTGACATAAACTGACCTATATGGGCATATCTTTTAAAAGGTTATAGACAAACGGTTAAAAATTCAACAGAATATCGATTACTATAACTTTATAATTAAAAGTTAAAATTATAAATTAAAGGGTAACCCAAAAGTTAATTTAATTTGATGCATATGGCCATGCTCCTGAACACTTTTAGACAAACAGTTGAAATTTACAAAGAACCTCTTTTGCTAAGTCCCCTATAACAACTTGTATACAATTTGATTTTAGAAAATAAAGGATGTTTCCATAATTGATGAATTTCGACTTTTATTATCTTCTCAAACCGGTATATACAGTCACTTGAAATTACACACAATATTTACAACGATGTCTAGTATAATAAGAAGCATACATATTTATATAATAAATTAAGGGATATTTACCGTAATAAAAAGACATGATTTTAAGTCTGCCTGTTTTCAAATCAGTTTTTTTCTTTATTGTAAAATTTTAATACAGTGTAATTTACCAGTTTATCGTTGAAACCGCGCTTATAAGCTCTTGCTCTCCAACTAAGTATTACAAATATATTAATGTGTGCTTATATATGTCGATGTGTTGACGCTTATAAATTGTCAAACGCCATAAGTTAAATTTCCAATTATTTTTAAGTAATAAATATTAATGTAAATGACTGAGTAGACAATTAATTGCTTACAATAGCCAAAATAAAACAAAACAGGATTTATATAAATTAAAGTTGTGATATATTTTGTAACATTTTTGCTTAAAAAACCTTAAAAAAGATTAATGGTGTAAAAAAGTGCCACATTAATTTATTTTTTTAAAACTTTTTTTTTCATAAATTTGCAACTGTTGATAATTATGAGCAATAATTATTAAAGTGAACACTGACGCTAAAAACATTGAGTAAGAGACTTAGTGTCGCTGAAATTTGAATATTGTAATATTTTCATTTGTTTTTTAACTGTAATTTCTTGTCATAAATAAATCATTTTTCAGGCGTTGATGTTTTTTTTTGCCATTAACTGTTGATATTAAACAATATATTTTTACACATACGACACTTATAAACACGTGCAGTTTATTATAAATTAAAACTGGCTGCTATTTCGTATTTATTATTGTTTGTAATTGCGATTTTTTGCTCATGCTGCGAAATAACTGGAGGTATATTTAGTTGGCTTCTTTGTTAGTAACATTACGCTTAGAAACTTTGAAGGCCCTGGTGATACAAACATCTCTGCATATCATATTATTCAATCAGCTGAGGTACTTAAAACGAATGTTTATGTCTACTAAATATGAGCAAATTTTTTTGCTTAAATAAATGAAGCAGACAAAAGAATTTGCCCTTAATCAAAATATAAAACATTTTTGTTAATATTTACAAATTATTAATTTTTGCAATAAATACGAGATCTACTTAAATAAGTTCTTTATTTTATACAGGATATTTGCCAGGAAGGTATACTAATTTGTTTTGCTGCTATTTTGCCAAACAGTAGTCTTGACAGTTCATATTTCACAGTCGTGAAGTAGACACGTCACATATTTAATATTAAAAAATATTCGATAAACTAACGTGCTTTAATCGTTAAAACATTTTATCAAACTCAATTATCGATTACTGTGACGATAAAGAAGTTACGTTTAATTTTTGGAATTAACAACGTGTAATGAATGATTTCGAAGCAAAAGGGTCTGTAGGTTATAGACCTTATATTATGGCTGCTCAAGAAAGTGTTCAAAACAATCCATCAACCTCGATTTGACGCTGTGTTGAGGAGATTGGATTTAAAGAGCAACTTTTGCCACAATTTTGCACAAGTACATGCATTTGTTTGCATTTAGGATCAAGTTGACACCAGAGGTTTTTCCTCAAGGCCATATACGCCGCCGTACATATGCCAATGGGACGTAACAGCTCGCCCATGACAACCTTGATTTTCATGAAATAATCAAAATGAGTGACAAGGCATCTTTTCATTGGGATGGATATATAAATGAATAGAATAATCGGTTCTGGGCTTTAAAAAACCGTCAAATTATTTACCAGTCACGTTTGCATCCATTACAAGTGGCAGTCTAGTGTTAAATTTGGTCAGGAGAAATAGTTGGCCCTTACTTTTTCAAAACTAAAAGCGGTGTAATGGTAATTGTGTTGGAGAGTGATTGCGTGATATAATTGAAAAGTTTTCAAAGTCTTAACTCCAAATAATTCTATAATTATTTTACAGTAAAACATTTGATTAAATAAATTGCTGTTGACAGCGAAAATTATGCTACTGGCCTAACAATGTAGGCAATATTCAAATAATTATCACATACATATAGCGCATTTATACTATGCAATTTTTCATGAAACTGGCACGAAATGTTTGTTTGTTGGTGAAGCAAGAGAAGTAAGCAATATGGTATCGCTTGAATTATAAGGAAATGTTACTGTTGCTAATGTTTATTTTTTAATATCGAAAATCGCTGCATTTTAAAAAGAGAATTGAGAAAACAATTGCCTTAAAAATTGCATGGTGTAAATCTTGACATAGTGTAAGTAAATTTGGCGTAATACATTTTTTGTAGCAGCTCTGTTAAATTCAGTATTTATGAATGTAATAAAAAGACAATAAATAAAATTATTTTAACACAACAATAACTATCATAATTATCACCATTATCGCAAAGTGGCACATTTATAATAACACTGTTGGTAGCAAAAGACAAAATAGCTTTAAAAAATACGTTGCTAAAATTTTTGCTGATGACGATGTTTATAATGAATATAATTAAAGCAATGGCAAATGGTTAAAATATCTGCAGCCCTTTTGGTGAGTAAAAGATGTGGAATCGTTATAATGCCAGCATGAACAATTTATATTGTTAAAAATAATTAATTAAAGCACTTAAATGACAGTACAATGTCAATTATAATTTATCTGAAGATGGTGATGTAAAGAATATAAAGACTTAATTTAATAAAAAAAAACAATATAAAATAAAAAACCAAAAATTATATGAAAATTAAAACAACAAAGTAGTAATAATATATAATTGTATGAAAATTTACAGGTAATTTTTTATGGCCTTTGACACACATAATGCATGTAATGTAACAAACAGTATATTTCAAATACAACCTTTTTGATTTTGACTTTAATAAAATGATGTTTAAATTTGCAATACTTGGCTCGCAAATATTAATTTATCCTTAGATCTTTTAGACGGTAAATCTTTCAAGTTTTTTTGTTACTGAAAACTATTATTTCTCTATGATTTATTAAATTAAATTTTGTATTATCCCCGTTCCAATGTGAATAAAAATTATCGTAAATTTACTAAATCAAAATGAATTTGTTCAGTACAATATGGCAAAACTGTCGATAATCAACAAGCTGTTGTCAAATTGTTTGCTTAAAAAAAATTATAATGGATTTAAAGTCAGAACCAAGGCGAATCAATTTACCAGGTAGCAGCGCGGCTACAACAAAACAACAACAAAAAGAAAAACAGGCACTTTGTTTTTGGAAAGGCGAATTTAAAATGTACGGTAGACGTCAAAAGTATTGTTTTATTTATTTAATTTACATTTGGGTTTTGTCTACGAAAAATATTTTTGATTTTGGCTAAAATTAATTTTTTTCAATTTGTAAGGTGTTAAATAAAAAACAAAGTGTGTATTCTTGTGTCAACGAATTAGACAGTGCAGGTCAATATGAAATACCCACGTTGGATAACATTGTTTCAGAAAATTGCTTCGCTTATATTCATAGTATGTACGCTGTGTGGTCTTTGCAAATGAAGAGCATCGAAGAAGATTATGTGCCTAATTTTGAGGAAATGGCAAAAGTATAACTCGTAAATGTTCATTCTGCTTGCGTTACGGTTTCAGTATCTAGCTGCTGCTGGATGTTTTTTATAATTGAATCATTTCAAGCTTTTTGTGTAGAACACATAAGCCAAGTTCCATATATATGTATGTAAGTGTTTTACATGGCGGGGAAAATAAATGGGGTTGTAGGAAACATTTCGCTCAAAATAATTATTAGTCGTGGATACGAATATTGAGTGTCGTCAATGCTGCAGTTTAGAGGATATATCAAAACTGATAATGTGTTGTAGCTGTGAAGCTCACTATCATACTATTTGTATTGGCTTAGCTAATTTTCCAGGTAACGCTGATAGGCGATAAAATGATTTTAAAAATGAACTATTTGCTCTTTGATAGATTCTCGATCTGGGTGGAACTGTACGCAGTGCTGTAAATGTTTAATTTGCCGTCAGACTGAAAATAATGAAAACCGTTCTGTTAAATGTGATATGATATCTGAACGAGAAAAGTGGTCGATACAAATTCGAGCGTTTGGAGTAAAATTAACCCCACACAGCTTACTCCACTTTTCCCTTCTACCTTCGTTCTTAGGAACATTAAAAAAAGTTCCGTTTCTGTTTTCTACTTTTTTTTAGCACAACCAGCAGTAACGCATATTTTCTTTTATTTGAAAATATTTAAAACATAATTGGATTTAACACCATCAAGAAATATTAAGATACAATTACATACTTACCTTTTATGTAAATTTCCTTTTTAAAAAGTTTCAAAAACAAAATTTGTTTTAAATTTTTCAAAAAATTAAACGAACTTTTAAAATAAAAACATAAATACACTTTTGACAGTTAGTATGCACAATACAAGTTAAGCAAAAAAATAGTCAGCTGCCGCAGTGATGCCACCTGATAAATTAATTCGCCTTGGTCAGAACCAAAGTATATCGATGTATATCAAGGCGAATTATTTTACAGGTGGTCTTAATAGCCCAGCTGATTTTTGTTTATGTTCGACATCGTTGTCAAAATTTAAAAAATAATTAAAAAATAAAAAATTTTTAAACAATTAGAAAAAGTAAAATTATTTTAAGTTTTATAAAATTAAATTTCAAACCAAAAAAAAAAATAAATATGAGGTATTACTGCATATGCAGGAGAAAAAAACCAACTGGTACAACTTCATTTAAAGTACCAAGTGAATGACAATCAAGAATTTTAATTCATTGTGAATGCATTCAAATTTTAATTCAACTCATTTTGTGTGGAATAAATGCATTAAAAAATCGGCATTCAATGCGGGTTTGATTTGCGGGAATGATTGAAAAAAGAATGATTCATTTACAGCTCTGGCTTTGGCTTACTAAAACTCAAAGCTATTGCATTCCCGATAGTCGATGCTGTCACGTCATTTTCGCTAATTATTGTTCGGTGGTTGGGTTGGCTTCGTGTAGTTAAATCTCCAGTAATATTTTCTATCCATGACAAAGAAGCTTCATAGTTAACATTTTTTGGTGCTATTTGCAAACCTCTTCCAATTCTTTAAAATATAGCTTTATGTTGTCCAAATGAATTTTCGACTACACAACGACATTTGGACAGCCGGTAGTTGAAATGTTTTCTATATCTGTATAATTTATTGATTATGTGAAAGGTCTCATTCTATACTGCGATAAACAAAAAGTAGAGTCACCCATACCAAAAAGCACATTAATGGCAGAAATTACTTTGCTATTTTGTATAAAAATTTTAGAGCTTTTGCCTTTGTCTTCCTGCAAAGTGTCCTGGTACGATTTCAGCTTGTAGCAACATGTTCAGACTCATGGCTACAATTTCCACATTATGGAGCAGTTTTAGCAAAAGTATTTTCAGCTTTCTTTTAAATTAATAATGGGTTTTCACCAACAGCAAGGCTGATAACCATACTTTCACTCTTCTATCCATTTGATCATTATGTAAATTATTATTCAAATAAGTTTATGTTTTACTAGTGAGTATTTGTAATTTATTTAACTTACATTTAAAAATAAATAAAACAAAAACATTTATATACTATATTATATTATTATAATATTTATTTGTTTATTTATTTAATATTATTTTAATAACATACGATTTATATTATTCAAAATGGAGCACCCTAAAAATCTACAAACATAACTCGACATATGACTTCTTCCTTCTCTTAAACAGAAAAGGTAACGAACAAGTCTATTAAATAACGTTCTGAGTTTTCTCAAGTTATAACCTAAAGTAGCTTTTAAAGTAGCAATCACTTAAAAATATATAATATTTATGCCAATATTTTTAATTTTTGTAAAAAAGTTTTCAAGCGCTCTTCGACAATTTTATTGACGAATGATGATAACAATATTTCTAGAAAAAATTTAAGAATATCATCCTACTGCCAGAATCTTTTGTAGAAAGTTGCTTAAAAATTCTTTATTTTTGTGTAGAACAAATAAAAAACTGGTTTTCAATATTTCAAGAGATTTTCAAAAAGGTTAAATGCTTTTCTTTCGTAAATAATTCGCTGTTAAATTAATTTTTTTCTTATGAGTTGTGGATGTTCAAATAATGTATATAAAAAATGTATGATATCTACCCCACAATTAATTAAGTTTTTTTCCTTGAATTTTGTGTTTCTCACTTGTTGATATACCAGCGTAATAACTATCTAAAATGAAACATATAGTTTTGGCATAAAAGTATTAATAAGTTACTTGATTTAAAATATTACAATTAAAACTAATTTTTGGAAATCTACTTTAAGGAAATAGAATGAAAAATCCGACAATGTGACACATCTATTGCCATCAATTTTGATAAAATTTAATTAATATGTGGTATTTTTATATTATTACTGTTGTTATTGGAGTACTTACTGTCTGACAAAAAGGATCCATAAAAATTAAATATAAATAAGAATTAAAAAAAAGTTGGTAGTTATCTTTTCTCGAATCGTTTATAATATTTTTTTCTTTTTCTTTTGCTAAATGAGTTTAAGGAGGAATAAGCTTTTAATTTAAATTTTAAAATTTTATTTGCTGACGAAGAGGTGATGGTTTTCAAATGCGCAAATTTCTTGTTTTATTAAAAATCTTAGTGATTAGGCCAATTTACAATCCAATTTTTGAGTAGAATAAAAAGTTATATTATCTATTTTAAATTTGAACGAATTAAGATGTTATCACAAATTAAAGAATCCTTAAATAAAAAACATATTTTTAAATATAACAAGGGCATTACTCGTATGTTTTCACATCAGCATATTTTAGCATTTATTATATTTTCATTTTCATATAAATGTAAATTTGGTTTCCATACACTCAAACTATTATGTGGGTAAATTTAAATGAAAACCCACTTTTAACAACTATTATTTTATTTATGAAACGGTCCATTTACATTTCATTTAAATTAAATGTTTTTTTAGTTGGTTTTGGTACAATTTAGCTCTATTGTACTTTTTAACAACGATTTTAGTGTTGGTATCCATACTTTGAGATTAAATTTAAATTTTGTAATCAATGCCAAGGGATTCAGTGGAAAGAAATTTAACAAAAAAGTATTTTTGTACAACAATTGGCTTCAAAGTAGTCTTTTAGGAGGTTTTAAGGGTGATATCAACGGCTGTAAGAATCTTAAAAAGAAATTAAATAAATATAATTATAATATAATATAAAAATGTTATGGCACACTGAAAGATTTAGGAAGCTTATCTTCAAAACTTTATTCCGTATTTCATTGTTTCAATCAGTTCTTCTGTTTAGAAGTTGCTAATTTATTTCTTAAATAATTCGTTGCTGCCCCAATGTGCGATAACAGTTAATGTTTTAGGATGGTTTAGAAATTGTTTTAGAAATAGAAATAGCAATTCTAGCATTCAATTTTAGTATCCACCTTTTACAACATCTTTGGAAGCTCAGGAATATGGAGAAAATTTTTGAGAATCGTAACTAGTGATCATGCATGTCTGACCGACTCGGGACAATTCTTAACGTCTCCAAGCCTACTTAACTATTTTAAATGTTGATTTTGTAACTAATAAAATATGTAAAAACAAATAATTTTTCTTTTATTCCAACGCGAAAAAAAACTGTCAAAACAATAAAAAATGTCTGTTTTTTCATTTATTTTAACTAACAAAATGTAACCTAACAAAGCTCAGTAATGGCTGTTTCTGTTTTTATTTTACTTAACAAATTTAACCTGTTTAGATAGTAAAATTTAGTGTTTTTTCCTTTATTCAAATGCTCTAAAAGTAACCTACCAGAACAATAAAAGCTACACAAATGCTAAATTTCTTCTTTTGTTTTGCCATATATTTTTGATCTTACTTAAAAAATAAGGGATTTATGATTATTCTATGCTAAAAAAATATTACCTTTAATTACATTTGTAATTTGAAAATTTGTATAACGTTTATTTATTAAATCTTTTAAATATTGAAATCCACATAATTAATTTTTTTTAAAGAGAAGTATCACTTCAGCAACAGTGCCTATTTTATTAGTGTGTAACCATGCTACATTCTTTATGAAGGGATATAGATGAAAAAAGAACAGGTGGTGAAAGTGTAGCCATTTTATTAGTTATTTTACTTCGCCAGCGAATATGCTATGAAGAAGTACCGACGAAGGAGGCTGCATGTTTTAATGTTAATTCTGAATATGTATTTAAACTATTAAACAGAAAAAAAGATTTAAATTTTTTGGTTGTCGCAGGGGTTAAACCCTGGCCAACCAATATTTGTAGTCAACGTGCTTACCACCTTGACCACAGCAGCCACCATTTAATTTTCTTTATTCTGTACCTGAAAAAAAAGAACATTAGTTTTTAAAGCGTATTAGAAATTGCAACTGCTTTGTTAAATACCAAGGCGAATTGATAACCAGGTGGTATCATCAGCATGAAGTACTGTTCGAAATAACGTCAAAGTTTTGTTGTTTTTCAGTTCTGTTAATTTTTCGTTTCTTATGTTTTTTATTTGTTATGTATGAACATACACTCTAGTTCCAATGATTAGAACCAATTAAATTTTTGTTATAGTAGGACATACCTTCCTCTAGAGAGCTAAATTTTACTTCAACGAAAAGATTAGAGTTTAACATAAAAATTTTTAAGTTAATTCTTTTTATTTTTACAAGTACTTGCATTTAATTTAGTTTAGTAGCTATGAATATTAGTAGAAAATAAACTATCCTGTACAAAAAATTAGTAAAAAGTGGGCAAGAAGAGTATTTAAAATAATTAATGGCCTCTCAAGCCATTGCAAAAGAAACTGTTGTTGGAAACTTAAAAAAAAAAGATTAAAAACGATGGGAAGAAATTCAAAGTGTTTCTATATAAAAATAAATTTACTTGTATTTTTGAGTTGTTATAATCATTTGATCCTGAGTGTATGTATGTGTATATATACATAAATACAAAAACTAAAAAAATGTTTATTTTACATTAAATATTTTTTCAATTTGTATTTTTTAATGACATATTTTCCAACAGTTTTTTTTTATTTTATATTTAAAAGCTATTGTAAAATGGTGTTTTTCTACCGAAGAACTTTTTGTAAATAAGAATTTCATTTTAACTGAAAAGAAAAATAAATAAAAATTAATTGACAATTTTGACAGCCCCGAAAGTCAATATTTTTTGTCGTTTGTCTGTCTAAGAACAATAATAAAATATTAAATCAAAATTTTCTTCCTAAAACAACTATATTTTAACTTATTTTTAACTTAACCAAAAAATTCCTGAATAAACTTTAAACAGTTAATGTAAAATTTTTTTAGTGTATTGCTTGGATTCTCGTCTTTTTAATAAAGTATCTAAGATAGAATTTTGAATTTTTTAAAAGTGGACTATGTATGCATTGGTATATCCAGATAACAATATTTTTAAGAATGTGTGCAAGAGACCTTTGAGAAATTAAAATAAGAATTATCAGGCATGTCATTCATTCCAATAAGGATGGATTTAAATCCTTATTGACCATTTCATGGATTTCGTTTTACTTTCTTTAGATTCCGATTGATTTTTTTTTTGTATATCTTAAAAATGCAAAATCTTCCTTCATTAACTAAAATGTTGCAATATTGCGCACATCAAAGTAAATGAGAAGATAAACCTAAGTAAGGACACATAGTAAAAGAAGATTTCAAAACCGCAAGTAACTTTGATTTTTAAAGTGAATTCATGCTGAAGAAATTTTTTGATTCTCGTTGTGAAATCGAAACTACTTTCAATCGGAATTGAGTTCTGTGATATGCCTTTATATAAAAAATATTTTTTCTTTCAATGTGTAAACGACTTGAATTTTTATCCCTCAACATAATTTCATTAAGTTATCCCAATAGGTTTTGGTAGTTCACCTTTATTTTAAGGTTCTTTACTTGTGCTGCAATATTATTTTTTAATTGTTTTTCATTATAATTGTAAGCGTCTAGAAAACATGCTTATGTTTCATCTAATGTTCGGATCTTCATTTTTTTTAATAATATATAAATAAGCCAGCTTTATAAATATTCATACTTCTAAGCAGTTGCATGCTACAATCACTGAAACCAAATTATTTGAAAAAATTCATATATATAATTAGAAACAATAACGCCATCTAGAATGATGTCAAGTCAACCAGAAGAAACTGAACGTCTTTTTATTGTTTGTCATTCGCGGGCAATCGTTTTATTGTGGAAGTAGCTTTGTCGTATGTAAGTGATCTTGTTAATCACTTAGATTTTTTCTTCTAAAAAAAAAAATTATACTAAAAAACTTCAAGAAAAAAGATTTTTTTAAAATAATTTTAATGTTATAGAATTCAGTTTTTCCCTTAAGATTAAGTTTTACTTCTGTTTTTGAAAATTATTTTTTATAAATTATTCTCCCTTTAGATGTATTTAGTCGACGGCGGCTTTAATTGTAATTATATGGTTAGTTCTAATTTGATTACATATTTTTGTGTGAGCATGTCAGAAAAATTGTGTGTGAAATGTGATTGCATAATTGAGAACAACATCAATGCAAGATGATTGCAATCTATTTAAATTACAGTCCTTTCTACATTTATATAACATCGAAACTACACTTCATACAAAGTGTAATTATGTATTCTTATGCTTTTAATTTACAAAATGATGCGGCAAAAGAATATAATAATATACAGTGGAGCAAACACAAGATCATTTATAGATAAAACAGCAAATTTCAAACGAAAGGACGAATCGAAATAAAAATGGAAGAACTTTCGAAGTAAAATGTTGAGTTAAAGTCTTTACTGAATTGCTACAAGTTAATAATTTTTATTTTAAAACTTAAAACAGAAGAGTGTACAAATTTGTAGTTTATTCCATTGAAAGCTACTTTTTACTTCGATAAGAAAAGTATGCAAGCTTTGTAAAAGCTCTTTCTGACTTCTGAAATCTAGGTTTAATATTGCAACAAAATGTGTTTATTCATTAAGATATTTAAATAAAATCACCAAACGAATAATTTTTGTTCCAAATATATCAAGAAGATAAAATTAGTTACAAATATTTGTAAATAATATTTTTATATTTTTAACAAAAACATAAAATCGATCGCTTCGTCAATCATCAACGTTCTTCGCATCCATATACTTCAGGTTGTATACGATATAAATGTCTTTATTTTAATTAACATATTTGATAATTGAGAATATGAGGAATATTCATATTTGCATTTAATTAATACTAAATTAATTAGGCGATGTCCCCATTAAGCTCAATGCTTTTCTCTGTTGTACTCTCTATAAGACGTCACATATTTTTATGTTTACTATCTGCTGGCCAAGAGTTAAGCAAATAATACAATTAAATTTTTTATATCTTCATACTTTTTTACTCAGACGCGGTAGATGCTGTTCCAGTATTATGCTGTGTTACTGTCTCATTTTAGGCGATTATATAAAATTTATGTTTTTTAAAGTGTATAAATGTAGATGGCAGCATTTACGTTGTCAGTATAATAGCCACAAATTAAAATTTAAGCTTCTAGAAAGAGCCAAGGTTAAGTTGAGGTCACTTTGTGAAAAATTAAAATAAAAAAAATATTTCGTAGTATTGTATTAAAAGATGACTAATAGTTCATACCTATAAACATTGTAACGATCCGAGAAAGTAAAAAAGGATTTCAACACCATCATCATTAAATGAACTGTTTGTTTAAAATTAAAACTGCCGTTCACAATCTTTGACTACTGGAAGCTCAAGTAACTCTGTTCATCAACATGCTGATTGTTGAGAAGAAAGCATTAATGCACGATGCAATGATTTCAGTTTTGGTATCCATACTCTGAGATTAAATTAAAATTTTGTAATCAATGCTAAGGGGTTCAGTGAAAACAAATAAGGCAAAAATGTATTTTTGTACAGCAATTGGCTACAAACGGTGATATCAACGGCTTTCAAAACTTTATTCCGTATTTCATTGTTTCAATCAGTTCTTCTGTTTAGAAGTTGCTAATTTATTTGTATAACAATTCGTTGCCGCTCCCATGAGCGATGACAGTTAACGTTGATGGTTAACGTTAAGATGGTTTAGATATTGTTTTTGAAATAGAAATAGCAATTCTAGCATTCAGTTTTAGTTTCTACCTTTTACAACATCTTTTAAAGCTCAGGAATATGGAGTAAAGTTTTAAGAATCTTAACTAGTGATCATGCTAAAATAAAAGGATACTGCTTCAATACAATGCCTTTTTTAATCTGACCTGGAACAATTCTTAACGTCTTCAAGCCTATATAGCTATTCGAAAGGTTAAGAAAGTTTATAATTAAAATTTGTTTTCGTTTTCTGCTACCATTTGTCATAGGAGATATTGTTTTATTTAGTTCTTTTGTTTGGAAGTTGCTTATTAATCGTTTTTGCTGCCCCACTGTAAGATGTCAGTTAACGTCTCAGGATGGTTTGAAAATTGTCTTCAAAATTAAAATAGCAATTTTTATTGTTTTATCGTTTCATTTTAGCTTTTAGTTTTAGCAACACCATGGAGCAAAGTTTATTATTATTAATTTTTTTAATTTTAAATTAAGTCAATCTGAACCGGGATCATTTTTTTTTAGGCTGCACAAATCAATTTAATAACTTTGTTATCGTTGCCAAAAACGTCCGATTGTCAGCTGCATTACAGCCCCAATATTTCCTTTAAGCCAACATTAACCAAACCTTTTCGTAAACACAGTTCTAGTAGCTTTTACTTAAATAAAAGAAGGCCTTAATTAGGAAATGTAGCGAACTATTTCATGCTTAAAATATTTAGTGTAAGAATTTCTTATTATTATTGTAGTAATTAAGTAGACGTCGGATACACAATTCCATATCCACAACTGACCGTTTTACCTAAATTTGTCAGTTAAAATTTTTAAATCACGGCAGTATTTATTTATTTTATTTTAAATTTTAAAAATTCTTGCTGATTACCCGACCGTATTATTAAAATGAACATCAGTGTTTTTGTTTTAAATAAATCAAATAATTATACAACAATCCTCGTATATCAGTTCATTATTTACTGATTGCTTCACATTGCTCCACATGTGATCAACAATTGTGAATAAAAGGTGTAGTAACTAATTGTGATTCTCATTGTTATCTTGAAATTATTTGAACTAAAACTTGCTTGTTCATGCAAAATAATAACAATAATGTTAAATACAATTTTATGTAAATTTGCACTTAGACCGCAAAACAAGATAACAATTTATTATATTACTGTACACAGAAAACAAAAGTTGTGTGCGTATTTTTATTTGCATACAAACATTAAAAAACAATTGTACAGCCATTTAAATCTACAACAATTCAAACAATCATCAGCAATTGCTGTTTTTGTGTCAACATAATATTCAAGTCTTGTTATTAGTAATTTTATTACTTCTTTTTTGTTATCCGTAAATATTTTGGAAATTTCGTTTACTATTGGAGTAAAATTTTGTCAAATAATTTTTAATAAGATTTCATTTGCGAAGATTTTCATTCGGTTTGCCTTTTTGGGACAGGTAAAACTCTGTTTAAATGTAAGGTCACAAATGAAACGATAAATTTAAGCTGAGTGTCAGACCTCATACAAAGATTTATAAGATATTGAAAAGTACATTAAAATTATTAAATATTTAAACAACAGAATTTATATGAATTTACCCTTATCATGGGACCTCCATAAATAGCCATTCTTCATTCCATTTTTTGATTATTGCTCAATCATCGTCTATGCACGCGATCAAAAACAAATAATTAGTTTAAAGAAAGAAACGTAGTTTTTTGTTTGTGTTTTACAAAACGATTACAGAACGTAAATTAATTAACTTTTTTTTTTACTAATTAGCGTATAGATATATAGCGTACTTGTGCTATTTTCTCTTTTAAATAGTATATTAATGTTATGTCTTCAGATACTTTAGTTTTCAAGCTCATTTCCGTAGATATTTTTTAAGCAATAGAAAAACTTAACTTTAAAGTAATGAAAAAAGTGGCGGCTACTTTTTGCCGCTTTCTTGATTTCGATACGAAATTTTAATTATGCAATAAAACTTTCTTAAAAGTTTTAAAAGCAAACTTACAAACATAAATAATTTAAGAGAAATGTATGCATCCGGATTAGCTTTACAACAACAACAATTAGAAATATGAACAAAAAGCAAGAGTTGTGTATGAATTTCTTTATGATCTGGGCATAAAATATCATATTTTGAATAAGGTATGAAAATATTTGTTAAAAAATTATTGGCAGTTAAGTTTTTCCTGTTACTAAGACTTAAATTTAAATAATAGCACTTTTGAATAATGACAAATATAAAAACTCGTTTTTTGCAGGTACAGATAAGTCGTGTAAGGAACTGATTTCTGCAGCAAGGCTAAGTTTAAGTAAACTTGAAAAAAAGAGGATGCTGCAGTGCTTATTATTCACATCATTAAGGAGAACATGGAACAAAGTGCAATTTGTGGTATTTACTAGAGAGACAGCATAGAAGTACGAGACACCAAAATTCTAAGCACAGTTTTCAAAAACTTATACTAGTTTCACATCCAAAAGATCGTATCTGATCCTTTGATATTAAAATAAAAAAATTAAACATTCACACTAGGCACTTTGATTTCATGCTCATGATGAAACAAAATTTACTGTGTTGAAAAGAAAAAAAATGTGCTTATGGAATAACCGGCGGGTAGCAAAAAGTAAAAACAAATATATGGGAAGATTTATAAAGAGAATAACGGAAAGCGCTTCAGGTTATCCTTGGAAGTCCTCCAACCAATTAAAATTGATTGAATATGAATGTTCTTCTTATTCTTATTAGCTAAATTAATTGGTTAAGCAAATGCTTTTTACTACATACGTAACTCAAGGTAAATGGATGCGAGAAACGCTGATGGCGGATGTAGCAATCCAGAAAATGCTGCATTACATTCTGCTGATGTCTAGTCTTTTTTTGTCTTTTTTTAAATTAACACGACAATTTTTAAATAATTTTTCTTTGTTAATTAATTTTGAAATTAAAATACACGTAAGCTTAGGCTGTGATAAGGCTCTTAATTTGTTAAAAAAAAAACAAATATTCATGAAGTAGGGCCTTTGCTTAATGAACCTAACTTGCCAAAGATCTAAGACAAAGTTGTGGGTTTAAATGATAAAAACAGTAATTGAAAAAATGCAAAAGAGATTATGATCTTTATAGAGTTGTTGCTTTATGCTGAAATTTATTAAAGAGCTTGAAATTTACCAACCTGCACTATACTATTGGCGGTGGCTGTAGCTTTACATTAACCATTTAGTATCAGCTGTACGTCAGTCATATTGTTCAAGATTTTTTTGTAGAAAATCACTGATAGAAAACTTTGGCTGCTTAACACCGAATATTTATGTCATTTCCCAGCTCTTTCTCCTTTCGTTCTGGCAAAAACTGTAAGGCCAATTGGCTACCAATAAAGCTACAAAACCAATAATAATGATTTATTTAGCTTATAAAAAAAATAAATAATTTACTCATTTAAGGAGAGCGAACCATGTACTGTTGATAGCATTTTTGTTTTGTTAGATGCAAAATTATTATCCCCTACTTACCATTAAACTAAGTATTATCTAGCGTTAAATAAATTCTATGTTTTTTGTCGCAAATACTTGCTCATATTCATTTGTTTCCTTTATGAACAATGTTGTGTATATTCTTAAGGTGGCTGCAGTCGAAGGGACTGTTCTTCACTAAAAATTATTTAAAATTTCCTTTGCAATCCATTGGCACATAGACTCACAGCTGATTCAAAATCATTTTATACATTTAAATTTGTTCAATTAGATTAAAAGTTTCTCATAAATAAAAAATCCTTAACTGATCTCCGCTTTGTACTTTCCAAGTAATAGATCCATGTTAGTTACAATAGAACTTTTAATGTTAAGTTACTATTTGAATCAAACTATACTACATATTTGTAAGTTAACACTTTTTGTATTGTTCTTACTTTTTTTCAGGCGGAATACACAATGTCAAACCCAGAATTATAAGTTAAAATTACAAAACAGGAAGTAAAGTAAGCCTCAATAATTAATATTTATTTTTCTTCTCTAATTTAAAACGTACTTTAAAAGAACCAATAATGAATATTATATTGTAAAAAAATCGTCTTTTTCCTTGATTTCCCTTTGTTCTTTTTGCATATTTTATAGAAAATGGTTTTAGGGTTTATAAATAAATTTTATATAATTTTAGTGCGGGTTTTTTTTTTAAACTTACCTCATATGTACTTTACTCTATGCATACATAATTTTAAAACCCTATACATTTTATAATTTATTTCTAAAAAGTTTTTACTTTAAAAATAATGTTAGTTTACTTATCGCAATCTTCCTGTTTATAATGTGACTGTAATTTATGTACAAACAAATCTACGTAATATATTTTTAATTTATAATATGTTTTTGCTTATCTATTCAAAAAAGTTGAAAACATTAATTAATTATCAAATTTTTGTTACAAAATATATATTTCAATATACATTTGTGCCTTAAGTTACAGTGGTTGTGGTCAAATTTGTTTTATAATTTGTTCGTTCACAAAAAGATGCCTTTTTATAAAAATCTCTTGTTAAATTGACCAAATGCCATATATTAAAAATCCTGCGGAAATCTGGGATAATT
The DNA here is from genome assembly GCA_937654795.1 of Cistogaster globosa. Classification (NCBI taxonomy): domain Eukaryota; kingdom Metazoa; phylum Arthropoda; class Insecta; order Diptera; family Tachinidae; genus Cistogaster; species Cistogaster globosa. Next base: position 24,409,575 of record OW569405.1, read on the forward strand.
ACTTAAAAGCCACTTGTCTCTGGATGGGTGAAAAGAGAAGTGGTATAAGAAGTGACAAATGTTGATCACTGAAAGTAGAATGTATCACCTAACTGGTTTCAAATGAGAACTTTAAAGTTTTTAACTTGTTCATATTTCTAGCAAAATATAATCTCTTAAAGGTTTTTTATTTTGTCAACTATCCACTTCCTGTAACAACAGCCCTTCAAAGCTTTTTTTTCAAATTTCTTTTCTACTAATTTTTACTTGAACTTATTAGTACTTGCACCTTATTTTTTCCAAAATATTTAGAAAGTGCGGAAGAAACCCTTACATATTATTTATACAAAACATTCAATAAAATATGTATTTTGTTGCTGGCAAAATATTCTTTACTCGAAATACAAAGAATAGTTTGTTTGAATTTTATAAGCCGACATTATATGGTATATTATCTTAAGGAATGGGCCTGCCTTTGTATACTACAAAAATATCAAAGATTTCCTTACAATAGTGATTAAAAAAAAATAATTCAGCTTTTGTTTTTTAAGTTGAATAAACTATTTGTCACTAAAGCTTCAAAGTTATGTCTCGTGGGATATTGGCTATTATTACTTAGCTTATTACGAGTTAGGCTACTTGATTGAGACCCCTATCTTTTTAATTCTCTAAAATGTTTTAAAAAGGTTTAAGAACTTTTAGTGCAGAGAACCTAAAGTATTGCTTAAAAGCAAAATAAACTAAAAATTAATATGAAAATACAACCCTAATAATGATCATTTTATATTTTTAATGTAGTAAATACGAATTAAGATTTAAGAATTAAGGTCACAGACATTAAAATGATTTATTAATATCAATAAATTTGTTCTACGCAGAGTATGACTTAAATTTTTTTATTTAGATACCGGTTCTAAATTTAAATTACAAAAATATTTTTATTTGAATAATAATTAATATATTTGCTTTACACCCCTGCGTATACGTGATTTTTCTACACCTGCCTGCGAAAATATAAGTCATACGTTTACATTGTTTTTTGACACCCTAAAAATATGCAATGCTTTTTTATATTCATCGTACTTTAATTATGACTGATATAAAAAAATGTACATTTCTATATTAAAACAGTAAAGGGCAATTTCTGTAAATGGAATATTTTTGGAAATATTTAATTCAGGAATTTTGTCTGTCTGTCTGTGTTCGCATCGCTAAATGGATTTGAATAAAATTTTGTTAGGAGGTTCTTAGAACTTTGCTTCAAATATAGATTTTTTTTTGGTAAAACTAAGTCATTTTGTAGATAACGGAGAGGTTCAAAGACTCAATTTTACCGGCAAAATGGTACTACACAACAGTCAGTATAGTTTATTCTTCTATTTATTTATTCTTATTTTTTTTTTTTTTTCTAGATGGAAATTTTTGAGCACTGTTTACAGAACTTTACAATAAATATTTAAAAACGCATTTTTCTAAATTTTATTTTTAAGAAAATTAGAAATGATATGCGGAGGCAGTCGTGGACTCTGTTATAAATTGAAATAATGTAACGAAAAGTAGATCTAGCCACCCTTACATATAACAGCTACAACGCTTATCTGTATTTTTACCCATAATTGAAAGAAGAGAAGCATTAAGGTCACATTATAGAGATCTCTTTTACATCACTTTACTTTATTGAAATAAATTAAGAACAGTCAAAATTTTGTGGGTAAAAATAATAGAACTATGCAGATTAAACTACACAAAAAGTAACAATATTTACTAATCACACTAAAGAAAAAAATTTCACTTAAATAATACTTCGCTTAGAGTCTTTTGTCAGCAATAACGAAAGTGTTGGTATGGAGTCAACTAAGTCTTTATAACTTTTTATGCGAACTCGTTTTCACGACTCCTTAACCAAAAAGCCAAAAGTTCTCGCTGTTAATAGGTTTTGATTCATAGACGCCTTCTTTAACGTCAGTGCAAAAAAGGGTGAAAACAAAAATATTTTATTTCTATACAAAGGAGCAGCATATTTTTAGTTTGTAATCGTATAATTAATTGGTTCCATTGCTTGATCTTCCATGCCTTTCGGTGCTAAACGTAGCTCTTAGTTTTAATTATGCATTCGGAAATTCCATAACACAGAAATGAGAACCATTTGCACAGTCTGAAACGACTTTAATCTCATCCGTTTTTTAAATAGTGTCCACTTACTAAAAAAAATCCTATAAACAATAAGAGTGCTATTATTTTTGCTGGAAGTATACGTGCAAACAACAGTGTTGTTGTTCGTGTTTGCGTGGTTAAAACATTGTAAATATATTACTTTCACCAAAGAATATAACAAAATACATATCACCAAGCACATGTCGAGCCCACCATCGGAAATGCATGAGTACAAAAAAACAATAGTGATTAAAATAGTAGAGGGCAATAAAGGCAAGCTAAGCAAACATTCGTGACTGGCATAGTTGTAAGCTGTAGTAATCTATGAATTGTTTAGTTTACTAAACATGGTTTCGAAAGGTTTCGGAGTAACACAGTTATGTAGCGTGGTGGACGGTGTTTAGTATAACACATGTTTGGTAGGCATAAGACCTTAAGTACAGGCATAGCCACGGTGTGAGAAGTAGAGAATTTGTGATTTGTCACAGTGGTATTTGGGATAAAAGAAGCCCTACGTTTGTCGAAAAAGAAAAACTTATAATAATGATTATGAGAAATAAGAATGGAGGAAAAGGCTTATTATAAAATTTGGTAATTAATTTAAGACTTTAAATGGCCTTGATATCAAGATCTTTCTTGTGCAACAAGAACTCATTTTATTACCACGCGATATGAAGCACCACTAAGAAACAATGATTAACAAGACGCCCTAATTCTAAACTTCCACTACAAAGTGCAACGTGATGGTTAAATTTGTATTTTCACAAATACATTTAGTAAATTAACTTATTTTTAGCGTAGAGAGTCCTTTTTTATTTAATAGAAATTGCAAATATTTTTTTATTTATTTTTCAATATTTCGAAATATTGCAAAATATATAAAAATATTTGCAATTTCTATTAAATAAAAAAGGACTCTCTAAGCTAAAAATAAGTTAATTTATTAATTAAAAAAAGAGTCAAAAAAATTGTTACTTTAATTCAAATACATTTAGGTTAAATATAAAATAATATTTAGGTAAAAATAATTTCTCTTAAAGAAAATTAGCATCCAAAAGGATGGCCTGTGAGAATCTTTCAAAAACTTGGTTTTGTCCCTTCAATTGTATAAAAGCCAAATACATTGATATATTAAAAAAAATTTTTTTATATTGGTAATTTTGTGATTAGGTTTGTATATAATTTAATTTTAAATAATAAAAATAGTTAATCGAATTTGTTCCGCCAGTAAAAATTATACTGTTTTATGACAACAGTTAAATATTTGTCTTTTTCACATTTTTTTATTATCTGTTTTGTTTTTGTTTATTTTATTTCTGACGATATTTGAAAATTTTCACATAAAAATATTCACTTAAATAAAATCTCAGCAAAACAGTCAAATCATTCATCGTTTGATTCTACTATTTATTCAACAAATTGAAAGTAACTAACGTTATATTTTTATTACTAAATTTTAGTTCAGTGCAAATATTTTGTTTTTATTTCATTTTTTCCACATTCATCACTCTTATGCAGACAGAAGCTCTGATTGGTTTTAAAAAGTTTTCTGTTTGTATATGTAGCATTCATCTGTTGACTGGTTTTTATTTCAAACTTTAAAGTTACAATATTTTTTGATTAATATTGATGTAGTGTTCTACTGAAAGTGACACATATTGAGTAGATACTTCACTAAAGCTAAATTTATATTCTACTTGTTGTTAAAATAAACAAGATTTAAAATTCAAATTGAAGTACACGAAAATGTTATAATTTTTCTCCTACTATTGAAGTTCATATATACATGTTTAATGTCTTCATCATTTTACTAAATATTAAATTAATTTGGAATCTTATAAACTATAATATTTAAAAACTTATTTTCTTCTGGTGGACCTGCACTTTTTGAAAATTTTAGAGATTTAAAGATAGATGCAAATTTAAGGGCTAAGAAACAGAGGTTTCAGAGGTTGAGAGATTCACTTGGCAATCGGGCAGGGTGTTCACCTAATTGGCAGCTCTCTGCACCAAATTTTTTTGATTTTATTAGAATACAAAGTAGCGATAGTTACAACAATAGCGCACAATGCAACCCTTGCATAATCTTATGCTGCAGCTATTGCTGCATATCGATTCAAGCTCCTATTGCACCGAGATTAAATTGCACTAAAAGTTTGATTAGGGGAGTAAGTTGAAAAAACAACAGTATAAATACAATTGCAAATACTGAATTCTAAATGCCAATTTCAATTATCATTTTCAACAGGCCCGGAAAAACGCTTAACCAATTCTAACAATAATGGTGTTCTTAAACATTTAGTTCCTTGTCCTGTTATCTAACGTTGGATGGTAGTACTAATGCCGGCGAACTTCAATCTTTGGGGTTTTTCAACTTTCAATTTTAAACCACAAAAAAAAAATACAAATCTTTAAAATCTTGAGAAGTAATATTGAAAAGAATTCGCTAATTTTTTTTAGGACCAATCCTTATGCAACGCATTGTGCCAGCACTAGGAAATTAGGTTGTGGGAAGGGAGTAGTGGGAAGGGAGTAGTGGGAGCAGTGCTTGTGAACATTTGATTTGAATCCTTGCACATTGAAAGTGGCAGAAAAAACTTCTGTAGCAAGTTTATTCCACATACAAACTGTTCGGCTAAAACTTTTATACATAGCGAAATCGATTAAGCGATGTACGTCTGTCCTGCTGTTGTCCGTGTCCATGTAAGTGTTGAAATCTAGTTTGCCGAGGCACTGGATCAGCTAAAAAAAATTGAAATACGCCAATCGATCAGACAGAGTGTAAAAAGAGGTGCTATTTGAAATCAGTAATATCTGTCTATGTCCTTAGACGCAGCGGGCAAAACACCACGCCTACCTCTAATTTTTCTACATCATTTGGAACAATGAAGTAAATCTAATCAAAAAAATAAATCATCAAGTGAAAAAATTGGCGCTCGTCCATAATTTTCGAGTTACGGTCCTCTGAAATGTCCAAAATTTTTGAAATTCAATATGGGTATCATTTAAAGGCTTTTAAACAGATCTTTAATGAAATACTAAAATTTTTTAAAAATGCTTAAACCATTGAGAGCCAATGGCTTTCTTATGGTAATTATATGTATGTGGTAATTAATTTTTTATTTTTTCATTTTTTAGTTCCCTGTCACCCCAATATTTGCTATTTTGCTTGTAGTTACTTCACTAAACTAGATTTACATTGATGGTGAAGGGTATACAAGCCGAATATAGCACTCTTCCTTGTTATGTATTTGCATTTTGCTCTGTGAAAAAAAAAAAATTTTTTTTCAGTAAGTCTTTCTAATACATTGGATTGGCTTGCAAGGGCAACGCTTATTTAGAAATATAAAGTAAAATATAAAAATGTTTTCTCAATGCCTACTGTTTTCTTCTAGATCATATTTGAATTAACTTGTCTTTTTGCTTTATTTATTAAGTACGGTTCTCATTTAGTCAATTAAGTTTGCGGCACACGAATCTTGAATATTCTTTAAATAAAAGCAAAGTTCTTTTCTTTCATTTCTGGAATAATGAGAGCTACAAATTCTCAAGACAGATTTAGCTTTTAGCATTTTTCTACAAAGCCGTCGCTGTCGGGTAAACAAATTTCGCCGAATATTGGTTATTTCTTTTCCCACGAATAGACCAAACAAACAATATTAAAAAAAAAAAAACAATTTAAAAAAAATCGTAAATACATACATTTCCTTTTTAAATATAAAATTTTAGTTTCTGTGGAAATTTATGCAGCAGAATAGAATTTAGAGGAGTGTTTTTAAAGCAGTTTTTATTTCATATTCACTACATGTTCATACTTTATTCGGTTAAAGTTATTAAGTGCTTAACAATTGTTTGAAAATTTACACGTACTTTAATATGCTGTTTATTATGGCTTTTGTTGAAGGATTTAAGCCACGTGCAAATAATTCAAATAACAAGCAATAATTTTATTATTTATAGATTTGGTATTAGTCATATATCTTTCACAATTAAATTTTTTCCTTTCATTTGCTATGAATAAACAAATTAATTATTTTGGTTTTTTTGTAGTTGCGTGTTACAACAACAATAATATAAATTTCACTATTTTATTATTTATTGAATAACAAGGTGATGATATTTTACTCTTATAAATGGTGACAGCTGGTAGTTTTACACTTTATTAAGATTTTTTGTTTAAGTTTCTTATCTAATATTTTTAATATATAAAAATTCTATACATATGAAGTAAAAGTTAAAGGATATAAATAAGTTTTTCATAGAAAAAACAACTTCAAAAAAGATTTTAGCTGTATTTCTATAGCAGTTCAAAACTTTGATCACATACAATAAATAACATCAACTTTTTAAAAACCATTTAATTTAAAATTACAAATTTTAGTAATTGTTGTGGACTCAGCAACAAAAGTTCATTGTAATTTTCAACTAGTGATTAAAAGTTTTGCCATATATGTATATTAAGTTAACTGAGGTTCTTCAAGCTTTAATTTATAATTTTAAATATTTATACTTGTTATTATAACAGTCACAGTTATAAATATTCTGTCCAATTTTAAATTGTTTGCTTATAACGGTTCAAAAGATAGGCACATATAAGACAATTTGCGTCACTTGTTCTAAAAACGGGACAAATTTGTTAGCATAACCTTTGAAATAAAGAAAAACATTCTAAAATCAGTTTAAAGATAACTGAGTTCTGCGGACAGCATACTTAAAGGGCAGCATACTTAAACCCCTCTCTTTAAGTAGAACAGAGTTATTTAACCCTATGCTAACTACAGAAGAAATAAGACAGTGGAAGAGACTGCAGTAATACGAAGGTAGTACAACATGCCCCAACAGTATAAATGTCGAAGGTCTGCAAATTGTTTTAAGCTGCTGACATATATGAGGCTTGGGAGGAAGGTGTCATAACAGAGTATAATTGATTATATACAATGAAAATAAAGAGAATAATAATAATTTTAAAAAATATATAAATCTCTGTCTGGTAGAGAACTGTTGAAAAATAATTTTTTGAATTCAATCACTATGAGGTTGTGATTGCTTTAATCAAATATGTGGAGAAGAACACTGAAGAATTCCAAAATATTGAATAAAAATATTTATAATTACATTAAAATAAAACAAAAAGTTTTATTCATATATAAAATAAAAAATAAAAAATATTTGCCTAGAGCCCGAAAATAAAAACAAAAATTTACATTCTTAAATGTCGAACAAAATAACCAAAAAATATGGTATTTTAGACAAAGAAAATTCGAACCACAGCCAAAATTTTATGAAAAATATATTCAATACAATCATAATGTAATATATCAAGCCTTAATTTATTAATGTTATTATTTAAAAAAGTATGGTTAAACTATTAAGTTCAAAGACTTAACAAAATGCTTTTATATCACTTTATTAATTTGTTTTTTATTTATTGCTGGAGAAAAAAAAAATTAAAAATTAATATACCAAATAGCTAAATAAAAATAATAAAATAACATAAAGTGACAAAAAATTAATATTTAATTTTTTGAATTTAAATTTTTCAATAATTCTTGTAAAAAATTATTAAGAAGATAAATAAACAGTAAATAGCTAAGTCTTCTAATTCTTGAAGTGTTTACACATAGGAAACCACATTATTATTCAATTACATTACATTTTCAGTTATATTAAAATATTTTTATTTGAACATTTTATGTTTATATTTAATCATAATTTTATTACATTTAAATTAATTATATTTACTTTTTAAACATAATTATGTTTATACTAAACCAATTTCTTGTTATGCTATGTTGTCAAGACCAACTATATTATTATTAAATGTAACAATAATATTTTTTGCTTACAACCATAAACTGCAAAAATAATTTGTTGTTCTTAGATTATGGTTGCCATAGACAATTTCTTTCTCTGTTTGTATGAGGATTTTATGTCAGAAATCAGGTAGAAGTATGGTAAATGTGGAATTTCACAATGGCTTATGCTTAACTTTAATAATTGTTCTGCATTTAATATAAATATCTGCGCCCTAAAACAAAAACGTTAAGAGGATAAAAGCACAAAATTGCGTCATCTAGTTTTTAATGTAGTTTTACTTACCATCACTAAACGATGCAGAAGAGTTTAAAAATTAAAAAAAAAAATCAGAAAAAACTTGTAGATGTTTTAGTTTACCTTCTTAGTTTTAAATTTTGTTACCATTCACTTTTCTGTACGAACAAGTTTACACTAAAATAGATTTCGGGATTTAATTTTAAAATCGTTCACTTTTCAAATTTACGAGAGAACACAAAATTTATAATACTCACTTTTTATTTCGTGACTATAAAATAAAAGAACAGCTTTTTAAATTTTCATTAAAAATTGTTACACATTTTATTTTAACTATTTCATTTCATTATTATTTTTAATTCTTTTTCAATTTAATACATTTATTCTGTTTTTGTAAAATTCTTTGTAATAATTTTTTCATTTTACATATACCATTAAATAGTATATGAAATATTTTTAAATATATATTTTTAAATATTTAAATAAAGAAGAATGGTAATTGAAAATTATATAAAAATATTTTTTTAACATTTTATTAGTAAATAAAATAAAATTTTTTAATAAATAAAATTTAATCCATAATTTACTACATATGTATAATTGTGTGTGTTTTTTTTTTATTAAAAAACGGCAGCTAACAAAAATGTTGTGGATGTCAAAATTTTTCTCTTTCTAAGCAGGATATACAAATTTTTGTGTCTTCATTATGATGTTTTAAATTTTAAACATAAAGCAAATTATTAATATGCCTTTCAATATATTTGTTAAACAGACTCAATGTTAGCTTATTTGTATATAGATAGTGAATTGTAATAATACCGTACTGTATGCGCTGCCGAAATTACGAATATTTAAGACCCGGTGGAGTATTAAGGTCCCTGATCTTCTCAAAAGATTTTTTAAAGACCTATAAATGATTTCATTTAATACTATAATTCATATTTAAAGTTTAAAAATAAAATCTTAAGTGTGTTGCTATGAGCTTGTGAAATCTGCATGAATCAAATGTTTACCAAAAATGTTACGATTAAGAAATTTGGTTTACATTTTTATAACTACAAAGCCCTTATCGCAGCTTAAAGATATTGAACATTTATACAATAATTTTAAGGAATATTATAACATTACTGAAATATATTGTGCTAATATTTCGTAACATTTTATGATAAAATTGCAATTGATTTATTGGTTAGAATAACTATTATCTATACGAAGGGCTACCGCAAGGGATTTTCAAAAGGTAGCACAAAACGTCGTTTTATAAAAATAAAGGAGAGCTGTTTAGAAAATAAAAACAGTTATGCAAAAAATCATTTTATATTTTTGCCTTGTTTAATCTACTTAAACATGAATTCTAATTCTCTTGAATAAGAAAGTTAAATATTACAATTCTTATAAAAACATATTACGTTGTTTTTTGTTGTTGTGCTTGGTAAAATCAGAAAACTTGTCCCTGAAAACAATTAATTCTTACAAGCAATACATTATTTATCACCATCGCATTCCTATGTAGTCGACTGCCCAGTGAATCGTACAATGCATTACAAGAAAAAATTCTTTTTTAGCCTAATAATTTGTATGTGGCATAAACTCCACTAAGAGGACTTTTCCATTACTTTCAGTGTGCAATGATTTAAATCCCATATCTATAAACACTGCCTTCTTTATCCTCCTCCCTAAAATTTAATTTCCTTATTGCCGCCAAAAAAAAAATCCGACTAGGACCCAGGAGCTTCCCCTGATTTTTATATAAATAATTTTATTTTATATTTGATTTCCAGTCTTCTTTTTGTAGAAGATTCATTAAATTAAAAGTTGAACGTTTTTAATTACTTTTTCGAAAGAATATTTTTTTAAACATTACTCGTATTAAGAAAAATCTAGTATTTTTTCATGTCAATGTCTAATAAAAAACTATAAAAAATTGTAAGATTAAAAAATAGCCTAGGTAGATGTTCGTTCTCTCGACGAATTTTTTTTTTTTTTTTTTTTTTTTTTTTTTTTTTTTAATTTATTTTCATCTATTGGGTTTAACCCTTACAGATTACATTAAAAATAATAATTTAAATAAGAGCAAACTAAATTTACAGTAAAAAAGAATGTATAATAAAGAATATAAATTATAAAATCATGTAAATTCCTCTTGAACCACGTGCGACAAAATTCTTCGAAAGACAGCATATCCAACACTAAAATCTATTCGATTACACACCGAATTACAAAAAGTAATGCACCTAGCCATCGGTTCGTTTTGTCCATAATTTGTTCTATGATAGGTAGTTTCAAATAAATATTTGCCTCTCAAAGACCGGCCAGGAGCATAAAACGGGAGTATTGCCAATAAAGGTGCGCAATCAATTTTAAAGTCAATTAAGCTTTTTATAAAGGCAATACTTTGGATTTTTCTGCGAACTTCAAGCTTTTGAATATTTAGAATATTGCAAATTTTTGTAGATATATAAAAAGCGTTAGTAACAAAATTTATTTTTGTGGAGGATAAAGTCTTAAAAAGCCAAAGATCAGGAACAAGAAATCGTGGAACAAATCTAGTCAGAGCCATCGAGCAAGAAATTAAAGAAATAGGAAATGCCATAAAAAGGAACTTACTTAACGATAAAATAATGTAAATATTTTTTCCGTATTAAAAAACAAATTGCTGTTGTATAAAATCTTCGCTTCACATTATATACTTTACAACAATCTTTGTGTTCAGAAACTTATTCTTAACGAATGTTTCCCTTAAAATCAATTTTTTTTTTAAATTTTAGCAAATCATATTCTTTTAAATTGTAAAAATTTATTCAAAATAATTTTAAGCAATCTTATTCAGCCAGTAAGCTTAGTCTCGATCTCTAAAAAGCTTAGTCTCGATCACAAAAAATCTAAAAAAAATAAACCAAAAAGTGTTTCAAAATAGACTCTGTAGATTTTAAATGATGATGATCTACAGAATAGGGCTTACGATTTCACCACAGAGTCATTTTTCTGTGCAAAAATATTTTTTATTATATTTTGTATTGCAGTTTAGTTTATAATGCCATTGTTTGAAGTGGCCTGTAGAGATGAACATTATTTTCGTACCTGTGTTTTATTTCTGTAATAGAAGAAATCACTGGTCATTACCGTATATTAAGACAAATGAACTAAAATTTTCTTACAGTGAGCAGACAGTACTTCTATGTTCTGCCTCATTCCATCAATAGCAACATGTTGCATTTTTTGAAATATTTTGTGAAATAACAATATATAAAAAATATAACTGATACAATCTAGAGAAACCAAATAAAAACTTTTAAAAATAAAATTGCTTTTTATTAGTTTTGAATTTAAAATAATTACTCATGTGTTCGGAAAAAAGTTTATAAATTATCTAACATTAATATAATTTAAATATGCAGTTTTCGTAGTTTAACTAAGATGTTTGCTGTAAGAAAAAAAAAATAACACATTATCAATGAATTTTAAAGTTTTAGCCTTTTCAACAAATTTTGTACGTAAATATTTTTTGGCCATGGTAACACTTTCTAGTTTTCAAGCACCATATGAAAAAAAAAAAAACTGAAATTAAACAGTCACATTCACTAGTAACGATGTCTTTAAAAATTAAAACAACATCACACCATTTCGACGGTGACCAATTGTAAGATTTTGCACGTCATAATTGGTTTTATTAACTTACTCAGCTGAGTTTCCTATATAGATACGTTCCTTACTTCTCCATTTGCACTTATTAATTTCATCGATTAATTAACGTTTCTTAGAGTACTTTTTTGTGTGAATATAATAAATAGCACTACTTGTGCCAGTATTCCGTAAAGGATTTAAGGGAATTAGTCTAAAATTTTTTATTTTTGGTACAAAGCTGAAAATAGGGGTTAACCCCAAGGAACAACCACACTTTTAAGAGAAGAATGTTGATAACTGCACCATAGCAGATAAAAATCGATAACATTCTAATTATAAGAATAATTTTCCAAGAGAATAAAAGACAATGTAGCCTTCAATAATTTGTGCCAATCTGCTTTTAGATTCTCTGCAGAATAAATATATTTGTTCTATCGAGAAATACTGGCAAATTTTAAAGTGAAAGTGTGTTTTGTTCTGAAAATTTGCCCATAGATTTTAAAGAGTATTCCCATGTCTAGGATATCTGTTGAAAATAAAGATATATAGAAATATGGAGCCTTATTACAGTGTTTGAAAAAATGATTTGTTTTTAATTTTCAAAATAATTTTAAATCAAACAAAATTTTAAACATTATTTTTTCGTTTAAAATTTTTCAATTTCTAATCAAATAAACATTTGTTTAACTACATAAATATTTTGTTTATCGCATGCCATTGTAAATACAATTACACATAAAGTACAATGTAAAGTACTTCAGAAAACTAAAGCTAGCACACATACATATACACATTCATTTATATAATAAACAACTCTGCCTGAAAGTCTATTATTGTGTATTTTTGTGTGTGCGCGCGAGCGACAACTAAAATTGTAACTATTCAATTAACCATGTGTGTCTAACTAAACCAGTTACTTAGTTTAGTACAACGTGTACTACATTCCATTGTACATGTAAATAAATATGTTAGTATCTAACTAGAAGTTAAATTTCATTATTTCTATTTGTTGGCCAACTGCACCATTCGTTCCATCTGGTTGATTTCTGCCCAACAACGTTGATTTTTTCGTTTGATTATTGATTTCATGTTCCAGTGGCGTTAGCATTTTTGCTGACTGCATTATTTGGTTTTGTGTTTCATTATACTGCCATTTATTGGACGACACTTGTCGTGTCTTTCGTACAATGGCCTGTGCTTGTGGTCACGATGCCATGTAGGTGCATTGTGTTTTTTGTTGTGGTTCAGTCTGTTCAATGGGTGTGATGGCAGCACGTTTCCAAAACTCTCTTACATTTTCTACTGTCTCCATAATGCGTAGAAAATTTTTACCCGCCAGCATGGCAATATCATCTTCACTCCAATTGGGATCTTCCAAAAGACTAGCCAAAAGATCAGGATATTTTGATACATCTTCCAAACCTAAAGGAGGCAATTCTATGCTGTCATAACCTGCTCCCAAGCCAATATGTTGTATACCAGCAATAGCTCTTATATACTTAATATGATCGATTACGTCTTTTAGTCTGGACTGGCGGCCACAAGTAACATCTTCAGAATCAAACGAAACCATTATGAGGCCACCATTTTCAGCTACTAATCTTAAAATGTCATCGGGTACATTGCGTGTCGAATTACACAGTTGACGTGCTCCCGAATGTGAAAATATAACGGGTGCTCGTGTTGCTTGCAAAACATCTCTGGCTGTGGTATCTGAGCTATAGGATAAATCTATCATCATGCCCAAACGATTCATTTCACGCACCACAGCCTTGCCGAATTGTGTTAAGCCCGTATCGATTATAGCCGAGCTAGAACTGGCCCATGAGACATCACATCTATGCGTCAAACTTAAATAGCGCGCTCCCAAAGAGTAAAATGATCGTAATACACCCAGGGAGGAGCCAATAGCATGACCACCTTCTATGCCAATCAAGGAAGCTATTAATCCATGACGCTGTGCCGTTTGTATGTCAGCCGATGATTGTACCAAAACAGTGTCTTGCTGATACATATCAGTTAGGCGCCTGATTATGTCTATTTGTTCCAGTGCCAATTGGACAGCATCCAAACCTTGTGCTTCGCACGGCACATAAGCTGACCTGTAAAAATAAAGTAAACAAGCAGAAAAGAAAACGGAAATAAGAAGAATGTAAGACAACTGTAAATATTCTTATAGTTTTAAATACATATATTTTTAAGATTGCAGAAGAAAAATGCACACTAAGACAGTCACGTGTGCTTAAATTGCAGGCAGTGGGCGATAGACTTCATAAATAAAGTTAGCTTTAGTCTTGTGGAAAAACCACCACATTGCTTAACATGATAAAAAAGTATTTTTAAATTTTATATAAAAAAATTTATTTAGTTTCAAAGATTTTAACATGCAATATAAGTCGTTTTTTGTTTTTCCAATTTTAGTTTCTTTTTTTATCTTTATAGTATTTTTATCCTAAAATACTGTATATGAAGCCAACATCCTGTTATACTTTGGTTAAATTGGCACTAGTTTAGTGTCGTTAGTATTTATATAGTGACTAAAGTATCACAAAATTTAGCTCTTGTCAATTGTTGGCAAAGAAAATTATTTGAATAAAATGTGCTTTAACTGTAACACTTTAAGCTAAATATACAAATTATTTTTTATACTTTTTAAATTTAAAGAAATTCTTAGTTATATTTATACAAATGTAAACATTTGTTTCATTAAAACGTTTTGTCACTGAAATCGTAAAGAAACATTCATTTCTTTCGGGTTGAAAATATATTATTTACTAAAAAACTTTAGATGCAAATGCAAAACTTTTTCGTTTAAATTTAATCTTAAAAAAATAAATATTTACATAAAATAGTACAACGTAGAAAAAAAAATTATTTTTGCCAATATTTTTACATTTTTCAATTTTAAAACTTTGCCGGATATTATTAGGTTTGGAAACTACTGTCGTTTGGCCGTTGGAGCCATCGATTTTTGCAATCATCCTTAAGAATTGAACGTTGTTCTTCTAGGGCATTATATAAACTAGAAAGGTTGAAAATAGGTCGCGCTTCAATATTTTTATTCAAGAAATTCCACACATGTTAAAAAGTGTTGATACGGTTTTTATTAACTTCGAGCGGTTGTTGAGTATTCATAAGCAAATTATAAGGCCACTCTTTAGAATAATTATTAGAATAAGGCCTTAAAGTGTCTTAATTTCAAATTTTTTGCGCTAGGCTTTGATCTACTTTTTAGTGATACTTAAGTTCTTTCACTGATTTATCCCACCATCAATAAATAACAAATTTCGTACAAAACATGCTACAGCGCAAATTTTTGAAAAAAAATAAGGAGTCAAAATAATTTCCTCAAAAACAATTGCTCGTCACCAGAAGGTAGATTTTTTCTTTCTGTAGGAGGAAATTTTATTTTATTTATAATCCATTCACCTTTCTTGCAATGATTCCTTGAAATGGTCTTCTACTTAGGTTAGCAATTAGAACAATTTCTTGTATAGATTTTTTAATTTTATTCTGGTAAATAGCAAGTTCATGCATTTCTGAGAATTTTTGCTCCATAACTGAACAAAGTAAAAAATTGCAAAAAAAAAAAAAACTAAATAATAAATTTCCAAAATTAAAAAATTCTTGAAACATGCATGAACTGCAGGTTTTAATGCTGTGACTTTTAAGCGCTGTACGATTTTTATCGACGCTAACTAAAATATATCATTTTCGGTCAATTTTTTAAAACAGAAGGAAATTATTAGAAAAAATCTTATACTTGTTTTTTTTTTTTTTTTTTTTTTTTTTTTTATTATTATACAAAGAAAATATGAATTATAATTTACTTTTTGGGCTCAGGTCCATTTATTAATCTGATTTCAAAAAAAAATTTTAAAAAGAAAAATTAATTATAAATTTATGCATACGTTTGCAACAGAAAACAAAAAAAAAAAAAAAATTTGACTCAGCAGCATTTTCTAGATAGCTACACCATCCTCCATCAGCATTCTTTGCATCAATCTATCTTAGGTTGAAAACATTGTTCATATCGTATATTTAACCACCTAATCAATATTGATTGATTTGGTTAGACGAAGTCTACACGCAACACAAAGCATTTCTTTGTTTTTGTTATATCGAAGATTGGTACGAAATTAGTTTTTAATTATGTATACGGCTTCTTGCTTATAATTGTGGTCGTAGCTTAGATTGTAAAATTCTAAAGTCCAATTCCGCCTTTATTCGTGCATTGAAACAGCTTATTCAAATAATGATTTTAATGGGCTTAAAACTGAGGAAATTGTTTTTGGATGTAACATCAATAAATTAAATGCTAAATAATAGTAGCAGCTATAGAAAATAAGCATTTTAAAGTCCAGGGCAAGTAATCTGACATTATTAACGAAAACAAACACGATTATGGTTATTTCGGGAAGCATAAATTAAGGGAAATAAATGGTAACCGATTTTTAAGAAGGACTGAATAATTTCTAAAAATTTACGATAAAAAAATTGTAGTTTCATCGAGTGTTCACAAGTAACTGCAAGCAATAACATAAAATGTATTTGGATTTTTAAAACTATATTTCTCCTTGCAAGATAAAAAAATATATAAAATCTGCATGATTAACTTCAGAAACATTTTAACAATTTTATATTTTATATATTTTAAATTTAAAATCATTTATTTCGTAACTTGGCAAATATATCGTCGAATATATTTAAATTATGTTTTAAAATAATTAAAGTAAAGAGAAGCGAAGATGATTAGCTTGCCTTCCTCTGCGATTAAAAGTATATTTCTTGCAAAATTTCATTAAAAGTGAACAAAGAAAAACTTGAGAAATATTTTCAATGTGTCCGATAAAATTTTGTCTCTTCCGACAAGTATATGGCAAATTGGACTCTAAGTTGTTGTATTTAATATAATTCCACTTTTCGTAATATATTAGAAACGGATTCAACAAATATTTGCCACAACATGCAATGCCGATATATTTTTCTCAGTAGATATCGCATTATAAAGCTGTTTTTGTTTAAAGCCTTTAAAGATTTGGAAGAAATTGTAATAAAATGGCTTATGAAAATTGTTTCAAATTACTAGAGATATTTTAAAAAGCATTATGTATAAGAATATTACTCGCTCACCTTAAAATAAATTTCAATAGAGCAAATACTCTACATACATTTTTTTCGGTGTATTATAATAACGATAAAATGAAATTGCTTTATATTTTCAAATATATTTCCATTTTTACTGTATTATTTGTTCTTTATTAAAAATCAATACTATAAACATGACACAAAATATTAAATTGTGAAGAAATAAATCTAAAAAAAGCAAATTTTAATATAAATTGAATGGAGTGAATCAATAGATTTTCATCAATGCGAACACAATTTGTTAAAATAATTTCTCTTTCTGCAAGCTACGACCGCTTGTATTTCTGTCGATGTCGAACATTTTTTGTTTTATAATAAAATTAACAATTTATAAGCTTAAAAAAATTTTTATTTTTATGTAAATTACGAAAACAGCACAAGTGTTACTTTTACTTTTGATATTGAAATATTCTATATATTTTTAGTGCTTGGAGATGTTAAACAATTTTGTTTAAAAATTATTCTTAATTTATAGAAATTCAAATAAAGTAAATATTATTATGTTTTTAACACTTTATCTTGTCATATATAAAAATGACTTCAAAGCTCTAAAACTTAAACTTGTTTGAAAGAAAGGAAGGTTCCAAAACTTTTTGAAATAGCAGAAGGACATTGGTTATTTGTAAAAGGAAATAAAATTTTTAAGTTATTTCATGTAAAAACAATAAATTTTTAGATATCATCTACAGGGTCATTAAGATTTAATTTTTACCATCATCATTTTGGGTCCATTATTTTCGAAATGAAAAAGCTAAAAAGTAGTATGTTAAGGGTAGTTTTTAAAGTAGCAAGTTTGCCTTATGAAAAATTTCTTCACTGAATATGGCGTGTCTTTCGTGATATTCAACTTACTTGTTATTTTTACATAAGAGAACAAAATTGTCTTAAAGTCATCTTATCTTCAATGTACGAAAAATTAGAATGTTTTAGGAAATAAATGTATGAAAATACTATCAGCTTTGAAGACCTTCAATTGGCTTCTTATTGTTTTCATTCCCCTTTTAAATACAGTCTATTCAAAAGACGGCTTATTATTATTAACTTCAAAACAATAATTGCAGACTTAATCAGCTTGAACATAAAATAAAGTTTTGCTGATTAAAAAATAGATATTTAATTTTACAGAAGTTTCTTTCTTCATCAACTCATTTATAATATTCCACGGTTCAAATTTTGATTGGGAAACAATGAAAAATTAAAAATACGCAAGGCACAGCGCATACACATTCATACTTAACTCATCAATAGTTAATATGATACTGAAACAGCATCTATTATATGTGAGTAAACAGGTATTAATGATTGAAAAAAATTAATTTCATGGCCATTTATTTTGTACAAAATTCGTTATCTGGTGAACAACTGCAGATATCTTAACGAAATCTTACAGAGGCAAAGCAGAGGCGTTTCTGAGTGGAGCTGAGAATAGTCGGCCGTCCAGGGTAAAGAGGGGCTTCTGGGTAGGCCCTCATAATAAAGTACCTCGAACAGATAATATTTTATAAATATCATAAAAAGTCTTTGTTTAACACAAAAGTTAAGATGTTTCAAATTTAAACACACTTTGAAAATATTTGTAAAAAAGGTAGTTACATGAGTAGGTCATCTCTTTCAATTGAAGATAGAATTGGCATACAGTGTTTTTTTTTTAATTTTTGGCCGCCCCTATCATAGAATTTTTGGTGTAGGACGCTTAGTAATTATCAATTTATTTTAAATTTTTTTTAGGGTTTTCTAAAAAAAGACTGTATTAATTCTTTGCATATATAAATTAAATTTACGCTACTAGCAACTTTCTTAAAGACAAATTATATAACGTGCAAATAAAAGAAAAATTAGGCCAAAGATTATAGCAGTTCTTCCTATAGCTTCAAACATAGCAAACTTTGAAAAAAAAAATAAATTATTATAAAATTCCTCGGAGTGCAAAGCAACGATTAAAATACAGTAAACGGATTTTTGAAGCCACAGATGTTGGAGACCTACTTCTTAAATGATTTGACTGCCGCGTAATTAATAAGTAGGGTATCCTCTTTTATAAAAAAAATCAATTTCTTCGGGTAGTCTTTTCTCGGTATATGTAAAATTTAAAACTTTATTAATTAATATTTACTTTCCTCGGCTTACGTTCATACGAGTATAATATTTAATTTTTAAAAATTTTAAAAAAGAAATTTATTTACAAATATATGCGGAAGCTCTCCAAAGAAAACAATAAAAATTAGACACCAACTGAAGGACATATAAATCCAGAAAATTCGGCATTACATTCTGACAGAAAACGTCTGCATACATTTGTAAATTAATTTTTTTTTAAAAATTTAAAGACATTAAACAAAAAATATTAACCTAAGCCGAAAAGTGTAAATTTTAATTTATTTATTATATTCCAGGGATCAAATCCTGATTGGGGAAAAAAACATAATTTTAAATTATACTTACTTATAATTTAAAGTTTATTTTATTAATCTATCTGCAGTCGTTCATGTGATGCCGAATTTTATTCATGTTAAATCGTTTTCAATCCACTGTTATCCTGGCACATGCAGGTTATTAATTCAATTCAAATAGGAGTATAGACATGCCGCTGGTAAATGACTATTCTTGATGAATTCATATCTTTTTTTAATTAAAAAATTTGAGCCATTAACCTTATTTACTACTTAGAAGAATTTAACTACTCATTGCAAATTAATAAAATATATACTAAGTTTCAGAAAAAAACGTAGAATATGAATTGTCAGTTTTGAGGCAACAAAGATAAATAAGCCCTCCGATGACAAATTAGAAATAAACGCTGCTTAGAGGGATATAAGGACATTTTCGAAAAATGAAACAAATTTTATTACGTTTAAAATGATTAGGATAAACATAAAGGAAAAGTTGTTGCCTTACATTTTCAATTTCTTTTACTTTTATTAATTGGACAGCTTATTTTTTAACAAAACCTGATACCGTCAGAAAACTTGAGCTTATTAACTTTTAAATTTTTTTAAAATATCGCAGCTACAAATTATTCTCAAAAGTCAAAACAAAGGGCATTTAAGTAATGGAAAAAAATATGAATTTAAAACATAAAAAAGCTTAAGAAAGTCTTAAGTTAACGAGATTTTTAAATCCAATAAATGAAAGACTGTCATCACCGGAAGATATGACAACAAACTTGAGAAGGATAAAAAAGAAAGATAAAAATTTGAAATTACTCAAGTTGTGTGACCTCAAAAAGAGCAGTTTTTGAAATGCTTAGACTTAAGACTTTGTACAAATTTAAAGTCAAACAAAAATTTCCAATAGTTTAAAATTCGAACGTAAGATCTGACATAGAAAACACTATTCTTCCTAAACGAAAACATTCAAATAAAGAATTGTACACACACGTATGGTACATATATCAGATGTAAACACAAATACATATTTGTTCATTATAAACATACATCAAGGTCTTGAAAACTCTATATATATATACGAGTATGTAAATATGTGTATGTTATATACACTTGTCAAGAAGATAACACCCCTTAACTGAAAACAACATGTAACGAAGTCGTTTTTATTCTCGATACATTAACAAATCATCATCAGCATGAGCATTTATTGACACTTTTAAAAGTCTAAAACATTTTTGCAAATCCCACACAAAAAAAAAAAACAAAATAAAACCATTTTCACTCTGAATGTGAGTTGATTGCACCGTGGGACCTGTATTAAATAAATAAAATATGATTTATAACAACCTGAAATATTAAAATTTTTTACTAAAACAGCAACAAGAGCTGTAGTTCCATTAAGTAAAAGAAAGTGAAAAAGAATTCATTCTACAAAATACTTAATGCTTGCGACACATGCGATATGTGTTTTTTTTTACATATAACTCCTCCAATAGGAAAATGGATTCGTTAAGATCTTTTTGATAGTGATGGTTATCACACAAGTACTGCAAAACACCACAAATATGTTTAATAAGTGAGAGAGCAGAATAACTTTCATTTCGCAATAGACCAAGCCTTAGGGAAATTGAGTCTATGAGAAAGCATATGGACGATAACTTTAATCGCGACCTTTTGGTAATTTTTGAATAGGGCCTGGCAAATAAAGATAACGCTCATAAAATCCAGTGCTGTGTGCTTTCGAACAGGCGTACTGCTGAGCATGCTACCTCATCTCTTATTATGGGTGATATATATATATTAAGGAATCAGAAGCTCTCGATGTTCTTGGCACGAAAACTCAATGCGATGTTCGTTGGAACAAGCATTTTTTTCATGTTGCAAAAGAAGCATTCAAGGGCCTAGGTTTTCTGAAACTGTGTAAGAAATACTCCCCTCCATCTGACCTCCTTACTATCTATGTCACCCTTATCATACCAAAAATGGAATACAACTCTCATGCATGGGTCGGTGCTTCAAAGTCTATTTTGAAGTTACTCGACCGCGTACAAGTGAGAGAAGCAGCGACGCAATGTGGGGTGTGTTTTGCTGTTCAATCGTTACTACAACGGAATGTTATCTTATGAAATCAGGGAACTCATTCCTGAAAACCGTAATTTAATACACGAAACGTGCTCTGCATAAAGAGGGCATTCCTTTGTGGTCGATTGGCCAGTGAATCGCACTACGCATTACAGAGAAAATTCGTTTTTTAGCCGATCAGTTCGTACGTGGAATAAACTCCTTGCAGAGGGCTTTCCTGCCACTTTCAATGTGCAAAAAATCAGATCAAATGTCCTAGTTCTGGCACAATGCATTGCATAAGTAGGGGTGACCCCCTGAATGCTGGTCCTAATTAAAAAAAATTACGGGTCTATGAAATTTTAAAATTTTTAATAATATCAATATGGGTATAGTTTTAAAGCTTTTGAAGAATTCTTTAAGGAAATACTAAAATTTTTTAAAAAATGCTTAACCTGTTAAGAGCCGATGGTATTTTTATGCAAATTTTTATATAGTTCTTATTTTTCTTATTTTTTAATTTCCTGTTACCCTAGTATTTGTTCTTTTGATTGAAATTACTTCACTAAACTAAATTTACATATATGGTGAAGGGTATATAAGATTCGGCATAGCCTAATATGGCACTTTTACTTTTTACTTTTTATAATTTATATTTTAAAATTATCAAGATTTTTTCTCTTTGTTTATTGCGAATGTGTTAAATATAGTATTTTTAATAATATATTTAATTTTAAATATTATTTTCAAATAAATATGTTGATATTAATTGCGTTATCCTAATTATCGTTGAATTTTAGGATGACGATTTCTTAGGGCTTCATGTTTTAGCAAATTTTTTGGTTTCTTTTTTTTAACAAAGTCTGCATCTCCAAGAATTAAAATTAGAAATTTGAGGGAACTATTAAAACAAAAGAATTTTTTAGCTGACAATTTATCGATTTTTTTAAGTAATTTTTATTGCATCTTTAAGCGTTGTGTCCACTGTATGTTGTTATATGTATGTACAAAACAATGTGTACAACACAAATTTCAAATAACTAAAATAACGAAATGTTCAAATTGTTTGTAAACGTGACTTACTTAACAGAACTTATTTGGAACTTCAAAATGGTTTAAATCCACTTTGATACGATGGACGTAACACAATTTCTATTTAAGCGCTTAAAGACATTGAATTTAGCTTGGATTGAATTAATATATCGTTGGAAACCACAAGTAGTGAGAGAAAGGAAAAATGTTCAGTTAAATATCTTCTAAAAAAGAGCAAAAGTGATCAACAATATGAGACAAAATATTTTGTTTTAAAAAACATAGGTCGATTTATATAAAAAGTAATCCCAAGAAGCGGCAAAAATGTTGTCAACAACGAAAATTAATATAAAAAATATGCTTTATAATATTAATAGATGTAATACACATTTTCTCAACTGCCTTACGTAGAATATAGAAGAAGTCTAAGTACTTTCTCAAAGTTTTCACAATCAACAGTATTTGGCATACAAATTTAGTTTAACTGATGTGATTTTTTACTATTCGAAGTACTCGGGCTTACGAAAATATTGAATTTTAGCATCAGTCGTTTATTTTTATTTTCATTATTATAGCTTTTGTTTTTGTTTATCTCGTATTAGTACTGAATGATCCCTACTAGAGCAATGCTTATGTCAGGATTGGAAATTTAGGTTACAAAAGATAGAACAGAGAAAATAGTGTTTTTACACATTCCAATTTCCTACATTAAAAGTGACAGGAAAGGCCTTTATATAAAAAGTATGCTGTAAGCAAACATTTTTGAATAATAGAAATGAGTTCCCTATCTTCATAAGAACACATTCAATTTTGTATCATTAAAACAGCGAAAGACAACCTATATTGCAAGGATCAATGGATTTGGTGACTCGCTTTTGTCACCTATGAGCCTCCTTTACGATGTCAAATAACTCGAAATCTCACTGGCCCACATATGAGAGTTGCACTCGATTTCTGGCCGGATGTAGGTAGTGCAAATAGTAAGGATATCAAACTCCCTTCTCAATTTATGAATTTTCAGGGCCGATAAGGTTCTGACGTAGTACTTCCAGGGAATAAATGATGCGCTGGAGGTCTGTGTTTGGTCCGTCAAAGGTCTGAGCATTGTCCTTATTAACTGGAATCACGCAAGCTGGTAGCCCCACAGAAAGCCTTTCACCTCTGTAACCGGTTTTTGGTGAGTTGCCTACAAGTAACAAGTTGCGGCTGTGGCTGAGGTCAGTCTTCATGGGGATAATGCAATACCGAGTGTGCATTTGCATTCTTAACAGATTGAATTTGATGGTCTGCAAATCCTTAGCAAGGCATAGTTTATGATACAGCGAGCCACATTTATGCTACTTCGTTATGCCACGCCAGTGGATGGTTCTATTCGGCAAAATATATTTCATTCAGTGGTAAGACTACCGTTTAACTTTTATCTATAATGTTGAAAAGTTGGAGTTGCAAAACATGATGCTTGTTATTTGTTCCTTGTAAACACAATTTTAATATGTGATGTTTATGTTAATGTAAGTTAAGACATGACCGCACCTTAAATTTTCTATAGACATTAACAAAAAGTTTCTTAAATGATTTATATTTTTAAAAGCCTTTAAGATATATTTATATCGTTTTTAGTGCCCCAGGGTGTTCTGGTTCATGTTTAATGTTAAAGTATTGCTTTTGAATTTATTTACTTTTTGTTTAAATTTAATGTGTTTTATCTTCAAAAGTTTACGGAAATAAAATAACACAACTTAGAAAATAACAGACAACTTTGTAAAACCATTCAGACGTGTAATTTTTAGTTTCCCCAAAGTCACCTGTCTACAAGATGCATAAAAACTTTTGTTAAAACTCAAGTACTAAAACAGGGCAAATACAAACACAAACTTATTTATACACAACCAATTTAACTTGATGGAGCATTTGTGTTGAAAGAACATAAACTTTTTAACTAGTTTTTAAAGAAAGAAGAAGTACAGAATAGGTGTTAATAAAATACTTAAAATTCAGTAGAAACTATAGATAAAAATTAACGATGCTTTTGAGTGTTAAACAACGTACTAGTTAAAAATAGGAGATGATTAGATTTGACGGGTTTAAAATAAATTGTGGCAAAATACATCCTCAATATTACAGACAAGCTCTGTAATTACATTGTAAGCCATGTTTATATTTTTGTTTTCTATTGTGTTTATGATTTTTTTTAAACCTGTTAAATCAAGAATATAACGTAATTAATAAATTAAGCATTTTTATTAGAAAGTTTTTAATTTGCATACAATTTTTTGGCTCTTCTGTTGTGAAAAATAAACTTATAAAATTCAGTTCAGATGGGAGATGGTTATTTCCACATACTACCGCTCAAATTATATCTTACATTGCCAGCGATATATCGCAGTTGCATTTATATATTTTTATATCGGTAGAATATTATCTTTTGAAGTAACCCTGAGAACGATTTTGATAAGTGCCGAACCTTGTACTAAGTATTATGGTGGAATTATATGTTTCCAATAGAGTGTCTGATTACAAACTGATCCATACTGTCGGCTTTCATGTTAGTGTCCACCATTTGCAATAGCTGCAAAATATATCCCAGAGCATTTCCTAAAACCAGCAGCAATCCTGTATAGTTAAACTAACTGGTTTGATTGATTTATTTAACCCATATGTTTGCTTTAGGACTGCGGTAATTTTAAACTACTGAAACTTATTTTCTGATACGACTAAACGCTGGAGAATAGTATTTTTTGCTAATTCTATTTGACGACAGTATATATTGTTTCTTTTTTAAACATTCTTTTTCCATTACTGAAAAAATATTCTTTTCACTGCAAATTAATCAAATTAAGTAAGATATATATTTAAACCAAATGTGTTCGTTGGTACTTTAGAAATTCGAGAACAATTCGTATTATTTTTTCCAGATTTAAGCACTTTGCTTACTTTGTCAATTTTTTTTCTGTTTTTTTTTGTTTGTTTTGTTTTTTGGTTGGTTGGTTGCATTTAATAAATGCTATAATTTGTTTTGTTAGAAAGATAGTAAACTTTTTTTTGGAGAAAAGTAAAACAAGACAACAAAAGAATGTAAATGCAAAACGCTCCATTTTGTCAAGGATATTGTCGAAAAAAGTTAAGATTGATAGTTCAAAATAAATTTAATAAAGTTGGTTGTTTATTTGTCGCTACAGTACAGCACATAATAATTTTAAATTAAGACAGAACGTAAAAAAAAAACTTTGTGAGTGCTAAATACACTGACATAAGTTTCGATTTAGTATGATATCATTGCACTAATGTCAGCTGTTATTAAATGCAAATGAAATCTTCGAATAACAACAATATTTTCATTTCTTCTTTGACGAAGTTGAGTTAATTTTTAATATAAGTCAATAATTAATATCCCCTTCATCACAGGTGGAACAGGATATATCTAGGTTTGTCATTCCTTTTGTAATTTCTACTATATCTATTTCCGACCCCATAAATTACATATATTCTGAGTTCTTATGTATAGCGAAGTCGAGTGAGCGATGTCTGCCTGTTCGTCTGTATTCTGGTAGAAATCTTTTTTGTCAAGGTACTAGATGAACTAGAAAAAATTTAAACGCGCCAATAGTTTTAAAATTTTGATGTTGAACATCAGCGAGATCGGTCCATTTCCTTCGAGACAGCGGAAAACACCACGCCTGTCTGTAATTTTTCCATTTATTTGTAACAATGAAGTAACAAATTGAAAAAAAAATGGGGCGATAGAGAATTAAAATTAAAAAAGTATCAAGTGAAAAAAACTGGCGGTCGCCATCTTTTCCAAGTTATAGGCCTCTGAACTTTTTATAGAAAAGCTCGGTTGTGCAGCACATTCTTTAAGATATCAATATGGATATTACTTAAAAGTTTTTGAAGAAATTTTTCAACAGTACTTAATCTATTAGGAGCCGATGACATTTTTGAGGTAAAACTGTATATAGTTCTAAGATTATCGTTCGGGATGTGCTTATGCCATCAATGGTGGACTACATCTCTTCTACCCCTGCTTTGGACCACAGGTTTCAGATCCATATTCCGAGTAGGGAGGAATGGGTTTGTAACGAAGTGGTGGTGAGTACTACTGTCGACATCTACACTGGTGTCTCGAAACTGGTCGACAGAGTCGGTTGCGGAATTTTCTCCAATAACCTTGGACTAAGACTCTACCTTAGACTTTCTGACTACTGCAGCGTCTTTCAAGCCGAGGTAATAACCATTCTGAAAACATCCGAAATAGCACTTAGGGGCGATCTTTCTGGCCTTGCCAGTCGGATATTTTCTGACAGTCAGGCGGCAATCAGGGCGCTTGCTGGTGCATACAGTACATCTAAGCTAGTCCTGAGATGTCGCCCATTACTAAACACACTATCGGAGCGATCACAGATTGACCTGTTTTGGGTCCCATATTCAGGGAAACTGTGATCTCGCCAAACGGGGCACATTTCTTCCTAAAGTCGCTTGGCTACCAGACGTTGGAATTCCTATGGCAACGGTGAAAATGGCCATATAGAACCACTACCTCAGAAAACCACTCGCAGATTATGTGTAAAAGAAAGTTCCTGTTGTGTCTCCAGACAACTGTGGAATACATTGGACCTCAAGCGGACCAGGCAGCTAGGAAGGGAATTAGGTTGTGGGAAGGGGGATAGAGGGAGTAGTGCTTGTGGACATTTGATTTGCATCTTTGCGCATTGAAGGTGACAGGGAAAATCTTTGTAGGGAATTTATTTCATGTAAGAACTGTTCGGTTAAAAAGCGAGTGCGATTCACTGGCCAATCGATCATGAAGGAATGCGCTCTTGATGCAGAGCGCGTTCTGCGTATGGAATTACGGTTTTCAGGAACAAGTTCCCTGATTTCATAAGAGCACATTCCGTTGTAGTAACGTAAAAGAGTGAAACACATCCCACATTGCGTCGATGCTCCAGTGAGTCAATAGAGTTGGATAACCTACTGTCACCGATGAGCTTCTTCGCTCTTTCCTGTGCGCGGTCGAGTAACTCCAAAATAGAGCACCCATGCATGACAGTTGTATGCCATTTTCGGTCTGATAAAGGTTACATAGATAGTAAGGAGATCAGATGGAGTGAAGTATTTTTTGCTTCACTAAACTATATTTACATATATGATGAATGGTATAAAAGCTTCGCTATGGCAGAATATAGCACTTTAATTTTTTTTTTTAAATAAGTTTTTCTAATATTATGGTGAAAGTGTAAAGGCATAAAAGCGTAAAAAATAAATATTTTTAAATTATCATCTTTTTTTGATTTAAATATTTTTTAGATTACCAAAATAAAGTTGTCAAATGGTTAAAACAATAAGCTTTGTTAAAACTAATTTTACATCTTTTCAGCAGCAGTCTTTAACAAAAGTTATACAGCGCTCGCAAGGAGCTGATGACAACGAAATTATTGGACGAGAGGTTGTAATAGCGGTTTTAGGAATAAAGGCATTTAGAAGTGAGTTTAACGGTGAATAAGAAAGAAGCCAAATTAATGGTTTAGAAATAGATAGATACAAGTGCGAAGTAGTAAATTAATTTTGCTGCGTTTGTAACATGACCTTAACGTGTTAATTCGGCATAAGACTTTCACTAAAACAGAAAAAAACAAAATTATCAGTATCAGTCAATAATTATATCTGTCATATTGCATGTGAGAAGCAGTTAAGGGAGTCTCTGAAAAAAAATCCATAGATCTATCTAAATTGACCTATTTTAAAAACATAGTCGGTACAAATTATAAAAAAATCTAAGGCGGCTAATAATATCTCTTTTAGTATCAAGCGTACCGTTACTCGTCTCTACTGTACCATGGTTTCTAAAGGCGCTACCTAGTTTGTATGCCCTGACCAAAGATATGTAGAAGTGTTTTATTCTTTTTTTTTAAATCGTAATACTTTTCTTCTCGCTGGTGGAATTTTCCTCCAAAACTTTATCCTTAATAAACTTATCTATTTTAATTTATCTGTGACCTTCATTTTGGGGTCTAAAGTTAATTTTTTGTTTGTTTTATTGATCTTTTCCACGTCATGCTTAAGGAAGCAAATGACGCAGTCTTAACTTACATGTATGTATTATCAATAACTCTGTTAGTTTATTTGTGTGTTGGCGCGTCAAACACGCTTAACGCTTAAGCCGATTTTAATGAAAATTGCAACATGTGTAGATACTTGTCCTTATCGTAAAATAGAAAGCTTCCGAACCGGTATAGAAATGAAATTCAAAAAGCAGAAAATTTCTCAAGTTTAAGTTTAATTCAGATAAGATTTTAATAAAAGGTAAAACAAGGATAAATATTTATTAAGAATTTCGAAGAAGGTGTGCTTATTTAAAAAATAATGAACAGGAGAATCGATTAAAAACAAGCAATTCTAAATATAGAAATGAAATATAAAAAAGTCCTTATCCATAAGGTGCAATAGGCAGAAAAATTCTGTTGTAACTTTCATATTAATGTTCATAAACAAATAAAATACTGACATGGCTACTCTTATGGGGGTAGCGAAGCCCATCGCACATAAGGGTATTTTGCCAATCTAGCAGAACGTTTCTTTTTTTTAGATTATATGGGCTCTAAAAATTTTCTGAATCTGCCTAGGATATTAAAACTTGTCAGGAAAACCTCTCACTGTCATGGGCTATTAAAGCTAGAAAACAAGAAAAATAGGATAAAGGAGAAAAAAGTTTCCCTCAGATTAACTACTACTGCCTCTGATAAATACATTTTTTTTAATTTTTCCGTCATTTTTTTTTAGCAATTACAACATAAAAGGTCAAAGAATGTTTAAAACTTAAAAATGGACTCAAGAGATTTAAAAATGCCATTTTAGACCCGCCCCTTTTTGTGGGCGTTAAGAAAATATTAAAAAAAAAGAATGTAATTATTGAATGAAATGGATAACATACGTCTTAAAACCATAGAAATTAATGTATATGGGCAGCAAGAGGTATCCATCCAATCCCACCCTCAAAAACGTTCCTGTCAATTATTTTTAATTTTGTACCTGTTTCCTAAAAATATTTATTATTAAGTTTTCTAATGCCTTACCAATCTCTGCTTTCCAAGACTATAATTAAAAAGATATTTTTTAACTTGTTACTTTATAGTATTTTATTTATCTGAAAATAATTAATTTATTCATAATAAAAACTTATTTGTGATTGTTACGGTAAGTTTTATTTAAAATTGTACCAATTAATTTATTTATATGAATTTCTTCTTTGCACTCAAATATTAATGAGTGCCGTAGTCGTCCTTTGTCTGTTTCTTCAAAGACCTCTGCCGAATTTAAGCCTTCAGCGTGAAGTACAATTGGAAGCATGAAAGAAAGGTAATAACTTTTTTTAGAGTGGGTCTCATACTAGTAAAAAGTGGGTTAGACGCAGAATAAAAGCAAAAATCGCAGATTTTATTGTGATATATAACATATTTAAGGCTGCGATTGAGATCACTCACACTTTTTTTTTACCAAAAAAAAAAAAAAAAAATATACCCCTTTTTAAATTTTGAACGAAATATTTAATCATAAAAATTTAAAACTAAACTAGCCATTCACAGAAAAAAATCGATGCAAAATCTTTTTTCGTTTAGCCGCAAAAAATGTATTGCAAACCTCTCACTGGTTTCTGGTTTCACTCAAGGTTGTGGTAACAAACTTTTCCTGGCGTTAGATAGTGTACATTACTGTTTTTTCAATGTTGGTGTGTATTAAAAAGATATCCTTAGTAATATTCCTAGTAGAGCAAACAATACCAGGCGGACCAGCCCTTGCAGGATCTTTTGTAAGCCCAGTTTAAACAAATGCCTAAATAATGCAATTTATGATGAATGACTACCAGTAAAAGGACAACTTGCTTGAATTAGGCTTCGTCTGTTTACAACATATTTTCTTATTTATATATTCGCAAACTTCCCAATAGCGCAGATATTGGAAAGATTTTTATAACAAATATCTACAGTAAATAGTTTATTCTTGCCTTATACATTTAATAAACTTTCATTTCCTTCTTCTTAGTTTTGCAAAAATTATGTAATTGTTTTTACAAGAAAGAAAATAAAAAAATTAATTTAAAAAAGTTTTAATCCTTCAAGAGTTATGCATCAGCCTTATGAAAATCTAGCAAAAAAATTGGCGTTACAAGGCTTTATATTTTGCCGCCATATAATATAAAAGAGGTTTGAAAAGCATTTAGAAGAAACATTTAAAGAACTTTATGTAAGACGATAAATCCGACAAGGACTTGTAGAGTTTTGTAAATTAAAATATAAGAATTCATTTCTTTCTACTATTAAAAAATAATAAAATTAATATTTTATAGTCGAATATTATTCTTTCGTTTTTAAATATTTTTATTATGAAGTATAAAAAACTTATTTAAATTTAAACAAAAAACTCATAGTTACCTATGAAAAAAGCGAAATTACGTTACAATTCCACTTAATTTTATTTTTGCTACAGTTTTCATTTGCAAATGAGTTTTTGCGTAACAAAATAATTTCATTTAACAACAAAAATACATTGTTAAATGATTTCAGCCATGCAATCTTAATAGTCTTCTACTCCTTGTTGAATACATATTTAAAAGACAAAAAAAAAACAACAATTTTATTGTTCATGTTTTCACTTACCAAACTTGCACACCCACATGTCCCTGTTTTAAACGTTCCATGTCTGTTTGTGCCCAAGCCGGTCTTACCCACATTGACTTATGATTTATGTCGTTGCTTACGTGCACCAGTTCCAAGCTGCTATGTGCATATTTACGAACATTCCATGCAAAATTATTATGCCCATCGACCAACGGTATTTCACGCAATATGCGTGTAACAATTTTCAGTCTTTGTGTGTGTGAATTGCGGCTGGGTGTCATAATAAAATGCTGATACAATAATGTAGCTGCCACAGCCAAGAGACTCAGTGCAACAATCATTGTTAATACAATAACACACGAACTTCGACCGAGTTTATGCTGTACATTGTCACCACCAACGCCATGACGATGGCGATTGTGATGTAGATGGCGATGGCTGTGGTTGTGATTTAGCTGTGGTTGGCAACCTTTAGACTTGCGTTTCGTTTTCGTTGCTGCATCTACGGTGGTGGTTTCTGTGACAGCTGACGGTGATTTAGTATCATTGAAATTAACTTTTGATTTTTGTATACTTGATATTTCACCTCCAGAGTCACTATTTGATGTTGAGTTTTGGCGGGATATGGTGCGACGTACATTGGAGTGTTCCGTAACATCAGGTAAACCGCCGAAGCCGGTGGTCTGTTAATAAGAATAAAAGAAGGATAATATTATAAATAACTTTGGGAACAAGATATGAAAAAAAAACAATGAGTTAAATTATAAAAATTTTATTGCAGTATGTTCAATATAATTTTTTTTACAATCATAAAGATTTTTATTAAAAGTAATAATATTTGAATCATATAATAGACAGATTTTTGCACACTTTTTAATAGACCACACTTAGTATTTGTGCCTCAGTTTTGAAGATGGAGCCATATTTTTTCCTTCTAGTAATCGAACAAGCTTTAGTCATACGACCAAAAATTGACACATGCAGTACTTAAATTATTCGTACTGTTGTAGGATATATATACGATTCAGATCAACATCATAAAACTTAGGTAGATGGAAGTTTGTGTTACTGTTGCTATTGTTGTAACAGTCTTGAATTTTCAGCTTTATTTTAAGTGAATAATGCCTACAATCAAGTCAGTACAAGGCTAAAGCACGTTGTGGATGCCTGAGTGTTTATCTTTTAACTAATTTCTTTAAAGTTGACGATGTAAATATTCAATCACTTATATTGGTATTAGAGCAATATCTGATGTCAAAGTGGCACTCAAGAACCTTAGGGGCTTTGCCAACATATCAGCCATCATTTGCTTTTGTAAACAAAAATTGAATGGAATAGTCAAAAAGTTTCCTGATTACCCAAGCTAATCTCTTATTTATTTTCTACAAGTTATAAAAAAGTACTTAGTGATCTCCAAACTAAAATTAAAAAAATGATATATTTCTTAATATTTTTTTGGTTTTTTATTTTCCTTGTACAATTAAAAAAAATCACACAGCTATAATAGAGTGTGCCAAGTATGTTATAACCTTAACTAAGAATAAAATTTTATTGTTATTTTTTTATAATGATCCTTGAACAATTACAATCCCTAGTTTGGCGGCTGATATATACCATCCTTAGGTCCCAAATAAGCAAATTTTAAAAACAACTTTTTAAACTAAAAATCCAAATATTTGCTGGGTAGATAGGAAAATGCATTGTGTAGTATTTGCCATTATGTTAGTGTCAACAACCAATTCTTTTTAACTTCGAACATACAGAATCAATTTATATAAATGTTAGATTATGAACACCTGCCAAAATATATTTAAAAAATTATAAGTTTTTAACAAAAGCGATTGTATATTGTAAACGTAAATTTAAGAATAAGAAATCATCTTCGTCATTAATTTTTTGGTTTTAAAGTATATTTTTTAAAGAATAAGTTTGATTTACCTGAAACAAGCAAAATATGCCCTAAAAGTGAATGTCTATTTTAAAGTTAAAATCAGTCAAAGTAATTTTTGTCTGACTTATTCATTGCTACTAATAAGCTAACGCACAGTAAGAAAAAAGCCCTTTTTCAAGGATAAATTTATGAAGCCACGACTATACTAGTAGGGCTCAGTGTGGCTTACCCTCAGAACAAATTAAAAGTTTCAACAAAAAAGTTTCAAATTCGTTATTAAATTTTTTATAACTATAAATCTATAAGAGTGAGGAAAACGAAATTTGATGTGGACAACACTTAGAACAAACATAAAACTTCCGGTAAAAACCTTAGAGTTATAAAATAGAAAAGGCAAGTACCCCAAACAAAGTAATTTTTAGTAATTAGTCATAAGCATGAAAGTTTCAAACAAAATTATTATTACAAGTTTAAGCAAAACATTTGAATAAATATCAGAATTTAGTTGCATTTATTAGTTTTTCAAAATTTATTAAATTACATATACCCCCTTCCACTTGTGGTTAAAGGTTTGATGAACTGAAAACATTTCACAGCAATAAAACCAAATTTTTGTTTTGGTTAAACAACCACTTTAGACGTAAACAAACTCAATGATGACTAAGAGGGAATATAAGAAAGGTTACTGCATAGATAGACCACCCTCGTAATGGTTGTTTATAATATTTAAGTTTCTAAAAATAGCAGTGCTCAGCAGTAAATACAAAATCGTCTTTCAGCTACACTTAACATGAAAAGTATTTAAATTCTTTTATTTTCTTGCAGAAATCTTTTTTATTTTCATTTCTAGAAAAATAAAGTGCTTTTTGTAATTAACGCACGAATGACACTAACGTACTTAAATAATGCCATTTAAACATGTTTGTGAATGTGTGTGTTTCTGTATGGTAATAATGAGGTAAAAATAACTACTTAAGTGAAATTCTTAGGAACATAAAAAAAGAATAAGATAAAGAATTTGTGGCTCAAACAGTGCTATTTTTTGAGGATGACGACATTCTTTGTTTTTTATTTTAGGATATTCCTTTTTTAAAAGTCTTGTTCAAATAGAATGTATACACTAAAAAGTAGTATATAAAAAGGTTACAAACTAATTATTATTTTTATTTTTCATACCATAACGACTGAATATGGTAACGTTACAGTCGTGAGTGTCCTTAGCGTCTATATGTAGCATTTGTTTTAAATATTTTTTACGTTTTTGCTTTAAAGCAGCCGGTTGGTTAAGGAAATTTCCGAATGATGGTTACGTATTTCATGGCAATATTTTTTTGTTCCGGTATTAATTAAAGCAAAATATCTTAAGAAAAAACAAAAATTGAATTTCGTGGCCATACCAATGGTTTGTTACTAAGCAATTACAATTGTACAAGACGAGTTGTAAGAGAACAAAGAAGAAATTTTTTGAGTTGTGTATGGACTTCGTCCAATCAAACTAATATTGATTAAATTAGTTGGTTTAATAAAAGATGTTTACAATATAAGCAACTTAAGGTAGATAGATGCGAAGAATGCTGCTGAAGGATTATCGGTCCGGAAAATACGGCATAAAATTCTGCTCGCCTCTAATTTATCTTGTTTTGTTTGGAAAACGTCTGCATTCATTTGTAAACACTTTTTCTTTTTAAAAATTTTTAGAAATTAAATTGAAAAAAAAACTTTACCCCAAAAAACTTAAAACTTAAATTCATTTATAATATTCCTTTAAATTTTTTATATTTTTTTTAAATAAATAACTTTTGTGGCAGCAGATATTTAAAAGAAAAAAATTTTTGACTAGTATAATAATAAAAATTCATGTTGAAGGAACAGTGAAAATTTAGTATAAAGTAAATAAGTATCAAGTTTTTTTTCTGTAAACTTTTATCTTTTTCATGGTCATATAAAAAAGTTAGCCGCTAAATATATTAAGTTCTCTTTAAAGGTTCAAAATACAAAAAGTTTTTTTTTTTCAATTTTAAGCCAGACGGAAATATTTTAAATAACAAAAGCCGACAGCTGCTTATGAATGCAGAAACCAAACGGCATAGAATGAGTAGATGTTCCTCAAACGTAAAAATTGTAAGATAATCTCTTTCATTTAAATGTTCGAAAATTTTTTGAGTTAATTATCAAATTTGGAAATAATTCGAATAATTTATCCACACAGTCTGGCGAAAAACCGATTTACACAGGTCATAAGCGTAATAAAAGATTTTTTTTTGGAGGGGAACAAAGGCATTTAACGAAGAAAAACTTTTAGAATTTATATATATATATATATATATATATATATATATATATATATAATCCTATAGAAGCATAAAATGCGAAGTGGCCAAATTAGTTCCAAGAGTAGCTAAGCCTTCCGGACAGTCCTATTGTAAATGGCATATTCGAAGTTATATAATATTTTTATTTCCTCTTAATAAAACTTTAAAATAAAAATCCCATTTAAAGCATAAAGGGAATTGCAGGAAAAAGATAAAAAATAAATTATTTTATTTATATTATTTTATTAAATTTATTTGTCTACATTGTTAAACAATATTCATTTTGAAATCATGAATACGCCCCGTTAAACATTTATTTCATTTTCTCTATTTAAAATTCGTTATTACTATTTCTCTTTGTATGATAAAGAATAGTAAATAAATTTTTGTGAACATTTTGTAATAAAATAAATAAAATGTAAATGTCCCATAAAGTTGTTGCTTTTAAGGATTTACATGTTAAATTTATGAGATGTTTTCAATTGTTTCTTTCTTTTTCCGCTGTGGTGTATAAAATTCTAGATCCTTTTGAAAATTTGTTTAACGATTAAAATAAAATTTGTGACCCAATTAAATGTGTTCCATTTGTTTATTTTATGTTGGTTTCCTTAAATGTAAATAATTGTTTCATATATCACCAACAGAGGTATTTCAATATTGTTTTAAAAGAAACACCCCTTTTGTGAGTTTCTTTCTGTTAAACTGTAAAGCTAATTTGTTTATGTTTACAATAAACGTTCAGCGCCAGCAAAACATAAAGGCACTTTAACGGTTCTGTTCTTGTTGCTGTTTTTCCCTCTGCATTTCTTAATGATATATAAAGAAAACTAACTGTAAGGAAATAAAATGTAGTTTCTTTGTTTTTATGTTTATTACAATAAAAAAAAATAAAAATCATAAAATAATACTTCCTATACAATCAGGGTTACAATTAAAGTTACATCTTTTTGTGTGACAAGATATCACTAAAATACGCTTTTTCTTGCAGTTTTCATAAGTGTAGCAGGATTCCCGCAAATTTTCTTATAAATAATTTCCACGATGTAGAGTATAGTCAGTCATGGCCTCAAGCGCAATTTTTAAGTTCATAATAAATTGAGAACTAGACATTTAATTAATGTAGTTGCTTTAGAAGGACTTTTGCTAAATTTACAATTCGATAGTTGAATTTAAATTAAAAAATGTAGTTACGGTTCCTAAGTCCTACTAGTTCTTAATTAAATTTAAGTTCAAAAATACAATTTTCAAAATTTTGTCACATTTTAATATTTTATAAATTATAACGATGCTAATGACTCATTGCTGTTATCTTATGCCTTTATTTTCCTATCTTTCAACCAACTAAAAACTTTCCTTAAATAATTAAGCTTTCTTTATTTTCTTTTAAACTTTGTATATTTTGTTATATAAAACTTTTTGTTCTTTTTGGTCTGTTTATGGTTTTAGGAATAATTTAGTTACTTCGGTCCTTTTTATACTTGTAGGGTACAAGTTATTCATTATCTCGTTAAAGTACTTTTTTTTCTTTTTTGCTATTAGCAATGTTAGCTATAGTTTAGTTAGCAGTTTTTAATTATTAAATTATGTTTATTAATTAATAATTAAAAAATTCTGATAGTAGAGAAATAATTCGCTGTCAGCCGACACTTATAAATATAAATAACGACTCTGTAGAGAAATAAATATTAAAAAAAAAATACAAAATGAAAGAATTTAAAAATTTCTTACATTTTCTTTCTTCTAAATAATTGTTTAATTAGAAAAATTTGCAATTAACAACTACGTTGTAGCGAACTAGTTGTAGCGTTCAGAATTTGCATTTCATTCTGCTGGTAATTCAATTTTACCAATATTAGTTATGGCCAATATATTTACGAGGGCCGAAAAGATCCTGTTTTCGTAGCGGTAACCATAAATCGGTCAATAGCTAAAAAGTAAATGTCAATGTTTTTAATATTTTACGAATCCAGGATGCTTAATTGAAGCGACTTTATTCCTATTTTCAAACCTTAAATCGAATACCCAAAAATTAAAATCTCACAACACTTAAGGCGAGGATTTACTATCATAGTCAGTCCTACGATCTGTCAAAAAAAATGCATATGTGTTAAAAAAGGTATGTTAGTGCATGTGTGTGGCAGATTTTTTGATAGATTCGTACGGTCTTATAATTATTTAGAAAAGTTTTTCTCTATGCGATAAGAGTTGATTTTTCTAAGATGAGAAGAAAAAAACAACAAATTATTTAAACCGTATATTTTTTGAATTTTTTTGGGTGTTCACTTGCGATGCCATTTTGAAATGAATATTATAGAAAACATAAATCTGCTAGATTTTTGTGTGTTTAAATCGTACGATTGTGCATGAGAGTGAGTGCTGGCCCTTACCAACAGTTGTTTTTGCATTTTAGTTTTAAACAATCCGATTTAACAATTTGTTAGAGACATTAAGTTTTAATTTTTTTCTTTTCATATATTGTTTTAATTTATGCAGTTTATACAACTTTTAAATAAATCTGAATAATAGAAACCATCGTATTTCGAAGAATTTGCATAACTATGCACTGTGAACGTTAAAAAAATAAAAGTTAAAACAGTTTTAAAAACTCAACAATCAGCAACTTAAAAACAATTCAGACGAAATAACAGAAAAAACTTTTTAACAAATTAGCAAAACTATAAGTCATTGGTAGAAAGGTCCTAGCTCACATTACTGTTTAGGAGAATAAAATAAATATTTAAATTTGATATGCAGAAAGTTAATGCTTGTAAAACCGTTACTTTTATTGATTTAAAATGTAATGAAATTACTAAAAACTCAATTAAAAAAAAAAAAAAAAAAAAAAAAAAAAAAACAAGAAATACCAAATGTTCTAACAAAGTAGACAGTAAATATAAGGGCGCATAAATATCTTTTAGTAAGATTTTTAAGGCAGATGCATGCAAAAAAAGGTTTTCAAAGTAATGAAGACCCTGTTTTTCACTTAAGCAAATAAAAAATTATAACCAAACCCCCGTATAAAATTTTTTTATATTTAAAATTAAATATTAATTTTTCGACTATTTTTAATATATGAGGCACTAAATGGATTATGTTTTAAATGGATTATGTGATTTAAGAAGAGTTAACTAAAGTCAGGTAAAGGCTGTTCAGCGAGTAGATATGTCAGTGCTCTGTATCGGCTTAACACATTGGGCAAGCGTCAAAAGAAAGATGTAGGGACCCAATTTTGTGGCCAAAATTATGAACAAATAAGTTGTTAGTCTATGCGGTCTTTGGAAAACTTTCTCTTTCTGCCTTTAAAACTCGTTCTCTCGAGCTATTTAGTTTTATTTCATGTAAAATTTTGAAAAAATTCCTTTGAGGTTGCAATTTTTTTTACTTACACAAGAAAGTTGTGTCTTTAATACGATTATACGAACAAAAAAATGATTTTCTTGAAGAGGGTTGCTAATGCCAATTGAAGTAGAAAAGTTTTTGGATAAAAATTGTTGAGTTAAGTAAAAAAATAAAATAAATGTATTTGGAATGACGTTTTCTCTGTCAAACAAAAGTAGAAAAATATTGCTATTTGGCCAAGAAAAGGAATCGAATTAATTATTTACTTGCTTTTGACACATCTCATTGTCGTTATACAAATTATATATTCGGAATATATTTTGCGAAGTGGCTCTATAGAAATTCATATTGAGATCTTCTTGAATCCTGTTTGTCTTCATTTGGATTTTCCTTTTAAAAAAGGGTATTGTGTGCAGGATTTATTAGGCTAGAGGCGGACAAGCGTCTGGTAGAAAGTATAAAAAGCTGTGTTTAGTTTTTAATTAAAAAAAAAATCTTGAATTAGTAAAGTTAATTAAGTTATTAATTTCAAAAATTAATGTATGTTATAAATCTCTGTTTAAGTTTGTTTGTTGGTGTGTCAATCACGGCTAAACCGATTTAAGTGAATTTTAAAGCACGTGTAGATATACATACAGTGAATCAATCGGAAAATCGGACATGGTATTTCTTGTGTTTGTTTTATCTAAAAAGTTAGTTAAGTGTGTTTTTTTTTCTTGTCTTATCTTGAAATATTTTTTATTTTGTGTATTTGTACATACATATGGCAAGCATGTGGAAAAATTCATATACCGTTACAAAAATATTCTTTTGTAAACAAAAATATTAAAATTTGAATGTCAAACGGTAAATCGGACACGTAAAGTAGGCTTTGACTTTCTACACTTTTACAAACAAAAATAGAAAGAAATAATTCAGTTTCGTTTTATTTGTGAACTAAAAGTGATTTTGGCGACAAACAATAAAAATGGCTCCTAAAGGTAAGCAAACAACAGTGGAAATAAGGCATCTTATTATTCGACTATATGGAGAGGGCAAAACTGTACGAAATATTGCTGAAATTGTGGGTAGAAGTCGGTCAACCGTTCATAATATTATTCAAAGATACAGAAAGGAAAATAGAGTAGAAAACAAAAGTAAAGAAGGTCTTGGAAAGATTTTAAATGATAATGATGAAAGACGGATTTTACTTGAGGTGAAGAAAAATCCTTTAAAATCCACTGTTGAGCTACAAAAGTATGTAGAAACCCACATCGGAAAGTCGGTTTGTTGCGAGACTATTAGAAAAACCTTAAGAAAACATGATTTTCATGGTCGAGTTTTGAGAAAAAAGCCCTTTATAAGCCCTAAAAATAAAACATTACGCTTGAAGTTTGCTAAAGAATATATTTTAAAAAACCAAGATTTTTGGAATAAGGTAATATCCGTTTAAAATCAGATTTTTTCAGATAAAACCTTCCAGTTTCCTTTGTATGTAGGTACTCTATACAGACGAAAGCAAGTTAAATCTGCATGGGTCAGATGGAAGAAGGTTTGTTTGGCGAAAACCAAACACTGAGTTTGAGTTAAAAAACACTAGAGCCACAGTTAAACATGGGGGAGGTTCTGTGATGGTTTGGGGCTGTATGTCTAATGCTGGAGTAGGAAATTTAGTATTTATTGATGAAAAAATGAATAAGCTTGTCTACCTAAACATTTTGAAGAACGATGTTACACAAAGCGCGAAAAAACTGGGCATACAAGACAATTTTGCTTTCTATCAAGATAATGATCTAAAACATACCGCCGAAGTTTGCAAGTTATGGCTCATCCATTACTGCCCCAAGCTGTTGAAACCTCCGCCACAATCGCCAGACCTGAATGTCATTGAACATTTGTGGGATGAATTAGCGCGTAGGGTTTACAAAAACTCGTTTAACAACATAAGCCAACTAAAGATATCTTTAAAAACAGAGTGGAATAAAATAACTCCAGAAGTGTGTGCAAATTTAGTAAATTCGATGCAAAAAAGGCTTCAAAGAGTTATTGACTCTAAGGGCAACGCTACAAAATACTAAAAAATTATTCATTATTATTTTATTTATTTATTATTAATCGTTTTTATTTATGCTATTACAAATTTACCGCTTTGTCCGATTTTCCGTTTGAGTTAAAAAAACTAAATTAATTTATTTATCACTAATATTTCTTAAAAAAAATTAATATGTTTTGCTTTTGTCTTATCAGTAACTTAGGTATTATCTTTATTAATAGAAATATACGTTTTCTTAAAAAAAAGAAATGGTGTTTTGTTTGTAATGTTTCTCAATATAAATGTTTAAGGCATGTCCGATTTTCCGTTTGACGCACTGTATATCTGCATTTATTATATTTTTATTTTTAATATATATGTGTATTTTCAAATTGTTAACCAGGAGGATAGAAAACGGGGAAAGAAATAAGAGTTAGAATTATGTTTATTAAGAAAAAGGCGAATGCAAGAGGGAGTGGTAAAAGGACAAATGCGCAATTTTACGCTTTTAAGAAAATCTGATTTTAAATATATTTAAAGCACAGATATATCCTGATCGTAAGGACTTATAGGGAGAATTATATCTGTGAGTTGTATTTTATCAATTTTTTATCTTTAAATCTAAATTGAACTAGAGAGGCTTATATCTCAATTATTAAAATGATGGTCGACAAACGACACTAAAATAATAAAGAATAAAAAGGTTATAATATATTATGCAGTGTATAGAAAGGCTGTAAAATTATGCCCTGTCATCGCCGGATTAAGTTTGATTTCGTTAAAATAAGAGCTTTGAATTTGGCGACTAAGAATCAATTCTGGTAAACAATTGTATAATGCCATCTGAAAGTCTCAGATCGTTAAGAATGTTTAGCATGAAAAATTTTTGTCTCAAAAAATAATGTGCCGCATATTTTTACAGAACCTACCTGCTGTTGTCAAAGTGGTAGACACGCTGACTACAAACCTGGTTGGCCAGGGTTCAACCCCTGCGGCAACCAAAACATAAAAATGTTTTTTTCTGTTTAATGGTATAATACATATTTAGAATTAACATTAAACATGCAGCCTCCTTCGTCGGTACTTTTTCATAGCATATTCGCCGAAGTAAATAACTAATAAAATGGCTATATCTATCCTTCTCTTTTCACCCCCTGTCTTATCTCTCATCTATCCCTTTCCTCAAGAATGTAGCACGGTTACAAAAATGACTAAATAGGCATTAATCCCTGAAGTGCTTCTTATCTAAAAAAAAATAAGGCTTATTGTATTGAAATCTTACCATACTGCCATGTATACTTAATGACTAGCCATTATTGTCGCATCGATTTACCTAGCTTTTCTGAAAGTATTACCCAAAAATACTATAAACATTTTCAAGAAATCTAAGTAAATCTCGCCTTGGGCAACTGCCGTATTTATTACCAATCACAAATCTGCATGATGCATAATTTTGTATAAACCAGTCTTACATTGGGCTAGAACAGGTGAAAAGAAACTGTGTTATTTTAGTGTCTAACTGCCAGCTTTATGCCGATAGTCCCACTAAAGTACTTATTGAATAGAAGTGAAAAGACTGCAGCAAATAATATATATATATTTTTTTTTGCTTCCTTGATTTTTTTATTTTTACTGAAAAGTTTCAATTTTAGCCATGCATATTTCAATAACATTTTTATATTTATATATACGTAAACGAACACTATACCTGCTACTGAAAATCTATAAGCCATGTCATGGTAAATTCACATACATATTTAGAAATTAAATTTCACTTTAAGACATTTCTCTATTTTGCGGTTAACTAACAATTTGAGTATTTCTAATTACTTTTTCTATTGCTAAAATTTACATGTCAACAGAACCACTGTACTGGATGAAGCTCGTAAAAGGCAAAGAAACATGTTTTGATAGTTTAGTTTGTTTCACTCGAAAATTTAATGGGCCATATAAAACTGGGTGAAAGATGTCTTTATGTGTGTGTATTTATGCCTGTCTGTATTTTACTTTCATTTGTATGCTGTAAATAAAAAAATAAACAGAGGAAAGCATGTGAGTTAAAACTTAAATAAAAATGTCATTCAACTTTAACGTTGATGAACACATAAATTCTGTTAAAAAAAACAGTTTAGTTGTTGTTGGTTTATTTTTAAGCTTTTACAAGTATGTGTAAGTTTAAAATATTGTTGAAAGTGTAACGAGTAAATTTTAATAAAGACTTTAAAAAGAATTTATGTCGTTATTAAATCAGGACAAAGTCGTTACATTTAGACTTGTATTTGCTTGTTTGGATAAAAACTTTATTAGAAATACTAGTACATTATCGAAGTGAATAGAGCAAGTTTTGCTTAAGAATTTAAAAAGCACTTTAATTAGGGGGATTAAGGAAAATAGTGCATTTCAAAAAGTATTTTATTTCAAATAAGAGAAAGTTATCATTTAGTTAATGTTTATTCTTTTGGATAATTTAGAAAACTTAAAAACTTTTTTTGCTTCTTATATTTGCTTAGTCTCTTACATGCAATAAAAATACTATTTCTGTTTCCGTTTCCTGTTCGTGTCATCCACATAAGACATAACCACCCATTATTTACAAGCTTTCCTTTACATGTTTTTAACATCTCCTTGTATATGAGTGTTACATGAGGTCATGTCATAGGCAGAGTTTTTAAGTATATACTTCCAAATACAAAGTATTTTATTTGTCTATACGAGTATAAACGAGGGATGTTTTAATAAACCAGTTATCATTATCTTTATATTATGAAAATAATATTCTTATGACACTAAATAAAAAGAAAAATGTCAATGATACTTTCGATGTGGTTTTTTCATTATCTTCTTCCTCGCAAATATTGTGAATTGAATAGCTTTCTTACTGTTTAGCTAAAATTTTATTAAACGAACTTAAGATGTGCACATGTTAAGGATGGCGATAATTTACACATCATAGAATTGTTAATTCGTGCATTACTGTTTATACATGCTCGACGTCATGCATAATTCCTGCAATGATTTTATTATACATTAGCATGGAGGACACACATGTGGTATTATGTGACACATGTCACATGTTTTCTTTGATTGCTACTAATAATGTTTTTTAATAAAAGTAGAAACAAACAATGTGTATTCTGAAGTTGACTGCTTTTTTTACAGTTTATCATAAAATAACAAATGTAGGAATGTAGGTATAAATTACTTAAAACATTAATAAAAGTAAGCTTTAAAGCTTTTAAACTTAAAAAAATTTGGGTACGTTTTTCACTGGCTGAAACACAATCTTTCAAAATATTTTAAAACTTGAATTAAAAAAAAAGCAAAAATGACTCTTCTAGAGTCTACTTGAATTTGAAATGTGAGTAAAAAATCCAAAATATATTAGAGAATTTTAACTTTTTACACATGACATCTTTTCAAATGACATAA
This sequence comes from Cistogaster globosa, assembly GCA_937654795.1. NCBI lineage: Eukaryota > Metazoa > Arthropoda > Insecta > Diptera > Tachinidae > Cistogaster > Cistogaster globosa. Next base: position 24,453,605 of record OW569405.1, read on the forward strand.
GCCATTTTGTTTTGTTAGAAGGTAGTACAGTTTTAACCATGGACAGGTTCACATTGCAGTTGGATTATTGAACAACGAACAACCGAAAAACCAAAATTTTGTTTAGTGACGAAGCTCATTTCAGAATGGATGGATTCGTCAATAAGCAAAATTGTCGTATCTGGGGTGATGAAAATCCTCGTTTTATTCATGAAAAATCTCTACACCCACAAAAAGTTACTGTTTGGTGTGCATTTTGGGCAAATGGAATCATTTGGCCATTTTTCTTCGAAGATGAACCTGGGAATGCTGTCACTGTGAATGCTGAGCGATACCAATCAATGTTGAGAGACTTTTTATGGGCACAGATGAATCGTATTGATGTGTCTGACATCTATTTCCAGCAAGACGGTGCTACATGTCACACAACTCGAGAAAACATTATGCTCTTGCGATCAAAATTTCCTCAACGTGTAATTTCACGAAATGCAGATTTCAATTTGCCTCCAAGGTCATGTGATCTAACACCTATATATATTTTTTGTGGGGTTTTTTGAAAAGTCGAATGTATGCTAACAAGCCACAAACAATTAATGATCTAAAGAACAACATTCAAGTTGCAATTCGTGAAATAACACCAGCAACATGTCGGAAAATCATTGAAAATTTCGATATTCGGATTGATGTCTGCAGACGCAGTCATGGTGGACATTTGAATGATATTCTATTTCACTGATAATTGTAATGGATCATACTTTTAATAAAAAAGAAACAGCTTGAAAAATTGCAAATAGTTTGTGTTTTATTTCAAGGAAACATTTAGGCGCGTTTTTTGGATGACCCTTTATTTCAGCGATTATTAAATAACTGGAAAATAATAAGGAAGACTACGCGCTAACCTCAAATATTTAACTGGATTACAGATCGTTAAAATACCGAAACTTTTGTAAAAAAAGAATTTTTCAGTTTTTTTTTGTAATATGTAAATGGTATTCCTATTTTTCATATGTATAATTAAATTAATTATTAAAAGCAATAAGCAGGAACATTAAAGTAAACATTCCTATACAACTCTGGTGATGTGACAATCACTATCAACCGAGATATTAATCATTGCGTGAAACACACTTGTCAGTCCATAACAAATCAACATAGATCTCAAAGATCTCAACCTGACCTTTTTATACTTTCACAAATTGTATAAATTTTGTAGGCTATAAAAATAGTTTATTTACGAAGTTTCAGATTTCTTCGCCCAAGTATCTTAAAATAAAAACATCTCAGTTCTTTATTGAGATAGATACATGAAATTTACGCAATTTAAAACTTTTTAAATAAGTTTCAATGTATTTTCAATTCCAAGTAATTTTGAAAATAAAAAATAAAAAAAAAATTTTAGAAGCAATTTTGGAAAATGCTACCTTTTAAAAATTCGAAAAAAATATGTATATCCCAGCAAAAAAAAAAAAAATAAGTAGTTCAAAAATCATAAGTATTTTCATTACTGCTCTTGTACCATGCATTTTTAATAAGTTCGTTTATTTTAATTAAGTTAAAACTTTTGAACTCATGAAAAATTCATGAAAAAATAGATTATAAAAAATAAAGACTAGTGAGAAAACCGTATAAATATTATCGAATTTTCATTGGTTTTAGGCATTCATTTAAATGCCAAGCTATGTGAACCCATGCTCGCCAATGACAAGCTAATGTAAAACTCATGCCTTTTTCTCCGAAATTGAACCAGTTCGTTTTACGTAGAACCCATGAATTACCTATTTCTTTTGCATGTCTTTTTTTGCTGGATTCTTATTGCTTTAAGTAAACTTAAAAAACGTTTTTATGCTATTCGCACCTGCCAAACTAATTTTATAGTCTAAAAAAATTTAGAATTTGTTTATGTCTGAAAATATGAGGCTAACAAATCATAATCTCTGTGTTGGACTGACCAACACATACTTTTAAAAGAAAATTTAGCTAAATCACCTAATTTCTTGTAAACATGTTATGTCTATAGCAGGTAGCATTGCGCTGCTTTTATAAAAACTACCAAAATTTCTACTGAAAACTTAATACAAGTTCATTCTGTTCTTTGGAACAGATTTAATCGTAAAATATTTAACAAGTTTTAATAAGCTGCATTTTGAGCTTTACTAAATGAATAAAGAGAAAATAAGAATTAGTCTACTACAAATATCATTTAAATTTAATATCGAAAGCGCTCTGTAGGCAACGCTATTAAATAAGCAATATCAAAATTATCTATGATTTAGTATCGATCAACCAATTCTTGGTGGAATTTTAAAGTCACAACTAGGGTTACTAAGTGCATACATTGCTTTTTGTGAAATAAGATGCTAGAGAGCAAAATATGTGATCATGTGCATGAATATTAAGTTTATCATGTCGTTATACAACTACAAACGGTAAGGTTTATGAAAGGTTGTCTCTAAGGTCACCAACATCAACGGCAAAAATTTAGCGAACGAGAAGCTTTTTATACTTGTTAAAATCTTTCTTTAAATAGCTAATAGCAAGTTTGTTGTATATTAATCACCGTAGCCTTGTTATTTTGTCCTTATCTTAATAAAATTGCTCTTTTGCATCTTACTTGCTTATTACTTTGTTCTCTTTAATCCTCTTCTTATCATTCTGTTGTGAGCAAAATTTACAAATTTACAAGTCTCCTTGCAACCAATTCTTACTTTCTAAACTTTCAAAGGAAATACATATCCGGCTGTAGACATTTCCATTTAAATGTGTTTTGTCTATAATTTAATTTTGCTTTATTTAAAAAGTTATATTTTATATTTTATTTCTACTTTATCTTTGTTTTTTAGTTTTCTTTAATTTGGTTTTCACCAAAAGTTTAAATGAGGCAAACATTTTGTAAATTTGAAATATCATAGTGCGTATGTATTTGTGTTTAAATAATGTAAGCGAAGTGTGCAACTGTATAAAAGTAGAATAAGTTTCATTTTTGTTTTAGCTTATTTTATTTGATTTTTTTTCTTGAATTTTAAATGAAGATTTTAACATTTTCGCATAAAATATTTTAGTTTTTTTTTTCTTGTCTATTTGTAATTTTTGGTAACAATACCGCGAAGTAGATTTAATAAAAGTTATGTTTAACAAGAAAAAACAAGTTTATTATTTTAAGAATGAAAAATTTTTAATTTTATTTAAAGCCAAAAAGAAAAGCATGAGGATGTGATGTAATTTATTGAAAAATTTTATGTTTTTCATTTTTTTCGCAAAAAAAAACCCGCTAGAATGTAATTTTTAAATAATTTTCTAGTGGAAAATTTGTTTTTAGTAGTCTTTTAAAATCTGAGCAATTCTATTTCTCTTTTTAAAAGTTTAAAAAAACTTTCTGTACCAAAACTAAAATAAGATTAAGAAAATTTTCCCCTTAGAATTTTTTAGCAATAGCTAAACTTAATATAATTTAGGAACCCTTATATTATATATATATTTAATTAAAATATCTTTAATGGTTTAAGTTGCATTTTATTTTATTTTATTTTATTTTATTTTTTATCTCCTTTCGTACCTGCTTTTTCTTAATGAATTAATATAATTTTCTTCAGAAGCAATTAACTTCATTTTAATAACATATTCATAGAATATTTTGCTGAAGATAATAAAATGACTGTGTGGGAAAAGTACCCTTTTGTATGCGAAAGACAAAAAAAAAAAAAACATAAAAAACTGTGAATTTTTTTAAGGAAAGAAGAAGAGTAATTACAAGTTCGTCCTGAGTTTAAAAGATAACTTGTTTTTTTTAATATACAGAAAAAAACAAACATCTGTTGGCGCTTTAAGTGGTCGTAGGCATATTTTAAATTTCATTCCTATTGGAGCAAGTTTAAAAGATTAATTTGATCGGCTTTACACTTTTTTATTTATTAAGCCGTTCTTTTTGGACTTCTTTACAAAAGTACTTTTTTATTCGAAAGATCTGTACGTGAGAATAACGTTTGAAATTGTCTTCAATTTACATAAAAAATGTTGGCCTCGAAAACATCAATTGTTACTGACTTATCAGTCTACACTAGTGACTTTATGTGGCTTAACAGAAATTAATAGGAAGATGTAAAGTCGCATGTCTTTAGGGGCTAATTGACTGGTTAATTTTGACTTTAATGTGGATGTTTGAAGAAAGCTCACGGCACGTAGCGCCATTTTGCAAAAACCACTTTTCTCTCGGATCAATTTCATCCATTTTTAATTTTTAAAAAAATAAAATCCAATGATATCACTAGCGTGCAAATTTCAGAAAGCGGTGCATTTATCTTTATAAAATATAGCTTGCAGGGTTTTTTTTTATTAGTTTACCTCCATATTAGCAAACCTGTTGAGTTAAAATAAGCCTCGTTGCTGTCATCTATAAGTTGCGCGAATTGTAAATTTAGATGATATAGTAGCCTTGTTTAAACGTCAATCGGCTCATACAATTTTGCAACAATATACTGGATCTTAAATGTAAAAAACTGATTTCAGTGTGACAGTTCGCCTAACACTTAACCCTTTCACTGAGGCGTAAAAACTCCCAGCGCCTAATTTTCCACTCAGTAAGTGCGTCAGGAGATACAAGATCCCGATTCTTACTGCACCTAGGCTAAATGGCATTGTGCTCAGTGTAAGTAAAAGTGTGAAATACCTTGGGGTGATACTTGACCCCAAACTTCAATGGAAGGCAAACATTGCAAAAAGAGCTCGGAAGGCGACCTGTGCGCTCTATCTCTGTCAAAAAACTCTAGGACCAAGATGGGGCCTTCAGCCTCGGATCATCTCCTGGCTCTATGAGGCAGTTATAGAGAGAGTGGTCAACCAAAAGCCTCTTGATAAAGTCAGGAGAACAGCCACCATTTTGATTACTGGGGCTCTTCGAACTACTTCGACAAAGGCTCTGTATGCTCTTCTCCACTGGTTACCCACCAAACTTCTGATATTGCAACAGGCTAAATGCTGTGCAGCCAGACTTAGTGCCCTCTTACGCTGGCTCAGGCTGGGCATAGGGTGCTCTAGGATTATCGATCGGGATGTGCCACTGCCATCAATGGTGGACTACATCTCTTCTACTCCCGCTCTGGATCACGGGTTTCAGATCCATATTCCAAATAGGGAGATATGGGTCCGTAACGAAGTGGTTGTGAGTGGTACTGTTGACATCTACACCGATTGCTCGAAACTAGACGGCAGAGTCAGTTGGGGAATCTTGTCCAATAATCTTGGCCTGAGACTCTCCCTTAGACTCCCTGACTACTGCAGTGTCTTTCAAGCCGAGGTAATGGCCATTTTGAAAACATCCAAAATAGCGCTCAGGGACGATCCTTCTGGTCTTGCCATTCGGATATTTTCGGACAGTCAGGCGGCAATCAGGGCGCCTGCTGGTGCTTATAGTACAAGCTAAGTCCTGAGTTGTCGCTCATTACTGAATACTTTATAGGAGCGATCACAGATTGACCTGTTTTGGGTCCCTGGTCACAGGGATATCCAGGGTAACTGTGAGGCCGATGATCTCGCTAAACGGGGCACATTGCTTCCTAATGTCTCCCCGGTACCAGACGTTAGAATTCCTCTGGCAACGGTGAAAATGGCCATAAAGAACCACTACCTAAATTTGGTAGATGAAAGTTCCTGTTGTATCTCAAGACAACTGTGGACTACACTGGACCTCAAGCGGACCAGGCAGCAGCTCAGGCTGGACAGAAAATCCATAAGTATCACGGTCTCGGTACTTACTAGACACTGTCTAATCGGTAGGCATGCGGAAAGACTTGGTCTGCCTTTTAATGATTTCTGCCGCAGCTGTGGCTCGGAGGATGAGGAAGAGACCGTACTGCACCTCCTGTGCCACTGCTCATCCCTGGCTCGAAGAAGACTAAGAATTCTGGGCTTTCCTTTCTTTGGAACTCTTACGGAGCTATCATCTCACTCTATAAGGGACATAGCGAAGTTCATCCGTGAATCCTCATGGTTCTCGGCTGGGTAAGGGGAGTCATGCCGCCTTCTTTGTGGTAACACAATGGGCCACTCGTTTGTGCTCAAGTGAGCTTCGTCGCGAGAGGCTGCCACTCCTAACTAACTAAGTGCGTCAGTAGTGTTAGTCGGAAGTGTTGTTAAAGCAATTTCTCGCCAAACGTAGCGATAAAAAATCCGTTTTGGTAATAAGAATTTTAAATGGCGAGAGGCATTTTAGAATTTACATATGTCTAAGGTCTACTGAAAATGTATGTAAATGAAAATAAGACCAGGCCCTAAAAAAAATTAAATGCAGCGCGATACAGTTGAATTTTTCTATTATATTCACCATTGAAAACGATAATCCTTCTTAAAATATTTACAGCGAATTGGGAGATATGTAGACATATAGATTTTTTAAAGAGAATTATAAATATATTACATATTTCAAATATGGAATGATAAGGTTTGCATTAAAAATCTTATATAACACTTCTCACATTTGCAAGAAAAATATTTAAGCTGAATACTTTAGCTAAAAGAGAAAGCAGAGTGCACTAATAGACAAAATAAAAAGAGGAAATATATTTTCTTAATTCGCTTTAGTATTTGGATAACATTCATTTTGACACAGAATTTTGATATAAATTGAAAAAAATTGACATGTTGATTTTACAAAAAATTGTTTTCTATTTATAAAAATTTGCTAAAAGGAATTTGCTAAAGAAAATTCATTGTCAATTTTCACTTTTAGAATATGCAACTCTTTTACTTTTACTATTTACTTATATATCTTAAAATACCCATATGATTTCGAGGTTTAATCTTGAGTTATAACAGTAAGTAAAACGCTATTAATTGATTGACCTTACTTTTCCCGAATAAGGTTATTTAATAATTGTTTAGTAATTTACGTTCTTTTATTTTTTATTATTATATTACTTAAATGCTATGTTGGCTTGGTACCTTCTACCAATGCTTTCCGTTTGGATTTTTTTGTGTTCTTTTATGTTTTACGATAATTTCTTTAATTAAACAAAATAAATTTTTTTTAAATTAATATTATATATTTTCGTATATTGGCGATATCCGACAAGCTATTTGAGGAGAAAGCTAAAAACAACTGGCAACACTGCGAGTGAGTTTTTTATAACTACTAATTGTACATAATATCTTCTTATAACAGCAAAGTGATTCAAGAAAAATTGGTTAGCACAACATGTTATATTGAACTCGTATCAGTTACACATACTACATTATTACGTACCCTATTTGCAAATGAAAATTATTTCTAAATTTTTAAATCATAAAACATTTGTGTTTTTCATAATTATATCCGCCAAAATACTTTTCGTTAAATTTTTTATATTCAAAAATTAATTACGAACAATTTTTTTTGTTAAACAATAATCTTTTGCCTTCAAAACGTTACTTTTTAAAATTTTAATAAAGCTTATTAGGCAAAAAGACTTGAAAATAAAAATGTGGCAGCATTTTACACCTTATTTGCAAATGGTAAAGTTAATGTTTTGTACGTAAGCTATTCGCAAATAAAAAAATAATTAACCGTTTATGCGGCAAAATAAGACTAATAAGATAATTAATTTTGATTTTAAAGTCGAATAACTCTAAAGCTTTACATAAAAACCCTGTTCAAGAAACAATAATCAGCTTGATTTTCTAAAAATCACAATTTGAACCCACAAGAACTCTTAAACTGAAAACGATTCACTTGTTAAGAAACTGCAAATTTATTTCCACGGTTTTTAAAATCTTTATATGGGTATCAGTTTCAGTAACCATAACAAATCAATTTTTTAGTAATTCTGGCGCAGTAAATTTACACAAGGCTTCACAGTTCATTTAGGATCCAGAGGTTTTAGCCTTCCCGTTGGGAAAATTTAGAAGTTATGATTAAAAAGAATCAACTACTTGAAGAAATTTTTACCACTAATGTGCCTAAAACGGAAACTGGTGACATTGTACAAGTATCACTAAACAGTCACTTCTAGCGTCATTTGTAAATGCAAATTACTGTTGTATGCAAATTATTACAGTATAATTTTTATTATTTAAAAAATGTAAATATCTAAATTCGGTTATGAAAAGATTTATAATTTTTTTCCCGCAAATTTCTTTTTCGTGACATTAATCCAACAAAAAAGTTTAGTGAGAATATTTTTATGTTATTACGAAAGTGTTCTTTTTTGTAATTTAATTTTGCCTTCAATTACTTTAGTTTGACGCCATAAAATATAAATTGTGTTTATTTTTGAGGATAAGAAAATTTATTCAAGACACGTAGTATCAAGACTTCCGTTTATTTGTATCGTCATTATTTTGCCTCATTGGTTTTTAATCCAGTTGGATATAAAAAATGTTTTTGCATAATATGGATAACAGGATAATATGAATAGAAAAGAACAAACATGTATTTAAGGGGAATAAACAATAAGCAGAATTCGTTTTAACTTATGATTTCTTCTTAAATTTCGTTTTAACACTTGCTAAGGATTATTTTTTGAAAGTCTTAATTTTTTGTTGCTGGCGAAAGAGCAATATAAAAAATTAAATAGATATTCACCAAAATGCGAGCAAATTCAGTAATATATAATTTGGCGTCGTTTACCGCATCACCGCCAGCTGCTACAAACTCAACTATTGGGGAATTTCTGCAAATTTAGTTTCAATAAATGTGTCAACTTATCAGCATCCAAACTCCTTTTTTTTATCAAATTGTTTTGTTTTTACTGTATAATTTTTTTTATCGTTCTTATTCACGACCACATACAGTGCTCTCTAGTTTTAATATTTTTGTTTAGAAAACATGTACCAGACTTCAACACTTTTTGGCTACATCAAATATTCAACTTCCAATATCCTTTATATTTATTAAACAGACATAATTTCAAGCCAACTGGCGCAATATTTCTATTGTACTTTTTTCTCTAAGGGTCCGGCAATAATTGAGCTCTCCATCTTCTCTTTATACAGCAGCCGCCTTAATCAGCTCAATCACTGCGGCTACTCACGAGTTGCTCATCATCTTACGACAACTGTTTAATTTTTAATTCAGTGCTTCGTTAAGGTTTCAATTTATGATCTTCTTTTGAGCAAAGAAGCGTCTATTCCAGCTTCAGCTACAACAATTTTTATACCCTTCATCACAAAAAGTGGAAAAAGGGTATAACTAATTTTGTCATTCCGTTTGTAATTTCTACAATATATATTGCCGACCCCATTAAGTATATATCAAGGCGCATTGAACAGCATCAGATTATACGATCAACATATATTTTAGCTTTTACGTGTATTTTGGTTTTGTATATACCTATTGACTATCAAAAACGTCTGGCAATATGCCTTGGTATATATGTACATATATTCTGAGTCCCTATGCATATCGAAGTTGATTGAGCAATATCCGTCTGTCCGTATGTGTAAGTGTCGAAATCAAGTTTGCGAAACACAGATCAGCTACAAAAAATTTTAATACGACAATTGATCAGACATAGTGTCGAAAGAGGTGCTTTTCCTTCGGCGTAGCAAGCAAAAAACCACGCCTAGCTCTAATTTTTTTTTTAAACAAAGAAGTAACACCAATCAATGTGGAGCGATAGGGAAATAAAAAAATAAGAAAAATAGCATCAAGTATATAAAATTTGGCTTAGCCGAATGTACCACTCTTACTTGTTTTTATTTCTGCTTAGATTTTATCTCACGATCTGCTTACTCTATGCTGCAGGGGCCGAAACGCTTTTATAATTGTCGACTAGTTTTTTAATTTGTAGTTAACAAAATTAATTATTAAATGGATTTTAGGACATCTTTGTCCTCAGCCGCTTAAGTTTAAATGGCTTAGGTTAGATGAGGATAAAGTTGCAAGCTGCCTTGACTAAGAAAAAGTGCATCAAGGTTATCAGAACTTCACAGAACTTTTTAGTAATTGTAAAAACCTAAGAACTACGTAGTTATGGTTAATGAAGCTAAGGCGACGGCAATTTTTTGTTTGCCGTGCGATACACTTTACGAGTGTATGGAAACTTGCTATTTAATTCATTTTCTTATCAGATCTTACTCAAATACGATCATAAGCACAAGGACAATAATATTGAATGTTTACCAAAATACATTAAACAATTTAGCCATTCAAATGTATTGAACAATCGCAAAAAAATGAAATGCCTATTCTATTTAAATATAGCAGCCTAAATAGATGTATAGATGTGAAAATTTGTGCAATACTTGATAGGAGACAATAATAAACTTGCACGCTGTTGCCTGTAGTCTTCGTATGTACATACATATGTACATATGTATGTATGTTGTTATAACTCCTGTATTTTATTTTTTTTGCAAGTTCTCTTTGCTTTGTTAATGTTTGCATGGAACATATGAAAATTCAATGTCCCTGAGTGTTAAATTTTTTTTGCAACATGTGCGTTTAGAAATTAAAAATAAATCTGTCGATAGTAGCTTTTGGTCAAATTGTGAAACTTTTTTCCCAAACCAAAGGAACAAACGTCGCAAAGTTTATTTAAGTACTTTTTTATTACAAAAATGTCAATACGCGGTGTTTTCACCTTAGTGAGCAGTTATTTTAACACGGCTTGGTTACCCTACCCCTCTTAAATGCTTTATAGCGACAAAGCTCACACGAATTAAAAAAAAAAAAATATTGTAAAAATTTGAATAAATATTATTTATTTAATATTATGTCGATAAGACTTACGAAAGGCTTTTTCATATTAAGGACAGCTAAGCCTCATAAGTTCATCATTAACAGTTTATTGCTTAAACTACTCTAACCAATTATACAGATTCACTTCAAAAATCAGTCGTCAATTATAGTTCACTCTCTTATTGCAAAATTATTCAAGCTGACTTTTGTCGTACGGGCGCATAAATAAAAAAATTGTCACATATAGACTGCAACACATCCTACAGACTTCATTAAACTCAGATTTAACGGTACGGTTTACACTCCAGGGCTGACTCAACGCTCGATGCAGTTCGTTATCACATCATGATTATTTTTTTTTTAAATATGCATTGAATTGATCTGGGCAAAATGTTCTTTCAACAGGATGATGCAACGCCTCACACGGTTACCCCAACAATCGACTTATTGAAACCAGTTATTCGCAATAATTTTTTTTTTTCGATAAATGATCCTGGTAAATTATCCACTTAGTCCTGCGATTTGATAACTCTTGATTATTTCCCGTGGGGCTTGAAGTCACTGCTTAACGAGAAAAGATCAGCAACAATTGACCTCTCGGAGGCCAACATTGTTTGTTCTTCCTGACATACGGACAAAAAGAATCGAAAATTACCCGAATACGCTTATTTAACAGTCTACCTGAAACCACTTTCAAATATTAAAGTCAAGTACTGATTTTATGTAGAAAATGGATTTTTTTATTAAAAAAATTTTGTTTTTTTAATTGAAAGTCTGTCATCCAAGTCAATTTAAAATCAACTTATTTTTTACAACCACTTTTAGAACTTATTTGAATTTACAAATTTAAAACTTTATCACGAATATAAAGAGAATAAATTAAAGGGAATATTTTTTTTTAATTCTATGAACAAAAACTTGGCATCGGCTATTGTTAGTGAAAAAAAATCCATATTAGGCAATTTGAAATTTTGAATTATCAACTTAGTTAATTTAATGTTTAACGTGTATTATTGTAATTTTGTTAAATTTTTTTTCTTCAGAAACTTATTAGAGAACATAAAAAAACGAAATTTGAGAGATGCTCCAAATCCAGTTTGCTTAACGCAAGTAATGTAACTGAAATCATGGAGAATTGTTAGAGGTACATTTATGTATAAAAATTTGTTTGCGGGTTCAAACCACGTTGTAGAATTGAGAAGGTAGCTCTCAAAAACCTTTTAGATAACATCGGTTGTGAAGCTTGTAGCATATCTAAAGTTTTTGCAGAAGGAAGTTGTAAAAAAGATGTTAGACGACAAATAGACGTTGATTTAGCGCAATCTGCTTTTATTGGGTTGTTAGCAAAAAATTTAGAGATTGTTGATAGAGAATTTTTTTTCAATATCGCTTACTTTTTTTATCCTTATCAAAATATTTGTACACAAAATAACATAATTTTAATGAAAAACCCAACCACAAAAAATTGGCGACGTTATATATATTTCAAGAAAGCAAGTTTATTCACGTGGATATAAATTACAATGCACTTTTTCAAGTGTTACGGATAACACGAAAAAAAAATTAAGAAAAAATAAAGAAGAATTAAAAAAAAACGTTTATTAAATTTTACCTTTATTCGCAGCTATTAAACGAATCCTTCTATTTTTGTTATGATCTGAAAATATCCACCGACAAAGTAAATTTTCTTTGTTCTTGTTCATGTGGGTAACAATGGCTAGGTTTAAGAAAATTAGTTGTATCCTTAGCTACAAATTGAATAGAACGTATATATTTTACCATTTGATGTGTGATCACCTGATTATTTAAACACATCATTAACTCTTCGTTTGGTTTGCTTATATTTAAGATTTGTATGTAGTAAAATGGTAACATTATTTTTGGAATTTTAATGAAGGCTTTCTCCACAGGTGATGAAAATTGACCTATGTGGGCCCATCTTTTATAACGTAATAGACAAACGCTTGGAAATTTTTCAGCATATCGATTTCTATGACTCTTATAATAATCAGTATAAATATATAAAATTATATAATTTTACTTTGATGTACATTGCCATTCCTTTAAACAGTAGCATACACACGGTTAAAACTGACAAAGGTGATCTAAGTTCGCTATAGCAAGTATAATATTTGAATTTAAAAATTGAAGGGTCTTCCCATAATTGATGTAATTTGATATAAATGTCTAGTACTTTGTCTGGTATAATAAGAAGTATAAATATTTTAAATTAAAAATTAAAGGAAGCTACAATACTTAACGTAACATGATGTATATAGCCAAGCTGTTGAACAGTTTTAGACGGTTAAATTTATAAAGAATTTTGCTAAGTTTGCTTTAATAACAAGATTAAAATGTCGTTTTGGAAAATTAATTGTTGATCTTATTTGATGTATCTAGTCAAACTTTTGAACAGGCAAAAATGGTTTAAAATGTATTTTAGGTAATTTTCTTTAAAAATGTAATGATGTACTTGAACAATTTCATTACATATTAATTTAAAAACTTTAAGGAAGTTTTATTTATTTTTCTTATTTAAAAGCACCAAAAAACTATATCAATGTGTATAAGGGTTTAACTTTATTAAGACTTTTAAATAAAATTTATGTTGTGTGAATATTAATGCCTGCAATTTCATATTTTTTGCTTTAAATAAAATAGTATTGACAGTCCATAGCAACGTAAAAGGAACAAAATTAATATACAAAACACAAATTTGGGGGAGATTGCGAATTGAACAATATTGTCATTGTGTTGAAAAATAATAATATTTGCATATGTTACTACAGGTGACCCGTTTTATGTGTTACTTTTAACACTCATAAAAGTTAAGTTTCGCTATATAAAAAAACCATAAATAATAGCTTTTGCCTCTGGCATCTTATTCTATGCAGTCAGTTATCTTTATAAGGATACACAGCATTACAGAATTTTTCCATGGCTTAATTTTTATAAAAAAAAGCAAAATTATTTTATTTTTTAACTCAATATTTAATTTAGTTTACAATTAAATGGTTTAATTGTATTTATTATATTTTTGTTAAAAAAAAACACAATTTTTTCTTTAAATGCAATAATTGGTTTCTGTGAATATTTAAAATGGAATGAAAATCGGTGGAGAACACCAATAATTTTAAAAGGGATGCTTAAAAGAGAATGGATTGATCATTATTATCTAAAGAAATATTGCGTCGTTGCTACATAGATTCGAATTTTTTGCAAGAAGTCACGCAAAAAAAGTTTCGTTAATTTTTTTTCTTATTTTTTTTTTTTTTTATTTTTTATTTTTTCCCAACTAGGATTTGAACCATAATTATTATAAATGAATTAAAGTTTTACTTTTTTGGCTCAAGGTTCATTTTTCAATTTAATTTCTAAAAAATTTTAGATTATTTCTTTGTTGTTCTCTCTGTAGCTTGTTTTTTTACATTTGTTGCTGCTTTTATACCAACCATCGGTATGGATGGAGAAAAAACGTTTTTGTCAGCCATAAAATAGTTTTGTTTGCAATAATAATAATAATATAGACATTTGCAAAATCATACTGCAAAATATGTTCTAAATAAAAAAAGATATATTGTGAAGTGTTGAAGGGCTAATAATGGACGCTCCGAACCCTGAACTTGCAAACACTAACAATGGTGGCACAGAATGGTGACAGAATTTTTTTCCCCAAATTTTAGTTAGCTGCCGAAACAACTGGAATTTATTTTATCTACCAAAACAAAGTTATTATTGAAGTAATATCAAGTGGTTACAAAATTCTGCTGGAATTGGGCTATAAAAAGAAGAATTGGCCACAGATTTGCAAGAGGTTTTTAAAGAAATGTAAGAAGAAGAAGACCAATACCACTCATCGCCATTGTAGTGGAAAAGAGAGGTTGTTTAAAACGAAATCATTTAATTCAATCTTAAGTCAGTTATTATGAACAAATTATTAATTTTAAGTCAGTTATTATGAATAAATTATTAACTTTTAAATAAAATATATTCTATAAAGTAATAAATACTAAAAAACTGTTCTTAATTATATTTTTGGCTGTTGGAATAAGTTAGGCAAAAAAAAATTACAATATTACATTACATTATTTTGAACTACTATTTTATGTCACCGCCAACAAGAGGGGGGGGGGGGGCGGAGAGGAAATTTAATTTTAGAGTCTCCTTGTCCTAATTTATGTTTTTGAACTTTCGTTGACCATATAAGTTGCATTTTCTAAGCAAAATTATGGAAACTTCACAGGTAGGATAAGTTTCTCTAGGAGAAACTTTTTTCTTGGTCCGATTTTTTTTATTTTCAAGTTTTAACAGCATATGACTATAATTCATATTTTTGCTTAATAATTTTGTAAAAGCCAAAATAAACAAGAAATGAAAGTAATGTCCCCATAGATTGCCTAAAAAACCCTATGTGTTAAGGTATGCACTCGCTAAAATATATACTAGCGCAGAATGAGACGAAGACGATCCATGAAGGCTACCAAAGTACTTTAGATTCTATACCTGACTTGGCCACACAGTATTGCAACATAAAATTTTTATAATACATGAAAATTAAGGCAGATGACGCTCATAAAGTGTGACTTAAAGATGATAATGATGCAGCAAGAGTATTTATGTTTTTATTATTTGATACCTCAGTTACATAAGAATCTATTTGGACACTGTTTTAAATATATGGTGATAACTGAAGAAGACCGCTTTACTAATGGGTCTCTTTTCGATCCCCTTGCACCCTAATGAAAACAGGTAACCGAATAGTAATTTACGCTAATCCTACCCTCATTGGGTCACGTTTTGCTATCAGCCTTACTCTTGATCTTAGTGGTTTCAGACTGTCGAATGGTAACTGTCGCCCTTCTCCCAGGCACGTTAGCATTTGTTCATGGCAACGACACTCGCTCTCCCTTTCCGCCTCTACCAAGCACAGTCTGCATATATTATCTTTTACGAACCCTACCTTAGCCAGACAATGCTTGAAATTTCCATTATGTATGACTGACGCTGTTATACAGCTCAAAGTACTCGTTTCATACCTCAGCATCTTACTGGCCTTTTTTTCAAGGGGAAGAAAATATTTAATAATATTGATAAAAAAATTTCTACAACTAACTGTTATTTAAACTGAACTTGTAAGAAGAGGAATTAATGCAGTGTAAACTGAGGCAGTTTGTTTTACCATAATATTTGAAACAAAAAACTATAAATATAAGCCATATAATAGAAGAATATTAAAACAAGATAAATAAGTTAAGAGTTTCTTATTTACATTTAACAAAAATACGATATTTTGATTAACTAAACTGAGAACTTTTAAAGATGGTGTTTTAAAAAACGGAAATATATAAAATATAAAACTAATGCTTTTTCTTTTAATTCTAGTACACTATTTAAAAAAACACACATAATTACATTAAACAAATTTTAAATTGTTTATGGTCCTTTTTTCACTGATTTCAATCTTTACTGTTTACTTTCAATTCTAAATGACTTTTAATTTGTTTTTAACTTAGGAAAAAGTACTTACGAAAATATCTTCTATTTCTATCTAGGACAATTTGTTTATAAGAAAAATATCAAGTATTTAACCCTGTTGTTCTACATTTTCGCTTTTCTTTTTTCAACTTGTGCTCCTTCAGTATCTTAATGTTTTCCATGAAGATAAAAAAGTGAACAAAGCGAACGAAATGTAGAAAGAGAAAAAACACTTTTTCTAAATGAATCTACTTGTTATGTTGTGAGTCCATTTATTTGTGTTTGTATTTTTTTTTTCTAGGCCAACATCATTTGTTATTCTTTTATACTTCACTTTTTTTCTTTAATTTCTTTTTTTTTGTTTGCTGTTTGTCAAATTCATTTGCACTTTTAGTACGAAAAAATGTATGAATCTTTGTATTGTAAATAATTTCGTTTTCTGTTTAATTTCGAAGCCTTTTTATGTGTAAAATACTGGTACTGTTCGTTTCATTGTTTTACACTCAGTTTGTTTATTATCTTAGATGAACATTTAAGGGCATTTAATCACTTTTTTGTTAAAGTAAAAAGTAAATAAATTAAATTTCTTTTTTAATGGTCGGCTTTAAGGACTTTTAATGTTGCAACAACATTTAAATCTTTAAAGTTTTTATATTTTTCTAAAAGAGCTGGAGGTTTTCAAAAATATAAATGGCGTAAACTGCAAATTAATGGCAATTAAAACCTTAACTTGTTCATACTTAAATTTTTTAGTTTGTTAAAATTTTTCTAGTCAAACCACTTTTTTAAATAAATTTAAATTCACTTTAAAAGCCTATTATCTATTATTTTTTCATTAGCTTTCAATTAGTTGAATTAAAAGATTTTTATATTTTTATGAAACATTTTATCAATAAAATTTCATGCATCGTCGTTAAGAAAGCTCTCTTACTGTTATATAAATTATTGTGTTATGCTTGTATCTATAAACAGATATCAAATGCCCCAATTTACCACAACTGTGTCATTTGCTGTCTTTATATCTGCAAGCTGCAGCTTCGCACAAAGTTTGAACATGGCTTCTATTGCTTTTTCGAAGGATTATTCTTTTTGCGTCCACGCTATCCTTTCTCTGAGACTTTGTTACCATTTTTTTGTTTCTAAAATTAACGCTTTTCTCAAATGCCTGCTTTATACTTATAGACTCTTCCCCAACTAGTCTTTAAGCATTATCGTTTGAGATACCCATAATAAATTTGTCTAGCACGAACACGTCTACGTAACACCTGAATTCATGTTTAACTGAATGCCGAATGGGAACCATGTAACGGAAAATTATTGTTGGTGCAGTTAACGCATATTTACCATTTGACATAAATCTTTGTAAGTTCTTAAAGATGGCTGGTTTGGTGTACAGAGATAATTTATTACATTATATGCTACTGTACCATTGTTTCCGAATCGCGGGTAATTACCGGAATGAGGTGCAATTTTTACTTGCATGTGTAGCGCGTGGGTAATTTCTCTCAGGTATAGTTTGATATTCTTTTTGTTTAAAAATTTTTTTTTAAATATAATTTTTGTTTTCATTTTTTCAACATTTACCCTCGCTAGCACATAGTTCATGCAGTTAAAGAAATATTTGATAATGTGTCAAACTTTGTACATAAAAAGAAAATCAAAAAATGTGTAATTTTTTTTATTATGACGATGTTTGTATATAAAAACAACAAATGCTTATGTAAATAGCAATAACCGTTAATTTTAATTTGTTTTTATACAATCAGTATTTTCGCACACATAAAAGCGTCTGAGTAGGTACATAATTAATATTGCTGCAAACTAAATAAGTTGCTTTTTAATAAAAAATATAAATAAAAGTTTTTAAGAAGAAAGTAAGGTGCACATATATATATATATATATATATATATATATATATATATTTGTAGAAATGTACCGGAGAAGAATTCTTAAATTTCAATCAGAATGGCTTGAGGTAAAGGAATTCAAAAACTGGTTGAAAAAAACTTTTTGAAAACAGAAAAAAAATTACAATATGAAAATGTTGTGCCATAATTGAATTTAAAATCTCTGGTATAATAGCAACAAATAATTTTGCTTTCAGATTAGTGGATGATCTTGTCTCTTTGCTTAAATCTAGTTTACCAGATTCTGATATATTGAAAGATTTTACTTCACATAGAACTAAGGCGGCAACGTTGTCCAATATCCTTTTTTTTATTTAAAAGAGTGTGCTTCGCCGAGTGCAAATGAAATTTATGAATTACTTAAAACTACCATTGAAGAAAAATGGATTCCTTTTTTAATTTACTGGGTTTTGCTGCCAATACTCCAAATGTTATGTTTGGTAAATATAACTCTGTCGTAAAACTATTAAAGAACGATAAACCTGACATTCCACTTGTTAAATGCTCTTGCCATATAATCCATTTAGGCATGTGAAAAATTTATTACGAAGCTTGGGATCTTTTTTCAATAGAACCTATATTCAATAGAACCTATATAGAGCAATTTAAACCATTAAGAAGATTTTTAGGAATCAATTTTAGAGGCATTTGATGATTAAATAACTAAAATATACTTTGAGTTTCTATTGTTTGTCTTTTCGCACTTAGGGTATGCCGCTTACTGATGCAATGCATTGTGCAAGAACTAGGAAATTAGGTTGTGGGATGGGGGATAGAGGTAGAAGTTCTTGTCGACATTTGATTTGAATCTTTGCACATTGAAAGCGGCAGGAAGGACCTCTGCAGGGAGTTTATTCGACATACAAACTGTTTGGGTAAAAAACGAATTTTCTCTGTAATGCGTAGTGTGATTTACTGGCCAGTCGACCACAAAGAATGCGCTCTTGATGCAGAGCGCGTTGCGCGTATGAAATTACGATTTTCAGGAATAAGTTTCTTAAAGATAAATGAGTGAAAAACACCCTATATTGCGTCGATGCTCCAGTGAGTCAATAAAGCTGGACACCCTACTGTCACCGATGAGCATCTTCCCTCTCTCCTGCACGCGGTCGAGTAACTCCAAAATAGACTTTGAAGCACCATCCCATACATGAGAGTTGTATTCCATTTTCGGTCTGATAAAGGTGACATAGATAGTAAGGAGATCGGATGGAGTGAAGTGCTTCTTATACCATTTCAAAAAACCTAGGCACTTAAATGCTTCTTTAGCAACATGAAAAATATGCTTGTTCCAACGAACATCGAATTAAATTTTCATGCCAAGAACATTGAGAGCTTCTGATTCCTTTATATATATTTCCCCCTAATTAGAATGAAGTAGCATTTTCAGCAAAACGCTTGTGCGAAAGCACACAGCACTGGGTCTTATGAGCTCTAAACTGAACCCTGTTCGCCAGGCCCCATTTGAAAATTACAAATAGGGCGCGATTAAGGGTATCGTCCATGTGCTTTCTCATAGACCCCATTTCTCGAGGGCTTGGTCTATTGCAAAACGAAAATGTATGGCATATGCTACTGTCTTCTGCAAAAGAATAGATAGGGTTGGAAGTCTGACGTAGAAGATCAGTAAGAAAAATAAGAAATAGCGTAGGAGAAAGGCCGGAACCTTGCGGTACCTCTGAATTTACCTTGAACTCGTTTGCTGAGATCCCATCAATGGTACCAATTTATCCATATTTTTAGGTGTTTCAGCCATCTTACAAAAATTTTCCTACCATCGGCCTCAAGTTTAGCTTCAAAATCAAAATATTGGATTTTTATTTATTTGTTTCGTTTTTTCTTAAGTTGATTCATTTAAATTAAATAACTTTAATAAAATATCGAAGTAATCTTGAAAGAAATGAAAAATTGTATTTTTAGTGACATGTTGACCGTAATTTATTTTTCAAAGGATTTAAGCAAATTGTCAACATGTGTCTTTCAGTTATGTACTCGAAAATGTCCTATAACGCTTTCAAGAACAGCTTTAATGTTTTGCCAGGCAATAACTTAACTTGAGGCCTATGCTATGAAAATCTTTATAAGATGACTGAAAAACCTAAAAATATGCTAAAAAATCTAACATTTGATCGACATTATTAGGGGACTTTCCCCTAATAGTTCGAAAAGGATTCGTCGAAGTTTATTTTTTCGACTATAACAGTGTTATCGGCTCAAGTTTATTTTAATTTTTTAAATTTTTTTAAAAAGAAAAATTACTTACAAATTATTGCGGACGCTATAAATGCTGTTTGAGAAGAATATCCACAAAGGAGCGGATTGTAGAAAACGCCTGCAAGATATTAATATTTTTATGATAAAACCAAAATTAAAGGTATTTGAAATCCACATCGTTCTCAGCCTATATTGCGTCGATTTGTTTTTATGACTACTTTAAAAGGTCACCTCCTTTATATAAAATCACTCAAATTCAAAATATATGCTGGTATATATTTCTTTAAAAAATAATGTGTGTATTTTTTAACAATACGTAGTTTCAAATGCTGCAACCATCAATTTATCTTCTTAATTTTAATCTTATTCAACGTAGTTCTATCAAATTCAGTTGTGGAAAGAAAAGTTTTCTAGAGAAAAAACTTGACCTTTTTAAGACCAATAAAACAAGATAAAAGAGACAAATTTAAAAAATTGAAGCAGAATAATAAAAAATGGATTTCTCATTGTTACTGATTGTTTGTACGTACGAATAATTCCTTTTTGTTTGTTTTTTGTTTTTTTTTTTTGGTTTTTCTTTCAATATTCTTTAGAATAACTTAACAAACTTTGGGTTAAAAAAAATTTATTATCTTGGCTTTTGTGTTGTAGCTGGAATTGTTTGAGGTTTCAAATAATTTAACGATAAAAAATTTTCTTTAATCTGAAAAATATTTTTTATGCTTCAAAAAATTAAAATGTCCCTTCTAACATCGGTAATTGAAATTTTATGCTAACAAAAAAAAAAAAAAAAAAAAAAAAAAAAACAAAAAGAATACTTTCACTTAAAGCGAAATATATTTTTAATAAAAGCAACAGAAAAAGGTTTGACTTTTGGTTTTTTGTAGTTTTGGTTATCTCGCTGGATGAGGAAGATTAAAAATTTGAAAAGTGTAATCCTTTTACACAGCCTTAGGTTTCTGACTTCAAGACAAACTATGTATATACATTCTAGTACACTTACAAACGACACTCTAAAAAAACAAAAAAATTTAAAAGTGTAAAGAATCGCAAATTAAGCAAGCTTAGGTGCAAAAATAATCATCACACAGCTCGATGAATAAGATTAATAAAGTGAGAAACGGTGAGAGAAAAACTTGCACGTAAAGAATGTATAGCTTATTATGTTCATAACTGAAGAGACCTAACCCAAAGTTTTTTACTGTAAATAGAAATATTTTTGCCTATTATTGATTTAATTGATATAGTTAATTATTTATTTAGCACATTTCGTGTTTACTTTTAAATTTTATATATAATTAGACAATTAACGGAATATACAAAGTTAAATGAGAAAAAAAAGTAGAGCAAAAACTTTTTTCTATAAACTGATACAAAACCTATTATACAACAAGATAGCTTTATTCGCGCTTTTCTTATTATGAAATAAAATAAGAACGTTATATTTGCTAATAATAAATATCACAAATTTACTGTTGATTGCTATTAAAGTAAATAAATATTGTACGAAATAATGCTAGCAAGAAAAAAGAAGACAGAAAATTATTCCCAAATTATTGTCCATCATTACTAGCTTTTACTGTTATTCTGGTGGCATATAGATTGCATACAAAAAAAAAAACCAATTGAATACATATTTAATCACAAATTGACTTAAATGATCTTAGCACTTGCAACTTTAAGTTTTCTTATCCTGCTATACCCTCTTTATCCTCTATAATCTTTTTATGGAAATAAAAGTGGCTATAACCGACTTAAATTCGATGTCCATTGAAGTCCTTTGCCACCACTTATGTTTTTTTACACATTTCAGTCCACTGGGACACCATATGGCATCTGCAACTAATCAGCAAAGACCAGAAGCTTTGCTTATAAAAGAACACGCGTGTTATTTCTAATTCTCATAAAATTTAAATTAAGAAAAATGTATGTTTAAATGTATGTTCCAGAGTTCTAAAGACATTGTTAAAAACATTGTTATCTCTATTTTCTCTACGAAATGACATGTTTTTACGAAAAATAAGTATTCTGTTTTGAACCAAGGTTCTAAGGGGCCTCCTCACAAAATTTTATTTAGCAGTTTTTACGTGATGGGAACACAGATAGACAAATATACATATAAAAATTCAAAAAATAGGTGTTTTCTGTTACACAAAGTTTTAAAAAAATATTTTGTGTATAGAAATAATCCCGTTACAATTTCATTATATGTATGTATGTTATATGTATGTTAATGATATACATACATAAATAAGAAACCAGGTCTTAATTTCAATTATAAAATTTTAATATAAAAATTGCCATTCACTGTTATTTTTTACGAAACCGGCGTATTCTTTTTGGCAAATTTTGAACAATCGTTAGGTTTTTTAGTGTATATTCGATTTTTACTCAATTTAAGGCTTTTTGGCTACTAGCAATTTTTTGAATTTCTCTTTTTTTTTTTTGGAAATTGTGGTAAAAACAATTTTTTATATGAAGTATTGCTCATTTTTTCCTGAATTTTCGGTAATAACAAAAAGCAATTAAAATAATAAAATTGATTTATCCTAGAAAGATATCAAACTAATAACCTGAAAAACTGGGTAGACGGAAATACTATTTTTGACGAAACTTTTATTGTAGGTGAAATTTAAGATTGTCTACTGTTGTTTCTATTTATCGCATTTTCTGTTTTTAAAGAATTAAATTTTTTTTTATTGAAATCAAAATTTTTAAAAAATTAATATTTAAGTTTTCATACGAATTTTATTAAAATTTAATGTAATCATAAATTTTCAATAATTAAGTGCACGTCCTGTTTCTTTCCCTTAGCTCTTCTGGAGCTATATCGACTTTTCATTGTATAAGGATCGAAAATATATAGAATTAATAGCTTCAGAAATAAATATTGCAGAAATGATAAACGGAATGACAAGCGTATAGTGAAGTTTATGATAAAGTACGGGAGATCTTGAAATTTACCGTCTCTGTCGAACATTTAGTTTTAAATTTAATTTTATATCAATGAGTAAATGATAGAAAAATTGTTGTTGCTACTAATTGATATTTTCAAATCATCTTAATGTTGCCATCTAACTTAATAAATCCAGAAAATTCAAATGGCATGCTTTTTCGCATTATAACTGGCGTAAAAAAGTGAAATAGTTCAATTTGTTAACTTTCTGTAAAAAAGTATCATTTCATACATAGTTTCTATGACAATAAAAGAAATATGCTGGTATTCTTTTAACAAAAATTTAAAAAAACTTTTAGGTCTTATAAAGGGTTTTTATAAAAAGACCATTAAACCCCATCGCAAACTAAAACAGACTTTTTCAATGAATTTTTGTTTTACGAGTTCTTGCAGGCAAGGTTTCTTCAAGTAAATTTAGGATTTGATCATGGAGCCAAAAGAAGCACCTTATTCCCGAGTTTTTATTTTTTGTGACCTTTGTAACCTTTCAACATTATCTCGTTCTACTACAAATGGCAGTAAATTTATTTTACCTACCTGAAATTCCCTGCAACCAATAGTGGAATAAGACACCAAACCATAGGCCAACGAAACTATTTCCCGATGCCTACATATTTTTCGTGTATAAAAATTTTTTTATTTAAAGTAAGGCCACATTTACACCATGCTATTTTTTGATGAAATTTTTATTTTTTTTTAATTTTATTTTAAGGTTGCAACAATAATATCCTCTCAAACTTCCAGCCATACTTTATTGCTTACTCTTGCTTCACCATCAAACAAACATTTCATGCTAGTTTCATGAAAAGAGTCATAGTGCAAATGTGTGAAGATGAATTTGTGTTTGACTGGATACGATGCAGTATTTAAAAAAGGCAAATTTGATTTTACAATAGTTTATATGGAAGTTCATAATTTTTTTTTTAAATGTGGAAGTTCTAAAATATAAAGTTCACAATCACATATCGCACCTTTTTGCTATTTAGAATCATATTGCTAGGTTCTGATACAAAATATGTGTGATGATGTATGCCCTTAAAGGCTGGGTTAGTTACTGCTTCTTCGTATGAAAATCGGTTTAAAAAACTTGTTATTTTTTATCAAATGCCACCAACCTCCGTGTGACTATTGTTTTAAAACCTAAAGAATTCTATGAACATTTTCTTTATAGAATAGACCTTAAGTTGAAAAATACACCACTCAAGTTCACTCCAAGTATCTTTATTATATCAAATACATATTATGGCAAAAATCTGTTTGAAGAAACCAAATACACATTTCTTTTAGTGAAGAGTATATAGGATTCGGCAGTCCTACTTCCTTATAAGGATTTTGCAAAATATATATTATTATTTGTTTGTGTACGAGAGCTGCTCTATATATTTCTGGCCTAATAGTGAAAATGCGAATATTTATAATCAAAAATGGTTTTATTGTTTTTCAAAGTATTCTCCAGCGTGATTTATACACTTTTGCATGCGCTCAAACCAGTTGTCGAAGCACTTTTTCCACTCCGATTGAGACACCTCTAAAACATGGTTTTTGAACACTTCAACAGCTTCTTCTGGCGACTAAAATCGTTGACCACGCATGTTTTTCTTGATGTGCGGAAACAAGAAGAAGTCATTAGGTGCCAAGTCAAGGCTGTACGGCGGATGACCCATTAAGTCGACGTTTTGGCCGGTCAAAAACGCTCTGGATTGAGCCAATGTGTGAGAGCTCGCATTGTCATGGTGAACGATGATTCGTCTTCTCTTGTTGGTTTTTCGAATTTCTCCGATGAGTTCAGGCAAACAAATTGTAGTGTACCACTCAGAAGTGACCGTCCTACGTTGCTCAAGCGGAACAGTCGCCACATTACCAGTTTTGCCGAAGAAACAGGCGACCATTTGCTTCGAAATGCTTCTTCCATGAACAACTTTCGTTGGATTTTGCTCGTCTTTGAAGACCCACACGGTCGATTGTTGTTTCGTTTCGGGCTCATATGCATAGATCCATGATTCGTCAGCTGTGACGATCTTATAAACGTCTTTTGAAGCACCGCAATCGTATTTTTGCAACATTTCTTTGCACCAATCGACACAAGCCTTTTTGTGAGCGACTTTCAAATTGTGCGGGATCCAACAAGAACAAACCTTTTTTACTGCTAGGTGTTCATGCAGTATCGAATGTATGCTGGTGGAAGAAATGTCCAAAAATGCCTCTATCTCTCTGTATGTCGCATGTCGATCTTGCATTACGAGTTCACGCACGGCATCAATGTTCTCTGGCACAGCAGCCGTTTTTGGACGACCTTCACTGAATTCGTCTTTGAGCGAGCTTCGGCCACGATTAAATTCATTATACCAGTTTTTCACAGTGCTATAGGATGGTGCTTCATCGCCATACAAAGATTTAAGTTCATCAATACACTCTTGTCGTGATAATCGACGTCGAAGGTTGTGAAAAATGATGGCACGAAAATGTTCACGAGTTAATTTCATTTTGGAGTACGATTATGCTTAAAAATGACAAACTTTGCAATGGAAATGTCAGATTGCACTTGGCAGCACTCAGTGTTGCCAGGCCAGATATATATATAGCAGCCCTCGTATTTATTTTGTATTCATCTATAAACATTGTAATTGGTAAACTGAAATTATGTGCATTAGAATTTAGTACAGAATGACACGTACGTAGTCATTTTACCAAAGCATTTATCTAAAAATAAATGTCGTTTCGTACAAGTTTTGATGTTTATATTTGTTTTAAGCTTTTTTCATCTTTCCATTGGGTTGGCTTCGTTAACTGTATTTTGTTTTTGAAATTTGAAATTACCATTATTGGTTACAACAACTGTGTGTGTTTTCTTTCGCCAAACCATTGTTATTCATGGTTTTATAATGGTGTATTGGTTGTTACAAATTACTACTGCAAGTTTCATTGTACATAAATTGATCAAGTTTCAATATCTTACAATAATTCTTAAGTATTTTGCTTTAACAATGATTACATGGTTTACCTTTGAATGCATTTTTATTGGAAAGTGAAACGAAGAATGATGATGTAATAAGAAAAAACAGTAGTTTTAAGTTTGTTATGAAACGCTAGTAACAAATGTCGTAAGTGTAAGAGTATAAAAGTAACAGATAATTTAAAGTTATATAGGAAGTTATTATGTTATGATTTTTATAATGTTGAACATTATTAAATGTTAAATTGGTTTTGCCAATAAAAAATTAACAACACAGAAATAAAACAGTTCTGCAATAAAAACGATATAAATGAAAAAGCTTGTTTTTTTTAATTAGGATCAGCACTCAGGGGATGATCTCCACTTATGCAATGCATTGTAGCAGAACTAGGAAATTAGGTTGTGGGAGTATTGCTTGTGGATATTTGTGTGGCAGGAAAGACTTCTGCAGGGAGTTTATTCCATATACGAACAAATTTTCTCTGTAATGCGTAGTCCGATTCACAGGCCAATCGACTACAAAGGAATGCGCCTTGATGAAGAGCGCATTACGCGTATGAAATTATAATTTTCAGGAACGAGTTCCCTGATCTCATAAGAGCATATTCCGTTATAGTAACGATAAAACAGTGAAACACACCCCACATTGCATCGATGTTCCAGTGAGTCAATAGAGTTGGATACCCTACTGTCACCAATGAGCCTCTTTGCTTTCATCTGTACGCGGTCGAGTAACTCTAAAATAGACCTTGAAGCATCAGCCGATCCAAGAGAATTGTATTCCATATTCGGTATGATTCCTTAATACATATATCACCCATAATTAAAGATGAGGTAGCATGTCCAGCAGTACGCCTGTGCGAAAGCATACAGCACTGGGTTTTATGAGCCGAAATGGTGAATGGATTGATACCGTTTTTCCGAAAGGAAGGCCAATAAGTCACCCGTAGAGCGTCCTCTACGGAAGCCGTACTGCCGGTCACTAAGTAAGCTGTTGGACTCATCTTGTGAAATGATGAAAATTAAGCATACTTTCCATTACTTTGGAAAGTGCAGAGCAAATTGCAATTGAGCGGTAATTTTCAGGGTTGCTAGCCTCTCCCTTTTTGGGGATTGATGTTACATTAGTAACCTTCCAACATGATGGGAACTAACCAACATCCCAGCAAAAGATTAGACATTACTTAAAAAGTACTTTTGTTACTCGGTTATAAAACACATTATATAAGTTCGCAAGTAAAGAAAGCAGTAATTAAACTAGTTCTTTAAGTTAAAAAAGAATACATTGAAATACATACTAATGATTATTATTATTTCCTGCAATAGTCAATGTAACTTCTCAGTCATTGATTACAAAAGTCTCATGCCTTGTTAAAATCATTGGGTTGGTAATCTAGTTGGGAAGTCCTTCTGCAAAAAATGCTTAATTCCCCACCTGATTATTTTTTTAAATTTTTTGCTGGAATGATACAAAATATTGAAAAGTTTTGCTAATGGACGCACTAACGTCGAGGAGCACTGCTTCAAGAGCAGTGCTGGAATTCCATACGGACGAGGGGACTTGTATATGTTGAGATCCTCTAAAACCTTTTTAACTGCACGTGCTCGAAAGAATATATCTGGCATAGTTACTGATACTCTTTCCAGTTAGTTTGTGTTTTTACTTTATCACCTCAAAACGGCAAACAATCAAACCAAGTTTATGTGAAATAGAAATAGATATATTTTTTTTAAAGGCACTATATAAGCTAGAGACTATTTGAAAACGCCAATCGGTCAAACATAGTTTCGAAAGTTTTTCTATTTAAAATAAGCTAGATCGGTCGATGAGTTTTGAGGCAGCGACCTCTAATTATTTATATTATTTGAAACAAATCTAGTTTAGCGAAATAACTCCAATAAAAAAACAAATGAGTGGGACGATAGAAAATTAAAAAATAAAAACAGTGAAGAAATTAGTGTTCGTCCATATTTTTCGAGGTATGGGCCTCTGAACTTTTTACAGAAAAGTACGATTGCGTACAATATTTTTAAATATATCAACAGAGGTATCATTTAAAAGCTTTTGAAGAGATCTTTCAGAAAATTTTAAAATATTTTTATATTTTATATACTGCGTAATTTTTTCTCTTATTGTTTAATTAATAGTTTTTAATGGAGTTGCTTCACTAAGCTAAATTTCATTAAATGGTGAAGGGTATATCAGATTCGGTAAACCAAATACAAAACTCTTTCTTTTTTTTAGTATTTGGTTGTTACACGAACACGGAAACAAAAATTCACATATACGAAATATTTGAAGTTTGTGTAAATGTGTCGAAAAAACGCACATGTACAATATACACAATTGATTGTATGTAAATTAAAAGTTTTAGCATGAGAGTATTATTTTACAGACAACACCAAATAACACTGCAATTTACACAAAAAAAATTAGGGTAATATAATAAATAATATTATGAAAGATTCAAAAATAATTTTTTAATTAAAAGTTATGCAACTGCTGGTTTTCATAAGAAAAAATAAGATTTGTTTGAATAGTAATAAAAAACCGTTAAAAGTATATATGTACTAACATTTCAATTGCAATTTAGATACTTAAACATTTGTGTGTGTTTGTCAACAAAGCATCAATTAAATTTGTGATGCCCAGCTTGCTTTTTGCATGACATTGTCAAATTTTGTATTGAAAACTTAGGAGTCTTATATTTCATACCCAATTTGTAAAATGAGAACTACATTAAATCAACAAAGCAAACAAGAGAAATAATTAAAACTCTAAAATAGTTAATTTTTATTAGGAGGCTATAATTTTTTTTCTTTCTTTTTTTACACCAGCGATTTGGCTTGAGGTATAACACCCTTAAATTTTCTATTAAAAATTTGGGTAGAGTTTACTGATGAGCTAATTAAGTAGAAGCTAAGTGGCTACATGAATTTATTAAAGTACCACGAAAAAACTTACTATTTATTTAGCCCAAATATAAACAAAAATTCCGTGCGAGTTTTTTCACTTTTACTTTTTTTCCTATTATAAAGTGTTCCCCTTTTTATTAAAAGCGGGAAGTGAAAAAAATTCGGAAAAAAGGAAGATATTATGAAAGCAAAATTAAATGTAAAAAAGCAAAACTGCTCCCTTCAAGTGATGGTGATGCCACTTTTAATTGTTTTGTTTGCACGAAATTCATAGTTAGAGGATTCTTTTCTCGAGAAAAACTTGTTCCGTGATAAAGAAATTCCGTGAGAATATTCATGATTGGGCTGATTACGTTAGAAATTGTCTTGTAGATTTTCGAAACTTTTAGCAACCTGCAAGCGTGTTATGTCCAGTAAGCATTATTGATTTCGTTGATTTTAAATATTTATTTTTTTTTTTTTGTGGCGGGATATTTTTTTTTAACTTGTCAAATGAAAATCAATGAAAATAAAATATAATTTCAATGGTTGCTGTGTTTTTGTTTTAGAAGATTTTATAGTTTTTCACTCTCTGATTTTGATTGAATACAAATCCCATTTAATCAATTTTATTTTAGATGTATGTTCCTATTGTTTTTTGAACAAAATTTGGCTAAAAACTACATGATCAGGTAGATATTCTTTCTCCATAGTAAATTATTTATTTATTTAATAACGACGCTCCACCACCGTAAATATTGTAAGAAAACACGATATTGCGCTTAAAAACACATTTAAAGAAACACGTACGATTAACACTCATAATGTTAAACGAATCGTAATAAATTTTCTATTTTTTTTTTATTTATTTTAAATAAATCTAGATATACATTATGCAATTTTTTGAGGCATTTTTTAAGTTGCAGTTCTCAAAATTCAAGCAATACCATATTGCTCAACACTCTTGCCACACCAGCAAACAAAAATTCATGCTAGTTTCATGGAAAATTGCGTAGTGTAAATGCCGCATAAATTATAATATTAATATATTTTTTATATCAAGAACTAACAAAGGATATTTATATGGTTGGTTGTAAACTAAATTAGAAAAATTTGCCTGATTGACTTGAGTCTTTACGAATATAAATTCTGCAAATTGTGTGATGCAATCAAACTTAAATGAAAGTTTTATAATAGCAGTAAAGTAAGAGTTTTATATATGACTTACCGAATCTTATATACCCTTCACTATTTAATGAAATTTAGTTTAGTGAAGCAACTCCATTAAAAACATTAATAGGGTGATAGAGAATTAAACAATAAGAGAAAGAATTATGCAGTATATATAATATAAAAATATTTTTAAATTTTCTGAAATATCTCTTCAAATGCTTTTAAATGATACCTCTATTGATATCTTGAAAAATATGGTAGGCCATCGTACTTTTCTGTAAAAAGTTCAGAGGCCCATACCTCGAAAAATATGGACGAACACTAATTCCTTCACTGTTTTAATTTTTTAATTTTCTTTCGTCCCACATATTATTTTTTTTTTATTGGAGTTATTTCGATAAACTAGATTTGTTTCAAATAATATAAATAATTAGAGGCTGCTGCCTCAAAACTTATCGACCGATCTAGCTTATTTTAAATAGAAAAACTTTCGAAACTATGACCGATTGGCGTTTTCAAATAGTCTCTAGCTTATATAGTGCCTTTAAAAAAAAGTTGATTTCAACACTAACATCAGTCATTTTGACTTGTAGACCAAATGTATGGATAATTATTTCTTACATATTTCCGAAAATTGAATTAGTTAAAAGGTTTTACTAATCGTCATACTGAGGTCGAATTAAATTAAAATAATGATATAATTCACTGTACTTACATAAATGGAATTTATCTTTAAAAAAGTAAAAATGAAAGTGGATGTGTTATTTACTATGAGATATATTTTTTTTAATTTTTCAAATAACAAATTTATTCAGTCATTTCAAACGTATTTCAAAACTCGACTGCCAAATAATTCAGTTGTCATTAGGAATCCATTCTCCTAGTGTAGGCAACTTTAAATCTATAACAATCAAACAAACTTATACTTAATTAAATTAGTGCAAACCTTAAGATCAGAAATTATTGATGGAGAAATTATTACAAATTTAATACGTTGATCGATTATATATTGTTTTATAATTTTAAAATCTTACGCAAGGTTTAACAAAATGAAATTTAATCTTTCTGGGTTTTCTAGACACTCACACACGATTTGCAAAGCGGTTTTCTTTTAAAATGAAATTCAAATAAATAAAAACACCCAAAGCGGAAAAAAACAATTTTTTTAATATAAACAAAATTTGCTAAAGTTTGAAACATTTTGAGGTTTTCCTTTCTATTCTTATTTTTAGCCACCCTGATACACGATTCTGTTGAAAAATTTTAAAAACAGTTTTGAATTTTAATTAAGTTTTAAATTATATCAACGAATAACACGACATGGAAGTGACAATTGGTTTTAAAGGCTGAGCGCTTCCAGCATCAAGTACCACAATGAACGCTTACCACAAAGCAATTAAAATTTGTTTGTTGATATCCTACATGAAACAATGCTTTCAAAATAACGACCATTTTTAACGGAAACGGATCTAACACAAAATGGAATATGAAATTATTCAAACTAGAATATGTGAAGGTGTTTGTTCAGCTTGTGTGGCTTAATGTGACTACTTGTTTATGGCATCCAATACACTGCAAGAGTTATGCTGGCTATCTGTATTTTAGTGCAGGTGTTTTATTTACTTAAGTATATGTATGTGTATGCTTTAATTTAAGCTTCCAGCGTTGCTACATAAACGTTCAATTAAATGTTAAATGTTTGTGGTTTATTGGTTTTAAGATTGAAAATAAGTAACAGTAAAGCAAAAGTGAGAAACAATTTAAGCAGCAAATAGCCTTTAGTTCACAAAATGCTTTAAATGTTTTTAAAACCCACACGGCTTATAGCTTCGATAGTTCAAACTCTCGTGTTATGTCTTTAGATATTTATTAAATTTTTTTATTAAATAAATAAATAATTCAATTATATATTTAATTAGTAAAATTGCTTACCTAAATGAATTATATAATTGATTCAATTACAAGTTTATTTAGATTTTAATATGAGAACAAAACCGTTTTCTCTGTAAAATGTGCAAGATTTTATTTTCGTGTAAAATTATTTATTAAAATAGTTAAACAAAAAAGTATTCATATTGTAAATCTAACAATTATGCTTTATTAAATCCGGCCAGTTCTGCAGTAATCATTTACAGAATTTTATTTTGGGAATCATGATGATACCCTTTGGAGAATTAGAGATTTAATGAAAATAGCTTTAACATTAATGAGAATGTGTTAGAAAAAGCCCTAAATTTAAAGTTGTACTCACACATATAGAGCTGTGTAAAATGTAAAAAAAAAACCTTTTAAAACATGTACTTATAAACATCTACGTAAGAGCCAATACATTCTTGGGATGGGGGACCTAAAAACTAAAATATTACAAACTTAATCTTACAGGAACGTTAAATCGCTAAGGTAGTTTGTTGAACTTAATTTTCTAGCTGCTTAAAAAAATTTAATTGTTTTCAAGAAATTAAAAACGAGCAAAACTTCTTAAATCAACTAAAAAATTTCGGCAATGCCGAATCTTATATACCCTTCACCAAAAGTATTGTGTATTTTTTTTTTTTTTTTTTTTTTTTAATATTGCTTTCTTGCCAAATTATATACATCTTTACTATAAAAAAGATATTTGTTTGTTTAATACATTGGAGTCTAAATCTATTTTTTGCACAAAGTATTTTGCATAAAAATGGCTTTCGAAGCAGAGTAAATATTTTATACTCTTGGTTGTATTATTTAAATAACTAAACAAAAACTTCTCGGCTTTTTAAAACGTTAAAATTTATTTTTTACATCTTTTAAGCTCGAACAGATTTTAAAAATTTTTTCCTTAAATTCTAAAAAGCTCGAAAGAGTTTTAGTTCACCTAGAGGAGAGAAGCTAGATAAAGTTTGGGCAGAAATTTAAGTTTTTATTTTAAGAGCCGAATATCTAAGCTATTAGAGAAAATGCATAATCTTAGCAAGTAAATTATTGCTATCGCCTGAATTTAAAATTTCTAAAATGCATAGAAAAACAAGAATTTAAATATTAAACGACAAAATAAATTTCACATTTAAAACTTATACTCGACTACACCTCTACCATAGCCGTTAATACGTAATAGTAAATCAATTCGTAGTTTAGAAATTAAATTATTATTATTATTCCTTTTATTTTTAATCCTCTTCTGTGTTAAGGGATTGCGAAGGGTCTCAGGGGTCGTGACCTCTAACTATGTTTTATGGGTTTTTTTTGATGCCAAATTATATTCCATTCTCTTGTCAAACTTTTATTATGCATACGATCGTAAAAAATACAATTTTATATTTGTTTATGAAATAAAGTCCAGATTTACACTATGCAATTTTTTGAGGCCATTTTTTCTCATTTATATGATCGCAGTAAACGAAAATGCTTAAGATTTGAATTTACCGGCATTTCATCGATCACAGGAATCGGTGCTGTGATTGTCTACTGCGAGGTAAATTTAGGGCAAAGACCCTTATCCTTATTCACACAGTGGTTTCAAAACGACCGTGGGGAGCTGATCATTCACAGCTTTACTCAGAAAGGCGTCTGCTTCGTCTCCTTTAAATTTCATTTAAGCATCTTGTGCTGTTTTTAAAAGACCGAATTATTTCCAAGATAAATCGTTTCAAAACTACTGTGAACTGGTACAAGAATAAAGGCCAACATATGCATCGTTATTTACCGAATGGGTGATAAAACAAAATTTTGTTCAGCGATGAGGCTCTTTTAACGAATTTAAGTGTTTGTTATTAAACAAAACTAATCCTTTACAGACCTGCACAAATCAATTTGCATTCAGAAAAATATATCGTTTGGTGCTGTTTACGTGCCCGTTGAGTCGTTGGACCTTATTAAAAAAAATTAAGTCGGATTTCAAGTTACAGTCGATGGAGATCGTGCCGAATTATGATCAATAATTTTTTGATTGTTTTAGATTCAAAAACACACACTAGAAACTGCGTATTTTTATACAGGTGCAAAACTTGTTTTTATATAAAAACATAAAATGCCACATTTAGCTTATAAAACTCTAATGTGGCAACTCGACTAGAGCTTTACGCTCAAAACGCAAAAAATCTTTAATAGTATTTTATCAGCCATAGAAAAGTATTCTTACCTGAAAATCCATTAAATTATTAAAATTCATATATGAACAATTATTAAATGTATCCATATTTGGACCATGACTACCAGCATCCAACATTTGTAACTCTTCCGGTGTGGGTGGCGGTGGTAAATCAACGTCCTTAAACGACACCCTTTTAGGCGTCTGTGTTGTTATGCCGCCTTGCTGTTGATGTTGCGGGTGTTGTTGACGCCGATTACGTCCCAAGGTGCCAGCCAAATTGCGGCTTCCTGAGTGCATGGCATCACCAGCAGCGGAAGCAAATGATCCCATCATGTTGGATAATGAGGCACAACCTATAACCTGAGGTTCACCATGATGTTGTGACGGCTGTTGTGGTTGTTGTTGATGTTGTTGATTGAAATTATGTGTTGGCTGCAATATAACACCACAACCGCCAAAACGAAAATGTGGTATACAGTTAGTGGTCGAAACACTAGCTCCACACTCACTACCTTCAAAATCACTTTCATCCTGAGCTACATTTGGGGAGGCATTAAGGGATTTTGCCTGAAAATTACGCGGCAAAGTTGAACACTCCAAGGCAGAACGTGTTAATGGCGCAGCTGCCTTTATGTGTTGTTGTGGTGATTTACTGAGTGTGCCTGTATACAGTATATTTACAGTTTGTGGAATCTGTTGATGCTGATTCTGCTGCAAAATATGATGGGCTTGTGAATGCTGTTCAGTGCTAGTTAACTGAGCAGCTGGCTGTAATAATAGAGTCGCTGTAGGTGTTGTACTTAATGTAAATTCTGTATGTGTTGGCGTCGCTGTGGCCAAAATGTGTGTTGGTTGCAATTGATAAAAATGTGTGGGCTGTGCTGCATTTATCGATAATTGCTGCTGTTTTTGCTGATGACTTTCAGCATCACACTCAACATCTGATAAGGGTGTAGATGCATTTGTTACTGCTGATGTTGTGGTTATGAGATGTGCACCAGAAGGAATTATGGATGTTGGTATTACCATAATTGGCAACATTGTTGTAGTAGATGTGTTTGTATTTTGTGATGCAGATGTTGGCACCGCTGTCATCGTTGTCTGGTTAGTAGCAGACATTAAGGACATGGGATTTGTGGTGTTATTTAAGGCACCACCAACAACACTTACACTACCAATGCCAGCACAATTAGAGCCGGTTTTCATTAATTCCATTTGGCACATTTCTTCATAAGTCAAGGGCCGTAAATCCATGATGATTATGTCTTTATACTTAAATTATATTTTGATTTTCGGTTTTTATTTAAATATTTTTATATATTTTTGCAATTAATAATAAAATCCTATTAGAAACCAGTAGTTAAAAACAATGACACGCCTTATTTCTTTTAAAAAATATGTGAACAAATACTTATTTTCAAGCAAACGAGTTTACATTTAATTCTTTTTGTATTTTAGGATTTTAGTTTTAAGTTTTGTATGTAAATTTGTTAATCTCAGTTTGTTTTTTAAACAAAAATTTTATTCCGTCGTCTTTAGCTTATTTATTTGTATTTTTTCTATTTTTTTTTTTGTAAAATTTTTTTTACAAAAACAAAGCTTTTTTCCACTCAATGCAAAATTTATGCTGATATCAATTAAACAACTTTAACTCTTCAGGTCTTAAAAACAACTGATATAAAAATTCTAGCTTTAGCATCATTTTGAGATTTTCATTCATAGCAGCTCTTACCATCCACACTTTTTATCCTCTGTTAGCATTTTAGAGTCTGCGCATTCAAGACCATTATATTTAAGTGCGTTTTGTCTAACTTTTATTTAAAGCACTTGTTATATTGTCGCTTTTATGAACAAAAAAATTTGTAACTTTTTTCTAGGAAATTAAATATTTTTTGTTGCCCTATATTTTCTTACCTCCCTTTTTTCATTCCTTAAAATAAGTTCTCAGAATTGTCTTTATAAATTTATTGTTCCTCCTTGTTTGTTTTGCTTTGGTGTTTTACTATAAAGACTTTATAACAACCAACTGTTGGTGTCTACTTTATTGTTCTGTAGAATATTTTCAGTTATTTTCTATCTTTAATTTTGCTTATTATTTTTAGACCTGTTAACCGATTTTCAGATTTTCTTAATAAAAAGATAAGTAAAGTTTAGGTGATCAAAGGGTAAGTTCCTATTTAATATAAAGTATTTGAGCCATATTGGGCTTTATAATATAAAATAATTGAAAACTATAAATAAACAATGGTGCTTTTTAAAAGCAGAACAGATCCACATGTATTACATTATAAGAAAAAATTAAAGAATAATTTAATTATCTGGCATTTACATCTAACATGTTACTTGATGTGGCCCTTGCTCTAAAGCCAGCCGATGCTGAACATTCATGAACGACGTGCGTTTTTATATCAGCCCTCTCAGGCGCAACCCTTAAGCACCGCTCAACTCTACTTATATGAAACATTATTCTGCTGTCTTTTCAAAGATATGGAAACGCTTATGTTGCATCCTACACCAATGTGTCTGATAGTTTGATGGGTATAAGTGCACTGATCCCACACTTTGAGTGTCTATCAAACTAAATGATAGTTGCATGAATACATTACTCCTTCCTTAAGTGAAGCAGCCGAGACAAGAGTTGATGATTTTGTTGCTGGGACAGAGTTTTCTAGGTCAAATAACATCCATTTGTCTACATTTTGCAAGGAACGTTTCTCCTTATTCTTAAGTGCGAAGACGTCAACAGATGTCGTGATTTCAATGATGTTTTACAGTTATGTCCTAATATCATGAATAAATGAGAAAAACTACCTATCTGCCCACAGCTACAATTACACAGGTAATTTTAGAATTAAAGTTAGTCAACAGATATATCTGGCTTATTTTTTCAAAGCACATTAGGGGCGGTCTGACTTGATAAGTTAGTACTTCCAGCAGGTACACGACCTGCTATGAGTCTGTTTCCAAATGTCACTATTAGGACTTGTAAGGCGTACTTTCGAAAAGTGTAAACGAAAGAAGAATATTTCTTTAATTTCTAAGTCTTCTTATTATTAAAGTATTATGTGTTAATTTAACTTTCATAGAAATGTGCTAATTGTCAAATTTTTGAACTTTTAAGCCTATTGGTTTAAAGTAAATTGTTGTTTATAAAAGGCAACTTATGAATTTTGG
This sequence comes from Cistogaster globosa, assembly GCA_937654795.1. Lineage (NCBI taxonomy): Eukaryota > Metazoa > Arthropoda > Insecta > Diptera > Tachinidae > Cistogaster > Cistogaster globosa. The sequence goes on from OW569405.1 coordinate 24,491,049, forward strand.
ATTATATTCTTAGAGGCACTATTTTAGAACAGGGTGATTCTGGATGTAATCCAAATGCTTAACATTTTCTTTTAATTCATATCGTGTAAAACGATTTAAATTAATTTTCCTTTGACAATCAATCCATATTTTTTTATGTTAGTTTTTCATTTCCACTAAGTAGTGTAGCAGTTTAGAAACTTGAAATAAGTAGCGAACATTTTTTATTTCCTGTCATTTTGGTACATACGAATTATCACCGGTATGTATCCTTTTATAAGTTTGATAAATGTTATATTTTCTTATGTTCATTTCCGATAAATTTATTTACTGAAAGAGCCTTAGCATTTAATGAGCGAAGGTTCGACACTTTCTTCATTAAAACTAATTTTTATGTTTTTTTGTATTTCTTGTCGTATATTGTTTACCCTATGGAATTTGCTATATTTGTATTTAAAAACTATTGTTTACTAATGATCACAAATAAATAAACTCCATACTTCGATGTGATTCATATAACGATAAAGCCTTAAACATAAATATGCTTTGCTTACCTTAATTTTCTGTGGCTCCTGCGAGATTTGAACTAATGAAATTCTGTTTACCAAATATTTCATTCCACTAGCTCAGCTAAAATCTGAGCACACAGCCGTTTTGTTACTTACATCTCTAAGGTCCTATGAGGTTTCGATCAAGATTTCCTTTTGTAATATAAAGACGCTTAAAAAATAATCGGAAACTAAATCATCTCAGCCACAGTAGGTTCTCACCATATTTTTCTTTTTTAATTACTATACAGGTGCCTTAGTTATCTCAACTGTGCTGTTTTAATATGCAGGTATCTTTATTAGCTATTTTACTACTGCTACATTAATGTTGCTTTGTTTTTGTACTCTAGACTCTGGTTAGATTTGAATTGCTGCTCTCTCGTTATTCACCTTTTAATTACTTATCCGTTGTTTTTATTTTTATTTAAAGTTAAGTATAGATTTAACTCCCAAATTTCTATTTAACAAACAAGCAGACACCTTTACTTAATTTAAAACTAAGTCTGCTCAACAGGTATTAGCTATTCTTTCTGTTTATTTTATTTTACTACACACACCCTAAAAATTAACAAAGAACAACAACAGTAGCTTTTACATTTTTCCATGCTATTTTTTCCAATTCTCTTTTAAAAGCTGGAGCAAGTTTCACTGTGCGTTTTAAAAATATAATTTGTGATGTCATTCAGATTTTGAAATTTGCACTTATTTTGATGTTGCAGTTGCATATCGCGTATTAAGTTTTTTTTTTGAAATCTTTAAACAAAAAAAAATGTTTACAAATAAAGTTTAAAAAAAACTCCCTCAAGGCAAAATTCCCATGCAACTAGTTTGCTGGAAAATTTATTGTATAAGTTGGGCTTTAAATAGATAGCAGTGGGAATTAAAACAAAAACGCCTTCGCCGTGTCTATGTAAAATTCTACCTCCTAATTTTACGAGTGATGTAAAATCCCCTAAATAAAAAGTTTGTAGGCAAGTACTTCAAAAAATAATCAGATTATGTGCCATTTGTCAGCAATGCTTATGCTTAAAAAGTATGTTTACATAATAAAAATTAAATTCACTTACTTACTAAATTACCATCTCCTTGCTAGTTTACATTATTAACCTTGTGTACAAAAGTAGTAGAAGTTAAAGTTTTCTTTAAGAACATACCTCGTTCGTATATTAAACAGTCGTTATTAAGAATTGCTCTCGCAGCTATAACTTCTTTTTTTAATTCACATATAATCATCTTTCCCACAGCATGTGTTTTTATGTTTGCTCTTATTCTTGTTTAGTGGCTCTATAAGTTGTTTTCAGTTTGCACTTTAGTATTTTTACAGTTTTTATTTTTTTGGCGTCTTGTATGAATGGTGGTGATGACAGACAGTGTTACCAGTGAACCATTTTCAGATGATTTTTTGTATCGAAATTTTTTATCACTTTTCTTGGTTTTTTAATGCAACTTCTCATGTTTAAATTACGTAAGAAATTTTAGGAAGTTATTTAAGTTAAAAGTGAACAAAACGCGATGTATTTAACAAATGCACTGGTGAGAAAAATAAAGGGTCCAACCAATATATTTGTTGGACTGCAACATAAGCTCTGCCCAATATGTAGATGTACTGTAAATGAACTTATTGCTGTTTTTAAAACAAAACTACGAAAAATATATATATTTTCAACATGACAATGCGTATATTCATTGCAGCAGGCAAGCTGAATCTGGCTTCGCTGTCAAAAATATTGATGTTCTAGATGGGCCAGCGTATTCTCCGTGCTTAAATCCGATTGAGAATATATGGAGTATTCTCCGTAAAAAACTTACTGCAACTTCCGGTAATACAACTTATTATTAAATTTTTTTTAATTATTTTATTTTGTAAATAAAAAGTTTTGTTTGCTTTTTGCATTAAACATGTGGTCTCATGATTTACTCATTAAAAAAGTAAAGAAATGCACAAAAACTTACAAAACGTAAAACAATATTGCTGTTAGTAGCAGGCTAACTAAAGCTTACTAAATGCTCTTTCTTTTCTCATACTTGCTGTTTTAACCCTGGCTCTTCACAATACAAAGCAACAAAAATATTAGGTGGTCTCATTATTTCGCCCATCAGTGCATTATGTATTTAGTAAGGCTAAAATTCGCAACATCATTCAATGACATAACAATCAGTGGTAAATTTCTACATTTGGTCATTAGGACATTTGTATATTTGGTATTTAAGACATTTGTATATTTTTAAAGAGGTTGTAACTTCGTGTGAATGGTGCTTTTTTTAAGTTTTTGCCAGTAGAACTCAGTAATTTCTTAACCAATTTTAAAAATGTTGTCCTTGTTTCAAAAGCTATACTTACAGATTGATCCAGCTTTAAAAACAATTCATAATGTTATAAATTAAAGGATATCCCCGTACAAAATACATGTTTTTTGCCTATGTTATGAGCCGTAAAGGGTACTATAGCTCCCAATAGCAGAATGTAATACAAAAATGTGTTTAGAAATTTAATGGTGTCCCCATAGGTAACGTAAATTTTGTTATATAGCCCTTTCTTTGGAACCGTTATGAACAAAGGCCTAAAATTGAATAGAATGTCGATTATTATAATACTTTCTAATAGTTGTAGACAGACTGTTGTAACAACAAGTATAAAACTTAGATTTTGAAATTAATAGGTTCCCTAAACGTTTAAGTAATTTGCCTTAAAAAAGCGCAATCTTAAACTTGCTGTTTTGAAGTCGGGTTTTTCAAGAATTATTTATGTTTTGCTTAGTTTAAAAAAATCGTATATGGTTTTTCCTTAGCAATTAATTACATATATGTAACAACGAACTTAAGCCTAACTAAAAATATAAGCACCTTTGTAATTAAAAATATTTAAAACAAGTTTAACAAAAAAATATTACATTTGCAGCACCGAAGACAAAAGATTCCACTCTAGTTCTCTCAATAGTGAGACCCATAAGAGATTACAATTTTTACTTCTTTAAATTTGTGCTAGAAATTTGTTTAATCTACACATACTCAACTTATTATTTGGTATACTTTTAGCTAGAATGGCGCCTTATTTTAGCAAAAAACATGCCTATTCTTTTTGTTGACAAATTTAGCTGGTCATGGCAAAAAAATAAAAACATTTTAAGTAAGACTTGGTAAGAGATACAAGAAATGTTTGTTTCAGGTTTAGCGTTTGCCAACTTTAAATGGTTAGCACAGTAAAAGGTATAGGTCTGTAGGATATTTTGGTGCTTCTTAGTATATTTTAATTAGTTTCAGTTTACTTTGCCTGTTTTTATTATTATAAACACTAATATGAAAATAACCCTTCATTTCATAGTTCCCTAGATAAACGACAATAGCTTCTCACCTTGTATGGGAAGTACTACGCCAACTGTCTGAATTCATCTGGTACAAAAGATCAGGGCTCTACGTATTATAGTTCTCTAGATAAGAGATTATATTTTTTAATTTTTGTTATTTTTGTTTGAGGTACCATGCCTACAATTATTTTTACTGTCATGAACAATTACAGCAAAGTTACTTGTGCAAAATTTCAAAATTCGGAATATTGTAGTTCTTTAGGTACCACGTCTGCTATTCCAATCCTGTATATATTTTGCTGAACTTTGTGTATTGGTATTGGGATCCCTGGTACATAACTTCGAGTCTAACAATTATAGTTCTCTTCTACACGGTAATATTTGATAGTTTAGTTTAAAACGTCTTAAACACAAAAAAAAAAAAAACATAATAAAAATCGAGTTTTTGGTCGATTAATGTTTAGTGAAACAAATTTAAAAAATTTTCCTCAGTAATGATAAAAGAAAGCCGAGAAATTCTTATTTAGTTTTAAAGGGTGTCGACAGCTCAGAGTGGAATGAGATGGAAATAATTCCGTAACTTATTAGATCTTTGTATACGACGCGTCGTTGGTTTAGTTTCATCCAATTAGTAGATAACTATATATTACATCTTTGAATTTGTCGCTGGTACCCTTAGCTTGTAAAATTAAATAAATTAAAATCATACAGTTTTGAACTTCGCTAACAAAATCGACCTTTTTGAGATGTCTATGAGTGGCGGATTCTGGGCAGAAAGCTAATTTGAGTATACTAAAGCTACTAAATTCTAACAGTTTTTCGAAAATTAAACTGACCCAACTTTAAAAAGCTGTTAGAATTAGCTTTATCCGCTTGTCGGTTTTTTAAACTGGTGCAGAATAATCAATTTTTTAAGTGACGTTATATTTTTAAGAATAATATCATATTCTTTATAAGTTAATTTCTCAAATTACTTTTGAAGTTTCTTACAAAAATGTAACATTTTGGATAAAATTTATATTGGTGATGATTGCTTAGTTTTAAAAAGTTCAAATGCAAAATTTTTATTATTTTTTAAAAGTGTGTTAATATTGCAAACAAAATATTTTATGTGCATCGCAAATTGCAAATATTAATAACTTTCATGGGGGAAAAAATTAGATTTTTAAAGTTATTATCAAGGTTGCTATGAAGTTTTCTTTGATTTACTCAAAACTACTCAAATATTGCTTAATCCGTTTTATAAATAAGGTTTTTAATTTTTCACTTTATAGGGGAGGTACCACGCCCGTTACTCCATTCTAGTCAGCTTTCGCTAAATTTTTAATTTTTGTAAGAGACTTTTTTTTATAAAATTTTGTTTTATTAAAAAATAAATATTTTTTTATATAGAAAGTAACACGCCTTTGTAGGGTAAAAGAAATAGGTACTCTATTTTACTAACAGCATGTCTGAAACATATGTTACGCTTTATATAAATAGAAGATAGATAATATGATTATATTTACTATTGATACAGGCGTTTTTGTTAATAAGTAAAATATATAAATAAGTGAAATAATGCAATTAACTTGATTGGTCTTCGATGTCGAAATATTTTTTTCTTTCATTTATTACATCTCGCTTTTGTTATGGTATGTGTTCTACAAGCAAATGTCTAGATTTACACTCTGCAATTTTTTAAGGCAATTTTTTCTCAGTTCTCTATTTAAATTGCAACGATATTCGTTAACAAAAAAAAAAAAAAAAAATATCATAAGCAACAGTTAAATTCCCTCAAAATTCAAGCAATACCATATTGCTTACCCCTGATGCTTCGCCAAACAAACACAAATATCATGCTAGTTTCATTAAAAATAGCATAGCGAAAATTCTGTATAAGTCTATTGAGCATTAATGCATTAATTAATTGCTAACTTTACATATGAACTTTGTACTTTACGTCAACCTAGTGTTGATTTTATAATTGTATGAGTTATCAAGGTTTTATGGTTAAATGAAAGGATAGGTGACTGAAAAATTATGGGAAATTTAATTCTAACTTATTAAAATGGTACAGTACGATAACAAATAATTTTTATTCAACTTAAATTCAAATATATTTTAATTCCTAAATTTGTTGAGAACGAAAAATTAATAACAAATTTTTTAGGGTAATTTAAAAGAAAACGAGACAAATTCGACACTAAAAGATATTAATGCAGAATTTTTAGGACCGCTACATCCGTCATTAGCCTTAGGTTGTGTGCATTTTAAACATTATTAAAGGAGTACAAAGTTAGCAAAAAATTATGAAATTTATATTCAATCAGTATTAGTTCGAGTTTGTTCCCCTTTTCTATTTTTTTTATTTCTGGCAACACTAGTGGTTGATTACCTACAACACACAACTCAAGGATTTTGGTTTTATATAAAACTTATGGTTGACAGCGATACTTGTATCTTCGGTGTTAAAAAAAAAATGTTTCTATTGTGAAATGACACACGAGTTGATGTTATTGTATGTTGAAAATGGGTAGTTATAGGCTTAAAGGATACTTTCTTGGTTAACATTTTGTGGCTACAGTCATTTATAACACTTTATAAGTTCTACAACGCATTCATTTTGTTCTTTGTTGAAAAGTCAATTTGTCTCCGTTGGTTCTTTTATGGCTACACAAACAATTGAGCATAAATATCCTCACAAATTTTACTATTCTTAACACAATCAGGCTTAAGTGAGTATAAATAATTTATTCCGAAAAGAATTTAAAAACTTTATATGAAATATACATTTTATAAAAGTAAGGAAATAAAAACAGAGCAGCAAACCTTCCTCTTTACTTAATGTTTAGAAAGTTTTTAGTTTTAGTAAAATGATTGAAGGGTAAAAAACCCAAACTAATTTGTTATCAAATTACTTTTTCTTTTATTTACTAACTTTTAACACTATTAAATTCATCACTTCCCTTCGCACCAAAAATTTACATATTTTATCAGTTATTTACATTTTTAGTTTATGGGATTAAAATAATACGGGATGATCCCATTTTAGCCGTTAAAAAGTTTATAACTTTAAAAACTTTTTACGCAAGGATGGTAAAATAGTCCTTAAGTAGTAAATGCTTAAATAGCAAGTAGAAAATATGCGTTTCTTTAGATATACCTAACAATTTTAGTGATACTTACATACCTTCATATTATTTTTAAAATTCTTTATGTATATAAAAAAAGAACCCCAAGTAGAGCATGTTTTTACTACAATTTTATCATTAGAAATTAGCGGAAGAATACATTATAAAATTCTACAATCATTATGTTATTTTAAACTGCAAACCACCACCAGGACTGTGATAGATGATTTGAAGCCTGAAGCGCTATGTATAACAACCATTCATTAACAATTATTGTCGTATGTTTCAATAAAAATACTTTTTCTTTGCAATTGGCTGATTTATTTATTTTTTATATTTGTATTTTATAAGTTTAAGGTAATTTTAAATAAAAAGAGACTCTGATGCTTAATACAAGTTTTCGTAATCTATATATAATAAAACAGTAACGGTGTCATGAAATAATTTTTGAAAATTTTGTTGTTGGAATACAAAACACTTATTTTTTGAATTTTTCTCTATCTGTCTGCCTGTCTGTCTGTCTGTCTGTCTGTTCGGATCACGTTTAAAACTGCTGGATGGATTTGAATAAAATTGTGTGGTCCCCTAGAACCTTGGTTCAATTATCAAATATTTTTTGCTTAATATAAGTTATTTCTCAGAGAAAATAGAGATACTAATGTTAACTCAGCCAATTTTAATAATATAATTGTACTAATTTTTAACGCAGTTTACAGATCTCATAAATAAATAACACTGGTCAACAAAAAAACAGTTTTTGTGTGTAACATAAAAACTATTGTCTGATTATGTTTTGAACAAGGATAAGGATAATATAAATAAAATCGAAATGTTGCAAACATGAACAGTTTTTTTGTAATTCAATTTTTAAATATTTTAGAAAATTTCAATATTTATCGACAAAGTGAAATTATCTCTCTATATTGCAATGATAAAATCGGGATAACCTTAAGATTTTTTTCTATATTTTGCTTCAGGGAGGGCTCGTTGTAATATCCAATAATAATCCGCCAGCATACGTTGACTCCACTTTCCTTGATATGTTTTCTATAGTAGAAATATTTTGGTGGAACCTTTCACCGTGTTCATCGTAACGGCGCCCAGAAATTTAGGAAAGAAGTCTAAATGTGAATGTAGAAAATTTATTTTCACGGACATATTACACCCTAAAGCCTTATATGCAGATAAAAGTTCTTCGAAAATACTTTCATAGTCATTCGATCGGTGGTTTCCTAGAAAATTTTGAGTCACTTTCATAAAGGATTCCCAAGCTGATTTTTCCAAATCACTTAGTTTTTCTTTAAATGTGTTATCTTTTTTTTTTGCCTGATTTAAGGACCAATAAATACGCCTTCTTTAAATTTTGCTTCACTCAGTTTAGGGAACTTTTCTTTCAAATATAAATAACCATCACAATTCTTATCCATAGCTTTAACAAAATTTTAACGTGTAAAGCTGGTAGAAATATATATTCAGTTGCACTAAAGGGGGAGTTTTTTTATTTTTTTGTCCTGGAGTAAGGGAATCCCGTTTAGGCCAGTCTTTCTTAATATAATGATTTATTCTGTCTCCCCCAGTGGTATAGACGGAAGTTCACTTCCGATGTGTAAAAGAACAGCCTTTAAACTTACTTTTAATTCATCAATAAATAAACGGCATTCTTCTGCTTTATATTCTATATCCATAGCGATCATTAGGCCACGGACATTATTGCAATAAACCATCTAATCATCTTGTGAAAAAAAAACTTTTAGCGTTTGATCTTGATTGCGAAAGTAACATACTTTTGTTTTTGGTTGTAATAAATTCCATGCCTTTAATAGAGAGCCCAAAAGTTCTGCCTGTTTTTTGGACAAATTTAAGTCACGTACCAAATCATTAAGGTCTCCTTAACATAGTAGATGTGGCTCATTCGACGAGGAAGCTTCTTGGAAGTCAGGATCTAAAATTTCGGATTCGATTGTTTCCGGTGTAGCGGGCAGATCGGAACTTTTAGGTGGTTCTGGTATAGGTAGTTCCTCACTGTGAGGGACTGTTCTTTTTGAAGATGATAGGTAAGGATACTAAATTTTACTTTTTGTTTTAATTGTAATACCTTTTGTATCAGTTAGACAGAAATAACAATCAGATGAGTGGTTCGTTGGTTCCGTTCTTATCATCGGAATTGCAAATGGCATAGACCGAAATCGTTTTGCCCATCCATTAAGATGACCCACACATGTAACACAACAGATATGTGGAACCCATGCTTTGTCTTGTTGTCCGATAGCAAAGCCAAAATACTGTTCATATGAGTTGGTTACTAAAAGTGTCAAATTTCTTCGCTGAGTTTTAAAAGTAATGTCTCCACATATATAACAAAACTTGTTAGGATCATTTATACATATTCTTGACATTATATAAGAATCACTTAACTCAAAAAATAGTAAACAAAACAACGCTCTTGAAATAGTAAATACTCCGTGTGAAAATAAAACTAAAGCATGCTTGATCTTAAATTTTATGGGTACGAGTAGTAGGTTTAACACAAAAACAAGACCTGATGGAATCAAAGTAAACATTGTTTTTATATCAGGGTAGGTAGGTAACTCAAAATTAGTAAGCACCTTTCTTGTTACAAAATTGTGTTGACCAGTGTAATTATAAAACAAAGTTCTTTAAATTTTAATTTTAAGAAAATTATAAATAAAACACAAAAAAAAAAAAGTCATGGGCACTTCTAGTAATCAATAAAAATATAAAATTTTAATTTATTTACTTACAAATAGTGTCGGTTCAAACTAACCATTGTGAATTCTTGAAATATTTTTCCTTACTATCACTGTGGCATATATTGATTTGCAAATAAAAAAGATTTACAATTTAGCTAAAAAAAAAATTCTTTTATTTCCATAGTTTCTAAACATTTAAGTTACTTTTTATTGGTGTGATATTTAATATAAAACTTTATTTTGTTGCATTAAAAATATGCACATAATAAAATTTCATTAAAGAAAAACACATATTAGCTCCACTTTCGAAATCGTCAAGTAGCAAAAAACAAAATCTGAAGTACTATATAAAAATTCTTAGAAGAGCTAGAGACACAATAAGGCCTATTAGAACCATTGTATTGATTGCCCTGTACAAACTTTAAATTAAACTTTAGCAACCAGCATTTAATTTGGTTGTCCTCACATTACAAGAGTACGTAATTTAATATTTTATAATTTTATTATAACCATCTTTTTTTAGAATTATGTATTGTTGTTTTATGTAATCAATGCATGGTTTTTTGTTGAGTTATGTACCAAAATGTCAAATACTTTGGTTTTATTATTGCTAAGTGTTCCGAATTATTTATGACTTCCAGGGTAAGCCAGGAGTATATGTTTGTGGTTTAGTTTGAGTTTTATAATCACGTAGCGATATTCTTAAAACATATACATGACTCTCATTATTGTAAAGCCTTGCATTCATGTCTCTTTAACATATTTGTAATTTTACTTCATCTCACCATTTAACATTGTTGAAAATTTTATATAAACATTTAATTAAAAATTATATATAAACATTTCATAAAATTTTCCTAATATTAAAAAAAAATTGTTCTAATGTCATGCTTTTTACATCTGCTACACAGAGCGTGATTCTCATCAAATATACACAAGGATAATTAACATCACTACAACATAAAACAAATATTCAATGCATTAAGCCCAAATAAATAAAGCAGCTGTCATAGGGCCCCTACAAGCACTCATTCATTAGGTCACATTATTATTATTATTAAAATAACTGAGTATATTGTAGCTTTCTAAGCATTCGTTTTTGTATGTGTCTGACTGAGCATGTAAGTAGCTGTATTAATGCTAAAATGAGGGAGATTTTAGTTAAAATCAGAAATTGTGTTGGGGTGTGCTTTTACAAAAATTAATTGTGTAACACTTTTAAGCCTTTCTATTTTATTATTAGCTAGAAAACATGATGCCGTTATAATTATAAAGTTAATTAGAATCATTTAATTCAGTTTGTATGTTTTGGTTAATGTATATTTTTTACGTGTATTAAAAGACATTTAGAATTGTACGTTGATGTATTCATACGTTTCCATTTCTACATTAATTTAGAACGAAAGTTGTATAATTAAGTATTTTGTATTATAAGCACGAAAAAAATACCAGTGTCAGCTAATATTGTTATTAAAATTATTTTGTTATTTAGCGCCCAAAATTCAGTCGAATGTAAATTTACAAAAGCCGTTTAAAGGTAGACGCACGAAAAATTTTAAATTTATATTCAAGTTTAAAAAAATTATTTGCATCTTAATGTGTTTTTCATTATAATGTGAAGTATATATTTTTAGGTATGAGCAGTAGCTTGTAATTGTACTTTAAGTGCTTTTATTTTACCTTACGTAGTAAAGGTAACGTATAGTTATCGTAAAAAAGTCGATGTCGGGATTTTAACTAATTTTTACATTTAGAGGTCTCTCAAATCCAGTTTTAATATTTTCGCGATGATGTTTATGGTGTGTGTGTGGGAAAGATAATATGCCACAACTTTTATGAACGCTCTACAGGTCATATCGTTGGCATATCAAAAGGAAATTTAGTATGTGTCATTGGTATGAAGAGCTGTATAGTTTTAGGTCATAAAAGGAAAGGGGGAGTGGTAGCTACATGAGATTTTTAGAATTATTTTTATAGTTTTTATTAAAACTCTGTTGTGGTAAGGCAGTTTATTTTAAATTTTCTAACAGCGGAAGAGTTAGTAAATTCTATTTTAATTAAAAATATGTGACAACAAATTAATTTTAAGAAACGAATATTTTTTATTTCTTAATACAAAGCTTCAAACGTAAGATTGTTTAGGCAGGAAAATTAGGTTTCTCTTTGCCAATATTTTTGAAAACAAAAATTTTTTAACTCTAATTACAGAAATGTTTAACTTACGTTAATTAAATTTAAAAGTTGCAGTGTAATTAAGCTAAAAAATATTATTTATTCTTTGATTATTAATTATTGAATATTCTTATATTCTTTTTCTTGAAGTTTCTTTTCGCCTCACAGTAAATAATATTTTTACAAATTATGTAGGTTTATTATGAACATTTGATAATGAGCAGTTGATAACTCAATCAGTATTAAGAAATGCAAGCAAGCGGTTGAGAAAATAATCATGTGGTCAAGGTGGTAAGCACGTTGACTACAAACCTGGTTGGCCAGAGTTTAACCCCTGCGACAACCAAAAAATAAAAATGTTTTTTTTTTTCTGTTTAATGGTATAAATACATATTCAGAATTAACATTAAAACATGCAGCCTCCTTCGTCGGTACTTCTTCATAGCATATTCGCCGGCGATGTAAAATAACTAATAAAGTGTCTACACTTTCACCATCTGTTCTTTTCTCTCCTCTATCCTTTTCCTAAAGAATGTAGCACGGTTACACACTAATTAAATAGGCATTGTTGCCTGAAGTGCTCCTTCTCTTAAAAAAAAAAAAAAAAAAAAAAAAAAAATCAAACCTAACTTTTCAACGAGCAACTACAATATCAATATTGTAAAAAACTGTTAATGGAAATTTAGCTCACTTTTTAGCAACTACAAACTAGCGGGAGAAAAATATTCACTTGAAATGTAAGTAGTAAATAAATAGAAATATATAAATAGATATCGTTAAGACAAGACAAAATAAATAAACAAATTTTGTGCACAGGGCGAGTACTATAAGTAACAAAAAGCCAATTGAAAGGCTTGTTAGCTTGATGAAAGCAAACCCCCATATCGCAAGGGTAGTCTGATCAAAAATAGTTGGTGGAAAAATAATAAATTTAAACTGTATGAGTTTACTTATATCACGAATAAACATAATGTATATTGCTTTAAAATTTTCACTTCCTCAGGTGTCATTAACTTGTAGCCACCAGAAGTTTTGTTGCCTTAAAAAACTTTAGTTCTACTTTTATTTTGTCTCAATACCCCCACTGTGCGGATATTATTGTTTTAAATAGCTTACAACTTTTAAAACATGTTTGCTTTAGTAAGAACAACATCTAACTGCTACAACATAAACATACCGTTGTGCACGCAAAAAAGGCTTTTCTTAACATTTATGTGTACAAAGATATTTTTTTAAATAAATTTAATTAAATATGGAATTATTGAGGCATTATATTATAATTGCTTTTATAAAGAATATTTTATTTATAATTTCTAAAAAGGATCCTTTTATTAGCATCATATGAAAAGATTAATTAAATCGTAAATAATTTGAAATAAGCAACTTACATAAAATTATTTTTAATTAAATGAAATGGACGTTTTTAATAAGAACAGTAATTAAAGGAATTATTTTCTTGTTGTCAGTGGGACGGTACAGCACTACCCTTAATAAATAGGACAGCATACATAAGCAACATGTTGTAAATATGTGGCAGTATCAAAGAAGAGTATACATCACTGCTATTTATTTTTTTTTATAAATAGTAGTTATTTACTACACATGGATAACTTATTAGTAGCCTTCATAAATTAAAAAGTGTAAACAACTTTTAAATTTTTTAAATTAATGTGAATATTAAAGAATGAATTATTATTAGCATATGGATTAAGCACCAAATAAACTATTTCAATTTGAAGGAAAAGAATGGATTAAGTGAAGCGTATTCCAGTAAGAGCATTCTGCATCAATCTAAGCAGATAGCAGTTAAAAGGAAAAGCTTTGGACTGTAAGGCAGGTAAGCCATCACTTCTCATCCACTGTTTTCCAATTAGTTGTTGACCAGTATATGGCCTCTATACCGGTAGAATATTCTGGTCGCTTATATTCAATGCAGGTCCTACCTGACCCAATTCCAACAGATTATAAGAAAAAGCAATCTTCTGATACTACAAAATGAAGAGCCTTAATTAGGTTGGTGGGCCGGACTGTAAATTTGAAATTTCGAGCTTGGGACTATCGTAATGTATCTATTTTTCATCGTAATAATATAATAATACGATGAAAAATCTCTTTGTTTTTGTAGCCTTCAAGCATCATTTCTGACATTAAAACTCGCCCTTCAAGGTCTCTCGGCTTCTCTTCATGAAAGACCAAATATTCATACATTTGAAAAAATTCCAATGCCTTTAGAAGTACAGAAATTGCTTCTTTTGTGACTCCCAATAATAATGCAAGTTTTTCTTACGTTATACATTAATCTTCTTCAATTAATGTTTTCAAATCCCTATTTTTAAACCTTTTTGGCTGGCCAGGCCTATCTTTTCCACATTTCACACTAAAAGTCAATATAAAGCGAGTACAGGTGCCTAAGTGCCAGTTTGACACAAACTAAAAGAAAATTGTTAGTTGCTTCGAAGTTCTTAAAAAGTTTCAAAAATACAGATTGTCAATTTCAATGAAAAGGTTGATGAGTCGGCTTTTAATAGCCATATTTTTTTAATTATAAAAATCGGAAGCTGGAAAATATACATAGAGATTAGAGAATATGCTTTATAATATTGAGTAGTTATAAACAATATCTGGCAACCCCTGCATATTTGAAAACAAAAATTTTATAGCTTCTACCCTTGTAAAAGAAACAGAAGTTTATAAATCTACTTTCATGTTCAAAGTGATGTGTGTCAAATAATACAAAATTATTTCAGACGAGTTGAAAAACTTCGGCGGCTGCGTTGGTCGTGGTCTCTTCTTTCAGTAAAATAGAAGATCGCGAAGCTTATGAACACCAATATGAATGCCAACTATTGGTCATGCGTGGTCTTATTTAATAATTTGTGAGTGCCCGTGCAGAAAAAAAAAAAAATTAATTAGCGAAGTGTTGTTGTGATTTTTTAATTTTCATAATCTTTAACTGTATGAAAGAGCCGGAAAGAAGTCAGCAGTATACAGTGTCATATATTTTAATTAAAATAATTTTGTTATTATACTCTCGAAATTCATTCGAATGTAAATTTACAAAAGCCGTTTAAAGGTAGACGCACGAAAAATGTTTATTTAAGTTTAAAAAAGTTATTTGCATCTTAATGTGATTTTCATTATAATGTGAAGTATATATTTTTGGGTATGAGCAATAGCTTCTAATTGTACTTTAAGTGCTTTTATTTTAACTTACGTAGTAAAGGTAACGTATAGTTATCGTAAAAAATCAATGTAGATTTTTTTTGTTAAAGAGAAGTAGCACTTCAGGCAATAATGCCTATTTAATTAGTGTGTTACCGTGCTACATTCTTTTAGGAAAGGGATAGAGGAGAGAAAAGAACAGGGGGTGAAAGTATAGCCATTTTATTAGTTATTTTACCTCGCCGGCGAATATGCTATATAGTACCGACGAAGGAGGCTGCATGTTTTAATGTTAATTCTGAATATGTATTTATACCATTAAACAGGAAAAACATTTTTAGTTTTTGGTTGCCGCAGGGATTGAACCCTGGCCAACCAGGTTTGTAGTCAACGTGCTTACCACCTCAACCACAGCAGCTTAAGCTTGATTTTTGTCTTTACTTTCGTTTATTAAAAATATTTGTGAGAAGCTTCCTGAAGAGCTAAGTGAGTGGTAGCGATATGGCCATCGAGACGTGCTTTCATCCTCAGTATTTAATATCAGTGATTTACTAATTTAATTGGGATAAAACATGGCATGATTTTTTAAATTCAAAAAGAATAAGTTTAATATAAAGCCAATTATATGGGAAACGGGAGTGCACATTTCGCGGAAACTTAAAAAATAAAGGCGTTTGCTTAGTATTAGAGTAGCTGGTTATGGTCAACGCTCACCTTATGATAAAAAAATGAGCTCTAGCAGTAAGCAGAGTAACAAAGAAACAAGAAATGCGGCTAAGTTGGATAAAAGGTGACCGTGTACAGGGTAGGGCGACTGGGCATTAGCGAAAGCGGTCTGGATGGTTTAGTTTAAAGCATTGTTTCTCATCGTAGTGAGTAGCATGCAGAACGCATGCCTAGTAAAAAAGAGATCAGACCGTAGGATCAAATATAGCCAGAGGAACAGAGTAAAAATAGCAACAACTATAGCAGACTAAAATAAAATCTATTCTGATATTCGAAATTTAAACAGCCCGTCGTTTGTCCAAAGAAAAACAATAGCTTTAATATTTGTCCATGAAACTCCAATACAGCTGATTTTGTTTCGAATAAGCCAGGCTTTAAAGAAGGAAAAATTAAAAAATTAACTTTTTCAGCGTCTTTTATTTTACATGAATATTTAAGAAATACTTATTTTAAATATTTCATTACAAAAAGGAAAAAATTCCATTATTATTTTCTTAGTAGGTTAGTGACATTTATATTTCACATATGCTCCCAAAGCACTTAGGAAATCAGCAGTATTGAAAAATATTTTTTACTTCATACGGCACAATTTAGATAACAATTGTCTCCTAGAAAGAAAAGAAAAAAAAATTGTTCAAATGTATTAAAACTAAACTTGCTGCATGCAGGCTTCGAATTGTGTTTTGAGTGCTTTTGTATAAATATATTGTTGCAGTTCTCATGTTACCAACTGTTGCATTTTAGATGGAATGTTTTCCCCATAAAGAATTCAAGTTAATGTATGATGGCAAGTTTTAAGCTCCATTCTTTTGTTTTAAAATTGTAATGCAACCAGAACAGATGAATATGTGTGTGCCTGAGGTTGTGGGCGCATGCATTAGTGTTAATGGGTGTTTAAGTGCAACTGTTTGCGTGCATTGCGCTTAAGAGATTTTACAACAAGTTTCTTTGAGTTTTGTATTCGTGTTTTTGTTTTTCTCCTTTGTTTCAAAAAAAGGAAACACTCATAGCAGTGAGTGATGCTACAGAAAGGAAATAACAACAAACAGCAAAAACAAAAGCTACTATAATAAAAAAATAACACGAAATACAAAGTAAATATACAAACCTTTTGCAGGTACTGGAAACAACAAAGTCAGCCATCTTCCTTCACCATATTCTGATTTAAACTATTCGTAAAACAATTTTAGGTTTAACAAACATTTTTATATAAATATGTCTAGATTTTCTTTAGTTCTTCTATTTAGTGTTCCATATTGTATCTTGCAAAAACACAAAAAAAAAGAACTCAAGTATACTTGAGAAACAAACGACATATGTATATAAAAACATTCTTATAGTTCGCAAGAATGAACTTGATATACTTGTGGCAAAAAGTGTTGGCAACACAAATGTAATAAAAACAAAAACTGTAATAATTGTATCCTTTTTCAGCAATCTCTTAAACTTTTAAAAAAATATTATTTCTAATATTTAACAAAAATTGGTATAGGAAAGATAAGCCTGTAAAAAAATTCATCATATTTGTTAGGCGCACAGAAAAAAGTTTTTGCACCTATTAGAAGTTCTATTTTATTTAATTTTAAATTAGTTCAATTATTGATTAAATAAGAAAATTGTATATTTTTTTATATAATAATTATATGATTGATGCCAATAACCTTTTAATTATAAAATTTTGTATTAATATACTCTTCTGCATACGTGTAGGGGATATATATAAGTTTGTCCTACCAGTTGCGCTTTTAACAGTATTCAATTCCGAACCCATAAAGTATATATATTCTTGATTTATATACATAAACGTCCGTAATCAGAAGGAGCTATGGCTACAAAAACGCCATTTATTACCAGGTAATTGGATAACATCTAAATTTTACCAAAATATAAAATTTTCACCAACATTTGACCATAACTAATAAACTTTACTAAAAAATTGTTTTTGCATTAAAAATTTGAAATTTCATTAAAAACCAACAATTCACAAAAAAAAAAAAAATCCGATTTGCAAATAAATTGTAACTTTACTAAACTAGTAAAATATCACCAAAATATTTTTTTATACGAAAATTTCACCAACAATATTAATTTTTCAAAAAAGTTTTACTTGCATTAAAAATTTTATATTTATTCAATACCGAAAATGGATACAAAATAATTTAATACCATTTTCTATTGTTTCTCATTCTAAATTAATAGTACTCTTGGTGAAGGGTATTAAAGATTCGGCACAGTCAAATCTGTTTAAATTTTAATCTGAAAACAAATAAAACCATGAAAAGGTGCAAAAAGTGTTTTGTTTTTTGTAAAAAAGGGGAAAAGCTTACTGAAATAAGGCTGAAGTTATATCCTTTGTAATTTTCACGCTCTTTTAAAACAAGGCGAAACTGGATGAAAAGAGGGATAGAAAAGGAAGGTATGACTCACAATTACTTTAAACACTGAGGTGTTGATACCGCAAATAATAAATGAGGTATATAAGGCAAGTGTTATCAAGCAAAGCTGTAACGGTCTTTGATTATTTAAAAATATGTTTAAATTATGTAGCAGTTAGTTATAAAATATGAGGTTGGTAAAGAAGTATATTTTGACATTTCATGTGGGCGTGGCAATTTACCTAACAAGAAAATATTGATCTTCGTAGTAACTGTAATAGGTGTCATCTTAAAAATTGTTTAAGCATTTCCTTTATTATGCATAACGAAGTGACTGGAATATAACATGACTCTCTACAAAGTGAAACATTATTAAAGTGCAGTTAGAGAAGTATAATAGAGAGACTCTAAAATTTCGGAACGTAAGTACCATATCAATATACGTAATTCAGTAAAACACATACTGGATTGGACTAGTGGACGTGGTACTCTCCATACTAAGCAGATAATTATTATTGTGTACCTCAAGAAATACAATAGATACTCGTAGAGTACTTAAAATTTTATACAAGTAACTCAGATATTAGCTTCAAGTCTGGCGTATTATAGACTTAATTGTAACAGAGGGCGTGGTACTATCTAAAGTAAAAATTATTACCTGTAAGACAATAATATACCGAGTGTTGAAATTTTTATTATGGTTAATAATCAATTAAGAAACTGACTGGATTGGAAAAGTGGATGTGGTAGGAATATTTCTATTGGTGTAGCGTGGCACACCGGGAATATGTAGTGTGTTAATATTAAGGAAGAAGTTGTAGAAGACTACGAATGTGAAATAATTTTTTTGGTTTTAATTTCTTTGTAAATTTGGGTATCTATTAATAAGCAAAGTTATATCTAAGAAAGAAAAAATCGACAAAATTGAAAATTTCACAACATATTTTTCACTACAATAGAATTAGCGCAGTCAACCAGCTACTTTTTTATATCATCACTATATTTTATCTACAAACGCATATGTATCCTTCGTAGTCAAATACGCTTGCTCTTGCTTCGGAATTTATAAACTTTTTGCAGGAAAACATCTTCATAATATGTAACCGACTTCAAAAAAAGGGAGGTTTTCAATTCGACAGAATGTTGCTTTTTTATGTTTGTGCCTGCAGAACACAGGCATTTTTGAACCGGTTTTGATTTTTTTTTTGTAATTTGATATTATATGCTTACTGATTGCTTCCATTTTAAAAACAGTTGATAATCTTAAAAATTAAAGGGTGTCCCCATGCAACATACATGTTTCTTAAGTGTATTATCAACCTTAAAGCGAAATTTTTTAAAATTTATATTTATAGCTTCAAATAGCAAAAAGTAATACAAAAATAAACCCAGAGGTGACGTAAATTGACTCGCAAGCGCCAATCTTTTGAACCGTTATAGACAGACGCTTGAAAATTGGACAGGCTATCAATTACTATGACCGTTATAATAGCAAATATAAACATTCAAAATTATAAATTAAAGGGTGTCCCAATAGTTTATGTAATATAATATATGTGGCTAAACTTTTAAACTGTTAAAGCCAAATAGTTGAAATTTACAAAGAATTGTTATTGCTAAGTTCGCTATAATGAAGTCCGTATAAAATTTGAGTTAAGAAATTAAAGGATGTTCTCATATTTGAAGTAAATGACAAACATGTGTCTATCGTTTGAACCATTATATACAAACACTCAAAAATTAGACAGAATGTCCATTACTTTATTAATTATAATAACAAGTATAAATATTTAAAATTAAAAATTAAAGGGTGCCCTAAACGTTGTACTTTAATGTATATGGGCAATCTTTTGAGTAGTTATAGACTAACGCTAAGACCTTAAAAAAAATTTGTTTTACTGTGTCAGCAATAGAAAGCATAAAAAATAAAGGGTGACCACCTAACTGGTGAATTTTCTTTTTTAATCTGCATTCATATATTGTTCTACGACATGTAAAAAAAAATTCGGATGCAATCTTTCTCGAACATAATATAATAAAATTAATGTATAACTACCGTCCTAAAAAAAGATGATTCTAAATTTGTCTATTTTGAAGTTGATTTTTTGTTTTTGCCAGAATTATTCAATTTTTATATTTAGTTTTCTATAAGTTTAAACATAACTTGCTCTTTAAAAGCTTTTTATCTTTAAAATTTATTATTACACTTTTTTGTTTAAAAAGTCTGTACAAATTCTTCTTTTACATTGTTTTTATCTTGCTCAATTTATAAGAAGGTAAAGAAGATATTCAGTTTTCTGTACATTTTTCCACCAATTTGACTTTGAGTGTTCTTAACCTACTTTGTTGTTCTTGTTGCCATCTTGTTTTTACATCTTTATGCTGTTACTTCTGCAAGTTGCACCAAATTCTTCGTTTGTTGCTCTTTGTTACTGTGATAAGGGTACTTGTGCTTGTTTCATATTTTACATTCAGATTTCTTAAGGTTTTGAGTGCATGTACATAGAATTTTTTTTTTTCCATACTGGCCTTTTTCAACAAAGTTGAATCTTAAAATACTTTACTTTATGTCTTTTCAAGATATTTCAATATTAGAATTTCTAAAGAATATATATTAAATTTTTTAGTTATTATTTTTAATATTTTGCTTTTCTAAAAAAAATTTTCTTAATTTTTAAGTAAAAACTTTTAATTAAAATTATTTGAAGACATCAAAATATAAGCTTTGGGTAAAATATATTTCATGCAGCTTAATTTAATTAGAAGAAATTCAAATCTGTCTCTGGTTAATGAACAAGTTTATTTGTATAAGATAAAAGTTTTCGAAATTGTACTTTGTTTAAGAAAGCCGCATCAAATATCACAAAAAAAAGAAGAGCCAAAGAGAAAAAGATGCTGATTATAAATAGATTTTATGGATATTAAAAGATTTGTCTTTCAGTAAAGTTTTTTAATTTCGTTTCGTAAATAAGATTATAAACGATGTATTGCATTAGACATAAATTGAATCCAATCTTGGTCACATTGTTTGTAGGAAAAGGCTTTATTATTTGCTTAAGCGTTGGATTTCATTTATACTCTATCGCACTTTTATTGGCGATATTCTGTTGTTATGCAACAGCAAAAATAAACACAGGAATGTAAATCGTAGCAGCTGCTGGTTACCGCCTTTCTTGGTACCAGTTGATAAGTAAACCACTGATTGGTCTTCGAAAACTTAACAAAGGCTACTTTCAGATCAGTGAAAGTCCAAGCGACTTGTGCCCTCTTATGCTCCTTAAGAATAACGTTAAGGCATCGAGGCTCTCTAAAAAAACGTCTTCTCGGCGAAAAATTGCAGTCTAAAGTTTAGAGCAGGCTTTTAACTACATTTTCTCTAGTATTCAACGCACTTCTCCGAGAGAGTTTTGGCCGTAACTGATAATCTTCCTCCAATTATATGCGGCTATTTCTAAATAAACACTATTAATTTAAAAAATTTTAATCCGTCAAAAACTTTTTAATTTTTCTTGTGTGTGATTGACAGAGCTGGATAAATTATTACTTCCACCACTAACAAGTATGATATGAGTGAGCGGTAACAAAGAAAAACTTAGCTTCCACATGTTAAGGAGCCTTAATTGGTATTTGTGTTTGCTTGGCTATAAAATATAAATCACAAATCCAAAGTATCGAAACATATTGCTTGTAAGTAGGCTCTGTAGTTAAGTTATTTAAGCAGGTGGAGTAATACAAAAGTATCAACTCTAACGTCCTGAAGTCTCGATGAGAAAAAGAAAACAAATGTTGTGCAGCGGCTGTAAATGAGTTGGTACAGGCGTTTGAGATCAAAACAGCACACAAGATAAGTCATACTAGAGGGGAAGTTAATAAGATATGAGTTTTGTTACAATCGTTTGTGAGTTGGCTTAAAAAGGGCCTAGTGTGCTGATCTGGTAGTCTGAGTAGCTGCATTTAGTAAATGCGCAAGGCAGATAGTTTTATAGCCTTTATTGTTACTCAAGATAATGTTTAAGAATCAATACGCAAAGAGCCAGAAATTGAGGCTTGAAATAGATATAAAATAAACGTTTTTAACTAGCAAAATAATTGAGTCAGTTAAAAACATAATTGAATTTATACCTGTGTTCTCTGCTTTATCAGTTCGTGTATTTTAAAAAAACGATAGATTAAATTTAGTAAAAAAAAACTCGGACATCTGTTACAATTAAAGCCGATTAAAACTTTTACTTTCAAAAGAAAAAAAAATATAATAATAAATTCACTACAAATTATCAGCTTTGTGATAACATTTATTAACAACATTATTGTGTATAACAAATAAATGCTTATTTTATTTACTTGGATATTTTTTAATCTCATAATACTTTACTGCAACAAAAGATAATACGTATGTAAATATTTTATCGTTTTGATAATCCTTTGAATGGTTAAACTTGCAATTATTATGTTTAAAAACTGTAAAGGCAATTCGACATATTCGGGCATAAAAGTCTATTTAGGGTTCTATACCAATTACTTGAATAAAAAAATTAAATTAAATATAGAAAAATAGTTATATTATAAAAGTTCAATTAGATTATCCTGGTATTATTGCTGTTGAATTCATTTACCTAAAATCGTTGCTCAAAAATTTGACACAAATTCTGGTAGACAAAAAGAAATTGAAAAATGGTATAAGAGACTGTTGTAAGCGAAACTATTCTTAACGGGCAGAAAATTCTTTCACTAAACGCTGGTGCTAAGGAGCATACAATAGGTCAACTGGAAGCCTCCTCCAAATAAGTGAAATTTAAAAATTGTATAGGGACACTCAAGAAGTAAGAAGTAGAATATGATCCATGAAAAATGACATCGATGTACTTTTTCTTTAAAGTATCACCCAGTATTTAAAAGGTGCAGCTGCGATTGATCATCAAGTAGCGGAAAGAAGAAAATCGTTCATGTCTACGCTTGGAATATCTTACAAGGAGAACATTGGCTTGAACACTTTACTTTGAAAGTCAATTGTTAAATTTAAATATAACGGATGAATATAGCCTCGAACGAATGCTTCCTGCAAGTTTACTTTTTCATATACACAAACTTGTGTGACCTTAAACACTTCTAGGAATTTCTTCTAACCAGAATTAAAATTAGAGAATTCAAAGTGGGAAAAAGGCTAAACATTTTTTTCTAATATTTATCACCGCTCATTTGAATTTAGGACTTGTACTAAAAGTTTGTCATATCATATAAATTGTACATTGAGTTTATTATAAAGTTATAAATTTTTATTATGTTGTAAATTCTACAACAACAAAAATAACTGTGTAATTATTTCAGTGCAATTCTGTAGCCAATGTTTTTTGGACTATATTGCATATACTATAGCAAAAAAGATGCTAAATAAATTGATAATTAGAATGACACTATGTTGCCTTCAGTAATAACTTCATGCAGACTCAAACGTCATTTGTTATTTAAACTGTTATTAAAAAGACCTTTGAAGAAAGAAAAGACTGTTATGTGCTTAAATTCACCGTTTCTGATGCGTTCGATAACATTTGGCACAACGGCCTGTTAAATAGATTAAAGCCCAACTTGCCTGAAAACTTCTATAAGCTCTTAAAAATAATTGAACAAATCTAAAGTTTTTAATTAAAAAAATCGCCTCAGCTCTTTAAAGCTGGAGTTTCCCAAGGTAATATTTTGGCAAAAACTTTATATTTTTTATTACTCGGAATGAATTTAATAAAAATGTTTTGTTTAGGAAGCTTCGTTTGCAGAAAGAGGATACTTGGATCTAATGCGCTGAAATTAAAACGGCTAGGAATTACAAAAATTTGGCTTGGATTGCGTTCTGTAGCAATAGTACTACCGCTAATCGCAAAATTTATTGCAAGTGTATGAACAGTCTTAAAGCGATAATAAGAAAAACGAGGAGGTTATTTAGTATACGCTATTTTGGCGAATGCTCACAATCACAATACTGGAGAAAGTTGAAAAAGTTGATGAAGAAGAGTTTAACAACCAGTCATATTTCCCTTAGAAATGTGGATGAAGTCGAAGTATTTAGAGCCTTAAACAGTATTAAATTTAAATATTATTAAATATTGGCCTGGATTGTATAACATTAAAGTTTGTCAAATTTATCATTTTTTTATACCTAAGTATCTCTCACATTTGATCAATTCAGCAATTACCTATTCAGCTCAAGAGAGTCGTACTTGTGCCTCAAATGAAAAAACACAGCGTTCTAATTTGAAATTTCAACCAATAAGTTTCTAAATGCAAGCTTAAAGATATTAAAAATATTATCAAAAAATCAAATTTAAAATCACCCTATCTCTGGTAATTTTATTAACCCTTACCAGTCTGGCTACAGAAAAAGTTATAAGACTACTGGTCTAGTACTGGACATTGTAGAAACTGTAAGACATACTATGGACAAGTAATATATTTATATCCTTGTAACATTGGATCTGAGCTAGGCTTTTGATTTTAATTATTATGAGTTTTTAGCTATAAACTTTGCAATTAATTTAAATTTAGTAAATCAGCGTGTTGTCTATTGGCATCATTTGTTAAAGGAAGGATACAATATGTTGAACTTAATGGTAAAAAAAAAGTGTTAAGAAGATTCCCTTAAAGATCAATATTGAGACTATTATTATTTATGACCTACATGAATGATCAGTATAGTAAACTATGTTTCTGTAAATGCTATACGAATGCTGATGATATTCAATTATTGGCGAATGATTGTGGGTTAGGTTTAAAACACCTTGCTAAAAATTGGAAAAAGGACTTAAAAATTATTGCAGATCAGACTAAGTACAATTTTTTTTCTCCTAAGTCCAAGGCAATGTTTTTCTCTCATTCCTTAATACCACCCTGGATCTACCTTAAGGATGACCCAATTACGTTTGTATCGTACAACAAAGTTATAGGAAATTACCTTTACAACAGACTAGACTTTATGCATCAAGTGAATAGTAAGATTTATAGAGTATCTTTTGCGTTAAAATGCTTATACAATTTAGGAAGCTTTTCTCCAATTAGCAAGAAAAAAAGTATTGCATTGTCATTATATTTTCCATTATTTTTGAATGGAATTGAAGTATTTTCAGGAATTCCACTACAAAACATTACAAAACTTCGACTTTGTTTCAATAGAATTGTGCGATTTTTCTATGACCTTCGATATAGAGGTCATATTTCTGCTCATGTCAATAATACTTAGGGCTCAGATTTTCAAAGGCTTATTGATCAACGTATTATTATGCAATTTTATAAAATTATAAAAAATCGTTGACCCTCTTATATACGTCAAAGATTTGAATTCGGATATTTCTCTAGGACGAATGTCGTCATATGTCCTATTCACTCTTCTTTATAAATGAGCCAGGCGTTTGTTGTAAAAACTGCAAGGATTAAAAAAAAAATTCCATTTAATATTCGTGGGCTTAATAAGACGATTACTCAATTTAAAAATATTGTAACTTGTACACTAGTAGGTTATTCATTATTTGTACAAAAAAAAAAAAAAAAAAAAAAAAAAAATAAAGTGGGAGTAAAATTTAATATATAAGAATGTACTTTAAAATTATTATTATAATAAGTTGCCATATACAATCTGAATTAGGTAGACCTTGTAATTCTGGAAATAAATAGAAATAAAGAAATAAATATTTTTTAAGTATTCATGAAAGTGCCCATGTAGTGTCTACCTTGGGCGTAGACTGTAAACTTCTATTCTATAAGTCGATCCACAAACCAATTTGATATTATGGGATTTAATTATGGGGCACTGCCTCAACTCGCTTTGTGGACAAAACTCAAAACAAAATTCTACTTATGTTTACAGCTGCTTCCTGGTATAAAAAGCCTCGAACATCAACATAGACTTAAACATGTTATCAGTCATAGTAGAAATAGCGAAACATGCACTAACGTATCAAAAGAAGCTTGAATCACATACAAACCTTTTAGCGTGTAACATTCTTATTCAACCTGGTAATATTCGACTAAAAAGAAGAGATACTGCTTTTCCTGGACGTACATCAAGGGGATGACCCGCAAATAGTTGCAACGACTTAAAATGATAATTTTTTTATTAGACTTAAGATATGAGTTATTATTGTTAGTTCAAATATACTGAAGGTACAATATTCAATAAATGAGAAAAAATCTGTTCTCAGAAACAAGCTCCGTGGTAAGGATTTGGTTAATTCCCCTTTCTCTAGGTTATTAATAAGAAATATGCCAACGAGCTGTTTAAATTGCCTAAAGTTCATTTGCGCACTTATCGCCACATTTGAGAAAACTTATTGCTCGTTTTCTTATGAACTTAAAATATAAAACACATATTTAATGTTTAATGAAATTACTGTCCAAAGAACAAAAGGATTATCTTAGAATATCTGACCAAGGAAGTGAAAGAAAAATACTCCGGAAAGTTAAAAAAATGTACTCTTGTTAGGGTGTGTACAGTGTCAGTACGTACGTCTAAGTCTCTACTTATTCTACGGTTTTTTAAACTTACGAATTTTACATATTTTTAAATGTTTTGATTTAAAATATTTTATTGCACGACAATGTTACATAAAAAAGCATGAAAAGTAAAATCATTAATTTATAGTAAAGCAACACAAAAAAAGGACACACGAAAAAATATAAACAATACCCACAACAGGATTACGGCTTACTTTGGTTATTTAAATTAAAAAGTTAAATAAGAATTTATTATAAGCTGTAAATGTTGAAATATATGTATATTTAAAAGAGCTTAAGCAATTAAATGAAATGTGCAAATAATTACAAAAGAAAATACGAGGCGAATAAGAAGTAAAGGGAAAGAAATTTCCACATATCTTGTTATGTGATAGCTATTCAATGATAGGGACCTATTTTTAACCGACTTCAAAAAAAGAAGGAGGCATAATCTTAAAAATTAAAATGTGTCCCTATATAACATACATGTTTTTTAAGTGTATTATGAATCGTAAAACGCACTTCTTTAAAATTTAAAAAATGCGTATTACTATAGCTCCCAATTGCAAAAAGTAATACAAAAATATATCTTTAAATTAAGGGGTATCCTCATAGGTGACGTAAATTGACTTATATACGTCTATCTTTTGAACCGTTATAGACAAACGCTTAAAGATTGGACAGGATGTCGATTACTATGACTTTTAAATAACAAATTTTAATATTTTAAATTATAAATTAAAGGGTGTCCCAATAGATAATGTAATTGGGCGAACTTTTGAACGAAGTAGTTGAAATTTACAAAGAGTTTTTATTGCTTAGTTCGTTATAATAACAAGCCTAAAATTTGTATTTAGAAATTAATGCATGTCCCAATAGTTTATGTATGTTTGTGTATGTGGCCAAACTTTCGAACAGTTGTAAACAAATGATTGATAAGTCCACTATAACAAGTAGCAAGCTTGAAATTAGAAATTAAAGAATGTCTCTATGACTAAGATATATTGACCTTTGTTACCCATATTTTGAAACCGCTACAGATATACTCTTGAAAATTAGACAGGACGTCCATTACTATATCAAGTATAATAACAAGTATAAATATTTGAAATTATAAATGAAAGGGTGCCCTAATGGTTGTAATTTGATGTATATTGCCAATCTTTTAAACAGTTATATACAAACTCTTAGAATTTAAACAAATTTTGTTTTACTGTGTCAGCAATAAAAAGTGTAAATAATAAAGTGTGACCACATACCTGCTAAATCTTTATGACGCAAGCATTCTCGAACATAATTAATGTATAACTACCGTTCTAAAGAACCGCGCATAAAACAAAAATAAATTATCACAGTGTTGTTGTGATATCTTATTGTTCATCATCTTTTTTTTTTGTGTATAAAAGAGCTGAAAAAATCAGTTCTATACAGTGGATAAAGAAAGATAAAATCATTGTTGATTATTGTTGTTTTTCCTTTAACTTTGATTCTTGTCTTTACTTTATTGTTTGGACAAAAATCTTTGGTTTATTGAAAATAATAAAATTTAAATAGTGAAAACTTTTCTAAAGAGCTAAGTGGTGGCGAAATGGCAGTAGAGACGTGCATTCATCTTCAAATATCAATATCGGAATTTTGATAATTTAATCGGGATATAAGATATAAGGAAGTTTTTTAAAAATTAAATGTGATATTCCAACAGAAAAAAAAGTTCCGCTACAAAAATCTCTTCAAATAAGGAAGAAAGCTGATACCCAACTTGGTACTTGACAAAATTCGAGTAGTACTTCATGTCATTGCTATTGTTGCCTAATTTGAAAATCTGACTACAATTAGTTTAGTGTCCATGACTATAATACTACCCTTATCCTTCTCAATATATGGTTTTTTTGTAAAAGAAAAATGCATGGAAATTTGATTTTAGAGCATCAGCAAAATTGTTTTAAATAAAATATTAAAAACTCATTTATAATGAGGGCAGTAAATTATCTATATAATAAAAAAACATATTTGTTAGAGAGAGTCAAAATTTTTGCAAACCGGTTGTCTTTGTTGCAAGAATTGCATTTGAAGCCAGTCAAACTAAAGTAAATAGTTCCGTAAATAGTCATATCTGAGATTATATGTTTTTTTTATTTTAATAACGCTATGTAAAACCTGTCTGGATCCTTATCTATATCTTCGTCTTTGTATGTGAAATTCATATGTTTATTTGTTTGTCGGAAACGGAATTACAATAATGCGTAAAGTTTATTAACTTGAGGTGATGGATATTAAAGTGAAAAGAATTCCCTTCAATACAGTATTCAGCTCTTGAAATATTAAAAAAATAAATTTTATTTATCTTTCTTATTTAAAATAACTTTTTTTATTTATTATTTTATTGCAATATAAAATTCCAATTACATTATGTTTTATCTGTTTATTGTTTAAACTGTTACAGCATAGAAATCCTTAGGGATTTAAAAATATTATACTACTCTTTGTAATATAAAATTATAAATTAATATTCGTTCATTGTAGTTAATGAAAAATATTTATAAAAGTCAAGTAGATAAATATTGTACAAATAACTAAATTTACGTAATCTATACGTATTGAAATATATAATTTTTGATTTGAAAACTGAATTGAAATTTTATTGCAAATTATAACAAAATCTGATTAATGAGCTTTTGATATTCAATTTCCTAGAAATCATTTTTTGTTTTTAAATTTTAATGCTGTTTGCTGTTGAAGAGCATAAGAATCTGAATAAAAAAATAAACTTGAAAAATATATGCACATAAGTAATGACAACATAACTAATTTTTGGAAAGTTTTTTAAAGCGTTTTTAATTTTTAATCAGGGATTTTGAATTAAATCGTTAATTAAATTAAGATTGTTTTATAAGAATATTAACACAATAAAATTATTATTAAATATTCAATTTTTACACTACAATGAAAAAATTTAATTGCATTACAGATTTGATTTTGGAGACAGAAACAAAAAATACTACCGCTTTACATGCTTGATGCTTCTTAAATTTTCTCTGCTCAACTACAAAGGTCGGTGGTAATATAATAGTTTTTAATCAGTCGTCTACCAGACCGGTTTAAGTAAAAGTTAAAATTTAACCATTCAATTATACTGCTTTATATTTATTTCTACTCCAATTTTATTACTTTATCAGTCATCAAGTAACTGAGTTTAAAGATTTTTTTTACTCTGAGTAAAGGCTTGGTTAATTGGTGAATGTGATTTTGGTAAATATTTGATGGGGATAAATTAATGATTGACAAAAAATTCTCAGAATTAAAAATTTCGCTGCAAAAATTTAAACGCATCTTCTTAACCGATTCAAAGGCATTTTGAGCTTTTGAAAACACAGGCATAAATTTAGACGGTGCTTTGGTTTTAAAGAATAGAATGTTTATTAAAAGGTAAGCAAAGCATATTTTTCTACCAAATTGAAACTAGACAGTGAATGAATTTGTACTGGGCTTTCTGTAGTGCCTTCGAATCGGTTTCAAAAAATCGCTAGAAATAGGAAAAAAAATCGGAACAGTGATTCAGCTGAGTGCGGCGATGTTGGTGGTTTTTCGAGTTTCAAAATGATTCAATATAAAATTGCAATAAAAATATTTTTATAAACAATAAAACACAACAACAAAAAGCCATTTTTGGGAAATGTGTATTTCTATATACCATTATCAGATAATGGCTTACCACATTACTACAATTCCTCATTATTATGTTTAGTAATTATTTTTATTCACTTCACTACAAGAACTGAAAAAGGGGTATATCTAAGTTTGTCATTCCATTTTTATTTTCCACAATATCCATTTCCGGCCCCATAAAATATATACATCTGTTCTGAGTCCTTATGCATAGCGAAGTCGATTGAGTAATGTCCGACTGTCCGTCTATATTAATAATGAAATCAACTTTGCCAGGGCACTAGAAGAGCTAGAGGTAATTTAAATACGCTAATCGATCAGCCAAATCGACTTATGTCCCTCGAGGATGTAGGCTTAACACTAATGTTTTTATATTATTTGAAACAATGAAGAAATTTCAATCAAACAAAGAAAATTATGGATCGATAAAGAATTAAAAAATAAGAAAAAAATATTGTGTGAAAAAATTTTCACTCACCCATATTTACTAAATTGGGGGCATCTGAAATTTTCAGATAAAACTTTGATTGTCAATATGAGTATTATTTAAAAGAAAATCTATCATTGAAGAGATCATGAATTTATAAACTTAGCTTTTTTCTTATTTTTTAATTCTCTGTCCACGCAAAACTTGTTTATTTTTGATAGGAGCTGCTTCACTAAACTATATATACACACAGACTTATTTTATTTTTATTTTTTTAAGCTTTAGTAGATAATATTAAGGGTTTTTTATATCATGCAGTGTATTTATCTTGTGTTCTGCAGGTCTAAGTAACCCTGCACCTAAAGGGAGAATGAGAATGAGTTCTTTCTCAGATATAAAGTTATCTAATATTCTTGTTATGTTCTCTACTGAATTATAAAAAGCTGAAAACTGTATCGGTTGAATTTACTATTTTTCGTAAAAGTATTAAGAACATTTATTTAAAGGAAGTTTTATGAGAAATTTAAATAACAAAGACTAAGTTTATATCCAAAAATTTTTTCTACCAAAATAAGGTTAAAAGGGTTAAAATAACGATAATGTTCTCCCATATTACAATATATAAAACTTTAATTTTCCAAAACGGATAACTAAAAAGGAAAATAATCATATTTGCTGTCAAATCTGGTTCTGATGGTGAAATTTAGGTCTATATGCGATTTGCTCTTAGAAAATATTAATGCCATACCCTTCTTTTTAATATGATCTTACTACATAGAAAAATTAAAGTCTTTATACTTGGACTTTAGCTTAAATAAGCATATTCCTTTTTTTTAATTTTATAAGTCGTCGCTATCACACATCTTGTTATAGTCTTCTAATTATTAGGATTTTTCGATATTTGCAAGATTTATAAGAGAAGTGTACTATTTCAATTCAAAGAAATATACAACTTATTTACAAACTTGAAATATTTTGTTTTTTTTTTGTGTTTGTTTAGCTTTTTTTGAATTCATGTTTTTATTTTGCAATAAAAACTTTAATTAATCAACCTGTGCAAATTGGAAAAACAATACAATAAAAATATTTATTGGTATGTTTTTTGCTTCAATTTGTTTGTGAGTGTGAAAAACTGCTTTCTATAGAATTATTTTTTTTTCTTGTAATTTTTAGTATTTTACTGAAGTGTTCTGTAATCAGATTACAGTTTGTTAGTTTAGTATATTACAGTAATATATGTCAACACAGTGATTTTAACAAAGCATCTGCTTGAAACAACCTGACACCTAAATTGTATTATATGGATTATTGAAAATCTAATTTCAATTATCTTTTCTAAAAAAATTATTTAATAAAAACTCTGTATTTGTAAATTTAAAACAAAAATTTGAATCTCTCGATAATTTGAACCGTTTTCCAGGTCCCTTGTAAAACACTCAATATATTAAAAAAATATGTAATTTGGTCCTCTCAATAATTAGAAATTATTTCAAGGACATTTTGATCGGCGACTCTCTACAATTTGAATTGTTTTAATTTTCAAAAATAAAACAATCATTAATTTTTGTTTTTTGTGATGTGCTTCAAAATGACATCTTTCCTGCCAACATTTTATAATTTGAAATTCGATTTTTTTCACCTTATAATTTGAACCCCTAATGCAATTTTGTTTCTGGTTTTGGAAGAAATTTAAACTGTTTTCTTTAGTGTTTATGCCAGCTAGTAAATTGACTATTGTTTTTCAAGGTATGAACAAAATATTTTTGTTTTTAAAAAAGGTTTTTTAAAGATGAAAGTTGTTGTCATAAAGTTTAAAAAATTATATGGATCAAATAATTAAGTTCTAAGTTTTTACATAATTGTGATTGTTTAAAGAAATTTTGAATTATTCCTTGCAAAATGTCTGTCTTCAGATAAGCGATTAATTTTTAGCCAGCATATAAACTAGCTAGTTTTATGAAACGCTATATTGTGAACAGTCGCGAAGAGAATAGGGCTGGTAGAATAACTAGGAAAGTTATGAAAAAACTCACGATACCCTTTAACGTTAGTTAGAAAAGCGATCGAACAAGTAATAATAGCAACTCCACGTTCTTCAAGTTTGTATGTTTTTATTGCTTGTTGTAAATTTTTTCCCTAATTTTCTACAACATCTTCAAAAATTGAGGGAAAATCATATTTTGAATTTTTAAATTATTATGTTTGTGCCACCCTAAAAGTTATTTCCTGTTGAGTTTAATTAAGAAAAGCAGGAATTTTAATTGGCAAAAAGTAACTACTTTTTAAAGTTTTTTGATATCCATTCCCTTTAAAGCATCATCATTTCGAGCAAAAGACCAGTTTACATAAGTTGCTATATATCAGCTATGTAATGTAAATAGTTGCACTTGTGTGGAATAGAGAAGTACGAAATGAAGACTTATAACTCAATTTGACTTTTATTCTTCTTATTTATTTTGTGGCTGGAATTAAGTAAAAATAAAGTTGATCACTTTTGAAAAGTTATGAAATGTTTATGGAAGCAAACTTTTTTTTTAACTGCGACACGCTACTAGCAAAATTTTTTTCAAGTTACGAAATTATATGAGCTTAACTAGTTACTCATCAATTATAGTTGCATACCTAATGGCATTAAAATCTATAAATATCTTCCAAATTGCAGTATTGATACTTTGAAAAATTTTTAAGTGGAATTACAATTTTTGAAACTTGAACAGAGTGTGTGATCAAGATTTGTGTCGAAGCCTGCCATTATGGCCTAACCTGACGGTGGTCTTACCACTGAGTGAAATATAAACCATCAACTAGCGCCCCATGCAGGGATTGGAAACAGAGTTGCAATTTCAAGAACATGGCTGTCAGGACCATGAACTTCCCTAGCAACAGCACATTTCCAGAGGACCTTAACCCACAGCCACCACGTCTGCACTGAAGCGCCCTCATCATTAACCTGCTAAATACATGGGCCGGTTCCCGTGGCTCCAATATATTTAATGACACTGGTCAATCCTTTGATGAACACCTAACTTGTTTATTCAGATTTGGTGCCTGCACACCGAGGGACTAGTTCCTTCTATACCCCGAATTTACTATGTCTGAACTTAGATAAGCTCGGCCAGATTTGTAGTACCCCCAGGGAGGAATTTGAGTAGACTATTACATTATAACAAATTTGGATTTACTAGAAAAAAAATAAATACATATGTACAGAAACGACAACTAACTACTATCTAAATGTTTAGCCAGTTGCTGGGAAGTCCTTAAATACTGGTTTAAATCCATATGATTTTCTTACTTTAAAGTTTTTTTCAACTTTAGTTTACTCTTTATTCTTTAATATATCTTTTGGATTTTATATACTTTCGAACTATCCTGTTCTTTTCTACAATTATTGTCATTATTGAAAAATAAAAATCAATTTACTCAATAAATTCTTACAATTTAAATATATATTTTGGCCATTGCTAATGATGTCAAACTTCTAACAAACAAAAAAAAAAATCGAACGTGAATCTATTATACGGTGGTAGCGAAGGCGAATTCATTGATTTTCGTCGATATCAAGGCGAATTAATACAGATGATTGCACGGCTGCAAAATGCAACAACACAGAAAACAACAGGGAATTTGTTCCTACAAAATTTTTGTATGTTGTCAAAAAAATTTTGGCAACGTTAGTGGACATGTCGCACAACATAATTCTATTTTACTTTTCATTTTTTTAGTGACAACAGAGCGAAATACAGCGCAAGAGTAATGTATACATTTAAAGAAAATTAATATATGAATTAAAATGGAGGATTTAAATCAAATGCGTTTAAGAAAATGAACGAAATGTTCCCCAGTGTATATTGTGCTAGGAAACACGTAATAATACTAGTCTAATGCCTTGTGGGCACTTGTTTCGTTGAAACTGTATTTTGGATTGATTTGACGAAAGCGATGATGCCCTTTGTGTAGGGAGACATAAAAGAAATCTCAAATTGTGCATCTACAAAATTATTTGCAGTGCCCTTGACTTCCTACGCATTTCATTTCTAATTTTATTAAAATTAAAATTTTAGAAATGTGATTCTGTTTCGCACAAATCTTTTAGGGAATTTAAATATTTCATTTTTTATTAAAAATCAAAACACAATAAAATTTTGTTTAACAAATAATTTATTTTTGACAGCATTCATAAACAAGCACAATTCGCCTTGACAACCAAAACGTATACAGCTGATGAGCTTTTTCGCCCGTGCGTTCACCTGTATTATTTCGCCATGGTCGGTATACAATTATACAGGCCTATCGGCGAAAATTAACGAATTCGCCATCATTACCACCTTAAAATAAATTGAAACTGATTTTTGATCTCTGAGATTTTTGACATTTCCATTTTTCCAGGTTTCACCGTTATTTCAATTTTATTATCAATTTTACATGTTATATCCCAGTTGGAAGCGTTTTTTACAATTATATAAGCGGGATATATAACCCGTGGCTTGCTGTTCCAAAATTTAAAGACTCTTGCTACTTCCAAGAACATAATAATTTCTTTTAATGATTTTTATTATTAGAACAAAAATAATGAATCTAAACTAGATAAAATTCATTCACTCTTAAATGAATAAAAAAAATGAGAACTAATAAGGAAATCACAGACATTTGCAACAAGTATTTTGGTGTCTGCATCTATTTTAATATTTGCAAGTCTTCTCTGTTTCTTTAGTTTCAAACAATTGTGAGAAATGTTTTAATATTAAATTTTATTTGAGGTAAAGTTATTGCAACTATTTGTATTGTTTATGAACTCAACAATATTTGCATTTTAATTCCTTTAATTTATTTTTGCTTTCTCCTGTACTTCTTTCAATGCTGTTTAAGTATTCTTTAAGAGTTTTGAGTGGCAAACAAAAACAAAAATATTAAGTGGAAATATATTGACCAAAATATGAATAAAATATGCAAAAATTTTCTTCTTTTTGCTATTTTTTTTTAAAAAATGAAAATCGTTTTTATTTGTTTTTAGAAAGCTTTTTACGAATTCCTTTTATAACATGAATATGAATTTAGTTATAAATTTTTATTAAATGCAGCTGAAAGTAAAAAATAAATTCGGTTTAGTTGGTTTTTATTTAGTTTAAACTACCGATGTATAAATACTATTCATTAAAGGGATATCTATCTACGACAAAGTTGCTTAGCATACGAATTTTTTTAAATATTTTGAAGTTGTAAAATGTGTTATTTAATAGTTTCGAGACCTTTCTGTTTCGAAGTAGTGAAACAAGTGTGTTTTAGGTCAACGTTACGTAGGTGGGCTTTTTATAATTTCGAAGTTTAGAATTTCGTTCGAAAAGAATTGAGATTCTTTATTTTTTTTAATAATTGACATGAATCTATTTTTATTAAAAGCAAATAAAATAAATTAATTTCGGCTTAAGTTCATATTTATTTAAAAAAAGAAAATATTATTTATACTTTTTTACTTTTTATGCTCGAGTAGTTTACAAAATGGAAGAGAAGAAGCAACCAAAGTAAAAGAGTTATGAGAGCTTTTCTATAACATGTGGCCGCAAAAATATTTAACTTGGTAATCGTAAAAACTATAGTAAAAAAATTAGGAGTCAAGGATGTTCTTTTAAAAAATCTAACAAAAAGCATAGCTGGGTTGCGAGCGTAGCAAAAATGGCTATTAAGTAAAAACTTTAATTTAATTTAAAAGTGAATCTTTTTTTTAATAATTCTCGAACCCTTATTACTCACAATCAATTCTACTGTAATAAAGTTTAAGAAATTGTTGTAAATATCTTAAAATAATATCGCTGTGGTGGCGACAGTCATGAAAGCTCCGAAAATATTTAACTACTGAGACGAACATTTTTTGGCTTTAAGGAAAAAAATTATTTGAAATGTTTGACATGTCATTTTTTTTTTTTATTTATTTATTTATTTTAATTTATTTTTTTTTTTGTTTGATCAAATCAGAAATAAAAGTGACTATGATTAGTAGTTTTTTATCATTCTCGAACCATTCATCATTCACAATTTTACTGTAAGTAGTTTAAAAAATTGTTGTAAGTATCGCTCGATATTTTATTACTGAGTGAAACATTTTTTCCCATAATTTTTGACCGGGCCAAGAAAGAGCTCTTCTAATCTATTCACGTCTTAGATAATTTTAAACGTTTTATCGATAATTGGTAAACTTAAGAGGAAATAATTTTAGAAAATAAATTGAACAACTTATTGTTATAATCATTAATTTTTTAAGCTTGATAATATTTTTCCACATAAGGAAAATTGTTTTAGGTGCTGGATGTTATATATTTCTACTTAAAATTTTTCCTCTAAATTAAGGTTACGACCACTTTTCGTCAGTCTTCCCATACAGCCAGTTTTTTATTTGATTATACATACTAGTATGGAAGTTACTTGTAAGAAGTTTTAAAACCCTCTCCCGTGCAATTCTCTGGGAAACTGGCAACATTTATTCACTTTGTATAGGACTTTTAAAACTCATCCGGGATTTCTCTCACTATGTATTTTAGTAAGGAAGTTTTTAGAACAAAAACTAATAGCTCCATTAATACTCTAGATATACGATAATTATTTTTCACTGTATTTGGGAGGTACCACGCCTACTTCAGCTATGCACATTAACAGCAGAGTTACTTGGCCAAAATTTTAAAACTCTACCACTTGTACTGATTTAGGTTCATGATAATAATTATTCGCTTTGTATGAAAGGTACCACGCTAGATACTGAAACCAGTCTATGTTTTGCTAAACTAAGTTTATCGATATTGGGGTTACTAGTACAAAATTTCAGGAGTCTACCTAATATGCATATAATCGCTACATAATAATATTTTTTCCACGTTAAATGGGAGATGCTAGGCCAATTATTCCAATCAAGCAAATTTTTCGCTGTGTTTTCCATTTTAGGAAGAGAAAAAAAATTCTAATATAGATAACAAGTAACACGATGACAAATATTTACTATGTATAGGAGGTAATGCACCCATGTAATATTCAAAAAATGTAATAAATACCTAATTTTACCACAATCATATCTGGTTTAAATTGTATTATTTTACTTTTTGATAATTCCTAGATTTATTTCAATTAAAATTAATAATCCTTAAAGTATTTTGCCACTCCCTCTTCAACAAAAAATATAAAATAAGCTTCTGAATATTCTTTCCAATAAGATAAAAAAAAATGATAAATCGTTTATAAGAACAGAAAACAAACTTAAAAAGAAAATAAATAAAAACTTCCTAATCATTTGTGTTTTTAGTAACATTTTAAAACACAAAGTTATTGTTTTATGTAAATAATGAGTAAAAATCTCTTGGTGTTTTGTTAAGCTTCTTATTTTAATTTTTTTTAGGAAAGCCATTTTCCTTAGTAAGATAAATTTGGAAAAAATGAAGCTGATACTAAGTTATGTTTTATTTGAATTTTATATTCACGATTTATTTGTGCAGACTTTTCTTCACGGAACCGACCCAGTCCTTAAAGTTGTTTATTTTCACATCAACAAGTTTTTGTGTAAAATAAAAAATTAATAAATGAAGAAATATTATGTTTTGATATTATTTAATGAGTCTATTATTCTTAAAAAATATAAATTTTAAATTCTTCGTTTTTTTTTTCGTTGGCTTGAGAAAATTGTATACAAAATAAACGGATTATAAAATTAAAATAAGTCAATTGCGAACTGAAGTCACAAATGAGGGTTTTACACCACATTTCAATCCCATGAAGTATATAGATTATGAGCGAAGACCATTGAGCGATATCTGTCTGTCCGTTAGTTTCAAAATCAAGT
Source organism: Cistogaster globosa (assembly GCA_937654795.1). Taxonomy (NCBI): domain Eukaryota; kingdom Metazoa; phylum Arthropoda; class Insecta; order Diptera; family Tachinidae; genus Cistogaster; species Cistogaster globosa. The sequence continues at coordinate 24,529,530 of OW569405.1, forward strand.
TTTCTAAGGCACTAAATGAGCTAAAAAAAAATTTAAATATGCCCATCAATCAGACATAGTTTCGAAAATTTTGCTATTGAAAATTAACAAGATCGCTTCATATTTTGCAAGGCAGCAAGAAAAACCACGCCTCTATTTTCTTGTATCATTTGAAATATATTTAGTAAGTATGGAACGATAAAGTTAAAAAATTAAAACAAAAAAACTTCAAGTGTGTCCGAGCTGTAGGCCTCAGCATTTTTATAGAATCATTTAAATGAGATTACTTGTTGCTAGCTTTTGCTTGTAAATTTAATGAACAGACCTAATATTATAGTATCAAATATCCATTAAGGCTTCAGTTTTTTTATATTTCAAGAAACACAATTTGTGTTTAAATTCAATCTACGGTATAATAAATTAATACCATATATTAACACATAATCTATATGTAATTATATTCCATCATGTTGACCTTTTTTTATTATTTTATTTAACCTGGCATTATCTCCAAAATCCAAGAATACTTCGAAAACAAAAAGGTTAGAAAAACGCCCGAAACAACACATTTAATTAAGAACAAAAATGCTCAATAATATTTATTGTGTTAGAAAATCTTACCACACAAATCTCACACCAAAGACAAAAATAAAAAAAAACACGCAGCTAAGATAAGCGTCAAGGCAGTTAATAATCGGACTAGCAACCAACTTGTTCTTCTGCCTTAGCAATCTCCCTGTTTTGTTTCACATGCGTTAACGTTAGTTGAAAACAGTCATAAAGATGACAGGCAAGCGAATATACATACATTTAGCCAGTACATTATAACATTTATGTATACATAATCGTATACTTTTGTATGTAATACTGGTTATGTGGGAGCAAAAAAAAAAATCGAGTAAATCAATAAACTGTAGGTAAGTGTGAGATAAAAGAAGTGATTAAACAAAAGATAGTATTTCATAAGACTACTCATTTATTAACTAAAGGATTTCAGGGTTGAACCCAAGAGAAATATAAGGGATTATAACATCAAAATATATGTTTAATAAAAAGTCTCTGGTTAATTTTCATATCTTAAATAAATTTTTTACACTCATTTCAATCTTTCATTGATATGAAAATGTTACATAATTATTACTGTTTATAAATTCGGATGATAAATGAAATACAAAAGAAATATTTGTTTGTTTTAATACATGTAAATATTAAAACATACGTTAACAATAGCTGGATAAATAACTGTTTATTTGGTTTCATAATTAAAAATATTAACTTGAATGAATTTAGCATTAGGATGATTGTTTAAAAAAAAAAATCACCAAAGTGAGTACTTAAGACTACCCAAGATAACTTAAAACTGATTAATCAGTTTTGCGTTTAAAAACAGGCTCGAACATAATTCCGACAAACGCGAAGAAAGCCACTTAATTAAAAAACAAAAAGTATTAAGAGCTTCAAGCAGTTGCTTATTATACTTTTTGTTTTTGTGACAGTTTTTAGCATTATTTTAGAGTCATATTTAGCGCAGCCTAATGATAAAAAAATGATGCAAGTATTTTATTTTAATTTTTATTATTTGTAAAAATATGTCATTTCTAAGAGAAAAAAATACAAATGTGAATACACCCTTTATAATGGTACTAAAACAGTTGTCAACACATTTTACTTTTGTGGATAGAAATTTTTATCACTGCTTACAAAATTCAACAATTAACATTTAAAACCGATTTTCCTAAATTTGTATTTCAATAAAATTATAGAAGTGATAAGTGAAGTCGTTGCCACTGCTAGTTTAAAATAAAAAAATGTACTAAATATGATAGGAATTAAGCACAATGTTATTTGCTGATTTTAAGAAAATGCAATTAGAAATCTGGGTATTATGTGATTCAAAGGAAATTCCTATAATGTTAGTAATATGACCAAAGAGTTTCGTATTTTATTATAAATACGATTGAAAATAAGTCAAAAACGATGGTCATAAGGTACACGTTCAACGGATATGCCCAATGAAACAATCGTTTAAAACGAGTGCATAAGACATCACTATAATCGCGCGGAAGAGTAAAAAAGACTCGAATATGATCAATATTTTTTAAAATGCTAACAGGGTAAACATTTTTAAAAAATAAAATTATTTCATAAATATATGCGGAAGTCTTCCATTGGAAACAGTTTCAAGATAATTTCTAATTTTATTGTTTACAATCTATATTAATAGCGACTATATTTCTACGTAATCGGTGTGATTCTAAATGTCTTCTACTACGGTTAAAAAACTAAGGCCACGCAAGTCAAAATCATGTCAATATTGGCAAACCTTTTAATTATAAATTTTATTATTTCTACTTGTTGCTATTGCTAATAATGTGCTATGATTTTACTGACACAGACCAAACGTAGTGTCTGCATTTATTTTTATTAGTAACACCTCAATATGTCTAACTATTACATTTCCGGGTATAGAGGGCTGCGATAAACGTACAAACAGGCATAACATTGTGACGAAAACAATAGGATTACGTGTTTTTAATTTCAGTTCAAAACTCGAATAAAATAAAAATAAAAATAAGTGTGTATTTGCAATAGAAACTATAAATATGATGACTAACAAGGACAAAAACGAAAAAACGTTTGGTTGCGTATGGATATCGTAAAATCAAATTAATATTGGTTGATTATAGATGTCCCTCGTACAACTAGTTATTAACTATGTTTTTTAAGAAAATGATATATTCACTGAACACAATGTGATGTGGATAAGTGCTACAAATACTATTAACGGATGCAGCAATCCACCATATGCTATAATACATTGTAATAGTGTTTAGGGTTTGTTCTATTCTTTAAAAATTACCACGTAAAACATTAAAAAAATTTTTCCTATTATAAATAAAAAATATTGTTAATTAATTTAATTTTTGAAAGTTGTGTTGTTTCGCATACAACGTAACAGTCAAGATATTTGCAGTAATGTTGTTCTAAATTAGGATAAATAAGTAAATGTGTTTAATTCGGCTATGCCCAATCTCACATACCCTTGACCATATATGTATAACCAAATGTATATATCGGCATAAAAATTATTTCCTACCATTATGTTCAAAAAAAATTTTAAAAATTGTAAGCTTTGCTTTGGGTTGTTGTCACATCAACTTTCGTTTGTATTCTTAATACTTAGTAAAGACTTATTACTTATTAAAGCCAACCACCTTCAAGAATACAAACGAAAGCCTTTATTAAGTACTTAAAAGTAAAGCCAACCACCTGCAGGAATATAAATGAGAGTTGAAGAAGAGCTAAGAAGAAATAAGAGGCAGGCGTGGAGTTTTGTTTGCTGCCTGGAAGGACATGGACATATCTTGCATATTTTCAAGAACAAAATATTCAAAACTATTTCTGATTTATTTAAGCTTTCTCCCAAAGTTGATCTCAACACTAACAGGAACGGATAGACGGACATCGCTTCATCGACTTCGCTATGCATAAGGACTCAAAATATATAAAATTTATGGAGCCGAAAATAGATATTGTAGAAATTACATACCCTTTTTCACCTGTGGTGAGTAATATAAAAAGAAAATTTTTTTGATTTATTAAAATTATGTTAAGCAAATCAACCAATATCACAAATTTTATAAAAGAGAATATTAATATAACTCAGTTCACAAGCTAAAAAGCGATATCGGTAACCAGTTACATAACCGGGTTCAATAAGTAAACTAGCTGCATTAAACTATGACACGATGAATTTAAATTTCTTTCTTAATAGTCTATTGAACTCAAAGTAGTCAATTTAAAGAATTTGTTTTCTGCAATTTAAAGTCTTTTAATATGAGAAACTGCGCTCTTTGCCCACACATGAGCTGCATGAAATACTACAGCCTGAGAAAATGATTTAAAAATAAAATTTTATTGTATATATTAAGACCCATAATCATAGAAACAAACTAAAGTCAGGTTCTTTTAGAAGGTACTTTAATTTTAAAAATTACAATTAACTTTTTTGACACTATAGTGAAATACAAAGTATATTTTAAGTTAAACCGGCTTTAACTGGGCGACACATCAAATAAAGAAAATGTTTGCCCATAATATGTACAAAAATACATTCAAATAGACTATCCTTCTCAGAACAGCTGCTGGTATTTCTTGCTAAATATTAAAAACAAATATAAAAATTAAATTTTGTTAATTTGAAAAATACAAAAGTTAATTGAATTTGTTATAAACATTGTTACAAAAATGGTAAAATTAATTAATATTAACACATAAAATTGTAATATAAGTTTACGTCATAGAAAGTCGGTACTAAGTCTTTTGAAAACAACTTCAGGTGGTTTTAAATTTAAAAACCGATTATTACCTATTAAACTAAAACTTTTACACATCTTTAGTACAAAAAAAGTGCACTTCAAAGAAAACTGTACTTTAGAAGTTGAAAAGTACACTGTATTTAGGACTATGATTATGGGTCTAAACCTTTAATTTCTGTTAATGAAAGGAGAAAGAATGCGTAAAAAAAACTCACGTTGTTCATTACATATTATATATGTTCCTTGAATTTAACATATTGGTACTTTCGTACTGAAAAATGTTATGCAAATTTTCAAATTATTAACAGATTGTGTCAACTTGTTCAGACCTTTTTGTAAATATAAAAAAAGGGTCCGAACTTAGAACCGAAGTATTAGTAGCAAAAACCGATTAATTACAACTTGTTATTGAGGTAAATTTCAGACGAAAACATTTCATAAATTGGGAGAAAATGGCGATCCTTAGAAACACCTTGCTGCCATTTCGAAGCTTCTTGAACTTGATAAAGCGATGTGAACCCTAAATGAAAGTTCACAAAAAAAAATTTCAATTATTTTAATCAAAAAGCCAGGTACATTAAAATCAATAATTTTATAAATTAAGCCATTAATTAAAATTTGTTTCTTAACCCTTTAATAATCGAGACAAAATAGTAAAGCTTATCAGAGTTTTTCACTTTGGTTGCATATGCGAAGATATTATATGAATCAGTAATAACATGGCAAAGCCTTTCTTTAAAATAATTTTAGACCAAGTGAAATTTATTTATTATAAATTGTATTTATTTTACAGGTTTCATGAAATTCTTTACTTTAACATTTTAACGCGGTAACAAACGTTAAAACTTTTTTTGGTTCATTTTTGTTGCTAATTTTGACTGACTAGTTATAGTAGAGTTGTTATTGATTTTTTGTTTAGTGTACAAATGCATAAACCATTAAGATTATCAATTGATTAATGATTTTTCTTATTTTATCTCAGCTTTTGTAAAGTGTATTAACAAATTGTTATTGTTTTGTTTTTGATTTGTAACAAAGGTTAAGACAAGCTATAAAGACATTGGGGTCGTCTTTCCTTTGGGTACTGTTCATAAGGTTCATTATGGATGCTTTTACTTGTCTCTCTTTTTTTCCCTTCACTATTTGACCTTCTAATTAATTCTATTTCATTTTATCGAAAGTACATAAATTTTCACCAACTTCAAACAAGAAGGAGGTTAGCAATTCGTCTGAATGTTTCTTTTTAATGTTTGTTCCTACAGAACTCAGTGATTTCTGAAGATTATGCCTACAGATTAGTCCCATTTGAATAATAGTTCATAATCTTAAAAATTAAAGGGTGTTCGCGTACAACATAGATATTTTTTACGTGTATCATTAAACGGTTCAGTGTATCCCAATAGTTGATGAAATTGGATGTCGTTACAGACGGACAGCTGAAATTTATGAGGAACCTATAATGCTATGTCGGCAAGAACAAGTATCAAAATTTTAATTTAGAAATTAAAGGGTGTACCCATAATTGATGTAATGTGGCATGTGTTGTAAGCCGTTATATAAAAATACTTGAATGTTCACTAATTTGTCAGGTATATTAAGAAGTATAAATATTTAAAATTATAGCTCAGAGGGTGTCCCAATAGTTGGTATAGTTTCATGTATGTGACCAAACTTCAAAACCGTTATAGACAGACAGCTAAGATCTGTTTTTAAATCGGTTTTTTTGCAAGTATTATATTGATTTCAACATTTACTAATATTTCCCTGATGTTACATAAACATAGATAGCCTTGTATAGGGTGTAAGATTTTATACTCCAATATATAAATTATGCATTCGTTTAAAAGAAATGCAATTACATTTATTGCTGCATAGTTAAGAAATGAATTATGATTCCTTTCTGTTCTTTTCAACACATGTGTTAACAAAAAAAAAAAAAAAAAAAAGCTGCCTGATGATGTGTGCAGAAAAAAAAAATAATTCACAAAAAAATAAAAATAAGATTTTTTTAACATTGCAAAACAAAGTAGTTAAAACGTAAAAGAGCGTCAAACTGTGAAATTCAACATTTATAACGAGAAAAGTAAAAAATATAAAAACTGTTTTTCTTTTTATTTTTGTTGCTTTTATCTATTTTGCTATTCATACATGTGTTAGTATGAGTTAAAAAAATCATATTTCACACATAAAGTAATGCTAACGTTAGTTTTCTGCAAATAGTTTTTATTCAAAACTTAGTAACACGTGTGTCAGATGATAAGAACTGAAACAAAAATATTAAAAAATATTTAAGAGAAGAATTTTTTTAATGTATATGTGTTGCACATACATGCACAAAATCACTTCAACGTACATATTTATTCACTTTAATATTCCATTTTTCTTTGGAATTAATTTGAGTGCTTTTCATACTTTTTTCACTTTATGGTACTTATTTTCACATGTGGAATTTACTTTACCCATCTTAAGTCGAAGCAGAAGAGGAATTTTAAAGTCTGAAGGTTGGTTAAATACTGGTACCACGAAAATTAGTAACAAGCGGTGACTATGGTATTTGTAGAGGTTGCTGAAAAGGGCTTTTGGTGTGTAATCTAGTGGCTGCAGCTCTAAACCAAATCAAGAGAAGAGCGTTTACCTCCAATATGATAGTATACTGCAACATAAGTTTTTACTGATGCAGTTTAAATTAAGACAGTGTCCAGCTCTTCAGGGAGGAGTAAGTGCATGCTCCAAGCAAAAATTATGCAAAATTTTACTACGCGGGAGATCGATATGAGGTCTTCGTGTTGATGAGAGTAGTAGCAGAAGTCTCTTGGGTACTTTAGATAATCTTTAAAACACCTAAGCTTTAATTAATGATTTCTATTATACACAGGACTTTTACTTGCAAAGAAAATAATATTACACAAATGGTGTGTGAAGCCCTTTTGCCATATATGTTCTCAATTAATTGCTACAACATCGGATTTCTGATTAGTACTGAATTATTCCCATTAAAAAACTTACTCGTTTGTTTACCACGCGAACTATCGGACGGATTTCTAGAATATATCAAAAGAAATGTGTGATTAAGTTGCTTAACGGTTTCATAAGCGTTGTACTATGTGCAACCGTTTTTTGAAATTGCAATTAAGGGTATATAAATGCAAGAGTCACTAAAAACTAAAAACCAGGATTATTTTGCTAGAAGTATACTCCAGTAATGCCTTCAGATAAACATCTCCACTAGGTAGTCACAAGTAGTAGTAACTTCTTTTCTTAAAACCCTAAAGAAGTTATTTTCGGCAACTAACAAAATGTAGGTAGAAATAATAGCACATTAAGGAAAAAGAAAACTTCAACGCTCAGTGTTCGGTAAATGTTATGCTTAAGTGGTTATTATATTATCCTGTTTATATTTAGACACATTTAGTTTTCCCATCAATCAAATATGTATTTAAGGATGGCGGAAATAAAACGAGAACCGTACTACATTTCGTTTGTTATGCCTCAATTAAATAGTTTGTTCCGTAAAAGGTAGTCTTCACAACCCAATAGCGTTTTCTTCTACGTACCTTCTTTTTAAGCAATTCTTAAACCGTTTTTTATACCCTTCATCACAAAAAGTGAACAAAGAATGTTTTGAAGTTTGTCATTTCAGACCCCATAAAGTACATATGTTATGACTCCTTGTGTATAGACGATTGAGAGATGTAAGTCTGTCAGTCCACGTAAATGCTGTAATCAACTTTGCCAAGGTACTAGACGAGCTAGAGAAAATTAAATATGCCTATCGATCAGACATAGTGTCAGAAGAAGTGCTATTAGAAATCAGCAAGATTGGTCTATGTCCCTCGAAGCAGTGGGCAAAACACCATTCCTGCGTCTTATTTTTCCATATCATTTGGAACAATGAAGTAACTCCAATCAAAAAAAAAAAAAAAAAAAAAAAAACACCAAATATAGAGCGATAGAGAATTAACAAATAAGAAAAAACCATCAAGTGAAAAAAGTTTCGATCGCCCATATTTACCTGATTATGGGCCACTAAAATTAAAAAAAAAAAAATTGATTACCAATATGGTCAATAAAGGTATCATTTAAAGGCTTTTTAAGAGATCTTTCAGAAAATACTAAAATTTTTTAAAAATGTTTAATCCATTAAGCCAAATTTTTTTTTTCTTTTTTTTAATTCTCTGTAACCGAAATTTTTTTCTTTTTGGTTGGAGCTACATAACTAAACTAGATGTACATACTTGGTGAAGGGTATATAAGTTTCGGCATAGCTGAACATAGCACTCTTAGTTGTTATTAATGCAATTGAATTGCATAAAACAGAATAAATGCTAGCAAAAATGCTTACAAATCAAAACAAAAAGTGCAGCTCCTTTCAGTTTGGTTTTTTTTTTGTGTGTGCATTAATTTATATATGTAGGTTTATGTGCAAAAAGCAAAATATTTGTTTGGCCTATTTAACATAAATTCTAATTAAAATCCTGCCATCACAAGAAATGCGCCAACAAAAGTAAATTCTGCAAAAATATTTTTCAGCTGTCTGTCTTGTAAATTTTAATGACATAAGTTCGCCTTTTATTATTATATTTTGTTGCTGGTATTGTACTTGTTATAAAAGGAAACTTTAAATTGTAAAAAATAAACTTCTGTATAAAGAAAGTCAGTGAACTTTTTAATAAGGAACACAGACAAAAAATGTCATAACCCTAGGGTAGCCATTATCCATGTACATGTTAGAAACATCACAAACATTTTTAACGTTATAAAAAGGAAGGAAATATTGTATGATAGAAGGAACGATTAAGGGGAAAAAAGATTATATTTACACAAATAAGCTTATTTTAAACGAAATGTATGTTTGTATGTTTTCTAAAGTTTTGGAAGGGAAGACAAAGTATTTAGCAAGAGATTTTTTTAAGCAAATTTCTTAGCGACCATATTTATCGAGATGTACTATAAAATAATACATTTTACAGTACAATTAAATACTCATTTATTTTATCATATGACAAGATCTCAGCCGTTTTTCAAGTGTAAATTGTAAGATGAAGCAACTGCTGCATGTCATATTGTCCACGGACACCATGTCCATGTACTCTATATAGTACCCAGAGGTAACATAATATAAATTAAGATTATGTTGCGTTAAAAAACGTCATAATGTCCATTGACATTGTGTCCCTTTTAGTATGAATATAGTGTCACATGAAAGTTTTATAAAGTCTGCACTTAAAACAACAACGGCTTCGCTTATCAAAAATATTCTGCATAGCAAGAATTTTTCTCTATGGAATAACCAAGACCAACTCCGCTCATCAAAATTCTTTTGCAATCCAGTTTATAAAAACGTTACTTCTTTCCTACATTGAATATAAAAAAAATATACCTATAATCACCTCGTACTGAATGAGAGACCAGTCAGGATGAATACTTGTCTACAAATGGCTTTCAATCGCCCGAAGGTAGAGCTAAATTTTTCTATATTTTAGACTTATTCGGTGACTTATTCTACGAGAGTCGAACCGTTATTGAAGTCTCCAAGACAAAGTTTTCGAATGCCAAAAATCTGTTATGTTATTTGCTGATAAGATTAATACAATAATCTTTTGATTTTTTTTCCTGATTCACAGTCATACACAGGAAAGCACTACGGCGTATAAATTTGTCTGTCTTGGAACAACAGAGTAGGTTCTATTGGTTTTTTATAAGTATTATAACCGATGCAAAACTGAAAAAGGAGATAAAAAATGTTGGCATATATTAAGTAATAAATATCTTTAGCATTTTGTTTATTTCGTTGTTGTTGTTACATAATTATAGCTATTGAAACTATATTACTAATTTATTATTTATTTTTGTTAGTGTTTTTAAAGCTTTCTATTTTCATTGGATTATGTAATTTATCTCTACAGCTTTAATTAGTATGAAAATTTATTATTTGGAATCTTTCCTCAATATAGATGTTTTATGATATTTTCAGAAAATATTTATTTCTTAAAACTAAAAAATGAAAAGTATAATTTCGGGATAAGTATTGATCTTCCTTTAGTAATTTTTGAATAAAAATTTGTGTTCTTAAGACAAGAATAAACTCTTAATTTTTTATTACAACAAAAGCTTGAATATTAATATTAAATATCCCAAAATTTAAAATACAAAAATAAATGAAAAAGTATTTTCAATTTAATTTCCGTTTCCTTTGCTGTTTAGCGAAACGGTTTCCTTTTATTTTTCGTCGTTAACATCAGGATGTAGAAGTCATTTATCATTATTGGTGCTGATAGCACCACTAATCATAAATATTGCTTCATCAGTTGGAGAAAATATTCGTTTTTTTCTTAAAATGGATTCTCATCATTTTTCTTAGTTTGGTGGTTGCAAACTACGTTTCCTTAAAACAAAAAATAAAAAAATAAAACTCTGACTTGTGAATACTAAAGATATTACTTTTTAAACAGAAAAATATTATGGTCATAATACTATACTTATGCATGTTTTCTCTTTCTCTCTGTTCTTTATGAAAATTTTATGCAAATGTTATTATTTTACTCCCCTGGCTGTATTACATAAAAAAATTTTACATCACGTTTTTAGTTTGAAAGATTTTTGGTTTCTTTTTTGTTGCAGGCGTTGCGAACTTTGCAAGTCATTAACTTTTATGTAAAAATGAATATTAACGATGAAAGGTTAAGGCAGATAGATACGTGTTAATTTGGTTTAGAAATTAATTACTTTGTCTTGAAAACTATGCTAAAATTTTATTATCTTTTTGTATCATTTATGCAACGTATAATTCATAAACCACATTTGCAAGCAAATTCTGTACGCAGTTAAACATTTTTATCTAACGTTGAATTTAAAAGAAATTTATATGTTATATTTGAATCAAAATTGAAATTTTAAACAACTAAAATTTGTTTTCTTAATTTAAAGCGAATTAATTTGGGTCAGTGTTAAGCAACAAACAATTGTTTAAAAGCTTATACAAGAACTAAAATATATAAAATTTAGTAAAGAATTATAATTAATTATATATGAATTGAAATCGATTTTTCGGCTTAAGTTTATCTTTATTTTAATATCTAAAAAATACAACAAATATTTAAAGATTTAGGGGTTGGTTAGCTTAAGCAGACGCTGACTTATATATCAAACATTCAATTAATGATTTTTATACAATACTAAATTTATACTTATACATATATATTTATACTTCCTTTTCAAAAATCAATAGGATATTGATGCAGAACTTACAATGTTGCGAAAAAAAAAATTTGAAAAAATAATAAAAAAAAATTGGCTACACCTTTGGTTGGCAGAAAGCAAGAATAAGTAAACATGACGATAAACAATGTTAATAAAAATAATGTTATGCAGGTAGTTATGTATGTGATTTTGTCTAACCAATAACTATTGATTGAAAGAGGATATTCCTCGTAATCATATTTACAAAAGTAAACGGTTAAACATATGATGGTTTACACAGCCTAAGGTAGATAGATGTGAAAAATAATAATGACCAATAAAACGACATAAAAAATGGTGCATTACATTTTCCTAGTGATAAATAATCTTTTTTTATTTTTATTTTATAATTAAACAAGCACTAGGTCAGTTTTAAAATAAAAATATTGTTTATTAGTTTTTTATTTTTTCTTTCAATATTTCGCCACACCGTTGGGTGGCATCTTCAGGAAACAGGAAAGAAAATTATTAACTTAACTTCTTATTTTTGGCGTAGTGTGCCTATTAATTATTGTATTATTACTTTAATGCCTTAGCTATATTCTTAATTAAATTTGAAATAAAAAAGTTTAAATTATGCTGGTATATTTTTTTGTTATATAAAATAAATTTTCTTCAGTAGTAGCAATTTTTTTACCATTTTAAAGATAAGCTATAAAAAATGCGAATAAAAAATATCATTTATATTATTTTTTGCTTTCTTTAATTTCTTTAAAACATCCTTCCACAAATTTTCAAAATATTAATAATATTGGGGTTATAAACGTTACTACCTTTAGAATTAACCCTCAAAGTATTCTAACCCTTTTTTTTTCATTGTTATGTTAAGTGTGTTTTCAGCAAAATACAACAAATAATTTTTCATGTCAATTATTTTGTTGTTGAAACAAACAATATTTATTTTTTTGTTTGCTAGTAGCCTTTAACAAAAATTTAATATTCTTTACAAACAATGATTTTATGAGAAGTATATGTTTGTAACTACGTATTAATTGAGATTTGGCCCTAAGGAGTTGTTTCTGCTAAATTTAAAATATAAAATATTTGAAACGTAAAACAACTTTTTGCCATTTATTCTCTTTTAGTTGTAAAATCTTTGCTTTTTTTAAAAACTACGAGCTCAACTTTAAAAACAGTTTTGAACAAAATATTTTGTTGAGTATTAGTAAATTTCGTAGTTAGTTTCACAAAAAATCCATCCAATCTCTTGTTTGTTCAATATTTGTTTTATTTATAAGCAAAACAAAACCTTAAGGAAGGTCAAAAAATAAAAGAATTTAAATTTAAAAGGCGATTACGTCATAACACTGAAATTATTGTAGAATTTAACTAGAAGAATTTATAAAAAAAAAATAACACTCAAAGCAGGAGACTTGCATCGGCATAAATTTCCTGAACGAAACACGTGACAAATTTTGTGGGATACTGACGGGTTACCCCATATGCTATGATATCCAAATGCAAAATATTGTATCATCTTAATAAAGTGGATTATTGGCTTAAAGTTAACAGATTAATATCCAATATTTTTTTAAACATTCACACAGTACAACGGTTAGTCAAACGTATCACAAATAAAATTTAGTAAAATTGAGCTGTCTAAAAGACAGTCATGGTGCAAGTTTAGACTTTGGCATCTTTAAATAAAAAACGATAATCATGCATTGATTTGCGAACTATAAACGACAATGGAAAGTAAAGCATAAGCATCAGAGAAAATCATATCATGTTATCTACTAGATATAAAGCAATAAATTAACGCTCTAACTTTAACTAAATTGTACGCAATCTAACTCCGATAAAATGTTTGCTTGATTGGTAGTGAGTTTTCAAACAAATTTGAAAACAAACCAAGAGTACTAAAAAAAACTAGTTAAGTGAACGCAAAACCCTCACAATTATAAAATTTGAGCCCACAAAACAAGTTTCAATCATTCGAAATCCCTAATGAGCGTAAATCAAGTACCTCGGTGAATCTTAGCAAGTTATCAAATCGAAGGCTAATGGAAATGATATAAAATTTTATTTTAAAAATTGTATTACTTGTCTAAATGAAATTTTTATACGTTTATAGTTGATAAATAATTAAATTAAATTATAAATTTACTTAAAATATTTTTACTATTTTATTTAACCGAAAAAAAATAAGTACAATAATATTCATTTTAAAGTTGGGCAATATTTTCGGGTAAGCTGACATACGTGGTTAGTAAAAAATCTACAAAAATTTTAATACAAGCAATTGCACTGAATTTATGTTAAAATATATTTAAAATAAAACAATGTTTATAAATCTTTTTATAATGCCTGCTAATAAAACCGCTTTTAATTTCCAAAGTTGAATTCATGTTCTTTAAAATTTTATTTTGTCTTTTTATATAGATTAACGTATTTGTTTTTGGTGCGATCAATATTGCCATATTAAGGTGAAAATATGGAGACTTAGCATTTTTTAAATAAAAAGTCGATCAAAAACTGAAGGTGAAAATAAAATATTCGATCCGAATGTTTAATGCGGAATAGAAACCATTGCAATTGGAATGTGTGACATGCCAGTATGTTAAATTAAGAGGGTAAAACATATGGTAGAAAATTAAGCATTTTTGATAAATTTTTGTCCAAAATTTTGAGTAAAATAAGCGAAGTGAGAAGCGATTTTAAGGCACAACTAAAAATATGTTTGTCCTTTGCTTAATAATTTTTTCTTAACCGTTCGTCATATTGAAATCAAACAGTCTTGCCATACCAAGTTTTTCTCTCTAGTATATCCTCTTTTGAACATTGATTTCGGAACACGTGTGATCAATTGAATACAAAGGCGTAGACATACACAATTTATTCACGACGTATGTGACTTTAAAATAACATCTTAGGTAAATACAAAACACCACAAATCTGACTTTTAATTTTCTCTTTCCCATGAATCTAATTGATTGTTGTTGTAACGAGTACTTAAAGTGTTGAAATATCTTAAGTCACTTGAGATTTAATTAAAACTGTTATATATGCTATCGAAAAGTGTTTTAAGGGCTTTAAATTTTTTTAGTGTGGTTGTTACTGTGTACAATAACATTATTTCTAAAAATTTTATATTTTCAATATATATAATAAAATGTTAAATATATTTTCAAAATACAAAAAATGTAAAAAAAAAATATTTTTTTTTAAATATTTTTATACCCTTCACCACGAAAATTTGAAAAGGTGTATCTAAGTTTGTCATTTCATTCGTAATTTCTACAATACCCATTTCCGACCCCATAAAGTATATATATTCTTAGTCCTTATGCATAGTAAAGTCGATGTCCGTTTGTCCGTCTGTGTTAGTGTTAAATCAACTTTGTCAAGGGACTATATAAGCCAATTAATCAGATATAGTTTCAAAAGAGTTGCTACTGAAAATCAGCAAGATCGATTCATGTACCTAGAGATAGTGGGCTAAGCACCACGCCAGCCACTAATTTTTCCATATCATTTGGAACAATGAAGTAACTCCAATAAAAAAAATATATGGAGCGATAGAGAACTCAAAAATAAGAAAAAATCATCAAGTAAAAAAGCTAAAATTTTTAGGAATTCTTAACCCATTAAGAGCAGGTGTCATTTTTATAAACTTTTTTTGTTGTTTTTTTTAATTTACTGCCACCTCAATATTTGTTTTTTGGTTGGAGTTAATTCATGATATTAGATTTACATACATGGTAAAGGCTATATAATATTAGGCATAACCGCAGATAGCACTGTTACTTTGTATACTTCTAAGAATTATTTATAATTTACGAAATTCACCTAAAATAATTTTTTTTTTTAATTTTAAGGCAAAAAATTTTAATAATTTTTATTTTTAGGCCATTTTTGTGAAATTGACGCAATTTCCAAAAGAATTTTTGGGATTTAAAAATTCTAAACAAAGACAAGTTAATGGTCAGTCTGGTACCTTAAATATATGTGTGCAATTTGTCATTTTCTTTAAGCCCACTAGGGAATTTTTATTGAGAAAAATTTATTTAATTATCGTACTCTTCAAGGTGATAAAATAAGCAAAAAAACAAAACTTATTAAAAAACAATACGTTTCTATGAGAAACAAATTCAAAACTTGTTTTTTTAACACAATGAAGAAATATTTCTGCGGTTTGCAAAATAGTACTATTGTGGACTGAAACTGTGTTTAATAAGTTTCTTTTTCTACTGTTTGTTTTTTATATTATTCATCACTGTTTGCTGACGCGTACATGTAAATTTACACAAACAAAATTCACGTTTTTTTTCTTTTACTTACAGTGCTTATTGTCTGAAATTTCTATAAGAAAAAACTTGCTCTCGGTTTATATAAGGTTACCTGGAAAGAAAAAACATATCATTAATAAAATTTTTGAAAACAACTAAAAAATATATTTGTAAGTGTCAAGATTTCAAATTTTTAACTGCGAAATACCCTTTCCACGTTCAAGTATATGCATCGTCATATAACAAAAATGGAAAAGTATAAAATAATTATTAGTTTTACTTTCTAGTATTAAGGTGTGAGCATGTCTTGCCACCTGGGTTATTAGAGTATAAAAGTATTTGAGAATCTTCACACAGATCATTTCAGAAAAAAATTAATTAAGTAAATAAATATGTTTTGATGTTCGTTTTATTAAGCAATAGTCGAAGCTTTCCAAAAGCCCATATCAAATGCACTGTAATTTAATTTCAAATTGTGAACCATAAAATTAAACTCTCTTTGCTTAGTTTCATGTTGCAAAAATATAAGCGTCAGTAATTAAAACTTTTTGATAAAATAAAGAAAAAAATTTAATTTATTCTTAATTACTTAATTCATAAACCCGAATACCTCTTTATGAAAAAAGGACCTATCGCAAATTAAGTAAAATTAATAAAAAAATTGAATAGAAAAAAAATTAATTTTTATTAATAAAACTTATTTAACGGTGAACAATTGAAAGTCTCCTTTAAATTATTGTTTGCTAATTTTTTTTTTTTGCACAGCAAAGAGAGCTATTCCTTAAAATGCTAATGGTTTTTCTTACAATACGAACCGAATCTTAGTAATCCTGACGATTTAATTAAAAATCGGCTTGCAACAATTTGGCCCCAAAACATCCAGAAGTTTCTTGATGTGTGGTCATAGTTCTCAGTTTCAAAACATTTCATTTTTTAGTTTTATGTTTAGATGATTTGCACATCTTGGAGCAAAATAATTAAATTTAACTCTTGAGTTTTTATTTCCATACTGTTTCGTTGGCTTTAAAAATAAAAAAACATTTAAACTCGAATAATTTATTGGAATAAATTGAAGCATTTAAGGGATAAATGCTTATTTTTTTTTAAACGTTAACATTTCCCCCCTTTAAACTTTTCCTTAATTAAAAACTTTATATTAATTGCATTTCGTAGTTTTATCACGTAAACACAATTAGGGTCGTTTAACATTAATACTACCAAAACAAAAAATAAATAAGTAACTAAACATTAATTTTTGGTCACAGCGATTTTCTTTAAAAAACAAACTTAAAAACAATTTTTTATGTTCCTTACTTTTTGCTTGATAACACTTTACAGTTTGTATTGTTTTACCAACAAATAAAACACGACTACAGGATAATAAAATTATACAAGAATTTTAAATTGGATACAGAAGGAAAGAAATAATAATTGGTAAAGGAAATTATGCTAATAAACATGGCAATTGTATGAGTATACGAGTATTCAAAAAATGAAAATAAAAGTTTAATGCCACGTAACACAGAATATCTTTTTTTAGTTATACTGCAAAACGTTTAAATAACTTTTATAAAAGTTTCTAAAAATTTAAGCCTAATTTTGTTTTCTTTATGAATAAATTTTTTAAATATTGTTTTTTTTTTTTTTTTTTTTTTTTTGTTGAAAAATTCAAAAAGAAATCTTAAAAATGCTAAAAGCCTTGAAATTTTTAGCACTTTCAACCATTGATTTTTGTTAAACATTTTTATACAATTTCTTTCTTCTCTGAAGAACCACTTCAATATTTATTTTTATGTTATTTTTTCCATTTTAAATATACGCATCAAATACTTAACCATTGCGTTTAAACTTTATTTTTTTTTTCTTTATTTTTGGCGAATCAAGAAATAAATATATTTGTAGTTAAAATGTTAAAACGCTTAAAATTGTTGATAGAGTAGAATAATAGAGAAGTAAAACTATAGTTCTTGTACTTATTTTAAATTAAACTACATTTATTAACACCGGATGAATAAAAAAAAAAAAAAAATTCCTAAAATAATGTTGACTTAAAAATCTTGTAGTTAAATTAAGGCGAAGGGTATCACAAAACTACTTTTACGAGTATACAGAAAAAGAATAGAACTATGAAAGAAGAATTCTGTTCATTTAATTTTAAAGGAAAATTAGTTGGACAATAATAAGAAATATTTCAAAACCGAGAAATCTAATAAAAACGGCTTTTTAGATTTTGAGAAAGGCGATGCTTAAAATCCTTTTAAGCCAAAATTAATTTGTATTTCTTTTATCTTCGTAAGAATTAAGTGGCATAGATAGTTAAATTCCAACTTCGGCACTTGACGTGGGCGTGGCACTTCTCATACAAAATAAATATTTATCATCGAATGACTGTAATAGGTAACACATTGAAATAACTCTTTATTTATATGCAGAATGTAGTAAAAAAACTGCTTAAATCAGAATATGGGGCGTGGTACCTCACATACAGAGTAAAATATTATTACTGTAAAGCCAGAGAACTATAATAAGTAAACTCTTGAAATTTATCTACTAGTGACCTTCATATCAATATACAGAGGTTGGCGAAGCACAGACTGGAACAGAAAACTGGGCGTGGTTACCTCCATACAAAAAACAAAAATTTAATGTCTTTTCCTAGTTTACTGAAAGGGTCTTAAAATTTCGCACTAGTGTCATCCATTTTAGTGTTAATTATTTAAAAAAACGTGAGTGTTTTGGAAAGTTGGTCCGAGTACGATTATTGGCATTAGGGTAGCGAAGCCCACCGGAACTACCTATGCACGTTTAATTAAAATAAGTTGTTTTAGAGAAAAATATATTCTTTTAACAGCAGTTTTTTTATTGTTTTCTTTTAGAAAAGCTATTTTGTTTGTTGTTTTTTTTTTAAGCTATTTGGAGAACAAAAATGTTATAAATTGTTTATCGACCGACAGACTATGTTCATGTATCAAATGTTTAATTTATTATTTTTATTAAGAACATTTAGGTGTTAGTTTACTCATCATCTATCTTTCCCGACTCATGTAATCTTTACAAATTTATGTTCTAAAGATGCTTGATCGATATAATGTACTGCTTGGCAAAGTTTTTATCTCGTAAGACACGAGATTTCTCTTTTTTTGTATTGCAATAGCTATATTAAAGAAGCTGAAAAACTTTTTTTGCTTCGCATATCCATTAATGTTTTCTACAATAATTTTTAGTAACTCGTTATCGAAAATGCATTTTCATAACTGTGTGTAAGAATCTGCTGAAATAGCAACTAGACCTATAGATTTCTTGCAAAGATTTCAAATCAATTTTTTAACTTTTTTCTCAAAATATTTTGATTTTATGGCCATGCATTAGTGGTTAAATGTATATTCATTTTTTACAAATATATTTTAATATCTTCTGTGCCTATTAAAGATTACATTTCATTTACAAAGTGAATTTTTCGCCTTTTTATATGGCAACCATTTTTCTGTTCTTACCATGTGCAAAAAAAGAATCGCATTTCAAGTTGCTTAAGTAGGCACCTCTTATTAGAACCAAATTCTCATTACCTGAATCAAATTATCAGGTTTGAAAACAGAAAGGAGTTGCTAAGGACTTACTTTAAAGAATATGCGAGATTACTGGATATAGCTAATTTTTCTATTTCAAGATTTGGATTTTCGCAATATTATTTACAAGACATACCCTCTGCTCATAGTTCCACCCTTTATTGTAAGCGATGTAAATAATACTTTATGCATCTCGAAGGATTTTCGATAAGATATTTTTTTGCCAAAAGGTCCATTAAGGTGTTCCCACAAGTCAATATAAAGAAGTATCAGTCTTTAACATATTCCTGTTTTCTGCTATTAAGATTTATGCATCAATAAGTGACATTACTATCAAACATGATGTCTGCATTTCATTTCACAGGTCCAAATACTCATGTAAAATTCAGAGGCGAAACTCGCTTTTAACCGAATTAAAAGAAAGAAGGAGGATATTAATTTATCTTAATGTTCTTTTTTATGTTTGTGTTCGCAGAACTTTATCGCTTCTGAACTGATTTAAATTTTTTTTCTTTATTTAAAAGGTAATGCTTACAAATTGTTCCTATTTCAAGAACATACAACGTACAAATATATATTTAAAAATTAAACAGTGTTGCCATAGGTTTTGCAAATTGACCTATATGGGCCTTTCTTTTCAACCGTTATAGACAAACGTTTGCAAAACGGACATAATGTCGATTGCTATGACTGTTTTAGTAACAAGTATTAACGTTCAAAAATATGAATTAAAGGGTGCCTAAAAAGATCATTTGATTTGATGTATATGGCTATACTTGTTGAACAGTTGTAGACAGCCGCTTGAAATTTACAAAGAACTTAAATTGCTAACTCCGCTATAACTACAAATATAAAATTTGGATTTGGTAATTAAGGGATGTCCCAATAGTTATTGTAATTTGACCTATATGGCCGTTACTTTTTAACCGTTTTATACAAACACGTGAAAATTATAGAGAATGTCTACTTCTTTGTGTAGTAAGAAGTATAAATGTTTTAAAGTGTAAATTAATAGGTGTTAAAATTGTATATGTTATTCAATTTATATGACCGAACTGTTGCAACTTTATAGACAGTCGGTTAAAATTTACAAACAACCTGATTCAAAATTAAACTGTTTAACAATTTAAGATAGACGGTTGAAACTAACAAGGGGCTGTAGTGCTAAGTCTACTATAACAAGTTTAGTGTTTCGAGATGAAATATAAGTGTTTGCGAAAGTTAATATAATTTGATGTATGTGACCATAATTTTAACAGGTATAGACAGAAAAAATTTGTTTTGATGTCAGTTTTTAGCAAGAATTATGTTATATGTAGCTTAAAACTCAGGCTAAAAAACGATTTGATATGATGTAAAAAAGTTAAGAAATACTTACTTAGATATAAAATAAAATAAAACAAAACAAAATAAAATAAAATAAAAAAGAAAAATAAATTCGGATCTTTTAAATTTCTTTAAAAGAACAATTTAAAAATATGTTTTATTCTGACATTCTTAAATACATTTTCATTAACTTTATTTTGCTAAGATCTTACAAAGTGAAGAAATGGTAAAAATAAAACATTAAAATTTACTGAAAAATGTATTAAACATAATCAACTCAATGACTACTAAATTTATTTTAACCTTTTCATTTATTTTTTCAAGATGAGAACTGTTATTTAAAATCTCTTTTCTTGTTGTAACAAATCGACTACAATCCAACTTAAAAATATTTAAGAACATTTGACATTTTGTTAAATGTAGCCTAAGGACATTTGAAAACTTTACATTTTTTTTATATTTTTTTCTCACATAAAAAGTTTGTTAAAAATATTATATGGGATTTTCCATAAGCACGATTAAATGAACAGAAAATTAAGATTGTTAGGAAAATTGTATATCCGGTCAACCGTAGTTTCTTTTACTGTTTACCCGAAAAAAGGAAAGAGAAAAATAATCGGCCACAGATTAATTAGCAACTAAATTCTGTGATTAAATATTGAAGAATAGCTGGTAAACTACTGGTTTGTTTAGTGCACATGAGAATTAAATTATTCCCTGTTTTACTTACTTTTGGTAATATTATCTACTTATTTAAAGTTTTACATTTAAAAATAGAAAATAATTTTGATTTTTTACGATTTGACTTCGTATTGGAAAATTTGATACTTTTAGTGTATTGCAAATACAAAAAATTGTGTATATAAAATTTAAATTGTTGGTGAAAAAATATTTTGAAGAAATTTTTATCGTTTAATGAAATTTTAGTTTTTTTTTTGTCCTAAGTCTTCTTATTATACAGGTGCGGAATTGTTAAATCCGCAATATCTATTTCCGAAGTTGATTAAGCGGTATCCGTCTTTCTGTCTGTGGTTGTTTTAAAATCAACTTTGATAAGGCACTAATAAACTAAAAAATTTAAACACGCGATTCTGCTCTTCTAGAATCTTGAAGGAGAGGAGAATTATTTGGCTGGTCCAAGGGAACAAAACGCCATCTAGAAAAAATTTGATGTTGGTGTAGAAATCGATGTAGAATACAAAACAGCTATTTCCGTAACTTTTTTGTCTCTCTGTCTGTCTGTCTGTCTGTGTGCGCATCAAGTGAAAACTGCTGGATGAATTTGAATACAATTTTGTAAAGAGGTCCCGTAGAACGTTGTTTCAAATATAGACAATTTTTTTGTCGTAAAAATGAGACATTTTGTAGAAAAAATAAAGATAAACATGTGAAGTCATGTGAACTAAAATAGTTGTCAGTACATTTTATTTTTATAGATGGAAAGTTTTTAAAACTTTTACAGAACTCTACAAGTGTTTAAAAATACATTTTTCTAAATTTTAATTTTAAGAAAATTAGAAATAATACGCGGAAAAAGTCGTGGGCACTACTAGTTGATAACAAATGACCAAAATAGTGCAATAACAGTTTTAGCAGCTTTTTTATAAAAGGTTTTTTATTTATTGTTATCTTTAACTTAAAAATTCATTACGATCAATTTGAATTATAAAAGCTTAACTTGTGTTAATACGCGATACTAAGAATTGGTTTTATATTTGACTATTAATTTTAAAATTAGCAAACTGTTCTTTGCAATAAAAAAGTTGATAAGCTTTAATTAGATTCCATTTAAAGTTAAAAGAGACTGCTACAGTATACTCTCTTTGTTCTAGATTTTATCAACTTTAATTTATTATTTTAAAAATACAAATATATCTACAACTTTTTAGCCAGATTAAGGTTTAGTCCACTGTTTTTTATTCTGGGGTTCTATGAAATGACCTTTATACAAAATTGATATGCTTAATCATGCTTATAAGCAAAATGTGTCATCAAAAGAGACAAACTTTTCAAAAGAAATTAATGCTTCTCAGTGTGCAAAAAGAGGTTTTTGGTTGAAATGAAAACACAGTTTTCCAAGTATAATTTAAAAAACACATAAAATTTCTAACAAAATGATAAAAATATTATCTTTTTTTAATAAAAGATGAGTCAAGAGGTATTTTAATACTTAAGCCATTTTTTTTTTACATAATCTTACTTATATGGATAAGTTAATATCTTATTTTTTACTGGCAGTGCCCACGACTTGGTCCGCGTGTCATTTATAAAGGTTCATCCAAATATGACGCCTAGATGTCAGCACTATATAATTTTAACACGTGACATGTTTTCAAATGACATAAGCCATTTGGTTTTATTAGAAGGTAGTACAGTTTTAACCATGGACAGGTACACATTGCAACAACGCGTTTACATCATTCAAAGTTATTATGAAAATTAGCGCTCTTTGAAAAATACCCATCGCAAAATTCGTGATTTTTTTGGTGTAAATAATCGGCCAAATCAATCTTCAATTCAAAGATTAGTGAAAAAATTCGAAGAAACTGGTTGTGTTACTGATAAACCAAAAAGCGGAAGACCAAAAACTGTACGAACAAATGAAAATATTGCTGCTGTTGGTGTAAGTGTTGAAAATAAACCGACAACATCAGTTTCGCGTCATTCGCAAGAATTGGGCATATCTTATGGCTCCTTATGGAGGATTTTGAATAAAGATTTGTATTTACATGCTTAAGAAATTCAATTAACCCAGAAATTGAAAGAAAGAGACCATTTACAACGTCATAATTTCGCTAGTTGGATTATTGAACAACGAACAACAGATCCATTGTTTTCAAGCAAAATTTTGCTTAGTGACGAAGCTCATTCCAGAATGGATGGATTCGACAATAAGCAAAATTGTCGCATATCAATGAATCATATTAATGTGTCTGACGTCTATTTCCAGCAAGACGGTGCTACATGTCACACAACTCAAGAAAACATTACGCTTTTGCGATCAAAATTTCCTGAACGTGTAATTTCACGAAATGCAGATTTCAATTGATTAGATTTTTTTTGTGGGATTTTTTTGAAAAGTCAAGTATATGCTAACAAGCCACAAACAGTTAATGATCTACAGAACAACATTCAAGTTGCAATTCGTGAAATAACACCAGCAACATGTCGGAAAGTCATTGAAAATTTCGATATTCGAATTGATGTCTGCAGACGCAGTCATGGTGGACATTTGAATGATATTCTATTCCACTTATAATTGTAATGGATCATATTTTTAATAAAAAAAAAACAGCTTGAACAAATTGCAAATAGTTTGTGTTTTATTTCAAAGAAACATGTAGGCGCATTTTTGGATGACCCTTTAATTATCTTCAAATTCAAACTTAGAAAAATAGGTTTTTAAATATGTAATGTAGAGAGATATAAACATTGGTAAACATTTTTCCATCTATTATTAAAATGCGATGAAAACTGCTTTAGTACCGTTATAACCATAAAATTAGGTGACTTTACATTTATAACCCTATTTTCTGTAAGAAATTACATATTTTCACGAAACAAAGAGTAACCAAGGTTCTAGGGGTCCTTCTGGTAAAATTTTGTTCAAATCCACCTAGTAGATCTTGCGGGAGACGAACACAAACAGACAAGAATCCAAAAAATAATTTTGTATTCCATTTAATTACTATACATACTAAAATCAACATATTTCATGTACAGAAAAGAATGCATTACTGTTTTAATAGATGTGTAGATAGATGTTGTTGCAGATAGAAATTTGTTTTCAAATATGTATGTATGTGTTGTTTTCAGTAGAGAAGTAATTTAAGTTAAAATATATCTCTTCGTCGCTGAATGCTATTTCAAAATTATATGTCTGTATATATTTTTTTAAGGTTTTTAAGGTTTTTTTATTTGTGATATACAAATTTTTACACAAATTTTGAGTTTTTTAATAAATTTTGTTTTATTATTATTTTTTTTTTTGTAATACTTCGTGGAAATTGCAAATTTTTGTGATATAAGGATTTTTTGTTTTCATGTTGTAAATTTACTCTTTTTTATATTCCTTTATAAAATTAAATAAGTAAAAAGAAATAAAGTAAGAAACACTAAAACATGTAAAAAATTAGACTTTTTTCAATAATTTTCAAAGAATAGGTCAGGAAACAATTGTAAAATTTTTATTTGTATTATTTAGCCACAAATACATAAAAACCTGACAAGTTAATACCCATACGTTGTTTTTTCGAATATGTATCTGTGATAAGCTGGGATAGAGTTAAATACTTTTTAACAATATTTAAAAAATCATATATTTTACAACTAAATCTTTCGCATCGACCGTTCTGGGATCTCCTGTACAAAAATTTGTAAGAGAGATAGAGCCAACTCGCTCTTCAAGATTATGACTGTATGTATGTATGGGTAAAACTTTCGAAAAACCCACTGAGCGAATTCAAAAAGTCACAAATAACAAATTTTGTGGGTAAAAAGAAAAGTTCTTAAACAATCTTAACAAATGATTAAGTGTTATAAGAAATGAGACTCATATAGTCGCAGATAGATGGTTCTTTAGAAAAGGTCGCGGCTGACGTACGTAAGTATGCGTGAAAAAAGTTATATTCGAAGACAAAAGTAAAATAACTCGAAAGTAATACTGTTGCGAATGAAATATTTATAAATGATAAATATTTTTTCATATATTTGCAGTACTGTTTAAGCCCCTGTTGCTGCACTTAAGTATTTTTGTTGTCTCCAAAACCTTAACTGTAAAGATACGGTCTATTTATGGCAAAAAATTTTTTTTAAATTTCTTTCAAATTAAAACACGAATTAAGGTATTCTTTTTCACCTAAGACTGTAAATTTTTTTTTTATGAAAATCTTACCCAATCTTATTTTAAAATTTTGCGTACTGCCCTACTCCTTAAGAAGTAGAAAATCCTCCACAGCACTTTCACTATGCGTGGCTTTGTTTGTGTTAAGAAGATTTTTATTGACAAAATTTTACAAATTGATGATATCAGGCAACTGCAGTAGTTATTTCAGAGTGCTCAAAATCTTGAAATTACTGAAAACACCAATAATATAAGTAGGGCTTAATTATCTCCTTTTTACCTTACTTTTTGCTTTCGTTTTAATAATTTGAAATATTGTAAAAACGATAATTTTTTCTTAAGAATTGCTTAAAACATTTAACAGTTTTATTTGATTTACTGTTAATTGATTCTGTACAACTACTTTTTACTGACGCTAGATCAGTACGAGTAATCTCACTAATGTCTATTTACCTTCCAAAGACAGTATGTTTAATTTGATTGTTCTTTCCAAAATTCAGTCCGGCATAAAAATTATACCCTTTAACGCGCAAAGTTTAAAGAATAAAATGAATGAATTTTGATGTCTCTTTCCCTTATCAGGTGTTGATTTTATACGTGTTTTAGAAACTTGGTTTCCGTTAAATTTTCAAGCTTATGTATTTAATCTACGAGGCTTTAAACTCTTCCGTTCTGATTCGATAATTCTTCTTAATAACATTCAAACACGAGCAAAAGGCAGTGAAATTCCAATTGATGATCGAAGTACGTTGTAAAGAAAAACTAAAATTTTTACTAGTAGTGAAATATTATATTTATTTGTAGAGGCCAAAACAATGAATAGGAATAAATTGCTGTTATGTTACGTCTATAGCGCAGTCAGTTATATGAATGTCAGTCTTCTAATCGCCATCCTTGAAAACTTATTTGTTCAATATGACTACGTAGTATTACAGATGATTTCAATTATAACCTCTTAAATAGCAATCCCCTAAATAAATCCTATTAATCTTTTAATCTTTTTTTCTATTTATGTTCGCTCTCCTACCTACTCTCAATTCTACTTTTAAGGCTGGATTGATTTAATATTTGTCAGGTCTGATTCTTTTCTATGATCAACTTTCTACTTCAGTGTTTTCTAAACACAATATGCTTTTCTTAACTTACGATTTGTCTGTTACTGAACCCAGATCTCATATTGTGACTTTCATCGTATTGATTATGATAATGTGATCAGATTTATACTCTTGACAATGTAAATTACCAATTGTATGTGCAGCTAATTAACAACCTTGGCTAAGCCCAGATATTAAACAACTTATAAAAGAACGGAATGATGCTTACATTCGCTGAAAAAGGTTTATAATAAGTGACCTTAAAACCACTAACAAATCTGCTCAAAAAGAAGTAACAAAATATATCAACTTGCAAAATCCATCGACAGCCAACCAAAATGCAAAGAACTTCCAAAAATTGGAATAGGTCGATGTTAAGCAGTGCCTATTTTTACACATAATGAACAATTAAGATTTTCTCAAGAAAATTTCTTTTTCTTTAATCCGCCTTAATTTTAATTCATAATTTTTTTTGCTTGGAGCAATTATAACAAATCTCCTACGAATTATTATTAAAAAAAAGATTTAAGAAAAAGAAAGTTAAGAAATTTGATTTTGAGCCAAAAAATTTTAGAATTTAACAAGAAAAGAAAAGTTATATAAAGGGATTCTTATAACAGATACTGAACAGATAACAGATACAGAATGTCTCAATAGAAAGACACTAAACTACAACCAAATTAAGGAGAAATGAGTTCACATAATAAATGAATATAAATAATTAATATCAAAATACATTTTGGCTTAAGTATTAGAACTTACATCTAATCACGATATAAAATTTACAAGAACAAATTTCCAAGCATATTTAATTTAAATTGTGTTACTGTGAACAATTGATATGATTATTAACTTACACTATTTGAAGCAGCACTGTATTCAATAAATGCAATTATTGATAAACTTTTAATAACCACAAAACGTTAATCAAAAATATTTAATTTAATGTAAATTATATCCCTTGTTCATGAAGCAAATAGATTCAAATAATAAAGCTAAACGTATAATTAATATATGATTGAATTTTACAAAATATTACTCATACGTGAATACATAAGGCATTGTAAGGTGCTGCCAAAAAAATAACAATAATAATAATTAAATAAATAAATAAAATTCTATTTAATCTAGCTCATGGTTTATTTTACTTCCATTTTTGTAATAAAGTTTAATTATTTTCTGTAATACAATGGCGAATAACATTTAAAAGATTAGTTGGTAACATTAAATGAAATAGAAACAAATTGATAATATGACACAAATAGTAAAGCCCGTGTGACCTAAACTTCATTTTATTAAATTAATTTTGTACCTCTGTAATAATTTTTATTTTATTTTTAAATTTAAATGTCACATTTAAAAATATGAAAGAAAAAATGGCACCGAAGTAAAACCTACCACTCTCACAAAACACATAGGTTGTGCTTTAAGTAAATTGTACAAATGAAATACTTTTAAAAGAAATGTAAGCCAAGCGGTAAAATATAATTAATTCGTAAAACAGACAAATATTATGTTAGATTTCAATTTGTTGCTATTTGAGCTGTGTGACGATTTTAAACGAGAAAATTTTAGTTTATGGTTCACAAAAATGTACAATAGCAAAAAGCAAAGAATTTCGTTGATGTGCAGTTTATATATAGAAGCAAAATAATTCTATCTTTAATTCAAATATAAATATTTAATGATATTCTTATGATAAATTTATTATTTAAAATTTATATAAAATTTAAAACTATAAAATGTATTACTGCGGGAAACGAACACCCATACGGAAAATTAGCTACTGCTCAGTAAATTTAACCCAAAT
This sequence comes from Cistogaster globosa, assembly GCA_937654795.1. Lineage (NCBI taxonomy): Eukaryota > Metazoa > Arthropoda > Insecta > Diptera > Tachinidae > Cistogaster > Cistogaster globosa. The sequence continues at coordinate 24,557,935 of OW569405.1, forward strand.
TTTGTATAAAAAACTTATGAGTCTTATCTTGAGAGCCCAAAAATTATTTCTATATCAATTTTTCATTTTTAATCATTTTCGCATTAACCGAAACAGCTAAACACGTTGTCAGAAAGTTAAATTGCATTGGGCACTTTCTGAGTCTGTCTTAGTTAACAGCACCAATTTTATTTTTATTCGGCTCTGTACTTTTGGTACATGTTGACAATGTATTGTCTTTTATTATATCAATGTAAATTAAAATTGTATTTTAGTCGCTGGAATTTTTAAAAATATTTTTCAAAGCATTTTTTACTGTTTTCGTTAAAGTCCATTTCGATAAAAATTTATATTACTTGTATTTTTAATGTAAGATATTTTCTGCAGAATATTTCAATTTCATTTTGTCAATATAATAACTATAAACGCTTTGACGGTAGTGTAAATCAATAACATTGTTATATCATCACCGCAGGCCCAACATATCTTATGAGTATATTATCTTATATTTGTCTCCTAATAGATCATGACTAGGAATGCCAATCGGAAAATACGTGATTTTGAAAAAATAAAATAAAATTAAATCCTGAGTTTTTTCTAGGGTAAAAATTTTTCCTTTTAAATAAATAAATTAATACCATTTAAAATTTTCCAATATCATTATTACAACTTGTATAACATAAACAATAAACAATAAAAAAGAAAAATATTTTTACTTACAAATATTGATTATGGGAATATGGCCTTGAAATAGAAATGAAAATTTACTTTATATATTTAGAGTTAAAGCCGATTTTTATTATTAACATCTCCAAATGCTAGCAATTTCTTAAGCTTTTTGTTTTTTGACTTTGGATTAAAAGTAATAAAAGAAATATTTATTTTTAAAACATAAACCAAGTTTGTAAAAACGATTAGGATATCATTACTTCTGTACTTGTTTTATGTGCATGAAATTGCAGATAATAAACACATTATACAGATGAGCATTGCTATAATAAGTGTTAAATGGTAAACACAAGTGTCATTAAGTAAAAAAATATCTAAAGTTTAATAAAAGTAGTAAGAAAATTTTAATTCATTTAAAATAACAGATAATTTCTAAAAAAACTCAAAAACGAAAAATTAAGTTGCCGACGTTTTCCAAATTGTGGAGTGAATAATTCTTCTTAATTAAAAATTTTAGGAAATTAGAATAAACATAAACTTAAGTCGATATTAATTTTATACATTTTATTCAACATAAATCAGTTTAATTTATAAAAATTGCAAGCAAATAAATACACATGCATGAAATTAAAAATTTTAACTTTTTAATATTTATTGGTTTCTAATACAATAAATCTTGTAAGTTTTAGAATCCTATACAATTATTATATTAATGTAATAGTTTTATATTGTTATAACTTATAAAGTGGTGTAAGCCCATATTAAATTTCAAATTTCAAAATTTTTAATATTTTTTAAAGTAGTCTTACGAGGGCTGCTCTATATATATCTGGCCTTATAGTGAAAATGCGAATATTTATAATCAAAAATGGTTTTATTGTTTTTCAAAGTATTCTCCAGCATAATTTATACACTTTTGCATGCGCTTAAACCAGTTGTCGAAGCAGTTTTTCCACCCTGATTGAGACACCTCTAAAACATGGTTTTTGAACACTTCAACAGCTTCTTCTGGCGACGAAAATCGTTGACCACGCATTTTTTTCTTGATGTGCGGGAACAAGAAGAAGTCATTAGGTGACAAGTCAGGGCTGTACGGCGGATGACCCATTAATTCGACGTTTTGGCCGGTCAAAAACGCTCTGGTTTGAGCCGATGTGTGAGAGCTCGCATTGTCATGGTGAACAATGATTCGTCTTCTCTTGTTGGTTTTTCGAATTTCTCCGATGACTTCAGGCAAACAAATTGTAGTGTACCACCCAGAAGTGACCGTCCTACGTTGCTCAAGCGGAACAGTCGCCACATGACCAGTTTTGCCGAAGAAACAGGCGACCATTTGCTTCGAAGTGCTTCTTCCACGAACAACTTTCGTTGGATTTTGCTCGTCTTTGAAGACCCACACAGTCGATTGTTGTTTCGTTTCGGGCTCATACGCATAGATCCATGATTCGTCACCTGTGACGATCTTATAAACGTCTTTTGAAGCACCGCAATCGTATTTTTGCAACATTTCTTTGCACCAATCGACACGAGCCTTTTTTTGAGCGACTTTCAAATTGTGCGGGATCCAATGAGAACAAACCTTTTTTACGGCCAGGTGTTCATGCAGTATCGAATGTATGCTGGTGGAAGAAATGTCCAAGGATGTCTCTATCTCTCGGTATGTCACATGTCAATCTTGCATTAAGAGTTCACGCACGGCCGTTTTTGGACGACCTTCACGGAATTCGTCTTTGAGCGAGCTTCGGCCACGATTAAATTCATTATACCAATTTTTCACAGTGCTATAGGATGGTGCTCATCGCCATACAAAGATTTAAGTTCATCAATGCACTCTTGTCGTGATAATCCACGTCGAAAGTTGTGAAAAATGATGGCACGAAAATGTTCACGAGTTAATTCCATTTTTTTTATATAAATTTTTTCAAGTCACTGTAAACAACACAAATAATGGTCGTACGTCAAAACGTTTTGAGTACGATTATGCTTAAAAATGACAAACTTTCCAATGGAAATGTCAGATTGCACTTGGCAGCACTCAGTGTTGCCAGGCCAGAAATATATATAGCAGCCCTCGTAAGAAATGATCAGTTCAAAAAATAAAAAATTTTCAATATAACAAGTTTTTTTTTTTAACCAGTTCAGTTTCTCAATATGGTATAAAGAGTCTTATATCACTTTGAGTTAAACCGGCTTGATTATTAATAAAAAAGAAACAATATTGCGATAATTCATTATACAAAAAGTTTCGTTTTGTTAAAAACACTTGTTTCTCAATTACTCATTTTTAACTGTAATAAAAACAACTGCTGATATTAAATAATGATGTTGACTTACATCAATACATCTAAGCAATTATATTATTAATGATTTTTTTTATCTGATACCAGCGTATTTATTTTGATCACAACAACGGAAATATAATTAAAACTTTTACCAAAAATTCTTGACTTATAACTCTGAATATGTTGATGAATTAGTGAAACGAGAAAAAGATAAACACTAACATGTTTTATTGTTTAAATATTTCTTCTTAGTTCTCTCTTTAAAAATAAATACATCTCTTAAGCAACCTCAAACTCATCTGAAACTCATACCGAAATTAGTCATTAATCTTAATATTTAATTTTTCATTTGTGAAATAAAAAATATATATAACATGGCTTATGCGAAGCACGGTTGAAACTGTTATGATATTGATTATATTAATGAAGATAAATTGCAACATTAAAAATACCGTATATGTGCGGTTAAAAGGTAAAACTGTACATTAAAATGTTACAATAGATTCAAATTTTTTAAGGGCCACTTCGCTTAAACTACTAAATCTCATCACCAAACTAATTATGTGCGATATGAAACCTCAAAAACCGCCTGATATATAATTAAGAATTTGTAATTAAATTTAGAAATGATATAATATTTGTAAGTTTAAAGCTTTTAGAAAAGATCTTTAAAAGATTATTTTGAGTTGTTTCTATACCCAAGAGCGGTTTTAATGGAAAATACCATGTAGAGTAAATAAATTCTAGGCGATGTTTTGCCGAAATTTCTCTTCACTATTTTTTTATAGATAGCTGTATTTCTTACTTAAATTTAAAATGCCATTTTTTTTACAAAAGTTCATATACTATCATAATCATATACAAAAACAAACAATACAAACGTATAAAAATTTTTGCATCTCTTAAAAAATTTAATTGTTGGCAAATTAAACAATAAAAAAGAAAAATATTTTTACTTACAAATATTGATTATGGGAATATGGCCTTGAAATAGAAATGAAAATTTACTTTATATATTTAGAGTTAAAGCCGATTTTTATTATTAACATCTCCAAATGCTAGCAATTTCTTAAGCTTTTTGTTTTTTGACTTTGGATTAAAAGTAATAAAAGAAATATTTATTTTTAAAACATAAACCAAGTTTGTAAAAACGATTAGGATATCATTACTTCTGTACTTGTTTTATGTGCATGAAATTGCAGATAATAAACACATTATACAGATGAGCATTGCTATAATAAGTGTTAAATGGTAAACACAAGTGTCATTAAGTAAAAAAATATCTAAAGTTTAATAAAAGTAGTAAGAAAATTTTAATTCATTTAAAATAACAGATAATTTCTAAAAAAACTCAAAAACGAAAAATTAAGTTGCCGACGTTTTCCAAATTGTGGAGTGAATAATTCTTCTTAATTAAAAATTTTAGGAAATTAGAATAAACATAAACTTAAGTCGATATTAATTTTATACATTTTATTCAACATAAATCAGTTTAATTTATAAAAATTGCAAGCAAATAAATACACATGCATGAAATTAAAAATTTTAACTTTTTAATATTTATTGGTTTCTAATACAATAAATCTTGTAAGTTTTAGAATCCTATACAATTATTATATTAATGTAATAGTTTTATATTGTTATAACTTATAAAGTGGTGTAAGCCCATATTAAATTTCAAATTTCAAAATTTTTAATATTTTTTAAAGTAGTCTTACGAGGGCTGCTCTATATATATCTGGCCTTATAGTGAAAATGCGAATATTTATAATCAAAAATGGTTTTATTGTTTTTCAAAGTATTCTCCAGCATAATTTATACACTTTTGCATGCGCTTAAACCAGTTGTCGAAGCAGTTTTTCCACCCTGATTGAGACACCTCTAAAACATGGTTTTTGAACACTTCAACAGCTTCTTCTGGCGACGAAAATCGTTGACCACGCATTTTTTTCTTGATGTGCGGGAACAAGAAGAAGTCATTAGGTGACAAGTCAGGGCTGTACGGCGGATGACCCATTAATTCGACGTTTTGGCCGGTCAAAAACGCTCTGGTTTGAGCCGATGTGTGAGAGCTCGCATTGTCATGGTGAACAATGATTCGTCTTCTCTTGTTGGTTTTTCGAATTTCTCCGATGACTTCAGGCAAACAAATTGTAGTGTACCACCCAGAAGTGACCGTCCTACGTTGCTCAAGCGGAACAGTCGCCACATGACCAGTTTTGCCGAAGAAACAGGCGACCATTTGCTTCGAAGTGCTTCTTCCACGAACAACTTTCGTTGGATTTTGCTCGTCTTTGAAGACCCACACAGTCGATTGTTGTTTCGTTTCGGGCTCATACGCATAGATCCATGATTCGTCACCTGTGACGATCTTATAAACGTCTTTTGAAGCACCGCAATCGTATTTTTGCAACATTTCTTTGCACCAATCGACACGAGCCTTTTTTTGAGCGACTTTCAAATTGTGCGGGATCCAATGAGAACAAACCTTTTTTACGGCCAGGTGTTCATGCAGTATCGAATGTATGCTGGTGGAAGAAATGTCCAAGGATGTCTCTATCTCTCGGTATGTCACATGTCAATCTTGCATTAAGAGTTCACGCACGGCCGTTTTTGGACGACCTTCACGGAATTCGTCTTTGAGCGAGCTTCGGCCACGATTAAATTCATTATACCAATTTTTCACAGTGCTATAGGATGGTGCTCATCGCCATACAAAGATTTAAGTTCATCAATGCACTCTTGTCGTGATAATCCACGTCGAAAGTTGTGAAAAATGATGGCACGAAAATGTTCACGAGTTAATTCCATTTTTTTTATATAAATTTTTTCAAGTCACTGTAAACAACACAAATAATGGTCGTACGTCAAAACGTTTTGAGTACGATTATGCTTAAAAATGACAAACTTTCCAATGGAAATGTCAGATTGCACTTGGCAGCACTCAGTGTTGCCAGGCCAGAAATATATATAGCAGCCCTCGTAAGAAATGATCAGTTCAAAAAATAAAAAATTTTCAATATAACAAGTTTTTTTTTTTAACCAGTTCAGTTTCTCAATATGGTATAAAGAGTCTTATATCACTTTGAGTTAAACCGGCTTGATTATTAATAAAAAAGAAACAATATTGCGATAATTCATTATACAAAAAGTTTCGTTTTGTTAAAAACACTTGTTTCTCAATTACTCATTTTTAACTGTAATAAAAACAACTGCTGATATTAAATAATGATGTTGACTTACATCAATACATCTAAGCAATTATATTATTAATGATTTTTTTTATCTGATACCAGCGTATTTATTTTGATCACAACAACGGAAATATAATTAAAACTTTTACCAAAAATTCTTGACTTATAACTCTGAATATGTTGATGAATTAGTGAAACGAGAAAAAGATAAACACTAACATGTTTTATTGTTTAAATATTTCTTCTTAGTTCTCTCTTTAAAAATAAATACATCTCTTAAGCAACCTCAAACTCATCTGAAACTCATACCGAAATTAGTCATTAATCTTAATATTTAATTTTTCATTTGTGAAATAAAAAATATATATAACATGGCTTATGCGAAGCACGGTTGAAACTGTTATGATATTGATTATATTAATGAAGATAAATTGCAACATTAAAAATACCGTATATGTGCGGTTAAAAGGTAAAACTGTACATTAAAATGTTACAATAGATTCAAATTTTTTAAGGGCCACTTCGCTTAAACTACTAAATCTCATCACCAAACTAATTATGTGCGATATGAAACCTCAAAAACCGCCTGATATATAATTAAGAATTTGTAATTAAATTTAGAAATGATATAATATTTGTAAGTTTAAAGCTTTTAGAAAAGATCTTTAAAAGATTATTTTGAGTTGTTTCTATACCCAAGAGCGGTTTTAATGGAAAATACCATGTAGAGTAAATAAATTCTAGGCGATGTTTTGCCGAAATTTCTCTTCACTATTTTTTTATAGATAGCTGTATTTCTTACTTAAATTTAAAATGCCATTTTTTTTACAAAAGTTCATATACTATCATAATCATATACAAAAACAAACAATACAAACGTATAAAAATTTTTGCATCTCTTAAAAAATTTAATTGTTGGCAAATTAAAATTGATTTAAAGTTTTCATCGATTCAACCTTTTTTTTAATGTTGTTGAAAGTTTTTATGTTTTTCAATCAAATATATTATTGATTAAAAAAATTTTTTATTAGTAATTTCATATTTATTTTTTCATTTAACAGTTAATTAAGTCAATTAAAAATACAATTAAATTTTAATTTAAAATAAATAAAACTTTTGATAAATGCAAACCCTTCCGGAGATCTCGTTAATTCAAAAAAATATTTTTGACCACAAACACAGATTTTTTTTTAACTTTAAAACTTAATTATCTCGTAAACTATATGTCTAAGTACATAAATTTAAAAATCTGTGAACATCTTTAAAGGAAGGACTTCTCATTTTGATTGCCAACCCAATGATTTTAACAAGGCATTAGAATTTTTCAATCAATTACTGAGAATTGATTACATTGATTATTGCAGAAAGTAATAATGATCATTGGTACGTATTTTAAGGTATTCTTTTTTATTTAAAAGAATTAGATCAATTACTACTTCCTTTATTTACATAATGAAATGTTTTTTTTTTTAAGCGAGTAACAATATTTATCAACCACAAAAGTAAGTCATAATATGGCAATTACTTTTTAAGTTACGGTCTTATTTTTTCTTGGCTCAAAAAATGTCGCCTTGATCACATATCAACATTAACACACCAAATTTTCTACATGGAATTTGAAGATTTATTAAAATTTAAATGCCTGATTTTCCCATATAAAATTATTATTTTAAAACAACCGCTATACCTCTACAAAAGAATTTACTTTGCTCGATCTAACTGTGCTCAGAAAAAAAGGCAATTTTCCGTTTATACCACTAGTCTTTGGAATGCATTACCAAATCATATTCATAACACTGTGGAACATTTTTGGGATTATTGTCTGGGGGATGAAAAATTCCAAGTCAGGGTAATGGTACTAGGTCAGTATAGTAAAACCCTCAAAGGGTTTGGCGTTCGTATGTGTCAGTTTTTTTTTATGACCTTTAAAATTTTTTCCCCATCTTGATGTTTTTTCGCAAAAACGTAGTTAAACATAACTCGATAACCACTTGTCCGATTTTGATGAAACCAATTTTGAAAAATTAAGAATTACAATTTCTCTAATCTGTTTCTATACCGTTTTCCTATATGTGCAACACTTTCGAAGTTAAAAATGAAAGTGTGAAGGGAAAAAAGTATTTTTTGCCTAAAAATGTAAATATTTATTTTTTTAATTCATAAAAAATCCAAAATGGAATAAAGTGCCAAAACTAATTACTTTCGCTAGATTAAAATTATAAAAAAAAAGAAACTGAAGTTATATGAGGTCCTTAAAATATATTTTATTTTTATTTTTTTAAAAGAGTTGAAGCATAGACTTCAACCAACGAGACGGTTAGCAGAAAAGAAGAATAAAATACTTACAACTAAAGAAATCTTTGGATTGTGTATGGAATTCGTCTAGGAAAATTTAAATTAATTGATTATGTTTATTCCTCTGTTAGAAAAAAAAAGAAGTATAGTGATGTCCGCAGCTAATTTTTCTTAAGAAAACATGCGCAAAAATTTGCAAATACCTTATCTTTGTCTTTGTTTAGCTTAGGTTGATTTTTCAATTAAATTTCTAAAAATTTTTAGAAAGAAAAATTATTTGCAAATGTATGCGGACGTTTTCCAAAGAAAACAAAAGAATAAAAAATAAATTTACTTCTTATAAAGTAAATTTTAATTCATTTATAATATTCTAAAGTTCAAATTCTGATTGTGAAAAAATTAAAATTAAACAAAAAAAAAAAATTACGCAAGACACAGCGCATATACATATATTGATACCTAACTCATCAACAGTTAATATGATACTGGAACAGTATCTAAATTCTTGTTAGAAAACAAGTATAAATGATTAGAAAAAAAAAATATGCATTTCGTGGCCATACCGATGACTTGGTATAAAAACAACGAAAATGCATAAAATGAGTTATAGAGAGAACAACGAAGAAATGCTTTGAGTTGGGTGTGGACTTTGTCCAACCAAATTAATGTTGATTAGTTGGTTAAATGGATGATGTTTACAATGTACACGTAATGTTAGATAGATAGATGCGATTCGTTCTAAAAATTTTTAAAAATTAAATTAAAAGATGGATCTATTAAAAAAAAAAGTAAATTTTTAATTATTTATAATATTCTAAGAATCAAATCCTGATTGGCAAAAAAATTAAAAATAAATTTGTCTTTCTTAATAAAATATTTTAAAATTAAAATAAAAAATTAACTTAGGCCAAATTCTGCTATGATAATAAATATTTTATTCATATTTTCAATAAATTATAAACAATCAATAGACAAATTTTTTCGTGAAGTACAAATTTGAGTTAAAAAACCGCTAAGTCTGATTTGAGAAAATTTTTTTAAAATTTTCGGGGAATTGTCAGATTTGCGTAAGTCAACATCTTTTTTTTTTTCTAATTTTCCAATTTAAATTATATATTTTATCCTTTTCATTAGTTTGTAAAAAGAATTTTAAATGTCTTTCATAAAAAGCATATAAATATGCCTATCTCACCTATTTTAGAAACCAAATTAGTTTAAAAAAAAATAAAATCTTATACTGAACTTTTATTACATTGTTAAAGAAGTGTATATACGACATACATACATAAATATTCAGTTTTATAAAAACTAATATATTCCCTGAAGGAAACGTGTCTTCACTTTTGTCCACTATTTTGGTGACTCTTTGACGACATTGTCTACATTTGTATATTTGCCCTTGATGGAAAAAATGTGCGTCGGCGGCAAATGACTGATAATTTTCCAGCGGCTGGACATTCTGGCGCAGCGTAAGGTGTTGCTAGACAGCATTTTTCAAAAAACGAAGTTGTTACAAACCTAATTACCAGTGAAGAAAAATTAAAGGAATTGAATGCTATTTTAGCCACTTATTCAAACCCATATGTAAATATTTTAATCTATTTTGAAATGTATTAAATTAACAGCATTGAATCTTTTACTTACCTTAAATGGGTACGGCAAATCAAATCACTCCTTGCTGATAATGTGGAACGTAACATTCATGTAGTATATGGACAAAATATCATTATGAATTATAAAAGGTTCATTTAAAAAAAAATTGTGTGGTTATACGAATGTAAAATAAAATATTATAAAACTAGTGCTTTAGTATAATTAACAATACATCCATTTTCATTATCCACATCCTTTTCAGAAAAGTACAAAACGTGTAGACTAGAACTTCTAAAATGTACCATCGAATCACTAACTCCAAAATCTACATATGGGCCCAAAAGAACTACCTAGTCAATAGTACCAATGTCAGTAGTGGATTTTTATGACCCGCATTTATTAAGTGTCTATAGTAAATAACATTGTCTGGGGAATTATATGACACTAGTGCAGGTATGTCAATAGTAAGTCAGTAATATTTCACTATTTACATTTCCTGCAGGATTGTTCTTAATTTTTTCATATATTAGTTATTTTCTAATGTAAATGTGGAGGTTGATATCCTTCATAAAATATATTATATTAAATAAAACCTTTTCAGCTTATTGAATACCCAGCAAAAAATTTCAAAAAAGGTAATCGTGTGTGGATTTAAGCATTTTTGGTGAAAGTACTTGCCAACTAGATTAAATACCTAATGATTTTAACAAGGCATAAAACTTTTACAATAAATTGTTGAGAACTAATTACAATGATTATTACAGGAAATAATAATACTCATTAGTACGCATTTTAAGGTATTCCATTTTAACTTAGAGAACTAGTTCAATTACTACTTCTTTTATTCGCAAACTAAAGTAATGTGTTTTGTAAGCGAGTAACAAAATTTGGCAATCATAGAAGTAAGTCATTCAGGCATGTGACAAACAATTAAGACATAAAAACGATTTAAAAACAATAAAAGATGTGATGCACATGGCAACATCGTTTTCTTTTATTGATTTCAAATTTCATTTTTTTTTAAGTAAAAAGCAATAATTTTGATATGTGGTGAAAACAATAAAATCAGTTTGAAAATGTCTTTAAATCAATATTATGGCAATAGTCTTTTTTTCAAAATAATGAAATGTAAGTAAATTTTTTTTGCTTATCCATAGAACGAAGGGTGGCGGTGCAGGGTTGAAAACGTTTAATAAATTATAAATTTGTATACGTATTTAAGGCGAATGCACAAGAATTCAAGACTATAAGACGCTTTAATATAATTTATCTTTTTTATCTCTTGATTTTATTTTAATAAGTTTTTTACAAAGTCAGTTTTAAAACTGCTGTTCGATGTATTGAAATATGCGCATCATTTCCAACAGATCTCTGGAGGGAGCCTTCTGCAAAAATCTTAAAATACTCGCCTATTGGTATTAGTGTGATCACATAGTCTGCCCAATTAAATTCAAATTCATCATTAAGCCTTCTTTATTTAGTCGGTGGCATTGAATAAATCTGTATTTTAATGGGTTTGATTTATCCCACATTTGTTTTTTTCTTCAATTCTGTGTTCTTCATCCATTACAAAAAAAGCTGCTGCTAGTTTTTAAACATTTTTATTTAAAATATAAAAAATATGTTAATTTTTATGTATTTCTCAATTGTATTTCTTAGGTATTGTTGTAGCATTTTTAAAAAAATGAGATGATTGAAACAAAAATTTAAATATGAAACCAACCAAAATTCATCACATCTGTATCGTTTTCAGAATTTATTTGCTTTTTCAAAGCGATTGTTTTTCATCACATACCTTATTATATGGCAAGTACTTTTTAAGGTAAAGTCTAATTTTTGCGGGGTGACCATGGCTTAAAAGCAATGTATTATAGTTGTAAGAAAACATAGTATTGTTACATGTAATAATAATTTAGTTGGTATTGTAACCACACACACACACACACACACTCACACACACACACACACGCACGCACACACTCACACACACACATACATACATACACACACACACACACACATATATATATATATATATATATATATATATATATATATATATATATATATATATATATCAGAAAATTATTTCATGTATTGGTTTTGTAAATGCAAAAACTTCGTAGTGAATTATTGTTTTAATTATATATAATTTGTTGCAAAAATTATTTAAACTAAATACTTGAAAAAATGTAATATTTGCTAGCTAACAAACGGATTACTGAACTTGAATAAACTAGAAAAGCATTCTATCAAGCCCAAAAATAAAATCTTTAAAAGCAAACATTATTTGCTTGACCTTAAGCATGAGTGATCATTTTATTTAAAAAAAATTATATGAGGTGATACTTATAGTGCATATAAATTTTCAATATTATTCTAATATTGAGTTAGTTCTATTCTTTAAATTTTAAATTCTTTATATTTTTTATAAATCTTTCCCTTTTAATTTAGTTGTGAAACTGACATTTATATGTTTTTTAGGAACCATACTGCCATTCAATATTATTTATCTTCTTTGTGTTCTAACGCAGAATTCATATTATGTGCTGAGGTTTTTCTTTTTTTCTTTCCTTTTTTTAAGCATATAATATGTCCACCTATCTTGAAGTATTGAGAATTGTTGAATTTATTGCTTTCACATGACCAAATAAAAAACTACATGAAGCACATTTACTGTGTAAAGAATACAATCTTTAAGGAAGATTGTGGTGTGTAGCTTTTTATACAAAAATTAACCAAGACAACAAAAGGTTAAAACGGTCAATGGAATGTTTTAATTTAGATAAGTATTTTGCTTGCCACAAACAGAGAATGAAATCCCTTAAAAATAAGCACTAAGAAAAAATTACTTTTAAGAAGGGATTTTATATGCTTTAAAAAAGTGCTTTATATTTATGTACAGGTTTTAATTAAAGCGATTGGAAAATTTGTTTTATCACAACTTTTCTTTATTTCATCAAAACTTTTCAAGCGTATTAATAACGTAAGTTTGACAAACCATTGTTGAGTCAAAGTGTTATATATTTATTCGACCGGTTTATTTCTTGCCACTTCTCTTAAAAAACCCATACGTGGTTGAAAAAACTCTAAGCAGTTTTTATTAGGCACATATATGCGAGTAACTAACTGTATGGATAATCGATTAGCATTGAGTGATATATAATGCTAATGATTTTCTTTTTCGCTAATGGTAATGCTCTTTAATGAAAATTTTTTATTGATAATTAGTTAAAAAACAAAGCATTAGCATTTGATGTTGATTACGGCATCAACATTAATAAACGTCACTTCTAGTCCTTGTATGTTGAATAAATAGGTTACAATCTCATATTTTTCTTATTATCTTTTTCGTGCAAGTAATTAAATCTGCAAACTGGGTTGTTAGCTGACTCTATATTAGCACTAAATGGCAGTTAAATTTCAAGGGTAATAAAAAAATCTCAAGTATGATATGTTCTATTTTTATTTATATCACACCTCTCATGTAGCAGAAAATTGCTTGAGTACTTTAATGTTTAAATCGTTAAAGTCTTATCGCTTTGCTTTATTTCAAAATTAAATGTATTTTCCTGCTGTTAACGAAAACTTCAATAAATTGTGTCATAAATTCTCTGCTGGTGCAACAGATTGAAATGATCATAAATTCAAAATGCAACGAAACGTTGAGCACTTAACAAGCAAAAAACTTTAATAGTTTCCTAACTATATTTTGTAATGAGTCGCTGTCTCATGCTGGCAGCCTCTGCAATCTAACCTAACTATGTTTCCTACAAGTTTCTAGAGTTAAACTGCAACTTTTGTTACTATTAAAATTTCAAACAAAACTTTGTTACAAAACACTTTTACATATTTTAAAATAACAATTATGCATTACAAACTTTAGAAATACAGGAAAAAGTTCAAGAAGACAAAACGGAATTTTAGAGAAATGTAAGAATATAACTTTCAACAAAAGCTACTTTGAGCTTGTTTTTCGTGGAATTTTTCTTAAAGTAGAACAAGCAAAATTAATAAATTTTTTTAAGAAAATAATTTCATAAAAACTCAAAACTTTTTAAAGTTCTTTAAGCTGTGTTGGCGGTGCTATTTACGAAACATGCTGGATCTGCCAAGATTCCAACGTTTGTTTAATTGTGTGGCATGTTTTAGCCTTTAGCTTTTCAAAATTCTGAATCGATCTGAAATTCTAGATCTAAAAATGCGATTTTACCCTTATTATTTCGTTATACAGTACGGTGAAGTTTGAGTTCTTAAATACCAAGACCCTGTTACTTTAATTTTTCTAGAGGAATAGTTCAAAACGATACACAGCAGTAATTTGCATTCTGCTTACTACGTCCTTTTGTTAGTGGAAGATTTGTTACGAATTCCTCGTCTATGTTCTAAAAAACCAAAAGTTTAAAACGAACTAACGCAACTTGTTTTTACTGAACCTTAAAACATAAATCTTCGAGAACATGCTCAACTTAGTTTGCGTTTTTCAGAGCATGGGTGGATATTGGTGTAGATTCGTTTAATTGAACATTAAACGGACTAACTCTGTTTTCCTTTATACTATTATTTATTAACAACGTCTGTGTTATCATACAAGCGATTGTATAGAAATGCACTGGAAGTTGTTCAAAAGTATAAAAATAAAGCAAGAAAATAAGTAAAAGATATATATATTATTTTTCTTGGTAACAATATACTATTAAGTTAGGGAAAGGCATGGCGTTCATGGCAGTTGTATCTGGCATATGAATGTTGTTGGCAGACTGGCTTTTAGCAACACCTGCTACGAAATGTGCCTTTTATCCCATCTATTGTATTAATATCACCAAGCTCGATTTGCAAAAGAAATGATATGGTCAGCTTAATCAAATATTTGACTAAAAAAACGTAACCCCTAAATTATGCCAATTTTTTTTTTTGTTCTTCTCAAATACATAATAATAAATATAAGATGCAGGAAAGCTTAAATAAACATTTGTTTATTTAATCTTTTGGTCAAATATTTGCCTAATACGATCACACCTTAAAAATTAATTAAAATATAAAGTAAAATTAATAAATTTCTCTTAACAATAAAATAAGATTATAGTGGTCATGAAAACAAAATCAATAAAATAAAAGTAAAATAAACAAAGAAAAAAATATGAATTGCTATTTGTAGTGAAGAAAAGCAGAAGAGATCTGTATGTCATTTTATTTTAAGTACAACAAAATTTAATTTTCGAATGTTTGGTGCTATAATTCAAATGTTCTACGACTATTTGGCTAATCGCACATTTGGTGTTCATATCAGTCTATTAAATGATTATCTATACCTCGTTTAAAAACGTTATCTTTTGAGTACCTTGTATAAATATAGTCGCTACCTTGTGCTCGGTTCTGCCAATTTCTTTAAAAGGTTTTTGTAACTTTTTTTTATTTCACTATAAGCAGCCGCTTAATCTATCGACAGTTCATTATTAGGAACTGTTACGTTACCACCTACGAATGGGGTGATTTTTTGGCCTCTTAATTAACACCGATCAAAAATGTAGTCAAAATTTTTTATTATCTAATTAAAAATCACTCTTCTTAGAATATTTTGTTAAATATATATTGGTGCGACTTACTACAACTACTTTATTAACATCAGTTTTGAATACCAAAGCCATTTTCCTAAAAAAACATGATTGTGATAATATCGCAATAACCATATTATGAAATATAGTTATTTTTAACAATGCTTTAGTCACGATCCACATATTTTGTTAACTTTTAATCTTTTTTTTTAGTTATTATGTATAAAAATGCAATAAGGTTGGTTTTCACTGAAAAAATTGTAACCATAATTTGTTAAAAATATTACAATATATTTAATCATAATTATTCATAAGAAATTAAAGTATATTTAAAAGCTAACAATACATTTTTTCCTTTAAAAAAATTGTTTATAGGACTTGGCAAAATGTTTTGCTTAAAACTTTAGTGATATATCGCTCAGCTATCGGTTTAGGTACAAACGCTTTAAATATAAATAGTCACTTATTGCTTGAGAAAAAAAAAAAACAATATAAATAGACATAAAAATAATATATAAAAATAAAAAAATAAAGCAAATAAAATAAAAAAAATGATTTTTTCGAATTCAATTTAATGATTTTTTTGTAACAAGTCAAGAAATGTTTGCTATTACGGGACCATATTATAATTCAGGTACATTAGACGACATTTCCCATTATGTTTCAAATTAAGCAGACTTTGTCTGCGTGTCATTAAAATTTGTATATCATCTATAAAAATATAATGTGCTGACAACGTTTTTAGTACCATTATATCGGTAAAATTGGGTGCTTGTAAATTTGTATCTCTATTATCTCTACGAAACAACTTATTTTTACAAAACAAAAAGTATTGTTTATTTGAGCCAAAGTTCATATGCGTTCGACATAGCTGCTACTGATCATAGCCAGATTTGTCTACAACACATAAAAGAATAATTTTTTATAACCTCCTTTATTAAATTGTGTGTAAACTTATTTACTCATTTTATACTGTTACAAAATAACATTCCTTTAATGTTGTAGTTGCAAAATCAAAACAGAGTTTCGACCAGTTATGTGGTTTTGGCAATACTCTTTTACAAATAACATGGAATCTTCCATTCAATATTTAGAAGAATAGCGAAGTTTTTCAGAAACCAACTAATTAAAAATTTTCAGTGTTGTATATCATACACAATGACTTGTTTTTAAAAATGTATTCACAAATTTTCAATTCAACTATGTGGTGGTTTTTACCACCAGAGAAATTCAGTTGTAACACTGAATTTATCTTAAAAAGGTGTATACAAATATTAGTAACTTCTTGCTACACAAGAAAAATTTTATTGCCAGAAAAAATTTTAATATTCAACCTAAAATGTTTGCAGAATAAATTTTTCTTTTATTATTATTTAAAAAAAAAAAAAATTATATTTATTGGATTAAGTTTATAAATGCCAGTGACAAGTGTGAAAGACTTGTGCATTTTATGTTCATCACAAAGGCCAACTAAAATATTGATTTATATGAAATTTTATGGTTGAATAGATGTGTAAATATACAAACACAGAATTTTTGCACAATAACATAAAAGTGTTTACAGAACTTAATCCGGTCTGTGTTTGCACCAGAATAAAATTTTGGTGCCAATAGTATGTGACGTTTATATAAAGTAAACTAGCAATATTGTACATTGAATGTATAAACATACATATCAAGCGATTTTTTGGTTTTTTAATGCAGAATTTTATTGACAGATTTGAGTACCTGTTAACAACAGTTGCATAAATTAAGCAAGACGAACGTTTAGTTATTACATTGATGGAATAGTTAATCATCGACTTTTTGTAGGAAATTTTTACAACAATCGACTTATTTGCGGTGTTAATTTTTAGGATTAAAAATTCTAGCCCTCTTAAGTTCATTCTTTTCATTATTTTTTGTAGTTTAAAAATATTATTAATATCTCAATAAGTCATCAATCGTAGTAGATAACAATTATTTTTGAACTTTTAACAAATTAGTTTAATTTTATTTTAAGGACTTTATTTTTTACACATCTGTAGATGTTTAATTGTTTGTTGAAGTGTCCATGGTTTCTTATGTTTTCGTGAGGGTTTTATTGTGAATTCATTTTTGCATAAATTTCGATTTTTCTTTTTTAAGAAAGAAACATTGTTTGTTCGAGATTCAGTTCATTTTTTAGATATTTTAAGTAAAATTTAGAGACTAAAAAGATGATTTTTTTCTATGAGTATGTCTTAAGATCTTGGAAAATTTTTTTAGTTTGTATCAAGAGGTAGCCTGCGGGCACATAATGTGCTTTATAATTTTCTATTACTCGTTCTGAGAGCACAATTTTCTAATACAAGCTCTTGCACCTTATCTTCGTCAAACTCTTCATGTTTCCAATGACATATTTGATGCTATTTTTCCTCAAACTTTTCTGTAAACAGTCTCGATACCAGTTCTGTAAATCTTGAATTTCGATTATATTTCTGCCTAAAATTCAAAACATAATGATGTCCGTTCACAGAATGTAGTTACCAGCAACGGCCCCACCATTTTTCTTCGAATCAGTGCTTATATTAATTTTATTTATTTCTTTATATTTATTTATGATTAAATAAATCCTGTTGTTTTTTTTTTTTTCGATTGTACGTCGTTTATGAACCGTAATTATTTATATGCCAATTTACTCGTTTAAAATCGTCACACCTTGCTGCACAAATGGCGAAAACTAAAATCTTTCATTATTTTTTGGCTTTAATATTAGTAGCCTAGTAGCTTTTTTATGATTCAATTATGTTTTAAGTAAAATGATTTATAAGTTATATATAAAAAAATTTTTTTACATGTCATAAAATATTTATGTTTAAAGGAATCAAGCACAATTAAAGTAAGATTTATTTTGGTTTTATATATAAACTGCTCATCAACAAAGTCCTTTTTTTTTCTTTCTTTTCTTACTTTGTTGTTGTACGTTTTTATGACCCATAAATTTTTATATTCTAATTTTCGCGCTTGCTGCACAAATGGCGACAAATTGAAATGTTACATAATTTTTGGCTTACAGTTTTGTAGTCTAGCTATCTGCTTTACGACTTCTTTTTATTTTACTGCTTTGTTTACATTTCTCTTGTAAATATTTTGTTTCATGAATTTTAAAAGTTGGGTAGCTCCCTAAGAAAAATGATGATGTATAAGTAAAATGTAAAAAAATATAGTGTTTTTTACACAGTTTGCTTAAAGAACGATCCACGTGTTTTGTTAGAATGACATGTTTTACTTTAATGCAATTTTCTTTTAAAATTTTAAAATTTAAAATTTTTAAATTAATATTGATAAATGCAAAGAAAATTATTATAGAGTTACAAAAATTATTTTAAATTGCAGTTTGGTTCATGTTTATGCCTTTTCATACGGGTATTACTATTTGTTACATATTTTCTTTATGTTTCTCCCTCATATAATGTAACTAAATCATGTTTTAAATGTTATTCGCTATTGTATTCCAAAAAATGTAATTTTATTATAAACAGTGCAGTATTTGTAAAAAAAAACCGAATTTAAATAAACCACAAGCCAGATTGCAATGAATGTTATTTATTATAATTTTTTTGTTTTGAAAGTCCCTCACTGTGCATGTTTTATTTACGTATGAGTAATATTTTTTAAAATTCAATTAGAGATTAATTAAACGTATTGCTTTATTATTTGATTTTAGTTGCTTAATGCACAAGGGATATATGTAAGTTACATTAATTTGGTTACATATGAAAAATCCTTTGAGGTTATGAAAACTTTAGCAATATATTCAAAATGAACATACAAGGCAGCTAAAAATATGGTCAGCAAATACTCATATCAATTACTTTTATAAGTTATTTTTTAAAATCAATATCCGACTCAGGGTTACACAAGTAAAATTAAATGTACCTAGATAATTGGGCTTTTAAATTTTATATCATGATTAGATGTAAATTCAAATATTTTTTCTGTATTTTGTTCAATTAAAAAGTTATGATAAAAACATAACCCTGATCAAACTAAGTGTACTCAAGCAAAAATATTTTCTTTTGTTACTTCGAAAGCAGATGCATCTCAAAATCAATTATTCAAAGCAATAAAAAAAATCCAGATTTTTTCTTCATAGACTTTCTTGTATATTTGATCTCTAATTAGCCGTATATTATTTGTTTTTCGTTTTTTTGATATTAAACGAAAAAATTTCCTATCAACGAGAATTGGCTAATTTTTAAATAATTATCATATTAATCAAATTTTAAGTTTTACTTTATTCTATGGTATTCAATACGAGTCTAAGTAATAACGCCTTGAGCGATATGGATTACGTTACTTTGACTAGGATGCTCAATAAAAAAGAGGTTGTGCTTAGTTCAATATTTTAATTTTAATTATAGTTTGTATTAAAAAAAATTAAATATTATATTTTAAAATAGCTCCAATATTTTACTAACATAGTTTTTTTACCACGATTTTAATTAAATATGAAGACAAATATTAAGTGAATTTTTTATTTAATAAAGTTCATTTTTTAATTTCTAAAAACTTTTTTACAAAGAAAAAATATTTTATAAATGTATGCGGACGTTTTTCAAGAAAAAACTTTAATTTGACGTCAATAAACATGACTATCATAAAAATAATTTGGAAAATTCTAAACTTTTGTAAACAAAACTCAAACTGAAAATTATTTTGATTTTTTATATTTTTTCTTATAATAATTCTTTCCACTTTGCTTGTAGTCTAGTCTCCTTACTATTAGGACTTTCATATGCAGCATCTCTGATACGAATCTCTTCACATAATTATTCTCTTCTTGTAATTTTCCAGCATTTTTGGGCTCGAAATTCAATTTCAATATTAATTGTGCATTTTTAATTATAAAAAATCGTTGGAGGTCAATCTAATATGGAGAGATATATTATAATTACTTCAGAAGCAGAAATTACAAATTGCGTTAAGCGGAATAAAACAAAACGAGAAGAGTGAATCGATTTCTTTTACTTAATGTATCATTGTAAAGGCTTTAAGGTAATTCTATAATATTTTTCTAAGCGATTTTCTATAAAAATCAAGAAATGTAAATTATTTTTTAAAGGAAGTTTCAACATGGCGTGTTTAACAGAGGGTGGGCAATAAAACACGTAACGTATTAATGAGCGACTCATATTTCTTTATCGAAGGTTTTTTCGTAAGTGTTAGCTTAAATACAATTAAAATCAAGAAAGTTTTCCTCATTATCAATATTAGTCACATTATTCGAAAAAAAGTGCATAAATTGCTATCTTCCGTACCGTGTGTAAATAAAATTATACTAATGGTACAGGAAATAGTTTTTATGTTATTATTTTTTTAAGCTTAAATAAGCTTTTAAATACAAAGAACGTTGTGAAAATAGAAGGAAAAAGTTGCATTAAAAACGCATACACTAAAAATCTCCCTTGACGGAAATGAGTGAAACCAAAGCGTTAAATATGCGTGTATTTAAATATTTTATTGTATGTCGTGTTTATATACTGCACAGTGGCGCAAAAACAAAATATTTTGTAGATATATCAGTAATTTTTTAAAGGCTGGTAAGTTTGAGATTAAACTTTACTTTCTGCAAGCAAGGGAGAATATTTGCTTGTTCTTTAGGAGCTGCGAAAGGGAGCTTAAACTTTTTTGTAAGGTCCAGAAAAAACTCTTTGTTGTATTACAGGTTTCATTTGCTTGCAAATTTATTTTAATTTATATATCTTTAGCCGACTCAATTAATTCCGTGACTGAAAAACTAAATATAATATTATTAATAAAAAATATGATTATTTTTAACTAAATAAAACAATTTATTCAAGTAAAACTTTAATTAAATTTTACTTTATTTAATAATTATGTTTTTTAAGGGATGTATGAATATGTATATGATCAGATGAAATATAAAAACGATGTAGAATGAACTGCTTTTTAACTTTAGGTGGGCTATCTATCTAGGAATATCGAAATTACTGTGCGTAGAAACAATTCAAAATAATATTAATCCACACAAATATTGTAAATTTATAAATTTAAATTCGAAATTATATATCAGGCAATTTTTGTGGTTTAATATCGAAGAGACAATAGTTTGGTTTAAACGAAGTGACTGCAACAAAGTTAGAATTTTTTTAACATTATTTTTTATTTCAATGTATAATATTCTATGAAGACAAAAATTTGTTTTGTTGATTCCTTTAAAATATTTTATATCATTTTTTTATCTTTCTTAAAAAAATCCAATAACACAAAATATTCAACTTATCGTTCGTTCCACAGTTTTCTAATTTTTCAAAACTCCTTAACCACACATATATAATCTTTACAATGCTGCAATTTATCTTCATTAATAACATCAAAACCCTCACAGTATCAGTCGTCCTTCGCATTGGTTTTGTTATATATTTTTACTTTACAAATGAAAAATGAAATGTTAAGATTAATGACTAATTTAGGTATGAGTTTGAGATTATTTGATGGTTTAACGCATCCCTTTATTTGTCTAGAGGGAACTGAGAAGCAATGTTAAAACGATAAAACATGTTAGTTTTTATCTTCTTCTCGCTTCACTAATTTATCAACTTATTCAGAGTTATAAGTCAAGAATTTTTGGTAAAAGTATTGATTATACCTCCGGCGCGTTTCTATCATTTAAGCATTAATTAGTAAGTTGTGTTCAAAATAAATACGTATGTATCACAGGTATCAGATTATTAATTTTCTATTCGGTTGGACGTATTGATGTAAGTCAGCGTCATTATTTAGTATTAGCAGTTGATCCCATTGCGGTAAAAATAAGCAATTGTAATAAAAGAGTTTCCAACAAAACAAAAAAATTTCGCATGATGAAATATCACAATATTTTTCTTTTATTAAGCAACTTTCTCTAGAAGTGATAATAATAATATTTATCTAGTTATCAATACTATTTTGAGATACCAAGGATGTGGTATTTATGTTGTTCGAAATATATTTCTTACATTGGAAAGATTTATTTATTAAAAATATAAGGCTCATGGAGTATCATGGCATAAAAATCAACTTTACCACATACATATATATTTTTTTTAACATATTTTCGGATGGCTTTTAGGATTTCTTAATCTTTATAAAAAAACTTCAATAAATAATTGATTGTACAGAATTCTGTAATTTACTAGACTAATTGTATTAAAAACTAATTAAATATTACAAAGTAAGAATTTTTAATTTCATAACACACAACACACTTCATAAAGCACAACTATATTTATTGTGCTTACATTGTTTATACTATTGCACTGTTTGTTATTATAAATGATGTATTAAATTATTTTCGTCTTTAGTTCATGTTTATTTTATTTTCTAAAAACTTTTAACACAGAAAATTTATTCAATTTGCAAATTAGAAAATTTTAGAAATTAAACTAAAAATGAAATTGAGCTGCTTCAAAGAGAATTAAATATTTTTGATTACTTTAAGCCCTAACGGTGCAGTCACACGGTCAAGTTTTTGTTCAATTCTCTTTCAATGATTAATTTTTGTAAATGAAAAATATTTTTCTATTTTATAGTTTAGTAATATTGATATCGGAAAGTTTTTATTGGTATAAATTTACATCCACAAATCAATTAAAATTTACTTTTTTCGCT
Source organism: Cistogaster globosa (assembly GCA_937654795.1). Lineage (NCBI taxonomy): Eukaryota > Metazoa > Arthropoda > Insecta > Diptera > Tachinidae > Cistogaster > Cistogaster globosa. The sequence goes on from OW569405.1 coordinate 24,581,137, forward strand.
TTGGTTAATTTTTTAATTTAACTTTTATTAAAAAAAATGTTTTTTTCAAATGTACGTGGTCGTTTTCAAAGAAAACAAGAAAAATTAGACGCTGGCAGAATGTAATGTTGCATTTTTAGGACCGCCAAATCCATCTTCAGCATTCTTTGCATCCAACACCTTGATTTGCGTATACTGTAAATATCATCCATTTAACCAACTAATCAATATTAATTTGGTTGGACGAAATTCACACACAACTCAAAGCATATTTTTGTTGTCTTCTCTACAACACGTCTTGTACATTTGTTGCAATTTTATACTACACCATCGGTATAGTCACAAAATGCAAATTTTATTTTTAATCATTCATGCTTGTTTTCTCACAACATTATAGATGCTGTACCAGTATCGTACAACTGTTGATGAGTTAGGTATGAATGTATATGCGCTGTTCCTTGCGTGTTTTTAAATTATTTTTAAATTTTATTCCCAGCCAGGGGTTTAACCAGTGGTCTTCATAAATCAATTAAAATTTACTTTTTCGGCTTTGATTCATTTTTTAATTGAACTTTTATTAAGAAAAATCATTTTCTAAATGTACGCGGACGTTTTCAAAAAAAAAAAAAAAAAAAAAAAAAAACAAGAAAAACAAATTTATACACTTAAAAGTAGGAAAAAAATTTACCCTAGAAAAACTCAGGATTTAAATAATTTTTTTTAAATACGGGTTTTTCCAATTGCCATCACCAGTCATTATTTATTGGGGCAGAATACAATGTAAAAATCTTTTAGCTCTATACGCAAAATATTTCATGTATTTATTGCTATAAGCTAAGATAGACTCAGATTGTGCCCAATACAATTTTTCAAATGTTGAATATATGTAATATACATACATATGTACTTTCGCTAAGCAGGTTTACCATCTTCAGAATATTTACAATCATTATTTGAACTACCTATGTTTTTAACTCAAGCTTTATAAAATAGATTCATTGAAATAAATGCGTAACACTAAGCAGCAAGGCAACACTTTAAACTTAATTACAAAAAATTTTGGTGTTTACTGTTTATTAAAAAAAACTCACACGTATTTATACATGATACGATATCGAGTACATACAAAATACTTTTTAGTACTTGCACCGCAGATATTTGACGCCTGTTTAATGTCTTGAAGCGTAAGTTTTCCGATTGAATTTTTTGTTTAGTTTTTCAAGTAAAAACATTAGAAATTTTGGCGACAAAACACGGAGTGATAAAAAAGATTTTATTCTGATCTTGAAGTTTACCATGCTTGTTTTATAGAAAATAAATGCAAGGGGTATAGTTATAAAAATGTAAAACAAATTTTTTTCGTCATTTCAATTGCGTGTAGTAGTTAAGTAGCTACTTTAATAATATAACTCTACACACAGAAAAAAGACTGGTAAAAATTCCATCGATATGTTCAAGATTCAATTACTAATATAATAATTTGAGTTTTATTATTAATAAATTATAATCTTGATTTATTTTTTATATTAAAAACTAACATTAAATATTTGCATCTAAATGTTGGTTGTAACACCTTTTAAAAAAGTTAACCTGACCGATTTGTGTCTTTATTAAAATCTATTTTATTAAATGGAAGATGCAACTAAACTTATTCAGCACATTACTACTAAAAACCAATTTTTTGTAGTTAGAACTACAAAAATCAATTGTATTTCCTGAAATAGAAAAATTTTTGACGTACTAAAATTAATTTGTACTCATTATTTAAAAAATCAACAATATTTCAGTTTAAATTTACAAAGATTTTTCAAAAGTGGTGAAAAGTTCTCCAATATTCTTTAGTGGTAAGTTCATAATTACCTCACGAAGACATATGTAAATAAAAGAAATTTTAAAATGTTTAATACTTATTATAGAGGAAAGACGTGCGCTATAGGATGGCAAGTTAAAGAAACTGTATGGAAAAAGGGAATCATGATGTAAAAGAAGGAGTAGGTATAATTAAATGGTTCGAATCATGAAATTAAGTATATAAAATCCTATTTCTGTAATTTATTTTTTTAATAAAAGTAAATATTAAAAAGTTATAATGTTTTATTTAATTCACAATAATATTCTATAGTCACCCAAGAATCATTTAAAAAAATAGTTGTGAGTGCCATACTCATTCAGTTAATGACAAAAATTGGATTGGCAACGAATTCGGTTCCCACAACGAATTTCTTTTCTCTGTGTAAATAACTTCAAATATATTTTTCAATAAACAAAAAAAGTGTTAAAATAGTATGCGTTCAATCATACATGGAAGCAAATAATTTTATAAACTAATTATTTACCAGTCTTATTAGCATTGAATGTTATATAATATTAATAATAGTTTCAATGTAAGAGTATAATTATGAAATAGCAATTTTTAATACAAATATTTTGTGAAACATGTATGTTTTACGTACTAATAAAAAATTAGACACTATAGCAACATGTTTTTATTTTCGTGTATGTACGAAGATCTGCTAGTTGAAGTGTTAAGTGACTTTAGATCTCAGACATCAAATTTTATAAAATTTTCAAAAACAGATCCATCTGCAAAAAAGTGAAGATTTACTTGTTTAAATTAATTGCTTATTAATAAAATAAAATCATTACCAACAACAACAACTTATTGTCATTATTTTGATAAAAAATTTTCTTGATATTGTTTCATTTTTATTTTAAAAATTACTTTTTTCTTATCTAATTAGCATCTTCCAAAGTTATAACAGCTGTGTTTATTCGTTGTCATTGTTCCTCATGCGACAACAATTTTTGCGACGGCGAATACGTCTTATTGTCTCAAATTCGTAAATTTTTTCACTTGTAGTTTTAGCATAAAGTTTAATTACTAAGCTTTTTTGTGATTGTTTAGAGAAAATTTCCTGCATTCAGATTCTCGGTACAAGTTTCAATCGACTGAGCACTATTCGAGTTATTATAAAAAGAGATTCAATAATTACTTTCCAGATTTGCTCTGATTTTTCTGTCGAATCTTATCTCTTTTTGTTTTTGACGACAGTATTGTTTGTCATTCGTATTCATTATTACTTAATGCAAGCTAGTAAGCAATCCCGTTCGTGAGACAAAAAATTACGGATGACTGAATCTCGAGCAACCTCCAAGTGATTTGGTTAGGTCCCTATTAATACTCGGAAGATCTTATATAGCGTGTTGGTACAAGCGTATGAGAGAACCTGCTTCTACAATTGTTACTATAATTGATAAAAATATTTAAGGAACAGAATCTTTTTAAGATTTTAGAACAAAAATCTTAAGTGATGTTTGAATTTTTTAAACCTTTAGGTGCCTATTTTGATTTCGTTGTATTATCTTACCATTAATATCAGAAGTATAAACAAACAAAGATGTTATAAAAGTCCTAAATAGCTTGCAGCACTGCAAATAGTGTTTTGGAACTATTCAACAGCATACGATGTAAAAGTCTATCGTTTAAAGTAAGTTAAATATCGACATGATAGGATTTGTGTTTCATTGTTTTACTGCAGCTGCAATGGAATATCCTCTAATGAAATTAGAGATTTTTTCCCTTAAATTCATCTTTTTCTTCGTTATACGAATAAATAATTTAAACTAAGAAGGAGACTTATATATCAGACCCGCCATTTTTTGTTTTTCCTACTTGGACCAGTACCTGGATATGAAAAGAGTGTTGGTTCGAACTATTTGCAAAAAAATACTTCTGTAGGAAGTTATTTTTACGTACAACCTTTCCGACTAAAATTTAATTTTCCATGTTATTGCTACACGCTGGCATATTAACCGTCAGTGACTTTTCTAAAAATCTGCACCAGATAACCAGTGCATTACGTGTAAAAAATGATTTGCCTGATTATCATTATGTTTTCAATATATATGAATATTCCAAGTTAGTTTCTTTTTAATATTTTAAATCTTAATTTTCTAGTAAGTGAATGTTTTCAAACAAATAATCAATCAATCATTCATATTTGTATCTGTAGTTTTTCTACGAAATTACTTTTTTTAAGAAAAAATACAGACAAATTTATTTAATATCTGAACCAAGGTTCTAAGGTACCTTCTCATAAAATTTTTGTTTGAACCATTCAGCAGTTTTTGCACGATGCGAACACATATAAACAGACAAAAATTCTAAAAATAGGTGTTTGTATTGCATATCTACTTCTATCTACACCCACATCAAAATTTTCAATATATATTTCATGTAAAGAAATTCCCCATTTACTGTTTTATTGTAACAATAGATGATTTTATATTTTATCTAAAAAAAAAAAATAATAATAAAAAAAATATAAAAAATAAAATAAAAATTAAAAATCATCTACAACAATAGCACCATTTTAAACATTTGATTCTATTGTATTTTTTTTTTCCAATTCTGCATGACTTTAAAAATCTGTTTATAAATTCTGATTTTATTGTCAACTTTTTTTATTTAAAGTATTTGCAAAAAATATTTTTATTTTCATCGTTATTACCATAACAATACTTGACTTATAATAATTGAGTTTGTTTAAAGTACTTCATTGCTCTCGGTGGTTTTTGCTTGTGTTATGGAAATTGCAAATAAGAGAAAACACAAAACCCAAAAAATATATTTCATCGTCACTCTTTCTACTTTCGTTCTAAATGTTTGTTGATTTTAAATATAATTCAAAAAGCAATTGTTGTGTAAATTTTTGATGAAAATATTATTTTATATTTTGCATAATTTAAAAAGTAAATACTTTAGGAGCATTTTTTTAATATTTTAAGACTATGTATTATAAATTTGTGCTTCTCAGTTAAAATCATATTAGCTGAAAGGCGCAAATTTATCGCTAACCAATTTTTAATAAAACAAGAGTGCTATATTCGGCTATACCGAATTTTGTATTCCCTTCGCCATGTACAATGCCGGTCAATATAATAGCGCAAGTTGCAATAGTCTGATTCAAAAGATGTAAACATTTCACCTATTTATTAGATTTTTTTGAGTATATAAAACAGTTATATTTTTTATGCTATCTCAGAGTGTCAAATTTCGTAACTGTTAATCATTTATGGAAGTTATTTTGTCAACACTTATCATTTTATGCACCAGCTGGCTTTTTTAAATTTGTTTTGCAAAGTTTTGTGATAAATAAGTGAAAACGAAAAATAGTAAAATTTTTTTAGTATACTTTTTATTAAATAGTGTAATAATTTTATAAAAATTCTATATTTATGGTGGAAAGCATGGTGCGAAGGAAAAACGTGAGCTAATAAAAAATAATTGCGTCCGAGAGTAAATTGTATTTCCAAATATGGGAATTGGTAGGCTGTTTTAATAAAATGTTAATAAATGGTCTAAGATATAAGAAAAACGCTGAAACCCATGGTAGGAAGCAAGTTTTATCACTATAAATGGTAAAACGGTTAGTACTGACGACTTTATGATGGCTACGAAGCCCAAAAAAGATTGAATGTGAAGGTAAGCATGGAATCTATTCGCCGCAAACTTCAAGACAACAGCCTCAATGCCTTTAGTCCTCAAAAAGTGTTGCTCTTCTCCCCTAAGTTGTTGCTAAACAGATATCTTTTGCTAAAGCACATCTAAATTGGCCAAAGGAAAAGTGGAGAAGAGTACTATGGAATGACAAATCCAAATTTTTTTTTTTTTTTGGAAATCTTTCCTGATATTTTGTCCGTAGGCCACCTAACAAAAAATGCAACGCACAATTCACAATTAAAACTAGGTCAGGCAGGTCCACTGATTGATCCCTTATGTTACATTAAAAACTATCAAACATGGAGTTCGTACTATTATGGCATGGGGTTGCTTCTCGTATCAAGGTGTGTGTCCTATATATTCGATAAAAACCCTTATGGATTCGGATTATAGATTCCTAGATAAAATTATGCTTCTGTATGCTTCCTACAGAATGCCGTGGGTGTGAATCTTTTAGCAAGACAATGACCACAAGACCCCAAGCACACCAGCAAATGGCAAAATGTGGTTCAACGATAGCTCTATCAATGTAGTTGAGTGGCCTGCAAAGTCCCAAGATTTAAACCTTATCGAAAATCTGTAGATGGACATAGAGACATGAGAATACAGTAACACCAATTAGCATTTAAGGGTTCTGGGAAGCAGTACAGAAAATTTGGAGTTCAATCAAAGTTGAAAGATGCCAGCATTTAGTGGATTTCATGGGAAGGCGATGGGACGCAGTAAGAGAAAACAAAAGGCACGTGACAAAGAATTGAAACCATACAATTAAGATATCTACAAGAAATCTGAGTAAAATTTTTTATTTATTTTAAGAAAAATTACTAATTTTTGTTAAAAATGAACTAAAGTGCTATTATTTTTACTGTAAAGTTTTTAAGTTTTTTGTTTAAATTAATTAGCATATTATAAACTGTTGAAAAAAAACAAAAAATTTTCTTATGATAATAAATCATTAACATCGAAGAGTTTATTATTTTGTTTTGAGTTGAATCTGCCCAATATTTAAACAGAAGTAAACGGAGTCATTATAAAAAATAAGAAAATAATATGATATATAATTTTTCCATTAAAATTATATCGGCTCTTAATGGATTGAACATTTTTTTAAAATTTTGGTATTTCCTGAAAGATCTATTTAAATCCTTTAAATGGTTCCCATATTGACAATCGAACTTTTCTATGAAAATTTCAAATGCCCATATCTCGGCAAATATAGGCGAGCGCCAGTTTTTTTAGTGGATGTTTTTTGTTTCTTATTTTTTAATTCTCTATTGCTCCACATTTTTGTTTTTTGATTGAAGTTACTTTATTGTTCCAAACAATATGAAAAAATTAGAAGCAGGCGTGGTGTTAAGACCACTGCCTCGAGGGACATAGACAGATTAGTAGTACCTTTTTCGACGCTATGTTTGATCGATTGGCGTATTAAAGTTTTCTCTAGGTCATCTAGTTATCTAGCAAAGTCGATTTCAACATTATCACGGACGAACAGACGGATATTGCTCAATCGACTTTGCTATGCACAGAACACATACACTTTATGGGGTAAGAAATGGATATTGTAGAAATAACAAACGGAATGACAAAGTCAGATACAACCTTATCCCCTTTTTTGCAGTCAGGGATATAATAACGCAATAAGGAAATATTTTTGGTGACAATCACTTTCCTCTTTATCGACATATATTGTATAACGAGAACACTGAGAATTAACTTCAATTTTTATATATCCAAAATTTTTAAATAAAATATAAATATTAATTTGCTTTAATTGTGCTTGAATCTTTTAAATACAAATATTTAATTATATTCTTATGAAATATTTATTTTTAACAATTACAATATGAAATGTATTACTGCTTAATTAAAGTAAATTGAAATAAAAAAGTCTAAATAATAAATTTTCATATAGATAAATAACAAATATTTGTAAAATATTAATTATTTATAATGATTTGAAAATGTTGGACTTTTTCCAAATTTTCAAGCTTTTTTACGCACTGGAACTTGGTCATCCGAAAGTATCGCAGTACGTTAATAGCGTACAGTAAATTTTATCGCAAATCAAAATTCAAGTAAAAAATGTGATTTAAAAATTTCTGTACTTAACGAGCTTCTGTACTATTTCATATTAAACTAGAAGAAATTAAAATATTTTATAACTTTGGTAAATTAATCCCAAATTTTGCACCAAATTTGTCATTTGATTTTTGGTGGTCATTTTTTTAGCTGTCAAGTAATTTATGATTTATTTGATTTGGAATTTGAACATGAAATTGTGCCCAAAAGAAGACTACCGTTGATTCTGATTTTTATATAAGAATATTTGAGACTCACTTTTTATTGAATTCATAATGACTTGATATGTGTATGTAAAGGCACTGTTATAGAAAAAAAAAACTGTTTGGTGTGCCTAATGGGTTGGTGGAATCTTTGAAAATCATGCTGGTCCAAAAGTTACAGTCAATTGTAACCCGTTTATCAATTGAATAATCATGATGTGCAGGAACTATTGTTTAAGCAAGACAGCGCAAAATGTCAAAAAACCTTAAACGACTGACCACTAGAATGGTAACATTTGCCACATTATTGCAGAAGTACGGTTACAAACGTTGGAAAGTAAAAAATGTCACGTCAATTTAATAAATTTTTCGCCGTTTTATTTTATTTCGAAATTCTGCAATTTTAAAACTTAGCAACCCTTCAATAATAAGCTCACATGAAAAAGTTTTTTACTTTCACCATTAACAATCCCGATTCATACAAACATGATACAAGGAAAATTTATCTTACAGTTGTGGACGAGTTAACTAAAATGGGCTGGTTATTAAGGAAGGAGATATACGGTTTGAGTCCAGCCGGTGTCACAATTTATTGTGCTCCGTGTGGCATATATTTAACTTAATTCAAAGTATTCCTTAGATTAAAAATATAGAATAAACAATTTATATATTGAGTGATACATTTGAGTAATAAAAAACACAATAGTAAACAAAAATAATAATAAAATTAATTGTTATAACAATAAAGAAAAGTATGTATTTTTAAGATTGTACACTTGAACACAATTTAAAATTCTTAGACTGATAACTACATATTTAAGATATTTTTTTATCCTTTACTAAGGGTGGAAAAGCGAATATATAATTATGTCATCCCGTTTGCAGTTTCTTCAGTGTCAATTTTTGACTGCATGACTGACATCTTTAACATAACTAGGTCGAATAAGTGATGTCCGTTTGTCCATCCGTATTAGTGTTGAAATTAACTTTGCAAAAGCAGTAGAACTAGAGAAAATTTAAATACGTCAAATCGATTATACATCGATTATCATTAATTAATGTCCTTAAGACAGCACGCGAAATATCACGCCTGTCTTTAATTTTTTTAAATCTTTTTTTTTTTTAATTTCAATTGCATTGCTCAATGGTTAGGAAATTGGTAGCACTTACAAAGCTGGTTTCAAATTTCTCTTCGTTTTCCTGCTCGTGTTTTTGTCTTATGATAAAAAATTAATGAATAACCAACCTTCTCATTTATTGAACTGGGACTAAACAAAAAATCTTCTTTTTAAAGAATAATGAAAGAATTTCTGTTGTTGATGTTTATTTACACTAATAGAAAATGGCTGTATGGCACATATATGGTTAAAGGTATTAAAGATTCGGATAGCCGAATATAGAGCTCTTACTGGACTGTGCAGGTGTGTCTTCAAGTTCAACTTTCAATAGCATATGAAGTAAAATTTTAAAGTTGTGTTACCTTTTTTTAAATAATAATCACCAGCTACAATATACACTTTGTAAAATAGACAATTATATGAACTTTGTAAGTTTACAAGAAGCTGTTAACTGAACACTTATAAATTATTTATAATCAAATATATGAAGAAAATTATAAAAGATAAACACAGATATTTGCTTTTTCATAGAAGACATAAAATTTTTATTTTCTTTGCAGAGATTTTATATTTATGAACTAGTTTTGACTTTACTAAAACAGTTGTCATAATGATCAGATTAAAAGAACCCGTCAAAAACCATCAGATACTACTTAGTTGAGCCAAAAAAGAAGACTATTTTTTTATTTTTTTTTATTATCATAATTTTTTTTATTATCATAATGATATTAACCAAAAGCAGCATCTTATCTTCATTAGTCCAGTGGTAAATTTTTGTTATTCCTTCTGTAGTATTTTGAAAATTAAAAAATCACATTTAAATGCAATGAAATTAACTCTTGACAATATTATTTAATTTATTATATACTGAGTTTAATGAAGGCATATTTTTTTAATTTGTAGCATAAAAAACATTACCACAAACGCGCATTAAATATTTACATGAAGATTTAAAAAACGATTTGCAGTATTTAACCCATAATCCGTCTTCAACAAATTAAAATTGTGGTTAATTTTATTATTAATATTATTATTTTTTTTTCTGTTTTATAAGAGTAAAAGAAATTTAATTAACCTTCAAAATTATTTAAAAAAAGGAAATTTTATTATCCTTTAAAATTATTAACTACGAAATTAAAATTTTCTTTAAACAAATAGATAACTCAAATCTGGCTTAAGTTCACTACAACTTCAACTTCTATATTTATAAGGCAAAAAAATTATTTCCAATTATTTATCTTTTTATTTTTAATAGAAAAGGAAAAGATAATACGTGTGAAGTAAAATTGTAAAATTTTTAACCTTAAGTCAAAAAAAAAATGCATTAGCAATTATTCTACTGATTTTTTTACTCCAGTTCCATTAAGATAATTTCTAAAAAAAGACAAAAGAAAAGAAAATTCCGAACTACAGCCCTTTAAAGGTATATTGCCCTTTATAAAAAAATTTATAATCTCAAAAAATTAAAAATTCGAGGAGAAAACAAATAAAAAATAAATTTACTTCAAATTTAAAACAAGTCTTTGCTCTACAGAAATCGCTTTTCTTAATTTTTGCAATTTTAGAGTTTCACAGACATACAAGAGGGTTGGCAAAATCTCTATGAAAATTTCGGTAAATTTGTATATCAATAATAAATATCAATAATAAAAAAATTTGTAGTAATTTCGTCTTTGCTTGATTTAAAAAGTGAATACCAAATACTCTTTATTTTTTAAACACATTTAATTCTATTGTATATCAATACGACAATGGCATTAAAACAACTAACCGCTCTGAGAAAATGCACAGTAATAAGCCATATGCAGATTTAACACATCACTTTGTCGCTTACTGCGTGGCTTAGCTCTTAGTCATAATCAGACACGATACAAAGCTACGTTAATCAGTTAACGTGAACAATCTTAATTAAATTTAATAAAAATTTTTTTTATTAATTGTTGAGGGTGGAATATTTTCTCGATGTCTTTTTCGCTACCGCTTACTAAGCTCTTCAGGAAACCTCTCTCCAATATTTTAAGTAAAGACTTTTGTCTAAACATTAAAGTAAAAACTAAAATCAAAGTTGAAGCAAAAACATCAATACTAATTTTATTTATCTTTATCCACTACACACGGCTGACTTTTTTCGGTTTTTTTTATACAGTAAAGAGATGATGAAAAACAATATTAAAACATCAAATAAAATTTCACAAAACAATGCGATAATTTATTTATGTTTTATACACGTATACTTGCAAGTTAATAATTAAAATAAAGCCACGGGAATATTAAATAAATTTGAGTTAACATTAGAAAATATCATGCTAATTATTCCGATTAAATTATTCAAGTCAACGATTGTTCATTTAACTTTATTTCAATGTGAACCCATAACTTACAAGGAAATGCCTATCCTTAAATGATGCGTTTTTTACCTGAATCGGATTTAGTTTAAGATCAGTAAAACTTATGAATTTACTAGTGTTTTGGTATATCTTTTTTCCGGGTAGAGTTATAATTTGTTAAAATTTTTCTCTAAGGATCTTTTATAATCCAACGAGGATCTGCTTCATTCAAAAAGAATATTCGTATTAAATGGCCCAAAAATTGATACCGGTAGCCTTGATGCATTTAAATTCTAAGCTATGGGAAATCTTATCAGAAGAAACTTAAACCCCAAAAGTGGTCACATATTTTCTGTGCCTAGAGGTTCCGAAAATTGATTAGGAGCATTAAGAACAGGCAACACAATAACGATGGCTAACATGATACTCTCAACACTATTTTTTTAACATTTTATTGGCATCTACTAACCTCATCTCTAGTAAAATAAATTAATATTTTAAAAATGAGCAATTGCCAGCACAAAGTTTATGACCTCCAATGTAGTCAATGTCTCTTACTCATATTTGTTTTTTGAACTTTTCATCCAAATCACAATTAAGTATTTACAGTGTAAATTGAATTATCCAGTGTGCGTTTTAACTTATAGAAAAATTTGGCAAAAAAAAATTATTTTTCTTTGTAGAAATCATGCCAAAAATTTATTTTTATAAAAGAAAAAAATATAATAAATATCTTGTTAACCCTGACCACTTGTAAAATGTGATTAGTTTGTCTATGATATTTTCTTGAGTTTGAACTGTGTACAGTTTAATAACGCCTGGCAACTTGTATGTTTTGCCCTTAAGGAGTTACAAGGCAGAGCCAGAAATCTTTAGCAGTGTAAACCATTTGCAAAACGTTTGTTATAATAACGGAGTAAAGACCGCATGCTGAATTTTTGATTAAATTGTTTAAATCGAACGATATTGGTTTTTTTGCAACCGCTTTCTTATCTCTTCAGCCAGCCTCTCATGAATTTTTGAATAAATTAAAAATAAAAACAAATGATAAGTAAAGACGAAAGTCAAAGTTTGAATAAAACAACTATAATCATAGAACGACTTTATTTTCCTAAAAAGCTCTGACCAGTCTCTGAACAACCGTGGTCATTAACAGATGCAATTGTGAATATATTTTTAAAATAATTTGTGATAACAAAACAAAAATTAAGTACCACATTGCATTATGAACACAAAATTAAAACAACAAAATAAATCTGCAACAAGCACTTATCTTTTCGCACCACTTCAAACAATTGAAGATGATGAAACGCAAATACTTGTCAGCAAATAAGAAAACATACAAACGAGGTGATAAACAATATTAAAATGCAATACGGTAGAAACACATAAACTGTAATATGAATTAAAAAATATCATATTTTCCTATTTGAAAAATATCAATTTTAATTGGTATGTGAACAACTGGTGAACAAATTTGAATATTTTACATGTGGAACAAAAAATGAAAAACCATATAAAGCCTTATTATGTTCTTAGTTTATATAAGTTTGACCCAAATATAATAAAAAAGAAGCTTAATGAAATGAAATTGTCATGAGGAGATGTAAGATAAGAAACAAGAGGTGGACATAAGAAGATCAATTACTAACAAGAAGCGAAGACAATATTACTCTGTGATTGATTATATTAAAGTTAAATAGGATTTCCAAGGAAATAGGTATCCTAATATTACTCAGTGTCATAACTGTTAAATAATGGCTCATGAACTCCGCTGGTAAACACAAAACCTCAGAATGTCAATCTGAATAGCAATCTGAAATAAAAATACAAGTATCGATCTTACAATTTTAAAAGAGCAAATTAGTCTAGATATGCCACGTATATAGGCTTGCCATATTTGCCGATTTATCGGCATTTTGCCGATTTTTAGCCTCAAAATTATTAAAGTCCCGATTTTTGCTTTTAAAATGCAGATTTTTTCATTAAACTATAAATAATAATAAACAAACGGTAATAAGGTCGATGTTCCCTGAAAAAATGTATACTTAATATAAAAGTGATGTAATTCAAAATTAAATGAGATAAAAAATCCTTTAAACTAAATTAATTAAATGTGGATTTCATAATATTAATTAAAATAAATTATTTATGTAAATGCTTTGGGTTAAGAAACTTAAAAAGTCATGTTAATAGGTTAATAAAAATCGTCTAAAAATATTTATAAATAATAGTTGACAAATTTTTGGTATTGAATTAACAGAAATGAAAAGAAGTAGGATTAATTATTATTATGAATAAATTTTACAGTGCAGCGAAAAAAATGTTTTTTCATTCTACGAATGTTTCAACAGTATTTTGTTCAGACCAATTGGTCAAAAACAAGAAGAATGAAAAAACCGCTGGTAAATTTTTCTTTTCTAATGGAGAAGATTCCAAAAAAAAAATTAACCTTTTGAGTTGTTTTATAAAACTGCTTTAAGTGACTCTATTGACCAGAAATACATGAAAATATTTAATTATTTGTATTATATATGACCAAAAGCGAAAAAATTTATTTGTAACGGTTATTTTAATTGAATTTGTGTTATTTTATATGTTATTATGTTATATTATTTAATGGAAATTTTTAATTTTCCGATTTTTTTTTTTGCCGATTTTATAAAACTAAGTTGCTGATAATGCCGATTTTTTGTGCAAATATGCATAATTCTTATCAAAATCATCTGCACGTATATAAATGTAATATTACTCTTAATACTAGTAATGCAATCACAAACACAGTTAAAATAGTTACAATGATAGTAAGTTTAATAACACGATATCAGCTGCTGTAAATTATAGTGTATCTAAAAGAGATACCACTTCTACGTTTCGATCACTACCGCAATTCATTAAATATATGAGAAATATATACCGAAGAAATTAAAAAAGATAAAGAGATATAAATGACCATATGCAAACAAGGCAGTACAATTATAAAATCACAAAGGAGATTAAAAAATATATAAAAAGATATGTTGAACAAAAGGTTAGCAACTCTGGAAAGAATTCATCCTGTTTTTGGAACATTTTTAAAATCTCAAGAAAAAAATCAAGAGAAAAGTGAATTACTGGCTCAGTTGTTTAGTTTAAATGATTAAACCTTATCAAATCTCAGTGACCCGGAAACTTCTAAAAATGTCGAGTATGCTTTAAATCAATTCACTCTTACCAAACACACTCCAGGCAACGATTTAAAGATTACAGTAGACAACGTAGCAAATGTTTTAAAAGCACCCCAAAAAAGTTCTGGCTCTGACAAACAAATATCTAAAGTCCTTACCAAACAAAGGTATAAAATATATCACTGAGGCCATAAATTTATATATAAGACTGAGTTATTTGTCTAAATTATTGAAGCACTAGAGAGTCATTCCAAATTGTCTACAATCTTACCGAACGATAAGCCATTTATTTTCCTTCAGCAAAATACTGGAAAAAGTGATCACAGAACGCATTATTCAATTTACTGATGCGGAACACATTATTCCCACACAACAATTTCGCTCTCATAAGGAACATAACATAGTGCAACCTTTGATAAGAATACGCAACTATATAAATGCTAATATGCAATTAGGATAATCAACTGGTATGGTTTTGTTAGATCTCAGAGCCGCAGTTGATTCTGTGTAGCAGAGTGGTTTAATTTATGAAATTATCTTATCCAGTTTTCAGTCAAATCGCAGTTTAAATGTTTTCATTAGTTCAAACCACTAAAATAGCAGCAGGCTGTCCGCAAAGTGTTTATAATTATTTTGTGATATCTCAACACTTCGTTCCGTATATGCCAATATATGTATCATAAAAGATCTTTTCAAAATCTCTATCCAGCGGAATACATATCGCAAACAATTGTTGTTGTATTAAAAATAAAAAACTATCCCTTAAATCTGATTTTAGCAAGTATTCCGGAATTTATACATAAATATGTACATATATCAATATATTTTTGGTACAAAAAGAAGCAAATTTTGTTTAGCAAGGTGAACATATTCGAAAAATTAAAAAATGCTCAATATAATTTTTTAAAGATTCCGGTAGTTTATTTAAAAAGCTTTCCAATGATACCCCTATTGGCCCATTCCGCGATAAAATAATTTAAATTTTATGCAGAAAGTTTAAGGGTCCGCAACTTTAAAAATATAAGGTTTCAAAGGATTTATTACATAACATTTTCTCATTAAAATAGCTTTGCTGAGCGCCGGACAATTTCTTATTTTATTTTGAGCTTCTGGGCTGCATTTGACTTGTTCCATTAAATAAAAATAAAACTAAACAAATTTATTTGAACAGTGAATTAATTATATAAAACGTAAACAGTTCGGTTTATTCGAGTACTTTTCATTTTATCTATTACCAAAATAAAGAAAACATATTTTTGTATAATTTTTTATTACATTTATTATTCAGATATTTTGCTGTAATGAAAACATATATTTTTTTTTATCGGTTTTTGGTTTAATTAAAAATTGTTTTTTCAAGGCACTAAGTAATAAATGATAATAAGTATTGCCAGGTTGAACGTAAAAGTGTAGATTAGTTATAGATAGCAATATGCCGAAACGTACTTTTTGCGAAAAAGAACTTTTTTATTATTGAAAATGGCTTGTTAGGACTTCAGCAGCAACTTTTGTTCTGTGATTTTTTCATAATTCCGTTATTTACAAAATTACCGTTATTTTTAAGTTGTTGAAGAAAATCAAATTTTTGACTTTTAAAGTTACAGAATTCGACCAAATAATGTTTGGCGAATTTGACAAAATCCCTTGGCGAACTCATAGTATTTGCAAATACTAGGTATTTTGATACATTTTCCAATAAAAATAAATTTTGCGTCATTTAGCGGAAATAATTTTTACTCACAACGTTTAGCAATTTAAATGGTAATTTGAATACTTTTTCATTAAAATTTTTTTTGAAAATTGGTAAAAAAATTATTGAATGAGATTGTGAAGAGCTTTAAGATAATTAAATAGTTTCAAATCTATATTAAAATATTTATGTAACTTAAATTCGTCATTCAAGTTTTGTACTTTTAAAAGCATCAAGTTATTTTAATATATCATTTATACTAAACTTATGTAGATATTACGGAGTCGCAGAAAAAGATTCTATAAAAATGAGTGGAAAGATCAATACAAATATTCAAATAGCGAGGGGGAAAAATCTAGCAATGAGAACGATCTATCGATTTAACGACAAAACAAATTTAGATTAAAAAAGCGTGATACTATTTTTAAATATACAAATGCAAACTTAATGAAATTTTTAATTTAATTTATAGAGTGCCTAGAAAGGCCCTAAGGTAAGACCTAGACAACGCTGGGTATAATAACCTACTACTTTGGAAGTCTTTCAGAAGCATAACTAATTAAAATACTTTAAAAAAAAATCTTATACTCGTAACAGCAATATAAATTAACTGTCAGCTTGAAATTCGTAAATGTTTTAAATACAATTTTCTAGGAGACTAATGTCTTTTTTAGTGCGAAAATCATAGTTTTATAGCATTAAAATATGCTCACAAACTTTTATACTGCATATTTATGTGTCTGTTTGTTTATTATAAAACTAAATAAACTTTGTGTAAAAATATATTTAACTTAACTTTATTTTTTATAATAACAGCTTTAAATTTCTGTCACTGTGAAAATGAACAAAATAAATCCCCTTTAACAACAAACAAATATAAACAAAAAAAAAAAAAAAAAAAAAAAAAAACATACAAAAAAGTTTAAACATATTGCGCCAAAAAATCGGCGCTAAAGTTTTTTCGCATTAACACAGCTTTTGCCTATTTTATCACTGATGGTTTTACTACGAGCGGTGGTTGTACTTTTTCTTTCTTCTATTTCTCATGTTGATAGAAATCAAAACTTTTTTGCGGTTTTCAACTTTAAATTCAAACAAAACATCCTGTGACACAAGCACACTTAGTTTGTCTTTACAAAAATGCACAACGACAAGTAAATGGAAACGACGGAGAAAAAAATGGAAATTTTTGTGAAAAATGTTAAAAAGTTGGTTTACATTCATAAAAAAATAAACATTTATCAATAAGTTACCAAAAAACATTTTAAAATAAAAGAAATAAAAAATTGTGAAACCTTTAGCCCTTAATAATTCTCTAATAAAATTGAATTTTATATTTTTGTTTAAAGCCCAAGATTATCTGTACATATAATAAAACAGTAACAGGGTCGTTTCTGTACATGAAAATTTTGATGTTGGTGTAGATAGTAATCGATATGGAATACAAAACACCTATTTTTGTAGTTTTTGTCTGTCTGTCTGTTCGTCTGTCTGTCTGTGTTCGCATGACGTAAAAACTGCTTGATAGATTTGAATAAAGTTTTGTAAGAAGGTTTATTATAACCTTGGTTCAAATATAAAATACTTTTGATTTCACAAAAATATGTCATTTCTTAGAGAAACTAGAGATATGTAAAAACAACCAGTTTTACTGGTATAGTAGTACTAGAACAGATAACAGCACATTTTATTTTTGCAGACGGAACATTTTTAACAGAAAATTCGGTATCTCATGAACGCCTAAGGATATCTTAAGGAAATTTTATAAAGGCAAGGCAGAGGTATTTATGTCAAGAGCCTCAAACGTCCGACGTAGGCATGGGGTGAAGGGGGCTTCTGTGTAGGCCTCTAAATTTGTGTTGGAAATGTTATAAAGAGTTTTTTTAACTGTTAAGATTTTTTATGTTTAATAAGACCTTAAAAATATCTACTAAAAAAGTTTTTACATGTGTAGGTTATTACTTTTCATAAAATTATCTTACAATGCTTTTTTTGGCTGACCTTTTACTAGTATTTTGCTTATTCACAAAAAATTTGGAATATATCTGTGGTCACAAGTAATAACAGCTTAAGTCGTTTTTTGGAAGTTTTCAACAACATTTTTAGTTTTAATATTTTGGCGTTAAATAAGGGAATATCGACTTTAGCTGTTTAGATTTAAAGGTAAAAAATACTCAGTTTTTAAGCTACAAAGATGAATTTTGACTTGCATTACAGATTCGAGTGTTAAAAGTATAATATTAACAATAACTCAATTTGTTCTTAACTCGACTTTAGCTGTTATTGCTTGTGGACACAGATATAAATTTCAAGTTTTGTTCTGATAGCGCTTTTCATTGAAAAGTTACAAGCAATTGATTTGGGAAAAAGTTAAAAATACCGTTTTATTATTGAGATTTCCCCAAAAATGTAGAATTCTATTTCGCTTATATAATTTAAATTTACTTAAGCACTAACAAATTTCTTAGGCCAATTTAAAGATAATAAAATATCATAGGGGTAATCCATCAAGCCCTGTTCAAACATAGAAAATTTCGAAAAAAAAATTTATAAATTATGTTAAGATTCCTCGGAAAGAAAAACACCGATTGAAAAAACGTAAAGGGATATTTAAGACACCAATTGTTGGACTCACACTCCGAAAATGATTTGACAACCCCATTGTTAATAAAGCTTGGGTGTTTTTTTTTTTTTTTTGTAAAAAATTAAACAATTTGTTGCGACACTTTTTTTTTGAGAATTATGTTAAAATAAAAATAAATTTTATTTCACCGTTTAATTTAAAGCTCTTTTATCTATATAACTTCCAAGTTTTTTAAGATTATCCCGATGACTTTTGATTCTGTAATTTTTGTCGTTTGAAAATTGGAGTGCAAGAAATATCACTGTTATATTGTTAATCTAGAATTAATAAGTTGTTCTCTTATACCACTGGCATGTATAACGTGCATATATTTAAGCTATAGGAACTTTCTAAACCTCTCTCCTTATGTCTTTTTTCCCATTTTATATGTAAAAATTAAAAATATGTATAAAAGAATTTTGTTTCATACTAAAAACAGAAATAGCTTACAACAGCTTTCATTAGAATAATATTTCAAAATCACTTGCACATGCTGAATTCCGGATTAAATAATTAAGACTCATCGATATTGATTATTTCAGGTGAAAACACTGCTGGATGGCCACTATTTAGCTCTACAAAAATTTTCTCAATATTTTTTACATCGCTAAAATTCTGTATCTAAGCAAATTAATAAAAAAAAATGAAGAAAATAAACATTAAGAAATTAAAACAAGGTCTACGTTCTCAAGAAATTTTTCTCAAAGTTTTGACTGTCATTCCACGGTGGCCCAATTGACTGTATTAATATCGTAATTTAAAGTCTGTAATTTTTGAAATAGGTGTTGTATCATCATTAGAACCAAAATCACCAAATCCTCACTTAAATAACTTTAATTATTAAAAATATTAGGTTCCCAACCCATAACATTATATAATAAAACAGACAAGTGTGAGTTTGATTAAAGCACGAAGGATTCTGCAAAATATAATATTGTTATATAGTTTTAACATTGGAAATGGAAGAGTATATTTTATATAAATTTAAAATAAATCCCTATGGAAATGACGTAAATTTTGGAACATCTTTTAACTTAAATTTTTTATACTTGTTGTAAGTCCATACATGTAAAAATTACGTTACTCTCGTTATACCCTTCATTTAATTTTTTACTTCTTGTAGTAGACATAGCAGTTTATCGTCTGTACAAAATGCAAGCGTCTGGCTATAACTGTTTAAAATTTTGGTCGAATTCATGGCTTTTTGAATTTTTAAATTTACTGTTTACAATTCATATTTTAAATACTTCGGATGGACAGACATTTTGACGAAAACAATTGGGTTACGTTTTTACACTTTGCTTAGATGACAATAAAATATTAAATTATTATCGCCTAAGCGATAACATCTTTAAAATTTTATTTAAATTAAAAAAAAATTCATCCACAAAATTATAACTTTAATTTGAAGCGTCAAACAGAAACATTACAATTTTAGCAAAAATTACCAAGACAAAATTATCTTCAATTGACACAATACAAACATATGGTCTGGTGTTTTACAAAAAAGTATTACGAACGATACATTTTAAGTATCCAAAGACAATTAATATAGACAATAAATGCGATGTTGCTAAATAAAAACAAAATCGCTTCTCTACCTATGCTTTCTTAAGAAATACCTGGAAAACTTTTTGTGTCAAAAGTTAAAATTTTAACGCCATTGCGACTAATTATTTTTGCCAAATCTATTTGTCACAATAATAATTTATTAGAAAAGTTTTTGAACAACAATAATATGTAGTAACATTGTTAATATTTGTCAACTTATTTCTTTATTTTATGCCTAGTTATTTACAATTGGTTTGCAAACCATTAAAGAAAAACTTTGCTAATTCGCAGGTTCTACAAAAAAAAAATTTTCAAACACAGCAAACTTGCAGATTATTTTCTTTTAACAAACTACTTTAACTTTAAGCGATATGTTGAAAAAAACTTTATTCATTTCAGTTTCGGTTTTGTTTCACCTCTTAATTTTTAGTTATAAGTTCAAATTAATATGCCTTGGCAGTAGAAAAATATTACACTAAAACAGACTTCCTGTAAAATAAACTAAATTGAAAAGTAAACTTACAAACAGAAAAAGTAATATAATTCTATTTAAGCTTGTAAGTAAAATGTCCTTGTAAAGGAAAGGTAAAAATAAAACTTTTAAATGAAAATCTGGTAAAAAGGAAAACACAGACAAAGTTGCTGAAAGAACTTTTTGTAGGTGCTCTTTTTACACTTGGGGATTATTTTTATTTCGTGCTTAAATGTCTAAAACAGCCAATATTTTTGCTTCATCGGCCTTAAAGTAAATAAGAAGTTAAGTTGTATGTGGTTTTCGTTATAAACCAAGCGAATATTTTGCTTGAATTTACCACATGTATCCGTATTAGTGCGGGAGAGAAATATATGTCTTCGAAAAAAACTTACCAAATTATGTGATACGGTTTATTATTTACACTAGACCACAAAGATAATCTGAATTTATATTTCATCAAAACGAATTATGACCTACCGAACTTTTGGCTAATACTTTGTTAAATTTGCTTAATAGCCTTTAAATATCTCTCTTAAATAAGCAGGTACGGTCATAACTACATTAGCCTCTAGCTATGGAATGTTTATTTACCGAAGGTTAGTACAAAGCAATAAAAAATGTACAAGATGTGTTACAGCGTGAGCAACGAAAAAATGCTTTAGGTTGTGTATAAATTTCGTCTTACCAAATTAATATTAGTTGGCTAAATAGATGATGTTTGCAATGTATATACACTAACGTAGATAGATGCGAAGATTGCTGATGAGGGATGTAGCGATCCAGGAAATGCAGCAATATATTCTGCTGGCGTCTAATTTTTCTTGCTTTCTTTGCAAAACGCCCGCATACAATTGTAAATAATTTTTCTTTCTAGAAATTTATAGAAATAAAATTAAAAATTTAGGCTTATTTTTTATTTCTTTCTGAGTTAAGATTACTTTTCGAAAGGGTCTTTATCTATATTTAAACGTCTTTTGCATAAAAGGTAAAAATTGACGTTGTGATATTCCGAGAACTGTTTTTATTCTCACTAATAATTCTTGCAAAAAAAAGCAGACTTTAAAACAGATTTTATCTGTTTGTCCATAAACGCTCAAGAATATATTTCATCCTTGAACTTTATACATGTTCAACTGTTTAACAGCTAGGCAAAATACACCAAATTACAGCAACTATAAGAGCACCCTTTTATTGATAAATTCAAAAAATATATTTTCAGTTGTAGTAGACTAAGCAATCAGGTTCTTTGTAAATTTCAATCTTTTGTCTATAACTTTTCAACAGTTTGGCCACATACATCAGATTACCTCAACTATTGTAAAACTCTTTAATTTATAATTTAAGATATTTACTGTTTATTATACAAAACAAAGTTGTGAACATTCTGCTTAGTTTTTAAGAGTTTGTATATATCTGTTTAAAAGTACGGACATATAGGTCAAATTAAAAAGTTTTTGATCAGTTCATTTCCTTCATGGCAGCAACCAGAACATCCCTCTCGCCTCTAATTTTTCGATATCTTTTGGAACAAATCTAGTTTGTTCAAAGTAGACGATAAACGATTTTGTATTGTATATTTGGAGATTTTAGGTTGATATCGGTTTTAATTAAAAGCTCTTAAAAAGGTCTTTTAGGAAATACTAACATTTTAAAAACTGCTTACCCATTAAGAGCCGGTGGCATTTTTTGATGTATTTTTTTTGGCATTTTTTGATGTAAAATAATATATAGTACTTAATTTTTTTCTTATTTTATAATTTTATGTTACCCTTTTGTTTGCATTCCTGAAGGTGTTTTTTGCTTATTTTAAAAAATTGATAAGCTTTCAGTTGATGCATCAACTTTTCAAATATAAATTTAAGGCAACAAAACTTGCAATTTTCAACAAAAAAAGCTTTTTTAAACAGAAAAACTTAAGGGTAGGAAATAATTTCTTATGCCGATTTGTATTTTACCTATTCAATGGGGAATCTTCACTACGGTTCATGGGGCAGTACATATATGTTGAAGGGTATATTTCGGCTAAGCCGAATATAGCACTTTTACTTGTTTTATTTCATAATTCTACAAGTATAGCTGAAAACTAAATATTTAACATCTTCAGAGTATTATTTTTACCGAAACCTCGGCAAACTAAGAGCCTTAATTTTTGCGCTTATATAACAATAAATTATTTAAAAGGGAGAGTGCAGAGTAGACCCCAAGTTGACATATACAAAACTCAATTCTACCTTAAACATCTGCTTTATACTATAGATAATTCCGAGAAAACTATGTGTGAGAAATTAACACATAATATCTTTGTTAAATATTAATTTAATTTAGCAAAGTCAAATAAAGCAATCTTACTCCTTTTCATATAAGTCTAGCAAAAAAATAGACTTGCCATGTAATGACTTATTTTTGTGACTGCCAAATTTTGTTAATCTCTTACAAAACACGAATAAAGGAAGTAGAAATTGAACTAGTTTTATAAGCTTAAACAGGAATACCCTAAAATTCGTACTAATGATTATTATTATTATTATTATTTCCTGCAATACTCAATGTAATCAATTCTTAGTAATTAATTATAAAAGTCTGATGCCTTGATAAAATCATTAGGTTGGTATTCTAGTTAGGAACTACTTCCGCCAAAAATGCTTAATTCCATACTCGGTTGCTTTTTTTGAAAATTTTTGCTGGGAGAATACAACAGTAAAACAATGTTAATATAAAAATATACAAGTGCTGTTTTTGTATACGTCTAGAAAATTTGTATTAACTAAATTGTTTTTATAAAAACTTTATGAAATGGTTGTTCATCTGGAATATAAAAACAACACTTTAATAAATAACTATATGTACACTACCTACCACTTAAATAAGTAATAAAATTTTTTTTATTAGTTAAGTATAACTCCTAATATAAAATTTGAAAATAATAATTTTTTGCACAATCAAAATTTAAGGTATTGATTTTTGTTTTCTGAAGAAACAAAAAATACACATATCTTTACTAAACTAAAATTATGCATGTGTTTCTGTGGTACTTTTTAGCGTGTCACTTGAATAAGAAATATTTTAAAACTTAGCGAACTGTAATTTATTTTTCAATTTAAGGTAAAAAAAATTGAAAGTTATTATCTTTTAATGCATTGTTTAATGGTAATGACTGTTGCCACAATTTTTAGAAATAACCTCAAAAATGCGACTTGTATAATGACTTGAAGTAATTTAGCGATATTAAACTCCCTGCGTCTGTTATTGCATTCTTTAAGGATTCTATCAGAGCTTTGTCGTGTTGGTATTGGGTCCAAAGAAATCATTCATTTTGAAAATACTTTCTCTAAAATGTTTTCGTAAGTCGTTGCAGTCATTCTATGATATACAAAACCCAGTTCTATAGTACCATAATACGAAATACCGCCCCATACCATTATCCCGCCTTCTCGGCTGTGTCCACGGTTCAAAAATAATTCCTCCTTACTAAGATCATAGAATTAATAGTTATACCCGTCGGAATTATCAATTTTTAACTTTTTTTCTTCGTAAAATACAACTTCAAACTATTTGTCGGACTACGTCATTGTATTTGTGGCAAACTGTAGACATTGCGATTTAAGTTTTTCATTAAGTAAAGGCTTTTTTGCAGTTTTCATTGGAATGTGTATGGGAACGACCCTAAAATACGAACTGTGCCTATTTGGACCGGATTATGACCCTCAGATTTCAAAATCAGAAATTTTTTCTCTTTCAGTGTTATGAAGAGCCATACAGCGTAAATTCTCAAGCTGTTAATATTGAAAAAAAAATTGAAATCATAGCCTTTGTGATTGGAATTCCTTATTTAAGTGACACACAAAATGGTACCATAGAAATGCATGTCTTTAAATAAAAAAATCATTTTACTTTAATAAAAATCTATACAGTTTTTTTTCAGAAAACTAAATGCAACACCTTGAGATTTTGTTGTTCAAAATAGAATTTTTTCCTGAACTTAAGTTTAGAAGATATTTTTAATTTAAATTAATAAAATGTGATTCTTTATTCAAGTGACAGTCAGCTTATATAGAATACTCGAGAGAAGAAAAAAGTGAAAATAAATATATAAAGTCTGAACTATTTAAAACACTGCACGAAACGAATTGTGTTTACATATTTGTCTTCTTATTTATAATACCTAAAGTCATAAGTTAGGTTGCAGTGTTCTCCTTTTAACATATCAAATAATGAACGTTATTAAAAATTCTAAGTCAAATGTTTAATTTATTTAAAAATTTTATATATTTTATTTTCAAAATGAAAATGCAATCTTTAAAGAAATGAATTAAAAAAACTTTCTTAAATACACGAAAGCCATAAAGTATGTTTTAACATTTTATTTTTCCAAAATACATTGTGCCTAAATGTAAATGTGCTGACTAGAATAAGTGTTTTTTGAGCTCTTTTATTATTTGCATATAAATTAAATTTCTGCACAAATTTTTTAAATTTTTTAAATTCAAATTAATAAAGAACTGCAATGATTCTTCAATTTGCATACAAAGTGTACAATGCAAAATAAAGAACAATAAAATCTAAAGAAGGTAGTTAAAATTAAAGTGGACGGGATTACAATATTTTGAATTAGAGTTATTATAAATTATTTTCAAACATGTGAAAATATATGATTCATTGCTAACTTTATGTTGCTTGTATACATTTCAGCATAACAGCTTAAGTAGCGCTAAAAAGTAATTTAACCCAACAAGTCCATCGAAAAGTAATCTATCTTAAGCGATCACCGCCTAGCTAAGAAGTACTTCTGGTTTGAGAAGTACTCCTTAGCTTCTGCTTCTTAGTAGAAGTACTACTGGTTTGAGAAAAGTAAAAAACTGAGTCACTAGTGGATCGTGTTAAAAGGTGAACCATCTGTAGTTACCATGGGTTGAATTGTTACCTGCGTGCCGAAAATCGTACGAAAAAAACTATATGATACGTTAATCGTATGAACTAAATGGCATTATGACATACGATTGCAAGCTGATCATAATCTTTCAATTGATTCACAATAGTTTTCAAATTAAAAAAATTCTAGAGCTGGAGTATTCAGTCTGGTCACTTATTTAAATTTCGTTGTTTCCAAAGGTCAAACCGATTTTTTGCATGTAGCGCTTGATTCAAGGATGGCTGCTTTAATTAACGGTTTTTCATTGGGCATTTGCAGATTTTCTTCATAATGGCCTCCTCTTTTAAAATAAAAAAATTTTTCTTCTCTTGAAATTTTCGATCAGCCTCAAGCACAAAATATAAATATTTATACTATTTTTACAAAATATAAATTGCTTACTAGCTTTTTTAAAATCTTTACATTAGTAACTGGTGTTGCTAGTGCGTTCATAAACTTAGAATGTTCATCCGGTAGTCTATTAGCTCCTTTAGATTTTCCTTGTGCGCATTTAGAAAGCATGTTTTTTGCCAGATTTTTGTGTGCATTAATGAACCTTAGATTAAACTTATTGTTATTGTGCTTAAAAAATAATTTTATCATATACTAAAACTAAATTCATCTAATTTCCATTTTTTAGTGAATTTCTATCACTTTTCAAGTTATACGAATTAAGTTTTGTTAACGGACGACAATTCGTAAAAAACCTACGTCCAGTCATACGATAACGTATGTTATAATCTCAAATATTGTAAATTATCATCAGTAAACGTATCTCCTAAAAAACGTATTTTTACGATACGTGTTGTACGTTTACGGATGTAACGAATAGTTGATTATATTTATTTAATAGATCGTTATTTTTTAAATAGACATTTTATTTACCATTTGTTGCCCATAAATATATCTAAAGTACTGAAAAAAAGGATTTAAATTTCGTAAAATGAATGTGTTATAATAGTGTTTAATAAACATTTAGTATATAAAAACTAAACACCTTTTATGTCATTTAAAAATAATTATTAATATATTCAAATAAACATTTATAGTATGAACTCAAAACACATGAGAAATACAATTCTTGTATTTGAAAATACAAAATTGAATTTGGGTATTATACACAAACACACATTTTGATTATAAATTTTATTGTATTCAAAATGCAATCAGAAATATTTTAAAATTTAACACAAACTAAAATTTAGTTCTATTGTTAATTTTTGTGTGTAATTTCTTCCAAGGTAAATTGTAATTTACTCCACAATATTTTTGTTTTTGTTTGTCTTTAATGGAAATAAATTCTTCTTTTTATTTTTCAAAACAATATTAAAAATGTATTTTTGTAGAGAAATAAATAAATTTAAAGTTCAATTTTTATTTAATTTTGATAAGAATACTTAACTAAATTTTTTAAAATCTTAAATAACATTTATTCTTAAATAACACTTCTTTACTGTTGATAAATTTTCAAAGAGTAAAACCTACATGATTTGAGTCACTACATTTTTTAGTTAGTAGTTTTGAAAGCTTTTCTTCACATATTTCTTAAATCTAATTAAATTACCACAAATACTTGTAAGTCTTTGTTATTGAGGGCTAAAAATTTACTGGCTCCTTACAATACATCACCAATAAAACATTACAAAAGGCTTTAATTCTTTCACTTAAGAACCACAACAAAAATATTTGGTTCAATTTATCCTGTTCAGTTTTCGTATAGGGATGGTTTGTTACAAATTCAAGTGAGGTTTTTAGAGACACTCATGGAACAATTGATTAGGTTTCCTTCAGTATCTTTACTTATCCACTCTTTACAAGAAGATCGCCAGGAATTTTAGCTTTCTGCTTTCTGCTTTGCGCACCTCTTCTATAGTCATTCAAATTTCAGTGAAAGCAGTCTGGCCATATACCGAATTTATATGCTGTTTTCTTCTTAATCGCTTACATACCACTCTTCCCAGTTTCTATCATCAATATAATTACATTTCAGTGACGCTTGAAACAGAAATTTTTAATCCTTTAAATATGAAAAGCGCTTTTAATATATTTTTTCCTAAAGATTTCTTACACACAAGAACATCATTAATAACTGAGTTTGTGTATATGTGTATTGGTGTAAATATCTGAACTTCTTGAATATCTTAATTTTCTAATAAAATTTCACGAAATTTTAGACAAAATCATTCAAAAATAATTAAACTTTTATTAACCTTCACACCCGTGTTTATGTTTAGTTCAGATGCTTCAATTTATTTTTACTCTAATTAAATTTGCTAACAGATGTCGCAAATAAAAGAATTTTGAAAACTTAATAAACTGTATATTTTTAGCTAATTGCTCAGTGTTTAAAGAAAAGAGTTTGGTATGCTGGTAACATTTACTGATAAAAAGTTTACAAACAATTTTGTTCAACTTAATTTGTTAACAATTAGTAATTAAATTTTAGCAAACAGTAGATGGGAACGGTAAATTTTAAATTATATTTATGCATTTAACAGGATAAGAAAGGTTATCTTTCTTGCATGTTGGCCGATAATAAAAATTATTCAAAAATATTTTTATATAAATAAAAATTGTAAAACGTCTGCTGCTGTGATTTAAAAAAAGCTCAATCCAAATGTCCCTAAATATGATTCCCACAGTTCTCTAGCTATTTTTATTTGCTGTCACTTAGAGGCAGCACAACGCCTTGCATGGGCAGAGATCATTATTCGAGTGCTAATTAAAGCAAAAAATGGAAAAAAGATATATTTAAGTTTGTTATTCCATTTGTAATTTCTTCAATATAAATTTCCGACCTCATAGAGTGTTAAAATCAAATTTACAGGGCACAAAATCAGCAAGACTTAAATACGCCAATCGATCAGACATGGGGTCGAAATTATTGCTATTGAAATTCAGCAAGATTGGTCCATGTCCCTCAAGGCAGTGGGCTTACCATCACGCCTTCCTCTATTTCTTCTATATCATTTGGAACAATGAAGTAACTCCAATTAAAAAAACAAACTTCGAAATATTAAAAAAGATATTTTTTCTCAAGGACTCAAATCATTCACCACTAATTATAAGGCCAACAATGCGCCACATTTTGAATAAGTGAGTCCTTTTACAGAGGTGTCATAAGATTTTGTTTGGCCTTAGTGACACAGCTTAATACTACCAAGCAATAATGTTGCTAAATAAATAAAATTAAATAAATTCTGTTGACATAATAATAATAATTAATGGAATTTTTTTTTAATGAACTGGTTAAATTTAATTATTTTGTCATTGGCGAGCATGGGTTGACAATAACAAAACGGAATTAATATTTAAACGTTTCATTGGGAGTGTTAATACATCTTATTTTAGCTTAACTAGTTTTAAGCCCAGTTCTTCATAATAGGATTTTCATAAGGTTTTCATGATTTTAAATAATATGTCTTTACTATTCAAAATGCGTGATAGAAATGCAAGAGCATCAATGAAAATATCCATGATTTTTAAATTATGTACTTCCTGCTTTGCTGTGACCTTACAAATTTTTGTAAATCATTTTTTTTAATTAGGGAAGCAAATATAGTTTTTTGTACAGACTATCTTCTAAGAACCACTAATTTTTTATTGACAATATATATCAAAATTGTAGCCAATACAATAGCCATAACAATATAAAATAAATTTTTTTATGCACCGTAGTTATTACCTTGTATGTTTTTGACTATTTATTTATTCTAAAAAACATATTTCTCTGTTATGTTGTACTATAAGTTTGCATACATAAGCTTTTAGATATTTTTAGTGCGCTTCCCTACTTCAATGAAAATAATCGTATTATAAAAGTCAACAAATGAAGGCTGTTTTTTATTCGATTATGTACCATATTAGTGTACGAAATTTTAATACTCTTCCCCTTACTGCTACTCCCCTTCAGTTTTTATGTAAGGCACAACGACCACTCTCTTTATCCGTCAACTGTTCTGTTAGACTATGCATACTGAAAAGTTTCTTGTGCAAAAATTCAGGGCTCTACCTGGTATAATTCTCTAGATACACGATGAAGTGAAAAATGCTTTGTATTAGACATACCATGCCTTCTGTTATAATACAGGAAATTTTTTCTCCACACATGAATATTAGAGTGCTCTAGGTAAAGGAAAATAATTATTTACATACGTATTGGGGGTATCACGCTTATTATACAATAAAGATAGTTTTTTATTAGATAATGAATTTTAGTAAGAAAGTTTTTTAATACAAAATTTGAAGTTGCTTTCTATTACATTTGACAAGTAGCACGATGATAAATATTTACTTTGTATGGGAAGACCCATACATATCAAAATAAGTAAAGACAAAGGAGATCCGTCCACTGTTTGAGGCAGCTGTAGCTTTCAGTCAGACACGCAAATACGTTTTGTGACTACTGAACGTATAAAAAACCTTGTCGTTATAATAACTATCATTAACAAATATATATGACGATTTGCAAAGTAAATAACGAAGAAATGTGTTGGATTGTGTTTAGACATTATCAAACTGACTGACTGATTGATGATAAGTTGTTTAAATAATTAATGTTTACCATGCACATAACCTGAAGTAGAAAGTGGCGATCCAGAAAATACTTTATTACATTCTACTGGAAGTAATTGATTGTTTTTTAATCTATGTCGAATCTTACATACCTTTTACCATGTATGTAAATCTAGTTTAGTGCAATAGCTTCCATCAAAAAAACAAATAAAGCCATCGGCTCGTAATAGGTTAAGCATTTAAAAAAAATTTTGGAATTTCCCAGCGATCAAAAATTTAGATGCCCATAACCTAGAAAATATGGGCGAGCTTCAATTTTTTCATTGGATATTTTTATTTTATTTTTTAATTCTCTATCGCTCCACATATATCTATTTTTTTGTGTGTTTTTGATTGAAGTTACTTCATTGTTCCAAATTATGTAGAAAAGTAAGGGCCAGGCGTAGTGCTTAGACCACTGCCCCGAGGGATATGGATCGGTCTTGCTGATTTCAATAGCAACTCTTTCTAAGCTATGTCTGATCGATTGACGTATTTAAATTTTCTTTATCTCACCTAGTGCCTTGATGACTTCAACACTAACACCAACGGACATACGGAAATTGCTCAATCGGCTTCGCTATGCATAAGGACTCAGAATATCTATCTTTATGGGATGGGAAATAGATATGGTAGAAATTAGAAACGGAATAGCAAACTCTGATATACCCTTTTTCAATTTTTGTGTTGAAGGGTATAATAAACTCAAGCTGAAATTAATTTAATTTATTTTTATTTATAATTATCATCATATGAATCTTCGTTATACACTTACAATGCTAGTTCCTCGTGGTCTTGCACAAGAACAATATTTGTTTCCATAAAAGGTCCAAAACAGCAAGCGAATGTATTTTGTACTTAAACGTTCAAAAGCTGTAAGGAATTTTTGAACAATTTTTTGTGAGACGCTTATTTGCACTAACGTTTTTAAATGCTATTCGTTGTTCGCAGCTAAGAATCCCTCCTATTTTGTCATGTGTGATTC
The DNA here is from genome assembly GCA_937654795.1 of Cistogaster globosa. NCBI lineage: Eukaryota > Metazoa > Arthropoda > Insecta > Diptera > Tachinidae > Cistogaster > Cistogaster globosa. The sequence goes on from OW569405.1 coordinate 24,612,303, forward strand.
TGTTAGCGCATTTTCCTACATTAAGATTTCGCATTTAATCAAAAGCATATATTTTGTGTTCCGACCCTGTAGTTACTTATAGTCATTGCATTTTAGTACTTTCAGAAGTTTTTTTTTTCATTCAAAAACTAAACAAGCTCCTTAGGGTATTGTTAAAAGAGCTGCAGCTTAGAAACAGTGAAATGAAGGCGGTCTAGCATAACCAAGAATAGGTAAAATAATGATTTCAAATCAACTAGAAACAAGTGTAGTAAATAAGCTTTTTGTAGCACTAGAATGTCATTTGATGTAATTTTTAGTATTTTATTTTTTATTTTTTGTTTGTTTGTTTTTTGTTTGTTGTTTTTAATTCAACAATTGATGTTTGGTGTTCGTATTTATCCAAACTATAAGCACATCAAGCAGAAAAAAGTTCACTTTTATTTTTGTCGATATAAATGTTTGCTATACCACGATTGAGTGCAAATTTGTACCATCAATAGTATTATTTTTGCTACAATTGACGTAAATACTATTAAGTTCGTTACTAAAACTACGTCTTCTTCTTTCTGAATTAAAAGTGCCCAAGCATTAAAAAAAATATTTATATTGCTTTTGCACTTAACTATTTTCCGTCTCTAAGGACAATTTCCAACTTTTCTATTGTAACAGATTTTGATTTGTTTTCCTTTTCACTTTCGTTTGGTTTGCAATAAGAACTTTAAGAAAGACCTACAAATGTTAAACTGTACAACTTGGTGAGAAATTGTCACCTGCCGCTGTTAATTTGTAGTTTTTATTCACTAAACAACCAAATTTTACTGTTTGCTGGTACAAATTTCATTTCTTACCTACATTTACTTCCTAGAGGATTTTCTAATGTCCCATAAGATTAAGAAAACAACAACAAAAAATCCATTTAGATTCTTCTTTTAGCTTCGCAAACTAACGGTGCTTCTTGCAATCCGTTAGAAAATTAAAAAATGAATGTATAATAAACTCATTTTGTATGGAAAGTTAGAGAATAAAAAACTTAAAAAAAGTTAATTTAAATATAAGAACCAAGAAATACAAAAGTTTAAGTAAAATCTATAAAAGAACAAAAAATACAGATTTAATTTCTCTCATTCTCTTTTTTATCAGCTGTTTTCGTAACTTATTTATTTATGCCTATAAATTAATAATATAATTTATGAAAAAATTGAATTATTTAGTTTGGTGAAAATCGCTTATTAATCAAATCAATTACTTTTTCTTAGTGTGTACCAAGCAATTTATAACTTAATGCAATTAAAAAGTTATAATAACAGGTTAAAATGTCTAATAACTCCTTACAACTTATTGCTTTTGATTATCCATCGTCGAATAATGAATATAAAGGGAAAAGAATATATGGGATTTTCGGTGGGTGAAAGAACCTTTAAACATAACTCACTAAAAGCTCGAAAAGCTATTGGGTCAACATGTTCATCGCCGTTTTGTATGAAAACTCAATCAAAACATTGCCAAGAATTTGATGAGGAAACTAGAAAAAATATTTTTAATATGTTTTGAAACCTTAATTGGGAATCTAAACAAGTGTTTGTAAAAAAAACACGTGTCACTGATACCAATAAAAAGAAAACGCATTGAAAATTCTAAAAAAACTGCACAGCTTTTTATTTTAACTACCATACAAGCATGGTTCATTACAAGTTTGCCGGTTAATGTTTTTGTCGATTTTTTCGATAAAACGAGACATGGTTAGAGGATGGGTAACATCCAAAGGTAAACCGGGAGACAATGAGTCAGCAGAAACTCAGCGAACCACTTTTAGTTCTAAAAGACCTGATGGTAAGATACACTTAAAAGAATATTTCCAGAAATTGGACAAATTGGAAAGCCATTACTGTCGCAAAGAAACGAATAAAATCTATATTGCCGCAACATTTACCACAAAGGCAGATATTAACTGAGACTGTCTTGCATACTGTCCGAGAACCAAGTATCATCTGTTTCAATTTTTACCTTTTCGAAAATTTTTTAAGAGCAGACTTACGGTCTTTTTAATCCCCGTAAGGACCAATGCGATATGTGTGTCTCTTTTAATGCAAAACAAATAACGCCCGAACGATATAACGATCAGAAGAGAAGAATCTTGACAAAGTCGCTGCGCAAAAAAGAAAATGAAACGTTTTTACTATGGATGCACAAGCAGTTAAGCTCTGCCCAAACACTAATGTGTCAGCTATCTATTTCAAACAACGTCTACAAGTTCATAACTTTACTATTTACAGTCTTGCCGATCACCAATTGTTAGGTGGAATGAGACACAAGGCGATCTGTCTGCTTCAACATTTATTTCCAACATACTTCACCACTTGAAAACACATTGGTCATCAGATAATTTACCAATAATAATTAATTCGGATGGTTGCGGTTTCTAAAGCCGTAACCACTTTTTATCAAATGCCTTATCTATTTTCGTTATAGAAAATAATCCGACAAAAGTACTTGGAAAAAGGTCACACACAAATGGAATGTGACAGCGCACATGCTAAAATAGAAACCAAACTTAAAAATCAATTAATATACTTGCCAATGGACTATATCAGAATAACCAAAGAATCACGAAAAACAGTAAAATTTAATGACACAGTAATTATTAAACCATTCAGTGCCATATATTTAAATTACAGTTTTTTTTTAAACTTCAGTGATGCCAAACTTATTCGCTTTTCGAGCATTAGACCTGGTCGAACCAAAAATGATCCAACAGTTTTTCAATTAAGATCACTAAAGTATTTGCCAAGTGGAGAAGTTCAATTTAAAGTGAACTTAAATGAAAAATACAATAACTTGCCCAAAAGAATCAGAAAGTACTGAACTTAAGCCTTTGCATACTGCTCAGCTTTCAATCCAGCCTAGTAAATGGAAACATCTTCAAGATTTGAAACCGGTTATCCCACTAGAATGTCATTACTTTTATGATAATTTAGTTCAGATGGAGTCAAATTAATAAGAAGTAATGTGACAATATCCAATTTGAAGTACCTTTTTTTAATTATGATTATTTTTTTGTTATTGCTTTGTTATTGAATTCTTTTATGTTAAAAAAACGTTAAATAAATGCTTAATTTAATAAAATTACATATTACAGCAAAAAAATATTATTTTTATTACTATGCAATAACCGCTATACGCCATAAAAATATTTGAAGATATCAGTTGCAATAACCGACATCAACCATAACGCTACGAATAGAGTGAAAAGTTCTTGTTTTATAAGGGAGACTCAGTAGTCAAATTTAAAAAATATTATAGAGGAAAGATTAATTCATACCTTAAGAATTTTGAAATGAAACAGTTTTTTCTCTCTTCTAAAAAATTTGAAATTTTGGGTGTGGCGCGTATTGGATATAAGCCCTCGATATGATTGTTTTATGTAAAATACGCAACCAATAACTTCTTCCCAGTGCCAATATTTCTCACCAGCTATAAATACAAAGATGTTCAAAGAGGCCTATACGTCCTCAAATAACAAAGAGTTTAACCGAATTTATAAAAAATTTGAAAGTAAGAGCAAAACTCCTATAAATTTGAAGAGTGATGTTATTTATTTCTATTTGTTTAAATATTCCTTTCTATCTTTAGAAGTAGTAACAAAAATTAACAAACAAAAAAAATACCAGCTTAAAAAATTGTGTGAATGTATGTTGCAAATTAAAATATCTTCAATTTTTTGCTTTTTGTTCTTGCTTCTGCTAGATGTTTAAGTGTAAAATTATAGAATTATTTATGTAGGAAACAATCGCCTTAAGTTTTAAGATTATGGAAATAAACCAAAAAGTTATGAATTGCTAAAAAGTTAATTTATTTGAGGAATGATTCTAACTAACATTAGAGTCTAGCTGTGACTTAATCAACTGTAGGAAGTAATCAATGAAAACTGTGAGGTGTGCCGATTACTACAGGGGTATGCAGGAAAACGTGCGCTTCAGGTGACGTCCTGTCTTGTCACTACGTATTAGGTTGGTTATTGCTTTTGGTAATAGAAAAAAAATTAAGTATACAGAATACAAGTAAAAATACCCTATAGCTCTTGTACTTGTGGTAATTATTAAATGGCATGAAGTATTTTTTCTAAGCTTACGCGTTTTGTAAAATTTTGTTGAATGAACCTCGCCACAAACCGAAAGAGCTTGGCGATGGAACTCCAGAATGTCGCCGACACCAAGTTTTGCAAGAATGCAATTAGTACTAGTTGACACGCGTAACACCTGTCACAGTTACAAGGGTTACTTTGCTTAAATAAATTCTGCGTAGCACTCTTACGTTTTTTATCTACTGTTTTATTTTCTTTTTGAAATAAATATTTTAATTCCTGATGATGCTACACAAAGGAGTCGCGAAATATTTAAAATAAATAAATAAAATTGCTTGAAAATTTAGATTACGTGATTCCCTTGGAGCTGAAAACTCTCGGTATTTGCATTAGCTAACGATAGGGTGTTAATGTACTAAAAATAATGCTGTCTTCAATGTTTAACCATTCTTAACTAATACAAGAACTAGAACCTTCCGAAAGGAAGTATTTTTTTTAAGTTTCATAATTTATCTAATATTAATATTGCGATCAAACATTAAAAACGCCTAAATGTTTATGGTTTATAGTGTCTATAATTACCAAGCAACAGGAATTTTTTAGCTCGCTTTTCGCATAACAGATTTAGCCTTTAGAATTAATTAAAAAGGTAAAAAATATGTTTTAGAACTTACCCACAATGTATCCTAGTGTAAAATAACAGGATAAGGCTAACTCAAAAGGAAAAGAATTTTTGTGTAATTTTCAAAGTCTATTATATCTTAACTTAAGAGATCTATAAAGAAACGTGTTGGTTAGTATTTTTAATTTTTTTAAATACTCAACCACCTCCATTCTGATGGTTATAAAGAAATAATTCAAAATTTATTCTCTAACGCGCTTCTTCTATGGTCATGCAAATTTTAATGAAAGCGGTCAGTTTTGCTTTAGAATATGGAAGGCCTCCATAATATGTTTTTTATTTGATTTATTAAACAAAAACATTATACATATTTGTGTGCATGTATATATGAATAAACATCTTTACCTTTTGAACATCCGGACAATTGAAATATCTGAATTTTCTAACAAAGCTGCATGAATTTTTTTAAATTTTTGCTGCCAATATCATTCAAAAATAAATAAATTCTTTATTAGCCCTCAAATTATTGACCATCAACTCCAATGTTTCAATTTATTTTTTCCGCTAATTAAACTTACCAGCAGATGTCAAAAGCAAAAGAATTTTGAAAACTTATTAGACAGTTTATTTTTAACGCTAATTGTTTAATATAAGAAAGAAAAGGGCAATTAGTTGCTGATAACTAGAGTCTGCCTTTTAAACATTAACAGCAACAATGAAACACATTTTATACGCATCCTAATTAACTGTTCAAAAGTTTACAATCAATTTTGTTTAACCTAATTAGTAATAAGTTGGGAAACTTTAAGAAAAGAAACCTTTTGTAAGTAAAAAATAGTTACGCCTTCTTTGTCCTTTAGAAAATTGTGACGGCAATTTAAAATTTTATTGTATTTGCAAAGTATAACAAAGTTTAATGTTCTGGGTTTTTCTACGCCTTTGATTAGCTTCGTTTGCTTCTTTATTATTTACAAAAATTAATATTTTGAGTAGTCCAGCATAAAATATTAAAATTTTAATCCTGGTCCCAAAGTACTTATTTCCATTCTATTCTTATTCTCAAAGAAAATTTTCTCACAACATTCTTTCTAGGTTTTTGTCCTTTTTAGGAAATAAGCAAATCACAATTTTTGGTGAGTCATGTACCAGTGATGCAAATTTTCTTACTCTAGTCCAATTCATGATTTAGCCCAATACCCAAAAATTTTTCGAATTAGCCTTGAAGTGTAACTTAAAGAAGTTCATATTTTAGACCTCGGATTATATGGCCAAAAAAGATAATTTTCTTATCTTTTAATGGCTAAAAGAAGCTGACGTTCTGTATTTAATCTGTGTAAAATTCATATCGTATGTGATATCTTTAGAGTCAAGGATTGCACAGGGTAGTATCAACCCAATGTAAAATTTTACCACTCGAAGATGAACTGCAGGTTAATTTAACAGCTGCATGGCATTTTTTTATATTTTGGAAATCTTGGTCTCACCATTTTAAACCTGAATTTAACTTTCTTACCTTTTAGACCATCTTTAGTGAGCCATACGTTCAAGTCTTGTATTTGCTTACAATTATCATCTTAGTCTAAATGCAAATTTAAATTCTTAAGACCGTAAACATTGCTACGTACGTCAACTGTTTGCAGAAGAAATTCTAGATCCTGAATGTTATCAGAATTTTATGTGACATCATTCATGACCATTATATAAGGTATTATCAAACAACATCAGCATGCTAATTACAAGGTTAGGGACGATGTAATCAGCCGATCTATTATAGCTTGCATTTATTTTTAATAAAATTGTTAAAGCTTTGGTATTAAGTATGGTTAATGCCTTTTTCTTTTTTTCTTTTTTTTTTTTTGAATGCTGCTATAAGTATTTCTTTGTCCAATTATCCTGCTAAATGCTTCCGAATGGTTCTCGATATGCACAGCATCTGCACTAATATTTGTCAATTAAAAAATTCTAATTCTTTCTTCACAGAGATTGTGTTTTGTCGTGGTTATCTTTGAATACTTAAATCTAAGTTGTTGTTCTCAACTAACATGTGACCGATTGGTACATCTGCTCCTGAATATGATGTTGTTTTCTAACCAATTTCTTACTATGTTCACAGACATATGGGAAAAGGTGAAAGATAGAGAAATGAAGCATTTTTTAATTAACAATATCTGCCACATGTTGCTGGTAAGCCGGCTTATTACAAAGCAAATATATATATATATATATATATATATATATATATATATATATTGTTATGTAAAAGTACCGACTGTTATTCTAAATTCTGAATCTGTATATATAACATTAAACACAAAAACTTATATTTTTATTTTTGATTGCCTGGCCAATCTCATTTGCAGTCAATGTGCTTATTACCTTGAATACAGCAGCCTTAATGTTGATTATATTTTCATAATAGTATTTTCAAGTATATTATATACAAAGCGATAAGCAAAACCGAGTACCTATTATTTTCATATCGAAATCTTACATAACTCAGGTAGTACTCGTAAGCCATTTCGTTCATCTCTAAATCCTATACCATATGAACAAATCATGTCACTAACTTTACTACTACCAAAGTTGTCATTGAGGTCTCCCATAATTAAATTGATATTATGGGATCTTTTTAGTTTAAGCAATTCTAAAACCTCCTAAAAAATGTTGGATATCCTCATCTGAGCTGTTTAAGGCAGATGTATAAGCCCGCATTGTATTAAAGGGCCATTCATACTATTATACAAGCATTAATATTTGTATTAGATTTTGTCATAAAGAAATCTAATGAGAACATCTGTGATTGCCGAAAAAAATCCAACGTAACATTACATTTTGTTTCCACGTTATCGCACTTCAAATAGAATAGAAATTCCCATCAATCAAATGAATTAGAAAGGAAATTTCACTTAATTATTTCTCGAAGCTTTTACGCTAATAAAAGATACAAAAAATAATCATTGACCATGCGAATCCTTCAGGAATGGAGTCTTTTTTATACTAAGGTGGTTCAACTTAAAGAGTTTTAGGAAAAACTCTCTAGCGACTCCTTAAAAATCTTTTTTCACTTAATGGTTGGCTGGGGTATGACCAGAAAAACAACACTAATAAAATGAAAAACCATTGTATCTTGAAGAATTTCTATTTATGAATTTGAACATTGGGATGTCAAATCCCCTTTTGTATATTTTGACATTAACATTATATCTGTATTCACTCTATCACACTTTTTCATAATACTTAGGTATTTGACAAGTCTTAATACACACTATTATACGAGTAGTGTAAAACGGACTTCAGCGTTGTGGGTTTTACATAATTTTTTTAAAGCATACTCTTGTGAGGGAAAGAGTAAATTATTTAACAGTTTTAAAGGTCGCTTCTATAACTAGAAGTATTACTTTCAGAACGTTAAAATTTCCCCCTATGGATACAAGATTCACCAATGTCAAGCCATCTTGTTAAAAGATTTTTTAATGTAAGAAAATATTTTTTAATGTATTAATATCGCATAAATTTCGTAGCTTTAAAACTGTTTTTAGACTAAGAGAATTTTTATGGAAATATTATAAGAATATTTCCTCAGGTGTGAAGTGCTTTAACTTGATTTTATAATTTTTCTTTTAAATTTAAATTCGATAGAAATATATCTTTCTGCTGAAGACTAGCTTGATCAAATCTCTGGATCATTCATTATCATTTCTCAATTTATAAATAGTTTTTTTAGTAAAAATTTTATTAAAAAATTTAGAAATTCACATAAAAATTAACTTTAGATAGAGAAAATAATTTATTTGTTACAAATTTATATTTTTACTATTATTTCCAAATAAATTTCTATTTTTGCCTTAATTGTTAATTGCGAAAAGTAATTACAAAAAGCATAAAAGAGCCATAAAAGATTTATAATTTTTTTATCCTCATATTTCCATACATTATTGTTTTTTAAAGATTTTTTCAATAATATTTAAATAATTGCTATAAAAGGAAACACAAATCATCTTAAATATGATGATATGGTAATAATAATCAATATTTGCTACAAGCATCGTGCCTTTCACAAAACATTGAATTATTATTAGGTACATAAATTCCCTTCATTTATATTTTCAAGTGCTCACACAAGTATATTTACACAGTTTTTTAATTAATTTTTTTTTTTTTTGCTGTTGCAAAATAAAGTTTAATGTTCCTATGCTTTTGAGAGATGCAAAAGTTATATTGATTTATAAAATCATTACATGTTTTTATGTAAATATACCTATAATTAAAAGTTTACTTCGTTAATGAAATAAAAATGCATTGCAATGAGAAATTCATATATTATATCATCAGCTGAATTTCATATTTTGGAAAATTAAATAAAATTTATTTTTCTTATAAATTAAATGATGTATTTAGAGCAGAAGTCTGTAAGTAACAATTTTTAAGCACAAGTTAAATCAAAAATTCTTTAAACTTATGACATTTTCACCAACTTAGCCAATGCAACAAAAATGCGCTCTTAGGCCATAAAATAATTTTTTAAGCTTAGTTTTTTTTAGTCCGACCTGTAACTTTGAAAACTATTAGCTGGTAAAACCTAGATCGGAAGCTGCTCGTTTAGTTAAATACGAACCTATGAAAAGCAAATAAGAATGCTGAGAAAAGGAGTTATGCTTCTGAAGTACTATTGCATAATAACAGATACAATTAGAGATGAACTGAAATCAGAAATTATCAAGCCTTACAGAAAGAAAAATCCTAATTGGTTTCTAGAGTCAAGATTGCAAAGTTGTCTATTTTGCGATGTAGTGTCCAGGCCGTTTATGTACAAGTGGTAGTTGTTTCGAACCCTTATTATGCCTGTGATTTGCAAAGTGATAAATACCTTATTTTTCTTAATTAACTTAATTAAATCGCTAAGCAAAATATCTGGAGAATATAACAATCTATTGCTTATATCAGCAAATGATTTATAATTAAATCCATATGAACGTGATATTCACAGACTTCAGCAAAATTATTTTTCCTCTTCAAAATTTTGTGGTCCTTTTTTTGAATCGTTTCTTAGCATGAAGTGAGTAATTCTGTAAATGAGAAGGCAGCAACAGAATATTTTTTACTTATATACAGATAAATGTTAATAACATAGAAATAAAAAGATTATTTATATATAACTTGTAAGCACATTATTGGAAGAAAATCTGATAAACAGTCTTATTTTTCCAGAAGCTCAAAATATTTTGAAGTAAAAAAACAAGAAATAAAAATAAACAAGTAAAAGTGCTATATTTGTTTATGCCAAATTATATATACCCTTCAATATATATGTGAATCTAGTTTAGTGATGACTGACAGTAATTAAAAAAAAATATTGGCTCTTAATGAGTTAAGCATTTTTAAATATTTTTTATATATCCTGAAAGATCCCTTAAAAATCCCTATTGACATTTGAATTTTTTTTTGGCCCATAACTCGGAAAATATGGGCGAGCGTCAATTTTTTAACGTTATGTTTTTATTTTCTTAATTTGTAATTCTATCTCTCTCTCTCTCTCTCTCGGTATATATATATATATATATATATATATATATATATATTAGAGTGTCCCTTATATGGCAAAAAAATTTTTTTTTTCGAATTTCGAAACGCATACCCTCCAATTTTTTTATAAATGCTAAAATGTACTTAAATATGAAATTTCATATCTGTAGCATGATTGCAACCCGTGCCGACCGAGCTCTAAAGTTTAATAAAAAATGGTGTTTTGGTCTGACATTTTGGCTTGATCCAAAACTAATTAAAATGCAACAAATAAAGTAAATATGAGTAAAACTAAAAAAATATCAATACAAACTTTTATTTAAATATTATAATAATAATGAATTAGGGTAACTTCTCTTTAGTGTAGTTTTTTTACAGTCTGGATACAGATTTCTATGTTCCTGAACACAACGCAACAAAAACTGTTTTTGCTCTTCTTCAGCCGTGATAAGACCATTAAAATCTTGCATTAATTTAACAGCTCTTTCAGCAGTGTCATTTACGACCTTCAAACGACTTAATCGTCTTCTAGCTTCCAAAAAAGCAGGATTGTCACCCCACGAAGATACGTCTTCCCGAAGAAAACTGTCGTCGATCTGTAGTCGAGATAGAAATCGTTTGCTTCTTTGAGTCACAAAATCATCCAGCGTCATATCTGAAATAAAGAAAAAACCATTAAAATAAGCAAAAACTAAACCACAAAACTTTGAAAAAGAAACAAGAAAATATTAAGTACTTACCAAACAAATTTTGCGTAATTTCTTCCTTCGATGGGACATAGCGTTTAGAGGAATCTGAACTTTCGTCTCTGTTTAAATTATTAAGCATTTTTGTCTTGGTTTTGGTATCAACTTCTTCATCAAAAAGTGATAACATGACTGTTTCTTCACACAAATACCATAAATGATGAATAAACTTGCTTATGGATGCCTTGGAACTTGTTGCGTCTACTTTTTCATATTCTTTTAGAGCTTTCAGAAAGGACAAGTCTTGGTTAGGTGCTTTAACTGCCATTATACATTCGAGCCAAGGTTTGGTATACAAGGTGACGATAAATAAACAAACATCTTGAAGAGCATTTTTGTCCTTTGCAGTAATTTTAAATTGCGATTGAAGCAAACATATTTTTATAGAATAGATTGCTCTCGCCATCCATCGCGCTTGATGCAAAGCTCCGGGGGGCCTGAGTTTTAGTTTATTCTCTGTGTCTCCTCCTAAGAACACAACGCATAGTTCAACCAATTCGCGGTAATCGTCTCTAACAAAAGATTTTTCCAGTTCAGTCTTATAAAAAGTTAACAAAGATGTAATGTTTGTCTTAGCAATATGTGCTTTAACGAAATTTAGAGGTGACTCAATGTTATCAGTGTTAATATTTTTCCAATTATCTCTTAACTTTTTGAAAATTGGAATATCTGGGCTACTTGTAATATGTTTTACCTTGGTTTCAAAAACAGCTTTAAGGACCAACTCATAAACATGATGACGACAAGCAAAAAGCAGCAATTCCCTTTCTAAAGTCTGCTCCAAAATAGCACAAGCTCCACTGAAACGGCCAGTATTGGAAGCTGTTGTATCGCAGCACATTATCTGTACTTTGTCATGGAGGGTCCAGTCAAAGAGAGCAGTTGAAATGGCTTCAGCTTGATGTTTTCCAGAAGAACTCTCTAATTTCGGTACTGCAAGAAGCTGTTCTCTATCGTCAAATGAAGCAATAATTGGCAAGCGTTCTTCTTTTGAACTTCGTACATCCAATCCAGGTAATAGTTTTCCATCCCAATGAACTGTGACTACGTCAGGCAAATTATTCTGGAAGTCAGTTTTTATTGCTTCTGCCCTGGATTTTCTCGCTTGAGTACGAACTCGCTGAATCGAGGATTTGTTTATAGGGAAATCATCGCTGTTCAGACCAAGCGCTTCTACAACCGCATGGAGAATGTAAACTGAGTCCCTTATGCTTAATTGGCATCGATCTAAAGCTGCTACCAGTTTAGGAGTTATTAAACTTTTCGTGCCTCTTTTAAAACTTTTTTCAGGGTAAGGAATCTGAGTACTAAGTTCAGAGTTCGAAATCTGTTCCTCATTCGAATTCTCAAGACATTCCAAGTTATCTATCGAAGAAGTAGATGCAACAGCCAATAACTCTCTTTGTTTTACCTTCCTTTCTTCTTCTTCCAATCGTCTTTGCCTAACTCGTTCTTCTTTCTCCGCCAATTTTTTGTCGATTCCACCTAAGCATCCCGGTCGACCTGGCTCTCTCTGTTTCCTTAAGAAATCTTTGTCTTCCTCTATCTTCATTCTGTCAAAGGCATCTGCATGTGCAATATCAAATAAGTTATCAAGGTCTTTTACAAAATTATTTTCACGATTCTTGAAAGTCAACTGAGGTTTCTTACAGTTTTTTTGCAGCTCCCTCCAAACATGATATAAATCAACAAGTTTCTTCACGCAGTTAGGGATTGCCTTCGTAGGAATTCTGGCTTTTTCCCAAAATATAATGCACTCTCTTATAACAAGATTCGCACTTTCACTAACAGTCAGCTTGACTTCACGAATATTGTAAAATAAAACGGTGAGAACTTGTCGATTAGATGGTAATTTTGCACCATTTATCTGGTGGCTTGGCAGTCCGATAAGGAAAATATTTTGTTTATCACTTCGTAATTCGACTGACATTTTTTTAATAATAAAACCGCACTTTATGAAACACACTATTGGAATAGCAAATTACCATTTGAGTAAAAAGGGGAATCACCTTTTTAGATAGACATATATAATATATATGAAAGCTCATTTTCTTGAAAGGAATGAATACGAAAGCTACATCCTGATATAATAATCAAAGCTATCTTAACAATATTTTGTCATGATATGAAAATCACTTTTATAAAATCTATATAGTTATGTATAGTTATTTTGACAACATTGAGAAAATTTATACATACATATGTATTAACTAAAAAATTCCAAAAAAAAAGGAGTTAAAAAATGTATTTTGGAACAGCGAAGCGGACCAGGTTCTGCTAGTTTCATATTAAATATAAATTAACATTATTAAAAATTACTAAAATAAAAAAACACAACAGTAAAATATTAAAAAATATTGAAAATTGAATAAAATACGTACAAATTATAATGACTTATACCAATATTGACCAAAAATTACCCATACTTACAACAATTAACTTTGTCGCAAGTCGGCACGGGTTATCATTCTAATATCAAAGTAAATTTTTTTCTGGAGCCTTCTATGATTATTTCGAAACTTTTTAGCGGGTATGCGCAAAAAAATATTGAGGTCCAAAAATAAGGGACACCCTAATATATATATATATATATATATATATATATATATATATTTTTTTTTTTTTTTTTTTTTGATTGGAGTTACTTCCTTGTTCCTAATGAAATAATTAGAGGCAGGCGTGGTGTTTTGCCCGCTGCCTTGATAGATCGATCTGGCTGATTTTCAATAGCTAAATTTTTTAAATTGTGTCTTATCGATTGGCATATTCAAATTTTTCTTGCTCATCTAATGCCTTGGCAACACTATTTTGCCTTTTAAAGACTACACTATCGGACACACGGTGAAAAATATATAAAAAGATAAATAAAACAAAGGCACAGAAATTCCGAAGTACCTGAAAGTGCTGATGCCGTTTGGCATCATACAAAAAGATTTCAATATCTTTGATTTTGGTACGTTGTTACTTCACAGACTTTATTTAAGTGGTCACATGTAGTTGCTTGCCAATAACTCAGGTGAAATAAAGGGTGATTTTCTAAAAGCTATAGGAAAGTTTAAAAAAAAGAAACATAAAATTCATAAAAATGCATGAAATGTTCGATGATTATTTCATGCAAATGTTGACCTTGACTGCGCCTCAAATGGTCCATCCCCTCAGTCCAATTTTGGCATACTCTTTCCAACATTATGGTCGGTGTCTTCATAGACATGAGCTTTAACATAGCCCCACAAAAAATAGTCTAAAGGCGTTAAATCGCAAGATCTAAGCGGATAATTGACCGGTCCCGAACGTGAAATAAAATGTTCACCAAACTCGCCTCTCAATAAGTCCATTGTTGGGCGTTCTGTGTAGCATTTGGCACCGTCTTGTTGAAACCACATGTCATGCAAGTCAAGCTCCTGCATTTTGGGCAAAAAAAAAAAGTTTGATATCATCTCATGGTAGCGCCCATCATTTACAGTTATGTTACGATTCGCATCATCTTTGAAGAAGTACGGTCCAATGATGCCACCAGTTCCTAAGCCGCACCAAACTGTGACTTTTTCTGGATGCATTGTTAGCTTTTGCAATGCTTCTGGCTGATATTTACTCCAAAACCGACAATTCTGCTTATTTACGTACCCATTAAGCCAAAAATGATCTTCGCGGCTGAACACGATTTTTTGGTAAATGAGCTTTCTTAACAGAGCACGCATTTTGATAAATTATAGACCAAATTAAAGATGCTTGACAGTGAAACACAACACAAAACGTGCATCAGCTGTTTAAATCAGTGTTGCTAAAAAGATAATAGCTAAAATATTACCCTTTACTAGAATATATCAAACACAGTTTAGTGGGGTTTAAAGTTTTTTCTTTGATTTTTTTAATTTTTATTTTCCAGCAATAGTTCTATTAATATTTATCCTTTAAATATAATAAGATATATGACTTTTCAGATTACAATTTCGTTATCCTTCTTTTTCTGCATCTATTCTTTGAGAGAATTTGCCATTTCACGATAAAAAGGACGTATTACAGCATTGAAACCATGTCTTAGACTTTTGATTACGTTTAGTATATTACAGAAACTCTGATTTTTAACAAGAAGTGCTCTAATTTTCCAAATTAGTCAAAGTTTAACGAAATTTTAAAGTATTAATGAAGTTTAAAAGTTTATTTTCTTTGGCATGTCATGGACATTATGTCACTTTGCAAAACGATACAGTGTCCATCAGCGTAGAAACATAGTGTCCATGGATATTATAGATATATTTTGTGGTATTCGATGTAAGAAAGATGTAACGTTATTGTAAACTGGATATACAATCTTTAGTAAACGAAGCCGCTGTTAGTTAGACCATAAAAGGAAAAAAATTTGCGCCTGGCCGAAGTCTGGCTTTGCAGGAAATCTTTGGTAAGTGAAGCCGTTGTTGTTTTAAGTGCAAAGATTATGACTTTTCTATAAGTGACACTATGTTCATACTAAAGACGATACAATGTCCATGGACATTGTGACATGGACAAAGATTATGACTTTTCTATAAGTGACACTATGTTCATACTAAAAACTAAACAATGTCCATGGACATTGTGACGTTTTCCAAAGTGACCAAAGTGTCCATTGACATGAACTCAGAACATATATATTTTAGCAATTAAAAACATAATGACAAATGGGTTTCTCTACCCTTCTTCCTCTTAAAAAACTTTTTGTGAATTAACGATTTTAAATAGATATTGCAAGAAGTCAAATAAAACAATAAATATATTTTTTTAGAACTCTGTTATTTCAGGAAATTTTTTACTTATGAAACCATATTAAGACCCAGTTCATTACATTCCATTTTTAATCACATCATAATATTTTAATTTAACGAATTAATGTTTATATATAAACATAATATTATTACATTAAATTATAATTTGTTTACATATTTAACATAATATTGCTTACATTTTTCAATATAATAGTTGTGTAGGCAACAACCATATTATTGTTAAATATAACAAAACTATATTTTGCTCACAAATTAGCTATGTTTTTTTCTTGCTGTGTAGTCATTTTATAATAAAAGCGCAATTTATGAGTTGATTCCCAGCTGGTATTATTAAAATTATTATTAACTCCAAAAAAAAATTGATTTCAATTTTAATTTAAAATAAAAATTAATTTAATTTAGTTTAGTTTAATTAATTTTCAATTTCTTATGAAAAAATTTGCCTACAAATAATTCTCTACTACAATTCCTTTTACATCAGATCCTTTTCTCGATTAAATATTTGCTTTGTTTAAATAAAAAATATGTATTCGCTCATGTAAAAGCCACCCTCATAATTGAAATACTGGTTTTGTTTTTACGAAAACTAGAGAAAATATAGTCATATGAACTTCAAAACCTATTTCCTATTGTGTTTTAAAGGTATGAATATGAAAAAGAAAAACTAAAGTAAACCAAAATCAAAATCCATTGTGCATTCATTATTATTGATGAATGACCACAGGCAAATGTTTGCATGAGTTACTGTATGTCAACCATTCAATATCATGTGTTCGTACATTCATCCTGTTATTGTCATATAAATTTTCTATTATGTTGGGTGTCCATGTCATATCCAATGATTGCCACTGCAGTTGCTTTACTTTTTTCTATTTACGTTTTGTATTTGTTTTGCAACATTTTTCTACCTTTCATTCAAACAAACTATTTTTGTTTGTTCTTTCGTTTCTAATTACTGTCATATTCGATTTCGTTCGTACTATTTTTTGAGAAAATATTTGTTATTGTTCTTTTCAATTTTTTGCCAAATTGTTTCACTGTTATGAAATTTTGGTTCGTATGTCAACAACTTATTGTCCGCAGTAGATATAATTGTAGAGTTTCTTAGGAAAAAAAAAACAATAATAATGATGGTCAAGTTTTTATTGTATTTGAAATAGAAATACAAATTTTGTTTCACCTTTCATTTCCGTTGTGTTTATTTATAAGGAAGTCTGTTTAGTTTCTATTAAAATGAAATTTCTTTCTTGTTTGGTAAATTTGTGATTTGCTCTTTGAAATTTCTACTTAAAATTGCAATATAAATTGATTCACTTTCCAGTGAAAAAAGAAATGCAAGAGAAGTAGGTGATTCATGGGTTCTATTTTAAATAAACTGGTTCAATTTAGAGGAAAAAAGGCATCATTTTCACATTGGCTTCTCATTGGCGAGCATGGATTGACATTAAAACAAAACGGCCTGGCATTTCAATGAATGCTTAGAACTAGCGCAAATTCTATGTTTAAGATAAGTTTTTTTTTTAATAATTTGTTTTTGCAATTTCTTAAAACAAATGTAAGCACTTGGTAAAAATGTGTTATTTTGTTGAATTTTACATGGTTTATAGATATTCCAATTACACAGTAATTTATAGCTTTCTTTCCTAAAATTTTGATTTTCAGTAACAGAAAACCTGAAAGAAGCAAAAAAGAACAAATAAATCTGAAAAAAAAAAAAACTAGGGAAATAGTGTCCACAATTTGCTGCAGCTCCTATAAGGACTTTGCAAATTTGAAATTAAACTACTTGCTGACATACGGACGGATGTGTGACATCACATGTGTGATGTTGTTATTAAATAAGGTAACTAACAATAATCATCGGTGCTAAAGCTATTTCCTATTACCATTATGTTGATGGCTCAACTAATTTCGCCAGAGAAACTTAGGTTAAATACAGACATTTATGATTGCAAACAAATCTTTTCTAATTTTAAGAAATCAAATTTTCATAGCAAAAACATTTTAAGCTTCTTGTATATTGTACTTTTTATTCAACAAATTTCCAGTTTTTTCTAAATATGCAATAAAGTTGATATTTCACCTTTATTTTTTTTATTGTTAAAAATATGAATTTATACTTAAAATCTTATGTGTCATAAACAAGCGTTTTTTAGTGAAATTTTAGCGCTGATATTTCTGGGTATTTTTTTATTGCTGTTGCTATTTTTTAATATTTTTTTTTCTGTGAAATTAAAATTTTTTTATTATAAAATCTTTAGTAATAATTTTTTAGTAATATTTTATTCAACAATATTTAACGATGAAGTGAAATTTACACCATTGATGTGTGTAAATCCATGCTTTTTTGTTTAAGCTTCACGAAAGCACAAGCTAAAAAGACTTATTAATATTTTTTATTTTCTGCTCTGAACAAATTTTAATCATTATGTGCTAAGATTTTTTATAATAGAAAATTCTTTCAGTAATATTTTATTGTTCGTATACTTTCAAATATTTATAAAAAGACGAAACATCTATTAAAAAGGCGTTTTTTTTCTTATCTTTATATTATGTGTTAATTTTATTTCTTTTCAAACGTTAAATGTGTAGTTGCTAGAAGTAGAACACAACAAAGAGAAATCAAACAAGTAAGAGTGCTATATACGGCTATGCCGAATCTTACATACCACAGAGGCTCGAACTTTATTCCGGAATATGCAAAGAAAGTGACTTGTTAAAAAACCAAAAAGTACAGAAAGCAAATTCTCGGAATGTAACTATATTTAGCATTATTTTAGAGTCGTATTTAGCACAGCCTAACGATGAAGAAATTATTTAAATACTTTATTTTTTATTTTTATTACTCGTAAAGATATGTCATTTCGTAGAGAAAATAGAGATACAAATTTTTAACACTGTTTGCAGAATTCTACTTTCAAAATTTTATTTTTAAAAAAATTAAAAATAACACAATTCTATAGCTTAAAATAAAAAGGTTTACTAAATGGTATAAAATATAAGCAAAATGTTATTTGGAAGAAGACTCGCATAAGGCTAGGAATATGGTCATAAGACTCAAACAAATTTTGTATTTAATTATAAGTACTGTTGAAAACAGTATCGAAAATAAGTCAAAAACAAGTCATAGGGGACTCGTTCAGAAGAAACGCATAAACGATGATTATAATCGCATAGAGGAGACAAAAAACAAACGAGAATGATCAGAAATATAAACAAATGCTAACTGGGATATTTTTTCTTTAAATAAAAACAAAAATTCACAACAAACAAAATTGTTTCAGTTTGCCGATTTTTGTATGACTCTCAAGTTTTATCAAATACTCAATGAAAAGAAAACAACAACAAAATAACCGAAACATAGCAATGAAATGAGAAATAACTCACTGACGTTTTAAAAAATATTGTACTGAGTTGCTCAGCTTTTTTCTGTTATAATCTATAAAAGATTACCAATATTTTATTTTTTTTTTTCAAGTACACTCTTGATAGCAACCTATGCAAAGCTTGTGTGAATAAAAACTTAGTAGTTGGAAGAGCTCAAACCTATACGACAAAAATTTTCGGTGGTATCCCGCTGCTAGTGGTTTATTATCTTGAATTATTGTATGAGTTTTTTTAAGTCAGAAAGTCAGGAAGAAATTTATTACTTTTTGAGGATGAATACAGCTATACTCGGGCCTATTAATGATGTCATGCTGCTTCCTTTTGCTCAACTAATATTCAGGAAAGCTATTAGAGCTTCTCAACGTGATGTATTTTTGTTGGCATGACTTGTTCGAAGCATTATATCCATTGTTTGTTATTAACTAATCAACGTATAATGTCTTTTGGCAGTATTTACATTCACCTGCTTACTTTTGCTACACTCTGTTTAATAATAACGTGTATGTTGCTCTGCCAACTTAGCAAAAATATCAAATAAATACACGAATATTTAAAAAATATCAACCAATAAATTGGCTTATCATATATCGCAATAGGAAAGCAATAAAAATAGAAATTTTCACATAAATCATATTTAATACAATAGTAAAATAAATTTATTTTATTTTATTGTCAGAGTTTTTCTTACGTTTTTATGGTCATTTATTTGTTCTTATGTAAATATTGTTTGTATTTTTGCGCATTAATCTTTACGTTCAATATTTTTATTGAACTAACAATTCCATAAAATCATAAATAATATTGTGTTTATTTTTATAAGTTTTCTTCTGTTTGTTTTGCAGCTTAAATCTATAGCAGAAAATATTTAATCATATACATAAACAAACCTTTCATAAATACATAACACACAAACAAATATTCATACACACATCTATATGAACATGTACATATTGTAAAAGTTTACTAAGAATTTTGCAGATAAAAAACAAAAAAAAAAACAAATGAAAGAATCAGTAGTGTGGGACATGTTGAATTTAAATGGAGCAGAAACACCATGAGACTTTAGACATAAAATGATAATTTACGTTCATAAAAGACAATTTAGTAATTTTCAATAGTGATTGTTACTGTTTTTTATGTTTTAAATAAACTTTCATAAAAGTACGAAACATTAAATCCAGACAAAACTTATAAGAGCATGTGTATGTATGTACGTTTGCATGTCCTTAGAGAAAAGTTAAAGTAAAAATTGTGTTTGACAAACAATTTATAATATTTACCAAGAACAAAATTATCGTTTAGTTTGAGTGTTTATTATAAAAATTATATGTTAAGAATAATTAAAAAATCAAAACGTTTTTCTAACAGAATGAAATCATGCTCTGGGAAAAAGAATTTTATATGTGAAAAAAATTTTAAATGCAAACAGTCCAAACCTGTAACTGTCATATGTAAAAAAAATAAGATGTGAAGTTGGCATAGAGGTTGAGTAATTTTTCATTATTTTTTTCTTATCTTTATAAAGTTATGTATTTCCCTAAAGGAACAAAAATTGTTTTCTAACAAAAAAATTATTAATTTTATTTTCTAATTACTCAAGCACTAGGTAAATTTTTTTAAGAATAAAAATAGTTTATTATCTTTTATTTTTTAAATATTTTGCCACACCGTTGATTAGCATCTTCAAAAACAGGAAACGAAAGTATTAAAATTAAGTTTTTTCAAATACGAAAATTAATTCTATTAAAAAAATTTGTCAAAAAACATTTATATTTAAAAAAACAATTTCCTTTTAAATTAATAGATTAGAAACATTTAATAATATCTAATCCTTTGTATATAATTAACAGCCAAGTCTGCTTTGGTTCTTAAGTTAAGGCTAACATTATGCAGTCGATTTCTTGGCCAAAAATTTATGACTGGATATAATGCGTATAAGTAGACACAAAATTTGGTTGAACAATAAACATTTTTTTGTTAACAAAACATAGTGTAGCCACATTTTATAATAATTTGCTTAGTCTAGGAACGATATTGTGATGTATAAACACAATTAACGACAATAAACTAATAAATTAAAATATTAATATATTGCTAAAACTTTCACGTAACGTATTTGAATCATTATATGATCTCGTTAGTGCAAACATTTTCTTAGATTAAAGTCTAATTTATTTTTTGTTTTATTTATTAACAATTTTTTAGAAAAATTATTTCAAAACAAAAACAAAAAACAATTATTTCCTTATTTTATTATTTTTATGTGCTTATTTTGTGTATTAATTTTTATTTTTTTTTTTTCTACAACAATAAATAACTATTTAATTTCTAAGCTTTTTCATTTGAATCATTTGCTAACAAACATATCAATAAACTGAAAGAAAAGTAATGTGTAAAGTTCTACAATACGATACAAATATAATAGAAGTTTTCCCTTTATAAAGGATTTTAGTCTAGAAAAATACAATACAATTGCACACAGAAATACAATGTCTGCTCTTAAAAAAAAAAAAAACAGTTTTGGAACTTTTCTGAATTTACACAAAAAAATAAAATTTCGATAGTAGATTTTGAGCTTACAACGACTGATGATAACACGCTGCATGTTTTAGTTTAGAACAAACTACTGTTTACTTTCTGATTTCGGGGAAATTTTATATTAATTTTTTTAATTAAATTAAATTAATCTATTTGGTCAAGTTTATACAAAACTATTCCCAATCTCTGAAATGTATTAACAATTTTCTAAAAATTCTTACTTTCGCAGGCGGCATTTGCAGTATATAACATTTAATAAAATGTTTATATGCGAAAATATTTAAATAAATTTTTCGTAAATTACTTTTTGATAAACATCTACGAAAAGCTGAAAAAGTGCACCGAATTCTACAATTTCCACAAAAATGCTTTTAAAAATAACTAAAAGCATGTATAGTTTTTAGTGAATGTTATTATTTTGAATTCCAGGCTTGGGAACGTACAACGTATGGGTTACAGAATAAGTCGATATTGATAAGGCTCAGGGTAAAAATATAGCAAATGGCTTTATTTTTTGAAACAATTATATTCACAAAGATGCCTTTAACAAATATAAAATATAAATATTTCCATTAAGAAATTTTCTTTTTATTAGTGAAGCGTTTATGCTCTTCGTGTTACAACTGGGAATCTTTACAGACAGGATATTCGGCTGAACTTTCACAACTTTACTAAAAAGCCAATGTAAAAAAGGAACGTCATCTTTTCAAAAATTGTGTCCACTATTTTTATTTAACTTGTCTACGGTTTTGGACATTATGAATTTTCAATTTTAAACCCACAGTATCTATTTAGATTTTAGGGCCTTATCCAGAGCTTTAAAAATGACTTAAAACAAATATTTCAAATGTTGGCATAACGGTGGGAATCCTACTGTACCATTTCTAAGAATCTTAGAGATCCCAGATTTTACTTAAATCGGGTTAGCTATTAAGAAGTTGCTGACTTGTTTAAAAAAATATTTTTCTAATACTCGTACCTACCTCTGACTTGACATACAAAAATAAATAAATAATTTTTAAAATAACGTGTTAGTAGGTTTAAATAACTAGGCTTTGAGCTTAAGATATAGAATTGTATTATCTGGACTTGGCGAATTAGAGGTTGCAGACCGGTAGCAAGGCAAACTTTAAATGGAGCGGCATTTAAAAAATTTTACCCTTTCATCCAGCATTACTTCATGCTATTTACCTGGAACTGTTAGCAAGGCTTACGTGTCTAATTTAAAACACTGGGAAATGTTAAAAGACTATACCTTTCACAACCTTTGGAGAGAATAATTAAGTTTTAATTGTTTAAATTTTTAATTTTAAAAATTTTAATTTAAACGATTTATTTATAAACAATTTTATGTTTAATATTACGATTTTAGTAAAATTAAAATAAATACATTTTTTATGTATATAAATATATTAAAATGCAAAGCAATACGAAAACAAAACACATAAATTTTTTTTCGTGTGTGTCCTTTTCAAGAAAACCCATTTCAAAACCCATTTTATGTTTCTGCATTTTTGCTATATGAGGTTTTACTTCATAATATACAACAGACAGATTGTTAAAGATTTTTTAAGCAATACATCGTATAATTAGTTATGTAATAAATATTCTAACTCCTTAATATTTTTGTTATGTATTGATAATTGTTGGGGTTGCGGTTACTCTTAAAATCTTCTTCTATTTGAAAATAGTCTTCAAAGATAAAACATATATTGACAACCTGGCAATAATATACAGTTCATTGGTGAACTTTTCAGTGTTAACTGGCAGCAACAAGGATTGCTATTGAAGCTTTAAAATTATGTATTGTTAAATCTAAGACTTTCATAAAAAACTATCAATCTGGAATTATTAAGCAATACAAGAAGAAAGTAAATAATGTTACTTCTATATTTATTTAAAAGTTTTGCAGTACTGATAAAGTATTTCGACTTGTCTTCCAATTTCAATGAATTTTTGCTATAACAAGGACCTACGGGCACTCACATTTTTATTCCTGAAGACATTTAGGTGTAGATGTATAGAACAGTTTAC
This sequence comes from Cistogaster globosa, assembly GCA_937654795.1. NCBI lineage: Eukaryota > Metazoa > Arthropoda > Insecta > Diptera > Tachinidae > Cistogaster > Cistogaster globosa. The sequence goes on from OW569405.1 coordinate 24,635,979, forward strand.
GTTCTATACATCTACACTTTGTATGTTTGCTTCGTTTTCTCGCCTTTCCTTAGAACATCACTTATATCGATATAACAATTTTTATGACGTATGTTTTTGTCTTAGATTTTGCTTTAAAAACTTTTTATTTCGTAAAGAATTTCTTTGGGTCTTCTTAAAAATTTTAATTTGAAGACAATTATTATTAATTATAGGGGATAAAAAAAAAATACTTTTTCCGGAACTGTGTTATTTTGCGCATACAATTGGACATAGATATCAAGGTATAAAATGATCATGAATGCTTTTATTAACAACCACACTCATGAAACAAAGAGTGAAAAATAAATGTTCTTTATTATGATGTGGAAAACAATTTTTTATAAAGTCTTGTGAGCAGAATCAATTTACGCGTAGATTTTCGACCGCAATATATACCTCATCCGTATAAATGATGAATAATAAAAAATTAAGAAAAAATCTGAATGACGTATAATAAAAATTTGCCCAGTATAATTTTCCTACATTTCTCTTTTGGTGTATTAAAATCTAGACTGTAACTACTCGACCAATTATTGTGGGGTGTATTTCACAGTTTTATCGCCATTTTGTCTTACATTTCTTATTTATTTTGACTTGTGTCTGTACACTACCAATCTCCTTAAAATTATTATATTATCTTTATTAATTTAGGGAGATTAATAATTTATTTCTGTAACATACCTGAGCGGAGAGCAAATGTTTTATTTGTATACATAAATTGTATCAACCGGCTTAATATTTTCGCCACATACAAATCACTTCTCTTTTGGAAATATTTCTTATTACAGTAAACTTCATAATTAATTTGCTATATATATCTAACTTCACAAATTAAGTTTTTTTTTATTTGCGACCGAACTTTCAACTGTTAGCCCAAAATTTCATTAAACAGTGATACATTGTGAATGCATTTGTTGTTTGACAATCACAAAATTTTAGCGATTGACAAAAATATCAAGGTGAGTATATGCTTTACCGCTTTTTTGAACTTCGGCTGCCAAACTTTTATTAAGTCATGTTCATTTATTAAGTGCTCCATTTCTACTAACCCTGAACTCTTAGCTCTCCAGTTTTTTTTTCAGGATTTCCTTAATATATTTCCAAATTAAAAACGTTTGCTTAATTTGGGACAATAGCATGACTTCACAATTTTCTGGAGGGGCTATAGTCCTTTAATGAAAAAGAAGTTTGTTTCTTGTATACGAAGTCCCATAAGAAATAAAAAGTTTAGACAGTCCTTCTTAATGAAACTTTTGTTTTAAAAATCCGATTTCTTTTGTTTTTACAACTTGTGTATTTACAAAAGCAAATAGCATGACATTACACACACTTGCATACGACAACAAACATAAATAATTTTTTATGGCTTTATTAATATGGCTGGATGTAGAATTCTTGTTGCATGCATGTTTTGTACAAGCACAGTTACACATCTACAGAAACAATTTTAAAAAATGTCTAATAATGAACATGAAAAGTATATTAGTATGCATGTAAAGTCACCAAACAATATAAGGATGTCTGGGTGGATGTAAGAAAACGGCAACAGATTTTTTATATTAAACTGATGTTTCTATTTAAAAGCGTTCATGCTGAGCTTAAAATACGAGTACGTGCTGCCATTAAGAATTTATTCCAACACAAATAACACAAATTGCATTCTGGTATGTAAATGGTCATGTAGAGCATTAAACTTGGGTCAAATAACATTTTAAAAGATTTTCTTCCTTTGTTTCTTTTATATTTACTTGTTCATTATTTTTCAAAACAAACTCTTAATATTAAGTGCAATTTTTTTATTATTTTCTTTTATTTTCTTAATGAAGAAACTTTTTAGGAAAAAAGTTGAATAAAAAGTTTTTCTACACAAAACTTTGTAAATTATAAAATGTTTTTAATTTTATTATTTTTCAAATCATAAGTAGATATGAACCTAAACAAAAATAAATTGTGAAATATTTTATCTATGACACTGCAAAAAAATTAAAAATAAATAATAATTTTTATAACTTTTAACAAGGATTATTTGAAAATTACTTTGGAATATTACTTCTGCCTTATTTAAACGAAAACATAGCTAAAGTTATTTAGATAGTTATTTTGAATTGAACAATAAAGAACACATAAATATTATAAGCGGAATATTAAAGCTTCCACAGTAATGCTGATACGTAGGCCCTCTTCTGTCACTCTGTGTTATTGTTAATATTATTTTGTGTGGTAGAGTGTAGCAGTATACTATGCTTTTAAATTATTGATATATATCAGACCTTTGGCTATAAGTCAAAGGATATATGACTAGGATACCTTTTACTTAGTCGTCAAGTTGTGTCACGGGATAAACGACACCGTAAATAAAACCTAATTAAAGCAGAAAAATTCTGATTTTCATGTGATATAACTCTTTTCAGTGCACTTCTGAAGCCGGCTAAAATTAAAAAAAAAATGTCTTTGCTTTTATTTTTAAAAGTAATGAAAAATGTAAAATAAAAATAAACAAAAAATAAGGATACTGCGCAAGGATGTGGTATAACTCTTAAACCACCACGCTTACATTCTGGCTTTATTTATTAAAATCATTAAAGTAGGATTTCGTTTTGCTCAAAAAACGTTGAACATCTGAAGTAGAGCACGCCTACTGGGTACTTTTCTAAGGGCCAGTCTTTCTTCAGTACGCACATCTTCTTAGTGTGGCTCTTATTAGCTGATAGGTTGATTCCAAATGTGTTTTTTATGAGGCTTTGCAAAGGTCTCTGGTAAGCCCGTCTTACATACGACTTGAAACTTTAAATCCCCTCTTTTTAGTTGCTTGTTACAATTAACACGGTTTGGAAATATTTTCAGTTATTTCTTATTAACATTTTTTGAATTCAGAATAAAGTTGTAGGTAGTAAAATATTATTTAAATAAATGTTAAAATTTTTTCTACTTAAATCTGACAATAGATCTGGCAATACATCAAAAATTTTTATTCTCAAGGCGTTAAATATAGCGCCTGCTATCACATAATATCCAAGTTTCTAACCCTCTTTTTATTAATTTTCTTTTTTTATATACTGATCCAGAGGTGAACTACCTAAAAACAATAAAGTCTAAATAAAATCAAGCCAGAAAAAAATATGTCGTGATAACTCGTTTTTAGTTACTGAATCATCTACCTCTAAATATTCAACCGCATTAAAGGGTGACTTGAAGCTCTCCAGCAACATATTCAAAATCGAACCTTATATAATAACTTTTTGAACTTGATTGTCCAGATTGTCCAGAAGATACTGCTGTACTTTTTTTTAACCTCGTTTCAGTTTGGTTGTTTTTAAAAGTAAACACAAAGTGTATAATAATACATAACATAGCGTAATCTTGAGAAAAATGGCATGTTAAGGTACCGTAATAAAATAAAATAATATTGCAGTCGATACAGGGTTTTTCAATAAGTGCTTTATATTGAATAAAGCATATTACAATAAATACTGTGTGAAATGTAGTCAAAAAAGAAAGCGTATTACAAAAGATAGGTTACAATACAATAAATGCAATGAATACTACTACAGGTGATCCTTTTTTTTGGCAGTTAGTTAAAATTATTCAAATGGATATTAGCTAAAATCCAATAAAATTTTTTATTGGCATTATTTCTATATCTATCCATCACCAAAGTAGCTTTTTTAAAACTACCCAAGATGGCTTAAAACTAAATAATCAGTTTTGCGCTTAAAAATAGACTCGAGTATATTTCCGATAAACGCAAATTAAAAACCAAATTACAAAAATCAAATGGTCAAAATATGACTGTTTTTAGCACTACTTTGGAGTCATATTTAGCGCAGCCTAACGATTAAACTAATCAAATATTTTATTTCACAAAAATACGCCATTTCATTGAGAAAATAGAGATACAGAGAGAGATATAAACGTGACATGGTACTAAAACAGTTGTCAACACATATTACTACATGGAAAACTTTGAATACTATGTTTAGAACTCTGCAGTGCAATGAGAAAATGTATTTAGAAATTCGCTTATAATATGTGCGAAGAAGACTCGATTACGGCTTGTAAAATGACCAAAGTACGGCTCGAAAAATTTGTATTTGATTAAATTATGATCAAAACTTAGTTAAAATCGCGAGTCGTAATAGGGTACCATTAAGAGACCAAAAAAGACTCCAATGTGATAAATAATAAAAAAAATACTAACTTGGATATAGGCGTCGTTTAATTCTAGGCGAGAAAACCATTAATTTCTGTAGCTGGACTGAGGCCTTATTTCCACAAAAAAATTCATTCCAATAAAGGCTTTTTTTTAAGGCATTTGTAAGAGTCTTGTGTTTACTAGATTCTTAAGAATACAGGTTCGTTTGAAATAAAATATGTTCAATTATCTCTTTGGTAATAGTTTGGTCAAAAATGTTGAAATTATGCCATGTTTCCAATAACCTGCGTATGTCCCCGGCTTGGATCAGTAAATCTAATTGGTATCTCCACTAATAATTGCTGACCTGTATTTGTTTGGGTAAGTCTTACATGGCTGCCTTAATTAAGTACGCAACTGTTCATACGAGCTATCAACTTCGCTATATCTCGCCTTTTTACCTTCATCAATTTATTCATTAATGCTTATTTTGCAGCAATCTATCAACCTTGAGTGCTATTGCTGTCACCCTTCATGTTTGCGTACCTTTTACCAAAATATTTTCTTAATATTTATTTTATTCATTTAAGACTTGCAAAAAAAAAGCTTCCCAGCAGATACAAAGGCAGATGTATTTTAAATGTAAAATAAAAATTTAAACCTAACCAAGCTAAAGTCTCAAAAAAGCAACCATAACAAAAAAATCTGCCTCTTAGCCTCCAAAAAAATATACTTATTTATTTAAAAGGGATATTTTTTTAATGTTATTCTTTTTATAGTTATACAATCCATGCATTAATTTCAGGTGCTGACCTGTTCAAAGAATGAATTTATCTCCCTCGAAATCACAGCTCTTTACAAAGCCTTTTTTATTTAAAGCTCTACTTCTTGCAAGATAATTTTAGTACTCCCGAGTTATAAACCTAATTTTTAATTTCAGTTTCTTACAGCCTACCGTACCGTTAATTTCAATCGACTGCCTATCACGGATGAGAAATAGGACATGTCATTTAAAATCATAATAATTTTAATTCTTTTATTTTCATTATTTAAAATTTGAATTTTAAAGTAAAAAATATTTTTTGCCAAAATCTTCTCTCTATAGGAACGTTCTCAATTTTTACTTTATTTTTATGCATATTTTTAGAGCGGATATGTTTACGAACACTAATTTTAATTTTTAAAAGTCTGTTTATTAGGGTTCAACAAATAAAGACATATATGTACTCCATAATCATAATTTTTCATTTCTCCTATTTATCAGGGATGATCACAATACACACTCTGCTGTCACAGAGGTCTTACCTGTCACTTGTAACGCAGGAAAATTTAAATTTAATGCCCACAAATACTACTTCCTCTTTAGTTAAATTTTGTAATTAATTTTTTTTTACAAAAATTCAAAATCAACTTTAAAACTCTTATTATTCCGGCCATTCGAAATTGTGGTCTAAAAATAGAAAAGGCTTTGCACTAATAAAGGCAACTGTTTTAAGTAGCACCTCAATGTATTACTATCTTACTAATTTTAAAACAACAAAACAAAAATGTTTCTAAAATAACTAACGAAATAGCAAAAGTTTTATAAATATAAATACAAACTTCCCGCAACATATAAGAGTTTGCAGGAAATATTATAGCTCACAAATATTTGTTTTGCTCATAATAAATACACATAAATTATTTCAAAAACTTTCCCTTTTTTTTAGTAAAATCAAAACTTAAATTTTGTGGAATGATTAAAGTAAAAGGATTTTATGTTTTAGCTTGAGGACTAAAACAGTACAACACTCGCATTAATGTTAAAGCAGCAAAAAATTTATAATGTATTTTATATATTTGTCCATCATACATACAAATGTACGCATCACATTTAAAATCTAAAGTAAAAAAATATATATAAAAGAAAGAAGGAATAAAAACTCACCTGGTAATCCATTGAGTTGCCATAACCCATATGATTACAGGAGCATGAACATTGCTTGATATGTTCCTCAAGTTCATCGTCTATTATAAAAGATGATGATGTATTTAACCCATTGCCATCAAGTAAATTACGTAGGTGTTGAGCATGTAAATGCTGCGAGAGATATGTTGGATTCTGTAAATATTGCTGATGTTGCTGAAGATAGTGTAGATTGTGATGAAGTTCGTTAGAACACATATGGTTACAATCTTGATTATGTTGATTTAAATTTCCGGTTGTACTGTTATTGTACGTCGTTGTTAGAAGTACAGCAGGTGTTAAAAGTTTTTTGTTTGATAGTCCAGAACTTCTAACAGATTTTAATGTGTTTGTTGTTGTATTCTGCTTATTTAAAGATTTTAAGTTCGCTGTTAAGGCATTATTTACACTGCCCGTGGAGTTTATGTTCAAATCCATGCTCGTTGATAGAGGTGCATCAAAGGATGATGATTTTAACAGCAGTCTGTTGTTAACATTACGTGATTGCAATTTCTGATTTTGTTGTTCTTGCAGAACGTCATGTTGTAAACTTGAATTTCGTTGTAAAGTATGAGCTCTTAACAGTTTTTCTCCAGCAAAGCTTTTGCGCCGTGAGAGCATGTTATTAAAAGCTTCATAAGCAACAGTTTCATTATTCAGGCTATCAACATCACCACTTGCACCACCTAAATTATGATGATTCATAGTGAAGTATTTAGGAAAGTCAGCCATGCTGTTGTCAACAATACCGACACTAGTTGCTGCTATATCTGGGGGTGGTGGGTTTTTGGCTGTTTTGCTTGTACTTGAAGATTGTTTTGTTTTAACAGCTGTTGAGGCAGCTGTTAACATTAAACTCATCATTTCGATTGAATCTGTTGCCAAAGGCACTGAACATGAACCTGTTTCTGTATTTGCTTCATCATATTCTGCAGCCAGTAAGGGATTAAACTGAATATTTTGTGACTCTTTCAATCGTTCTCTTTCCTCTTCTAAAAGCTGGCTGTTATCAATTGGCTGTGTTTCCTCGGAGCCCAGTTCATCAGAAGTGTTCGATTCTAACTCTGAGGCTATAATCTTTCTTTGTAACAACTTTTTTTGGTGTTGTTGTGTTATGGAATTAGCTGTCGAATGTATGCCATATTTCCAATAAGTTTTATTGGTGCCTGCTATGCGTTGCAAGGTGCGGTTTTTATTTATGATCTCCTGTTTGCGTTCCTGTTTTTGTTTTTCCAACTGTTGTAGAGTTTTGAAGACTTTTGTTACTTGCGGCTGGGAGTGATGCAAAGTATTGCAGCGTCTTGCAGGTGGTGGCGTGTAAACAGGAGAGGGTGAGCCATACTGACTGGGTGAATTTGAACCGCTAGTTCTTTTGGTCTTTTTTAATCCTCCCCCACCACCTGCGCTTAAACGATTTGTCAATGAATGCGCTGACAAGGATAAAGCTTTTGTAAACTTAAGTCTTCCACCGCTACTGTCACTCGGTTTTGGTTTGTTCTTAAACACGTACTGATGATTGTGATGTTCATTGATAGTTGGTAATTTCAGTAATTGCTGTGCCTGCAGTTGTATATAATTTGTTGAATTGCATGTTGGTGTTGTGACTACAGCTTGCAGACTTTTTTCGCGTTCCGTTAAAGCTGAATGTATTAAATGTTGTGCACTTATCTGTTTTGCATGGGCTGGCGGTGAGGGAGGTTCGAAGAGGGATTTTTGTGATAAGGCTAAAAACTCTTTTTGTTCTTCTTCTTCTAGTGCTTTAAGGGCACGTAAGTCCCACTCACCGGATGTCATTAAAGATGATTTGTATTTACTTTGTTTTTATTTATGAATTGCCTTAAACTTTTATTTTTACTATTGCATCTTTTTAAACAAGCGGATTTATTTATTTTTTTATTTTTTTGTTTTTTTTTTTTAATTTTCTGAAAAATATTTAAGTTAGTCCAGTCAATATTTTTTTCTGTTATTTTTACGTTTTCAGCTCGCAGCAGTCGAAATTTGTTTTTTTTAAATAAATTTCTAGCAAAATTAATTTTTTAATTAAAAACTGAACAGAGAGAAAATGCCTTTTTGTCAAGGGTAATTTTACATAGTAAAATAAAATGCATTTATTTTATTGAGTTGCACTTTTTTTTAAACTTATTTTGGATAAATTTCAAAGGGCAATAACTTTTTATTACATTTGTAAATTTTTTTTTCACTACTATAATAATTAACATAATAATGAAATATTATAAATAAGGCGACAAATAATTTTGTTTATATTAGTTTTGGTCTATTTAATAAATTTAAATTAACATTATAATAAACGGTAAATTAGTGCATGTAACTACAAATATTTACATAATTTAAGTAAAATAGTAATTAAGGATTTTAGTGAATTTTAAATTTTTCATTAATATTAAATAGCCGTCACAGCAAAGTTGTATGAATTGGGCATTGAAATATACATACAATCTAAACATAACGAAAGAGACCGGTTGCCTTTTCCAGAGCTACTTTAAATTTAAACATAGCTTGTGTATTAAAAATGTACAGTGGTTTCTCTTATATTAAAAAACAGCAAAAAAATATATTTACAAAACTATAAAATCGAGAATCTCTAAAATTTATCAGTTCACAGCATGCCTAAAGAAGTAAAATTAGCAAATTTTAATGAAAAAATATTAACAATTGTACCCACAGTAGCCAACTGATTTTTAAAGGGTAAATTAGTTCATAAATTTGTTTAAGGAAATTTGAAAAAAAAGTATTTCAATACAAAAACTCAATACGTAAATTTTTAATGCTTTTCAATTCACTCTAAACATACAGGCAAGTCTCAAAGTCCACACGAAAGGTTCACTTCAAATTTTTCAAAGCATTGTTGCTATAAAATAAATTTTTACAAAAACAAAACCTCGAAAAGTTGTATAATGGGCTATGAGATATTATTAGTATATTAAGATAGAATAACAATTTTAACAATTTTTCTTGGTTGGTAAGTCAGGGATTTTTTAACGCGTTTGTATTTTAGCAGCATTTATTATTTCATTTATTAAATAATTGGTTGGAATTAAATGTTTTTAGGAATTTTTGAATATCGCGGATAATAATTATTATAATTATATTTTGTCGCTATGAAACCACAATTAATGTAATATAAATATATCTGCACCTTGAACTGCCACAATCATTAATACCTTCGCAAAAAAAAAAAAATAAAATAACAAATCTTATTCGATTCATAAAATTCAGAGGGTAGTCAATAAATTAAGTGCAATAAAGCATTTTTTTTTTGTTTTTTTGTTTTTTATATTTTTGGGCTATGGGGGAGACCACTGTACAGTAGAGAATAGAGGTAAAAATATTTATTGAGTTGAGTTTTTAAAACACTTAACAATGCTACGTTCTGGAAAATAATTGTATTAAAAAACAAAATTAAATATCAACAACTTATGCGCCCGCATTGAAATTTATTTATAACCTTATTTGCCTCTTAAATAAGAACTCACTTGGTGTCACAGAGCTTTACAACCCTTAAATTCTTATTTATTTTTATACATCTATTTTTTTGTTCAATTGTTATTTAGTTGTTTTGTAGTATTTAATAAGATCTTAGTTTCTCAATTTTTACTAATGTGTTTTTTTACACTATTAAAACACTCATTAAAAGTTTTGAATAAACTAGCAATTATTTTAAAAATGTTATGCCATATAAAATGTACTAGTCAATTGTTCTCAAGGGCTTAAAAACATTTAAAGAAATAAATATATTTGTAAAAAAAATCACATCTCCTTTTTATCAACCTTTAATCTTGAATTTTATTTGTTGTAAATTTCTCCAGAAGAGACGTTTCAAATTTTGATTTAGTCTTTATACCGTCGTTTTGTTTGTTATTTCTACGATATCTATTTCTAATCCCATAAGGTTTATATATTCTTAGTTCTTATGCATAGCGAAATCAATTTAGCCATGTCCATCTTTCTCTTTATTCGTCCGCTTTAGTGTTAAAATCAAGTAGATGAAGTAGAAAAAAGTAAAATACACCAATTGATCAGACAAAGTTTTGAAAAATTTTCTAATGAAAATCAACAAGATTGGTGCATGGCCTTCGAGGCAGTGGTCAAAACACCACACCTGGCTCTAAGTTTTCCATATCTTCAGCCGGCTATATTCCTGCAGTTGGCTTTTGTCTATGATAAAAAATTAATGAAATTAAGTTGAAACAACTACTCTAAGCAAAACTTACAAATTTCGGAAAAAGACACTTTTGAACAGAAAATGCATTTTTGGACAGAAAATCTTTATATTATAAAAGAATTTCTTATGCCAGTTTTTATTTTAACTACTCAATAGGAAATATGGTACATATGGTTATATATACATTGTAAAGGATATATATAAGTGGGCAAAGCCGAATAAAGAACTCTTACTTATTTGGTTTACAGTGGCCTTTAAGTGAGAGAAGTGATCGAAGTGATCAGTGGCTAAGCTTTTGGTAACACAAGACTAGAAAGCCCGCAGAAAATACCATCTCTCTATCGAATAATAGTAAAGACCTTTAGAACGTATAATGGTGGCTGCGGCTTAAACCTAAATCGCGGGACACGTGCTTCTGTTCCTGCCGCCAATGGTGGTTCTCAAGCAAGTAGTCAAGGGAGGGTTCTGCAAGTTTTTAAACGGCTACTTGGGATGGCGCTGTGTGTTACAGAGGGCTGGTAGACGCATTATATTTACTCAGTATTTAGGGGCTGTTAGGCTAGCGCTAGAAGGAATTTGCACTGAGGATACAAAAATTTGCTATCATAAAATCTTTATTATATTCATACAATAATTGGAACCTTGGTAGCCTTAACCTAAAAATGTGTTCGCACTCGAACTTCACTTCTTCTGTTGATGACAAATATGGCGACGTCGATCCATGGCAGCACGTAATACAAAATTAGCAAACCACACTCACACTGATAAAAAGTTTTATAAAAATGTTTAATGCTACTTAGCAGCGACTATTGTAAAATGAGCCACTTTTAAATATATAAGTGCTGATGGAAAACGGATATGAAAGTCTTGCAAGGGTGTAAAAAATATACAAGGAGGACATGAGATCACAATGTTTATTAAAATGATCATTTAGAAAAAAATAACTATATTTTTAAATACTCAGTTGCATTTTTTTTCTTATAAAAACAAGTAATATCAGTAATTTTTCAGGGGTACAAGGACTTAGCAGCAGTTAACAGAGATTTGCTTATTAAAACATCCAACAACAACCGAAAAATCTTTTACTGAAGCACATTCGCTTTACTACACAATCAGCTGTATTACAGTAGCTATTTGAAACCACAAGCCATAACAAAACAATTCTTAGTTAAACGTTTGTTGAATCTAACTTGCTATGAATAGCAGCTATGGTTCAGAAACTTAAACACACCAAGCCAAAATCCGAAAGGATTAACCCTATAAAATTATTTATATATTTTTGTATCAGCAAAATGTAATACGGTATTTTCTGAATCGCTACATACGTAATCAGTAGTCTTCGCATCTATCCACGTCGTATACTTAACCTTCTAATTTTGTGTCTAAGAGTATTGATAATCATTCAAAACGAAATTTTCTTACAAGAAGTCCTCGCATATCCCAAAGCTTATTTTTTTGTTCTCTTTTATACACCATTACCTATATTTGTTTTTCCCTTCTGCTACCTGTTGATTTAGAAACAAATGCAATTTTTGTCTTTATTCTTTTATTTTTTTCTTTATAACACTGTAGATCCTGAATAATATTTTGCGTTTGCATAATGTCTTTTTGCTTCCTTTAGAAAACGTCCGGATCAATTTTAACTTACTTTTTATAATTTAAATCATTTTAACTAATAATTTCAAATCTGAAAAAAGTTATAAAATTTAATAATTTTTGTTTTTTTTTTAACATAGAAATTTTTGTCAGCTTCATGTCTGCTTTTTAATTAACTTTTTTATATTTACTTTTTTATCTTGTCATTAAAATTAATTTGCTTTTTTAAATGTTCTGTTTAAATTTGCATATAAAATGAATTTAGAGTTAAACAATTTTTTTTCCTTCATAGCTATGTGTATGTATATACATATGTACATATGAATGTACTACATATGTCACAAATAAGATATTTAATTCTGTTATTAATAAAAACTAAAATATACATACATATTTATTCAAAATTATTATTGCTATGAATTTAATATAACTATAATAAAAAACTGATTTTTAATTAAATCACTGTTATAATATTCCTCTTAACAAAATAAAAATTTAAAATATTTTTGTCAGTAAAATGGAAGTTATTTTTTTTTTTGTTAGTCCCTCATGTTTTTAAATTAATAAAGAAATAAAATGTAAATTTTGGCAAAATAAATTATTAAGTATTATATCTTCTTTCAGAGTTCTGGAAAAACAAAAAAAAAAATTATCTATCTGAGTTGTAGTTCTTAAAATCATAGTTAACAGTAACTTGAAGACAACACATTCATTTAATAGCTTCTGTAAAGCAAATATATCAAACTACTTATGTCACCATGTCAAACAAATTACGCATAAAATGTTGTTGGCTTTGGTCTGATATACATAGATTTTTTAACCTCATGTCCATATAATTTTGAAGTACATATTAATTATAGGAAAATTTAGCAGTTGATAATGTTTTTATAACTAAATTTATCGTACTGCATTTAGCATTATTTTTAAATACCTAAGAGAATTACCCTGTAACTTTTGGATAACAAAAAGGATTTGAAGCCATTTTCACAAACTTTCTTTAAAATCCCTTCCTGGTAGGTATAAAAAGTTTGTATTTGCATCTAGATATAAATGTTCCCGCGTACCCCTGTAACTCTGTTCTTTATTACTTAAATAAAAGTTAAAAGATTTTAAACTACTGACTGAGCTGTTACAGATGTATTTATTAAAAATTTATAAACATTTTTGTTATTTTCGAAAGTCCAGAGACCCTATACTTTATTTTATTTTTGATCTTCGTTTGTTATGCCTGATTCCAACAACTATAAATATTTCACGACATGTATTCTCATGAAATATTTATTGAAAAACTGAAAAATGGAGTACATTACTGCAGATTGTGGCCTATAAATATAAAAAAGATGCTCTGACTTTTTAGTTGTTTATGAATAACTCTCTATAACTCTGCTCTTTTAATTCTCGTTGTAAAAAACTACCGTTTTAAATAACCCTTAATTCCACTGAAACAAAAGAGTGTTGTGATAAAATTTGTTTATAAAATTGAACAGCCTTGAACAGAGCACTGGGGACCGAAAATCCATATCACTTCGCTCAATTGTGCGATTCTTTCAATGGTTCATGAACAACACACCATATAGTTCTATGTTTTTAGCGATCTAGAATACCTAAACTAGTTTGATTACTGAGCCAATTGATTTTTGTTGTGCATAAAAACTATTTAGGAAAAATTACCGAAAAGATTTATTTGCACATGTTTACAACAGAAAATAAACACAATTGTTTAAGTAAGAATAAGAAGCGCTCTTTTTTACTTCATAAATACAGATTCATCAATATATTTTTTAAATAATACTGCAATCAGTCCAATTGATTTTATAAGATGAACACATCCCAAAACAAGCAAAGACAGCTTAATAGGCAAATTAATGAAATTATTATCATTACATATCATTACATTACATAATTTAATTTGTTACAAAACTGAGCAAGTCAATCTTAAGAATTGAAAGGACTCTGCAGCCTCTTATACATACATAGATACAAACATACATGCATACATTTATAAATCTCATACTGTAATTGAATTTAGTAACTCAAAGTGTTGACTAGCCATATTAAATGTATGTCTACAGTGAAGGAGGGTATAATTGAGCCCATTGTGAATCCTCTTACTAGCAAGTTTTAAATATTAATAAATAGAAAAATTTTATTAAATAAAATTTTACAAAAAAGAAAAAAAAAAAATAGATTTTGTGTTTCAAAAAAAATTTTCTGTTATCCCTAAATAAAAAAGTAATTCATAAGAACACAAAAAACAATAATACCAAAAACAAAAATTTTATTTCATAAGTAATGAGTCTATGTTGGATTTACATCTGTTGAGCAAATAGACAATTTAGACAAATAAATGAAGAGAAGAACAAAAAGGAAAAATGCCAACTAGAATTGAAATTTATAAAGCACTTGAACTTTTTAGCTGAAAATGACAAGTATAAAAGCGCTACAGGTCTAAGATAGGAATAAATTGGTTAATGTCCGACAGAAAAGAAATATTATTCAGGCGACCGTGCCTGCAAAAACAAAATATTTTTTCATAATTAATTGTTTACGTTTTTCATCAAATTTTAACTAATCTGACAGTACCTTTAAAAGTAAATGTATTTATGGAAAAACTACATTTTTAGAAGGTGTGTAGAAAAGCTAACTCTGCCCTTGAGATATTGTGATGGCAAGGTTTTAGTTCGTATATTTTTGGAATCATCTCTAGTGTGTCGATTCGTTTAAAACAATGTGGGTTCATATGAGAAAAAAGTCTTAAGTTTTCCCTCGATTTGTTTTGTCTTGCAATCAAAGTTTTTTCTTATAAAATCAATGATCTCAGACATACTATACAGATTGCTCCAAGGCAACTGAATCCTCTAGATTTAAGATCGCTTGAGAACGTATAGATAGTTTTAGAAAATTTGGTTTTATTTTTGCATGAGACAAAATTACGCTAGACACAACAGAAAATTGATCTACTTTAAGGCTCCGCCGTCTTCATCATCGTCAATTTTGCGAGGTCGTAGACGGCCTAACTATGTTATATGACTTATTTAAAATCATAATCAATACATATTTTCTACAAATTTTTTTATATTATTGCTTTTGTCATACGTAGAAATTACTTTTATTTTGCAAGCGTTATAATGACACTTGACCCCATTAGGTAAAGTTAAGACACATCCGTATAATGACGTAGCTTCTGTGAGCTTTTTTAACTGCAAGAGTTTTGTTGCATTTAACTGCAACGTTTCTATTAAGAATATGTACGATGAATCTTAAAGAATAAACCAAATGTCATATATAAAATACCATAAAACATGGTCAAGTGTTATTATTAAATAGTGTGAGTTTTAAACAGTTATAATGATTTGTTTTTTCTTCTGTTCCGTAATTTGATCTATTATTAATTACTGATTGTATCTAAGAGTAATGAACCTGAGTTAAAGGATAAAGGTGTAATGATTACAAAGTATTCAAATAAAAGAAATTATTCTCACAACAATAAATAGATGAAGAAAACATAGATATTCTGTTGTAAGGTGAGCTGGGCTTAAGGGCTAAGTGGTAGTTCCGTAGAATTCCTCTAGTATAAAGCAGTATGGTTATGTTTTACCCATAAATTTTTGGAAGTTGGGTTAATTAAACTAAGCTATTTTTCGAAACCACTGTTCACTTTTTTCTTAACGAAAGAGTAGATATCCGACTGTTCCTGTTTCGACATATTACTGAGCACATACATTCAATAAATAAAAACTTTTACAATTATTACTAATGAAATATACTTAATAAGAGTTTTTAACAATGAGAACGACAGTACCACCAATAGCAGTCACAAAACACTACGCTCGGTTCCTCGCAGAATGGCACTGAATGTGCGTCAGTGTTACCAGATTAGCTCAAATTCCTTGCAGTGTTCTGAAGGAATTTCCCGAATTCAGCTTTTAATGCCATATTCAAAAAAGCTTTGTATCAATTGGCTTTAATTAAAGCTTATATACATTCTTATAAGAGCTGTGTTATTTACTATATTATACAACAAACCGAACTCATTATACAATATAAAAATGGATAAAATTAAGTTGGCCTTTAAGGCTTGTAATCAAATTGAATATAAATAAATAAATAAACAAATTGAATGTTTTGGGGGAGGCTTCAGCCCGAAAGTCAAACTCCTCCTCCCCATAAATCCGCCACTGCAGTACGCTTGCATTGCAGTTAATCAATCCAGCTGCATTTTTGGCGGAATGAGGTACCAATATTAAAAAAAAAATATACTTTACTAAAAATCTTTTTCTTTTTATCTTTTTCTTTTTTTACAAAATTAAAGACCTTTGCTTGAAAAAATTTAAATTTATCTCCGTATTATAAAGCATTTTCTGAATAATGTATTATAGAAGTAAGCGTGTTATATATGGCTGTGCCGGACCTTAAATACCTTTTACAGAAGCAATTGTGTAGTCATTGTTATTTTCTGTTAAATAAAGAAATTTGGGGTGAAATTCAGTTGTTTTTTTTTTGTCACCTTTTCACCCTTATTCATTTAGGGATATAGCAAAATATATGCAGGAAAAGCAAAACTCTTAGTTATTCAAGCTTGCGCTGAAAGAAATATTCTGAAGGTGTCAGATATTAACTTGAACTTCACTTCTACAATTATAATAAAAAATTACTCAATAGTGTAAATCTATTTTTTATGAAAGTGGGCTGTTTTAAAATATTTGGAAGTTTTTGATAATTTTTCATAATTTTCTGTGCATTTTCTGTTTTACATGAAATTTAAAATTATATATTGCAACAAAATTTTTTGGAAAAATTAAAATTTAACTTTTTTAATTTTTTGCTAATCCAGCATTTATTGCTGTAATTTTGGAATTAATGAAATTTTATTTTTTTAATAATTTGTATGTAAAAGTTAATTATTTTATTAAACCGTATTATGTAAGAGGAATTTCAATGACTCATTGATACTCCAATTACCTCCATTTTATATTTTGTTTCCTCTTAAATTTCGGTTTTTAATAAAACAAAAGTCAAGGATATTTTTAAAAGAAAGTATGTCTGAATGAATGTTGATCATGATCATGTAGATCCTCTAGGGGCATGGGAAAATTGATTCTATCCTGACGGATAGACAGGCGAAAAGACAGACATCGCTTAATTGACTTCCTTATGTATAAGTATCAAGAATATATACTTTATAGTGTTGGAAATCAATATTTTAGAAATTTTTTATATATCCTTCCCTACTTGTGATGATGGGTAAAAAAGAATGATACGTATTAAGAAAATATGCATTAATAATATTTTTATATGAGTGGATCATAGTAAAATAAAACTTAAAAATTTTATAAATTAAGACAATTTTCAAATCGTGATCACTAAAAAAATGGTTTGGTATAAAATCAGCTTTTGTATATAATAATGCAAAAAATAATAAAGTTTAATAAGTCTATGCTGCAATATTTTGTTGTCTTTAGAAACAGTTATGTATTCCTCCAGATTTTATAAAGCTGCAATTTCATTATTTCAGTGTTTTTAAAAATCTGTTTTATTCCTTTTTTCGGAGTCATTTTGTATCCTCTTAGGCAATTTATATGTTTTGTGAACTCTTATAATAGTTATTTTTTTTAATATTTATTCGTTCATGGTATTTTCATTAAATATTTATATATAAAATTTTTTTTAATAATTTATTTTTCAAAACAATTTTTGTTTTTATTTTTTTTCATTTCAAAATATTAATTTTTAAATTGATTAGAGAGGCTATTACGGCATTTACACTATGCAATTTTTCATGAAATTTGCGTGAAATTTTTGTTTGTTAGTGAAGCAACAGGGGTAAGTAAAATTGTACTGGTTGAATTTTGGGGACATGTTACTGTTGGTAATATTTATTTTTAAGTGATGCATATTGCTGCAACTTAGATCGAGAATAAAAGAAAAAATGCCTCAAAAAATTGCATAGTGTAAATCTGGACTATATTTAATTTAACCTTTCATTAACTTTACATGAAGCTCACGTGTTCAACTGTTGCATAAAAAATAACCGCACATTTATAAATATTTCATTAGATTTCTATTGAATTTTCTAGTATTTCAATTTAACATAATAGATTGGCGCACATGTAAAACAAAGAGTTAAATAAACAGAAATAAATAACAAGAGCAAACAAACGTACACTTTGAATATTAAGTAGTCTAAAGAAAAACAATATGAGCACAAACAATTATATACCCCTTTTGGCCTTCAAAAAAAAAATAAATAATAAATAAAAGGAAATAAAAGAGCAACAATTGCACAAAGAACAACAGATACACGCACAGTATACATTAAACAAAGAACAACAAACAGAAAAACACGGGATTTTACAACCGAGCATACCGTTTATATACATAAAAGCATAGAAATGTATGTACACACATACATTTGCTTTACGTTTTAGCACTAACACAGGCAATGTTAATCATATCACGCAATACATCATCATAACGTAACTTCTGTTTTCAGTAGGTTAGTAGTGAACATTTATTGATGTTGTTGGAATCATATTTTTTCTGATTTGTTAGTGCACTCGTTAAATCAACACGTACTCTTGAGCAAATATTTAAATGTATGTAAATACCCGTTATAGTTTTAACACAAAAACTAAAATATATTTTGTAATCTCTTTTTACGACTATTTATCATGACCGTTGTGCAGCATAAAAATATTTTAACTAAATCGTAACTCATACAAACATAACTTTTTATACCTTAATCTTGTTCTTCTTGTTGCTTTTCTTTTAACATTTCTAATTTGTTTTGGATATAGAACATAACATTTGTATGTTATACATAACATAACAGTACCTATTATACAGGCAATGTAATGTAAACTTATCTTCCACATTTATGCTATTGTTTTTGCTTATTAAAATTCAAGTTCAATGAATCTTGTTCTAAGATATAAAAAAAAAACTTTTATTTATCGTAAAATTGTGAAAGTACAATAAAAAAATTGTATATGCATTTGCAACCTAATGTTAAGGAAAAATTTACATAGTTTGACAGCACATCCGCTTAGATTAATGAGAATTTAAGTTCTCTCGAATTAACAATTAACGGATGTTTTGCAGACATTGAAAAATGTATTTTAAATTGAAACTAAACTTGATTGGAAATATTGAGGTATTAAAAGATTCTTTAACTAGCCGTAAATTTATATAAAAAAGACAGTGTTCTTAAAATCTACTAAACTAATGTTACAAACTGAAGATTCATGTTCCTAAATAATATCTTGAACCCATCATGTCTGGTACATTGTATACATCAGAGAGAACTTTGGTAATTATTAACAAAAGCCTCCAAGAAGAATTTACATGTTTACAGGCCAAACAAGTTTAATTAAGCCCGTTAGAACTTTAAATTTTTTATTCGAAAGACCAATTCGTGGCAATATTATTTGAAAATAATTCCGGTGATATGGCTGCCATGGCGAAACTCACGAAACTCATTCTAGACATCCAATTAGGGCCACTTAATACGAATAATGTTATCTTGATGGAGTTCAAGGCTTCACAGTGTTCTACTGGAAATAATCGAGAGGTTACCTTGTTATTTTAATACATGTTTTCAATAAGATGACATTTCGGGCGCTGTACGCCACGTAGCGCTTCTTTACGAATGCCGCAAATCAACCGGAATACCGTCATCCAAGCTTTAAAACAAACAAATCTTTAATCATCGTATGGTTAAGATTTTTATTTGACTTTTCGAAAAATAAGGTCCGCTGATGCTATCAAGGCGCAAAACGGAACAAATGGTGCGTTCTTAAACGACAATTTTGTTTACTAACATAAAGTTTTTATAAAACATCAGATCACTTTCCAACTGCTATGGAGCTCGAGCGGCGAAAAACTGAACTAGATTTATATAGGTATAGACAAATCGGTGCGATAATTTAGAATCATCTTTCACACTTTCGTTTAATGCGGCGATATTATTGATAGTATTATAGTATTATTACATTTAGAAAATATCTGACATATGTCCCAGATGGACGATAAGGAGTGCCAGAAAAACACGAAGTAAACTATATGTTACGCTGATTGATTATAAAGTATAAGGAAAATATGGTACTGTTGCTTAATTGTGCATTAATTTTTAATGATTTGCCTATTTATTATAATATCGCTTAAAATCGAAGAGCAGTATAGCAGCGAAAAGAACTCACACGAAAATATTAAAAATGGACAGGGATATCGTTTTAACTTAACCGCATATTTTTGGTCTACAGTGCACTTGCAAAACTGAAAAAATCAACAAATTCAAATTTCACAAATGAATAAAGCAACCCACTAGTGTATCAAGAATTTAACCATTCTGCCATTGACTAAATCTGTAATAGTCTCACATACGACAACAGCTCTAAGGAATCTTGAAGACGCTTTAAAAGAAGCAAAAAATTTATTTCTATTTTATTATAAAAAACTTAAAGAAACAGCTTCAAATATTAAAAAAAAAAAAATATTTTTTCAACTTGTCTGAACTGTATTTCCAGCAGAACAATCCAAAATATACATACTTTTCACGATATATGCCAGCATTTATTTCATAATAGCATAAATAAGCTAAAGGATTGAGTTATTTTGTCGCTAATTTATTCTCATAGGTGGCTTCTTTTTTTACGTTATTGCTGTGCTTTTAAAACTTTTTCATAGATGGTAATGTAATATTTAAGCAGTGTGGAATTTAACATTACTGTTATATAACATTAATTACTCCTTAACTTCATAAGAATCAATCTATGTTATTACAGATGTATGAAGGTGCGTAACATTTTTAGAAAATTTAAAATTTTTTCTTAAATCAGAATTTAAACCGTGGATATTTTAAAAATTTATTTTTGAGGCCAGAGTGTGGTATCTTTCCAAGTCCAACCCCGAAATATCCCAGCCAAGAAAAAAACAAAAATAAATTATTTGTTGTAGATCTTCTTCCTATTTAATTATATTGTGATCATTGGGTACGGCTTGGAGTCCTTTTCTTAATAAATTAAAACAAAAAACCTTTGCCGTTTTTATTTACTTTTCAACATTCCAATATTTCAACTAACTCTGTAGGTCGTCTTCAGAGAGATATGAATTTATATTAATGAATTTCCAGCTTTGTCCGTTTTTTATGTTTTAAATATTTTTGTAATTTATTATTTATTTTATAATGGTAAAAAATTAACTTAAATTAAATCCATTTATTTCTGCAGATTGGAAAAAAATCTTTTGCTCCTTGTTACCATTGTTGATGTTTAAAAATCCACTTTTCCGTATATCTATTATAATCCCTCATTTTAAACTTGTTGCTAATCTACTTGCAGTATAATTAAGCAAACATCTATATACAGTTATTGAAAACTAAAACATTTTATGACTGACAAAAATGTTCTTACTGGTATCTACTTATGCAAGATGAGCAAAAACAGAATAAAGATGAAATTTACAAAAAACCGCAGTAAAAACGGCGAAGGAACGAGCATCGTTTTTTTTACAGAACTACGTTAGAAATGTAGAAATTTTATAGTAATTTAAATAATTTTTATGATCGCGACTGTCTTTACTCTTAAAAACTTGATCATATATTTTTTTACAAAAAAGTGAAAAAAAAAGTTTTTTTTTTATTTCGAACGAACATTTTTTCATGTAGATTTAAAATTGTAGTATTAAAAATGTAGATAAAACTTTTTTTTAAAATTATTATAAGTAGCTATAGATATAGAGTTTCACAGAAAAAAAATCAACACAATATTTTTATTTTTTTTAGCTATAACAAAATATATTGCAAACAAAAACAGTTTTTAAATTTAATTTCTAGTCTTATGTCCGTCTAGATCTTATAAATACCACTATGTGCGATTTAGCAGACATGGAAGTACTTTTAATTTACAAAAAACGAAAGCAACAGCATAAAATAAAACATAATATTATGGCCTAGAATTTGAATTCGTTTTTTTAATAACATTATCGCTTTATATTTTCTAAGCTCTTTGTTTTTATATTTTATAAAATTAAATTTTATCTTACTGAACGCTTTTAAAAAACACAAATACTGTATTTGAAATGCAGCTTTAATGTTTCTCTTCAACTTAAAGAACAGGCTTTAATAGTAAAGTACAGTTTCAGTTAAATTTCGGTGACTGAACTGCATATCCAACAAAGAAATCAAAAATCCTTGAAATAATTGTGCAAGCATTTACTTTATTATTTCATAAGTGGTAGGAGGGATAAGTAGCAATAATAACTTCGCTTCTGATTAAACCATATAATTAGTACTTTTTTCCATCTAAGTGAACCCTGCTTGAGATGTTTTTTTTTCTTTCTTATTTGTATTAACTTCAATCAAAATAATCAAAAAAAGCTACGGAGGTATATTTTTTCTATTCTGTCGTTATTTGCTTTTGTATTATTGTACACACAGTGTATTTTGTACAATAGTTGTACACATAGAATTGCTGATTCTATAAATATATTGCTAAAACATGTACAATTTTTATTACTTGCTTACTAATTATCGTAGAAGAGAAATCATGTTATTTAAATAAGAAACCATTCGCATTCGTAACAGACTACTCTGTTAGTTGTAAATTTTGTTTGAATTTAATTTTTTATTTTAGTTTAAATTATGAATTTTTCATTAATCTTTAGTATATTTATTTTTTATTTCTAATATTACTAAAGAAAACTGTATTAAAATTATATGTTAATTTTTTAAAGAAAATAGAAAAAATTTTGTTCAAACAGAACATAAGAGTTTACTTAAAATTTTCTAAATTGTCACATCCTTTATCGGCATTCTTAGCATACATGTACTTAAAGTTGTATACGTTGTTAACATCATTTTCAACATCATCAATCAATTTAAGTAAACAGAACACGAGTTATATTGCATAATGAACCACTTATATAAAAGTATCGTTAGCGTATTATACAAGGTGTTGAATAAAATTCTATGCGTATATGCAATCCTTCCTCAAAATATTTCTTCACTAATTTGCTCAAATATGGCTGAATTTAAGTAAAAATAAGTTGAAATCCTATCTTAAAATCACGCTCAATATCAGTTTTGATGACATAGAATTTAAGTTCAAACAGCGCCATTAAAGAAATGAAATATTATTAAGTTGTACAATCTATAGGGCTAATGTCATCAACATGTGAACATATCAATATATCGGGTAGTTGTTTTCAATAACAAGTACAATTCACATAACTCGGTATATAACAATGATCCTGCAGTTTCTATATACAGCTTCATTTAATTGTGATGTGATGTTAAAAATTTATCCACTAAAATGTACATAAATTATATGTTATTCAAAGAAAGCATTTTTTATGTCACTGCAACTCATAAAGGTTCTAAAAAATCATAGCCTACAAATTTTAAAAGCCTTGTAAAAATGTTCAAAGTTTTAGTTGTCTAAACTTGCACTTTTTGATTGCAGTACAGATTTCTTCATAACCATTTAATTTATTTATACAAAAACAAAATAACCCCATTACTATCCAATCACAGTTTTGTAGTGGAAAAAAATAATACTTTACTATCACTGGAGGCCCAACTATAATGTGCATAATCTGGCTTAAGCTAATGTCAAAAGACGTAACGAAAAAACTGTCATATGGTTTAGTCACACATTAAAAAATTTTGTAACATAAACTTAATTTTCCACAATTTCTGTTTAATTCGTACTTTGCAAAAACTTATTTCTTTTTGAATAAATTAAAATAAAAAATTTAGAAGCAATGAAATAAAATAAAATAAAATAAAAAATAATAAAATATAATTTTCATTGCAAACAAAATTACACTTTTTTATTTTAGTATTTATGGCCAACAATACTAAAAAAACAATGATGTCATCACTTAATTCTAAAACAATTAAAATTTAAGTTTTATCGTGAATTGTATTAAGAATTAAATTAAATTTAAAAAAATCTTTTCAACTTTCCATTAAATAAAAAAAAAAAAAAAACAATTTGTTACTGTCAGTCTTTTATTGCAATCTTTCTTTATGAACGCACTACGTATATCACAGAACACAAATCTTTATTTTTTTACGAAATGTGATTAGCTTCGAACTTTTTTAAGCAAATCACATTTGATGAAACCTGACGAAAAGTTTCCTTAAGTACATTATAGTTTAACACACATCTTTGTATGTTTTGAACAGTTGTTCAAGTTGGCTTAAGCTAGTTCATGCACATTATAGCTGATAAAAAGTAGAGAAAAAAATTGCCCTTTTACTATAGTGAGAGGTAGTGAAATGCATAGGATCATTATAATAAATTGCTGTAAGTTTTTCCGGAACGATAATGGCTTTGCATTATAAAACGTTTACTAGTTATTTCTACATCCATCACATATTATTAAAGATAGTAATAACAATAAAACAGGAAAGTTTTAATAATGCAAAGATCTTAATTAGCGGACAAATTCCTTTCTTTGTCTAACGGCAAGTTGTAATATCTGCCCTGACTATGCTAATTTACTCTATGCATCAAATACTGCCCAAAATTTCCGTGGATATTCCAAGCCCAAATTTGGCAACTGAGCTATAGAAAAGAACTTACGTTTAGTCGCTTAGGATAAATTTATTTGAATTGTAGCCTTTTATTATATAAAACCAATGACCACGGCATCGTCCGCTTGTCATTTATAGTTTTTCTCAAATTCAAATTAAGAAAAATATGCTGTAAAAAATTTATTTTAGAGATCTGTAAACAGTGTTAAAAATTTCCAATCTTTAAAAATAGGATGTGCTGACAACTGTTTTAGAACCATTATACCAGTAAGATTGAGAGCCTTTACATTTGTAGCTCTACGAAATAACTTATTTTTACAAAACAAAAAGTATTCTATATTTGAATCAAGGTTCTAAGGGAACTCCTCACATAATTTTATTCAAATCCATTAAGCAGTTTTTATGTGGTGCGTGTACAAACAGACATACGAAAATTCTAAAAATATGTGTTTTATATTCCATATCTATTAATATCTACACGCACATTAAAAAAAATGACTCCGTTACCGTTTTATTATACGTATAGATGTTGCTTTAAAAATAAAAGCAGATATATATTTTTATATTTTTTTAATTTATATTATTATTATAAAAGTACTTAGAAGAAGAGATCGAACAGTTATAAGCTATCTTGCTATATATTTCATTGTTTATTTAACTTAAACAGCATCATTAATTAAAATAAAAATACATTCTAAAAAGATGTCAAAACTTATAGTTATTAGAATAGCAAAACAAAATTATTAAGCGATACAATTGATCTTTTACCATCTTTGATACGTGCTCCAAGTAAGTATTTTATAATATTTCTATTATTATTGAATTTATTTACACTCATATGTTTTTGCAAACGTGATATGAGGGTAATGACTAGCATTCAATAAAACCATAATAGACGTATTGACTTTTCATAACTTTAATATTCAATAAAAAACTTCTCAGTTCATGTCATATTTTATGTGGTTTCATTTAAGGTTTCGTTAGAAAGAATTATATCACAACTTTTTCTTTTAGTAATAAAGAATATACTAACTGTCATCATATTTCTCTTTATATAAATTATAATATATTTCTTTAAACTATTTAAAGTTTTATACACTCATAAATATATAGATATACACCTTCGCACACATACACCTTCACAATTTTATATCCTTGGTACCTGAACAAATATGTATATAAAACTACCGCCTTATTTCGGATTCTGTAAAAGTTTATTTTTTTTAACAAATCATTGTGTCTTAAAATATGGAAGATACGATGGACGTCAATGAAGTGGCATAAGGAGAAAATTTTTCGAAAAAAAATCCTATGATTTATGATACGAATTTATGCTTAAAGGGTTCTTAAAATATTTATAAACAACACACTCCACTTCTACAATTTTTAGAGTATAAGAAATGCCATACAGTAATTTTATCGTAATTCTGAAACTGAACTAGAAAATCTAATTTTACTAATATCTCTTTATTTTTACTTTAATGTATTTGGTCACACAATTTTTAAAAATATAAAATGCACAATATGTAATTTTGTCTTTTGTGTTGTATGAACTTTTGCATGAACATTGTATGTATGTCCTTAACATTACTACAAATTAAATAGAAAAAGTTTTTAGACTTAAATGTAATTAATAGCTGCAAAACAAAAAACCAGAAAAATCTAATAATATTTTTACAAACTTTTCTTTCTTTTTTTTTTTTATTGCAAAAATTATTAAAAATATTTAAGGAAATTATCTTCAGCAGTTTTCAACATTTTAGTAATTTTTGCTTTGCTAGAGTTTACGTAAAATACTATAAAGGTAAGGTTTTTAATATCTACATTTTTTCTGTTGGCAATTTACCTTTTACGGTGTTAAAGTGATTTCATTTTTCTGCATTTGTTCCAGAAATAAGCTGGAGTCTCACCGTGTGCATATATTAAAATTAGGTTAATATTTTGATGACAAATATTTTTTTCCCAAAAAAGGTTAGGTGTACATTGTTTAATCAACAAAAATGTAACCTAAGAAGATTACCTTGAAAAAACAAACTTTCAAACTTTGCCCTGTTATTTGACTTTTTTCCGCATCGCTTTTAATGCATATTGAAGATGACTTTGACCAAAGCACTATTTCCTTTTTAGTGCTATCTATTTAACAAATAGCGAAAAGATATCTGTAGTAATGGAATTTATTCTTTACTACCTTTCTGAGAATTGTAAGTTCACTAAACCCAATTTTGATATGATATGTATAGCGGAGATCCTGAAAATAGAAGTCCCGTCGCATTCCCTGAAAAAAAGAAGAAGTATTACTCATTCATCGATACTTAAAGCTTGATAGGGAGTGTTAGGACAAAAATACTTTACGATGAGGCGAGTGATATCTAGTGGTAAACGTGACAAGAAACACATTTGCAGATGTGTAAAGTAAGATTTTTGTTTTATAAAAAGTCTAGTTCTCCGAGTAGTTGAAACTTTAAAATCGATGAAAACAAAATAGAGTTAAAAGTTTTTTAGCATTTACACTACCGTTCAACAAAACAAATATTGTAAACAATGATTTATTAATGGGTTATGTCAGACGTAATTTTCAAAATTTAAGCCATATGTAAAAATTACTACTTTAACATACATAAGGAATTACATGCAGATTTTCCAACTAAGCAGTCATATGTAAAAACATTTCCTCTAAAAGCACCTTTAACGAAAAAAAAATAATTCAGTTCAGATAATTATGTTTCTGATATTCAAATTAAACAAAAAATAATAATAATATTAATATAGACCTATTACAGTAAAAATAAATTTAATTTTAATTATGTAAAAATTTGAGTACGCAACTCGATAGAATGCAAAGTTTAACATCGTACAATGAATTTTTAAGGCTTTTGCTCCAGAGTTGTCGTTATGGAACACTGTTAAATTTAGGAAAGTTAAGTAAATCGCAAACACTTTTATTGACTTTTTATGGTTTGAAGACATATTTGTTTGAATAAAGATTTTACCACTAGTTATATTAATTTTCTTAAAAAATTTTTATCGAAAAAGAAAAAAATTATTGTTTTGTTCCCTTTTTCGCAAAAAAATATATAAAAAGGTTTTTAGAATGAAGGCAGTCCTGATCCTAAAAATGATTTGAATCACTATAAAATTAAAGACTTCTACTGTAAGTTGCGAACCTTTCCGCCATTTTTTAGATTTTTTGTAAATTTTTACTTTGTTCCATTTTCACTTATCTTGCATATTTAGATGCGAGTAAAAACGTTTTTGTCAGTCATAAAAACTTTTGGTTTTTTAGTAATTGTATGCAAGTCGATTAACATTTCTAAAAGATGTTGCATGTGAATAAATAAAGAGTTAGAAGTGAATAAGGATAAGAAGTTGATGTACCAAAAACTGGACTTGGAAACACCAACGATGGTAACACGATGACAGAAATTGTTTTCTAATTATGACTCAGCTGCAGAATCAACTGGAATTAGTTTTATCTACCGAATCAAAACTGTTATTGAAGTACTATCAAGTTGTCACAAAATCAAATTGCTGGAGCTTGCAGATTGTTGCTTAGACTCTGCAAAACTTTAAGTTACTCTTTATAAGTGGCATCCTGTGGTACTTAAAATGCAAAAATTATATGACATTGGGCTGTTATTAGAAGAAGAGACCTCAGATTTAAAAAAAGACTATGAAGAAACAGACAAACAATTTCACTCGCCATCATTGTGGTGCAAGAAGAAGTTTTTTTTTAAGAATTTTCTATTGCTAATTATCATAAATCAGTTATTCTTATAAATAAATTTATTATTTTCAAATGAAATAAATGCTTTAAAGTAATAAAATCTAAAAATTTTTGGTTCGTGGGATTGGCTAGGCATTGGGAAAACACCTTAACCATGAAATTAAAGCTAAGAAATTAATATATTTCAGAGAATTACAAACAAAAAAAAACTTACAGCATGTCTGCTTGACTTGGTAGAGTTGAATAATTATTTAGAGTCTATAAAAACGAAAAACAAAAGTGGTGTTCTTTTATTATCTCAATTTGATGAATAGTGGAATTAAAGCAAATACACAAATCTTTTACTAATCTATTACAGAAACTAGATGTGCTTCACAGCTAAATTTTTTTGTTCCTAATTTTAAGCCTATTATGCTCAAATATATGTAGGAATTATTTTATAAACAACAGGCATATTTAACTTTTCAAGAAGGGTTGCATTTAGTTCATCCAAGTATGTTTATGTTTTAACATTCGAACGCCTTCAATTCAACTTTGAATTAATTTAAAAATATATAATATTTTACAGGACAAGAAGAGACTGTTTCTGTAAAAAAATAAACAAAATTATTCTACATTTTTGCACTTTACTGGTTTGCACATAAAAAAAGAAAAACACGTGCTCATAAAAGTTTATATCGAGGACAGTTTCACAAATACTTAAGCAATTAAACAAATATTGTTTAAGATTAAATTAAATTATTTTTATAACTAAATATAATAACTAAATATTCAACTATTAACACTAAAAATTTAAATAATAGTTCTTAATATATGTAGCATTTCTATTTTGCAAAAATATGTAGTGTTAAACTCCTTTTCTATAGGTACAATTTTTACTTGACTCTTAATGGCATAGAAATAGAATTTTCGAAATGTTTAAAATAATATTAATCTTACAAAAATCCATATTTAACAAAAAAATTAAAATTTTACCAGCTTAAATAGTACGCTTTGTTTCAGCTTCATATCATGATACAGAAGTTTATGGGTGCGATGAAGTTTACGTGATAGTAAAAGTAGAACGAAATGAATTTACCCTATTTTTTTCATTTTGTATATGAAGAGAATTACACATTAAAAATTTCTATCACTCTTGCTACAAAGGAGTTATAACGTAAACGCGTGGCGACTTACATACTTAGAGCGCACTGCTACCTGGCGCTTAGTTTTTACTCTAAAATATCATACAAAACCCACTATTCAGAAATACAAAAAATCTGAAAGCGTAATTTTTCAAGGGGAAGTATATTTTTTTAATTATAGAAATTATACAAAAAATCAAAATAACCCCGGTTAAAAAATTAAAATCGAAATCTTGTCAGAAATTAAATGTAAAATTACATAAGAAAATTTGCAAAAAAAATAGTGGAATTACTCACAAAGTTTTTTTTCAGCGAAATTTAAGTTTTCTAAAAAAAAAAGCGCAACAATAATTCAGCCAAGTGCGAGTTGGTCTTACACACGAAGGCACAGTGGGGCAGAAGCAAAATATTTCGGAAAAAACTCAGCTATTTGTAAAGAGCTAGACAGACTGATCCAAAGTTTGGCAAAAGCATAGCGGAGTAGTATTTGAACTTAAGTTTTCAAGCTTTTTTAAAAATCATGTTGCGGATGGTAAAAATCTGTACGCGCCTGTAAAAAAGTTCGTTAAAAAAATAAAAAAAACTACAAAAATCAAAGCAAACAAAAGTTTTAACAAGTCTTTATTTATACGTTACTATATCCAGGCCTAGTAACACCGCAAAGGATTTTTCATAACTATTATTATTTTTTTTTTATTACAAGTTTCTTATTTACCAAAATTTTTCCACTTAAGAAAACTGAGACAACCAAATGAAAACTTTTTTACTTTTTTTTTTTAATTATTATTAATACATTATTTGATACTTACTAATGGATCCCGGATTGCTTCGCTATGCTGGAATATTAAAATTAAATCAAATCAATTGTTTTTTTTTTATTATTTTTTTATTTTTTATTATTTGGAAATAATGCCAAGAAAGTAAGTCAATTCACAGCTGTATATGCGCTACAACGTGTATTTTCCGTGTATATGAAGTCAGCACCGCATACGCTCATAGGCGCTTACGTATTTATTGTTTTTTATGGACGAAATCACTTGTTGTCATAAAAAGTCATAACTCACGAACGCGTCGACTGATTCCGTGCAAACCTTAGATAAACCATTTACACAACCATACGAACAAACCATAAGTGAGTTATAAAGACACAACGCACTTGCAACAATTTTTTATATAAATACATAGAAGATAAATAATGCAAACAGACAAATGCTTGCTAGCAATTTTCTAAGATTGCTAGTGTATAACAGGAATAGAGTTATTTTCAAATTATTTTCGCAAATTATTCTTATTTTAATTAAAAATTACTGGTTTTACAAGAGTAAAGTATTATTATGATTTAAAATTACGATATTTATTTGTTGTTTTTCTCGCAAAATAATTTATTTTCGAAAATTATATAAAAAAAGAAATAAAACGAAAAAGTTAGGAATTTTGTTCAAACGTTATAAGACTTCTTTTTATTATTTTATTTTTGGGGGTTGAAAAAGTACAACGTACCTTGATCGGGATATACAATAGTATGAAATGTAGCTTAACAAAAGAAAATCTCTAAAGCGATGAGAAGTAGCCAAAAAGAATTTCGTTAAGCTTACAATAGGCGAGTTCTTTACTTTGCACGTAAACATCCCGCCCCCCTTGCACGACTGCAACAAGAGGATCTAAGGAAAAAACGCACACGCAACTATTATAAATGTACAATTTCAAAAATTCATTTTACAAATTCATTGTTCTTAAAACTAATTAACAAATAGTAAATAATAAAAAAAAATGTTACACAATGTTCCCCGAGTGGACATTAATAACGATCGTGGCGGGTTGGCCACGATAACCTCCGTAATTCGGCTGATTTGGCTGGTAATAGTGTTGTTGTTGTTGCTGTTGATAATGGTGGTGGCTCTGAATTTTCTGCTGGTGTCGTTTTTGGCGCTGCGCATGGTGCTTATTCACTTGTTTTTGGACCCTCTTTTTATACTTCGTATTATTTTGCTGTGGCGTCGATGTAGTATTAGATGTTCCTTGGCGTTCAAAACGATGAAGCATAGTATGATGCTCTTCCAAACACTCGGTACATCGCTCTCGACTGTCACAGTTACGCATAATATGCGTGGTCGCAAAACAATTAAAACAATACTTGAGCCTTTTCACAGTTTTAATGCGCTCATCGATCGTCATTCTTCTGAAACGGTAGCATTTCCGAAGCGGGTGATCTTTTTTGCACAACCTACATGCCGGTTCGTGCAACGTACTAGTCCTAGGAACGTCGACTTCCAATGGGCGATGTACCTCAAGGCGACGAGATTCAGCCATTTTGCTGTTAAACAAAAAAAGAGAAGAAAATGGAAGAAAACAAACGGGTTAAAACTATTCTGATACGGGTAACAGAACAAGCTTGACAATAGGACGAGTTAAAATACCTGAAGCTGTTCTTAAATTACAAACACGAGGTTTAGAATCAGTACCTAAGTAAAGCTTCTCTACACGTCCCAACTTCCATTCATTCGGTGGTAAGTTGTCTTGACGGATAACGACAACATCTCCTACTTGAAACTCCCTTTTGGGATACTTCCACTTCACACGTCTGTGAAGCTCTTTCAAGTACTCTTCCTTCCACCGAATCGCAAACTGGTGGTGAAGTACCTTCAATTTTTGCCATCTGTTAGCGTGACTCAAAGATAGATCGGACATGTCAGGCTCAGGGGGAGTAAGTAAGGGAGCACCAATCAGAAAATGACCTGGTGTTAACGGAGTGATATCATAGGAACTCTCATTCATAGGGCAAAGAGGCCTTGAGTTTAAACATGCTTCTATTCGAGTAAGCATGGTCGTAAATTCCTCATATGTAAACCGTTGAGCATTTGAAATTTTCTTTAAATGTGTCTTAAAACTTTTGACACCAGCCTCCCAAAGACCACCCATGTGTGGTGCACCTGGAGGTATGAAATGCCACTCAATCGCACTTAAGCTGTGTAGGCCATGAACCTTTTCTCTCAGGGCAGAGAGAAATGTTTTTCTATCAGCTTCAAGTAAATTTGAAGCACCAACAAACGCAGTGCCATTATCGGAATATAAATGGGATGGGCAACCACGTCGCGAGAAAAATCTACTAAATGCGGCTAAGAACGTTTCAGACGACAGATCGTTAGTCGCCTCAAGATGTATTGCTTTTGTCGCGAAACATACAAAAACAACCACATAACCTTTCGTTATTTTGCAACCCCTTCCAACGTAAGATTTAATTTCAAACGGCCCGGCAAAATCTAAACCCGTATGGGTAAAAGGCCTGGAAAGGATTGTTCTTTCGGGGGGTAACGAAGCTATTAATTGCTGGCTCGTTTCTTTTCTAAAGAGAATACATCTTTTACAATTACGAATTATACCACGAATAAGATTCTTTAAATTCGGGACCCAAAATTCCATTCGAATAAGACGCATCATCAAAGCCTGTCCACCATGAATCGTGCATTTATGGACATGTCGCACAAATAACTTTGTAAAAGTTGCTCGTATGGAAGTATAATCGGAAATTTTTCATTATATACCAGACCTGGTGCTTGTACAAGACGCCCGTTCATTCTAATAAGACCATTTGAGTCTATAAAGGGGTTTAAGGAAAGCAAACGACTTTTTGAGGGTAGTGGTATATCTTTTGACAAATACTTATATTCTTCAAAATAAGTCTGCTGACATATAAGAATTAATCGATTTCGTACAAATCTCACTTCAGCTTGCGATATTTCTAAAGTTGGATACAAACTGCTGCGCAAACGGAGAAAGCGCAGCAACCGAAACCAATACGCAATAACTCTGATTGCACGGGGTAGCTCTGAAAATCTTTTCAGTATATCAATTGGTTTTTGTGTTTCTGAATCCAATTTAACACATTCCAGGTGCGCATGAATGCTAACTAATTTTCGAGGCCATTCATTTACCGGTTTTGACAACCAATGAGGCCCGTGCCACCATAAGGAATTGTTTATTAAATTAAGCGCCAAAGATCCACGACTAGCTACATCAGCGGGATTATTTTTAGAATCGATGTGGGACCAACACTTGGTTCCTATACATTTAGTAATTAGTGCAACTCTATTCGCAACAAAAGTTGGCAAATCACATGACTCTTTATTTAGCCATGCCAAAACTATAGTAGAGTCCGTCCATAGAAAAATCTTATCTTCGGGGAATTTTAGTTGACATTTTAATGAATCTACCATTTTTGCCAATAATACTGCTCCACAGAGTTCTAATCGGGGTAAAGACTCAAATTTTACTGGAGCTACTTTTGTTTTAGACGCAAGTAAATGCGTTTTAGTCTCAAACGGGGAAGAGACAGAGCGAACATAGATACTTGCAGCATATGCCTTTTCAGAAGCATCGCAAAATCCGTGGATCTCAATCTCATTATTTGGGTGAAAGTTTACCCATCTAGGAATAAAAATTTTCTCGACATTCGGGTAATCATCGAGAAAAGAGTGCCATTGAACCAACGTAGCAGGGTTCAAACACTCATCCCAACCTGTCTTGTCCTTCCAGATTTGTTGCATAATCATTTTTGCAAC
This sequence comes from Cistogaster globosa, assembly GCA_937654795.1. Classification (NCBI taxonomy): domain Eukaryota; kingdom Metazoa; phylum Arthropoda; class Insecta; order Diptera; family Tachinidae; genus Cistogaster; species Cistogaster globosa. Next base: position 24,669,801 of record OW569405.1, read on the forward strand.
AATAGTTTTCGGAGAAAGCCAACCGGCGGGATCAAACAATTTAGCAATTTCAGACAAGACAGCACGTTTTGTGACCACACTTCTATTAGGCTGCTTTACGAGTTTAAAATAAAAACAATCATTTTGAGCGTTCCAACGCAAGCCTAAAGTTTTTGTTGTGCTCGCATCTGAAAACTTTAAAAAATCTGCATCAAGCAAATTTTCATTCGGAATATTCTCTAAAAGACGTATATTGTTAGCGGTCCATTTACGGAGAATGAAACCAGCTGAAAGAAGAACTCCAATGAGTTCATCGCGTCTTTTTAAACCATCTTCTAGCTCATGCGAACCAGCCAATAAGTCATCGACGTACATATTATCTGTTAACATTTCGGATGCAGCGGGACTGCGAACTTTGCAATCATTCGCCAATTGCAGTAAAGTTTTTATAGCCAAATAAGGCGCACAATTGACTCCAAAAGTCACTGTTTTAAGCTCGTAGTCCTTAATTTCATCATCAGGATTACATCGGAAAAGAATCCTTTGAAACGTGGAATGATTGGGATGTATAAGAATTTGCCTGTACATTTTCTCTATGTCGGCATTAAACACATAACGATAAAATCTCCAACGGAGAATTAAAATAGTAAGATCTGCTTGTAATATCGGACCTGGGTACAAAATACTATTTAGACTTAAGCCACTCGTTGATGGACTAGACGCGTTAAAAACTACTCGAAGTTTCGTAGTTACACTGTCTGGCTTAATTACTGCATGGTGAGGCATATAATAGCAAGTAGCCTCAGAATCTGGGGGACTTGTTTCGCGCATATGTCCTAGTTCGATATACTCTTTAATTACGTTATCATACTGGGATTTTAAAACGGGATTTTTCAATAATCGCATCTCATTTCTTCTATATTGCGAGAGAGCAATACTTCGGGAATCGCCTAGAGACAAATGTTTTGGAAATTCTGGCCTAAAAGGTAAAGAAACGTATAACGTATGCCTTCAAAATTTCTATAAGTAGTGTTTCTGTAAAGCTTCTCACAGAAATCTTCTATTTGGGTTGTTCGGGGTACGGGGGGAACTTCCTCAAGTTCCCAAAAACGGGTCAGTTGATTATTTAGCTCGATACGGTTAAAATACGTTAAAATAGGAACAGATGGTCCCGATCGATCGATTTTACCAGTAACGATCCAGCCAAATACTGTATTTTGCGCTACGAGATTGGCATTAGGATGTTTTCTGACTTCAGGAAGTAAAATTTGCGAATAAACATCACCGCCTAGAAGTATATCTACTTTAACAGATCTAACGTCTGCAGTTGATATTTCGGGGAAAAAGCTAAAATCTGTAGTCGGAATATAAGAAGGCAAACGCCCTGTAAGTTCTGAAATTACATAAGCCTTAGTTTGAATTTTAAAGTTCGGGTCGATTGGCGATCCAATCGATATGAGACAAATTTGCGAAGATTTTGCTGCTACGCTGCCATTCAGACCAGTAATTTCAGCCGTCGGAGCAGCTCGTACCGGAATAGCAAGATTCTTCTGCAGTCTTTTCGAAATAAATGTTGCTTGAGAAGCTGGATCAATTAATGCTCTAGCAGAACTTATAACATCCTTAGTTCTAACTTGGCAATACGTAGTGCCTAACAAGACGGTATGATCGGGATTTAATTCCACTTGGTACTATACGTTTGAAAGGAACGAGTACCTGCCGAAGTAGACGCAATATTGTCAACGTTAGTGGGCATAGTAGCTTGACTAGAATTATGCGCATGAGAGTTTCTTGGTACAAATACGGGGGTGTTATCTATAGTAGTGTGTTGTACCATATTAGAAGTGAATCTAGTCGATTGATTATCCCTATGTAAGAGCGAATGATGTTTTTGTTTGCACATAAAGCAAACGTGTACACTTTTACAATTTTTAAATTCATGTGAAGTTGCTAAACAATTCGTACAACACTTAAATCGTTTTACTGTTGAGATACGATCTTCTCCACTTTGTCTTAAAAAGGTGGGACACAATCTTAACGGGTGTTGTTCCTGACAAAGAACACAACGACTAACAGATTGTTTTGTATTAGCCTTAGTCGCAAAACTATTAATTCTCTTTGAATCATTATGAGCTCTTTTGGAATTATTCGTGTTGCTGGAATTTGAATTTTTATTCTGATTTGGTAACGGATGTGTCATAGACGGATTCTAAGGTCTGATAACGAGATGTTAAAAATTTGTCCATCTCATCCCACTTTGGCATGTTCGCATCACGTTTTATAGATTGTTCCCAGAGTCCTAAAGTATGCTCTGGAAGCTTAGTTGAGCAAATATAAACAAAAATTACATGCCAACTTTCCGTATTAACATTTAACATTGACAAATTCGTAAGGCAATCGTTAATGGTGCGTTGCAGCGATTTTAAATTTGGGCCGGTTTCACGGGTAACAGGGGGAATATTGAATAAAATCTTTAATTGAGCGTTAATGAGAACTCGCTTGTTTTCAAATCTATCTACTAAATTCTGCCAAGCTAGGGCAAAGCCATCATTTGTCAAAGGACAAGTTCGAATAATTTCATGGGCTTCACCTTTCGTTTTCTGCAGTAGATAATACAATTTCTCTACTGGACTTAACCGAGGGTTATTTTTATATAAAGCGGAAAACATGTCCCGAAATGTAGGCCAAGTTACATAGTCCCCATAGAAAATCTCCGTATCGCACGGCGGTAAATGGATATTTGGAACTATAACTTGTGTTAATTCATTGGCCTGCTTCTGAGAAATTGCCTTTAGACGCTCTAAATTATCGGAAATGAGAGAAATACCTTTCACGTAGGTACTATAGGAAGACATATATTTCTGTTTAATTTCCTTCTGAAACTTCTTAGAATCCCCTTCGCCCAATAAATTATCATAAACTTGACGAATTTCTTCCCATAAACGATTTAGTTCTTTCTCATGGGTGGTTAACGTACCAACTCTATGTTCCGATTGAGGTATTAACGCTATAAAAGCCTCAAAATCGGCTAAACGATCGCACGATTTAATTAAATTATTCATATCCGCCATTTCTCAAAGTACTGGAGTTATAAGAAACAAAAAAACAGTTTTTCAATAAGAAATACTAAATTTTGATAAAAAACGGGGAAAATCAAATTTTTTCTTGTATTTGAACTATATTTTATTATCAAAGCAATAGCTTTTCCAAAAAACGCTTAAATATTGAAAATTATTAAAGTGAAATTACACTTGCGCAGTTATTCGTATTAAATAAATCCGTAAAAATATTAAGCACAGTGTAAAAGCACTTCTAATAAGAAAAAAATAGAATCAAAGGTAATTTGTTGCAACAATTAAATTTGGTGTACTTTTTTGCAGTATTTTTTACTTTATTTCCATCCGATAAATTAATTCGATAAAAATTTATATTCAATTTAATAAAATTCACTTAAAGATTACTTCAAAACCGAAAAAATTGAATTAAGTTTATTTGTATAAAAATAAACTTCACGAATACTCGATTATTCGTTCAATTAAATGTTGCAACACTAATATTATTAAAGTGAGTAACACAAACATACATATGTATATACACCAACCACCAGTAATAAAATTTCAGCTCTCTTATATTTGCACCTTTAACAGAATATATGTATATATGTAACTTAGGCACAACAAATTAATCTTTTAAAGCAATTGTTAAAGAATATAAAATAAAAAATACACAGCACTATATTTATTTGTGTTTTTTTTTTTGTTTTATTTAATTTGTTTATTATTATGTTTATTATTTTTAACAAACTCAAGCTGTAAAAAAACGGAGTAATAAAAACAGCGTTAAGAGCGGATTAAACGAACAAAATTAACACTTTAAAGAGAGTTGTTATTCTTTTTATTCAAAAACTAAAGAGTAAAAATTGGCGGGAATTAATTTTAGTAGTTTTTTATGCACTGGTTTTGTTGGTAACTTTAAAAAAATGTTTTAAACGGAGAATATGTACATATGTATGTATTTTGCTTATGTAGTCACTGCACTTTATTATTTTGCTTTTATTTATTGCTCACAAACAATATGTTTATTTTTTTACCACTTAATATGCACTTTTTTCGCACTTATAATTTTAAAAACACATACCTTTTTTCCAAAAAATAAAGTTAATAAAAAATTGATAGGTATTATCCAAAAAATTGGCACCACAAATCGCAAAAAGGGTTTTTTTTTTTTCTGAAAATAAAATAATTTTCGAAATAAATTATTTTACTCTTCGAGTGAATAAATTTATCCGGTTCGATTGGACCAAAAATGTTTTTCTCGCAAAATAATTTATTTTCGAAAATTATATAAAAAAAGAAATAAAACGAAAAAGTTAGGAATTTTGTTCAAACGTTATAAAACTTCTTTTTATTATTTTATTTTTGGGGGTTGAAAAAGTACAACGTACCTTGATCGGGATATACAATAGTATGAAATGTAGCTTAACAAAAGAAAATCTCTAAAGCGATGAGAAGTAGCCAAAAAGAATTTCGTTAAGCTTACAATAGGCGAGTTCTTTACTTTGCACGTAAACATTTGTAAACGTACTTACCTCTGGGAAATAATTTGTCGTGTGTATGTGGGTGTTACATGATAATATATAAAGATAATGTTGTGTTTAAAATGTTAAGGTTAATTAAAGTTTAATAAATATACAGGCATGTCACAATACTCAATTCCAATCGAACGTGGTTCCAATTCCGCAAATTGGATCTTCAGAAAACGAAAAACGTAATTTTTTCGGTAGGAAACCATTATTAAATTTCAAAACGGAATTAATTTTTTTTTCAAATTTTATGGTTTGCGTTATGTTTATTATGTATCCTTGTTAAGATTAGCTTGTTTATTACTTTAGTGTAACCAATGTTGCCATTTTAAATTAAAAAAGTAAAGCTTCAGCTTTTATTTTTGAAAGCACAAAATCGATCGGAATCTTAAGCGGGTAATAAAAATTCGATAGGAATTGCTAATAATGAACTAAAACTATTCCGATCGAAATGTATGACATGCCTGATATTCAAATAAATATAATGAAATTGCATTATTAAACATTAAAGCCCTTAATAAAATCAAACTTTATAAAAATATTTTTAATCGTTTGCTGTTTGTTTTATTTTTTTAATGATTAATCAGCGAAATAATATTTTACTAAATAACAATTGCTACAGTGTATGTAACCAGAAGCCAAATGACGATCGGCGACGACTAAACGAAAAAAAAATCGATGGTGGATAAAAGTCGACAGTCAGTTAGAGCACGAACAAGCAAAGAAATTTTTAGTGTTTCTTACACAAAAATAAATATATTTCACAGATTATAGAAAGTTTGCTTGTTGTTTTATTTTAAAGTACAAATAATTTTGTAATTTAAAATAACAGATTATTCTCCAGAATAAAAAAATTAATTAAATTAATATAAAAAGCACTCAGTTTTTATAGAAATGTATCAAGCGATTTGTTTGGCGGTAATACAAAAACAGCGCATATTTCAATTTTTAATAAAATTACATTTAAAAAAAAAAAAAGAATTTTATACAGGTTATTTGTAATTTAAATACTTATTCAAATTAAAAAAAAGTTTTTTTCTTAACACATTTAACTAAAAAGAAATTAAGAATGAAATTTTTTAATTACTTCCTATAGCTTTCTTAATCTTAAACAAAATTTTTAATAATAATAGACATACAATTTTTAGCAAAATAATCACATATGTATTGAAAGTTAGAAACATTGACTGACTATTTGCTTCGAAAGCTTCAATGTCATATCTGTAATCATAAAGATTATATTTTAAGCCAAACAAAAATACATATATGAAATAAACAAGCGAAATTAAAAATGTTTTGCTTAAAAGAATTAGTATACATAAATATTATAAAAATTTTATTGTTTTAATTGGTTTGAGAATGATTTTTAATTGCACGAACTAAGACCTCATCTATAATCACCGACACTAATTTAATGTAAATGTAATGTGATGTAAATTTACATTTTACGAACTGTCGAATAAATTTTAATATCTTCTAAATTATATATTTAATAATTTTTAGTATATGTATATAAACTTTGAAATTCTCATCGCTAACGTAATTGGCGCAAGGGCCTTGTTATCCCTTTTTTTTTTTTTTTTTTTTGATAAAACCTTTTCTTGTTGAGTTGCTGATTCACTCAATGTTGTTTCAAGGACATTCCATAAATCTTTAGTAGTCAAGAGGCTTCATCTGTATGAACTATGATGTATAATTTTTAGGATTTCATTTTTCAATTTGGTAATTTGGGCTTGCCATTTCTCACTCTGCGTTTACCCGACTATAATCTTTTTTTTTTTTTGCATTGTAATAGTTAGCAAAACTATTTATAATCCCTCACGTTGTTGTGGACCTATAACCAATGTTAAATAAATAATTTTCCGTTTCCTTTTGCTTTTTATAAAACAATTCTTATTCGAAAAGAGTAAATTTAAAAGTTACGTGACAAAATCTTGAAAAAAAATAATTTTTTTTTTGTAAATATACTTACAAATTATAACACAAATATTTCAAAGTAAACCAGATTATAAATTTACATTAAGGAAACAACATTTACAACATTTAGAAATCAAGACAAAACCAAGGCGGTATCATAACATCAATTAAAATCAAAATCGATTTTTAATTCTGATAAATGACAATGAGTTTTTTTATGAACATTTTTATCAATCGACAAATAATTGATTTTCATACTAGATTTACATACTATTTAAACACTGATACCTCATGGAAACATCCTTCTACTGATGATATTGTTTGCGTGAATTTAAGTGCCGCCATTACCAGCCTTCTTATCAGCAGAATCCAATCACAGATTACGTTTCTATATTTAATTACAGTTTTGCTTACTTTTCTTATTGTGTTAACACATAGGCAACAATAACAAAAATATTTTATTACCATTGCATACGCATGTACCTTGGAGATTTATGTTAATTTACATGGCCGCATGGGTAATCAAATATATGGATTAAATGTTTTTAAATATTAAAAATTATTTTCGTTTTTTGAATATGTGAATGCTTAAGAGTATAAAAAGTAAGAAATTATGAATTTAGTTTTGTTTTTAACTCTTTCAAAACTTTATTATCATAAAATAATAAAACTCAAAACATAAACAGGCAGCATATGAGAAGGCTGAAAATATAATGTTTTGAAATGAAAGCTTGCTGTGATGTAGATATATCATATGCCGTGTTGTAGTATCTACTGACAACTGGAGTTTTTAAACTAAAATTTAGACAGCAGCCGATTCTAGATTTTTATAAAAAAGAGAATAGAGGTTGCTCATATCATAAGAGGTTTACTTTAATAGTTTTACAATGAAAACTTCCTGAAAAGTAGAACCCAAAAATAATGCAGGGCATTTTACTACACTTAGAGATGTTAGACTTATTAACCTACGTTAATTATTTAGTATAGTCCTTTAAACCTCTTATAAACCTTTAATAAATGACAATTTTTATTGGAGCCTTTACTCTACTTTAAACCAAAAATAAAGTAAATTTTGTTAATAATGTATTTTGTTTAAAATTAAAAATTTGTCCTGAGAAAAAAATTATTTTAAAAAGAAAATAGAAAATGACTAAATCGTCGGTTACCCAAACTTTTAAAGTAACGTATTGCTAAAGTGCTTATAATTTAATGGGTATAATAGCAGATCTTATCAGAATTCCTATCAAGCGCCATACATAACGTAAACAAATTTTAACCCATTATGAACCAACAAACAAAAGCATTAAAATAAAAACCTAGTCCTTAAATCTAATTTTAGCAAAAGCCAAAATGCTTTATTTAGGTCATAAAAAGAAATAAAAATAATTGTCACCAACAAAGTAAAACGAAATGACCTATTGTGTATGTTTACAACGCCAGAAGTTTCTACAAAAACTTCTTAATCATAAAACAAAACAATTAACATAAATCAAAAAAAAAAAAATAAACGCAACACACAACTACACACGCATTTACATAACGACTAATAAAAATAGACAGCATGTATAAATGAATTCAAAATAATAATGGAAGGCTCTGGAATCAAATAACAAAATATTCTACCAACAGATGGAGGAAGTTCTGGTATATTCAAGAACCTTAACATTGGGTATATAAAAGCAACGGCCATACATGCTGATTCATTCTTAGTGAAAACATCAACCAGTGAAGATCTCGTGTTAAACAGTGGTGAAGTTGCCATCGCTAATTTTTGTGTACTAATCGCGAATAAATAAATAATTGTCTAATTAAAGTGTAATTTAATTAAAGTAGTAAATGAATTGTGTTTATTTATTTTGCAATAAAAGAATTCAATAAAATAAACGTTTATAAACTTAAATAAACGTAACAATATCTATGTACACAAAAAAAATGTTTTTTTTTTTTGGTACAAAAAGGAGCAAATTTTGTTTAACAAGGTGAAAAAATTCGCAAAATAAATAATAAAAAGTTTAAAAACATTCAAGCGGTTTTTAATGGGCTAGCAATTTTTCAAGATAAGGATCCTTATTGTTTATTCAAAAAGCTTTTTAATGATTCTCACAGTGACCCATACTGTAGCAGAATATTTAAAATTTCATATCGAAATTTTAGGGCCCATAACTTTGAGAATATGAAAGATTTATCGCACAACATTTTCTATGTAAAATTGCTTTTCTAAGCTCCGCACAATTTGTTTTATTTCATTTGGAGATATTCCTATAATTTATTTATGTTTCAAGGGGAATTAAACAGCCGTGCGGCCAAACAAATATCTCATGTAATTTTGGTTTTGCAGAGCACCACGTTGATGTCAAAAATGTCTAACTAAACAAAAGGAAATTGAATTCAATTTATTCTTCTATCATCATTTGTTTCTTTAAGTGAAGATGTATCAGTTGGTTTCTTTCTCCTATATATGCAGCAACAACTCATATTTCATTTTTTGGAAATTTAATTTTATAACATTTACAGTTTTTACTTTTTCAAATTAGTTGAAAATTTTTAATTTTTAAAATAACTTTAATATTTTGATAACAACGTTGAACATAAAGTATTAAGACCACCTGTTAATTTGTTCGCCTTAATATGTTCCAAAAAATAAAAATAAAATAAATAATGAAGTATATAAAACTTAAACAGATCATCATAGGACTTATTTTTCGAATATTTTTTATTTTAGTTATGACCAAAATAAACAAAACGTGTTTATTTGTGCTGTAACCAAAAACATATTTATTTACTAAAAAGATTCCTTGCTTTGCAAAAAATAAATAGGAATGGAAAACCACATTTCGTTTTCGGATTAATTTAAAGTTGGTTTTTAAAAGCAACAGGCAATAAATTATAAAATGTTTTGCCAGGTAAAAAGGTAAAATTGATTAAAATGTAGATTAGCTATTGAACTGTTACTGTGTGTTTTCTGTTTAAATTTTTAAAAATAGCTCATTAAACGAAAAGTGCTCATTAACTGTTGTGAACTGTTGTCATCCCTTTCGTTTTATACCGTCTTTTTATTTGGTTTGTTTGGCTTGCGTTTTTGATGTGAGAACAAAGTTTTCAAGCCGCGTCTTGAGTAACACTTAACAAATCCTATTTAGTTAATACCTACATTGTGTAAACTTTAAATCTAAAATATAAGCTCTTTGTGAATTAGACTTAAAGTAAATGGGAAAATCAACCAAAAATTATTATTTTTTCCAAAAAAAAAAACTAAAGTGTTTCCTTAATATGGTAAAAAGATAAGCAAATATACTTCTATCTTAGGACTTCTTTAGGAATATCGCCTAAGTTTTAACTCTGTTTTTCGTGCCTCTTATTATAGCAGCAGACAACTCTAAAAACCTCTTTGTGGCTCTAATTTTAAAGGCTCTGTACTTTAAGCCAAAAAATCGTACCTCCATGTTTTTACTACAATTTCTGTCTATCTGTGAGTCTGGAACCGTACTAATACCCACCAAAGATGTATTGACCGCAACAACAGCAAAGATGAAGCCCATAACGTTTTAACAGATAAAAACATATTTGACGAAATTATGGCCCCCATAGAGACAGCTTTTTGTTTTAAAGTTATTCCTCATACTTATTTTTATAGGAGAAAAATTTGCACTTTCATTGTGTAAAACGGTTTAAAGATTTAAAGCCAATGTCGTTAATATCATTATTATTAATTAATTTAAGTACTTTTTACTTAAAGTGGACAAAAAGATTTTTAAACTTTGTGGCTAAAAAACATACCACATACTTGATAATTATGTCACCTTCGAAATAACATTTAAATTTTCTCTTTGAAAATTTTTACGCTCTTCCTATTACGGTTTTAGGCTGTGAAGACGAACAAATATTAAAAAAAAACAGTAGGGGTTTGTTCTGACGGAACCCTAAAAATGAAGATAAAAGTTAAAAACTGTCGTAAAGAAACAGGCATTTGGTGTTGTGTTCTATTTAAGGGAAAATTTCCTACTGTGCAACGTAAACTCTATGAAGTCTTGTAATAAATTTCATCTTTTTATACAATCTACTACTATTTTAAATGGTTTGCACATATTTTCTTAGTAGAAATTTACTCCTTATGACTACCAGCCACCAAAGTCAGACGTGATTGGAAATATATCAACATTTGCTGTCAGTAAATAACATGGTTTATTTTTGTTGGCTTGTTTTAATCTACTGTTGCTTGGCATAGATTTCATACAAATAAATAAATAAAGATATTTTTTGATCCGATTTATGTTTTTTTTTTTTCTATGTAAAAATCTTTATCAGTTCTTGCAGTGATGTGGCAAGAGTTTTTGTGTGTTTGCTTTAGTTTTTATGTTGGCAATAATACAAAAATTAGATTTATTACTCAGCTGGTAACCGATATTAAAAATGTTATATGATTTTTGTGTAACTAAATAAGTGAAAAAATTACTTATGGGAAATATTTGAACTGAAAATCAGCAATAGAGTTTATGTATGCAGTGATTCAGTGCTTGTAAAATGTGAGTGCTAGAAAATAACAGTATTCAGTTCATATAGTTATGTAAAAAGGAAAAAAGATTATTTTGCTATTTATAACCGCAATTAGTCGTTCTGTGCAACAAAATAGAAAAAAGAATGCAACTGTTTTCAGCTCAATGAGGTTATTTAGATTAAATTTTATTTTTAGATATATTTTTTACCATATTTAAAAGAAATACTCGTAAAAGGTGTCATGTTTTGTTTTGAAAAAGAGACTTCTAGTTGGCAATTGACTTAATGATGTAAAAAGTTGAAATATAGCAATAGAAATTGACTATTACCCATTTAGATTGAATAAACTTACACTTTTAACTCAATGATTCAAGAGCTTTAATATGTGGCCTATAGAGGTTAGAGGCGTTTCGTACTATAACACCAAAAGGATAACAATATTTACTGTTATGGAATAAGCGTAAGCAAATCTCTTATGTTAAAAAATATCATGATTATAACTCGTACTATTATATAATGACGATTAATTAATCCTAAAGAAAGTATGTAAAAATAACTTTTTGACTTTTTTAAAAGATATGAAAAAATAGTTCTAATATTATTTGGCCTTTTCATGATATTTTGAAAAAAAAAATTCTTATATTTAATTTTTATTTATAATTATTATAAATTTTCATGTTTTAAAAGATCAAAATGACAAAACTAAATATGACAATTTAAAAACAAAAGAAAGGTAGAACCATTCTCATTACTGAATTTAAATTGTGTAGACATCTAAACGAATATATAAAGAGAAATTGAATTAAGTCTAAGATTTACTACTTTAACCCGATACTTACATCATACCCGGCTAATGCCTTCTGCCTCCCCTTTTTTTGAAGATAATTCTTTTGAAAGAATCCTGGAATACGCTTTGTAAACGCCTACGGTGATAAGCCTCTTTTTAAGTCATGCAGTAAAGATATTTTTGTTGGTCTACTTCGGCAGACCTTATTGAAGGCTTACTTCTGCATGAGCTTTTATAAAAATTTAATCTGTTCCGCATAATATGTAAGTAAATAGATTCTGTGCTTTCTATAAGACTATTTGAAGTTTTTTAATTAATTTTTTTTTCTCTGTATAAATATTTATTGGAACAAATGTTTCTAACTGCAAGTGTATGGGACCAATTTAGAGATAAACGACAATATCTCGTGTATGAAGAAAGAAATTTTTTTTTGAAGGAATTTCGTTCTTTTAATATCTACTCAAATAATCTATATTTTCACATTTCGTAGTTCTTTCAATATTTAAGTTATTTTTTTTTAAATTATATTCTGCGTTCTCATGCAAAGAGAATTCAATTCAACGATTTTCATCTGTCCGTCTGTGTTAGTGTTGAAACCAACTTTGTCAAGGTACTAGATGAGCTAAAGGCAAGATAGGCCATGTCCTTCGAGGCAGCGGAAAATTTTCTGTAATCCTAATTTTTGTTATTTTTTCTTTATTGAATTTACTTAACTATATTTACATAATGAAGGGTAAAGAAGATTCGGCATAGCCGAATATAGCTCTTTTACTTTTTTTCTCTGTTCTTATTCGTAATGTTCACTTATTCATGTTTTTAAGGTTCTTTATTGCATGCTTTTTAGTTTAAAGGTTTCTCTCTTCAAATAAAGATTCGGGTTTAAAAGTGTGATTTATGTAACTGAGCTAAGAATTTTGCTAAAGTCATTTTAATTACCGAAATGTTGGCTTGTTGTACAAATTAAAAACTTTTCTGATTATTTCTGCAGAGGTTTTTTAAACAAAAATTTTTTAAAAAGAGTCTATTGAATTAAAGCCATTAGTATGAATATTCTACCTTCATTACTATATGGACTTTAAATATGATAAAAATTTAATAGTTAAATTAGCTCTTAACTTTAGTAACTTTTTATGTGAAGAAATTGCTTCAGCGAAACCTAAAAAATAGCCATTATTATCATTCAATCTTACTTGCGATCATTTTGAAATCGTTAAGTTTGATAATTTTTTCCCACTGATTTGAAAAATATTTCTGTGTCTAATGGCTAATAGTTGAGGTATTGCAAACAATTTATTTGTGATTTGAAGGCAGTGGATAAAAAAAGTAAAATCAAAGTTGATTGTTGTTGTTTTTGCTTCAATTTTGATTTTTGTCTTTACTTTATTGTTTAGACAAAAACCTTTAGTTCATATAAAATAATTGTGAGAAGTTTCCTGCAGAGTTAAGTAAGTGGCAGCGATGTAAAAAGTTATATTTAATAGAATTTTTCAACTTTACCAAAATTTTTCAAATATTTTTTTAGTCTGCAAACTATATTCAATCTTACTAAAATAAATAAGATAAATCTTATTTACTTTTGTCAAGTCTACGTGCTTTCGCAAAATTAACACGTAAAGTAAAAGTTATTTAAATTATTCAATTTAACTTGCTTTTAGCATGCACATTTAACCAAATTCTTATGTTGATTTTTTTTTAATGTGGTACTTAAATTTATTTCGACTAAAATGTTTTTTAGTTTCTTAACAATGTATGTTTTAGTCAAATTTAATTTTTTTATAAAGCAATATTTAAAAAATGTTAATTTTTATCAATGAGGTATAGATTGGAGTAGAAATTAACTTAATTTAACTATTTATACCGTTAAGGTTTTGCTACATTTTATTAAAATACAATTAAATTTAGTTCAGTGTAGACAAAATTTTGTTGCTAGTGATACAAACAAAAAAAAAAAAATTAAAGAGGTTATCAAGTCGTCTGAATATTGCTTTTTGATGTTTGTGCCTGTAAAACTCAGTCATTTCAAACCCGATTTTAAAAGTTTCTCTTTGTTTGAAAGGTTATACTAATGGATTAGTCTACGTGTATTATTGTCCGCATAATTATTGCTTCCAACGGAAAAGTAATACAAAAATGTATTTAAAAATTAGAGAGTGTCTTCATAGGTGAGGTAAATTGCCATATGTAGGCCTATCTTTTGAACCTTTATTTCTACTTGAGTCAAATTGTTATATTTTGTATTTATAATAATGCTCCTTTTAAGAAAGTACATATATGTATAATAGGAATATGCACATATAATTAAAACTAAGATAAAAATTTTAACAAAGTTTTGAAGAAAAAAATAAAAAAACGAATTGATTTTCGTAAAGCCAACTAAATAAAAAAATATGTACTTTAATTTCTTAAATGTTTTAAATTCCTTTTAAATGCCAAACTGCAATACAATTGCTCTTCCTATTCTTAAAAAATGTTCTAACTGTATACGAGATTATTGCAATTAGAGTCGGTATTGGTTTTATTTGAAATAAGACATATCAATTCTGGCACTTGCGGTGTTACTTGATGATATAAATTTTCTGCCGAGATTACATACTTAAAAGAGAAAACTCCCACAGTAAGCTTAACATTAATTTATATCATTGCAAGTTAGGTTATTTTGTAGGATGACTGCCAAATTATTTAATTAGTAATTTTGAAAATGTAAGAATTATTTAAAAATATAATTGAATAATTATTAGCTGTTTTTTAACGCATTTTACAAAATTATATATAAATGCCTTACTCAATATATAACGAGTTAAAATCCATAAAAGCAAAAATAGGAAATTAAATGTTTGGGCTCCTAATGTGTTTTTTTTTTAAATCTGCTTAAGAAGTTTTAAAATTTATTTAAAAAATAAAGTAATGCAACCTGCACTACTATTTCATAAGAATAAATGTAAAACTATTTATTGAAAATATTTTCTCATTAAAAGCCTAATTAGGTATTTTTATTTATTTTAAGGAAGTCATAGTTTTACTTTAAAATTAGGCGAAAACTTTAGAAAAAGCAATAAAGGATAATATATTCTGTAGCAAGAACTGTAACTACATCTCGAACATTACTTAGATGTTTAAGCTTTACTTCTTAATCAGAGCTAATGCAAAGAATAATAAAAATAATATTTTTATTATTATTTTTTCTTTTTTATAAATCTATACATTTGTGTGTGTTGTTATCAATGTTGCTTTTTCAGAGCAAATTGTAGATATTTTTAATAAATATTTATTGTTGTTTTTCTCATTCATATCAATAAAAATTTTATTTGCAACAAGAAAGAAAAAATTAAAGCATCAGTCACAAATTTCCAAAAGCAAATTGAATTTAAATTAACAATTTTAATTCATAGTTATGAAAAAACTCAAAAATATATGACGAAAAAGTAAAAATGCACAAACAAATTTTTATCTCTCTTAATCAGTTTCAATTAAAAAAAAATAATCACCAAAAATTTCAATTTAATTGCAGCAAATAAAGTTAATAATTATTACACTGAAAGTGAAAAGATCTACAAAAGTTTAAAATTGCGGCAAAGTATTAATACTTATTGATACAATCTTTAAGCAGAACAAACACAACAAATTTATCAAAAGAATTAAAATTATATCTGCTTTATTTAATTTAGGGTTTGAACAGAATAGTAAAAATTTTAAAAAAACCGAAATTATAAAAAAATTAACATTTTCGTAAAAATCAGGAAGATACTAAGAATACCCATTTATTGATTCAATCCCTAATCTAACAACACACTGTCAACTAACGCAGTACAACGAGTATAATTTATTATTTAAATTTGTATATAAAAATCACGTATACGTATGAATACTCATTGGTTAGTACTCCAAAAGCCAATTTTATGTAATTTAGTAAATATCATTTTCATATTTTCTGACAAAATATTGCTTCACCATTAGTTTTGTATACAAACGGCCTTTCCGAAAAAAGCGTTTACTTAAAACTGATAATAAAAAGAGGGTTTAACATTTCATTCGGTTAATGCATTAGTGCAAAAAAAATATTTTATGTGTAATCTCATAAATGTCTTTTTTTATCTTTTCAAAAGATTCTCAGATTATTGAAATATTAAAACATTTTTATATTATATTTTTTTAGTATTTTTTTTTTTTTTTTAATAATTGGCATCCTTTTTTGTGTTTCTATAAGAGGAACATTGTAAAAAGTAACTTAAAACGATTTAAAAACAGTTTTCTTTCGGCAAGTATCTGAGTGACTTTTCTGTTTGCAGTTTGTCGCATTTAATAACAAACTTAAGCCCTACTGAAAATAATTAATTTTCAATAATAACTTTTTTATATTCTTGCAATTAAGTAATTTTATAGAAGACTAACAGTGCCCAAGACTTCGTCTATGTGTCCTTTATAATTTTCTTAAAAATAAAGAAAAATTTGTTTTAAAGTATATTTTTATTGTATAGTTCTGTAAACAGTATTAAAACTATTCCATTTACAAAATTAAAATATGCTGACAACCGATTAAGTTATTATACCGATAAATTATGCGATTCCTCAGTTGTATCTATATTTTCTCTACAAAATGACTTGTTTTTATGAAAAAAAAGTATTCTATATTTGTTTCAAGGTTCTTCATAAAACTTTATTTAAATTTATCAGCAGTTCTTACGTCATGCGCACTCAGGCAGACAGACAAAAATTTCAAAATAGATGTTTTATATCAATATCAAAATTTTCATAAAATATTTTATATACAGAAATGAGCCCGTTATTGTTTTATTACATGCATAGATTATTATAATTATATTTAAATAACAATAATAAAAATTTCAATAATGACAGGCTAAGTTTTTCTTGGTGAAACTCTATTAATTTACTAAAAGTTGTGTTTTTTTGCTGTTAATAATGTAAAAATAAAAATAAATTTAAAATAAAAATAATGTAGTGAGCATAAACTTTTAAACTTTTTTTTCTTAAAATTATTACTATTTTTTTGTTTTATATACATGTTGACTATTTTAATTTGTTATTAAAAATACACTATTACGAAGTATACTGATATAATATTCAATCTTTTTTACCAAACATTCTGCCAAAAAAGTTTGCTTTCATGCAATCTCATGTTTTTTACGAAGTATAATCTGGTTAATCTTAAGGCTTTTGACTTACAGACATATTTCTTTAGTTAAATCTTATTTGACCTGCAGATATACTTATGCAGAAAACTAAATATTGCTCGGAAATATGCATCTAAATATGACACCAAATAGCTTGAAAGCATTAATACTGCAGACAATATTTTGACTGTGTTTAGAATTTAAGATGGCAGTTTATTCAACAAAGAGGTCATAAGAACTCACATAAAAATTCTTTAATTAAAATATGCAAATTGCTGATACCAGTAGCTTGTATGAGTTCTATGTGAACTACAAGTGATCAACCTTCTACATTTATACTTTTAGTTTTTCTTTAGTTATATTCGAAGGAGTAGAAATATGACTTATATCTCCCATAATCGTACTTAACATTTTTCCTATCAGGTTTTTTATGCTTAAAAAAATATAAATTTGTTGTATTTGGCATTAATCGGTTCAGTTTACTTTCTTTCAACGCATCCCTAGAAATATGCATAAATCTATCCTATTTTATTTGCACTGTAAACCAATTTTCTTCCCTTTTAGTTTAATTAATAAATTAATAAATAATAAATTTTACATAAAGAAAACCATTTCAAAGGACCTAACTTTTTTATGTTACATTTTCCTGTGAGTTCTCATTAACAAAAAGTCATTTTATATAAAATTATTTATTAATTATTTCTTCACAGAAAATGCATTATTTTTATTTACTCTTTTCATAACCTTAATATAAAAAAATTTGATCTTTAGGAGTTTTCGTCAAGGTGTTAATTGTATTCTAAAAAGAAAAAATAATAAAACTGATTAACTTAGTGCCAACACAAAAGTAAATAATCACATTTCGTCTAATATTCCAAAAGGGTTTAGTACAATTAAAACAAATATGAAGACTTGAGAAGGAGGAGGAAATATTCACATACTGCTAAAAAATTCGTTTAAAAAAAATAGCGAAAGTCCTTTAACTGCTTAATGATCATTGTACTTTTGTACATTATTTCTTTGATTTTTTTTTCTTTTTGCTTTATTTTTGTTGGTTAAATATAATTCTAATTTATCAGTTTACTTAGAGATATAAGAACCAATTTTCTAATCAAAGTTTGGATATAATCTAATGAGTTTTAAAAGCAGTCTGAAATGGATAAATTTTATATTAAAATTGGAAATAATAAATACTTTATGGTAAAAAATTATTCCAAATAATAATTTTCCTACTCTCATAGTTTAATGTCACTGTCAATATGTAAAGTATTTTAAGTTACAAATTCTACCACAGATCTATTTAGATATCTGAAGGCTTTAAATAACATTTTTAAAATGTTGTATATTTTTTGTGAGCATATTACGAAATTGTTTTTTTTTTTTAATAAAAATGTCGGGGGATTCAATCAGGTTTCACATTTATATTATTAAAGAATGGTTCAAATATATTATTAACAAAACATTCATAAATACTATGATGGCATTTAAACACATTGTGAGGTTTCATAAGCATTAAAGTTAATTTATCAATTAAAAAGATATCTTACTTTTAAACATAATATTTTTTTATAACATTAAAAAAAATTTTACTCATTTATGGGTTGGAAAAAATTTATATTCAAAATTACAAGAAATTGAGTTTATTGATGTTCTAACTAAAAGATATATGAATATGCTTTCGTTTTGATATCGCTACCTAAATAAAGATATCACCAAAAAAATTTATTCTATTTTTACAAAAAAATAATTTTGTTATACAACGAAAGTTAAATTACTGACTAATTGAAGGAAAACAATAAGAAATATTTCCCCCATAACTATATGATATGATACACTGCGTTGCAATATTATATCGCACATGCTTTGCATTTTTTATTACATTCACCCCAAAATTAATAGAGTATAGCAATTTTTCAGGAAAAGGAAAAAAACTTTATTAATTTTTTATTATTCTGGTATATTATTTCGCCTCAATATTAAAAATTATAAAATTAAAAATATTAAATTATTAGCTAATGGTTTCTTAGTTTTATTTCTTCTTGATAACAGCAATTACTATTTGCTCATTTTCTTAGCAGTTATTTGCCTGATTGAAAAATGGGTAAATAACTGATTTTCAAGAAAACTTATCAACATTAGGCGAAATTCTACGAAAATAAAATCAAAAATTTTCAAAAAGCCCTTTTAACTACAGACAAGAAACCAAGTGCAGGAAGAAAATCGCTATTCTCAGATGAATGTGTTATAAATATGTACCGCTGGACTGTAACTCTTGTGATACAGTAGTCTTCGTTTATTTACCGTAAAAATTAAGCCGTAAAATTAAGCGTTTAGAAATTGTCAAAATATGACGTACGAGTAAATTATGAAAAAAAGAAAGTTCCATTTGCAGTATTTTAGTAATAATTCCTAAAGTTTAGTATGTTCACATAATTTTTCTTATAAAGAGAAATCTTAACTTACGCGATCCATACGGATGCTGTTTTTTTTAGAGCTTGGAGAGCATTTCACGCAAATAAATATAATACAAAAATGAAGTTAGAAGAGTACACGTTTCTTTTCCAGAACAATTAAAAAAATTTTTTGAGAGATATTTAAGACGACTAAAGCAAAAAAAAAAAAAAAATAACTCTTAAGTGGAATGACCGACCTTTCCTCCTAACTAGAATAAAGAAAAAATAACGTATGATAGTAATATTCAATGTGATATCACTCATGACCTAAAAGCTGTGATTATCCAAGCGTGGGACGCAACATCCTATGAACTATAGGAAAAACTTACACAAAAATTTCCCAAACGAATCTTTGAGATTATTTTATTTATTATTTTAATATGCAATTTTTTTTAGTTTTAGTTTTTTTTTTAACAATATAAATTAGTTTGGATGTTGCTTTTTCTGTTCTTAATAATGCTCTTCTTTCAAATTTATTTGTGAATATAACAAATCTCTAAAAACAATGTGCAGTTATAATATTCCACCGCATTGTTTTCTAACAAAACTAACCAGCAGGGACTTAAGAGCTACTTACGAAAATGAAAAACATTCAAATCAAAAAACATGAAATGGATATATGAATCATGTTTCATTGTATTGCAAATCGAATTCTATTGTTTATTTTGCTTTTTTTTAATTATTATTTACACAAAGAGAATAAAATATATTTTTAAAAGTCTTTTGAAGTAAATATTGCATTTACTTTTACAATTTAAACACCGATATAATAGACATTACATTTTCGCAGCAGGTTCACGTGATTGAAAAGTTCATTTGTCTATTGTAGGATCGGATAACACATCACATCTCGTATGGATGCGAAGCTATGACTTTTCTTTTAGTTTTGGTTTTGTTGTTATGCCTCAAAACTAAAATTATAATTTGGATATAAAAAAAATTTTTTTTTGTTCCAAGTAAAATATAATGTTTGCAATTATGTTGTTTTACATTGATCGGTTTTTAGTAAATGATTCGTCGTGTCTGAGCATCTGGCCTGTTAAAGTTATAGCGCAAGTATGTGTTCGACTCTTTTAATTTCCCACAACTATTAAATGTAGGAGAATATTACTTGGGTTTAAGGATAATAAATTCAACGGGAACGTTTTTCTTTCTCAAAATTTTAGCAGTATTCTAACCTTCTTTTTATCTAACGAAATTGCAAATTTAATGCTTAAGAATGTATTTCTGCAATTAAGTCCCAAATAACAGGCAGTTTGGTTATCTCTATTTGAAGATTTAAGTTTTCTTTTCAATTTCAAATTTATCTTTTTATTTACTTAATTAAGAGGATAACTACTTATCAGATCGCAGTAGTCGGTAAAATCAACTCCGTGTATTTATTTCCAACTTTTTGTACTTTACACTTTTCATTTTTGACGTTTCTTTAATATTTTAAGGGAACGATAAATTGATTTTAAGTATATGACCTCTTACTTAGTTAGGTAAAAGTTCAAGGAGACGATGTATCTTGAGATCGTTTTTCTAAGTTTCTCACAATAACGAATAAAATATCCTTAACGTGCTTTTTTTCTTAAGTAAACAATCATTCATCCAACTGAATTATATTTTAATGCCCCTGAAGCACATTTAATTTATTGGTAAATAACAATGAAAACGTTCACTAATACAAAATTTTGTTTTCAATATATAGAATCGGAAATTCAATACAATTTCTCGTATATAAATATTAGTAAATAATATTAATAGCAAAAACTGTACAAAACATAAAACATCAATTAGCTACTTCTCATATTAGTTTGTGTTACGAATTTCACAATACTTCTGGTTCGCTCTAACTTTGAAGAAACACAAATATTTAATATTTCACTTCAAAGCAGAATAAGTTTATGGACGTTTTTCTTGTGGTCTTTTTATATTTTACTTTTTCATTTACGTTTGCTAGAGCTATGAATTCATTATTTTTTACCACTTTTAATTACATGAAATATTATTAACATAAAAAAGAAAAAAGTAAGAAATTATTGATCGAAAGAGTTTTCTAACTTAAATACGTTAAGTAATTCTTAGTTTAATTAAAACTATACAAAAAAATTTGTACTAATGAAAAGTTTTTGTGGTCTTCTTTTTGTTGAATTTTCTTTAATTTATTATTTTTTTAACTTGAAAATTTGCTGATTTATGTACGTAAAAAGCGGCATAAAAATGATGATATTATTAATTTTTAGAAACTGGACAACAACACAAGAAAAAAGGGCTTACAAATTTTTCAAGAAAGATGAAGATGATAATTTTACTCGAATTTTGTATGCCATCTCCCTGTCCTTTTAAGATAATAAATTTTTTGTGGTAAATGTTTTTAACCAAAAAAAAAAAAAAATACTTCACGTGTTAATTTGACTCACACCTAAAGAATTCCTTATCATATTTATGTGCTGTTTTTGTATTTCAGGCAATCAATTCGTTTGAAAAATTTATATGGAAATTACTCAAAAAATTGAGTGTTTTTCATATAAATTTTTCAAACGAATTGATTGCCTGAAATACAAAACAGCACATTAATTTCAATTTTTTTTTCTTTTAATATTAATATATTTTTTAAATATTTTAATTTTTTCTTTACCAGCGACAACTCGTGAGTCAAAAAAGTGAGTGATTTTTATGCAAACGTTTTAGGGCTGACCGTTGGGAGTAGAGGAGCACATTGAAGTATCTGCGTAAGATAATTAAGAAAAAGTTATTTTTGTTCTACAAATCTTTGAAAAGTAGCAGCTTTTTCTCTTATTTTTTATTAATATTTATTCAATTAATTATATATATACATTATATATATTATAAACATTTAAGCAATTTTTTGTTGTTTTTCTCTCTGTTCTCTCTTTCGCAGTAATAGAGCTCAAATTGCTAGAGGTTTCCTTTGCCCTTTAAAACAAAAGATTTTCTTTGATATGGCAACTTTGTTCAATCAAAATTTAGTAAAAAGTAATTCTATTTTTTATATTATAATATTGTATTTTTAGTCCATTGCAATTTTTTCGGTTCCTTTTTTCTTTTTTTTTTAACGATAAGCCCAACAATTTTCTTTTTATTTGATGTTAGCAACTTAAAAAATTTATAATTCTTATCTAATTCCAGGTTAATAACTAAAAAACAATTTTTACTTAATTTCGTTTAGCCATATCTCTAGTCTTACACAGATGTTACCAAGATCGTTTATTATTTTGCTGTGATTGGCATTTGTTTAAGTTTTTTTTTTTTTTTTTGTTTTAAAGAGAAGTAGCACTTCAGGCATTAAAACCTATTTAGTTATTTTTCGTAACCGTGCTACATTAGGAAAGGAATAGATAAGAGATAATACAGGTGGTGAAAGGAGAAAGATAGATAGTTATTTTACTTCGCCGGCGAATCTGCTATGAATAAGTACCGACGAAGGAGACTGCACGTTTTTTCTTGTTTATTCTGAATATGTATTTATACCATTAAACAGAAAAAAAAATTTTTTGTATTTTGATTGCCGCAGGATTCGAACCCTGAACAAGCAGGTTTGTAGTCAACGTGTTTACCACTTTGACTACAGCAGCTACTTAGACTTGAAAAATTAGACACTATTTAAGACTATGATTATGGTTTTTATTTACTTATTTATTTATTTACTTTTATGTTAATTCTTGAAATTTTATATAATTTTGTGCTAGAAATACAAACATTTCCTTTTAAAATGTTCACAGTTAAATACATTGGTTTGTTTTTTTTTTCTAGCCAGAGGCCAATATTAAATATGAATGCACAATCGAGAATTGTTCTTAGGATGTAACAGAAGCATATTGATGCTATTATCTCATTAACGATGAGGATGATATTTTTCCATTTTCTTTAAGAAGTTGTCACTTAAGAAATTTATAGCACAGACATGAATGACAACAAGAAAACATAATACTCAAGATATCAAAAAAAGAAAAAACATTAAGTTAAAGTTAAAATATACCGTAAGCTATTTCTAGGGCTGTTTGTTAAAACTCCAAAATTTTTGAAGAGCTTTAATAAAGTAAGACAGCCTTTAGTAAAACGAGTAGTTTGACAAGAATTAATTTTTGTACCAATTTAAACAAATTCTAATATTTCGTTATACTATGTCAAAAGCGTCAAGGAGTATCAAGGAATTTGTTACAAGTGTTAGGGCCATTGAGGCCCTTGGTTCAGAGGTGGTAAAGTCGCTATATGTGTCCGGCGAATGATAGAGTGAATTGTTTACTGCACATGAGGGCATTCATAAAAACGAGATGGCCGATCAGCTTGCGAGGAACGGTAATTTTGATGTTTCAGATGCACAGAAGGGCACTACAACCCTCTTGCCCGAATTTAAGATTAAGTTAATGGAGGCTAAGAAACACGGCCCTTACTCATCGGGGTTAGAAAAAGGGCTCTACTTGCCCTCGGGAGATACTCGTTATCGCTTCTAGTGGGCATCATAACGGGGCACTTTACGATCGTACGTATGTCGGAACGCACGGTTATTTCACTTGTTAAGTAATGGAGAAGCTTTCGGGATAAGTAGGAGGGAAAGTCCGTTTGATATCTTTTCTATGACTGCCCAGCACTGCAGAAACGCAAGCTTAAACATTTGACCTGGGGTCTGAAAAGATTAGACACTTAGGCTACGGATGAAGTTAAAGGTAGTTTTTACAAAACAGGGATCCTGAGATTTCATAGGGTGCTGTAGGGATGTCTCTGAGTTGTCGAGGCATTACAATGAGCCGTTTTTTCCGAGTGAACTCGCCTCTATGCTCATTGCCCATTTAACCTAACTTGATATTTTTATTTATAATATTTAAACTAAAGATCAATCACTGTATTGAATCAATTTAATATTGAATATAGAGCGGTATTTATACTGAACTCGAGAAGCAGAGGATTTTCGTAGACAGAAGTAGTATTTTTGTACGTTTAAGATAACACAGTTGCTTCGTTTTTCGAGGGTCAATAGAGCACTTTGTGGCAGCCTTCTAACCTAAACATTGTATTATCAAGTTATAAATAAAACATTTAAAACAAAATGCTTTCTTTTATTTTTCATGTGGGTTGATTGAGACTGCAAATGAAAACGAAAAACAAAATTTCCGAATGGAGTGGTGTTAGTTAGTCAGTTAAAATTATTTTACTATCAGATATTTGATTGACGAATACTAAATCCAAAAGCTTATTATTAATTTTATATAAAGAATTAATTTGGTATAGCCATTAATCCATTATGCTGTTAAGAAATCGTTAAAATCAATGGAACAAGGCGTATTTAATCAGGTAAACAGCTGCATGAAACAGCCGGTAAATTAAAATCATCAAATACTAAAACAAAATTCCTGGAATTGCCGAAGCTTAACATGTATTTAAGATGAATTTTATCCGCAGTATTTTCAGAACACAGAGAATTATAATAACAACTTCCAAATACGTTTATTTTACTTAGTTTACTATTAATAACTTTATTATTATTTTATTTAAATTTAATTGCCAGTTGAAAACACTTTAAATGGCGAGTTGACGCAGAAATAGGTACATTGCCACATCGTTTCTCCTGTGTATATGATTTCTATCGAAAAATATCAAAATCTGGTCCGTTGAGGAATCTAATTTCCGTAATTTTGGTAGTACAAACGCACTGTGATGTTATAACTTTAAGTTTTCTTAAACAGAAGACTAGTTATCCACTATATTAAAGTGATTAAAGTGACAACAATAATAAATAATATTAACATAGTTTTTATTTGACATTTAAATTAAATTAAATTTATTTTATTTAATTTCTTAAGCAAAAGATACTTATTTTTTATTTATATTTTTAATCTTTCGCTACTCCTTTTTGTGGTATCGTCAGTAAAATCAAATGCTTATTTAAACACAAAAAACAACAATATAAAATATTATAAAAAAAATTTTTTATACTCATATTTTTAAGTGACACACGTAAAGGTATCACACAAATACATGTTTTTAAATAAATGCATAGTTTTAGTATAATAAAAATATTTATATTTTTTTATTTCTTCAGGAAACTAAAGCCAACACCTTTAATTTTGTTTGTGCAAAAATCATTTTTCTCTAAGTTTAAGTTTACTTAATTAAATTTAAAAAATGCGTTCCTTATTAAAATTGCAGGTAGTGTATAATAAATTTTAAAACAAATGCAAGAACAAAATTATTTCTGTTTTATTAAATGTCCATTAATATGAACCACATTATATGTGTCTGCCTTAAGATTAATTCTCTGTGCTATTGGCGTATCAATTCTTTGTAAAATTTCTAACATTTAATGTCGTTTATAATTGTTTTCTATGTTAATTACTGAAACATTTTTAAAATGTTTAGCACAATGAGATAATAATGCTAGTTTTTGTGAATTAATATTTTTATATATTTGATGAAGGAATTTTATAGACTTAATTTGATAATTCTTGATTGAGTATTTTAAATGAGAATTTAAATATTAAAAATTTTAACTGAAATAAGTATGGACGACAATAATTTTATGCCCCCCATTTTTGATCCCATAAATTATATACTGTTCTTATAATTAGAGAAATATAATTAGCGATATTTCCGTATTTTCACTGAAATCTTGTCCCTGAAAACACCAATCAACTTATATAAATTCCTCTTATACCCATTTCTTATACATAGTTTTCAGGACTTTTCTTTTCAGAATCACTAAATTAGGTCAACTTTAATTACAGCCATTGTGGACAAAAGACTAGCGTCTTTATTTTCCTTAAGATTTTCCCATGTTGCTATAGTTTTTTCTTTGTTGTATCAAAAACCAATATTCCAGATAAAAAAAAATCTAGACCACCAAGATGATAGAGTTAACTATAATCTAAAAGCAATATGTAAGGGACGTATTATATGATTGTAAGCATAACATATTATTGTATCATTAAATAATGATCTAGTTTGTTAAAAATGTTATGTAATGTAATGCAATATAATGGAATCAAAATATGGCTTCACAAGTGCAAATATTTCCCGTGGCAAAAGACTTAGTTTTATATTCTTTTATTTTTTAGTGATTTGTTAAGAAAATTATTTAAAAATATAAATTCACAATTCAATTATTTACTGTATATTTTTATTTGTTTTGATATTTGATATTAATCTGTTTTGTAAATTTTTTTCTTTCCTTGTTTCTAACAATAAGTAACTGTTTGATTTTTTACCGTTTTCTCATAAACCGATAGCTAACAAACAAATCGCTAAACTTCTAAAAGAGCACTCTGTCAAGTTCAATACCAAATCATTTTCAAGCAAAGTTTATTTGGTTGTTCTTAATCAAATTTCGATTAATAATATTATAATTTGGGGAAATTAATTAAATTATTTTTAATAAGTTATAAAACTTTGGTTGTGGTTTAAGTTTTTTTCAATTAAAACCGACTATGTAGCATTATTTGTTCATAGTAACCATAAAATGATTTAACGTTAACAAAAATTGTCATCGTGATGGAAGTGTTTTTGAAAACGACTAAAATTTGTTCGAAGCACCTTAAAATTTTTCGGAATTTTACTTATGTGTCAAAAGTTCATATTATGATGAAATTTTCATCAAAATTTCACTAAAAAAGAAGAATTACAATACTTCAATCACAATTTTACAAAAATGACAATAATAGCACAATTTGTATCAATTTTAATTTAACCAAGTCTTCGATCGGTTTAATAACTTGTTCGTTTAAATATATTGCTTTTGGAACAAAATAATAAAAGAGAAAAATTTTTAAAAATTATTTGCCTGTGTATATTTTTTTAGAAATGGTTGAAAAGTATGAATAATTTCAAAATTTTAATTTTTTTTAATTTTCATATTATCACAAAAAAATAGTATTTTAAGAGTAATAAAGTTTAGTGTCACACATTCAAATAATGTTAATTTACTCTTGTTGACGAATACCTTATTGTAGTTGTGCGTACTATCTATTCTTTATACGTATTTATTTTTAAAATCTGTATTTGTATTCACAAAAATGAATATCTCAAAATAAAAAGTATATAATCTCTTTGTTATAATAGTAATGTTCTAAAAATAAGAATATTTTTTAGGTTCACAAAGAATAAAAAAAAAAATACATTTTACAAGCTCTTATGATTCTAACGTCTATCTGTAGACAGCCAGCTGTAATTTAAATTGTTATGTTGTTTATGGAAATTTATACAAACAAACAATTGTAAATTTTAAACCAAAGCAATTTAATTTCATGCCAAAAAAGATGCAAAAAAAGGATTCAAAAGATAATTAAATGGCTTTTGATTTACATAAAACAACAAGGTTGATAGATAAAACTACCATCAGCAACTACCCTAGCAGCCTTAAAAAAATAATATTAACAATGGAACAATTTTGCTTTAAAACCACTTAAGGAATTTCAAAGTGACAAACTAATAAAACTAAGTAAGTGGTTAAAAATCGTACGCAAAAAAGCTGATAGAAAATGTGAAAACAGAAATAGAAAAATGTTTTTTGTAATAAGTGAAAAAATGAAAAAAGTTAAATTTCGAACAATTTAACTCAGGATAATTTTACATAATTTTGGTATTTTGTGTTTGTTTTTAAAATAAATGTACGAAAGAAACCTTTGTTTGTGTTTACATAAACAAACTATTTTAGGAAGAAAACACTATCGATAAAATTGAAAGAAAATTATTAATAAAAAACAATAAACTTTTTATGATGAACAGAATTTAACATAAAAGTGTAAGTAAACATAGGAGTCTGTGTAAAATTGCTCAGTTTGCTTCTTGAAGAGGCCCTTCTGCTAAAGAGATACCTAACCGACAATTCTGGCAACTGATCAAAATTTTTATGTAATTAATCTGTATAATTGGAATGAGTACTAAGTACACCGACTGTGTCAATCCCTTGATGAGTGAAGGAATCGATATGTGAAAACGTTATTTGCTGCGGGTTTTGGCAGGTGGTAATTCAGTTACAAATATGTATATTTGCGGCTTTCTTTTTGGTAGCATCATTATAGTGAATTTAAAACTTACATTAAAGAGGTCATCAGAATCTCACAGCATACTTTGTGGACATTTATATGGTGATCATTTAAACATGGGCGTTAAGTCAAACGTAGATCTTTCACACAAATTTAAACATTATGTCGAGATATCGTAACATTATTTTAAAAAATTAAAAATAGAATATAATGACGAACGATTTGCTAATGTAATTTTTCTTATGTCTTAATTTTATTTCGTTTACACCCAATATGAATCCGATAAAAATTTGATAACAAAATATATTTAGAAATTTGTTTGTATTGGAAAAAACTCATAACTCGTTCTAGTTAAACTCACTAGAACACTACAAGAGTTCAACTTATTTATAGTAAAATCAAAAAGAAAGTTAATAAGTCCTTTTAATAATTTCAAGCCTTTATTTAAATACACTGCATTCTAAGACTGACTCCGTTTTGGTTTTTTGTTGATCACATGCATCAAAAAACTTAAGCTAAAATAAATATTATTAATTTGCTAGAAAATAAGGTTAAAATATTTTTCCTATTTGTGTATAATTTTACTTTCACTCAATTTTTTTTAACTAAATAAAAACGTACTTCAAATACTATGTTTTAAAAAAAGTTTCACGTTTTGATAAAACAAACTATTTCTGAAAAAAAATAAATCAAAAAATATTTTTTATAGGCTTTATTGCACTTAATTTGTCCTCTGATTTTTATGAATCAAATAAATTTTGTTGGTTTTTTGCGTGATCTAATATTTGTGTATGTTGAAAGTGTAAGTATGTTTATATTTCATGTGCATAGTATGGGTTCACAGTAACAAAAGAACACTTGAGTTTTTTTTTAACAAATTATTTGCATTGTTGCGGCAGAAGCCTCCAAGACCCCTACAAACGTTTATTATTAACCTATTCTTTAACAAATTAAATAATAATAGAATAATGCTTTTTTGACCTTTTCAAAACATCATTTTTTTAAAAAACTACTTTTTCACGAGGACTTTAGTTATTTAGCTTTTCAGTTGTAGACCTTTTACCCCTTTTTAAATCCAAAAATATTGGGGTCGTAAGGTTTGGCATATTTTCACATAAGGATATGATTTACATATCCATTCGACTCACAGTAATAACAAATCATTTTTTTTTTAATATTTTTTCTTTTAAGCAAAAAAACCAGGAGTTGATAGGAAACTTGATAAGGAATAGCTCTGGTCTAAACTTTCGCCATTGATGACTAAAATTCCCATCAATTGGTTAGAGTGGATCAAGCATACAAAAGTGTCAATAGGTGAATTATTAAAGAAAGCAGCTTAATTAAAAAATATGATGTGTAACAGTTTAGATTGCAATATAAATGACAAAATTCGCGC
Source organism: Cistogaster globosa (assembly GCA_937654795.1). NCBI lineage: Eukaryota > Metazoa > Arthropoda > Insecta > Diptera > Tachinidae > Cistogaster > Cistogaster globosa. The sequence continues at coordinate 24,699,522 of OW569405.1, forward strand.
ATTGTTACAAATACAGACGTTTAAAATATGTAATTTTCTAGTTCAGATCTATCTACCAACAAAGAAAACAAGTAGTTTAAGTTTAAGGAGTTTTAAATTTACTTAATATTTGATATATATTTATATCTTATCTTATCTTAACTTCTTATTTCCTTATATTACATAATAATAAATCATATCGCACTAACATACTTTATTTTTTTTTGTTTTGTGTTTATATTTCGAATAAATTTAAACGAAATAATAATTTACGTATTGAATTTGCAAATTGATTTTTTTTTTGTTTTTTTTTTTTTTTGGTTTTTGTGTATTTGTAAAATTTTTTTGGGAATTTTTATAATATTATATATTATAATATGATAATATCCCATAACATTTTCAAATAAAAATGCAATTTATTTGTTGGTTGGGAAAACATTTATTTATACGTATTTCGCTGGCTGCGTAAATCAGCTCATCAGGAAACCTTTACCTAAATTTCTAGAAAAGCCAGAAACGTTTTTCTTTAAGTATAGAAACTTTAAAACTAACATAAGACCTATTTATCAAGCCCACACAAAAATGTTAAGGACTTAGCACTAACAAACCACGTTTTTATTTTTTCTTACATTCAATTCTGCGTTAGGTTGATTCTATGCCGACTCTTAATATAGACGTAAGGCGTATTAAAGTGAAAGTATATAACACGCGTTGACCACTTCAACGCGTTATACACTTCTGTCAAAAAAGTTGAAATAGAGTATTTTCATAGTATAAGGTACATAAATAAGTTTGCAACGTCTTTGACTCATGAAGTTGTTTAGCTTTCATCTTTTCACGCGTTGTATGTAATATGACATCTCGTCAGCTGACTTTCCTTTCATTTTTGATATAAAATTAAATATATAGGTTCATCTCAAATGAAGGAAAATTAATAGAAGAGATAAAAGAACATAAAATATTATACAATAAAAGTAGCTACGAGTACAAAAACAAAAAGAATCGTGCTGAAGTTTGGGTTTTATGTAACTTGAAAAGTTTGAAGCGTATAAAGTATACAAAGCTTGCAACGCATTGATGTATTCAACGCGTGTTATGTGCTTTCACTTTTAGTGATGCCAACAGTTCTTGAAAGAAATCTTTAAGCTAATTAGCACTTTAAAAATTAAATGGCTATCGTAGCTACAGTATTTTTTTACTTTTGAAGATAAAGATTTTCGACCGTTTTTTCTTCTATGGGAAACCACTGCAAGTGCGTTCTACTAAGAACTGTACAATACATTTACAAATTCTCGTAAAAAAATTAAAAGTAAAAGTTAGTTTATTACGAAACTTTTTTTCAGAATATGAGCAATTAATATGCATTTCAAGATAAAATGGTGCACCAGTCATCTTAATTTATTATTTTCAATTAATGCATTTTTAATCTTACCTTTTATTTTTTTAAGTTTTTACTATTGACTGAATCTGCATTATAGAAGTCAAAGTATAAAATTTATCTCCAAGATCATTTGGGAGAAATGGTACATAAGCAAAAAAAAAAAAAAAAAATAATTAATGACTTATGTATTGCTATTAAAAAAAACTTTGAACAATATGGCCTTTGACTTTTTATTTACAAAGGAGGCCCCTTAGAACCTTAGTTCAAATACAGGATTCTTTTTTCTTTCACAATAATATGTCATTTCGTGGAGAAACTAGAGATACAAACTTAAGGCACCTAATTTTACCCGTATAATTGTATTAGAACAGTTATTAGCACATTTTATTTTTGTAGTTGGACAATTTTTAACACTGTTTGCAAAACACTACAACAAATGTTTAAAAACATATTTTTCTAAATTTTAATATTAAGAAAATTATAAGCGACACGCGGAAAAAGTCGTGGGCACTGCTAGTTTATAAATAAAAGTGGTTTAAAAATATGTACAAAAGCCTTTGCTTAATAGTTTTATAGCATTTAAACATAGTTGTCATTATATTTGTATAGTAACGCAACCTGACCAAACTACAAAATTTAGCAAATATTCTATTTATTGATTTGAATACACTTAAATACCTTTACAAACACTAACCATTAGTTAAAGATAGCCCGACAAAAAAGGGTATAAAATTAAAGAAAATTAGGTTGATATGCAATTAAAAAAATTTTTCTTACAATTTCAACAAATGTTTTTCCTTAGAAAATTATTTTAGGATTTTTTTCATTAAAGCTTCCCCCGCTTCTTTAGCAAATAGACTACAAATATAATGGAATAATTGGTTTAATTGAATAAAGTAAATAGTTAAATTGGCGTTTAATTTATGTTAGTTTTTGATTTTACTTTTACTAAATAAAACTATTTAACAAAATTTGAAAAAAAAAACATCGTGACAAGTAAAATTGAGAGAACTTTTTTTTTTTTTTTTGTTTTACAGGTCTCTTCAAATATTTTTTAAAGTGAGCAATAGCTCATTTAAACCGTCCTTAAAATCCACCTTAAATAAGATTTTGATGTAAGACTGTTTAATAAATAGGAATTTAGATTTTGAACATATTTTTGTAAAAATCTACTCAAAATCTTGTTACTTTTAATTATCTTACTAAGCTACAACAGTGTGTTTTTGTAGAGAGCGAATTTTAATTATTCATCAGCTAATCGATATAGTTTTTAATGGCACAATTTTTTGATATGGAACTTAACGTTAAAAATAAATTTCAGCTACTGAATTAAAATTGCATACAAAGTCAGAAACTTGAGATACAAATTTGAAAGCACCTAATTTAAACGGTATAATAATTCTAAAATAGTTGTCAGCACATTTTATTCTAAATTAAATATAACGATTCACGAAAGCGGCGTTAAGACTTGACGGATCCTTCGTTTTTTACATTTTTGCAGCAAACGCATGTTAATGGCAATTTAAAAAAATATAAGTTCTATTCCGTTTTATAAGAGTTTTTTTTTTCAAATCCATTGCCTTTTTATTTAGTATGTATATTTTTACTTTTATTTTATAAAAATATTAGTTCTGAATATTCTTTTGTTTATATCTTCATTTGTTCCTTTTAATTATATTGCCTTTTAGCTAATTTTTTTTTATAAAAGCATCTGTAGGCGTTTATATAGTTTGTAACAAATGTGGGGTAAATTGAAAAATAAAATCTGTAAATATTTATATGGAAGCAACAGAACAAGTAGTTTTGTGCTAAATTTTTCTATTATTTTTTTAAAGCCTTAAGCCAAAATTTAACAAGAAAATGGCGTTTGAGATATTTTGTAGGAAAGCACATTTTTAAGAAAATTATAATTATAAGTTGTTAATGTTAAATATGGTGCTTAGAAGAGGGCTCAATTAGTAAGATTTTTTCTACAATTTTCAAAAGGAAATATTTAAGTGCATAATAAATTTTTTAATGAAAATGTCTACTAGTTACAGAATAAATTTTTTAACCATAGCCAAAGTCTTAAGTGATTACGATAAGTTTTCCATCTTTTATTGAATTTGGTATACGAATTATTTTATCATTAATTTTTAAGAAAGATAACAAGTGCTGTTTTAAAATATATACATATAATAAAACATTAATGGGGTTAGTTCTGAATATTTTGATGCTGGTGTAGATAATGGATTACTATCTATGAAATACAAAATACCTATTTTTGGAATTTCTTCTGTCTGTAAGTCTGCGTTCGCATCACGTAAAATTGATTAGATTGATTTTAATAAGTTTTGTAAAGAGGTCCCTTAGAACCTTGGTTCATATATAGAATACTTTTGTTCATAAAAATATGAATTTTGGTTGAAAAACAAGAGACAAAAATCTGAAAGCACCCAATTCAACCGATATAATGGTACTAGAACAGTTGTTAGTACATTTTATTTTTGTAGACGAAAAGTTTTTAACACTTTTTGCAAAACTCTTCAACAAATGTTAAAAAATTAATTTTTCTAAATTTTAATTTTAAGAAAATTTGAAATGTTACGATGATGGAGTTTTGGGCACTGCTAGTATGTAATAATTTATTAAAGCTTACATATTGTTTATTATTGCTAATATTGGCGCCATTGGATTCTATTCAAATTTTGTACAGAAATATCAGGATCATTTTTTCTAACCAAAAAATTTTTATTCACCAGCAGTTAAAAACAAGAAAAAAAAAACATTTTATACATAAAATTTCAGAAACCAAATTCATATCTTCTTTAGTTTTGGTAGATTTGGATGCTGTCAAAATAAATTTATATTATTATTCTGTGCCAAATAAATTTAAGTTGCTGCCGTAACAAATACTATCGAGATTATGTTCTAAAATAAAAATTACAACAGCTGGTCTCTAAAAAAACTTAAGTATGGAAGAAGTTATAATTGTAATTTCTTTGAAACGAATTTTGGTTTTTTCCAAGAATCTAAATATTTCCTTAAATGAAATCGTGTTTAAAGTTAAAAAAAAACCCTTAAGTAGTCGTCTATCTTATTGCTTGTGGGCATAAATGTAATTTTGTAAGAATATATGTATTTAGCTCATGTACAGCTTAGTTTTATTTGCAAACGACTTACGTAAATAAATAAACAGAAACATATGTATTTATGTAAATCTGTTGCATGCAAGATATGCTGTTGATATTAACATTAATAGTAATAGGAACATTATATTTTTAATATTAGTGTGAGAGTTATATATCTCTTGAACAAGTAAATGAAAGAGAATAAAACACTGGCGGCAAATGTGCCAATGACTTTATAGCATCGACAACTACATTTTGCATATAATAAAAATTATAAAAAAAAACTACCTAAATATTTTTGGAAGAAGTGTGTTTCTAAAAGTCAGTGAAATTTAATTTCTAACAAGATTGATATGCGTTAAAAAGTTTAAGGCTCAAGTCCACTTTTTTTTCAATTAATATTAGAATTAAGCCTGATTTTCAGTACATTTTCCGTCAAAAACCGGATACGATTTATCGATAGCTAATGCTATGCTTGAACGAATTTGGTACAAACTGATCAGTGGAATCACACATGCTTTATGTAGACTCCACAAAGATTAAAACAAAGAGTAAGAATATTAAGTTGCAGAATGCAAAATTGCACATAGAAAATTAATTGTTTATAGCATAATTTAATTGTTAGTAAAAAAAACGACAAATACATGGATAAATATTTTTTATTTACTACGAGCAAAAAAGTTAAATTAAAGTCTGGTAGATTTATGGCACTTACTGTTTTCTTTTCTGGTAGTTAGGAGATTCAACCAAGTGAAATCAGCAAATTACAATGGATTTCGAAATGCTACAAGTCTGAAAGTCTGCTATGATGGGTACATTTATTTATATTTTAAATGTTTTCTTAAAAAACTTAACAAAAAAAGTTTTATTTGCACATACTAATAAAAGGTAAGAAAGTATCTAAAACAGGCGAAAAAATTTATTTCTTTACTCCGATTTCAAGTGCCTAAAGTGACCAAATATACAATCATTTTTACTTTGTACTCGTTTTATATATTTAATTCCACAATTCAAGCTGAACATTAAAATTGTAAAATCTTCAGAATATTCCTTTTAGCAAAAGCTCCTCTTACCAAGAGTTTGAGTTTCTATTTCAATAGAATCTTTAGCGAAAGTGCAGAACAGATCTCGAGGTTACAAATAAACAACTTGTGTTCACCCCATTGCTTTGGTCACGCCGCTTTAACTTTTACTTGTAGTGTTTATAGATTTTCGCAGTTTTGTAGGTATGAGTATATTTATGCAATATTAATGCAAGTTTAAAAACTTCTGTTTTTTTTAAACATGGTACTGGCATGTAAAATATTAATAAACAAAACGATTGACTTGAGATATATCTTAAGTTAGTAAAATCATTTTGGGAATTTAAGAAATTTTATTTATCAATTTTTTTGCTGTTAAAACTACTGCTTTGGGTAGAATGCAGTAAACGCAAGTGTTGTTAAAAAAAACTTTATGTAGAATAAATTAAATATAAATAGTAGAAGTAGTTTAGGTCAGGCAGGCAGCCGTGTTCCCATAGCTCACTTGTGTACACTGATTGGTCCCTTTGTGTTACCTGATAAGGGAGAGAAAAGAAGAAACAGAGATAGAGGATTAAGACAGGAATTAGGGATGAAGAGGTGAGACAGACAGAAAGAAGAAAGGAAGAAAAAAGAACCGCGAGTCCGAGAATACGATTAAGGCCCGAGAAAAATGCAGAGAAGAATCCGCTAAATGAGACCAGTCGACCAAAGTGTGCGCTCATCCCCCGAATGAGTCATGCTGTCCGGTTGTAGGCCACCACCACCCACTGTATCTCAAAAAGGAACTAATCCTACCTGGACCCATTGACGATATGAAAGGCCCTCATAGTACCGCTCACCAATATATCTCAGCCGTATACACTCCAGCGCACGGCATTGACAGAGGAGGTGTTCCACTGTCTCTTCCTCCTCCTCGTCCAGGCAACTTCTGCATTCTCCTAGCATGGGTCCCGAATAGACAGTGCCCAGTGACCGCAGCCATCAAGTCACGTAGTCGGTGCGGTAATCCACATGATCATTAAAAACATCCGTGATCCGTAGTACGCTATCATGTACCCATGATTTGTAGTTCCATGCGCCTATAACATTCAGTACAGAAACTTCGCGCTGTTGCATAGATTAAATGGAACCCCATTCAGTCAAGTTAATTCAAAGAAGGAAGTTTATATTTCCCAAAGAAGAGCACAAGTTCCATTTTGGTTGGATTAAGACTTAGTCCGCTCCGCCGCCTCTAGACGCAGATTGCCCTGAGCGCTGTTTCCAACCTTTGTGATACTGTGTCATCGTGTATCCCTGACACTGCCACCGCCACGTCGTCCGCGTAGGTGACAGTCTTATAGAACATGGAATCTATTTCCACGAGCAGTCTGTTAACCGCGACATTCCACAACAGCGGAGACAAAACTCCAGCCTGTGGTGTACCCCTTACCACCATCCTAGTGACACTCGCTGTGCCAAAAGTAGATGTTATTATCCTGCAATTTAGCAGGCGTGCTATGAACCCGATTATCGACCGATCGACCCGCACCTCACTGAGAGCTTGAGTGGTTGCACTCGAGTCGATATTGTTGTTGGTGTAGTTCTTATGCTCGAGAAGTTTTTTATATAACTGACGAGCGCGTGTTAATCCGTTTCAATCGTTCAACCACTTGTGTAGGCATGTTGAGATGGAGAAAGAAGGCTTCTATCAATTTTCATCCTCATGTGGATCTCGATAAGCCTTTCCAGTGTCTTGAGCAGAAAGGACATCAGACAGATGCGTTTGAAGTCCTTTGCTAATGTGTGCGATCTCCTTCCACCCTTGGGGATGAAGACCACGTTGCACCTCCTCCATTGATCTTGAATATAGGACCAGGAGAGCCATGGGGTTACCAGATCCAAATTGTTCTGAAGATCGGCTGGAATAATCCCATCCGGGCCCGCAAACTTGAATGGATAGAAAGTCTTAATGGCCCAGTATAGTCTATCCATATCTATCTGTACAGAATTTTTCATACTGTCCATCCCTATAGATTCATACTGCATTTCCATTGTTGAGTGACAACCAGGAAAACGTGTATCGAACAGGACCTCCAGTAACTCTTGTGCACTGATTGTCCAAGTTCCGTCAGCTTTCCGAATGCACCCTGGAATTGACAAATGCTCTGCAAGTATTTTACTTAACCTGGTCGTCTCTGAAGAGCCCTCTATCTCACTGCAGAGGACCCTCCAGGATCTGTCCTTTGCATTTCTTACTTTATTTTTTAACTTTTTCAAAGAGGTCTTGTAGAGTGACAAGTTTCCCGACCTCTTTGCTTCATTTAAGAGTTTCCGGCAAACCCTACGAGACACGGTGGTCGTCGGATTGTGCATTGCACTGATGGTCTGCAAGACCTTTCGATTGCATTCTTAAAATCGCTGGTAAGTCTGCTCACGGCATCTTAAATATCCCCCGTGTCCCTGAAGACCATGGGATAGTCCAATGCATCCCTAAGGATCGTGTTCTGATCCTCCCAGTTCGTCTTGCGTCTGTTAATATAAACAGCAGTAGTGCGCCTTCCATTCAGAATAGGGAAGAAAACGTAACGATGATCAGAAAAAGAACAGTCCTCGGAGACTTTCCAATCCTCAATTAAGAACGCATGGTGAGCATCAACAAGCGTGATGTCTAACACCTCCTGCCCTTTTGATACTACGAAAGTTGGTTCTGAACCTCAAATAATTATAGAAATAGCAAAGATTTTATATAAGCACATTTATATAGATTTATAGTGAAGTTTGTCGTTAATATTTTATTATTAAACTCCTGTGTAAGTATCAAATTGTCGGCTACGTAACGTAATAAAACCACATTAGTGCATTCATTTATAATCGATCGATTAACACATACATATCATTAATAAAAAACAATTGTTTTTAATTAATGTAGGTTATTTGTGCTTGATTTCTTGAAATATAAATATAGCATGATATTCCCATGAAATACTGATTAATTAAAGCTTAAAAATTTACAGCGTTATGTATATTAAAAAATTGGTATGAAGTTAGCATAAAGTTTAACTATAATGTTTAAAGAAACTACGGTTAACAAACCGCTAAACACTTGTTAGCGAGTTGCCAAATACTGACCATCTTTTGATGAACAGCTGTTTAGTGTAAATTTTTTGTAAAAAAATAAGAGTAAATAAAGTAAAATTGTGCGCGAAAATAAAAAAAATGGAAACTTTGGACGTTTTAGACAATTTGGAATATTTAAGGTCCCGAAAACGCTCAAAAAAAAATTTACAAAAAAAGGAGAAACCCATTTGCGGAGTATAACGATGAAGAGTTTCGCCTAAAATATAGATTTTCCAAAGAAAATGCCGAAAAATTAATAAAACTGGTGCAAGCTGACCTTAAATGGAAAGGTAAAAAAAGGTGGTAGCATTCCTCCATATATACAAATTCTATAGGCACTGAGGTGTTGGGGACGCAATAATGTTCAAGATGACTGTGCAGAGTACCATGGTTTTTCCCAGTCTACAATGAGCCGAATTTGCATTAAGGTTGCTGAGGCGTTTGCGAAAAAAAAGCCAAAGATTTTATAAAAATGCCGACAGCAGTGGACGAACAAATTATTGTAATGGAAAAGTTTAAAGAAGTTGCTGGATTTAAAGATGTTATGGGAGCAATTGATTCCACGCATATGCGTATAAAAGCTGTAGGAGGAGATGACGCACAATTGTATGTCAATCGCAAGAGATACTTCTCCCTGAATGTACAGGTGTATATACTTAATTAAAGAAAATTAATGTTGAAAAAAATTTAACAGTAATTTTTTAAAATACCTAGGTTGTTTGTGACGCTTCTCTAAAAATAACCGACATTGTTGCCTGTTGGAGAGGAAGCACGCACATTTTTGGATATTTAATGAGAGTTAAATAAAAGAACGATTTGAGAAAGAAGAGTTTATGGGCCGATTATTAGGTGACGGAAGTTACAAATGCACAAAATATTTATTTACGCCTGTGCAGAATCCAAAAAATATTAAAGAAATACTTTACAACAAATCCCATATATTAACGAGAAATGTTGTTGAAAGGCTCTTTGACATTTGGAAGAGCAGGTGCCGTATTCTTTTGGATAAAAAGCGAATTTCTAGAAAGAATGGAAAAGTTTTGATTGTGGCTCTTGCCGTGCTGCATAATTTATCAATTATATATAACGAGCAAGATTTTGGTAAGTTTATTTTATATAAAAACCGAAATCTATTTAAATTAAATATTGTGATATTATTGTTTAGATCCAGACGATATTCATAGCCATATTTCGCCTGTGGAAACTTCGCAAAATAGTATAAGAGATGAAAATATTTCACGCAGTATTTATGTTGAGCAAAATTTTTGAACGTGCCCAACTTTTCCTTATTTTAAATTTGCTGCAGTTTAATGTCTTGAATTATAAAAAATTCGAATGGTTTTTTTTTTTTTTAATTCAACGTTTATTTAATAAAAATAAAACTAAATCACAATTCATTTGCAGTCGTTTTAGTTATTATAAAGCATTAAAATAAAATATAAATTAAACTAAAATAAAAAAAATTTTGATATTCATGAACACCAACAATTGTCGGATAGTTAAAACGATTCATTAACACTACAAAACACATTTTCTAAATTGTTTATAAATTAACATTTGAGTTGGTATAGTAGCCTCGGTATAATAATAAGTTATAATCACAATGTAAAATCATATCAATTAGATTTAAAACTATTTTAATTGAAAAATCCATTTTTCTTTAAATTTCCAATTTCTATTTTAATTTTTTCCATTTTTAATATATGCTCCTCTTTTTCTTGATTTTCTAACATTTCGCTCCTCCTTTTTTGTATTAAATGATTTTCTTTCAAATATTTTATTTCTAAGTCTTTTTGTTTAATGCTTAAGTCTAACAACTTAATTCTCTTTTCATTCTCGTTTTCAGCTTCTGATTTTAGGTTTCTTTTTCTTTTTTACTTCTTTTATGAAAGAGTCATCTTCCGTAATATATAGTATTTCGTCATCCGTTTTTACTGTCTCATTTTGTTGGCTTACTTGTGAATTGCTATCGTAGGCATTAAAATCAATTTCAAAATGTTTTGGTAGTCTTTAAACCAGTTGTTCTTCTACGCTATCTAAAGGTTTAGGAGCAGGACTACCACCCGTCTGCTTCGTTTGTCTAATAAATTCCGAATTTTTTGTTTTGGCAAGAGACTTTGTTTTGCACCACTGGTTTTGGATTTGTTCTATCGTCCTGTTGTTTGCGGACACTGTATTGAAAAGGTTGTGAATTGCACTCCAGGCATCCTTTTTTTCTTATTGGTGTTCGTGTCAATTCTTGCATCTTCAATTATGTCCAGTTTGTCCAGCGCAAGCTGTGAAAGTAAGTCCTAAAATAAGCTTTTGTTTTAATCCGTCATTATAATGATTTACTATAATAACTTACCTTTTCATCCTGCTGCCAATTCACCGCTCTTTTCGTTTTTCCTATTTTTATTTTGTTTAACACCGGCACTTCCATTTTAAACTATAAAATCTATTTAGTTATGCTTTTCAATATTCTATTTATTTATAGAGGAAAAACAAACATATGATTTAAATGTCAAATTCAGCGATGATATAAACAAAAAAAGTAAATTTAGTAGTAGCATTATTCATTTTCAGAGTTGCAGACGTTTGCAATTTGTTTATGAATAAACATTTTGCCAAGAAGCTGCTAAGTCAAATCTATATTCTAGTTAGCAGCTAGTTGACCGCAGTTTATAAACAGTTATCAACTTTTTATTATGCATAACGCTGTTAATGTATAACTACGGGGAAAGCATATCAATATTCGTGCATTGATTCATTTATTTTGTTTAAGAAATTCATTATCAAAAAATATTCTTTTTATTCTTATGTATTTTCCAAGTACTAAGTGTATGTCTCAGTCATTTTACATTCTATTATACAGCCATTTCCATAGAGATAAAAGCTAAGCAGAAATTTCCAAAAAGGATGATGAACTCTGAACTAATTACACACTAATGAAACAAAAAACAACAAATAAAAAACATAAAGTTATTGAGTAGTGTTTTTATATATAACAAAAATAGAAGGTCTGCAACTTCTTATTAATTTTTTTCCCCTAAGGGATAACATGTCAGTCTTTAAACGGCCTTCAGATTCAAAAAACTAGAAAAAGTCTCTTATGCACATTTAATACTGCGTTAAAAGCTAATTAGATTCTACCTAAACTTTTTTATTAATTCTTATACCTCAAGCTGAATTGATTAAAATTAACAATTTATGTTCAAATAACAGAAAAAAAGACAAAAAAAAAACTTAAAACACCCTTCATACAAAAACAAAGTAACTATTGAGTAACTATTTTTATATTTAACCGACTTCCAAAATAGAAGGAGGTTATTAAATCGTCTGAATGTCTCGCTTTTTAATGTGTGTGCCAGTCATTTCAAACCGATTTTAAAAATATTATTTTTTATTTGATAGTTTATGCTTACAGGTTCATCCCGTTCTTAAAACAGTTCACAATTTTAAAAATTAACGGGTGTCCTAATACAAAATACATAATTTTTACATGTTTTTTATACTGCAAAGGACAAATTTAAAAAACTGCAAAATATAATACAAAAAATAAATCCAAAAATTATAGGGCGCCCTAACAGATTACGTAAATTAACTTATATGGGCCTGTCTTTTGAACCGTTACCCCACTAGCCATCAAATTGAACAAGACACGCACATAACGCTGGCAGAACAACGGTACTAATTTGTCATGCTCTTGTATGTGGCGAAAACGTGTCAATGTTCGTGTTTTGTTTGAGCACAATTTTCTGTTTGTCGTCAGGGTTGCTTCAATGTTTTTAATAAGAGAGAGAGAGAATTTGCATTGTTGATCAATAGATGGCGTTAATTCGAAATAGAGAAATCATACTTCATATTCGATGGCGAACATCATTGGTCAGATATATGTTCGGACAACGATGGTTGCACATGGACGAAATATGAACACTGAATGTTTACATTAGCCGAGCTCATGTGCGACATCATGTTTATCCCGATTTGATGGCTCGCGGAGCCGTAGGGTTATAGACAAACAATTGAAAATTATACAGAATGTCGATAACTATGAACGTAGAAATAAGAAGTATAAACATTTAAAATTATAAAAAAAGAGTGTCCAAATAGTTCATTCAATTTGATGTATTTGGCAAAGCTTTTGAAATGTGAAAATCAAATAATTGAAATTTACTAATATTCTTCAGTCTAAGTATGCTGTAACAACAAGTTTAAAATTTGTATTTGGAAATTAAGCGGTGTCCCTATAGTTAATGTATGTGGCCTAACTCTTAAACCTTTAAGAGAGACAGCTAAAATTTACAAGGAACCTGTTTTGATAAGGTCGCTATTACAACAAGACAAAATGAACGGGTGTTCCCATAGTTGATGCAGTTTAACCTACGTAGTCTTAGCTTTTGAACTTGAAAACAAGAGCAATGTTCACTACTTTTTTCTTTATATAATAAGAAGTATAAATATATAAAATTATAAATTAAAGAGTGTTACAATAGTTAATGTACCTTGATGTACATATAAAGACAGATGGCTGAAATTTACAAAGAACCTTTATTGCTACAAATGCAAATATGAAATTTGAATTTGGAAATTAAAGGGTGTTCCTATAGTTTATGTAATTAATTGTATGTGGCTAAACTTTTGAACTTTTGTAGACAGATAGCTTAAATTCACAAAGAATATTTGTTGCTAAAACCATTAAACAAGTAGCAAATTTGAAAATAAAGGGTGTACTCAAGTAATTGGCCCATATGGCCCTATTTTTTAAATCCTTATAGACAATTATTAGAAAATGAGACAAATGTCTATTGTTATATCCAACATAAAAACAAATATAAAAAAAATTTTAAATTAGAAATTAAAGTGTGCCCTATTAGTGTATGTAAATTGATGTGTATGCCCAATCTTGTGAACAGTTAGAGATAAGCGGTAAGAATTTAACGAAATTTTGTTTTAATGTGTCAGCAATAAAAGAAACATGGTTAAAAGTTTGTCTATTCTAAAGTCGTTTTTTTTTTTTGCTGAATTTTTTAATATTAATTTTTACCGTTTGATATTATAACAAGCAAATTAAAATTGACTTATGTTTATTAATTTATGTTTTTAAATTATGCCATAAAAATATAAGTAATCACGCCACTGTACGAAAGTTACTTTCTAACCATAGACATAAATTTATACCAATACTTTCATTAACTAATGTTAATCTTTGTGCATTATATGTCGATAAGGTTGAGGTAAACATCATTTTATATAAAATAATCTTACTACTAATCTTACTACAAAGAAATGATTTAGAATGATTTTAAAAACTTAAGACAAATTTTAGCAATTTACAAAAAAGATTGCGGTGAGTATTTGCATGATAAGTCTTTAAACCAAAATTCCAGACTACTAATTACTCTCGACTCGATAAAAAATTTATTATTCACACTTTGGTCATTTCTTTATTTCAATACAAAAAGAGAGATAAAACAAAGTAAAGTTATAAAAAATTACAACTGTAAAACTTTATTTAACAATGGAAATTATTTATTGACCTTGCATTCACTAATAATTATATTTTTTTAATAGAGAGTTCTTTTAGTGTCCTTGTTTCCTTATTTTTATTTACTAAAGATATTTTTATTTCTTCCAGTTTTTATACTCATTCTCTATAACCGTTAACGCTTTAACCTCAAGAAGCCCTTTTGTTTTCTGTGGTGTTTCTCAGGCATCTTAATTTTTGCTTTTAAATTCATTTAAATACTAAATTTCAACTACGTAAAGTACCAGTGAATAGATGATGCAAATTAATACTATTGTGCTTAAGCATTTACTACTTTTCTTTTGTTTATTTTTCTTGCACTTATTTATTGTTGGGTTGGTCATTAGAATTTACAATCGTTTTAATGGAAACAAGTGAAATGCTTGTTATTTCCATTAAAACGTATTTAAAAACACTTCTTCTTTAACGAAAAACTAATTAGGATTGCTTTAATTAAACATTGATAAGGTAAAGGCAAAATAAAGTGCAAGTACATAAATTAAAGGCAACCTAATGGAATGGTAAAACTGTAGACTTATTTCAAGCATTCAAATTACTAAATGAATTAACTGGCCTAAGACTCTAAATTTTGAGTTAATCAGAGTTCGATTTAGCACTCAATTGTTTTATAATACAAGATTTCAGCTGTTTGTATAAAAAGGTTCAAAAGTTTGGCCACATTCACCAACATCAAATATACCATACATATTTGTGGACACTTTCTCTAATCTTCAAGTGTTTAAATACAGCGGTTTAAAACATAGGGCTAAATATGTCAATGTACATCAGTCATGAACACACCCTTTAATTTCTAAACTCAAGTTGTATACTTGCTCTCATAGTAGCCTTAGCAATACTGGTTCATTGTAAATATCAATCGTCGCTTTGCAACCATCACATATATAAATTTAAGTAACCTATTGGGTCACCCTTTAATTTATAATATAAAATAATTATAATTGTTATTATAATGATCATAATTGTCGACATTCTGTCCCATATTTAAACATTTGTTTATAACGGTTCAAAAGATAGGACCATATAAGTCAATCTGCATAAAAAATTTCTGCCACAACACTGCTTGTTCTGTATTCTAGTTTCAACTATTCGAGCTTTTTTCTGACGTACTATATGCCAGGTACGAAGTGCTATTACGAAGGCTATTTACAAGCCGAAGAATTCCCACCATCAAAATCTACCCGTGAGATACCGCCGCTGTCCACTTTTTTAATTTAAACTTTCTTTTTTCAGTTCTAATTTTATTTTTTTAATTGGTTTTTCACTTTTGTTCATTTACTTTTATCTTCGTTGTTAGGTGTTTAAAAATTTCAACCAAATTAATATTGATTATTTGCTTAATTAGATGGTGTTTACAATGTACACAACCTAAGGTAGATATTTGCGAAGAATGCTGGTAAAGCATGTAGCGATCCAAAAAATGCGGCATAGATAAAATAAGGTCAAAGCGAATTTGGTTAATTTGCTGATATATTTACATTTTAAGACTACCTTAAATACACAAAAGTATGCTGCAAAAAGATTTTTAATCGATGCGATTGGCGAAAAATCGCTATAACTGATAACACTGCTTAGAACTCATCGAGTTCGGAATAAACTAAAAAAAAATCCGCTACGAAAATAGATCCTTAATTTTGACCATACTCTATTATGTGCAAACTATCTAAAGCTTTGAAATAAATTTTTTATATACAGATGTCGCACAGTGGCGTGAACTACAAGAAACTGGAATTAAAGACTGGAACATCCTAGCTATTTACATTTTTATTTTTAAATAAATTTGTAAATAATTTTTCTTTCTTTAAAGTAAAAAAAAATTTTTTAAGTAAAATGAAATTGTATTTGAGTTCAAAGAAAATTAAAAAAGGAAAACACTGCGATTTACAAAGGAGGACATGAGTTCTTCGTCTACTGCAACAACACAAATATAGAGGTAAGAGAGAATTAAAAACATTGAAAAAAATTTACATAAAAATTGCTGACGGAATGCTTCATGGGTTAAGCATTATTGATATTTCCTTTAAAATCTCTTCAAAAGCTTTTAAATCATATCCATATTGATATTTTAAAAGTTTTGAAAATGATTTTTTAAAAATTACATAATAAAAACTGATATGTAAAAATCGATATTTATAGATTTAATCACAGGTAATATTTTTAAGGGAATTCGGTAGGTCCAGAATTACCTATTTTGTGTTTATTTGTTTACGTATTTTGTGTTTAGCAGATGCGTTCTAGTTTACCAAATTTAAAAAATTATAATTAACACCTTTTATTATAAAGTTATATGATCTTATAATCAACACTCTCCATTTTTATAAAGCAGAAATTCATTATTTCCAGAGGTTAACAATTTGATATTTTACTTTTCAAACATACACATATTCGACATTACTAGAATTCTCCCATTTGAATCCTTTTTATGGATGCTATAAATAGGTTCCGTATAGTTGTATTACTGTAGTTTGTATATTCATTCCCCACTGGGAATACAAAATAGAATTCGATATCATATTACATACATTTCAATTCCATGAAGTACAATGTATATTCTACGATGTATTACAATAATATATGTTATGTATCATCTCTTAATTTGATTTCTTTCTTTATTTTAAAAAATTTTCCCCTCTTTGTGTAAAGTTAATTAGGCGAAAATTATTGCCCTTATGGTACATTTTTATAAGTTTTTAGACTGCGTGGCTGTGCCTTTTGTTTTAAGCAATACGTTCGTGTACACGTTTCGTGCTATTGATACTTAACATTTCTTGAGCATCAATTGATAAATTTTATTCACTATACTGATAAGACGGACCTTTGTTTAAGCATCTAAAAGTCAAGATATAAACATAAATATAGAAAAAAAATTATTAAAGAAAATTCATTTGAAAATAACATAAAACCTGTTTTAAGACGCAAATGGATAATTCTAGAAAGTTTATATACTTTTCTTTGTTAAAATAAAAAAAAAAATATAAACGAAACTTTATTTCCATTTTATTAATTTATAATCCCCAATATTTCCATCAACTTATTTGTTCAGCTTTGAAATAAAGAACAGAAATAAAGGTCTTTATTGACATGAAAATATGAAGTGAAAACAAATGTCAGTGTAAATAACAAAGTAAAATAAAATCAAATTGCACTAATGCAAACAAAATGTGTGTTGATTTTATTGTACTCTTAACCAAAAACTATGATATATTTTATTCCTTGAAATATAAATATCAAGCACAATTAAAGTAAACTAATATAAAATAAATTCCGCATATTAAATTTTCTTATTTTTTATATTATTTAATAGGTAAGTTAATAATATATAAAGAAGAAAATTTAGTAAATATTAACATTTAAAGGCTGTTCTGAAAATGACATAATATTCATATTAGTATTGACATTTTTTTAGCTGTGATAGGCAGACACTTCAAATTGTCATGACGTTATTTTGACGTATACGACTAAAGTTTTTTAACAGTAAAAAACATTTAGAATTTGCACAGAGTATGTACAAATATGTCCACTATAAAGATAACTGGAGTAATCTGCGTAGCCCATTACATATGGCTGTGTTATTTCCAAAATATTTTAATTCAGCCCCACTATGATGTCGTGAATTGTGTATTAAACTGTCCTGTCAGTTTTTAAAAAAAAATATTTCTCATTTTCAGATAAATATTTTATATGTTGAAAAGTTTTGAACGATTTTGGCAATATATAAATATTAATTAAAGTTAATTAAAGGCAAAAATCGTATTTGTGAATTCGCTTGTTAGATTACTTTGTAAAACAAGCGACTTAGAAGCTATTAACTGTATAACGTACTAAAAATTTTTTTTTAATATCCTTTTCTATACTTTTTGCTATTAATTAAAATACAGCCTTAGAGGGTTTAAAACTTATTTTTCATTATTCTTACAATTTTATTTTTGTTTTAATTTCATACTAACAGTGACCACGACTTCGTCCGCGTATCATTTCTTATTTGCTTAAAATTAAAAATTTGAAAAATATGGCTATAAACATTTGTTAGAGAGTTCTGTAAACAGTGTTAATCTACAAAAAGAATATGTACTGACAACTACTCTAGAACCATTAAGCAGATAAAATCAGATGCTTTCACATTCGAATTTCTAGTTTTTCTGCGAAATTACATATTTTAATTTAAAAAAAAAAACTATCCTATACTTGAACCATGGTTCTAAGGGACCGCACAAAATTCAAATCCATCCAGCAGTTTTTTTTGTGATGCGAACACAGACAGTCAGACGAACAAACAGACAGACATGCAGACAAAAATTCCTAAAAATAGGTGTTTTAAATTCAATTAAAATATTGAAAAAATATTGGTAAAATAGAGCTGTAGCAAAAACTGTAAAACAAATATATCTCAAAATTTTCGCATACTTTTGTTTATTTATAATTTTTATTTTTATAAATAAATTTTTAGAAAAATAAGATGGTCAGGAAATTTTTTAAGCAAAAAGACTCTTTTTGTATCTATAGCTCTGAAGATACACATATTGTGTGTCTATAGGAGTCATGGATTGAGCCGTTTTGAGGAAAAGCTCCCGAGGTGGATTCTTTTAAGAGTTTTTTTGGAGTGGCTGGATCATGAGTTGCAGAACTCCTTATGAAATAAAAAACAGAGTGTTGCAGCTGCACGATAATGTTTTCCTTTCAAGTTTATCACACATACTGCTTGTTAAAATTCATTCAATTGACAGCTGTGACATAGGCTACACGCAACTTGAAAGAAATTTTTTTATCAAAAAAACTTATGGCGGCAAAATATCTGTAGAAGTAAAAAAGAAGAATAAATCAAAAGAATTGTGATCAGCTGCGTTTTTTTAACGTAAATTGAACAACTAACTTAAAGAAAAATTGAAAACATATTTGTTTCAATTTTGAAAAGTGTAGGTGTATTCGTAGAAAAGTGTGAATATATTAAAACGTGAAAGGCGAAACTTGGTCGTGTAACCCTAAAGTTAAAACAAAATATATAGAAATTAATTTGTAATTTAGGATGTCAAATTCCTTTCCGTAATATTTGACATATTAATAATACTTGCTTTCACACTACTTCATAATAATTAGGTTTTTGACAAATCTTAATGCTCAGTATTATAGTATAAAACGGACTTAAACAATATCTGAACACATTAGCTTAATTATATTTTTTTACGTTATAGATTTTGTTTTTCCACTTAAGTGTTTCCTTCTTTCAATAACCCTCCGTTAATTTTTGTAATAAATTATATTTCTTTAGTAAATTCGTTCATATTATTATGAAAAGACTCTGAATGTTTTATAAAATATGAGAAATTTAAAATTAAACTGATTAATTTTCGTTCAATGCACTATGAACAGTTTACTAAACATGAACCCTTTTGACGAAAAAACAAAAGAGCATGAGAATGATGGCGATTTCAAGTGGCACAACTCTGCTTTAAATGAACTTAAACGCTTAGGAATAACAAGTAAGAGTGCTTTATACAGCTATACACTTCACCACATATACATAAGAAATTATTTCCTACCTGTAAGTTTTACTGTTCAAAAAAGTCATCAAAAGTTATAGGTTTTACATATAATTGCTGGTATAATTGTGGTGCAGAGATGAACATGAAAGCAAACAAAACCCACTGCAGGAATACAAACGAAATTTAAAAAATATATATGAAGGAATTGGGGACAGGCGTGATGTTTTGGCCTCGAAGAACATGGACCGATCTTGCTGATTTTAAATAGCAAAATTTCCAAAACTGTGTATGATCGACTGGCGTATTTATATTTTATCTAGCTCAATCGACTTTGCTATAAAAGAGGACTCAGAATATATAAACTTTACGAGTTTGGAAATGGATATTGGAAAAATTACAAACGAAATGACAAACGTAGATATGCCCTTTTCAAACGTAGATATGCTAAAGAGTATAAAAACATGGCGTTTAATTTTTTCACTATTTGTTTTACTGATGGTTTAAAAAAAACTACAAAGTTAATTTTTTGTGAAAATTGACAAAAGAAGAAACTTTTAAAATTTTCATTGAAAATTTTGTTAAATACTGAGAAATCTGATAGTTTTGCATCAAATTTTATTTAATAAAAACCATGCTGTTCTGCGATTTAGAATTATAATTATAAGAGGAAGTTTTCTTCGAATTCTTCTTAGATAACATTTTTCTTTACGCCTTTTGATGAAAACAATTTGTTTCCAAATATTTGCCATAAATTAATACCATAAATTAGAATAAGCTATTAGTTTTCTACATATTTGTTTAAGAATCATAAATTTCTAAAGCTTTAAAAAAAGTTATTTGAGTACGCTATTACCCTTATTATAGAATAAAAATTTTCACAATTTTCTTATAGACTCGCTGCTCTTCACCTAAACCATTTATGGGCATATCCAAGCATCTATTAAAATTTTCTAAAATAATTTCACTAGAAGTCTCATAACCTACACATTTCTCATATTCTTTCCATTTTAAATAAAATATTTCCTTGTTCGTTTAGATACTAAATCAGTGAAAATATAGCTGACAAGAGGAAATATTGCTACAATTTAAACATTCTGTGAGTGTGTGCTTTTTTTATTTGGAGGAAGCTTTTCAGTTTGGTAACTAGGAAAAATTTATTAGATTTTTTGTCACTAGTTTCAAATTTAATGCCAAACCAAAAGCCATTAAAAAGCAAAAAGTGTTAAGCAATTTATATTGTCTTGTTTTTCGCGGTTTTCTGCTTATCATATTTGAACAAATTGTATCCTATTTTTTTACATCACTTTTTTATATTCTTGTTGGATTTAAAAGCAGCCTAGTAATAAAGTTTTAGAAGAAAAAAAATTTTTAAGTTTCTTAGGAACAAGAGAAACCAGAGTGCTTTTAAATAAATCTTATTATAACGATACTATAGCCCTAAAAATTGAATACTAAGTAATAAATATAAATTTCAATTAATAAAAATCTCAATATTGCTGTGTAAAATATGTGGTTAATTTTAATTGCACAGAGGTTTGTGGCAAAGCTGTAAACGAATGATTAATTTTTGGTTTTTAACTCACCGTGAATTAAAATGTTTGAATGCATTCATCTGTTCCAAAAAATGAATTGAATTAAAATTTGAATGCATTCACAATGAATTTGAATTCTTGAATGCCATTCACTTGGCCACACAAAGTTAATGAATTTGAATTTGAATGAATTTATTATGAAGAAAATTTGTGTGAATGCATTCCTTTCATCAGCCAAAAAATGAATTAGAATCTGAATGGATGTATAATGAATTTCAACGTCGTGAATGCATTTACTCGCTATCGAATTAAATGAATTAGAATTTGAATGCAATTATTGGAAGGAAAAATATATTGAAGGAATTAATTTTTTTTTACAATAATTCTTTTAAGTTGAAAATTATACAGTGTGTGTTTTACTACGTCGGCCATGACATAAGCTGCAGAAAAGTTAACGGGTGTTATATCGGGCATAATAAACGCTGTAGAAAAGTTAAAGGGTGTTGCAAAATTGACGTGTTTTTTGCGATTATAGTGTTATCTTTTGAACTATAACAGATAAACACTTGAAATTTACGTAGTGTGTGTAACTACATCGGCCATGATAAACGCTATAGAAAAGTTAAAGGGTGTTGCAAAATTGACGTGATTTTTACGATTATAGTGTTATCTTTTGAACTATAACAGATAAAACTTGAAATTTACGCAGTGTATGTTTTTATCTTTTGTAGTTCAAAAGATAACACTATAATCGTAAAAATCACGTTAATTTTGCAACACCCTTTAACTTTTTTTTAGTGTTTGTCATGGCCGATGTAGTAACACACACTGCGTAAATTTCAAGTGTTTATCTGTTATAGTTCAAAAGATAACACTATAATCGTCAAAGTCACGTCAATTATGTAACACCCTTTAACTTTTCTACAGCGTTTATCATGCCCGATATAACACCCGTTAACTTTTCTGCAGCTTATGACATGGCCGACGTAGTAAAACACACACTGTATAATTTTCAACTTAAAAGAATTATTGTAAAAAAATGAATTCCTTCAATATTTTTTTCCTCCCAATAATTGCATTCAAATTCTAATTCATTTAATTCGATGGCGAGTAAATGCATTCACGACGTTTATATTCATAATAACTCCATTCAGATTCTAATTCATTTTTTAGCTGATGAAGTGAATGCATTCTTAAAAAATAATTTCATGATGAAACTCAAATTCTTATTCATTCATTTCGTGTGGGTAAGTGAATGGCGATCAAGAATTTTAATTCATTGTGAATGCATTCAAATTTTAATTCAATTCTTTTTTGTGTGGAATGAATGCATTAAAAAAATCACAATTCAATGCAGGAATGATTCGCAGGAATGATTCAAAAAAGAATCATTCGTTTACAGCTCTGGTTTGTGGGTATAATAATATAAAAGTCCCCACCAATTGCAACGAGGTAGATTAAAACAAACTGAACATATTTTTTTTGTGACTGAATTTGCATTGATGCAGCTTTCCCCCTCAACTATGCTTCTTACTATCGTCTTGTTGGTATTATCCAACTTCTTTTTTTTTTTTTATTGTTTATTTCTCATACATTCAGTAACAAAATTTAGCTATAAATAAACAAATAGATCACTAAAATCAATTACACACTGGTCCATAGTCGAACACTCATGTGTATAAAATATAACATTAAGGATTCTTTTACAATTTTATTATTATTTTTTTAAATATATATAAAGTTTACAAAGCGAATTCTAAGGTATAATGAAAAAATATGAAAAAACATTATTTTTATAACAGATTTTAATTTAAAAAGAGTAGTCATAAAAATTAAAAAAGAATTTTTTAGTTGTTAATCCACCAATATCTGTTTCCATGTCGCTCCTTTTTGTCAATGTTGGCAATACTAGTATCAAATCTTAAGTCGTTATTAGAAATAATATTTGATTGAAATGATTTGTCATTAGCTCTTCTATACAAATGATAGAAAATTGGAATTCCATTATTATCTTGTATGCAACCATTTTTATCTAGGTAAACGAATGCTTCGGGAGGAACATATCCAGATATTAGTGCATTTATTATGTATTGATCATTGGTATAGAATGGTGCTAGAATTAATTTGTTTTCAGTGTTTACAGACCTTTTTGAGATATGATTTCTTATAAGTCTTATCATAAAGTTGTCTACTCTTCTAATATTTGCTGAATTAAGCAATTTTTTATTTGAAACAAATTTAGTGTAGTTGCTACGAGACGTTCTATAAAGCTCAGTACAAGACCTTAGACATTTTCTCTCGAATTTCCTAATCTTTTCCATATCTTCCTATATGGAAAAGAAGAAATATTAAACCAGATTGCACAACCATATGTTATGATTGGACGAACTAATGTTTTATATAATAAAATCTTAACATCTTTTTCAATGAACTTTGAATAAAATAAAGATTTATAGATAAGAAAGGCTTTTCTGGCTTTATCAATTTGTCTATTAACGTGAGTGTTGAAATATAGAAACTTATCCATATAAACACCTAAGTATTTAACTACATCTTTAGTAGGAATTTTTGTATTATTTAGATAAGATATTATTTCAAACTTTTTCCAATTTGTTCTAACATTATAGTAGTTGCATTTGTTAACTGGTGGGCGAAACAAAATAGATTCACATTTCTGGGCGTTAATTTTCATGTTCCAGTCAGAGGCATACTTTTCAACTGCATTATAAATTCCTTGCAAATTTGTATTAATTTTTTCAATTCTGTTATCAGAATGATATATTATAATATCGTCCGCAAAACCAATTATATTTTCAATGCTATTTAAAAGATCATGTATTTATAAATTAAATAAAATAGGAGCGTTAACGGTTCCTTGCTGAAGACCATTTTTCATTGTGAATATTATGGAACTTATATTGTTCTTACTGCATACAACAAATTTTTTATTATTCAGCATTTCATGTAAGAGAAAAACCAAAAGAATAGGGAAATCGTAGCTCAGCAATTTATATATCAAGGCGGGTAACCAAATATTGTCGAAAGCTTTTTCAAAATCTATAAGGCATACACCAGTGCAAAATTGTTTATTTAAGTTCCAGTTTATATTAGAAACTAGTAAATTAATTGCATGAACAGTTGAATGCTTAAATTTAAAGCCGAATTGTTTATCACATAACAGCTTTTCTTTCTCACACATCTTAGTTATGACATTATTGGTGCATATTTCGAAAATCTTGCTTATATTTGGTAACAAGCTAATTGCCCTAAAATTTCTAAGATCACTCGTATCTTTCCCTTTTTTTTGGTATTATTACAATTTTCGCTAATTTCCACGATTCTGGAAAATAAGCATTATTAAGCATATTATTAAATATGGTCAAATATTCGAAAATTAAAATGGTAGGGATGTTTTTCAAAATTATATTAGGTATGTTGTCAATTCCAGATGACAGTTTCGGTTTTAATTTAGCAAATATATATAAAATGTCATCTTGTGTGATAAAATAATCATTAGCATCAGAAGAATTCAAACTGTTTGCCTTTCTGTTTTCATTAAAGTGTATAAGACTCGTCTGTCCGTTAACAAATCTGTTTTTTGATTCCAAGAAAGTTGAAAAGTGATTATTGACTTGTAGATGGATATTATTATTTTTGTTGCTGTCTTTCTGTGCATAAACAGATTCTAGGTATGCTCCTGTAACATTTAGTATATGTTCATGATCTCTCAGTATAAAATTATCAGAAGTTATGTCTTTTTGCAACGTATTAGGGTCAATACCCACTTTTTGAAGCAGGTTTAAATTACATGGTGCTATTTTTAAAAGTTCTAGGGAAGTCTGTTTACAGAATTGTTTTTTTACCTCCAAAATTTTCCAACTTCTTTAGAGATATTTTTAAATAACATAATTTTTTATACAATGTTAACTAAAGAAATTTTGTTTGATTTGATGAATAATTCCTTATGACATTTTAGTAAATAGTTTACAGTTTTTAATTTATTATACATACTTGTGTTTTTTTTATGGCCCACTCTATTCCAATATTTGTTATTGGCGGCAAACCAGAGAAGACTATTGAATTTTTTCGGTTTAAGTTTGTGTAGCACATCAAACTTTGTAATTAAATGTTGTGTATCTCTTTTTTTTAATTTTTACTGTCATACTAATAAAATATAATTTTGATTTAAAAATAATTTTTAAATAAATAAAATGAGTTAAAAGTGATAGTTTTTCATAAATGGCGATATATTTTTTTAAATTAAATTTTAATAATTTGTGCCACAAAAATCATATGTCAATATTTGATATTTTGTATTATTAAATTTGATTTGTCAGGATGTGGTCAAAAAATTTTAATCTCACATAAATTGTATTTTGTGTCATTTGATTTAAACAAATGAGCGGCAAACGTTTTATTTGTGAAAGGAGACAAATGAGCAATAAAAAATATTTTTGCAATAACCGTAGAAACAAATCGAACGATTTACTTCATTCTATTACAATAAACTTTTGTATCTATATTTATTTTAATAAAAGTTTAAAATATGCACAAAATCGATTTGATTATCTGTGAAAGTTTTTGTACAATTACAATTTTTTGCTTTGAGGAAAAAATATTTTTATGATTTTTATAAACCTCATACCATTTGTAATTCTTACAATATTCATTTGCACCCCATAAAGTATATATCTGCTGGATCCTTATGTATATCCATAGGATCCCTTATATTTTTTTATCTTAGTTACTGCATTTATCCAATGGATATGGAAAAATAAGAGGTAGGCGCGTTCTTTTTCTCGCTGCCTCGAAGGACATCGACCAACCTTGCTAATTTTCAATAGGAAAATATTCTGAGATATGTCTGTTCGATTGGCGTGTTATATTCGTAGCTTAGAATATACTTTTTATTTATACTTTACTGTTAAATATCAAGTTAAATTTTCACAAATTTTTCTTTTTCAATGAGCTACAAACAAGTATTTTGACATTAACTATCTTATTCATTTTTGCAAAACTGCTTTATTAAATATGTTTTAGTTAACAAGACTT
This sequence comes from Cistogaster globosa, assembly GCA_937654795.1. Taxonomy (NCBI): domain Eukaryota; kingdom Metazoa; phylum Arthropoda; class Insecta; order Diptera; family Tachinidae; genus Cistogaster; species Cistogaster globosa. Next base: position 24,725,701 of record OW569405.1, read on the forward strand.
CAAAAATTTAGAAACAAAAATTAACACTTAAAAAACCATACATGCTTTAATCTTATTCTTACTTTAATGTTATTTATTGAAAGCGTAATGTTTGTTTTAAACTGTCACCACCCGAAAAATTAACACAAAAACTAGTATTAGTTTTTATGTATCATCATAAAGTTATTTATTACCATAAAAATAATTTGTTAAAATGATAAATAAAACTTCACTTTCATATCACTCTTACATAAACAGCAGTTATGCTGATATTAAAATTAAGTTAATTTTTTTTTTAATCCTTCAATATGAATCTTATTTAATGGCGCCTATATATGTAAATCTACAGAGGAAATAAAAATAAATAGTTTTTTGTTAGTGTTTTAAAATTATAAAATATAGTTTCAAAATATCGTATGCTGAAACTTGATGTCAACGCAAATGAATTAAATTAAAAGGTAATTTTTAAATTATTAAAATGAATAAATTTTTTTTCTGCCAACCTTTATGTGCTCGAGATCGAAAACTTGCATGGAGGTTGGACGACTACATTTTTAGTAATGTTTTTGTTTTTTTGTTTGTACTGCTTCGTCCCTATAAATAAGTTAAAAAATATTTACATAACTTTTTTCTTTGCTGGAAGAAGCATCTGTTTTCCTTAAAACTTCGCATTGTCAGCAGGCACGTGATGCAAAAAAGTTTTCTTCCAATAACATATTAGTATGTGTATTTGTTTTAGTTAGCCGCAGGTGAAAAATCAAATTTTTTGCATGTAAATTATATAGGGACTCCGAATGAAGATTACCAGCCATGCGATGGACATTGTGTTAGTAATTTACATATGTCATTAATGTTTACATCTGCTTAAAGCAAGATTTTAGGAAGCTGCAAAAAAATCAAATTATTTTAAAGACAACATTAATAACATTGTTTCGCTATTTTAAGCAAATTAGAAATAGTAGACTTTTAAGCACATAAAAGTTACATGGACCAGTTGGATGTGTTATTATCTTATTTATTGTGGTCCATTTTCTCAACGATTTAAGAAAGTATTTCTTTACAAAATAAACAGGATATCTCTGCTCAGTTCCAAATAAAAGATTATCACTTGATAATCTACAGGATTTTGTGAAGCAAGAAAACTGTTCTTTTTGCACTTTTCAGACAAACTAATTCGATTGGGATATTGAAATTTGTTGTTCTACGTATTCGTCGTTTATATTTACTATTATGTAATTCAGTAGTTATAAAAAATTTCCTGAGTAAAAAATTCCGAGTAAAAAACTCTGCCTGTCAAAAACGTAACACAGCAATTGTCCTGACACTATGGATTAATCTTTATATTTTTCATCACCAAAAAAAATGTTTTATTATACATTTTCTTACATCCTTTATAAATATGCAAATAATTGTTTTTGTCTAGCACAAAGGTATTCCACAAACCGCTTTTGAATCACTATAATTGGCAGTTATACTTACCTCTTCATATTAAAAATTTATTATTTTCAATTTAATATTTTTCTGCTCTTGTTATTTATACACATAATCAAATAAGACGAGATCATTCTGTACATGAAATATTTTTTTAAGATTTTGTTGTTGGTGTGGATAGTAATCGATATGGAATACAAAACATCTATTTTTGGAATTTTTGTCTGTCTTCCTATCTGTGTTTCCGTCACATCAAACCTACGGGATGGATTTGAACAATATTTTGTGACGAGGACTTCTTGAACCTTGGTTTAAATAAAGAATACTTTTTTTATAAAAATATATCGTTTCGGTAAGAAAATAAACATGCAAAGGTAAAAGCAAATTTTACAGAATTTTACAAAAAAAACCCTCATTTTTTTAAATTTCAATTTTAAGAAAACTTAAAATGACTCGCTAGCGAATTCATTCAACAAAAATTAAAAATAAAATAAATTTCTTATTTTATTCTTATTTTATTTAGCTTTAAAAAATGTGAGTTATCTGTATAATTTTTTACAATTTTTTTTTACATATAAAACAATTGTTATTTGGCGAACAACAATTGTTTAATTTAATAATTAAGTAGTTTTCATTTAAAGATTATGCTATCGAGGTAATTTCAATGAATTTTATTTTGTTTATTTTTTTCTGATTTAATTTGTTTATATATTATAAAATGTGTATTTGGTACTCAGAATCATTAAAAAACTAAATTCTTCATTGATAATTCTGGTTTAAAAGTTTGGTTTATACGTCATTCAATAGTTCAATATAATAATAAAGTTTTTGTTTAATCTCAAGATCTACAAACTCTTTAATGTTTTTGAAAACGTGGATTTAATTGAACATCACTATCGTTTTTACAATAAGTTAGCCCCAGAGCATCAAGATTGTTTTACTAATTTGCTGATTTCTGAAAGAGTATATGAAACAAATAAATTATAATTAACCCTTAAGACTTAGTCTTTCAATACGTGCCGGTAAATAAAAAATACTTTCGTTTGATTGACATTTATTAATTAACAAAATTTGGTTATTTGAAAATCAATCAATCAATGCTTTTTAACTATTTTTGTTATATTTACTTTTGTTATATTTTCATTTTCTGATCCAGCATCGTTATTGAAGTACAACAAGTTTAGTCGCCACTAAATCAGTGATGAAAGCAAATTTTAAGAGGACGTACTAATAGTTGTTTTAAAGTGCAGTGAATAAGATTTAAAAGTTGTAGGCCAAGTTTTTCATTAGTAATATTGAATGATTGGAAATGGCCGATGGAAATGATTTACCCATAGTAATCAATTATGCCATTTAGTTCTTTACGTATATTTTTTTGATTTTTTTTATAGAAAAAAAATTAAAAAAAATATCATTAATGTTCGAAATAATTAATGATGCTAAATTTTTTATGAATGAAATAAAACTTAATCAAAACCATGCTAAGAGCTTCCGTTTATTGAAGACACGCGCATTTACACTCACACTAAAATAAATGTATACGAGTTACTTGACGGAAGGTATATTATAAGTATTACAAGCTGTTATAGTCAGATTAATTACATGAGCCCTGGCAACGAAATACGCATTTTACTATCAGGTACTTTAAACTATTGCACATGCAAACATGAAGCTATATTAGTTGCAGAAAATAATTAGTTCTTCCTAGTTGCTTATTTTAAAGAGGTTGGAATTTATGGTTTAATACTGGTAGCATTAACTTCTTGGTTAGATATAATATTCAGTATCGTGTTTCATCAATGTGATTATGATACCAGTTCGATGCAAAATTTGTAACAATTATCACTGAACAAAAAAAAAATTTTTAAAAGATTATGTCAAAACTTAGTGTACTTACCTATTTAAATGCCAACAGTGATTCTGTTATAATTCTTATAATTTTATTTTAAAATTTATCGTTGAAATATCAGTATGTAAGCGAAAATTAAAAGTAATGAATTTATAAAATATCTATAGAAACAGATCATCCAAAGTAAGAAGTTAAAAGCACATAGGGAATTTTGCGACTTTAAATGCTCTGTCAATCAGTTTGTAAAATATTTTAAGTCTTCATATCTGAACAACAATAAAATTTACTTTTTTTCCTCAGCAATAGTTTTTATTTGAAATAGTTGTGGGGTTTCTTAATTACCTGTTTATTAAAGATATCACTATTTTATAAGTCTACTCCTTTTGCTTATAATCTTGTGCTTCTTCGTTTGTTGTTGAGGAAGTTCGTAATTACGACTACAGAGGCTTTTTGTGAAGACTATTAAAAAATAAGCTTTTTTAAAGGAAGAGATAGATAAGTAAAATATTTGACAAAATAAGCGTAACCAATAAATTATGAAAAAAATTTTAGAGTTTCTCAAATACTCATTATGCAATAAAAGATCCTACTCATTATAAAAGGTATGATATCATATTTATTAAATTATAAGTCATCATTTAACTCATCAATCAGTGAAAAAATAGTGGTTATGCTTTTTTGATGAAATATTTAACTAATCTTAACGTTCCTTAAGACTTGAATGTTTCTTTTTATTTATTTATTATTTTATTTTTTTTTTCAAGATATCAAAAAGACCAAAAGATGTTGCTGGAGTTCAAAACATTAAGATTTTTAGAAAAAACGTTTCCAATAACCAGCCTTATTCAGTTTACATTTTACTCCCTCCATTAAGCATTTCAATCGTTATTATCAGTTTAGTGCTTAAATAAAAAACATTTTTAATTTATTTAAAATTGGCACAAACTCAGTCTCCTTATCATCAAAATTTAAAACAATAAGTTGGCAAAGATATAAAAAAAATTTAAATTAAATTTGCATAAAGTGTAACATTTTACGTTAAATTGAAATGATCAATTGTGTTTTTCTAACCGGGGTTTCAAAAGTTTTTTTAAATGCTGATTTTTGGCACAAAACAACAATACCCGGCATTCAAATATTAAATTTTTTTTTTGTATTTTTTATCAAGATTTTAATGCTTTTTATTAAAACATCAAAGAATTTGTAGAAAAATTATAATATATAATCACTTGTTCAGTAACGAGGGGCATTCCTCTAATGGTGTTTCATAGTTACATGATGACAATTAAGAAAATTATTTAGAGCACTAGAACAGAGTACATAGAAAATATTTAGAAGGGTTATATTACTGTATTAAAGAAAAATGTATGTTTTTCCTTTTTCCGCGTTGTTTAAGTTCATATCAATACAACCTGTTGAAATCAAATGGGTCTTATTATATCAACTTGGAAAATTTATTCTAAAACATTTAATCTTAAAATAATTCAATACATTTTTTTTCCTAAAAATATCCTGTTCCGATTGTTCGGATAATATTTTTCTAACATGAAATAAAAACCAAAGTATTTTTGTACAGTTTAGTTTATACTTCCTAATAATACATCCATTATGTTGAATGCAGCACATCAAATTGTTATCTTTTGGTTGTTAGTTTGTAAAGATTTATTTTGCCATTCTTGCACATTGTTGTTTTGTTCATCCGGAAATATTGCTTTTGAATATTGTAAAGGGTTTCACGTACTCTGTCACTTTTCCAAAACATGATTTGAAAGTAAATACCTTTTATTGTATTTTTGAAGTTTTCTTATCCATCCATTTCTTTTCTCCTCAGCCTCAGTTCAAAAAATGTAGAAATTATTTAATAAAGACGACAAGAGCAAAATGGTTCGTTAGTTATTAAAACTATGGATAAAAGTTTAAAAGGTTTAAACTTTGTTAGTGTTTACATCTTAGGGATAAGCAATTGATACGGCCTTGTTACTTTTTTTCTTAATAAAAGCCATATAAAATCGTAACGAATAGAATTAATTTCAATTTATAAATCAGTTAAAGTTTGCCTTGAAATCTATTAAAATTTGAACTGTGATATCAAAGTTAATACGAAATAATGTTTAAGGAAAATTTGTAAGATACAAGAGTACATTTTTAGCCTTTAAAAGAAAAATCGAATATAAAAATTTAAATTACATTTTTTTTATTAATTAAAGATGGCAAATGTATGTAATAGCGCATTTACATTAGAACGAAATCTAGTAGATTTGATTTAAAATCATTCACTAAATCTGGTTCGTTTACACCATTTTTTTTATACTACCAGGATTTCACTTTCGCAACAAGAAAACAAAAGACACTAAAATAATTGCTTTGATATTTATTCATGCTTCAGAATTTTCTCAAGTTCGATTATTTTTTCCCATGAACACTTTTCTTTGAAAAAGAAATACAAAACTTTTTGTTTTTATGAATTTTATTTTGCATATTAGAGAATATATATTTTTTTTTCTACAATATATCTGTATCACTAAGTATTATCAGATTTTAATCAGATTTGTTCAAATTTTAGTTGTGCAGTAGAATTTCTTTTATATAGGAAATCAACTAAAAATCAACTTGATTTTGGTTTAAATCTCATCAGAACTAGATTTCGGTGGAATTTGTTTGGATTTGTTGCTATCAGTGCAAACAGAAGAGGTATATCAAGAGCATAAAGAAAATTATATTGCACCATAATATTGGACCATTTTTTAGCCTTTTTTTGGTATCAATCTATAATGTAGGTTTATAAATTGATTTTTTTTTCTATTGTCAACCAACAATTATAACAATTATTGATTTTTGTAAATAAATAAATGTTTTTAAATAAAAAAGCAAAAACTTTATGTTTCTCATATCTTAATTCTTCTGAATGGTTGTATACATAAATAGGCAAATTTGCCATTGATAACCGTGTAAACAGATACGATGAATGCTGATAATAGTTGTAAACAATCATCCAAATTCCATAATCCATTTCATTCTATTTGTTTATTTGGGAGCTTGAGCTCTACTCTGTTCTCTCCTTTAATAAAAATTTTATTAAAATATGAGGGCGAAAAGTACGTTCTTTGGCAAGCATCAGGTTTTGTTGTGAGGAATATTCTGATTTTTTTGCTAATGCGAAATGTTTTAGAAAATTTTTAAATTGTTTTTGCTACTTTTGCACGTTTTAGTTTTTAAACATTTTTTTTAATAAAATTTTTGCTTAAATTTCATGATGTTTTTTATCAGGGTATATATACTTCATGGGATCGAAAGTTAACATTGTCGAATTAACAAACGGGATGACAAACTTGTATATGCCGTTTCCACCTGTGTTGAAGGGTACATAAAGAGAACTCTGAAAAATGGTTGTTGGATTTGGCAATCTTAACCTTAATGAATCTGCATTTTTGCAGTATCTGCTTGCTAGTTTAATATCCAGTTTTGTTTCTCGTGTAACATTCTGCTTTTTATTTTGCAGTCGTGACTTTTTTTCTTTTGTGTTATACAATTCGATTCCGCGACTGTTTTATTAAAACAAACGTCTAAGGAAAATAAAGCAGCTAACACACAATAAGACACATAAGTCCAATTAATAAGTCATCGAAGCTGTTGAAGCTTTTCCTTGAGGTTAACATACACAAAAAACTTTAAAGTAAATAAGGATTTTTTACTTTTATTATAACTTCCTTTATTTCGCTAACACCTTGGCCATATCAGTTAAATTGAAAACCATGTAACTAGGATAATACATCTAAGTATGTTTCTCTATTTCTCTATTTTGTGTATTAAATAAAAATGTTATGTTTCTTCAATAACGAAGACCGTTTTGACTTTTGTGTTAGTTACATCGTTTTTTTTTTTTTTTTTTTTTTGCTGAAGTTATATATGTACGTACATATACATGCTTACCCTGAACTGTACTCTTCACATTTTAAAATAGTGATTCAAAATAAAACCTTAAGATTTGTATGATCAATTAAAAAACTAAAACATTTACGAAAATCGTTTTTAAATTATGGGAATTATACTATTTAAAGAATAAATTATACGGAACTATTAGCTGTTGCCAAAACAAATGTGTGTGCCGGTTAAAAAAGAATGCGACGACAAAGTTTTACATAGCATAATAGTGATTGATTTATATAAGGATCACTAATAACGGATCTGACGAATCAAAAATTGAAGGATTGTAGAAATAACAATCTTGAAAACTGAAAATATAAAATGCCTTAAGCAGTTATAATATCTTTAGTATATTATTTAGTAAGGCCTGAATTACCAACATATTTAGTTTATAAAATGCTTTTTAATAGATATTAAGAGAGGACCTCTTATCATGTTGGCACAGTCAAAAATAATTTAAGAATTCTGACAAAAATTATTTAGGTAGTAAAAAAGAGAGCTATGCTCTCATTATTCTAAAAAAAAAATTGTACATAAATAGAAATTTATCTAAAACTAGATTTGCATGCTCATGTCATATATAAACGAAAATTTTGTTACATCCCGTGACTTACAATAAGAATTTTATATAATTGGCGGTTGCACTGGTTTTCCGGAGGATAAAATTTTTCTTCTACCTGTAAACGATAGTCTCAGTCTCTATTTTGCTAACTGATAGTTAGACATTTTTGTTTTACTGAATTTGTATTATTACTCAGTATATAATTTCTTTTTAACAATTATTTTGTTTAAATTTTTATATGAAAATGGTACATCAAAATGCATTTTTCATTTCTTTGATCTTTTATTTTATTTTTAGTTTTTTGCAAATTTGAACATTAATTACTAGAAACGTTTATTTTTCAGTTTGAAGAATTTAGTACAATCTTTTTTGCTACTTTCTTTAAATTTAATTTAATTTCTTTAAATTTTTTTTTGTTTTTTTATATTTCTTAGCAAAGTTTATTACTCTGACTTATAAGGATTTAATAATTTTATGTAAAATTTTCTACAACTTGTCTTAAGGAGCCCTTAACCTACTTTGTTGTTTTTTTACCCTCATTCATTTTTTTTGTTTCTGTTTTTTTTTGGTTTCTTGTGAGTTGTTGTATTTAAAGGTATTTATTAATCTTAGTTTTTTTCACAGTACCACATTCAATATTTAGCCACTTACAAAAAGTTGAACTCCGCCCGTAGAACTTTTAAAACGTAAGTTTGTGTAATGAATGCATTAGGTTTTTTTTTTTTTGTTTTCTTATGTGAACATGCAGATAATAGAATTTGTTTTTCACACAGAAACATTTATTTGTTTTCATACAGGAATATAATTTTAAAAAAAATCTATTTTTATTTAATTATAAAATTTGTATTAATTTTCCAACTAAGTAGTTATTTGAGAGAATTGAAATGTAAATTTCAATCTGAAAAAATAAAACTTTTAATAGGGGAAAAAATTTCTCAAGGTGCAATGATACTAAAGAAAAAGAAACTTCTTTAGATGTTGCGTAAGAGTATTGAAAGAAGATGCTGCAACATAGCTGACTTACTTACAGCCGTATGCAAAACAAAAACTTAGATTAAGCTGACTAAAGTAAAAGAATCGATCAGCAGTGCAGCGTTTTTTTCCATACGACCAGCCCCTTAAAATCATTGTAAATAGTCATCGTTATCCATATCTACATTTCAGGACTATTTTTAGTTTCAAACTGTGTGGACGGTCTTGCAGAGACCTTACTTATTTTTAGCAATTATGCCAACCTCATGCTAAGTTTTTGTTATGCAAACGGCCATTAATTTTCAATATAAATTTTCAGTTTTTATTTAGTTTTTCTTTGACTAAAATTATACTTTAGGAATCAAACACTAAAATGTCTGCATTTAGACGTAAACAAGAGCCATTACACAACTTAAAAAATATATACTTTTCGATCATGTAAAGTTTAAAAAGGCTAAAAGCAATATTAGCACTAAAATTTTATTTAAATAAGACATTTATAAAAACTGGTTACTTTTAGTGCAGTCTACATTTTGAGAAAACACACTTCATTTGCAGCTGAGCTTCACTTTTTACAATAATGGAAAAGTTAAATTCTTACAAGTTTTTAGCGAAATTAAAGATATTCTACCAATTAATTAGTATATTTTGCAGCTTCCAACTTCATCTGTGCTAACAATGCTTTTATACGAATGTCTGAAATTAAGGGCTTTCTAAAACGTTAAGTTTAATTAATAATGCGAGTACGCTTTAGCACATACAAATTTTGTCTTCATTCCTTTAAAACTGTATGGCCTGTATATATCGGAATGTTATTTGTAGGCAGAAATGATTAATAAATTACCGAGAGGACGATGTCTTCTGCCATTCTTAGTTGTATATTTTTTTATTTTACATAATAAAAGAAACAAAGTTTTTGGCAAAACTGTAGGAAAAAAAATATTTCGACATGGCCAATGAGAATATGAAAACAATAGTTTTGTTGAAAATCTCCTGTATATTGTGTGTTGTATCAAATACATTTAGAATAGTTGTGTAACACAATGTTGCAAAATGGAAATTGTTAATTAACTTTAAAAAACTGGAAATTGTTTCACTTGAATTTCGATTTGGTGTAGCTAATAGGATTTGCTTGGTAATCTTTTGTGAATAGACTAATTTTTTAGCTGTAATTTGCAATACTGCATTTGAAAACAGGTTTTTTTAGTATATTAAAAAAAATCATATTCTATGAAAAAGTACCTGATGTTCTTCTTATAGCTTTGAATCAATAGACTTCCAGCGCATAACTTTTTAAGAAAAATTTATTGATTTTTTCTACTTAAACATTTGTTTCATTATTCGAACTAAAGTAAAAAGAAGTTATCAAATATGAGTAACCTTAATTAAAATTAAATAATATTATGATGACATAATTACACGACGATATGAATTGCAATATTAACTTTCACACTAATGCAGCTCTTATTCACAGAAGTAAATTTTAGACAATGAACAAGGAAATGATTCTGCAAGTTTTATACATTTAATTTACAAAAAGATGGGTGAAGTGATGTTAAAATCTGAGTATTACCAAAATCACCTCAAAACAAAAGCCTTTATGAAGCCAAGAACAGTATTAACGTACAATAAAAATTCATTGTCTTCTGTAAACCTACGTTTTACAGGTAGATTATAAAATCACACTTTTGCATTGCGGTCACGAATTTCGTTTTTGTATACGTCAGACTGATTAATAACAAAAAGAGTAGTTTATAAGACAACCAACCATTCAATTATTCCTTTTTGTGCGTAGTGACGTCGAGGAAACGTTTATGGTCTTGCTAGAAAAGCAGTAGAGGTAGTCAGTCTCTGATTGCATTATTACAAAAATTCATCCCAGAAACTATGTATAGTAAAGTACATAAAAAAGTGAAAAACAAAGGATACTGCATTTAGAACAAAAGTAGTTATATTTAATTAGACTAATATTCTTTTAAAGAAGGAAAACTATAGGTAAAAAGAGATATTTTTTATCTATATATTTAGAAAACCTTATTTGCGTTGCACTTATTACTTATTTTAGTTAGTCGTAGTTTTATAAACACTTTTTCTTGGACAAAAAATTTTTGTAGAAAAGCTGTACAATCCTATTTTTCTGCACAAAATTTACAAGAAATATAAATGCTTTAAAATTGTTGTTTTTAAATTTTTATTTTGGATCTGTAAGGTATTCAAAATAAAAACGATAAATACTGATGCTTAATAAAAGATTTGTTTGTATAAATGTGTAAATACATAAGAATGCTAGAAAGTGCGGCTCCCTCTATTATTGTGTTTGATAAAAGTTTTAAAATTGCCGAAAAAAATATTTATAATAGACCTAGAAAATCTCGTCGAAACACCATAACTGAATTATTTTCAAAGGCACGCAAGAGTTTTTAAGACCTGTCATATGTAAATATTAAATGCGAACTTCATTTGAAATCTGGCAAGGATATACTATTGAAAATAAGATTTAATTCGTCAAGTGGTGAAATTTTTTCTTATATTAAATTTAATGGATGGAAGGTTTTTTCTACAGATAAAAAAATACCCGCTATAATATTTCAATTACTTTTTCCTAAAATGTCTCGAAGGAAGACTTTCATTTTTCTTTTTCTTAAATAGAAGCTGAAAACTTGATCACCAGCGCTTTATTAAAGCAGCAACTGCAATAAAAATCTACTTTTAAAATTAAATTATCACTATGAAGAACTAATTTTAAAATTTCGGTTTTTATTTTTTTGAACCCTTATGTTTTGCTTTCATTCAAATAATCGAATGTTCTACACATTTTGTAAATTGATTAGAAAAAAGTCCGTTAAGAATTTAATATGATATTAAAATTTGAATTGATTACGAGATCAATTACTGGACTACATATGATTAAATAAAATTTTTGGATTTATGTTCTAAAACACAAATGTCATAAAACAAGAAGTAACATTATGGTTTGAAAAATTGGTTAAGCTAAAACTTTTTTGCGTGTTTTAATTGATTAATTTATTTAGTGGCCTTTGGGTCACAATCTTGCAGTGTATGTGACGACATAGAGCAATGACTATTATATTATTTCGTGCAGAAATTAACAATTTCATTTTATAACTACCACATCAAAATGTAACATAGATTTCCTTGCTTCTTTTACTTCGCCAACATTTGACAAACAAAAAAAAAAAGGAACTAAACCAAAAATAAAATAAAATAATATTTTTTGCACAAAGAATCAAGACCAAACCTAACTTTGAAGAAAACAGCTTCAGTAGATACCAAAAATAAAGCTACAACTTAAAAGGGTGATAAGTTGTTGAATTAACATTCATACCGAGAAAAGTGTAAAGATTAACACAAATTTTCTCTTCATTTATTTTTAAGATATTCCAATTTCGTTAGTGCGGAAGTGTTAATGTGTCCTCAAAAAGCATTTTCTTATTTCTGTGAAACAACTGAAATTTTCATTTTATATGCACACGTTTGCATATAAACTCAAATATTACTAAACGAATCTCATGCAATGCAAAATTTTACCAAAAGACAATGTCGCAGGATGGCAAAGACATTGGAATAAAGATGGATACATACTTATATATTCTCACGCATAAAAGGCTGCGGATATAACATCGCTCAAGCAAATTTAAGTTTCTTATTTATTTATCTTTAGGGCCGTAGATTTCATATATATTTTTGGAGAAAACTAAAGCATTAATCATTAATGTGGTTGATGAATCCAATTACGTTGAAAAGTTGAGAAAGGGAAATTGATAATTATACACCTTGTCAATGAGACTTAATTGCTTCCCAACAGCAGAGCAATATTTAAATGCTTATGAAATTGTTCAAATTGCCATGATTAAAACATAAAATTTTTTTTTCTGTAAAAAGGTTTATTTTATAGGGTAAAGATTTCGTACACTTTTTCAAAGTTACTTATGTTTTTTAAGTCTTATTTAGGGACATTTTATAGTTACAAATGATTTATTATTTTTCCTTTAGGCTTAAGTTTGTTATTAATTGTAAAGAGAGCACTAAATAAACTAATTGAATGCCAGCAGAATGAAAATAACTTTCTGGTTTGCTATCATATTCCTCATAATTCTTCGTCTGAATTGTGAATTTGTTTTTTTTATACTGAGTAATTTTTTAGAATGAGTAATTTAAAATATATTTTTATAAATAAAGAAGAAATAGTTCTGCAATTCCGGACCATGCAAATTGTAATAGTAAAGTAAATTTCTTAGAAGTAGAAGCAATTGTAGAAATAATTCGTAGTCAACCAATTGTTAACATAGATAAAGATATTAAAAGAGAAATAGACAATTTAACAACGCATTACTGATAAACTCGATTTTCCATATCATTTGCTTGCTTTTATTGTACATAACCGTTCATTACTAAATATTTCAAAATATCATCATGAAGTCCTTATCAAAAATTAACAAATTGAAAACGTATATCTTTGAGGAAATAATACTTAGCATTTAGCTACCATAAATGTAGATTGACAGCCAATTTTTTCAAAATTTTTACAAAATGCGAGCTTGTCCATACTAAATTTATTAAATGGACATTATTAACCCGAGCTCTTAATTAACACGCATCTTGAACTTGATCTAGAAGAACATAATTTTACTGTTGAACACCTCAGGAAAATATACAACTATGCTGCCGATGCTTTATCACGCATCACTATAAATAACTTTAAATACATGAATAATAAATTCGTTGTTCCTTGTTAAATGTCGCGAGAAGATCAATGGCCAAAACAAAAAAGGAAGGAGTTAGAAATAGTGCAACAGTTAAACAGCATAAATCTACTAAAAATGAAAGCAAGCTCAATATATTTGTACCAATAAGTAATACTGACGTCAGACAATATTAAAAACTGAAGATTATTTCCAGTAGATGTTATATCAAAAGAGGAAAATCAATAGTTGCACACATACAAATTAATGATTTGTTTGCTACCGAGAATTTTTATTTAGAGCAAATTTTCTCTAGGGTCGAAGGAGTGGCCGGTAAACTCAAAATATATAAATTACAAGTGGCATCTAGTGAGAAAATTTTCGAATTCATCCCTGGTAATGAATTTAAAAATTAGGGCAATCAAACACTAAACGAAATAAAAGTAGCGCTACTGAATAAAGTGACCCAGATTGATAATAAGAATTCCAAGGTGTTTCATAAAGTTATGCTGAGATATTACAAAGATCCTTTAGAAAAAGGACATTGCCAAATTTATAGAACATAAGAAAAGATAAGAAGATATTATTATTGGAAAATTATATCAAAAACTCAACATTTGAAAAATAATTTTTCTTAATAAAAGTTGAATTAAAAATGAACCAAAGCCGAAAAAAGTAAAATTTTATTTGATTTATAACTAATTAAGTTAAAAAATGTCATAACTGCCAATTATTTAAAACAACTAAAGGTTCCAATGACTGTTACGAAAACACCCAACAGAGCATTTGATACAGTTTACGTAGATATAATAGAACCGTTTTCAAAATTAATTCAAGGAAATTAATATGCTATCAAAATCATATGTGACTTAACTAAATATCTAGTAACTATACTATACAAGACCAAAACGCTAAAAAAATTGCTAAAGCAATACTTTACTGACAGAGATTTGTAATCTAATGAAAATTAAATAACTAACTTCAACTGCTTAGCACCATCAAACGATAGGACCAATAGAAAGAAGTCATAGAACTTTTAACGAATATGTAACTTTTTATAATTCAGTTGACAGAATGGATTGGGATGTATATTTGAATTATTTTACATATTATTTTAACACAACATCTTCATCGGTCCATAATTATTGTCCATATGACTTAGTTTTTTTAAAACATCGAAATAAATTTAAACAATTTTCTGAAATGGACAGAATATCTTATACAACGTAAATGACAATGCAAAGGTGGCAAAGTTAACATTGGAAGTAGCATATAATAGAGCATAAAATTAGAACAAAAGAAATTATTGATAACAATATAATAAATTACAACTAAAATAAGAGACTGTTGTCACAGCTTTCTGTGAAGGCCGTCGTCGAGCGCTTTCGATGTGAGAACATCGGTGAGATAGTGAAAGGTGTTTGTTGCATAGATAGTGGTGGGTTCAGGTAGTTTTGTCCGTTAGGATGGTGTCTATTTGATGGTCACATTTACCTAACCAATAATAAAAGAGTAAAATATTAAAATTATATACCGTCAATAAACATTACAGATATCAGGCAATCTACCTGCATAATACCATTTTGAAATAGACACATCCTAATGGACAAAACTATCTAATTTACATTATATAAAAATAAACAAGACTTATCTTTATGATTTTGGTAATACAAAGCCAATAGAGAATTCGCAATTTTATACAACGACTCAGTAGCCACTGAGAAAAGTTGCTGTTAGAAACCAAATAATTTTGTAACAAATACTGCAGTATAAATTAAAACAATTAATCTGATTAACAATTATCAGCAGTAGTAAAATCTGCCCATGATTACATTCATGCCCTTTATTTAAAGTTGTTGTGACTCTCTAAATAAAAGGGAAGGTATTTATTACTGTATATAATTACAAATGAATCCCATTAGTTCATACGTATCTGAAACTACAATGGTACAAGTTAACATTATCCTTTACTACTAATGTGATCACTTGAGGTAGCAAATAGGTAAATATTTATTTGGCCTATTTAATCTTATTCTAATTAAAATTTTAACATCACAAAAACTGCGCCCACATAAAAAAAATTTGTACAAACATTTTCAGCTGGTCGTCATGTAGCTTTTACGACGATATGAGTTTCCTTCTTGGCCTTGGTTAGAGGTGTTTTGAAAGAAAACGTATAAGCATAAAAAGTCAATGAACTGCAACAAAAAAAAAATATATATATATGTATATACATGTTGCGGGAAAAAGTAGATTATCTTTGGGGTAATTTTATAGTAAAATATGTATGGAATGAAATAGTCAATTTGTGTGATATAAATAATTTTATGAAAAAAACAATTTATAAAAAGTTATAAAAATTTAATTAAAGAAAATTATGAATATTCACCAGTGTTTAAAAAACACTAAATTACACTACGTTAGCGTTCTGTACCGAATTTTATAAAAAAATAAAAACGCAAAATGCATAAAGATTTTCTTAGCGTTTGTGTATGCGTACGCAAACAAAATACCGTACCCAACGATTGTAGGTTGATGATCACAAACACTACGATCACGCACTGATCTTTATATTAGCTTACTTTAATGTACTGATCTTAAAGATCACTACAAAAAAGAAATCGATATAATTTATCGATTAAATCTTTTATATAAACTAAGGTATTTGTTAAAAAATTGAATTTATATTTACTTCTATTATAAGACAAATATAAAAATAAGTTAAAATAAAAATTAAACAATATAATTTTTTTAACAATAAATTGGTTGGCAGGTATTCTAAAATTATTTTATGTAATTTTAAATTTTGTTGTAATGTAAAACTTAACAACAAATATTACTGAATGACGATGGAATAGTCCGCGAAATTGCTTGAATCGATCCAGGCTCGTTAATGCGTGATAAATGGGCGCTGTTTGTGGTGCCCAAAGCTCCTTTGCTGGAAGTTTTTCTAATTCCGCTTCGGTCAATCTAAATAAAAATTAAAACGCACTTTCTCATATAAAGAACGAGATATATAGATCTACCGCCGCAGGGCAATCCTTTTTTACTGTACAAATATATAGACAAAAACATAAATGACAAAATGTATACACAAAAACTTCGAAAACATAACTGATTTCCTCAACATTGCTGAGCACAGCCTCACGCTCAGGCGAAATTGCTGGTAAAACGACTGGCAGAACTCCGTGCACGTTATTATTTATTCTTGTGTTCACTTTAACAACGATAGATGTGTTTCTCTGATCTCTAATACACAAGTTTATATTCTATTATTGCATCTTAAAACGCATATTTGTACATTAAATATCGGTAAAAATAAACATTATATTCGTGTACTGGTTATTTTCCGAACTCTGATTTTCACATTAAACCCTAACGCAACTGCATTATTAATACTTGAGCCTTTAGATGAAAAAAAATCCAGAAAATCTGTTGTTATGTATGCATATGGACGAAAGAAATCAATATAAAATTTTGTCAAAAGCGAAGAACATTTTCTATTTTAAACGACGATTATATCGCCAGTGCACAGCTATATTTTTAACGTTGGAAAATTGTTAAAACGTAAAAATTTTGTCTCTTGGAAGTACGACATTGAGGACGTTATTAAAAAAAAAACAAATAATAATGTAAAAACAAAGCTAATATCGGGTACATAATTCTACATTTTTTTAAGAGAAGTAGCACTTCAGGCAATAATGCCCATTTAGTTATTTTCGTAACCATGCTACATTCTCTAGGAAAGGGATAGATGAGATATAAGACAGGTGGTGAAAAGAGAAAGATAGATTTAGCCATTTTATTAGTTATGTTACTTCGCCGGCTTATATGCTATAAAGAAGTACAGACGAAGGAGGCTGTATGTTTGATGTTGATTCTGAATATGTATTTATACCATTAAACAGAAAAAACATTTTTATTTTTTGGTTGCCGCATGGATTGATCCCTGGTCAGCCAGGTTTGTAGCAACGTGTTTACAACTTTGACTACAGCAGCCTTAATAAAGTACTTTATAGTTGCATTATCCAGTTTTTTGGCATATTTAAATTAAATATTTCTTTGAAAGGAATGAAACTAATTTCTGGTAATCTGATATTCAATATAGAAAAGTCCTTGACTAAATCCTTTTTATTTATGTTGGAAAACCATTAAATATTTAAAAATCTACCCTTTTTGATAGCCTATATATATTTTCTCGTTATATATTTTTTTAACTATGACCTACTAGAAGGTCACGAAACCTCTGCTTCTCTAAACTATTTATTGTAGTTGATACTTCATTTTTGTTGGAACGATTGTAGCTAAACTCTCATACACATATATCTCTCACACACATATATATGCCTTTTATGTGTGAAATATATGCTGTGCTTTACTTTATAGTACATGACTTGATGTTGTGTAGTTGTAGGCTCACATGTATCACGTTGATGTTTTGTGGCCAAAGTTATTTATCAAATTTGCATAGTTTTATTTCTCCTTTACTTTATTCATTGTTAAGATTTAATTTGCTAAATTTTTCAATTTTATATCCGCATATTCACACACTTATATGCTCTTAGTACATTTATGTAAACATATCATTCACAACACAGTAGTTTTCATTTGATCTAACATTAGAGTACATTGAGTATAATTAAAACTTAAGGTAAGGAAAATTGAAGTTTTTGCCTTAGCAAAACAGGTAATTATTTGAGTATTTGAATTTAAGTAAAATGAGGTAGGTGCATAGTGCATAAGAACATAGTATGTGCAACATGAAATATCTGCCTAATTTTTAAATTATTATGACCCCATTTTACCCCTAATAACGAGACAGACAGATACTAATATATACTAATTTACTGTTAGATAATTGTTTACGAATTTAATATAATATTTCTGATACATCATGAGATTGGTAAAATAAATGTTAACATCTTATACATGCACACATATCTACAAACGTAATTTAAATTGTTTTTGTTATCCTCTTTTATGCATAAAATTATATGAACATTATAAAAATTACGCTAGTTTATCAGCAAGGAAGTTCTGTTTTATATGCTAATTTAATAAACCATAGATTTTTAAAGTCTTTATACACATGGGTGTACATTTAACTATATTTTATAAAATGTCAAAGAAAAATAAAATCATTGTTGATTATTGTCGTTATTTGCTTAAACTTTGATTTTTGTCGTTTCTTTATTGTTTGGACAAAAATCTTTAGTTTATTTAAAATATTCATAAGAAATTTCCTGACGAGCTAAAGAAGCGGTAGCAAAATGGCCATCGAGGAGTGCTTTCACCTTCAATATTTTGATAATTTAATCGTGACCGAAAAATAGCACGACATTTTTTAGTCATCGATAATATACTTCGCCAAAATATATAATAAGAAAGAATTATATTAATAGCTTTCACTGTTTGTAAATGATTAATAAAGAGACTGAATATAGTCTAAATTGAATTCAACAAATCATTTAATTTTATAAAACCATCACCTAAAACTACATAAAGTTTCTTTATTTATTTATTGGACTAAGAAGAATATAAGTAAAAAGGGAAAATACATGAATTGATAATGTAGTAAATTGAATTTTTACTTTTATGTGACTTTATTATTTATTTAGGCAAAATCTGCTTGTTACTTTTTTGTTTCTTCTTTGGCGCATCGTCTACTTCCGTTAAACGAGCATATATTTAAATAAAGCCAAGATACATACGTTAACATAAAAATAAAAAAATTTATCATGAAAGCGGTTGAATCTGTTTTTAATACATACAAACACTTACTAGTACCAATGTGTGAGTTATAATACACTTTTCACTTAACACGTGATGTTCTCTTTACTGGAACACATATGCATTTTAAATACGTTGCACAATAACACTTAAATTTCTAAATAAGGAAAAAGAAATTGTGGAATGCAAAGTAGACCCTTATCATAGAAGAATCATTCAAGTGCCTAGGTTTTCTGAACCGGTGTAAGAAATACTTCACTCCATCTGATCTCCTTGCTATCTATGCCACCTTTAACAGACCGAAATGGAATACAATTCTCATGTATGGGCCGGTGCTTTAAAGTCTATATTGGAGTTACTCGACCGCATGCAGGAGAGGGCGAAGAAGCTCATCGATGACAGTAGGGTATCCAGCTCTATTGGCTCAATGGAGCATCGACGCAACGTGGGATGTGTTTCACTGTTTTAACGTTACTACAACGGAATGTCCTCTAATCAAATCAGGGAACTTGTTCCTGAAAACCATAATTTCGTACGCGCAACGCGCTTTGCATCAAGAGCTCATTCCTCAGTGGTCGATTGGCCAGTGAATCGCGCTACGAATTACAGAGAAAATTCGTCTTTTAGCCGAACAGTTCGTATGTGGCATAAACTTCCTACAGAGGTCTTTCCTGTCACTTTCAATGTGCAAAGATTCAAATCAAATGTCTACAAGTACTACTCCCTCTATCACCTTTCTTACAACCTAATTTCCTAGGGGTAGGGGTTATCCCGTGAGTGCTGGTCCTAATATAAAAAATATTCTAAAAGTATGTCTAAAAATTTTTTTCTGTTATATCTAGTAAGTTCTTAAATTACTTGTTAAGTGTACGCTGACTGCCTCATACTGAATGATTAGCAGCCATTTCGTATATCAAAGGAAATCTATTTATGTCTCATAACTCGCAATGGGTGTTCCATCTATTTAAAGACGGCATTTGTTCCCAGTCAGCTCTTGTTTTCCTATTAAGTATAAACAGTACTGGAAGGCTTTATTTAGCATTCTAGTGTTTATTTCAAGGTTATTGAAATCATATTGAATAAATTAAATTGATATTTTTATAAGCTGTACCATCAGACAATTATTATTTTAACACTTCTGCTATTTTCACTTATGATCATTTCTATTTGAAAATAAATGATTTGTTTAATATTCTGTTGTGCTTTAAATTCAGGCCGCCGTATTCATAAAATATTAACACAGATTAAAATGTATTTTAGTACAAATTTTTTTGGAAAATTTGTCATAAAACACATTCAAAGTTATTTTATTTGTTATGAATATGGCCGAGAATATTGATTTAAGAAATATTAGATATAAAATTATTATGAAGTATTAAAGTGTGTTTTTATATATATTTTTATTCCTATTTTTTTCTTTTTGTGAACATTTTTTCCCAATCAGGATTATAAATGAATTAAAATCTACTGTTTTGGCTTTAGGTTCATTTATTAATTAAAAACCAAAAACAAATGTACCAAGATGGGATACATGGAGAACAACAAAGAAATACTTTAGGTTGTGTGTGAACTTCGTCCAACCAAATTAATATTGATAAGTTAATTAAATGGATAATGTTTACCATGTTCACAACATAAGGTATATGAATGCGAAGAATGCTGATAAAGGATTTAGCGATCCAGAAAATGCGTCATTTCTTCCTTTTTAAGTGAAATTTTTCTTGGTTTCTTTATAAAACGTCTGCATACTTTTCAAATAATTTTTCTTTCTAAAATTTTTTAAAGATTTAATTAATAAAAGAAGCTAAAGCCGAATAATTTAATTTTAATTCATTTGTTTTCATTTCTTTAATTTTACATTTTTTTTTTTGCAAATGTTACTTTTTAAAGCTTAAAGGAAATTTAAAAAATTTATTTTCCAGCGTTAAAATAATTTTCCGAATTTATTTCCTTATTTTTATATCCTCGACTTTATTTTTTTTTTAAATATTTTCTCAATGTCTATCGCTCTCCATGAAAAACAATAATCAATTCATCAAAGCTGTTGAATTTTTTTCCTACACATGCAACCACCACAAAAATGCAATAACACCTTCAAAATACGATTGTGGCATATGGTCTGTTTCCTTACTGGAAAAAATATGCACGATTGTTAATTGCCAGTTTAAGGGTATAGAAGCTATGCAATGTATAGTATAATTTATGGTAAAATAAGAATGTAACTTTTTAATCTTTAATTTTCAATATTTCGCTATCACTTTGGTTACGACGGCGAATGAAATTTAAAACCATGTTACTTAAAATAATCTAATAATTTTTTCTAATCAATTTTTTTAACTTAATGAAAATGTATATTCCTACAATAAGGAAAACGGTTTTAACTTTTTTGTTAGTTGCACAGTTTTTATTTTATTGTTTTAGCCAGTGATATATATGCTTTCCCTGCATTAATCGATCGTATTGTTTACCATGCTTGTTAAAAGAAAATATATATTTTGATGGAATTAAGTACAATTAAATTTAATGATATTAAATAATGATTTAAAATAAACTTACCAAATAAAAAACTAAAACCAAAAAGTTTTTAAATTTAGGGAACAACTACTTCCAGCTTCATTTTACACTTTATGAAAGTCATACTTGAACGATGGTAGTCCTTATGTTAATGTCAACGATGAAAACTTCGAAATCAGCTTAGTAAAATCAGGCGTTCAAAGCGGGAAGCGTATTAGGTCCAATACTTTTTACAATTTATACTGCAGATTTACCTACAACGAAAAATGTTATGACAATAAGCTATGCGGACGACACTGCAATCATAGCCACCATAGAATCAGCATTTGAAGCTTCGTCCCTTGTTCAATCACAACTCGATTAAATAACTAAATAGTCAAATAGGTGGAACATTAAAGTCAATGTTGAAAATTTGACTCGTATTACTTTTACGCTTAACAAAGGTGATTGCCTGCCTTTTTGTCTAAACCGAACTATGATTTCCATATTAAATTGTTTCAAATATTTAGGTCGGAATATTGATAGACGATTAAATTGGAAAACTCATTTGCATTAGCAGAGAAGCAGCTTGCTATATAAATCAGAAAACTGTATTGGCTACCAGGCCCAAACTCAGAACTAAGTTTAAATAATAAACTTATACTGTATACTATCTGGACATATGATATTCAGTTTTGGGGAACTACTTCATACTCTAATATTAACATTATCCACAAATATCAATCTAAAGTGCCATAACAAAAGGACCTTGCTTTGTTAGAAATAATAAAAGTCAAATATGAAATTAAAAAACTAAGCTGCAATTAAACAAACAAAATCAGTAACCGCAAAAATATCCTTACCATAACTCTTCTTGACGATACTAATAAAGCGCGACGGCTAATTAGCGCATTAGGTCTTCCTTTTCTTCCGCAAACAAAACGAATAAAGGAAATAATAATAAAAAACTTTTAGCTGTAAATTAATTAAAATTTATGTAATAGAACAGCATAATTAGCAAGAACTTTCAATATATACATAGGTTACGTTTAATGAAACTTAACGCTTCTGTAATTATTTAGGTGCTTTTAAAATTTTGCTTATTATTTAAATGGTTTTAAATAGAAAGTTAAGGAATATATGAAGGAATAAATTATGTGAATTGATAAATACCTAATTTAGGTGTGTTAAAGAAAGCAGAGAAGAATAGAGTGAAGAGTTGCGAACTACAAAATAAAGCAACAGATTTTGTGTTTTTGTTAAAAATTATTAAGGTAAAAAAATAAATTTAAAATAAATATAAAATACCTCAATTAAATATATTATTTTGCTACTTCTATACCTAGCAAAAAATAATTAACCGAAACTTATACAATCATCTACTAACACACTTGCAACAATTTTATTTTTTTGTGACAGTTAAATCTAAGTTAACTTGTGTTTATACAAACTTGATTAGCGAAGTTAAAAATGCAGTTTTCAGAAAGATTTGTAATCAAATATGTTAAAAAAATCAAGCAAAATTTGTATTATATTTTTTGCAAAAAGAAGATAATGGCAACGATGTTTGCCACAGTCACCGCACGTATACAAATGTTTACATATTTTGTATTTTCCCATTAAGCATGTGATAGAAACTCTGTTCTACGTAGTGATGGATATTTCCATCATCAAAGATTGTCATTTGATGGATTAAATGATGGGCACTGTTCTTGTAGGGAAAATTACATATTCGCTGACACTTAGTTTATAAACCTAACCAGCAACCTCTGATTTTGATTTTGTCACTGTGATATATATTTTTTTCTGTACACAGAGAAAATAAATTTGTTGTGGGAACCGAATTCGTTGCCAATTGAATTTTGTCGGTTGTGTGTATTATCTTGAATTCGGGTGTAATTACTGAATGAGTATGGCACTGACAACTATTTTTTTAATGATTCTTAAAAAATGCTATTGTGAATTAAGGAAAACAATATAATTTTTTATATTTTTACTTTTCTTAACAAAATAAATTAAGGGAATAAGATTTTATATCATAAATAAATTATTCTCTTTTTCCATATAGTTTCTTCCATTTTCCATCCTATAACTCACCATTTGCCTCTGTAAAAAGTATTAAATATTTTTAAATTTCTTTTATTTACATATGGCTTTATGAGATAATTTTGAACTTACTACTAAACAATATTGGAGAAGTTTTCACTACTTTTAAAAAATCTTTTTTACTTTAAACTGAAAAATTGTTAATTTTTTGTATAATGTGTACAAATTCTACTTTTAGTACGTCAAAAATTTTTCTATTTTAGAAAATACAATTGATTTTTATAATTCTAACTACCAAAATTTGGTTTTCAGTACTAACGTGCTGAACAAGTTTAGTTGCATATTCCATTTAATAGAATAGATTTTAGTAAAGATACAAATCGGCCAGGTTAACTTTTTAAAAAGATCTTGCAACGAACATTTAGAGGAAAATATCAAAAGTTATCTTTTAATATAAAAAATAAGCCAAGATTATAATTTGTTAATAAACAAACTTAAATTTTACAAGAAAATAAAAAATACTTAAAAATGCAACCAAACTTTAAAGGAAGCAGCTTTAGTGGATACCAAAGATAGAGTTACAAATTAAAAATGCGATAAATCGGGAAATTAATATTCACAACGAGAAAAAAAGATATTTCTCTTTCGCCAGGAAAGATGTATTCATATCAGAGTTCATCAAAATACACAACATACATATATGCAAAAAAAAAAAAAAAAAAAACACATTAACAAATGTTTGTATGTTGCTTTCGAATAGTACATGTTGTGTATGATATGTGTTTTTTCTGAAATCTGGTTAATATGCGCTAAAAAAGTATTTTCTTACATATGAGACACAACTGAAGCTTTCTTTCCAAATGTACATTTATGCATAAAATAGAGGAATATGGTGCAATGCAAAATTTTACAGTCTCACGATAGTAAAGGCATATGTTTGAATACTCTGGTTTACACTGCTGCAGACATAAAGACGTTTAGATGAATATTACTTTTTGATTGTGAGTTGCGAAAGAAGCACTACTACTTTTTTATTTATTTAACTTTTCAGTCATAGGTTTCAGATGCATTTTTAAGGGTAAATTGAGGAATAATCATCGGTATGGTTGATGAATCAAGTTACGTTTAAAAGTTGAAAAATGGAAACTTTTAATTCTGCAATATGTTAAAATGACCTAATTGCTACCCAACGACAATGTATTTTATTGGGAATAAAGTTATTATAAATTTAATTTAAGTGCTACCAATTTATTGTCACTTATAATCGTTTCCGATAATTTTAATTTAATTATGTTTTTTAATTTCTAACTAATTGTCCAGAAAAATAAACAGTCCATAGTTTATTATTTTGCACAAAGCCTTTATACATTAATATTATTTGTTTACAAATGATTTATTATTTTACAGTTAGGCTTATCTATTCATTATTGAACAGTTAGAAAACAACTTGAACGCCACTAGAATAAAATGAGTTTTCTGGTTCACTAAAGCTTTCGTTATCCTTTTTCGAATTAATTGGAAATTTGTTTATTTGTATAACTATTATAAAGAAATAAAATGTAAAAATTTTCAATTTTAAAACTTGATAATAAATAAAAGTTCCCCTTCACCATCTTTATAGTGTATAGTGACTTAAATCCAATCAAAAAAGCAAAAATTGGAGTGACAGAAAATTAAAAAAAATTTAAGTATTAGGTATTATTAAGTATTAATTTACATAATAATCCCATCGGCTCTAAATGGATCAAGCATTTTTTTTAAATTTTAGTATTCCCTTAAAAGCTGATACCCATATTGATATTACAAAAAGGGTTCGTAACTCTGAAAATATGGGCGAGACCCAATATTTTCATCTGATGTTTCTTTCGTATTTTTTAATTCTCTATCGCCTTTTTTTTAATTCCAAATAATGTGAAAATGTTAGCGGTAGCGTGTTGTTTTGACCGCTGCGTCAAAGAATATGCACCAATTTGCTGATTTCTATAGCACCTCTTTTGACCCCATGTCTGATCGATATAATAACCCGACAATAATCCATCTCTTGATATAATAAAACTGTAGCACAGTCATTTCTGTACACAAAATATTTTTGGAAAATTTTGATGTTGGTGTAGATAGTATTTGGGAACTTAAAATCAACTTAAGTCAACAGGCAAAAAAAAAACAAAATTAAGAACTTCACAGAAAGACGTAGTAGCAACTTAGACAACACTTTTGCCCCTTCATTTTTTTAAAATAAGAGCTGGTATTATCAATCAATCATTTGCGTTAGAAATAACTAAAGAAAAAATAAAATTGTAAAAAAAACTACAAATAGCAATGCAATGGCAAAACTTTTATAGGGAGATAAATAAGTGATTTTATATGATTTTTAATATACATAAAAAAGAGATCAATGTATAGATTATGTTCACTAAAATAGATATTTCATTAGTCAATTCATTATCAAATTGCCCTTAAACATGTAAATGGGTTGCAAGTTTGAAGTCACTAATCGTACAAATGTTAGTAAGGCTCTAGCCCTACAATCTGTATTGTTTAGATTGAAGTTAGCTCACTAAATACTTAAGGGACTGCAGCACATATTTAAGATTAGCTCAAGAATAATTTGTTTTTGTTGGCTATAAAAACTTATGTTCAACACTTTTTGTATCTTTCTCTTTCTCTCTCTCTCTTAATGATAATTTAATTTCTTTAGCCATACATTTTTTACATATACATGAAGTTATATATGTATCTGAAACAATAAGCATATCATTAAAATATATTAATAAATTAAAATATTGTATAAATGGAAGAAAAAGACAAAAATATTTATTTGGCCTATTTAATGTAAATTCTAATTAAAGTTCTGTCATCAAAAGAACTGCGCAGAAAAAAAAATTATTAACAAACCAAATATTTTCAGCTGTCTGACATGTCACTTATAAACATGATGAGAGTTTTCCTTTTAGATTTAGTTGTATATGATTTGAAAGAAAACGTAGAAATGAGAAAAACAGCATTTTACGTGAAACAAGCCAGTGAACTTTGACACACAAAAATGACTTTAACATATAAAAGTCGTATAACTTTAGAGGTACAATTGTAAATGTTCTTTTGAGAGAGAGAAAAGTTATACTTTTTCTGTTCATTTTTATTTAAAATATATTTACAGAAAATAGTCAATTTATTCATATAAATACAAATTTGTACAAAAAGTAAAAAATAGTGTGATTTTTATATTAAAACAAAGCGCAAATACAGAATAATTATTGAGCATTTACACAAGAAAATATTTAGAAACCCGATCGCTTGTTTATGATTATTATTTTATTTTTTTTTTTAATACAACAGAATGAAAGACGAATAGTTAAAACGTAACTTATCTTTGTATCTGTTTTCGCTTTGGATTGCACCTTTGGAAACCCGATTACTAGTTTTTCTTAATGCAATAGGATAAAAGAAAAATAGTCAAACCATGGTTTAAAAGCAGAATAAAGGATATTTTGAAAGTGAAGGAATTTTTTCAACTTATCGACGTAATCTTTGTATCCGTATCTTGCTTCCGAATGCGCATTTGACATAACGTTTAACATTATAACGTCTGTGAATACATACGTTTTAAACGCCCGAAGTAAAAAAGCTTTAATAATAATCTGTTATTTGAAGGCACGAAAACAGTAACAGTAAACATTATTATTTTAAAAATAATTTATATATTACCGGTCGAAGAATGCAATAAAGTTTCTTTAAAGTTTTTATGAATTTAAAATTAACGCATTCTCTAACAATATAAGAACAAATATCTAAAGAAAGTATACTCTACTTAAATAAGACGGTCAACTCTGCAACATAGTCTATTTTCGAAAACTTCAACTTGTTATTCCTGGAGAAAACATAAGAAAGGTTAAAAATAATTTTTAATATCTTCGAGCCAAACGATATATTTTTTTAAAATTAAACTTAAATTAAATCGCACTATTGTCCTGATCAGAATTAATAAATTCACCTACATATTATTACTACTTTCCTACCGCTTACTAAGCTCTTTAGGAAACTTATTACAAAATTTTTAATAAACTAAATATTTTTGTTTAATCAATACACATACGGTCAGATTAGTCAAATATTTAATCAAAAAGACGTAACTACTAAATTATGAAAAAAAATACTTATTAGAAAATATTTTTTTATTTACATTTTTATATTCTAAATAATTACCCGTCATGTTATGTGTCAGGAAAGATTCAATAAACATTTGTAAAAATAGTGGTTACGTTTTTTTTTTTGGTCAAATACTCGACAAATCTGACCGCACCTTATACGACAAAAATTAAAATTTATCCAAAAGTAAACACTTTTAAGTATTTGTGTTTATAATGTTTATAAAATTAAGACTTTACTTAAAGATAAAACCAAACTGATAACTTATCTGTACTAATTCTACTAATTACTCACTTGAAATATCGAAATCTATCAAAAGGTATGACTTAAGGCGTCATTAAAATTATTAGTCAATAACAAAGAAATCGTAAGAAAAATATTGCTCTCACTTTTGCCATAATCGCTAAACTATTTCTTTATAATTTCTTGATTTGCTTGCTTCAGTGCTATTGTAATTCTTATAATAACTTCGAAATAACCATCATGTATAAGATAAGAACGATCTTGATTGCTAATGTAATCAAAGTGCTCCAAGTCATCTTCTTCTTTAAAAAGGGTTAGTATTATTTTTTTCTTAATTTTTCAAATATAATTTGTTGTGTCGGGGTTCTTATAGATTACATTACGTTGAAGCTTGGTAAGATCACAACTTTGACCTCTTTCATAGTATACATTTTTAAATTTAAATGAACATATCAAAAATGCTGGAATTTATATCATATGAAATTAAGGAAAAACTAGCACGCTTCAAATGATTTAATACTATGAGGAACTGGGACTATTTAAGTAGCAGGTTATATTAAAAACCATTAATAGACAATAGATTGGTGGCTTAACAGTGGTTTAGGCTATAAAGACTGAATATTTGGGCGAATTTTAAGTCTAATATTATTTTAAAAACACACCAATATTTGTTTTAAGTTTAATTAATTAATAGCAGTCAATTTTAAAACATTTATATGTTTTTGTTTAGAAGTTTAACCAAAGAAATAATTTCGCTAACTTAAAGTATCGGCCGGTGAATGATAGTAGTACAACGAAGTTGAGACAACTATTTAAATTATGATTTATTTCTCCGTTATTTTGCCTTCTTTCAATTCTACTACTTTTTTGCACAAGTAGGATGTGGTTTTTTTTTTATTATCCTTGTTCTTTTTTTTATCAAAAAATTTACAAATTTAATCCATTTATGTTGTTGGCTCTCTACTTACATAAGTGTTTAAATGAAAAACTTGTATTTTTACAAATGTTTATTGAATCTTTCCTGATACATATCATAACGGGCAATGATTTAGAATATAATAATGTAACTAAAAAATATTTTCTAATAAGTACCCAGCAAAAAATTAGACTTTACCTTAAAAAGTACTTGCTCCATATTTACTTACTTTTGTGATTGCTAAATTTTGTTACTCTCTTACAAAACGCATTACATTAGTTCGCAAATTACGGAAGTAATAATTGAACTATTTCTTTAAGTACAAAGAGAATACCTTAAAATACATACGAAATTGATTATAAAAGTCTCATGCCTTAGTAATCTATTTGAAAAGTCCTTTCGCCAAAAATCCTTAATTCCACACCCGCTTAACTTTTCTGAATTTTTTGTTACTTTTTTTTTTTTTTTTTTTTTATTTTTTTATTTTTTTTTTGCCTTCTTTCTATCTTTTAATTTATTGCACAAGTAGGTTGTGGTTCTTTTATCATCTTTAGTTCTTTTCTAATCAAAAAATTTACGAATCTAATCCATTTAATATGTTGGCTCCCTACTTACATAAGTGTTAAAATGAAAATTTTACAAATCATGTTTTTAGCTTAACGAATGAAGAAGATTTTGTTCGCAGATATTCATATATTTATAGAGAAATACTTTTTCCAGTTACATTTTTATTGGAGAGGGGTTTTTATAGAGAAGCTGAACAAAAGTTTTTAAAGAATTAATTAATTTCGATAACAAAAAATTTATTTCTTCTATTTTCGAGTCTGTGTAATAAAATTTATAGCTTCTTTACCAAATAGTTTTCTTATTTGTAAGTTTGCTTTGTATTAAATGATATTGCTTAAAAATCAAACAGTTATTAATGTGGACGGATAAGCTGCTAAGGACTACTATCAAATACCAAAACATTTAACATTTTAAATGTGAAGAACAAAGCAAATAGATGTTAGTAAAAATATAAAATTATAATTAAGTAACAATTGTATTTTTTGAATTCATGTTATAAATTTTTGACAATGGCTGTATTTTGTTGAACAAAATTTAAAAGGGTCACAATACAAAAGATATATCTCCTTAAAAATCAATTTAAAAATAACCCTTTGATGTGTGTGATAAAGTTATGAAAATTAGAAAATTTATCAAATGCAAAGTCATAGAAAAATATTTGAAAATTGTTTATTTCATTTTGAAATAAATTCGTAACAGAAGAAGTTTCCTTTAACTACATTATTAATTTCAAACAAACCATTGGAAAATGACATTAATCTGCCAAAATAACTCCTCGCTTTAACAACGTGAACTTTGTTACATATTTTGCTCGACGCACGAGCATGTTTTTTAAAAACTTCTTAAAGAAATATAAAATTTTAATACCGAACGTTCTTTTTCTATGAACTTATTTTATTACTATTTTCTTGTACCCGGAAAAGGATAGGTATACTTCGAGGGCCTTGCCAATGAACTGGTAAAAATGACAACCCTTTTACATAATTTTTAAAATTGAAAAAGCAGTTTCAGAGATTGGTTCTTATCAATACAATCTTATCAATATATCTGCTGATATTGTTTCAAAATGTGGCGTGGAATATTACACTTTACATAAAAACAAAATGTGAAGATCATTTATTCTCATATTTGTGAATTCGGGAAATAATAAAAGTCAACTACAGTTAAGTATCCATTATGAAAGGAAATTTAAATTAAATATTTAACACGTTCATTTAAACCCCAACTTCATAAAATTATTTGCTTTATATTTTTCCTTAGAGTTTGTAGCAAACTGGCTACATCAGACTTTTCTTAGCGAATTCGTCACAACTTTTCTTAGTGTTTAGTATTTAGAAAGGAATTAAGATTACTTCGATAATCAAATCAATTAAAAAAAAAGAACTGTTCATTGCATCTATTATTTATGGCATTAAACAACTCCTGAAGTTTTCAACAACAAATTATGAGCAGGGTTATACGTAATCTTTAGTATAATGCACTTAAATTTTATCCCCGTTTATTACTTTTATCTTTTAACGGGAAGAAAAAGTAACATTGAACTGTGTACTGAGTTAAAATATTGCTTTACATTTATCAATGTTGATTTATCTCTTCTAGTGGCTTAAAACAAAATTTCAGCGCACATGATAACCTTCAGTACTTTTATTAAATTTCAGAAAATAAAACAGCTTACTTTTTATTTCTCCACATAGAGATATACGATAGTTTTCCTTGTTCCTTCTGTTAATAAACTGAAATATAAGTACTCGAACGTAACAAAATTTACACAATATTTGGTTTTATTTGGAAATTTCTCTATTTAAATGAAGCACAGTAATGAAGGACAATTTATACTTACTCACACTTGTAAGGTTTTCAAGCTATATCTGCATTCACTTAAGTAAAAATATTTAATATTAAACAATTCAGTCCCAGTTTTTAAGCAAATTATTAAGCTGAACTTTAGATTTGATAAGCTCAAGACTGATGAATCCAATTACTTTTTAAAATTACAGAATACGATTTGATTTATGTACAAAATGTTTAAAGATTTTATTGCTTCGAAACAGGCGTACAAGTACATTCAATGACATTTAAATTGTGTTGGTTTTTTGGAATAATCTAGGTAATTAACTTTTTTAAAACTGTAAAATTCTAACAATTTATTTTCACTTATAGGTATTTATATTAATGACATAGTTAAAATAAGTTAAAAGAAGTAAGAGTGCTATATTCAAATATGGTGAATCTTACATACCCTACACCATGTACATAAATCCAGTTTAGTGAAGTAAATCATATCAAATACACAGATGTGTGGGTAACAGAAAATAAAAAAAGTAAGAGCGCTATATTCGGCTGAATCTTATATACCCTTCAACAACAACGTAAATCTAGTTTAGTGAAGTAACTTCAATCGAAACAAAAAATATTGGAGAGAATTGAAAAATTAAAAATAAGAAAAAAAATTTTTTACATAAAAATGCCATAGGCTCTTAATGAGTTAAGCGTTTAAAAAAATTAGTATTTCCTTAAAGATTTTTTTAAAAGCGTTAAAATGATATCCATATTGATATTTTATTAATTTTTAAAATTTCAGAGGCCCGTAACTAAAAAAATATGGGGGAGCGCCAATTTTTTCACTTGATGTTTTTTTCTTATTTTTTAATTCTCCTTCATCCCATATATCTCTTTTCTATTGAAGTTAGGAGTTACTTCATTGTTCGAAATGATATAGAAAAAATAGAGACACATCGTGGTATTTTACTCGCTACGTGGAAGGACCCGGACCAAACTTGCTGATTTCCAATAGAATCTTTTCCAACGCTATGTATGATCGAATTGCATATTTAAATTTTTCTAGCTGATCCCTCGGCAAACTTGATTTTAACACTAACGCGGATGGACAGATAGACATCGCTCAATTGACTTTGCTTTGCATAAGGACTCAGAACATATAAACTTTATTGGGTCGGAAATGGATTTTGTAGAAATTAAAAACTGAATGACAAACTTAGTTATACCTATTTCTCCACTTTATGCGGTGAAGTGTATAAAAATTATTTATCTTTTATAAAGTATAAATTTGTGACAGCAGTTCGTCTCTAATATTTGTAAATTGTTTTTTACGAACATTTTTACAGGTGGGTACAAATGTTTGTCTTTCGTAACACATCAAAGGACACACAGTGTTGCACGATGGAAAGATATTGAGGTAAATCTTTTTTATTTTTTTTTTTTTTTTTGGTAAAACGGTCCAATTTAAGGACAAATTGGATTAAGCAAATCAAATAACATTCTGTGCATGTGTAGTAGATCAGCTTAAATCAAATAGGAAATGACCTGCAACATTAAGATAATGGAAATCTTACAAGTCTGAAAATAAGGACTTACAAATACTTTCAGCAACAATTCGAAGAATATTTAGCTTTATTATAGTAGTCTTCTTTTTCCGAGGTACCCAACTTTGAAACCACATGCTACCATATGTGAAGAGTGTATGTTACCCATCTTCAAAATTTGGACTCAAATGCCTTAGCAGATGCGTGAAATGTTGATCGATTGGCATAGATGTTTAAAATGACTAAGTTATTTTTAAAATATTATGATTCTGCCCCATTTCCAATAGTAACAAAAAAGCATGTGATGGTGCTGTTTGTATAAAAAAAATTTAAAAAATCCTAACTCACTTACTTGGTTGTAACACGATTATATTTAATCTTGAGAGTATATTTTTATATATTATAACGGTTGATTACCTTTGTGTCCTAACAAAACCATAATACACTGAGAAGAAATAAAACATAAATTAAATGTTAATGTTTTTTTGAGCTTTTATTATAATTAATTTTATTTAATAATGAAACAAGCACTAGGTCAGTTTTAAAATAAAAATAAAAGTTTTGTTTATTATTTTTGAATATTTTTCTTTTTTAATAATATATCAATAATAATATAATAATAGACAATATTTTTATTTTTATTTTAAAACTGACCTAGTGCTTGTTTCATTATTTAATGAAATGAAACATATTTATATAAAACTGAAGTATTGATTTATCTTTCTTAGTAAATTTTTATATAACACGGTTGGCATTACTCCACGGTTAATGCAGAAATACACACTGATATCCCACATCTTGCAAAAATTAACGACTTATCTTTTTACCTCTTGTTTCAGCAATATTTTATAAAAAATAAAACTGATGTATGCTACCTTAGATGATCACTTTAAATGTAACTTAAGCAGATACTCGAAAAAATAAAATTTATTAAGGTAATAAATTGATAAAATTAACATTTATAGCGAGAAAAGTGCAGAGAAAATAAAAAACTCCTCTGTGTTAATATGTGCTTCAAAAAAGCACTTTCATATTTTTTACACAATTATACACACTTATGTAAATATGTGCTACAAAATGTGTCTTCATATGTGCCATAAAAAATTTTTTAATTCTTAAGACGAACATATGTATACACACATAGCGTAACATGCTCCAATACACATACAAACACGCGTTTTATAATTGGGCAACACTAAAACCCGTTGAACATGTTCTCAAACATTTTCGCCCTAAATTTCAATTGCGGCAAGTTGGATAATTTCGTCTCAGTATAAAATTGCCGTTGGAAGCCGAAGACTTCTAGTAATTGCGAGTTATAGGAACTTATTTTGCTATTTCAAAATTTAATCGCCAATTTTTATTGGTATGCGTTCATCAGAACATGGGCATAACACAAAGTTTCAGCCAAAGAGATGGTTTATTTTGAAAAATTTTGTATCTAACTAATGCACAACAGTGCAGAATAACTCACACTTTCAATACACACTTAAGGATACAATGCTTGTATTGAATATTACAATAGCCCAGCTAGCATTTTGAATCGTTATAGGCTCTTCAACGATCGGAGCAAGCGATAAAATTAATCGCCTGCGATGTCGTATTCGGATCGCCAGTTTAATGGAAGAAACTGTGTCCTGAAAGCGAATCTTCCGTAAGAGTAATCTACGATGCCCCGAAGAGAATAGTGTAAGACTTTTTAAATCCTATTTTTAGCGAGTCGTGAAAAAATCACGTTTATGATTATAAAATAAGCGAATTATGAGTCTTAAAATTGTGCTGAAAAATAATAGTGATTTTTGAGAGTCTTATACTGTTTTTTTTTTTTTTTTTTTTTTTTTTGTAATAGTAGTTTTAATTAAAGATTATAAATTAAGTTAAAAATAATTAAGAATTAAATAAAGGGGGAAAATTTTCAAAAATTTAAATTGTTACGTTTTTGGTTCTCTCTCCCTTTTTCAGTTTATTATCAAGAGCGTCGTCAATTTTAGAGAATTTTAAATAAAACGTTTCTATAAAACTGAAAAAAATTAGAATTATTCAAAATAATAAATTTTAAAAAGAAACACTGTTTTTCTTACCACGAAAATATTTTGTAAAGTGATAAAAACTGAATGAACCTTCTATAAAAATCAAGATATTGGAATGCAAAAAAAAACATTACAGAAAAATATATAAAAAGTAGAAATATCTAAGTAATATAGCTCAAAATAAAATAAGTTTGCTTTACTATCGCCAGAAAGATTAACTTATGACTGTGGAGTTCTATGAAAAATAATCGTGTAACAATTAATAAAATAATTCGTAAAGCTTTATTTTAAATAGTCAAGTGCGATCTTTAACTACTTGTAATATTCCAACGCTCTTTAAAGTGCGTATCAGACGATCCACTCTCTTAAAAATCATGAAAAGTGGGTCGCAAAAGCATAATTTGGAAGAACAGAATACAAATTTAATTATACAATAGCCTGGGCGATTGAAAAAAAAAATCGTGCAATGATCGCGCTCTTTAAAAAATCTTCCAAATGCCAGCTTGGGTAGGTTTCAAAAATATTTTTAAGCTAAAGTTTTTAATGTAACAAATATATGACTGATCTTTCCAGTTACGTTAAAAAGTTACAAAACAAAAATTATTTTACATATACACAAACTTTAACACTTCGTTCTTACTAAGCAGCTAACATATAAATTTTGTGACAGCAGTTACTTTTAAATATATTTATAGAGTAACTTAACACTCATTTCTTATTAATGATGATTTCAAGTTAAATTTGATAAACTTGATAACATAAATAAATTTTATTAAGTCAAATGTAGAGCCTGTCTGTCGCTGCAGAAAAAATATATTTTCTTAATACCATTAAATTATTATAAAATACAATCAACAAGAAAGAGTTTTTTCTCTATAATATGAGTTTTGTAAACAATATATTTACAATTTATTCGTATAACTTTGTGACATAAGACAGTACTGCGAAAAGCCACCTGTCTAAAAGCCACAGTCTGCCGTGTATATTTTCACTTAATTTATATTTTTATTTTGACCTTTTTCGTGTGTAATAATAAATTTAATATTTTTGACCTTGCTTTTGTATCAACTTGTCTGTTGTAAAATATCTTTATAAAAATGAATCAAATATATATAAAGAAATACGTCATGATTCTTTGTTTGCTGGCATTTAAATAATTCGGCAAAGTGATACAGTTAACAATCTAAATAAGTTTATTACAATAGCATTTGTGTTAACTCTGAGAGTATTTTACTTAATTTTGGTTGGCTACTTACATCTGAATGAAATTATACTGAAACATCTAACGATACTATGATCTTTTCAAATTCACAATAAGCAAAATATTGTTTTACATTTATCTCACAAAATATATTGTTTTTAGTGGCGTTTTATATCTAATTTTTAGTGTGGCTATAACTGCCTAACAAGTACTTGAAATTGAAAAATAAAATTTTTTTGCTTCCTGCATTTCCTCAACATTTTACACAAAACTAAAAAATATTTGATGTGTGCAGAAAAACCTGCAACTAAAAATCACCTTAACAAAAAGGAAAGTTAAGAGGTCCTTAAAAAGAACTTGAAGCGCTATATATCGTGAAAATTAACATTTATAACGATAAAAGTGTGTGTTTTTTTTAGATATTTTACTTTCATAAATACCCATGTGTTTTTATATGTTAAAAAATAATTTTCGTTTTGAGCAAGACATAAAACAAGAAAAAACTTACATTCATTTACATATTTATGTACAAACATAAATTCAAATACAATGTCATATTATATAAAATTTCACCAAAAGTGATGGTTTAATATGAAAAATGTTATATTTAGATTATGGAGGATAAGGAAGAAATATACGATAGGTATTTTTAACTTCTTTTAACATGATACTTTTTTCTTTATTTTCCTGCATATTTATAATTCTATTATCTATTCACATGTGTCCTGTTAATTTTTGAAGAAACTTTAAGCATCAATCATTTGTATGAATCCATTAACTTGAACAGTAACAAAATGAGAATTGGTTATGTGTACCCTTACGAGATCTTAATACCAACTTGGAACGGATTGTTTTATTTCGTATTCAACTCGCATTGCATTGACTTCACAATTATCAAAATGATGAACATTTTCGGCACATTTTAAAACTATTTATTTATAATTATTAATACAAATAAAACTGTTAACATATCTTTACTTATAATAAAACAGTAACGGGTTCATTTTTGTACATGAAATATATTTGAAAATTTTATTGCTTGAGTAAATACTAATCGCTATGGAATACAAAACCCCTAGTTTTGAAATTTTTGTATGTCTGTCTTTCCATCTCTCTGTCTGCGTTCGCATCAAGTAATAAATGCTGGATGAATTTGAATAAAATTTCGCAAGGAGGTATCTTAGAACCTTTGTTTAAATACAAAATACTTCTTTTTTTAAATAAGTCATTTCGTAGATGAACGGATGTACTTGAATAAAATTTTGTGTGCAGGTCTCTTAGAAACTTGGTTCAAATATAGAATACTTTTTTTTTATAAAAATATGTTATTTCGTAGAGAAACTAGAGATACAAATATGAAAGCATTCAATTTTATCGGTACTAGAACAGTTGTCAGTATATTTTATTTTTGTAGATGGACAATTTTTAACATTGCTTACTGAACCCTTCAACATCTATTAAAAATACATTTTTCTGAATTTTAATTTTAAGAAAATTAAAAATTATACACGGACGAAGTCGTGGGCACAACTACTTATTAATAAATGAAAAAAACCGATTGTTTTTTATAAAATAGAAATTTGTGATGGCAGTAAATATCAAACATATTTTAATAATAACTTGACATTCATTAACTTATGTATGAAAACTATTTATTTAAGAAGCTCAATTTGAAAACATATTCTTACGAAGTTATTTAATGTAAGTCTAATTTTGGGATTACCTGCAGCTGCTAAACAAAATCTTTATAAGTATTTAGATACAAATAATTATTTGTAAATAAGCCAGATATATTTTTTTGCAATATTTTTTTTAATAATTATTGGTTATTGTAAAGAAAACTGTATAATTCAGATCAGGGTAAATGATTGCAAAAAACTTTTGATTTCTGCCCATTAAATGCAAATTCTGTCTGTTTCCATTGTTTTTCATTATCCACAAGATCCTTTTGAATAGTATAACTTTTAATATTAGAGACTCTCTGGATGATTATAAAACCTAAACTTGTTATTGAATTTTATACATAAACAATTGTTAGTTATATTTTTAAATATTTAGCCGAAAGTATATGTGCATTCAACACATAGGTTGTCCGATTTATTTGAAGGATTTAAGAGATTACGCCTTAAATAACAAGACTATTTTTGACTGACAAATGCTTATTGGAAAAGATTTCTATGGAATATGTAAAATTAGTCACCAGTATAATAGTTTTACTTTAATTGTAATTATGTATAGTTGCCGTGCGGTTTCCCTACAACTTTACCTGGTTTTACGTATAATTTTATAACATTTATATGAAAATTAGTTGCATGTGTATTCTTCAGTAAGACTTAAGTAGGTTAGCAAATGGGACCAATTGTATAGGCAGCAGTAATAACTAAAGCTGAATATGATGTAATTCTTTGATCGCATCGACCTTTCTCAGGATTTTTTTATACTGATCTAAACAAAAAGAAAAAATGAGAATTAAAGCAGAAAACGTACAAAAGTATGGTAGGGGAAAAAACAAATTTTCGACAAATTTGTCTTTTTTCTAAGCGACCAAGTCTAGGATTGTATATCTCAATTAATATTATATTAGAGCTCACGTAAAACTAAACAAATCGCAGAATTAATTTTTAGACTAATACTGCTGCAACGCGAAATTGTGGAACACAAGAAAAAAACATGGACATATTTACGTAAGCTGCTTAATAGTATACACATATTTTACTGTAATTTAGTACCTTTATATATAGATGTTCTTTTACTGTTATGGGTAAATTAAAATATTGCTCAGATTTTTGAACGCAAGAAAATTAATTTTATAAGATATGTTTGTTATTTTAAATAGAGTGACGCAATTAATTTTTACGTAGTTATGCGCTTAACCCCAAATTTTTTTTGAGATCCTTATCAATATGTAGAATAGATCTTATTAAAGGATTAATCAATAATGTGCAGTTCTTAACAGCTGCAAACATTGTTTTTTAGTTTTAATTAAAAAAAAAATGCATTAAAATAATTTCGGCATAAGTTTACTTTTTTTGATATTTAAGAAAGGAAAATTATTTTCAAATATATGCGGACATTTTCTAATAAAACGGGAAAAATTAGACACAAGTATAATGTACTGTATTTTCGAGATCACTACATCTTAATTTAAAAGTTTAAGGAAAATTCCGGTTCCTTTATTTTTGCTAAATTTCAGGTTTCTGTTTCTTAATTAATCATTTATGTAGTTTTGAATTTTGTAATATTTATACTCTAATGATTTTTCCAAATACACAAAACCCCATTAACAGACGTAAGAAGTTAAAAATAGCAGAATAAACGAGACTGGTTTTCACATTAAGGATCTACATACATCAATAACCACGCAAGAAACTTTAACTATTCTACGTAAAATAGTTTCTAACTTATACGGCAGTCAAACATCAACGAAATAACCCATATTACAAAGACTACTACAAACTTACTTTAGATTACCAGATGGACTCGGCATAAGAAACCCGTCATCCGGAATTTTTACAGAGATATTTATGCAGCATTAAGAACAACTAGACGTTAACAAAATTACATACACAATGGAAAAGGGCAAGATGGAATTCTACATTATCTTGACATAACAATAACCAGAGGAATTAACTCCTTGAACTTAAACATTTATAAAAGAACCAACCACAACAGACACAATAATCTACAGTTCCTCTAACCATCCTACCCAACATAAACTCGCAGCATTTAGACATAGAATTGACAGACTAAGATACATGCTCCAGGTAATTATAGCAAAGAAGACCACACAATTTACACTAAAGCTAAAAATAAAGGTTACAACTGCACTACCATCGACAAACTACTCAGACAAAGCAACACCAGAAACAATAAGAAAGAAAACAAAGACATAAAGAACTGTTTTCAGAAAGAAGGTTTACAGATAACACTAAAATCGAGTAACACCCTACGAAACAATCTCAAGACAGACATACTTACATCTGTAACAGACAGAACAAGATTCACAGAATAAATACGCTCATACAAACGGAAAAGAGAAGACTCCAAGGACGAAGACTAGACATTCCTCACAACATGGAAATATACAAAACAGGAACTTTTAACAAAGACACTATTCAACCTTTGTCATAATTTCAATAGACACTATCCTAACGGAGAAAATTACCTGAGCCCACTATTATTACTTACAACAAATACCAAACACTAAATTTCCAGTACTAATATAAGGAAACTAATGTTTTCACATCGAAAGCGCTCGATACGGTCTTCACCGAAAGGTATCAAAATTACCTTAAAATTATAATTATTATTATATATTGAGTGTATAGGAAGTTAATATTAAACATCGTTAACCCAGGTGTAAAATAATCAAAGGGATAATAAACTAATGAAACTTAAAAGTTTGTATAAAATTTTTATTTACGAGGGCTGCTATATATATTTCTGGCCTGGCAACACTGAGTGCTGCCAAGTGCAATCTGACATTTTCATTGAAAAGTTTGTCATTTTTAAGCATAATCGTACTCAAAACGTTTGTACGTACGACCATTATTTGTGTTGTTTACAGTGACTTGAAAAAATTAATATAGAAAAAAATGGATTACCTCGTGAACATTCTCGTCTCATCATTTTATACAACTTTCGACGTGGATTATCACGACAAGATTGCATTGATGAACTTAAATCTTTGTATGGCGATGAAGCACCATCCTATAGCACTGTGAAAAATTGGTATAATGAATTTAATCGTGGCCGAAGCTCGCTCAAAGATGAATTCCGTGAAGGTCGTCCAAAAACGGCTGTTGTGCCAGAGAACATTGATGCCGTGCGTGAACTCATAATGCAAGATCGACATGCGACATACCGAGAGATAGAGACATCCTTGGGCATTTCTTCCACCAGCATACATTCGATACTGCATGAACACCTGGCCGCAAAAAAAGGTTTATTCTCGTTGGATCCCGCACAATTTGAAAGATGCTCAAAAAAAGGCTCGTGTCGATTGGCGCAAAGAAATGTTGCAAAAATACGATTGCGGTGCTTCAAAAGACGTTTATAAGATCGTCACAGGCGACGAATCATGGATCTATGCGTATGAGCCCGAAACGAAACAACAATCGACCGTGTGGGTCTTCAAAAACGAGCAAAATCCAACGAAAGTTTTTCGTGGAAGAAGCACTTCGAAACAAATGGTCGCCTGTTTCTT
The DNA here is from genome assembly GCA_937654795.1 of Cistogaster globosa. Lineage (NCBI taxonomy): Eukaryota > Metazoa > Arthropoda > Insecta > Diptera > Tachinidae > Cistogaster > Cistogaster globosa. The sequence goes on from OW569405.1 coordinate 24,767,022, forward strand.
CGGCAAAACTGGTCACGTGGCGACTGTTCCACTTGAGCAACGTAGGGCGGTCACTACTGAGTAGTACACTACAATTTGTTTGCCTGAAGTCACCGGAGAAATTCGAAAAAATTCGAGCTCTCACACATCGGCTCAAACCAGAGCGTTTTTGACCGGCCAAAACGTCGAATTAATGGGTCATCCGCCGTACAGCCCTGACTTGGCACCTAATGACTTCTTCTTGTTTCCACACATCAAAAAAAAAATGCGTGGTCAACGATTTTCGTCGCCAGAAGAAGCTGTTGAATGTCCAAAAACCATGTTTTAGAGGTGTCTCAATCGGAGTGGAAAAAGTGCTTCGACAACTGGTTTGAGCGCATGCAAAAGTGTATAAATCATGCTGGAGAATACTTTGAAAAACAATAAAACCATTTTTGATTATAAATATTCGCATTTTCACTAGTAGGCCAGAAATATAAAAAGCAGACCTCGTATTTTGAATAATTATCAACAATTCCAAAATAAATTTATTATCCTATAAAGAGCGCTTCGTAAATGTCCTTGGTCTTTTATTTCTACCGCTTTATGAAAAACTGCGGACTGCATCACAGTTTTAAGTTTTGCTCGGGAGCAATTTTTCCGATTTAGTTAAATACAATAATACATATATTCATACCGAAATTACCTTGAGAAAGAGTGTATTAAGTTATACAAAATTCCAGTATGAAATGGTAGTTAATTCCATTTCTGTATAATTTTCATAACAACATACTGCAGAATAAATCGAAAACTTTCAAAATTATGTCAAGACCAATGAAAATGATTGACAAGTATCACAGACAGTAATCATGAATGCATTCATATACATATTTTAATTAAGGTTGTAGCCTCTTACTAATTAAGTGGAAGGAAATTTACACATGTACATTTGAGATAATGACGAAACAAACAAAATCCTTTACTATATCTGTATTTTTAAATTTTGTATTTTTAGTTATAAAAAGTAAAATATATATCTGGCCTATTTAATATAAATTCTAATTAAAATTCTGTTATCACATAAGTCGCACCCACCCAGGAAACAAATATAAAAAATATTTTCAGTTGCTTGTCATCTGACTTAAGATGATGGCGTTAGTTTACTTTCTGGCTTCAGTTACAGATGTTTCCAGAGAAAACGTAAAACAAACTTTTCATAAAACATGTCAGTGAACTTTATAATAAAACATATTCGACTTTTACGAAAAAGTGTATACATACAAATGCATGTGTATAGTTTACATTAAACAAGTAAATTGTACAAATGATGTTTATTTAAAAGTTAAATCTGTCGGTGAAAAAAAGACAATAAAATTAAAAAAATAAAAATGGTAATAAAAACTCCCTACAAAAATTAAAAAAAAATAATATATAAGGTAATTTGTTCCTTTTGCTTCAGATCTAAGCGCAACCGCAGAATAAAATTGACGTCTTTACATAAAAAAATTAAAAACTTTATTACATTTTTTCTTGTGTTTTTAAAAGAAATTATAAACAAATATGTGTAATTTTTGTAATCTTTAGAAGGATAATGGTTTGGGTAGGTCATGAAAGCAAAGATTTTCAAAAACGTCAATAACGACTAAAAAGTGGAAGTGATCAAATTATATAACTGGAATGTGCCCAAGGTCATAGAATTTAATTTTATACAGTCTATGTGTGTTTTAGCTTATTTTTAAATGTGTAATCTTAGAAAATTAACGAGCATTTCTCGAACACTGTATCAGTTAAAGTAGACGAAAACAATTGAAAGTTTTATGTCTGTCGGAGCTACGCGGAACAAAGTCTCTAAAAAAATAAGAATGTGATCTTTTGTTTTAGGGTTAATACATTCAAATACTTTTTAAAATAAGGAGACCCGGAAAATACGTACAACTCATGACTTGTTCATAATTATCTATAAAATGCTTTTTTTCTTTTGCTTTTTCTAATCTCGTTAACTTGTACGATATCCTATTAACGTTTTTCCTAAACCAAGCGATACTTGTTCCGGTATTTGGTATTATTGTTTTAAATTTATGCTTTTATGGTAGGAATTCACATGGCTGCCATCCACTTTAAATCATTTGTGTTATATTTGGTAATAAAAGTCTCTATATCCTTAACAAATTTTATAAGGAAGAAAAATTAAAAACAAGGTTGGTTTTAAAATCTTAAAATTTAAAAGAAAACTTGTAGTATTTAAAAAAAAATTAAACTTCAATATTCTTGCATTTGATCCATCTACATTTAGGCAGGGCTCTCTACAACTACATGTACAAATAACAAGATACCTTTAAGTATTTTAGTTCAGAAATATGCATGTTTCTGAAATACTTCGTGTAAATTATTGTAGGTTTTATCAAAGGTCTCCAAAATAGTTACCTCAATAAACAATGATTCATCATGGACGTGCATTTCTGTTCCTCATAATAATTCTTCATTATAAGAGTACTAAAAAGTATGAAAATTAAAAGTAAAGTTTTTTTTTCATTTAATTAAAATTGCACTTTTTGACGTGTATGCCGGTATATATGTACCTCTATATTTCCGAAAAAAAAAATATTTACAGAACAGTTAAATAATTAAAAAAATTTTTTAAAACTTACGGAATTTATCTAATTACCTTTCAGGTAGGACATTTTTGCACAAGTTATTTTACAATATATATTTTATGCCTTACAATGCTCTCACTGACAAAATGCCTTTTTAAGATTGTTCTTGTTGTCAGAACATACAGTAAATCACAGCTTAATTAAAAAAGCAACAACAATGAAATTTAAAAAAAAAAGTTTTGCATTTCATTTGTCTTCACTCCTCTGTGTAACAAGACAAAAACAAAATTAAAAAAAATAACACAGAATAAAAACAATAGCAACAACAAAACTACCTGCAAAATAAACCTGGCAGCTTATTTTGTGTATTTGAATTAACCGTTACTAGAGGGTAATATATGACATAAATAGACTTATAATATGATTTGTACTTGCTTAAATTTTTCAGTTATTATTTTAGTGGCTATAATGATGATGAAATCATGATTTAATATTTATAAAGAGGGCAAAACCCATAAACAATTCGCTAAAACTTTTGATTTGAGCCGTTTAACAGTTTAGTAAATTATACAGATGGAAAGGTCTGTGTGTAAAGGAAAACAAATACGAGGCTAAAAATTCAAAATTTTCTTGGTAATGTACAGCATAGCGCTGGTTATATGACGGTTTGAGAGGCATGTTGGCATCAGGAGTTAGAAGTTTGCATTTTATTGATGGAAATATCCAAAAATTTAGTACCCAAATATTTTTAAAGCAAATTTACTTTAGAATGCGAAAAAATTGGGCATATTACAAAGCACTAGTTGCGTGTAGTTTAAACATGGTTGATTTGGTACTGTTCTTATGTGCTCCAAGCGCAACCTCAGTCATCAGACATAAATGTGATTGAAAATGTATGGCCTCTCCTTGAAAAAAATATCATCCAACGTAAATGGTTCAAAAGAGAACTTGGTTTCTTCGATTAATTCTCGTTTAGGTAGTGTTATAAAGCAAAAAGGTTATCCTAACAAATATTAATGAACCTCTTTTTTATTTTTAGTTTTGAAGTACATACACGAAATAGGCTGTGATTTGATTTTGTGTGTACTTTATACAGATTTTTGTTTGTTTTTGTTTTTAAAACATTTTGAAATATTTTTTTTGCTTTACTTCTCGACGAAGTGAAGAAAAAATAAAATTACAAAGAAAATTTTTTTATATCTTTCTTGCTGTTCTTGTAAGAAGTAAAAATATTGTCTCACACGAAATAAATTGTGATTCACTGTACATGAGTCCATTGCTTCTACTCTTCACATTTATCTTTTGCGGATTTAAGTGATATTATTATTTCAACATATAAGTAAATTATGCTGTCTTCATATATCTTGCTCATAGCTACTTTCATGTTGACAAAAAATGAACAAATGCATTCGGTTTATTATACTGGATTTCGCTAGTTATTGCATTTAAATTAAAAACTTTTAAGTCACGTTTTTAGTTTCTATTCTATTCTTTAAGCTTTTGCAAGAAATTACTTTCAATAGTAAAATTAATTTTATTATAAGCTTTATTAATGGACTAAAAAAAATTTTTTAGAAAATAATTAATTTGACTGAAACGAAAAACTTACACTAAAGAATATTGGAAAATAAAAAATCAAATTAATATGTTAAATCTTAATTCTTCATTTTAATAATTTAAGATTTATTGCAATTTTATATTTAGCTGATTTGCTGGTTCGCTACTATCATTAAATACATGTTGCAGATTAAATATTTATCTATTTTTTTAAATATTTAGTAAATATTGATATCAATATTTCAATTTTAAGTTGGGTTAAAAGTAATGAATTAAGTCTAAGTATAGTATGGACTAGACTTTCGGGGTGTGTGGTACGAAGATATAGATCACCATTGTTAACAATAAATCTGTGCAAACCTGATATCATTTGAAAGTTGTGTATAAAAAACTGTATAAAAATACATAAATGAATATAATAGTTTTCTTTGTCGAAGTCAAGAATATAAATTTTGTTTGTAAAACGTTTGCAAATTCCTTCAAACATATATGTGGCAAAAAGGGATTGTCTTGTAGAGTAAGAAAATCACTAAGCAAACAACAGCATGTAAATAATTTACGCAAACGTTAAGGACCATTTGAAATAAACTTTGTTTTCTTATCTGAATTCAATTTTTACAAGTTCTGATGAGAGGTCGTTTAAGTTAAGTTATTAAGGAGTTAAATTGATTTTATAAAATCGCTGAAGTATTTAGCGACATCGCCTTTATTTACCTTGGTAAAGAAAGAAATGCATGTACAAAATCTTGGCAGACTTACGGGATTACGTTTAAGTAACAGATTTTAAAATTTAGATGTAATACACATGTTTTCAGCTAGGAACAAAAGAAAATAAGGCATCGAATGAAACATCTTATTAAGGTTAATTAAAGAATAGTTTCCATAGAAATAAAATCCAAATTGAAATCTTTAGCTTATTTGAGACATTAACCCAAAGTAAGACAAATTTTAACGTTACCCTAATCTCACTTTTCTTATTTTAGAACAATAAGATATTTTTTTTTTTTTTTTTTTTTTTGATAAAGTCATTGAATGTGTAACTAATTTTCGTATTAACATGATTTTTTTAAGTTAAAGATTGTGATTCTAATAAAAAAGTGTCCGATTAAAATTTATTGCAAGGTAAAAAAAGCTTAAGTTTTTAATATTAAATCTGTCAAAAAAGGGAAAGTTTTCAAGCTAAATTGTACAGAGATCTTACTCCTCACTCCGGTACACATTGTGAAAGTTGTTTTTTTATATTAAAAAACCAAAAGAAAAAAGAAAAAATTAATGTAAATTTTTTTTAATTTTTTTAGCAAATGCTCAACTTTGGAATTAAAAAAATTTACTTTTTTAATAAATGCATTAACTACTAAAAAACGTTAAGAGAATAACTTCCACCTCTAGTTTGGATGCATAGATATAAAAGCACGAAAAAGTAGTTACATAGTGTTAAAAGCATAAGTTAGTTTAAGCTTCTTAGCTGTGGAATAGTTTTTAAATAAATAATAATACTCAAAGTTTTAAACTATAAACACTTATATTACATTTTTCTCGTAAACGCATCAAATGTTATTTTATATTTATAGAACTTTTTTCTTTTAATGCGATAAACAACTTTCTTTTGAAGAAAAAAATCAATAAATTTTAAGCAGAGAGTCATAGTATGATACCACAAAGTATCACAAGTAAGTATAATGTTTAATTTTAAATTTGGTTTTCAGAAGGGCACAGGAATAGAGAAAGCAATCGTCAACATTGTAGAAAGTATAAGCAGTTGTATTATGAATTTTGCGGTAAAGCAGGAATGTTTTTGATTACTCAAAAGACTTCAATTTAGTTGATCACGTCATTCTATTAAAAAAACTACAAGCAATTAGTGCGGCAGATAAAATGCTAATATTATTTCAACGGTACCTGATAAATAGCATGTAATTTGTAAATGTTGAAAATTATAGGCTGTATTTCAGGATCTTTCTTGATTAAGTAACATTAAAAATACTTCTTTTAATGAAATACTGTACATGTATGCTGATGGTATAAGTAGGTGTCTTTTATCGATATAAACACAAACAGATTTTTTAGACGAAAATTAAACATAACTGTTTGAGCTTTTAAAGCTCTCAAGGCACAAATTAGTCCTTAACTCAGAGAAAAGAAAATTATGAATATCATTCTGCACAGAACAAAGCGTTTAAGATATTATTAATTTGCAATTAGGTTTTTCTGCTTTGGATTTCAATAATAAAAATGTATATTGTACTTGATCAACAAGAGCGTATTAACTAAAAATTCTTTAAATTTCATTTTTTGCAAGAAATCCATTAACAACATCAATATATATCTACTGTTAAAATTTTAACGCTTTCCAATAACTTTTTCATTTATAAAACAAATTTTGAGACCATTTTTGTTATTTTGTTGTGACTACCTTTATGTCAACAAAAACGTATTATTTTGAGTTAATACGAAATTTCAAATAAAGAAGCATCGTATAATTTCACAAAAGAGGTATTATTTTGATTAGACCCTTTTTTTAAATGAAAATAATCAATTTCTTTTATTTTGAGTAGACACTGTTTTGTGAATAAAATTTGTTTCACTCTATGACCAATAAATTTCAGAAAAACTGTATAAGCGCCAAAAATTTACTTTTTACAATAATTGCACAGATTTAAAAGATAAAACAATGTCAATTTAATTTTAATAGAATTTGCTTACTATCATGTATTTTGTATATCACATTTTCTTAAAATGTAACAACAAACAGTTTTTCATCATTACTGAAAGTTCTAAAATTGTTTCTTGTTGATCAAGTGCGATACGTTTAAAACAATAAGAGACAACACCCTGCAACCCAATTATTTGTTACAAAACATAACTTTAACTCACAGAAATACCAAAAATTGTAAGACGTTAAATCTTAAAGGTGCCGCTTAGAGTTCTTGGACCATAAGTATCTAAGGAATTGGCAAGTTCAATACGAAATATTAAACTTTCTTCAACTTATAAATCTAAACACTATACAAACGCTTTTTATCGACACACATCCTTTTTTCAATTTGCGATATATAATTTTTTTTTTTCTTATAGATGTTGTAATTTTTTCTACGAAATATTAACTTGCCCTTTTAAGCCTTATCGACACTGGGGCTATTAATGAATTATACAAGTCAATAATTTGTTTGATAATAATAAAATATGGAATATAAAGAAAATTAATGTAAATTGGTAAAAATTAATTTTTATTATAAATTGTAAATAGGAAAGACGAACACAAAACTGAAGTCAAATAAATATTAAAACATCATTAAATAGTAAAAAATATATAACTTGTAAGGGTATTAAGATAAATAAAGTCTATTGATTTAAAAAAAATTTTTTGTTGTGACCTAGCATGTATTTGAGATGCGTCTTGCCCTCTTTGTTGAGTATTTTTCTTTATCGTGAGTCTGAGCAAGCTTGCTTACCGATCATTTCTTAAGGCTAATTTCAAATAAATCTGTTGTGAAGAAAAATAAAATAAATTCACAGTTTAAAAATAATGGTTCATAATCCTAGTCATAAGTAAAGTGTACTTTTCGACTTCTAAAATACAGTTGTCTTTAAAGTGCACTTCTGGTTTACTATAAACACGTAAAAGTATATTTGATAGGTAAAAGTCGGTTTTAAATTTAAAACCACATGAAGTTGTTTTTAAATTACTCAGTACTGAATTTCTCAAAACAGTTCTATGACATCAACATACATTTTAATTTTGTTTGTAGAAATTTATTAATATTACAATTTTTAACAGAAAATACTGGCAGCTGATTAGAGATGGATAGTCTATTTAACTTTACTTTGTTACAAATTATGGGCAACTATTTTTTTTTATTTGATGTGTCACCCTGTTAAAGCCGGTTCAACTTAAAATATACTTTATTTTTTACTTTAATATCAAAATAGTTTAAAGCAAGTTTTAAAATTAAAGTTTTTTTCTAAAAGAAACCGACTTTTGTTTGTTTCTGTGATTATGAGCCAATGTTTGTAAAGTTAAATATTTCTTTTCTATGTAAATTGAAGAATCAAATTTACTGTCTAGCCCACCATTCCGAATACTCATTTCGTTTGCACAATTCATACTTAAAATATGTAAATAGTAAATAAATAAAATTTTCTTTTGACATTAATTTATCTGAAGTCTGGCAATTATACAATGTTTTGGTGTAATGATTTTTTTAATACAGGAACTACAGATATATTATCCATACTTAATATTTAATAGTAAATTAATCTAAAGACATTCCTAGGACTTGCGATATCCATTTGCTTAAACCAGATTTTTGTTCCTAAAAAACAGACTTATTTTTTCCAAAATAATTTAATTCTATACTAAATTGTGCTATTCAAAAGTATAATTTAATAAAAAAAATATGTGTGTAAACTTTATTGCGTATTTTTTACTTCTACAAATAGTAGATGTTTTTTTTAACTTTTAAAATCTATTAGGTGTCCCTTGTATATTTCTGTTTTATGATTTAATTTAGTTCAGTTAAGTATTCTGTTCAATTTTATGTTTTATTGCCGACACTTTTGTTGCTTTTCCATTTATTTTTATTTTGCAAGTCTTTTATTATACTTCCATAATAATTTCCATAAAAATACTTGACTCTGCACTGTTAAGTACTTTATTTGTTGTCGGTTTTTATTTATTATTAAGGCAGGCAATCCCTATGCCAAAATGTGAAGGAAATGAAAAAAATAATCCAAACACAACTTGACAAGATGAATAAGTTTTAAATGTCTGCACTTTATTAAGTGTTGTTAGATATGATTTTTGACATAAATTTTTATATAATTATATTCTGTTTACAATTTACATACGGCGTAGTTACTATCATATGTTTTAAAAGAAGATAATCAAATAGAATATATAATTTTGAACGGAAAAACACTCCACGTTGTATTGAAATAAGGGAGTTTATACGAATTTTTTAAATAAAATATTTTTCGTTTTTTGCAATCTTTTTCTTGTCATATGTTTTAAATACTTATTGCAGAGTTCTGTATAAAAAAATTGTATTCAAATCTATTTAGCAGTTTATCCGTGATGAGAACAGAGAGAGAGATGGACAAAATTCCAAAAACTTTGTCTTGCATTCCATATAAATTACTTCACAAACAGCAGGTTCATTATACGTATAGTTTTGTAACCACCTGGGATACTCTTTATGTGTTTCTTGTCCACTGCAAAGCATAGACAAATCTTATTTTATATCATAATATTATTAAAATAATAATTGTAATAATAATACGCTACGTATACTACTGTATGCGGGATATTATATCTACTCTTCCAATTCAGTCAGTTTTTTGTTTAATCATATTCATAAAAAAGTTACCTGCAGATACTACAGGTCCTTTTTTATTTTTTATTTTTTATGTAAATGAGTAATAAAGTAATTATTTCAAAAAATGTTAATTAAACACAAAAAAAATTGAAAACTCTTTGATAGTTTAGTTAATTAAAAAACAATGTGCAACGTTTAATCAGACTTCACCAACAGAAAAGCTGATTTTTATGGGAATATATTGGCGCTTTTACACTGAACAAAAATTGTGTATTAGAATTAAATTGTTACAATAATATTGTGATATTATTTTACAAAAATATATAAAAATATAAAAAAGAATGTTAAATAATTTAGTTAGTTCCCGTCCAGATATGCAGTTTTTGTTTCTGCAATTTTTTTAAATTCTAATTTTGTTGTTGATTAAACCGCGAATGGCAAACCAAAAGAGAATTACAGGTACACGACACAGTCTAGCCATTTCTATTCGTCTCTTCTCGCTCACCAGCCACCTCAAGAGTTGCACAACAAAAATTGAAAATTGTGGACAGAGACGAATAAGAAAATTATATAAAATTTCAAGTACATGAAACAGTGTACCAGTTTCTACTCGTCCTTTCTCGCTCACCAATAAACTCAACATTTGCCCAACAAAAGTTGCAAAGTGTGGACGAGGGCTTAGCAAATATCTATAGAAATGATGTTTTATTTTTCTTGGAATATTAAAGCAATACAAGTTGTAACAAATGTATAAACTTAAAAGGTAATCAATTTTTTTCATTATAGTCGTTTAAGTTGAGAGCCAGCAATTTCCTGCCTGAAATTTTTATTCGCTTGCTCTTCTCTTTATTGGAGATTTTTAGGTTGTCTTATTGCAGGCTTTTTTGACAATTCTTAGTGTAATAAATATACATGTTTAAAAGCACTTGACAATTACGTATGAGTAAAATAAATCTGCTGGTATCTATTTTATATTATTCTCTCACAATTATTGACACAAAATAAAAAAATTATTTAAATACTTGAAAATTAATTGTTGAATAGAATTAAAATTTAAGAATTATGTACTATATAGGGATGTTTTAATCCCTATATAGTAACATAAAATTGTAATTAGATCATGAACTATTTTTTAAAGTTTTGTTGCTGGTTTTGATATAATCGATATAGATACAAATCACCTAATTTTGGATTTTTTGCTGTCAATCTGTTTGTGTCTCTGTCAGTGTTCGCATTACAAACAAGCTACTAAATTGATTTAAACAAATTTTTGGGACAAGGTCCTATAGAAATTTGGTTCAGCATAAAAATAAGTCATTTTGTAGAGAAAATGTGATGTCCCAAATTTTACTGTTATAATGGTGCTTAAAAAGTAAACAGCACATTTTTAACACTCTACAATAAATATTAAAAAAAAAACGTTTATCTAAATAGTAATCTTAAGAAAATAAAAAATGACAAAATCAAACTTGACTTCTGTTAATAAATTGTACTTGATACAATGAAATGTAAAGTAAATGTTTCTAAAATAAAAATTATTGATTGCTAAGCTGTTAAAAAATTTTTTAAGAATTTAAACTTCGCATTTTTCATTTTATAAAGAATATTTTGTCTTTTACAAATAATTTGACTATATTAACAAACTCATTAACTTTAGCCCAAATATATATAAAAAACAAATAAGATTATTATATTTGACTATGCCGAATTTAATATAATAATAAGGGTATATTATCATACATGTAAATCTAGTTTAGTAATTCATATCAACAACAAAAATTGGGGTGACAGAAAACTAAAAAATAAAAATGAAAAAGTGGGCTTGGTTTTTTTTTACTTGTAGCATTTTCTGAAAGATCTCTTTAAAAGCTTTAAAATGAGACCCATATTGATTTCTTAAAAAATATGGTGCCCAAATTTCTTTCGCTGATATTTTTTTTTATTTTTTAATTCTCTATCATCCTATATATATATTTTTTTGGATTTATTTCACTAAACTTGATTTGTTTTAAATGAAATAGAAAAATTGCAGGCAAGCGTGATATTTTGTCCATTGCCTCGAAGGAAGTGGTTCTATCTTGCTGATTTTCAATAGCAAACTATGTCTGATTTTTTGAAAGTTTCTCTAGCTCATTTAGTGCCTTTGCAAAGTTGATTTCAACACTAATACGGACGGACAGACGGCCATTGCTCAATCAACTTCGTAATGCATAAGAACTCAGTATATTTATACTCTATGAGGACGAAAATGGATATTGTAGAAATTACAAACGGAATGACAAAATTAGTTCTATCCATTTTCCACCTCTAGTGAAGGGTATATTAAAAAATAAGCATTTGCTTACCGCAATACAATTTAAATATCAGTTCATTAGTAGGTCTCATTAAGATCTCATTGTCGTCATATTATCTCATTTTACAACGTTTCAACGTAATTGCCTTCATCAGTCATACGGATAAATAATGCTAAAGTTTCCTTAAAAAATAAACATGAAAATTACGAGTATAATGCTGAATAAGTTCTCGTAATAAAAAAGTGAAAACAATCTGCACATGAATGCACATGCAAAAGTATTAAAACATTATTAAAATTACACATTTCTTTATCATCCTGCATTATTTATAAATAACCTTTTCTAAATTAAGCCATTTTTTCTCCTGAAGTTTACATGTAATAAAAATGTTTTCTTTTCCTTTATTTTATATCTTTAAAATGAGAAAATGCTTTTACACATATTAACACATCTGTTCTGACGAACGTCTTGTACGTTTAAAACAAGAAAAGTTCTCTGCACTTTTTCATTATAAAAGTTATTTTTAAAAGTTTATAGGGGTTTAAATTTTTTCTTAAGTTTTTTTTTTGTATTGGCTAAAATTGTTTGATGTGACACTTTTTTAACATTTTAGTGTGGTATAACAAAAAAGAACTGGATAATTTTTAAGAAAACTATATAAGTATTTGCTACAATCATTTGGGGCAAAAACCACTAAAATGAATAAATCATTTCAGGTAAATGCAAAAAATTTTTTAACTTATGTACACTCTTCAGTCCAACAAAAACATGCAAATAATTCTTTTTAAAGTATCATAGTTACGTTAGGTATTTCGGCATAATAATTTTATGAAAATATAAAGTATAAAACTAAAATTTATTTAAGAATATTGCTCTTTAAATTAAATATAGGGCTGATGCAACCAAGTCATTGAAATCGCAATGAAATGCATAAATTTTAAAACTCCTTAAATGCCAAAAAGTTAAAACATTTTAAAGTGTAGCTTTTCTTCCTTCGTATTAAAAAAGTTATACTTAGAGATTGATCTCGTTAAAAAATTCGCTCATAATTTTAAAAACTTATAGGTGTTCCTATACAACATACATGTTCTTACGTGTATTATAAACTTCTTTAACACTATAGCTGCCAAAAACAAATAGTAATTTTAAAACAAGAAAGAGCTATATTCGGCTATATTGAATCTTATATACCCTACACCATACATGTAAATCTCTTTTAGTTTAGTTTGGGGTGAAAGAGAAAAAATTAAGTACCATAAAAATTTTTACATAAAAGTGTTACCGGCTTCTAATGGGTTAAGCATTTAAACAAAATTTAGTATTTCCTGAAGGATCCCTTCAAAGCTTAATTTTAATGTCACCGGCTCTTAATAAGCAAAGCGTTTTTAAGAAATTTTAGCCCATTATGATGCCCATTAGTAGTCTTAAAAATAATGGTGCAAAATCGTATTTTTCTATAAAGAGCTTAGAGGCCCATAATCCAGAAAATATGGGCGAGCGTCAATTTTTCAACTGTTTTATCTAATTTTTTTTTCTCTAGCACTACATATTGTTGTTTTTTGATTGGAGTTATTTCATTGTTTGAAATTATTTGGAAAAATTAAAAGCAGGCGTTGTGTTTTGCCCGCTGTCTCGAAGGACATGGACTGATCATACGGAATTTCAATAGCACAATTTTCGCATCTATTTCTGCTCAATCATCGTTTTTCTATTTTCTCTAGCTCATCTAGTGCCTTGGTAAAGTTGACTTCAACACCAACACGGGCGGACAGTCGGAGATCGCTCAATCGACTTTGCCATGCATAAAGACTCAAAACATATATACTTTAAGAGTCGGAAATGGATATTGATAAACCTTTTTCTCTCCTTTTGTTGTTAAAAGGTATAATAAATCTTTAAGTTAAGGGGTCTCCCCATAAGTGACGTAAATAGGCCTCTATAAGCCAATCTAATAGACAAACGCTGCAAATAATACAGAACGTCGATTACTAAGACCGTTTCAAAAACAAGTTAAATTAAAGGGTACCCCAATAGTTAATTCAATTTAATTTAATCTATCTATAAGGCCATACTATTAAACAATTGCAGACAACAGTTTCCAATTTAAAAAGAACATGTATGTCCGCCAAAACAACAAGCCTACAATTTGAATATAGAAATCAAAAGGCTTTCGCATAATTAATGTAATTTCTACAACATTTGAAAATTTTTTTCAAATAAAATATATTATATTTATTGTATAATTATCGTCTTAAAGAAACATGATATTAAGTCTGTTTTTAACTCGTTTTTTTTTTGCAAAGATTATTTTGTAAGTTTTTAATGGAAATGGATTCATTAGCCATACAGCTGATTTATTTACATGTTCACCTTTAAAATGTAGCTAAAGCCTACGACTTTAATGTTACACATTCAAGTTTTAAAGTAAATGTAGATAAAGCTAAAAAAGCCGTAAACGTGTAAGTAAATATGCGTTCTCCTCTACTAGTACGAATAGTGTAAGTAGAACATTTCCCAATTTGCTCTAATTCTCCCTGGCTAAAGTGTCAAGTTACCTGACATTCGCGTAATTATATGTCAGTTTATTTACATAAGTGTGTATATTATCGCATTAAAGTTAATAAAGTTTAACATTTTAACAACCAAGGAAATGAATAGGGTTTTTATGTTCTCTGCACTTTTCCCGCTATAAATGATATTATAGCAAGTTATCGGCCATATAAATTAAATTTAATTCAACTTTTTGGTAGCTGCAATATTTTAACGATATCATGTAAGATGACATATATCAGGTATATTTTTGTAAAATTTTAAAGAAAGAAACAGCGCAAAGAGAACTATCGTGCTACATAATATTGAAGATTAAATTTAATTTTGCTCAGGATTTGTTGTGAAATTTTTCAGAGTTTTTTAAAATCATTTTTACAGTACAACATTTCTTTACTTATTTCTAAAAAGAAAATTCAATATCAAAATATATTTATTTTTGAAACTCCATAAACAATAAAAAAAAAACTCATCAACAAACAAATCATCATTTTATATTTTCGTATATTCCTTTCTACCTTAGGTTGTTGTCATATTGACTCTTAATGCATACGTAAGACTAAAGCATCTCACAAGAGATAAAAAATAATAATATGACCAACAGTTTGCGTAAGCAAATGCATGTTTTTTCTTTTATAAAATTACATTGGGAGTTTAATAATATTATTAAAAAACATAAATCTAATGGCTCACAATATTTAATGAAGGTGGCTGAATCAAGGCTGGTATCTGCCTTTCTTATCAACAAATAATATTTTTTAATGATTTTAAATTTTATTCACTCAAAATTCACTCAAAGACTGTTTTTATTTAACAAATTATAAATGAAAAGTATTTAACAGCACAATTTCCTAAATTCGTTGGATTTCGCTCAATATTTTTGACAACAGTATATCAGTTGTGCTGACTTTTTTTTAAATATGGTACCCTCTGAATGCTGCTATAGTAATGACAAGCACCTACCATCGACGATGAAGCTCATTGATGGTTCAAAAGCTATCGTTGTGACTTTAAGATCTATCTAATGTTTCCAAGCTGGAGTTTACAAAATATTAAATAGGACAATCCATAAACAATCTGCTTGCTATGCTGAGATTATGGAGATTTACTACAGCGACTGAAACTTAGAAGTTCGTACTATATAAATAATAAAAAATCTCATATTATGTGGCTTACATTGCGAAAGTGTTAATAAACAAAAATTAAATTTCTTCATTTTTACTTAAACGTTTTATAACTTGAAAAAAATTTTGCAACTTTTGAAGTAGCAACACGGAGTATTTTACATATTTAAATATCATTCTACATCATTTATATATTTTAATACCGGTCTAAATGTTCTTTACCTTGTTTTTCGCTCCTTTTCCTGTACTAAGCTACAAATAGTTTCTGTAATACAACAAGCCGTTTTGTCTTTATCTTATGAGCAGCAAAGCATACATTTTCACGACGATCACTGTCTCATCGTTAAATATTTTAAAATAGTTTTGTTACACAATGAAGCATAATTATATGAATAGATGTCTACTTGTTGTCTTAAGGCAAGGTGACAGACAAGCTAGATATAAGGCTTTTGTTCTGCCTGTGGAACGTAACATGAAATCATTTATGGTTTCATAAATGCTTATGACACAATTTTGTTGTAAATTAAAATTTTAATTTTTTAATATTGTTTACTTAGTCGGTGAATGCCCACAGTATGAAATCAGAATTTAATTAATGTCATAATTTTTTCATCTAATTAATTTTTAAATTTTATTATTTTTTCTGTTAAAACAAAACAATTTTAAAGAAACAAAATTTTATGTTTAATATATAATTAACTAGAGACAAATATTCTCAGTTATTCCTAGCATTACATAGAAATTTGTCGGTGTGTAGGCAGATTATTGCTTACTTAAATGACCAAGTCTATAGGTGAACAGGAAAGTTCTGATAAATTTCAATTCCATACATAAAACTGCTAATAAAACGTATTAGGTTTTTTGTTTTCATATTGTATTATTATTTTTTATATTAAGAAATAAATTTAAGGACTTGGGTTCATTTAATATAAAATAATTGCAGTCACTTAAATATTTCAACCGCAATAATAAAGTTTACTCTTTTAGAAATGAATATTTCATAGTTTTATTTAATTCTTAGACTCGTTGCTATCTTAAAAAATTAAGATATAAATCCAAGAAAACGAGCAGCATGTAAATAGCAATTTTCTATTTAATTGCTAAACTAGGAAAACAAAAAACAAGAAGAAGTATTTGGAATAAGTTTTAAAATTTACTGAATTGTATTTGTAAGGTAAGTACATGCTTTTCGAACTTTGCCTAATGATTAATGTGCTGTTTCTATATTACGAGTGTTCAAATCGTCTGGAATAATTTGTATGGAAATTACTCAAAAGTTTGCTTTTCATACAAATTTTTCAGAAGAGTGATCTCTTGTAATACAGAAATAGTACATAAGTTTATATCTACAAAATTTTCTTTCACCGGAATGGATTGGTGTCTGTTTCGTTCATTTGTTCATATTGTAATAAAACAGTGTGCATGAAATATTTAAAAAATATTTCCTTTTTATTTTTGGAATTTTTGCCTATTTGTCTCTGTGTTCGCATCATGTAAAACTGCTGGATGGATTTGAGGTCCCTTAGAACATTAGTTCAAATATAGGATACTTTTTTTATAAAAATATATCATTTCGTAGAGATATTAATTTAAAAGCACCTATTTTTACCGGTGTTATGGTATAAGAACAGTTATCAGTACAATTTATTTTTGTAGATGGAAAATTTCACTGTTTACAGAACTCTACAACATATATCAAAAATATATTTTTCTAAATGTTAATTTTAAGAAAATTAGAAGTAGTACGCTGATGAAGTCTTATTATTAGTTATTTAAAAAAAAGTGAACACATTAAAAGAAAAAAATATGCTTGTTATATTAAAACATGCTTAAATAATTTAAATTTAATGATATTTCGCAGAGTTGGGTTTATGGCATTAAATTTAAAATGCATTAGCCTTTCTATTACCACTAAACGACGTAGCATTAATACAGCAAAAGTCCAGCCACCACTAGTGGCAGATGGGAATAATTATCCACTAATTCAAACAGTTTTAATGCTAGTAAAAATTCAGTGCACTAAACGACACGATTTTAGTGGTAGTGGAAATTGAACGCACTAAACGAAACGATTTTAGTAGTAGTGGAAATTTAATGCACTAAGTGGTAAGTAATCAATATTATTTCCTTAATTTGCAGAGTCCTCCTAAATAAAGAAAAAAAATTTTGTTTTTGTTTTAATCACCATAGGAAACCTTAAAAAAGGTTTCAATTACATAAATTTTTATGAATTAATAATAATAATAATAATAACATGAATTAAAATTTATTTCTGGCTTAAGTTCATTTTTTAATTTCTAAAAACTTTAGAGAGAAAAATTAATTTACAAATGTAATCGGACATTATCCAAGGAAAACAAGAAAAATTAAGACACTAGCAGAATGAAATGCAGCATTTTCTGGTTAGCTACATTTCTACTTTACATATTGGTTCTTTCCTGAATATTTAATAATTATTTTATATTTCTGCCTAACATATTGTCACTTTTCAACATACATATGTATGTATGTATGTAAAAAATAAAATGAATATTGTTTTTCAGTGGATAACTGAATTACAAAGAAATAACCAGCTATTTTTTATCATACAAGTGTTTAGTGATAAGTAAATTAGTTCGCCAAGTGAAAATGAGTTCAACATGTGCAGTGGAAGTAGACACGTCTTCGATAGCGACGACGATAGTGCCAGTGGATTTCTAGTCCACTACCACTAAAATCGTTTTATTTAGTGCATTAAATTTCCACTACCACTAAAATCGTTTCATTTAGTACATTAAATTTCCACTAATACTAAGATCGTTTAATTTAGTGCAATAAATTTCCACTAGAACTAAAATCGTTTCGTTTAGTGCATTAAATTTCCACTACCACTAAAATCGTTTCTTTTAGTGCATTAAATCTCCACTTCCACCAAAATCGTTTAATTTAGTGCACTAAATTTCTACTGCCACTAAATATTAGGGCCGATAATGCACTATTTTTTCCGTTACCACTTAAAAATAGTGGAAAATGAAATCTAATGCAATAAACCCAACTCTGATATTTCGGAAATATTTCAGCAATAGTTTTATTGCTTAAAATATTATTTATTTTGCAGGAGTAAAGCTAAACGTAGCTAAAAACTTATGTCTTTTTATGACAAAGTAAAATGAAAAAGCTGTATTTTCGTTGCAATTTTACTCGTGGACCAGACAAAGGCGACACATTTTATACCAAAATATAGGAAGCTTTCACTGTCTTGGCATGTACATGTAGTGCGATGTACGGTAAAACAAGCTTATTTTTCAGTCGCAAAAGAATTATTTAACACTTCATCTGATCTTCTCGCAATCTATGTCAACATTATCAGATCGAAAATGAAATAAAATTCTTATTTATAGGCCTTTACTTCAAATAATATTTTAAAATCACTAGAACGCGTACAGGAGAAAGCGAAAAACTCATCGGGTACTGTAGGGTATTCAGCTTTATAAACTTACTCCAGCATTGATGCAATGTTAAATGTATTTCGCTGTTTTATCGCTACTGCAAAAGAGTGTGCTTTCATTAAATCAGGAAACTTGTACTGAAAACTGCAAATTCATTCATGTACCACGTTCTTGATCAAGAGCGCATTAGCAAGCAATTGAGAAAAATTCGTTTTTAGCCGAATAGTGCGTGTTGGTAAAAACTAACTTGTTACCATCAGTTTGCAAAATTTAATGCCTACAAACACCAATTCCTCTTGCCTTCTTCCTGTAACCTTAACTTCTAGTTCTAGCATAAAGCTTTGGAAAAGTAGGAATCATCCCCTGCGAGCTGGTTCTCTTAAAAATGTACGAGAACGTTTTACAAAAAAAAAAAATTCAAATAAAATACACTTTCAATTTTCGAAATCTTTAGAGAGATCTATAGAGAAAAATCAAATCATTGTTTTTTAAGTTTTTTATAATTTGTTAATGGAGAATCAGAAAAACTTATAATTGATGAATGCCAATCATTTATAAATGTCCGCAAGTGCACTTCCAATTTCAGTAGAGTTTTTTTTTGTGTACCTTTACTTTAACGATTAAAATCAATAACTAAAACTGCTCTATCTTGAAATCGATAGAAAAAAAATTTCTTCTGCTGTAATTTGAGGTAGTTTGGCCGAAGGCAACAAAGGGTTATCGGATTGGAGCATTAGAAAGCCCCTCATAGTAGATCTAGGCATTTCAGGGTACAAAGAGTTAATATTAAGAAGAAGACCTCTAGGTAAACAATTAAATTTGAAATATTAAACATATGTAAAGAGAACTGTTCATATCAACCACGACTTTGAGAATTCTTAATCTATTAAATTGACCAATAATTTTAAGGGGTGTCAGCTTCTACCGTCGAGGTATTGAAAATGATTGTTTAACAAAATTTTCAAAACGTTTGCTTACATAAACTTTACAGAAAATTTATATTTGAATTTACATATTTTAATTTTATTAAAGTATATTTAATAAAATTTATCGCTTTTGGCATTTAAGTCGCTGTCTGCCTGTGCGTCCAAACAAATTACTGTTTAACTTTTGTAAAAAGAGTGCACTTAATTTTGTAATAAAAGCAAACTAAAAACCAAGCAAATAAATTGGAAAGTATGCAATAAATCTTGATACACAGAAGCGAAAATAGAAGAAATAAGTTTTTTATCATCAAAATTAATTAATTCTTAAAAATATTTGTTCAGCTCTTAAATAAAAATTCTTACGACCAAAACCCCCCTTTAATAAAACATGTAACTGCAAAAGGGACTTCCCTGTAAATACATGCCCGCAAGCAAAACCCTTAGCATCTTTCGAACTAAAAACATAATTTACAAGTTTTTCATTTAAACACTGACGTAAGTAGAGAGCCCACATTATAAACGGATTAAATTTGTAAAGTTTTTAGCTAAGAAAAGAAAGAAGAAGGATACAAAAACATAACTAACTTGTGAAATAAATTAATAAAAGGCATTTAGATTGAAAGGAAGCAGAATATAGCAGAAATATATCATAGTTCAAGTAGTTGTCTTTGCTTCGTTGTACTACTTTCAGCCTCAATAATCAACATAGGTGACCTTAATAATTCTGATTGGGATTATAGCATGATTTAATTTACATATTAGTTAGTCGAAGATTTTAAGAATTGTTGTCCACCTGTCTTTTTCTCTCTCCCAAAATTAGAAGCGAGTTGAAGTTTTCGTAAACAGGACTATTTCACAGAGTTGACTTTGTTGTTTGAGTGGAGTGTACTTTGGTTAAGACAATCATACAAATCTTTTTTAAGAATAAGTTAATTTCAAGATAGCAGACAAAGCTGAAAACGCCATGAAAGCAACTCTATTATATTCTTCGACAGATTTAACATTATTTGTTTTGTACTTATACAAATTTTGATGTACAAAATAATGTCATTTATGTCATTCTTTGCACGATACCAAAGTTTTTCTGTTTTTATATAAACTTGGTTATGTAAAAACGGAATAATATTAAACGTTATACCAGCAGCGCATTCCCACACGACGCTTAAATGTCATCCCCCGTTTTTCGACATGGTTTTTATTTTATTTTTTCGTCGTTTTGCGTTAGTAAACCGCACAAAAAATTTTTTTTTTAAGATTCGAATACATATTTACTTTGCGGTTTCACCTAGGATTAACATAAAAAATTTTTATAAATAATTTTGAACTGTTTTCATTACATATTGTACATAAATTGACTATATCCTATCCGACATATTTTACTTAAAATAAACCAAAAAAATTAAAATCCATTCTCACTCTCGTATTGCTCATTGGCCCCTAAGGGTATGCTATTCTTTCGCAAAAGTAGCATATTTTTTTGTTTACTCGTAAAAGTTCACTGACTTGTAGTCTTTGTATTTTTTTATTTCTCTTGCTGCGTTTCCTTTCAAAACATCTCCAACCAAAGTCAAAAAGGAAACTCATGTCATTGTCATAACATACATAAAAAGTAGCTGACAATGTTTGTGTAAAAATATTTTGTAATTTTGTGGGCGCAATTCTTCTGATGGCAGAATTTTAATTAGAATTTGCCTTAAATAAGCCAAATTAATATTTACATTTTAAATACATACATTCCTAGTACTTAAATACATACATTCATTTGTACTATTAAATTTTCAGGTACTTAGTAACTATTTATTAAGTAGTGGGACTTATTTGAAATTACTGACCTTTATAAAATCCTTCCCTTGTAACTTGAGCGTCATTAGAAACTTAATTAGTGCACATCAATGTAATCAGGGCACATCAGTTAAACTGTTTGGATTTATACTACAGTATGTTGTTGCAAAATTAATGTATGAATAAGATGGTATTCATGTTCAGATAATATATCTTTATTCTAAGCGCGGGCACTTTTATATTTTTTAATTTAATTGAATAATTTCCGAGTGACTCCGCATAGAACGAAAAAGGTGAGTGACTTTCCACACAACGATGCGATATAATATCCATTATTATAGTTTTATAAGGTCTATAAACTTTATACGTATATTTTATAGTTTCTATATAAGCATCATGTACATAATATTTTTATAAACCGATTAATTAGTCATTTTCAACCATATATAACATCTAAATAAGAATTGAAAAGCATTTCTTGCGGAGAAAAAAAAATATTTCATGTTTTAAACAAAACTATTTTATTTATTCCATAAACATTTCGTTTCTGCTCTGCTGTTGGGAAACAAATGACATCGTGTTTAATTACCACTTCCTATTTCTCAACTTTTCAACGTAATTGGATTCACCAGCCATATTAATTATTAATACCTTAGTTTTCTCAAAAAATACATATGAGATTTACGACACTAAAGTTAAATAAATAAGAAAGCAATAATTGCTTAAACGACGTTATATCCGCAGCACTGTATGTGTGTGTGTGTGTAAATATGTATACATCTTATTCCCATGCCTACGCTATCCTGCAACATTTAGATATGTTTTTTCCAAAAATAAAGCATGACTTTTGGTAAAACTTTGCATTGCATGAAATTCGTTAAATATTGTTTGAAACGTATTCATATGTTTCAGCGCATATTAATACATCTCCACTTGCAAAAGTGGAATATATTAAAAACGAATGGAGAAAAGAATTCTTTTATGTTTTGTACTTTTTTGTGAATGTTAATTTCACAATTTATCATCCTTTAAGTTGAAACTTAATCTTTGGTATCTGGAGTTTTTTTTTTTTATTTGTTTGTTTGTTTGTTTGTTTGTTTGTAAAATGTTGAAGAGGTAAAAGAAACAAGGAAATCTATTTTATATCTTAATGTGGCAGTGATAAAATGAAATGGTAAATCTCTACATGAAGAAAGACAATATTCATCACAATATGTCGACGCATATACTGCAAAAGTGTGATTTAAAAGTCATTCCGCTAGACTCTTATGCTTATTTTTTTATAATTTCATCAAAAAATGATAGCAATTTTCGAGACTTTTATTCCATTAAAAAATTAAAAATGAAACTTCATCATGTTGTAGCCAAGACGCTTAGCTTGTAAGCAAGTTAAATTTTAAATTCTTTATACATTTTTGAAAGACTTTGTTCTGACTTATTTACAAGTATTTTTTAATTTATTTAATACGTTTTTGTGAATATATTTAAAAATGCACTCAATAAAAATATTAAATAAGTCTGCAGAACGTTAAATTATTTGCATGCTCGCAAAAAAGTTCAGGTTTAAAAAAATAAGAACGGATATTTTTTATGTAGTTCTTTATAATGTTTTATTAATTCTACAAGAGGTTTTTCAATGTACTTGCTATTCTAGTAAAGAAAAAAATGTTATAAATAACCATTTCTCTGGCCAATCTGAATCTTCCTTCAAGGCATTTTTAAAAAATTATCGAAATATGCTAGTGGTTATTTCACAATGCAATATCCTTTGTTTTTAGTTTTTTCGTGTACTTAACTTTATACAGTTTTTGGTATGAATTTTTGTAGTACAAAGCTTTTGTCAGAGACTGACTGCTTCGACTGCTTTTTAGCAGAATCATAAACATTTCTCGAAGTCACTATGCACAAAGAATATTTATTGAATGGTTGGTTGTCTTATCAACCACTCCTCTTGTCATTAATTAGTCTGATGTATATTAAAACAAACTGCGTTCCTGCAATGCAAAAGTGGGGTTTTATAATTTGCCTGTAAAACGTAAGTTTACAGTGGACAATAAGTTTTAATTGTACGTTAATAGTGTTGCTTGTTTCTAAAATGCTTATGTTTTGAGATGACTTTAGATTACATTTTAACATCATAACATCTATCTTTTTATAAATTAAATATTTAAAACTTGCAGAATTATTTGCTTGTTCATTGCAAAATTTATTTCTGTGTTGCATCAGTTAATATTGCAATTCATATCATCGTTTTATCATACTATCAATTATTTTTAATTTACGTTGCTTCATATTTGATAAAAAGCTTAAGGAGGTAGAAAAAAAATGTTTAAGTAGTAAAACTCACTAAGTTTTTCTTTAAAAAATTTATGCGATAGAAAAGATTGATTTAAAGCTTTCAGAAGAGCATTAAGCACTTTTCCATAGGATATGATTTTTTTAATATATTAAAAAAAGTAGGTTTTTAAATACAGTATTGCAAATAACGGCTAAAAAATTACTCAAGCCTATACGCAACACGGAGTTCAAGTGAAATAATTTCAGTTTTGAAACATCGAGTTATTTATCACAAATATTCTAGTTGTATTTGTTACAACAAATTTGGAATTAAACTATTGTTTTCATATTATCATTGAACATGTCGAATTATTTTATAAATTTTTAATATGCCATCTGGCAATGTTGTTATTGGCGACACCACTTTCTTGATTTTTTTACGTCTGCCTACAAATAGCATTCCGATATATAAAGGCAATACAATTTTAATGGAATGAAGACTAAACTATTATATGCAAAAGCGTACTCTCATAAATAATCCAACTAAAGCTGAGCTTATAGCAGTCGAGCCGCTGCATACATTTTGATAACTCCCAAATTAAAAAAAAGTCATATTAAAGCGCTATTTACACAGATGAAATTGAAAGATAAAAAATAAACTGACTAGTTGGTAGAAAATCTTATATTTTGAACACTAGAATCTTAAAATCTTTTTAAAAATTTACTTTTTCATTACTTGATAAAAGTGTAGCTGAGCTGCATATAACATGAGTTACCTTAAACTTATTTTGCTCTAAAAGTATGTTTATATTGTCATTGGCCTTTTAAAAGTTGATGCATTCTAAAAGACTACTTTTTTTAAGTACTACTCGTATAATGGTTTTTATTTGCAGGCATTTGTTGGTCTGCTCTATTATTCTATATAGTTAAGTGTTTTTTTTTTTCTAAGTAAAAAAAAAAAGTCAGTGTTTACTAGTGCCTTTATCGAAAAAGAATATTATACATATCACTTCACCTTGATGCAAAAAATAAAAAAAAAAAATAGAGAAAAAAATTGGTGCTTTTGTTAAAGGTTTTATATATTTTCAGATTAAAATTTAATTAAGTTTTTAATTCCCTCTATTTTAGTTTAAAAAAAGACGGTAACAATTTTGTAATAAAATAAATAATTGAATCTATTTAAAATTTAACTTAATTTTTATCTGAAAAAAATAAAACTTCAACAGGCACAGAAATTTTTTGCGTTTGTTCTAAAAATGTGATGCACTAACTACTCATATTTTTATATCCCAGGCTATTTAAAATACAAAAAAAATTCTTCGTGCCGACTTTAACTTAAATGTTAATATCTAAAAATTGAATATGGTACTCAATGTAAAAATGGCTAAGATTGTTAGATCCTATCATAATCACTTTCTTAAAAAAGAAAATCTTGCCATCATTACTAAAGTCAAAAAATGAACGACAGTTGTAAGAACAACAAAGTAGGTTAAGGGCTCTTTCAGCCAAGTTGATAGAAAAATTTTGCATAGAATTACTGATTTTTTAAGGTTGAACCATAGACGTTAAAAGAAAAAATATACCAAAAGGAATCCAAGAAGTAAATCTAAGTAAATAAAATTCAAAATCTTATTTAAAGCTGAGTAATACATTTAAAATATCTTGCAGCTAATATTCATATATACAAGAAAAGGGAAAAAAAGTAAAACAAAATATTAAAAAAACATAAATATATAGAATTCTGTTTTTACTATCTGAGCTTATTTTCATATAAACGTTTGCACAAGTGAAATCTGCTGCATTGTTATAAGAAAAAAAGCAGCTATTGAAATTTTGAGTCACCCACTTAGAGGTTGTAAGCATATATATTATATTATCAATAGGATATCAAATAGGATATCAAAATACATTAAAATAAACATTTTCCAGCAAGAAATAAGAGAGCAAAACGTATAAATATACAATTATCTACTAACACATTTGCAACAATTTTTTACTAAAACTGCGTTGCCAGCGGCTTTGGTATTCAAAATAAATATATATATATATATTTTTTTTTTTTTTTTGTTAATTAAATCTAAGTTTTAACTTGCGATTATAAAAACTTGATTAGCAAAGTTTAAATTCAGCTTTTAAAAAGTTTTGTAATTAAATCAATTCCAAGGATCAGGAAAAATTTTTATTTTACTTTTTGCCAAAAAAAAGTCACTAAAGCAGTTGTCAGTATATTTTAAATAAATATTTAAAAACAGATTTTCTCTATTTAAATTTTAAGAAAACAAGAATTGACATGCTGCCAAAGTAGGCGCTGCTAACACGAGTAGAAAATAAGTGCAAGAGATGCAATGATTTTTAAACTCTCAGCGTATTATTAATATTTTGTGTCGTTCTAAAAAATATTAGTCAATCGTACTTTTAAATTACTTGCGTTATGTACTTGTTAAAGGTAAATAAATTTATATATTAATAGTTAAAATTAAAGGGACAGGATGCAACTTCCTTCGTCGTATTCTTTAATGCATTATGTATTGAATTTAATGATGAAGGAAATATATATCTTAAAATGTGAAGGCATACTTGAGTGCTCGTACCTAAAATAAGCGCTAAACAGACTTTGTAGAAAATGGAGTCTTTATGCAAACTCTGTAGCTAAACATCCTTATAGCTGGTTGAATAAAAAAAAACAGAACATAAAGACAAAAAATGTAATTAAGACAACGTTGCATAAACCGGGTTTTGAATTCTTAGAAAATTTTTGTAGATTGCTATTGTAATCAATTGATATTAATTAGTCACATTATGAAAAAGCAACGTAGACAAAAAACTTTTAAATTTAGTAACTTTTAAAAGTCCGTCCTTTGAAAACTGGGAATTTTTGTAATATAGATCAAGCGGTATAATTTTAGTTATATTTTCTGTTAATTGTAATCATGCTATTCTATGTTTTCTTTTTATAGTGATAATTTTGTTTTCGTTATTGCTTGTAATAAATTGTAAACAGCCACTATCGGAAAAATATGCACTTTTTAATTTGTTACAACCTTCGCCAGAATTATAAATATTTACCTACAAATTAGTTATCAACTGTTAATTTATTATCTGGGCTTTATTGTCTGTGTATAAAATTTAAGATTTTAATTTTAGTGTGAATATAATGTAGAGCGTAATTGTGAAATAACTGCCGACATGAGTTCCTAATAAAATTCGATTTTTTTCCTATTAATTTCACACAAATGCAGTAGTGCATGCTGTTCGTCGATTTTTCATTCCGTCCGTAAATTTACCAAATTCGCTCACATTTACTTCAGTCTAAAGTAACCATTTATTTAGCTGAAAGTGCCTGCAGTTTAAAACTATAATAATTATTCTTATTATAATAAGAATAATAAATAATTTAATCATTTGCAAAGTAAACAATTCTAGAGGCAATATATTAATACTTGGCATGTAGTTGGTGTGTGTTCGGCTTTGCCAGCAGTTTAAATAACAAATTAAAATCAAAAAAAACAAATTCCTTAAATTATCATTTAAAATACAAAGTAAAATATATCATAAATATTAATATTTCCTAGACTTAAATTATTTATTATTTGTGATCCACCTTAACACATTTTTACTATTGTTTGGCAGTTAATACATAATTAAATAATAATTTAATATGAAAAATATGTTCAGGGTCTAAATATATTTTCGCAGTCAAAACAAGGAATTTGGGGCATTTAAGGATGTGAGCTTATGACCACGTTCAACATATGTTAAAGTACAATACTGTGCTTATTCTCATATCTCCTAAAGTCCTTGAGAAAGGTTCGTGATGCAAACAGATATAGCGCCCAACTATTAAAAATTCCAACCAAAAGTTTTTTTTTTTGCGAAAAGCGTTTAACTTTGAAAAAATAATATAAGAATTCAAAAAATTAATTATTTTTTATTTTTATAATGAAAGATTAGCTTGTCCTATAAATAGGACACTGAGATTTAGGCATATTACCCTTATATTAAAGCAAAGAAAAATTGGTTTTGATCCATAATTTTTTCCTTGACACCTTTGCACACATGTTATTTTTATAATTTTTCAATAACAGCGGTTGTAAAATGCATTAAACTTCTCTAGCCCTCAAAATCCACCTACTTGACTTACTGAGAGTTCCTTCTTTGTCAAAATTCGTTAAAATTGTTTTATTACTCTATTTTTTAAAGTATTTTTACATTTATATCACGTCTGTAGTCAATTGAACCTCGTTTCTCTTTATCTAGAGCTTTTGAATCCTTTAGGAGACATGAAGATAATTTATTTTCCTTAAAAATTCCAGTCGCACAGAATCCTAACCGTTGTATATAAATTATTAATCTCTACTGGTAAAAGAAAAGAGCCTTTGGGTTGTAAATAAATCTAATAGTCTTACCGCGAATAAATTGTTTCAGCCCATAATGTCCATAATAATTGACAATCAATTTAACAGTGTGAGAATTTTAAAGCACAAAAATAATTTTGTACAATAAAAAAACATTTGCTAACAAGAAGAAAATTAGATGAATTCCATAAAAGGCGTTTGATATTTTTTTTAATTTATGTAACTGTTCTGTTTATATCACTTTTCGAAAATATATAAGTGTATTCCAGGTATATTTCAGAATTCCAGAATATACGTCAAGGAAGAGTAATTTAAATTTATGATATTATTATAGGCTTTAGTAGCATAATAAAAACTGAAGAAGATTAAGTACTAAAAATATGAATATATAATGAGACGCCTTCTCAAAGTCTAATGATGTAATTATACCCGAAGTCATTGATAAAACCTCCAAAAATTAATTAAAGTGTTTCTGAAATATGTATTTTCCTCAACTGCAGTGCTTGAAGCTGTCTCGTTATTTATTCATGTTTATGAAAAAATATTGAAGTGTTGAAAATATAATAAAAGTTTCTTAACAAACTAACATTTTCAAAACCTACTTCGCTTTAAATTTTTATGCCGTTCTAAAATTTGATACTCGCATTCATTAATATACATTTAAGGTGGAGATAGATGGTTTCAGGTGGAAAATAGTCACGTACTTTCCTACCACAGCGGCGAAATAGTAAAATAGTTACTGAAAAAAGTATTTTTTAATTTAGAAGAGAGTATAGGCTTAATTTAAAACATAAGAAAAATTTATGTTTAAGGTAATTATTAACAAATCATAGAGTTATGTATATTTTCCGGCACTCTTTTAACGAGCCTTTGAGTCTATTTACCCCAAAACTAGGATTCGCTTTGCTGCCTGTAGTACTGTGAGTTATAAAATTTTTATTTGATTTTGTCTGCTTAAGTTGGCGCAGTATTATAAAAATTCTCAACATCATACATTTTCTAGAATCACACATTTAAAAATATGCCGACTCATAGGTAGACTTCAGAACATTAAACGCTATGACTTTGAGCGCATTTAAGTAACATAATAAAATAAGTTAGACGTAAAAAACACGCAAACAAATTCTATCTTTTGTATCAATCTAAAATTCAATAGCAAAAACCAAAATCTTCTTCTTAAGATGATAGAAATTTAAAAGATTTTTATATCGTTTTTCAAGAAACAAAAACGAGTTAAAAAAGTTAAAAATGTAATCAAGTGTTAAATTTTTTTTTATAAAGATAAAAGTTTATTCTTAGGTAACATTTACATTCAAAGCAAAAATTAATAGATTATTTCATATCATTTTATAATTTTTCTTATGGAGCTTTTATTAAGAAATTATTTATGCATTTTAGATGGATTTTAATGTCCGAACGATTTTGCTTAAAAAAATCAACCAAATCATAATAATATTCGTAAAATATACTTTCTTTATTTGCACTATACACATATGTATGTATGTAAATTCGCATATACTTCATTATAAAGTATACTGACATCTTTTATGCAAAGTTTTTTTTTTTTTGTTTGTAATTTCTATGTTTTCTCTAAAAACATCTGCAACCAGTGCAAGAAAAAAAACTCATGCCGTCATCAAATGTAACTAGGAATTGAATATATTTGTTTAGAATTTCCTTTTTATGGATCTGTGCAACTCTTGTGCTAAAAGAATTTTAATTAGAATTTCTATAAAATAATCCGGCCTATTTAATATTTTACTTTTTGTACCTAGTAAAGGATGGTGTTATTATGCTGTTTCATCATTATCTCAAATGAACATGTGTATCTTCCCTTCCGCTTAATTAGTATGAGGCAACAACCTTAATTAAAATATGAATATGAATGCATTCATGATTATATATTGCTACCTGTAAGACCTGTCAATCATTTTCATTAGTCTTGACATAATTTTAAAAGTGTTTTGATTTATACTGCTGACGTATGTATGTTGTTATGATAAGAGGGGCCAAGTTGCGGCGTTCGATATAGAACGAAATTTCCATTTAAGCTCTTTTGAAATTTCGATCGTTATCGAATGCCGTAATTTGGCCCCTGAACTTGAAAAAAAAATTAAATACTATTCAGTACAGATATTTGTGTAATTAAAACTACAGAAATGCAAATTTGATACGTGTTATAACTTTGCCTGACACAAAATTTTTTCAAGGTAATTTCAGTATGAATAATTTTTATACCCTTTACCACAAAAGGTAAAGAAGAATATATCTAAGTTTGTCATTCCATTTGCAATTTCTACAATATCGATTTTCGACCCCATAAAGTGTGTATACTCTTAGTTTTTTTTGCATAGCGAAGGCGATTGAAATAATTAAGAAGAAATACTTAAGTAGTAAAATTTAAAAAATAATAATTTGATTTCATTTATATTTATTTTTTTTTAATTTTGTTTTTATATTTAATTTTGTTTTAGTTTGTAAGTTATTTTAAGTGTTTGTTCTTCCTTTTATATAAACTTTTTTATTCCTTTTTTGGGGAAATCAATGTATATTTTCTAGAGTTTATACAAAAAAAGAAAGTTGAGAAGTGTTTCTATAAAATATAAATTGAAAAATACTTTTGTATGCGAAAAAAAATTTAACGATTTATAAGTGGTTAAGCTTCACCCTTGTAAAAGTTTTTGTAAAACATCAATAATAAAATTTAAATAAATTTGAACAAATATGTTTTAAACTTAAACTTCGAATTTAATTCCTTACTACTTTAAATATTTTCCATGTGGCAACACCATAGTTTTGACATTTAGTTGTTTGACATACTATAGTAGATGCATCGGCAAATGTAACAATGATTGAAATTTCAGTCAAAAGTCGAAATAAAATAATTAAAATATCGTCTGTTTTCTGAAAAAAAAAATATTTTTTCAGACGAAACTCATTTCTACCTGCCAAGTTATTCAAGAAGCGAAATACCCGCCTTTGGGCTTTTGAAATTTTTAGACTATTGAGAAGCCTTTACATGCTCCACGTCTCAATGTATGGTGCACTATGTGGTCTGAGTGGTGATCCGATAGTTTATCAAGCGTGGCCGTGGTGAAAATTGCCAGATATCATTTTTCATTCATAATTGCTGAAGTTTCCTATTCGTAATACAACTACAGTCTACTTCGTAAATATAATTTAGAATTTATAAGCCTTGAATAAGCAAAAGTCGACAAAAGAGTATTCATTAACGTTTAATAGCCTAATAAGCTTTTTATAAACCTTTAATAACTATGAGTTTTATAATTGTAACCTCTACCCCACTTAAAACCAAA
This sequence comes from Cistogaster globosa, assembly GCA_937654795.1. Taxonomy (NCBI): domain Eukaryota; kingdom Metazoa; phylum Arthropoda; class Insecta; order Diptera; family Tachinidae; genus Cistogaster; species Cistogaster globosa. Next base: position 24,798,496 of record OW569405.1, read on the forward strand.
AATAAAACGAATTTTGTTAATAATAAAATGTAAACTGACAGAATAGTCGATAGCCCATATTTTCGAAGTTACGTATCGCTAAAGTGTTTATACATATTTTAAAATATCTCAAACACTTTGTTTCAGGATGAGACAAGCGCCATAAATATCGCAAACAAATTTTAACCCATTATGAACTTTAAAGACTCTCAAGAAATAAAAATGAAATACTAGCACTTAAATCTAATTAAAGCAAGTACCCCGGAATTCATACACAGCTATGTACATTTAACAAAATATTTTTGATACGAACAGAAGCCAATTTTTTTTTAAAAGTAAAAATATTAGCAAAACTAATAATAAAATTTTAATAATATTCAACTGGATTCTAATAGGCCAACAAGCTTTCCTACGATAACCATGTTAGTCCATGTTGCTATAGAATATTTGTAATTTCATATAGAAACTTCAGATGTTCGTAAATCTGAAAATATGAGGTTCCGCAGGATTTATCACATAACTTTTTCTACTTAAAATTGCTGTTTCTGATCCCCGGATATTTTTTTATTTTATTTGGAGCTACTGGGATAAACTGTATTTGTTCCATAAAATAAAAATAATATAAAACAAATTTATTTAAATAGTAAAGTATAGAAAACGTAAATATATCGTCATAGAACTCGTTATTGGAATACTTTCCATCTTTATCTATGACCAAAATAAAGAAAACATATTTATTTATAGTTTTTTTTTTATTACATTTTTATTTTTTACTACATTTCTTCCTGTAACCAAAAATATATATTTTTACTTAAAAGGTTCCTTGTTTTGAAAAAAATAAACATAGAAAGGAACCACATTCGATTTTCAGCTTAATTGGAAACTGAACTAAGCAAGTAATAAATGATAATAGGTATTGCCATTTTTTAAAAATGGCTTGCTTAACGAAAAGTAATCTATTGTAAACTTTTAACCTAAAATAGAAACTTTTTATGAAATAGACCGTTAAAATTTAAATCATCCTTATCAAAACTTTTTGCTTTAGAAAACAAAGTTCTTGTGAATACATAGTTTTTTATCATAAATATTATAAAAAAAATTATTTGCACAAGCAAATAAAAATTAATATAAATAAACACCATTTAAGAGACGTAAAAATTTTCATCTTTTCGATTATTCCCACGTTAATGAAATATGATTTAAATACGAGATGAAAATGTCCCTTGCATTGTAGCATTAAAGTCTCACTGTCATGGTACACACAAGCAGTTCTTAGTTCGTTGCTATTCAACGTAATTGGATTCATACAAATGATTAATGCTTAAGGTTTCTTCAAAAATTTACATGACACCTACGACTTAAATGTTGAATATGCAGAGAAATAACGAAAAGAATATTCATATTAAAAATAAGGTAAAGTTTACATATCGTTTTTTTTTTTCTTCACCATCTTTAAAATTCTTAACATAGCATTTCTTAAATTAAACCATCTCTTTTGCTGAAATTTTATGTTATGTGACACTCGCGTTATTGCATTTGTATATTTGTATGTATATACTTGTGCAGATAAAAGTAGCGTTTTTCCCATTTTATGTATATCATTAAAATGTCGTTGGTGTCTATGAAAGTAATAGGTCTGGAAAAGCTTTTGTTATTTTTAATGTTTATTTTAACAAATTATAAAGCTTTTAGTTTTTTCTCTTGGACCTTTAATTTTTCCTTTTTGTTTAAACGAATTTAAGTTGCAGGTTTTTTTGCACACATCAATAAATCAATTTTTGTTTTTTTAAAGTTATAACCGCGTTTTATTCTTTTTAGATGTAGATGTTACAATGACGGATTAACGACGATCAGGTGCTGTAGTCGAAATTGACTTGGTTGATCAGCGTTAGCGTTGTTTGCGATGAGCCTACGTTTGTTTGGTAGTCAATTAAAAAAGAGCTGCAATTATACAGAAACGTAGGCTAAACAAAAAAGCCGGCAACAAACGGCAGCAGCAGTTGTTGCAGCCATTACACTCACAGAGAGAATCGCTGAGTAAGCTGGGCACTAGGCAGCGTTGTACTGTAGCCGGATTCTGGACTTTTTCTTACAGAGTCGATGAATATTCCGAGTGCTAGACTGCGGTTAGCCCGAGCGATGGTAGTCCACATCGATGCATTGGCTTCGGTCACTGAAAGTCGACGGTGCGTAAGTCTCCAGCTAAAGAGACGTTCAGCAGCAGAGCCCGGATTATAAGACGGACGTGCTCCTGGTAGTGCTCGGCCATACAGTCTAACTCTGTGAAATTGTATAATTCCTCGCCACAGCAAGCTAAAAGATCGAACCAACCAAACAAAAAGACATTAAAGTTTTTCTATCTGCAGTATTACTTAATTCACTTACTGGCCCGGATCTTATTAACTTCTGGTAGAGACGAAATAGTGATTGTTGGAAGATCTAAATTCGACGTAAATTCAATTTGTTTTTGTAAAATTGAGTTTTAATCTAAAAAAGTAACGAAGAAGTGACTTCTATCTAAAAATGATCTGCAAAATGCTGGCAGGGAAAGAGTGTTATTATATAAATATATAAAAAAGTAAATGCTGTCACGAATTTCTATTTCCGGCTTCCAACCGTAAGAATATACTGGATCGAACTGATGCAACTGGATTTAATTGAGATTTAAGGCGAAAATCTTTGAAAACATGTTCAACTACTTATAGTGTAATGCAATTGCAAAACGTGTTTGAATGTATATTTAAGATTGTTACCATAAGTTTGTAAGCACACATGATTACAGAAAATTGAAAACTCTTTTATGATAAGACATATTTTTATACTACATGTTTAAGTGAGTGTTTATATGTACTTTTTTACACCACATATCAACATAGATGTGTTTTTTGTGTTCTTTGCATTTTTCTCACTATAAATGTTAATTTTAGCAATTTATCTTCCTAATAAATTTTACCTTTTGGAAAATATGCTTAAGTTATGTTTTAAGTGATCATCTAAGGTAGCATTTTAGCAGTTTTATTTTTGTAAAATATTCACGAAAATAAGCAGAAAAAATGTTTTTCTTATCAATGCGACAACTCTGAAGTCAGTTGTTTACTTTTGCAAGATGTGAAATAAAGATAGCACATAAAAATAGCAGTATTTATATACCTACTCAAAAGATAGAGCAATGCCAACCGTGTGATAAAAAAGCTGCTAAACACGATTATTCAACACTTTAGTCTAATGAAAATATGTTTAAATGTTTTCAATGTATCATATTTTCAGTAAGATACAAAAGTAATCAACCGCAAGTATATTTAACAATAATAAATATTTAACATAATCCTGTTGCAACCAAGTTATTCATTTTTATCACATGTTTCTCTAATGTTATTGATTTCGAAAAATATTTCTAATTTATTTACTTTATTTTTAAACATATTTTTAATAAAAGCAAAATTAAATACTTTAAGTTAATAACTAACATGAAAGAGATGGGGATAAAAATAGGAACACAGGTCATGAGCACTTTTTGACTTTACAGTACAATAATCTATCACAGAGGATACGAGAAAATTGTGACTATTTTATTAGTAAAAATTCTTTAAAATTTATTTTTTCATCGTCATTAGATTAGCATTTATTTTTTCGATTATATCTTTTTCGATGACGGGTTTTTTGTTCGAAACTATGCTGCCAAAATTTTAAAATATTAATTTTTTTAATTATTATAGATAATTAATTTTATAGAATAAAAATTAACTTTGGATTTGTGTTTTCCTGTCTTTTCGATTGTACGTTATAATAATTTTATATTCTTTAAAAGGAAAGATTTATATTCCATTAAAATTATTAAAGTTTGAACATTTTTACTTCAACGTGTACTTAAAAAATTTATTAGATAGAAATTATAGAATAAGTTATTATTAAAAATTTGAAAAAATATATATTACCTCATTTATTGCAATGTTGGTTTCAACAATAACGCGGAAGGACATCGCTCAATTAAATACGCTATGGATAAGGACTTATATACATTATGGGATCGAAAATGAATATTGTTGAAATTACAAACGAAATGAAAAACTTAGATATACCTTATTTTCCACTTTTTGTGGTAAACGGTATAAAATAATTTAATACAACGATTTTGTATAACAAGCTAGAACAAACATACCAAGTTGAATTATATATTTTAGTGGCCTTTGAATCACATTCATAAAGTGTATATGACGAGATAACTTAATTATATTTTGAGCAAAAATTATCCACCTTATTTTACCATTGCAACATTAAGAAATCTTTCCTTGTTTCTTGTATAACCTCAACGTTTTACAAAAAGTGGAAAATGGTATAACTAAGTTTATCATTTCGTTTGTAATTTTTACAATTTCCTTTTCCAACTCCATAAAGTAGATTTATTCTAACGTCTTATGCATATGAAAGTCGATTGAGGGATGTTCATCTCTATGTCCGTATTAGTGTTGAAATCAAGTTTTCCGAGGCACCAGATCAGCTAGAAAAAATTTAAATACGTTAATCGATCAGACATCATGTCGAAAGAATGCTATCGGAAATAATCAATATCGCTCCATGTCCTTCGGCGCAGTGGGCAAAACATCACGCTAACCTCTAATTGTTTCTCATTATTTGAACAATGAAGTAACTCCAGTCAAAAAAAAAAAATAAGACAAAAAACATCAAGTGAAAAAATTGGCGCTCGATTTATAAATATCAATATGGGTATCATTAAAAATCTTTTGAAGAGATCTTAAAGGAAATAGTAATAATTTTTAATGCTTAACCTATTAAGACCTGGTGACATTTTTATTCAAAATTTACCCTAAAAAAATACATACATGGCGAAGGATGTATAAGATTCGGCAAATCCAAATATAGCGCTCTAACTTGTTTTTTTTTTTTTCGTTTTAAGAAAAGATAGCAGATAGCAGTAGCAGATACCTTCAGTAGTAGTTTTATATGCAAACTTATGCATATGAAGTCAATTATAATTTTACGAATCTCGTGCAATGCAAAGTTTTACCAAAAGACATTGTTATTAAAACAAAGTTATATTCAAAATATAGCGTAAACACGGGAGTAAAATAGATACTTTTTTATATATCATTACCTCAATATAGAAGGACCCTAAATCGTTTTTTTAATTCAATTTTAAGATTAAGAAAGTTATAACAGTATTAAATTGCTTAGAGAATTAAATAACACAATGCGTTGATAAAGAATTTCCAACTACAAAACTGTAATTTTTATTAACTTATTTCCTTTTCTTGTAAAGAAAGGCAAACGTTAGTCAGGACCTTTCTACATTAAGGTAACGATATACTCACGCATACAATGCTTCTGAAATAACATCGTTCAAGCAAATACTACTTTCTTATTTTTACCTTTATAATCGTAGATTTCATATGTATTTTTGAAGACAACTAAGACATTAATTATTTGTATGGCTGGTAAACACTTTTAAAAATGGGAAATGGAAACCAACAATAGAGGTTTTTATTGGGGATCAAGTTATGATAGGTTTTAATTAAATACTACTGACTTATTTCCATTTATAATAGCTTGATTTATTAGTATTGAAATGCTTATGAAATTGTTTAAATTTCTTTGCTTAAAACACGAAAACTTTTGTTCTTTATAAAAAATATTTAAGGTTTTTCTTATAGAGTTAACATTTTGTCCACTTTTTTCAAAATTATTTAAGTTCACAACTAAAAAGACATGCATATAAAGTAGAAAACTCATAGCTTAAACTTAAAATGAACTAGTTCAGTTTAGAAAAATGGCATAGTTTTACCATTAGCTTGTCATTGGTGAGCCTGGATTTACATATACACATATATGGCTTGTCATTTTTTTTTCTAATAATTTTTGTTTTTTACAATTGCTAGAATAAACAACCTTTTTAAAAATGTATTTAAGAAAATAAGTGTAAGAGAAGCAATGAAAATACCCATAATTTTTAGACTATTTCATTTTCTTTTTCTTGTTTTTAGGGACTGTTTATGATTACAATAAATCAACATTTTTAATTTAGGCTTAAACTCGTCGAATGCCAGCAGAGTGACATCCACTTTCTGACTCCCTACAATCTTCGTCAGCATTCTTCGTTTGAATTGTAAATTTGTCTAAATTTTTAGAATAATAACTTTTAAATACAGTTTTATAAATTAAAAAGAAATAGTTCTACAATTGCTAGCAATACTTAAAATATCTAAAGACTATTGTAAAAAAATTTCAATAATTCAATATAAAAAACTACGTTTTTTATGTCGTTTTTTTTTTCATTAATTTTGCTTGATTGGTTCAATATCACTATATTTTCGTGAAATCTTTTCATTACTAAGAAGATTCCTTATTTTTGAAGAAAGATTATTCAACATTATTTTGCTACCGCTCATGTAGTTTGTCAGCGGATTTTGCTAAAACTTTTTCATAATAAATTTATTAAATGGGAATTTTATTTAATCAACAAAGCAAAATTAAAAAAAAATAGCAGTTTTATAAAACGCCTCAGTAGCCACAGAGAAACCGTTTTTATTTTTATTTCGTTTAATATAATAGAAAAAAATAATGAAAAAATAAAAATTCTAAAAAATTTTAAACAGTTATAAAAGATCCAGAATTAATTTTATTTGATTTGATGTGAGCTTTAAGCAATTAATATGAATATTGTTAATAAATATTCCGGACCGACCTTTGTTTAAAAACGTATATAAAAATAGCCAAATGTATGGAATAAAAGACTTACTATTCAAAGTATTGATTCGGCTAATTAATTGGCGGTTTAGCTTAAAATTTCTGCGGTTGCGAGTTAAGAGAAAGTTAAGGGTTTACAACACATAAACGGTGGCATGTAATAGAGTCCACGGACATAATGTCTATGTTCTCTAGCAACAATCTTCTACTGTATAATATATCTAAAACCGGCTTCATTTATCAAAGATTTCCTGCAGATTTAAGCCCGTATTTTTATGAAAAAATAGTTCATAATAGCATACTATATAAAACTTAGGTATAATGTTCGTGGACCATATAAAACTACGATATTGCATCGTAGGGTGGAAATTCAGTCACTTTCTGGTAAGACCTAATGTCCATGAACGTTACAACATGCTACTCCTACAAACAGTGTTACTTAAATTTGCGAGGGTGTATCACGTATTTAAGTATAATTTAGGAAAAAAAAAGCTATTCAAAGTTCAACACTTTCAGAGACATTGGACAAAATATTTAAAACAATCTTCTTTAAATTTTCTGTAAACAGAAAACTAGAAACATTATTTTTGCGAACGTCATTATGTTATCAAAACACCACAGTTTTTTTTTTTTGTATTTTTTTTTTATAATTGCACGTACTTTATATAATTCTAATAAAATTAATTTTAAAGTTTTTATTTAATAAAAAATATGTCAGGCGCCCACGAATCCAAAAAATCTGCTACATTTACTAAATAATTTTTAGTACTTTTGTATGTGATGCAATTAGTAGTTCCAATACCATGTAAACTGAATATTCAGAAAAGTGAAACCTTTTAATGAATTCTTATAGTTTTTAACTTGTTTTATGGTGGCTCATAAATATTTTGAAATCACCTAAAACGTCGTCAAAGCTAGAAATATCTATTGCTTTTTATAAAATGCCTTTTTATTTGTGTTTTATAAACAGCTGTGTCACACATGTCATAATGTATATTACAACAAGTAAATAAAAGTTAAAGTTACCAACATTTAATATCAAGTTAATTTATTTTATAATATCTAACCAAAAAAATTGGCTCTTGCAGATAAAAAAAAAAATATTTAAGATAACTAAGATACAAACATTCAAACTATGTACAAGTTAAGGTATGAGGTAACATCCCTTAAAATTATATTTTCGAAAAAAGTCACACACTTTTTTTCATTTATGCTGACATTGCGTCTGCTAAAAATATTTAATTTTGTTTTGAGTTTGTAACTCTAAACTTTTGTTTTCGACTCTTGAATAAAATAAGTTACAAAGAATAATAAGTAAACAAAATTGTAATATTAAACCCATTTCCGATTACCACTTAAGATTTACTTAAAATAATTGTTTTTTAAATTCTGTTATAATTCTTAAGAAATAAGCCAGTGATTGTAGTGACAAAATTAGTATTTAAGCTACCTTGCAAAATTGTAACAAACAGTTCTAACTCACACACTAAAGTAGCCGGATCATACACCAGCCAAAAGCGGGTCCCTGTGAAGGCATAACATAATAAATAAAATATAATTAGAAAAACAAAAATAAAAATTGTGTTTTTTTTTAAATAACTAAATAAACACTAATTTAACTGGGGGCTCAACCGGGATCCTCCATCGTATAAATCCTGAAAACAAAGGATTCGGTCGAGTGATCAAAAAAATAAGTATCCTTTTTAAAAGGAGAAAAAATAAAAAAACAATTTGAGTGATCAAAAAAATAAGTATCCTTTTTAAAAGGAGAAAAAATATAAAAAACAATTTAAGTGACGAAAAAATATATTTATAAAAAATATATAAAAATATAAAAGGAACAGGAAAGCAGACTAATCCTTTTAAGAGTGTTGTGATTTTTAGTGAACAATAAACAAAAATTAATAATAAATAAATTTTATAATAAAAGGAAATAATAATAACTAATGAAATAAAAATAACTTTGAAAAAAAATTTTTTCCTTCTTGTGTTTTTACAAAAAAAGGATTAACAAAAATTTTTAATAATAAACAAAACCTTTCCGATTTACATAAAAATAATAACATTTAAAATTTTATTGAATATAAAAAAAAAATAAAATTTTTTAGTAAAGAACAAAATAGTGCCATTTCTGAATTTTACAAGAAATTTTAGTAAGAAGTGACGCAAAAGGAAAAGTATATGTTTGAAAAAATTAATGAAAAAAGCAATAAAAATAATACAAATAAAGAGGAAAACAAACAACAAGAAAAAGATAAAATATAAAATATCAACAAGAAATAATCAACAACGACAACAAAAACAACATCATCCAAATAACAGACTGGAAAAAAAGCCAATCAACAAAAACAACAACAAGAACAACTTCATCATCAGCAGTTAGTAAGTTAAAATTAAGTTTGTTAATTATGTAAAATATAAAATTTTTTTTAAATTAAAACCGAATATTGGAGGAAAAAAAGAAGAATTAATAAAAGAAACTCAATTCAAAAAATTCTTGATATATTGAAAACTATAACTGAAAAAGGATTGTATAAAAGGGAATTATAATGAAATTTGAAAATTAAAATTCTTAAAATTGCTGTATTGTACGTTATATTTGAAAAAAAAAGAATTACATAAAAAATTAAAATAATATTTTACTTTGTATAAAAAGAGAATTATATTTATTAAAATTGAAATAAAAATATTGTTAAGCACATAACATTAATCAAAATTAGTACAATTCAAATTTATGCGTTTGAATTGATCAATATTAATGAATAAGCCTCAACACTTAACAAATACTTTTAAAAAAAATTATTTGGTGATTTGTGTAAAATTCAGAATAATTTTTCGGTGGCTATCTTGAATAGAATATAGATAGGTTTTAGGAAGATCAGTAAACTGGATTCGGAAATAGAAGCTTTATCGGATTCGTTTGGGAATTTGGGAACAAACATTGAGAGCGAAATGGCTAGCTTAGATCAAGTAAGGGCTCTGTTGGAGGCGCAGACGGCTCCATTAATAGCTAGAATAGAAGAATTGAGTAGGGATTTGGGCGCACTAACTACTTGTAATTCTGTGGGAGAATTTGAAGAGGAAAAGATTAGTATTGCAATACGTTGTGATGAACCACTGGACGTAATAAGGTCTTTGCCGGTTTTTGATGGCAAACATTCGTATGTCAGTTGGCGTGAGGCCGCTACAAATTCAATGAAAATATATGCGAAAGGCAGCAAACGCTATTTTTCTGCTTTAACTATTTTGAGAAACAAGATTGTTGACGACGCCAATGATACCTTGACTAATCATGGCACTGTTCTGAACTTTGACGCGATTATCAGTCGCTTAGATTTTGCATACGCTGACAAACGTCCCTTGCACATAATTGAGCAGGAGCTCAGCGCAATGCGTCAGGGACCACAGACAATAATGACATACTATAATGAGGTTAATAAGAAATTGACGGACTTGATAAATAAGACAATAATGAACCACGGAACAAATTCGGACATTACAAAGGAACTAAACAATAGGAATAGACAATACGCACTTAGGGTTTTTATGACAGGGTTAAATCCTCCTTTGGCCGATATCTTATTTTCAATATCACCTAATAGTTTGCCAGACGCGCTAGCAAAAGCTCAAGAATAAGAAGCAAATAAATTGCGTGCTAATTTTGCTTTACATTTTAATAAACCACAAATGACTAATTTTAACAGACCACAAATGACTAACTTTCATAAAACAAATAATGTCCTGCGTTTTCCTAATCGCAATTATAGGGACTCACGTCCTAAAGAACATTATAGCAGACAATACCAGACAAAACCAGAACCGATGGAAGTAGAAGATTCGACATATGCTGTTGCTAGGCCAACACCCAACTTCGGACAAAGAAAACCACAGAATTTTAATTATAACCAAACACGTCCTTTCAACAACTTTCAACAGACAGGACAACTTAACAATCCCCAACATGGTCTCAAGAGACAATTTAATGACAGTACCCAAATAAGCCGACAACCTCAACAAAAACATCAGCGAATAAACAATTTGAACGATAGTTCTTTTTTAGATCAAGGAACGGACTGCCCTACATCATCAAGGCATCCACAAGAGGAAGAAAACATAAAATTTTGATTGACAGCGGTGCGACAAGCTGTTATTGTAGTCCTGGAGTTCTAACGAACAGACAGGAATTAGTAATTAAGAAGAGGGTAAAAACCATTAATGGTTTTATCATCATTAAATATTTTTATGAAGCCAGTATTTTCGGCTTTAAAGTAAGATTTTATGAAATTGAGAATCTGGAGGCAGACCTCCTTATAGGATACAACTTTATGAAAAGAGCTAATATAATTTTAGATTTTAAGGAAGGGAAATTGATTTGCGGTAAACACTGCGAAAAATTAATAAATGTCGAATCAGAGGATTCGAGCGAAAATAAAAAATTGAAAAATCAAAAGGTAGAAAAAAACCTTTTGAACAAATTGAACAATGAGGACACATTTAATTTCGATAATGAAAGCAAAGAAAATTTGAATATTTTAAAGGAAAATGTTATAAAATATATTCAAAACATTCATTCTAATATAGATATGAATCTGCCGTTTAGAACGGATATTAAAGCAGAAATTCGAACAATTGCTGAAGCTCCTATATGGAGCAAGCAATATCCTTACCCATTTTCTGCAAATAGCTTTGTAAATAATGAATTAAAAAAATTTACTGGAGGACGGAATAAATCGACCTAGTAAAAGTCCTTACAATTCCCCAATATGGGTTGTTCCAAAAAAAGGAATAAATGAAGATGGTACTGCAAAATTGCGTATGGTTATTGACTACAAAAAATTAAACGAAAACACGGTATGCGATAAGTACCCCATCCCGGATATGAATGTTATATTATCCAATCTGGGAACAGCAAAATACTTTTCGACTACCGAGTTGGAGTCTGGTTTTCATCAGATTCTTATGAAAGAAGAAGATATTGAGAAAACCGCATTTTCCGTTAATAATGGAAAATATGAGTTCATGAGATTACCATTTGGTCTTAAAAATAGCCCAAGCATTTTTCAACGGGCCATGGATGACATTTTACGAGAATTTATAGGTAAAATATGTCATGTTTATATAGACGATATAATTGTCTACTCGAAAAATTTACAAGACCATCATAAACATTTGCAATTAATAATTAATAGATTAAGGGAGTCGAATATGAAAATCTCATTGGAGAAATCTAGATTTTATGAGAGGGAAGTCGAATTCCTTGGATATGTAGTTGGACATAATGTGATAAAAACGGACCAAAAAAAATTGGAAACTATAAATAACTATCCTTTGCCAAAGGCAATTAAGGAGTTTTCTTGGAATGGTAGGATACTACCGAAAATTTATAAAAAATTTCGCTCAAATATCGAAACCATTGTCGAAGTATCTAGCAGGTGAAAACGGTAAAGTTTCACAGTACATGTCAAAGAAGATAGAAATAAAATTAGATGAATAGGGTATACTTACTTTTGATAAATTAAAAAAATTATTGTCTGAACAAATTGAACTGACTCAGCCTGATTTCAATAAAAAATTCATTCTTACCACCGATGCTTCTGATGACGCGATAGGCGCTGTCTTTAGTCAGGATGGTAAACCCATAACATTTATTTCAAAAACTCTGAATTCCACGGAGAAAAATTATGCAACGAATGAAAAAGAACTTTATGCTATTGTATGGGCCTTGAAAAATTTGAGAAATTATTCATATGGTAGTTCAAATCTCGAGATTCATACGGATCATCAGCCATTAATATTCGCAGTTTCTACACGAAACCCTAATTCAAAAATTAAAAGATGGCGATCATTTATAGAAGAATTTTCACCGAAAATGATTTACAAACCAGGTGTTAACAATGTAGTAGCAGATGCTCTTTCTCGTCAATATTTAAACAACATATCAGACCAAGAATCTCTACACAGTACTCAATATGCCACTGAAAGTAGTGATGATTTCAATATTCCAGAGATTTCGAAACCCTTAAATGAGTTTAAACAACAAATACTTTTGTGCAAAGCGAATTTTACGATTCACGAAATGATCGTGACATTTGGAAGAACGAGACATATTATAGAATATGATACAAGAGAAAATCTCAAAACTATTCTTTTGGAATTCATTAAACCAAACTTAGTTACTTGTGTTCATTGCACACCAGAAGATCTTCACGATTTTAAAGAAACAGTGAAAGGGGTCTTCACAAATAAATTTGTATATAGCAAAATATTTCCACTGGATATCACAAATGTTGACGATCAACAGAACATTATTCGGGATACTCATTCTCGAGCACATAGAAGCTGTAAGGAAAATTACAAACAAATATATAAACAATATTATTGGCCAAGCATTATAAAACAGTTTAAGGAATATATCAGGCATTGTACAATTTGTAACCGAAATAAATATAATAGACACCCACAAAAGGTTCCAATTGGAGAGGCTCCAATTCCTAACAGAGAGGGGGAGTTCCTTAATATAGATATTTTTTATGCCGAGGGCCTTAAATTCATAACATGCGTTGATGCCTATTCAAAATTTCTCGATATTAAAAATATTGAGGATAAAACTAACATTGGAGAGAAGGTTTTGGATGTTCTTCAGAATTTTCCTAATGCTAAAAGGGTGACACTTGACAACGAACCAGGTTTTTTGACTGCGCAATTTAAATCCTTGATGCAACGTTTAGGCATCGAACTTTATTATTGTACACCACGGCATAGCACAACGAATGGTCAGATCGAGAGACTCCATTCCACTTTAATAGAAATAGCTAGATGTATCAAGGAAAAATTTAATCTTATAGAGGATACTGAGGTTTTTTATAGAGCAGCTCAACAATATAATAATACAATACACTCGGGTCACACACAATTTAGTAGACGTATTGGAAAAGGCTCAGAGTAAAATGATTTCGAGGAATAACCCAAGCCACATAAAAACTTACCAACCAGGTGACATAATATATGAAAAAATAATAGGGCAGAGAAATAAGCTACTGCCTAGATTCAAAAAACAGAAAGTAAAAGAAGACTTAGGTAATAAGGTTAAAATTAAGTTTCGAGATAGAATTATACATAAGGACAATATTAAGACTTGAGAATTTGAAAGGAATTTTTAATTTTTTGTTTTTTATTGCTTTCTAGAAAATGAAGTTTTTGTTGATACTTTTTGCATTGTTTGGGACTTACAAGACAGAAGTTCAAATACTGGACTATACGAACTCACAATTAATTTCAATACACCAGGGACAAGCAAGACTACAGAACGGAAATTTTAAATTGATTCATGTTTTAGAACTTGACGATTATGAACGAACTGTTAACAATCTGGAAAATGAAGTTCAAAGTAAAATGTTAAAGAATAGCACACCGCTGCCTTTTCTGTTTCATGATATCAACCAGATAAGAAATCAAATAAAACGAATGAAGCCTAGAGTGAAACGCTCAATTGACATTATTGGGACAGTTTGGAAATGGATAGCTGGTTCACCTGATCACGAGGATCATAACATTGTAGTGAACAAAATTAATGGACTACTTACGAACAATGAACGACAGAAAATTATCAATGAGAAATTCATCCACAGGATAGACTTGTTGACGAACGCAACTAACAATATTTTAAAGACGATTCAGTCTTCTGAAGAAACCCAAAGAATAATAGAAGACTCCATTAGAAATAGAGTTAATGTTGTAAAAGCAGAAATCATTAATATAGAATATGCCTTACAATGGGCAAAGGTAGGAGTAATTAATTCATTTATACTTTCGGAAAGAGAAATCAATGAAGCCAAACAATTTTTAGATCTTGAGGAATTTCCGTACAATAATTTAGAAGAAGCTTTAGGTTTTGCTACAGTTAAGATAGCCACGGATTATTCTTCTTTAATTTATATAATAAATCTACCCGCAATTAATAAAATAAACTGTGAAAAAATTTTATTAAAACCAGTAAAACAGAATGAAAAAATTATAAAAATAAATTCCGAAAATGTAATTAGATGCAGGATAAAATTTTTGAAATTAAAAATGATTGTAACCAATTTAATAATTTATGTATTTGCAACAATGAAAATTTAATAGATATAAGTAATACGAATTGTATACCATTAATTTTAAATAGCAAGAATCACAATTGTACGTTTGTAAATAATCAACATGTTCCTACTGTACAGGAAATAAATGAAGGCACAATACTTTTAAATCAATTTAACGGAACTTTGAATATATTTGAGAATAAAACCTATCAATTATCGGGAACTTATTTAATCCAGTTTCATAACGAAACAATTGGTATTGAAAACCAAATATTCACATCAAAAGAAGTTTCAAACTTGAAACCACTTCCAGCTGTACTACAGCTATCATCTAATAAGTCAGTAGTTGAGCAGGTCTTGTCCTTAGAAATGATAAAAGATCTTCAAGTAGATAACATAGACGAAATTAATTCAATATCAACTAAAAGTTTTCTAATGTTTTCCACAAATATCAGTCTGTCTATTTTGGTAATAGCTGTTATTTGTTTAATATTCTTCAAACTAAAATCAAAACCAAATCCTGATATAAATGTCATAACAATGGTTAAGGAAAAAGTCGAAGAAAATGATTCAACAACTGATAATCCAAGTTTTCAAGAATCCAATAGAAGATTCTGTAGCATTAATGAATTACCAACTTTTTAACAATCGGGACGATTGATCTTAGAATTGGAGGAGTTAAGGTATGAGGTAACATCCCTTAAAATTATATTTTCGAAAAAAGTCACACGCTTTATTTCATTTATGCTGACATTGCGTCTGCTAAAAATATTTAATTTTGTTTTGAGTTTGTAACTCTAAACTTTTGTTTTCGACTCTTGAATAAAATAAGTTACAAAGAATAATAAGTAAACAAAATTGTAATATTAAACCCATTTCCGATTACCACTTAAGATTTACTTAAAATAATTGTTTTTTAAATTCTGTTATAATTCTTAAGAAATAAGCCAGTGATTGTAGTGACAAAATTAGTATTTAAGATACCTTGCAAAATTGTAACAAACAGTTCTAACTCACACACTAAAGTAGCCGGATCATACACCAGCCAAAAGCGGGTCCCTGTGAAGGCATAACATAATAAATAAAATATAATTAGAAAAACAAAAATAAAAATTGTTTTTTTTTTTTAAATAACTAAATAAACACGAATTTAACTTACATAACTTTAAAATACTATAACTTGTTTACTAATGGCTTTCTTTTACAAAAACAACTAAATAAAAAACCAAAATTCAATCTGAAAGTAAAATTCAATTGATGTTGTTATGTTTCATAGGTTTAATCATAACTAATTAATGACTTTGTGTAAAATCAACCAAAATTTTTACCAAAACTTGAAAAAAAACATATTTAGATGTTGTTTTAGACTTAAAAATATATATTTATATATGAATTAACACTTATGCGTTTCAAGTCCTTTCAAACCTGATTTAAATATTTTGATTTATTGAATCAGCTTTAAACTAAAAAAAAACCCAGATAATTATTTATAACGTGGACACAAAAAATTATGCATAAGTTAGCATGACAACAACAATGGCATTTACTTTCGTACACACGTATATGAATAATTAGAAATGACCAAGAACACGTCTGCGGTTCATTTCTAATTTTCCTTAAATTCAAATTTAAAAAATCTGTTTTTAAATATTTTTTTCAGAATTTTGTAAAGGGCGTTTAAGATTTTCCATTTACAAAATAAAATGTGCTGACAACTATTTTAGTACCATTTACGAAATGACTAACGAAATAGTATTCTTTATATAAACCAAGATTCTAAGGGACCTCCTCACAAAATTTTATTCAAATCCATCCAACAGTTTTTACATGATGCAAACACAGACAGATAGAAAGACAAACGGACAAAGATTTCCGTAATATGTTTTTTTGTATTCCATATCAATTACTATATACGCAAACACCAAAATTTTCGAAAAATATTTTTCGTACAGAAATGACCCCATTACTATTTTATTATATCAGATTTATAGATTGTATACGTTGTTTATTACATTGTCTTAATGTTGTAACAGAAATTGTTATATTAAATTCGTAAAAGCAATTTGTTCAATTGATTAAGAACCAATTAGTATATGTACATTGATATGTGTCTACCTCGTCATTAAGTGCAAAAATAGGATCATATTAATTTGCTAATTCTGCAAACATATCAAGTGACTCATGTTCTACTCGTTTGTTCTACTCTCAAGGACAAACACATTCCTAACCCATTTGAATAAAATTAAATGATTAAAAGAGTTGTTTTGTAGCAACTATTAATTTTCCCTGCTTCAGGTTTTACTTATAACCAATTTACTTCCAAGTAAAATTAATCTTTTATACTTCTGTCTTATACACCAAACATTAAAATAAATGTGTTATCAGTAGTTAAGTGTGCAAATCTGGGTATTTATATAAAATTAAAAATTAGAACAAATTAACTCTTAATAATGAATGAAATATGGGAGCAATAAAACTAAGTATGTGTTATAAATAATATTGGCCACAAAACGTTAACGTGACATATATGCTTTATGTCTAGAACTGCAAATTTTTAACATTCTATTACAACATCCACTCTCATGTCATTTCAATTAAAACATACACTTTTTGCACATGTATTAAGACATAAATTGAAAGCATAATTTAGAAATATGTATGAGCATAGGAGTTGGCTACAATTGTGACAATGCAACTAAAGTATCATTAAAATTAAATACTGTCAAGATACTATGTTTTAGGTTACTAATAAATTACGAAGCATAACAACAAAATGGAGAACAAACAGATGGGTAGACCACACAAAATAAGGGGCGGGTTTTTTAAATATTTCAGTTTAAGGCAAAGACTAACCTTTAAACCTGGCGTCACAGTTGGCCATAACATAGATTATTATTTATTCTCAATTTGCTTTCTTACTTAATAAAGAGAAGACTAAGGCCACAATAACCGTTGTAAAATTTTCAAATATAATGCAAAAACCCCGTTTTTGTCCAGGAATGTTAGTATCTCTATATTTCTGAGGACAAAATCACCTAAACAAAAACTAAGTTCACTAAACAACTCCACGTTTGCTCTTACTAATATTGCTGCAAAGATGCTTTATTAAAGTCATAAAAATAAATAATTATTGCCACCAAGAAAGTGAAACGAAATGACGTATTGTGGCATTGAAATACATCGCTAATAACATCGAATTCTGATCTAACTAGTATTCCCATTCGAGAACGAATTTGCAACTACAGTAATACAACTAATGGAAAACTATTTTTTCTTTCTAAAAAGGAGGAAAATTGGGTATTCTGGTAATGTTGAATATGTGTCTGTTAGAAGTGTAAAACGGGTTTCTTTAAGAGTATTGAATAAATAACTTTTAAAAGTAACGAAGTGCTGCTTTATCAAAACGAAAAAGAAATTATAAATATTAAGATAATAGAAAGGTTTAAAGTTAGAAATATAAGATTTTAATTTTAAGAATTTGTAAAATTAGAAAGCGACATACGACATAAAAATTAAGATAATTATGACCTTTAAATTTTTAAATAAATAACTTGGGAACATAAATCTTCTTTTTCATCAATTAATTATTTGAGAACATTTTTCACACGCATTTAACATAACCGGACACTGACAAGTCAAACTAAATGATATTAGTGATTTTGTTTATGTGTTACAAAAACTCACTCTTAGTAGAGTCGAACTTGTGACTTATAGGAGACCAATATGCGATGCCTAAGCAATTTGTTTTTGTAAATTTTTGAGCAGTCAAATTATTATCATCGGGTTGTTAAGAATAAATAAATCTTAATATAAGAAATTTAAGAAAAAGTGTTTTTGTATTAATAAAGGGATCTTTTTGATCAATTAACGTCTAGTAAAGATGAAATAGTGATTGTTAGAAGGTCTTAATTCGACAATAATGTATTTTGTTAAGTTATTAATTAAAGACAATTATGTATTTTGTTTTTGTAAAGTTAAGTTATTAATATAAAGACCTAACGAAGAAGTGACTTCTATCTAAAAATGCTCTGTAAAATGGTAGCCGGGAAAAATAAAACAAACGATACACAACCAAAGAAACATCCAAATAAAAATTGCAACACATCATGTATGCGAAATAATAATGGAATATCCGCAAGTAAATAACACCGCCTACATTATATATGCGATATAATAATGGAAAAATCTACAAAGATATTAAGTTGAAAGATTTCTAACATATTTAAGATCCCCTTAACATTTGGGTATATAACGACTCATTCTGATTGCAAATGTCATTATGTGTGGTACACACATATTCAACCATATACTGGTAAAGAAAACGGAGCTATGCCTGAAAAAAATCAAGGTATGCGGGTAGTTCTGGATTTGACAGTTGCTCTAAAAGGTCATAATGTGACTACAGACAACTTTTTTACATCATACGAATTGGGTCAAAAATTACTAGAAAAACAAATAACTTTAGTAGGAACTATACGTAAAAATAAGATTGAACTGCCTCCCCAAATATTGGAAACTAAGAACAGACCTGTATTTTCATCGTTGTTTTGTTTTACCGAGCATACTACTCTTGTTTCATACATTCCAAAAAAAAAAATAAGTCTGTGACTCTGCTTAGCACTTTGCATCACAACATTGAAATTAGTAATCGTGAAGACAGAAAACCAAAGATAATATTGTATCATGTTATACTTGCAAGCGAAAGACTAATCGATGGCCTCAAGTGGTATTCAGTAACATGATAGATATATCAGCATACAATGCTTTTATATTATTTACAACGGCTAACCACGGTTGGAAAGAAAACTGTTTTGCTAAGCGTCGACACTTTTTAGAAAACTTAGGTATGCAGCTTACCGTACCTTATATAAAGCAATGCAAAACATTACCCAGAGCACCATTTTCCCGAGAAATTGTACAGAAGTTACGAGATTCAACTGAAAAAGATGAGCAGCCGTCAACTTCAACTAAAGCGCAAAATAGACCAGGTGAACAAGTCAAAAGATTAACCAAAAGAAGTCGTTGCCAATTATGTCCTAAAACAGATAATAAAACACCTCTAGTATGTACAAGTTGCAAAAAATTTGTTTGTAAAGAGTATACTAACAGAATCATTTTATGTGTTCAATGCAACAAATAATATTAATTAAGTTATTATTTGTTGCATTGAACACAACTTCAACTTCATATTTTTAGAATTTTTTATTACAATAGAGTTACAAATCTAAAATTTTTATATCTCTGTAGATTGACGTACTTGTATATTTATAATGAAATTATACTAAATATATACCGTACTTGAAAATCATTTAAATAAAAACAATAAATGATAATAAATGATAATAAAACAATAAATGATAACAAAACTGTTAAATAAAGTAAATTTATGGTTTCTTATATTACTTTTACCCTTTGGGTCAAATTTGACCCAAAGAACAGAAGCGTCAATGATTTTAAAGACCTTATGAAGGTTAATAATATTAATATTGCGAAAACAAGTTAAAAATTTAATTTTGTAAGGTAGTATTATTATCTAGAAGAAAGAGAACTTAAAAAAGTTTTTATTTTTTTTTAATAATTTTTTTAGAATTGGTGTTTCCTATAGATCCATTGTGATACTTTTCAAGTGCAGAATTAATTAAAAACAATACCAGTTGGAAGGGCAATGTGGCTTGCAATGAAGTAAAACAACCTATCAATTATTTCGCCGACTTTACAGATGAAATATTACAAAAAATCAAAAAGAAACAATTGTGGATGCGGCAAAAAGCAATAGAATAGAGCTTAAAGTAATATAGATGCTGATGGAATTGTACAAAATTAACCACCGTTCAAAAAGCAGTATATGCGTATAGTATACGGGGGTATAAACACTTCTGTTATTAGTAGTTGGCTGCTGTATGACAGATACCTGAAAAATACTAACGGTTAAATTAAATACAAGCCACTTATTTAGTTTTAATTAGATATCGCTAAAGAGCTTATATACAAAACACAAACAGCAGGTTCATCTAGAAAAAAGGCGCCCTTTATCACTTATTTCAGTAGCGGAGAAAGCTCCTCCCGCTAAAAGTTTTCTACCATCATAAATTTCTCCTACATCAGCCTCTGGTTCAGGTTCCCATAACAGAGCATATGTTGTAGAACCAGCTAGATATGTAAGATTTGATAGTTTAGGCCACTGGGTAGGATAGGGAGCTAAAGGGAGATGTACCCTATGCCATATGGGTTTTCCGCGGTCAATATACAAGGCATATTTGTGCTGCAATTCACAAAAAAAGTGTTTTGTTTCTTTTCATACGCATTTTTAAATAAAACAATGCCTTAAAAATAGGAAACATTCCGTAACTACCGAACCATGATACCTAGGACTCGGAAATTTTTATCAACGCTAAAAATCATCGCTCTACACATTTTACCATTTTCATCGATCAGAAAAATTATT